>CM077024.1:135163488-137663488 GCA_039090855.1 Macrothele yani | reverse complement strand
GTGGGATATGCATGAAGTGATGTACTTCGAACTGTTGAAACCGAGCAAACCAATCACTGCACAATGAATATAGCGATCAGTTGATGAAACTGAACACCGTGATCGAGCAGAAACTCCCATGGACAGGTACAGGACGCCTCCCAGTCATCCTGTTACACCATAATGCCAGACCAATGAACAGTTACACTGGGAGGATTTACCGCAAAATCAACCCTTAAACAGTTACACTGGGAGGTTTTACCATAAATCAACCCTTGAACAGTTACACTGGGAGGTTTTACCGCACCCGGCTTGCTCCTCAGACATTGCACCCTCAGACTTTCATCTGTTTCGCTCTATGCAATATATTTTGCACCTCTGAACAGTGGTTCACCACAGTTCCAGAGATACAAAATTTCATTACTACATTCTTCAGCTCAAAACCAGAGTCTTTCTATCACAGGGGCATTCATTTGTTGCCTGAAAAATGACAAAAGGTCATTAATGCGAACGGTCAATATTTTGTTGAATAAATGTGTACCGGTTTCCTGATTGTTCCCGACTCCTCTCTCCTTAAAATGGTGGTAACTTTTGCAAACCCCTAATAGAACATTTTGGTTTCAGCCCTAATAGTGGAAGAGTTAAAACTGACATTATCCTTAATTTTTGAGCATGAGTGTATTTTAAATGAAATACTTTTGTTTACAAGGTACATTACAAGTGGCATCAATGAAGCATTCAAGGTTTGTTAATTGAATTGTTTCTCATTAGTGGCATAATAATGCTGAATTTTGGTACTTTTGATAGATTTTATTGTGTTTTAAAATTTTTGCTCAGTGCAGTTTTGTAAGAAAAATGGAAAACACAAGTCACTGGGAAAAAATAGTGGTGATGGATCTTCCTCTTATTCTCAATAATCTTGAAGGGATCAATGTAGTGTTGAAAACTTTGGGAAATTAAGGGCTATTTACTGTGAGAGTGATATCACACACAAAATTACAATTGCTATTTGCTGAGCAATCATTTTGAAAAAATGAAATAAAAAAAATTGTGGTAAGCACTGCATCGACATAAGAGCCACACGGCTGGCAAACATAACTTTTTTTACCATAAGAGCAGTGGCTGTTCGCCTGAAAATTACAGTAACTTTTTTCAAAAAAAAAAAAAATTAAATAAATATAAAAAAAAAAAGTAAGTAAATAAAAAATAAATTTAAATACTTTTCGTATTTTACAAAAAAGTACAGTTAAAGTGTAAAATAAGTGTGCATGCAAAGATATGGATAAAAATGTAAATAAATTAAAATAAATTTCAATTTTCTCGATGACTCAAAATTTTTTTCCCACTCCTTTCAGATTCGATTTATCAAGAGTCAACTGCATTTGACCCTTAAATTAGGTAGCAGATAGATTTGAAAGAATTTATTGTGAAATCTTAATTTTTTGAGCAAAAATAATTGTTTTGGCTAACATAAAAAATGTGACTGGAACTTTGACAAACACATTGATTTTCTAAGTTCTGCTCCTGCTTCAATTTGTGTGTGTGTGTGCGCACGTGTTTTAAAAAACTGTGCTTTGTTTTTGTTAAATACTTTTCTGACATAACTGCCCATATACATATATATATTCAGAGTAGCAGAATGTTGACGTACGCTGTATACTCATAGTTTCCAAATTATTAGCAGATTTGCATATAGTTTTTGCTTGTAGATTAAAAAAATAAAAATGTTATTTACAGCAATTACAACACTTACTGCAATCTTTACTCAGATTAATATACTTAATTTATTTTAACTTGAAGAACTTCCACTTGTTTTTCACATCTTCTGAGTTCTTTGGTTTTTACAGACGTTTCTGGCCTCTAGATTTTATCAAGGCCTATTCTCAAAGTATAGGAACATATCAAAAGTTTCATTTGCACAGAAAGAATTTAAATTTTGTTGCCAGGTTCCTTTTGCAGTTGCCAGTTATTAAATTAAAATCTTTACCTTATGTATTTTGTAAGTCTACTATTTTTGAATTAAGTTGTTGAAAATGCTATTTATAATTTTTGGAGATTAATTAATGGAACTGCTTTTCTGAATATAAAAACTTTCTTTAATTGTTTTTATGAGGTTCATAGTCCAACATTTTGCCATAAAGATCCATTTCACACACATTGCTGCACATTTAATTGTAGTGTATTTATTTTGTCCTCATTGGAATTTATAATGTTCTAATATTTTTTTAAAATTCTCTTATTATATTGTTATCATGGTTTGTGCTTCGCGGGTTTGTAGCAAGTTTTCTTTTTCAGTGGGTGTGTACGCAGATACATTTTATTTTTATGCAACTCTGTATATATATGTATATAAATGTATGCTATGTTTTTCTCTCTTTTTAGTCAGGTGGTGATGCAGCATCCTTAGTCATAGCTGAACAGTATGTCAATGCTTTTGGAAAACTTGCAAAAACTGGAAATACTTTGATTTTGCCATCAAACATGGGTGATGTGTCAGGAGTTGTGGCACAGGTTAGATCTCTTAACATTTCATATTATTCATGATTATTTTTGTAACCTAAAGTTTGCCTTCAACTTGTAAGATTTCTTGTGTATATAAAAATGAGTTTTATTTTCCGAGTGGCATTTATTGCAGGACCTTTTTGAATCGTGAGAATACAATTATGTTCTACAAGGGTTGTACCCAAAGTAATGCAAAAGTTGGCATAACTTTTTTATTAACTGACAGAGGTTATTCAAATTGCACATGTTGGTAGAATAACTCTTCCTCTCTAGTAACCCTTCTTCTTCATAGAAGGTAAATAGTGGATTCCAAGCAGAAGCAACATGCCATGATTGAGTTCTTGACAAAGGAAGGGTGCAGGCTGCCTGACATTTACAGAAGACTACAGAATGTTTACGGAGATGACAATATTGACAAGAGTAATGTGCACAGATGGATGAAGTTTAAAGAAGGGGAAACCAGCATTGAAGACAAATCACGTAGTGGGAGACCATAATCTGTGACCACTGACTTGAGTTGTCTGTGAGTGTATGAATTGATTCGCGCAGAGAGACTAGTCACAATCCAATCCGTTGGCTTGTTGCACAACTGGACTGTGGTTACAATGCCATACAAAAGATGGTGGAAGACTTAGGGTATCGCAGAAAGTGTGTGCAAAGTGGGTACCTTGGCAGTTGACACCCGATTTGAAGGAGAAAAGGGTGGAAGTCTGATCTGCCACCCCGGTGGCGCAGTGGTCTAAGCCCTGGTTTATGACTATTCGTCCGTGAAGGGTCTGGGTTCGAATCCCGGTGAGGCATGGATGTGGATGTGCACTGGCTCTCTCCCTTCCCTGGAACCAGTGACCCTAAATTAGGGATGGGTGACTGCTTATAGCTCACTGAGTTGCTTACGGTGATCGTTAAACCCCAATCAAAAAAAAAAAAAAAAAAAAAGTCTGCTCTGATCTGGTGGAAGCATTTGAAGCCAATGAAGACATGTGTTTTTCCAATCTGGTGACAGGGGATGAAACTTGGGTGTATCTTTACGATCCGGAAATGAAGAATCAATCCATGGAATGGCATCACACCTCTTCACCAAGGCCTAAGAAGTTCAAGAGCCAGCAATTAGTACAAAAAGTCAGGGTGACTGTTTTTTGGGATGACTGGGGTGTCCATTCTCCTTGATTTTCTGGAACGTGGCTGTACTGTGACCAGCGAGTGGTACATTGTGTGAGGCACTCAAGATGCTTAGAGAAGCCATAAAGAGGAAGAGACCTAAAAAGAATCTGAAAAGGATCCACATTCACTATGACAATGCGGTACCACACACATCTTTGGTAACAAATTATGCAGGTCAGTGGTCCCCACATCCACTGTACTGTCCAGATCTGGCACCCTCAGACTTCCACCTGTTCGGTCCAATGAAGGAAAGTCTCCGCGGGCCGCCCCGGTGGCGCAGTAGTGGTCTAAGCGATGGCCTGTGATCACTCGTCCGAAAGGGGTCCGGGTTCGAATCCCGGTTAGGCATGGATGTTGTTTGTCTTACGGCACTGGCTCTCTCCCTTCCCTGGAACCAGTAACCCTAAATTAGGGACGGGCGACTGCTTATAGCCCATTGAGTTGCTCACGGTGGTCGTTAAACCTCCAATAAATAAAAAGAAAAAAAAAAAGTCTCCGCGGACAACGATTTGATGACACAGACAAGGTGAAAGTGGCTGTGAAGAAGTGGGGTACAACAGCCCACACCTGAATTTTTTCAAAGAGGGTTCGCAAGTTGTGTTCAACAGTGGCGCAAATGCATCACTTGTGATGTAGACTATGTGAGTGCCACCTTTGTATAAAGAAAGAGTAACTCTACCAACATGTGCAATTTGAACAACCTTTGTCGGTTAATAAAAAAATTATGCCCACTTTTGCATTACTTTCGATACAACCCTCATACTTTTTAATGCTGGGTAGTTGATCATATTGTTGGGGGTTACCAGAAATTAATATTTTCTACTCACTTTGCTGTTATTTCCTTATTTTCTGTTTAACACCTTCAAAAAAAAAAAAAAAAATTAGATGAATATGATTTCAGGTGAATGAAATGTCATTCTGTGAATTTGATCATAATTTGTCTTCCACATTCCACTATGTGAAATGCCAGAGAGAGAGAGAGAGAGAGAGAGAGAGAGAGAGACATATTTCACATTGTGTGCTGAACTTCGTTAAGTAAATAGGGAAGCAATGACTCCCAAAAATATTTACATTGTTTTCCAGTCAGCACAAAATTATGTTAGAAACTACATGATCTGACACTCAAATCATGTAGTTTCAGACTTTGTGATGTCTCTCTTTAGGAAAAACCTGTGGAACTCAATAGAGACAGCCTCTCAAAGCATTATCATTTACACAAGACTGTCAAAGCATTTTCAAAGAAAAACATTCATCAGGTCTATTATACAGCATTTCAGTAATGTGTAAGGTAGAGGACGGCATGGTCTGGGCCAGGCTTCTTTATTCATCAATAAAGTTAGAAATTCCAGACTTGGGACTGTAGTGGAAGGTTTACTATTTGTTCATGGATTAAAAAAACCCCAAAAAAACTTAGCATCACCAAATGAAGACTGACTTATTAAATTACTCTGATGGCAAAGATCACTGAGTGAAATGAAAGACCCCATGTGCCTCAGGATGCATTCGTTGTTTAAGTACAGCTGAAGTTGACAAGCTGGGCTGTAAAATGAGAGTCTGAAATGGGATGGTTTATTTCTTTAAAAGTTGAAATCAAATTGGATTTTAATTTCATTGTCATTAATGACTAAACAACGTGCCCCCCCCCCCAAGAAACTTCTACATAAACAGTTTTTAGCTTCATAAAACCAAAATGAGCTTCTGATGCAATTCATTACTACAACAGAGATCAGGTAGGTTTTTACTACTAACTTTTATCTCAAGAAAGCATATGTTGTACATTTTTTTCCTTTTGAGGTTGACCCCACTCATACTAGGTTAAAACATCAATATTTACATATTATAACTTTAATAACTATCCTAAGAATGAAGTTGAAAAACTTCTAAGTTTTTAAGGTAAGAACAACACACAACAGCAACAAATAAAATTCAGTAGAAAAATTACTTATCACAAAGGTTTATTCAAATCTTTAAAGAGAATTAGTAAGAAGTATGACAGGAGGCTAGCTCCAAGTTTGGAGAACAAATTTAAAAAATATTTCCTAAAGATAGTTCAAAGAGAAGATATTTTAAAAATGCAAGGAGTGGTCTATGAGGTAAAATGTAGTTGTGGACTATCCTGCATAGGTGAGACAGGTTGCAGACTAGAAACTTAAATAGCAGAATATAAAGCAGCTATAAAAAATTGCTCCAACAAAACAGATTAGATAGGCATGTTATGGAAATTGGACACAACATGGACTGGAATTCACTAAAAGTCATCAGTTTCCAAGGCAGCTATCAAAAGGAAAATTAAAAGAAGGAATAGAAATTGGGAAAAATCAGACTTCCGTCATCAATGACCACAGAGGTTTGTCCTTTTCTAACATCTGGTAAGATGTGGTAAAAAAATAACTGTAACCACGATAGTGATGGAAAAAGAGTGACAACAAAAGACTGCCTGAAGAAAAAGAAGTGTTGTCCGAAAATTTGCGTTTTTTAATTAAATCATTTTCCTAGAAGAAAACCCATATTAAATGTTTGATTAAGTGTAACACAGTTTTCAGCATGATCTTTATTCAAAGCAAAAAAAAAAAAAAAAAAAATACTACTACTAATAATAATAAATAATAAATAAAAGTAAAATTAAATAAAACTTTTAGCATATAATACATTAATTCAAATACTAATCACTTCAACTATAATTAAAAAATACCTATAACCAAAATAATAATTTTTAGCTCTAAAACTCCAGTTACAACTTATAAAAATTTTTAAATAATGAAGGGAAAGGCCAATCTCAAACCTGTTGCTCCATTCAAGCGCTTTCAGGGACTTTGTCCTTATCATCGGGACGAAGCACCTCTCTGCACAGCAACACAGTCAGAAGTGAGCTCATTTCGAACCAGTGGAACCAAAAGGGTGTGGTCATTGACCTGTTCATACATGAGATTCTTCCATGAATTTGCAGAATTCCGGGAACAGTAAGACATTAAAATACCTTAGAATAGGTAGTACAAGCACGAGATTTTGGAATATTTCTGTACAAGAAAATGCAAGTCACCAAAACTGTCACTGGACTTCAGGCATGAAATCGTGAAGTCCAGTGATAGTTTTGGTGACTTGCATTTTAATGTTTTACTGTTCATTTTAGTCCTTAGTTTTTCATGACTACCCTTCTTGGCGCAATTTTTTTTAAGAGACATTTTTTTTTATACTAGTCTAATGGATTTCCAGACCTCCCCTGTTGCCTTTCAGAACTCTGAACCGACTGGTATACTTAATCCTAAGTACACTTGAGGAAGAACCTCCCCTCCCCCTGTGTTTTCTACTTTGTAATCAATTCAATGAGTATGCACACCTTTGTGAAGAATGTATCTGCTGTGTTTGGTGAATTTACACTCAAGAACTGAGTGAAACGTATCACACCGACGACTAGGCCCAACAACTGGTACAACCTAAAGGTATGTTACGACTTTGTTTATCAAATTTTTTACAGTTAACCCTAATATTTTCCAGTCAAGAAATGCATTTGACGCAAAAAGAAAAATAACATGTAAAAAGTTACAACAGTTAAAACCATTGTCATTAAATGGATATTAACTAAAGACGAATACATTTTTTCAACATGTTTTCATCTCATTATATCGAGAAACACTTATATTTAGAGTATCATTTCATTGAATCTTCTTTTACTTTTTGGTATTTTAAGTATGGTCTTCTTAAGATTAAAATACAAATAATAAAAAGACTAATAAAAACATATTAATGAAAATAAAAGGATTTGCTCTGAAATTTTTGGATTCACTCAAAAGGCTGCACTTTTAATGGCCTAGAAAGGTGCAAGTTCCCCACCTGTGGTCTAGACAATAGAATTTGCATAGCAGGGAAAATCTCTCTTATACAGCTGTGTATGACTATTTGAATTAAAAAAAGACTTTAGCCAGTGAACTAAAGTTGTTGTGTTACAGTGCAGGTTTTAGACCTACCCTTCCCCTTCTTGTGGTAGTGATAGTTAGGTGCAAAGTAAAATTTTCTGCAGGAGGTTAGAAGTTCTAGACCTGTGAAGAAGATCTGTAAAAAAAAAAAATTCTGTGGCAAAAGAGTAGTAGTAAATGCAGTCAATAGAATTGAGCCAAGTGCTTCTTCAATGAAAGAAAAGGTTAATGAGACATGGAATGTGTGTTCAGAAAATTAGAGATTGCCTAAATAGATGTTAAATGCAGTGGTACCAGCACACAGAGTAAGAGGTAGACCTAGAACAAGGTAGATCAAAGCAGTGAAATCGGCAATTGATGAGTGATGAAACAATATTAGATGTAAAAAACCATGCACCATACAAAAAAACAACCCCCCCCAAAACAGTGGAAGTTTATTACAAGATCCCCTTTCCCCCAATTTAACAGTAGTCTTAAAGCAAGCGTTCTTCACTAAATACCTGCTGCCTGCACACCATGCTGGTACACAAGCATGAGGGAACAGTGTTGATGAATAAAATTTTATTTGGCTGCTCCAATGGCTCAGTGTCTGAAGTGCTGGCTTCTGACCATTCTTCCTCGATGGGCCCCAGGTCAAGTCCCTTGTGAGGTATGGGTGGTGCGTGTCTTACAGTGCCAGCCCGTTCCCGTGCCTGGAATCAATAGCCCCAAATTAGGAATGAGAGATTGCTTATAGCTTTTTGAGTTGCACATAGTGATCATTTAAGTCCAAAATTAAAAAAAAAATGTTGTTAAAGCATTTGTTATACCTAACAAAGATATAACTAATTCGTGTACGTGTAATGGCTGTGAATGTGAATCGGCATACACATGTTCATTACATCTTTTGCATGTGTGCCTGTGTGCGTGTGCTGTAGCCTCCTACCAACTTTTGCTTTCTTTTTATGGAGTTGTAAGCCCCCCCCCTCTCTCTTCCATTGATCCTTTCACCCTATTTTTGATTTCAAAAATTGCCCAATGTCATCTGTCTTAAAAAGTTAAGATTGCAACGATCACTGTCCAAGATTGTCTGCCTTAAATCACTTATCCAGTTGTTAGCAGATGGCAAACTTGTATCCTAAACTGACTATGTGACTGACAGCCATATAAGGTTGAAAGATGAAAACCTGTATGCTAATTAAACCTTTTCCATGTGGCAGTGTGATTAACATTCTTTGTTATGATTCTGACAAGCACCATTTCTGCAGTTAATTAATATCGTTTAAAAGTTTTATTAGTATGATTTTACGTCCTTGCTAAGAATGTTTTAGCTTAATTCATCAAAAAAAAAAAAAAAAAAAAAAAAACTGAATATTCAAAAGAAAGTTTAAAACTTTTCATATGTTTTTCTCAGGTTCAAAATTGCCTGCAGATGTAGTAATCATTGTTATTTATTCTGAACAGTTAAAATAATTAATGAAAACATCGACTTATGTAATCAGGGAATCATTGATTATACAGTTATACAGGATTAAGTTGTAATAGCTATTTTGACTATGATGAATTTGAATCATCTTTCCTTTTTTATTTTTATTTTTTTAGAGTTATTTATGAGATGGTCCTTTTTACCCCAATTCCGTTCAGCTGCATTAATTGGCTGGATTCTTTTTTCTTTTTTATTTTCTTAGCCGTCCCAGTCCAAGGACAGTTAGATTTTGTGACTTCACTTTTCTGTGAGGGAGTAATGAGGGGTGTGTAAAGGCATGGGGGGGGGGGGGGGGTCAGGCATTTGGCCGCAGGAGGAAGGCTCAAGAGGAGATTCAGTTCAAAGTGGAGAGAGAGAGGGGAGGATTTTCACATGCTCAGAGGCTTAAACATGCCGGGTAGAGGAACAATGGCTGATGCCAGGGCTGAATGAAAAGAAAAATGGAATTCAAAAACTTAGAGCCTAATGGTGTAGCAATTAAGGAAAAGCAGATTCTCGAGTGAATGTTACGATTGGAAACACAGGACAAGGCTTGAAATATTTCCCCCATAACTTCACAGAATAAACTTATTCTTCACTGCAAAAGAAAGAATCTTAATCCTAGCAGATGTTTTATGTATTTGTTTCATCGGGGATAATACAGGTTAAACCCCAAAACTTCACAATTCTCTGCAGTCCAACAAACCCTTCACACAGGGCACTATGCAATTCAGTGAACAAGCCCAGTAACACTTATTTGTGGTGATGACCATTGACTAGTTTCAAAAGTTGAGAAGATGTAGTGGTTATTGTGATTAAACAAAATATTTTGAATAATTTATGTATATGTGTGTATATCACTATCAACCATTATCAACTAACTGATGGATGAAGGTCTCCCCAAGTTTCTTCCACAAGTCTGTCTTGAGCCAGTCTCCTCTATCTCCCTCCAGCATACTTCCAAATTTCATCCCCCGCACGGGGATAACTGGTTTTCCAGTTATTTGGGGAGCTGCGCCCCCACGGCCCGAGCTGACCTTGTGACGGATCAATTTATCATTTCGTCTTGAACGATTATGTAACCGAAGGGACAGCTGTTCATCCAGCTGTTGGGGGATGGCGTCCCCATGGCCCGAGCCGACATGTGCTATATGTCATGATTTTCACATTTTTTATGTTTTTTTTTTTTTTTCACTTGACACGCTCCCACCTCAGTTGTAGGCTGCTGAGGTTGTGATTATGCGCCAGCTCTGGATTATAGTTTCTTGTTTTCTATCCTGTCTTCTCCATTTCATGTTTCTTTCTTTGTTTTTCCGAGCTGGTTAGCTAGACCTACCTGCACGTTTGCCGTGTGCGGTGACCCGTAAGGTGGAAAAGGGGATGCTGGAGGCTGAGGTTTCTGGTGGCCTGGGTGGTGGTGTTGCCAGTGGCCAACACTCTTCTTTGCCCCCTGCTTCACCCTAAACGGGTGGCTAGGAACTAACCCACTCCTAGTCAATGAGTTTTGTGGCCAAGTGGAGCCCAGACCTCTAACGGCTTGTTGTTTCGCACAACAATGTGAGTCTGGGGATAGGGTGGGCATGCCAGAGGGGTGTTCTCCAGGCACGAAAGTCT
Source organism: Macrothele yani (assembly GCA_039090855.1). Taxonomy (NCBI): domain Eukaryota; kingdom Metazoa; phylum Arthropoda; class Arachnida; order Araneae; family Macrothelidae; genus Macrothele; species Macrothele yani. The sequence continues at coordinate 137,652,874 of CM077024.1, read as the reverse complement.
GGGTGCACGCTGAGCGCATGTCTGCCCTATCAACTTGCTATATCCGCTTGCTATCCCTAGAGCCGTGTCTTGCGTCCACTTGGGCTTGCGGACCTCCGGCTCTCCCTCGTTGGGCTCGATTGTGGGTGGGGAAGTCGGCGGACGAATTCTAAATTTTTTTCATGGCTCTTAATTCTGTTTCCCACGAACCAACAACCAAAAGAGGTATGGAGGAAGGCTCATCCCCTTCCGCAAAAAAGCATGTTCCTGATTCTTCTAATGCTAGTTTCTTTTTGTGCACTCATTGGACCCTTCAAAGCCTTTTAGTGCCAAAAGTCCATTTTGTATTAACAAAGCACTTCAATTTATAGCAAGCTCTCCTAAGAGCATAAAGAAACTACAGTCTGGAGATCTTCTGGTAGAAATGTCCACTGTGGCCTACTGTTCCACACTTATTAACACCACCACGCTGCTTGAGACTCCGGTCAAAATAACACCTCGTGGATACCTAAATTCATCTCGAGGTGTTGTCTCCTCTCAGGACCTCGTTGAGTGTTCTGAGGAGGAACTACTTGAAGAACTGAGGAGTCAACACGTTACGGGTGTGCGGCGTATACTCTTTAGGCGGAATGGGCAGTCCGTCCCATCCCGCAACATCATTTTAACGTTTGATAGCCCTTCCCTGCCTACGTCTATCAAGGCAGGGTATCTGCACCTTGAGATACGTCCGTACATCCCTAACCCTCTGAGATGTTTTAGGTGTCAGTCTTATGGCCATTCTCAGCAGTCGTGCAGGAGCAATCCTAGGTGTGGACGCTGTGGTGCCACAGAGCATCTTTTATCAGAATGTGTGGCCGAGGCTGAGTTTTGTGTGAACTGTAAGGGTTCACACGCAGCATCAGCCAAAGATTGTCCCAAGTGGAAGGAGGAGAAAGAAATCCAAAGGCTAAAGACGGTGGAGAATATTTCCTATCCTGAGGCCAGAAGGAGAGTAGTTCCTGCTTCTACTGATCGGCGCTCATATTCATCAGTGGTGGTTGCTAAATCTACGATCGGCATTCAAACCGACATTCAGATCCCTACTAAATGTCCCTATAAGCTGGACGATATCATCGCAGCCGGACTGGAGGCACTCCAGTCTCGAGCTAGGGGTCTGAAAGCGCCACTCACCACTTCGCCGAAGCAGACTCATCCCACCACCAACAAGGGAACTCAAGCCACTTCTAACAAAAAAAAAAAAAAACAAAGCTCAGGATAAGAAAAGCATTTCTTCTCCTCCAAAATCTCAGCAACCGACTCAATATCGGATGCCTCCCGTTAAGACACTTGGGACAAAGCATGCTCCCATCTTGGCCCCTGGCCACACACCTCCAGATCTGGGGGAACCCCCATCAGAGGTGATGGAGCCTGACTTCGTTTGATCATTTTCATTTTCATTTCACTTATAACCATGGCTTCAATCATTCAGTGGAACTGTCGAGGTTTTCGGACGAGTTTTGATGAAGTGAAACATCTGCTTTCATTTTACTCTCCGGTGTGCCTCTGTCTCCAGGAGACAAAGCTTAAACCATCGGACCTGCTTTCCGTTCGAGGCTACAGTGCATTTCGGACAGATAACTCGTCTGGAAATATAGCCTGTGGGGGTGTCGCTATTCTCGTCCCTCACAGGGTTCCGGTATCTTCCGTCGCGGTTCGTATTTCTATGCCTGTGCCTCTTACTGTTTGCAGTGTCTATCTGCCACCGGATGAGGATGTTAGCGTCTCCGTTCTGGAGAGCTTGATTGATCAGCTGCCTTCACCCTTCCTTCTTTTGGGTGACTTTAATGCTCATCATCCTTTGTGGGGTAGTGTCAGCGTCAGCGCAAGAGGTTGTCGCATAGTCTTTTCTGTGCTCGGCCTCTGTGTGCCTTTTAAACACTGGTGCTGACACTTACTTCCATGAGCCGACAAGATCCTTCAGTGCGATCGATTTGACCTTGGGTTCACCATCAATTATTGCTGACTGGTCGTGGACGGTGTGTAAAGATCTCTACGGGAGCGACCACTTCCCAATCGTCCTCTGGCACCATGCAAACGTGCCATCTTCTGCCTCCCGCCCACCTCGATGGAGGATGGATCGTGCCAGATGGGAGGTCTTCACATCGTTCGCTGTGATATCTTCTGAAATGGTGATCCAAGAGTCAATCGACGCAGTTGTACTTTAAGTCACAATTTTTATTCTTCAGGCAGCTGATCTTTCAATTCCTAAAACATCTACGAAGCTCCCCAGAATTCCGAAACCTTGGTGGAACCCTGAATGCGCAGCGGCTAGGAAAGCTCAACATAAGGCCTGGTCTACTTTTCGGCGTTATCCAACCGATGCTAATCTTGTTGCTTTTAAACGAGCTAAATCCTATGCTCGGTTAGTGCGTCGACGTAGCAAGAGGGAGTCTTGGATCCAGTATGTGTCATCTCTCACTTCACGTGCCAGTTCGAAAAGTGTGTGGGACAAGATTCGTAAGATCCGGGGTAACTACAGCTCTCACCAGATCTCCATTCTCGAGAGTAACGGCTGCACATATGCTGAAGTCGGGGTGATAGCTGATTGTTTGGGGGAGGCGTTTGCCTCCGTGTCGAGTGACCTGGCATATCCTTCCTCCTTTCAGAGGATTAAATCCACTGCGGAATGCCAGAAAGTCTCCTTTGCGCCTTTTAACGACGCAAGTTATAACTCCCCCTTCGGCATAGTTGAACTATGGGTGGCTCTGCATCGGTCCAGCACTACGTCTGTTGGTCCCGATGGCATCCACTATGACATGCTCCGTCATCTCTTAATCTTGTTTAATCGTATTTGGTCGGAGCACAGTTTCCCGTAATCTTGGCAAAAAGCTTTTGTTCTACCTTTTCCGAAGCTTGGCAAGGATCCTAAGTCTCCCTCTAGTTATCGCCCAATTGCTCTCACTAGCTGTCTGTGTAAAGTTCTCGAATGCATGGTTATCTCACGATTAATTCATTTTTGAGAACATCAAGTACTTTCACCATCACAAAGCGGTTTTCGGCGTCATCGTTCACCTCACGATCATCTCCTGCACCTTGAGACATCTGTGTGCGAGGCGTTCCTGCGTAGGCAGCACCTGGTTTCTGTATTCTTTGACATCGAGAAAGCCTATGATCGTGCGTGACGGCACGGGATTATCCGTGACCTCCACGCATGCATATTGCGGGGGAATCTTCCGACATTTATTGTAAATTTTCTTCGCAATCGGGTGTTCTAGGTGCGCCTGGGCACGATGTTATCGGCAACATTCCATCAAGAACAAGGTGTTCCTCAAGGTTGCATTTTAGCTGTCACATTGTTCATCCTGCGCATTGTCTCCTCACAAATCTTCCTCGTGCAGTTTCGGCTACTATGCATGTCGATGACTTGTACATTTTCTGCTCGTCATCGAGCATGCGTTTTTATTGAAAGGCAGTTGCAGTCTGCAATTAATCAGATTTTTAAAGCGGCGAATAGCAATGGTTTCGTTCTTTCTCCCGACAAGACAGCGTGTGTTCATTTCTGCCGGAGGCGTGGCCTCCATCCTGACCCCGAGCTGTATTTAGACCGTGCAGCCATTCCAGTTTTGCCGGAGACCAAGTTCCTCGGACTGACCGTCGACCGTGCGCACGTTCGGCGGCTCAAGATTTCCTGTCTGCATGCTCTTTCTTTTCTAAAAATCCTTTCGTGAGTTTCGTGGGGTGCAGACAGGATCTCTTTGTTTCACATTTACCACTCCTTAATTCGGTCGAAACTGGATTATGGCTGTATCGTGTATTGATCGGCTCATCCTTCCGTTCTCCGGCCTCTGGACGCTGTTCATCATCAGGCGCTGCGTCTTTGTACGGGAGCATTTCGAACATCTCCGATTCCCAGCCTTTATGCTGATGAGAACGAACCATCGCTTGATTTACGCTGTCTGCAGCTGTCTGTTCACTTTTACTTAAAACTTCGGTCTCTTCCAGACCATCCTTTGTATGGTGCAGTTTTCCATCCTCAGCATGCTCATTTATTTGAGAACCGGCCCTCGTGCATTCCAACCTTCGGTCTTCGTATGGCGGCCGTAGCTCGTGATGCAGGGCTCGACTTGTCACTTGTTGCAGCGACCAGGGGCTTTGGGGATCCTCCATGGCACCCACTTGGTGTCATGGTTTACACCACCTTTACGTCTTTCGACAAATCCTCAACCCCTGCGTCAGTGTACCAGCAGCTCTTCGCTGAGCACCGTGCCCTCAATACTAAATACACTCCCATTTTCACTGATGGCTCCAAGATGCCTGGAGTCGTTGGATCCGCAGCTGTCTGTGTTGATGACGTGTCAGTAGCGCGGATTCCAGCTGAGGCCACAGTGTTTTCATCGGAGATGCATGCTGTGTATCTTGCACTTCTTCATGTTCAGTCGAGTTCTCATCATAGTGCTATGGTCTGTACAAATTCCTTAAGTGTCTTGTAGTCTTTATCATCTGCAGATTGCCATGACCATCCTGTTCTCTTGGATGCGAGACAGTTACTTCGTCGTTTGCTTGGGGCCGGTCTTAATGTTCAGTTTTGCTGGATTCCTGGGCATGTTGGAATCTTGGGTAACGAGTGTACTGATGCGGCTGCTAGATCTGCTTCCTCTTTGGTCGTCACACCCTTGCCACTGTATCACCGGGATTTCCGCTTTATCTTTCGCGACCATATCAAGCGAACGTGGCAGGGTCTGTGAGACCAACAGGTGGAAAATAAACTGCATCATATTAAACCTAATCTTGAAGTCTGGAAATCCTCATATTGTCGGAACCGTAGGGAGGAAGTGGTGCTTGCACGTCTCCGCATTGGTCATTGTCGTTTCACTCGCCGCTTTTTGCTGTGTGGCGACACTGCGCCGATGTGCGAGACGTGCAATTGCCGACTCATCTTCTGTGTACCTGTGTTTGTTTACGTGATGTACATTTTCATTTCTTTCATTCTCATTTGTTGACCGAGGACGCCACTACACTGCAGCGGCTCCTCAATGACCACTGTGATACTGTTGCCGTGTTTTCATTTTTTAAAGAAATTGACTATTTTAAACGTATCTAAATTTTAGCCCTATCATCATCCTCATTTCTCAGTTTTACTGAATCAGCTAGATTTTAATCATTGTGTCATGTTTTTAATACTGTTTGTTTCATTATCTTTTTTAGCTTTTCCATCGTTCTCATTTTTCAGTTTTACTTGATCAGCCTGATTTTAAGCTTTTTACCACGTTTTTAATACTGTTTGTTTGTCTTGTGTCTGGCGCTCTTTGGCCAAACATGGCCCTTGCGCCATAAAAAATTAACCAACCAACCAACCAAATTTCCTCCACCTATTGCTTGCATGGTCTTCTTCTGGATCTTTATCTGTCTCTTGGTATCCAGTTTAAAATTTCGGTTTCCAGGGATTTTACTCTGATCATGATGTCTTCCACTTTTGTCATTTTTGTGATCGAGTTCCTCTTATCTTTCCTGGTTACACCTAGCATGCGTCTGTCCATGTTTCTTTCAGTTGTCTGCTGGTTTTGTATGTCTTGTTTAGTTGAAGTTTGTGTCTCTGCTTTGTATGTAAGAACTGGAAGGATGCATTGATTAAACACTTTTGTTTTAAGACGATGGTATATTGCTCTTGAAAATTGTACTGTCTACGTAAAGCTCTCCAACCAAGTTTTAATGCTGATTAATTTTTTATCAATGTGACCCTTGCTTAATATCTTTGCCCAAGGTAAATGTAGTTATCAGTTATCTCCAACTTCTTCCCATCAATTGATAAATCTTCATTTCTTGTAAAACAGTTTTACATCAGTTTTGGTTTCTGAAAGTTCAATTTCAATCCTACTTCTTTATTCTTCAGGTGCAAAAACTTGGGTGAGTATGATTTCCGTCTCATATAATGTCCACAGTAGTTCCACCTTTTCCTGGAGCTCTTCTACATTTCATGCTCTTAATTGCATGTGCAACTTCTGTAGGGAGGACTGGAGGAACTTTGGTGCTGTTATATTTCTTAATGTTTGGAATAGATGTATGATCCCTTTCATATAGTTTTATGTAGAACTCTTTCACTCTTGTTGAAATTTTACCTCTATTTCTTGTTACAGTACCAGTTTCTGTTTTCAGTGCCATGACCTGTTTTCTGCCATTATTGAGATGTCCATTATGCTTTCTTCAGGCTTTTTTTTTTAATTGCTTTCCTCTCTAATTCACAATTGAATTTGTGTCTTCAGTAATCATTTTCCTCATTCTCTTGCATAATTCTATGTATTCCACTTTAGAAGTTATTATCTTTATTTATCCTCATCACCCTTCTGTTTTGCACCAGCATTTTTATTCTACTGATATTTTCTTCATATACAACTTGTTCTTACTATCACCTATCTTTTTGGCTGTTTCTATATGAGTCTTGGTTAGTTTTCTGTTAACTTCAGAGATGTTCACTTCTGATGTTAAACTTTTTAGAGCAGAGGCTTGGATGTGTGCGTGTGTAAAATCATCAAATCCTGATTCTATGGAGTATTACATTACACACATTGGTTTGAAGACAAAAATAACCTCATAACAAATCGGTCTGGTATTAGAAAAATGTAGTGCTCATTTATTCTAAATTTAAATTCTAGAAATAATGATATTTTGAATTTGGAAAATTTAGGAAAGCATAGTACATTGGGTGACAAACTAAAGCTAAAAGTTAAGGGGGGTGGTCTCTACTTAAGAAATTCCCATACGGTTCTATGCCTGTGCTTGTGGTTTCCTTTTAAGAATCCTCCAGTGAAATATGTCAGTTCAGTTACATAAAATATTAATAACAAAGTACAAGGGACATCCTGAAAGTAACCCTCCTCCTTAATAACTTGAAATTTTGAATTTATTTTAATGAAACTGCACCGACATGTACTATGATTAGGGCAGTAATTCTGTCGCTGCTCGAATTTTAGGGTGTTTTCTGTAATTTCGCGAACATCAAATATATCCGCGAATTTCAGATTTTTTACCTATTTTTCCCTAATTTCTATTATAATTTTTGATTACTGTGTTTTTCATAATTAAATAATTTTAATACTGCCTACGTTTTATTTGCGTGAAAAATATGCCGCAAAGTAATACTACTTAAAAGTCCAAACTAGAGCTTTAAACCTTGAATTACCTCTCAAGATTGTTCGTTTCGAAGATGATACTCTTTCTGAACAAGCTTGATGTGTTATTCAAGGTCACATGCACCCTGATGAAGAGTGCACATGACCATTTCCATCTCAATTCAGGCAGGTGTGACCAACATGTGTCAGTTGACCACCTCCAATTTTTTTAAAAAAATATGGTAGCTACTCCTAACAAAGGTATAAAGTACTGCAAAAGGATTTTTCCAAAAAAAAATTTTTGGTCTAGCTACAGCATTTTGAAAACACGTAAAAAATACACCTGTAACGATAATCATCGGAATTTTTAAGCACACACTACTCCTGAACTATAACAGGTAGAGACTCATTTTTTTTAATTTTGAAGCTATTGAATTGGCCTTTCTTCAAATTCACTGAAATTGATAAAATCAAACGAATGTTGTCAGATGGCAAAAAAAAATTATATTTATTACAATTTTTTTTTTTTTTTTAAGAAAAAGGCTTATCAGGTGGGTAAGTGTACTAACCTGCACCCCTACTAGGGTTGTCTTAGCAGTAATTTTATTTTCATCCTGTGATGCATCTAACTCATAAAATTAATTTTTAAAATATACAAAATTTCAAAAAAATCAACATATTTGAATTGCAATATCTCAAACCCCATTTTTAAAAATTCTGAAATTTTGTCCAAATAATGCCTTAATGGTAGGTAGTTTGCTGGGAGAATCAGGTTACTGGATTTTTGCCTTGAAATTTCCCTACATATTTTTGAAAATGACACTTTTTTTTTCCAATTTTTGAAAAATTGCACTTAAAAAAAATTGAATTCAGAGAATAAAAGCGAACTGTAAACATTATTTAGTAAGTTTTTAATAGCAGGAGAACACAATTCCCAGCAGGGCTCACACTTTAAGCATTCGCCAAGGTGCCAAATGTGACAAAATCCAATAATGGCGAGAAAAAAATTAGTAACAGTGAAAATGGTGGTGAATGATTTTATGAAACTTGGGCAATTTTTGACTCATGGGTAAACTACAATTTGCAGTAATTTTTGGGCTGAATTGCAGCTGATATGATTTCAAAGTTTAATTTTCCAAAGCTGTGGTGCTGAAAATGGTACTGCCCAGTGCAATTTTTATGGAGTACTGTGAAACACCTATCAAGGCTGCTTGAGAGTCATTGGAGGAGTCAATAAAAATAAGAGCTACTGAAGGTGGGGGATATCAGGAAGGAAGAAACTTCCGAAATTTCTAATGAGCGGATCCAGAGAGATGGGATAGCAGATGTTAAATAGTCTGCAGCACATAGTCCAGTGTTGCACTTTGACTTTGCTCAGAACTGGTCTGTAATTCTACCAGATGAAGTGCCAGATCTCACTTTTTACATGCATTGCATACTTTCCAAATGAGACTGTCTTTTGTGGTAGCATGCAATGATGTAAGCCATGACACACCACATACATGCTCTGTGTGCCATTCTGCTAATAAAGAGTGAAATTGCTAAAACTTGTCATTTGGAAGAATTTAAAACAATTGTTTACATCTCAGATGGAGCAGCAAGGCATTTCAAAAACAAATACCAGTTCTATGAACTTGTGAAGGGGACCGAAATGTAACAAGGAAGTGGATCTTCTCAGCCACAGGCCATGGTAAGAGTGCATGTGATGGTGTGGATGGCTTGTGCAAACATTTTGGTACTAAATTCAACTTACAGAAAGGAGCTTCACAAGCTTATAAGAGTTGCACCTTCATTTGTTGAAAATGTCTTCCCCTTGATTCCAAGACTTAACTTCTACTCTTCACAACTGATGAAGTTCAGTCCTACTGAACCAGTGAAGTAGAAGAGTGGGATACAGTAAAATCTGTTGTTGGGATACAGTCACAGCATTCGTAGTCTGTACAAGAAAATAAACCGTCAATGGCCATGGCAGTCCAACACCCACATCAAGCAGTGCAATTGTCGACAAAAAAAAAAAAAAAAAAAAAAAAAGAACCCATATTCTGTGAACGTTTTTCAAATAAGAGAATTTATAGGATGCATTTATGACGATAACTGGTGGATGGGACAGATTACTAACATATCTAGAGAATTTGAGGACATAACAGTATCCTTTATGCACCCTACCCTCATGGACCAGCCAGAGGTTTTTGGTGGCCACACAAATGTTGCAAGAAAAGAGACAAGTGTCCAGTGACCTTAAAAGATGTACTTCTAAAGGTGAAGGCCCCAACTCCTGTTGGATGTTCTGCATGACTTCATACCTTTGATGAGAAGAAAATCAATAAAATCCAACAGCTTTTCTCAATTTGAATAATTTGTAGTTATGATGGTAAGCTCATAATTTTGTTTTTTCAGGCCTTTTTTCTTATGTAAATAGAAATTGAATCTTAACTGCAGTTGAGATAATGTATTGTATGTGAATAAATAGACTATGGATTAAAAAAATAAACATGTACATAGGTGACAATTATTAAAAATCATAAGTGACTAAAATATAGATTGACACTGCAATTTGGAATATATAATCAGGTAAACTTCTCAGAAATATCTTTCGAAGTTTTTTTTTTTTTTTTTTTTTTAATAACTCAAATGTGAGGTTCAAGCAGGAGAGAAGTGCACTTTCAAAAATTTGTAGGAAAATTTCAAGGCAAAAATCCAGTAACCTGACTCGCCCAGTTAACTACCTACTATTAGGACATTATTTAGACAAAATTTCAGAATTTTTAAAAATGCAATTTTTGAGATATTGCAATTCAAAAATATTGATTTTTTGAAATATTGTATATTTTAAAAATTAATTTTGAGTTACATGCATCACATGATAAAAATTAAATTACTGCTAAGACAACCCTAGTAGGAGTGCTGGTTGGCACACTTACCCACTTGATAAGTCTTTTTTCCGAATTTGTTGAAAATTAAAATTTTTTGTAATATATACTTTTGCCATCCAGCAACATTCCTTTGATGCATTTCTGTGAACGTAAAAAAAGGCCAGTTCAATAGCTTCAAAATAAAAAAAATAAAAAATTCAAGGACTGCCTGTTGTAGTAGTACAGGAGCAGTGTACATTTAAAAATTTGGCGTTTCACACAAATTTCATCACGGATGTATTTTTTATCTATTTTCAAAGTGCTGTAGCTCGACCCAAATTTTTTTACGAAAAATCCTTTTGTAGTACCTTATACCTCTATTAGGAGTAGCTACCATAATTTTTTCAAAAAAAATTGGAGGTGGTCAACTGACACCCCTGCCTGAATTGAAATGGAAAGAGTCACATGTGGCCTTTCAGGACCCCCCTCCCCCACTGCGGTTGAATAACCTTTGCGACTTGCCGGATTAGTAAACCATAAACCGCATGTCGTAAGTGGTGTTAGTAATTTTAGCTGGGGAAGCAACTCACAGAAAAGTGTTTCACTGATGCTTAGCTTAGAAAGTTTGTGCTTTCGTGTGAGTAGTTTATGAAGTTTCTAGATATTGTTTTTTAATTTTGAGAATGAGCCACTTAAATAAAAGGAGTGCATCTGAAAGATGCAAGCAGTACAACAAGGGAAATGTTTCGTGTGAACAAAATTCTATTGTTCTGTTCGTGTTGCAAGTGGATTTTTCAAGAAAGGAAAGTTGTGAAAAGCATTTAGCAAGCAAGCTGCATAAAAAAAAAAAAGGTGTCTGAACAGTCAACTGAAAATAATGCAGAAAGGTGTTGATGAATTTATTGAGAAAAGAACTGCACAAGAACAGCAACGCTCAATGGAACTTTCAAAATTAACTGGTGCCTTTTGTGCAGCTAACATCCCACTTTCCAAACTGAATAACCCTACGTCAAAAAATTACTTGGAAAATTCGTTGAAAGACATTGGTGTTATTCCAAATGCAAATTGGGTGTGGAAATTATAACAAGGTTGCTTACCTATTTCCACATTTCCTTGCACGTTTTCTTCTTAGATATTGTTTTTTATTATTCAACAGAAGAATAAAATGTGCAAGGAAATGTGGAAATAGGTAAGCAACCTTGTTATAATTATAATTGTATGCACATAAATTAAAAACGACTGTGGCTTCTGCTAATAGATGTTTTAACACTGGATGTGGAAATGTTATTTGCCAAAAATATATGATATTCACAAGCAACAAGTGAAAGATTTTTTTAAGTCAGTGTCCGGTGTAAGCATCGTAGCAGATGAAACAACTGATTCAGAATATAGATACATTTTAAATATTCTTGCTGTTCTATCAGCTGAACTGAAAGTTGAAAGCTGCAATGATGAAACATCTTTGAATGCAATCTTCCATGAGTGCATCACTTCGGAATCCGTAAATTTTAAAGCGGTCAGCGAGGCAATACTTCAGTGCGTTAATAAGTATGAAATACCTTTTGCTAATATAACTGCTTTTGTGACAGACAATGCATCTTACATATCCAAAGCGTGGGGAAAGAGCCTGAAAGCTGTGTTTTTTAATGGAGTTCACGTCACCTGCAATGCACATCTTTTCAATCTTTTGGGCAAAATTTGGCAGAATGAATTTGAAAATGTTACCTCTTTAGTAGTTGCTGTTTTAAACGTGCCCTCACAGCTTGTCTCTTCCATAAAGGACATTTTCGACTATTTTTGCAGGAGAAGGGCAAAATACGCTGCTTACCACCAGTACCTGTGCAGATTAGGTAGAACAGTTGGTTTGAGGCCGTGCTTTTTCACTGCAAACATTTAGAAGACTACGCAGAGTTTTTTGAAAAAAAAGACAGACAGCTGTAGCAGTTGTATTGTGGATAAAAACATTGGGTATTGTCAAGATAGGGATTTAAAAGAAAATCTGAAGCAGGTTGGGGTTCATACCCAGTATATTTCCGGACAGCTCACTTTATTTGAAAAGCAGCAAATTTCCGCGCACAAAATATATAATGAAATGTCTGACATCGCCAACAGTCTTCTTAGCAAGAGCCAAGACTGTGATCACGTCGCAGCAAAAAGTGTAAAGAAATTAAGCATTATTTTTTTTAAGATAAAAAGCATCGATTTTGTCAGCCAGTTGCAAGCAAATTTCTTCAAAGCATGTAGGGAGTTTGATCCCGATCAATTTAAGTACTTAGACCTTTTAGACGATGAAGATTCGTTTGTTTTCAGCCACATTTATGCGTTTGAAGATGAGGACCAACTAAAATGTGAATTACTTTCATACAAAGAGAGTGTAAAATAATTTCGTGTGGGCGAAGGTTTGCTAGATTTCTGGAATACGGAAAAAGGGCGTTTGCCTAAGCTACATAAGGTTGCAATCTGTTGTCTGTCAGTACCTACAAATGGTGTCGATGCTGAATGATCCTTTTCTAAATTTAAAAACATGTTGCAGGACAACAGACACAGCATTAAAGAAGAAAATCTGTGTATGTACAATATAATGTATCAAAATGCCATCCACTTAAATGGAAATCTTGATCTCGTGTAACGGCGTTGATAACACTGCCAGAATTTGAATGGTTTATAAATGTAAGTATCAATTTCAAAAACTTATAAAGTTATAATGCTTATTTAGGTATGTACTAGTCATTTGTATTATTGCTTCGTAACTTTTTATTTATTTATTTATTTTTTGGAAACAGTGTATATCATCGGCCACGGATGTTTTGTGAAATTTCATAATTTACCCCGTGATCGTCTCGCGAATTTTTTTTTTTTTTCCCGCGATAAAATTACTGCCCTAACTATGATATGTTACCAATGTGGGAAAAATATTTCTTCGGAGTCAGAAATAAAGATCATGAATGACAAAGAAAAGTAGCGAGCCGTAATTGAATTCCTGATAGAAAAAAGGGATGTGAGGCTCCAAAGATCCGCATGAAGACTCCTGGTGGTGTATGATGCTGCCACAATCGATATCAGTAATGTCCGAAGATGGATGAAGAGGTTTCAAGAGGGGAAAAGTTCAGTGTCAGACAAACAATGGAGTGGAAGACCCGAAACTGCAGCAACAGATGCCAACAGGCAATGAGTGAAAGACCTCATAACAGCTGATCGCTGTGTCACCATCCAGGAGTTGCAACAATAAACAGTGCTCACTATGTACAGACACTGAAGAAGCTAAAGGAAGCTATCGGAAGGAAAAGACGTGACATTCCACTTCATAGTGTTGTTTTACACCATGATAATGCACGTCCCCACACCTCAATGGAGACTTCACAGACTATTGCCAAAATGGGGTGGACAGTGATGCCCCAACCCACCTACAGTTCTGATTTTGCTCCTACAGACTTTTTTCTGTTTGCCCCTTTAAAAAGCATCCTTTGTGGGGATTGTTTCGATGATGTGACAGATGTTAAAGTGGCTGTGAAACTCATGGGTGAAATGACAGCCTCAGGAATTTTTCCAAAGGGTTCAAAGATGGCAGAAATGTATAGAAAGTGAAGAGGCTAGCATTGTTAACTATATGTCCAAGTATTTTGACACCAAGTTTCACATTTTTGGTTCTACAAATAAAAATGTTATGAGTGACGAGGCATTACTTTCAAGATGCACTTTGTATGTGACGTCTGTAGGCCGTGCTGAACCAGGGAAAAACTGTGTGAAGAGTTTTAAACTTTCTTCGGTATATTTAGATACTTTCTGATGAATTGAGCCAAAAAAATTTTATGATCATTTAAAAGATGTAACTGTTATGAAAATATTATTCTGCAGGTTAAATTTGTCTCAAAATGTTACAAAGTATTTACCACTGGTGTCCAAACTCTAGAAATTGACTGTCAAAGCCCTTAGCTGCAGAAAATGAGGTGGAATAGAATTGTCACAGTAGGATTGCTTATGGAGTTCTAGTCAAAACAACTCTGGAAATGGGAAGTTCCGACTACATTATTGCAAAGCTCAGATAAAGTAACTGATTCACGAGGTGCTTTCACACGTGATGGGTATGGAAATTGAGCAGCCTGTTATCCACGTTAATGTGCAATTTGTTATCCACATTGGCATGGAAATTAAGCAACTTTTTATTCACATTGGTGTAAGTCCTGGATTCTACACCAAGTATAATTTCGTATGAATTCAAATAATTTTGTTTGGGAACAACTGACACTCGGCTGACATGATGAAAATTTAATGCTGTGGGATAATTTTGTTTTTCATACTGTATTTAATTTTCTCTGCTGTGTTGCACTCAATTATATTCTGCAATGGATGTGTTGGTACAGTTTTGTTTGCTACCATTTCATGCATGTTTATTAAATACAAAGAAAACAGTTATCTGTAATTTTGTTTCTTTCCTATAATTTTTTAAGGCAATGTCTATATATACCACGTTATCAAGAAAAAACACTCAGAATTTTTCTAGTGTGGAAGAGCGGGTGAGTGATGTCTCTGCCAAAGACTGGGCGGAATATGTCAGCGATGGAGAGGATGAAATCACCTTATCACCATCATCTAGCATTGAACCTGTACCTACTAAAGATAAAGATGAAACAAAAAGTTAAAAATGAAATTTAAAAATAGGAAAAACTCGTAACTTAATCTTTCAAAAGTTCTTTTTGTAGTTATTCTTAATAAATGTTGAAAAGCAAAATAAATCTCATTATTACTTATTATTTTTTTTATTTATTGTAAATAACATTGTAAGTTTTATGTGGAATCAAAGAAAGTGAGATATTCTAGGGCAAAACAATAATTTTCAGTAAGAGCATATTAAAGTGTGAAATTTAGATACTGTGAAATTTTCATCTGACATTATACACAAACAAAATTAGTTCTTTTCTTTAAATGTGTCATACTTTTTATTCTTTTCACAGATTCAAGTGTGTTAGATCTGGTAAAGGTCACATGGTGCACTTTTATAAAAAACAAAACAAAATGAAAAAAATAAACTAGCTATGTTTTTTCCCCTGATGATTCCACTGCAGTATCTACAATAATTTTGAATCCTTTTCTGTTATATACAGTATAAGCTCAAAAATTATAGTGTTGTTATCAAAGAACTTTCAAGGCTAACTTATCTTAGCATGCACTTATCTCAAAGAATGTTATTTTATTGAATTGATCAGTGCTGCTGCTCATGCATTTCCTTATTCCAGATAGTGTCTCCTTTGGAAATACCAGAACAACATTTAAATTAGGAAGTTTATTTATCTTTCCTGGTATGTCAAAACATTGGCATAGGGAGGGGCTCTAGGGGCTCAAGCCCCTCCCCCCATTGGATGTCAAGGCACATTTTTCTCTTAAATGCCGAATCACATGATTTCTTTTTCTCTTTTAAAGCCGAATTTTAAATCTTGTTTATTGGAAATATCAAGATGAATCTGAAAAACTGATTTAACAAAAAAAAAAAAAACTGACTCAAATCACATTTTTTTCAATGAAGTCGCAAAGTTTTTTGAATCTCTTTGAATTCGTTTCATTGGTGCATTTTTCCACATGCAAGGAACACCCCCACAGGGTTCACTTGCTGTCGCTGACACTCCTGGAAGATGTCTTTATTAAGAATAAGACAAGAGGAAAGACGAACCACTGCGATAAAATCCTTATCAAGTTGTGAAGCTCCTGTTTTTGTTTTTTTGTACCCCAATATCAAGAAATTACTAAAAATTCTATCAACGCTTCCTATCTCAATAGCCACTCCAGAAAGTTGGAAAGTACATTTTATACTCTCGGGCACCAGAAAATGTATTTTTGAAACAGTGTCTAATTCTCAATTTTCTGGACTTGCATTGCTGAACATTAATGAAGAAGTAGAAATAAATACAAGATACACATTTTGAAGTCAATGGCAGCAAAGCACAGTTACTTTGTACAATGATGCTAAGATATGTAAGAATAATTTTATTAAAACACTAGCAAAACTTTACATTTTCAATATTCTGCACTGTTATTTATTTTGTAAAATAACTAATTTTAAAACTCCAAGAAATTGAATACTGAGACAGAAGTACTCTATTTTACATCAACCACATTTAAGAAATATGTATATCGCCCTCCACATTACATTCAAAATTTTGTAGATCAGTATTTTAATTATCAAAAAAATTGTTAATTTGTTAATGAATTTATATAATTATTCTAAATGAATTATTGATAATGCTTAGTTATTAATTGATTATCCTAAATTAGTAATTATTTTTTGGTGTTTGGGTATAAAACTACTCCCCCCCCCATAATTTTTGAATTGCTACACCCTTGTCAAAAATATTCTGTGGTTCAGTACTACAAATGGAAAAAATACCTGAATGATGGTAATTGTATTTTTTACCCACACCTTATAGCACTTTCTGTGCCCATTGGTTGATTTGTATTTCTTTTTAGATAGAACTGTTCTCTTATAACGTTTAACATTCATAAAAAAAAAATTCTGTAAGCTATTTTTTTTACAAAATTCTGTGTCGCACTGACTATGTTTAACATTTCTCTAATTTCACAAGTTGCAAACCAGCCACTAATTTCATAAGGATTTTAAATTTCACCACAGCAGTTTGGACATTATTAACAGTTAATATACATGTGCAAGAGTAACCTTTTAATTTCAACAATGAAGGGCAGTTATCTCAGTAATATTTCATTGACTGATAAATTGGTGCAAAATTTTCAAAGTAATGCAATGGCTGAATCTGCTAAATTTTTTATCACTTACTTCAGTAAAAGTTGAGCAAGACAGAAGGTATATTATCTAGTTTTATCAGATAAAAAAAAATTGGAAGTATATTTCCAAAAATAGTTACTGTATCAGGATATTTCAGGTTTTACAATGAAAAAAAAAAATCATATGTGTAACTTACATAGTTTGAAAGAAATATATGTTAAGTGAAATTTGATTTAAAAAAAAAGAATCTCATTCTGTTTTTTTCTTTTTTTGTGGACCGGATTCTTTTAATATTACAGAGCAGTTTTGGGGGAAAAACAACTTGTCATTCCTGGAGCAGTGTAGCACAAATATTTATAGGAAAAAGAATGAAGGAGGAGGAGGAGGAGGGGGAAATGTGACTTCTTACACTAATGAAGCAATATAGCATAAATACTTAGAAAAAAAAAAAATCATAGGTAAGATATCTAGGAGGGTAATCTGTCCAATTTTTTGAAGTTGATTTAAATTTTTTTTGTAATTGGAAATCATTTGTAATTTTTCAATATTATTTCCCCGAGGTATGGTGTTGAAAAGATAACTTTAGATTTCATTGTATTACAGTTAAAAAAATTTAAGTAAAACCAAATTATGGAGGCAAAAGTTGTTTTTTCTGCCCAAGCAATTTTATTTATGATATGTTATTTTGTACTTTCGAATTTCAGTATCCTACCATGACTTAGCAGTTTCCATGATCATGCAGGAAGGAAGCTCTGTCTTCAAAGCCTTTGTCTTTGCTCCTATTTTTGATTTTTCTGATGAACAAACTTTTTGCTTGTTTAATGTAAGGATATATGTGTGTTTGACATGCTACAGTATCAGAAAACAAAATGAAATATTGGAAACTTAACAATCAATTGCCATTACGAGCAGATGTGTTTCAATTGTATGGAATGGCAATGCTCAAGTGACCATGATCTGTTTTATTTGACATTGCTCTGGCTTAATTAGTGAGAGATTGTTGAAGGTTGTTACTCAAGAGATGGCTGGGCATTGCAACACAGTGTAGCAGTAGGAGTAGTTTTCTCTCTTTACTTTTGTGTATCAAAGTTCATCGGCCAACTTCTGGAAAGTTTTTTTTTTTTCTGTCATTTACATTAATGCCTGCTTGGTGAAGTTCTTACCACGTAGTAGAACCCTGAAGATACATTACATTAAAATTGTTTCTATGTAAGTAGGTGACTGTCCCAATCAGACATGCCAAAATTTTTTCTGAAGGGGGTTATAATATCGATGAACGCTTTATAAGAACAATACGACAATAATTTGCATGCAGTATCAGTGTGTCATCGTTATCTTTGAGGGAAAAGAAATTTTTGCACCAATTAGTGTCCCTAGATATTTTGTTGGTAACATTAAAATAAGTATCATTAATGAGCGAATTTAAAATACAAACTGACAAGGTAATATGTAATTATAAACATGAAATAATAAATTCCATTAGGAATAATCAGATAAAAATAATGCGAGCTCATTTTCATAAACATTACTACAATGTGAAGGTAATATACTGAAGAAATGTGACGGACCACTGCACAGAAAACTGCTTTGGCTGGATTACCATTCCTGCTGAAAATTTTCTCTATACTCTGGAACCATGAAACAATTAATTGAACAAATGCATATTAGTACGGAGGGGTCACTTTAAATGGCTAGGAAGTTTCCTTCTGCACGGAAGTGAGTTGGGGTGTGGGAAGGAGTTCTCAGTGATGGCAGGCAATTCTAATGGCTTGTGTAGTAACATAAAGAAAATGATCTGGATTGTTGTCAAGACACGAGTGAGAACTGTGAGCGATTCTTGCTGAAAGACCGCGTAAGTGATAAGTTATTATTTTTTCAGACTACGGTAAAAATTGCACCCTCCCCCCTTCCCAGGTAATCACAATAGCACTGACATATCCCTTTTCTTCCCAGGCACTCCTGCAGAATCTCTGGATGAAATTTCAGATGAGGAAATTCATACAATTCCAAAATTATCAAGTCAAAAGGCATTGAAGGAAGTTGATTGTTTAATGCGATCTTATGGCTGTACTGAAAGGAGGAAATTTAAGAAACTATTCTGTGAGCTAAAAGAAAACTTAGAAAACATTGTTCTGAAAGAAAAGTCTAATAAACTTAAGCAGACATTGCATTAATTTTTCACATGATTTTTTTTTTAGATTATCGCTGTAGGATACATATCTTCCAAACTTGTGTATAAATAATAAAAAAAATACTACACTACACAGAAGAGCAATTGAATTAGGAATACCTGTCTAGTAATGTGTAGCACCACCTTTCGCCCTGATGACTGCGGCAATTCGTCTCGGCATGGACTCGACAAGACGTCGGAAGCGTTGGGAAGCCATACGGATCCACGACCCCTGAACAAGCTCCCACAGTTCACGAAAATTTGATGAAGGGGGTCAGAGCCTCGAACATCTCTCTCGATGGAATCCCAGATGTGCTCGATGGGATTGAGGTCAGGTGACCTAGCTGGCCAAGAAAGCGAGGTCACGTCGGTGGAGTGTTCATCAACCATTCGGATACAATTCGGAAGCGATGGCACGGTGCATTGTCTTGTTGCAGGATGAGGTCCCCAGTGGATTGTTGAAGACGCACAAACGGGAGTAAATGGTCGTCCAGGATATCTCTGTAACGTTGACCTGTGAGGGTTGATGTCACACGTACCAGGGGTCCCATTTCAGTCCACGTAAACCGTCCCCAGACAATAATGCCACCCCCACCAGCTTGAAGAGTAACCTGCTGGTAAGAAGGATCCATCGCTTCATGTGGTTTGTGCCATACTCGTATCCTGCCATCCGCATGTACCCAACGTGAATCTCGATTCATCAGTCCAGGCAACATTTTCCCACATGTCTAGGGTCCAGTGGCGATGTTCCCGCGCCCAGGCTAATCTTTGCACCCTGTGATGTGCGGTCAGCAGCGGTACCCTCGTGGGACAATATCTTCTGTACCCCATAGCGAGGAGATGGTTCTGGATGGTGTGGCTGCTTACACGTTTTTGTGCACCAGCGTTAAATTGCAGAGTGATTTCTTGCACTGTGGCCCATCTATCCGCTGTTACAATGCGAGCTAGCCGACAATGACCCTACTCATCCACACGCTGTTGTCCATGGCAGTTGGCCCTTGCAGGGATGGTTTTACCGGATTCGATGTACTCACGGTGCACCCGTGACACAGTGGTTCGTGAAAATCCCTAGTGCCTGTACGACTTCCAAGATGGAATGACCCATTCGTCGGGCCCTGACAATTTGCCCACTATCAAATGCGCTTTGATCCTTCGTCTAACCCATACTGTGTCGGACTCTTGCTGATTCCCGTTGCATCACTCCTTATGTTGTCGGATTGCTGCATACGTCAAGTCATTTCCGTTTACAGGGCCGCCCACAGCGCCACATTTGCATAATGCCAGCTGTCTCTAACTCAATTGCTCTTCAGTGTATATATGTACATACAGTGTAGTATTTTTTTCGTTATTTATACACATGCATAATACAGAGTGTCTGAGAATTGTTGGACACATTGCAAAATTTTATAAAACAAAACATTAAACAGATACAGGGTTCTCGCCAAGGTTCCAGAATCGGGTGAATTTTAAACAATCGTAAACTTAGAGAAAAATACTACATTTATGGGGGAAAAAAACGAACAAACACAAAAATAATATAAATATTTTATACATATCTCCTAATTTTGTTATTAAATATTTCAGCAGCTTTGTGAAATGGAAAGCTTTCTAGTGTTACATTTGCTGCTGATATTCGAATCAAATTTTTTAAAGTTTATTCTTTCAGTCCGTTGCGAAATTTATCTTTTGTTCGATTTTGTGTGCTAAAAGAACGCTCTACTGATGCAGAACTTATTGGCACAACCAAAGCAATCTCATACAACAACACTGTGCTTGGATACATATCTTTATACCTGCTGACGAAAGGTTCTGCAACATCTGCAAATTTAAAACTAGCATAGCTATTTTTTAGCAGAATAAATATATATGGATGTAAGGTCAGGAGATGCGTAACATCACAGCCTCTCCTTGACAAATGTCAACCCCGCCTTCTCGCGGTGCATCCTGTTCCCACTAAAGGGGCTCTGACGACCGCCAATAGCGGTATAACTATACCATCGGGATTAGAGGAAATTCTATCCCACACTCACCAACCCGCTTGGCCAGCGTGGTGAGTTATGGCCAAACCCCTCCAAAATGACTCCACAACTTAAATCTTGGCCCTCAGTCTCCGGCAGCTGGAATGTACCTGGCCAAGGCAGCGGCCAGTGCGACATGAAGGCAGAGGGTGCTAAGAATCCCCGGAGGACCGGACTAGGCTGCCATCTGATGCTGACCTTGGCAACGTACAATGGACGCTCCCTATCTTATGATTCAAGGCTTCTTGAATTGGAAGAGGAACTACAAAGGATCAAGTGGGACATCGTGGGGCTAAGTGAGGTAAGGAGAAAAGGAGAAGATCTCATTGAACTGAAAAGTGGACATCTCTTCTACTATCGTGGGACAGATACTGGCAGAACTAGTGGTGTTGGATTTGTAATAAACAAGAAACTGAAGGATAAAGTGGTAGAAGTTGAAAGTTCCTCTGACAGAGCTGCACGACTCGTTATCCAACTATCGAGAAGATACCAGGCTCAGATTATTCAAACTTATGCACCCACCACAAGTCATCCTGAAGAAGAAATTGAAGAATTTTATGAGGAAATTTGTCATCTAAATAATAAAGGTAAGCAGCACTTGAAAATAATTATGGGAGATTTCAATGCAAAAATAGGGCAACAGCAACAGAATGAAACTGCAGTAGGTAAATTCGGTCACGGCAACAGAAACCAGCGTGGAAATACTCTCGTTGAGTTTGCAGAGGCA
Organism: Macrothele yani; assembly: GCA_039090855.1. Classification (NCBI taxonomy): domain Eukaryota; kingdom Metazoa; phylum Arthropoda; class Arachnida; order Araneae; family Macrothelidae; genus Macrothele; species Macrothele yani. The sequence continues at coordinate 137,631,310 of CM077024.1, read as the reverse complement.
GAAGGGTTTTTCATCTTGAACTCCTTCTTCAAGAAAAAAGCCACACAGGAAATGGACATGGAGACATCCAAATGGGACGACAAGTGAAATTGATTTTATTATGTGTAACAAAAAATTCGTCATAGAAGACTGCAGTGTGCTAAACAAGTTCAACACAGGTAGTGAGCATAGATTGGTGAGATGTAAGATGCACCTCAACACTAAACTTGAACGTGGCAAGCTCATAAGACAAACAAAATCTATTGACATAACCAACCTTAAAAAACACCATAATACCTTCAAGTTGGAACTGAAGAACAGGTTCTCTGCTTTAGAAGGCCTAACATCGGAAGAAGTGGACATCTCTGAAGTTAACAGAAAAGTAACCAAAGCTCTTATGGAAACAGCAACAAAATTAGCTGGGTCTAAGAACAAGTTGCATGTAAATAAATTATCAGGAAAAACGAAAATGTTGATGCAAAAAAGAAGAGTGATGAGGACAACTAAAGAAGATGTGACTTCCAAAGTGGAATATATAGAGCTATGCAAGACAGTACGAAAAAGTATCACTGAAGATGTAAGGAAAATTCAACTGTGAACTAGTGAGGAAAGCAATTGAAAACAACCAAAGCCTAAAGATAGCAAAGGGACATCTCAGTAAGGGAAGAAAACAGATTATGGCACTGAGAAAAGAAGATGGTTCTGTAACAAGAAATAGAGGCGAAATTTTGACAAGAGTGAAAGATTTCTACTCCAAATTATATGAAAGGGATGATACATGCACTCCAGACATCATGAAAGATACCAGTACCAGAGTTCCTCCAGTCCTTCCAGCAGAAGTTGCACATGCAATCAAGAACATGAAGCGGGGAAAAGCTCCAGGAGAAGATGGAATTACTGTAGACATCATACAAGAAGCAAGTGGAGAAATTGAAACAGTACTCGCCCAAATTTTCACTCGATGCCTTAATGAAGGAAAGATTCCTGAGGATTGGAACACCGCTACAATGATCCTGCTACATAAGAAAGGTGACATTGAGGATCTCGGAAACTACAGACCTATCAGCCTCCTATCAGTAGTTTATAAAATCTTCACTAAAGTTCTTTCACACCGCTTGAAGGTAACACTGGACATGGCTCAACCGAGAGAACAAGCTGGATTCAGGAGTGGCTACAGCACAATAGATCATATCCATGTGCTGAGAGAACTAATTGAAAGAGCGAGGGAATATGAACTTCCATTGTGCATGGCTTTTATCGATTATGAAAAAGCCTTTGATTCGGTGAAACCATCAGCAGTTACAATGGCTCTGAAAACCTGCGGTATTGAAGATGCATACATTAATATTAATAACATCTATGAAAATGCAAGTGCAAAGGTTATGCTGTTTGAAAATACAACACACATAAAAATTGGAAAGGGTGCGAGACAAGGTGACACCATATCTCCGAAGCTCTTTAATGCACATTGGAAAATGTCTTTCAATCACTGAACTGGGAAAACAAAGGGATAAAGATTAATGGAGATTATCTAACCCACCTTCGTTTTGCTGATGACGTAGTCATTTTTGCAACTACCCCATCAGAGCTGCAGAGTATGATCCAGGAACTTGCTGACAAGAGTAAAGAAATGGGATTAAAAATGAACTTTCAGAAGACAAAAGTGATGTTCAATGCTTTTACAAGAAATGAAGATTTATCGATTGATGGAGAAAAGCTGGAGATAACAGACACGTACGTTTATCTTGGACAGCAGATATCAAGTGAGGGTCACATTGATGAAGAAATTAATCGGCGTACAAAACTTGCCTGGAGAGCTTTTGGAAGAAACAGCATAATTTTCAAGAGCAATATGCCATTATGTCTTAAAAGAAAAGTGTTTGATCAATGCATCCTTCCAGTGCTTACGTATGGTGCAGAGACGTGGACCTTAACTAAAAGAGACATACAAAGGCTGCAGACAACTCAAAGCAGCATGGAGAGGTGCATGCTTGGTGTAACCAGGAGAGATAAGAAGAGGAACTCATGGATCCGAAAAATGACAAGAGTGGAAGACATCATGATCAGAGTTAAATCCCTGAAATGGCAATGGGCTGGACATACTGCCAGAAGGACAGATCATCGATGGACAGCCGAAATTTTAGATTGGATTCCAAGGGACAGGAAAAGACCCAGAAGAAGACCACATGGGAGATGGGTGGATGAAATTCGAAAGTATGCAGGGGTGACGTGGAGGAGACTGGCACAAGACAGACCGTTGTGGAGGAAATTTGGGGAGACCTTCGTCCAGCAGTGGATTGATAATGGTTGACAATGATGATGATGATGATTCTCTCAACAGGCATTTCAAATCTTCAAAATCTTTGATGTGGTCTAACAACTTCAAAACAAATTTGCATGACACCGGTGAGGATATTTACTTCCCATCCCAAAAGCGTTTGAGTGAATTGGCTGCTTTCACAACAATGAGTAATAAAATAAACATAGGGACCTTTGCAACGTCGAAAACAAAAAATCACTTTAACACTGTATGAGCCGTTGCTTTTAGCCCAAAAATTAAGAGATAAAAAAAAAAAAAAACTGTCTCCATACAAGCATGAGCCAAATTTTAGAAAAGAGTTCTTCAGATGCGAAAATTCAGACCATTTATATATTGATAAAATAATGAATGGCATTAACTTACCTTTTGCAAATAACGCTGGTTTTGACGATGCCTTGCAAAATGAACAAAACATCAAAATTGTTTTATTTTCGTCGGTTTCGACTTCAAGCCAGTCGTACATTTTGCGCCATTTCTCTTGAAAGTTAAGATTCTTTTTAATTTAGTTGGAGGTACAGCAGGAACAGCCTCACTACATTTCTCAGGCAATATTTCAGTGTTTCAAATCGTAGCATTCGATGCTGAACATGCAGAATCGTCAGTAGAACGCTTCCTCTTTCTAATGAGGAACTTTTCCATTGTGTTATAGAAAGAACAAATATCAGAGCGGCCAACTTATCAAAAACCGGGACGTCGACGCGCGTATTTACACTTTATAAATAATAAAATTATATATTATAGGTTTCTCTATTTTTTTATTAGTTAATTATTTAATACAAATATAGAAATATTTACAAAAAAAAATTAGTATTTAAGTATAAAAGATTAACAAACCTTGTTAATGAGTTTCATTTTTAGAGAGTGAGACACTGTTTTTTTCAGAGAGTCACCAATTTTTCTCCCCACCATAACAGGAGTCTTATCGCATAAGGCAAGACAGTTCATCCACGGAATATCAAGATACTGAAATTCTTCAGACACAAGTTTGGCAATATTTTCACCTAGTGAACTGGTTTTTAGGCATGGCAAAGAGAGCAGACTTTTTTTGATTGGAGGTTTAACTACCACAGTGAGCAATTCAATGGGCTATAAGCAGTCGCCCGTCCCTAATTTAGGGTCACTGGTTCCAGGGAAGGGAGAGAGCCAGTGCCGTTAGACAAAACACAACCTTCATGCCTCACCGGGATTCGAACCCGGGCCCCTTTCGGACGAATGATCAGAGGCCATCGCTTAGACCACTGCGCCACCGGGGCGGCAGAGCAGCATGCATCTCACTCGCTTGCAATGATTATCAAAGTATGTTACCACAATTGCCCCCCCCCCCCCCAAAAAAAACTACAATTTTCCTAAATAAAGATTGCTTGCAAAAATAAAGATTTACTATAAAATCAAGATGATTTGAGACAGTACCAGAACTGTTAATTTATGATTATTATCTATTATTAGGGGAGAGCGGTAATGTATGGGATGTGCTAGCAGTATGTTTGATGATACTTGTATTCAATTATTTTTCTGTATCAGTCACTCATAGATGGAGTTCAGAAATTGTGATGATTTTCAAGGTTTTGAGTTTTTTTTTTTTAAATTGAATGATGCAATGACAGGAATTTTATCCATCACGAATGTACGATAGCGCTATTTTAGATAAAGGATGAATAGTGTAACTTGGAGAACATGAATACTTTTGAACACCATGCATCAATTCTTACAAATTTTCATCTTCTTCACTTTCGTTTTCAGGAAAAAGAATTACGATTACGGGAAAACTCTTTACTCCCCCCCCCCCCGTCTCTTTGTCAAGCTGAAATGCAAACCTTATTCTGGGGGGGGGGTAAGAATACAGGATACATGTTCAGAACATCGTTGGGGTGGGGGGGTACAATTACGGGAGAATTCTTTGCTACGTCCAATTTTTGTTTTCGGACAGTTTCCCTCCATTTTCAAGTTGAAATACAAATATTTATAAAATAAAATGATATTTAACAACAATACTAGGCAGAGGAAACTTCGCGTGAAAAGTAAAAGTACGATTATGAGAGAAATCTTCACTGCGTCTAACTTCCGTTTTCGAAAGTTTTGAAAGACTAAACTTCCGTTTTCGAAAGTTTCCAGCGAAAAACATTCTCCTTCGCTATCAATTGCCCCGAAATTTCTGTTCAGTTATGCATCGATCTCGAGGAAAACTCCAATTATGACGGAAAAGGAGAAATTTCTCAAAGCTGTTGAACGCTCATGCCTGAAGATTACAGGGAAATTTTTGCGCCGATGAATTTCCCCTTTTCGGAAATTTTCCCTCCAACTGAAAGACAAATATTTTTTGAATAAAGTGATGTATAACAACAATACTGGACAGAGACAACATCGCAGGAAAAAGAAATCACTATTATGGAAATCTTTATTTCGTTTACTTCCGTTTTTTAAAGACGAAATACCGTCCCGATGCGTATTTTTACGCGTTTGTAAAATTTCGGTGCGTAAACACACTTTTTGATGCGTACTAGACGCGTAATTACGCATTTTGGCGAACTCTGCATGGCGCAGAATTAAAAAAAAAAAATTCGCACTTTGGCGTAATTAGCGCAGTTATTGCAACACTGAGAGAGCAAGTTTGGAAGGGTTGGCGGGAGGGGTGTGTGAGATCGCTCTCAGCTAGAAACATGAGATAAGGTTCAATCGCTATGAGATCATAATAAAACAAAAGCAAGAGTTACACTAAGCGACAATAACGATATCAATTTCCATCAGTAAAAAAAAAAATTCACGAGCATAGTAGCAAAAATCCGGAAGAAACTATCTTCCGACCGTAAAACTACCCAAAACTCCGTAAAACTTTCGGGAAATCCTGAATACTTGGCAGGTATGCGGACGTCACTGCACCGATATCGGCTTTTCCGTCATATTATGTAATATCACTTTGCCGTTCTTCACCCGATATCGGCTTTGCCAATGCATCTAATATCCTCTGGCCGTTCTTCACCCCATATCCGTACGATATTGGCTTTGCCGATGCATCCAATATCTGAATTTCTAAGGCGCTTACTTAGAAACGGGACCAATTAATAGTTTTCGCATTTGTGCGAAAAAAACTAAATATATTCGCAAAATGCGATCGCAGTTTAAACCGTGATTTTAACAAAAAAGGACACAGAATTCAGAACTTTTACGAAATACATCGAAATCCGCAATTCTTCCAACCTGTCCGTAATTCGGTAATCATGTGACCGAAACCGTAATGGTTGGCACCCTTAGCAGCGCGTGGGCTTTCGATGGCTTTCGTCTCGTTGCACTCTACCATCACCCCCTAATAGCTAAGCTATTGGGGGTGATGACTACGCGGATTATCCCGTATATACACGACCGGAAGGGAAATACTGGGATTGTACCGTGACGTCATGAAATCGGCACATGTGACTGAATAGGATTGTACCGTGACGTCGTGAAATCGGCACACGTGATCTGAAACGGCATCGCCTTCGTAGATTTTCAATGCTAATAGCTCACAATTGAAATCTTTCTGCGCGCGTCACTTTATTTTTCTTGCGCGAATTCAAATTTCTTCGCGCGAAACGCGCCTCTGCGCACGCTATCGGGAACCCTGAGATAAAAAGAAACTGACTACTAACTTACAATGTAACTACACAAGTTAATAAATTTTGATGTGAGATCCCTTGGTTGCTCGTAGTACGTCCAAGCGATACTCGATTTCATGCCATGTATTGGCAAGCATCTGAGGAGTTATTGAATTAATAGCAACTGTGATACGCTGCTTCAGTTTCTGCAAATCAGTACAAGGCGTCTGATAGACACGATCCTGCACATAACCCCACATAAAATAATCCAATGGAGTTAGATCTGGAGAGTGAGGAGGCCACAGAATGGGACCACGCCCATTCCATCTGTTGGGGAAATGCCCATTTAGGTACTTACGTACACATGTTGACCAATGTGGAGGCGTGCCGTCTTGTTGGAAAACGACGTCATATCTTTTGATCTGGGGTATAGCGAAATTTTCTAGCATATCCAAGTAAATGTCGCCATTTGTTTTGTTTTGTTTTTTGCAGAAGAAGATAGGGCCAATCACTTCTAGGGTGCACCACACATTAACTTTTGGATAATCACGTTCCAGTTCAATAGCAGCATGAGGCGGTTCACTGCCCCATATCCTACAGTTGTTACGATTCACAATACCTGATGCATGAAATGTGGATTCATCACTAAAAATTACAGTACTGAGAAAGTTTTTGTCGTTTTCCACTCGATTCAGCATATCCACAGCGAAATTGTATCACAGAGTGCGATCATTTATATGCATCTTTTGCACTATTTGAATTTTATAAGCATGGAACTTTAATTTCTTGTGCAAGATATCACGAACTGTCTATTTCGGAATGCACAGTTCTCTGCTTGCTTTACAAACGGATTTCCTGGGGCTTCGTCAGAAACTTTCATTAACTTGGTCAACCATCTCACTGCTGACGCTAGACCTACCGGCTCCTCCATGATGTTCCACATTGCCAGTTTCTTTAAACTGTTTCATCCACTGCTTAGTTGAATTCGTTGGCGGAGGATTACAGCCATACTCTAAACGGCACCGTCTTTTAACTTTAATGACAGAATTTAATTCCGCAAGCCATAACACACACATCGCCTTCTGATGTACAGATGACATGACTACTGATTGCGCATTTCTCATACATTCCTCATCAGGCCACACCTAGCGCCATCTATCTGATTTTGGGAAAAACAATTCTGCAAAACAAAAATATAGAAACTGTTAGTAATACGAACGTCACATAGAAAAACAGACAATGCTCATAGTTTTTTTTTGTACGTAATTTTGTAATGTGTTCAATAATTCTCGGACACCCTGTACATTCTGTACTGTAAATAAAAGGAAATGCATCATGTTTGGAGTGTAGCAATTCAGAGTACATATTTTATAAAAGTTATGCAATAGTTTACAAAAGTTTAATTTCAAAACAGTTCATTGGATATGCCATTAAAACTTTCTCCTATTTAGCGACCACCCCTCTGAATGACCATTTTTTAGAAGAACCAGCAGTGGTTGCCTTAGAGAGGTTTTACTGTGCATATGGAAGCAGCAGCGATAGTGAAAAAACTTACAAATTTGGAAGATGTGAATCCATTTATTGGTGTAAATATGACATGGATATTAAGTCAGATAATATCCGAAAACTTGAAAATTTCGTCGTCCTGGAGTGCGAATCGAACTCGCGTCTCCCGGATAGCACTCGGGAATGCTAACCACTACACCACCTAGTACGACCAAGCATCAAGTTTCCGAATAATTTGAATATAACCATCACTTGATTCAGCTTTCATATATAGCGAACCTGGAGGTGTTTGAATTCCTGAGATTGCCAGGAGGTGCAGAATATCAATGAATGTGAAATACAGGATTACGCCATTGTACAATACAAATTTAGAAGTGAATCCGTTGATTGGTGTAAGTATGACATGGATGTTAAGTCAGATAATATCCAAAAACTTGAAAATTTCGTCGTCCTAGAGTGGGAATCAAATCCGTGTCTTCTGGATAGCAAAGTAAAAATTTTGTTTGACATTTACTCTCTCCTTCCGGACAAACTACATTATTTATTAAAAAGGATAATATCCCCCCCCTCTTTACTGAAACAAATGACATACAGTAGAAAAAGAAAATTTTCAATAAGATTTTCAGAAAAGCTGAGAGACAGCTGCAAACAAAAATACATACTACCACCACCTAGTGCCAGAACTGTAATCTTCAAAAACCCATGAGTGTAGACAAAGTATTTCACAGGGTAATGTGTCTGTTATTTAAAAGAATTTTCTGAATTGGTCTTTTAGAAGCAGATATATTGATCTATAAACTACAGATTAAACATTTGAGACCCTAGCAGGGAAATTATGCATTATTTTTGGCAGCAAATGCACAAAAAAATGTTTTGGTAGTTAGTAATATCTGACTGAAGAAACAATGTTTTTTAATCGGGGTTTAGATGTGCAAATACTGCTGCTAATATGATGCAAATGAAAATAAAACATGCTCCCTAGTGGCACCCTTGTGCCTTAAGAAAAATGTGAAATAATATGCGAAACATGCAGCCCCAAAAACGCTTTTTGGCAAAGAAAGAATTTTCCAAATTGGATTTATTTAGAAGCAGAGAGATTGACAAAAATAAGACTTTCTATGCCCCTGGTGGTAAAACCACTAAAGAATAATTTAAATCAAGTTTCCAGAAGAACAGATGTTGCTGTAAATGCATCAGAAACAGAAATATACCCTTACACCCCCTAGTGGGCAAACCGTTCTTTACCAAAAATTAGAAAGTATATGCAGAGCATTTCACTCTGAGAGCTCTATCTAATGCAAAAAGAATTTTTTCAAATTGGACTTTCAGAAGCGGAGATATTGTGAAAACCACAATTTAACTTTACGCACCCTTGTGGAAAAACTGTGCATTGCTTGAAAAAGAAACTGTACCCAAATTAGGCTTTATTATAAATGGTACTGAATGAAAAAAATATCCAAACTGATATTTAGAAACAATCACATGGAATAACTTGTATTTTGAATTCAATGGCATCTGCATTTACTCTCTCTAGCGGTGAAGTTATGTGTTATGTTTCCCCCCAAAAGCAGGGATCATCGTTCCCACATTTTATGTTTCATTCCCAGTGCGAAACGAAATTTTCAAATTGATGTAAGCCTTTCCAGTGCCTCAGTGGTCTAAGCACTGGCTGAGACTGTCTGGGGTTGACATCCCGGGGCAGCATGGACGTTGTGTTTGTCTTACGATGCTAGTTCTCTCCCTTCCCTGGGACCAGTGACCCTAAATTAGGGATGGACAACTGCTTATTGCCCATTGAGTTGCACACGGTGGTCGTTAAACCTAAAAAAATAATTAATAAAAAAATCGGCAAAATACTTGGATGCAGAGATATGGTGTCCACAGATGGAAGAAAAGGTACCACAAACAGGTGGTTTTTTTTTTTTTTTTTTTTTTCAAAAGACTTGCTAAAAATGTGACAAACATTGAATCGTCCAAGTATGTAAGCAACAATCCATATTTTCCCCATGCTAATTTGCTCAATTACCAATTCTGTAAAACAGATGAAGAAAGGCAGGAAGATATGCAGAGTAACAACAGGTGTTTATGATCTTCTATTGTAATACTTTCTAGGCCCATTACAACAGAAGACATGATTAAAAATGATTTCACATTGAATGCACCAAAGTTAAGTTACTTCTAAAAAACGAGATCTTTTCCTGCCGACCCGGTAGCGCAGTGGTCTAAGGTCTAAGCGATGGCTTCTGATCGTTCGTCCAAGGTGGATCTGGGTTCGAATTTGGTGAGGCATGGATGTTGTGCTTGTCTTGTGTCGCAGGATCTGTCTTTTTCCCTAGAACCAGTGGCCCTAAATTTGGAATAGGCAACTGTTTATAGCCCACTGAGTTGCTCGCCGTGGTTGTTAGACCTCCAATCAAAAAAATTCCCTGCTTTGTGATATTTTTAATGTGTGGCATGCATCACTCAATGTCCCTAAACTTACAGATGTTGTCCTGGTAATGGAGTGTTCAGAAACGTAGGTTTTGGCCAGTCCAAGCTGGCCACATTTGTGTCCTTGTTGAGGCACAGGTGGCACATTTGTTGTACAGCACCCATTCTTTGAAGCTACCATCCCTAAATCAGGAACAAGTAATTGCATATAAACCTTAGAGTTGCTCGTGTTGGTCATTAAACCCCAAAACAAAAAGGAAAAAAAAAAAATCGGGGACAATAATAAATCAAATGCACAAAGCAAGTTGAATCCCTTTTCCTGAAGATTTGCTGTGTTTTCTGATTTCTGTAGGCACCGTCTCACATGTCATCAAGTAGTACTGTACAGGCTCGTCATACTGAAGAGGAATGATGGAAGAACCGAAGAGGAGAACGATGACTCTGGCCCAGAGTCATCACAATTGCACCCGCCATAGTGCTATGGACTTTCTAAAATAGTGTAAATACACTCATCGTCAAAAAAAAAAAAAAAAAAAAAACATCACCCATAAGGACGTTTCGGATTGCAATGCTATTCGAGAGAAAGGTAAATGTTACTGAAACAATAAATGATTAAACATGAAGACTGATATGGGCAATATTTATTGAGCTACACACCAATAAGTAGCGTCCCTCAATATGGCGTCGGGCCACTATGTTTGCTCACACAGCATTCCAGACGTCGCGGCATGGAGTTGTACAGGTTCCTAATGGTTCCTGCGTTAAGTCATCCCATGCAGCTTGAATCTTCTCACGCAGTTCCTGCAGATTGTGCGGTAGGGGTGGAGTGTGGATAGCCCGTCCAATCACATCCCACACATTTTCAATCGGCGATAGATATCGGCTGGCTGTGGCAGAGTGTCAGTGTCTTGAAGGCAAGCACGAGACATCAGCAGTATGCGGACGAGTTGGAAAATCGCACTGGAGTGAGCGTTCACCAGTGGCACACCTTTCTGAAAGCTCACTTTACTCTTAAAGTGTCTGTAATGAACATCAAAGGTGATTTGGCATTGTAGGCAATTGCACCCCACACTATGACACTAGGCCATCTGGACGTGTGACGCTCGACAACAAATCATCTTGTCGCTGACTACGGTGCCTCTACACACGGATTTGGTGGTCGTCTCCTCCAAGACAAAAGCGAGACTCGTCACTGAAGATCACCCGCTGCTGTTTTGAGTGGCTCCTTGACAGTCTGGCACGACACCATTGCAGTCTTTGGCGACCATGCAATGGTGTCAGTCGTCGTAACAGTCTGTGTGCGTGTAGTCCTACGACGTGCAGTCGTCTGCCAATGGCGCTGGCACAAATCTGACGATGCGTGGAGGGCAACACTGCTCGCTGAATATCCGCAATCGTAGCTGTTGGGTAACTCTGCGCATGTCGGACAACTCGTCGGTCCTCTGTGGTTCGTCTAGGTCTAGACCCTGTCTCTGCCGTATGCCTTGTTCTATCCACTGCCGCACGACAGGTATGGCGCGCAATACGGCGATAAGATCATCCCGCTTCCCAGAGCCCGACGATGCGGCCCACCTCGAACTCGTCCAACTGCTCGAATCGCTTCCGAACTTTTCTTCGAGGCATACTTCACTTGCAAAGAATGCAACAGCACGAGTGAGAATGGCAAGCAAATGATCATATGTAGAGGATTTTAGGAAGGGAGTGTCTGACCCCAGGTCTTAAACAACCCTTAGAAACAGAAAACTAGGAGATTTGGGCTAGAGCGCCCGATAGGAAAGTGACACGGAAGCGAAGTAGAAAGGGGGAGGAAGACGCCCTTATTTATTACGGGGGGTGGAGTACCCGGGGTCCGATGGCTTAACGTGCCCATCCGACACATGGCGGATATTTAGTGGATCGAGCGTTCGTACCCGCCTGGGATCAAACCTGAGGTCATTTCTGTGGCAGTCGCGAACGTTGCCCATTAGGCCACCCGCGGCCCAGAATGGCAAGCAAGCGCAACGGGACTGTCTTGTATAGCCGGTCAGGGTCAGCGCTACGACCCCTCCTTGTTTGCGCGGCCAAGCTTGATACTCTAATCATTTGCGTGTCTCACGATGTCAAACCTACCCACCAAGTTTCATTCCTGTCGGTTGCTTTCTTCTGGATGCATTTTTTTTTTTTACGATGAGTGTAATTTCAATTTTTCATCTCTGTAAGAGGACTCGTGAAAATAAAGGATTAATTTCCCAATGCATGAGACCCACGGTGTAAATAATGTGCATGTATCTTTTTTAGCCTGGACACTAATAAAGGACTTTGGTCCTAACTTTCATCGCACTAGAGAATTAATCTCACAACCAGACGCAAAAATAAGAACCCCGGTCCTTTAGCACGTCGCATACACGGGCAATGACAAAGGGGTCGAAAGTGGTGGTTCTGTGGGGGCAGCAGTCTCCAACCGTTCCCTGGACCGATCCTGTCCCGGTGAAAGTTTTACCGGATCCTGGTAGAACTTTCACCCGGATAGGATCGGTCCAAGTACCGGTTGCGCAACTCCACTATCAAATGTTCGGAGAGTTCCACATATCCCTGCAGAGTCTACATTTCTACGGAGCAGTACAGTCATCAGCCTGGTTTAAAGGATACTTTTGGAGCTACCATTGGTCTCTTCAAGAGACATCCTATTACTACAGACTCAGCGCAAGGCATATTTGCCTGAACACCTGCTTTAGAGGAACAGGTGATCGGCATGGTGCCCGAAGTTTCTGAAACTACACTCGTTAGTTAAGTTACAAATACAGATACCAACATAGTGACAAAACGGTTAGAGTTATTACATCGAAACTTGTCAGAAATACGTATTATGTACTCCAAAATGAAGATAAAGCACTAAATGCATTTCAAATAAACCATGCTATTAAAAAAACCCATGCAAATTAGTAAATATACCGGGACATATTTTGGCCTTAATATGGTGTGTGATGACTAACAGCATTGTGGCATGCTATCCAAAAGAGTGTCAGTAAGCTCTGAGGGCACTCTGTCGTACTGCTGAACATGAGCACTGCACAGTTCCTGTTCATTTCTTGGGGGAGGGGGGTCACACAGAGGCCACTCGTCTCCCTAAAGAGCATCCCACAGGTTTTCTGTATAGGTTAAGGTCCGGAAACCTTGCTGGTGACTCCATATCCGCAACATCTTCGCTTTCAAGGTATTCCAGTATCAGTTGAGCCGTATGGATTCAGGCATTGTCCTGAATTAAAACAAATTCTGGGCCAACAGCAACTGTGAACATAAATTAGTACGATCTCATCACCATAGCGGATAGCATTGATGGAATCCGTAGAAAGCAGGCTTAGGTCAGTCTGTTATGCCTGCCCACACCATACAACCACCGCTTGCATATACAAAGGACATTCCATAAAAACAGAGTATTTATTTTTTTTGAGTTGGCAACAGTGCGAAGGGAAAAAATAATCACGCAGACGACTAACTGAATTAAGGAAGTATCTATGGCAACTGTTATTAGCCGTGACTGGTTTTCTTATTGCGCAGTTGTTTAAGATTCGTCTACATTTCGCCATGCATCTATGGAGGTCGAGTGATTCAGAGTTAAGAAGTGAAATGCGTTGTGCGATAAAATTTGGCTATCGTTTGGGTAAAGCGGCTCCAGAAACAGTTGATTTAATGAAATAAGTTTGCAAAGATAAATGTGTGGGTGAGTCAACGATTTTTAGATGGCATCCATGATTTCCATAAAGGGTGTTTGTTGGTAGAACTCGCTCCTGGACCTGGTCCACCTGATAGTGTTGTTACGGAGCGTATTGTTAACACTGTTTGGGCAACCCTGCAAGGAGATCGACGAATGACGTGGGAAGACATAGCGGCATAAATTAATATTTCAAAAAGTCTTCATTCTGCGCAACAAATTACTGTTGCATCGTGTGTGTTCCAGATGGGCACCTCATCACCTGACGAGAGAACAATTGTTCGTAGTTCAGATGTGGAGCTTTTCATCTGAAACTTGCAGATGAAAGATAAATGTGCTGTATTTCTATATATATGTATTATACACCTCTTAGGAGAGGTTTTGCATTGCAAAGATACTTTGTAAAAGCTTTGAGTATTTCATATTGTAAAGTATCAGATTTTAAAATTGCTTGGATCTAAAGTAAGTGAATTAAGTAGCTGAATAATGTGCTTTTATGAGTGTCAGAATTATCCAGTTATGCATGTTTGCTCAAATCTAAGTATCATTCCTCTGTAAATAGAATTATTCTACTATTATATTGAACACATCACAGGTGATTAATCAGCTACACGGAAGTTCACTTTGCCCCCAAAAAATCTACCTGTACCAAGTGTAAATAATGTTCATCGGTTAAATATAAAATTAAAGGGGGATGAATAACTTAACATCTGTGAATATTTGAATTATTATTGCATAATTAAATGCGAAAATGGCAATACTAAACTATTAAATAGTCAAACAGAAGTAATCGCTCTTTCCACGTTCATAAGTGAGTCACGGAAAAATTCTCATCGGGCGCCACCGGGAAACGAACCCAGGGTCTTCCAGTTACGCGCCGGACACGCTACCACTGTACCACCGTCAGTTAGTCGTATGTGAGTCTGGAGAATTCGAGGCCGCTGTGGTGCAGTGGTGTTTGATGTTCCTAATCCACGTCAATAGTGTGTATCAATCAGATTTTGAAATTGCTTGGGTCTAAAGTAAGTGGATTAATTAGCTGAATAATGTGCTTTAATGAGTGTGAGAATTATCCAGTTATGCATGTTTGCTCAAATCTAAGTATCATTCCTCTGTACATAGAATTATTCTCCAGTAATACTGAACACATCACAGGTGATTAATCAGCTATTGCAACACGAAAAACTTGCCTACTGTTAGTTCTCTTTGCCCCCCCCAAATCAACTTGTACCAAGTCTAAATAATGTTCATCAGTTAAATATAAAATTAAAAGGGGATGAATAACTTAACATCTGTGGATATTAGAATTATTACATAATTTGATAATTAAATGCGAAAATGGCGATACTAAACTATTAAATTGTGTTTTATTTACCCGTCTATATTTTCAAGTGGGAATTTCCTTTCTAATATTAAGATTTAATAAAAGTGGATATTATTTCCTATTTTTTTCCATTCACAGTGTTCCATTTATTATATCAACTTTTCATTAATTGATAATATTTAGTGGCGACAAATGTACTCACTCTTTCAAGAATGTGGACGAGGGGGGGTCAGTTGTGCTGTACCTAAATGAGGGAATCGGGGCCTGTTTATACCCTTGTTCCTGTCCACCCTTCATGCCTGTCGGCTCCTGGAGTTTATGTGCAATGCCCATTGGAACGTCATACGCGTGTCATCATGTGGTCATGCATTACTTTACATATCTTACACCCTCTGTTATACTCCCTGTCTCGGACCATATGTTTCTCATTCCCTTTCTTACTACGATGAAAAAAACTTTTGTGACTTAACTTTTGAACATGAGTGTAGCAAGCAAAGAGCAGTAGCAGATGTGGGTGATTCACGTTTAACATATGGAGAATTTGTTAGGAAGAATTCTAATGACTTGCAGTGACTACCCGCACAGCCAGAGACGTCTGATGCAGATCTACACTGCTGGCCACACAAAATGCAACACCAGGAAGGACACAAGATAGCAAACCAAGATTTACTGGACACATAACAACAGATACAAAGAAGAAACGATTGAGCTTACAGACCCGTGCGACTTGCGGAACATGCAGACATCAATCATTCGTGTGGCCGCCATGGCTGGCAATAACGGCCGCTACACACCGCGGCATCGAACGAAAGAAGCTTTGGATGTAAGCTTGGGGTATGTCGGTCCAGGCTGTTTCCACACGTTGCCACAGTTTAGCCGCGGGTGGTGCTTGCCGGGCCACTCGGTTGCCGATCAGCTACCAGACGTGTTCGATGGGCGACATATCGGGAGAACAGGCGGGCCAAGGCATCAGTGACCCCTGGTGGGCCGGGAAGAATTGTTGCACGATGCGTACCACGTTCGGCCGTGCATTGTACTTTTGAAACGTGGCAGGTAAGGGAGGACTACAGCCTCCGAAACGTTGGAGATGTAGCCGTGGCTGTTGAGTGTACCGGCGATGAGTACCAGAAGGGTGCGGGTGTCATATCCAATTGCGCCCCAAACCATAACTCCAGGCGACGGACCGGTATGGTGATGCATAATGCAGGCGTCATACAGTCTCTCGCCGCGGTGCAGCCACACGCGGATCCGACCATCGTGCTGTTACAGGCAGAAGCGGAATTCGTCGGAGAAGAAATGTCGTGCCATTCCGTAGTCCAGGTGCGGCGCTCAATGGCCCACTGCCACCGCACTCGCCGCTGGTGTAACGTCAATGGTAATCGGAGCAGTGGGCGCCGTGCGATAAGTCCTCGCTCCTGCAGACGACGTCGAACGATACGTGCTGACACAGGTTGTTTCGCCACACACCCTAATTCCTCTAACGTTCGTGATGTGGCGGTGCGAGCCGTCAATGCCTGCCGCACAAATGCCGGTCATCTCGTTCGGTGGTGTGCCGCGGCTGCGGTAATCGCTCACGTTGGTCCGTCCGTCGCTCCTGCACCCACCGAATCCATACTCGCCTCACTGTGGCTGGATGTCGTCCCACACTGGCGCCGATGTCTCGGTACGATAAACCGCTGTCGCGATAAGCCTCTATTCGTCCTCTGTCGAACTCCGAAACGTGCTGGAATGACTGCCGTATTCTTCGACAAGGCATCAGGAAGCTTCCCACGCACAGGTCCGGCAGCATAACACACTTCCACTACTTACACCTCGCCTTCTGTGCACCCTTCTTATATAGCTTCTCAGTGGCGTGCTGGCGCAAATGATTTGCATATGCCCTGCAATCCTAATCGTTTGCATGTCCTCTCGCGGGCGACGCATGCTGCGATTTTCAGGCCAATCGGATACTTCCTTCTTGGTGTTGCATTTTGGGTGGCCAGCAGTGTAGTATCTGACCGAAGAAAGAAGTATTTCAATAGGTTTTTTAATCCCGCAAATACTGCTATAAACGGAATGGTGAACTTACGCCATCTGGTTGCAGACTTTATGAGTTAAGAAAAATATAATAAATGTGAGAAACATTTGGGAGCGGAAGCGCTCTCCAACAAAGAAAGAATCTTTCAAATCGGACTTTTCGAAGCAGAGATATCGACAAATATAAGATACGCATCTACGACCCCTAGCGGGAAGACCATGCATTATTTTAGCAAGAAAGTATTCTCAAAAGGTTTTTCAATGTGAGCGGTATCGGTCCATGAAAAAACAATTTTAAGTCGAGTTTTCAAGAGCTCAGATTTTGCAGCAAATACACCAGAAGCAGAATTGAAGACTTATGCTCCCTGGTGGCCAAACCATGCTTTACCAACTATTATAAATTATATAAAAAAAACATCACTTTCCATCACGAGCTGTATGCGATACAGGAAGAATTTTTCAAATAGGAGTTTTAGAAGCAGAAATGTCAAGAAAACGCAATTTACACTTGCGCCCCCTAGCGGAAAGTCTATGATATACTTGAAAATTTTAAATTTATATGAAAACATTTCGCATCAGAAACACTATCTAACAATGAAATAATTTTTCAAATCGGACTCCTAGAAGTAGGGATATTGGCAAAAATACGATATATATATCTACGCCCCCTGGCGTAGAAACCATGCATTATTTTAAGAAGAAAATATTCCTAAAAAGGCCGTCGGCGTGAGTAGTATCGGCCCTCAACCGATTTTTTTTCAATCGAGAATTTAGAAGTTCAGGTTTTGCTCTAAATACATCAGAAGCGGAAATTCTGATTTATGCACTCTGGTGGCCAAACCATTTTTTTTACCAAAAATTAGAAATTATATGCATAGGATTTCCCATGAAGAGCTGTATCCGGTGCAGAACGAATTTTTCAAATCGAGTTTTAGAAGCAGAGATATCGGGGGAAACGCAATTTTCCTTTACGCCCCCTAGCGGAAAGTCTGTAAATTACTTCAAAATTTTGAAATTACATGGAAAACGTATCACAGTGGTAACTATATCCAATAAAGAAAGAATTTTTCAAATCAGACCGTTAGAAGCAGGATATGAAAAAAAAAAAAAAAAAAAAAAAGATATACTTCTACGCCCCTGGCGGCGAAACCATGCAATATTTTAAGAAGAAAATGTTCCGGAAAGGTTTGTCGACGTGAGTAGTATAACTTTTAGAAGCTCAGATATTTGGGTAAATACATCAGAAGCAAAAATTAACACTGACGCCTCTGGTGGCCAAAGTATTCTTCACCAAAAATTAGAAATTATACGCAAAATGTTTTCCATCAGGAGCTGTATGCGCTGAAGAAAATGTTTTTTCAAATCGGAGTTTTAGAAGAAGAGATATCGGGGAAAACGTAATTTACTTTTACGTCCCCTAGCGGAAAATCTATGTGCAATTTGAGAAAGTAAGTAAACCTAAAATACTCTTCGACATAAATGGAATCGAAAGATAAAAGAATTTTTTCAATCGAATGCTTAGAAGCAAATATACGTAATAAAATGTGTTTTGAATTCGACATCATCTGCGTTTACGCCCTCTAGCGGCAAAATTGCTCATCGTAATAAAAAACAAAATAAAGCATCATCATTGGCACATTTCAAGCTTCCGATGCAAAAAGAATTTTTCAAAACGGATTAATAGTTGCAGAGATATGGTATCCATAGGCGGACGGACGGACAAACCGATAACTTAAGCTCGATCGTTTTTCAGAAAAGACGTGCAAAAAAATCAGGCGCACTGGTTCACTCGCGCAGGAAACAATTTGCAGTTTTCATTTCCGCCACCACAGTTTCATAACTTAACGAAGCTGTAACGGTATTTATGTAAAAAGTATACAGAAAGCACATACGAAGCTTTCGTTTTGTGGAGCGTTTTTTTGTATTTTTGAATTAAACAATATACGAGAGTCAGCTATGTAACCAATAGGAAAAATGAAATATGTAATTGCACGAACTATATCCTAAGTTAAGTTATTTTTGTGCAAAATTAATAACTTATGATGTTCATCACTAAAAGTTGTAATTCTGAATTTGGGGTATAACATTATTACTGCTTCCTTCAACCAACTTGACGTAAAAACACTTTCTCCTAAGCGTTTCCCAGTTTGCGGGTAAACCGTTTTACAGTAAGTAGAGGAATATATGCTTTTTTATGCACGGCCCCTTAATGGACGTATGCTTGAGTTTTCGCTTATATCTCAGCAAGGTTTTGTGCTATCACGCTGTAAATTTGGATTTAAAGGTTTCAAAATATTTCGGATCACATGACCTTTTTATCTGATGGTCACTGTAGGGCCAGACATATGAATTCTCTCCTTGACGACCGAAGCTCATCTGTCACTCAGTTCTCCTGGCCCTTTTTGTCCTCTACCACGCATGCGCAAGAAAAACCTGGTTTCCCCCGGTCAGCACGTGAAATCCCTGAACTCAGCAATGGCGTCGGATACCCGCAGGCAATTACAACCTTGCATGTATACAAAAGCGGTATGACAACTTGTTTAACAGAAGCACTGGAGCAGCTGACTTTTCAAGGTCAGGTGTTCATGCACCCCTCTCTTAATCCCACATAGGATTAAAATTGTACCACGTGGGTGGTGGAGAATATCAGTTCTTATCTGAAACAACAAAATGGCGGAATGAAACGTCCGCCCGCACGTGTTCATTACAATATTAAAATTAAATAAATTCATAATTGACAGTTTGATTGCGGGCGACCCTTACAGTCACAATTCATTTTTTTCCATGATCATGTTTCATAATTTATAATTCCCTTAATATACCAGTTCTGTTCTTGTATAGCGGCTCATAGTATCTGGGCCTCTTTGTGTTTTACTGTTGCAACACCGAATCACTATGTCTGTTCTCGATTAAATGATAAAAATCAAAATTAATTTTCCCAGTTTAACATTAGCGGCATCTTTTTTCCGTAGCTCACTGTACACGTATTTATTGGTCGATTCGTATGAAATTTGGAATTTAAGGGTTTTATTCTGTGCCGAATAGAATGCGCGTAAAATAACATATCTCTTATATGGAAAAATTCGGAGATAGAGAGCTAATTAGCATGTTAATTAGCTTAATTAGCATGTTTCTTCACATCACATGATAGTTTCCTTCAAGTGCTTTCCAACGGTACTTTTCTTGTTTGCATGCGACAAATGGTTCCAAAGTTAAGGGGAGTGGCTCGTCTTTTTTGGTTTTTTTTCTGAGGTCTGTACAACCTGCCAAGAGCTCTGATTATAGACTTCTAACGAATTCAAATCTTGTAAGAATTTCATACATTATCAAGCTAAACCCCTCTTCGACATTTTTTAAGTGACTATGAAATGTTGAGCTGCTATTCAAAAGCCTTGCGCGTGCGCAGAGAATGAAATAACCTTCAACATTTTCTCGTTCATTGATTTTCGTCCAGTAGGAGTGGTTTTACCGTGCTTTTACTTGTGAAAAGTTTTTTTTTTTTTTAACGGAATTCTGGTGCTCTTTGTTTTTGAGTGGGAAAGAGGGTATGGCTATTAACCCCAGTAAGAGTCGACTACTGCCATGCACCAGCGAAGGAGAATTCACGATTAAAGATGGAGAAAAAGGTAGTGGAACCGAAGAAGAGGTATGGAAAAGGGGTTGAAGTATGGCATCAGTAAGTCCCCGATGCCATTGCGTGGATCCACGGAAAAGACACCAGAACAATCAACTTAAAGAAGAAATAAAAAATCACGACAGTTGGCAGTTATTTAAACTCCCGCGATGAGAAGCGCACAACTCAACCACCATCAAGCGAATTCAAAGAATGTAATTTATTTTTTATATTTCAAGAGAGTTCTGCTTGTCTTCTTACTCCCCGTTTTCATATTTTGCATTTCATCTAATTGTTTTTAATTTTGGCATAATTATTTGCTGATTAAGTAAACAAAAGAAGATTAGAAACAAAGCAAAACTTTTATCTGTATTCGTTGGAAAACGCAGTAGTTGCACACCAAGCCTCCAGATGACTCCTCAGATATTGTGAAGTGACTGAAATCAACCGAATAAAGCTAGGACAGTGAAATCGTAATAACTTTGCTAATCGGTTCGAAGATTCCAGCCCCTTGGTAAAAACAGAATCAGACGCCCCCAATAAAGGTATTTTAATGTAAAAAACTTACTTCTAATTTGCATTTCCTATTTAAATTATATGTAACTTTCATTCAAGAACAGATTTGTTGAATTTTTAGCACATACACTCACGGACAATGAAATTTGCGCACCAAGAAGGAAGCATCGGAATGAACTGAAATTGTATGGACGTAATGATACAGATAAATGATACACATGATGGCAAAAAACAGAGCTGCAGGACAATTACAGAGGGATCTGTGGCACGCAGTCCAGTCATCTTTAATAGCGCGTCGCACCGCCTCGTGCGGCGATACATGCTGCGATACGTTCCGGCATGGAGGCGAACAGACGCCTGATGTTGTCCTGCGGCAGACTAGCCCACACGTGTTGGACGATGTGCTCCAAATTCCGGATAGTGTGGCACGGCGGCAGCTGGCGTTTTAGCTGATCTCACACATGCTCGATAGGGGACATGTCCGGCGAGCGGGCAGGTCACGGAAGTGTCTGGACATGACGTATGCAGTCCTGGACAACCCGAGCTGTGTGCGGGAGGGCATTATCTGCTGGTATAGCGCACCTGGAATCACGGCCAGGAATGGGAGCACATGGGGCCGTAGGATGTCATCCACCTACCGCTGAGCTGTCAATGATCCACGTACCGCTACTAGAGCAGATCGGCTATCGTATGCTATGGCTCCCTAGACCGTAATGCCTGCAGTGGGGGGAGGTGTGGCGCTCGATAGCGTGGTTGAGATTGTGCCGTTGACCTGGAGACCTCCACACCCACACACGATGATTATCTGTCCCCAAAACGAAGCGGCACTCGTCACTAAACACCGCACGTCGCCAGTCTATAGCGTTCCACGTCGCTTTGGCCTGGCACCACTGCACACAGAACCGCTACATCTGCCTGTATAGTGGACCGGGTCCCTGTGGGATCCGTTCGTGGCTGGCGCATGATCCGTCGATCCTCTCTACCGGTGGTCCTCCTGGTCCGTCCGGAGCCGCTTCGCCGTGTGGCAGAGTACCGTCACGTGTCCAATGCCCCTAACACAGTCGGACGGTATGGTCAGAACGATCCACGTGGCGGGCTATACGGAGCGCCGGCCACCCTGCGGGTTTCAGCCCGATGATCCGGCCTCTCTCAAAGTCCGTAAGTTGCGTAAATCGACGTCTCTGGCTACTACCCGGCATTCTTGCAACTCTGTACCCTTGCATGCGTAGGCCGGTGCTTTCTACATGCATAGGGCATCGACTACAAGCCGGTTCGTGTTTGCAGCGGCACCACAAGGTGTGCGGTCATGCGCAATCGCACCAAACGTGGATCATTTGCATTCTAGCTATTTGCAGGGTCTCGCGGTTGTAGCATATTTTCTTCTAGGTGCACAAGTTTTTTTGTCCGTGAGTGCATATCATTCAAAACAGGGCACCAAAACGCAAATTTACAATTTTATTTTCTCGCTCAGCTTTTTTTTTCTATTGGAGGTTTAACGACAAGTGTTAGCAACTCATTGGGCCATAAACAGTCGCCCGTCCCTAATTTAGTGCCACTGGTTCCAGATAAGGGAGAGACAGTACCGATAGGCAAATGCAACATCCGTGCCTTAGCAGGATTCGAACCCGGATTCATCTTAGACGAATGGTCACTGCGCCACTGAGGCGGCTTCCCTAAGTTAATTTGCACAATTTTGAAACTTTTACAGTTAATTTTTATACATACAAATGATATTGCGTGATAATTTTAACGTACGTTTGAAACATTTGACTGAAAATTTTGGATTTAAATTTCCAACGTATGCTATACGATTTTTCGAATTATTTTTTATAAAGTGCTGCTATCAATGTTCACTGTAAATCTATTGAATGACTAAGAAAAAAAAAGGAAATGAATAAACATAAATTAGTAAAATCATTTACACATACAGTATTTCCTTCTCAATTTCTTTGTGAGAAAATCTAATTCCCTTTTTTTTCGTCAATGCTACTGCAATGATGGCAATACATTCGTTCTTTCCTGTGAACTAGATTTCCTGAAACTTTTATGGATGGCTTTTTAAAGAAAGAAAAACTCATTTTCTGAGACGCATTACTGATGTGTATGGATAGGTAATAAATACACTATCTACCAACAAGTAATTGGACACCTGTGATAGCAATGGAAAACGAAGTTTATTCACCTTCAATAGTTGGTGGAGCCTCCACGAGCGACGATTACAGCTGTGACCCTCCGGGACATGCTCTCAACCAGGCGTTGGACGACGGCTAGCGGTATTTTCTTCCACTCGGCTTGGAGAAGACACGTCAGTCCCTTCACCGATTTCGGACGGTGGGGGCACCCCTTAAGTTGACGCTCCAACTCATCCCAGAGGTGCTCGATAGAGTTAATGTCCGGGCTCTCTGCGCAGGCCAATCTATTCGATTAACCCCATTGTCACCATACCAAGCCATGGTGGACCTCGCAACATGACAGGCGGCATTGTCATCCTGAAAGTAACATGGGTCCGCCCCGTAACACTGCCACAACGTAGGAAGCGCATGGTCATCCAAAATGGTTCAGTAGGTCTCAGCGTTGAGTCTACCAGGATTTGCGGCCAAGGGTCTCATGCCGTACCAGAAGAAACGCCCCCATAGCATAATTCCACCGTCGCCGAACTTCACAGTTGGCACAATACATTCTGCCAGGAGGCGTTTTCCAGGCAGACGCCAAACCCAGACCCTGCCATCCGAACGGTAGAGGGTGAACCTTGATTCGTCGCTCCAGAGAACCTGTTTCCACTGTTCAACGGTCCAATGTCGACGTTCTTTGCGCCACGTTAGCCGAGCAACGCTTTTGGACTTGGTGATCAAAGGCTTGTGGGCGGCAGCACGTCCATGATAACCGAGCAGATGGGATTCCTTACGGATGGTATTCATCGAAAGAAAACTCCCGGATGCCTGTTGAAACTCCTCGCGGATGTGGCCCATCGATTTGGTGTGGTTGTTCCGAATTTCTCTGGCCAGCACCCGTCGGTCTCTAACTCCCAGTTTGTTTTGTGGGTGTGCCGGGTGGGGGCACATTCCGACAGTCACCTCTCATCTTCCACTGGCCAATCACGCAGGACACTGTTGATTTTGGGTACTTCAACTCGCTGGATATGTCACGTATGGATCGGCCATTTCTGTGATACCCGACGATTACACCTTTCTCGAAATCAGAGAGCTCCGAACTGCTTGGCATCTTGCATGCGACTGGTTGCGTTGTTGTTTCCCACACGATATTTAACGGCGGCGGCCGTGACGTGTATCAGGACCGCAGATATCGTCGATTGCAGCGATGTTCTATTACTTGCTGGTAGATAGTGTACCTTATGATAAGTTCGGGAAAGTTGAGTCGATCTTTTTCCTAATAATATTGAAGCGTATCAGCAACAGAAATACTTGAAATCTATCACTGCCCCAAATTAATTGTACCAAAATTTCTGAAAATGAATTCATTCTTTTTTCGAATACAGTTAAATACTCCAGCTACGACTGCAAGATGCGGAATGTATTGTGTAACCATTCCGGTTTTCTTCCCTGTCACCTACACTAACATGAGGGCCTTAATCTAGAAATCTTCTTCGTGGTTTCAAATATTCCGATTTCAAGCTTTCCACCTTCACCTTAAAATCTGTTATTCTTAAAATATTTCATATTTCAACTAATGCTGTCAGTTAATGTATAAAATAATTGGTTATCATGTATTAACCAACTAAATAAATTTTATAACAAATAAACTTCACTTTCATAATGAACCAAGAACGTATCACTCAGAGTTTTATGTAGCCTCATGTGTTTCTGCTTTTTTTCTGTTCTTTCCTGAAACAATTACTCGTTTTCTTCCAAAATTGTCATCATTCGTAAGTGAAAAACCTTCCATTTTAGATAATTGTCAGCCAATAACAATTCCAATGTCATCTAAGAAGGTCGCCCAAACGAATTTACACGGCTTTAAATACTTGAAATTCCAGCTAAATTTGAAACTTTATCACCACAAAATACAATTCCTTGTATAAATCCTCCACATTATTTTATTTTTAACCCTTCGATACACGTAGCGCTAAATTTATCCTGTTTCATATCAAACGGGGAAAATCTTCCGTAAGCAATATGCCAAATTACTAATTTCAACCATCCTCTAACGAAAGACAAAAGTTGAATTTATAGAGAATCCCCAAAGAAACGCATCCCTACGACCCTATAATTTCAGTCCTGGAAAAGTAAAGCGCAACGTCTCTCCCCAAACAAACAAATGTGATCAGCGCCCCATGGCTCTTTTTTTCTTCTTAAGCACAGTTTCCCGTGAGAATCCAAAGTTCGTTTTGCATCTCTATAACCCAGAAAAGCACCTAATTACAAATTTTACCTCAACCCTAGTGAAAGAGAAGAGTAAAATATATGGGGAATCTCCAAAGAAACGCATCCCTACGACCCTATAATTTCAGTCCTGGAAAAGTAAAGCGCAACTTCTCTCCCCCAAACAAACAAATGTGATCAGCGCCCCATGGCTCTTTTTTCTTCTTAAGCACAGTTTCCCGTGAGAATCCAAAGTTCGTTTTGCATCTCTATAACCCAGAAAAGCACCTAATTACAAATTTTACCTCAACCCTAGTGAAAGAGAAGAGTAAAATATATGGGGAATCTCCAAAGAAACGCATCCCTACGACCCTATAATTTCAGTCCTGGAAAAGTAAAGCGCAACTTCTCTCCCCCAAACAAACAAATGTGATCAGCGCCCCATGGCTCTTTTTTCTTCTTAAGCACAGTTTCCCGTGAGAATCCAAAGTTCGTTTTGCATCTCTATAACATACAAAAGCACCTAATTACTAATTTTACCCCATCCCTAGTGAAAGAGAAGAGTAAAATATATGGGGAATCTCCAAAGAAACGCATCCCTACGACCCTATAATTTCAGTCCTGGAAAAGTAAAGCGCAACTTCTCTCCCCCAAACAAAGAAATGTGATCAGCGCCCCATGGCTCTTTTTTCTTCTTAAGCACAGTTTCCCGTGAGAATCCAAAGTTCGTTTTGCATCTCTATAACCCAGAAAAGCACCTAATTACAAATTTTACCTCAACCCTAGTGAAAGAGAAGAGTAAAATATATGGGGAATCTCCAAAGAAACGCATCCCTACGACCCTATAATTTCAGTCCTGGAAAAGTAAAGCGCAACTTCTCTCCCCCAAACAAACAAATGTGATCAGCGCCCCATGGCTCTTTTTTCTTCTTAAGCACAGTTTCCCGTGAGAATCCAAAGTTCGTTTTGCATCTCTATAACATACAAAAGCACCTAATTACTAATTTTACCCCATCCCTAGTGAAAGAGAAGAGTAAAATATATGGGGAATCTCCAAAGAAACGCATCCCTACGACCCTATAATTTCAGTCCTGGAAAAGTAAAGCGCAACTTCTCTCCCCCAAACAAACAAATGTGATCAGCGCCCCATGGCTCTTTTTTCTTCTTAAGCACAGTTTCCCGTGAGAATCCAAAGTTCGTTTTGCATCTCTATAACCCACAAAAGCACCTAATTACAAATTTTACCTCAACCCTAGTGAAAGAGAAGAGTAAAATATATGGGGAATCTCCAAAGAAACGCATCCCTACGACCCTATAGCTTCTTTCTGAACCCCTCTTCTTCAACTCCCTTGTTCATCCCCCCATCTCCCCTGTTTTTCATTCCCCTCTTGGCTCCGAGCAGGTGTAGTAACTGTACAAGACCTCACTAACTCGGATCTATCCTGGCGCCCTCTCTCTGGCCTCCCCCTGCTATTCTCTCGTCCCCATCCGCCCATTTGGTCTATGACTCTCTGCTAACTGCACTTCTTTCGCTTTTCCCTGATCTTGTCTCCCCCACCGGTCTCGTCTCTGTCTTTTCTGCCCCTCTTCCGCTGCCGTTTTTCCTCCGACTCACAAACTCGGTTCTTCCTCTCTCCTCTCTCTCCTCTAAATCTCTTTATCGTTTTCTAGTGCACCTTGCCACCCCTTCACCGTTTTCTATTCTGGAGGTTCCCCCTGCTTCTCTTCCTCTTGTCTGGGCCGCTGCCCGCTCACCCTTATCTGCCCCTCTTGAAATTAATACCCACTGGCTCTTTTTGCATAATCGCCTCCCTGTTCCGTATTTTCTCTTTCGCATGTCTCTTCTCTCCTCCCCTCTCTGCTCCTTCTGCGCACAGGAGGCAGACGTTTCTCACGTCTACCTTTACTGTCCCATCCTGATGCCTCTCCTCCACCAGGCTTTCCGGATTGCCAGTCGCTCTTGTTCTCAAGATCTTCCGTTCACTGCCTACAGACATCTTCTTCTGCGGGCTCATCCACCTACAACTCTTCCTTCAGTATGTGCCTATCTTTTCGTGCTGGTTAAACACGTTATTTACGTATACCTTCAACAACTCCGCAGCATTTCCTCGCCGGTCTCTTTACACCAGGTCAGCGCAGCACTTTTGTGCCATTTTCAAGATCGATTGCTTTCTCGACTCCGCCTGGAGTACCAGTCGGCTTCTTCCAGTCGTCGAGAAGCCACCTTCTATGCTACCTGGGCGCCGGCCGCTCCATGGTTTGCGATTGATTCTGGACTGCTACACCTATCAGAACCCTAGGACATTCTACACCTCCTTTGCTGAGTTCCGTGGCACCCTGGTGGCCCTCCTCCACTCTACGACTCGTGCAATCCACACTACCGTTGAATTGTGAATGCTAATGCCATCTCAGTGTATTTTCATGCTTACTCGTGTACATTACTTACTTTCACCCCGCCTGTATTATGTTGCTTTGGTGCCCTCGTTAAATAACTTGCACAATTGTGCACGCTGTGTTTTTATCTCATGTATGTAATGTTTTACCTTCACGGCGGTGTTTGTGCTGTTCTTTTTCTAACTGTGTACTATTGTTTCGCCTGTGTTATCCTGTAAATCATGCCCAGCCAATGTCATGTGACACGATGTGTTTCTCTTTGTCACTTCTGCAATTTTTTTTTATTCAATAAGCTTTGCTTGCAGCATTTGTTATTCATCGCCATTGTCATTGCAGTGTATATACCATCATGTTTTTAACAGTTTTGTATTATTTCCCAGTGAGATGCCCAATACTGTACGTCTCCCTCTTATGTTTTCTTATGATAAATTAGAATAAAGCGATTTTGAAACCTGGAAAAGTAAAGCGCAACGTCTCTCCCCCAAACAAACAAATGTGATCAGCGCCCCATGGCTCTTTTTTCTTCTTAAGCACAGTTTCCCGTGAGAATCCAAAGTTCGTTTTGCATCTCTATAACCCAGAAAAGCACCTAATTACTAATTTTATCCAATCCCTAGTGAAAGAGAAGAGTAAAATATATGGGGAATCTCCAAACAAACGCATCCCTACGACCCTATAATTTCAGTTCTGGAAAAGTAAAGCGCAACTCTTCTCCCCCAAACAAACAAATGTGATCAGCGCCCCATGGCTCTTTTTCTTCTTAAGCACAGTTTCCCGTGAGAATCCAAAGTTCGTTTTGCATCTCTATAACCCAGAAAAGCACCTAATTACTAATTTTACCCCATCCCTAGTGAAAGAGAAGAGTAAAATATATGGGGAATCTCCAAAGAAACGCATCCCTACGACCCTATAATTTCAGTCCTGGAAAAGTAAAACGCAACACTTCTCCCCCAAACAAACAAATGTGATCAGCGCCCCATGGCTCTTTTTTCTTCTTAAGCACAGTTTCCCGTGAGAATCCAAAGTTCGTTTTGCATCTCTATAACCCACAAAAGCACCTAATTACTAATTTTACCCCATCCCTAGTGAAAGAGAAGAGTAAAATATATGGGGAATCTCCAAAGAAACGCATCCCTACGACCCTATAATTTCAGTCCTGGAAAAGTAAAGCGCAACTTCTCTCCCCCAAACAAACAAATGTGATCAGCGCCCCATGGCTCTTTTTTCTTCTTAAGCACAGTTTCCCGTGAGAATCCAAAGTTCGTTTTGCATCTCTATAACCCAGAAAAGCACCTAATTACAAATTTTACCTCAACCCTAGTGAAAGAGAAGAGTAAAATATATGGGGAATCTCCAAAGAAACGCATCCCTAAGACCCTATAATTTCAGTCCTGGAAAAGTAAAGCGCAACTTCTCTCCCCAAACAAACAAATGTGATCAGCGCCCCATGGCTCTTTTTTTCTTCTTAAGCACAGTTTCCCGTGAGAATCCAAAGTTCGTTTTGCATCTCTATAACCGAGAAAAGCACCTAATTACTAATTTTACCCCATCCCTAGTGAAAGAGAAGAGTAAAATATATGGGGAATCTCCAAAGAAACGCATCCCTACGACCCTATAATTTCAGTCCTGGAAAAGTAAAGCGCAACGTCTCTCCCCCAAACAAACAAATGTGATCAGCGCCCCATGGCTCTTTTTTCTTCTTAAGCACAGTTTCCCGTGAGAATCCAAAGTTCGTTTTGCATCTCTATAACCCAGAAAAGCACCTAATTACTAATTTTATCCAATCCCTAGTGAAAGAGAAGAGTAAAATATATGGGGAATCTCCAAAGAAACGCATCCCTACGACCCTATAATTTCAGTTCTGGAAAAGTAAAGCGCAACTCTTCTCCCCCAAACAAACAAATGTGATCAGCGCCCCATGGCTCTTTTTTCTTCTTAAGCACAGTTTCCCGTGAGAATCCAAAGTTCGTTTTGCATCTCTATAACCCAGAAAAGCACCTAATTACTAATTTTACCCCATCCCTAGTGAAAGAGAAGAGTAAAATATATGGGGAATCTCCAAAGAAACGCATCCCTACGACCCTATAATTTCAGTCCTGGAAAAGTAAAGCGCAACGTCTCTCCCCCAAACAAACAAATGTGATCAGCGCCCCATGGCTCTTTTTTCTTCTTAAGCACAGTTTCCCGTGAGAATCCAAAGTTCGTTTTGCATCTCTATAACCCAGAAAAGCACCTAATTACTAATTTTATCCAATCCCTAGTGAAAGAGAAGAGTAAAATATATGGGGAATCTCCAAAGAAACGCATCCCTACGACCCTATAATTTCAGTTCTGGAAAAGTAAAGCGCAACTCTTCTCCCCCAAACAGACAAACGTGATCAGCGCTTCATGGCTCTTATTTCTTCTTAAGCACAGTTTCCCGTGAGAATCCAAAGTTCGTTTTGCATCTCTATAACCCAGAAAAGCACCTAATTACAAATTTTACCTCAACCCTAGTGAAAGAGAAGAGTAAAATATATGGGGAATCTCCAAAGAAACGCATCCCTACGACCCTATAATTTCAGTCCTGGAAAAGTAAAGCGCAACTTCTCTCCCCCAAACAAACAAATGTGATCAGCGCCCCATGGCTCTTTTTTCTTCTTAAGCACAGTTTCCCGTGAGAATCCAAAGTTCGTTTTGCATCTCTATAACATACAAAAGCACCTAATTACTAATTTTACCCCATCCCTAGTGAAAGAGAAGAGTAAAATATATGGGGAATCTCCAAAGAAACGCATCCCTACGACCCTATAATTTCAGTCCTGGAAAAGTAAAGCGCAACTTCTCTCCCCCAAACAAACAAATGTGATCAGCGCCCCATGGCTCTTTTTTCTTCTTAAGCACAGTTTCCCGTGAGAATCCAAAGTTCGTTTTGCATCTCTATAACCCAGAAAAGCACCTAATTACTAATTTTACCCCATCCCTAGTGAAAGAGAAGAGTAAAATATATGGGGAATCTCCAAAGAAACGCATCCCTACGACCCTATAATTAAAGTCCTGGAAAAGTAAAGCGCAACTTCTCTCCCCCAAACAAAGAAATGTGATCAGCGCCCCATGGCTCTTTTTTCTTCTTAAGCACAGTTTCCCGTGAGAATCCAAAGTTCGTTTTGCATCTCTATAACCCAGAAAAGCACCTAATTACAAATTTTACCTCAACCCCAGTGAAAGAGAAGAGTAAAATATATGGGGAATCTCCAAAGAAACGCATCCCTACGACCCTATAATTTCAGTCCTGGAAAAGTAAAGCGCAACTTCTCTCCCCCAAACAAACAAATGTGATCAGCGCCCCATGGCTCTTTTTTCTTCTTAAGCACAGTTTCCCGTGAGAATCCAAAGTTCGTTTTGCATCTCTATAACCCAGAAAAGCACCTAATTACTAATTTTACCCCATCCCTAGTGAAAGAGAAGAGTAAAATATATGGGGAATCTCCAAAGAAACGCATCCCTACGACCCTATAATTTCAGTCCTGGAAAAGTAAAGCGCAACTTCTATCCCCCAAACAAACAAATGTGATCAGCGCCCCATGGCTCTTTTTTCTTCTTAAGCACAGTTTCCCGTGAGAATCCAAAGTTCGTTTTGCATCTCTATAACCCAGAAAAGCACCTAATTACAAATTTTACCTCAACCCTAGTGAAAGAGAAGAGTAAAATATATGGGGAATCTCCAAAGAAACGCATCCCTACGACCCTATAATTTCAGTCCTGGAAAAGTAAAGCGCAACTTCTCTCCCCCAAACAAACAAATGTGATCAGCGCCCCATGGCTCTTTTTTCTTCTTAAGCACAGTTTCCCGTGAGAATCCAAAGTTCGTTTTGCATCTCTATAACCCAGAAAAGCACCTAATTACTAATTTTACCCCATCCCTAGTGAAAGAGAAGAGTAAAATATATGGGGAATCTCCAAAGAAACGCATCCCTACGACCCTATAATTTCAGTCCTGGAAAAGTAAAGCGCAACGTCTCTCCCCCAAACAAACAAATGTGATCAGCGCTCCATGGCTCTTTTTTCTTCTTAAGCACAGTTTCCCGTGAGAATCCAAAGTTCGTTTTGCATCTCTATAACCCAGAAAAGCACCTAATTACTAATTTTATCCAATCCCTAGTGAAAGAGAAGAGTAAAATATATGGGGAATCTCCAAAGAAACGCATCCCTACGACCCTATAATTTCAGTCCTGGAAAAGTAAAGCGCAACGTCTCTCCCCCAAACAAACAAATGTGATCAGCGCCCCATGGCTCTTTTTTCTTCTTAAGCACAGTTTCCCGTGAGAATCCAAAGTTCGTTTTGCATCTCTATAACCCACAAAAGCACCTAATTACTAATTTTACCCCATCCCTAGTGAAAGAGAAGAGTAAAATATATGGGGAATCTCCAAAGAAACGCATCCCTACGACCCTATAATTTCAGTCCTGGAAAAGTAAAGCGCAACTTCTCTCCCCCAAACAAACAAATGTGATCAGCGCCCCATGGCTCTTTTTTCTTCTTAAGCACAGTTTCCCGTGAGAATCCAAAGTTCGTTTTGCATCTCTATAACCCAGAAAAGCACCTAATTACTAATTTTATCCAATCCCTAGTGAAAGAGAAGAGTAAAATATATGGGGAATCTCCAAAGAAACGCATCCCTACGACCCTATAATTTCAGTCCTGGAAAAGTAAAGCGCAACGTCTCTCCCCCGAACAAACAAATGTGATCAGCGCCCCATGGCTCTTTTTTCTTCTTAAGCACAGTTTCCCGTGAGAATCCAAAGTTCGTTTTGCATCTCTATAACCCACAAAAGCACCTAATTACAAATTTTACCTCAACCCTAGTGAAAGAGAAGAGTAAAATATATATGGAATCTCCAAAGAAACGCATCCCTACGACCCTATAATTTCAGTCCTGGAAAAGTAAAGCGCAACGTCTCTCCCCCAAACAAACAAATGTGATCAGCGCCCCATGGCTCTTTTTTCTTCTTAAGCACAGTTTCCCGTGAGAATCCAAAGTTCGTTTTGCATCTCTATAACCCACAAAAGCACCTAATTACTAATTTTACCCCATCCCTAGTGAAAGAGAAGAGTAAAATATATGGGGAATCTCCAAAGAAACGCATCCCTACGACCCTATAATTTCAGTCCTGGAAAAGTAAAGCGCAACGTCTCTCCCCCAAACAAACAAATGTGATCAGCGCTCCATGGCTCTTTTTTCTTCTTAAGCACAGTTTCCCGTGAGAATCCAAAGTTCGTTTTGCATCTCTATAACCCAGAAAAGCACCTAATTACTAATTTTATCCAATCCCTAGTGAAAGAGAAGAGTAAAATATATGGGGAATCTCCAAAGAAACGCATCCCTACGACCCTATAATTTCAGTCCTGGAAAAGTAAAGCGCAACGTCTCTCCCCCGAACAAACAAATGTGATCAGCGCCCCATGGCTCTTTTTTCTTCTTAAGCACAGTTTCCCGTGAGAATCCAAAGTTCGTTTTGCATCTCTATAACCCAGAAAAGCACCTAATTACAAATTTTACCTCAACCCTAGTGAAAGAGAAGAGTAAAATATATGGGGAATCTCCAAAGAAACGCATCCCTACGACCCTATAATTTCAGTCCTGGAAAAGTAAAGCGCAACTTCTCTCCCCCAAACAAACAAATGTGATCAGCGCCCCATGGCTCTTTTTTCTTCTTAAGCACAGTTTCCCGTGAGAATCCAAAGTTCGTTTTGCATCTCTATAACCCAGAAAAGCACCTAATTACTAATTTTACCCCATCCCTAGTGAAAGAGAAGAGTAAAATATATGGGGAATCTCCAAAGAAACGCATCCCTACGACCCTATAATTTCAGTCCTGGAAAAGTAAAGCGCAACGTCTCTCCCCCAAACAAACAAATGTGATCAGCGCCCCATGGCTCTTTTTTCTTCTTAAGCACAGTTTCCCGTGAGAATCCAAAGTTCGTTTTGCATCTCTATAACCCAGAAAAGCACCTAATTACTAATTTTATCCAATCCCTACTGAAAGAGAAGAGTAAAATATATGGGGAATCTCCAAAGAAACGCATCCCTACGACCCTATAATTTCAGTCCTGGAAAAGTAAAGCGCAACGTCTCTCCCCCAAACAAACAAATGTGATCAGCGCCCCATGGCTCTTTTTTCTTCTTAAGCACAGTTTCCCGTGAGAATCCAAAGTTCGTTTTGCATCTCTATAACCCACAAAAGCACCTAATTACTAATTTTACCCCATCCCTAGTGAAAGAGAAGAGTAAAATATATGGGGAATCTCCAAAGAAACGCATCCCTACGACCCTATAATTTCAGTCCTGGAAAAGTAAAGCGCAACGTCTCTCCCCCAAACAAACAAATGTGATCAGCGCCCCATGGCTCTTTTTTTCTTCTTAAGCACAGTTTCCCGTGAGAATCCAAAGTTCGTTTTGCATCTCTATAACCCAGAAAAGCACCTAATTACTAATTTTATCCAATCCCTAGTGAAAGAGAAGAGTAAAATATATGGGGAATCTCCAAAGAAACGCATCCCTACGACCCTATAATTTCAGTCCTGGAAAAGTAAAGCGCAACGTCTCTCCCCCGAACAAACAAATGTGATCAGCGCCCCATGGCTCTTTTTTCTTCTTAAGCACAGTTTCCCGTGAGAATCCAAAGTTCGTTTTGCATCTCTATAACCCACAAAAGCACCTAATTACAAATTTTACCTCAACCCTAGTGAAAGAGAAGAGTAAAATATATATGGAATCTCCAAAGAAACGCATCCCTACGACCCTATAATTTCAGTCCTGGAAAAGTAAAGCGCAACGTCTCTCCCCCAAACAAACAAATGTGATCAGCGCCCCATGGCTCTTTTTTCTTCTTAAGCACAGTTTCCCGTGAGAATCCAAAGTTCGTTTTGCATCTCTATAACCCACAAAAGCACCTAATTACTAATTTTACCCCATCCCTAGTGAAAGAGAAGAGTAAAATATATGGGGAATCTCCAAAGAAACGCATCCCTACGACCCTATAATTTCAGTCCTGGAAAAGTAAAGCGCAACGTCTCTCCCCCAAACAAACAAATGTGATCAGCGCCCCATGGCTCTTTTTTCTTCTTAAGCACAGTTTCCCGTGAGAATCCAAAGTTCGTTTTGCATCTCTATAACCCAGAAAAGCACCTAATTACTAATTTTATCCAATCCCTAGTGAAAGAGAAGAGTAAAATATATGGGGAATCTCCAAAGAAACGCATCCCTACGACCCTATAATTTCAGTCCTGGAAAAGTAAAGCGCAACGTCTCTCCCCCGAACAAACAAATGTGATCAGCGCCCCATGGCTCTTTTTCTTCTTAAGCACAGTTTCCCGTGAGAATCCAAAGTTCGTTTTGCATCTCTATAACCCAGAAAAGCACCTAATTACTAATTTTATCCAATCCCTAGTGAAAGAGAAGAGTAAAATATATGGGGAATCTCCAAAGAAACGCATCCCTACGACCCTATAATTTCAGTCCTGGAAAAGTAAAGCGCAACTTCTCTCCCCCAAACAAACAAATGTGATCAGCGCCCCATGGCTCTTTTTTCTTCTTAAGCACAGTTTCCCGTGAGAATCCAAAGTTCGTTTTGCATCTCTATAACCCAGAAAAGCACCTAATTACTAATTTTACCCCATCCCTAGTGAAAGAGAAGAGTAAAATATATGGGGAATCTCCAAAGAAACGCATCCCTACGACCCTATAATTTCAGTCCTGGAAAAGTAAAGCGCAACGTCTCTCCCCCAAACAAACAAATGTGATCAGCGCCCCATGGCTCTTTTTTCTTCTTAAGCACAGTTTCCCGTGAGAATCCAAAGTTCGTTTTGCATCTCTATAACCCAGAAAAGCACCTAATTACTAATTTTATCCAATCCCTAGTGAAAGAGAAGAGTAAAATATATGGGGAATCTCCAAAGAAACGCATCCCTACGACCCTATAATTTCAGTCCTGGAAAAGTAAAGCGCAACGTCTCTCCCCCAAACAAACAAATGTGATCAGCGCCCCATGGCTCTTTTTTCTTCTTAAGCACAGTTTCCCGTGAGAATCCAAAGTTCGTTTTGCATCTCTATAACCCACAAAAGCACCTAATTACTAATTTTACCCCATCCCTAGTGAAAGAGAAGAGTAAAATATATGGGGAATCTCCAAAGAAACGCATCCCTACGACCCTATAATTTCAGTCCTGGAAAAGTAAAGCGCAACTTCTCTCCCCCAAACAAACAAATGTGATCAGCGCCCCATGGCTCTTTTTTCTTCTTAAGCACAGTTTCCCGTGAGAATCCAAAGTTCGTTTTGCATCTCTATAACCCACAAAAGCACCTAATTACTAATTTTACCCCATCCCTAGTGAAAGAGAAGAGTAAAATATATGGGGAATCTCCAAAGAAACGCATCCCTACGACCCTATAATTTCAGTCCTGGAAAAGTAAAGCGCAACTTCTCTCCCCCAAACAAACAAATGTGATCAGCGCCCCATGGCTCTTTTTTCTTCTTAAGCACAGTTTCCCGTGAGAATCCAAAGTTCGTTTTGCATCTCTATAACATACAAAAGCACCTAATTACAAATTTTACCTCAACCCTAGTGAAAGAGAAGAGTAAAATATATGGGGAATCTCCAAAGAAACGCATCCCTACGACCCTATAATTTCAGTCCTGGAAAAGTAAAGCGCAACTTCTCTCCCCCAAACAAACAAATGTGATCAGCGCCCCATGGCTCTTTTTTCTTCTTAAGCACAGTTTCCCGTGAGAATCCAAAGTTCGTTTTGCATCTCTATAACCCAGAAAAGCACCTAATTACAAATTTTACCTCAACCCTAGTGAAAGAGAAGAGTAAAATATATGGGGAATCTCCAAAGAAACGCATCCCTACGACCCTATAATTTCAGTCCTGGAAAAGTAAAGCGCAACTTCTCTCCCCCAAACAAACAAATGTGATCAGCGCCCCATGGCTCTTTTTTCTTCTTAAGCACAGTTTCCCGTGAGAATCCAAAGTTCGTTTTGCATCTCTATAACCCAGAAAAGCACCTAATTACAAATTTTACCTCAACCCTAATGAAAGAGAAGAGTAAAATATATGGGGAATCTCCAAAGAAACGCATCCCTACGACCCTATAATTTCAGTCCTGGAAAAGTAAAGCGCAACTTCTCTCCCCCAAACAAACAAATGTGATCAGCGCCCCATGGCTCTTTTTTCTTCTTAAGCACAGTTTCCCGTGAGAATCCAAAGTTCGTTTTGCATCTCTATAACCCAGAAAAGCACCTAATTACTAATTTTACCCCATCCCTAGTGAAAGAGAAGAGTAAAATATATGGGGAATCTCCAAAGAAACGCATCCCTACGACCCTATAATTTCAGTCCTGGAAAAGTAAAGCGCAACTTCTCTCCCCCAAACAAACAAATGTGATCAGCGCCCCATGGCTCTTTTTTTCTTCTTAAGCACAGTTTCCCGTGAGAATCCAAAGTTCGTTTTGCATCTCTATAACATACAAAAGCACCTAATTACTAATTTTACCTCAACCCTAGTGAAAGAGAAGAGTAAAATATATGGGGAATCTCCAAAGAAACGCATCCCTACGACCCTATAATTTCAGTCCTGGAAAAGTAAAGCGCAACTTCTCTCCCCCAAACAAACAAATGTGATCAGCGCCCCATGGCTCTTTTTTCTTCTTAAGCACAGTTTCCCGTGAGAATCCAAAGTTCGTTTTGCATCTCTATAACCCAGAAAAGCACCTAATTACAAATTTTACCTCAACCCTAGTGAAAGAGAAGAGTAAAATATATGGGGAATCTCCAAAGAAACGCATCCCTACGACCCTATAATTTCAGTCCTGGAAAAGTAAAGCGCAACTTCTCTCCCCCAAACAAACAAATGTGATCAGCGCCCCATGGCTCTTTTTTTCTTCTTAAGCACAGTTTCCCGTGAGAATCCAAAGTTCGTTTTGCATCTCTATAACCCAGAAAAGCACCTAATTACAAATTTTACCTCAACCCTAGTGAAAGAGAAGAGTAAAATATATGGGGAATCTCCAAAGAAACGCATCCCTACGACCCTATAATTTCAGTCCTGGAAAAGTAAAGCGCAACTTCTCTCCCCCAAACAAAGAAATGTGATCAGCGCCCCATGGCTCTTTTTTCTTCTTAAGCACAGTTTCCCGTGAGAATCCAAAGTTCGTGTTGCATCTCTATAAGCCACAAAAGCACCTAATTACTAATTTTACCCCATCCCTAGTGAAAGAGAAGAGTAAAATATATGGGGAATCTCCAAAGAAACGCATCCCTACGACCCTATAATTTCAGTCCTGGAAAAGTAAAGCGCAACTTCTCTCCCCCAAACAAACAAATGTGATCAGCGCCCCATGGCTCTTTTTCTTCTTAAGCACAGTTTCCCGTGAGAATCCAAAGTTCGTTTTGCATCCCTATAACCCAGAAAAGCACCTAATTACTAATTTTACCCCATCCCTAGTGAAAGAGAAGAGTAAAATATATGGGAAATCTCCAAAGAAACGCATCCCTACGGCCCTATAATTTCAGTCCTGGAAAAGTAAAGCGCAACGTCTCTCCCCCAAACAAACAAATGTGATCAGCGCCCCATGGCTCTTTTTTCTTCTTAAGCACAGTTTCCCGTGAGAATCCAAAGTTCGTTTTGCATCTCTATAACCCAGAAAAGCACCTAATTACTAATTTTATCCAATCCTTAGTGAAAGAGAAGAGTAAAATATATGAGGAATCTCCAAAGAAACGCATCCCTACGACCCTATAATTTCAGTCCTGGAAAAGTAAAGCGCAACGTCTCTCCCCCAAACAAACAAATGTGATCAGCGCCCCATGGCTCTTTTTTCTTCTTAAGCACAGTTTCCCGTGAGAATCCAAAGTTCGTTTTGCATCTCTATAACCCAGAAAAGCACCTAATTACAAATTTTATCTCAACCCTAGTGAAAGAGAAGAGTAAAATATATGGGGAATCTCCAAAGAAACGCATCCCTACGACCCTATAATTTCAGTCCTGGAAAAGTAAAGCGCAACTTCTCTCCCCCAAACAAACAAATGTGATCAGCGCCCCATGGCTCTTTTTTCTTCTTAAGCACAGTTTCCCGTGAGAATCCAAAGTTCGTTTTGCATCTCTATAACCAACAAAAGCACCTAATTACTAATTTTACCCCATCCCTAGTGAAAGAGAAGAGTAAAATATATGGGGAATCTCCAAAGAAACGCATCCCTACGACTCTATAATTTCAGTCCTGGAAAAGTAAAGCGCAACTTCTCTCCCCCAAACAAACAAATGTGATCAGCGCCCCATGGCTCTTTTTTCTTCTTAAGCACAGTTTCCCGTGAGAATCCAAAGTTCGTTTTGCATCTCTATAACCCAGAAAAGCACCTAATTACTAATTTTACCCCATCCCTAGTGAAAGAGAAGAGTAAAATATATGGGGAATCTCCAAAGAAACGCATCCCTACGACCCTATAATTTCAGTCCTGGAAAAGTAAAGCGCAACGTCTCTCCCCCAAACAAACAAATGTGATCAGCGCCCCATGGCTCTTTTTTCTTCTTAAGCACATTTTCCCGTGAGAATCCAAAGTTCGTTTTGCATCTCTATAACCCAGAAAAGCACCTAATTACTAATTTTATCCAATCCCTAGTGAAAGAGAAGAGTAAAATATATGGGGAATCTCCAAAGAAACGCATCCCTACGACCCTATAATTTCAGTTCTGGAAAAGTAAAGCGCAACTCTTCTCCCCCAAACAGACAAACGTGATCAGCGCTTCATGGCTCTTATTTCTTCTTAAGCACAGTTTCCCGTGAGAATCCAAAGTTCGTTTTGCATTTCTATAACCCAGCAAAAGTCTTGATTAAAAAGAATTGACCCGGTTTCATAATGCGAAACAGAAGCTAAATTTTCGGAGTATCTTCCCTCCCTTCCTGTTAATAAACATCTTTCGAGAAATTATTAGTGCGGATACAAGGAATGATGTTTGCAATGTTTTTGAGATAAACGTCGTGCAGTTTCTTTCCGACCATAAATTTTCAAGGGGGCAATTTCTATTATTAGAGCGAAATTGCGGCCTTGAAAATTTATTTTATAATTTTGAAAATGGGGGCTATTTCTATTACCAAAATTGTATGAATTTTTTAAATGGGGCAATTTCTATGATCAAAAATGTATTAATTGTAAAGGCGGAAGGTGCTTATTATTAAATCGCGGCAGTGTCATGTGCAAAGTTATGAAACACTGTAGATATCAAAGCAATGCAGCTTTGGTATCTCCAGCTCTTCAGGGAATTGTCTTTACTTATATAGGTTTCGG
Source organism: Macrothele yani (assembly GCA_039090855.1). Taxonomy (NCBI): domain Eukaryota; kingdom Metazoa; phylum Arthropoda; class Arachnida; order Araneae; family Macrothelidae; genus Macrothele; species Macrothele yani. The sequence continues at coordinate 137,591,305 of CM077024.1, read as the reverse complement.
GCCATTGCATTTCAGACCTAAAAGTAAAGATGGCACAAGGTAAGGCGTTTTCAAGCTGTGTGTTTATATATGGTTAAAAAAGGAGGAAGCGGGAGAGGTCTGTTTCTCCAATAGACTGTATGATTCCATTGTTTCACAACTTGCTAAGCACTGATTTCTAATAAAGAAGCTTTTTATTCGTACACATTTGTGTCGAGCATTCCTGCATGGAGAAGTTGTTCTTTAAAGCTGGGAAAAGCAGTTCTTTTTACGATTCAACATATGTTGTTGTATTGTAAAACATAAAACAAAGTTATAAATTGAAGATGCAAGAAGAAAGGTGAGAAAACAAAATGCAACACGCGCGCGCATTTCTTTGAGAGTACCAAACATACACTGTTTTTCTACTCAAAGATACACCACGATTGATGTTGCGTATTGCATTTAACAAAAATTGATAATAACGTAATCACTCTTTGTAAAACTAGTTACCACGATCGATGTTGCGTATTGCATTTAACGAAAATTGATAATAACGTAATCACTCTTGGTAAAAATAGTTGAAAAGCTGATATATTTAACTAGTAATTATTGTTGTTTGGTTATCATGTGTGACTTTGTGGTAGGGTTGATAAAGTGGTTATTCATTATTATATGTTCCTTATCTCAACTATTTTACTTCCAAGAAAAAACTTTCCTGACTTTTTTCTTTATACAACGTAAGAATTGTATTTTATCATTAATAAACTTTCCCCTTTTATTCATATTTTCTTTGCTCGGAAGCTTGGAGAATTATACTAGGCCTATATCAAGAAATAAGTGTTATCAAAATTTAGCTCCGCAAAAGAAATTAACTTTCTTTCAGTTCCAAAATTATCATAGGATGCACGATGAGGAACTGATCGTACACTTCATGATAATTTTTAGAGGGAAATCAAATTTTGTTTTGAAAAACTAAAGATTTTTAGCAGATGTTTGCTCATGCCAGAACACCTTAAAATATTATTTTACTTCATTTCCGTAATTTATTACTAATTGTGAGAATTCTGTTTGTTCCAATAACTGGTTAAAGGGTGAAGAACATTTTGATATCTTTAAATTCTACAAATATTTTGAAGTTTGTAATAAATTCCTTGGTGCATTCAGAAGAACCATTGTGCTGTGTTCCATTTTAAAGCTTCTACTTCTGAATCAATATGTTATTTGGAATAGAACGAAAAGCAAGTGTACTTATTAGCATGAACGGCTACCACTCGAACAACTTTTGCAAATTTTTTAGCGGACATTGTTCAAATTTGCGTATCACTTATTCGGACGTCCAGCGGCAAAAATATAGTGGATGGTATTTCTTCGTTTTGTTTTCTCTTTTTTCTTCTTTTAATAGTTAAAACAAGTTAGTAAAATCATGCAATGCATTGATTTTGATACGCTTTCCAACATAACAGAAACATTACTCAAGTTATGAGGATAATGGCTGTGGAATAAATCTCGGTCCTGTGACCTGACCTTTGAGCCAATTTCGATGATATTCGACAGAACCTGTTCAGCATACCTCTGAAATAACATGATAAAGTTTTGTCGCAATCGAAGCATTTTTACGTAAGTTACAATGCATAAGGGCTGTGGAACGGATCGCGCTCCTGTGTCCTAACCTTTCTCCCCATTTCGCCTTTTTTCAATAGGATTCGTCCCCAGGTAGGCCCCTACAACATACTAACATTTCATCTAAATTGAAGCATTTTTACGTACGTTATGATGCATAATAGCGATGGAAATTATTCCGCTCCTATGTCCTGACCTTTGACCCCCATTTCGCCCATTTTCAATAGGGTTGGTCGCCAGGTGGTCCCCTACCACGTCCTAAAATTTCATCGAAATCGAACCTTTTTTACGTTAGTTATGACGCATAAGAGCAGCAGAATGGATCCCGCTCCTATGTCCGAACCTTTGACCCCATTTCGTTCACTTTCAATAGGGTTCCTTCCCATGTGTTCCCCTACCACATACTAAAATTTCATCGAAATCGAAAGATTTGAACGCGAGTTATCGTGCGGGTGGACATACGCACACGATGCGTGACGTAATGAGGCAGATGGGAATCGCGATTATCTGCTCGCAAAAGTGTGACCTCATAAAACTATAATAGGATCCACACACAACGCGTGACGTAATGAAACAGGTGGCGTGACCGCGCACTAACATCTCAATTGTGAGAGTGTGACGTCATAAGATTTCTAAGCATGGGTTACGTTAATGGGACGACGCCATTAGTAATTCCTGGTGGTTATTTAACCCACTAAACGAATTTTCCTAAAATCGAGATCAATGTAAATCGATTTCTAGTACCAGAAAACGGTAGCTTAACGGCTTTCATCAAAATCCTTAGAGTCGTGTTCAAAATAAAATTTACATACATACAAAAATTGCTCCTGTAATAGTATGGGATAAGGGCTATGGAATGGATCCCGATCCTATGTCCCGCCCTTTGACCACGTTTCTTCCATTTTCAATAGGGTTCGTTCCCAGGTGGTCCCCTACCACATACTAAAATTTCATCGAAATCTAACCATTTTTACGCACGTTATGACGCACAGGGGATATGGAATGCATTCCGTTCCTATGTCCTGACATTTGACTCCACTTCACCCATTTTCAATAGGGATCATTCCCAGGTGGTCCCATACGACAAACTAAAATTTCATCGAAATCGAACCATATTTACGCACGTTATGCCGCGTAGGGGATATGGAATGCATCCCGCTCCTATGCCCTGACCTTTGACCCCACTTCACCCATTTTCAATAGGGTTCGTTCCCAGTTGATCCCCTACCAGATACTAAATCTCATCGAAATCGAACTATTTTTTACGCGAGTTATCGTGCGGACAGACAGACAGACGGACGGACAAAGCTGGAGCATATACGCTTCTTCAACCTACGGTTGAAAAGCGTAAAACAGGTATGAATTATTTCAGATTTTTGATGATATTTAGCTAAATCAGAATATTAATATTAAGTTCTCGTATTTGTACTACCAAGTCTATCGTGTTTTGTAGAGAGTATAATCGGAAGTGTTGCAACCCTGAATGCTTGCGTTCATTTGTAGATCTTTATTTCAGAATGATAAAGTTCGGGTAGCATTTGGGAATAAATTAATGCCTAAATAACAAGTTAGTAAAATCATGCAATGCATTGATTATGATACGCTTTCCTACATACCAGAAATCATTACTCAAGTTATTACTCAAGTTATGAGGATAATGGCTGTAGAATAAATCTCGCTTCTATGACCTGACCTTTGACCCCATTTTGATAATATTCAACAGAACCGGTAATGTATACTTCTGGAGCAACATGATGAAGTTTTGTCTCAATCGAAGCATTTTTACGTAAGTTATAACGCAATATCGGGAACACCGAGAATCGCTCGGTTAAAGGGGAGATGAAGGTAAAATTATTTTTTATTTTGATATGTTATTTCCAAGTATTGTAATGCTACGTCGTTCAGTTGCACGGTGTCCCAAGTGTTCCAGTCGCTGAACACCTTCATCCGCGGTTTCGGTTGCGATTCACTGTGATGAACGGCTTCGTAGTTCTTCCAAGCGCTGGTTACGTTCTTCGGATGATTCATCTGTGTTTCGCTGTCTATTTATTCGCCGCATTTGTTCGAGGTTTTCTTCCGATATAGATTCACTGAGGGTTATAATAACGTCGGACATTATTTCCATGCTCCTCGCCTTAGCTGCTCGGAATGGTCGTTTTGTAGGCTGATCTTCTTCCAATGGAAGGTCATATCTTTCGAGACTGGAATGTGATACGAAACCATCGGGTCTTGAATGCCCAAGCTATTCCATATTTACTTCTTCCGCTTGTTCTTGTTCCAACAGTGCCGTATTCTACTTATTCTTTTTATTGAAGTTGAAATTCCTCTTATTGAAGTCGTCCACGTTTCGTAGCGGGTATACCAGCCATATTTTTTTTATATTGTTTTACCATCCACGTGACACTCTGTTAATAGCAATTAATAAAAATGAACTAATCATATTTTAGGCCAGCGGATACGCTGGTCATCAAGTGACTATTCAAAAACGTAACAAAAAAAAAAAATAAATACTGTGTTAACAGTTTACCTTTTGAAGGAAAAAACACATCAGCGTTCCGCTGCTTGCACTGTACTACGCATCAACTCCAAGCAGCTAGCACAACTCACTTTTTGTTCTAGAAGAAAATAGAAGTAAAGCGTAACACGCACGCAAAGCGTGAGGTAATGAGGCAGATGGTCACGAGAGTGTGACGACATAAAACTTTAATTGGATCCACACACAACGCGTGACGTAATGAGGCAGATGGCGTGACCGCGTGCCAACATCTCAATCGCGAGAGTGTGGCGTCATAAGATTTCTAAGCATGGGAAACGTTAATAGGACGACGCCATGACACTAAAAACGTGGTATCTCGGGGTGGTTATTTAACCCACTAAACGAATTTTCCCATAGTTGAGATCAAGCTAAATCGATTTCTAGTACCAGAAAACGGTAGGTTAACGACTTACATCAAAATCCTTAGAGCCGTTTTCAAAATAAAATTTACATAGATACAAGAATTGCTCCTTTAAGGTGGACGTCAAGTAATTTTGCTTCCTGTACTTCCAATGGAAAAGCTTCTGTACACATTTTCTTCAGAATTAATGCGTTCCCAAGGATGAAAATTTGAACATCGATTAAAACAGTTTCATTTTATAACTTGGAATACTTAATATCTTCTTAAACATAACCGTAATTATGTAATCCAACATTTATTTGTCTACTGACGTCATCAAAGTACAGGTCGCGCCATATTTTTTCTGGTTTCAACACCACCAAAGGAAACGTTATTGATTTTTAATATAATTCAGGTTATGTTTTAGAAAATATTAAATATTCCGAGTTATAATGTGAAATTATTTTAATCGATGTTCAAATTTCCATCTTTTGGGAACACACTAATTGTGAAGGAAATGTGTACAAAAAGTTTTCCATTGGAAGTATAGGAAGCAAAATTACTTGACGTTCACCTTAATAGTATGGGATAAGGGCAATGAAATGCATCCCGCTCCTATGTCCTGACCTTTGACCCCACTTTACACATTTTCAATAGGGTTCATCCCCAGGTGGTCCCCTACGACATACTAAAATTTCATCGAAATCGAACCATATTTACGCAAGTTATGACGCATAAGGGCAATGGAATGCATCCCGCTCTTATGCACTGACCTTTAACCCCACTTCACCCATTTTCAATAGGGTTCGTCCCGAGGCGCTTCTTTACCACATACTAAAATTTCATTGAAATCGAACCATACCTACGGTTGGAAAGCGTAAAAAGAGCTGGAGCATATAGGCTTCTTCAACCTACATTTGGAAAGCGTAAATAAATATTTTCTGAAGCAAACGTGTAAATATATGGAAGATTCCTTTACATAATTACATGTTTTCTTTCTGCATCACAACAAACTTCTAAAAGCAGTCGTCAAAAATAAAGCGGTTTGCGGGAATTAGGACGTACTTTTTAGGGAAGGAGGGGGGGTCAAAAATAGTAAAAAATCACGGACGTACTTTATGGACGGCCCCTTACTGGCGTAAGAAGTATAGAATCTCCAAGCTTTCGCTCTCTATTGAGCGGCTTTTTCAAAGCAGTAGATAGACATAACATGCAGATAACGCGTAAGAACCAAAGATGATTTTTGAAAAAATGACGTGGTGAACATCGCAATCAATGTACACGGTCGTATCAGAATAATATGACCGCCCCCGGAATCCCAGTGTATAACCGCTCAAGCGCGTCACAGAGTGCACGTGAGAAGGTCGACTACACGGAGATATAAGCGGCCGGCCAGGACAGGTGAGCCATAGTGCGTGACGTGAACACAATGGACAAATGTAGTGATTTGATGGACGTTCAAAAAGGAATGATCATGGGCTACTGCACCAAGGGTGGAAGCATCTCAAAAACAGCAGAGTCCGTGGGCTGTTCGGGAGGTGCTGTAGTAAGGGTCTACCAAAGGATGGACTGCTGGCACACCGAGTACCTCTCGACGTCATAACTGTGGAGCACCAAAGGCCATCGACACCAAAAAAGAACGTCGACTGGTAAAGGGAAATCGACATGCAACAGTGCAACAATTGACCACGCAAAAGAACGTTGGTGCAACCAGGCATGTGTCCTCGATAAAAGTAGAACGGACTCTATTACGCATGGGTCTCCGGAGTCGACGCTGCGTCAAGGCGCCCATGTTAATCCAGGTCCGTTGGCAACGACGGCTGCAATTCGCATTGGACTAAAGTCATTGGACAGTGGAAGAGTGGAGAAAGGTTACCTTCTCTGACGAATCGAGGTTTCTACTTCACAGAAGTAACAGGCAATGGCGGTCCGGCTTCAGACACACGAGAACCAACACCCGGACACGCTTCTCTGTCAAGTACAGGCCGGCGGTGGCAGTGTGCATGACTGGGGGATGTCTTTCCGGTGTAACCTGGTATCACTGATACCACTGGATGGGTCCCTGAACGCTAATGGCTACTTGTCCATCCTCGCTGAACACATACACCCCTTCATGTTGGACGATTACCCTAGTGGTGATGGTGTCTACCAACAGGACAATGCGCGGTGCCAGGTAGCTAAGGGGGTACGTGACTGGTTCCAGGAACACGACAGCGATATCGCCTTTCTCCCTTGGCCGGCAAAATCGCCCGACCTCAATCCCATAGAGCACTTATGGCACTATTTGAATGGACAGGTTCGACGTGACGATCCACAACCACGTCATCTCAGGGACCTCAGTGCTCTGCTGGACTCCAAATGGGCACGTGTACCTTGGGCAATCTTCCAGGGCATCCTTGCGTCCATGCCACACCGTCTCGCCGCTGTTATCTGGGCCAAGGGTGGTTATTCCCATTGTTAGGTATAGGTGGTCATGTTATTCTAATACGACTGTGTGTATTAAAGGCATACGACGTTTCTCACAAATGCTTTCTTCACGTCAACCAAAGTTCCGCTGGGCTCTGGCCTAGCTTCACCAGGACGAATGGCATGTAAATATTGTACGTGGCCATTTTTAGGTCACATACGACCATCTTTAGGTAACATACGATTTGAATATTTACGCGCCATTCGGCCTGATGGAGCTAGGCCAGAGTCCAGCAAACGTTTGCTCAACTTGAAGAATAAAACTTTTGTGAGAAACGTTCTTATATGCCCTTAGTATACATAATCATCACAAAGACTGTAGTCTCCGGTTTTGGGGAATAATGATCAATATTATGTGTATTTATCATGCGGTTATACAGTATATATGCTGCGACGTATTTCCATCCTGTAACAATTAATGCCAAACAATTGGTAGTTCTTTTGAGACAATATCATTGCATGCTAATCTGTTGGAGAGGATTTCAACTGTTTCCTTGTTACCAGTTTCTTTAAAGCTCATGTAAGGAGCAATTCTAGTATTATTTCATACAGAAGCAGCTGAGCCACGCATGAATTCCTTTCCAAGCGCATGTCGTGGTTCACACTTCTCACGTGTTATTTGCACCTAGTGTCTACGGATCGCTTTGTCATTCCGATATACACTGGCGTGCGAAAATTAAGCACGAGACGGTTTTTCGAATGTAACGTCGTGCAGAAGTGCTCCACATCGACTCAAATCATACCATGAGATCCCCAAGATGTAAGAATTTGAGACAAGTGAGCAAAACCGTCCAAACAAGGAATCCAAAGGATACAAAAGCACTTTATTGAAAAGGTAGCTTCGAGCACAGCTGGACAGAAGACAGAAACGTCCATGTGACAGGCGCCTGCCAAGAAAAATCTAGTCTTTTGTAGGGGATATGATCACCCCTGACTGCGTTGCAGGATTTACAACGTCTGTCCATGCTGAGGACGAGGTTGTCAAGGAGCTGTTGAGGCATCGCAGCCCATTCCTCTTGTAGCGCCAATCGCAGCTGCGGAGTCGTTGCTGGCTGCTGGTGACGTGCTGCCAAGCGTCTCCCGAGAAAGTCCAACACGTGTTCGATTGGATTTAGGTCCGGGGACCTTGCGGGCCAATCCATGCGTTGAATATCTTCACTCTCCAACAGCTCTGCGACAGCCACTGTACGATGAGGTGTAGCGTTGTCGTCCATGAGAAAAACTCAGGACCCACAGCACCTCTAAACAGACGTACACGAGGCAGGAGAACCTCGGTACAATAACGGACACCAGCGACTGAACCTCCTTGGAAGATGTGGAGGTCAGTACGGCTACCAAGCAGGATACAACCCCAAACGAGAACTCCGCCACCTCTAAACCTGTCCCTTTCGACGATTTTGGAGGTGTGATTGCGTGTTCCCTGCTCTCTCCAGATGTGTATACGCCCAGAATCGCTCGTCAGACTAAATCGGCTCTCATCCGTAAAGAGAACTCGACCTCATTGCTGATGTGTCCAGTTCTTCTGTTCCTGGCACCACAGAAACCGCCGTCTCCGATGAGCAGGCGTTAATAGCACTGACACCGTACTGGTTTTTTTTTTTTTTGATTGGAGGTTTAACGACCACCGTGAGCAACTCAATGGGCTATAAGCAGTCGCCCGTCCCTAATTTAGGGTCACTGGTTCCAGGGAAGGGAGAGAGCCAGTGCCGTAAGACAAACACAACATCCATGCCTGACCGGGATTCGAACCCGGACCCCTTACGGACGAATGATCAGAGGCTAGCGCCTTAGACCACTGCGCCACCGGGGCGGCCCGTACTGGTTGTCGTGCAAATAGACAACCATTGTGCAGCCTCTTGGCCATGGTAAAACGCGATAACGGACGTCCAGTTGCCTGTTGCATATACCTTGCGATTTCTCCCGCTGTCTGCCGTCTGTCTCTTCTCGACTGTAGGACAATATACTGGTCGTCCGCCGCCATGGTTGCTCGTGGACGACCACTGCTAAACTCTCGGACAGCTGTTCCTGTCGTTTGAAATGCTCTCCAAGCTCCTGAAACGATGCTGTGAGCGATCCCGAGCTCCTCGGCCACACTAGTCACACTTCGACCTTCTTCCAACTTCCCAATGACGCGACCTCGGGTAAAGTCATCCAGATGTCGTCTACTGGATTGCCTATTGGCCATATCACACGGTGGCAGCAACTCGACGTCGTTCAAACCGATGTACACCGTGCAATAGCTTTCACCGAATTGCTGAGCTTACACCGCCCGTGTGCTTTATACCCTTCCGACACTCGTCCCCCACCCCCACGTCATGCTGCATAGATGTGCATGCCCTACCGTACCGGACCCATAGTCTATCTCCTGAGTGGTCTTTCGGTCCGTTCTGTCTGCTCGTTCCGCTGTTATGCTAATTTCTTTTCTTCGTCCTTAATTTTTGCACACCAGTGTATGTCTTTTCTCCATTGTTAGGGTATACGAATGGTAAAGCATAAGCACACCCGCTATTTCTTTCTCACAGTCTGTATTTGCAGTTTGATATTATATGTGATAAAGGGGTCCGTGATTTTATTACTGCTGTGATGTTGTGTTTACGTTTTAAAATTTTCAACAAACGTGTAAAGCCTGCGACATACACTATATTGATAAAAGTCACCGGACACCCCTTCAAAAGCAAATGAAGGGATCCGCTGCGTTGTTAAGATGCGCGGTACAGCTGCAAACGGTATAAAAACAAGCCTGCAGCTGACTGCGATCGTATCGCACTGTGAAGTTGAGTGAAAATGTCGTGGCGGGAGAGAACCGACTTTAAGAATGGAAAGATTGTTGGATGTTATATTAGTGGCTTGTCCTTAAGATAAACCGAGAGGCATTTAAACATACCCAAGTCAACTGTTTTGGATGTACTGAATAAATGGAAAACACATGGCATGCCTGAAACAGCAAAACGTACCGGCAGACCAAAGAAAATCAGTGATAGAGGATGTCGAAGCCTCAGAAGAGTCGTTACAGCTAATCTACGGAGTACTGCATAAGACCTCAGAGTACAGGTGAGTAAAAATGCTGGAACCTCGGTATGTATACGTATCATTCGCAGAGAACTTCATTTCATGGGTTACCGTGGTCGTGCGGCTGCTCATAGGCCTTTCATCTCCACTTGGAATGCTACTCGTCGTTTAGCATGGCGTAAAGAACCTTTATCGTGGACCGTAGATCAATGGAAACGGGTCCTATGGACAGATGAATCTAGATACACGATCCATCAGTCTGACGACTGTGTGTGGGTATGGCGGCAGCCGGGGGAACGCTATTTACCACAGTGTACTGTCCCTACGGTCAAGTTTGGAGCTGGTAGTGTACTTGTGTGGAAGTGTTTTTCATGGTATGGTCCCGGTCCATTCGTTATCGTGGACAAACATGTTAACCAGCACGTCTACCTTGATATTCTGGACAGCTATGCCCTACCAACTTTGTGGCAATACTATGGAACCGAGCCTTATTGGTACCAGCTTGATAATGCACCGAGCCATAAAGCAAGAATTGTTACGGCGTGGTTTGACGATAATTACGTGTCTTGTGTGGACTGGTCAGCCCAGAGCCCTGATCTTAATCCCATAGAGCACCTATGGAATGAGTTAGAGCGCCGCATAAGAAGTTTGGAACGAAACAAGGCCTATTACGGAGCCAAAGCCTACTACTAGGCAGCAGCATTATGTACTGAATGGCAGCGCATACCTATCGGTGTGTTCCAAAACCTTGTCGAAAACATGTCTCGAAAGGTCAGTGCATGCATTATAAGGCCAGAGGTGGACCGACACCGTACTAATGTATGTCAATAAATGCTATGTTGTGTTTCTCTTCTAGGTGTCCGGTGACTTTTTTCAATATAGTGTATGTGATGGATCCTGCATGTCTCATTGTAGTACTAGTTGATTTTATCACAGACATTATACCATTCTTTACATTTCTATATATTCTGTCTATATCATCTTTGTTATATCCAGCTTTTATACCTTTACTATAAACATTTTCGATTTCCTTCTTATTTGGGTTGTCGGGTTTGCATACTTTATGGGCTCTATGGAACCATGCTATAAACGCAGAGAGGTTGTACTCTTTTGTGCAGTGTGAATCAGGATTGACAAGGTTCGGTACTCCGGTTGGTTTATAATAAATGTCAAAATCGAAGCTGGATGTTTCATTTCTTTTGAACGCGACGTCAAGGTAATTCAGTGCCGCATTCACCTCAAGCTCTACGATGAGCTACAGTGTAGGCTGCTCATCTTGTACAAAAAAAACCCCCACTTAATTCGTCTACTCCATGTTCTCGTATGAAGAATATATCTTCTGCATAGCAAATCCATACTTGGGGTTTCTTAATACAATTTAGAAAGATGAGGTCTTGCAGTGGTCTCATTACTGCCTCCTCAAGGGCCGAAGATAAAGGTGAACCCATTGGTGCTCCCTTTGTTTGCTTGTAGATGCGTCCATCATACTAGTAACACACTCATGTTCATAAAAAATAGAACACCTGAAAGGTGTCGAGCTCAGTCTATATTATAATAGTAAACGTGATCGTGGGAAATTACCCATTTCGTGGGTATTTCAGAAAAAAAAATTACGAATGGGTATTTTTTATATCATATGGATAAATTTATTCCATCTCTTTTTAAAAGTCATACGGAGACTTCTAATTTGTTGCACGACGACTCGTTTTCAAAGAACTCGTATATCAATTGCGCAACGTCTACCAAAAGTTGAGCCCGCCCAGGTGGCGCAGTGGTCTAAGCGGTGGCCTCTGTTTGCAGTAGCTCACGGTGGTTGTTAAGCCTGAAAAAAAAAATTGAACATTTGGATATATATATATATTTTTATTGGAAGTTAAACGACCACCGTGAGCAACTCAATGGGCTATAAGCAGTCGCCCGACCCTAATTTAGGATCACTGGTTCCAGGGAAGGGAGAGAGCCAGTGCCGTAAGACAAACACAACATCCATGCCTCACCGGGATTCAAACCCGGACCCCGTTCGGACGAATGATCAGAGGCCATAGCCTTAGACCACTGCGCCACCGGGGCGGCCATTTGGATATGTGGGTGGAATGGCATTAAATGGCCTCGAAAGATTGCGCTAAGTTCGTTGTTGAAGAAAAGCATTTAAAATGACACAATACTGAAAAACTTATATTATGATAGTAAACGTGATTTTATGTTCTATGGTACTTATGTGATAGTAAACATAATGCTTATTGTCATATATTATTTTTGACTGTTTCTAAATACAATTGCTGTTTTTCAAAACTGGTCTAAGTTAGTGTACTTATTAAAATCATAATTTGTGTTTTTGTAGTATTTTAATGCAAAAAATAAATAAGTTAATGTGTAAAGAGATAAAATTATAAGTAAATTTCTGAGAAAAGGATTTTAAGCTTAAAAATGTATTACGAGCTTATATAAACACTTGCAAACAATTTTTGCGAATATGGGTTTTTTGGCTATAAGATGGGTATTTTCTTTGCTGCATATGGGTAAAACCAGTTTTACTACCTACCATCACTGGTCGAGCTACGATTGGATTTTTACAGGATATTCTAATCAGGAAGTATCGTAGAAACGATTAACATTTCGGCGTCGTAGATGCATGCGCACTGCGTCAAGGCAAGTCAGATCGCGCAACGTCACAGACCGGACACCGGCCGTTTTTCTGTTGTTATAAGCCAAGGAGGTTAGAAGCAATGGAGTAAGGATGACGTCGCCGCCCCGGTGGCGCAGTGGTCTAAGCGATGGCCTCTGATCAATCGTCCGAAAGGGGTCCGGGTTCGAATCCCGGTGAGGCATGGCTGTTGTGTTTGTCTTACGGCACTGGCTCTCTCCCTTCCCTGGAACCAGTGACCCTAAATTAGGGACGGGCGACTGCTTATAGCATATTGAGTTGCTCACGGTGGTCGTTAAACCTCCAACCAAAAAAAAAAAAAAAAAAAAAAAAGGATGACGTCACAAACTTCAAACTTGAAGCACTTTCAGCAGACATATTTAATGCTCAAACGTCTCACCAACATGGCAGCAGAGACTATGATTGGCCGCGACTCGTCTCAAACGTCTCACCAACATGGCGGCAGAGGCTGTGATTGGCTGGGACGTCATGATCGTGACGTTTCGGTGACTTCACTTTGATTTTTTTTTTTGATTGGAGGTTTAACGACCACCGTGAGCAACTCAATGGGCTATAAGCAGTCGCCCGTCCCTAATTTACGGTCACTGGTTCCAGGGAAGGGAGAGAGCCAGTGCCGTAAGACAAACACAACATCCATGCCTCACCGGGATTTGAACCCGGACCCCTTTCGGACGAATGATCAGAGGCCATCGCTTAGACCACTGCGCCACCGGGGCGGCTCACTTTGATTACAGGAGGGGAATGGCTGGCCTTTACTTCATCTATTCTAACCTCCTTGTTATAAGCGCCATGTGGCTCGGTCAGCAGTGGGTAAGGATCACAGATAACATATAAGAGACTAGATTGAACGAGGCGCTGCTGACGCGTGCAAAGCATGGCGCCATTATCAGCGGGTCAAGCAACAACGAACCACGGCATTTCCATCACTGAGAAACACAGGACTCAGCATTGCGACTGATACAAACACAAAATGTCGCCCCGGTGGCGCAGTGGTCTAAGCGATGGCCTCTGATCATTCGTCCGAACGGGGTCCGGGTTCGTATCCCGGTGAGGCATGGATGTTGTGTTTGTCTTACGGCACTGGTTCTTTCCCTTCCCTGGAACCAGTGACCCTAAATTAGGGACGGGCGACTGCTTATAGCCCATTGAGTTGCTTACGGTGGTCGTTAAACCTTCAATCAAAAAAAAAAACACAAAATTTTATTCCTTAGTTATGTGCTTAAAAATCACTTTCATTTACTGTAGAAATAATAATTTTCAGATATAAATAATATTCTTCTGAATAGTTAAAAAAAATATGAGAAGAATTATTACTCAGTACTGTTTGAGGGCAACGATCTAACAGCAAAACATTCACAGAAAACTGCTTACTCGCGATACGTCGTGCCATCACCGTCAGTCAAATAAGAGGGAAGGGGGGAAGGCTGCCTTCATGAATACTTTTGGAAGCTTCAATGTTATAAATTTTCAAACTTATTGTAATGTTAATAAACACTTCGCGCGTTCGCTTTTGCTCCATACAGATTTACACTACGTCGCTAAAAATAAATAACAGGTACTTACTTTTTTCCAGTCTCCTGTAGTAGCATAAAATCAGAACAACTTCCAGTTTGTCTAGATTACACAATTTATTTGCTGCAGAAGTTCATTTAAAACGGACTATACGTACACAATTTCAACAGAAATATGCTCTTCATAGATATATTTGAAATCTGTTAGTAAAACGGAACAAACAAACAAACAAAAAAAGGAATTTATGCACAATTTAATAAGAAAGAACATGTCTACAAAACAGGGTCTAAATACATTACTATTGCAGAAAAAAAAACATGGGTAATACATTATTTCTTTAACTATCATTTTAGCACTATAGTCAAGTAATAAACAGACATGGCATATTGACCTTAGTACCACCTGATGAAAAAATAGGTAAAGCTTGAGAGTTCAATCAATAACCAAAGCATGTGCTGTCTTACAAATGAATAACAGTATGTAAACAAACTATATACAGTATGCAATTTAAGAAATTTTCATAACAGCTTCATCGGCAAAAATATATTGAACTTTTAAGTAACTAAAATTTTGTTTCAATCTTTCCATTTATAAAATGAATTACTTAAAGACTGCCACTCAGCATCACTTAAGTGGTCTTTATAGCACTAAACATTTCACATAAACAACTTACATTTTTGCAGTGCCACACATTTTAAGTAATATTAATAAACAATATGCAATTTTCAAATCTTTTTCTTAAACAAATGAGATGCATTACTCGGATTACAAACTCTACGCACATTTTATTCACATGTGAGGAGCAAAGTTCCATTCTGATGACGGTAACCAAAGCACGAAAATCAAATAATGTTAAATTAACTTAAGGAAGGAGGTGAAGGTTATGAAATTGAAGCATTTTGCAAGTCAAACAGTATACATGCTGGAATAGTAACAGAAGTCATGAAGGTAACACAGTTTTGTTACCTTAATGACTTGTGTTACTATTCTAGCACGTATACTGTTTGACTTACAAAATGCTTCAATTTCATAACTTTCACCCCCTTTCTTAAGTTAATTTAACATTATTTGATTCACATGTTTTGGTTACAGTCATCATAATGGATCAGAATGCTCCTCACGTGTGAATAAAATGTGCATAGAGAGAGTTTGTAATCCGAGTAATGTATGAATAATGCATCTCATTTGTTGAACAGTTTCAGCACATTACAATCGACCATATTCTTATGGTTATAACTTTTTGTTACTTAGATCTATTTGTAAATATACGTAGCTAAAATAGTATGAAGAAATTAATCAGGAATTCTTTTTATTATCTGTAAAACATAAGATGAATCTTTTCTGACTACTGTAATGATGGCATATTAATCTCAGTACCATCTGATGAAGAAATAGGTAAAGCTTAAGAGCTCAATCAATAACCAAAGCATGTGCTGTGTTACAAACGAATAGTAGTACGTAAACAAACTATATACAGTATGTAATTTTGAAAATTTTCATAACAGGTTTATTGTCAAGAATATATTGAACATTTAAGTAACTAAAATTTGGTTTCAATCTTCCCATTTATAAAATGAATTACTTAAAGACTGCCACTCAGCATCACTTAGGTTACAAGTTACATTTTTGCAGTGCCAAAAATTTTAAGTAATACATTGTATTAATAAACAATATGCAATTTTTAAAACTTTTTGATACTTAGATCTATTTGTAGAGACATGTAGCTAATACAGTATGAAGAAATATTAACCTAAAATTCTTTTATTACAACAAACATGGCACAGTCACTGTTTAGATGCATCTATTAAAACTTACTGACTCGAAAAACAACTGATCAGTTGGTGAAATTAGCAACTGCACAACTATAACCACAGAATGGTAACCAGAAAGAGATTGTGGGAATGGTTAGCTTGTGTGTGTGGGGGGGGGAGTGTGAAACACAATATTAATATACATTACTAAAAAATCATGATGTGCAGCTTCACATCACACGTTACCCACTTGACTCACCAGCAGTAATTCTGGAAAATACCACAGCCCATTGTGAGTCGCTAGCCCTACCAGACATGGACACACATTACAAATAAATTAAACAACAGGTAATAAATTAAACAACAGGTACACCTTTATGTGTTAGAAAAAGGTGGTGATTCACCCTGTTGGATCTACACTTTAAAACATGTAATCACAAAAATCTGGAATTAAAAACACTACAGACATGAAACCTACAAGAATCGATTACTGATTTTTAAAAATTATGCTGCGATTCAAAGACTGACGTACATGCGTCTCGTGCAGATTTACATTAAATAACCTGGCTACAAAATTACATCTAATATTTAAGAAATTTCAAATTATTTTCTTTAAAAATTCATACTTATCACAGTAAACTGTGCTAAACAAATCTCTTTCTGCTGCAAGAGTGGAAAGAACTTGAGTCTCAAGTTTCAGGCCCCAACTGGATGTTCTTTTGGTAACATCACGAAGATGACAGTTACACCTCAAAATTTTCTCGATAATCCTAACAGTTCTCACTAAGTCCTTTGATGCATGTGTAAGTCCACCATTATCTTTGATCACTATCAGAAGGTAATCAGATTTGTTTGCTACTAGTGCTACTCAACAAACATCACAGTCAGCTTGTAAAATACACTTTTTGCCCACAAAACCACTAATGTATGCCAGCACATTATCCACTAAAGGAGAAAATTGCAGGTGCTCCACATTTAAATAACAATTATCATGTTCATGTGATTTAAGAACTGATAATGCAAGTTGGCCTGAGCAATTATTTTCATCATCAGTTACTCGTACTTGGCTGATGTCAATCAGTGCTGTTGAATCTAATGGTACAACTGAACCATTTTTACTCGGTGTCACTCCACAGCGGCAAAGCATTTTTTTATAAATACTAGAAAATTTTTTCGTTGTTGGGTTGTTGTTGAATCTTCCAGCTTGGCGTATGGAACCAAAAAATAGTTCCAAGTGGTCTTGTGACCACTTGTAGGTCAACATGTATTTAAATGGAGAAACTGCATTCAAAAGATATGTTTCAACAAACCAGATGGTACTATCAATGCTGACTCTTAATCCTATGAATGCAGTTCTCCTTCTGCTTAAGTGGAGTGGTTGCCCAATGGGCAATTTAAGGGATATCAGGTAGCTACGAGCCATTAACAAGAAAGATTTGACATATGTCCAATTTTTAGTTGGAAAAGGGGCTTTCAAACCTTTGGCAAATGGACTCCTACTGTTTAAAATATCAAATAAATGATCGACTACTTCTATAAACTCAACTGTGGCATCACAGTTTCTGAAAGTACGGTATCCAGCTTTTTGACAGAATTTCAAAGCTGCGGCAACTTAAGAACTTAATACTTGGGCTGCAAGTTTGACTTTCATTTTGTTTCGGTAAAAATGAACATGTTCTTTGGTTAATTTATTGGCCAGTGAAAGGTTGTCAGATTCTTGTAATGCCTGTAGGGCTGTAATGCATTGCCATTTAATAACTCCAGTATTAGATTTAAGAATTCGATAATAATCAGCCAAACAGTTTCTGACCAGTTTTATCATATGGCAGGTATCAAGAAATACGGGTATTTTTATTGTAGATTCTTGTTTCTTAATTGAAATAATGGTGTCTATACTTTCTGGTGCTAAATTTGCTAACATTTGTTGGTTAGATGCACATCCATCACAAATAAGCCCAACAACATTTATGCCACACTCAATTAGATTCAGTAATGTTTCTTTTACCAAACAGCTTAACATTTTCCCTGTAATTTTGTCAATCAAATAATATGATAATGGCATTTTCCAATTTCCTAAGACTCCAACAGCAATAACGATCAAAGCCTCTGATGCAACAGGAACAGAATCTCTATCAACAGTTCCAGCTCCATAATCCACTAGACCAATCATTTGTTGCTTGTTGTGGTCCCATTGAACATGTTTTTTGATGGCCATGCTATCCACCAACACAGTGCAGTACATAAATGACTGCTCGCCATTTTCACCTTTTTGTTTGATGACATCAAACACTTGTTTTGTAAGGCCTGGATTGCCATTGACACCTTCCATCCATCGTCTTAAGGTGCGCTTGCATGGCAAACTAAGAACCTTGAGAACGTAATCATATGCTTTAGGGGAGTACAGATTCAAAGTACAAGCAAACTTTTTCACTTCATCAGAGTACTGACTTGGATGTTGTGAACTAAAAAGGTCTTGCTGTAAGTCACTAAAGCTATGTTGAAGTACTAGTTTATGCTCATCTAGCAAAAATTTCTGCTCCTGTAGTTCATCAAGTAGATTTTCAATTGTACATGATCTTCTATAAACCTTATTTTTTTCCCTGCATAGTTTTTTTCTGATGGCATTGCTTCTCTCTTCAGACTGGCTAAGCTGTCGTTTTAAATGAATTACCTCATCGGTTGCTAAACAGTATGTGTGATCATGTGCAATGTACACACTTTTTTACTTTAGGCTTAGGAATTTTAGTAGTGACCACCTGATTATTTTGTCGTGACATAATGTTTACAGTAATATTGAAAACTGATGGTACAGCATTATTTCTTAGTATCCTGCGCTGCTGAAAAACTTCAAATTCCGCTGGAGCAAAATGTTTTGAACACAAGTAAGAGAACTGTGTTGGCTTCCAAACAGAGCCTTTCTTTTTGCCTTCTCTTTTTGTTGCAAGAGCCCATTCGTGTCTTAATTTCTCATTTTTAGGAAATCTGAAATTATAGCATAAAATAGATTCTGAAAAATAATATTGTAACCAATCAATTTTCTCGAAATACAGCATTAAGTATACTAAAAATCTAATGACGCCAAGTATTCATCCGCCATCAACACTAAACAATATGGCATAAAAAAGTGTCGATTTCAAAATCTACGAAAAATAATAATAAAAATAAGCCAGCAGAACATATGGTAAATGACTTTTTTCACTAAAATAATGAGTATTATCCAGCAAAATAAAAACTTTATTTCGTCGTTCAGCTAAAGTGGTACTGAAAATTTATGTTGTTAGACTTATCAACTAGACATTATCATTCCCAGCCACCAGCAAAAAAATTTACCTAGTAATTTTCCCCCATAGTGAGCAGTTTATCAGAGTACCACAACTCACCAAAAAAAAAAAAAACTGCTAGGAGCACATTGGAGCATAGAGAACATTGGTGATGCTTTTCACTTGTGTGAAGAAACATATACCCTGAAAGATGACCTTTCTGGGAGTCTGCTTCTTCACGTATTTTTCACCTATGTGAAGAAGCATATGCGGTGAAAGATCACTTTTATGAACAAATTGTATTGAGCATTCATGGTGATGGAAAGATGTTTTACTTGTGTAAAGTGGCATATGTCTTGCATTAAAACTATCAATATTTTATTCGAACTATTGCAATATTCATTACAAACTGTAATTAACATTAATTAACTAGACTTTAACGCTATTTCTACTTAACAGGTGGTATATTCCACTCAGAGCCGCCTCGGTGGCGCAGTGGTCTAAGCGATGGCCTCTGATCATTCGTCCGTAAGAGGTCCGGGTTCGAATCCTGGTGAGGCATGGATGTTGTGTTTGTCTTACGGCACTGGCTCTTTCCCTTCCCTGGAACCAGTGACCCTAAATTAGGGACGGGCGACTGCTTATAGCCCATTGAGTTGCTCACGGTGGTCGTTAAACCTCCAATCAAAAAAAATTCTACTCAGATAAATCTTACACATTACCATTGGGTCAACTTCATATTGGACAGACATCTTAAAATTCGTACAACTGACTACAAACACTCACCTGTGAAAGGTTATCCTACTTTGTTTGTTCTTTTCATTATCACGAGCACTGCAATTTATCGCAGAACACGCTTTCACCATATTGGATATTTCATAACATACATAGACATCACAGAACGATGCACAGAACCCTTTCTCAAACCGCTCAAACTGACCCGCTCAATGTGGCTCGTTGATGCCACATCGTAAGAGGGTTACACAAATAGCGGGCAGCCAATCTAGTCTTTTATACGATATCTGTGGTAAGGATCAAGGAGGTTAGAAGAAAAGGAGGTGAAAGGACCCGTTTTGAGCAAACCCAAAACAGATCAGCTATTTCGATCCTCTACCTGAGGTGGTGGGAGTCTGCGGGAGTTCGGAAACGTGACGTCACTTCCTGTGCCTGATGCAGTTTCGCTTAGTGCATGCCAAAGACCTTTAAGATACATAGACTGGAAGTTCTTGTGCAAATGAGTGGCAGCACTAGCGTCTCGCGACAGCGATATCCACATGTATCGAGTTATCTCATTGGCAGCAATAAAACCGGCACCCACCAATTGGCGACCGGCACTGATTGATTGATTGGTGGTTTAACGACCACCGTGAGCAACTCAATGGGCTATAAGCAGTCGCCCGTCCCTAATTTAGGGTCACTGGTTCCAGGGAAGGGAGAGAACCAGTGCCGTAAGACAAACACAACATCCATGCCTCACCGGGATTCGAACCCGGACCCCAGACGGACGAATGATCAGAGGCCAGCGCCTTAGACCACTGCGCCACCGGGGCGGCAAGACCGGCACTGAAACAGCACTTGTAGTTCGTATACGTCGTCGAAGTCGTGACACAGGTTGTTTACATCTTAGTTAACATTAGTTTCTTCTTTGGCGGCTGTCGGCACAAATCGAACAATTTAACCTGTTTGCAGTATATATCCAAATATAAAAATGGCTATTCTTCCACAAACGGGCGTATTCCTCATTTCTTACAGCTAAGACAGCGGAACGCTAGAACAGCTCCGCGAAAAATCTACTGTTTTCGATCTGGCAATTAATCTGTTGTTGTTTACATTCGAATGCAAACATTATGGGGGATTATCTTTGCATTCTGTTCTTATTTTTTTATTCATCATGATGACTAACGTTGGTTTCATCAAAAAAAGATAAAAAAATTTCGTGTACTAAGTGAAAACTATGACTGAGATGTTGAAAAAGAACTAAAAAAAATGAACGATCTTACCGCTATATACGTTGGGAGACTGATAAAAAATTATACTTTCGTATTTACAGTAAGTATTTTAATTCGTACTGAGAAATATATAGCAAAAGACAATTAAAGAAGAAAAGCAGGGATAATTATTGCCATTCGTGATTCCTTTTTATTTCAAGTGTGGGTAGCGAACCATATCTTTCACACCATGATATGCATGTTTTTCTATCTCGTACGACATCGTTAACGAGACGATACAAATTCCATTGAGGCATTATAAAACATAACAGACCAATTCAACGACAACTTCATGGAATTTTAATACTATCGAAGGGTAATATGGACGGACAACTTAATATTTACTGAGCGTTGCCAGATCGAAAACAGTAGATTGCTCGCGGAGCTGTTCTAGCGTTCCGCTGTAAACAACAAGCGGCGTTTCAGTGCCAGTCGCCAATTGGTGGGTGCCGATTTTATTGCTGCCAATGAGATAACTCGATACATGTGGATATCGCTGTCGCGAGACGCTAGTCCAGCAGCTGGCGACATTTTGATCACAGAGCTTGAACGGATAACGGATAAAAGGGCGTGTGTCCTATGTAAGCAACGTTATCTTTTACCTGCGCGAAAGAAGAAATTTTACGTTGTTTTAATACTGCGTATTAATTTTTTTCAATGGGGTATAAATTAGACATTGCGCCTTTTAACTTACGATTAAAGAAAAATCATTATCGTAATGTTGGGGGATATGAAATAACCGAAGGGAAACGTCACTTGTCCTACGTGTAAAATATATTTAGGCTTCAGTTGCTTGCAAACTGCGTGATCTAGTTGCATGAAATTCGTATTTAACCACAGATATCATATACAAGAAGCTAGATTGGACACCCAACCCATGAGGCTTGAGAAGGTTGGCGCCATTTTCAGCGGGTCATGACGATCCATTTAAACAAGGCTACTTTGCATTAAGTCAAAGGAATACGAGTTTGGTACTGCGATTTAAAATAATGTAAACGCAAATAATAATTTATTTAAAATCAATAAGTAGCTATTAAATCCAACAAACTATTGATTTGAACCCGAAAAAAAAGGCTTCCACATGCTTTACATAGAAAAGCTGAAATAATGTGAATCTTTTTCCTTGTTGCTATTACCTCTGTCCTTCTGATTTATTTATTATGTTTGCTCAAAAAGTTTTGAATTTCACCAAAAATTTTGATATTTCGTCTTGTTATGCGCTAAGGAAATTTCAGTTTTAACATTTCACATTTATTTGGGCAATATAGCAACGAAATGGCGTATTAAATGTAAGCATTCATTAACAAGGAACGTCAAAATCATATCTCTCAGCAAATTAAAACCAGCGTGATATTTTTTTATATCGCAGATACCGGAATGTCTTCTCTGGAATTCAAGACCTGGCCGAATCTGAAATAATTCAATATTTTGCAAGACCCTTGGCATTCTAGTTAGCACTAAGGAATATTACCGTTTTTTACTTAAATTTTATAACTTCCGCCGCTAAATGGGTACTGACTGCTTTGAATCTCAATATAAATAGAAAATCACAGTACCAAACTCGTATTTCTTTGACTTAATGCAAAGTAGCCTTGCTTAAATGAATCGTGATGACCCGCTGAAAATGATGCCTACCTTCTCACGCCTCATGGGCTGGGTGTCCAATCTAGCTTCTTGTATATGATATCTGTGTGTATTTGCCATAAAATCTGAGCTTCTAAAATGTCGATTGAAAAATTCGTTCGTGGACCGATGCCACTCGCATCGATAAAATTTTTCGGAATACTTTCTTCCTAAATTATTGCATGGTTTCTCCGCCAGGGGCGTAGATGTATATCTCATTTTTGTCAATATCTCTGCTTCTATAGGTCCGATTTGAAAAAATCTTTTTTCATTGGATAGTTTCCGGTATGACATGTTTTTCATATAATTTAAAAAAATCAAGTAATTCATAGACTTTACGCTAGGGGGCGTAAAGGTAAATCGCGTTTCCTCCGACATCTCTGCTTCTAAAACTCCGATCTGAAAAATTCTATCTGCACCGATACAGCTGCTGATGGGAAATCCTTTGCATATAATTTCAAATTTTTTGGTTCGGCCACCAGAGGGCGTAAGTCTTAATTTCCGCTTCAAACGAATTTGCAGAAAAAATCTGAGCTTCTAAAATCTCGATTGAAAAAATTCGTTTGTGGACCGGTACTACTCACGTTGACAAACCTTTTAGTAATATTTTCTTCTCAAAATAATGAATGGTTGCTACGCAAGGGGGTGTAGATGTATATCTTATTTTTGTCAATATCTCTCCTTCTAGGATTCCGATTTGAAAAATTCTTTCTTTGTCGGACCGTGTTTCCGATGCGCAATGTTTTTCACATACATTCAAAATTTTCAAGTAAATCATAGACTTTCCGCCAGAGGGCGCAAAGGTAAATTGCGTTTTCCCTGATATTTCTGCTTCTAAAACTCCGATTTGAAAAAGTCTTCCTGTATCGCATACAGCTCCTGAAGGAAAATGTTTTTCCATATAATTTCTACTATTTGAAAAAGAATGGTTTAGCCACCAGGGGCATAAATGTTAATTTGTGCTTCTGATGTACTTGCAGCAAAATCTGAGCTCCTGAAACTCAACTAAACTTTTTTTCTTGGACCGAAACTGGTCACATCGATAAACCTTTTGAGAATACTTTCTTCCTGAAATAATGCATGGTTTTCCCGCCAGGGGAGATAGGTGCATATCTTATATTTGTCCATATCTTTGCTTCGAAGATTCCGATTTGAAAAATTCTTTCTTTGTTGGAGAGCGTTTCCGCTGCGAAATGTTTCTCATGTAAGTTAAAAATTTTCTTAACGCACAAGTTTTCAACCACAGCTCACGAATCCGTTTACAGCAGTATCTGCGGGATTAAAAATCCGATTGAAAAAGTTCTTTCTTCGGTAAGATACTATTGCTTTCCATAGACTTTGAATAGCTTTGATAAATTTAATTTGCGTCAGAACGGATTCAAAAGACGTGCTCATTACACCCGAAAATTCGGTGTCATCTTTCTTGTTTTTTTTTTTGTTCTAGGTTTAGCGGCCACCGTGGGCAACTCAGTGGGCTATAAGAAGCAGTCGCCCGTCCCTAATTTAGGGCCACTGGTTCTAGGGAAGGGAGAGAGCCAGTGCCGTAAGACAAACACAACATCCATGCCTCATCGGGATTCGAACCCGGACCAATCTCGGACGAGTGATCAGAAGCCATCGCTTAGACCACTGCGCCACCGGGCGGCAACTCTTTTCTCGCCATTATGAAAGAATCAGTCACAATTCCACAAACACAAAGAATCAGTCACAGTTTCACAAACAGTGGCAGATAAATCACCCACGCCTTCCTCTTGGCCGTGGCGAGGTCACCGCTTGACTGGTTACAGAGCAGTCGAGACGCGACAGTGGGGATCGGATAGCCATGACGTCTCGGCCGCCTACTGCCAAGCAGTTTCAGTGAAAAACATTCCGTTTAAAATCTAAATAACGGTTGGCCGGTACTACCAACCGTCGCGATAGGCAGTTCCAACGAAATAGTACCCTAAGACTGTTGTACAGTCACATCAATGAGTTCGACAGAGATCGTATTATCGGCATAAGAAACTGCAATGTTTCCTTCCGGGAGATTGCCGGTCGTGTGGGGCGCTGTGTGTCCGTCGTAGCAAGAGTGTGCACGGAATGGTACGAAGAAGGGCGTACGATACGAAGAGAAGGTTCTAGATGTCGTATACAAAAAACGTTCGTTGCGTTTTTTTTAAAGACGTGAAATGGACGAATCATTAAGGTAAAGTACTTATGCGTATAATGAAATACAAAAGTCATTTTCATAAACCCCGGAAAAAAAAAGTTCAGAGAATTTACAACATCAATTTCCCCGAAGAGAGGGCTTGCTTGCCCCTGCTAGTTACGACCAGGGACGTCGCTAGACTTCGAAATCAAGATGGGCGATGGGAGGGGGGCATTATTTTTGGTGGCGCAAGCTTGATAGCAACTTTTTTTTTTATTACGAAAAACTGAAAGAACAAATTTTTAATGCTTTTCGTTTTCTTTTAATTGAAGGTTAAATGACCACAGTGAGCAATTCAATGGTCTATAAGCAGTCACCCGACCCTAATTTAGAGCCACTGGTTCCAGGTAAGGGAAAGAGACCGTGCCGTAAGGCAAACACAGCATCCATGCCTCACTGGATTCGAACCCAGTCTCTTCTCTGACGAATGGTCACAAGCCAGTGCTTAGACCATTACGCCACCGGGGCGGGTTTCAGTGCTTTTCACTACCGGCTACAAAAGAATTCGTGCATTTCCGACCCCCTCCATCCATGCTCCATCTGGACGCACATGCATAACATGGACCTCACTAGTTACGCCACGGGTGTAAGATTCAAGTATACTAGTTATCCGAATTTTTTGGCGTAGATAAAATCAAGGTTTCCAAGCTTTGGCACATCAACCAGATGGCTTTTTCAAGGAAGGTAGACAGCAAACTGTAGGCAATAACACACAAAGGTAGACAGAAAACTGTCTGCTGTCTACCTTCTTGAAAAAGCCCTCTGGTTGATGTGCGAAAGCTTGAAAACCTTGATTTTATCTACGCCAATAAATTCGGATAACTAGTATAGATGTACTATCTTATGTATAGTCGGTGTGCAGTTCCTTGCGTTATTATTTAAGACTCAAGTGTTGGTGGATTGTCGCCTTCAACTTTTTGCTTGCCTTGGATGCATTGTCTTAAACAACCCTTAGAAATAGGAAGCTAGGAGATTTGGGCTAGAGTGCCAGATAGGAAAGTGACACGGAAGCGAAGTACAAAGAGGGAGGAAGACGCCCTTATTTATTACCGCGGGACGGTGCATTTTTGCTTACAAAAATAGGGCTGTACTTGAACAATTTTTTTAAAAGAAAATGTCGGGTTTTTTAAAAATCTAAATCAAATTTTAACTTTGTACCCCGCAGACACAATACCTCACCCCTCCTTAACTTCTTTCATCCAGCCAGCGACTTTGCCTTGCAGTCCTCTCATACAAAGCAGTCCGTCAGCCACTTTCTGCACTTTCACTGTTCCGGGGCAGTCTTAAGGACGCTAGTGTAGCTTTAGACTCAATTTTTCGTGTTGGAATCCCCTTTTTTGTAAAGAAAACAAACAGAGCAATCAGTAGCGACCACCTCAGTGAATTCATATCCACCCTCCTTATTAGCCCCCTTCCCATACAAACATGGAAAAGAGGCTGAAATTAAGGTATTGGAAGAGTAGAGAACAACTGAATTTCCATAGCCCTGCGGTGCTATTTTGATAACCTTTTTTGGAGACGTGAACAACGCACTACCTAGGGGAAAATACGTAGGGTTACATGAAATAAAACACAAGACTTATTACTTGGCAAAATGCAGATTATATTTTAAAGTTAAATACAGTGGATCCCGCTTAAGAAGTTTTCGTTGGGACGAAGCAATGAGAACTTCTTAAGCGGGAAAACTTCTTAAACGGGAAGTGTCTGATTGGGTTTTGTAAGACTTTAGCGATTAAAAATGTTGCATAGATTAAATCCAGAAATTACATTTTAGTTAATTTTAAAGTAACATAAAAAATATCGCAACTTACCCATTTAAACTTAAATATGAGGATTGAAAGCTACATTTATTATGCTACAAGATTACAAAAATACTAATCTAAAAGCGTTTGTTTCTTCCTTTTTTCCGCTAGATTCACAAAGTACGTGTCCATTTCCCTCAAATTTCTCATTATGTCCGCTGGAACACGTTCGTGGCTTTCTATAAAGCAGCGAAAAGTTTCTAATGCTTTACCAGCTTCAGCTGAAGTTGGAATTGGCCCGAACTCACCTTGCGTTTCTGGTTCATCGTCCTCTTACGTTTCGATGTCGCAAATATCGTCGATATTTTGCCTTTCAAAAGTGGGTACATCTTTGTCAACGTTTACAAACTCTTCAAAGGAAGATTTGAAGTTTAGTTTTTTGCAAACTTTCCCAAGCTTCATTGTTGTCATGACTGTTTTCTTCATCAGAAAAGCTAAGCTCATCAGCGTTGAAACCAGCTTTCCTGAAGCAATTTGTGATCGTTGAAGATGATACCTTTTTCCACGAAGAAACAATAAAATGCATAGCATCTAATAAATTCAATTGCAGTGTACATCTGGTGTAACTTGAGTCTGATTCAAGCTTCTGCAGTAGCCAATAAACTAAACGTTTCCTGTAGAATTGTTTCATGGTTTTAATTATTCCTTGGTCTATTGGTTACAACATTGAAGTCGGGTTAGGTGGCAGGAAAACTACTTTTACATTTTCCAGATGATCCATGTTCTTTGGATGGGCTGTGCAATTATCCAAAAATAACAAAACTTTTCTATTTACTTTGGCCATTTTTTTCTGAACTCCGTTAAAAAGTCTTCAAAAATCTGAACTGTCATCCATGCGTTTTTGCTATTTCTGTAATTGCATGGAAAAGTTTTCACATTTTTGAAGCACCTCGAATTCTTCGATTTTCCATTGACCAATAAAGCCAACTTTTTTGTTCCATTCATATTAGCTCCTACCAGAACTGTCAATCTTTCTTTATTTACTTTGACTCCGTGGCTGCTATCTTCTGTGAAAGAGTAGGTCTTGTCAGGAATAAGGTTGTAAAAAAAAAAAATAAAAAAAACTCGTCAGCGTTGAAAACATCTTTTGCTTCGTATGCTGATAACAGTTCTGGTAAAACATTAGATTTCCAACCATCCACTTCTTTGACGTTAACACTTTTTGATTCTCCACAAACAGTTTTATAAGTCAGTCCTGCTCTTTTCCTAAAACGGTCTTCCATCCATTGGATAGATTAAATTCAACATTTAATTTCTTGGAAATCTCTTCTGCTTTCTCACGAAGAATTGTCCCGTTGATCAGAAGGTTAGCCTTTTTTGCTTGTTTAAACCACACAAGAAGTTTTTCTTCGCCATCCTCGTATCTACCCTTCTTAATCTTTTTTATTTTTAATGGATGGGAAGCATTTGCAAGCACAGTGTTCCGTTTTGCCACTATACCGTTGAGGGTTGTAACAGGTAAATTTAGTTCTTTTGCTATCTGCACCCTAGTTAAATGCGGGTTTTCATCAACTTTCGTAATAATGTTTCGTTTCTCAACCACAGATAAAGCTTTTCTTTTGCTGCCTTTAGACGCCATATTTCTAGCTACGCATTTCAACAATAAAACTAAACGTTTAACTCTACGTATGCGAGGTGCAACATCTGAGCCTAACTCTGACAGAATGACTAACTTTCAGCAGGTGTTTCCTTTGTGCATCACAATCGCCTTATCTTTGGGGCAGGGGAAAGGCCCCTGCCCCAAAGATAAGGCGATTGTGATGCACAAAGGGAAGACGCAGAAGAAGTGGGGGAGTAAACATGAACCCCTGCGTTGACCGTGGGAAGCCGGCAGGAGCTTCGCATTCTACATGTACGGGGAGAACAAAGAAACGTTTCCTCCCAACTTCTTTGACATGTACTTATCTGCTGGACGAGTTCCAAAATCGTATGTTTTTATTTGGAAACTTGTGACACTTACAACTTCTTAAGCGGGAAAACTTGAAACATCGTTACTTCTTAAGTGGGAAAACTTAACATTAGCACTATGGAAAAAAAATCGGGACTCTAAAGATAAAACTTCTTAAACGGGAAAACTTCTTAAGCGGGAACTTCTTAAGTGGGATGCACTGTATATTGAAAAATAGCACACTTTGAGTTGGATGGGTGGCAGGGTGGCAAGACAAATTACAGGGTGGGCACCCTCGCATCCCCTTGGCGATGTCCCTGGTTACGACCCTGAATTCTGAATGTGCACAAAGGTGGAAAACATTTGGGGAACTCCCCCTCACTCACGCACGTCTTACATAAATTTTGAATAACTCAATGTTGTGGCCTAAACGTTCGCACAAAAAAAAAAAAAAAAAAAAAAAGGAATAATCATTTTGATGCAATCAAATATTTTATTTTTTCAGTGTTCAGCATATTGAACAGTGTCATTAGTAATCAGTACAATTTCTCCGACAGCTCTATCGTGGCATTTGCTGTTTGTTTCAAGGAGCTGTTCCAAGAGCAGAAGATTGTGGAATCACACCTGCACTTCGCTCCTGCCTTCTATGCAAAAGATTCTTGTTCTATCACATCTGCAATTCGCTCCCCATGGTGTATGACAATAACACACGACGCATCTACCACAGCATGTATCATTGTCGATGTTACATGAACGGTTCCATTGGACGCAAGCACTAAAAATGCATATAGAGAGAGAGAAACAGAAAAATTACTGATACAGATTGTGGTGCTTCGATGTACATCGAGACGTTTTAGATTCTTATATTTTGAGACACCATTAAATGTTAACACAACACACATAATCGATAGCGCATACAGAATTTCCTCATGGGAAGAGTTCAACGAGAAATCCACGGGACAAACAAAATGCGTCATAAAAAGGTGCCGCAACTTTTAAATAACTTGCTGTAAAAGGTATACTGTATGTATATATATATATCAGGATCGAAATGTAGTTCCCTTCTTATTAGAGTTTACCTAATAAAAATCAAATAAACATTGTTCTTTAAGCCTTACATAATACGTTTTTATATTAAAAAACTAGCGTTTCGTAATAGTTCTTTAATACGTAGCAAATGCTGAAATTAAAATATCTGTCGAATTTACTCACAGATGACCTTCAAATATTCCTTTAAGGATTACATTGCATTGAGCAACAGAAGGGAACTACATTTCGATCCTGATATATAGTCCAAATTCATGATCCTGATATATAGTCAATTCTCGATCCTGATATGTAGTTCAAATTCTAAATGCTCGATCTTGATATATAGTCCAAATTCATGATCTTGATATATAGTCCAATTCTCGATCCTGATATGTAGTCCAAATTCTAAATGCTCGATCCTGATATGTAGTCCAAATTCTAAATGCTCGATCCTGATATATAGTCCATATTCATGATCCTGATATATAGTTCAATTCTCGATCCTGATATATAGTCCAATTCTCGATCCTGATATGTAGTCCAAATTCTAAATTCTCGATCCTGATATATAGTTCAAATTTTGTCAACTCTTGAGATATCTTTCGTCAGCTTCTTGCTTTCCGTATCCACTGCCGAATGATATCTTCGAAGGAGCCACGATCAGACGTACACAGTGTGCTCGTTAAGGCTGTCGTTGAATGAGTGTTCGGGTTCATTTTCTGCGATAGATGACGCAAAAAATCCCTCTTTGGGCGTGACTTTTACGTCTTGAGTGTCTGTCCTAGAAGTTGGCTTCAGCGAATCACTGCAGACCTCACCATATGCAGAATGGAAGCGGTCTCTCGTTGGCTTCACAATGAAAAGACTTAATACGCGGTATTACGTTTTAACCAATGACGTTATTTGAGCTATAGAAACTCCGCCTGTTATAAGTAGGCGGAGTTTCTATTGCTCAAATTCAGGGGTTCTCTGCCAATGTACACATTTTCTCTTCAAAAAAATGAACGTTCAGTAGGATTTAAAATGATTTATAGAAGACATTATTCCAATCTCACTTTTGCCCCTAATCATTGATTTCTAATTGGTTCAGATAATCAGAAAACTCAGAAATAAGAGATTTCGGTGCTTCCATACAGAAATACTGCTATGCTAACTTATCGCGCCATCTAACGCCAAATTGGAATGTTTTCGAGTCAGATAAATTGAATGTAAAAAAAAAAAAAAAAACTAGCAAATTTTTCGGAATAATAACTGTGGCATATATTAGCTATGGGTCATTTTTGTTTTCGCTCAAAATTTCAAACACTACAAAGTAATAATCTTCGAGAAAATGTGTACAAAAGAATTTAAATTGCAGATATAGGATAGAAGATGAACCCTAACACTCATTCAAAGACATCCTTAAGTAACGAGATTGATTTTTTACGGGACAGTCCTTTGAATAAAAGTAACGAACGTGCTTGTGGTTTGCCCGCTAGAGTGTGCTATAATCGCAGGAGCAACTTTCGGGTCTGCATGGTGACGCAGCAGTTTTCGTGTGGCCACTGTTGAAGTAAGACTGTGTGAGTGGAGCGTGTCAGGAGTTGCGTAATGGAGCAAAGAGCTGTGAAAAAAGTTTTCTGTAAATTAGGGAAAGCTGCCACGGAAGTGTACCAAGACCTAAAAGAGTTTACGGCTATGACTGTCTGAGCTGTGCACAAGTGTTCCGCTGGTTTTCAACGTTTAAAGATGGAAGGGAGTCCCTTTGACGATGAACCTCGCACAGGACGTCCAGTTTCTTCACGGACAAATTAAAATGTAGTGAAGGCTAGTGAAATTGTTGCCCATGACAGGCGAATAACCACTAGTCTACTCGCCGAAGTGCTTCGAGTCGTTAAAAAAACGGCCAGGGTGATCTTAGAAAAAGATCTCCACAAGAGGAAGATTTGTTCGAGGTTTGTGCCACACACGTTGACACACGAAGAGAGAGAGAGAGAGAGAGAGAGTACCAGGATGCATCTTGTTAACATTTCATCCATGCAGTTGATCAAGATTGTGATTTTTTTCAAAGAAATGTCACCGGTGATGAAAGTTGGTGCTTTCAGTTTGATTCTGAAACAAAATGCTACGTCTTGAAATGGTGTGGAACGTCTTCTCCCCAGTAGAAGAAAGTCCGGTGGCATAACACACATGTCAAGATAATGGTCGCCGCCCCGATGGCGCAGTGGTCTAACTCATGGCCTCTGAGGCATGGATGTCGTCCGAAAGGGGTCCGGGTTCGAATCCCGGTGAGGCATGGATGTTGTGTTTGTCTTACGGCACTGGCTCTCTCCCTTCCCTGGAACCAGTGACCCTAAATTAGGGACGGGCGACTGCTTATAGCCCATTGAGTTGCTCACGGTGGTCGTTAGCCCTCCAATCAAAAAAGAAAGAAAGATAATGGTCATAGTTCTTTCCGACTCTGATGGAATTATCCATCGCGAATTTGTTCCTGAGAGCACCACAGTGAACATTCAGTTTTATTTAAGAGTAATGCAATGTCTATACGACCATATGCAAAGTGCCAGGAAAGAACTGTTCCACAAAAAACAATTGGTTTCTGTTGCATGACAACGCGCCCGCACACTGAGAAACAGTTTCTGGCTTCGAAGTCGATCTGTGATATCCATCCTACTCACCAGATTTAGCTTCCACAGACTTTTTCTCTTCCCAAAGATGAAGTGTACCTTGAAAAGGGAGCGCTTCAGCTACATCGAGGACATCCAATGTGACCAACAGACTGAAGAAGGTCCCGGTCCAGGACTTCCACCGTGCCTTCGAACACCCGTACGAAAGATCTCACTGATGTGTGGATGTGTGGAGTTGATGAGAGGTTATTTTGAATCTGTGTAAGTGACAATTCAAAATATAGTTTGTTCATGAAAAAAATACGGGATTACGCCATATAATACAAATTTTGAAGATGACAATCCGATTTTTGGCGTAAATGTGACAAGGATGGGAAGTCAGATAATATCCGAAAACTTGAAAATTTTCATTGTCCTGAAGCGGGACCCGAACCCGCGTCTCCCAGAAAACGTCCGGGTATGCTAACTACTACACCACCCAGAACGACCAAGTTTCAAGTTTCCGATCAATTTGAATATAACCATCACAGGATTCGCTAGTCGAAGCAACCGGCATTCATGTTTAGCGAATCTGAAGGTTAAGAATCTTATCCCGTGTTTGCCCGGAGAAGCAGATAAATCATGAAAGAAATACGGGATTACGCCATATAATACAAATTTTGAAGATGACAATCTGATTTTTGGCGTAAATGTGACAAGGATGGTAAGTCAGATAATATCCGAAAACTTGAAAATTTTCATAGACGCGGGTTCGTGTCCCGCTCCAGGACGATGAAAATTTTCAAGTTTTCGGATATTATCTGACTTATTATCCTTGTCACATTTACGCCAAAAATCAGATTGTCATCTTCAAAATTTATATAGTTTGTCATTTTGATACATTTTTTGTCGCGTTACTTAACGGACACACTGTGCATTTTAGGGTTCAAATTGGGCCCAAAAATTCTTATGAATAACAATGAGGCTTGTGGAGTACCACTTAAGTGACGCAAGATTCAAAACGTCAAGCTGCAGCAAAAATCGAAGGACGGTGCAGTTCAGTCGGGAGAATAACTGGCTCCGGAGCAAGGAGACATGAATTCTAATTCCACCACCGGCTAAAATGGGGGTTTGTTTTAATATTGGCGCCCGAACGTTAAAATGAATCTCCTGGCCGTAAGATTTGAAAATAATTCCTTCCGCACATCGTCTGGTATTAACGAGAATTCCTTCCTTCACGTTTGGAAAAATTTGTGATGCTTCTTTTACACATCGTCTGGCATTAATAATAATAATAAAAAAATCCTTCTGTTGAGTGAGCTCTCCTTCAAGCACGGTTTGCAGTGGACCAGAAACCTACGATATCGTGCCCTCGACTCTTTGAAGGGTGAAATACACGGTCGAGTCACATTATTGTGACCACCAGCTAACATCCAGAGTAACCGACGTGTGCAGCGCGGACAGCAGCTAGACGGGATGGGAGTGACTCAATAAGGTGCTGGAAGGCGTTCACAGGTATGTGGAGCCAGGCTGACTGCAGTGCATCTGACAGCTGCTGGAGGTGGAGGATCCATAGAGTGAACAACACGATCGAAGTGGTCCCACAGATGCTCAGTTGGGTTTAATTCTGGGGAAATAGGGGGCTAGGTAAGTACTTTGAAGTCTTCATCGTGCTCTTCTAACCACTTTCGGACATTTCTAGCTGTGTGACACGTCGCATTGTCGTGCTGAAAGATCCCATCCGTCCCAGGGAATACAATCAGCATGTGTGGGTGTACGTGGTCTTCAAGGATGGATTCATAACGAATTCGGTCCATAGTGCCTTTCACAGGTATGAGTGGACTAAGAGAATACCACGAAAACATTCCCCACACCATAACGCTACCCCACTAGCTTGTGTCTTCTAGCAATGGTTGAAGAGTGTTTGTTCTCTGATGTTTCTTGCCTTATACGCAACGAACGCCCATCCGCACGATGAAGCAGAAAACGCGACTCATCGGACAAGGCAATCCTTTGCCAATCAGTGGAGGTCCAATTCCGATACTGCCGTGCAAATGTAAGCCCTTTCTGCCGATCTACCTTCGTTAGCGTAGGTGCAGTGACCATCCGTTTGCATCGGAGCCCCATACGCAGTAGGTTTCACTGAACTGTCTTTTTAGGCACACTTCCGGTAGTCCCTTGGTTCATTCGGTCAGTGAGTTGCTCCACTGTAGCGTGTCGATCGGCCCTCACGCGCCTTCGAAACCGACGTTCACCTCTCACATCAGTGGCACTTGGTGCTCCGCAGTTTTCACGTCGCTTATTGCAATGGTGCCATTTCTCCAATCACGATACTGCAGCACGCGAACAGTTCACAAACTGCGCTGTTTCAGAAATACTGCCACCCTTGGCCCAAAAGCCGATAATCATCCCATTTTGCAAATCTAATAAATCGCTCCTTTTATCCATGACAGCAACGAGTGATATGTTTTCAGATTGCTTACAGCACACCTTATGTGCCATCCAAGCCAAATCACGACACGTGCCTTCTTTCATTGGCTACGCGCTGTTGACGTCAAAAGTAGGAGGCGGTCACAATAATGTGACTCGACTGTGCATATTGCTACAATATCGTATTTTAATGGACTTCAATAATTCTCCATCAAAAATTCTTTGGGGGCCAACTCAGACGTCTCAGCCTTGGTATTACACTCAGATGCCTTAACCTAGGGCCCACTACGGCCTTAATCCAGCCCTGTTCGAATCCCACCACTGGCGAAATGGGGCTTTGTTTTCGCAGGCTATTGCTGTGATTGAAATAGAAAACCTAACTGGGTGATTGAGAAATTTGTCTGAGAAAATCTACTTTCACGTTCGTTGGAAGATACAGCAGCAGTCTGTAAAATTCACTTCGCCGTCCCCGTGGCGCAATGTCTAAGCTTCTGGCCATTCATCTAAAATGGGTACGAGTTTGAGGTATGGATGTTGTGTTTGTCTTACGGTTCTGGATCTCTCCTTTCCCTGGAGAAGTGTCCCTAAATTAGGCACGAGCGACTGTTCTTATAGTCCATCGAGTCGTTGACTGTGGTCGTTAACCGTCCCCTGAAAAAAGTCGTTGACTGTGGTCGTTAACCGTCCAGCTGTAAAAGTTGCTTAGGTTTTACTTTTCCTTAAAGTCGTAGGTATTCTTTAAAACCACTAATCACGTCTCTTTCATTAAATTGAAACCTGTTAGATAACTACTGATTTCTTCTTTACGATTAGGAGAGCAACCAAGAGAGGGTTTAAGGGGTAAAACTCCCTTCAAGTCACAGAGTTGTTTCTCTCCCTAAAATTCGCATTATTCACATTAGCAGTTGAGTTTCATACAATTTTCCTCTCCACTATAAGCTCTTCTAAGACGAAACATAAAATGTCTTGCCTTCACAAAGGCTCAGGCTTTCAATTTGTAACCTGACTCTGGAGCAGAGACGACACAATTATTCGACTTTTTCCACTGCCCGTTCATAGTGACGACGCCAACAACTCAGAACTGAGTGGGGTATTAGGAGACTAAGCGCAAATTTTGAAGTGCTTGGCAGAAATTTGGGCAAAAAATTCCGTTCGTGTAGATTTTATCCGACGCTGATAATATTAATATATGTCTCTTTTTTATTGGAATTTTAACGACCACGGTGAGCAACTCAATGGGCTATAAGCAGTCGCCCGTCACTAATTCAGTTGTACTGATTCCAAGGAAGGGAGAGAGCCAGTGGCGTAAGACAAACACAACATCCATGATTTAACGGGATTCGAACCTGGACCCCTTTCGGACGAATGATCAGAAGCCATCGCTTAGACCACTGCGCCACTTAATATATTTTATGACTACAATACTTGTGATGTTGAGGTAGAATAAATCATCAGCGTTTATTTACAATTAAATATTTTATTTTAAGATCTGTTATTGTTTCTCTCAGAGTTTGGCTCGGCTTCATCATTTGATGAAGCGTAAAATAAAAAATGAATAAAAAGGTCACAAATTAAAAAAAATCTTATGCGAAAAAAAAAAAAAAAAAAAAAGGAATAAAATAAAAAAAAAAGTAAAATCTCAGCCAGGACTGGAGGTGTAACTAGACATTTCTGTTGCCAGGGGCATTACACAAAATAATGCGCTCCTTTTGTCTATCTCATCATCATCATCATCATTGTCAACCATTATCAATCCACTGCTGGACGAAGGTCTCCCCAAGTTTCCTCCACAACGGTCTGTCTTGTGCCAGTCTCCTCCATGTCACCCCTGCATACTTTCGAATTTCATCCACCCATCTCTTATGTGGTCTTCTTCTGGGTCTTTTCCTGTCCCTTGGAATCCAATCTAAAATTTCGGCTGTCCATCGATGATCTGTCCTTCTGGCAGTATGTCCAGCCCATTGCCATTTCAGGGATTTAACTCTGATCATGATGTCTTCCACTCTAGTCATTTTTCGGATCCACGAGTTCCTCTTCTTATCTCTCCTGGTTACACCAAGCATGCACCTCTCCATGCTTTTTTGAGTTGTCTGCAGCCTTTGTATGTCTCTTTTAGTTAAGGTCCACGTCTCTGCACCATACGTAAGCACTGGAAGGATGCATTGATCAAACACTTTTCTTTTAAGACATAATGGCATATTGCTCTTGAAAATTATGCTGTTTCTTCCAAAAGCTCTCCAGGCAAGTTTTGTACGCCGATTAATTTCTTCATCAATGTGACCCTCACTTGATATCTGCTGTCCAAGATAAACGTACGTGTCTGTTATCTCCAGCTTTTCTCCATCAATCGATAAATCTTCATTTCTTGTAAAAGCATTGAACATCACTTTTGTCTTCTGAAAGTTCATTTTTAATCCCACTTCTTTACTCTTGTCAGCAAGTTCCTGGATCATACTCTGCAGCTCTGATGGGGTAGTTGCAAAAATGACTACGTCATCAGCAAAACGAAGGTGGGTTAGATAATCTCCATTAATCTTTATCCCCTTGTTTTCCCAGCTCAGCGACTGAAAAACACCCTCCAATGTGGTATTAAAGAGCTTCGGAGATATGGTGTCACCTTGTCTCACTCCCTTTCCAATTTTTACGTGTGTTGTATTTTCAAACAGCCTAATCTTTGCACTTGCATTTTCATAGATGTTATTAATAATATTAATGTATGCATCTTCAATACCGCAGGTTTTCAGAGCCATTGTAACTGCGGATGGTTTCACCGAATCAAAGGCTTTTTCATAATCGATAAAAGCCATGCACAATGGAAGTTCATATTCCCTCGCTCTTTCAATTAGTTCTCTCAGCACGTGGATATGATCTATAGTGCTGTAGCCACTCCTGAATCCAGCTTGTTCTCTCGGTTGAGCCATGTCTAGTGCTACCTTAAAGCCGTGTGAAAGAACTTTAGTGAAGATTTTATAAACCACTGATAGGAGGCTGATAGGTCTGTAGTTTCCGAGATCCTCAATGTCACCTTTCTTATGTAGCAGGATCATTGTAGCGGTGTTCCAATCCTCAGGAATCTTTCCTTCATTAAGGCATCGAGTGAAAATTTGGGCGAGTACTGTTTCGATTTCTCCACTTGCTTCTTGTATGATGTCTACAGTAATTCCATCTTCTCCTGGAGCTTTTCCCCGCTTCATGTTCTTGATTGCATGTGCAACTTCTGCTGGAAGGACTGGAGGAACTCTGGTACTGGTATCTTTCATGATGTCTGGAGTGCATATATCATCCCTTTCATATAATTTGGAGTAGAAATCTTTCACTCTTATCAAAATTTCGCCTCTATTTCTTGTTACAGAACCATCTTCTTTTCTCAGTGCCATAATCTGTTTTCTTCCCTTACTGAGATGTCCCTTTGCTATCTTTAGGCTTTGGTTGTTTTCAATTGCTTTCCTCACTAGTTCACAGTTGAATTTCCTTACGTCTTCAGTGATACTTTTTCTTACTGTCTTGCATAGCTCTATATATTCCACTTTGGAAGTCACATCTTCTTTAGTTGTCCTCATCTCTCTTCTTTTTGCATCAACATTTTGGTTTTTCCTGATAATTTGTTCACATGCAACTTGTTCTTAGACCCAGCTAATTTTGTTGCTGTTTCCATAAGAGCTTTGGTTACATTTCTGTTAACTTCAGAGATGCCCACTTCTTCCGATGTTAGGCCTTCTAAAGCAGAGAACCTGTTCTTCAGTTCTAACTTGAAGGTATTATGGTGTTTTTTAAGGTTGGTTATGTCAATAGATTTTGTTTGTCTTATGAGCTTGCCACGTTCAAGTTTAGTGTTGAGGTGCATCTTACATCTCACCAATCTATGGTCACTACCTGTGTTGAACTTGTTTAGCACACTGCAGTCTTCTATGACGAATTTTTTGTTACACATAATAAAATCAATTTCACTTGTCGTCCCATTTGGATGTCTCCATGTCCATTTCCTGTGTGGCTTTTTCTTGAAGAAGGAGTTCAAGATAAAAAACCCTTCTGCCTCTGCAAACTCAACGAGAGTATTTCCACGCTGGTTTCTTTTGCCCTGACCGAATTTACCTACTGAAGTTTCATTCTGTTGCCGTTGCCCTATTTTTGCATTGAAATCTCCCATAATTATTTTCAAGTGCTGCTTACCTTTATTATTTAGATGACAAATTTCCTCATAAAATTCTTCAATTTCTTCTTCAGGATGACTTGTGGTGGGTGCATAAGTTTGAATAATCTGAGCCTGGTATCTTTTCGAGAGTTGGATAACAAGTCGTGCAGCTCTGTCAGAGGAACTTTCAACTTCTACAACTTTATCCTTCAGTTTCTTGTTTATTATAAATCCAACACCACTAGTTCTGCCAGTATCTGTCCCACGATAGTAGAAGAGATGTCCACTTTTCAGTTCGATGAGATCTTCTCCTTTTCTCCTTACCTCACTTAGCCCCACGATGTCCCACTTGATCCTTTGTAGTTCCTCTTCCAATTCAAGAAGCCTTGAATCAGAAGATAGGGAGCGTCCATTGTAAGTAGCCAAGGTCAGCATCAGATGGCAGCCTAGTCCGGTCCTCCGGGGATTCTTAGCACCCTCTGCCTTCATGTCGCACTGGCCGCTGCCTTGGCCAGGTACATTCCAGCTGCCGGAGACTGAGGGCCAAGATTTAAGTTGTGGAATAATTTTGGAGGGGTTTGGCCATAACTCACCACGCTGGCCAAGCGGGTTGGTGAGTGTGGGATAGCATTTCCTCTGATCCCGATGGGATAGTTATACCGCTATTGGCGGTCGTCAGAGCCCCTTTAGTGGGAACAGGATGCACCACGAGAAGGCGGGGTTGACATTTGTCAAGGAGAGGCTGTGATGTTACGCATCACCTGACCTTGCATCCCTTTGTCTATCTATCTGCTCGTATATTTACACTGCTCTCCAAAATTAAAGTCACATCCAGGGCCGTAGCTACCGGGACATCAGGGAGAGTGGTTGTCTTCCCAGAACGGTCATGCTAGGGGCGTAAATTCATGCTGCTCCGAGGGGCGTAAAAACTAGAAATGGACAACGTGTGAATAAATTTGCTGGAAATGGATTCAGGAAAAGAGTTATACACTCTCTTCAGTATTTCATATTTTAAAAACTTTAGTTTGGTGCATATAGTATTCCAGGCAGCTCACCAGTACGGAGTAGCCAATGCTGTGAGGTGTGAACCCCTCATACGCATGAAAGGAATTGTCTGAAACGCAGAATGGAGGCATATAAAACAATATGCGGATACGCTCAATCTCCGTGACCTTTTGGAATCCGCCGTAGGGATGAGGAGCTAAGTACTAATCTGTGCGCTGTCGCAGAAAGCTCCTCCGAGAGTTCAACCTCGAACGGAATTTTTCCAAGCCGTACCCCGAAATCATCTTTCTAGGGGCCGTCCATAAATTACGTCCGTGATTTTTTACTATTTTTAGACGCCTCCCCCATGTCACATTTTGTCCGATTGTTGACGCCTTCCCCCCTAAAAAGTACGTCCTAATTCCCGCAACCCCCCCCCCTTTTTTTAAGACGACAGCTTTTAGAAGTCCGTTGAAAAACAGAAAGAAAACGTAATTATTTAAAGGAATCTTCCATATATTTACACTTTTTCTTGAGAAAATATTTGTTATTTAGGCATTAATTTATACCCTAATGCTACCCGAACTTTATCATTCTGAAATAAAGATCTACAAATGAACGTACGCATTCAAGGTTGCAACACTCCCGATAATACCGTCTACAAAACACGATAGACTTGGTAGTACAAATACGAGAATTTAATATTAATATTCTGATTTAGCTAAATATCATCAGAAATCTCAAATATTTCATACCTTTTTTAACTACTGAAAGAAGAAAAAAAGAGAAAACAAAACGAAGAAATACCATCCACCATATATTTTTGCCGTCGGACGTCCGAATTACTAATCCTCCCCATCCCCCATGTCACATTCAGTCCGGTTATCAAGCACCCTCCCCTATCCCCCTGTAATCTCGAAAGTACTTTATGGACGGCCCCTTATAGGTTTTACTTGACACATTTAAGAGGAGGGGCTAGGGAGGCTGCAGCTCCGAGCCCCGTAGTTTCAAGGGTCCCCAGAATTATGCACGATGCTTGAAGAATTGAGAGTTCTACAGTTTTTTTTTTTTTTTTTTTTTTCAGATAGCACAGCAAAAACTTTGAGAAACTGCCTTGTGAGAAAAATGTTTCTATTTCTTTTCGCTTTTTTTAGGAGTCCGCAAAAAATATAGTCGACCCCAGTCCATCCTCACATCTTTCAAAAGCATTACAGAAGTTTTTTCTTGAACATATCTGCAATTGGAGCAAATTTTCATTCAAGAATTCATTTAATCATATCATTTTGCCCTCTACTTTGATGTACAAAATTTCAACAAGCTGAACCCAACACTGCATGGGGCAGGGGAGGAGGATTAAAGCAGAATTGAACTGGTATCCATTTTTAAACCATGAATTTTTACACTTTCACCGATTCGTCCATGAATCATGGGATACAATACGGCAGGGATATTTTTATGGCGTCCTCGTCATATTTTGGGAATGTTTTCTCCTGGGTATTTGAATTCATCCACATATAGCGAAATCCTAAATATACCACTAATACTGGGGCCGCAAAATACTGTCCAGCCCCGGGCCCCCTATCTCCTTAAATGTGCTCTGTTTACAACTCTTGGTTCTTGTGGGTATTTACGTAGTTTTAACATTTTTAGTAATGTTATATCAAAAACCGGAAGTGAGTTTTTTTTAAGGATTATAATGCTTTCTTATAACGGAGGTTTGGGAAAATAAAAACTACGTGCTATTTAAGTGGAAGTGAAGAACTTTTGAAATCGAAGAGCTTAATTTGAAGTCTCGCCCTCCCAGATAAAAGAAACCTGCGCCGGACATGGTCACACCCCAAGGTTATCTCTATGTGAGAGCCGTAATCAAACTGTTGTGAATGTTTGCGCAGCTTTTCCCGACTACTTCGAAGTTCGGACTTTCGGCACCACATCAAGCGAACCGAATGCAGCTGACAGTCGTGGTTTGCAGTCTCAGTAATGATCGAATAGCCCCCGAGAATCTTCAACAATGTGAACATACGGGAGATGCGGATTCTATTCCCGCTCCAGGATGACGAAATTTTCAAGTTTTCGGATGTTTTCTGACTTAACATCCATGTGATATTTACACCTATAAACGGATTCACATCTTCCAAATTTGTATTAAACACAAAAGTGTTTGCCGTTTTCGGAGACTGTGACAGAGTATAAGACATATGTAGTACAAAAAGCAATTTATTCATCAAAATAATTACCACGGGTATTAACAACGTTCTGCCAACGTGTTAACAACATGTATATACCCCTGCGATAAAATGCTGGGCCATGGGAAGAGAAAAAGTTTTGAAGAGCAGCGTGCAACTAATCAAATTTGGAGAAGTCATGTCCACGCAAATGATTGTCGAGTAAAAGAAACAAGGGATAGTCTGAAGGAGAGATATCTGGTAAGTAAGCTGGATGACATTAAAGCTCCCCTAAAATTCTTTGATAGTGTTTCTGGTCAATGAAGCAGAGTGGGCACAAGCGTTATCTTGAAGGAGCAGAATTCCCTTTCTGTTAACCAGTACTGCTTCCATCTTTTTCACGTCCTCATGCACACGTTTCAGTTGTTCACTGTGTACACTGCAGCGGTGATCTTTTGGCCGCGTCGCAAGAGTTCATAATGAACAACACCACGTGCTGTCCACCATACCTAGAACATAACTTTACGTGGATGCAGTGCTAGCTTCGATGTGTGAAGAATCGAATCACTGGTGGGCAACCAATGTCTGGAACGTTTTGGGGTGCTGTACTCGACCCACTTCTCATCCCATGTGAGTACCGTATCCAAAAATGGTTTCTCGTCATAGCGAGACAGCAATGCAAGACACACGTTGCTGTTTGTTCACTGCAGACAATTCGTGGGGGACCTACTTAGGCAATTTGTATGCCTTACCTATTGCATGCAGATATCTTCGGACGGTTTCATCACTAACACCAAATGATTGGGATAGTTCCTGCCATGTTTGGCTACTGTCCTGCTCAGTAGCAACTTTCGGGGCTTCTGTGTCAAGGCTGACAAGACGATTATTCCGGGACTTAGGGATTCATCTCCGTCTCTGAACTTTCGAAACTAATTCCAAGTTGTGCGTTACTTGGCAGCACCTGCCCCAAATGCTAAGCAAATGCGACGAGTTGTTTTTGCAGCAGATGAACCCAGTTTAAATTCGTATAACAAACACCAGCGAATAATCTCCACTGATACCGCCACTGTAATCGCAACGTCTTTCCACTACCAAACTGCTTACTCATCTGATTCATATGCGCAGGTCATCTTGGGATTTCAGCTGATGATATACCGCGGGTGGAACGCCATCTCTCAGCAAATTCAGTCATTACAAAGTGTTTCTTTTGCTCCCGCGAAAAACGGCAAATACTTTTGTTGTTACCTGATACAACTTGTCTTGCGACGTAAGTACAATCGCGATTTCATTTCTGAATGTGAGTAACTAACATCCACTGATCATTTTGAGAAAGAAATGCTAAGGCTGCCATGGATATCACAACTGGAGAAACATGTCGTAAGCAAATTCTGTTAATAGTTAAATGACAAAGTATGGGGCGAAAAAACTGTACCAGAAATTGATGGATAAGTTTCAATTCCAATTTTGATCGTATTGTAAGCAGTGATTTTCTTGCTCTCTCTTGAGCTGCGCCTGCCCCGGCTGCACCCTCTCTGGTTACGACTCCAACCAGTACCTTTCTCTGATAAGTACCCGTCAAAACTGGTCCTTGCGCAATTACCCAATTCCCATATGGTAAAATGTCTTGTCGAAAATATATCAGTTTCATGAAATTTATATGGAGGTACAATCACAAATATTAAATTATTGAAATCATTTTACCAACAATATTCTTTAAATTAAAAAAAACAAACAATATATGTACACTGCTCGACATTGAAATTGCTCCACCCAGAAGGAGTGAAGGTAGAGGGGTGAGATTAAGCATGCAAATAGGAATACGTTATTTTCAGTCGCGTACAGTGTTTATCAAATGAGATAATGCAGCACAATGGGTACGCCTCAGTAAGTGCTTTCACCGCCGCAAAAGGCAATATAGGCAGCAATACGGCGTGGCAATGAGTCATACAGTCTATGGATATCGTCCTGAGGAATGTAACACCAAGCACGGTTGACTTGCTCCTATAGTTGATCGAAATCATGCGCAGGC
The DNA here is from genome assembly GCA_039090855.1 of Macrothele yani. Lineage (NCBI taxonomy): Eukaryota > Metazoa > Arthropoda > Arachnida > Araneae > Macrothelidae > Macrothele > Macrothele yani. The sequence goes on along the minus strand of CM077024.1, from coordinate 137,547,342 downwards.
CGATTCGATTACAGACGACGTCCAATGTGGTCCTACAGGTTTTCGATTGGGGATAAAACGAGCGATCTGGCTTACCATGGCAGTGTTAGAATACGTTGCAAACATTGTCTGGAGCCCTGAGCAATGTTATCTTGCTGGAAAATGGACTGCTGTAGGCCATTCAAAAACGGCGTGCTGCAGAACCTCGCTCACGTATCGTGCAGCTGTCAATGTACCTGTGATGCCGACAAGGGGTAACCTGCTGTCATGCGCAGTAGCACCCCACAATATGATGCCTACCTGACGGGCGGTGTGGCGGTCGCGAACGAAACCGTGATGTGTTCGCCCACCAGGGTATCGCCAGACACGGATTCGTCGACCGTCAGCACCCAGACAGAAACGGGCTTCATCACTGAAGACCACAGTGGTCCATTTGTGACCCCAGTTTGCATGACTTCGGCACCAAGCCAGACGAGCACTGCGATGGCGGGTCGTCAATGACAGTCGAGGTAACGGTTGCCTACTGTGCAGGTTTGCGACATATAACCTTCGGTTTACAGTTCGGGTGGTTATGGCAACGTCCATGGCCGATGACACAGCGCGTCGAATATCGGCTGCAGTGCTTCCTGGTGACGAACGACCGTGTCGAACAATCCGCCAGTCCAGGCGTGTTTACGTCTGTCGGATTGCACCACTGCCTCTCTGACGCACGTACGAACCTTCCGATAGCCACTGGTGACAACAGCGTCCAACAGCTCGTGCATCCCGCGCAGCGATACGATGTGTGGACCAGCCCGCTTCAAACAGGCCAACAATTCTTCCTTTCCGAAACGCATCCAAATGGCGATAAACCTGCCGACGGCGTGTATACCCGGTAGTTTCGGCTTTCGCTGAACAGTTTTCCAGCCCAAACAACAAACCTGAAATGTCCGCGACCCTTCCACCAGCGACTACACATTACCATTCCTGTCGCTGCTGACACCTTTATCTCACGAAGTGTGACGTCATCGACTCTAGTTTTACATAATTTGCATATCTCGAGCGGGTACACCCGTCCTACTATTTGCATGTTTGTAGCACACCTTCTTCTGGGTGGGGCGATTTCTATTAGGTGAGCAATTTAATTCTCGGCCACAGGCACGACACGTTGACAGCAAATAATAGCAAATCGAATACGTACCTAATCAGAGAAATAATATCCCCGTCGTGTTGGATACATTTGAGCCATCGGTCAGGGAGCTGCCGAATGCCACTGCGGAAAAACGAGGGCTGTTTCGAGTTGATAAAGTCATCAATGCTTGTGTGGACCTCCTCGACAGAGGTGAAGTGCGCATAACACAGGTGATGTTGCAGTGAGCAAAAGAGGTGATAATACGACGGGTGGGACAAAATCTCCCATCCCAGGTCGGTGATCGTGTTTAGCCGTTTTCGCGGTGTGAGGACGCGCTTTATCCTGAAGCAACAGGACCGACCTTCTGCCCTTGCCGGTGCATGGCCTTTTCGCCTCTAGTGCGTTACTCACACCAATGAGTTGCTCACAATAACGCTCAGCAATGACCGTTTCACCAGGTTTGAGCAACTCATAGTGTACGACACCGCACTGATCCCACCATATGTACAGCAACAACTTCCTGGCATGTATATTCGGTTTGAAAGTACTGGTGGTAGGCTGACCTGGTTAAACCCACGATTTGCGCCGTTTAGGATTATCGTAGAGGATCCACTTCTCATCACAGGCCAAAGTCTTGTGGAGGAAATTCTTCTTCTTGAATTTGGAGAGCAAGGACCCAGCAACATCGTAGCGCCTAGACTTCTTCGCAGCTGTGAGTTGGTGGGGCACCTAACGGCCCTCATTGTGAATCCGTCCAAGCTTGTGCATGCGCTTTGCAACGGTTTGCATTGTGTTACTCCGAGTTCCTGTTCAAGCTCTGACTGTGTGCGACAGGGATCCGCGTCCAACAGTTGTTCCAGTTCCTCATCGTCAACTTTCTGTGGCTGTCCCGGACGTTCTGCATCACGGAGATCGAAATTTCCCTGCTTAAACCGCTGGAACCACTTCTTACACGTACTGTAGGACAGAGCAGCCTTACCCAAAGCAGCACAGATCATTTGCTGGTCTTCCGCAGCACTTTTTTTCAGCTGAAACGCGAACAGGAGGCAGTGCCTCAAATGTTGCTTCTCGAACGACATTGCTTTCACCGTCAACTTTCGTCCCTTCTGTCACTACAGCTGTGAGCGGCTACGGTTGCCTGGAAAGCTGTTGGATGGCGCTGCAATCAGCCATTATGGCACACAGCTATTCGCATTTGCCGACGTTCTATGATGACCGAGAATAAAGTTGCACACCTATATAATATGTCGAGTTGTGTATATAGACAGTAGATTTTAAGAATCTTACCCACGGTTTTCTTCATTTTCAACAGTTTTCCTCGCCTCAGGCACGAGATCTAATAAGAATAAATAAAAAAAGCATTCTTTAAATTTAAAATGAACCTACTTTTAATAAAACAATGCATTACGCTGCTGAGAATTGATTCTGTAACATCGAGAATGGAGAGGCGTAAGGCCGTGCAAATCACAGAACGCATAGTGCTACTCAATATGTAAATAAGATTTGAGAAAGAAGAATGTAAAATGTACTTCGTATTTTTTTTTTTGTTTGTTTCATCCCCCCCCCCCCTTTTTTTACGCTTTCCAACCGTAGGTTGAAGAAGCGTATATGCTCCAGCTTTTTCCGTCCGTCTGTCCGTCCGTCCATCCGTCTGTCTGTCTGTCGGCACGATGACTCACGTAAAAATGGTTCAATTTCGATGATATTTTAATATGTGGTAGGCGACCGCCAGGGGACGAACCCTATTGAAAATGGAAGAAGTGGGGTCAAAGGTCAGGACATACGAGCGGGATGTATTCCATTGCCCTTATGCAGCATAAGGTGCGTAAAAATGGTTCGATTTCGATGAAATTTCAGTATGTGGTAGGGGACCACCTGGAGAGTAACCCTATTGAAAATGGGACAAGTGGAATTAAAGGTCAGGACATAGGATCGGGATCCATTCCATCGCCCTTATCCCACACTATTAAGGTGGACGTCAAGTAATTTTGCTTCCTATATTTCCAATGGAAAACCTTTTGTACACATTTCCTTCACAATTAGTGTGTTCCCAAAGATGGAAATTTGAACATCGATTAAAATAACTTCATACTATAACTTGGAATACTTAACATTTTGTAAAACATAAGCATAATTATATTAAAAAACAATAACGTTTCCTTTGGTGGTGTTGAAACCAGAAAAAAGATGGCGCGACATGTGCTTTGATGACGTCAGTGGGCAAATATATGTTGGATTGAATAATTACGGTTATGGTTTAGAAAATACAGTGTTAAGTATTCCAAGTTATGAAATGAAGCTATTTTAATGGATGTTCGAATTTTCATCCTTGGGAACGCATTGTTTGTGAAGAAAATGTGTACAGAAGTTTTTCCATTGGAAGTATAGGAAGCAAAATTACTTGACGTTCACCTTAAATTAGCAATTCTTGTATGTATGTATGTATGTACATTTTATTTTGAAAACAGCTCTAAGAATTTTGATGAAAGTCGTTAACCTACAGTTTTCTGGTACTAGAAATCGATTTAGCTTGATCTCGACTTTAGGAGAATTCGTTTAGTGAGTTAAATACCCACCCCGAATTATAACGTTTTTATTGGCATGGCGTCGTTCCATTAATGTTACCAATGCGTAGAAATCTTATGACATCACAATCTCGCGTTTGAGAATGTTGGCGCGCGGTCACGCCATCTATCTCATTACGTCACGCGTTGTGTGTGGATCCTATTAAAGTTTTATGGCGTCACACTTGCGGCGAGCAAGTGTGACGCCTATTACGTCACGTGTTGTGTGCGTATGTCCGTCCGCACGATAACTCGCGTAACAATCGTTCGATTTCGTCGAAATTTTAGTATCTGGTAAGGGATCACCTGGGAAGGAACCCTATTTAAAGTGAACGAATGGGGTCAAAGGTTAGTACATAAGAGCGGGATCCATTCCACTGCTGTTATGAGCCATAACTAACGTAAAAAAAGTTCGATTTCGATGAAATTTTAGTATGTGGTAGGGGACCACCTGGCGACAAACCCTATTGAAAATGGGCGAAATGGGATCAAAGGTCAGGTCATAGGAGCGGAATCACTTCCATCGCCATTATGCGTCATAACTTTCGTAAAAATGCTTCGATTTGGATAAAATGTTAGTATGTTGTAGGGGCCTGCCTGGGGACGAATTCTGTTGAAAATGGGCGAAATGGGGTCAAAGGTTAGGGCACAGGAGCGGGATCTATTCCATAGCCCTTATGCATTATTACTTAGGTAAAAATGCTTCGATTGCGACAAAACGTTATCATGTGATTTCGGAGGTATACCGAACCGGTTGTGTTGAATATCATCGAAATGGGATCAAAGGTCAGGGCACAGGACCGAGATTTATTCCACAGCCATAATTCTCATAACTTGAGTGATAACTTGAGTAATGATTTCTGGTTTGTTGGAAAGCGTATCATAATCAATGCATTGCATGATTTTACTAACTTGTTTTTTTGTCCTGAGTATGAGAAACTAGGGTGGCGATACGTGCTTCAACGCGACCAGCTTCCCGAAAGAAAAATGTTTTCAGGAGCAAAACAGTGATATGCTATAATGCCACAATTCCTTCGTTCCAAAGATTCACGACTCATAGTGTCCGAGGTGATGACGACACGGACATACCTTGTTTCTTGAAGCAATACGTGATAAGAAGTTCCAAGCGCATGCGCCGCCAAGAGGTCTCTGGATTAGAGTTTTATTGCGACAGAAATACGAGCAGATGTGTCCACCAGTTGCACACGTGAGTTGTGTAAAGTAAGAAAAGTATTTCTTATTTACCCGCAGTTATAAAATCATCATCATCATCATCATCATTGTCAACCATTATCAATCCACTGCTGGACGAAGGTCTCCTCAAGTTTTCTCCACAACGGTCAGTCTTGTGCCAGTCGCCTCCATGTCACTCCCGCATACTTTCGAATTTCATCCACCCATCTTCCATGTGGTCTTCTTCTGGGTCTTTTCCTGTCCCTTGGAATCCAATCAAAAATTTCGACTGTCCATCGATGGTCCGTTCTTCTGGCAGTATGTCCAGCCCATTGCCATTTCAGGGATTTAACTCTGATCATGATGTCTTCCACTCTTGTCATTTTTCGGATCCACGAGTTCCTCTTCTTATCTCTCCTGGTTACACCAAGCATGCACCTCTCCATGCTGCTTTGAGTTGTCTGCAGCCTTTGTATGTTTCTTTTAGTTAAGGTCCACGTCTCTGCATCATACGTAAGCACTGGAAGGATGCATTGATCAAACACTTTTCTTTTAAGGCATAATGGCATATTGCTCTTGAAAATTATGCTGTTTCTGCCAAAAGCTCTCCAGGCAAGTTTTGTTCGCCGATTAATTTCTTCACTAATGTGACCCTCACTTGATATCTGCTGTCCAAGATAAACGTACGTGTCTGTTATATCCAGCTTTTCTCCATCAATCGATAAATCTTCATTTCTTGTGAAAGCATTGAACATCACTTTTGTCTTCTGAAAGTTCATTTTTAATCCCACTTCTTTACTCTTGTCAGCAAGTTCCTGGATCATACTCTGCAGCTCTGATGGGGTAGTTGCAAATATGACTATGTCATCAGCAAAACGAAGATGGGTTAGATAATCTCCATTAATCTTTATCCCTTTGTTTTCCCAGTTCAGTGATTGAAAGACATTATCCAATGTGGCATTAAAGAGCTTCGGAGATATGGTGTCACCTTGTCTCACTCCTTTTCCAATTTTTATGTGTGTTGTATTTTCAAACAGCCGAATCTTTGCACTTGCATTTTCATAGATGTTATTAATAATATTAATGTACGCATCTTCAATACCGCAGGATTTCAGAGCCATTGTAACTGCTGATGGTTTCACCGAATCAAAGGCTTTTTCATAATCGATAAAAGCCATGCACAATGGAAGTTCATATTCCCTCGCTCTTTCAATTAGTTCTCTCAGTACGTGAATATGATCTATTGTGCTGTAGCCACTCCTGAATCCAGCTTGTTCTCTCGGTTGAGCCATGTCCAGTGTCACCTTCAAGCTGTGTGAAAGAACTTTAGTGAAGATTTTATAAACCACTGATAGTAGGCTGATAGGTCTGTAGTTCCCGAGATCCTCAATGTCACCTTTTTTATGTAGCAAGATCATTGTAGCGTTGTTCCAATCCTCAGGAATCTTCCCTTCATTAAGGCATCGAGTGAAAATTTGGGCGAGTACTGTTTCGATTTCTCCACTTGCTTCTTGTATGATGTCTATAGTAATTCCATCTTCTCCTGGAGCTTTCCCCCGCTTCATGTTCTTGATTGCATGTGCAACTTCTGCTGGGAGGACTGGAAGAACTCTGGTACTGGTACCTTCCATGATGTTTGGAGTACATGCATCATCCCTTTCATATAACTTGGAGTAGAAATCTTTCACTCGTATCAAAATTTCGCCTCTATTTCTTGTTACAGAACCATCTATAACGAAGTAATTTTCTCCGTCATTTTTATCCCCTCATTCCGGAATAAGTCACTCTACCAATTGAGCTACGCAGACGTTTTATTCTGATTCTTATCTGCCTTTACGTCGTGTGCGTCCTTCTGGCAGGTACGTCACATCTCCTGGTACGTTACATCATCTCCCCCTTATTTTTTTATTTTTATTTATTTTATTTTTTTCGAAGTGCTGGAGAAAGGATTCTCTTATTTTTCCTATCTCGCGATATGGAAATAACATCACACCAATGCGAGATTTTGAACTGTCGGGTCATCCGGATAGTTCGGGCGCCATTATAACGAAGTAAATTTCTTCGTCTTTTTTATGCGCGCCGGGGCTCGAACCCGGATCCCCTCATTCCGGAATAAGTCACTCTACCAATTGAGCTACGCGGACGTTTTATTCTGATTCCTATCTGCCTTTATGTCGTGTGCGTCCTTCTGGCAGGTACGTCACATCTCCTGGTACGTTACACATCTTCTTTTCTCAGTGCCATAATCTGTTTTCTTCCCTTACTGAGATGTCCCTTTGCTGTCTTTAGGCTTTGGTTGTTTTCAATTGCTTTCCTCACTAGTTCACAGTTGAATTTTCTTACGTCTTCAGTGATACTTTTTCTTACTGTCTTGCATACATCTATATATTCCACTTTGGAAGTCACATCTTCTTTAGTTGTCTTCATCTCTCTTCTTTTTTGCATCAACATTTTGATTTTTCCTAATAATTTTTTCACATGCAACTTGTTCTTAGAACCAGCTAATTTTGTTGCTGTTTCCATAAGAGCTTTGGTTACTTTTCTGTTAACTTCAGAAATATCCACTTCTTCCGATGTTAGACCTTCTAAAGCAGAGAATCTATTCTTCAGTTCCAACTTGTAGGTATTATGGTGTTTTTAAAGGTACAGTAAATAAACTCCATTCGTAGTTCATCTGCTCTCAGATCTCAGAATGAAAGTATTATTTCAAAGTTTAAATACAAAATAACAATCACAGCATTAATCAATGCATACAATAGTTATTTTAAGTCACCAGTGGTGTGCTGTGAACGTTATGTGTACGCGTAACAACAACAAAAAAAAGTACCTCATTTGAGCAGGGAAATGTCATCATGCGTCATGCGATTTTTTTAATTCTTTCGCTACTTTTACTTAAAATATAGACTTTAACATCAAAATCTTCTTTAGAACTTTTCCAATCGACATTAAAAATATTAGATAATCTGTTTTATCTTTGCGTATACTGCGTCAATAGGTTTCTAGTCGCACAATGTAATGACCCAACGTATTATTTCCATAAAGTGTTTATCCAAACCAAACTAGTGCGAAGTTTTAAACAATTTGCAGATTGTGTTACTGGTTAATCAAGGGAGAAGAGTAAAAAAAAATTCCCTTTTTAACCTAGCGAAGTCAAAGCGAGTGAAATATGTTTCTTTGAGTGAGTTTAGGCTCTCTTCGGGAAACAATATGCAAAGCTTATGGGCTTTTTTGAGCCCATACATTTTTGGGGGATGATTCTGATTGGGAAACTACCAGGCCCATGGAGAAAAATTTTACTCTCGGAAGGATGGAGGGGGTACATAATACGTAATTTTGTAGCACACTTTAAGATCAGTGCAGGAAAAACGAACAGTACATGAATTTTGGCAATTTTTTGAGTTTCACATTTTTAGCACGTCTTTTGTAAAAAAAGATCGCACTTCTGTTATCGGTTTGTCCGTCCGTCAGTCCGTCTGTACCCACGATATCTCTGCAACTATTAGTCCGATTTGAAGAATTCTTTTTACATTGGGAAGCTTGAAATATGTAAATGATGATCCTTTATTTCGTTTTTTTTACGATGTACAATTTCGCCGCTAGAGGGCGTAAATGCAGATGATGTCGAATTCAAAAATACGTTTTATTCCACATATTTGCTTCTAAACATCCGATTGAATTTTTTTTTTTTTAATCTTTCGATTCCATTTATGTCGAAGAGTATTTTAGATATAGTTACTTTTTCAAATTACGCATATATATTCCGCTAGGGGGCGCAAAAGTAAATTACATTTTTCCGATAACTCTTCTTCTAAAACTCCGATTTGAAAATTTTATTCTTCAGTGGGTACATCTCGGGAAATCTTTTGCATATAATTTCAAATTTTTGGTAAAGAATACTTTGGCCACCAAGGGGCGTAAGCGTTAATTTTTGCTTCTGATGTATTTGCCATAAAATCGGAGCTTCTAAAATATCGATTGAAAAAATTCTTTCGTGGACTGATGCCACTCACATCGATAAACCTTTTCGGAATATTTTCTTCTTAAAATATTCAACAGTTTCTCCGCCAGGGGGCTTAGATGTACATCTTATTTTTGTCAATATCTCTACTTCTAGGAGACCGATTTGAAAAATTCCTTCTTTGTCGGATAGTGTTTTTCGTGTGACACGTTTTTCATTTAGGGGGCGTAGCGGTAAATTGCGTTTCCTCCTATATCTCTGCTTCCAAATCTCCGATTTGAAAAATTCTTTCTGCACCGGATACAGCTCCTGATGGGAAATCGTTTGCACATAATTTCAAATTTTTGTAAAAAATAATTTGGCCACCAGGGGGCGTAAATCTTAATTTCCGCTTCTGTTTATTTGCAGCAAAATATGAGCTTCTAAATTCTCGATTGAAGAAAACGTCGTTTGTTGACCGATACTACTTATGTCAACAAACCTTTTAGAAACATTTTCTTCTTAAAATAGTGCATGGTTTCATCTACGCCAGGGGGCGTAGATGTATATCTTATTTTTGTCAATATCTCTACTTCTAGGAGTCCGATTTGAAAAATTCCTTCTTTGTTGGATAGTGTTTCTAGTGTGACACGTGGTTCATATAATTTCAAAATTTTCAAGTAGTTTATAGACTTTCCGCTAGGGGGCGTAAATGTAAATTACGTTTCCCCCTGTATCTCTGCTTTTAAATCTCCGATTTGAAAAATTCTTTCTGCACCGCATACAGCTACTGATGGGAAATCGTTTGCACATAATTTCTAATTTTTGTAAGAAATGGTTTGGCCACCAGGTGGCGTAAATCTTAATTTCCGCTTCTGTTGTATTTGCAGCAAAATACGAGCTTCTAAAATCTCGATTGAAAAAAAAAAAAAGTCGTTTGCTGACCGATACTACTCATGTCGACAAACCTTTTAGGAAAATTTTCTTCTTGAAAAAATGCGTGGTTTCTACGCCAGGGGGCGTAGATGTATATCTTATTTTTGTCAATATCGCTACTTCTAAGAGTACGATTTGAAAAAAATCCTTCTTTGTTGGATAGTGTTTCCGATGCGAAATGTTTTTCCTATAAATTCAAAAATTTCAAGTAAATCATAGACTTTCCGCTAGGGGGCACAAAGGTAAATTGCGTTTTCTGCGTTATTTCTACTCCTAAAACTCCGATTTGAAAAATTCTTCCTGTATCGCATACAAGACCTGATGGGAAATATTTTTCACATAATTTTTAATGTTTGGTAAAGATTGGTTTAGCCACCAGGTGTCATAAGTTTTGATTTCTGCTTTTGAAGTATTTGTTGCAAAATCTGGGCTACTGAAAACTCGACTAATTTTTTTTTCTTGGACCGATACCGCTTATATGGATAAACCTTTTGAGAACACTTTCTTCCTAAAATAATGCATGGTTTTCCCGCCAGGGAACGTAAAGTCACATCTTATTTTTGTCGATATCTCTGTTTCTAAGAGTTCGTAAGCTCACGATTCCGTTTACAGCAATATCTGAGGGACTAAAAACCCGATTGAAAATCTTCTTTATTTCGTCAGATCTATTGTTTTCCATACCGGTTCCATTGACTTTGAATAGCTTTGATAAATTTAATTTGCGTCAGAACGGATTCAAAAGACGTGCTTATTACACCCAAAAATTCGGTGTCATTTTTCTTGTTTTCTTTTGGGAAAGGTAAAAAAATTCTCATAATTTCATTGTGAAATAATAAACACGGCCGACAAAACAGCTTTTAGAATTTTAAAACCCTACAAATCCTGTATGTTTTAGGACAGTTAAAGATTGACCATGCGCATCCTAGTAAACGGAAAGAAAAGCATGTCTGCAAACAAAATTCTAAGAACTTGACCAATTCTAAGGACCACCCACCATTTTCAGTCTCGTGAATAGTGGTGACCGAGAGAGAAAAACGAACGGATGTTTCATATTTTCAAGTTCACAGTCTTTTTTTGTTTCTTTATAGAACTTCCTAAACAAGAATTTTTATGTAAATTCTACATGTTAGTGACCACGAATTTTTCAAAATAGCTGTCCGTGGCTGCATCCTGCTGGTGACCGCCAAATCAAGGTCTGTTATCCATTGTGATGATAACATCCATGCCACACGAAACTGCTCGTTTTGGCAGATGTGACCGCCAACACAGGTTTCACTGTGTTGCTGTTTAGACAATGGCATCCTGATGATCCATGCTATCTGCAAGTCTAACAATTTGTTAGAGCTACCCAGTAATTCAGAACATTTGTACCATTCTACATTCGCTATCACAATCAGGAAAAATGTGAGAAATTCTTTGCTACCCTGCGATGATCAGAAATTGATAAAATAGTACATAAATGAAATACTTCTTACCTTCTTCAGCTGTTGATGCTCTTATGATGAAAACGATACTTATGGCAGTAATCAGAAAAATCTTCATCGTGTTTTCCTAGAAATGAGAGTAAACGAATTTCAGAATGACATAAATAATTTGAGATGCATTATTCTTCTATTTCACGCACAGTAGTCATTTGCAAATCATGAAGTTGAGTGCACACGAAGAAATCTTCTATACACTGACTTACTTCATCAGATTACAGATAATCTGAATCAGGGACCAAGTCCTATGCCTCTCAAAGTACAGATACAGAAGAAGACGGTCTATATTACATCATCATATGGGCTACAGAAGCATACGGCCTGTATTACATAATCGTATGGGCTACAGAAGCGGAAGCCTGTCCCTAAGCCATTGGTATCTGCAGAGAACAAGGAAAAACGCCTCCATTCGCTCATAACAAATGGTCAGCAAATGAGTTGAAAAGTGCAATGTGGTCATACGAATCACGTTTCGAACTACACCATGCAGATGGAAGAGTGAGGATATGGAGAGAGCAGTACGAAAGCATGGATCCATCTTGCATTGTCACTACTCTTTTAGCTGGAGGAGGCTACGTTATGGTCTGGGGCATATTTTCGTGCGTGGGAGTGTTTGAGCCCTTTGATTCGTGTGGAGCGCCCGACCATTAAAATGTATTTAAATATCGTTGCCGACCAAGTCCATCCAGTTATGTTGATGGTTCTTCCCAATAGAGATGGATACTTCCAGCAGGGCAAGGCTCCATGTCATGGTGGCTCCTCAATCACCGGAGCTCAATCCAATAGAGAATTTATGGGATGGAGGTGAAAGGGACATCACACAGCTGGATCCGTTACCATCAAATATTCAAGAGCTGGAGGGTGCAATTCATCGCATTTGGGCTAATATACCCCAAGTCACTTTCTGATATGTTATAGAGTCCATGCGAAGACGAATTGAAGAGAAGGGGCAAAGGTGGCCCAACAACATTCTAACCTGGTGATCATAATAATTTGGCCATTCGGTGTACATAGATAACACGAAGCTTTTCTCTGAGATTCTGATCCATCAAAGCAAGACCATCAGTTAGATTTTACTTAGTGCTGATGTATCAAATGTCTGGAATTTTAGCGATCTTGGCACACTTGCATTCATCAAATGTGCCATGACCTTATTTATTTCACATTCATTAACTTATGAAGAAATGTCTGCACTTCTGATGATCTGCAGTTTGTGTTATTTTTAGTGTAAGCTTAAGTACTTACTTTTACTGCAATAATAAGATAAGGCTTCAGTACTTGTACACGTACTATTGACACTTGTAATCACATAAAACACAGTAATGACCATGGGTAGTTAATGAATCAACACTGACTTGCGATAAATCCACTGTCTTTATCAGAGGAATGGCAAGCCGCCCATCTTGTTGGAAGGCGGCATAAGTGAATTCATGTGGAGTCAACTGGGTTACAAATTCTTCGTGGATCCGTAGATAAACCCTCGAAAAAACGGGTTAGGTGATGGGTTGGCCTGATACTCCACACCAAATACCGACTTTTAATCATGGAGTGGTTCCTACTGGAACACGTGTGGTTTTTCAGTAGCCTAGTTTCGTGTGCTCTTCCAATTGACATAGCCCGAAAAGTGAAACCAGGCTTCATCTGTTGAAATAAAGAAAAATGTATTGAGTAGTCCTTCAGAAACCGTCTCTGAAAACCACTGACAGTAATGGACTCGTTTTTCCTTATCAAGTGCTCTTAATTCCTGCGCAACAGTCCCACGATAAGGCTTGATTTTTAAGTCCTGAAATATTCGCTGAATTGACCTACGAGTCATGCTTGTCTGCTGGGATAAACGGCGTGCTGACTTAGGGCTTCTTTCGATACGATTCGCTACGTCGGCGACAGCTTCTGGTGTGCGTACAATTGGTTGTTTCACTCTCCGTGCGTTGATTACAGAACCAGTTGTACGCCATTTCTTCCCTAAGTCCTGGATAGTTGATTTCGCAGGAACATTGGCACCAGGATGTTTTTCTTTAAATCGTTCACGAACCAAAAAAAAAAAAAAAAAAAACATGTACGAACATTCTCTTCCACAATAAAAACGCGTTTTTCAATTGAATGCGGTACGACTTACACGCAGGCGCAGACTGTCACACAGAGCGTGGATGATCACTGAACTCATGCGCGCATGCACGATAGCGTCGAATAGTTTCCAGCGGTTGACTACGAAATACAACTTTACAGCTGTAATCCAAACCGCGTTTGGGACCCGGTTTTATATGCGTCATCCTGTATAAGCGCTTTCAGCTAAAATCTATTTTTTATGTTCTGAACACAGTGTAAAACATTACAGCCGCCCCGGTGGCGCAGTGGTCTAAGGCGCTGGCCTCTGATCATTCGTCCGTAAGGGGTCCGGGTTCGAATCCCGGTCAGGCATGGATGTTGTGTTTGTCTTACGGCACTGGTTCTCCCCCTTCCCTGGAACCAGTGACCCTAAATTAGGGACGGGCGACTGCTTATAGCCCATTGAGTTGCTCACGGTGGTCGTTAAACCTCCAATCAAAAAAAAAAAAAAGTAAAACATTACATCTTACACCATTTTGCTTTTTTACATTGCACATCTGAAATACAACTTCCTTATGCGTATGCTTAGAGCGAGTCTTGCCACAAAATCCCCGTAAGTAATGCATCTAATCAGCACACGAAATATTCCAATGTCTGTTCTGCAGTACACATGTTTCACTTGGGTACATCAGAGTACGAACTATTACATTTTCATACACAGCAATTCGAGTCTTCTATGAGAACCCATCAGTCTTGTGAAACCCTCCTAAGTCAACTATGACTTTCAAAGATGTATTCGTTCGCCTAATGGTTATCCAAAAGTGTTCATAGGAAGTGCGGACAGACGGAGGGATAGTTCATAGAAAAAGAAAATTAGATGATTGGATAAGAGTCTTATTAAGAGTATGGGCGAAGAAAATTTGGTTTTATGATACAGAGGGTGAGCCGAAAGTTTTGTAATATTTGGATCATTTTATGTCTTCATACGTACCTTTACGAAGAAGGTTGAGTAGCATTCAAAGTATATGCCATCGTGTTGCACCGTCTTTAGCCATCTGTTTGGCAGTTCTCCGATTCCGCGGCGGTACCAGTTCTTGTCATTCGAGGCGAAGAACTCCTTCACCCCAGCTGCCACCTCCTCCTGGTTGTTGAAGTGCCTCCCGCGAAGGAAGTGGGCGATGGACCGAAACAAGTAATAATCAGAAGGGGCAAGATCCGGACTATATGCTGGGTGTGACATCCGTTCGATGCCATCAAGTTCCTTTAGTTCTGCCAGGGTCGTTCGCTCGGTATGAGGCCGAGTGTTGTCCTGCTGTAGGAGAGCGCGCTTTCTGTTCACTTGTGCTGGCTATTTCTCCTGTAAAACGGCATACATCCGCTCCAGCTGTTCAGAGTAGAGGTTGGTGTTGATTGTCCGACCGTCTGAAACAAATTCGTAATGGATTATCCCCTCGAAATTCCACTAGACGCAGAGCATCACCTTATGCTCGAAACGCTCACGTTTGACAACAGGTTCTGGAAGCTAGCACGGGCTCAATCACTGCCGTTGTGTGTTAGGATTACGGAAATAGATCCACTTTTCATCGCACGTAACAATTCCCTTCATGTACATTGCCCGAGTTTTTTAGGAGTTTCGTGCACACTTCCACTCGGCGGTTTGCTTCAGCTGGCGTCAGTTCATGAGGGACAAAAAACCTACCTACCTAACACGACCGAGCAGCCAGGGAGTTTTGACGTCACAGGAAGTTTCGTCATTTTACTCCCCTTCCGTGACACCGTTCTTCCTACCAGACGCCACTAGACAGGTTGTGTGGTGAAAGCAACTTACGGACAGTGGGAACTTAACATGGCGGCTCGCGTTCGCTGTCGCTGAGAGTGAGTTTGCTTTGGAGCACTAAAAAGAGATAAAAAAGCTTTCTATTCCAATTTTTTTTGTGTGATGCTTCATTCCTCTGTTCTGAAGTTTGTATCCATGCCGCTTTTGGAAGATTCCGTCAAGAAATAAAGGAACAAAGTAAGGGAGAAGTTTGGTAAGTTAGAGACCACTGATACCGAACACGATATAGCAAAGCCAGATTTACTGGACACATAACAACAGATACAAAAATGAAACGATTGATCTTACAGGCCCGTGCGACTTGCGGAACACGCAGACATCAATAGTTCGTGTGGCCCCCATGGATGGCAATAACGGCAGCTACATGCTGCGGCATCGAACGAAAGAGGCTTTGGATGTGGGCTTGGGGTATGTCGGTCCAGGCTGCTCCCACACGTTGCCGCAGTTCATCAGGCGTAGCAGCGGGTGGTGCTTGCCAGGCCACTCGGTTGCCGATCAGCGATCAGACGTGTCCGATGGGCGACATATCGGGAGAACAGGCGGGCCACGGCAGCAGTGACACCTGCTGGGCCGTGAAGAATTGTTGCACGATGCGTGCCACATGCGGGCGCGCATTGTCCTGTTGAAACGTGGCCGCTGGCAGATCCTGCAGATGAGGCAGGACTACAGGCTCTAAAACGTCGGAGATGTAGCGGTGGCTGTTGAGTGTACCGGCGATGCGTACCAAAGGGTGCGGGTGTCATATCCAAATGCGCCCCAAACCAAAACGCCAGGCGTCGGACCGGTATGGCGATGCATAATGCAGGCGTCATACAGTCTCTCGCCGCGGTGCCACCACACGTGGATCCGACCATCGTGGTGTTGCAGGCAGAAGCGGGATTCGTCGGAGAAGACAATGTCGTGCCATTCCGTAGTCCAGGTGTGGCGTTCAACGGCCCACTGCCACCGCACTCACCAGTGGTGTAACGTCAATGGTAATCGGAGTAATGGGCACCGTGCGACAAGTCCCCGCTCCTGCAGACGACGTCGAACGGTACGTGCTGCACAGGTTGTTGCGCAACACCCCTAATTCCTGCGCTAACGTTCGTGATGTGGCGGTGTGAGCCGTCAATACCCGCGGCATAAAATGCCAGTCCCTTCGTTCGGTGGTGTGTCGCGACAGCGGCAATTGCTCACGTCGGTTCGTCCGTCCCTCCTGCACTCACCGAATCCATAATCGCCTCACTGTGGCTGGATGTCGTCCCACACGGACGTCGATGTCTCGGTACGATAAACTGCTGTCGCGATAAACCACTATTCGTCCTCTGTCGAACTCCGAAACGTGCTGGAATGACTGCCGTATTCTGCGACGTGGCATCAGGAAGCTTCCCACGCACATGCCCGGCAGCACAACACACTTCCACTACTTACACCCCGCCTTCTATGTACCCTTCTTATAGTGCTTGTCGATGGCGTGCCGGGCGCACATGATTTGCATATGCCCTGCAATGCTAATCGTTTGCATGTCCTCTCGCGGGCGACGCATGCTGCGAATTTCAGGCCAATCGGGTGCTTCCTTCTTGGTTTTGCATTTTGGGTGGCCAGCAGTGTATAAGACGCATATTTAATCACTTCGAGTAGGAAAGGTCCGGAACCCAAGTCCCTCCCTTTGGATACGTGACTGCCTGCAATACTGAGGTCCGAAGAAAGCGCTTCTTGTACCTAAGCGGTGGCCTGCCACTGCTTGTCTTTATGTACTTTCAAAGTCCGATTTTCAAAGATGCAAATATCATTTGGGGTCTGTATGCTGAAAGTATATTTTAAGGTTAGTAATAAACCTTCTAAAACCCGAAGATTTTTCTAGACATTTTCATGTCACGCAATAAAACCTATATAACAGGCTACGTCTGTCCCTAACGCTCTGACGTCATACAGTACTTGCAATACCCTCCGCTTTTATCCGGTGGCCGAAATCGTAACTAAGCTCACCCCTATCGCACGATACGTAAAATCAAGAAGACATACCGTAAAATAAAATAAAATTAGCAAGACTTCATCTATGGCAACACTCACGTGTTCGAACAACGACGTTTGTTCTATTACGTAGGTGTTATAGCGTGTTTTATTTTATTTTCTCCGCATTGCAGAGTAATTTCATAAAAAAGAATAAAATTGCAGAGTAATTTCATAAAAAAGGAATCAGCGTTCTTATAAATATAAATACCCAGATCTATTTAAAACGTTTTAACCTACAACAAAAACTGAAATTTTGAGATGTCAAAGTGAGCAAAATCGCATCTAAAAACATTTTCAGCTCTTACATAAATGAGTTCTTACTGTATTTCTTTACAGAAATTCGGCGTCTATTTGATATTTCAATCTGCCTCAATTAAAAATTTCACTCCGTCCTAGGTCGACAACATCTCCTAATATACATAATATTTATTTAAAGCTTAAAGCAGCCGTCCTAAGACGGGCTGCGGACGAGTATACAATAATAAACTAACGTCACCTTCACCTAAATCGGAATGCTGGTGGTTGGAAGAAATCAGTGCATTAGTTTTTTTCCGGTCTGACTTCTAGAAACAGATAGAATTAACGTACCGAACTCAAATTACATTTATGTCACTTGTCGGCGAAACTTTCGAAGTACTTACCTTGAGACAAACGCTGCTGGAATAAAGCTTCTTTATCGATCTCTTTCAGATCTCTGTCTACAAAGACACTGAGTAGGAAAGGCTTATTTATACATCTAGTGTGCGAATTCACAGATGGCACGAAAACTGATCGTTTGACAACGGACAGCAATACTATTGATGTCCGTTGTCAATCGATCAGTTTTTGTCAGATGGAACAGATTCTTTTAAATCACTGTCCTGTCAATTTTTATGTTGCGTTCAATACTCAATAGAAATATACGACGCAGAGTGTTAGACTGATGTCAGAGATTTACAGGTGTTTTAAACTGAGTAACCAGACTGACAAATGACAGTTGGAGGGGTATCTATTTCTCAGTTTTTTATCTGCGGTTTTTCGGAATTTCCAGCACGTGTGGTCAAAGAGATACATATCTTGCAACTTCCTTAGAAAAAAAAAAGAAAGAAAAAGAAGGAAAGAAGAGAAGAAGGGAAAAATATGTTATGAGGGTATTTTTTTACTCTCTTTTTACTTTCGCACAATATAATTACATTTAGAAGCCTTATTCATGGTGTTACTCTAATATTATAAAATTACACAAATCTTTAACATGTTCCTCGATATGAGTATGCTATGTCAAAAAATGGAGTTCTTATACTGAATATGCGTCATTCCAGCAACTTCTAGTTTCTAAAGCATTGTCCTTTATACTCTGGTGCAGAAATTTGGCATTAGGAGGTGTAAATGAATATCTGCATTCGTCACAATATTGTTGTTTCTATGGACTTTGCTGGTAAAAAAATAAAAAATAAAATGGCCGCAGTAACGTATGGGGCAGTACAGCTGGGGAAGGAGAGGGGGCCGTGTGATGCGTTTTCTAAGGAACAGAGACGAATTCAATATTAAGGCTATTTTTTTTATTCGGATTTTGGACCTAAGAAAGGAAAATTTAAGTCTTTGAAAACATTGGTTTTTATTTAGCTTACAGAATTGTTACGAAAATTTGGAGAAATGCGACTGAAAGATGAATTTCTTAATGTGTTTTTCATATTTCTTTTTTTGGTTGGTGGCAATACTACGAGTACATTCAATAATATGGAATTTTTACCATTTCATTTACGAATTTTTCCTTTCTAGGGTGTCATATCAAGTGACATTTATCGGCAAATGATTTGTGTTTAGAACACCTTTTGCCCATTCCAATAATTTGTCTCTCCACTCTTTTAGTTTCAGAATGTCAAAATATCGTTCAGTGGCGACTCGTCTATTAGCAATATCTCTTTTTTATTAGGAACACCTCTTTTTACGCTTTCCAATCGTAGGTTGAAGAAGCGTATATGCTCCAGCTTTGTCCGTCCGCACGATAACTCACGTGAAAATGGTTCGATCCAGCTCCTATGTCCTGACATAGGAGCTGGAATTTTTACCATTTCAATTACGGCGGAACGGGGTCAAAGATCAGGACATAAAAGCGGGATCCATTCCATTGCCTTTATGCGTCATAACATGCGTAAATATGGTTCGATTTCGATGGAATTTTAGTATGTGGTAGGGAACCACCTGGGCACGAACCCTATTGAAAATAGGTGAAATGGGGTCAAAGGTCAGGCAGGGCATAAGAGCGGGATATATTCCATTGCCCTTATGCGTCATAACTCGCGTAAAAATGGTTCAATTTCGATGAAATTTTAGTATGTGGTAGGGAGCCACTGGGGACGAACCCTATTGAAAATGGGCGACATGGGGTCAAAGTTCAGGACCCTGGAATGGGATCCATTCCATTGCCTTTGTGCATCATAACGTACCTAAAATGCTTGGATTGCGACAAAACTTTATCATGTTGTTCCGGAGGCATAGTGAACCGGTTCTGTTGAATATCAACGAAATGGGATCAAAGGCCATTGCACAAAAGCCAGATTTATTCCACAGCCATTATTCTCATAACTTGCGTAAAACTGCTTCTATTGCAACAAAACTTTATCATGTTGTTCCGAAAGTATAGTGAACTGGTTCTGTTGAATATAATCGAAATGGGGTCAAAGGTCAGGACACAGGAGCGAGATTTATTCCACAGCCATTATCCACATAACTAGAGTAATAATTTCTGGTATGTTGGAAAGCGTGCCATAATCAATGCTTTGCATGATTTTACTAACTTGTTTCTATTAGGAACGTCTTTTTTTTTCTTCCATTCTTTCCTCAGAAAACTAGAGTCTGTTGTCAGTTATTATTTTTTTTTTTTCACGGAAATTTCCCAAACTCGCCAGTTTCTTTGTTTCTCCCCTCCTTAAAGTTTTGCTGGAGCATAGATCCAAAGCCGGATACATGCAGCCCGGGCAGCTACACAGGGCCCCGGTTGATGGAGGGCCCCCAAGCCTCGATTTTTTCAACCGTAGTTTTTTTTTTTTAATTTCCATTTGCATATACATTAATTTTTCTTATTTCATGACTGATTGTTATTTGAAAGTCAGATTCAAAATATGAATGCATTGCATGAATATGTAGTCTCTCTCTCTCTCCCTGGAAAATGCAATTCCGCTTTCCCAGGCTCTCGATGAGATTGTGTTCAGGGCCGCATTGGGGGTGGGTGGAGACAACTTTAGGAACTGGAGCTCAGGGACGCAGCTTCCACTTAGCTTCACTGATATCCTTAAAAAATATGCATATTAATTTTTTTAGTTTGCAAGTACCGCGCACGACTGCTGTCCTAAAAGGGATAAACGTACCAAAATTTTTATGTTAGGGTCAAAGGGCGTCTAGTTTATCTCTTTATCAATGAAATCAGCTGACTCACCAGCTTTTTTTTAATTGCAATGCGACTGACTGAAAGCCGCGCGTGTATTTGAAAAATACTGCTCATGATATACTCATAACATTTTCATGTACTTTATGGTTATTTTTCTATCTATACTGCAAGTGCCATACATGCGAGTGGTGCGGAAAGTCCTTAAAAAGCTACAAAAATGCAAACACACCCCTTCATACGGTTTCACAATCCATTCTAATTTTCATATCTTATAAATATTTTTTTCTTTAACGTCAGAGCTAAATATTCCCCTGAGCTATATTTTCCGAAATTCTTGAAAATACTGGTTAAGAGGGTTCCTGCCCGGGCCCCCCAAACCTCTGGATCCTCCTCTGTCTTCTGAGTTGTATAATACGACGTATTTTAAAGGCACAAACTGTCGAGATTGCGCCAATGAATCAGCCGAGATACAGTCATGGAACACTGTAAAATGTTTTCCGAAATTCACGAGCCACTTTCCGTGATTTACACCGATGAACCATTATACATCTTGACCACCCCCAGTCTAGAGAAATGAGCGCGCCTGGAGACCAAACGGTGGCACAGGTGAAATTCACAGAGCAGTATATGTACAACCCGACCGACTTTCGGTTAGTAGAGTGTTCGGAGTCTGAATGGGAAAAGCTGCCGATTTATCGGAGTTTGATAAAGGACAAATCGGGATGGCCAGGTGCCTCGGAAATACGATCCCGGAAACGGCGCGGCTTGTGGGTCGTTCACGTGACGCTGTAGTGAGTACGTATCAAAAGTGGTGAACAGATGGCCAAATGACGAACTGTCGTCCAGCCATGTGCCGTCCTCAGCTCATTGATGCCAGAGGGGAGCGGAGAATGTCGCGCATTGTTCACAGCGACCAATCAACCGTAGCTACAACAGTAGTGATGAGGGCAATGTGTCACAGCACACAGTTAATCGCAGCCTTCTGCGCATTGCGCCAGCGCAGCCGAAAACTCAGCCGGGTCCCCATGCTCACTGCATGTCATCGCCGACAACGCATTAAATGGGCCAAAAAAAAAAAAAAAAAAAAAAAAAATCGAGATTGGACCGTATCTGATTGGAAGAAAGTGGCTTGGTCGGAAGAATCAATATTCCTGGTGCATCACGTAGATGGCCGAGCTCGGATACGCCGGTTACCAACGGCGACTATGTCACCCGGATACACTGTTCCGTGGCGATATGCTGTGGGCTACGTTTTCCTGGGACATTTAGGCCCCATGATTCCAATAGCACAATCCCTGACAGCTGTCAGGTATATGAACAACGTTGCGGACCGAGTTCACCCATTCATGGCAACTGTGTTTCCTGCTGGTGATGGCCATTACCAAAAGGATAATGCGCCATGCCACACTTCCAGAATCGTCAAGGAGTGGTTCGAGGAACATGCGGGTGACTTCCTGTTAATGCCCTGGCCTCCAAATTTACCTGACACGATTCCCTGGAACCAGTGATCCTAAATTAGGGACGGGCGACTGCTTATAGCCCATTGAGTTGCTCACGGTGGTCGTTAAACCTCCAATCAAAAAAAAAAAAAAAAAAAAAAAAGCACAGCGAGTAGTGCAAAGAGAGTGGTTCAAAAAAAAAAAAAAAAAAAAAAAAAAAAAAAAAGCCATGCTGTGCGTTTTGGTGAATTTGTGAGGATACTGTGTGCTGGGAGCTTGTGCCAGATGGTCAGACAGTGGATGGCATCCTCTATGCTGAGTAACTGCAGTGAGTCCATGATGCTCTGTGCCAACACAACCAGTACTCATCAACAGAAGCCTGATTTTGATGCTAGTAGATAATGCCCCAAGTCATAAACCCAGAGCACTCCACCAAAAGCTACAGGAACTTGAAGTTCAGATCCTATCTCATCCTCCAACAGTCCAAACTTTGCCTGCCACCCCGGTGGCGCAGCGGTCTAAGCGATGGCCTCTGATCATTCGTCCGAACGAGGTCCGGGTTCGAATCCCGGTGTCGTGAGGCATGGATGTTGTGTTTGTCTTACGGCATGGCTCTCTCCCTTCTCTGAAACCAGTGACCCTAAAGTAGGGACGGGCGACTGCTTATAGCCCATTGAGTTGCTCACGGTGGTCGTTAAATCTCCAATAAAAAAAATAATAATAAATAAAACTTTGCCTCATCCAATTACCACCTGTTTCGTCCATGGACAACACTTTTCAAAATCAGTGGTGTATGTGGAATCTGGAATCAAGAGAGTGGCCGAATTGTTCTGCTATGGGATCTTGGCTCTGGTAAAATGTTGGCAAAGGACTATAGAAAACAATGCTTGTAGTTTGCAGAATGGGGTGAGTATGTAAGTTGTTCTTGACAACTTTTCAGCTGTAAACAGGGCGAACTTTTGACTTACCCTGGTAAATAGCATTGTCACTCATCTGTACAAGAAAAAGAAATTGAGAAACTTCAACGGACAGCATAACATGCATAATGGCAGTGATGGAAAGTTTGCGCCGAATTGCGCCAATTTCATTATCTTGCGCCAAACTGCTACAAATTACGAAAAAATTTAATATTTACGCCCACCTGCGCCGAAACGGCAATTCACAGCAAAAATTGCCGAGCGAAAAAAAGATTTTCACGGCAAAAAATGCCGTTTTAAACGTCGAATCGAATGACGCTTTTTTAAGGTCTACTCGTAATTTGGTGAAAACGACGCTTAATCAACATGTATCGTACCGCCAATCCCAAAATTTCGGAATGTTTTTCACCTATCTTCTAATTCGTTGTTTTTTCGGCAAAAGTAACGAAAAAACAACGATTTTCACGTTGTAGGAAATTAAATTGTTTTTACTTATGGAGGAGGAGTTTTGTTGTAATCACGTGGTATGTAGCAGAAACGATGCTGTACATTTTGAAATCCTGATGAAGATTGTTTACTGATAGTTTGGTGGTCTTTCGGAGTGCTGTGCAATTGAGATTGTTTATATGTCATTCCCTGCTCTTTGGTATAGCGCAGTTATTTCATTCCGGGCGAGGTGCGCGATTACGTAAATACAGCGTAAGGTCAGTCCTATTTCGTGGACGCGGAGGACGACTGAAAATGGCTCTCCCGTGGCAGGATACAATGGTTCTGTTTATAAAGGATTCAGAGATGTCAACTTTTACGGATTTTTACTCCATCCTACGGTTTTACAGAAGTCACCCGAAAAAACTACGGAAAAGCCCTCGCAAGATCCCTGCACGCAATTTCTATTTTTTCACCGTCTTTTGGTCGAAAAAACACACTTTACGGATAGTCCCTTATACGCCTTCGATGTTCTGACTTCCCCCACCAACGGAGGCGGAGTTTGTCACGAGAAAATTTCGGTGCAAACGTCTTAACATTTTCCACTCGACTGTCGGGTGAAACCCTACATTACGAAATCGCCAAATAGCTCATCCGCCACTCCGATGACGCCTTTATAGCCCGCATGTCGGTGGTCGCGAGACATTTCTTTTTCGTCGAATAGGTCTGGTGTCACTCGCCACGCCGATGACGCCCCTATAGCTCGCATTTCGAGGCTCGCGAGACGTTTCTTTTTATACCTGATAAAGAAAAAGAAACGTCGGGTGTTATCCGCCATGCCGATGACGCCTCTATGCCTCGCATGTCGGCGCTCGCGAGGAATTTCGTTTTCGCCGAATAGGTCGGGTTGTCATCCGCCACGTCTATGACGCCTCTATAGCTCGTATGTCGGGGCTTGCGAGACATTTCTTTTTCGCCGAATATCTCGGGTGTCACACTCCATGCCAATGATGCCTCTATATCTCGCATGTTGGCGCTCTCAAGATATTTCTTTTTCGCTGAATAGGTTCCGTGTCGGGTGTCATCCGCCGCGCTCATTACGCCTCTATAGCTCGTGGGTCGGGGCTTGCGAGACATTTCTTTTTCGCCAAATATCTCACGTGTCGGGTGGCACCCTCCATGCAGATGACGCCTCTAAAGCTCGCATGTCGGTGCTCGCGACACATTTCTTTTTCTTCGAATAAGTCGAGTGTCACTCGCCACGCCGATGACGCCCTTATAGCTCACACGTCAGGGGGTCGCGAGACGTTTCTTTTTCACCGGATAAAGAAAAAGAAACGTCATCTGCTTGTCAGGTGTCATCCGCCATGCCGATGACACTTCTATGGCTCGCATGTCGGCGCTCGCGAGGAATTTCGTTTTCACCGAATAGCTCGCCTGTCGGGTTGTTATACGCGAAGCCTATGACGCCTCTATAGCTCGGATGTCGGCGCTGCCGAAGAATTTCTTTTTCGCCGAATAGGTCGGGTGTTATCCGCCACGTCTATGACGCCTCTATGGCTCGTATGTCGGGGCTTGCGAGACATTTCTTTTTCGTCGAATATCTCGGGCGTTACCCTCCATGCCAATGATGCCTCTATATCTCGCATGTTGGCGCTCGCGAGACATTTCTTTTTCGCTGAATAGCTTGCGTGTCGGGTGTCATCCGCCGAGCTCATTACGCCTCTATAGCTCGTGGGTTAGGGCTTGCGAGACATTTCTTTTTCACCGAATATCGCACGTGTCGGGTGGCACCATCCATGCCGATGATGCCTCTATAGCTCGCAAGTCGGTACTTGCGAGACATTTCTTTTCGTCGAATAGGTCGGGTGTCACTCGCCATGCCGATGATGCCTCTATAGCTCGCAAGTCGGTACTTGCGAGACATTTCTTTTTCGTCGAATAGGTCGGGTGTCACTCGCCATGCCGATGACGCCCCTATAGCTCGCGAGACGTTTCTTTTTCACCGGATAAGGGAAAAAAACGTCATCTGCGTGTCGGGTGTCACCCGCCATGCCGATGACGCCTCGATGTCGGCGCTCGCGAGGAATTTCGTTTTCACCGAATAGGTCGGGTGTTATCTGTCACGCTTATGGCGCTTCTACAGCTCGGATGTCGGCGCTCGCGAGGAATTTCTTTTTCGCCGAATATGTTGGGTGTCATCCGCCACGTCTATAACGCCTCTATAGCTCGTACGTCGGGGCTTGCGAGACATTTCTTTTTCGCCGAATATGTCGGGTGCAGAAAAGAAAAACAAAATGCGAGTTCTGTGTGAGCCAGTGATGCCTCTATAGCTCGCATGTTGGCGCTCGCGAGACATTTCCTTTTCGCCTAATAGCTTGCATGTCGGGTGTCATCCTCTGTGCTCATTACGCCTCTATAGCTCGTGGGTCGGGGCTTGTGAGACATTTCTTTTTCGCCGAATATCGCACGTGTCGGGTGGCACCCTCTATTCCGATGACGCCTCTATAACTCGCATGTCGACGCTCGCGAGACAGTTCTTTTTTGCCGAATAGGTCAGGTGTCAGCCGCCACACTGATGATGCTTCTATAGCTCGTATGTCGGGGCTGGCTCGTATGTCAGGGCTGGCGAGCTAAAGCTGAGCTTTCACTGCTAAGTTGTGGCCTCTACTGCAGAAAAGGAAAAAAATGCGAGTTCTGTGTGAGTATGGGTGAAAAATTATTTGAGTGGAAAGGGTTAATTTGGATTAAAACGAAACGAAACGTAGCAGTGAAACAGCTATGACAACAAAAAGAACGAAGTCAGATAAAACTTATCGTTAAGTGTATCGCGGTATGTATAGTAAAGAATGGCCTTTTTATGAAGCATCTAAAGTTTTGCTGAATCACGTTTTATAAGCCATGTGGCTGCTATTTTAGCCTGTCGCAAGGCGGTCGCGATGATTGTAGGCGTCATGCAGAGAACAAGAAGCACAAAGATCATGTCAAAAAATTAAATGGAGATGGGAGTGAAATTAATGTAACCAAAAAACTTCTGACAGCTTATAAAGAATCCTGGAAAACATATCAAGAGCAGATTAGTGCTGGAAAAATGCAGCAAAACAAGCAAAACAGAGAAGAAATTGAATGTTCACAAGGTGATTTGAAATGGGAAGAAGCTGAACATTTGCAGCAGTTGGATTCCCTCATAAAATGTTAAACAATGCTGAGATGAACATTGAATGTGGCATAAAAAAAAGACATAAGTACAATAGAAAGTGGACAGATACTATTAAAAGAAGCAAAACAAAACTTTGCTAACTATCTTTAAAAATTAGAAAAGAATAGAAGTGAGCAATTAAATATTGAGAAAAGCAGCAAAAAATTAGATATTTTTTGTAAAATAAATTATTAATAATGGAATCCTGCTATGGTTACAAATTTTTTGATCTATTTGAAAACTAAAATGTTTGCATATGTGTGTGTGTGTGTGCATTTCAATGCAAGATGTTTTAAATTTGAGTAGGGTGCATCTATTTCGAAAACATTTTCTGCTTAAAAGTTTGTTCTATCTACTAATGTTTTACCTGCTCAAAAAAATGTTTTCTTACACCAAAAATGTATTTTATCTGCTCCAAAAATGCATTTTGTTGCTTCAAAAAATGTGTTTCACCTGCTCCAAAAACACATTTTGCTGCTCCAAAATAGTAATTTACCTGCTCTGAAAATATATTTTACCTGCTCCAAAAATGCATTTTGCTGCTCCAAAAATGTATTTTACCTGCTCCAAAAATGTATTTTGCTGCTCCAAAAATGGTTTTGCAACTTTCCATCACTGTAATGGCAAGAAAATGTGTGTATGTGTCACCCATTTCTTGCCATTATACAAACCTCGATTCGTCGGAAAAGGCAACTTTTTTCCACTGCCCAATGATCATAGTCCCATGCAGACTGTAGGCATCGTTGCCGATGGACCTGGGTTCACATGAGTGCCTTAATGCAGCATCGACTCCTGAGACCCATGCATAGCAGGGTTCACTCTACTGTTATCGGGGACGCGTATCTGGGTGCCCCAGCGTTTATTTGCGTGGTCTATTGCTGCACTGTTGTGCGCCATTGCCCTTCACCAATCGACGGAGGCGACGTTCTCTTCTGGGGTCGATTGCCTTTGGGCACCTACAGTTATGACGTCCGGAGGAACTGATGTACCAGCTGTCAATTCTTGGTGCACCCTTACTATATCACCTCGTGAACAGACCACAAAGTCTGCTGTTTCTGAAATGCTTCCCCCCTTTGCGCTGTGGCCGATGATCATTCCTTTTCGCACGTAAGTCAAATCACTACCTCTGCCCATTGTACTATGGCTCATATGTCATATCCGTCCACTTATATCTCTGTGTGGTCGGCCTTGTTACATGCACCCTTTGACGTGCCTGGGCGGGTACATTGTGATTCCGGGGGTGGTCATATAATTCTGATACAACCGTGTATATACTTCACCATGATTATAGAAGAAAACCAAGTTATGCTAACACGGCAAAGTTTGTTTACTCGTTTGACGGCTTCCAAAAAAAAAATGTTCTGTTCAGCCAACAGGGCCGGTGCAAGGTAACTTGGCGCCTTATGCGAAATATCTTTAAACCCCCCAGATGGTTAACACTTATTTATACTAATAGTTAAAAGTCATACTAATGAACCTTTTGACTTTTAATGATACACTTTTTTTACGAATTTGAAATGCAAGTCAGCCACATACTTTCAAAAGTAAAAATAAAAAACACAATTAAGTCAATAATTAATATTTATTGATTGAGAATAAATTATAGATAACTATATTGCATATTTAACAATATTAAAATGGAAATATGTAAAAATTAACAGAGTACTAGACCTACAAGAGACTAAAGATTACATTTTCTTTTTCCTAGCCTTAAGCTTGGAAAATGTAGAAACCAGTTCATTAAGGTCGATAGTTTGTGCTAATTCATGTTCGATTGATATAGTTGCCAGTCCCACCAGTCTTTCTTGTGTGATAGACGACCTGAGGTATGTCTTGATTAACTTTAGCTTAGAAAAGCTCCTGTCTCCAGTGGCAACTGATACCGGCAGCGTCAGTAAAACCCTTAGAGCAATAAACAAATTAGTTACACTTTCTTGAAATTTGGACTTACAAATGAAGTCAAGAACATCTTTTGGTGTTGATTTCTTAGGAACTCGTCTTGAAACAGCTTGTAGCTCACTGCACAGCTCGGTAGCATCAATATCCTTAGATTCATTATGAGTCCACGCTCTTTCCAGCTTTATACATTCATCTAGTACGTACTTGGTTTGTCATCTAAGGTGTTGATATGGTACAGAAATACAAATATGGATGTAATCTCCTCCATCTGGGTAAATCGTTCGTTAATTGAGTTTATTGCAGTGTCCAGGATTGAAAAATAAAAGTTTATTTTGAACTTTAAATTCATTAGCAGCAATTCGCAGAAGTCCTGTAATTTTTTCTTCTGTTCTTCACGTTTTTTTCAAATTCGTTGAAAACCACGGTATCCGGACCCTTAATCTCTTAAAACGTTCAGGTGGTATCGTACTGAGGGTGAATGGCTCATTTATTTAAAATACGAAATAAAACAACATATAACTTATTTCTTGATAGAAGACAAATGATAGGGTTAAAATAATATCATAGTTACCTCATTGGTATGCAGTCTCCTTTTGACCAGTTGCATTCCGGCATACACTCAAGCAAAAACAAACCGCGCAGTCGATGCTCCATAAAATGCACGTCCTTCGTAGGCAAACAATGAAATATTTACGATAGTTAAAACCTCTAAAAACCTCTATCGAACACATAAAAAACCCTGTTCTTAATAGAACTTGAAAGAAAATTAATCCAAAGAATAAATAAAATCCAAGTAAAAAACCTTAATTCAAACCTCAAATTCGACTGATAATGATATGTAAAACAGTCATCATCGAAGGAATCCAGATCCCGAAATCTCCGACGCGCGTTTCGGCACACTCATTCGTGGCCATTTTCAAGGAGGTCATGTGTAGTACTGTTCCTTGCGTGTTAACTACAACCCAAGTTTACGGTGCTGCCATCTCCATCGTCTGCGTCATCATCATGCTCATCACGTAGAACATCGCTGGCACCATCTAGTGTCAACCTGTTTTTTAAATTTTGTTTCCTTTGTCGACTAGATCTTATTATTTGGGTTATTCGTTGTTTTTCCTGTTTTATCATATTCAACCATGTAGGCGATAATTCGATCGGGACATTTAAATTGCAATTATATGCATTGGTTTTCTCAATTATGATGGCTTCTGCTGTCAGAATCTTTTTATGTGTGTTGTGAGAAGTAACTAGATTTATATTCTCCCAGTCGGGTATGGCTTCATTATTATAACAATATTGTATAAGTGAAGTTCGAATTTCACCTTTATTCCAGTTATTTAAATGTTCACGTAACCTGATATCGATATTTCGTTTTGTGCTACCAATGTAAACCGTTTTGTTTTCTAGGTTCCTATTTATATTAATAATTGGTATGCTGTATACACCAGCTTTACGTAAAATAGAATATTTTTCGTTAGTTGCTTGTAATTATCTGCTATTGTCAAGTACAGTATCAGCAATAAGTAACCCTGCTTTATGACATTCCTTTTTTAAAGGAGCGGATATAGGTGGACAATATGGTCGCTTTAAACAAAATCTGTATGCATCAGTCGTATTCAGCCTCGGTTTATTTTGGTTATTTTGAATTTGTTTGTAAAGATCGTTGATCAATCTCTCCTTATAGCCGAAGTCACTAGCCAGAGTTTTAATCCATTTCAATTCTTTTTGTCTTGCAGTATTATTAGATGAAAGTATAATTGCTCTTTTTAAGTAATATCGGAATGCTGCAGTTTTAAATTTCCATGGATGATTTGAGTTGTAAGGTATTATATTTGGTACAAAAGTTGCTTTTCTATATACCTCGTAGTCAATTCTTGAATAATTATTGATGATATTAATGTCTAAAAAAGGTATTTGTTTATTTTGTTCCTTTTCAGTGGTAAGACTGATAGTTGTATATATGTTGCTGTATATATTAACAAATTCTTCCAGATCCTCTTCAGTATGCTTCCAAAATATTAAGATATCATCAACATATCGGACGAATAGATCTGGATTTTTATTAGTAAATTTGTTGTCAATAAGTATCTTTTTCTCAATGTCCTGGAGTATAACTTCAGCAAAAAGTCCTGACAAAGGTGATTCCATAGGTGCTCCTGAGATCTGTTTATAAATTGTATTGTTGTATGTAAAAAAGTTGTTGTCATTAATTAGGTTTAATGCAGATACAATGCTAGCTATTTGGGTAGTTGGTATATTATTTGCTATCAACTTTTCTTCCATTAACTTAATAGCTTAAACGGTAGGGGTATTTGGGTAAAGTGAGACAATGTCAAGGCTCACCATCATTATTTCTTTAGGTCCCCGATAGGCCTCAATAGCTCTAACGACATCATTTGAATTTTTAATTGTGTATGCGTGATCTTCATAATATCTTCTAATAAAATGAAATAATGCTCTTTCTAAATTAATGGTTGGAGCAATTTTCTTTGAAACAATAGGTCGCATTGGATGTCCGTCCTTGTGTACTTTTAGTTTTCCAAAAATACCTGGAATAGTGGCACCTACAGGTGGGTATGCTTTACTTTTAATTTCATCAGGTAAATTATTGTGATTCTTTAATTCAGCAATTTTCCTAATAATATTTTCAGTGGGATCTTGTTGAATGATAATTGTATCAAGTGTTTCAATTGTTGTTGTCATTTTTTCTCGTAAACTATCTTGATTAATCAAAATAATTTGTTTTGATTTATCAGCCATTATACTTGCTATCTTAGGGTTATTACGTAAGTCAATTAATGCTTGTCGTTCATATTTAATCCTTTTTTGGGTTAATCCTTTCTCTATCTTCTTGATATTATTAATAGCATTTGCCATTTTTATCCTTGTAGGTTCTTGTCTTTCATTTGGTAGTTGTTTTATTATATTTTCCAGTTGTGGTATTATAACTTCAGTAGCTGAAATTTTATATTTATATGCATATTTCAAATCTCTTTCCAATGCAATTCTTTTCTTTAAAGACAATTCAATTCAATATCGGATTGATTAATATAGCTGCAATATTTGTTAATCTTAATATTGCTTTTAGTTTCTTGAGACCTTAGTTTTCTGTCAATTAAATCATCAATTTTTATTCACGCTGCTAATGAATTTAATGTAATATGCCACGTAATAACGTTCATTAATTAGCGTTGAATTTAACGATTTTTTTTGTTTTTTGTTTTTTTTGAACTGATATCAGTATTTTGAACTGCTGTTTTGCTTTTTGTATTGGCCCTTGTTCTGCTTCATACGAAAACTGCCTTTTCTTTTTTTCAAGCGCTTAGGTGCTGGCTCTGATTCAAATGAAGTCGGAATATCAAGTTCTTCGGCGATTTCTCTGGCATCTACTCACATCTCAAATCCTACATCAGTTCTGCAGTTTTCAAGGAATACTTTGGTTGCAAGAAGCTGCTTTGTAGCAGCAGCTAAATCAAATTCCCTGGACTGGAGTAACTTACTGGTTAAATTAATTTCAAACAAAATGTTGTACCATACAACAAGAGATACCACAAATGTAAAATTTCCAATATTTTTGGCAAGTCCTTGAGTCTCAACTCGTGAAACATTACCAGATGGTCCTGTAAGATTGGTGTCTTCAACAATGTCCATGAGAGCGTCATGCACTTCACTTAGTTGATAACGAAGTGGCTGCAAAGCATCGATTCTGCTCTCCCATCTGGTATCACTGAGTGGTTTCAGTATTGCAGAAAGCAAGTGGCGCATGAATACTTCCCAACGTTGAGTTGAAGCAGAGAAAAACACATACACGCTTTGTACCAAACAAAAGAAAGACGTGGCAGCCAAACAACACTTAGCATCATTTACTACGAGATTTAAAGAATGAGAGCTGCAATGGTACAAAAAATGCTCGTGGATTAACATCTAAAATCCGTCGTTGAAGACAATGTTTTTTCCGCTCATGTTGCTTCCATTGTCATATCCTTGGCCACGTAAGTTTCCTAATGGAAGGGACATGTCTTCAAACTTTTCAAGAATAGCTGAAGTCAAACCAGCACCAGTGGTATCCGAAACAGGAACAAATCCCAAGAAGTGTTCTTTGATTTCACATCCTTTGTCGTCTGTTGTTGCTACAAATCGAACAAGGATTGTCATCTGCTCGACATGACTCACATCGGGTGTGCAATAAAGCACTATAGAAAAGTGTTTAGCATTGTGAACAGCAGATAGAATTTTTTTCTGTACAGCATTACTCAAAAGTTTGATCAGTTCATTTTGAATGTCTTTTCCCAGGTAATGAATGTGAGTCTCCTTGTCACGAACTTTTCGGAGATGTTCATTCATGATAGGATCAAACAAAGCCAGATATTCTACAAATTTAAGAAAGTTCCCATTTCCACAAGTAAATAACTTTTCGTCTGTTCCACGAAATGCTAAGTTTTGTGCTCCAAGCACTCTTACCAATGTAATCAGTCTTTCTAACACTTGATGCCAGAATTTTTCTTCCCTAATTAGACGCAAATGTTCGTCATCGATAGTTTTGTTTTTCTTTAATCTAACTTCGAGCTCTTTCCACTCTTGAAAGCTTGACATATGATCACTGTGTTTTTCATGGCTAGCTAAGAGGGCAGGGATATTTTTACAGCCATTTATACCGTTACTACATAGCGCTGATCGTCCAGCTGTTTTCGAAAATAGCATGCAGCAGAAGCAGAACACCGCATTCTTTGAAGGAGAGTACAGAAGCCATTCACGATGAAGGTATTCACCATTGATTAGACGCCTTTTGTAGTGAACTATTGAAAATTTTCTTCGATTGTTGTCTAGAGGAAAGTTGAACTCTGTAACTTGATAGGGTCCATGTTCGACGAGCATTTGACACAATTGATCATCACGAACATCCCATGTAGCCGGATCTCTATAGTTGACGTCAAGGTTGGTGACTTTTCCTAACACTTCCTCTTCGCGATGTTGATTAGGATCTTCACATATTTCTTCATTGGAGGTATTAGCTGGCTTAGTTTCATGCGTTTCTGGGACAACAGCCACGTTTTTTATGTTACTACTCCCTGCCAGGTTAACCGTTGATTCTTCTCTCAAATCTTCAATGCGCCTGTCTTGATCTTGATGACGTAAATACTTCAGAAATGAGCCCTTTAGCTTTGATAATGATTTTTCCTTCTCAGCCTTCCTTTTACGATTCTGGAATCCCGAGGCTTTTTTTATCGGCCATGTCTTAATACCATCTACCTGTAAGGAAACGTACTTACATAACACAGTGAAAACACAGTAAGAAAACGCACTTACACTGCACTGTTTTGTTGATGTTTTATTTTGCGCTGTCGCTGTGTCGATGTAGGAATGTGAAGGGTGAAATAAAAATAGAATTTAAGTTTTAATGTTTCGTTTTCGAAATGGAAGGAAGTGAAAGGCACCAGTAGTATGTTTACGTTCTGTCTGTGAGAACGAAGATTGCGTAGAATGTGTGAGAGCTACCTGGAGGTCACGAAAGGTCAGGATGCTGCGCGTGTCGACCTTCGGGAGAAAAAGTTTGAGCTACGCTTTGAGAGATTGCGCAATATGAGTGGACGACGTTAGTTAACACGAAAGAGGAATTTTAGAGGGGTCATTATCTCTCCGTGTTGCCATGTCTACTGATTTTTTCCAATTTTATTGGGCATTTAGTGATTTTTTTCTAATTCTACTGATTTTTTGATTTTTTTACGAAACTTTAGTTTTGCGTGTTTTGGCGCCCCCCAGCTTCTGGCGCCCTAGGCGTTCGCCTAGATGGTCGCGCCGGGCCTGTCAGCAAAACACTGTTCCTGATACAACCCTCTTCCCCCTCTCGACTTCCAAACTTAAGCTCCATCCTTTTCTGCGGATTTCCTGTACCTCAACCCACACGTCTGGAAGTTTCAGTTAACGTTGAATCATCAATATAATAAACAAATACACTGAAGTGCCAGAAAAACAGGTACACTAGTCTAATACTTGGTAGGTCCCCCGCGGGAGCGCAGGACTGCAGAAATACGACAGGGCATGGACTCACTAGCTTCTGGAAATATGCTGTAGGCAATGCACACCATACTTCCTGCAGAGCGTTCTACAATTCGGGTGTATTCCGAGGTCTCGGATTCCTGTGTTCGATAGCGCGTTGCATGGCATCCTAAATGTGTTCTATCACGTTCATATCTGGGGACTCAGGGTGGGAATGGCAACACCCCAAACTCAGATGAATGCTCCTCTAACCATAATGTGGCGCCCCGACACTTATGTGGAGGTGCATTGTCCTGTTGGAACAGGCTCAACCCATGCAGTCTGTGTCACAATGCAGTCTGTGCCACACGCACGTCATCGGCCTCGTGTTTTTAACGTCATAGCAGCATCCAGCTGATGCTAGGGCACGTTTTGCACACAAAGGAAGGTCTAACATTTTCACATGTAAAATAAACATTGAACCATCTTTCTTCATTTCTATATTAGCGTCACTTTGCGGAGTATTTTAATTATTATCCCAAAAGTGAAAAATAATGGGTAGATTGGCAATTATTTTTAAAAAGTTCTAATTTTGATATCTGCTTGGTTAAAAGGCAGAAAAATAGTTTGATATTTTCTCTCGAAGTATAAAATTTTGGGCACACATACGAGTGATATTATACATTGATTTTTCCATCTGCATGATGCTATATTTGTTTCAATTTCGCATTCGGCGGAACTGAAACAGTACGTGGTATAGAGGACTCTTAAGTAAACTCAGCTGAGCCCTTTCAAAATTCTTCCCCCTCTTAATCCTTCTTTTTCTTTTGATTTCAGTATTCTCAAAAAGAGCACAAATACCTTTTAGAGCTTTGTTGCTAGTGGCTATAGCTGCTCCTACACCAATTTCAGCCTTAGTTAGTTCCTCTACATTGTGACAGCTAGGGTTTACTTAATGATTCGTACTATTCACACCCCTCACCCAATCTCCCTTATTGTTATTTTAATTGTATCTTCACTCACTATACTTGCGGGAATCTCCGCTGAGAACAACACTTAAAAAAAATCATCGCCTTAAGTACACTTAGACAAATCGCCATAATATTCTTTGCTATTTCTATCTTCGCAGTTGGCGTTGTCTACTTTCACCTTATTACTCATGCCTTATTTAAAAGAACAATACTCTTGCGCGCAGGAGCTGTCATTCACGGAACCAACTCTAGAACATACGTTCCCACGGAGCTTTATCCAACAACTCCCCGATTCTACTTACTAGTAAGGAAGAAAAAGAAAGTCATTTTCTTCTAAAAATGACTTTCTTCAGAATAAGGCAGTTGCAGCGACCAGAAAACATCCTTCCACTCCCTGTAAAAAAAAAACTAGGTGCAGTCCATAAAACCTGGGTATCGCGATATGATACTTTTACACTCTCATGCGTTCGTTGGAAAGTAGATTCCTTTTACATGAGAAATGAAATTTCTACCCTCAACAACCTTTTTGCTGGACCTAAACAACAGGCGAGATATTTTGCCAGAGAAAATTAATAAGTCAAAGTTGAATCGACCCTTGGGATTTTCCTTCAAAAAGCGTGCCAGACAGGCAGCTCTAATTGAAAGCGAAGATATTGTTTTGTGGAGGAGAAACTACCTTCGAGACAAAAAAAAAAAAAAAAAAAAAAAATAGATAACTGAAAAAAAATATTTATTATTTGGATGAAACTTGGGTGAATGCGGTACACGTACGGACCAAAGTGTGGGCCGATGCAACAATTAAGAGCAGCCAGCAAGCGAAAACAATTTAACGACTGGTCTTAAAAGTCCCAACGGAAAAGGCAGGCGCCTTATTATAACACACGCCGGGAGTGAAGATGGTTTTCTCAAAGACGCAGCTGATGTCTTCGTGGGCAACAAGTCCGGCGACTACCATGAAGAAATGGATGGTAACCATTTTGAAAAATGGCCTCAAACTAAACTTTTGCCAACTTTGAAACCTAACAGTGTTATTAGTTGTGGATAAATGCTCCGTACCATTCGGTAAAAGTGGAAAAGTCACTCACAAAATCATGGACAAAAACGAAAATTTAGCAGTTGTTAACAAGTAAAAATATTGCCTGGGAACAAGACATGCTGAAAATTGAACTGATGAAAAAATCCGACGTCGTAAAGAGCAATTATGATGCCTTTCGAATTGACACCATTGCCCGTCTTGTGGGTTACACAGTTTTACGCTTGCCTACGTATCACTGCGAACTGAATCCGATTGAACTTATATGGAGCCAAGTGAAAGGTCATGTTTCACGGAAAAACAACAGCTTCAAAATTAAAGACCTTGAAGAACTTCTTCGAGATGCAATTAACCAAGTGACTGAGAAAGATGGCAAGCCTGCATTACCCATGTGGTGAAAAAAAGAAAGCGAACTGTGGAAAATGGATGGTCTCTTTGAAGAAATAATGGAAAGCCAAAATTTAATTTTTTATATTAGAAATTCAGATGACAATTATTCCGATGACTTGGAGGATATGAGCAGTATTGAGGAAATGGACTAAAATGACCGGTAAAATAGAGTAAACCTTTTACAGAAATTAGGAAAAAATGTAATTAAGATTATTGTTATGAAAAATGTGTAATCATTGTCGGAATTTTTATGTGAAAATATTGTGTAATCATTGTCAGAATTTTTATGTGCAAATAAATGAGAAAAATTAGAGATGATAAAAAAAGAATAAATTGAAAAAATAAAAGACACATAAGAAAAAAAAGGAATAAACAACAACAAAAACCATGAAACACAATCACACGCATACACACATACATGTCGGTGTGTATGTGTGTACTCGCGTGTGTGTAATTGCAAAGTTATAAATGAAATTTTTACTTTTGAGATCAGGATGAAGAGTATTTTCATATGCCCGCAACTTACTAAGTGGCACTAAAAACGCTGAAATCCGTTTTATTGGTGTAGTATTAGAAACACTAGTACAAACACGCTAGCTTTCACCACCACGGGTGGCTTCTTCAGGCATAAGTATTCCAATGCAAAAACAAAAACAAACAAAAAAACAGAGTTCCAGTTATGGTGAAAGCTAGCGTGTTTGTACTAGTGTTTCTAATACTACACCAATAAAACGGATTTCAGCGTTTTTAGTATTACTGGTGTATGTCTACCCGATTCTTCCGTTACTAAGTGGCATATGAATGGAATGAAGGTATCCGCCTTTCCCATAATTTCCCCAATTTGATTCCTTCTAATAAAAAAAAAAAAATAATAATAATAGTTAACCATGAGAGCGGCATCGAAACAATCGCCGATGAAAGTTTAAAAGATGGGGGAAAAAATTAACTCGGGAAGTTTTGAACATATTCCGGCGAAATTTAGAAGGTAGGCTCAGACTGTTACTAAACATCATAGGATAAAATATCAACGAATTTGAAGCAATTATTGAAAAAAATATGTTTGCCCCTTAAAAAGCTCTCATCAGCAACAATTAAACCGGAGAAAATGTGAATGACCGACGGTGCCAATGTGTTGATGGGAGAAGTGATTGACAGCTACAAGGGCAGCGGGTGGCCTAGTGGGCAACGTTCGTGACTGCCACTGGAAGGACCTCAGGTTCGATCCCAGAAAGGTGCGAACTCTCGATCTACTAAATATCCGCCGTGGGTCGGATGGGCACGTTAAGCCGTCGGACCCCGGGTACTAGTCCCCGGTAATAAATATGGGCGTCTTGCTCCCCCTTTCTACTTTGCTTCCGTGTCACTTTCCTATCGGATACTGCAGCCCAAATCTCCTAGCTTCCTATTTCTAAGCGTTGTTTAAGACCTGGGGTCAGACACTCCCTAAAATCCTCTACATATCATTTGACAGCTACAAACAGCAGGACACAGTGAGGAGTGACGCAGGCGAATATAACTTTCTGCTGTCCCCGGAGGCTTAGGGTGAAACGAAGTATAAATATGCCATGCAATAAAAGTAGAAAACGGGACATCGAACTGGACGAAAAGATAGCTGGAATATTTATCACTTATAGAGTTGCGAAAGATTTACGAAAATGTTTACGTTCGCCTGTGTGCAAAAATTGGATTGATATTTCTGGCTGTATATATTATGTTTATGCTTTACTATAACTAATAAAAAAATCAGAATATGTTATGTTTTAGTGTACTAGTAAAAAAACTTGAGATTTATCTCAGCAACTTTTTAAACACTCAACAAAATACAGTCGAAACAAATAATTTTATTTTTATATGTCATAGCTTTACGACCCGGCTTCGCCCGGGATTTGGATTCTTGTACATATAGGTATATTCAGCACAATCCTGGTGTCTCGCCTTCAAACTTCAGCGCATCGCAAAAAGTGCACTTCAAAGAAAGTGCACTTTAACGTGGAAGGAGTGTTATTAACGTAGAAGGAGCGATGATTTCTGTTTGCTGTTCCTGATCCACGTCGAGTGTTTGAATTAATTATCCATTCGCCTCCTAGTAATTTGTTCAGTTGCTGCTTTCCATCTTTGGTGAATCCCCAGCATTGTATGGGACTCGGAATCTGCCATGTAGGTTGGCAGTTAATCACATGTGAGTCTAGAGAATTTGAGGCCGCTGTGGTGCAGTGGTAGCATGTCTGGCGCGTAACTGGAAGATCGTGGGTTCGATTCCCGGTGGCGGCCGATGATAATTTTTCAGAGACTCACTTATTAACGTAGAAGGAGCGATGATTTCTGTTTGATGTTCCTGATCCACGTTGAGTGTTTGAATTAATCCCTTCAAAGACTTGCTAGCAATGACAATCGGAGGAAAGTTTGAATAATCCAATTCAGGATCATAACTGAATGCTTCGTCCTTCAAATATAGCCACTTGCTTGCTGGTGTGGTGCCTTGTCGAATTCTCTACTGCTGGGGTCCATTTCTGGGAGTTTCAGGGGAAATCCGGCTCTGGTAAAGCAATTGCATTACTTTGAATTTGTTGCTGTCGCTGCTCTTCGCTTTCAGCAGCTCTGGAGTTTGAAGCTCGTTCGTAGGTGATCGGACGTTCCGAGCTCGTCCATCTTTTCAGCAGTCTTGTTGCTTCGTCTTGTAGCAGTTCGAAATCGTTGTTCAGCAAGTCGCGCTTCGGTTTCTTCAACAGTTTCGTCGAACAGCTTGTTGAGTTTTGTCCGCTTCACGCGCTTGTGATTTTTCCTCTTCCGATTGTTTGGTTCGTGATAGCTTTTGGCGTTTTGTGTTGATTCGTGTTGGATTAAAAATTGGTCTCTTCCTTTCGGGCATTGCTGTCACAAATGTTTCTCGAGTTAAAGTGGACGTCTATACTGATTTTGCTTCCTATACTTCTAATGGGCAAACTTCTGTACACATTTTCTTCACAATTAATACGTTCCCAAGGATGGAAATGTGAACATCGATTAAAATAACTTTATTTTATAACTTGTAATACTTATTATTTTCTAAAACATAACAATAATTATATTAAAAATCAATAACTTTTCCTATGGTGGTGTTGAGACCAGATAAAAGATGGCGCTACCTGTACATTGATGACGTCAGTATCCAAACAAATGCTGGATTGCTTAATTATGGATATGTTTTAGAAAATATTAAGTATTACAAGTTATAATATGAAGTTATTTTAATCGAAGTTCAAATTTTCGCATTAATTGTGAAGAAAATGTGTACAAAAGTTTGCCCATTGGAAGTATAGGAAACAAAATCACTAGACGTCCACCTTAAGGTGGTTCCACCTAAAATCTCGGCCACATGTTTCCAATGGTAAAACTTCTTTACTACATATTTTCTTTTTTTTGATTGGAGGTTTAACGACCGCCGTGAGCAACTCAATGGGCTATAAGCAGTCGCCAGTCCCTAATTTAGGGTCACTGGTTCCAGGGAAGGGAGAGAGCCAGTGCCGTAAGACAAACGCAACATCCATGCCTGACCGGGATTCGAACCCGGACCCCTTACGGACGAATGATCAGAGGCCAACGCCTTAGACCACTGAGCCACCGGGGCTGCCATATTTTCTTTGCAATTAATGTATTCCAAAGGATTAAAATTTGCACATCGATAAAACAATATTTAAGTTATAGCATGGGATACTTATTACTTACTAAAACATAACCATAATTAAGCAATCTAACATTTGTTTGTCTGCTGACGTCATCACTGTGCAGGTCGCGCCTTCTATTAACAGGTTTGAACATTAACCAAAAAAAAATGATTGATTTTTAATATAATTATGGTTATGTTTTAGGTATCCCATGCTATAACACAAAGTTAGTTATATCTATGTGCAAATTTTCATCCTTGGGAATACATTAATTGCGAAGAAAATATGTAGTTAATAAGTTTTACCATTGGAGACATAAGGCAGAGATTTTAGGTGAAATCAACTTAAAGCAACGAACTGTACAGAATGTATTGAATCTGTGGAATCAAACGGATCAA
Organism: Macrothele yani; assembly: GCA_039090855.1. Taxonomy (NCBI): domain Eukaryota; kingdom Metazoa; phylum Arthropoda; class Arachnida; order Araneae; family Macrothelidae; genus Macrothele; species Macrothele yani. The sequence continues at coordinate 137,506,627 of CM077024.1, read as the reverse complement.
AAACGTTATGAAAGTAAACATTCAATTTTAACTCTATGTTGATTTGGCTCAGCAATGATGCTTGACCTAGAAATTCAAAAAAATAATGATTGACCTAGAAATTCCAGTATTAAGGAGGTTCCACCTAAAATCTCTGTCTTATGTTTCCAATGGTAAAACTTCTTTACATATTTTTTCACATTTAATGTATTCCTAAGGATGAAAACTTGCACATCGATAAAACTAACTTTAAATTGTAGCATAGGATATTAATACTTGCTAAAACATAACCATAATTAAGCAATCCAACATTTTTTTGTCTATTGGCGTCATCAATGTACAGGTCGCGCCATCTATTCACAGGTCTGAACATTACTCAGAAAAATATTTGATTTTTAATGTAATTATGGTTATGTTTTAGCAAGGTTTAAGTATCCCATGCTATAAACTAAAGTTAATTTTATTAATGTGCACATTTTCATCCTTGGGAATACATTAATCGCGAAGAAAATATGTAAATAAGATTTACCATTGAAAACATATGGCAGAGATTTTAGGTGGAACCACCTTAATAATCTGGGCAAATTTCATGATGGCAGAGTTCGGCGTTCGAGAGTTATTTAACACGCGTTAAAGGTACACAACGTGAGAACAGTTTTCTAATTATACGAATCTCTGACTGAACAAAATTCGTCAACAATACTGATGTGAAATATGTGATGTGAAACACGTGACGTGAAACATGCTGATATGAAATATGTGAAACATGTGATGTGAAACACGCTGTGCCTTCTATACATTTATGTGGCGTCTAATCACCTCAAAACTTAATTAACTCATAACTCGAAAAGGGAACGACTTAAGGAGTTAAAAATAGTTACATTGACCTAGAAATTCCAGCATTAAGGTGGTTCCACCTAAGATCTCTGCCATATGTTTCAAATGGTAAAAGTTCTTTACATATGTTCTTCGCAATTAGTGTATTCCCAAGGATAAAAATTTGCACATCGATAAAACTAACTTTAAGTTATAGCATAGGATACTTGATACTTGCTAAAACATAGCGATAATTACGCAATCCAACATTTCTTTGTCTACGGATGCCATCAATGTACAGGTCGCGCCATCTATTAACAGGTCTGAACAACTCTCAAAGAAAAATGATTGATTTTTATTATATTTGTGGTTATGTTTTAGCAAGTATTGAGTATCCCGTGCTATAACTTAAAGTTAGTTTATGTATGTGCAAATTTTCATCCTTGGGAATACATTAATTGCGAAGAAAATATGTAAAGAAGTTTTACCACTGGAAACAAGGCAGAGATTTTGGGTGGAACCACCTTAATAAGCTGTGAAAATTTCATGATGCCAGAGTTCGGCATTCGTGAGTTTTTGCTGCTTCAGACAAAGAGACACAAGGATTTTCTGTTTTTATAATTAAGATTTCGGGTATCAGTTTACTGTTTTGGGGAGACTGTTTCTGCCCTTGTAGTGTTTTATCCGCAAATGTCCCATGCAATGAAAAATTGTCCGCAATTGTCACTTTTCAGCTTTGTCCGCATTTGTCCCGTCCGCTTTTGACCTTGGACCGAGCAACTCAGTGGGCTATATGCAGTCGCCCGTCTCTAATTTAGAACCGTCGCCCCGGTGGCGCAGTGGTCTAAGCGATGGCCTCTGATCATTCGTCCGAACGGGGTCCGGGTTCGAATCCCGGTGAGGCATGGATGTTGTGTTTGTCTTACGGCACTGGCTTCCTCCCTTCCCTGGAACCAGTGACCCTAAATTAGGGACGGGCGACTGCTTATAGCCCATTGAGTTGCTCACGGTGGCCGCTAAACCTCCAATCAAAGAAAAAATTAGAACCACTGATTCCAGGGAGAGGAGAGAGCCAGTGCTGTAAGACAAACGGAACATTCGTGCCTCACCGGGATTCGAACCCGGACCCTTCTCGGACGAATGGTCATAAGCCAGCACTTAGAGTACCGCACCAGTGTCTGGAATGCTCTTTTCATTTGAATTCCTATACTGAACAATATTTAAATGGTTTATTGTTTGATTTCGGAAGTAACGACAGCAGTCCAACTATATGTGTACATAACAACTTTAGTACATTACGCTTAATTAGGTTAGTGTTTCCGTTTTATCAGAATTTACTGAAAGCAAGCAACTACTTTACCAAGCACATCGGAATTCAAGCAAAAATAGCTGTTGTTTTTTTTTTCAAATACTTCACGATGAGCTGCAAACCACGTTTATTCACGCCAGAAGATTGGCGCAGGAATAACCAAAGGAGGGTCAATCAGTTGAACAACGACAGAGCGGAATTGTTCAAGCTATTGCAGCAGAGTAAACATCTCGCTTCAGAAAAATGCGCTTTGACGAAATACTCCCAAGGCGCTGTTGCGAATAAAATTGCCTGGAGGGCAAACGAAATCAGTGAATGGCAAACTGTCATTGCGCAGACTGCGGACGACTTAACAAGCGAGACAAATAAACTTGATTTTGAAAGGAATCGACTTGAAAAAGCCATGGCTGCGTTATCAGATTGTGCCATGGTTTCGGCTGCATGTCTCGACCTAAGAAAGCTAAGGGCTTTTAGCGAATTGGTGGAAGACGGCGTCCAGTTTTCCCTTTCAAAGGAAATAGAAGCAATCTCCACGTTTCGGGCGCTTTTCCAAAACTCCTACATCGAAGTCGAAAAACAGCTGGAGAAGAACAACGCAGCTGCAGCTTTTCTTCAGAAAGAATGGCGTAACAAGTGGATGGCATCCGGCATTGAACGAGCTTGCGCACAAATGAATGACGCCTCACCCGAAATTAAAGAATTCCCCCCTCGCAGACAGCTGATCGATGACAAGTGGTACACTCCAGAACAATGGCTTTTGTTATCAAAGAAGAAAATAATGATTGTAAGAAATACGATTGTTGACTCTACTAAGTTGCGCTCTTCCGTACAGAACTTGTTAAGGGAAGCTTCCAGAGAACTGAATCATCACGCAGCAACAGTTCACTCAGAATTTGAACATCGAATGAACGAAGTTGGCAACGTTCTATTTCAATTGAAGCACCATCTCCAGCTGATAAATGCCAGCATCGCAGATGCCGAGAAAACTATTGGCGTCTTAAACCAGTCAATCCTTGACAAAGAGCCTTCTCTAAAAGTGGTGCAAATACGGCTGCAGGTAAGAGGTGCACGGCCAGATATGGAACTGTGTTTTGATCCTGCGCAACACGCGTTACTTGAAGAAGAGCGCCAGCTTACTAGAACAGTGGTAACACTCCACCAGCAGAAAAGGAGAGTTCAGGAAAGTCTCAATAAATTGAAGGAAACAAGGCGCGATCTTGAAAGGGAAATAGCTGTGAAAGAAAGCAGTCTTTCCATTGATGGTGCGCGGTGCTCATCGGTGCGACAGAAGTTTCCAGAAAACTATAAACTACTTGGCTATTGAAACTATGCCACGCTGTTCTGTGATTTGATTGCTTCCCTTTTCAAGCAAAAGAGTAGCCATTTTTAGTGGAAAATAATTATTACATAGGGACGACAAAGAGTTACCCCACATATATATTTATATACACATATACTATAAAAATGAAATTTCTTTCATTCCCTAATTTGATTTTTGCTGATGTACGTCGTAGGCCTCACTGCTTGATTTTTTTTTTTTTTTTACATTAACAAAGTATTAGCGCATGTAAAGTAAGTAAATGTTTAAAATAACGGGGTGGGGGTGGGGTGGGGTGGGGTGGGGTGGACACCTCTCGAGAAACTGCTGGTTCTGGGGGTGGACTTACGAGGAGTACGAACGCTTCTAAGTAGTTCTGAACTTCGTGCTTGTCGTTTCGCCGTGTTTACATAGAGCCCTCTCACACACAGAAGAAGAAACAAAGGTATTACAGAGTTCAAAAGAATTAGGGGAACAAAAGACATTGCAAGGAAAAAGATGTGCGACTGACAGTGGCGTACCTGAGAACCCCCCCCTCCCTTCCCCGCAAAAAATATCTTCGAGGCCCTTTTGTGAAAATCGATTAGATTTCAATTATTGAATTTTTTAAATTCCATGTTATTAATTATCATTATTATTTATTTGGAAAATTTTAATTCCATATTATTTTTTCAATTATTTACAATTTTAATTTTCGTATTCTTAATAGGTTTTATGAGCGTTTTAATAATGCAAGTTCTTTGGAACATACAGGTAATTTTCCTAAAACCAAAATTGTTGCACTTTATTTCGTGTAACGTAAACGTTCGCCGTGTAGTTAAAATTATTGCCCTAGTTTTATGCAAATACGAAATATTACAAAACACTTCCAAAGCATATCTTGCAAATTTTACTCTTTTAAAAGACTAGCCACCTCTTTGAAATTTATCACGATCACTCGCAACTGTAGTAAAATAGCGTCCGATGATTTCCAATTTATAAGAAAACACTGAACATAAGTTAGCAAATAAGTAACAATTTAGAATTGTAGCTTAAAAAAAAGTAAAACTATTTAAATCATTTACTATTGAATATAAAAACCACTCTTAACATAATTCCACAATGTTTTGCACAGAGCAAACAATTTTCTCTTGAATTAAAAATTCCCATGTCTCGTTTTCTTCGTCCCCGCAAAGAACATGTTTTAGTTCATTACATTCTGAAGGATGCGCAGACAACTGTAATACATAACACCTTATCCTCAGTGGTACAAAAATTTAATTCATTGAACTGTTATTTCTTTCGCATTGTTTTGCTAATATACATGTACAGACCTCAAAAAAAAAAAAAAAAAAAAAAAAAAACGAGCCGCGCCCTCTCAACTTTCGAACCGTTTGTCGCATGCAAACAAGAAAGGTACCGTTGGAAAACACTTGAAGGGAACTATCATGTGATGTGAAGGAACATTCTAATTAGCTCTTTATTTATCTCCGAATTTTTCGAAATAAGAGGCATGTTATTTTACGCGCATAATAAAACCCTTAAATTCCAAATTTCATATGAATCGGCCAATAAATACGTGTACAGTGAGCTACGTAAAAAAGATGCCGCTAATGTTGAACTGCGAAAATTGTTTTTGATTTTTATCATTTAATCGAGAACAGATATAGTGATTCGGTGTTGCAACAGTAAAACACAAAGAGGCCCAGATACTATGAGCCGCTATACAAGAACAGAACTGGTATATTAAGGGAATTATAAATTATGAAACATGATCATGAAAAAAAGAATTATGACCATATCAGATAAATAGGTCATGTGATCCGAAATATTTTGAAACCTTTAAATCCAAATTTACAGCGTGATAGCATGAAACCTTGCTGAGATATAAGCGAAAACTCAAGCATACGTCCATTAAGGGGCCGTACATAAAAAAAACATATATTCCTCTACTTACTGTAAAACGGTTTACCCCGCAATACTGAGAAACGCTTAGGAGAAAGTGTTTCTACGTGAAGTTGGTTGAAGGAAGCAGTAATAATGTTATACCCCAAATTCAGAATTGCAACTTTTAATGATGAGCATCATAAATTATTAGTTTTGCACAACAATAACTTAACTTACGACATAGTTCGTGCAATTACATATTTCATTTTTTCCTATTGGTTACATAGCTGACTCTTGTATATTGTTTAATTCAAAAATGCAAAAAAACAAAACAAAAAAGAAAAACAGTACGTTCCAGAAAACGAAAGCTTCGTATGTGTTTTCTGTATATTTTTTACATAAATACCGTTACAGCTTCGTTAAATTATGAAACTGTGGTCATGGAAATGAAAACTGCAAATTGTTTCCTGCGCGAGTGAACCAGTGTGCCTGATTTTTTTGCACGTCTTTTCTGAAAAACGATCGTGCGTATGTTATCGGTTTGTCCATTCGTCCGCTTGTAGACACCATATCTCTGCAACTATTAGTCCGATTTGAAAAATTCTGTTTGCATTCGGAAGCTTGAAATGTGCGAATGATGATGCTTTATTTCGTTTTTCATTACGATGTACAATTTTGCCGCTAGAGGGCGTAAGCGCTGATGATGTCGAATTAAAAATACATTTTATTACTATATTTGCTTCTAAGCATCCGATTCAAAAATTTATTTTATCTATCGATTCCATTTATGTCGAAGAGTATTTTAGGTTTACATACTTTCTCAAATCACGCATAGATTTTCCGCTAGGGGGCGTAAAAGTAAATTACGTTTTCCCCGATATCTCTTCTTCTAAAACTCCGATTTGAAAAAAAATTCTTCAGCGCATACAGCTCCTGATGGAAATTCTTTTGCGTATAATTTCTAATTTTTGGTAAAGAATACTTTGGCCACCAGGGGACGTAAGTGTTAATTTTTGCTTCTGATGTATTTGCCCCAAAATCTGAGCTTCTAAAAGCTCGATTGAAGAAATTCGTTTGTAGACCGGTACTTCTCACGTCGACAAACCTTTTCGGAATATTTTCTTCTTAAAATATTGCATTGTTTCGCCGCCAGGGGGCGTAGAGGTATATCTTTTTTTTTTTCAATATCTATGCTTCTAATGGTCTGATTTGAAAAATTATTTCTTTATTGGATAGAGTTACCGGTGTGATATGTTTTCCATGTAATTTCAAAATTTTGAAGTAATTCACAGACTTTCCGCTAGGAGGCGTAGAGGTAAATTGCGTTCGCCCCGATATCTCTGCTTCTAAAACTGCGATTTGAAAAATTCTTTCTGCACCGGATACAGCTATCGAATACAGCTCCTCATGGGAATCTTACGCATATAATTTCTATTTTTTGGTAAAAAAATGGTTTGGCCACCACTGGGCGTAGATCGGAATTTCCGCTTCTGATGTATTTGCAGCAAAATATGAGCCTCTAAAATCTCGATTGAAAAAAATTCGGTTGTGGGCCGATACTACTCACGCGACAGACCTTTTACGAATATTTTCTTCTTAAAATAATGCATGGTTTCTACGCCAAGGGGCGTAGTTGTATATCGTATTTTTGTCAATATCCCTACTTCTAGGAGTCCGATTTGAAAAATTACTTCTTTGTTGGATAGTGTTAATGATGCGAAATGTTTTTCATATAAATTTAAAATTTTCAAGTAAATCATAGACTTTCCGCTAGGGGGCACAATGGTAAATTGCGTGCGTTATTTCTGCTTCTAAAACTCCGATTTAAAAATTCTTCCTGTATTGCATACAAGACCTGATGGAAAATATTTTTTATATAATTTATAATATTTGGTAAAACATGATTTGGCCACCAAGGATCATAAGTGTTCAATTCTGCTTCTGGTGTATTTGCTGTAAAATCTGAGCTCTTGAAAACTCGACTTAAAATTGTTTTTTCTTGGACCGATACCGCTCACATTGTAAAACCTTTTGAGAATACTTTCTTGCTAAAATAATGCATCGTTTTCCCGCTAGGGGTCGTAGATGCGTATCTTATATTTGTTCATATCTATGCTTTGAAAAGTCCGATTTGAAAGATTCTTTCTTTGTTGGAGAGCGCTTCCGCTCCCAAATGTTTCTCATATTAATTCAAATTTTTCTTAACTCATAAGTCTGCAACCAGAGGGTGTAAGTTCACCATTCCGTTTATAGCAGTATCTGCGGGATTAAAAAACCTATTGAAAAACTTCTTTCTTCGGTCAGATACTACTTTTTGCCAGACTGGTTCCATTGACTTTGTATAGCTTTGATAAATTTAATTTGCGTCAGAACGGATTCAAAAGACGTGCTCATTACACACGAGAATTCGGTGTCATCTGTCTTGTTTTTTATATTGCAGATTTGCTTTTGTGTTTATTCCGTCTCGAATTATGTTATAATACGCATGTAATTGCATATTGTTTCGATTCATTGATATATTCCATTGATACGGATCTAATTGCATTTTTCTTTTTTTTTCATTTCTTCTACAAATATAAATACATAATAACTGGTTATACTCTGCGAAACAAAAAAAATGGTTATATTCTGAGAATTTCGTAGTTTAAGGAAAAAGGAAAAAGAAAGTTCCCAAATCATGTTTCTTCAGCATGCGCATGAAATAATAAAAACACACGGTTACCTACTGTATTGGAACTCTCAATTTTTAGACTTAAATGAGAAAAGAAATTGGTTTGAAAATTTAAATAAATATTGTTGGTTCGCAAGGGAAATCTTAAAATTAAATTTCATACGACAGAATTCTTGTCGGCAGTTCGAATCTCGAACATGCCGGCCAAATTCTGCGGTTTTTCCTGGAGTTTCCACTGCCTCCCTGGGCTTGGGAACGCCAATGCGTAGTTGGTTCCCTGTCAAGTCGTTCCCGGATGCACTTTGTCTGTTTCTCCTCATGCTGTCAGTAGCAGAAAAATGCATTTCCCAAGCCGTTTGGTCAACGTGGGAAATTAGACAATTACGCTTCCGAATAAAGAATTGAGAGATACCTATAGCCAGAAGTGGCTATAAAAAGGGCTAACAGACAGAGAGACAGACCATAGGATTCTAAGTAAAAAATTCTATATGTTGTTTATGAACGATAAAGTAGAACTAAAATTCCTGACGTAACGCTTTCCTGTTTCAAAAGAGTTGATCGTGTGACGTAATACATCTCTGACGTCTTGTTGAAATGATTTAGGTGAGATGTCGTCACACTAGCAGCTATTGGAAATCGGTCCTTTTCGGTATAAAAACAAAGCAAGGTGTTATACGCATCCGCTGTGGGCGACAAAATGGGACAAACCTTCCTACTTTCGAACAAAGAAAATGTTATTGTTTTAAATTGACACGTGGGATTAATACATGAGAGGTGCAAATTTAAATTACAAGACAGCTGTTCCCATTAATTCGTATGTTAAGCACGATATCTATGAAAGAAAAGTGAGTTTTTGAAGTGGAAAATAACAAATCATTTGGAATAGGTCGCACAATTTCGTAGCATTTTGCGAAAGTCATTTCCAAAAAATTGGGTGATCTTTGCTTTCCTCATATGTTGCCAAATTATTCCGAATGTGTGTCAACCTGTTCTGCGTGTGTATTCAAAGCTCTTTCCACCATAAAATGTTTTATGATGTAAGATACTAATATTTTTACATAACACATTCCGGACACTTCGTGGCAAAAGCATGGAACACTCTCGTAGCACACTGCGAATACATTTTCCGGAGTTACTTTCTCGATGTGTTCCGAATGAGTTGTCAACCTTTTCTCAATGTGTTCAACTAAGAACACATTGATGTGCTATATATTCCGAAATGCCACGAGGCTAAAAAAGAAATTTTCGAAATAGGTCATGGATCAAGCATCTGCATCATTTTAACTGTACTAATGCCCTAATTTACTTAAATAGTGGATTTGGGGTAAATGAAACTTGATTTCAAACATGTCATGTGTCTTTTGTAACACATAGATATTAATCTGTAACCATTCAGTAGGTTAACAGCAGCGCCAGTCCTTATATATTCCATGGTATATTGGGTTGGTGGGAATGAAATGTCCGGCGCGAACGAGCAGTGGAGACAGGCCCTCATCACAGCGGAATGGAGTCACCCACAGGTGTTGCGGGTATTACGCCACAAAGTTACTATAAACAGCAAGCATGTGTGTGAAGAACAAAGTTCAGACGTGGTTTGTTTGAACGTAACGTGACTTGCAAAGGAAACATTCGGACGCCGGATTTGAGAGTCATCTTCCTGTATGAATTTAATCTGGGCCATTCTGCAGGAATTGCCGTTCGAAACGTTAACAAAGCGTTTGGGGAGACCAATGACAAGCAGCATAGAGTTTTATACGTATTTCCAGTTATATTTGATATTTACATCCTCTTTCTCTATATTTGTGCGTTCCAAATACTTGAAATAAAAATAATGATGACAACGAATTTTCTGTTGTAATCAGCACATCGTTTGAACCGTTTCTGACACGAATTATATTTTTCAAAGTTATTCAAAATCAATGTAAGCATTTAGAAAATATCAACCGGATTTTTGCAATCAATAAAACATCCAGAAATAGAAACAGCTACATTTCTTCTAACACCGTCTAAAACGTACGTTACAAAAATTAATTAGCAAATAACGCACCAAACTTTTCTCATAGCAGAAGGATATCGGAAACAGATTTTCAAATCGAACAGCTAAAAGGACAAATATAGAAAGAAACATGATATAACTCTACGCCTTCTAGCTCAAGAATTTTGCGCAATAGGAGAGTGGAAAAAGCTATATGCTAAGGAAAAGTAACTTTTCAAATTTTCAAATACCTCTCCCGCAGAAGTAGCGAAAAAAAAAAAGCATTGGCTCTTACACCACCTAGCGGGAAATTTGTGCATTATTTAAAGAGGATAATGTTCCACAATCTCTATTGTCGTGAATGGCATACAGTAAAAAAAAAAAAACAATTTCTCATTAGGGTTTTTAGAAGTAATGATACAGCTGCAAACAGAAGTACACAAGCACCACCTGGCGACAGAACTGTGAACTATAAAACTCCTCAAATACTAACCTAAAGTGTTCCACAAGGTAAATGGAATCCGATGTTGAACGAATTTTTTAAATCGCATATTTAAAAGCAGAGATATTAAGAAAAACGTTGGCGCCCCCTAGCTGCGCAATTTTGCATTATTTGGTAAGAAAATACGCTCACAGAGTTTGCACATTTAGTAGTATCTGACCAAAGAAAGAAGTTTTTCAGTCGGGGTTTTAGTCCCTCAGATATTGCTGTAAACGGATACGTGAACATACGCCCTCTCGTGGCAGACTTCTTTGTTAAGAAAAATTTGAAATTACATCATTTTGCAGCGGATATGCTCTCGAACAAAGGAATATTTTTTAAGATCGAACTCTTAGGAGCAGAGCTATTGACAAAAATAAGATATGCATCTACGCTTCCTCGCGGAAAAACTATACATTATTGTAAGAAGAGAGTATTTTGAAAATGTTTCCCAAAGAGAGCGAAATGGGTCCACAAAAGAATTTTTTCATTCGAGTTTTCAGGATCTCAGATTTAGATGCAAATGCATCAGAAGCAGAAATAAACCCTTATGCCCCTGGTGGCCAAACCATTATTTACCAAATATAAGAAATTATATGCAAAACATTTCCCATCAGTAGCTGTATGTGACACAGGAAGAATTTTTCAAATCGGAGTTTTAGAAGTAGAGATATCTGGGAAAACGCCATTTACCTTTACGCCCCTAGCGGAAAGTCTATGATTTACTTGAAAATTTTGGAATTATATAAAAAACATTTCGCATCAGAAACTATATGTAACAAAAAAGGAATTTTTCATCTCGGACACTTAGAAGCAGAGATATTAACAAAAATAGGATTACATCTACGCTCCCTGGCGAAAAAACCATGCATTATTTTAAGAAAAAAAAAATTCCCAAAAAAATTATCGACGTGAGTGGTATCGGTCAAAGAAACTTTTTCAATCCAGATTTTAAAAGCTCAGATTTTGCTGCAAATACATCGGAAGCAGAAATTAACACTTACGCCCCGTGGTGGCCAAACCGTTCTTTAACAGAAATTAGAAATTACATGCATAATATTTCCCATCAGGAGATGTATCCACTGAAGAAGGAATTTCTCAAATCGGAGTTTTAGAAGTACAGATATCGGGGGAAACGCAATTTACTGAGCAAAATCTATGTGTGTGTAACTTGAAAAAGTGGCTATACCTGAAATGCTTTTTGACATAAATGGAATTGAAAAGTAAAATATTTTTTTCAATCGGATGTTTAGAAGCAAATGTACGTAATAAAATGCGTTTTGAATTCGATATCATCTGCGTTTATGCCCTCTAGCGGCGAAATTGCACATTGTAAAAAAAAAACGCAATGAAGGATCATCATTGGCACATTTCAAGCTTCCTAATGCAAAATGAATTTTTCAAATCGTACTAATAGTTGCAGAGATATGGTATCCGCAGGCGGATGTGCGGGCAAACCGATAACACAAATACGATCTTTTATTACAAAAGACCTTCTAAAAAATCAGATTTCGTGGTTTTGCTTCAATTTCCTATCGTGAAACAACCTGTTAATGATACGCGAATACTCAGTGCCTTGAGAAAGTGTAATGATCGAAAACAAGAATATTCAAAAGAAATTTCAGCTTGCACAGATTCGGGTTTTCCATTATTAGAAAAATACACACTGTTTATTCTAACAGTAATTAAAGTCATAAGCACGAGCAAATGGGGTTGTTATAAAAAATATGGCAAGAGTAAATGAACTTCGTCCCTGGATGGCTGAGTTTATCGTAGAACGCAAAGGGCCTTTGCTCGTGGTCCTCTGCTTTCAATCTGTCGGCGGTTCAGTTCAAGATGCAGGCTTTCCTACATAATCACTCTTCTTGCAGGGAAGGACACATTCAAGGTGTGTTTTCCAGATGTAAATATATGCATGCCCCCTCTAACTTTATTTACAAATATCTTCGCTATTAATCATGCGCTTTGGATGATATTTAAGATTTAGGGGTTTTTCCATGTGCTAAATAGAATGCGCCTAAAATAACATACCCCTTATATGGGAAAATTCGGGATAGTGAGCTAATTAACATGTTAATTAGCTTAATTATCATTTTCTCCACACCACGTGATGTTCCCTTCGAGTGCTTTGCAACGGTACCTTACTTGTTTATCTGCGGCAAATGGGGAGGGGGGGGGAGTGTGGCTCGTTTTGTTTTTTTTTTTTTAGGTCTGTACATGGCTGCGAAAAGGGGCCAAAAGTTTTCTGTAAAAAAAATGGATGCTTTCCCGTCATCCAGTTTTTGTAAACTAAAACCCCGAAAATGTTTCCAAATATTTATCTTATTTATTGGGAAAATGCCAAAAATTGGTATTCTTTTTAATATTTCCTTCAAATCAGCCGTCAGGAATTACTTGCTAGCATAGGCGCCGACTTCGTGGGTTCGAGACACTTTTTGAACCCCCAATGATTTTGTTGTGGGTTCCTCGAACCCGTAATATTTTTGCGCGTATTTCGTGGGGAAAATACACGTACGCATGTGCGCATAAATTTTGTTTTTGGTTATCAATTTTCAAGTTTTTTATTATTCATTCCCCGTTTATAGAAAGTGTGTATAGAAATTAACCCCTCAGACTATTTATTGTGCCTCAGAATTAGTGTTTGTTCGTGCTCATGAAATTTGACGCGACAGACAATACCTCAGGTACCGTTGTTTAAGAGCATTTAAAACTGCCTCCTTTATAAAAGAAAATTCTTCGGTTTGTCTGGGTTCCCACAAAATACAAAAGTCTAGCTCTACATTCGGAGACGAGAACCTATTCGAGGTCATAGTGATAAAGGCGGAAATATGTTGTACAGTCAGTTAACCCACCCTATCTTCGAGCAGTCGGGGAACAAGGAGGTTAGAAGAGAAAGAAGATGGCATCAGCAGCCGCTGGTGAGGCCAAATCTGATCATTTGGTTTCTTGCGCCCTCCGGGTGGGGAGGGTTTAGTGACGTGACTTCACTTACTGAAGACCTGTGCTGGAACACAGGTTGATAGCGGCCGTCTCTTACTCTCTTCAGCAGTCCCTGAAGGTCAGCAAGGTTCCTACAGCTTTAGTAAGGCCGTGATTTGTTAATACGCAATATGCACTTCCGCTCGACGAACATGCTTTTGTTCAATTTTTTTAGATAATACTAAACAGTATTTCTGTAACTTTTTACAATTTTTTTAGTTATGTGCATGTATATTTCAATCTCATTTTTTCCTGACTGTACATACTGCACAAGTGCCTCTAAAACCTCTACAAAGTCAACGATTTCCCCATAGAAAAGTGCAGAAGCAGCCCAAGTTGGGCACACCGGGCATACACAGATGATACGAAGTTGAGCCCACGGAAAACGCAGGGCGTGCTGCTGATGCCATGTCATCTCCCATCTAACCTCCTATTTTAACTCAGAAATCATTTGAAGAAAAAATTGTTGGCTATTTTAAAATTGGTAAAAAAAAACCTTAAAATAAATTTTACGTTTTTGTTTCTTTTATAAGACAATTGAGTTGGAAATTCACACACTATCTGTGTATTATATATAATAATGTCACGCATACAAAAGCAAAATAAGTGAAACAAATAATTTTCTAGAGAAAAAAAAAAATCTGTAATTAACTATTATTTGCTTCATTTAGCATTTCAAGCGTCTTATTGTGCCAGATAATCTGAATGAATGAAATTTGAATTAGACTTAAATACTTTCAAAAAATGCATGGGTAATTCGATTAAAAATTTCCGGAACCCCCAATAATGTTTCAAGTCGGCGCCTATGCTTGCTAGTTTTGTAATCATTTTTTTTTTTTTTTTATGTGAACAAATTTGTGCTGCCCCGGTGGCGCAGTGGTCTAAGGCGCTGGCCTCTGATCATTCGTCCGTAAGGGGTCCGGGTTCGAATCCCGGTCAGGCATGGATGTTGTGTTTTTCTTACGGCACTGGCTCTATCCCTTCCCTGGAACCAGTGAGCCTAAATAAATTAGGGACGGGCGACTGCTTATAGCCCATTGAGTTGCTCACGGTGGTCGTTAAACCTCCAATCAAAAAAAAAAAAAAAAAAAACAAATTTGTAAAATCTTTTTACTGAGGCAAGAGGTCCTCGAAACCACGAGTCCCCCCCCCCCCCGCAATGCGGTGGTTGTGGGGGTCGCGAGGGCTATCAGTACGCCCCTGGCGACTGACGTTGTTGAACTATTTAGTAATACTAGTGGCTTGGTGGAGTAAAAAGCCCCAATTTAGTAAGAAGTACAATCGAGCCCGCTCAATGGAATAGCCTATTTGTCATAAGAAAATATTCCAATAAGCGGGGTATTCTATTATCCGGGATCTCTCCAAATAAATTCACATACGTATGCATTTACATATGAACTCAAGTACAGTACGTAGAACAACGTAAATACTTAGTGATGAAAAAAATGTTTAAACAACGGATAAAAAATAAGTTAAATGCTGCTTAATAGAGATTTAAAATTTTATACAGCACAGTACTGTACGTATAATAGCGTACAATTTGATAAAATACAATACAATACATATGTACAGTACTGTAGGTGTAACATTCATGGCTTGGAAAAATAGTCAGTTATTTTACATTACTTTTTTTCGAAGTATAATAAATTTGTTACCTCATTTTCCAGTTTATAATATGCGGAGAAGTCCATATTATTCTTATTTTCCAAAAAGCGTCTTAAAATGCTGCATGCATTATTCACTTCCGTATGAGAAGGTACTTCAATATCCACATGATGATCATCATCATCTTCTATTATCCAATTTTGCAGGATTTCACTATCAGATATCTCTCCAAACACCTCTAAGTCATTATCAAAGTTTACGGAATTATAAAAGTCATCTTCTATCCTTCTTTCAGGTGCGGGATAGAGGAGAGGTAAAGTCACTTCTTCAAGAGTAGCATCTACCAAAAAAATTTACACTTAAGAAAACAATTTTTTAAGCTTTTCTGTTGAAATTGCATTCTATGATTTATTCATCATGTGATCCGCAGTAAGTATTCATATTTGCTTATTAATCCCACCATCCTCAGCAGCATATCAATAAAATCCAAAAAGGCAACGATCTTTTTACCACTTCTTTTCAGTAGTTTGAGATAAGGTCGACGTCAAGTCTGGGGGGAAATGACCACTTCAACCTGACCATTGTTTATAACTGGGTGAGGCCCGTTCTTAGCCCATCACACTTTGTACGTGTGTTTTTGTCTGTGAACTATCCCAACACAAATTCCAAGAAAGATGCCTTGAATTAATAAACTGCTTTCCTCCTTTGTAACCTTAAAGGAGAAAAATTTATTCCAATAACCGGGATTAATCCAATATTTTTATTCTATCAACCGGAGCATTTTATCATTATGTACCATCGAGCTTATATTAAATGGAGACACCACTGACTCTGCAGCCATAGGTCACGGCTAATCGTTGGCGTGACGTCACATACAGGGAAAAATAGAAATAAATTATACAGTTCATAAAACAGCAAGCTTGTAAATGATTGATAAGTATTATTGAATTACTCATTTTATCTGTCTATACGCCTAGAAGATTTTGTTCCTTTGGTTTCAAAGCCGCGTCTTTTCTGCGGATGCGTCGTGCCTGTATATGACGTCATTTGCAGCACGGACGGTGACTTATGGCGGCCAGTGCTGCTATAATAGGAGAGGCGTCTCCACCTAATATACACTGAAGAGCAATTGAATTAGAGACAACTGGCGTTATGCAAATGTGGCGCTGTGAGCGGCCCTGTAAACGGAAACGACATGACGTATGCAGCGATCCGACAATATAGGAAGTGATGCGACGGGAATCAGTAAGAGTCGGACGCAGTATGGGTAAGACGAAGGATCTAAGCGCATTTGATCGTGGGCAAATTGGCGGAGTCCGACGAATGGGTCACTCCATCTTGGAAGTCGTGCAGGCACTGGGATCTTCACGAGCCACTGTGTCACGGGTGCACCGTGAGTACATAGAATCCGATAAAACCATCCCTGCAAGGGCCAACTACCGTGGACAACAGCGTGTGGATGAGCGGGATCATCGTTGGCTAGCTCGCATTGTAACAGCGGATAGACGGGCCACAGTGCAAGAAATCACTCGGCATTTTAACGCTGGTGCACGGAAACGTGTAAGCAGCCACACCATCCAGAATCATCTCCTCGCTATGGGGTACAGAAGCCATCGTCCCACGTGGCAACCGCTGCTGACCGCACATCACAGAGTGCAAAGATTAGCATGGGCGAGGGAATATCGCCACTGGACTCTAGACATGTGGAAAAATGTTGCCTGGACTGATGAGTCGAGGTTCACGTTGGTACATGCGGATGGCAGGATACGAGTACGACGCAAACCACATGAAGCGATGGATCCTTCTTGCCAGCAGGGTGTATGCCATCGAGAGAGATGTTCGAGGCTCTGACACCCCTCCATCAAATCTTCGTGAACTGTGGAAGCTTGTTCAGGGGTCGTGGATCCGTATGGCTTCCCAACGCTTCCGGTGTCTTATCGAGTCCATGCCAAGATGAATCGCCGCC
The DNA here is from genome assembly GCA_039090855.1 of Macrothele yani. NCBI lineage: Eukaryota > Metazoa > Arthropoda > Arachnida > Araneae > Macrothelidae > Macrothele > Macrothele yani. The sequence goes on along the minus strand of CM077024.1, from coordinate 137,489,662 downwards.
GTCATCAGGACGAAAGGTGGTGCTACACGTTACTAGACAGGTATCTCTAATTCAATTGCTCTTCAGTGTAAACTCGATGTTATGTACAAAAGTCACGGTTTATTACACAGGAATTTTATTCTTTTAAGCGGGATATTCCACTATCCAATATTCCATTAAGCGGGTTCGACTGTAATTACACAGTTTATGTATTTTGTAGAGGTGATATAAATAATGCTCATTAAATGCACATAGCGTATTAAATCCGTTTACTTTTGTGGTGTAATAATTTTTATGTCTACCATTGCCTTTCAGAAGCCTCCCAGTGGAGTGTGAAAGCTTGGCGAATCTTTCTTCTTATTACACAGCAAAAATAAACGGATTTAATACGCTATATGCGTTTCTTAAGTATTCACGGTCTGGTGAATTTAACCCTTTAAGCGGCAGATGTATCTGAACCAAAAGTTTCCCGAATTTTCAAGCGCTCCTCAAACAGAATTGTTCTCATAGCGACCGGGTTATATGAAAGCTACGACAAAACAATTCCTTTCCCGATTTCACCTTAGAAGTATCGACTATAAATCTCTCGCTGGTTGTAAGTTCCCCCTTATAGTCCTTAGTCTCACAGTATGTAGTCTGATTCCCTTATATATAATTAATGACCACAAAACTTGTGGTGTTGAGATAAAATAAAAATACCAACGTTTACCGCAATCAAAGTTTTTTATACATCTGCTATAGTTTCGCAGAGCTATTGTCTCGGCATTATCAGGCCGAATGGAGTGTAAACATTCAAATCATTGTGACATCATCAGAGTTCTGCGGTCACGGTTTTTGCTGAGTTGTTTCCACGCGCTTGAAAGAAATGGAGTCGATGTCATGTCATTGACAAGCTGTGAAGAGTTCCGATATATGTAGAAAGATTCTAATACATTAAGCTTGATAGTCGAATCAGGTTTATCAATAAGCGTAGTGTTTACAAACAAAAATTTATGGTTATTTTCGTGACAATGTTAGGCTATAGACGACTTCTTTAGTTCACAGTTCCGTACGTATGTCTTGTGTTCTTCACTCGGAAATTTAAAGTCCTGCGAGTCTGTCCTATATGTGAACGTCCACATTCACAAGGTATCTTATAAATTCCCCAGGAATTTATGTCTTCGACGTAGTCTTTTGATCCGTAAATATTTATCGTGTTTATGGGTTTGAAAATAACTTTGAAATTAAAACTATTGAGGATTTTTGAAATTCTGAAGCAAATCTGTGGAGCAAATGGGATAACCGCCCAATTCTGTCCTCTTGGGTTGTCTATTGGCGTGAGTGAGCAGACAGGCTTCGGTTTCCTAAATTTTTGGACAGCTTTGTCTATAATTGAATTACTATATCACAGCAATTCGTTCAAGAAAATCAATCTCTTTCTGCAAGGAATCCTCAGTTGAGCATATATATATTGTACAATATACGCCTGTGTATAAGGCAGAGATTTTTTGTTTCCATGGGTGATTTGATTTTCCATGTGCGGGTAAGGAAACAGCAAATGGTTTTCGATTAACTGTTGTTATAAAGGGTCCTTCAGAGCGTGACACAAGGACGTCAAATAAAAGTAAGCAGCCATTATTTTCAGTCTCATATGTGAACTGTGTATGGAGATCAATTGAATTGATAAGTTCAATTAATTTAGGTATTTCTGAATTCATGCCATTCCAAAGAATAAAAGTATCATCTACATATGGAATCCACGGGTCAAATGTAACAAGCTGAAAGAGTTTGCCCTCAAAGTGACCACATAAAATAGGCGACAGTGGGCTACCCATTGCAAGGCCTTCCATCTGTTGGAAAAATCTTCCACGAAAAAGGAAACTGTTTTGTCTGGTACAAATTTCCACTAGTCTTAAAATATCTTCTACTTCCGGTTGGCTGAAATGATGTTCAGTGAGACTATCTATCAATGATGCGAGGGATCCATTCAGTGGGATACTTGTGAACATGGATTTCACATCGAAGGATAACATGAACTGATCCTTGTATGGATGTCGTTTTAGTCGATTGACAAACGCAATGGATTTTTTTACAGATGTTTTGTTCGAAGAAGTCGTTAAGGTGGATAGTTTTGAAGATAGAAACTTGGCGAACTTATGTGTAGCTGAACCGATATTGCTCGCTATGGGACGGAACTACAATCTCGGAAACCGGCTTGTGGGTTCTTCACGTGCCGCTGTAGTGAGTATGTATCAAAAGTGGTGCAGACATGGCCAAACGATCATCCGCAGCTCATTGATGCCAGAGGGGAGCGGAGACTGTCGCGCATTGTTCACAGCGACGGCAGGGCCACAGTGCGACAAATTACCCCCAACTACAACACTGGTGATCAGGGCAATGTGTCACCAGCACACAGTTCATCGCGACCTTCTGCGCATGTGCCTGCGTAGCCGAAGACCCATCGGGGTCCCCATGTTCACTGCACGTCATGGCCAGCCACGCATGAAATGGACCCAAGATCAGCGAGATTGGACCGTGGATGATTGGAAGAATGTGGCCTGGTCTGACGAATCAAGATTCCTGGTGCATCACGCAGACGGCTGATACGCCGATTATCAACGGTGGCTATGACACCTTGATGCACTGTTGGACGGAAACAGGCTAGCGGCGGCGGTTTTATGCTGCGGGAGGTGTTTCCTTGGGACACTTTCGAACCCATTATCCCAACAGCACAATCCCTGAACAGCTGACAGGTATGTGAACATCGTTGTGGACCAAGTTCATCCATTCATGGCAACTGTGTTCCCTGCTGGTGATGGCTGTTACCAACAGGATAATGCGCCATGCCATACTGCCAGAATCGTCAAGGAGTGATTCGAGGAACATGCTGCCTTTCCCGTCTGTCCGCCTCCAAATTCACCTGACATGAACCCAATCGAACATTTGTGATTTAATTTAGAAAAGCGGGTTCGCGATAAAACACCACCATCCCGAAATGTACGGGAACTGGAGGACCTGCTGTTAACATTATGGTACCAGATACCCCAGGATACCTATCGACACCTCATCGAATGGATGCCTCTCCGAGTGGCTGCTTTTTTGCGGGCTAAAGAGGGTCTTTCAGCTTATTAGGTAGGCTGTCATAATATAATGGATCATCGGTGTATATTACTGCAATAACACTCATAACGTGCGCTGTCAAAATTCCTTCGCTCACGTACATTACGTAAAACACGTCGTCGTTTGGGTGGCCTCCGTCGAAAGCTACGCATAACAGAACCCCATTTCTGACCTCAGTGTAACATAATTTACTGTTGAATGGCAGTGGAAGCACATGTAGCAGAGATGTTCTTGAAAACATCCAATCAGCTGCTTGCTCGCTGGCTCAGGATGGCACCATGTCCCTAGGTCGTACGACGTACCCGTCTGCCCGCGTTGCAATGAAACTAAGTGAAAAGCTAGTTTGAGTATTTTGACACGTACAGTAGTCATCTGATTAAATTCAGAAAAAAACTTTTATTTTCCCTCGATTCTTGGTATCAAGATCTCTAAAATGAACCATTACCGAAGTTCGTACGACGTGCTTATGCCCCGCAATTTTGTGCAACACTATGGAATTTTACTTAAGATGGGTAAGAAAATGCACATCACCGAATTTTTATGCAATATCATTTAATGTACATGATGCGATATGCTGTACAACAATATGCATATCTGTACAACAAGAAAAATGACTTTTGAAGGTGTTAACTGACTTCTTGTGGGGCGCGTGGTCCCCTCAAACGGCTTAGACCATGCACACCTGTGTGGCATGGAACGGATGAGGTTATCGAGGATGTTTGGGAGATACCTTCACCACCGCTCAATGAGAACATCCCCAGTTCACTGAATAGTCAACGGGGTCGTCGGACGAGATGAAATGCGTCCGCCAAGTGCGTTCTAGGCATGCTTAATTAAATTTAAGTCAGGGGACCATGCTGACCCTCCATCCTCTCTATTCCCTCCTCTTGAAGAATTTTGACCACTAGACGATCTCTGTGAGGTCGAGCGCTATCGTCCATGAAAAGGAACCAGTCACCAATGGCTGTAGCATACGGTATGACAATAGGCCTGAGAATCTCGTCTGTATATCTCTGGGCCGTCAGACTGCCGTTTAGGATGACGTACAAGTCAATATGTCCACCGATACTAATACCTGCCCAGGCCGTCAATCCATGTCCGCCGTAAGTTTCCTGCACAAATGCTGGGTTATTTTGTGTACCGGGTTCCCTCCACAGAAGAATTCGTCGACTGTCAGGCCCCAGACTGAATCTGGACTCGTCATAGAAGAAAACTTGACTCCACTCATCGTATCCACAACCACGATGTTCCTCAGCCCAGTTTCTATGCGTTGTACGGTGTTGTACGGTTAAAGGAACACACGCCATTGGTTCACGCTCAAAAAGGCCACCTTGTTGAAAGTGATTGTCGATAGTTTGGGTAAATAGCCTGCGTTCTGTTTACATGAGAAGCTATCGCTGGAGATGAGCAGCATTTTGCCGCCTATTCCAACGGGCTGTTAACAATAGATAACGGTCGTCCCCTGCTGTAGTTGCTCGTGAACGGCCTTGACCTTGCCTTCTTCGTACACTTCCCGTATCCTGCAAGTGTCCTCAGTCAAGCTATAATTAAATAGCTTGTGACATTAAGCCCTACCAGATGGAGACGTCAAGTTTTCGGTTGCTGTGTATTAATTAAAGAAAACGTGGAAATAGCAATGACTTTGTCTATTCGCATTGCTTCCCCGTATTTGGGGGATTATCACTATCACTCTCGCCCTTTGGATTTATTAGCTATAATTTGATAGCTTGTGCCGTTAAGCGCCACCAGATGGAGACGTCTCAGTTGCTGAGCCCATCTCTACGGATTTCGTGAAGATGCTGACAGATAAACACAAATAGCGCCGTAGATTGTTGGCCACCGTAGCGTAAGGCGAAAGCACTCGGCTAGTTATCGAGAGATCTGGGGTACGATTCCAGCGGTGTCCGGATAGTAATTTTTCGGTTGCTGTGTGTTAATTAAAGAAAACGTGGAAAGAGCGATGACTTTGTCTATTCACTTCGTGACACTTCAATGACTTCTTCTACCTTCGTGACACTCCAATGACTTCTTCTAGAGACTCCAATGACTGCTTCTACGTTCGTGACACTCCAATGACTTCTTCTACTTTCGCGGCACTCCAATGACTTCATCTACCTTCGTGACACTCCAATGACTTCTTCTACCTCCGTGAGACTCCAATGACTGCTTCTACGTTCGTGACACTCCAATGACGTCTTCTACCTTCGTGGCACTCCAATGACTTCATCTACCTTCGTGACACTCCAATGACTTCTTCTACCTTCGTGGCACTCCAATGACTTCATCTACCTTCGTGACACTCCAATGACTTCTTCTACCTTCGTGAGACTCCAATGACTGCTTCTACGTTCGTGGCACTCCAATGACTTCATCTACCTTCGTGACACTCCAATGACTTCTTCTACCTTCGTGAGACTCCAATGACTGCTTCTACGTCCGTGACACTCCAATGACTTCTTCTACCTTCGTGGCACTCCAATGACTTCATCTACCTTCGTGACACTCCAATGACTTCTTCTACCTTCGTGAGACTCCAATGACTGCTTCTACGTTCGTGACACTCCAATGACTTCTTCTACCTTCGTGGCACTCCAATGACTTCTTCTACCATCCGCTGTGTCTGATTAATCTCGAGCCTGCCAATAGCTCACCACGCCGTTGATTCCGGTAAATCATGCAGTTGTGATATCGTTCGAAACGAAGACTTCAAGAACCGAAATGTCACGATAAACGCGAAAGAATGAGAAAGCTTCCGGAAAACCTTCGTTGTTATCCCAATCTGTAATTTATGCACTCTTACGTCACAGACGCTGATTTGCATAATATACATGATTCGGCTGTCTACGTCACACTGGACTTGCGTGTTCACGTTTCGGTAAGATATCACAAGATTGGCTTATACACAGTCGAGTCATATTATTGTGACCACCCCTACTTTTCAGGTCAACAGTGCGTATCCAACGAAAGCAGGCACCTGCCGGAAGCTGGCTTGGAGGGTATATAAAGTGTCCTGTAGGCATTCTGAAAACCTATCACTCTTGTTGCTGACATGGATGAAAGGAGCGATTTATCAGATTTGCAAAAAGGGATGATAATCGGCTTTCGCGCCAAGGGTGGCATTATTTCTGAAACAGCGCAGTTAGTGAACTTTTCGCGTTCTGCTCTGGTTAAAGTATATCGTGCTTGAAAAAATGACACCATTGGGAATAAGTGACTTGTAAATTGCGGAGCACCACGTGACATTGATCTGAGAGGTGAACGTCGGCTTCGAAGATGCGTGAGCGCCGATCGATACGCTAGAGTAGAGCAACTCACTGACCGAATGAACCAGGGGGCTACCGGAAGTGTGTCTAAAACGACAGTTCAGCAAACCCTGCTGCGTATGGGGCTCCGATGCAGACGGATCGTCACTACACCTATGCTAACTAAGGTGCACCGGCAGAAAAGGCATACATTTGCACGGCAATATCAGAACTGGACCACCCCTGATTGGCAAAGGATTGCCTTCTTCGACGAGTCACGTTTTCTGCTTCATCGAACTGATGGACGTTGGCATATAAGGTGAGAAACATCAGAGAACAAACACTCTTCAACCGTTTCTGGAAGAACACAAGCTGGTGGTGGCAGTGTTATGGTCTTGGTAACGTTTTCGTGGCATTCTCTGGGTCCACTCATACCTGTGGAAAGCACTATGGACCAATTCTTAATGAATCCATCCTTGCAAAACACGTACACCCATACATATTGATTGTCTTCCCTGGGGCAGATGGGATCTTCCAGCACCACAATGCGAAGTGGCACACAGCTAGAAATGTCCGAGATTAGTTGGAAGAGCACGATGAAGACTTCAAAGTACTTCCCTGGCCTCCTAATTCTCCTGACCTACACCCAATTGAGCATCTGTAGGCCCACCTCGATCGTGTTGTTCGCTCTATGGATTCTCAACCACGTACCCTCTATCAGATGTCATATGCACTGCAGTGAGCCTGGCTCCGCATACCTGTGAACACCTTCCAGCACCTTATTGAGTCACTCCCAGGTCGTCTAGCTGATGTCCGCGCTGCACACGGCGGTTACTCTGAATATTAGCTGTTGGTCACAATAATGTGACTCGACCATGTATAATGTCGCCAAAGTCGCATGCTCCCCTAATTATTTTGGTCAGTGTTGTTCACGACACATTTTATGCAAAGTTTTTCTTAGAATAAAAATAGTTTAGCTGTTGATTTTGTGACCTTTCAGTTGTATCCTTATCTGTATTACCCCTTTACTCTTCGAAAAAGGCAAAACTGTGGATAATAACTAGTAGGCATGATTAGTGTTCGAAATAAATTTGTTAAACTAATTACATAGCTGAATTATTGTTTCAGGTTTTGGTGGTCTTCCGCTTGCAAACGCTTTCACATAGTTCCCAAGTTCGTGTGTATTGCTGCACCATTGCGCAAAGAAAGTAGCTCCGCATAAATTGCATGACAAGTTTTACAAACAACAATAATTTTAACTCTGTGATAACGTGAATTTCTTTTACAAGTCTTACACAAAAATTCAGCTAATTTTCTACTACATAAATACGGAATGTTAATAAAACAAACATTTTATTGGGTTAAACATTATCCAAGATTCTATTTCCTATCGACTGCTGGTTTCCACTAGCCTTCAGCTATCCGCAGCTGAAAATTCCTGCGAAAAAGGAACTGAGCACAGCCGCCCCCCAGTGGCGCAGTGGTCTAAGCGATGGCCTCTGATCATTGGTCAGAAAACGGGTCCGGGTTAGAATCCCCAGTGAGGCATAGATGTTGTGTTTGTCTTACGGCACTGACTCTCTCACTTCCCTGGAACCAGTGACTCTAAATTAGGGACGGGCGACTGCTTATAGCCCATTGAGTTGCTCACGGTGGTCGTTAAACCTCCAATCAAATAAAAAAAAAGAACTGAGCACAATACTAATTTCACAAAGAGCACAAGGATGGTCTTTCGAATCTGAACACCCCGGTGGCACAGTGGTCTAAGCGATGGCCTCTGATCATTCGTCCGAAAGGGGTCCGGGTTCGACTCCCGGTGAGACATGGATGTTGCGTTTGTCTTACGGTGCCGGCTTCCCTGGAACCAGAGACCCAAAATTAGGGACGGGGAACTGCTTATAGCCCGTTGAATTGCTCACGGTGGTCGTTAAACCTCCAATCAAATAAAAAAAAAAAAAAAAGAACTGAGCACAATACTAATTTCACAAAGAGCACAAGGATGGTTTTCCGAACCTGAACGCCCCAGTGGCACAGTGGTCTAAGCGATGACCTCTGATCATTCGTTCGAAAAGGGGTTCGGGTTAGAGTCCCCAGTGAGGCATGGATGTTGTGTTTGTCTTACGTAGCCGGCTCTCTGCCTTCCCTGGAACCATGCAGAGACCCGAAATTAGGGACGGGGAACTGCTTATAGCCCGTTGAATTGCTCACGATGGTCGTTAAACCTACAATAAAAAAAAAAAATGTGAACGCTTTTCAAGTAGCTCCTGACTTCGCATTATCTTTCAGCTTTAAAGTAGTTGAACGTTCTGTTTTGTTTACATAGAACCTGCTCACACCCAACGGCAAAAGAAGTATTTCTTTTTTTAGTTGCCGGTTTAACAGAGCACATTTAAGGAAAAAGGGAGCCCGGGGGCTGGACAGTATTTTGGGGCACCAGTATTTGGAACACAACTAGAATTTCACTACTGGGGGATGAATAAAGATACCCAGGAGAAAACATTCCCAGAATATAACGAGGATGCCATAAAAATATTTCCTCCGTATTGACATGTTTATCCCACGATTCATGGACGAAATGTACGAATCAGAGGTAGTAAGAAAATGTAAAAATGCATGGTTTAAAAATGGATACCAGTTCAATTCTGCTTTACCTCCCCCCCCCCCCCGGTTCAGCTTGTTGAAGTCACACTGCCTGTTGAGAAAATGCCGCACCATGAAGGAATGCTCGAAAACAGACTAAACTGCACACACAGATAGCCAAGTAGGTCCTGAACAAATGATTTAATTGTCACATACAGACCAGGTTCCAGTGGCCGAATATACAGGATGATCAAAAAGGAGTATAGGCCCCATTTTGGGCGATACAGCGTTGAATCCGACGGCATCGAGTCAATGAGAGTCCGAATTGAGTCCTGGGTATCGTGAACTATGCTGTATTGATCCGAGTCCACACTTCATTCTCATTTTGCGGGGGTGGGAGGGTACTCAACCTGTTGGAAAGAGTGTTTGCTATGTGTCCGTTCAAAGTTCCACACAAAAGAACAATAGATGGCGTTGCTGCGTTAAGCGAACTTATTTGTAAATAATAAAGGAAAAACTCTCGTCCTCACTCGAACGCAAAAAGAAAGTGAAGTGCTTGCCTGACCTTCGACCTGAGAAGAGAAAAAACTGTTCCCGTGAGAAACAAAAGCAGAAACAATGGAGTTATGTGTGAACATACTGCGTGTGTTTTCTTAGATGTTCAGTGTTTCAGTGATGTGTTGTGAATAAAGGATTATCTATTTAAAGGTGGTAAGTACTCTTTATGCTTTCAACCATTCGTTCTGTGAGTTCAAGAATTCTGTTTCGTTTGTTGAATCCGTCATTTGAGATCAAAGCGCGAATCTACTTAGAATTTCTAACACAACCGACGTCTAATCGTGTCCCACAGATGCTCGATGGGCGAGAGGTCGGGGGATCGTGATGGCCTTGAAACTTCGGATGCGACGATAGGTGCGCTTGGACGTCCGTCTCCGTGCTCCGGTCCCGCTACGACGTTGCACAGATCCTTCGTGGGATCACTGTCTCCAAATGCGACCGACGGTTGTGGCATCGCGTTGCGTTTCTTCCCCAATACAACGCAAGGACCATCCGGCGGTACGAAGGACTAAGATGACACCTCTCGTGAACTCATCAGTTTGACGAAATCGCGTACGACGATGTCTTAACAGCATTGGCACCCCTTGTTCGTTCTCCAGACATGGTTACAGCAGAACCCCTCACTTCTCGAGGCCGTGACGATGTCTGAACCGATGGCCTTACAGTCTGGTTATCCGCTAATATCCCGCGCGCCGTTTGTGCGATTGGTCTGCAAATGCAATCATTTGCATAAATTGTACGTGTGCACCCACTTTACAATTTGCATGGCGCTGCGTTCACGTCTTCGAGGTATCGAAGTTTCTCTGTCAGGCAGTGTATATCGAAGCAGTGGGCAAAACAATGTGATCCAAATATCATGATTCAAACGAATTCTTAATGTATGAAAATTTTCCCCAATTGCAGATGTGTACAAAAAAATCTGTACTGCTTTCGAAATATTTGAGCATGAACTGCCGGGGACTATACTTTTTGCGCATCCTCCTAAAAAAAAAAAAGCGGGATGAAATAAAACATTTTTTTCACAAGGCAGTTTCTTAGTTTTTGCTGTGCTCTCTGGAAAAAAAAAAGCCCCCAAAAAAACCCTGAAGAACTCTGCCAATTTTTCAAGCATCCTGCATAATTCTGGGGTTCCTTGAAAATGCGGGGCCGTGGGCCGCAGCCTCTCTAGCCTCCCTCTTAAATGGGCTGTGGGGTTTAACTACCACCGTGAGCAACTCTATGGATTATAAAAGTCGCCTGTCCCTAATTTCGGGCCACTGGTTCCAGGGAAGAGAGACAGAACCAGTGCCGTAAGACAAACACAAAATTCGTCCCAGGTGGTTCGAAACCGGAACCACTTCGGACGAATGGTCACAAGCCAGCGTTTAGAACACTACACCTCCGGGGCGGCAAAAGAAGTAGTTCACTTTAATTTTATTCGGCGTTTCTTTTTAATTTTTAATTTTGTTATAATAGACTATTTAACACCTTTTTTGTTTTTGCTTTACAAACGTATTTTTATGAAGGAAATTTGGATGGACTTCCGAATCAGAAAGCTATTCAAGTAGTTCCCGACTTCGTATGTATGGTTCCACTTTGTTTACATAGAAGCTGCCCACACCCAATATGAAGCGGCAAAGAAATAGTTCACATTAATTTTATGCGGCGTTTTGTTTAGGATTTCACCATAAGACGCTTTAACGACTCTTGCGCATGTGTGTGTGTGTGAATGTATTTTATGAAGAAAATGTATCGAATAGTATTACGGGTTTTTTTGCCTGGAGCTTTTTCTAATGCGAAGCTAATGCCATCTTTTTTCCGTTAAAATTAAAGTTACTACGACTGAAGATTGATGCTCCAGATTTCTTTTATTCCTTCGGAAAATATTATTGTCAAACATAATGATTTTGTGCTATTTGTAAAAAGTACTACCAGCCAATTCGTAGGAAATGATGCATGGAAAAACATTCAACTACAGAAAATTGCGTTTCATTAAGCTTCTGTTTGAAATTATGATGTATAACTTGTATATGAAATAAATACATTGCTATTTTCCGTATAGATTTCTTAGTATAAAAATAGTAATAAAAGTAAGCACTGTCCATATCGCCATATCGCGAATTACTTTTTTTTCCCATTTCAAAAAACAAGTAATTTGTACTTTTTTTTTCGGATGTGAGCAGGTTCTCTGTAAACAAAGCAGAGCAACGCACGCGAAGTCTGGAACTACTTGGAAAGCGTTCTAATTCGGAAGTCCATCCATAATTTGAAATAAATAGCTGTAAAATGTATGCTTTTACATAAGAATTGCAATGAACATATAAATGCCAAAAATCTTTAAAAATTTTAACTGTCACATACGTTGTTTCAGTATAGTAATTTCTGTGAATAAAGAAACGTAAAATGCAGAATCAAATTTATTAATTTTAATTTTTAGTGAGACTGATAAATTGCTTCTTGATAATGAGATTGCCACAATTCATATTATTGCTGAGTTTCAAATAATTAACCGAAACTGTAATTAAATACAGTAATAAAGTATTTCCCAATAAATCTTAGTTTCTACGTGAAGCATAAGCTCTGTTATAATAAACATCAGCGCCTAAAGATCAGTATAACAACCGTTTGCAGATATCCTGTAAGTACACATAACAAGAACTACATTTACTGCGCAGCAGAGAGGAATTCCAACCTTCTTCATGTTTAATATTACAGATGTACCACAATAATTACGAGTTCTGTCATTTTTCTTCTTTTACAGGAACGAATGCTGGAGTTTCTAATTTCGATGCGGCTAACCACGTATTACAAATTTGAAGTCTTTAAGTCACTTATCAGTGACTGAAAACTGACGCCGCATTATCAGTCAATAAAATAGGATTCCCACACGATAAATATTTACTGAAAGGAACAGGTTTCCCAGTTTTCCACTCGTCATCACCAGGATCATAGACATTAATGTCATATGAATTGCCCAACTTACTAGCTTTATGAACAGCACAAAGTTTACCTGCACATGTTACTAAAGTCGCAACGTCACTCAAAGCAGTATTCAGTGAAGCTATTCTATTCCACTGGTCTGTAATAGGATCATATACTTCTGCCGAGAATAGAGGGCCAATTGCTTGGTAATTATTTCTGGGATGGCCTTCTCCAAGACCTGCATCTCGGAACAGATAAGATCTGTAACCTCCACACACGTACACTTTTCCATTAAGCGTTGAGCACCCGTGTCTGTATCTCGCTTCAGTCATTGGCGAAATCTCGAAACTTTGTTCCGTTGCCAGATTGTACACCTCACAAGACCTTATAGAATTTAACGGACTCAAGTGTCCGGCATCAAGTATGTCCTCAGCGGGCTGAGTGCAGCCACCGGTTATGTAAATATTCTGTTTTAAGCATGTAGCACCTGGTGCCCAGCGACTATGGGTCATTCTGCCAACCTCACGACAGTCTACCTGTTCAAGACGCAGGCACTTCACCAAATCCGAGGCTACGTCAAAACCGCCGAAAAAGTAAATCTTGCCTTGACGAAAGACAACTCCTGCATGTAGTGGTATTCTGAACGCAATCCTCAGAACACAATGCGCTTCGAATGTTTTGAGACGAACGCAAGCTATGCATCCGTTCATGACGAAGAAGAGCTTTTCACCTGTGCAAACGACATAAGTGGTATTTGTCTTTTGCCTCTCTTGATACAAAAATTTCGGCAAATAGCTCAAAACTTTCCACTCGTCTTGGATTGGATCGTAGTATTTTAAGTAATAGGAGGGTTTGAGAATAAAACTCTTAAGGTGTGCTGGGCAAATACAGTACATCGCACCTCCAATGATTTTTGCACATTTCAAGTGATGCAAGCTTTTGCAATTTCTGTCTTGTGTCGTGAAGTTGAATGAGATTCCCTTGCACAGAGGGTATATGAGATTCTCTACCGCGATTCGTTTGTATCTGTATTCAGGGGTCAGAAAGTTAATTCGGACATGTTGCAGCAGATGTTGAACATAGACGAAGCGTTCCATTTCACAGGCGTGCGTCCACCTCATAATGGCTTCAAACACGGTGGCTTCATTTTCGACCATCAAGTCATCCTTTTCTACGTATTCATTCAACAAGGCAGGAGATAAGTTTAAGAAGTCTTCTGTTTTAGAAACATCCTCGAAGTTCTCACGAACATAGAGATCGGTGGTTTCAATTACATTTGCATAATTTGAACGTTCGGCAAAATCTCGGACTTTCAGCACAATATCAGGATTGAGTCTTTTCAAAAGGAACTGGTAGCACGCCTCAATGGCTGAGTTCATTTGTAAGTAGATTGCGGTTTTGAGTAAAACCTCAGCAGTAGCAGCCGTAATGTGTAACCTGCCGCTGTACGCAAAACTGATCAAACTTTGTACCGCATTGAAGTCCACTTCTTCCATATTTATTTCTCCATGTTTGCTCTCTGTGAAGTAGCAATGGAACATAGCTCGGAAGTATGGAATTACGCCAGCCAGAATTAGGCGATGAGCCGTCAAAGATTTCCCCTATTTTGATAGTGACGTCACATAGTTCTCCACACTCTCTCATTTCTTCAAACACAAGGAATGAACTGGATGGCAGTTCTTCGTCAAAATAATCGAAACTGTCTTTTGCAGCCATGTAAGGTAAAAACAAACACATAAAACTGTCACTCATCACAGCGTGAAAACACAAGAATTTCGCAAAATGCGGTTGAAAACGTAAAATGTATTTTAAATTGGTAAATAAAATTTGAAAAGTCACGTAAATCACGATTTAAATCAGTACTAAACATTTCCTAAAATCAGCACGTAAAACTATGAAAAAATCTTCAGAACAACCAGCACACAACAGTATGTTTCAAACAACACAATATCTTTCAGAAATATTTCACGAGATGTCGCTTTTCAAATATGACGGATAACTCTACGTTATTAAACTACCTTCACGTTCAGCGTCTCAGTATTTTAAATTTCATTGATGGAAATTGAATTTAAACAAAGAGATCATGAAGAGACGATATCTTTCGATTGCAGACGCTTTCGCGTAGTTCTTAAGTTCGTGTGTATCGCTTCGCTATGCTTACATACAACCAGCTCACACCCACAATCAACGGGCAAAGAAATTAGTTCCGCATGAATTACATGCTGACAATTTTTACAAACGAAAATAATAATTTAAACTCTGTAACAATACGAGGTTTTTTATACACAAAAGTGCAGCTTGTTTCAAACTAAATAAATACAGATTAATAAAATGCGCGTTTTATTTCGTTAAACTTCACCCATGAGGCCATTCGTTCCGATAGGCTGCAAACTTCTGCGCAATAGGATCAGAGCACAATACTAAGTTCGCAAGGACCAGAGCAACTGCATAGATTATTAGCAATGTGTTCTTAAATAAATATTTTTCAAAATAATTTTTTTCCACTCTGTACACTGAATAACTTTGATTAACTCCTCAAAGAATCTAACTGCTGCTCCACACATACACACAAACGAAATAAGTCCGTTGTACTATTATTCGATAATTTTCCTTCATAAAATACATTTCAAATTTTTTCCTTTCAAAAAATACCAGCCATTCATTTAATCTACACTGGTTTCAATAAATTAAGCAACAAATGGAAGAATCGTGGTAACTCAAAAAGTACGCAACCGATTCGCATGAAATTTGGTGGTAAGCTTTATAAGACTAAATGCAACAAAAAAAAAAAAAAAAAAAAAAAAAACGTAAGAACATGTGACACAAAGCATTTACTTTTTGTATGAGTGATGCAAATATGGAAATACAGAAATATAGGTATCAAGATAAAATAGGAGAAGGTATTTTAATACGGAGTGTGGTTACCCTGAACAGCAATACAGGCCCGACAGCGATGTTCCATGTTGTCAATTATGGTGTCGAGCAATTCCGTGGGTAGCTGCATCCATTGCTTGAGCAAAGCAGTGTGGAGCCTCTACAGAGTTCGGGGAGGGGCTGGAGGCCAGCAACACGCCTCCCGAGAGCATTCCAGACATGCTCAATGGGATTCAGATCGGGGGACGTGCTGGTCACTCCATACGGACTATGGTCCCCTGTTCCAGGTACTGGTGTACGAGGCGAGATGTGTGAGGGAGGGGGTTATCTACCTTCAGTATAAATGCATCGCCAATTGCGGCCACATACGGACGAACAATAAAATCCAGGATGTCGTCTCTATACCTCTGAGCATTGAGGTTTCCATGTGGCAACACATAGAGGTCGGTACGGCCGCCTAACGATATGCCTGCCCACACCAGAACACTGCCAGCACCATAAATGTCCCATTCCTGGGTATTAAAGGGAAGATAGCGAGTACCAGCCTCTCTCCAGTTGTAAACTCGGCAAGAATCAAACAGTATCACGACTCATCAGTGAACAGAACGGACCTCCACTGATTTTGAGTCCAGTTCACACGCATTCGTGCCGAACTGAAACGTTCCTTCCGGTGGCGGGGGGTGCTACCATATTAAAATTAAAAGAGTGACACTTAGAAGTAACTTCTGCCCTGCCATATTGAATAAATTAAGGAATAAGCACTAACTTCTTCCTTTAGTTCATTCGTCAGTGAAGAGTGAGATTCTCCATGAGAATAATTTTCTTTTGCATGAGGGCCTCACATAATAGCGGTCGCCGAGCATACAGTCCTCCTGCATGTAACCTTCCGCGTACCGTCGAAGCTGATACCGCAAGCACAGATCTGTGATGAGTCGGTGTAGCAGTCCTGTTTCACCGTGCCGAAAGCCGCAAATACCGGTCATCAGCGGAGCTCGTCGCCCTTGGCTTACCTTTGCTGTACCTTCGGGAAGCTGCACCCGTGGCTTGAAACTGCTGCCACATCCTGCTGACTACAGAACGATCGACGTTGAGCCATCTTGCGACGTTCGCCTGCCGTTGCCCTGCTTCGAGTCGGCCTATCGCTACGTTGCGTAACTCCGCTAGTAAATGACGTCACGAAGCCATGTTAAAAAAATCGCTATCTCAAAAACTTGTCGTTCACAGCCGCACATGAATTGGCGACTCCCTCCGAGACAGCTGGTTTTAAGCTTTTGCGTATTTGCATAAAGCGCTACCAGCGTCACTCATGTGCCTTCCGCACATCGATGCTGTATGCCTTCGCCTGTGACATATGCAAATTTCGCGCAATTTGAACTATATTTCGCCCAATTATCGCGATTTTTCGGTTTGTTGCTTAATTTATAGATACCATGTGTGTTATTGTTCTAAGAAAAACTTCCGGTTCAGTGCATCGTGAACTATTTGCTCGTTGATGGGAGGTGTGAGCAAACTGTATATTAACATGGCGCAGTGGTACACGCGAACCTGGGAACTACGTGAAAGCTTTTGTAATGGAAAAACCACCGGGGGGGGGGTGTTAACGACCACTGTGAACATCTAAGCTTTAAGCCGTCGCCTGTCCCTAATTTTGGGACACTGCTTCCAGTATAGGGGGAGGCCCAGTCCCGTAGAAAGAACGGGTTCACTATTCATGCCTCACCAGGTACTAGGGCACAGCTAGAGCAAGAAGCCCGAAGTTCGCGCCCCTGACTACTTGGCCAGCCTCTGCTTAGTTGAAACGCCTTTCATCTTACAGAGACCAAACACAATATGAAGTAAAAAATACGTCTCTTCCCATTTTTTACAGCTTCAAAGAATTTAACAGCTATGTTAGAAGAACTTCCATGCCGAACAATGTGTTAGTACACGAAAAGCTGAAAAAAAAAACCAAAAAAAAACGTGGAAAGAGCGATGACTTTGTCTATTTACATTGTCTCCACGTATTTGGAAGATTTTCACCATTTCTTTCTCCTTCTGAATTTATTAGCTGTAATTAAATAGCTTGTGCCGTTAAGATCTACCAGATGGACGTATCAGTTGCTGAGTCAATCCCTGCGGATTTCTGAAGTCAGATGCTGACAGATAAACACACACAGCGTCGTGGATTGTTGGCACCGTTGCGTAAAATGTATGCACTCGGCTAGTTATCGGAAGATCAGGAGTTCGATCCCAGCGGTGTCGAAATACAAATTTTCGGTTGATGTGTATTAATTAAGAAAAACGTGGAAATAGCGATGACTTTGTCTATTTATTTAGAAAATCTTCCAGTGGTTACTCTCGGCTCAACTTGCTTGCTCCACAATCTTTCCCACTCCACGTTAATGTACACAATCCGTTTCTCATTGCCCGTCACTTTACGTTTCAGAAATGGGCCCTTTACATTCCGTTTGAACAGTGAAGCGCCCACAGATTTGCCGTCGAGGAGATTTTCCCCACTCAAATCCTGCCGTGCACAAACAGATTTGCCGTCGAGGAGATTTTCCTCACTCAAATCCTGTCGAGCACAAACAGATCTGCCGTCGAGGAGATTTTCCCCACTAAAATCCTGCCGTGCACAAACAGATCTGCCGTCGGTGAGATCCCCCCTCTCAAATCCTGCTGTGCACAAACAGATCTGCCGTCGAGGAGATTTTCCCCACTCAAATCCTGCCGTGCACAAACAGATTTGCCGTCGAGGAGATTTTCCTCACTCAAATCCTGTCGAGCACAAACAGATCTGCCGTCGAGGAGATTTTCCCCACTAAAATCCTGCCGTGCACAAACAGATCTGCCGTCGGTGAGATCCCCCCTCTCAAATCCTGCTGTGCACAAACAGATCTGCCGTCGAGGAGATTTTCCCCACTCAAATCCTGCCATGCACAAACAGATTTGCCGTCGAGGAGATTTTCCTCACTCAAATCCTGTCGAGCACAAACAGATCTGCCGTCGAGGAGATTTTTCCCACTAAAATCCTGCCGTGCACAAACAGATCTGCCGTCGGTAAGATCCCCCCTCTCAAATCCTGTTGTGCACAAACAGATCTGCCGACGAGGAGATTTTCCCCACTCAAATCCTGCAGTGCGCAAACAGATTTGCCGTCGAGGAGATTTTCCCCTCTCAAATCCTGCTGTGCACAAACAGATCTGCCGTCGAGGAGATTTTCCCCACTCAAATCCTGCAGTGCGCAAACAGATTTGCCGTCGAGGAGATTTTCCCCACTCAAATCCAGTCGAGCACAAACAGATCTGCCGTCGAGGAGATTTTCTCCATTCAAATCATGTCGTGCACAAACAGATCTGCCGTCGGTGAGATCCCCCCTCTCAAATCCTGCTGTGCACAAACAGATTTGCCGTCGAGGAGATTTTTCTCACTCAAATCCTGTCGAGCACAAACAGGTCTGCCGTCGAGGAGATTTTCCCCACTAAAATCCTGCTGTGCACAAACAGATCTGCCGTCGGTGAGATCCCCCCTCTCAAATCCTGCTGTGCACAAACAGATCTGCCGTCGAGGAGATTTTCCCCACTCAAATCCTGCCGTGCACAAACAGATTTGCCGTCGAGGAGATTTTCCTCACTCAAATCCTGTCGAGCACAAACAGATCTGCCGTCGAGGAGATTTTCCCCACTAAAATCCTGCCGTGCACAAACAGATCTGCCGTCGAGGAGATTTTCCCCACTCAAATCCTGCAGTGCGCAAACAGATTTGCCGTCGAGGAGATTTTCCCCACTCAAATCCTGCAGTGCGCAAACAGATTTGCCGTCGAGGAGATTTTCCCCACTCAAATCCAGTCGAGCACAAACAGATCTGCCGTCGAGGAGATTTTCCCCATTCAAATCCTGTCATGCACAAACAGATTTGCCGTCGAGGAGATTTTCCCAACTCAAATCCAGTCGACCACAAACAGATAGATCTGCCGTCGAGGAGATTTTCCCCACTAAAATCCTGCCGTGCACAAACAGATCTGCCGTCGGTGAGATCCCCTCCCCTCAAATCCTGCTGTGCACAAACAGATCTGCCGTCGAGGAGATTTTCCCCACTCAAATCCTGCAGTGCGCAAACAGATTTGCCGTCGAGGAGATTTTCCCCACTCAAATCCAGTCGAGCACAAACAGATCTGCCGTCGAGGAGATTTTCCCCATTCAAATCCTGCCGTGCACAAACAGATTTGCCGTCGAGGATATTTTCCTCACTCAAATCCTGTCGAGCACAAACAGATCTGCCGTCGAGGAGATTTTCCCCACTAAAATCCTGCCGTGCACAAACAGATCTGCCGTCGGTGAGATCCCCCCTCTCAAATCCTGCTGTGCACAAACAGATCTGCCGTCGAGGAGATTTTCCCCACTCAAATCCTGCCGTGCACAAACAGATTTGCCGTCGAGGAGATTTTCCTCACTCAAATCCTGTCGAGCACAAACAGATCTGCCGTCGAGGAGATTTTCCCCACTAAAATCCTGCCGTGCACAAACAGATCTGCCGTCGGTGAGACCCCCCTCTCAAATCCTGCTGTGCACAAAAAGATCTACCGTCGAGGAGATTTTCCCCACTCAAATCCTGCCATGCACAAACAGATTTGCCGTCGAGGAGATTTTCCTCACTCAAATCCTGTCGAGCACAAACAGATCTGCCGTCGAGGAGATTTTTCCCACTAAAATCCTGCCGTGCACAAACAGATCTGCCGTCGGTAAGATCCCCCCCCTCTCAAATCCTGTTGTGCACAAACAGATCTGCCGACGAGGAGATTTTCCCCACTCAAATCCTGCAGTGCGCAAACAGATTTGCCGTCGAGGAGATTTTCCCCACTCAAATCCAGTCGAGCACAAACAGATCTGCCGTCGAGGAGATTTTCCCCACTCAAATCCTGCCGTGCACAAACAGATTTGCCGTCGAGGAGATTTTCCTCACTAAAATCCAGTCGAGCACAAACAGATCTGCCGTCGAGGAGATTTTCCCCATTCAAATCATGTCGTGCACAAACAGATCTGCCGTCGGTGAGATCCCCCCTCTCAAATCCTGCTGTGCACAAACAGATCTGCCGTCGAGGAGATTTTCCCCACTCAAATCCTGCCGTGCACAAACAGATTTGCCGTCGAGGAGATTTTCCCCACTCAAATCCAGTCGAGCACAAACAGATCTGCCGTCGAGGAGATTTTCTCCATTCAAATCATGTCGTGCACAAACAGATCTGCCGTCGGTGAGATCCCCCTCTCAAATCCTGCTGTGCACAAACAGATTTGCCGTCGAGGAGATTTTTCTCACTCAAATCCTGTCGAGCACAAACAGGTCTGCCGTCGAGGAGATTTTCCCCACTAAAATCCTGCTGTGCACAAACAGATCTGCCGTCGGTGAGATCCCCCTCTCAAATCCTGCTGTGCACAAACAGATCTGCCGTCGAGGAGATTTTCCCCACTCAAATCCTGCCGTGCACAAACAGATTTGCCGTCGAGGAGATTTTCCTCACTCAAATCCTGTCGAGCACAAACAGATCTGCCGTCGAGGAGATTTTCCCCACTAAAATCCTGCCGTGCACAAACAGATCTGCCGTCGAGGAGATTTTCCCCACTCAAATCCTGCAGTGCGCAAACAGATTTGCCGTCGAGGAGATTTTCCCCACTCAAATCCTGCAGTGCGCAAACAGATTTGCCGTCGAGGAGATTTTCCCCACTCAAATCCAGTCGAGCACAAACAGATCTGCCGTCGAGGAGATTTTCCCCATTCAAATCCTGTCATGCACAAACAGATTTGCCGTCGAGGAGATTTTCCCCACTCAAATCCAGTCGAGCACAAACAGATAGATCTGCCGTCGAGGAGATTTTCCCCACTAAAATCCTGCCGTGCACAAACAGATCTGCCGTCAGTGAGATCCCCTCCCCTCAAATCCTGCTGTGCACAAACAGATCTGCCGTCGAGGAGATTTTCCCCACTCAAATCCTGCAGTGCGCAAACAGATTTGCCGTCGAGGAGATTTTCCCCACTCAAATCCTGCAGTGCGCAAACAGATTTGCCGTCGAGGAGATTTTCCCCACTCAAATCCAGTCGAGCACAAACGGATCTGCCGTCGAGGAGATTTTCCCCATTCAAATGCTGTCGTGCACAAACAGATTTGCCGTCGAGGAGATTTTCCCCACTCAAATCCTGTCGAGCACAAACAGATAGATCTGCCGTCGAGGAGATTTTCCCCACTAAAATCCTGCCGTGCACAAACAGATCTGCCGTCGGTGAGATCCCCTCCCCTCAAATCCTGCTGTGCACAAACAGATCTGCCGTCGAGGAGATTTTCCCCACTCAAATCCTGCCATTCCCAAACAGATCTGCTGTCGAGGACATTTTTCCCACTCAAATCCTGCCGTTCCCAAACAGATCTGCCGTCGAGGAGATTTTCCCCACTCAAATCCTGCCATTCCCAAACAGATCTGCTGTCGAGGAGATTTTTCCCACTCAAATCCTGCCATTCCCAAACAGATCTGCCGTCGAGGAGATTTTTCCCACTCAAATCCTGCCGTTCCCAAACAGATCTGCCGTCAAGGAGATTTTTCCCACTCAAATCCTGCCGTTCCCAAACAGATCTGCCGTCAAGGAGATTTTTCCCACTCAAATCCTGCCATTCCCAAACAGATCTGCCGTCGAGGAGATTTTTCCCACTCAAATCCTGTCGTGCGCAAACAAACAGATCTGCTCTGCCATCGAAGAGACTTTCCCCACTCAAATTCTGCCGTGCACAAACAGATCTGCCGTTGGGGAAATTTTCCCCTCTCAGTTCCTGCCGCGGGTACAAACAGCAAGGCAATTCACGTATTCAAGTTTTGCCAAATGCAATGCCCCAGTGCCAGAGGCTTAACTAGGACGGGGCTGGCGAGGTGGCTTTTCGGAGCGCAGCTCAACTGAGGGCGCAAAAATCACTGCCTACAAACTGATTAAAACTGGAACTGAAACTTTTGCCCCAGTTTCTGGCACAGTTTCTCCGCGCCATGATTTTTCATCTGTCCATTTAAAAAATTTGCTTATAATATGTTTCGCCAGTTTCGGTAGCCTCGGCAGCTTAAAATTCACATTTCTTCTTCAAGATGTTCAGGCGATGTTTAACTGCTCACGTTCAGAAACGAAGACGAGATTATACGTACGTTGCAAGATAAGGACTCCATCACATTGCTGAGGATTCTCCAGGGGCTATTCAATCGTTACTGCGACTTGCGTGACACGAATGCCCGCTGCATTGAGTCCGTTTGATGTAGGGACTAAACCGAAGGTCCGAATTCCAAAGCAGTTGGAAAAAGCTGCACAAATACTCAAAGTTCTGTTCTATCTCCCATATAGAGATAAAAGATAAAATTGGAGTGGGATATTGATTATTTTTTTTCGAGCAGTGTATCTTTATGTGTATCATAATCATCAACCATTATCTATACACTGCTTGATGAATGTCTCCCAAAGCCTCTTCCGCAACTTTCTGTCTTGAGCCAGTCTCTATGTACCTTGACGATAATACCATCAGCTCTTTTCATTTTCCTGATCTATGAGTTCTTCTTCGTATCTGAAAAATGACAAGAGTTGATGACAACATATATATATAATATGGGTTCATTTTGAATATATATATATATCATCATCATCGTCAACCATTATCAATCCACTGCTGGACGAAGGTCTCCCCAAGTTTCCTCCACAACGATCTCTCTTGTGCCAGTCTCCTCCATGTCACTCCCGCATACTTTCGAATTTCATCCACCCATCTCCCATGTGGTCTTCTTCTGGGTCTTTACCTGTCCCTTGGAATCCAATCTAAAATTTCGGCTGTCCATCGATGGTCTGTCCTTCTGGCAGTATGTCCATTCCATAGCCATTTCAGGGATTTAACTCTGATCATGATGTCTTCCACTCTTGTCATTTTTCGGATCCACGAGTTCCTCTTCTTATCTCTCCTGGTTACACCAAGCATGCACCTCTCCATGCTGCTTTGAGTTGTCTGCAGCCTTTGTATGTCTCCTTTAGTTAAAGTCCACATCTCTGCACCATACGTAAGCACTGGAAGGATGCATTGATCAAACACTTTTCTTTTAAGACATAATGGCATATTGCTCTTGAAAATTATGCTGTTTCTTCCAAAAGCTCTCCAGGCAAGTTTTGTACGGCGATTAATTTCTTCATCAATGTGACCCTCACTTGATATCTGCTGTCCAAGATAAACGTACGTGTCTGTTATCTCCAGCTTTTCTCCATCAATCGATAAATCTTCATTTCTTGTAAAAACATTGAACATCACTTTTGTCTTTTGAAAGTTCATTTTGATTCCCACTTCTTTACTCTTGTCAGCAAGTTCCTGGATCACACTCTGCAGCTCTGATGGGGTAATTGCAAAAAAGACTACGTCACCAGCAAAACGAAGGTGGGTTAGATAATCTCCATTAATCTTTATCCCCTTGTTTTCCCAGCTCAGCGACTCAAAAACTCCCTCCAATGTGGCATTAAAGAGCTTCGGAGATATGATGTCACCTTGTCTCACTCCTTTTCAAATTTTTATGTGTGTTGTATTTTCAAACAGCCGAATCTTTGCACTTGCATTTATATAGATGTTATTAATAATATTAATGTATGCATCTTCAATACCGCAGGATTTCAGAGCCATTGTAACTGCTGATGGTTTCACCGAATAAAAGGCTTTTTCATAATCGATAAAAGCCATGCACAATGGAAGTTCATATTCCCTCGCTCTTTCAATTAGTTCTCTCAGCACGTGGATATGATCTATTGTGCTGTAGCCACTCCTGAATCCAGCTTGTTCTCTCGGTTGAGCCATGTCCAGTGTTACCTTCAAGCGGTGTGAAAGAACTATATATATATATATATATATATATATATATATACATATTCACGTATTCTATATATGATCTTCCTCTAGCAGTGGATTGATAATGGTTGATGATAATGAAGATATATACCAGGACCGTAGCAACATTTTTTTTTTATCCGGGAAGGAGAATCTTGAAATTACGCCTCTTCGAGTTCCAAATTTCGCCCCCTTATATAGAGTTCAAAATTTCGGCCCCTTAGAGTTCAAAATTACGTCCCCTTAGGGTTCCACTCAAATAATACGTGGTTTTAACTTTCTCACACTCCATCGTTAAACGAAAGTGTTATGATCGTTCAAAAATCGCATTTCAGGTTTTTGATATAATTTTATAAAAAATGTAAAAACTAGGTAAATACCAAATAGCCACAGATTGTAAATACCAAGTAAAATGAATGCCGACAGCACAACATTCCAAAGAAATGCAGAACGAATGAGCATCGGATTGTGAATAATAGGCTGAAGCTTTAAGGGTAGGGCTTGGACAAATTCCGTTCAAGGATAAATGCTCAGCAAACTTTCTGTGACAGAACACAAATGATCAATTAGCTCTACATTCTAACAACATGTTTGGAAAGGTCATAGATGTCAGGAATGTCAACATATTGTTTTCTACGCATCCATTCACTGTTTTAGAAAATTCCTTCATGGATATGAGATGTTCACACCTCATAGTGTATGTTACTCTGTACCCTGGTTAACTGCATAGAATACTGTATGAGACTAATACAAAAGTATTTAAATAGAAAATGTTGAAGGATGTAACTTTCTTTTCTAATTATGATTTCTGTTTTTTACGTTCTCCAGGGCATGAATTTAAGCCCCCTGGAATGATCATTCTGGGAGGGCAAACGCCCTCCCTGCCCTTCCCCCGGTAGCTAAGACCCTGTATGTTATATACACAGTGTGGCAAAGAATTTTTAAGACTGGGTCTGTAAAATGAAATAGAAACAAGAAATTATAATTTGTTTTGGTTCGTTATTCAAAATAAGTCCCTCCGGCTTCAATACACCTGTTACAGTGATTTAATAATGATTCGAATGCCTGTTCCAGTTCACTTTGCGGAATTGCCTCCAAAGCACGCGTCGAAGCTGTTTGCATGGTCGAAATATCATCAAAATAACACCCTTTTAACATCATTTTAAGTTTTGGGAATAAAGAAAAGTCGCAGGGTGCTAAATTAGGCGAATACGGTGGATGATTCAACACACAGACGTTATTTTTCGCCAAAAATCTACGAACAAGAAGTGAGGTGCGACTGGGTGCATTATCTGCAACAAACACCAACTGTTTTCATCCCGATATTCTGGACGAATGCGATGAATTCTGCCCATCAAACGCCTCAAAACATTTAAATAAAACTCACCAGTAATTGTTTGTCCACTTGAAACAAATTCTTTGTGGATTACTATCGAAAAACGTAATGAGCATTTTGATTTTCGATGGAACTTTTCTTGTTTTTTTTTTGGCTTGTGGTGAGTTTTTTTACTTCCATTCCGCACTTTGTCGCTTTGTTTTAGGATAATATTGAAAACACCATGTTTCATCACCTGTAACAATCGATTTTAAGAAGTTTGGATCATTTTCAGCGGCTGAAATGATGTCTCTGCAATGTGCACTTCTCCTTGATTTTTGTTCATTGGTTAACGTGTGTTGAACAAATTTAGCACAGACTTTTGTTTTTTCCAAATCTTCATGCAGGATGGTTCGAATCCTTTCTTTGTTGATGTTTAAAGACTCTTCTATCATTCTTAGTGGCACACATCGATTGTTTGCCACAAAATCACGCATTTTTTCAAAAATCTCCGGTGTCCTAGATGAACTTGGTCTTCCGGTATGCTTATCATCTTCTAGCGTATCTCTTCCGCCCAAAAAACGTTTGTGCCACAAGAAAACATTTGATCTACTTAAACAAAGCTCACCGTAAACTTGTTTCAGCATTTGGTACGTTTCCGAGGCACTTTTACCAAGTTTTGCGTTAAATTTAATTACAGCCCTTTGTTCCATCTTAATAATTCAACATGAAAAAAATTTTACTTCTCTGATGAACGGCCGTTTCGTTTGAGTTACTTTAACAACTGCGCAGTACTTTTGGCAGAAAGCAAGCAGATGGTCACGGTTTATAACGCATTCGCAATTACACTGGTGGCGCCACCGTAGGCTGAAATCTAGCGCCAGTCTTAAAAATTCTTTGACGCACTGTGTACATATTGCATCAAAAACATAGAAAGCCAGATGGAGGCGCAGTGTTTTGTGGTTTGCCCCAGACGCAGAAATACTTACGCCTCTGCATGGTGCGGATGGACGCCCGCAGTGCGTTGTGTGTGTTGCTTTTGGTTAATGCCTTAATTTGGTCGTCGTCGACTTTTTATTTTTTATTGAATGTTTAACGACCACCATGAGCAACTCGATGGGCTATAAGCAGTCGTCCGTCCCTAATTTAGGGCCACTGGTCCCAAGGAAGGGACAGAACAATGGCCGTAAGACAAACACAGCAACCATGCCTCACCGGGATTCGAACCCGGACCTTTCTCGGACCGAATGGTCATACGCCAGAGCTTAGACCAATGCGCCACCGGGGCAGCATCGTCGGGCCTCTCAGACTGTGGTTCATCGGCGAATGGCGAAACTCCACGAAGAAACTTTGCAAACAAATGCCAACATTCACACACACACGCACGCACACACACACATTTAGGTATCGTACTGAAAGTAATGAGCAAAGCTGTATTACGCAGACAGATGCACATTGGGAGAATCTTCTTATCTTTCCTGAGTACACCAAGCATGCATCTCTCCATGCTGCTTTCAATCGTCTGCAGGCTTTGTTTGTACTTTTCAGTAAAGGTCCATGTCTCTGTTCCATAAGTAAGAACTAGAAGGGTGCATTGATTAAACACTTTTCCTTTAAGACATAACGGCATACTGCTCTTAAAAATTGCAGTTTCTTCCAAAAGCTCTTCAGGCAAGTTTTATACGCCGCTTAATTTCTTCATCAATGTGACACTCTAGGTATCTGCTGCGCAAGATAAATGTAGGTATTGGTTGTCTCAAGCTTTTCTCCATCAATCGATAAATCTTCATTTCTTGTAAAAGCATTGCACATCACTTTTGTCTTCTGAAAGTTCATGTTTAATCCCACTTCTGTACTCTTCTCAGCAAGTTCCTGGATCATACTCTGCAGCTCTGAAATTCCTTTGTTTTCCCAGTTCAATGATTGAAAGACATTTTACAATGTGACATTAAAGAGTTTGGGAGATATGGTGCCACCTTGTCTCACTCCGTTTCCGATTTTTATTTCTGCTGTATCCTCAAGTATCCGAACCGAACCCAGTATGAACCGAACCCAGTATCCTCAAGTATCCGAACTCTATAAGGAGTATGATCCCCCTTGAAAGACTATGCATTTTCATGGATGTTATTAATAATGCATCTTCAATACCGCAGCATTTCAAAGCCATTATGACTGTTGATGGTTTCACGGAATCGAAAGCCTTTTAATAATAATCAACAAAAGCCATGCATAATTGGAGTTCATATTCTTTTGTTCTTTCAATTAGTTCTCTCAGTACTTGGATATGATCTTCAGTGCTGTAGCCACTCCTGAAGCCAGCTTCTTCTTTTGGTTGAGCCATGTCTAGTGTTACCTTCAAGCGAAGTGAAATAACTTTAGTGAAGACTTTATAAACCACTGATAGGAGGCTGATGGGCCTGTAATTCCTGAGATCCTCAACGTCACATTTTATAAGTAGCAGGATCATTGTAGCACTGTTCCAATCCTCAGGAATCTTCCCTTCATTGAGACATCTGGTGAATACTGAGGCGAGTGTAGTTTCAATTTCTCCACTTGCTTCTTGTATAACATTCACGGTAATAACATCTTCTCCTGGAAGCTTTTCCCCGTTTCATGTTCTTAATTGCATGTGTAACTTCTGCAGAGAGGACTGGAGAAACTTTGGTATTATTACAGGTACTATCATTTTTCTGGTTAAAGGGAATAACACCCCACTGCCCCTGGTGTGACTGAAAGTTTAACAACTCGTTCATGACGTCATCTTAAATGGACCACATATTCGTTTCGCTGCTCAACCTCCGACGAGAATATAAAGATGTAGGTGAAATCTGAAGAGACAAAGCGGCAGGTGTTCACGTGTCAACAACTTCCTTTGGTACACTATTTTCATGAAAACAATAAATGTTTTTGAAAGCTAACGCACTTCAGAGTTCTTGAAACACACCTTCTAGCTGGAGGATCGGTGGTGGCTGAATAGGTGATGCCTGGTTGTTCTGGTCAGTCCCCCACCCCTCTTCCGCTGAGTACTGAGAATTTTGAAATTCATATTATTACCTAGGTTTTATGGGTGTTCTAAGCATTCAAATTCTGTGGAACTTACACGTACTTTTTCGTAAAACCAAACTTACTGCACTTTATTGCATAACACACAAATGTGAATGTAGTAATTAAAATTACTGCCCTAGTTTTATACCTTTACAGCCTTTACAAAGTACTGTTTGTTAATCGTATCACGCAAATTTTATTCTTTTAGAGAACCAAGATTTTCCTCTTGAAATGTCTCACTATCACACACAAGACATCTTACTGCGATGTGATAGTGTCGACCTTTGCCGATTTATATGAAAATACGGAACATAAGTAAGCAAAAAAATAAGCTACAATTAAGAATTATGTACTCTTGAATATATAAAAAATACGTTAAATTATTTACATTTGAATATATAATTAAACCCGTATAATAGGCTACGTTTGTCCCTAACGCTCTGACGTCATTCAATACTTCCAGCGCCATCTGCTTTTATCCGGTGACGGAAATCGGAACTAAGCTCATCTCTATTGCATGAATACGTAAAATCAAGGAGAAATACCGTGACGTCATTTAGTTCTTGCGACATTTGCATTTATCCGGTGGCCGAAATCGGAACTGAGCTCACCGCTAACATACGATATGTAAAATCAAGGAGAAATACCGCGACGTCAACGCTCTGACGTCACGGTACTTGCAGCGCCATCTGCTTTTATCCGGTGGCCGAAATCAGAGCTAAACTAACCGCTAATGCACGATACGTAAAATCAAGGAGAAATACCGGAAAATAAAATAAAGTTAATAAGACAAACGACTTCATTTGTGGCAACACGCACGTGCTCCAACAACTGTCTGCCTGCCACGTTTTTTAACGCTTTCCAACCGTAGGTTGAAGAAGCGTATATGCTCCAGCTTTGTCCGTCTGTCCCTCTGTCTGTCCGTCCGTACGATAACTTAAGTAAAAATGGTTCGATTTCAATTAAATTTTAGTATGTGGTAAGGGACCACATGGGGACGAACCCAATTGAAAATGGAAGAAATGGGGTCAAAGGTCATGAGTAGGAGCGGGATCCATTCCATTGTCCTTATGCGTCATAACTTGCGTAAAAATGGTTCGATATCAATGAAATTTTAGTATGTGGTACGACACCATTTGGGGACAAAACCTATTGAAAATGGGAGTAGTGAGGTCAAAGGTCACGACATAGGAGTGGCATCCATTCCATTGCCCTTATGCGTCATAACTTACGCAAAAATGCTTCCATTGCAACAAAACTTTAGTATGTTGTTCCGGAGAACCAGTTCTGTTGAATATCATCGAAATGGGGTCAAAGGTCAGGACACAGAAGCGAGATTTATTCCACAGCAGTTATCTTCATAACGTGAGTAATAACTTGATTAATGATTTCTGGTACGTTGGAAAACGTATCGTAATCAATGTATTGCATGATTTTTCTAACTTGTTTTTGTTACGTTCGTGTTATGTCGTGTTTATTTCATTTTCTTCGCGTTGTAGAGTAATTTCACAAAAAGGAATCAGCATTTATTTTATTTTATTTTAGTTCATGAAAAGGAATCAGCGTTATTTTATTTTATTTCATAAAAAGGAATCAGCGTTATTTTATTTCATAAAAAAAGATCAAGTAGAATTGTAAGAAAATAACTGCATGCGTAGTTTTGATTCACTGTGATTGAAATTTAAAAAATATTGGTTCCGTGGAATTTTTTCTTTGTATGTAGTATAAATCGGAAGAAAATAAAGCTGAAAGAAATCGTCGCTTCCATAGAGAACGACAATGGTGATGGCGTCAATCAATGGTTTATTATAATTATGTATATGTATTTTATTAAAAATTTCAATCACATTTTTTCACCCGTGCGTGGCACTGACAGTAGAACATACCACAATTTACCGCACAAAATTATTAAGGCAGTAGAAAAGCTACCAAAAATCCAAGATTTGTGTTTGCGTTGAGAGGTGTTTACATTTCAATGATCACTTTCAATGATCACTAAAATGCATTCAATGATCACTAAAATGAAAGGTCTCTATTGCGATAAGAATGAGATAAAATTAAATGGCTATGTCTTTTTCATTTTTATTTCCTACTAGCTTCATCACCCGGTTTTGCCCGGTGCAGAATGTATGGAATCTGTAGAATCAAACGGACCGAAAGCGTTACGAATTATTTTACACGCGTCCAGGAGACACAGCATTAGAACACTGACTGAACAAAATTCGTTAACAATTTGTTATCGACGATCAAATGCATCACATGCTTTCAATTTCAGACGTCTTTGAGGGGCGAATCTCTGGGATAAAAAAGTTAAAAACTTATCTTTGCGAATATTTTATGAAACTGGCTGAAATTTTAATGAACACCATAAATCGTTAATAGGAACATGACCTCCTAATTTCGCCTGAATCGGTAAATAACTTTTTTAAATTAGCCGTCAAAATTTTATTAACCGTTTCTGCGTATATATTTCTGTTTGCCGATGAATTAAAAATTCCATGCCTATTTTAAAAAGATTTGACCGGATTCCGGTGAAATTTTGAGGGACTTCTTTTATTACCAATTCACGGTGTTGATAAAAATTTCAACCCGTTTCGTTAAGATTTCGCAAATTTCGTTTTCGCATTTTTTCTTTATGCACAGTTCTCAAAGAATAGAAACACATGTGGATGTGCTGGGCGATGAATGCAGTCACGTGCTTTCAGATTTGGAACGGGATGACGTAGCAAACGACGCTGACTTTATTGATTAGCTTATTAATTAATTCATAGCTCGCGAACGGAACAACGTATACATCTTAAAATTGCGTTGACCTAGAAATTCCAGTATTAATAAGCTATAATATTTTACCATGCCACAGTTCGGTGTTCGAGATTTTTTTCTGCTTCAGACAAACAGACGTTTTGTGTTTTATATATAAGCAGATTGTGTATCACTTACTGTATATTAGTTCACTTTTGATTAAAGTATGGGTTTATTTAATCTTAAAAAACTTATTCTTTTGCTAAACCATATCTACTACTATCACCGTTGTCTACATTTTTAGTTGCGGTCTCTCTGTCACCTAGCGGTCAAAACTTTCAACAGCGCGGACGCTTTTTCTCGTAGATTTCTCCCTAACGGGGAGGTCATGTCTATTATGTGGGTCTCGATGTAAACAAGCTAAGAGGCACACTCCAAGTCGAGAACTACCGCAAATTCTCATTTAATCTCATTTATCCGATATCATTGTGTTGTGAACATGGTACAGTCGAAAATCGAAAATTCCGGATAATCGAGAACGCTATATTGGTTACCAATCATAAGGGCAATTTAACGCAATATAAAGTGGTTTATTCATTAAACTTACAAAGTATGTATACACAAATGTACGTACCTAATATGTACTACACAGAGTGTAACGTACCAGGAGATGTGACGTACCTGCCAGAAGGACGCACACGACATAAAGGCAGATAGGAATCAGAATAAAACGTCCGCGTAGCTCAATTGGTAGAGTGACTTATTCCGGAATGAGGGGATCCGGGTTCGAATCCTGGCGTAGACAGAAATGACGGAGAAATTTACTTCGTTATAATGGCGCCCGAACTATCCGGATGACCCGACCGTTCAAAATCTCGCACTGGTGTGATGTTCTTTCCACACCGCGAGATAGGAAAAATAAGAGAAACCCTTCTCCAGCACTTCGAAAAAAAAAAAAAAAAAAAAAAAAAATAAGGGGGAGATGATGTAACGTACCAGGAGATGTGACGTACCTGCCAGAAGGACGCACACGACATAAAGGCAGATAGGAATCAGAATAAAACGTCCGCGTAGCTCAATTGGTAGAGCAACTTATTCCGGAATGAGGGGATCCGGGTTCGAATCCTGGCGTGGACAGAAATGACGGAGAAATTTACTTCGTTATAAGAGTATATACATAGTATATATGCAGTACCTTATTTTTTATTTATTTGATTGGAGTTTTAACGACCACCGTGAGCAACTCAATAGGCTATAAGCAGTCGCCTGCCCCTAATTTAGGGTCACTGGTTCTAGGGAAGGGAGAGAGCCAGTGACATAAGACAAGCACAACATCCCTGCCTCACGGGATTCGAACCCGGACTCATTTCGGACGAATGATCAGATGCTATCGCTTAGACCACTGCGCCACTGTGGCGGCGTATCTTATTCACATGGCATTTGGCTTTTTCACTGGGGGGGGGATGCCACCTGTGAAAACACTAATTGGTCCGTGTCGGGGATCGAAACCACGCCCCCTCATTACGGAGTAAGTTGCTCTCCAACTAAGCTACACGGACGGAATATGTCGCTGCAGATTTGTCATCTTGACACGTGCTTTACCTCTGTAGTACGTCACACATCTTACAGACTACTTAGCAAACTTTCGATCTGATGTAAAACTAACAATAAAAGCTAAATTGGCACAGTAAGTAAGGGTTTATCGGCTTCGTTTCACGGCTGGCTGATGTTTCATATCCTTCTGACTTCTGATTGGTTGGATTTCGCGTGGTTAAAGAGGAAACTAAGGAAATGAAAACTGTATGTGACCTTGAAACTTACCACACGCGGAGGGAGCACTGGCAGAAAATTACGAAAATAAAAAAAATAACGCCTAACACGGGAGGCGTAAGTTAACAAATAATTCCGGATGAAGGAGCCTCGGTAAAACGAGGTTTTACTGTACTTGAAACCGAAGCCAATCGGAAGTCCATCCCTGATTTGTTTAAGAAAAAATTCACATATTTCCGCGAAACATAAGTAAAATACAAAGAACAGAATGTGAGAAGTATTAATTTTTGAAATTTTTAACTTCCTTGTTACTCCTTCTGTTCAGTTGTTTTGATTATATTAATAAATTCAGGAAACGAATCATTTTTTCTATTCTGCACCTGCGACGGTACAAAAATTTTAACATATGACCAGCAAAGTTTTTATTATTTGGTGTTTTCATGGAACGTTTTTATTTAAGTATCATATAGTTTACCCCAGCACTTGAGTATTTACTTGGTATCTCTGTGTCCACAAAATGTTCTGAATATTTCATAAATAAAGTAACCATCTTTGCACAACTCTTCATTAGCTTTCCACTTATTTGAGATTATAATGGCTCATTGACTTCTATGTTTTTGTGCTTGTTTTTTACGCTTTCCAACCGTAGGTTGAAGAAACGTATATGCCCCAGCCTTTTCCGTCTGTCTGCCTGTCTGTCTGTCCGTCAACCCGCGCGATAACTCGAGTAAAAATTAGTTCGATTTCGATGAAATTTTAGTATGTGGTAGGGAACCATCTGGGGACGAACCCTATTGAAAATGGGCGAAATGGGGTCAAAGACCAGGCAGGACACAGGAGCGGGATCTATTCCATCGCCCTTATGCGCCATAACTTACATAAAAATGTTTCGATTACGACAAAACTTCATCCTGTTGTTCCGGAGGTATATTGAACCGGTTTTGTTGAATATCATCGAAATGGGGTCAAAGGTCAGGTTACAGGAGTGAGATTTATTCCAAAGCCATTATCCTCATAACTTGACTAAAAATGCTTCTATTGTAACAAAACTTTAGTATGTTGTTCCGGTGGTATACCGAACCAACTCTGTTATCATTGAAATGGGTTCAAAGGTCAGGGCACATGAGCGAGATATATTCCACAGCCATCATCCTCATAACTTGACTAAAAATGCTCCTATTACGACAAAACGTTAGTATGTTGTTACGGAGTTATACTGAACCAATTCTGTTAATATCATCGAAATAGGGTCAAAGGTCAAGACACAGGAGCGAGCTTTATTTGACAGTCATTATCCTCATAATTTGAGTAATAACTTGAGTAATGATTTTTGGTATGTTGGAAAGCGTATCCATTGCATGATTTTACTAACTTGTTTATGAATAGTATGATAACTTCAGCTGAAAGTTTATTTTATGGACAAACTTCAAGTCTGAAGTTTTTGGAATTCCTTTAAATAATTCCAAGTACAAAAACGCTTTCAACCACTTTACACCGCACAACATATTTTACTTACAACAGTAAAAGATTTTATGGTAGCAGAAAACACCAACAGATCATTGAGATGATTAAAAAGATTAACGGAACGCAGCTCCAATAGCTAAATCAAGAAGAGGTGAGCGAATTCTAACAGCCCTGTGCATGAGTGAATGCGCAAAAAATAATAACTGTACAGGAAAGTCTGCTAACATGGCTCGTGGAACAGATTTTTTTAAGCAGTGAAACTATTTATATATAGTCCGTAGTACCA
The DNA here is from genome assembly GCA_039090855.1 of Macrothele yani. Lineage (NCBI taxonomy): Eukaryota > Metazoa > Arthropoda > Arachnida > Araneae > Macrothelidae > Macrothele > Macrothele yani. The sequence goes on along the minus strand of CM077024.1, from coordinate 137,454,947 downwards.
CACGGAAAGCCACTGTCAACTGCGATGGAAGGTTACTCGTAGCACTTCAGGAGGACTTCTACATATGAAAGAAAGGAAAGGCCATGTATATATTAGAATTTATTTTGATTTCGTAAGTTCGAGAGCTCTTTGGCTACAAACTAAAAGCTTTAATTTTCTAATGATTAAAGTTTATTAACTAGTAAAAATTGAAATATGATACTCCGTTATTGGTCAGTAAAAGAAGATTCATGTCTGTAAACTTGCAACGTCTAGGTAGAGGTTTACCAGTTTCCCATATATTATCATCGGGATCGTACACATCAACATGAATCACATGACTATTGCTCTTCTTGTGAGTAACGTAAAGTTTACCCTCGCAAGAAATTAACGAATGACAGACTTTTTCCTCTAGTCTCAAAGACGCTATATTATCCCATTGTGCTGTGATCGGGTCATAGACTTCCGCTGAGAACAAGGTACTTCGGCGCAACCACTACACACGTACAGCTTTCCATTCAGGGGTGCAGTTCCATGACTGTATCTCGGCTGACACATTGGCGCAATCTCGACACTTTGCCCCGTTAAAATGTTATACAACTCACAAGACCTAAAAGTTTCTTGAGAATTCCTACCACTCGTGACGTAAATAGCGTGACCAAAGGAAGCTGCAGCTGGGTTTTCCCATCCCATAATGATTCTACCAATCTCAAAACATACCGTCTGCTCAAGGTAAAAACAGTATACGAGCTGCGACGAATTGTTGAAACTTCCAAAGAAATAAATTTTGTGTTGACGAAAAATCACTCCGGCATCGTAGGGGATACTAAAGTCACTGTTCGCCGCCCCAATGGCGCAGTGGTCTAAGCGATGGTCTCTGATCATTCGTCCGAACGGGGTCCGGGTTCGAATCCCGGTGAGGCATGGATGTTGTGTTTGTCTTACGGCACTGGTTCTTTCCCTTCCCTGAAACCAGTGACCCTAAATTAGGGACGGGCGACTGCTTATAGCCCATTGAATTGCTCACGGTGGTCGTTAAACCTCCAATCAAAAAAAAAAAAAAGTCACTGTTCAGAGCACAAAGTAGTTCCAATTTGTTGAGACATAGGCATGCCATGTATCCATCCGCAATGAAGTAAAGCTTGCCCTCTGTGCAAGCTACGTACGTACCATCTTTGGTGCACACCTTCGGCAAATGGCGTAATTCGTTCCACTTTTCATCAATATGATTATATGACGTCAAACAATAGGAAGAACTGAAAGGCGGTGCTCTGTGAGATAGTTTGCAAATGCAAAATATCGTATCTTTTAAAATCGTAGAAGTTTTTATAAGATGTCGCTTTTCGCACAATCTCTCTCGTTCAACCACATTGGAAATGGAAGCCTCACAAAGTAAATCGATGCAGGGAGATGTTAGGATAAGTTTCTCAGTGGAAACATGCGCATCTCGGTAATCTTTAGATAGCAGAGAAATTCGGACGTGTTGCATCAGTTGAGGTAAATAGATGACGCGTTCATTTTCTTCATCTTTAACCCATCGCATAATAGCTTCGAAGACTGTTTCTTCACTCGTAACTAGCAAATCATCTGTACCCAGCAATTCATTTAACACGAGAAAAGACAAGTTCAAGAACTCCTCGTCGCATGAAACATCTTCAAAATTCGCCCGGACATAGCAGTCAGTGCGCTCCAACGCGTACGCATGATTCGTACTCTCGGCAAATGCACGAACTTTCAGTACTGTACAAGGCTTTAGCCTCTTTAGAAGGAACTGGAAACACGTGTCGATGGCGGAAGACATCTGGAAGTATATTGCTGTTGTAAGCAAAGACTCAACAGTAGCAGTCGTAATGTGCAATCTGCCACTGTACGCCAAACAGAGCAGACTCCGTACTGCGCTGAAGTCTACTTCTTCCGTTGTTATTTCTTTGTTTCTCCCCTCCCTAAAGTGTTGCTGGAACATAGATCGGAAGTACGGAATTCCGCCCGCTAGGATCACGCGATGAGCAGTTAAAGATTCGGTCCCTATTCTGATGATAACATCACACAGTTCTTCTGTTCCTCTCATCTCTTCAAACGCGAGAAATGATACAGACGACAACTGGTCGTCAAAATTGTCTTCGGACGCCATTTTGAGCAAAGTGCAAACCGCTCGTCTGTCAGATGCGAAACATTTGCTGCACGACAACTGCAAATCAAAACGAATAACGGAATACGATTTGAAAGTGTTTCACGAGATGTCACAGTGTTTATATCAAACACATAACACGAATTATGGTTGATATTTTACGATGATACTAACCTTCATCGTGTGAATGTCGTATGCTGAATTTGTGGAACTTAAGGTCAATTAATGCTTTTATTAGCAAGCTTAGGAAATTTCCGTGAGAAAAAACAAGGTCTGATAGCAAGAACTCCGGTTTTCTGAAGAAAGAATGGAAGAAAAAAGTGTTTTTTTCCTACACTATGAAAACAGACCATAGTTTCTTCCATTCTTTCCTTAGAAAGAATGGTCTGATTTCTTTTCTCAGTAATCTGCATGGTTTATTCGGGTGGCGAAACCATGGAGTGCCAGGCTTTCGGAGACAGAGGTTTGCTGCGATGTGGAGTATTCAGCAGCGCAGCAGTGGTTTCGCTTTCAAGATACAGAGTGAATAGTGGATCCAGAGATGGAAACAGGTCACGGGTCAAAGGGTCGACAATTTCTTGAGGGTCAAACAGGTCGGGTCAAAGTATTGCTGACCCGATTTCGACCAGTTTGGCCGTTTCGACCCGGTTTTATTAGCGTTTTATTTTTGAAAAAAAAAAAAAATTCAAATGAAAATGCGTAATGTGGAATTTTGTGCTTGATACTGGTTTCAGCTGAGTGAAAAAGGATTTGTCCTGTAAAAACATTGTTTTGTTTTTTCCGTAAAGCAAAGATTTCCACTGAACGACGATACAGCGCCGACGCTAGACGCACCCACACCATATCGCAAAACAATACTTCCTTTGCTTTTGTTTTCAGTGCGATTATCTGGAGCAAAGGTACAGGCAAACGCCTGTCGTCTGCTTCTCTGATGATTTACTCTTTCACACCTCGCGTGTCACATTGTAAGACTGAGAGTTACTTTTGGCATTACATTGAGTATTCAGAGGTTTTCGTTTGACGTTCTAACATCCCATTCTCATTGTGCGTTCTGTCGGAATCAATACCTTATTTGTAAATATGGATGAATTTAATACTAAGTAGATTGAAAAATGCGTCGAGGGCAAAAAATCCGTGCTTGTTGAAAACGGAAAAGGGAAGAGTGAATGCTGGAAGTTGTTTCGTCTAATTAAGGAACCGGAATACGTTTCACAGCAACGCCAATTTTCACAAGCTTGTGAGGAGTTGAAAGTTTCCGAAATGTGGATGTTCATTTCATGAGTGTCCTTTCCTTCTGAGGGGCAATGATTAAAACGTCCACATTTTAGAAACTTTCAACTGAACAGAAGCTTCTGAAAATTGATTTTGCTGTGAAATACACTATATTGACAAAAGTCACCGGACACCCCTTCAAAAGCAAATGAACGGATCCGCTGCGTTGTTAAGATGGGCGGTATAGCTTCAAACATTATAAAAAGAAACCTGCAGCTGACCGCGATCATATCGCGCTGGGAGGTTGAGTGAAGATGTCGCGGCTGGAGAGACCTGACTTTGAGAATGGAAAGCTTAATGTTGGGTGTTATATTAGTGTGTTGTCCATAAGAGAAACCTAAAAGCGTTTAAATATACCCAAGTCAACTGTTTTTGATGTATTGAATAAGTGGAAGACACATGGCGTGCCTGAAGCAGCAAAACGTACCGGCAGACCAATGAAAATCAGTGATAGAGGACGTGTTAAACACCTCAGGAGAGTCGTTACAGCTAATCGACGGACTACTGCACAAAACCTCAGTGTACAGGTGAGTAAAAATGCTGGAACCTTTGTATATACACGTACCATTCTCAGAGAACTTCATTCCATGGGTTACCGTCGTCATGCGGCTGCTCATAAGCCTTTCATCTCCATTCGGAATGCAGCTCTTCGTTTAACATGGAGTGAAGAACATTTATCGTGCACCGTAGATCAATGGAAACGGGTCATATGAACTGATGAATCCAGATACACGATCCATCAGTCTGATGGCCGTGTGTGGGTATGGCCGCAGCCGGGAGAACGCTATTTACCACAGTGTACTGTTCCTACGGTGAAGTTTGGAGCTGGCAGTTTACTCGTGTGGGGGTGTTTTTAGTGGTATGGTCCCTGCCCATTGGTTATCGTGGGCAAACCTGTTAACCGGTACGTCTACCTCGATATTTTGGACAATTATACCCTACCAACTCTGTGGCAATACTACGGAACCGAGACTTGCTGGTACCAGCAGGATAATGCACCGAGCCATAAATCAAGGACTGTTACGGCGTGGTTTAACGATAATTCCGTATCGTATGTGGACTGGCCAGTACACAGCCCTGATCTTAATCCCATAGAGCATCTTTGTGATGAATTAGAGCGCCGCATAAGAAGTTTGGAAACAAGGCCTACTACTAAGCAACAGGTAGCGGCAACATTATGTACTGAATGGAACCGCATGTATCGCTGTCTTCCAAAACCTTGTCGAAAGCCTGTCTCGAAGGGTCAGTGCATGCATTAAGGCGGGTGGTCTAATTTATTGGGGGGACTACACCACAGAGTACCAGGCTTTCGGAGACAGAGGTTTCCAGCGGTGAGGAGTATTGAGCAGTGGGTTCACTTTAAAGAGACAAAGTGAGAAGGGTGTCCTGTGTTCTCTGTGTGCTAGCTGGGTGGTCTTATTTATTGGGGAGGCGACACCCCAGAGTACCAGACTTTCGGACACAGAGATTTGCAGCGATGAGGAGTATTGAGCAAAAAAACACCAAGTATATAGACATGCATGCTCCTAATTGCCTTAAGTAAAAAAAGAGAAGACAGCTTAAAAAGTTCTTAAAAAGATCTAGGAACTCCCAAATTTCAAGAACAAAGAAGAGAGCTTACCTCTTATGTAACTTTCATGTCACTAAAGTCAAAAACATGGCCGAAACTTTTCTCCCCTAACTTTCTCAATTAGGAGCATGCATGTCTATATACTTTGTGTTTCTTTCTCTTTCACTTTGCATGGATTTTTAGCGTTATTTAGGGCATTTTGGCTAAGTAGCTGGCAGCTTTATTGTACTTGTAGTCAACGATGTGTTACAATGTCGGGAAGAACGTAATTGCTACATCTTCAAGCACTTAAAGCACTTCTGGAATACTTTGTATATATTGCAACTAATTGTTAAAATCATGTAATCTTCACAAAGCATTATTTAGTTTGTTATTATCATTTTATTATTTTATTTTTTTGTTCAAGAGATGTGTGTTGTTGAAGAGAAGGGAGTTCAATATTCTCGTTCACTTTCAGGAATCTGTTCTTTTAAAAAAATATTATATTTTATCATATGGCATTTTTGAATAAGAGTTTTTCACTGCAAAGCATTAGAATCTGTAATACTTTGGTATTGCTATTCTGGTTTAAATTCTCTCTTAGGAGGTTGGGTTGCTTGGCATTGTGCTATTACTGAATTATACTTATGTTTCAACCATTCACTCTCTCAACTTGGTTTTTTTGTAATCGGTTTTGTGTTTTTTTAGTAGCAGAGGACGAGCATGGGTTGGGCCAGGAAAGCTATAGATGCATGCAAAAATAATATTATCTTGTGTTTTGACTTGTAACTCCAGGGAAGTTGTGATATATTTAAAAAAAAATTTCGTGGGCATATTACTTGCATCTATGGCTTTGCAGAAACCCATTTCCAACTAGGTCTTTGTGGAGGTGAGAAAATGCAGAGTTTTGTTGGTCCTTGATAAAGCCAAGACTCTACATTCTCGACACTTTCTATATTCAGTTTGCTATTTTTTATCCTCTTTTTACTGATACCTGTCAGTATATGAGTTTTACTCTGTTGTTTTAGGAATTTTGGTTGAAAAATTGTTATTGCTTTTGTTTCTTCTTAAATAGTATGTGAATTCTGAATATTCGTGACTGCTGCGTTGCGGGTCTTGATCTTCAGGTTTTTTGGAAATTTATTCTTAAATTCTTATGTAATATCTTGGATTTTGTCTCTCTCTCTCTCTTTCTCTCTATATATATATATTTACATCCGTTATCAGCTCACTGTTGGACGAAGGTTTCCCCAAGTTTCTTCCACAACAGTCTGTCTTGATCCAGTTTCCTCCACTCCACTTCTACATGCTTTCGAATTTAAAAATTTCGGTTGTCCATTGGTGGTCCGTTCTTCTGGCAATATGTCCAGCCCATTGCCATTTCATGGATTTCCCTTTGTTCATGATGTCTTCCACTCTTGTCATTTTCTTGATCCACGAGCTCCTCTTCTTATCTTGCCTCGTTATACCAAGCATAAATGTTTGTTTCAGTTGTTTGTACCCTTTGTATGTCTTTCTTACTTAAGTCCAAGTCGATGCTCCGTACGTAAGAACAGGAAGGATGCACTGATCAAACACCTTTTTTAAGTCATAATGGTGTTTAGCTCTTGAAAATTGTACTGTTTCTTCCGAAAACTCTCCACCTAATTTTCATACGCCTATTAATTTCTTAATCAAGGTGACCCTCACTTGATATCTGTTGCCCAAGGTAAATGTGGGCATTGGTTACTTGAGATTTTCCCCATTAATCGGTAAGAAATAAAATCTTCACTAAGGTTCTTTCACATCCCTTGAAGGTTACATTGCTCATGGCTCGAACGAGAGAACAAGCTGGATTCAGGAGCGGTTACAGTACCACAGATCATTTATATGTACTGCGAGAACTAATTGAAAGAACGAGGGAATATGAATTCCTATTATGTATGGCTTTTATTTATTATAAAAGGGCTTTTGATTCCCTGAAACCACCCGCAGTTATAATGGGTTTGAAATCCTGGGGTATTGAAGTATTAGAATTATTAGTAGCATCTATAAAAATGCTAGTTCAAAGGTTCAGATATTTAAGGATACAGCACCAATAAAAGTTGGAAAGGGAGTGAGACAAGGTCACACCATGTCTTCCAAACTCTTCAATGCCACATTGCAAAATGTCTTTCAGTCAGTAAACTGGAAAACAAGGGGATAAAGATTGATCGAGGTTATTTAACCCACCTTCGTTTTTCTGATGACATAATCAGTTTTACAACTACCCGTTCAGAACTGCAGAGTATAGTATGATCCAGGAACTTGCTGACAAGAGTAAAGAAGTGGATTAAAATGAATTTTCAGAAAACAGAATTGATACACAACGCTTTTACAATAATATATGCATATGTTTCGGGATCTAATGACTGACATGAGCAGCTCTGAGTGCTGCAAGCCATCTTCGGTCTTAATTTAGAGCAGCTGGTTCCAAATTAGAGCCAGCGCCATCGGACCAACTCGCCACCTATCTGCATCCTGGCCCATTCTGGACGAACGGTCCTAGGTCAGTATGTTGGACATCATGACAACCAAATACGCCTCATCCGAGAATCGAACCCTCGCCCAGCTCGGACAAATGATCTGGAGCCAGTACATCATACCACTCGGCCACCGGAACGGCTTCTTGTATTGCATACCCTAAGACTAGGAAACAAATCTCATTGATGTGATCCATGATACCAATGAGGACTTGGATAGTATTTCTTCTTGGTTCTCAATAACAAATTGGAAATAAATACTGATAAATCGGTCTGTTTAATATTCAGAACGGTAAAAAAGTAAAACCCTACGGAGGTTCGTGCTATTCAGTACAATGGGTTTTACTCTTAAACGTACCGACAGTGCTCGTTACTTAGAAACCGTAATCGATTGCTATCCACATTTCTTAGAAACCACACTTCAATGATGTCGATAAAGACTTGTGCAAATACATACACATTTTTCTCGAATTCTACTGAATATTTTGCTTCCAATACTACTTTGCTCGTTTGCATTGTGTGGCTCACGGATGATACACGATCTAGAAATCTGGGAATCCACATACCAAACACATCAAACCTGCTCATCTTTCTACCCAAGAAGATACTGCCTATGCTGGGCTATTCTGTTTTCTCTCAGCCGCGTGGTCCACTTTTCAAAACTTGGTGAGTATAACAACTGCCCAAGATGCATTGATACAGGGTAGTCCTATTCATGTATCGGGACATTATCAAATAGATCTAACTTAACCTCAAATATTAACCAAAAACAAGTAAAAGCCTTCTCACTTCCTTTGCCTTTCATAACTACCGTTGTTGAAACCCGATTCTTCAGTAACTAACCTGCAACCCGTCCTAGGACGACAACTTTTAAGCTTTAAATAAATATTAATATATAGGGAATGTAGCCCGACCTGAGCTGGGCGAAATTTTTAATTGAAGCACATTGAAAATAAATCAAATAGACGCCGGATTTCTGAAAGGAAATAAAGTAAATACTGATTCGCGTAAGAGCTGAAAATTATATGTGATTTATTTCCGTTTTTCAAAAACTTCGCGTCAAATAACATTCGGTGCAAAATATTTGCTGTTGTTTAACAATTTTCTTTGTAGTCCAGTTCTTCTCGTGTTCTTTTGTAAAAATATTTGTAAATATATTTTACTGCACGCAGAGAAGTACAAATTTCGACGTTAATGTGCGCGTCTTATTTATGCAGCAGATGCGGATTTTAGAGTACAACGAATCTGTTGTCCATTGTCGTTTTTCGTACTTCACCTGTGACACCTAAGCATCTACGATACAACAGATAACCGTTAACAGTATGTGTCGTTGTGACGTACCACAGAGGTGAAAACATGTATGAAAACGACATGTATCAAAAATTCTGTCTCCGTAGCTCAGTTGGGAGAGCGACACACTCCGGAGTGAGGGGACATGGTTTCGATGTCCGTCACGGCCAAACTTGTGTTTTCACACACTGTCTGGGGTATTACTAATTACCTTACCAGAATATTTCTGCCGTTCCATAGAACGAGAACAAAATCCCTTTCTTCCAAAATTTTAAAGCGGAGTTCATCTGTTGTTTTTCCTTTGCTGGAATAAATAACTGCTAGGCCTAAAGGATTTTGTTCGCGCCCTGAGTTCGGAAAATGATCAATAACGTCATAGTAACTGCTAGAAAAATTTAATCACTTTGTCCCGAAGACTGAATGATGAAATGGTCTTCATCAGAAATTGAATCTTCCTGCTTTTTATTCTTCAGGTGTTTCTGTATAAATAGGCACACTTGTTTAGAATTGGAAGCTTCTTGTAGATGCAGGTCACTCTCACAAACGCTTTTCCAGCAGAGACGTGAAGTGTCTTTTTTCTGTTGACACGAGGGGTAACAAACTCCATTCGTTTTCCTGAAGCGGTGCCAGAAATGCTTCTCCAACAAAGTACAAATTTACAGCTCTATCCTGACCTGGTAATCGACTTATAATTTCCTCTTTATTTAAAGGAAAAATTCCAGCTTTCTTGCAAATACGGGGGTTATACCAAAAGTAATGCAAAAGTGGGCATAAATTTTTATTAACTGACAGAGGTCGTTCAAATTGCGCATATTGATAGAGTAACTCTTCCTCTATACAAAGGCAATCTGTAGTCTCCATCACAAGCGATGCATTTGCGCCATCGTTCAACCCAACTCTCGAATCCTCTTTGAAAAACTTCAGGTGTGGACTGTTGTAACCACTTATTCACAGCCACTTTCACCTCGTTTGTGTCATCAAATCGTTGTCCTCAGAAACTCTCCTTCATTCGACCGAACAGCTGGAAGTCGGAGGGTGCCAGATTTTGCCTGTACGGTGGATGGGGGGGGGCACCGACCAGCCTAATTTGCTCACCGCCTGATTTGTTGCCTACGATGTGTGTGGTCTCGCATTGTCATGGTGAATGTGCATGCTTTTCAAATTCTTGTTCGGGCTCTTCCTCCTTATGGCTTCTCTAAGCTTTTTGATTATCTCAATGTACCGCTTGCTGGTCGTGGTACGCCCACGTTCCAGAAAGTCAAGGATAATGACACCCATGTCATCCCAAAGAACAATCACCATGACTTTTTCTGCTGATCACTGACTGTTGAACTTCTTAGGCCTTTGTGAAGAGGTGTGATGCCATTCCATGGATTAATTCTTAGCTTCCGGATCGTAAAGATACGCTCACGTTTCATCCCCTATCACCAGACCGAAAAAAAAGTGTCTTCTTTGGTTTCTCTCCTTCAAATCGGGTGTCAACTGCCGAGGTACCCACTTTGCCCACACTTTCTGATTTCCTAAGTCTTTCAATTTCTTCTGTATGGCATTATGACCACAGTGCTGTTGTGCAAGAAGCTCAAGGATTGTGACTCGTCTCTCCACGCGAATCAGTTCATCCACTCGCTGAGGACTCGTGTCAGTAGTCGAAGATGATGGTCTTCCACTGCGTGGTTAGTCTTCAATGTTGGTTTCCCCTTCTTTAAACGTCTTCGTCCATCTGTGCACATTGCTCTTGTCAATGGTGTCATCTTCGTATACAATCTGTAGCCTTCTGTAGATGTCGGACAGCCTGCACCCTTCTTTCATCAAGAACTCAATTACGGCACGTTGCTTCTGCTTAGAATTCATTATTTACTTGTAATGAAGAAGAAGGGTTACTATGGAGGAAGAGTTACTCTACCAACATGTGAAATTTAAACGATCTCTGTCAGTTAATAAAAACGTTTTTCCCACTTTTGCATTACTTTCGGTACAGCCCTCGTATTTATAGCTTTTAAATGTTATTTCTAAAAACAAATGAAAAAACAGGTGCTTAAGGGTCACTTGGAACCACTCCAGTGATGGAACAAGTAACCCCTGTTTTTAGGTTTATCTGTACACATTTTACAAAATACAAAATTTTACAGCAAACTGTATAAACTGCACTGCTACGTAGTAAAGCATCACAGAATCAGTTTGAATGTCCCTAGTACTGCACAGTAATGACATCTAACAGAAAAACTATGAACTAAGTCTGCATTGCAATGTATACCATATTTCACATCGATTTAAACATTTTTTTCTTTTGGGTTCAAGTAATACCTTAGGATTCAAATAACCCATGTTGACGGTACCTACCTATCAACATATTGGTCTTCCAAAACATCCTGCACAAGCCGAGGCATCGACTCCACCAGATGCCGGAGGGTTTTCAGATGTAATGTAACCCATACCTGTTGCAGCATCGTCCATAACTCCGCAAGAGACGCGTCGGTCCAGGATCAATGGATCTGATGTTCCTCTCCGTGGCATCCTAGAGAATTTCCACAGGGTTTAAATCAGGGGACCATGGGGGTCACTGGATGGCTCCAAACTCAGATGAGCGATCTGCTGGCCATACCTGGGTGGTTGCGGCCCGGTGGGACAGCGCATTGTCGTTCCGAAACAGCTCATCGACCGCAGGATGTATGAAGGCAATGAAAGCGTGTAGTGATCAGCCAGCGCAAGCTGATAGTGCGCAGCGATTAAGGGATTCTCCAGACACACTAAGGGACTAAATGTGTTCCATGAGAAGGCTCCCCAAACTATCACAGAGCCACCACCGCCGACCTGACACGACGGGGTTATGGCCGCATGCTATCGACACCACGCCCGTAACCTGCCGTCAGCTCGGTACAAATGAAAATGGGACTCATCTGACCACACGATGCTGCGCCACTTTGAAGAGGTCCAGTTTCAGTGTTTCGAGCACCAGGCAAGACGTGATTCCCGATGATGAGCAGAGTCAACAGTGGCACACGAGTAGGGGTTCGGCTCCCGTAGCCCAAGGTGTGCAGCGTGTACCGTAGCGTTCATTCGCTGACGCTGCTTGGGCATCGACATTTAACCTGGAAGTTACTTGTGAAGCCGTTGCCAAGCAGTCTGTCTGTACAAGCCTGGATTGCCTACGTGGACCCCTAGTCATCAGTGGCGTGTGATTGGCCACCGCTCGCTTTCTGGGAGCTGGTATGTCCATTGTTGATATGCTCGTGGTATACTATTGGTACGGTTGCCCTTGGAAACCCTAGGTTTCTTACCACTTGGGAGTTACAGTGACCCATGTGTCTTGCGCCGACAATACGTCCACGTTCAAAGTCGCTCAGTTCACCACGTTTACCCATATTCTTTTATTGCTATACACTGTTGGGAAAATCCTGCTGTCCGCCTTTTTATCGCCTGCGTTCCGTTTGGGTCCGTTCCACTCTGCGCGGGGGATGCCCATGGCAACTTCTATGCATCACCCCTATCTCCAATGTTCAGTCAACTGAATGTATATGCACTGAAAATAGCGTTAGTAATGTCAAAAACAGGTGAGAGAATGCCTAAAAGGAGGAATAGCTATGTTGGTCCACACAGTCGTATCAGAATAATATGACCACCTACCTAATAACGGGGATTACCACCCTTGACCCGGATGACAGCGGCAAGACGACATGGCATAGATGCAACGAGGCCCTGGAAGGTTGCCCGACGGACACGTGACCATTCGGACTGTAGCAGAGCACGGAGGTCCAGGAGATCCCGTGGTAATGGGTCGGCACGTCGAACCTGTCGATCCAAATAGTCCCACAAGTGCTCTATGGGATTGAGGTCGGGCGATTTCGCCAGCCAAGGGAGAACGGAGACATCGCTGTCGTGCTCTTGGAACCAGTCACGCACGCGCTGAGTGACGTGGCACGGCGCAATTCCCTGTTGGTAGACACCATTTCCACCAGGGTAAACGTCCAACATGAAGGCTGCCTTCATGTTGGACGTTTTATGTGGTCAACGAGAATGGACAGATAGTCATTGGCGTTTAGGGGCCCATCCACTTTTACCAGCGGTCCCAGGTCACATCAGGAAAACTTCCCTCAGACATGCACACTGCCATCGCCGGCCTGTACTTGGCTGACAAGCGTGCCCGGGTGTTGGTTGTCGTGGGTCTGACGCCGCATCCACCATCACCAACCGTCACTTCTGGGGAGTAGAAACCTCGATTCGTCGGAGAAGGCAACATTTTTTCACTCTTCCACTGTCCAACGACAGTAGTTCTATGCGAACTGCAGGCGTTGTTGCCGATGGGCCTGTGTCAACATGGGCGCCTTAACGAAGCGTCGACTCAGCAGATGCATGCGTAACAGGGTTCGCTCTACTGTTAGCTGGGGCACGTACCTGGCTGCCTCAGCGTTCATTTGCGTGGTCAATTGCTGCACTGTTGCATGTCGATTGCCCTTTACCAGTCGTCAGAGGCGACATTCTCTTCTGGGGTCGTTGGCCTTTGACGCGGGAGATACTCGGTGTGTGCCAGCGGTCTATTCTTGGTACACCCTTACTACAGCACCTGGCGAACAGCCTACGGGGTCTGCTGTTTCTGAGATGCTTCCACCCTTGGGATGATAACCAATGATCAATCTGTTTTGAGCGTTCGTCAAATCACTACCTCTGCCTATTCTGCTCACGTTACGCACCATGACTCACCTGTCCTGGCCGGCTGCTTTTATCCCGGTGTGATCGACCTAAACACTGTGATTCCGGTTTTAGACAAAAATTTCGCAAAATCAAACACGCTGAATATTTCAGCCCTTACGCGAGAGAATCCTTTTACGCTGGGGATTGAGCCCAGCAGTTTGAGTTAAAGCCGCGTGTCATAACCACTGAGCCAGAAAGTCAGGGATCACTCACGTTGAAGGAAATATTAATTGGGCGAAGATGAATTTTTCTTTCATTAACGCGAACGATTTAGACATTTTACACTGCTGGCCACCCAAAATGCAACACCAAAAAGGAAGCATCCGATTGGCCTGAAATTCGCAGCATGCGTAGCCCGTGAGAGGGCGTGCAAACGATTAGCATTGCAGGGCATATGCGCCCGGCACGTCACCGAGAAGCACTATAGGAAGATTGCACAGAAGGCGGGGTGTAAGTAGTGGAAGTATGTTGTGCTGCCGGGCATGTGCGTGGGAAGCTTCCTGATGCTACGTCGCAGAATACGGCAGTCATTCCAGCAAGTTTCGGAGTTCGACAGAGGACAAGTAGTAGCTTATTGCGACAGCGGTTTATCGTACCGAGACATCGGCGCCCGTGTGGGACGACATCCAGCCAAAGTGAGGCAAGTATGGATTCGTGGGTGCAGGAGGGACGGACGGACCGACGTGAGCGATTGCCGCAGCCGCGGCACACCACCGAACGAGAGGACCGACATGTGGTGCGGCGGGCATCGACGGCTCACACCGCCACATCACGAACGTTAGCGCAGGAATTAGGGTGTGTTGCGCAAAAACCTGTGTCAGCACGTACCGTTCGACGTCGTCTGCAGGAGCGGGAACTTGTCGCACGGCGCCCATTGCTCCGATTACCATTGACGTTACACCACCGGCGAGTGCGCCGGTGAACGCCGCACCTGGACTACGGAATGGCACGACATTGTCTTCTCCGACGAATCCCGCTTCTGTCAGCAACACCACGATGGTCGGATCCGTTTGCGGCGAGAGACTGTATGACTCCTGCATTATGCATCGCCATACCAGTCCGTCGCCTGGCGTTATGGTTTGGGGCCCAATTGGACATGACACCCGCACCCCTCTGGTACGCATCGCCGCTACACTCAACAGCCACCGCTACATCTCCGACGTTTTGGAGCCTGTAGTCCTCCCTTACCTGCAGGACCTGGCAGTGGCCACGTTTCAACAGGACAATGCGCGCCCGCATGTGGCACGCATCGTGCAACAGTTCTTCACAGCCCACCAGGTGTCATTGCTGCCATGGCCCGCCTGTTCTCCCGATATGTCGCCCATCGAACACGTCTGGTCGCTGATCAGCAACCGAGTGGCCCGGCAAGCACCACCCGCGGCTACGCCTGATGAATTGTGGCAACGTGTGGAAGCAGCCTGGACCGACATACCCCAAGCCCACATCCAAAGCCTCTTCCGTTCGATGCCGCGGCGTGTAGCGGCCGTTATTGCCATCCATTGGGGGCACATGAACTATTGATGTCTGCGTGTTCCGCAAGTCACACGGGCCTGTAAGCTCAATTAGTTCATCTTTGTATCTGTTATGTGTCCAGTAAATCTGGCTTTGCTATCCCGTGTCCTTCTTGGTGTTGCATTTTGGGTGGCCAGCAGTGTATTTTCTATTGGAGATTATTATTTTTTTGAGTACCTTAGTAATAATTTTATTTTTTCTGTAGGAGGTCTTATTACAAATTACGTATTTTTTTCATCCTGATTGTTGAAGCAACAGAATGATTTGGAGTTGAGATCTTGTTTTTCAGCTGACAATAACTTTCAGTTATCTTTAAGAGAAAGCGCAATGCACTGATTTATAATATTATTTCACAAAACTTCTAAATATAAAATTAAGTACCTGATTTGTTACGGTAACACAATATATAATAGCTTGTGCACAAAATGGGGAAGAGAAGAAATATCCTGTGCCGCAATAAACAAAATTCATGCGATATCATCATCATCATCGTCGTCAACCATTATCAATCCACTGCTGGACGAAGCTCTCCCCAAGTTTCCTCCACAACGGTCTGTCTTGTGCCAGTCTCTTCCATGTCACTCCCGCATACCTTCGAATTTCATCCACCCATCTCCCATGTGGTCTTCTTCTGGGTCTTTTCCTGTCCTTTGGAATCCAATCTAAAATTTCGGCTGTCCATCGATGGTCTGTCCTTCTGGCAGTATGCCCAGCCCATTGCCATTTCAGGGATTTAACTCTGATCATGATGTCTTCCACTCTTGTCATTTTTCGGATCCACGAGTTCCTCTTCTTATTTCTCCTGGTTACACCAAGCATTCACCTCTCCATGCTGCTTTGAGTTGTCTGCAGCCTTTGTATGTCTCTTTTAGTTAAGGTCCACGTCTCTGCACTATACGTAAGCACTGGAAGGATGCATTGATCAAACACTTTTCTTTTAAGACATAATGGCATATTGCTCTTGGAAATTATGCTGTTTCTTCCAAAAGCTCTCCAGGCAAGTTTTGTACGCCGATTAATTTCTTATCAATGTGACCCTCACTTGATATCTGCTGTCCAAGATAAACGTACCTGTCTTTTATCTCTAGCTTTTCTCCATCAATCGATAAATCGTCATTTCGTGTAAAAGCATTGAACATCACTTTTGTCTTCTGAAAGTTCATTTTTAATCCCACTTCTTTACTCTTGTCAGCAAGTTCCTGAATCATACTCTGCAGCTCTGATGGGGTAGTTGCAAAAATGACTATGTCATCAGCAAAACGAAGGTGGGTTAGATAATCTCCATTAATCTTTATCCCTTTGTTTTCCCAGTTCAGTGATTGAAAGACATTTTCCAATGTGGCGTTAAAGAGCTTCGGAGATATGGTGTCACCTTGTCTCACTCCCTTTCCAATTTTTATGTGTGTTGTATTTTCAAACAGCCGAATCTTTGTACTTGCATTTTCACAGATGTTATTAATAATATTAATGCATGCATCTTCAATACCGCAGGATTTCAGAGCCATTGTTACTGCTGATGGTTTCACCGAATCAAAGGCTTTTTCATAATCGATAAAAGCCATGCACAATGGAAGTTCATATTACCTCGCTCTTTCAATTAGTTCTCTCAGCACGTGGATATGATCTATTGTGCTGTAGCCACTCCTGAATCCAGCTTGTTCTCTCGGTTGAGCCATGTCCAGTGTCACCTTCATGCGGTGTGAAAGAACTTTAGTGAAGATTTTATAAACCACTGATAGGAGGCTGATAGGTCTGTAGTTCCTGAGATCCTCAATGTCACCTTTTTTATGTAGCAGGATCATTATAGCGTTCTTCCAATCCTTAGGAATCTTCCCTTCATTAAGGCATCGAGTGAAAATTTGGGCGAGTACTGTTTCAATTTCTCCACTTGCTTCTTGTATGATGTCTACAGTAATTCCATCTTCTCCTGGAGCTTTTCCCCGCTTCATGTTCTTGATTGCATGTGCAACTTCTGCTGGGAGGACTGGAAGAACTCTGGTACTGGTACCTTCCATGATGTCTGGAGTACATGCATCATCACTTTCATATAACTTGGAGTAGAAATCTTTCACTCTTGTCAAAATTTCACTTCTATTTCTTGTTACAGAACCATCTTCTTTTCTCAGTGCCATAATCTGTTTTATTCCCTTACTGAGATGTCCCTTTGCTATCTTTAGGCTTTGGTTGTTTTCAATTGCTTTCCTAACTAGTTCACAGTTGAATTTTCTTACGTCTTCAGTGATACTTTTTCTTACTGTCTTGCATAGCACTATGTATTCCACTTTGGAAGGTATATCGGATATTGTGGATGGTATATCATGCGATACACCATCCACATTATTCGATCTCGCTACAGAACTTCAAAATCAAATACTTCGACAGACTATTGAGATTTGACAGTTAATCAAATCCCCAAGTATTTCCGTGAATCTCTCCTATTAATGGAATGTCTTCGTCATATGATATGGAAAAAGTGAGAACGAAGTTTTTATTTTAATATAAGAAAGGAATCGCAAAGGTTCCTGAAAAATTCATAATTTTCCATTAACACATCTTGGAGACGGTAATTTACCGTCAATATCAGATAGGTGTTGCGGAACATTTTCTGAAAATTCACAATTTTTCTGACATACGAAAAATACGTGAAATTCAGTTTTTTTCCATCATTTCACGGGAAAACTTGTAACAGAAATATTCTTCGTTAAAAAACTTCACGAAATACACCGATGAGGCATTACATTATGACCACCTACCTGATAAGCTATAGGACCCCCTTTAGCCCGCAAAACATGGACCACTCAGCGTGGCATGGATTGGATGAGGTGGCGATAGGTATCCTGGGGTATCTGGTATCATAATGCCAACAGCAGGTCGTCCAGTTCCCTTACATTTCTGGGTGGTGGTGACTTAGCGCAAACCCACTTTTCCAAGTCGAACCACAAATGTTCGATTAGATAGAGAGCCAGTGCCGTAAGACAAACACAACATCCATGCCTGAACGGGATTCGAACCCGGATCCCTTACGGACGAATGATCAGAGGCCAGCGCCTTAGACCATTGCGCCACCGAGGCGGCTCGCTGTGCTTCTTGGCGTGGCTTCAACCACTGGTAGGATAATACAGGAATATCCGCTTTTTATCACCTCTGATGATATGAAGCCGAAACCTATCATCCTATGGATCGGACAGCAATCTGCAACAGAAAGAGATATGTCGTTCCATCTACTGGGGTGCCAATGCATGGGGAACCACTGGATGGTGCTTGGAGGAGAAACCAAGCTGGTGTAGGTGATGAACGATAGTGGATCAGGAAGATCCTACCTCAGCTGCCAATTGCCAAGTACTGGTACCAAGGTTCACTGTCACAGCATTGCTCAGGGTGTCAGTGTTGGTGGATATTGTATGTTACGACCTTATCTTGTCTGCAAGACTGGTGACCCCAGCACTGAAACACTGGGACCATTTTTAAACAGAGCTAAAGACTACTGTTTCATCGACTTCAACTGCACAAATTTCTCTTGCTGCTGTGGTTACCCCCTCCCGTAATGGTATAAAAGCATTTAAACAGCACATTCTTGACCTCCATCCTCTGCGCACCCAACAACACAATGCAGCCTGTGCCACACGCACGTCATCGGCCTCAGGTTTTTAATGTCATCGCAGCATCCAGCTGATGCTAGGGCACGTTTTGCACACAAAAGAAGGTCTAACATTATGTGTAGCTCCAAATAGCATGAACTTTTGTCTCACCCGGGTATATAAGCACGAGGCCCTTTGCACAGTGTGTTATAATTTGAATTATTCTCTATTATGAGACTGACTTTCAACAATGGACTGTTAAATTCAAAATACAAAACTGTTTGTACACAGATTGAAAGCAAATCATTAGTTCAATTAAATACAAATCATTCAAAACACCAGTATAGGATATACAAAGCTCAGCTGTAATTCAGCCATTTATTTTACAACAAGAGTACATCATTTAAAATTACAGAGTGTAACAAGTTGTGAAATGTACTTGCCACTGTAAAAATTGTTTCTTCTTGTTCTATGATCGTGGATTTTCAAAGCTATAAAAAGCTACACACTGATTTCTTTTCTTTTGCTCGTTAATTAAACACACCTACTCTTGGTTCCAGAGGAACCAATCAAATCAACACAAGAACTGTCATCAGTTCATCACAACCAGTAAAAAGCCACCACGGTCTAAAGATACAGAACAACAAGAGACAAACAACAAATATAAACAGACAGTAAAAAATGGTAAATGACTAAACTCTACAAGAAATGCCATTAAATATACAAACAAACCTGAATGCTCCATAAATATGTACATAGACTAATTACACCCCATAGGGGCAACACCAAACTGAGTAAACACTGTCAGTGCAGTAATCATAACAAACAAATGGAATGTGGAAACTTGTTAACTACACATTAAATATTTGCCATACCTCAAACTGCAAATTGTCTGTTACATTAAACAGTGGAGAATCACATTCTATGTGCACTCAACTTATACACCCTGTGCACTAATCAAAGTATGTTATAGATAGAACGTAAAGAACAGTTAAAAATGTGATACTAAGCAACAAAGTGTCTGCACTTTTCAATGTTTGTAGAGTATGTGAAAGCAAATCTTTTGACAACAATATCACATGTCGACTGCAAGTACTCACAAATCAGGATCCATTCTAAAAGACAACTAATGAGAATTTAAGTAATGTTACAAGTCAAATATACAGCTTTATCATTATTATTATTATTATTATTATTATTATTATTTTTTGTGACTTGCACAATGATGATCAATACATTATTTATCCAGCACTTCTTGCAATGATTGTAAGAAAAGTCAGTTATCAAAAGATAGATTTTTTTCTTGCACTATTTTACATTCAATCTACACAAGGGAAAAATAGCAGAACTGTACACAAAGAATTCTACATTTCTTTTCTCCCACACATGACTGCACTTTAACAGTTCTTTTTCAGTTCAAGAAACACAATCACTCCAGTTTTCATGCTAACCTTTTTTTTAAATAAGTAATCCACTGAAAAAGAAAAAAAGTGGGCCTCACTTATTTGTGAACAAACATAAAGTTTAACTAAAAATGCACTGCTGCTATGCAATGTAGCATCACCTACAGAATATTTGGCACACACACATATTTGATATCTAAAATGAAGACACAAAAGTAGCGCAACTTTTTTCTTCTTAGCTGATAAATACATTCTGAAAAACTACATGGAAGCTGCAGAAATACATTCACACACACTTTAACATTATTAAAAACACTTTCCAGAAACTTCAAAATACTTTACAACACACAAGATGAGAAATCACACGAATAAAAAAAATTAAGCAGGAAGAGTTAGAAAACACCAGAAACTTTGCTCTACATAAATATTTCAGGACTTATGTGTTTACTTCTCTGCAAAAATATGAAACAGAATTAAAAAAATAATTACCAGTAAAAAAAAGTGAATATATGAAGAAAAAAATCTAACAAAATCCAATAGCAATATTTTTAGGAGTTCAAGCCCAAAACTGCTGATTTAAAAACAGAAAAAAAAAAAAAACCCTTTACCACAGGTAGAAACAATTTTAAATCCACAAAAGCATTCAGTAATACAGATTGAAGCTATAAAGATAAAATGATTTTAGAAGAGGAATTTTTTTAAGCAGTATGTCATCTATTACATAATACACCAAAGACATCTTTAGTGTAGGCCTGAGTGGTTTGGGGGCTAGCTTCTTCTAATGAGCATCTGGATTCAAATTTTAAATACTTTCAGTTCTTACTATCCTTGGAGCTAGAAAACATACAACATACACAAGGGATAAGTAACTGAACACTAGGAATCACATACTAAAGAAGTTCCTGGGGAACAAAACTAAACTAGAAGTTTCGTTATAAATATCGTTTACTCGATATTTGTAACGAAATTCCTGGAAAGAGTACAGCACTCCCAAGTTTAGACAAAACTGCCCACATTATAACGTGTTCTTATGTCAAATTCTATGCATTTGATCCACAATTTACAGCTAAACATACCCCACAATCTTAGGGTTAGTTACCAAAATGTTTTCCCAATTACAGTAAAACCTCATTTATGCAATCTAATTGCAACTATGGCGATATCGGAAAAACAAAAATTCTGGATAATCAAAAACACTATATCGGTATTAGATGGGATTTACCTGTATAGGTAAATTTCATTTCTGAATGAACCATCTACATAAAGTATAATATAATTCTTTATAATCTGGTGTCTTCATCGTTTTCCATGATTAATTATTTTTATTTCTTCTGCACCATGCTTCGTATCGCCAATAACTGATGCACCAACATCACATTCCTTTGCTAGCTTCATGATCATTTCACCTGCTTCCAGTCTACTCACAATCTGAATTATTTGCTCCATTGTTAAAACAACATGCTTTGTCTGACGGATGACATTTTTTCAACCACTTAACAAGCTTTCAATCAGATGTAAAAACCAACAGTAAGAACAAAGTAGACCTGGTAAGCTAAGAGTTTGTTGGCATTCTCCTACTTTTGGCTGGTGTTTCTTATCTGTCCGACTCTTGATTGATTGGTGTCCGAACGGTTGAAAAGGAAGACAAAGAAATGAGAACGGTACGTAACATTTAGACATCTGACCATACCAATGGGTGTATATAGTTTTTTTGTTTTTTTTTGAGGGAGACAAAAATTGAAGTTTTTGAAATCCACCATGGCAAAATAAAAGTAAACAGAAAAATTAAAGCAATTTTTTCTAATGTACGGCACATTAAAAAAAAACATAAAACAATGAAACATTTTTGGGAGTGGGGGGAATGCCCACTTACAAATATGCCCCTGAACTACAAATGGCAGAAAATTGAAAAAAAACAACAACAATAACATAGGATGTAGCAATTAACAGAATTCTGGATAGACGAGAGTTTGTTAAAAGAGGTTTTACTGTACTTTGGGTAAATCTCCTAGAAAAGAAAACAGCAGCACACTTTGTTCAGTGAATGAATCAATAAGTAAAGTGAGATTTTATTATGCAAAGAGACAGTTATGTTTTGAAATTTTGGAAGTGGTAAGGGTATCTTGACCTTCCACATTATTCAAGCAGACAGAAACAGTGCATTTCTCAATAAAAACAAAAATACTTTTATCTCTGTGATGTCTCTTCTCAAGATGCATCAGATCAGTAGTTCAGAAAAAGAACAAACAGCTTTCACCTGATCATGCACAGATCTGTAAAGTTATTTCACTTCTAAATAATTTTTTTTTCAACCATTATGTTCAGCTGGTTTAACATTTTGTTAACATATTCATTATTATCAAAACATATCTTTTACAGGTCAATACAGAGGAGGAGCCTGGATTAAAAAATTGCAATTTTGATAATAAAATATACTTTTAAAATGCACAAGAAACATGTTTGTTTAATGCTGACTTCAAGCAACAGAAAAATGATACAGTACTTTCTTTTTTTTGATGTACAAAATATCATCTAGATTTTGCAACCATAGGCACAAATGATGGCAATATACTATTTATTATCAGAGAGAACCAATTTCAACATAAACCACAGAAGATTGTTTGTCCATATCGGCACAATATAAATGCACTCAAACATTGCCTAAACCAATAAACCAAAAATTGGTTTCATAAAGATGATAAAACTTCATTAGCTCAATACTAACGACAAAAGCACACAAAAATATGAACTAGCAAGGTAATGTATTCAGTCTATGCTATGCAGAAGCAATACAAATCAAACACACCTAAAACATAAATTGAAGTGTAATGATAAACATTCCTTACCATTGGAAACTATTAATAGAAGTAAAAAAATAACAATAAAAACAAAGAAGAAAAATTTTACTTCATGGTACATGGTGCCACAAAACAAACCAGTTTTGTTGCTGGACCATGCAAAGACTTAAAAAACTAGGACCACCTTGGTTTGAGGAAGAGTTAGAAAACTACTCAAAATGAATCGGAAAATAGTGCTTGAAAGATTCTGATAGTTTATTAAACATCCAATGTGGCAAACCCCAAATAACCAGGCTTCAATTTTTTTCTGCTTTATTTTCCCATTTAGGGTAATATTTTTATGAACTGCACTGATTACTTATCCTTTGTATAAAGCGCACTGCTAAAGTGAACATCTAGTCCAATTTGCTAAGGAACAAACCAAGAGAGAAATTTTTTTAGTAAATGAAATTTTTACACTACAATAACAGCAAACAATGAATGGGAAGACTACACTGTGGAATACATTACAATATGATAAGGAAAAAGACACAAGTATAAGCTACTCCATTGCCTTAAATTCAATTCAATTATCAACCATATTCCTCAGAGACAAAGCTCCCACTCCATACTGCACCACAGAACAGTTGTCAAGAGACATTAAGAAAAATTACATACTGAGTTTTGTAACAATACATTTACTCATGAAAGAGAAACCACATTTCAAGCAAATTTATGATCCTACAACAAGTTTAAAAAAGGAATACTGCTGCTTTAACAAATGATTTCTTTCTAAAATGTAAAAAAAAATTCTGAAAATGTGAAATTATAACCTACAAGTATGACACTGTCAGCAAAGCATGGGAGGATTAACTTGTGTCAATTCAAAATCCGTAGAAGGTGTTATACAGTGGGTGCTGGGTTCAGGCATCTTCCCTGTCAGGCGCAATCTCTGTGGTTAGTTTTTTGGATTTATGCCCTTATTTATTGAAAGTTCCCAGTAATCAGTTAGAAGGATATTCAATAATTTATTATTCAGACTTTATAGTTCATGGTATATTTAGATACACATTTTATGAGATACTGTATATACCTTTGAACAAAAAACATCTTTATTTATGTCACTGAACATATTTCTGCCTCCTTTCAACCTCTGTTACTTATCCCTGACACCCCTTAATCAGAGCTTCTTTCCTGATGGGTTGTTAACGAATGCATTTGGTTCTCCCTCCATGCATGTTGAAGGCTAATGGAACAGCACTATTCAAGTGAAGAACATCCTCTTCGAAAAGTCCAACATCATGTCTTTTAAGAACAATCTTACACAGATGTTGGACAGTCTTTCAAAAGAATAAACTGTCCTTTTAAAGATGTCAGGCAGTCATTCAAAAGAACGAACTGTCCTTTCACATACAAGGTGCATTACTACTGTTACACACACACACACACACCCTTTCTCTCTCTCTGCCAAAAAATAAAAAAATGAAGTACAGTGAAAAAGTCATTCGATCCTGATGAAACTTGGCATGCAAGTAACACAGGGCTGAACATGCAAACAATTACAGAATGACCAATGACTAAATAGTGGCCTGCCACAGTGCACTGAGGAGGGTATATCAAGAGCAAAGCTCACACACAGGGACAATTGTGACAGCGGATTGCAGTTGCATTAATCTCCATGGACTGTGAGGATGCCTTAATGTCAGATCCGTGCACCTTACAAGCAGTTGAGTCAGTTTGAGAGAGGCCAGTTGGTCAAGTTGCCATATCGCCAAGCATTTGGGTCAGAGTGACATGGCAAACATATGATGTTGGCACCAACGGGTTGAGGAGGGCACAATCCAGTGACATGTGGGCAGCCGAGGGCAACGGCAGAATGCCAAGATTGAGCCCAGAATACCAAGATTGAGTCAGAACTGAATTCATTGCTCTTAACTGTCTGTGGCCATGTTGCATTGTCTACAGGTATGGAAGTGGCCATCCAGACTGTTACCAGACCACTTGTGGCATGGGGACTACAATCGAGGAGGCGACCCCGCCGCCTACCACTGAGCATTGTAGGCACCGATTGCACTGCTGTCAGGCACGATCAACGTGCGATAATGTCCAGTGCACATGTGTCTGGAGATGAGCCGGCTAGCACACGGATCCTGGCTTTACTGTGAAACAATACAAGGTTCACACACTGGGAGTGACTGTCTGGAGCCATTTCCTATAATAGCTGGACACATTTGGTGGTGCTTTGTTGTAGAATATCATTGACCTCATCTGTCGATGACATTTTACAACCTGATATGTTGCCATTCCTATCGCAGCATCACCGAGCAATTTTTCAACAGGGTAATGCCTGGCCACAAACTTCCCGGCTCTCCCAGGTCTGCTTCCATGATATCGACACTGTTCAATAGCTAGCCCAATCCCTCACCGATCAAACATGTTTGGGACATGTTGAGATGCCACCCACATCCATCCTGGAATATCAGTGAACTGGCCCACAATTTGGACACCATCTGGCATGCTATACCTCAGGACAGTATCCATGAACTGTATGTGTCTATGGCATGCCAGGTAACTGCTTGTATCTAAGCCAGAGGTAGCACTGTAATGTACAGACTTGTTCCACTTGTGTAGCTGCTTAATCTGAATAAATGGTCCAACTGCTTTGGAATTGCAATTTCTCATTTCCCTTCCTAGACGTATACATAGCACATATCAATTTTCATCTCAATTGGATGATTTCTTCTGGGTGCTCTTTTTTTTTCTTTTCTTTTTTTGCAAACAGTGTACATACTCATTACTGTAATCCAAATTATATATAAACTAAAAGCAAAACACAAAAGCAATTTAAATATTAATTGAGGTATTCCATCCACTGAGATCCTCACAGAAGGCTTAGCAAGTCAGCGACAACTTTAAAGCAATGGCTGAAAAATCTGGAGGTGACACTTGCATTTGTAATAAATTGTGATCACAACACAAAAATCATTTTTCTGTTGCTTGAAGTCAATGTTAAAATCAATAACTAGAAGACTAGTTTGAGAAACCACCCAGTGTAATCAGCACTCACAGCTAATAAAAGATAATGAAGAATAAGCACCTTGGATATCAACATTCAAAACACAACAGCATACAATTTTTCCATTTGAGCAATTTGAATCTGATTATTGGAGTGCTTAATTATTATAAACACATTTCAAAAATAAAACAAAAACAGCACTATCATGATAAAGTTTCTAGAGAAAGATGCATTTTTTATGGATGAATCCAAAGTGATATAGTAGCAAGACTTCATACTGTTTTGTTTTCAAAATTCAGGAGATCAAACACTTTCAAATTACTGCACAATATTTTTCAACTAGACTTTTACATGAAATTGTGCCACACTTGAACTTTCACCATCAGTATGCATATACAAAGCTGGTTAGATGTAGTTCTTTCCGAGCAATACTAGCGGATACCTATATTTTATTATTTTTAGTTCTGTTAGTTACATTCAATAATCATCCACATGTGTACAACAGAACAAACACTAACTATAAAGTATCAACACTTAACGTGCACTAATTACATCAGATGCAATTGAAACATGAGTATTTTTTTCTTGAAATACTGTACTAACACTTGTGAAAGACCTGACGTTTGCTTAAGTTCTAATCCACAGTGATACCCTTGCATATGGTATACATAACTGCTGTACCTTACATTAAAATTTCAGCTAAGACACTTTCTTGGGAGTTCTACGTTTGCACACTCACAACATAACTGCTCATATGACAGTCAAAATTATGTACAGCAATATGAGAAACAGGTGAAAAATGTTGCTACTTTTATATTTTATACAACACCAACCAAAAGATTTAACACAGACCAACAGCACAGGTATTAATTTTAATTATTAAGCTGTTACTACTAAATTGTTGACTCATGTAAATGCTAATGTAGCTGCATTACTAAATGCTTGATGGAAAAAATCAACAAAAAACAAAAATGTGACCCTGATATTATCACATGTTACCAAGATATAAAATGCTACAGAGCTTACATTTTTTTATAACTTAGCAATAAAATGGAAAAAAGAGAAACATATCTATAACACGTAACATTTTGCTATGCCATGCAAAGTTAGATGAATTTGTTGTCAACTTACATTTAACTGGATATTAATACTGAAAGATAATAAATCATTTTAAAATAACATACATGCCAATCATGCTCTATTTTGTAAATAAGATTATTCATTTAAACATTGACTATTTTGGGAAATTTTTCATTTTTTGTCCCTAATTACTGTGAAATTGTACAAGCTTACTTAATTGCAACAGCACTTGCAACAGGAATACATTACATTTACTAATACAAATTCAGCATCTGTTATCCAAAAAGCTTAGGGCCACAAATGTATTTCAGATTCTAAAATACCTGTAAGAAGTCTGCATTATACCTTTACTCATTACCATAACTCATTGGTACTCACCTATTATGCTGTGTTTTGAATAAAAATAGGTGTTTCATATAAGGTACACAAACACACAGCATAAAATTTAATCACAGTTGAATATAATGAAAAACAGTTTAAAAAAAGGTTGCCAAGTGAAAGGAGCATTAGAATCTTTTGAAGGACCGTGAAATAGGTGCTCCGTTTTATTCACTTGATCAGTTTACTACTTCTTCAAGCACCTGCACATCTTTTGACAGGGTCAATAGTTTCCCCATCAAACATCAAATTAAATCACATTGCATGAGTTTGGTGCATCCTGAAGTTTGACATTTTTTTCATGATGGCAAACAGATGCTTGTATCTCATTGACAAAAGTTTGATGTTGATTTTTTCATTAATAAAGTTCATTTTGCACCACACTTTGGGGGGGGGGGGTAAAATTTCCATCAATATTCCATTTCATCTGCAACAACTTAATACATGAAAAAAAAAAAAAAAAAAAAAGTCCAAACTGACTTAAACAACCAAATTAACATTTGTCAATGACTTTCAGAAAAAGTGCTACATTGCTGCTTGAATTACATGTCCACTCAGTCCAAGGAGCAGCCATATCGTTACTTAACAACAATGCACTGACCAGACACCAATGATGCTTTAAAAGTATTCAGCTTATTGGCAAAAGAGTTGTGAAATATCCCCACCCTTTCTTTTTTCACTAGCAGGGCTCAGTGTGACTTAACTTACAACTTAATTCATAAACAAATGCTTTCTGCAATGTACAAAACCTTCTCTGATGCAGAGTAATAATGAAACACACAGAGAAAAAATCATGCTTCTACTAGTACAGCTACCCAGTGTAAAAAATTACTCACATGATTATCCTAATAAAGAGGAAGTAGCAAATTATTTTGTGAATGAGCAAGGCAGTATTTTCATTAGAGGCAGCATTTGAATTCTTCGGTGGTCCACTGATTCAAGACTACTCAAAACATTCAGTCGAACCACCAAAAATCAAAATGGTAATGGTCTGATGGATCAGTCGCTTTTTTCAGGTAATGTCATTTATAGAATAATAATAACAATGTTTCGCACAATAAAATGTTTATTATACATCGACTATAGTTTCGCAGAGCGATTGGCTCGGCTTCCTCAGGACGAATGGAGCGTAAACATTCAAATCATTGTGACATCATCAGAATTCTGACGGTCACGGGTTTTGGCGAGTTGTTTCACGCGCTTGAAAGAAATGGAGTCGACGTCATGTCGTTGACAAGCTGTGACGAGTTCCAGTATATGTGGAAAGCTTCTAATATATTAAGCTTGAAAGTAGAGTCCGGTTTATCAATAAGCGTAGCGTTTCCAAACAAAAAGTTATGGTTATTTTCGTGACAATTCGTGACAAAGTTATGGTTATTAGACGACTTCTTCAGGAGTCGTCTGAGGAAGCCGAGCCAATCGCTCTGCGAAACTATAGTCGATGTATAATAAACATTTTATTGTGCGAAACGTTGTTATTATTATTCTATCTTAACACCGCAAGCTTCGTAGTCATAAATTATATATAATGTCATTTATTTCAGAAGGAAGCCATAGCATTTCCTTCCCACTAATGGGAAGTTGCAAAATATTTCTTATTTGTGGTAGATAGAGAGTAACTTAGTGGTTATTACAATCTTCGCTGAAGTCCAGTGCTGAAAATTACATAACCTATGCATCAGTGAAGGCAAGTCCCAGAGTAAAGTATGCTAAAAGCAAGCAACTCTAGGCAAACTCAAAAGGCTCCAGATTTGGCAACTTGGGCTAATACCAAATTAATAACAGCCCACAAGCAGTATGAACAACTATTTATCTTGGAATCAGTAGTTATTGAAAATATAAAGACAAGAATTGTAATGATAACATTCCAAGGGTTATGCATGGAAGCACTTAATTGAGATTGAAAAGAAAAAGAAAAAAGGTATCTAAATAAATGTGAAAAACCACGAGATATAGAAGAAAATATGATTCAAAGGCAAGTTCATAAACGAATGATAGATGGCGCCAGTAACGAAGCCCGGCATGGATACAGTGATGCATCGCACTGCGATAAGGAAGGGTGTGGCCAATGTGTTGCATTGTTAAGGGTTCACTCTCAAAGTGAAGATGACCAAGCATAATGCCACTGAAGATGTCATAACAAATGCTGAAACTGGTGTAGTTGTGAAAGAGGTTGAGAAACATGAACCAGGATTGACTGCATGGTTTTTACTCCATTTTATTTGTATATTCTTAAATTTTATCTCTATCAGGTTCTGAAGTGAATTCTTGATGCTTCAGGTATTTTAACCATATTGTTTTATATATCAGGTTCTGATGTGAAGTCTAGATGCTTCAGTTATTTTAAACTTCATATTGTAAATACATTCCGTGTTCACATTTTGGCTCAGATGTTGCGCAACATAACCTACCTAGCAAAGTTGTGTATAGGACAAGATATAATTCTGAAGAATTCAAAGAAGACTCATATACCAGAAGAAAGGATGCGGCCATATGCAGAGTGAGTATTTATATGTAATAATAATGTTAATAGACGATATTTTGTACTGAACATAATTGAATTATTATCAGTCCTGATCGTGTCTTGAATCTCTACACTAATGTAGAATAACGTGTTGAACAGTAAAGCATTGACATTAAAGAGTCAAAGAAAGCAAACTAGCCAAACACATTGCTGGTAAGAATCTCTGCTGAAATATTGCAAGAATATTTCAGTGAAAGCAAGCTCAGCAAACTTTTCAGAGGAAGAAATCAGAGCACCAATTGATGAATACAATGATACATTGCAGAAATTCAAATTTCAAAGAAAGTGTAGAAGATGAGTGGATTTCTTTTGAAAAGTCATTATTTTCTTGCAATGGAAGAGCTGGCAAAATTGTTTTGCAGAAATCGATAAAGTTACAGCATAATATAGAGTACGAAAATATTTTGGAGGTGGTTGACATTTCCCTTGAAAATCAGTTGAGTGTGAACAGTGGGATTCAAAAATATGCTGAAACTCAAAACAGACTGGAGAAATAAACTTAATACTGAACTGTTTCAGACATAATGTGGCCATTATCACATACCCCAGATACTGCACAATTTGACCCATTTCCAGCAGCGTTACTCTGGATCTAATCAGGTGAGAAGATAGAAAAAGTTGTTACTAACTCTTACACCTGTCAAAATACTAACTGAAGCTAAATGTAAGTTACATGTTCATTAGTTGGCATACACATTGTAATATTTGTACTATATTATGTAGTTAATTTCATACTTTAAGAAAAAACAGAAATTCACTTGTAAGTCAGGTAAAAAGCTTATATGTCACTTGGGAGCTTTGAAACTATGTCTTTAGCCTTCTTCAGCCAGAGTCTGAATGGAAATGATTAGGTTTGCTGCCTGATCTTTGTCACCTGGGTCTAGAAAATGGTAGCCAAATTCACAAACATATACAGTAAAACCTCGAAAATCTGGTATCCAGAAAACTGGCAACTTAAAAAATCTAGCACTTTTCTGATTTCGTTTTCATGAGAACAGATGGTGTTTCTCCAATAATCAGGGAAATCTCCCGATGTACCGCCTCAACAACACATCGCGAGATAATCCGATCTCAGCATGCAAATTGCCGATAGTCGCCTATGTGTAACATTGGGAGGTTTCTCAAATTCATCTTGCCAATAGTCGCCTACGTGTAACACTGGGAGGTTTCTCAAATTCATCATCTCATTGAGCCTCACTGAAGTGACGCGGACCAGGCGACAAATCGGCGTGTACGTTTGAAATGCACATTCAGCGTGTGATGATGATCTGTGTTTGGTGGTGGCAGTATGTGGATTCGATCGTGTAATGACATCCACATCAGCCTTCATGATGCATGGCGATAATCGTTTTTGTGATGTATCGTAGTTTCGTCAGTCGAAAAACTGCAACATTGATGTAAAATTCACATTGGGTTTTCGCGATGTATTGACACATTGCCCAGCCCTAGTGGTTGCTCTGGCTTTTTTCAAATTTTTGCCTAACCATTTGCCAAATTAAATTTTTTTTCGACAGAGTTTTATAATAAATAGTACAAAAAGGTAATCAGCAATATTTTCACCAAAACTTTTTTACCATCGCTAAAACAATATTTTTTTCTTGTAAACTGTGAAGAATGCAATCGGCAGCGCGACCCCTGCATATTTATAAGGCGTAGATGCGCAAATTTTCGTTAAAGTGACCTGTTACGTGCAAGTACATGCTTTACGGAATGCCAAGTACACAATGTTCGGATAGCTTCAGAAATCCAGAATTTTCATAAATCCAGCAGCTGTCCAGTCCCGTCGATGCCAGATTTTTGAGCTTTTACTGTATTTATAATAAAAGAGAACTGATTTCTGGATCATGAGGACAATGTGTAGAGATTCCAAATTACAGCTGTTAAAAGAAAGATAAATTTCCAAGCTTCTACAGTAGTGAAGAGTGTATGAGCTCAAAAGTGGCATAATTCACTTTGAATCCTACCACCAGGGTTCAGCTGAGGGGTTTTCCAAAGTGAAAGAGGCAGTATTAGAATTTTCCATTTTTTCATATGACCTTTTGGTGTTCACTAAATCTATTTTTTTATGCTTCAATAAGAACTTTCAATGTAGAAAGTTTGTCCAGAAGTTTTTATTGGAATAAAACAAACTCCTAGAAGATTTTATTATATCGATAAACATGCATTAGAATCGGCCACGTGCGGAACTACGATACGCGCTTGATCATGAAGTACAGAAGCTTGCTAACAAAGAATGAACTAGGCATTATTAGGACGTTTAAAAAAAAGAAAATTAAATTAGCTAAAGAAGAGATCCAAATAAACTTCTTAACAAATTGCAGGGACGTAAACATTATACCAAAATACTTAAGGATCTCCAATAAACCAATACATGGGAAGGACAAGAAGCTACTAAAAACGTGTCAAAAAAAAAAGGCTTAGCGCTGAAAACGTGAACAAACGAAGACAAATGTACAAAAATCACATAGAGTGCTATAAATTGTGTAACAAAATACAGAATGTCGAATACAAAAATTTAACGAGCACGTGGAAAACATTTATTATCGACAACATTTTAACGGAATGTAATGAAATAATAGAAGGACAGATTAAGGCAGCGGAGTTATCTACAACAAAGAAACTTAATGCGCTGATAGACGAAATGGAGGTTAAAACCGAAAGAAAA
The DNA here is from genome assembly GCA_039090855.1 of Macrothele yani. Taxonomy (NCBI): domain Eukaryota; kingdom Metazoa; phylum Arthropoda; class Arachnida; order Araneae; family Macrothelidae; genus Macrothele; species Macrothele yani. The sequence goes on along the minus strand of CM077024.1, from coordinate 137,422,606 downwards.
ACCGAATACCCCGTTTTTTTGAACCAGTCATCCAGAGAGCTAACATACAGCGAAAAAGCGGTGTTACAAAGGGGAAAGAAATATGCATTCCCACAAAAAACGTTTTGGAAAGTATCGTACAGAAGGTACCACCAGGACAGGCTATCGACATGAGATTCAAACTGTTCAGAATGATGCTTAAAGAATATAACTGTAAGCAAAAAAAGAACTACAAAGTCGATAAGCTGAAATACGACAGACAACAACTAATTAACCTGAGCAAAGACGTGACGATCAAATTTTGCGAAGCCGACAAAACCGGGCAAATCGTAATCTTGGACACAGGAGATTATAATAACAAGATGCAAACTGCGATTTTCGAGTTACAATGTGAAAGAACAAACAAAGATCCAACTGACAAGCAACTAGCATTCCTTGCAAATCTAAGAAACCATAGCACCTTTCCTGAAGAAATTAAAAAAGCAAACCCCCCAATAGGAGCGGGGATGCCCACTATTTTTTCAAAGATTAAAACGCACAAAGAAAATACCCCACTCAGACGTATTCTGTCGAAAAAAAACTCACCCCTCATTAACCTAGAAAAAAAGATCCACAAATATCTATCCACAAAGATAAAAAAGAGCCAATATATGCTGAAGAACAGCTACACGTTCATCGAAAGGCTCAAGGTAGTTAATCAAAACCTGGAAAATGTAACGATGGCGTCAATGGACGTGAAAGCGTTATACCCAAACACACCGGTAGAACTGGCCATCGAGATAATTATGGAACAACTCAAAAGCAGAAAAGAGCTAAACTTGACCCAAATGAACGAACTAAAAACAACCCTATATTTCATCAAAGAGAACAACATTTTCAAATTTGGAAATAATATATACAAGCAAACGCAGGGAGGCCCGATGGGATCACCGCTGTCAGCCATATATGCAGAAGTTGCGATGGTGTACTTAGAAGAAAAAATCATACAAACCATGCAAGAAAAACCAATAATGTACGCGAGGTATGTAGACGATATCATAATCATATCTAAGCTAAAAAAACGGAGCTACAAGAGCTGGCCCGTAAGTTCACGGAAATATGTAATTCAATTGAACTAACACTAGAATATGAAGTAGACAACGGTCTGCCATTCCTAGATGTGATGGTAAAAAAAAAAAAAAAAAAAGTTTGAATACTCAGCCTTCAGAAAACATACCTATATACCAGTAATGATACCATACACATCGCACCATCCAAACGTGCATAAAAAAAATAGTGTTATTAACCTCATAAGGAGGGCATACACGCACACCTCTAATAATAGGCTTAAGAACCAAGAACTGGAATTCATATTAAAGATCACGCATGATTATGAGTACCCAAATAAATTAATAAAAAAGTGGACAAATGAAACAAAAAATAAAATAAAGAATCAGAGGAAGGAAAGCCGAGGAGGAAGCAATATGGATAAGGAAGTGAACTACATAGGGGCCTTACCATACATAGAAGGTGTCAGCCAAGAATCTAACAAGCAATGTGCAAAATACGATCTAAAACTAGGGATGTCTGTGAACACAGTAAAGAACATGATGGTGAACAAAAAAACAGGGGAAAAAATGCTTGAAGAATCGGGAACGTACGAAATCCCAATAGCACACTCCCCCCAATATCATACATAGGGAGCACAAAACACAGGTTAAAAAAAAGGCTGAAGCAACATATCACCAACTGGCAAAAAAAAAAAAAAAAAAGAGGCAAAAACGGTGCTAGTACAGTTCTGTTTGGAAAACAATACGTTCCCGAAATTCGACGAACTAAAATTGCTAAAAAGAAATAAAAAATCGGAAAAACAATTGCAGATGGAAGAAGCAATTTTAATATATAGAAATAAAAATAGAGTATGTAACCAGAACGACCCGAGCACGTTGTCTAACCTATGGAAAGAACTTATTAGACAAGAAAAAGAGAGAAAAAAAAAAAAAAAAAAAAACACACAACAGAAAAGGAGGAAAGACAAAGATAGAAGAAGAGGGAAAACAAACAAGATAAAAAAGTCCAAAGAGGAAACATAGATGGCGACAGGGTAGAAACGATCAAACCGCGTATCCGAGACGAACGAAGAATGGCAACGGGGATTAGCAAACCCCAGGAAGCGAGAAGGCACCCACAAGCAAAGGTGCAAAATCGCCTCACTCCTGAAGATGCCCAGAGTTTTGGGCGAAAAATTTCGAGCAAAGAAAAATGGTAAAAGTTGGTATTAACGGAACGTAATCAAAGTTTAGTGAAGAAAACCTGCATTAAACGAGAATAGCGCCAAGAACAGCTACACCTGAAACGGACGATTGGAACGATAACATCAGCGACAACCGGACCACGTGTAGGAAATGTAAAGTCAAGCAAGATAGAAATGCAAAGGTAAACATTATCTAGCTGAAATATCTAATATGAACTCCTAGAAGATCGAGTTTTATTTATGCCATTGTAATTTTTCTTACCAGCATTTATTGCAGTTACATATTGCTGCCCATTTCTTTGGATAGTTAATTTTGAGAGAGGGAGAGGGGAGATAGAGAGAAGGAAGGGGAGAGAGGGAGAGGGAGAGAGAGGCAGAGGGAGAGGATGCTTCACCGTATCACACCTAGTAGAAGAACAATAAAACTAGTACAGTGTGCATATTAAATACATTGTTGTTCATGCCATTTGGGGGCCAGCAGAAATGGGTGTGTACCAACAACTTCTGGTATACACTAGAAATGGGTCAGAAATCATGTAATGGCTACTTTGTCACCGTTATGACAATAGACAAAAAGTAAAATTTCCAAATTCACTGATAAGAATGTCACTGTTAGCCATGTCAGAGCAATGCTGGGAGTCCAAAGTCACAAAGTCATGGTTACATCACAGTTTCAGTAACCAACGTCTTCTGTTTAAACTTCAGAGAGGTTGCTAGTGATGTGCCAATCTTTCAGTATCCTAAGATGGTTTTTGTTTTGGCTTCCACTGTGCAATTGCTTGGAACTAAGAATTCAAAGTGAGCCAACTGTAGCAGTGATTTTGTCACTGGCTTCTTTACAGCTACGTCACAGCTACTATAAACGGTGATTTTGCACTATTACAAGCGAGATGGTGGCTCACTGTTTTGTAACTTCTCCATCACACTTCACACAGTGACTTTGTCACTGTCACAAGACGGTGAATCGCAGTTCCGGCTTCTTTACAGCTACGTCACAGCTACCATAAACGGTGATTTTGCACTGTTAGAAGTCACTGTTACTTTGGTGAAACTGTCAATGTTGACACTGTGACAGAAAAATCATTTTTAAACACACCTCTAGTATACACTGGTCTACAAAAGCAGTGATTTTTTTTCTTTAATTCTAACATTGACAGGCGACTCTCTCATACAACTTCGGAAAGTTTGAGAACCCACAGCAATATGATTGCTACTTAAAGAAGAGATGGCAAACATGTTAAAGAGACACGGAAGTTACATGTTCTTTATATCTTGCAAAGGACAGCCATAAACACCATCTGAGAAAATCTTGAAATATGAGAGCCTACCAAATGAAAATCCAAAGAATCTAGAAACAGAATGTAACACAGATCATGGCAGTGATAATTTTGGCAACTGCTTTGGATACTAAAACTTATTGAAAGAGCTTGGAAAATTAGGATCACCACACCTGTCACCTAATGCAAAAGGCAGTTATTCTGCAGAATTGCCATATCACTTGAACATTTTTCATAAACACATGAAAGGCACATGCGGCTGTCAACATATAGATACGTAGTGTTTTACTGTTTTCCACATAACCATTCTCCAGAAAACTTGAAAATTACATTGATGTGGAGCAAGAATCAACCCCTATCTCCTGATTTACATTTCAGCATGCCACTGTTACATTACCCAAAATAACAAAACTCCAAGCAAATGAAGACAGAATTCAAGCAACTTTGTAGATTTTCAAGTTTTCAGAATGGATTCATAAGCAATATCTGCCTGGCTTCAGTTAATTGGAGCTTTGTTGTTTTGTGTGGTGAAACAGTAGCATGCCTGAATGTAAAGTGAGATGTGATATGAAAGTTACATTCCTGTTCCACAGAATGCAATTTTCACTTTTTCTGAAGGGTGGTTACATGGGAAACAATAAACATAATTTTATTTTCACAACAACATAACCATTAAGCAGAAATCATCCCAAAGAAGGAAACAAAGAACATGATATATTTATACATATACAATGCCCATGTTTTTGTTTTTTTAATCTTCTTTTAGGAAAAGGGATTTCCATAAGTAATCCCACTAAACAACAAAGGCTATGAAGAGTTACCCCAAATTTCATGGCTGGCTGAAAGGAAGTACCAATCCATAGACAAAAAGGATACCTTCACTCCAAGTACTCAAACAAATGATAAGCTACTTCATTTTTATCAAAACATTCTGCACAAAATTTTTAGTCCTTTCATTTTACAAGGCCGTATTTCCTTTAAACAAATGACTAACACTCAAAATCACAGTTAAAAACAAATGATTCAAAATGAAAGTTAAAATAAGCAGTAACATTATAATGTGTATATAATCTGCAAAAAAAAAAAAAAAAAAAAAAAAAAAAGAAAAAAAGAAAAAAAGACAAACATTGCCACATAAATTTGGAACACCACATGCTACAACATATATCATTACAAGGTTTCAAAACTTTACATGAAAAATCATCATGAAAGTATTTTTAGCTATGTTATATGGCATAACATCACAGTGGTAAGTGCTAATACAAGATGCTTTAGTCATTAATTTTTACTTAATACTACTCAGCCTTATTAATTGTGCATTATATTAATTTTCCCACCAAACTTTTTTGTTTAGGGAAAGAAATCGGACACAGCAAGTATTTTACATAAAAATAAAATTGAAATTAAGAAAAAGGGTGTGCTAAAAAAGAGACTACTGAGATCTCTCTGCATCTGAATCCGAAGTACAAAATGAAGCATACTTCCTATCACACATATTTAAGCAAATAATGCTTATAAACTCTCCTCACATACACTGATTTAATGTAAGTGTATTACTTGCAAAAACTATGTGATGCACAGCTCTACAGTAGTTACAGAAGAAAGTAGTGTATTTGTGCTATACGTGTCAAAACATGCCAAACGCATGGAATTGTTCAGCTTTGCTGCAGTTAATTGCATGTTTCTAACATCTATAAACATCCATAGGAAATGCAAGAGAACTGAGCACATGCCTTGACAAAAGAAGAGATCAGTAAGTAAGACAAGTACTTCCTAAAAAGGCTTCCAACAGTCATTTAAATGACTAGCACACCTCTAAATATTACAAGAATGTTCAATCATTTAGATGCCAGTTCCATCTGTAAGTCATAGAACAACACTAAGAACAAACGTTTTTTAAAAGATGTCATTTTGGTACTGTGAATACTGCAAGTAATGAATCAACAGTGAAAAAAAGCATTGGCAGTCAGTCATTTAAGTGACTATAATAATCAGGAGGAATAGCAAGTTTATGAATCCAGATTTGTCCAAGTGCATAACAAATTTAAGTGTTCAGAATTATGGGGAAGAATAGCGCGCGCGCGCACACACACACACACACACACACACACGTATGAACCCACATTTACCAAAGTGCATGAACAGTTCCTACAATTATGGGCAGGAATAGCAAAGCATGACACCAGATTTGTCAAAGTGCATGATCAGTTCAGGTGCTTAGAATTATGGGGATGGATAGTAAGTGTATGACTAGTTTAGGTGTATAGAAATTTTGAAAGGAACAGCAAGTGCATGAACCTCAATTTGCCAAAGTGCATGACCAGTCCAGGTGTTTAGAATTACAGGGGAAAATAGCAAGTGCATGAAACCCAATTTTTCAAAATGCACAACCATTTCAGGTGTCTAGAATCCCTCTTTTACAAAAAAAAAAAAAAAAAAAATTAAGGAAAATTCATTTTCTGATTTTTAAGCATTTTTTAAAGACACAAATGAAAGGAATGAATGGCTTACTTACGAGTTGACTACACAGGAAAGTTCTGGTCCTGTGACATGCTGCCATGGTGACACAGCTAGTTTTAGCACTCTCTTCTCATTGAATGAAAGGACAGGCTACAATCAAACTGGTAATGATGCAATGCTTAATATCATAGCGAGGCTTTTAAAGTTTGGCATTTTCCACCGGCATACGTGAATACCTATGTAAATATAGGCTTTCGCCTTGTATGTAAAAGGCAAAGAGGGAAAATGTGAGTGTGTTTGTCTGCAAATTGTTCAACCACTTCTAAATAACCCGGAGATCTAAAAATTGGCATGCTGGTAGGTCTTAAAGTTCGGATACCTGCAAACGCAAGAAAAGAAAAAAAAAAAAAAAAAAAAAAACAGTGCTTTGGAACATTGTCTGCTTGAATTTTTCTACCACTTTTACATCTAGAAAGGAAGACTTAAAACCAAAAAATTCAAAAGGGTGACTTAGCGTTACAGTTTTAAAATGCTGATAGGTTTAAAATAGTTTTGTCAGAATCATTGAAATGCTTCGAAAATTTCAAATTTTGATTTAAAATTAAGGGGTGCCAAAGCCTGTTTCGTTTTACATCAAATCGTATGAACTGTCATCATGACGCTTTTCTAAATCGTAAAACAGTTACAGATTTTAAATTACTTTTCCTTTTTTTTAAATTTTATGTTCAAAAAACAATTTTATAGATTCATCATTCAGAGAATGGGCATGATTGCAAGTGTTATAAATTTAGGTTTTGTGGCTAATATGCCAATGGAAAAAGATACTGACACTTTTGCAGCCCTTTGGTTTACAAAAAATAAAAAAAAAATAAAAAAAAAATACATAGGGTAAGCTGTGCAGGAGAGATGGTAAAATTGGAAAAGGAACTTTTTTTCCTCAGTTCAGGAGTTTTTATGTAGCAGAGAAGAAGGGGAAGGAGTATTATAATGTAAAATCAGGAAAGTTTGTGGGGTGGTGACTTTGTATTGTTAAGGTGGGGGTGACTTTGCACTGTTGAGAAGGACAATGGGGCTGCTTGTACAACCAAGAGCAAATGAACCTCTCTGTATTTATCAACCAGCCAATGAAAACACATGTCCAGGCACTTGCTGCATAAATCTATGTATGCCTCCTTTCAGTTTCTTGTTCATCTCATGTGCTCTGCATCTTGTGTGCAGTTCATCCATCGACAGTTTGACCAAAGTTTTTGCTGATATTTTCCTTCATCTCAAAAATGTCTTAAAAAAAGAGACATTTTAGTTTCACAGCCGAATTTATGCTTAAAGTGATAGCTAAAGCTGAAGAAGTAGGAAATTGTCAAGCAGGCAAAATATTCCAAGTTGATTCAGCAACGTGAGATGAGTCACCACTCCACAACTAGAAAGAACAAAGAAATTCTCAGAAAAGTCAACCAACAGCGAGGAACAAATTGTCATGGGATGCCAAGTTGGCTGACATTAGAAAAGAACCTGCTGAGGAGGGTAACTTCCCAATGTGATGCTTTATTTCCCTGTGTCAATGGTTAAAATTAGTATGAAGGCTCAGATAAATTGCATAAGAAATGGGCTTGACAATTTTTCAAGTAGGACCTGTTTGATGCTGTTGTTTCATGCCACACACACAAACACACACACACAACCCAACAACAACAGATAATTCAAAATTGTGCAATTATTGGACAAAGCCTTCCCACTAGGAGAGAAAGATGCTGGCACAAAATTTGAATTACCCTGCCCCCGACTCAAACAAAGCTTACCATTTTCTGCTATCTTAATTACAATGTGGATTTTAATTTACCCCTACTATTGCTGTAAATGTTATCATGAAAGGGAATTGATAATAAACATGGACAAGATTCCCCTTTGCTTTGACTATCTGCCAAATTGCACTGTTGGCGTTTGTTGCATTAGCACACTAGCAATCAAAACTTCAGGCAATTAAAATACATTACTTACTATTGTATTGGTGTTCACAATGAACAGCAAAAAATCAGAGCCAGTGATCATTTTCAAACAGAAAATGGTTCCAAGGGTGAATTTCCAAAAGTCATAACCATTCAGGTCAACGAGAAGGAATGAATAAAAGAGCAAACGATGTTTACTTGGGTTAATTCCGAGTGCTGGAAATGCAACAGATCTTTTTTCCAATCAAACTGAATCTCATCATGGGCTTCATGACAGTACAGATTTGTGATTCAATTAAAACAGTCTGTAAAGACACCTCACCAAGAGCACCTTACGTTCCTTACTAAAAAAGCTGAAGCCATTGGATGTTAGCATTAACAAATCTTCTAAATTTAAGTGCACAAGCTTTGGGAAAATTGCACAAAAGAAGGATTGCATATATTTACCAAGAGCAGTAAGATGTCAAGCAACTTAAGTAGAAGCTGCAACCTGGAGGGGGGGGAAGCATGGGATGACGTTTCACCAGAAACTGTTAAAAATGTATTCTGGAAATCAAGTATATATCAGAATCCAGGTCAAAATCTAACAGACAAAAGTGATTGCAGCAGTGATAAAGAATCAAACAGTACCATTTTACCAAATGAATACCTTCATAAGTTTCATTTCGATTCTGAGGAATCAGATTTTTGAAAGCTTTCAATGATGTTTTTATTTCCTGAATATTTATAAGTCTTTTAGTTTATTGCTGAAAGAACCCAATTTTTTTAAAATGTACTCCTATGACTTATTCTGTATCAGTGTTACATCATTGCCAAGGTGTAATACCATACTCCTAATCTACATTGGTGTGATTAAACCTTGTAGTCTATCAATGCCACAGTACTCAACTTTATTTGTTGGGGGATAAAAATATAAAAAAGTAACCCAAAAGCACTTAAAAATGAGCTTTTTACTTAATAAGATAAGTTATTTTTTCTTTCTTACTTCTATCAATCCATGGGTTAACCTGTGACTGTCTGTTCTGTCAGAAATTATGATTCCCGATCAAGGTCTGTGAATTATATGACGGAAATTGCGGTACACAATTCAGAATTAATATGACTTGCTTCTGAGAGCAGATATACACACATATACCAGTACAGTATTTCTACAAAGTTCTAACATACAGCAAAATACTTTGTTGCCACACATTATCAGCTTTTTAGAAAATAGCACCAGCTGTGCATGTAGGAAGCAAATATATGGTTGAATTTAGCATAAATTAAATTTCTGGGAATTGCAAGTTTTAACAAGCAGAAAATAAAATCTTATTTGGCTGTTTAACAGAATTTCTGGGACAGCAGTCACCAATTTTCACTTTTTGTCAAAGAATGAATTTAATGAAAGTGCCAAAAAGGTTACAGCATTCTTAGATGATTGAGACAAATCTTAGAGTAAAGAACTTCAGATGATATCGAATGCAAGAGATAAATCATTGCAAACTTTCTTGACAGTAGGTCAACTATGAACAGGTAGTGAAACTGTCTTTTACTTAAATCACAAAAGATGACTAAATCAGAACCAGTTGCCATGGTTTCACATTTTTGTAGGGGAAATGTTTGATTCTTTACTTGTCATATGCACATACAGTTTTTGACAAAAGCACAAACTATGTGAATTGAAGAGTACTAATATTAAGTATGATGAGAAGCCCTAAACATATAAATTTGTTTTCATTTCAAACAACACTTTCCAATTTTGCAAATGATTTAGTTTTTATGATCTCACCATCCCCACTTTTATTAAAACTTTACAACTAACTTTTCAGATTGATCACTAGGGATATGGCAACCACACTTACCGAAGTATGACCAAAGTCTACAAAAGCACAAGGAGGATGGGCTTGTTTAAAATAATAACTTCAGAATTTTAAGCTAAATTCCTTCCCTTTATTAATGAATATAAAGCTTTAAGAATTCTTTCACAAAAATAAAAAAATCTGTTGCATTACTTTTGTTGAATATAGTTTAGTTCTGACAGCATACACAGTACTTCAGTAACATATACTGAAAATTTTCTATAATAAAAGGAAACATCTGTGATTGAAAGAATGGACTATTTGGGATGGCTTACCTACACAAAAGCAGATGTAGCAAAGGTATAATATTTGTACACTAAAAAGAAAAAAAAACAAGGATGCAATTGTGTTAAAAGTACATATAGCAACTCATTAACATCACAGCACCTCATGATTATGATACAGCAACAGCAAAGTTATCATTTGTAGCACAGTAGCATTAAATAGACATAAGAGATTCTTCAGATTCTAATAAATGACATGAATAAAGTGCAAAAGTCAAGCTTCTTATATCTTTGAGTCTGATGTAAGTACTAAACTGAAGTATGAAATGAAAACTGTGAACATTTATTTCAATTTTTAAAAAACTATTACAAAAATTTTGATTTTTCAGAATAACATTTAAGACTTTTTAAACAATAGTATTCATTCAACACTGGATGCATTTTTTCTATCACAATGATGAAAATGACAACACCTGCTTTTTATAGTTCTTAAAACATTTTCTGCTTTTTCGCATGAAACAATGTGGCTGATGTTAGAAATTTAGATCTATTTTCATTCCTGAGGGCTGAATTTAATGTGCATGTTTGTTTACCAAAACTAGAGTAACATAATAAAATCTTGTTCATATCACAAATCCGAATGCTGTAATATTACTTCTAAGAAGTTCATCAACTTCTTTCTATTTTGTCCCCCAAAACATGGACTTTTTTTTTATTTGTTATTGCGTGCCATCTCAGAGAAAGAAAAATTCAAGCAGCTACAAAAAATTTAACAAAGCAAAGAAAAACACCCTTAGCTATTGATCACCTGTGTGATGTGCTAATTGATTTCAGCCCTGACCTAACTGTGTGATCAAAGAGGTAAAGTACAAAAGCATGCTGTTAGTGACCATCAGCTGAAATCTGTTACCATCACCCTTTCCCCAGCCAAGCTCATAGCCACTGTTCTGTGCATATATAGCCACAGAACTTTAGTGTAACTCTGAAAATCTTAGCATTCTTGAACCCACCCAGATTAATTAGGTCTTTTTCATTGGAGAGTGGCAAAATTCTTAGCTCAAGTGATTCAGATTACTTAGGTCCTTGCCATTGGAGAGTGGCTATTTTCTAAGTTCCAGTGATTCAGATTACTTAGGCCTTTGCTGTCGGAGAGTGGCAAAATTCTTAGTTCTAGTGATTCAGAAGATTCACAATCATTACTTATGTCTCTGCCATCAGAGTGGCAAAACCCTTAGTTCCAGTGATTCAGCAGGTTCACAATTATATATGCTGGTAACTACTGAGAAAGAGAGAGAGTGGGAAAGCATGTCCACAAATTTGTGGGGTAACTGATTAATCAGGTTTTATGGCACTTAAATTTAGGCCTCTCCAACAAATTTTGCTACTCTCCAATGTCTTTGCCATTGGAGAGTGGCAAAATTCTTAGTTTCAGTGATTCAGCAGGTTCATCATTACTTCTGTCTTTGTCAATGGAGAGTGGCAAAATTTTTAGTTCCAGTGATTTAGCAGGTTCACAATCATTACTTCTCCTGACACCCACTTAATCAACAAAAATGGAACATTCAAGCGTATCATGTGTTCTACATTTCCTTTAAAACTGTGGGTGAGCTTCTCAGACATTATATATCATCTACTCATCATGATACATGGCCACACATATTAAGCTTACTGACTTCCGACGAGGTGTTTCTTATTGGGTGCCATATCAGCAATCTGTCAGTACATGAGATTGCAGAACAATTGCAAGAGCCATGGTCAACTGTTGAAGACGTTATTAGTAAAAGAAAACGTGAGGCTTACGATAGCCAAAAAGCATTCAGAAAGGCCAAGTAAGTTGATGGAAAGGGACAAGATAATTCTGAAACGTGTCATTTGTGGGTACCATCATTTTTCTGCACAAATCATCCTCAAAAGAATTTAAGAATTCAACACGAGTGAGTGTGTGCACTAGAACAGTTTGTAAGGAACTGCACAAGTTAAATTTCTAGGGCTGAGTTGCTGCATATAAGACATTAATAACTCGTAAGCAACTTGCTTGGTGCAGTGTCCATAGACCCTAGTCCAATGGAAATGAGTGTTAAAGAGTGGCAAATCATGTTACACCACTTTTAAATCTGACAGTCGTAACTGGGTGTGGTGTGTATCAGGTGAGGTGAATGGTATCTGCCAGAATGTGTCATCCCAACTGTTAAATTTGGTGGTGGCAGTGCCAGGGTTTGGGGATGTTTCTTGTGGTATGGATTCCAACCATTGATGGTTGTGGAAGGAAACATGAATGCTACAAAGTACTGGAACATTCTAGACAACGTCACACTGCCTACACTTTACAGAGACGGGTCACTCTTGTTTTAGCAAGACAATGCGCTGTGCCATAAAGCATGCTCCATTTTGACATGGTTTGGTGATATTAGTGTACAGAATTGGGAGTGGCCAGCTCAAAGTCCTCATCTCAATGTTTTATATGAGGCTCTTTGGGATGAACTTGAATGTTGGATATAGGCTAGAACAACATGTCCAATTTATGTGTCTCAACTGACCACTGCTTTGCTGGAGGATTGGAACAACATACCTACTTACCAGAATCTCATTGAAAGTGTGCCACGTAGAGTGCACAATGTAATTGTGGTCTGGGGGGGGGGGAGGCAAATCCATATTGATTTTGCCATAAATGATGTAGTACTGTATAAAAAGCACCAGTGTCCAAAGACTTTTTCCACATAGTGTATAAGCACTACAAGGACTCACTGGTTGTAGTGTAGGAATAAGAAATCCTGTTCTTTCTACGTGACAGTTATTGCCTGTTTCTATTCTTTTTTTCAGCAACTTTTCTTATTCAAGATTAGCTGTTCTTTTATAATCTACTGCTACATGTGAACAAAAATGTACAACATACTATTTAATGTAAAAAAAATATGCATAAAACTGAAATAAAAAGAATTAAGTAGAACATAATAAGCATTATTTTTATTAATGAACTGTAGGTGCACTAAATATGTGCCTTCATAGTTGGGATAAAAAAAACTGGTAAAAATTCAAATGCAATTATTCATGACATATAAACAGTTACAGACAGGATATATTACTATTTATAAACAACAGCTGCCTAACTTTTTGTACAACCAACCTAGAGCCGAAAGAAAAGTTCAAGCAGCTCCAAAAAATTAAACAAAGCAAAATACGATCCCCTTAGCTTATTGATGCCTTTTGAGTGTAAAAACAAAAATGGTTGCTTCCAACCAATATATTCTTATGATATTATGCATGGAAATTTCATGAATATAACCTACAGCATCTATCACTCAATATCTTTTCAGACCTAGAAAATTTTTTTCACAGGGAACAGCTGTAGCTGTGATATGAAAACGAGATCAAACATTTTTTTCAATCCACTGAAATGGAGGAACTTATCTATGTTCCTCCATTTCAGTGGATTTTCAGTTCATGGTAGTAATACCTCATTCATATAAATTTGCATCTCTAAAATTGCTATAAATTCTTCTGTTTCTGAAGACTTGAATTGTGCGCAGCTTTGCAGTCAAAAATACCCCAGATAGATCTTATGTCATTCTTGCTACTACATGGAAGTGGTAACATGTTGTTTACATTACCATGCCTGATCTAATATGTTGAGAAACCATCTTTTTTAATTCTTTGAATAAAGCTCCTGTTGAGAAATGGCTTCCTAGTTTCTTAATTCAATTACTAATCTAAATCCAGAAAGAATTCTAGACTCATTCAATGAATTAGATGATTCCCTTAAGTTCAATATTGAACTTCAAAAAGAAAGAAGAATTAACTTCTTAGATATTACTATCTATTATGAAGATGAAAAATTCCTCACTAGTTGGTATAAAAAACCAATGAATACTAACAGACTACTGGATTTCAATTCCTATCATCCAGTTTCTATTTAGAAAAATGTAGCAAGTCAGTTTTTAGAAAAAAATAATAAAATAGTTTCTACAGCTGATAAAAAAGAAGCCCATAAAGAAGAACTTAAAGTCATACTTGCAGAGAATAACTATCCTAAAGAAGAAATTGAGAAGCTTCTGAATTTTAAGGGTATGAAGAACCCGCAAAAGCAACAAGTAAAATTCACTAGAAAAATTTCTTATCACAAAGGTTTATTTGAGTCTTTAAAGAGAATTAGTAAGAAGTACAATATTAGGCTAGCTCCAAGTTTAGAGAACAAAGTTAAAAATTTTTTTCCCTAAAATAGTTCAAAGAGAAGAAGATATTTTAAAAAAGCAAGGAGTTGTCTATGAAGTAAAATGTAGTTGTGGATTATCTTACATAGGTGAAACAGGTCGCAGACTAGAAACTCGTATAGCAGAGCATAAAGCAGCTATAAAAAATTGCTCTAACAAGACCGGATTAGATAGGCATGTTAGAGAAACTGGGCACAGCATGGATTGGAATTCCCTTAAAGTCATCAGTTTCCAAAGCAATTTTCAAAAAAGAAAGCTGAAAGAAGGAATAGAAATTGAGAAAAATCAAAATTCCATCATCAATGGCTGCAAAGGATTTTCCCTGCCTAACATCTGGCAGGATTTGGTGAAAAGTAACCTAAACCGCCAAGGTTAACCGTAACCGTCAAGGTTACGGTTAGTGACAGGAATAAGTGACAACAACAAGACAGCCTGAAGAAGGAGAAGAGTTTTCTCTGAAAATTTGCAATTTAAATGAAAAAATTTCCTAGTAAAATTCCCATAATAGTTGTTTTAGATTAGTAATCTTTTTTAATGTCGCCTGTAAGGGTCACCCAAAATTAAATTGTGAAATGTACATATGTAAATAACTAATGGCATTTTAGAACAATGAGGATGAACATTTTTCTCAAAGGTCACCAGTTAATCTTACTGATGGATAATGAGCAAGAGTGTGTCGACGCCTAAGGGCCCTTGACCTCGCAGAGACCAGCAGCCACCTTGGATTAACCGTGGAAAAGTCACCTACAACGGCGGCCTGACTAGGAGGGGACCATCGGCGTTTGTACTTAAATCATGTATGTGTTATGATTTTTTTTTGTTTTTGGCTGTTTCCGAGGACATTGTTGAGATTAAATCTCTTGGGTAGCCCATGCGGGGTATGGGCCATGTGCTAAGGGTGCAGTTCATGCACGTGTAGCTGTTGGTTATCAATCCCAGGGGCAACGAGCCAAGTAGTGGTCGGCTGAGACCAAGAGGGAGAGGACTTACCATTGAAGGGGATCGAAAAATGTCACATAGCATTATGTTTCTTTAAACTTCTAAGTTGCTCTTTAATTGTAAAAAGGAGTGCACAGATCAAGGCTTTTACATTATAATCGAACAAAGCATATTTGCATCGCATTTCTTCACTTACATTTTGCAGCCCTTTGTACAAAAACTTTATAGACAAACAGGAAACTTTTTCAAAGATCGTAACAACATTATGTTGTTGTTGGACTACAATGGTGACGGCAAGTGCATTGAACAGGAATCGTCAAAGTGGCCACTGCAAAAAAGCGCCAAGTAACATCGACAGCTAATCATTTACCTAGAACAACTCACTGATGAAGGCTTAAACAATGTAAGCTGAAACTAGTCTGAGAATATTTACGACAAGAATACGTTGTTGTACTGCTTTCATTCTTGGTTTCCTTTTATGACGTTTATTAGTCTTTCAAGGTAACATTTTTTACCACATCGTTTCAATTTTAGGCCTAAGGTACCTGACCTCCAGTATCGTTTCATCCATTGTATATTCCTTTATAGTTCATTCTTCAACAATTGTAGATATTTATTAGACAAGACATGACTGTTGTACATAAAATTACTTATACAAGTCAACAGTTCTACCAGAACTCTTGCATATGGAGAGTCGACTATTGCTCAAGTTTTTTCGTACAACCCCTCTTTTTTTGTGGAATAACTTTTTTACGGGTTTTATACAGGTTATTTTTCATGAAAGTTGGTTGTCAAATTTTCGAACTAAAGGCTAGTTCGTCATCAGGACTACGACTTAATGTGAATAGTCCTGATGACGAACTAGGCTTTAGTTCGAAAATTTGACAACCAACTTTCATGAAAAATAACCTCTATAAGACCCGTAAAAAAGTTATTCCACAATCACTATGAATAGAGGTGCCATAAATTCCTTTCCAACCCTCTTTTTTGTTTGTCACTAGTGAAATTCCTTTGTTTGGTCAATAATGACGGCATTCTCGGTAACATACTATCAGTATGTTGGAAGTAACTACTAATGACGTAATATGCTTTGTCAAGGAAACTATCAAGGTAAGCTTTAGTTATTCAGAACCTTGGAATTATACTTACAACTTATATTTATAAGTTCAGACTTGTAACGATGTAGTACACAGTTTTGCACTTCTTGAAAATAAGAACTAATAATAACTTGAGAAACAGTACAGCAAACTTCGGAATTTATGTTCTGCAGTAATGATAATTTAGGAAACTTGCTTCTCTCCACTTAATGTTATTGTTATGGTTTCTAATGGTTTCAAAACTTCAATGATGTTTTTACAGCATTTTATAACTCAAAAAAATTGTTTAACTTTTAATATGTCAAATTTCATCTTGTGGAAACACCTTGAATAAGCTTAGCTTTATTGGCAGAGTTTCCCCTTGTGATTCTCTTAGTTCGATAGCAGCAATTGAAGTTTGAAAAATGTAATAGTTGATTTGACTTTTTCTATCAAATTGTTTATTTTTTTTTAGTCCATCCTAAGCAATTCAGTTGATAGTATGTGCCATGAAATTTAAATGTTTCAACTGTAAAATTTCTAATATTGCTTTCTTAATATTCCATTCATTATTGGATACTGTCAGAATAATACTTCTCTCAATACCCCATTCCATAACAGCTTCAGAGATGCAGCAAAATTTTTGCTTGTATGGTGCTCATTCTACGCAGTCGCATTCCAATAAAATATATCTAATTTGAAAATTATCATTCACAAAATGCACCAGAACAGCTAAAAAAAAAAAGTATCACAATTTACTGATGTCAATAAACTGGTTGTTATTGTTACGTGTTCAGCATGCCTTAAAGCATCAGTCACCTCATTTTTTGTTAACAGTTCTATAACCAGCAGGGTAGCACTGAATTTGGAACTGTTTTCTGTTTAGCCATGCATACTGCAAATTTAAAGTTGTTGCAATATAATTTTTGGAAACCAGCACTCCCCACAATGAAAAATGGTGGTAAAATTTTGGCAAATAACTCCTGCATCAATTGTCTTTTGGGTAAAGTCACCTTTTTATTGACGAATTGTCTGATATTGGATGCGTACTTGTTGGAACTGTACTTTTACTTTGTACCATGTGGTGGGGCTGAGCTCTCACATGCTTTACTGATTTTTTTTTTCAGCATTTTTATTCTCATTACTGAAAACAATTCTGTTTTCCACATTTAATTTCACAGTTGCATGCTCTTATTTTCAATAGATTTGAAGTACATTGTTTATATCATAAATATTACCTGCTGACATATGGAGCACGATGCACAGGACGTGCTGTAATTACTGACACAGTAAAATAAATCCACACAGCAGAAAACTGCCCCCCTAGCAGTAAATCAGGGCCGGTTTGACAAAACACTAAAATTTTTGGGTGCCAAGATTTGGAGCTGATGAAATCAAATGAGTTAATAAATAAAAAAACAAAACAAAAAACAAAAACAAAGGCAATTTTATTTTCTGTTGTCTTTTTGATTTTCTATATATCTTGCAAATTGTTATTCCTTGAGTAAGTAGGCAACAGAGATATGTGCTTATAGACTGAGTAAATAAGTCAGATTGCAGTAAAGTCGACGCCGACAAAAAAGCGTGCATCTGTCAAAAAACTGCCATAACCTGGGCCTGTCCCTACGCAGCATGCAAGTCAGCTAAGAGCGACACAAAACATTTAATGAACCTGGATTCTGTATTATCCGGCTTTCAACGGAAATATCAAGACTATCAACTTCATCTATCACAAATAATGGCAATACTTAATGCCTAAAGTTGTTTTTTTTGGGTGTGCGGTGGGGGGTCAACGACCACCACGAGTAACTCAATGGGCTATAAGCAGTCGCCTGTCCTTAATTCTGGGCCACTTGTTCCAGGAAAGGGAGAGAGCTGGGGTCCTAAGAAAAAACTAACGTCCATGTCTCACCGGGATTCGAACCCGGGCCCTATCTAGGATAAATGGTCACAGGTCAAAGCTTAGATCCCTATGCAACTGGAGCAGCTTACCTAAAAGGTTAGTAACTGTCACACTCAGATTATGTTCTAATGAGAACAGGGGTAAGAGTAAGAGATACCCTACTACTATATTAAGTCCGCTGGAGTTCTTTTTTACCCCCCCCCTTTTTTTGTATCGAGGAATCCAAAAAGAACCTTGTTGAATTATCTGCATCTTCGATAGAATACGAAGTTGGTGGTGATATAGATTTGAAGAAATTTGTCAGTAATTTTGCAAACAATAAAGCATGCAAAATGAAATTTTTATTTACATTGGACCAGTAAGTAAGTGGACATGTGACGTACCACTGAGGTGATACAAGAGTCAAAATGGCAGCAAATTGCAGCGATAAGCTTTGTCGGTGTAGTCGAATCGATAGAATAGTTGATTCCGAAGAAGACAGATGTGGTTCGAATACCATCACCGGTAAAAGGGCTCCTCACCTCTCTAAAGGGGTGGCAATATATGTGACATCGGTAAAGTGACACAAGAGTCATAGCGGCAAGTTGCAGCGATAAACCAAAGTCGGCATAGTTCAGTGGGGAGAATAACTGGCTCTGGAGCGAAGAGACATGGGCTATATTCATCACGGCAGAAAAAGTGTTTTGTTTTCACAATGTAGTTTCCATTACTTTTTTTTTTTCTATTCAGTTTACATTGTATTCTTTTATCTTGAAATTATTGCTGAATAAATGCAATATGTTTGATGACACAAAGAATAGCAAAAATTTGGGGGCACAAGGCTGATGGCCTGCCTAGGGTGCCAAACACCCTAGAACCGGCTCTGCAGAAAATATGTACTGGAAAAGATAGCTACGACTTTTTCCAGTGCCACGCTGTAAGAACAGAGCTCAATACTACAGAAGATAGCTATGGTGCTTTCAGTTGCACACACAAAAGAATAGAAAGCAACAGCAGGAATGCACTAATAGAACAATAAAACTGAACATCCAGTTCTCGCATCACTTCCGAAAGTAGCCATATGCAGTTACCAGCATGATTGGTCTAATTGTCAAACACAGGGAAAGGAGAAGGCTCGGTCCCCAATAGGTGTTGCTATTGCGGTAATAATTGGATGAAAATGCTACTACAAAGCAGCGTTCTCACTGGATCTACGCCCTTTAACTTTCCTTCCCTCCAAATAAAATGAGTATGGCTTAACTGACAGATAAAATAGAGATCTTTTAGCTGCACAGGAGACAGAAAGCAGGTATTTTATTAACAGAACAGACTGTTTCTGTTCAGAAGAAGAAACTGGCGGCAAAGAACAGGCTGTTCTTCTATTCCCCATCCCCACTGTAGTACACATATACTTCTCATTGTTCAACTGGCCATCTGAACCAGGTCTGGCACAATGACAATGGGACAATGCATGAGTGATTGTGAGATGAAACAAAAAACCCTGCACCCTGACCTCAATGCTACATACATAAATAATGCATATTATTTATAAACTATATGGTATATATATAATGAACAGTGCAGGTACACATTGTTTATATACTACACATACATTACATTAACTAGCTACACAACAATTAACTACTAGTGCCTGTGAAATTTAACTTCACACCTTTCTTGTATCAATTTTTCCCCCAGTATCCTAGAAAACTTTCGAGAATTGCATTTCTGAATTTGTTACGTGATGTTAGAGATTTCTCAACAATTGTGAAATTCAACTTCAAAAACTGAATTTTTGAAGTCCAATTTTGCACTTCAGAACATTTAGGCAAACTATGGAGATGAGTTCAGCTCTGGATGCTAAAGTCCTGCTGCAATAACACCCTACAGTGATTTTTTGTCGATTCTGCAACAACAATATGATATAGAAACAGGATTAATGTAACAAAATTATCTGATATAGATACAGCTGCCAAAATGATAAAAGCAGCCTTCCTTTCAGAATACCCAACAGTTTTGAATCTGGAAAGGCACCTTTAATTAATAACCACTTCATAGCATCTTCAGAAATGACATGATTGAGGATTACCAAATTTCTACAGAAAACTTGAAAACCTGGATTTCCAGATTTTGAATATTACCAAAACCCGGAATTTTGGGCTACACCCAGGCAACAAACAGGCCTGACAGTGCCCAACCACATACTACTCATGCATCTGCAGCCTTAAAATTGTACTCTCCAAATCTGCCTCCCAGTGGCGTAGGAACAGGGGAGGGGGGGCACTGTCAGGCCTGTTTGTTGTCTGGGGTACAATGTACCCCCCAAATTTTGGAGAGGGGTACATTAATGTCTACTGCACCCCCCAGATATGAGCAAACACAAACCAATCATTCATAAAGAGTGAACTGTAAAATTTATATGCTACTTATTTTTTTTATTCTCTTTTTTTTCAAAGAAATATCACGGGTCATCTGGTTTTTTTTTTATATCCGAAGCTTGTAGTGGTGGGAGGCTTTTCACCCACCAAAAACTGGCCAACCATCTAACAAGCAATTGCATGAACACTTGAATGTCATACATAGTGCTATCTAATAATAGGAAATGATATGCCTTGCTGTCTGATGGCATGCTAACACAGCTTGCAGTTAAAATATTTGCAAATAAATAAAGTCCAACTATTAGCACACCTCAAAGCTCTGTGCATGTGGTGCTTTGCATAACTTTATGCCAACCCACTTATGCTGTCATAATTTCAGAATTGTAGCAGTGTAACTTTTGATTTTTTAATACTTGTATTACCATCATAGTTTTCATTGAAGATCACATAATATCTAACTCCAATCACCAATTAATGCTGAGTTTCATCATCATCGTAAAATACTTTCATAGGCCAAATTCGTGCAAACTTCTACAAAAACCAGCATTGTGGGCCATCATTAAATAAATTCAAATCGAGCACCACGGATGCTAAAACCCTTACTTACCGTCAACGCAGTCACGATTACAGGCAAACCCTTAAAATTAGAAAAAGCTGATGTTGTCAACTCAAATGGTTACTAATACATCCAGCATGGAATTGAATTTAAGGTGTTGAACAAAGTAATGTTTACAACAAATAATTGAATTAAAGTAGTAAATTAACAGGAACTTAAAAACCAATACATATATACTGTATATTCCTATTCCTTTATCACATAAATATGGAACTATCTATATATATGTTGTTTTTCTTTTACAACAGTTCATGTCACCAGAAACATCTCCGTATGACATATTTATGTCTTGAGATACATATTCCTTAATCAAACCACAAACTCCCAAAAGCAACTGAATGTCTAAAATAAGTTTAAGTATGCAAGCAGAAAGTATAAATATTTTCAATATAAATCATGTTATCTCCATTTCTTTTTTTCCTGTTTTTTTTTTCTTTTTTTTTTTTAATTTCTGTTTGATATCTATAATGATTTGTCAGGAGTGATAAGGAGGTACCACTACTATTTGGGTGACATGTTCAAAATTTTGCTTCATGAACAAAAAAAAAAAATAAAAAAAAGAATTGCCTTGCTGTCTGAAAATAAATAAATAATAGGAAACATATTCCTAAATCAAAATACAACACGGCGTCGACATGGCATAGTCCGATTGAGAAAGCGATGTGAATCCGGCTTTGTAACAATGAGCGATCAACACGCAACTACCCACTGAAGGTGACTATGATATAAAATAGTTGAAACTAGTTTGGGCATATTACCTGCGGGAGTACCTGGCTCTTCCATTGAATTGTTCGATTCACTTGTTCTAGTTCATCGTTTTTCCAGGTTGTACAGCACTTCTTTTATAATCCCTTGTTCACTGATTCATTATCACTTCGTGCTTTCCTTCTTCACAATATTTTACGTATGTTTGTTCATGGAATCTTCTTTGCTTCATGATATCCGCGGCAACAACTAGTTACGTTTTCTTACTACAATTTGACTTTTTAATTCAGTTCAGGATTTTACTGCAATTCAAGATTTCACTCCAGTTCTTGTTCCTAAATTACGTCATTCATCAGACAGACAACCCTTCCGAACAAAAAGACGAATATCCGGGCTCTACAACAATAACTCAAAGTGAATACACAGCTAAGAAAAAGCCAAGTGAGTGCATTTTAATAACATTAAATCCATGATTGACGTTACAGTGTACCATTTTATATATTTCATCTTGCCGCGGGTAATCAATTTTGTAATGAATAACATGTGAAACAGTACCGTGTCCGTCACGATTTACATTAGTGACAGACACTATAGAATAACATAAAGTCACGTATTAATGGTTCGATTAGTTCATTAGATGAACTATCCGAATGTAAGTTGGACAAAAAAAGTTTGAAAACAAGACAACATTCTTCAAGCAGAAATACTGTGACAAGTAATTGTTCCTAGTATAACAAATGACACACTATCCTATATCTAGGGTTTTGTACATATTTATAAAAAATATAAGGGTCATTTAAATGAAAATAAACCGACGGACAGAGCAAACTGCCAAATAGGTTTACCGCAGCAGTGTCGAAAAAAAATTTAATTGGCACAACAGTAGTGATATGATGCAGTGAAATGTGGTGCTGCAATCATGCAACAACATACGCTGTTGGCCTTTGTACAGGACCTTGTGCAGGTGTTCAGCTCAACCATGTACGATAGAAACAATGGATTTTGAACAGAGAACAATTATCCGGTTTTTAACTATAGAAGGTGTCGGGAGTGCAGAAATTCACATACATGAGACTGACGAAGAGAAAAAAAAGCTGAACTTTTTAACCGCATGTGTGAAAAATAATAACATGCTGCAAAACAGCATGAATATAATGTGGCGTGAGAGCAAGACAAAATTGTTCACTGAAATTTATTATGTAAATATTAAGCTGGAGCACATCACTGTATTCAATATATATATATATATATATATATATTTTACATCTAACAGCAACACAGGATAAATGTAACATCGCAGAGAAAAAAATATGACTGCCGGTGAAATCTATGCTCTATCCGACTTCCATTTTAGGAAAATTTTCCTCCATTTTGAAGCTTCAAAACAAGTATTTATGGAATAAAATTATATTTAGCAACATTACTGGGTAGAAAAAACGTCGTGAGAAAACAGGATTATGATTACGGGAGAAATGTTCACTCTGTTTAACATTTGTTTCCGAAAGTTTTGAAAATCGGATTCTCCCCACCACCATCATATTACTACCACCAACAATCCCTCCCAAATTTGTGTTCGGTTCGGCATCGATCTCAGAAACCATCAAAATGACGATGGAAAACGTGGAATTCTTCGAATGCACTGAAGAATCTCATGCCTGAAAGATTACTGGGAAACTTTGGCGCCAACTTTCGTTTTCGGAATTTTTCGTCCATTTTCAAGCTGAAATGCAAATATTTATGGAATAAACTTAGATTTAACAATAATACTGTGCAGAAGAAACATCGTGAGAAAAAGAAACCGTGATTACAGGGGAAAATTTCACTACTTTAACTTCAGTTTTCGAAAGTTTTGAAAAACTAAATACCATCCCCAGACCGAAAAATGATACCCCCCCAACTAATCCTCCAAAATTTCCCTTCAGTTCTGCATTAATATAAAAAATAACCCAAATGATGATAAAAAAAGCAGAATTCCGCGAATTCGCGGAAGAATCTCATGTACGAATTCATCGCCACATGAGTAACATATACAAAAACCGCACGTCTGTCACATGTTAAAGACTGGAGTATGCGATTCCAAGAGGGGTGGTCATCGTTGACTAATGACTCACGGCCAGGGCAAGCACACCATGTGATTGCCTATTTGCCTATGTTTCCGTCACTGAAGTGAATGGTCTTATTCAGGAAGACAGAAGAGTCATGGCGGACGCACTTGCTGCCAAAGATGCAATCAGTGTACAGAGTGTGTACACTATTATCTAGGATAGAATATATATTTTCTTTATTATTTTTATATTATTTTCAAGGGAGTTTTTCGGTATTTTTTTTTTTTTTGACAATGTAAATAAGGACATAAAAAGTTTGACGTTATGCACATAGTTTTCTTTTAGCATGTAAATAATTTTTTAAGCACATTTAAAATTGTAATGAAGTAGCTTTTAATAATAAGTTTATTTTAGTTTCGAATTTTTCAGTGTTAAATCTTTAAAATTACCATTTTTAAAACAGGGAATTATAAGTTTAATAAAATGTGAACAGTATGTTATGTTGCTGAAAAAACCCCTCAGATGAATCACACCTTTAGATAATGTGCATGTCAGTCACCAATGCTAGAGAGGTACGTGAACCTATTTTTGCTCTATGATATCTTTATGAGCATGATGTGGTCATACTTTTTAGTAGTATGGTGTGTTAAATGATATGAGTTTCTTAAGTAACTAGATATCAAAATTACGATCGTTATCTGGGATCGTCTGCAGTACTGGAAGATTTGCACGCAGTGGGTGCCACACAATTTGCAATCTGTGCAGAAAAACATTCATTCGCATAGGTGTGTCCTTGGAACAGGAACTGCAAATCATGAGGAAGGTCACCCTTTCATCGACAGAATCATTGTGGGAGATGAAACGTAGTGGTTTCATTATCAACCTGAAAGCAAAAGACAAAGCAGCCAACAGCAGCACAACGTCAGCTCCTCTGCCAAAGACGACAAAGGGAAAACAGACAAGTGCATGAAAGGTAATGCTGACCTTTTTCAATCACAAGGGCCCCCTGTTGATCAAGTTTCTTGACACCGGAAACGCTGCCCAGTATGCAGATATATTCAAATCTGCAAGCATCACTTAAGTCCAAGTGGCGCCGCGGATAGTCTAGTGGGCAGCGTTTGTGACTGCCATGGGGGAATCTCAGGTTTGTTACCCGGCAGGTACGAATGCTCGAACCAAAAAATATCTGCCGCGTATCGGATGGGCATGTTAAGCTGTCGGACCCAGGGTACCCTCCCCTCCCTTTCTATCTCACTTCCGTGTCACTTTCCTATCAGGCACTCTAGCCCAAATCTCCTAGCTTCCTATTTCTAAGGGTTGTTTAAGATCTGGGGTCAGACCCCCTTCCTAAAATCAGACTTCCCTTTCTAAAATCCTCTACATCTGATCTGAAGTCCCGGGCTGCTCACTGCAGCAGTAATTCTTCATCATGACAACACCTACCCCCCACACTGCAAAAACTATCCAGCATTACTATTCTTAATTCAGGAGGCAAACACTCCAGCACACAGCCCAGATTTGTACCCATGTGACTTTTACATTTTCAGGGAGCTGAAGAAGCATCTGCAGGGTCACAGATTTCACTTTGATGAAGAGGTGCAGGACACTGTTCGGGAATGGTTCTGCCAACAACGCACTCTACACACGAGAAGTCGAATGTCTAGTGTCACAGTGGGATAAGTGCCTTAATAGCAACTAGGATTATTTTTAAAGTAAGTCGCAATATCTTTCTCATACGCCCTTTGGCTCCTTTTCATTTGAATGACCCTTATAAATTGCAGGACTTTTCCAGAAGTTCATAAAAAAATTGCAGAAGCTTAAATTTTTGCTAGAATTATAGTGCTTTGTTTTATATTTTGAAAATTGGAGTGAAATTCACTAGGCATTTAGAACTCCTATGAAGTCTTATGGGTTCTGCTGTTACAAGAGCTTTTTTCAGTGTGTGCTACATCTTCAATGAAGTGGCAAAATTTCCCCATATAAAAATTACAGTGTATAAAACTTATATGAAGCAATCTGGAATTTAGCACAATGATAATAATATAAAATAATTTTGCAGGGACAGTGTAGATTCCATATTCCAGTCTTCTATTCCCATGCACATTGGCAGTAGGGAGTCCAGATATCCACAGTCATCTATTCCCCCCACACACACTGGTGGCAGGAGGGCCAGATATTAATCTCCTGCAGTGGGGAAAGTTCATGCTAGAAGGAATGGCCATTTTAGATTCATGGAAAGGTTTCCACATGCTATTGTGACTTCAACTGCACACAGCAGCCATTCCACAAACCAAGATCACTGGAAATATGGCATTCACACATCTTGCATTCTTTTACCAGAATGAAAGAGATAACATCATGTTTCTGAACTGCATGGAAGGGATGTCATTGCAAGCAGACACCAAAGAGAGCTAGAACAAAGTGATGCAATCAATCCCAAACATTAGAAAAAAATATTGCAAGAAAAAATTCTAGGACTTTTCCAAGATTTTAGGGGTCGTGCAAACCCTGTATACCAATGCTGAGTTTGGGCTCAATTTCAAGAGCCTGAGCCCGAATTTTATATTGCAAGATAGAGCTGAGGCCCAAACGAGCCTGAAAACTTTGACTAACCTGTTTACGCATTAATAAAAAAAAAAACCTCAACTCTAAACAGACATTCACTCTCTTCCCTTGCAATTAACTGATGCTGCAATCTACGTATGTTGCTCAACAGAATTAGCAGGGAGTTGCAGCATGAAGGTAGGGAGCAAAATTTCATTGGTGTTCTCTCTATTGTATCTAGAACCTACAATTTTTGAAGAAGATTTACCTTCTCCATAGAAATCCACTAATGCATGACCTATGGCATTTGCTCCCTAAGCCCAGAATAAATAGCAAACTCGAATCCCCACTTCTCACACAGACATCAAAGAATTCTCTTTACCAACCAGAAAGTGTAAGGAAAGTCTCATATGCTAAAATCATACGAAATCACATTAAATAAAGAAAAAAAAAAAAGAAGAAAATTCTCTTTCTTTGAGTTCATGCCCAATTCAGACCAGGGGTTTTGCTTCCGGCTTAGCCCGACTCAGCACTGCTGTATACCCTATGATTCCCCATGCCCACATTTTTTATTGATTAATGATCCTTATAGGTATTTTCAAGAGAAAGGAATTGGCTACTTTGATTTAAGATAATTTACTCCAGAAAAGAGCCAGTACTACTGATTTAACACAATGCCTATACTTTACCTAGAATTTGAAACCCAAGGTCATCACTGAGGCAAACATCCTAATTACACCTGGTGACCATTAAAAGGGTCAACAACACCAGAGTACCTCAACTTCTGAAATGTTTCCATTAACTAAAACAATACTGGAGATGTTTCTGGGACAAATAATACTGCAAATTTAGTGGTGTGGCCATCCTAATTTTGTTGAATTACACTAAAATAAATATAAATTCCCTGAACAGAAAAATTCACAGATAAAAAAAATAATTCTGAAGTACATACCAATGTGAGAATTTATATTATATGAATAATTACACACAGAAAATGAATTGACAGTACAACAAAAAAATCATAAGGACAAACACATACTTTTAAAGTAAAGATAATTTGCAATGCAACATAAACTTCTTTGTGTTCTAGGAAAATATGCTCACAATGGTGAGCTCCTTTATTTTGCAGCAGATGTTTCGTGTCACACAACGGATCAAGTGATTAATCCAAATAATCTTGTGACTGAAAAATGTTGAAAATCCCACAATTTTTAAAAATATGACAAAGATTGGACACTTCAAAAATCATGAGATTTACATTACCATCACACAGCTGCCCATTGTAATACTTTTCTTGGAAAACCAGACATAGCAAATGCAAAACATGACTAAAAAGCACAAATGAAGAAACATACACAAGCCTGGCACAAACATTGCAACAAAAAATAAAATGCAATATATAATAACTTAAAAATAAAATACAGTAAAGAGTTAGTAATAATTTAGTTCATGTAAATATATATGAAGGATAACAAGCACAAAATAAATTAATGTAACGTCCAATCTTTGCCACTAATTTTGGCTTCAAACCCTTATACAAGTCTTTCACAGAACTCCACAAATTGGCTGAATGTTTATATACAATTTTTCTTTTAATTCATTCAGCAATTCCAGTGATGGGGAGCACCAAATTGAACTACAATTCTAGTCAATCTTTCATGTCAAAAACCTTCCACAAAACTTGAAGGAAAGAGGCCTGTTTTGCCAGTCCGTTGCAAAGTTCCTTTATACCATCCATCTTCTCTCTTCTTATGCACATAGACAATATCACCAACTTTTAGTTCTAATTCATATTCACCATTAGGTGGGTAAGGCACAATACACCGAAACCTATAATAAAAGGGGGAAAGAAATCTAATTTTTCAGGAAATTTTACATGTGGGGTAAAAGAGAAAAAACAAACTGGCACAGAAATGAACTTGATAACATTAGAAGAAAAAAAAAAAAAAAAGAACAATGGCACACTGCTTAACTCTTTTGAAGACACGCACACACACACACACACACACACACACACACACACACACACACACACACACACACACACAGTTTTTTCAGTTCATGTCATAATGAAAAGTATTCTGATGACAGGTAAATCTTCTCATTTTCATTTTCTTCTCTATAAAACAAACAATATTTTACCAATAAAAAGTTTTTGGAATCATAAAAGATATCCCTAGAATGTCAAGAATAACTTTTCTGTAGGAGCAATAGCCATACATTATTTCGATGAGTAAATTATGGGTTGTCAACACCAAAACAATAACAAACAAATATAAATCTGTGTTTTATTGGTGTAGGAAAAACAATATAGTCTTCCACAAACTTTCCCTGTCAATGGACGGCTTCATCAGGCAGATTTAATTATGTGTATGCGAATTTGTCTATTTTAGTTGATTCTGTTTCTGTTGTAGCCACCTGATGAAGCCGTCCGCTGATGGGGAAAGCTTGCGGAAGACTATGTTGTTTTTCCTACACCAATAAAACACAGTTTTATATTTGTTTGTTATACATTATTTCCCCAAAACATGTTGGTTTGCATCTATTTCCCTTTTGTTGTGGTCAAACCACTGAATCTACCCACAAAATTTACTATCACTGAAGAACTTAAGACCCTCAAGAATGGGCAGAACCTCCACCCCCAGACACACATATAGGCCATTCAAAAAGGGACAAGACTGACATCATAACCCAAAACAAACCCATGCAGAAAAATGCAGCTGCCTGTGTCAGAACTCCTGCAAGGTCAGTCAAAAGATGACGTGTCATTACAGCACTTTGTCAGTTTATTCTTGTAGTAGACAGCGTAGTGTTCAGATGTGTTTCTGTAACTCAGTATGAATTTAAAACTGGAGCAAAGAGCAGATATAAAATTTTGCATGCATTTGAATAAAACTGCTACAGAAATGCACAAAATGATTAAAACAGCCGATGAAGAAGATGCTTTTTCCCATGCAAGAGTTTTTGAGTGGCACAAGAGATTTGTGAATGCTGAAAAATGTTTAGGAGATGCATCATGCTCCATCTGACATCGACTACAGAAGTAAATGTCAATACCATCGAGGTACTCCTATGTGAAGATCGCCAAATGACCAATGAGGAGGTTGCTAATGTTATGCAGATGTCCATTGGTTCCATTATGACATTGTGAGAAATTACTCACGGATGAACACAAGGCAAATTGTGTTATTACTTGTCACCAATGGAAGTGTCAGCTGCAATGTGAGCAACACTTTTTGGATTGAGGCATCACATGTGATGAAACATTTTTTCACCATTTCAATTCAGAAACAAAACAACAGAGACCCTAAGAGTGGGTTATAAGTACTTTATGCTCATATACACTGTTTCTCACGTTATATTAACTACATATCATCGGGTCAATCCCTTATTGCATTCCGCCAAAATTTACAAACATTCATGATAAAAAACTATAAGTTGTCATAAAAAAATCTATTGAAATCAGAATCACAAGGCTGAACTCATGTTTCATATCGGGTGCATATTGCTGAATGATGGATTGGCGAACGTATAATCCTGTTTTGGCTGTCATTTCACAGCCAGTCGCTATGCAAAGTAATTTTGAATTTTGTAGTTATTCAAACGTGAAGTTAACAAGGCTACTATGAAGTTAAATATGAGGAAACTGAGGACTGGGATAAAAAGTCCAACATTGAGTGAACAAAGGAACATTTTTGAAAAACACAATAAAAGAACCTGTACTGAAGTATGTTGAAGTACGATAGACCCAATAATGCAAACAGGGAACAATGGCGGGGGTTGACATCGACGACTCATATGTTCATTTCCGACTGGTTTCGACAGTATGAACTTCAGTCATTATCAAGGATCGTCTTCCAGTACAACTGCACCTATTCATCGAAGTTTGATTCGGAAATGAACGTATGAGTCGTCGATGTCAACCCCAGCCATTGTTCCCCGTTGGCATTATTGGGTCTATCGTACTTCAGTACAGGTTCTTTTATTATGTTTTCAAACTATTTTAGAAGACATTTCAGCAGTCAACCTATGTACTTAGAAATCATTGGTACATTTTAACACTACTTCAAAATATTTTATTGATTTTAACTTACTTTGATAAACTTTATTGTCAAGCTCATCCAGCTTCATTTTTAGTATGTTTTAAAAAAATCTTCCTTTGTTCATTCGATGTTGAACTTTTTATCTCAGTCTCAATTTCCTCATATTTAACTTCTTAGTGGCCTTAACGTTAACTTCACGTTTGAACAACGACAAAATTCAAAGTGACTTTGCATAGCGACAGACTGTGAAATGACAGCCAAAACAGGAGTATATGTTCGCCAATCCATCATTCAGCAATATGCACCCGATATAAAATGTGAGTTAAGCCTTCTGATTCTGATTTCAATAGAATTTTTATGACAACTTATAGTTTTTTATCATGAATGTTTGTAAATTTTGACGGGATGCAATAGGGGATTGACCTGATGATATACAGTTAATATAGCGTGAGGAACAGTGTATACGAGTACGAAGTACTTATAACCCACTCTTAATTATTTAGGCCATGTATTACATGTACTGTAATTTTTGGACTAAGAGCCGCAGGTCAGAAATTTTGCAATCTTGGAAGCAAAAGTTGCCGTAAGGACTGCACCAGCAAAAGGGTCGCACCTGTGAAGTCGTAGTGCTGCTCAGAAAACTAAATAATCTTCCTTATTTTCATGAATTAACTCACACCCAACGTGATTATATGTATACTTCAAAGGCTAATTCTGCAACTCAGTGTTGATTTGCTTTATGCACTTATTTTTTCATACTGGCAAAATTTTTTATTTTTCCTTTTTCTATTAATCATGCTAATGAATTTATTTGTTTGCCTTTATTACATGCTCAAAACCATTTATGTAATCAATATAAATCACAGTTAATATTAAGACTCCCGTTAGAATATCGCATTGCTTGTAAAACTGCACAATTGTCTAAATTCCATTCACTGTGGATGTCTGCAGCCAGAGGGGATTACTCGTATTCAACAGTTTTGCTTTCCTATCATTTAGTATGTTATCCTACAGGGAGGAATGTTGAACTAGTAACTAAGTTGCAGGCTTGATTTAGAACAAGGTTAATAGAGTCTACTAACCTTGGCTTTAAAATACCAAACTCAAATTCATTCATAGTAACAATTCTGTACATAGCAGCTGATTAAGACCGCACTGGCTTTAGGAAGAGACGTCATCCTCTAATTTTTGAAGTGATGACTAACAGCAATGATTTCTTTGATAACATAAATTTAGAAATTAACACCCTCTGAGGTGTTTCTAGCTAAGTTTAATTTACCGGGTTGAGTAGTTTTTGTCTTTTTAACACTACATAAAGTTGATGAACTTCACATGTTCATTTATTACGATAGTTACTATGTACAATATGACATGGGAAAACATTTAGTGAATTCCATATGTTTTTACTACTTTTTATGTGTAACCTGCTGTTTGTGATATAGACATTTGTTACGACATAACGTGTGTGTGTGTGTGTGTGTGTGTGTGTGTGAGAGAGAGAGAGAGAGAGAGAGAGAGAGAGAGAGAGAGAGAGAGAGAGAGAGAGAGAGAGAGAGAGAGAGAGAGAGACACACACACACACACACACACTACTTCCACCAGTGTAAAGCCGCATCACAGATGTGTTAGTTGACAATAGCCATTTCAATATACTACGATTTTGGGCTGATTTTCGGAAGCTATTTAACAGGTTTCAACTCAGTGAAAGAGGTTTGATTTGTTGTTTTAGAGAATATGCCCAACTTTAAGGAAAAGAAATATCTAGGTAACTTTACAGCTGTGAAATGAACTTTGCAAACCCTTGCTGCATCTAAAAGTGAATGTAAAAGAGGATTTCCTCAAACACAGATGAATTTGAAGCTCACCTCAGTTAGGTATTCTCTTTCAATCACAGAAAAAACCTCATTGTAATGCATAAAAATTGCTGGGCCTCTATTAACCTAATCTAATCCTACAAATTATGTCTGATCATGGCTCCTTTGGGGACACAATTGGTCAGCGAATATGAAAAGCAAGGAGTGGATGAGATCGGTAGGAAACTGCCAAGAGCTGAAAAACATTTGGGCTGTATTTTAGGACCAAACTGCAGTTCCCTTCTGTTCTTAAGTGTAATGTAGTCTTAAGTGCAAATTTAACTGTCATTTGTGGGTAACCTTGATGGAATTTTAATTTGTGTATTATTAAACTGTTACAGAACCCCAGTTTCTTTTAAATATAATAATTTTATACGATATGAGCATGTACATTATATTTTTGCATTTTATACCATGTAACAATAATAAGGCTTAAAGAATAATGTTTAAGAAATTCAGTTACTTTTTATCAGGTCAACCTCCCTCCCTCCCTCTTTTTACAACAACTTGTTAGCCATATTGCTCACACTGCTCTGAAGTTTCTTAAGCCAAGTCAAGTGTGTGAATCGCTGCTAACCATGACTGTAAAAAAGAGTTGTTGTTGTGCTGTGAGCTGGAATACTCAAGTGTTTTTCTATGTTCTGTCCTGTGAAGTCAAGTGGAATTAAGAGTGACATGAGATGAAGTGAAATAAAATTATGTGAAACAGAATGAGTGTAAATTATAGTGCATATATGTTGTGAACACATACTGGTGGATAAATGAAAGAACTCAATGTGTTTTCTTCTTCAGTAATTCAACTACGAGCTTGTATTCGCTGTATATATATTTCTGCTCCACATTCTACAGTTTTTTATTGGCACTGAAATGTAACATACACTGCTGGACAATTGCTAAGGACGGATCATAAACGGCTATATAGTGCATAAAAAAGTAAGTGTGGTTGGATGCCAAGTGAAATAAAATAATGTCAGAATGCCAGGACATTACAAGAAAGACAATTTATTGTGCTCTGAAATCCAGAAGGCTTTGGAACGTGTTCAAGGGACAAACAGGCCATTTTGTGCAGAATACGTAAACGTGAAAAAAATGCAATTACCGTCCGCAGGCGTTCCGGCGTAAGATGTCAATACGGGATATGGCCACCATGGAGGGCGATGCAAGATTCCACACGTCGTGTCATGCTTTGCACAACATTATCAAGCAGCTGTTGGGGTAATTTATCCCATTCCTCTGTCAGTGCACGGATGAGGGTGTCCTTGTTTATTGGAGGGCATTGGCGACCAGCAAGACTCCTCCCCAAAGCATCCCACACATTTTCAATGGGATTCAGATCTGGAGAATGTGCTGGCCATACGAGGCGTTCAATATCCTCGCTCTCAAGACACTCCTGGACAGCGACTGTTCGATGACATGTTACGTTGTCGTCCATGAAAATGAATCTATCACTGACAGCACCACGGAACATGTGAACATGAGGTAGCAGAACATCATTAATGTATCGTTGGCCAGTCATAGTCCCAGTTGGAAGCACATAGAGGGACGTACGGTCATTGATCATGATGCCAGCCCATACCATGACACTACATGTCGGATATCGGTCCCTTTCCTGTATGTTTGCTGGACAATATGCAGTACCACTATCACGCCAGATCAGTTGTCGTCGACAATCAGATGATAGACAGTATCTACTCTCATCTGAGAAGAAGACAGCAGACCAGTCGTTATCAGTCCAATTGCGATGTTTTTGGCACCATTGCAAACGGGCGGTACGGTGACGTCTGGACAATGGGATGCACACAACAGGACGGCGGGCATATAGTCCTCCTTCATGCAAACGTCTCGCGACAGTTTTTCGGGAGATCCGCTTGCCAGTAGCAGCCATAAACTGATTTGCTACCTCACTAGCTGTGCTGCGCCGGTGTCTTTTTGTTGATAGCACTATGTACCGATCTTCTGCAGGTGTCGTACTGCGAACACGACCTCCCCCGTGACGTTTGCTACACTCTCCATTTGTTTGAAATGATTTCCAAAGCCTTGAAACAACACTGTGGCTGACGTCGAACTCCCCGACAACATCTGTTATTTTTCGCCCTTCTTTAATCTTGCCAATAATACGGCCACGCGTAAAATCATCTAGGTGATGTCGGGAAGACATACTGATAATTGCAAGTTCGTCAATTGATTCTTTCCCTTTCAACTTTGCGTTTGAACAACAACGCTCAATACGCGTCAAATCTTTTATATCTCTTATCAGTGCTATGACGTCACGAACAAGTTTGGCAATCCAAAATTTGCATACGCACAACACGTCTTACTGTATCCCGCACTTATGCTAATTTCCACATTTTCCTGCTTTCCATTTTATGGTTGCTATCGTTGCTATTGTCATCCATCCTTAGCAATTGTCCGGCAGTGTATATTACTGAAATATATGTCTTGGGTATTAACACTAGAGCTCAGGAATGTTATTTTAGAAATCTCGATGATTGACGTTATGTCACAAATTACAGAATACATTCAGATACATGCTTATACTTCATTTTGGAACTTGGTATTCACTGACCTACTGCATATGAGGCAAGTACAGCAAAGCTATCTTTTGCCTTTATTTTTCAATTAAAGATTCTATCACAACTTAGGTTTTTCTGGCACATTTTTCTCCACAATAAAAGCACTGCAAACGCTATTACGACTAACATGTACACATATTATATTTAGGGATACATAAATTTCGCAAAAAAAAAAAAAAAAAAAAAATAAATAAATAAAAAAAATAAATAAATAAATAAAAAATTTTGCATTTATTCGCAAAAATTGGACACACACACAATGTTTTTCAGAGTTTACTTAGTTTACTGTTTTCCAAAGTTTACTTACTGGTAGGCTAAGTACCAAAATACTTAGTTAAATGCTAACATTGTAGTAGTCTCTATAATCTTTTCTTTAAGCCTTTGCCTTTTGTCAGTAATAACAATGTTGTACATACTAAAATATCTCTCAGCATCCACGCTGTTAACGGAAGTATGGAGGTTTTACCTTTGCATAGTTTAGGTAGCAGCATTTTGTTGCTTTGAAAATCTGTATGACATCAACAGGAGTCTCTTGTTTTACCACTGTAAGTAGCTGTCCGTGAAAATGATTATATCCATCGATGAGCTCATCCTATGGTATGCCTTTAAAAAATGGCATTTTACAGAAGCTTTCCAATAATAAATTTGTGTTCAAAGATGATGTGGGTGTGGTTGCGGCTACAGATGGACAAAATAGTCTGCCAATATGCTGGTAGACTTCATTTGTTGCGCTGGATGTCATGCGGAGAGTCAATTTATTTAAACTCTTATCTTCTGCTGTCTTCAGCATAATATGGTGCTCCTGATTAATTTCACCATTCTCGTTTGTCAAAATGCTTTCTGCCTTTTTGCTAAAACACCCTTGACTTTGGCGCTCAAGAGAAGACTGTAAATCTATTAACTTACTCCATGAAAAGTGTGCGAACGGATAGTTTCATCCTTCTAAAGTGTCAATTATTTTCATAATTTTCGGACAGAATTCAGAAACGAAAGTCAATTGAACGCATATTTTACAAGCTAGAATTTCATTTTCAAAACTTTACTTTAGGAAACTGGTACTCGAGTTATCGTCCTCACATTCATTGAGAAAAGCAACAATATGCTCCATATTCGCTCAAATAAATGACAGCTTTGAACCAAGAATTCTATCTGGTTACAACAGGCGTGGGGTAGAGTTTTGCTGGCAGTTGAGGTGTCTTTTGTTTCAGGTAGCTTAAATATGCACTTTTCATTTTTCTGGAGTGCAAAAAAGCTGTCTTCGTCTTGGCCACAATGGAATTCAATTCTCTGAACTCTTTTATAAATACGTCACCCACAAGATTCACCTTATGCGCCCAACATTGATAGAGCAAAATATGGTCTCAAAGAAGTATTTTTAGTGGGTTGAAGCACACAGTTATGTAATGTGTAGAGTCTGATACTAGGCCCTTTACTTGAGAGTATTCAATTTCGTATTCTTTCAAGGTGTCAATTATT
Organism: Macrothele yani; assembly: GCA_039090855.1. NCBI lineage: Eukaryota > Metazoa > Arthropoda > Arachnida > Araneae > Macrothelidae > Macrothele > Macrothele yani. Next base: position 137,386,314 of record CM077024.1, on the reverse strand, counting down.
GCTTGAGAGCAAGTGGAAAAATTAGCAACGTTTAAAAAATATACACTTGCCAGGAAACATGACTGCTCTGGTTCTGAATTAATAGTTTTCAATAGGACAGAAAAGACACACCTCCCTTGTTTACCGGATGTTTCGTTGGCCACTACAACTACTGGTTTATTTTTCAGCTGCTCTTTTATTGCCTCTTTCTCCAAAATTCTGCAAAGTGGTAAGTATTTATGTCTCAAAGTATCTCCAGAAGGAAGGTTACCTGAACCAGGCACATATTTTGCGAAATAATCGAGAACAGCTGGGTGATCTAGTTTATGCATGGGAATATCGGCTTTTAAACACATTCTTACCATGTCTTCTGCAAAATCATCTCTTTCCTTTTGGGCATGTTTTTGCGCTTGAAAACCACTGACGATTGTGGTCTGCCATTTAGTTCAAAATGGATCTGGCTGAGCTACGTTTTTCTTCTTTAAGTGAGCAGCAGAAGTCGTATATTTCATTAAAGTATCCCTTTTCTGCCCTTCTAGACGAACATTACAAAATTTGCACATCACGATATTTGTATCGCTTCAATACAATCCCTCGTGGTCAAACTCTTTCACTCTACCAACTAGTTCCTTCTTAGGGCAGCCCATATTGATATACGTCTATCAAACGGATCGTGAGCGTTGCTGTTTGTAGTCTACTAACGAAATGCAAAAACAAACATGCTCACTCGTATTCTTTCAAGGCCAGCCAGTGCTACTGAGAGGCACTGGCTGACTCGCTGAGAAGAGGCGTTGCCTGGGGTTTCCCCGAGACACGCAAGTCGCAAGTGCTGCGCGAAATTACGTCCTATATTCACATTACAAAATGTTAATTATCGAGATGTCGTGGAAAAGTAGTTAAAATAAAATTTTCATATTTATTCGCTTATATTGGCAAATTTCGCATTTATTCGCATCTATTTCGTAAACACGAAAATTACGTATCCCTAATTTAAAAAAAACAAAAAAAAAAAAAAACGCTCTCTGATAAAAAAGATCAACACTTATGGAACTTTTGTATCAATATAAAAATTTGGCAAGTTGGTCATTTGGTTTAAGTGGTGCAAGAGCCTGGGTAGGCCAAAGAAAGCCATGCACCACAATTAAACAATTAACTATGAAAACAGAAAAATAAATAAATAAATAAAAAAAAAAACAAAAACAATGTGCAGCACAAGATACATGAACACAGCATGAAATGGTGTACAGGGGCTGATACAAAAAAAAAAAAAACAAAAAAACAAAAAAAATAGTAGCTTATACAAAATCTCATATAAGTTTGCCTTTAAAGCACGTTCATAACCTGTTGAAAATCAATGATAAAATCGTAATTCCTATCAGATTAGTGCATATCAATCAATTTTAATAACATGGAGTTTTTTATACCTGTCATCTTGCATTATTAGTCATCAGCTGGTGGCAGGCAATACTTTTATCTACACATCAAACAAAAACAATTAAGATTTGTGTGTGGAGGTGGGATGGGAGTATGGAATACACTTACCTTTCTCTGACCAATGGGGCAGGTTGCTTTGGCCTAGATGAAGACCTTGGTACTTCACTGTTGCCCGAGCCATCAAGTGATCCAGTTTTCTTGTGATTAACACTCTGACTACCCAAAGCTTCACTTGGACAGGAAGTTGACCTACGGAATAAGTATTATTAGCAATTTCTTAAAGAGGAACAAAAAAAATAAGTCTTCGATTACTTGCACAGTAAAGTGAATTGTTAGCACTATATAAACTAAACATAACAGAAAACAACAATAGTAATTTATTCATTGTTCATTACATCACACCAGTATACCCAAAGGTGGATGTTCGAGGGTCAGTGAGGCACAACACAGAAAAACAAACTGAGAACAGAAAATCAAAAGCTTCAAAAATAAATACCAGTACTGTTTACCAGCAAACTTTTACCATTTTCCTCATTCTACTGCAAGATTTCTGTATTTAACAAATCACTATCCCTATCACTGACAGCTGATATTAATCAATATTAATCTTCCCTTTCACAAAAAAGGATACATAATACATCAAAATTCACCTCAATCCGATACATAAGTAGATATAAAGATATTGGAAATGAATTCCACTTTCATAACACTGGTTGAAACAGATAGCTCACTACATGCCCATACTAACATATTCTACATTACAAACTGAGGGATACTAACATATTGTACATTACAAACTGAGGGATGGTCTGCTGACTGCAACTCATCATCATTATTATTATTAGCAGTTATTCACAACCACTATGATTGACATGAATAAATTGCATCAATTTTAATTGGCATCAGTGATTATTAGCAATTTTGTGTTACTCTTGCTATATAATTCTGCTCATTCAAGGTACAGTGGACTTGGTTGTTTGTGACGAGGATGAAGCAGGCAATCTTTACTGAGAAGTGACTAACTATTCTGTATTTTTAATTGAAAACTGATTCACATCAAACTTCCTACATTTTATTTGCAACATCCTAATACATTACAGAAAAAATGAAGCATTATGTAATTTTTTGTGGTTTCAGAATACCACAAGCATTCAATTAATGGTGAAGTCTTCCCACAGTGGGTAAGTCGCTCATAAATAACACCACACATAATTTAATACATACATACATACATACATACATATCACTAAGCTGTTCTCTGAGATTCAGAGGTTAGCTCCAAAAAGAAATACAAACTTCCAGATATTTTTACTTATTGTTGTCGTATCAAACTTCGCCATTTAGAGCGATCTTGACATACAACTCGTGCTTCACTGATATCCATTACACGCCGTACACAAGATCTTTTATACTTCACACTCATAATCTTTTTCTCATGCAGACACTCCTGAATCTGATCCACCCATGTCTTCCTTGGCCTTCCCTTCCTGCCACTTGGGCTGAAAATATTTTCTTAGTAAGCATTTCATCACTCATTCTTTCAACATGGCCAAACCACCGAAGCATATTGGTCTCCACCTTGCTAACAACATTTTGCTTTACATCACACAACTGCAATACATCTTCATTCCTCACACAATCAGATCGTGTCTTGCCACAAACCCCATGTAAGTAACACATTTCTCCAGTACACAAACGACTCCTATGTTTCTTCTGCAGTACCCAGGTTTCACTGCCATACATCAGAGTAGGAACAATTACTGCTTCATACACAGCCATGCGGGACTCTCCAGAGAACCCATCATTCCTGTGAAAACCTCCCAGAGCAGCTATGATTTTCAATGATGAATTCGCTCGCCTACTGATTTCACCATCCAACTTGTTCTCTCTGTCAAACATGCTTCCTAAATACACAAACTCACTCACCTGGTCAATCACAATGCCATTTATACTTACATTACATTCAGTGCTACCCATTCCTCTCTCAAACACCATAACTTTGGTTTTTCCCTTATTTATACTCAGTTTGAATTTCATGTGCAAACTTCGTGCATCCGAGTCAACATATTCTGCAACTCACTTTTGCTCTCTGCCAACAGGACAGTGTCATCAGCATACAGCAATCTGCACATACGGATATCACCAAGACATAAACCACTATTATCTATTTTGGCCTCACGCATGCATGCGTCCATAAATATATTAAACAGCCATGGTGACATTACACAACCTTGTCTAACTCCTGCACCAATGGAAAACCATTTTGATAAAACACCATTCACTCGTACACAAGCTCTACTACCAGCATACATGGCTTTTACACTATTAAGTAGATTCCCAGTAACACCATATTCATTCAATACCTTCCACAAAAGTGTCCTATTGACTCGGTCATAAGCTTTCTCTAAATCTATGAAGGCAGTAAAAACTTTCTTCCCAACAGCCAGATACTTTTCAATCATCATGCGTAATGCAAAAATCTGGTTAGTGCAGCCTTTACCAGGCATAAAACCACTCTGAACATCCCACACTTTCAATGTTGTAAGACCCCGTACTTTTTCAATAACAACCTTACCAAACACTTTCCCTGGCACACTCAGTAGGCTAATACCACGATAGTTCTTGCATTCAGTCTGATCTCCTTTTCCCTTATACAAGGGAACAATGATAGCATCCTTCCAATCCCGAGGGACCATTCCTAACTCCCAGCACAACTGGCAAATTTCAGTTAACCAGTCAATTATAGAGTCAGCACCATACTTCAACATCTCTGCAGTTATGCCATCAACTCCTGGAGCCTTACCATTCTGAAGAGATTTTAGAGCTTTACACACTTCTTCTCTTGAGATCCTTCCTGTGCTTTCATCCCTCATTGTGACATCATCTGCATCTGTCTCAGAATCATTTTTGCTCTCCTGATCTAATAACTCACAGAAGTATTCGCCCAATCTGTCACTTAACTCATTGGGCTCACATATCATTTCCCCAATCTCATTCTTCACACAACTTACAACTTTGTTTCCCCTATTTTTCCTGAGTCTCATGTACTTCCAGAAGGACTTTCTATCTTTTCAAAAAGCCAGTTCATGCCTTTCCACTTTCTCTTTCCTATGTTTTGCCTTACTGTGGCGAACCAGCTTAGCAGCTTCATGCTTCTTACAGTGATATTCATCCACAGAGACTCTACCTTGCAACATCCCCAAATAGGCTTCCTTCTTTTTCTTTACTGCCTCATCAATCTCACTATTTCACCAAGCATCACCTCTATTGTTACCCACTATTGTGGTGCCACAGACATCTTTAGCAGCAGTGACAACACAGTTCTTAAAACATTCCCACTTCTTTTCTACATCCCTCTCACAAGATTTCAGATCCTTCAGTCATTCTCTGAGTAAGTCAGAATACCGCTGATGATCTTCAAGGAGCCTATCAACCTTTATTCTTTCTATCCTGGGTCTCTTCCTATTCCTTTTCCTCCAACCAACATTAAGTTTCACTCGTGACACTACCAAGTAATGATCAGAACCAACATCTGCACCTCTCATCACACGGGTGTCAACAACTAAGTGTTTCAAACGCTGATCGTAAACAACAAAATCTATCACACTCTTTTGACCAAGAGTACGATTTTCCCAAGTATATGTGTGTATATACTTGTGGTTGAAAAATGTATTAGATACACACAATTGAACTCTCAATGCAGAGTTCAATTAATCTTCACCATTATCGTTCACACAAGGATCATTAAACTTACCCAGAACATTGTCAGAAATTGCATTCTGTACACTTACTCTAGCATTGAAACCCCTGCTATTATAACTTTTTCTTTAGCACCAAACTAGCTCAAAACAGCTTTTAGCTCATTCCAGAAATCTTCTTTCTTATCAGAAGGTTCCGAGTCACAAGGATCATACACTACAACAATTACAATTCTCGGAAGTTTCACTTTCAAACGAATCCAGAGAATTCTCTGACTTATGCAACTATAGTGAATCAAGTTGTTCTTCATCTTTTCACTTAAAATCACACCTACACCAGCCTGTCCTCTCATATTATCCAATACTCCAGACCACACACTCACCGTACCATTCACTTCTTCTACCCCAATTTCCTTCTTTTTGGTTTCACTTACACACAACACATCCAGTCTATACTTATTCATCTCCTCAATCACCTCACTCATCTTGCCATTTATACCTCTAGTATTCCATACACCAATCTTACATTCACTCAGCCGAGATCGCTTTCTTATACGCCGTTTAGAAAGTCCAGGTCGATTCAGTGGTGAACTGTCCTTCTCAAGTGTGGTAGGTCCACCATATCCCACACTTGAGTCATTCTTAATATTTCTTTTTGTCTTTTTAATCAGGTAAGTACATCAGTGTGGGGGATTAGCCCACAGCTGAGGGTTCCAGTTGGTCATTCAACCTAAGGATTCTGGAACAAAACCCAGTGAGTTGGGGCCTTTTCGCCAATGTCACACAGAACTAGCTTGCACCTCTCCAAGATTCACAGAGGCCCTAGTTGCTGTTGTGTGTGCCATTGTTACCACGGAGCGCCCCGAGGAGGCAAACCCATTGCTCACTACGACCGCCCGCCATAGTTTCATGCTTGTTTCAAACTATGATTTTTGATTTTCATAAGCACACTGCACACACTACCGAGCAGTCAAAGTGCAACTAAATTTAACAAATGTGATTAATGCTATTCTTTGTTGCCTACATGTGTCTTCTTGAACGACACACATGGGACAGCAGGGTGATATATTCCTGCTGAGATAAGGAATTCCATTCCTAGCGTGACATCATTAACCAGATTCATGGTGGCACCAGGCAGAGATCAAAGACTTAAAAGTGATGAAAGGAGATGATAAAAGACAGTTATTTACTCAGGATATGTGTGTGTGTGTGTGTGTGTGTGTGTGTGTGTGTGTGTGAGGGAGGCTGAAAAAAGAACTTAAACATTCTTGTCTTCATGCAAGCTGATTTATCTGTAAGCAAAACAAGCACAGTTGTTGCAAACCACCTGCAATTCCTAGTTTTCCACTTTTTCCTTGATGAAATTTGTAACGAATGCAGTATTGCTTGCCATGTTTTACCTACCGTTGTGCAAGTGCGTTTGACTGTTGGGCAAACTCTGTCACATTTTATACTCGGCACCAGTAACGGTCACATGACAACAATGCTGGGGGAATGTCGGATATGTAAATTAGCGGTATATGTTACACAAAAAAATGCTTTAAAACTTATTTGTAGACCCAATGTAAATAAATATTTGCCCTATTTCTGAGAGAATTATACCTGTATAGCTCCTTCAGCTCCCATTTTTTGTAAATGCCAGAAATTACATTGGCTCCACATATGATGTGATCTCAACAGATTCCTAGAGATTTCACTGAAAAGCAAATACCACACTTCTTTTCACGTTCAAATAATGTCGCACAAAGAACATTTCTGCCATGGGAAATTACACTTCTTGAAATTGTAAATGCAATGATTTGAGGACAGTTGCACTAAATAATGATGCAACTGTGTTCACAGCAGAAAAAACATATATATTTTAAAAAGACTTACTGATTTCGCAAGTCTTATTTAATGCTGCAGCTTTTTCTTTTAACAGAAACATTATAAAGTATCCCTTTTGCTGTCCCAGTGATGCAGTGGTCTAAGCTTTGGCTTTAGACCATTCGTACGTGATGGAGCACGGTTCACATTCCGGCAAGGCAGGGATGTTGTGTTTGTCTTGTGGCACTGGCTCTCTCTCTCTCTCTCTTCCCTGGAACCAATGACCCTAAATTAGAGATGGAAGGCTGCTTATAGCCCATAGAGTTGCTCATGGTGGTCGTTAAATCTTTAAATAACATGTATCCCTTTCAACTTTAATACATATTAAAGCCCCCCCTTCAAAACAAACAAACAATAACAACGTTTTAGTGTAAATTTAACCTAAAAAGCCATTTCAGAGCATCATGGTACAACACATGTGTTTTAGCACAGGACAGCACAATTAGTGCAGTACCTGCATTACAATACTTTATGAAGTTATCCTCATATCAGACACTAATATATAATAAAATTCTACAAGGATGTAACATAGCAGTTCAATTGTTGATACACATTAAAACTACGTGAATTACCCAATGCATAAGGTACACAACATGCGTAAAAGTGTAAACTGGGGATGCCTGACATGAGGAGATCAGATTCCTGAAGTGCATATGCACACATGTAAAACACATCATAATGTGTACCCTCAAAGACTTATATATAGTACAAAAAAAATAAAAAATAAAATAAAGCAAGTGAGCCAGTGACACAAAGTGAGTTCAAAACAATACAACTGAAGATGGGTTCCATTTCAACCTAGGCAGGGTCGTACTATCATGGTCTCAGATTTCTTTAAAACAATTAAAATAAAGAGACCCATTTTTTTTTTCGGCAAAAAAAAAAAAAAAAAAATCCCTTCGAGTTAAGAGGGTTTCAAATCTTGCACTGTCAAACAAGCTCTCTAGAAAACGGTTGTTTTTTCTAACTTCAGTGAGTCATTGCAGAAGAATTAAAAAATTATCTTTTTTTTTTTTTACATTGTGTGTATAATCATCATCATCATCATCATTGTCAACCATTATCAATCCACTGCTGGACGAAGGTCTCCCCAAGTTTCCTCCACAATGGTCTGTCTTGTGCCAGTCTCCTCCATGTCACCCCTGCATACTTTTGAGTTTCATCCACCCATCTCCCACGTGGTCTTCTTCTGGGTCTTTTCCTGTCCCTTGGAATCCAATCTAAAATTTCGGCTGTCTATCGATGATCTGTCCTTCTGGCAGTATGTCCAGCCCATTGCCATTTCAGGGATTTAACTCTGATCATGATGTCTTCCACTCTTGTCACTTTTCGGATCCACGAGTTCCTCTTCTTATCTCTCCTGGTTACACCAAGCATGCACCTCTCCATGCTTTTTTGAGTTGTCTGCAGCCTTTGTATGTCTCTTTTAGTTAAGGTCCACGTCTATGCACCATACGTAAGCACTGGAAGGATGCATTGATCAAACACTTTTCTTTTAAGACATAATGGCATATTGCTCTTGAAAATTGTGCTGTTTCTTCCAAAAGCTCTCCAGGCAAGATTTGTACGCCGATTAATTTCTTCATCAATGTGACCCTCACTTGTTATCTGCTGTCCAAGATAAACATACGTGCCTGTTATCTCCAGCTTATCTCCATCAATCGATAAATCTTCATTTCTTGTAAAAGCATTGAACAGGACTTTTGTCTTCTGAAAGTTCATTTTTAATCCCACTTCTTTACTCTTGTCAGCAAGTTTCTGGATCATACTCTGCAGCTCTGATGGGGTAGCTGCAAAAATGACTATGTCATCAGCAAAACGAAGGTGGGTTAGATAATCTCCATTAATCTTTATCCCCTTGTTTTCCCAGCTCCGCGACTGGAAGACACCCTCCAATGTGGCATTAAAGAGCTTCAGAGATATGGGGTCACCTTGTATCACTCCTTTTCCAATTTTTATGTATGTTGTATTTTCAAACGGCTGAATCTTTGCACTTGCATTTTCATAGATGTTATTAGTAATATTAATGTATGCATCTTCAATACCGCAGGATTTCAGAGCCATTGTAACTGCTGATGGTTTCACCGAATCAAAGGCTTTTTCATAATCGATAAAAGCCACGCACAATGGAAGTTCATATTCCCTTGCTCTTTCAATTAGTTCTCTCAGTACGTGGATATGATCTATTGTGCTGTAGCCACTCCTGAATCCAGCTTGTTCTCTCGGTTGAGCCGTGTTACCTTCAAGCGGTGTGAAAGAACTTTAGTGAAGATTTTATAAACCACTGATAGGAGGCTGATAGAGGTCTGTAGTTCCCGAGATCCTCAATGTCATTTTTTTTATGTAGCAGTATCATTGTAGCTAGTTGTCCCCATCTCTCTTCTTTTTTGCATCATCATTTTGGTTTTTCCTGATAATTTGTTCACATGCAACTTGTTCTTAGACCCAGCTAATTTTGTTGCTGTTTCCATAAGAGTTTGGTTACTTTTCTGATAATTTCAGAAATATCCACTTCTTCCGATGTTAGGCCTTCTAAAGCAGAGAATCTGTTCTTCAGTTCCAACTTGAAGGTATTATGGTGTTTTTTAAGGTTGGTTATGTCAATACATTTTGTTTGTCTTATGAGCTTGCCATGTTCAAGTTTAGTGTTGAGGTGCATCTTACATCTCACCAATCTATGGTCACTACCTGTGTTGAACTTGTTTAGCACACTGCAGTCTTCTATGACGAATTTTTTGTTACACATAATAAAATCAATTTCACTTGTCGTCCCATTTGGATGTCTCCATGTCCATTTCCTGTGTGGTTTTTTCTTGAAGAAGGAGTTCAAGATGAAAAACCCTTCTGCCTCTGCAAACTCAGCGAGAGTATTTCCACGCTGGTTTCTGTTGCTGAGACCGAATTTACCTACTAAGTTTCATTCTGTTGCTGTTGCCCTATTTTTGCATTGAAATCTCCCATAATTATCTTCAAGTGCTGCTTACCTTTATTATTTAGATGACGAATTTCGTCATAAAATTCTTTAATTTCTTCTTCAGGATGACTTGTGGTGGGTGCATAAGTTTGAATAATCTGAGCCTGGTATCTTTTCGAGAGTTGGATAGCGAGTCGTGCAGCTCTGTCAAGAGGAACTTTCAACTTCTACAACTTTATCCTTCAGTTTCTTGTTTATTATAAATCCAACACCACTAGTTCTGCCAGTATCTGTCCCACGATAGTAGAAGAGATGTCCACTTTTCAGTTCAATGAGATCTTCTCCTTTTCTCCTAACCTCACTTAGCCCGACGATGTCCCACTTGATCCTTTGTAGTTCCTCTTCCAATTCAAGAAGCCTTGAATCAGAAGATAGGGAGCGTCCATTATACGTAGCCAAGGTCAGCATCAGATGGAAGCCTAGTCCGGTCCTCCGGGGATTCTTAGCACCCTCTGCCTTCATGTCGCACTGGCCGCTGCCTTGGCCAGGTACATTCCAGCTACCGGAGACTGAGGGCCAAGATTTAAGTTGTGGAATCATTTTGGAGGGGTTTGGCCATAACTCACCACGCTGGCTAAGCGGGTTGGTGAGTGTGGGATAGCATTTCCTCTAATACCGATGGCATAGTTATACCGTTATTGGCGGTCGTCAGAGCCCCTTTAGTGGGAACAGGATGCACCATGAGAAGGCGGGGTTGACATTTGTCAAGGAGAGGCTGTGATGTCATCACCTGACCTTACATCCCTGTATAATATATAATAATATATGGTGCTAATATTTTTTACACATTGTATGATTAAAATTTTAAAAAACTCGTAAACTTCATGATTTAAAAAAAATTGATTTTTTTAAGATTTTTTTTAACAGGCGCGGATGGAGTTTTTTCTATACTCATTTATTTGTTGTTGTAAAGACATGCAAATGTGCACTTTATTTGCAATTTTTTATGTATCCATGAAACTGCTAGTTTCCGCGTTTCAGCAGCGTTAAAAACAGCCGATTTTGAAAAATCTCCAACTTTGCCAACAATTTTGTCAAAAAAGCCATTTTTTAAAATTCTAAAAATTAAATCACTGTTTTATTATCAACAGGAGAATATCTGTGTCAATTTTTACTGACCTAAAAATGCCCATTTCCGAGTTAGAAGCATTTAAATTTGGTTTGAAAGCCTACGATTTTCCGTGTTCTAAAGGCGCTATTTTGGAAAAATCTCAGGTGTAAAGTAACTGCATTGCAGAGATTTTGTGAGGAGATCAGTTTTTATTTTTTTTTCGTGCATGTGTGGACTTTGTTCATTTGTACTTGCATTTGTTTTACGTACTTTAGCAAACAAGAAACACTTTAACTTTGTTCCTGTTGAAAGCAGGGCCGAAACCCACAGTGGGGGAGGGGGTTTACATCTGACCTGACTTCTCTCAAAAGGAATTATCACCGTATTCATATGAGCAGGGTAGTCGGAAACTTCAAAGCTTTACATAATTTTCAGTTGCGGTTGATAATACAAAAAGAAATTAAATATAAAGATTTGCCAGATACACGTACGGTAGAATTTATTCCATGGTTAGCATGTATGCTGTGACCGCAGGCATCCTACGGACCAGTGGAGTGGGTGGCGACAGTTTCGACTCTTGTTACCAGCCAACTAAGTTGAAACATTTTTGAAAGCTACCTAGCTTCGAGACTCCTCGCCACCACATGATGGTGTGTGTGTGTGTGTGTGTCAAAACTCCGCTGGTCACCCATCGACCCAGCATTATCTTCTAAGAGGCTATGGGCAATACATGGTTTATCGTGGTCCAGGTGAAAACCACTAAGAACACAATCCCCCCCCTCTAAAAATGAAATCTTTGAATATGTTTTAAATAGATAAAAATCTTTACACCTATAAGCGCATAAGTTGTATATATATTCTACTTATAAAATCAGCTGACTGAACAGCAAATATACTCAACTTACGTTTTATGCATAAGCGTGCACGAGATGTGTTAATTGTTATTTATTTAGTAGATTAGACAATTGTCATTACGTTTTGGAGAGAAGGTATGCAGAGTTTGTGTAGCGACCAGCGCTATCAACCCAGCAGCGAGGTCAAGAGCATTTTTTTTTTTGATTGGAGGTTTAACGACCACCGTGAGCAACTCAATGGGCTATAAGCAGTTGCCCGTCCCTAATTTAGGGTCACTGGTTCCAGGGAAGGAAGAGAGCCAGTGCCGTAAGATAAACACAACATCCATGCCTCACCGGGATTCGAACCCGGACCCCGTTCGGACGAATGATCAGAGGCCATCGCTTAGACCACTGCGCCACTAGGGCGGCAACTCTATTGCACTCTCTCCCCCTGTTCGCAGAGGAAAAAACTCTCCTGAGCGAATATTTTGCTATTACGAAAAACTGAGAAGCTAATTTTAGCAACTATAACAAAACAGCGACTACTCTTCTGACAGTAGCCTACAGTTAGCAGCTGCCAGAAAAACTCTAGGGTGTTTAGCCCTTGAAAATTACTTACAGTATGTGTGCCCGCAATCTTTTTTTCTTAAAATTATTTCACAACAATAGTTTTCTACTCTTTCATAGTTTCTTATGCGATGTTTAAGTATATACGTAAACAAAAACAACTGTCTTTCACAACTCAACTTTGTTAGTGGAGCAGCAAGAATTTTATTTATTTATCTGTTATCCCCCCCCCCCCAGACCATTTTATAGGCATATCATCGCTCGGGGCAGGGTGAGGTGGACGTATCTAACCAGGGGCAGCTGATCCAACACTCTCATTCGGGAAAGATAATACGTACTTCGCGCCTGAGATTTTTCCAAAATAGCACCTTTAGAACACGGGAAATCGCAGGCTTTCAAACCAAATTCAAACGCGCCTAACTCGGAAACGGGCATTTTTAGGTCCGTGAAAATTTACACAGATATTCACCTGTTGATAATAAAACAGTGATTTAATTTTTAGATAGAGATTTTTCAAAATCGGCTATTTTTAACGCTGCCGAAATGCGGAAACTAGCAGTTTCACAGATACATAAAAAAATTGCAAATAAAGTGCACACTTATATGTTTTTAACAAAAAAAAAAAAAAAAAAAAAAAAAAAAAAAGTATAGAAAAAACTTCATCTGCACATGTTTAAAAATTTTTTTAAATTTAAAATCACAAAGTTTACGATTTTTAAAAATTTTAATCATACGATGTGTAAAAAATATTAGCGCCATATATTATTATATATTATACACACAATGTAAAAAAAAAAAATGCCAGAACAAGGTATCTTTTTTAATTCTGCTGCAATGACTCGCTGAAGTTAGGAAAAAAAAAAATTTTCTAGAAAGCTTGTTTGACGGTGCAAGATTTGAAACCCTCTATCTCGAAGGGAATTTTTTTTTTTTGCCGAAAGAAAAATATGGGTCTCCTTATTATACTCGAGGAACACCCCTTAATTTTTTCAGAGAAATCTGAGACCATGATGGTACGACGCTGCCAGAGTTGAAATGGAACTCATCTGAAGCTAACTTAAAAAGACTGATATCAGACTAGTATGAAGACTGTAATGAAATAATAATTACTGACATGAAACAAGCTTCAGCTACTGCTTCATTTGTACTAAATGCAAGTGCCAGAATTGTAACACAGTTTTGCTTAACAATTTTCTGATTAACTACTGTATATACTCGCGTATAAGTCGACCCCCACTTTCAGAGGAAAAAATCGTAAGAAATTGGAAACTCGTGTATAAGTCGATCCCGGAATGAGAAAAAAAAAATTTCAATGAATTTATTCAAAAACATTTGAAAATGAAAAAAATTATATATATAATACTAAATTTAATTTGCATACCCAAAAACTTCATCGGAACCCTTCAAAATCCGATTCCGAGTCAGACTCGCAAAACAGTTAAAAAAAGTCTTTCTCCGTCATCGGCGCGTCATCATAAACATCAGTATTCCCATCTATGCCTGTGTCATCAGAATCACTGTCATCATCACTCATAAAAATCTCATCATCCTCTGTGCCATCAAGTTTGTTACTAATGCAACATTTCTTGAATGATTTCAAGACCATTTCCGCAGGTATCGCATCCCAAGCATCCTTGACCCATCGCGCAATCAAAACGATATCCGGCTTCTTTAGATTTCCGCCCTTGGTTTCAGTTGGCAAATCAGAACTTATCCAATCTGCCCAATACCTCCGCACATTGTCCTTGAAGGGCTTATTAAGGCAGACATCTAGTGGTTGAAGAACAGATGTCAACCCACCTGGGATGACAGCAAGAGTTGTTTTTGAATTTTCTGCAGTTTTTTTCACTTCTGCACAACGGTGTGCAACAAACATATCCCACACCAAAAGAGGTTTCCTCAAAAGTGCACCTGACCTTTTGTTCCACACATTCTGTAACCAGTCAATTGTTCCGGATTCGTTCATCCATCCTTTTTCATGGGCACGAACGAGCACACCAGACGGAAAGACAACGTTTTTCGGCAGAGTTTTGCGTTTAAAAATAATTACCGCAGGTAGCTTACTGCCGTCGGCCAAACAGGAAAGAACAACCGTGAAACTGGATTTTTCGTGGCCAGTCGTTTTGATCAAGATAATTTTTTCGCCCTTTTGGTTCACCGTCTTATTACCAGGAAGGTCGAAACACATGGCGGTTTCATCCATGTTCCCTATTTGGGAAAGTTCAAAAGCAGTCTCTTTTCTCTTTTGAATTAAGTACTTTTGAAATTCCATTATCTTTGCTTCGAGGTCACGAGGTAACTTTTGTGCAATTTTGGTGTGCTGGTGTAGACACAACCCATAGCGGTTCATGAACCTTGTGCACCAACCTGGTGAGGCACGAAAAGTGTTATTTGCGGCTGCAAACTTTTCATCTTTTGCGAGCTTCATTGCTCGCAAACGTATACCAGTTCGCGTTACAATGTAACCATTTTGTCTGCAGCCCACAATCCAATCATTCAAGACACTTTCCAGCTCTGGGAAAGATGTCGTTCCACGGTGCAGCGCCTTTTGAGATTTTCACCAAGTCCGTTTTTTTTTTACGCCAATCTCGAATCAGTTTTTCGTTAATGCCAAATTGACGTGAAGTAGCACAGTTGTTAGTATTTTCTGCAAAAGAAACCACTTTCAACTTGAATCCTGCGTTATAGGACATCCGTTTCTTTACACAATCTGTGTCACCCATAATAGGAGAAGCGAGACACGTGCGATTAAGAACAAGCAACACCTAACACTGGCTGTCGCATGGCTCCGTTACCAAAGAAAAACGCTTCGCGTGATATTCTTTGCCGTTACGTCGAAGATCAGTGCAATCAACTGGTAGTCGGAAGGGAGGAGCTTTCTATGCGCGGCTGTGACTGCGCTGTGGATACGCAAAGCCAGGAGAGAGACTTCTCAAAGCGCGGAGAAATTCTTAGGTTTGCGATTTCGTAACTCTACCACATCTGCGTTTTTTCTTTCTTTCTTTTTCTTTTCTTTCGGAGGGTTGCGATTTCGTAATTAATACCGCATCGGCCGGGGGATGGATTGCCTTTTGCCTCACGGGAAGAACTTTTGGACTTACGATTTTTTTAGAACCCGAGTATAAGTCGACCCCATTACTTTGAAGCTCTCATTTTGTCCCAAATTTCTCGACTTATACGCGAGTATATACGGTAGTTACTTCAAATGAGAAATATGAGAATTAGAGTTTCAATAATGGCTAAGAGTATATAAATATACAATTGAAACTAAACTCTACTGTACCAACAACTAGCATACTGCGACTCTCCTTATGACTCTACTATGATTCATGCGTTCAATATATAGTAACTGTCTTGGGGTAATGTCTGTGTGTTCAGATTGCAGCATGCTGATGACACAATCCTGTTTGGCAGAGAGTCCTGGAAGTATGAAATTTGTATGAAATTCAAATTGAGTATAAAAAAAAAAAAAAAAAAAAAAAAGGAAAACTAAAGTTATGACTTTTCAGTAAGAAACTTAGTACTGCATGCAAGACTAGTCTAAATGCCACACAGCTAGACCAAGTGAATGAATTTATATAATTAGGAAGCATGTTCGACAGAGAAAACAGAAAAGATGGTGTAATTAGCAAGCGAGTGAATTTATCTTTGAACAACGCTGCCTTGGGTGGATTTCACAGGACAGATGAGTTCTTTAAAGAGTCTCGAATGGCTGTGTATGAAAGTGTAATTGTTCCTACTCTGATGTATGGCAGTGAAATCTGGGTACCGCTGAAGAGACATACGAGTCATTTGTGTGCTGGAGAGATATATTACTTATGGGGAGTGGAGTGGGGAGGGGGGGGAGGATTACTGCTAAGGCATGTTCTGATAATGTGGCAAGAGAAAATGTGTTGCAGATGTGTAATGTGAAGCAAAATGTTGTCAGCAAGATGGAGACAAATATTTTAATGTGGTGTTTTGGCCATGTTAAAAGAATTAGTGGTGAGATACTAAGAGAATTTATTCAGCCCAAGTGGCACGGAAGAAAAGCAGAGGAAAACCAAGGAAATTATGGGAGAAGCAGATTCAGGAATGTCTTCATTAGAAAAAGATAATGAGTACAAAGTACCAAAGGTCTTTTATAAGATATGTGATGGATTTCAGTGAAGCTCAGTTTGTGTGCTCAAATCACTGTAAATGGAGAATTTTGATACATCAGCAGTACATAAAAGCCAGCAATATGAGGTTTAAACTTTAATCTGGCAGATGAGCTTTCTTTGAGGAGCTAACTGTTGAATATCAGAGAACGGGTTAATGACATGCATGTACGCAGAAATGAGATTATTCCATAACCGAATATTCCAAATATTTCACCAACTTTCAGGTGAATTTAGGGCACTGGAATTATCACACAAAAAATGCATCAATTTTTGTCATTACATTTTAGCACTGTTTGATCATCTTTAATGCAACATGCCAATTTGATGCACAGGAAAATATTACTAATGAAGGGCAACTTACCTCACATGCACGGTGGCAAGTGACTGACCTGATGAAGTACCATCAACAAAAGTTGGGTTGTCACAAGAGTAATCCGATGGAGGTGGCGATTTTGATTTCCTTTTTGTCAGTCTCTTCATCAAGCTCACTATCTCCTTTTCTTTTTTTCTCTTTATGCTATATTTCCAAGATAATTGATGATATAAGTGACCAAACAGAAAAGATTTACTGATTTATGCAGAGATGACAATCCTAATTATTGCATGTTACAAGAAAACAACAAGCATGTAAAATGAAACATTGGAACTTAGAACACTGCCTTCCATTGCAACTCAATGAAGATGTTGTACACATGTTACAGTAAGGTACATTAGTTAGGCTTTCAGGTTTAACTGATCCTTGAAAAGTTGTTGAAGGCTACCCACAAGTTTAATGATAAAAATAGCTAATATTATTAATTTCCAAAAGTTTTAGTGATGTGCAATATTACCTCAGTCAGAACAATTTTGATGATATAGAGCAATGACAAATATACAATAAAACTTAAATCATGGTTCATACGCTTTTTCAATCACAAAATTCCAGGACTTTTGGATTTTTTCCCAGGATATACGATCTAAACAACTCTTACTTAAAATAATAATATATATCATCATCATCGTCAACCATTATCACAATCCACTGCTGGACGAAAGTCTCTCCAAGCCTCTTCCACAACGGTCTGTCTTGTGCCAGTCTCCTCCATGTTACTCCCGCATACTTTCGAATTTCATCCACCCATCTTCCATGTGGTCTTCTTCTGGGTATTTTCCTGTCCATCGATGGTCTGTCCTTCTGGCAGTATGTCCAGCCCATTGCCATTTCAGGGACTTTACTCTGATCATGATGTCTTCCAATATATAATAATATATATAAGTGAAACCCTTACTTAAAATAATAATATATATAAGTGAAACCATTGGTCTGTTCAACCTGTAACCTACAACAAACAACTTCCTACCTGCTTGGGCAAACCTAGTGTAGAATGTTAAATGATGTCTGCTGCAGCTAATCAGAAACTTATAATCACAGATAAATACTGAAATACCAAAACTGTCACTGAAAATGTGACCAGGTTTAATATCTACTTAACTTTTATATACAACACATTACACTGATTTTGAGAAAAAGTTATTTTTCTACTTTGGATTTAGTTCAATTATTGAAGCATATTACAAAATAAAAAAACCTATAAAACTCAAAGATACATAGGTATGTGGCATTACTCTTGAAATGCTTTCATATAACACACAATCAATAAATAAAATACTATTTACATTTAATTATTTTGAAATAATGCTTATGGTGGAAATTTAAGAGTAAGGAAAGGTGAAATATTTGGAACTTTTTGAAAGGACCAAAGGGATTGTTATTTCTTAAACACATAATCACGCGAGCAAGTATTTGTGTTACATTTTATTTAGGGAAGGAATTTTCAACATAATATTGATGCTATAGCTATGTTTTAAATTTTTACTCATCAGCAAACAAAGTATGTACAAAAAATTTCCAACGGGAAATGAAAGAAAAAAACAGGAAAACCTTAAGCCCAAAGGCTGTGTACAACTGCATTCATTAGTGATCAAGGGAATTTAACTGGGCATGATTAGAAAAGTAATTATAGAAGATGCAAAGTGATTACTTAGCTCAGAAAATACTAAGAAACAACTAGATTTAAGTTTCTGATATTAGAAAGCAATCCGATTTCATGGCAAATTTTTATATAAAGTATTCATTAGAAAATTTCAGTGAAGGTCAAAATAACCCACAAAAAATAAATAAATAAAAAATCAGCTGTTTACTTCTACCAGTGGCTAAAAAGTATGTTACGAAAATTTGCAAATGGTGCAACAGAAGGAAGGTATTAGAGACAAAAAGAGTTTCAAATCAAACAGTTAAAAGAAGAGATATAGAAGGAAACATGATATAACTCCATGCCTTTTAGCAAAAGAAGTTTGCATAATGGAAACATTGAAAAGAGGCAAAAAAAAAAAACATTCTTCACAGCAAAAGCTATGCTAAGGAAAAATAACTATTCAAATACAGGTCCCAGAATCAGAGATGGCAAGAAAAACATTTTGACCTTTACAACCCCTAGGGGGAAAGTTGTACATTATTTGAAGAGGATCTTCCTATTGTAGCAAAAATCTTATTTACTCTCCATTTTTATTATACTGAATGGCATACAGTAAAAAAAGAAATTTCTCAATAGGGTTTTTAGAGGCAGAGATAGGCTGCAAACGGAAGTACACAAACACCACCTAGAAGCAGAACTGTTAAATCGGACATTTTAGAAGTAGATATTGAGAAAAATAGATTAAATATTTGCACCCCCTAGCGGCGAAATTGTGCACTATTTTTGGAAGAAACTACACATAATGAGTTTTCACAGTTAGCAGTATCTGATCGAAAGAGAATATTTTTCAATCAAGTTTTTAGTCAAACTCGAGTCTCAAAGATATTGCTGGAAACGGAAACTTACACCCTCTAGTGGCACACTTGTGCATTAAGAAATATTTGAAATTACATGAGAAACATTTTGCACTGCAAATGTTCTCCAACAAAGAAAGAATTTTTCAAATTGGGCTCCTAGAAATAGAGATATGGACAAAAGTAAGATATACGTGTACGCCCCTGGTGGAAAAATTATGCGCTATTGTAAGCAGGAGGTGTGTTCTCAAAAATTTTTCTGAGGTGAGTGGGTATCAGTTAACGGAATAATTTTTTCAATCAAGTTTCCAGCTCAGATTTTGTTGCAAATACGTCAGAAGCAAAAATAAACACTTACGTCCCCTGGTGGCCAAACCATTATTTACCAAAAATAAGAATTTATATGCAAAACATTTCCCTTTAAGTGCTGTATCCGACGCAGGAAGAATTTTTCAAATCGGACTTTTAGAAGCGGAGACATTGGGAAAATTGAGATTTAGCTTTACGCCCTAGCAGAAAACTTATGCATTATTTGAAAAATGGGCTGTAACTAAAATAGTCTTCGATATAAATGTCATCAAAAGGAAAATAATTTTTTCAAATTGGATATTTAGAAGCAAATGTATGAAATAAAATGTTTTTAAATTCGATACGATCTTCATTGGCACCCTCTAGCGGCGAAGTTATGCATCGGGAAAATGCATGGATCATCATTCTCACATTTTAAGCTTCTCCATACAAAAGGAATTTTACAAATTGAACTAATAATTGCAGAGATATGGTCAGTCCAGCTGGATAGACAGTGATAACTTACGCACAATGCAAAAGATGTCAATAACGCAGCTTCAGTCTAGTTCCTAACAGAGAAGAAAACCAATGCCTCCCCCCGCCCACACTTTGCAGGGGGTGGGGAGGGAAATTTGTCAGACATAAGTTATGTTAGTAGAAAAATCCTCAACTACCAAACATCGCACAAGGACAAAAAGGAAAGAATGGATAAAATTCCAGCACATGTAACAAAATTTTAGGACATTTTCAGGACAAAATGGAATTCCAGGACTTTTCCAGGATTTCCGAGTTCTCCAGGACGCGTACAAACCATGTTAAATAAATCTATAGCATCTTAAGCCAAAATGCTTGAACAAGTGTCGGATTTTAATTACTGTAATTTTTGCCATATAAACCATAGATTATCTGCTAAAAATATAGGTTCAGCGGATTAAACCCCGATGTAGATAATACGCCAATTTAAAAAAAAAAAAATTTTTACAGCACTTTTATTTTTAAAAAAAATTCACACGGTAATTGTGCAGGAGAGGGGGTATAATTGGAAAAAGAACTCTCTCGGAAAATTTTTCTTCAGTTCAGGAGTTTGTATGGAGCGGAAAGGAGGGTGTGTCATAATGAAAGATCGGGAAAGTTGTGGGGAGGGGCGGTGGGGGTAATTTTGTCTTGTTGAGAAGGACAACTCTGACTGTTGTGCCATCTCTGTTTTTGTCAACCAGCCAATGAAAGCGTGCGCACATGCACTCCTCCATTGGATCTCATGTGAGCTGTCGTGCCTTGTGTTTAGTTCATCCTTTGCCGTTTTGACTGTCTTTGCAGCTAATATTTCCCTTTATGGCCATTCACAATGCCTTTGAAAAAGAAACGTTTCAGTTACACTGCCGAATTTAAACTTAAAGTGGTGGGAAAAGTTGAGGATATGATCGTGACACTGTGCGATAGTTTTGGGAAGGTCAGAAAACAATCGCGCAGTAACACGCGGAAAGCCATTGTGACGCGATCTAAAACGTAAACAAATACGTCAGCAAATTCCGCAGGAGAATTCAAGGAAGTCTAGCCCTATTTTGTATTGTCTTATGTATAAGCTGATCTCCTAACTCTGAAAGCAGGATTTCATCCAAAAACTTTTGACTTATACACGAGTACATACAGTATTTCTATGAATTGTTCTGTATCAGCCTTTTGTCATTGACAAGGTGTAATGCAACCCTCTGGAACTGCATTGGCGTGATCTATGGATGCCCCGCCACTAAGTGTTATCTGTCCGGACTCCCGAGATAAAAATATGAAAAAGTAACCTTTAAAAGTGAATTTCTTCATTTAATAAAATTGTTTTTTTCTTCTTACTTCTTCAGACTCCTGGGTCATTATGTAAACGACTTTTCTGTCAGAAATTCCACTTTCGACTCAACATCTATGATGTGTGGATTATACTGCTATTTTTTTCTCTTCTGAATGTCATAGTCTGCGGATGTTACATACATACATATCACTAAGCTGTTCTCTGATATTCAGAGGTTAGCTCCACAAAGAAATACAAACTACCAGATAATTTTTACTTATTGTTGCCATATCAAACTTCTCCATTTACAGTTGATCTTGTAGTCTGAGGATGTAACACATGTAAACCAGTTTGGAAGAATTCTTTGGACTATTGTGTGGCAGAATATCTCACAGCTTGTTTAACTTCATCTGAACTCCCTAAACATTGACTACTGAAACTGTTTTGTGGAACAGAACAGGTGGAAGTCAGAAGGTGCCAAATCAGGGCTGTATGACAGATGTGAGATTGCTGTCCAGTCTATTCTGGCAATGGCCTGAGAAATTTCAAGGGATCTGTGTGGTTGGGCATTGTCATGGTGTAAGAGGACATAACGAGAAACCAAAAGTCTGGTTTCCTTTAATGGATAGGTCAATATATATGAGACCTGTTGGCAGGTTTCTCAATATAATGAGACTTGTTGACAGTGTCAAAAAAAGTTAAAGAAATTCAAACAGAATCCCAGATGGTTGCAAATCAATCACCCCAAATAAGCTCCTCAACTTGCCATTGGTTCTTGTTGAAAATTGCAGTTGAGGCTTTCCTCTCTATTGTTTGTTGGCCACTGAGGTTTCCCCTGTTTGAACCCTCTTCATCCATCTTCTGATATTGCCGATGTTGATCATTACATTTCCATACACTTTTTCAGTTTCATATGGATCTTTGTCACCTTGCAACCTTCCATTTCCACCACCCCTCAACAACAGCTGTTTGCTTAGTGAATATCCACCACCCATTGCATAGAACAATCTCAACACAAAAAGATGTACATTTACTCAAAAGATCAATCTATATTAGTAATTTGAATTTATTGGCATAAAATAGAAATCCAAGTTTCCAAGCCTTTTTTTGCACATCAACCAAATGGCCTTTTCAAGGAAGAGAAACGGAGAGAGTAAACTGTTTGATGTGCAAAAGCCTGGAAACTTTGATTTCTATTTTATGCCAATAAAATCAGTTTACTAGTATAGTTTTACTCTTTTAAATATAGCCTAGTTGGTGTATACAGGGTAAGTCAAAACAATGTTCACGATTTCTGTGCTTTACCACACGACATGTAATTAGTATTTTTAGTTGCGAGATGTGTACTTTAGAAGGTAATCTCTCCAAGTTCCAATGCCCCGCTACATATTCCGTGGGTGGTCAGTAGATGGTGCGATAAGTCTGGCAGAAGGAACAAGTCATACAATGGTGGCCAGCAGACAACAGAAGGCATTTTGTGTTCCCAATTTTCATACAAACAAGTCAGTTGTGCCTGTTCAATGACATTTTTGGATAAGATTTGGGATAGAGCCACCCAGTGGTAAGTCGATTCATAATTGATATTCACGATTTCAAAACACGGGCTGCATTTGCAAGGGAAAATCAACTGGATGTCTATAGATACGAAATGATGTAGTGGAGCGTGATCGGGTATGTTACGTACGAAGCCCTTAGAAATCCACTTCTCGAGCAGGTCGAGAACTTCCGTGTCTCACAGAAAACTGTGTGAAGAGTTCTGAGGAAACATTTGCACATGCAACCGTATCGTCTGCAGTTGATTCAAAAGCTGAAGAGGGATGATTGCCACCTGCGAGTGTCTTTCTCAGAAAGATTTGTCACTCTAACAGAGGATGACAGTTTCTCTGAAAAGTTGGTTTTTAGTGACAAAGCAACATTCCACATTTCAGGAAATTTGAACAGGCATAACGTGAGAATTTGGGGCACTGAAAATCCCCATGCAATCTTGCAGCACGAGCATGCTTCCCCAAAAGTCAATGTCATCTGTGCAATTACTCATCAAAAGGTGTATGGGCCCTTCTTCTTCACTGAAGCCACTGTTACAGGAATTACCTATCTCGACATACTCGAACAACAGCTTCTCTCACAGCTGGAAGAAGACATTGATGACTTCATTTTTCATCTCAATGGTGTTCCACCGCATTTCCATAGTGAGGTTCGGGGCCACCTCAATGACAGGCTGCCAAAACCATGGATTAGCCGTTCAGCTGAGGGGGATGAAGGACTGTTGTGTTGGCCACCACAATCCTCAGATCTCACCCCCTGTGATTTTTCTTGTAGGGTTTCATAAAGGATTATGTCTATGTACCACCACTTGCAATGATGCTGGTTGATCTGAAAGCTCGCATCACAGCAGCCATCACAGAAATTGACACCGACCTGCTACAAAGAGTTTGGCAGGAACTTGATGTGTGCCGTGTTAGGTGTGGAGCACACATTGAATATTTATAAGTAAGTTGAACAAAACTTTATGAAATGTGCTTTTCAACAGTACTAGTTGTGTGTATTTGCTTTACATTAAACACGAGTACCAAATCATTTAAATCGGGAAAATCATCTTGACTTACCCTGTACAATTCCTCATTATTAATGAGGTAAATCTAGATTCATTTCCAAAATTACAATAATTGTTAAAACCATTACTTTTGGGACAACCCTAACATGTTTTTTTTAAACCAAAACTGTGTACAAATTTATCATTAACATAGATCCTTTGGAAGAAGCTATGAAACAAATCTATCTTCACAGACTACAGCCTGAAAAAGCATGCCATGCTGCATGCCAATGAAAAAATACTTTTGCACAGCGAATAATGACAGATCACACTAATACAAATGGCATAAATAACTGATATTTTTGCACCAATGGGTGGTATTACTGAGGCAGACTGATACTGACCTATGCAGAGAAGATCTCTGCATAGGTTAGTACAGACTGTATCAGTCCACTCCACATAAGTTAATACTAATGGGTGCCTTAATCAAGACAGACTGATACTAACTTATGTGGAGATCTTCTCTACAGAGGTTAGCATCCAGGGTGGCTCTATCAAGGAATACCGATACTATCCTATGTGAAGATCTGTTCTGCACAAGCTAGTACCAACATGTTGCATTATCAAGGTAGAATGATCCTAACCTATGTGCTATACATAGGTTAGTACTGATGAGTGGCTTTATTGATGCAGACTGATACTGACCAATGTATAGGAGATCTTCTCTACATAGGTTAGTATCAGTCTGTTCAGTACAGGTAAGTACTAAAAGGGTGCCTTTATAAGATCATCTCCACATAGGTTAGTACCAGTGGTTGGCCTTATCAAGGCAGACTGACATTAACCTATGTGAAAATGTTCTCCGCATAGGTTAGTACCAATGTGCAGCTTTATGAGATCATGTGTGGCGTTATCGAGACAGACTGATACTGACATATGCATTGATCTGTTCTGCATAGGTTAGTATCAGTCTGCCTTAATAAAGACACCCAATAGTGTGCCAAAGCTTGGCAACATCAGCTGTTTATGCCAATAAAAATGCCTTTTTCTTGATAGTTAGTATCAATCTGGTGTATACCAGTGCTTCTTATTAATATTTATATATGAATTATCTAATGAGAGATAAGTTATGCCACAACCTACCTTATCTATCCTTGACTGCGAAGCAACTACAGCTGATGGTGAACAAGGAACCCCAGCAGAAACAGACATGGAAGTTCCTGTCATTCGGTCAGGTGCTGATGACACAAAGGGATTAGTGCTTGTTGTAGCTGATAAAGAATGGGGCAACATTAAAGGAGTTGAAGGTTGAGAAATGCTATAGCGGGGCTGACCTACAATGTCTGTAGTTGTTGAACCTTGGGAAGCCATCTGGAGGCTGCCAATACTGACACTGGATGAACCTTGGTAAGGTATCATTCTTGTTGGAGAACCATTAGTTGTTCTAGCAGGAAATTCTGTAACCCAGGTTGAACCTGAAGGAGCAGAACTGAAATCAACAGAACTCGACCATGGAGTGATGCTCAAGGAGCGTGACTGGCTACATGGAATACTGCTTTGCTTTGATAAGGCCTGAAACATAAATCATAAACAAAAATGCATCAATCAGTCTTTACTGACAACAAATATGACAAAAATGCATTATTACTTTATTTTTTAATTAAGCAAAACTGGCAAAGCACATTTGCTATATCAATGCCTTATGCAATTACAACCAATAAGATCTTGAATAAGCATTTTATTCCAATCACAGCTGTCGTTTTATAGAACATAGGCAGTACTGGCTCATTACAATTCACTATTAGATAATGTTCCTAATCTTCAAATTTCCTGAAGGATTTCCAACAAGAACTGTATAAAACTAGAGGCACAAATATAATAATATAATGTTTAATACAGTGGTAACTGCATGTAATGAAGCTGAAGGGATAATAATAATAACAATTAAAATAATCATTTCAATATTTTTTAAATATAATTAACTATTTTTTATATTATTATAATAATAAATATATATATGCCAACCTCATTATAACCAAATTTATTCCTATGTTAAAAGGGAAGAAAACTTGCAGTTTTGCAAATATGTATAACATTGCATATGGCCAAAAACAGTCAATTATTAATTGTTTTTTCAACTAATCAAATGTTATTCCCATTCCATCAATAAATAGCTTGTCAATGATTTAATACTATAGCACAAAAATTCAGCCACACAAAATTTCACGTACGTGCATTACAAAAATTTATAGTACTTAAAAAAGCTAAAATTTTACTTGATGCACTTCTGTTGGTGTTTTTTACTTCAGGGTATGGCATATTTGTTTAGGACCTACCTAACAGCAGGTAAAAAAAAAAAAAAGGTGCCATGCATAAGATTAAAAGAAAAGTGTTACTTTCAAGATTTAAAGTTGTACAGTAGAACATGCTCATAATAAGCCTGTATTTAATGAGCAAAATAGGAACTTTTGTTTGGTATAATGTTAACTCAAAGCCAATTTGATCATTTTTAATGAACATAATTTAATGAAATACCCGGATTTAAAGGGGGAGAGAAAGGCTAAGATTATTACTTTTAACAAGCAAAGTAACAAAACTTAATGAAATTTCATATTTAATGACGCAGAGAAAATCTGTTGCGTATTGTCCTCCAATGGAGGAATAGCAATGGTGACATACAGGATGAAATTGCCATAGCACAGGGGAATCATGGTGTGCTAGCAAAAGAGCACTGACAGAAAAACAACTGGGAGAGAAGAAATCAAATGCTTAACAAGCAAGGAGTATTAATTAATTAATTAATTTTTAATATGTTTCCACATGATGTTTGCTTCAGGATTCACTAGTACTACATATTGATGCATGTGCTCATTTTATTTTGATGTGTACTACTGTAATAAACTAATTAAGGCTTTAATCCAATTGATATGGATGTACAATACACAGGTGTGCAAAACTTATTTTTTTTTTTTTTTTTTTTTGGAGGTTTAACGACCACCGTGAGCAACTCAATGGGCTATAAGCAGTCGCCCGTCCCTAATTTAGGGTCACTGGTTCTAGGGAAGGGAAAGAGCCAGTGCCGTAAGACAAACACAACATCCATGCCTCACCGGGATTCGAACCCGGACCCCTTACGGACGAATGAGCAGAAGCCAACGCCTTAGACCAGGTTTTGACTTCAGCTGATTTCTGCTTGAATCAAACCTTTGTGTCAAAATATCCTGGCTTACCACTTTAGTTACAGCAGATTTTTTTTTTCAATCTGCTGGCTGAAGCTCCAATGATTTGTGTTTTTTAATGCTACTTATAATGTCCCCCTCCCTTTTTTTGTTTTTTGTTTTTTTTGTTTTCTGTAAGCATATGGATGCAGAACATTCATAAAATTACCTAGCTTAGATGCTAAGAAGTGTTTACAACCAAACAGTACATGAAACTACTTCCAGTGATCTGTATATACTTCTGTGAGAGATACCTATAACGTTACTCCCATCAGGTGTTTCAATTACATGGTATATTAATTTTTACGTTGTGACAAAATCTGTCATATATTATTCTGTTCATCACGTTTTTAAGCCTTTGCTAGAGGAGCCTTACACATTTGTTAGTTCTTATTGCTCTTACATTGTTATTTGATTTAATTAAAGAAGTTCATTTACCTTGAGTTTGGCTTCCTGCTGTTCGTAGTTTCTTATATATGTCACTAATTCGATGAATGACACACTTTTTCGATCAAGGACATAAGGAGGTTAAAAGAAAGATTATTTCACCTTACTCACACTGTGGAAAATGCACAAGTTTAAAAATTGAAATCTCCCTATTGTAGTTAAAAACTTCGTTACTATACATCTTCATCTGCCGTGGCCAATGAAAGGTTTAGTCTGTGTCTTCAAAAATTATTCACAAGACTCAGGTCCAGCTGTCATTAAAAGTTTTAAGGTTAAAAGAAAACTTAAATAATCTTAAAACTTTTAATGACAACTGGAACTGAGTCTTGTGAAGAATTTTTGAAGACACAGACTAAACCTTTTATTGGCCACGGCAGATGAAGATGTATGGTTATGAAGTTTTTAACTACAATAGGAAGATTTTAATTTTTAAACTTGTGCATTTTCCACAGTGTGAATAAAGTGAAATAATCTTTCTTTTAACCTATGTAAGTCTTTCATAGAATTGGAAACATATGTAGGAAAGGTATGTCCTTCATCGAAGAAGTGTTTCATTCATCAAATTAGTGACGTATGTAAGAAACTACGAACAACATGAATCAAGACTCAAGGTAAATGAACTTCTTTAATTAAATCAAATAACAACATAAGAGCAATAAGAACTAACACATGTGTAAGGCTCCTCTAGCAAAGGCTTAAAAAACGTGACAAACAGAATAATATATGACAGATTTTGTCACAACATTAAAATCCTTACAGAGAATTTAAAATGTTATTTTACAGCTCAAAAAATTAAAGTGTTTATATTTATATCATCGTCACTTTCACAACCATTATTAATTTCACAACCATCGTCACTTTCACAACCATTATTATTTTGAAACTTAGTCTCCCCAAGTTTCTTCCACAATGGTTTGCCTTGAGTCAGTCTCCTTCATGTCACTCCGGCATGCTTTAGAATTTCATTCGCCCATCTCCCACGTGGTCTTCTTTTGGGTCTTTTCCTGTCCCTTGGTGGTTTGTTCTTCTGGCATTATGTCCAGCCTATTGCCAATTCAGGGATTTTACTCTGATCATGACATCTTTCACTCTTGTGATTTTCCTGATCCACGAGTTCTTATCTTTCCTGGATACACCAAGCCTGCACCTCTCCATACTTTTTTCAGTTGTCTGCAGCCTCTGAATATGTCTTTTTCAGCAAACAAGGTTCATACTCTTCCAAGAAAAAAAAATTCAAGCACTTTTCAAAACCAAATTACCATATGTGTGAGCTGTTGGCCGGTCAGTAGGTAAGCATTTTAGCAAGTTCAAACCATTAAACTTAGCTGAGATGGGTACACCTTCAATGGCCTGCCTGTTACTCCCTGCCTCCCTATTGGTTTATTTTATTAACTTTGAACTGCTCCTCTGTTTTTGGTGTTTTTCAAAATCATTTTATTTTGTGGAATATTTTTGAAAGGGCACATTATTTTTGTATTCACCTTCCGGAAAGAACGCGTCCCTAACCCCAGCCAACAGAAGCCAATCACAATTTGCGAATACATCATTTCACTGTTTTTACGCGGTAGTGATGTCTTAGCAAAGGTACCAGCTGTCCACACTACATGCACTCCCGAGTTGAACCCCAGTTCTGTGCTATTTGATCAGCTTGGTGTTTTTATCGGAACTGCACAGAAATCTGCACAACTTTTTAGCACAAAAATTATTTTACACATGCTCTTTCATATCATTACCCAAAAAACAAAACAAAATTTTTTTCAATACTATTTACGGAGTAATACACTTTTTCAAGTACTTTCAGAGACTTGAAAATGAACTTTATTTTTTCAAGGACTTTTCAAGGAGCGTACGAACCATGGTGAAGTCTCTGCTCAAGAACTGGAAGGTTGCATTGATTAAACACTTTCCTTGTAGGACATATATTTATATACAATGCTTTTCTTTTTTGAAGCTTTTGAGATTCTCCATTGCTCTTAATGGCAAGTAAATGACATCACATGGAGTGACAATGAAAAAAAAAATATATATATATATATTAAAGGTCTACATCCTGTAAACTGTAGTTGATGCCTTGAAGAATATTCTACCATAAAATCAACACTCACAATAATATGAAAAATCTTCAACAGATTTTACAGAGCTGTAGACTTTAAAATACTTACCTCTGTTTTATATAAGCCAGGTGAAAGAGCTCCAGTGGAATTCACAGGTCTTGTGAGCCTCTGTACAGGAGTACTTATAGCAGCCACGCTGTGAGCCCATTCAGATACCGCAGGATGACTCAGGGATATAGGAGAAGGAGAAGTGGTAAGAGATCGTACACCTAGAGATGTAGGACTAGTTGTGTATATGACACCCTGCACAGCAGGATGAAATGCACTCCCATCACTTCCCATGGAAATGACTCTGGGCTGGTTGCTGCCTGGATGAACAACTGGAGGTGGTGATGTAGAAGGTGTGGTCTGCCCAGCTGGAGATGTCATGTGCGTCTGAAGAACAGCAGATCTGAAATGAAAATTTCATTAACAGAAGTTAATGCAACAAAATGGCAAAGCAAGGTATGATTCAAATAATGGGGAGATGAGGAGGATATGGCAAAGCAAGGTATGATTCAAATAATGGGGAGATGAGGAGGATCAAAATGCATTTGCTTTGTCAGGTACTTTATATTTTCAATTTTTTTGCTTTTGTTTTGGTGTTCGTTGACCCCTGTTCACATTTTAAGACTAGGGAAATTCCCTGTTCCTAATTTGCGGCCAAGGAAATGACAGACACAATGCCATAAGACAAACACACCATCCATGTGCCATCTGGGACTTGAACATAGAACCTACCTGAGTCATTAGCCAGAAGCATCCTCCTCTTAGGCAGCATACCATTTATCTCAAAACATTAAGCTTATCCTACTCCCCCACCCCCAGGACTTCAATGCATTCATCAATGAGTATTTTGAGAAGACACTGTAGCAATCACAAGTCTGTCCAACAGATGGAGGTGCAAATGCAGCCTGCAAAACAAATTTTTTGTTCTGTGAAAATTTTCTGCACATTTCGACAGACAACCTGAATTTATTTGGACCACGTTACTTAGAACTGTAAAGAGGCATGGATGATTACAGAGGGGCAATCTACAATGACTTCACTTTCGAGAAAGTGGTGATCTCAACCACATTCTCAACATTCACCTTAAAGTTCAGCATTTCCACAGTCCAGCAGTACTACCAACAGCTACACTACTGTAGGAAAATGCACATAGAAATCAAATGACAATGCAGTAAAACCTCTTTTTATCCATAATAAGAGCAATGAGAGTGAACTTACCCTTACCAGTAGGTCCATTCTCTCAGACATGTAGACACTTCTCTGCACGTTAACTTCCTTATTAATATCCACGGTTGGTTTTTGGCCTTTGGTGCGGTGGTTTTTATGTTGTCTTCGACATGTTCTTTTATTTGTCAGAGTGAGCAATTTATTAACCTATACTGCAGAACTGATACATTGGTCCAAGAAACCTCTTTTATACTTTAAAAACCCTATATTTACAATGACTTGAATAACACTAACCGGTAACCAAATTGGCTTATAAAAAAACAAACAAAGAAACCCCCTATGTACATGAACATTTAGAAACCATAAACAAACTTCCTATTTACAAACACCAAAACATCGGAACAAAACATTTAAAAGCCTAAAATTCAATTATTCACAACGAACTTATCTCATTTCCCCCATTTTATCCAATCTAACTAAAACAATGATACAATAGGAAAATCAAAAATTCTGAATAATCAAGGGAATCCTATACTGGTTACAAATCATAGTTAAATAAGGTGAATTTCAATGTAATATTAATTGTGGTCCACTCATTAAACTTACAAAGTATGTACATGTAAATACACAAACCTAATATATACATAGTATAATATGCAGTATTTTACTCACATGGCTTTAACACTGGTTCAAATAAAAGTTTTTGTTGGCATAGTTTTGAGAGATATTCTTTATCAGAACAACATGGTTTTATTTGTTGGATGCCAGCTTAGTGTTCGCTAAGTGGTTGTACTTAGCAAACTTTTGACCTGGTGTAAAACCAACAGTCAGAACTAAGTAGACACAGTGCGCTGAGGGTTTGCTAGCTTTGTCCTAATACTGGCTGAAGTTTCTTATCTGACTTCTGATTGATTGGTATCTACAAGGTTGAGAAGATATTGTGATGCGATTGGTATATAACTGATCGTTGACCACATGTGAAGCATTGTTATATAAAAAAAAAAAAAAATCCCCTAACACGAAAGATGTCAGTTAACAGAGAGTTTCGGATAAAGGAAATTTAGTTAAAAGAGGTTTTACTGTGCTTGAAGGCAGTACCTTGTATTACGTAATTATATGACTAAGAGTTTGCATGATAAATTCAGCATTAAAACTTTCTAAATCGTGTATCCACACACACACACATGCAATTGATATAAGTTTAGAAGAATTACATGATTTTTTTTTATGAGGGTAAGATTTCATAAATCTTTTGTTAGTAAGTTTCACTTGTGCTTTGTTGCTTACTGAAAAAGTTAAGAAACAAGACATTTTCTAACACCTATCTGACAGACATAATATATATTAGACTGTCCCCCAAAAAAGTGAAAGTTTTAAAATGTCAACACTCACTCCCCAAAAAGTTTCCTCTTATCAAAATAAAACATCTTTTGCAAAATTTCAGCTCATTTGCACAATATTTAGAGGTCCCCCAACTGTCTTGTATATTGTAGGCTAATACTAATACTAATATATGGCATGCGGCATACAAACCTTGGCAAATGGTTGTGACACTATGTACTGGACCAACTGGTGGAAGCACGAGAAAAGAAAATTTAAGGGTACAAAAGTTTCATTAAGCAACTGCCATTGTAGTTAAGCACAATATGCAATTGTGCTAGGTACTTTGGTACAATATGTACTTCATGCCACAAATTTTTTACATCTAAAAAAGCTCTTGGCGTTTCAGTGTTTTGAACTCTTTTCGATGTTTATTCACAAACGGCAGTAAGTATTGGCTTTGCACTTCATCCTTTGTTGTTGCATTGAATTGCTGAATTAGGGCAACACCACGCTCTGCAAACTCATTGACACAATTTATGTTTTTCACAAGGTTTTCGGCAACTTTGAATGACTCAAGCTCTGCCCAGGTTTCAGTTGGTGCTTGTAGAAAAGAATCATCAATGCCAGCTGTTTGAAAGAAAGTTTGTGAAATACACAGGTCAGCAGCACTTTGTTGAAGGGACTTGATCAAGTGTGAGCCTGGTTGTTCTTTCATGTTCATAATAAGTTGTTATTTTTCATCTGAAGACAGGAAGTGTGAGAAAAGAGACATGGATGACAGCTCTGGACTTAAATACCACGAGTGCTGAACCATCATCTTGAGACCAATCTTGCTCACAACTTCACCATCGTAGGCTGCAGTCTTTGAAATGAGAAAATGTCATTGATTGGTGCATCAGCTGCAGATTGGCATGTAAACCATGATTGTATGTACACAGTGATAACAAAATGGCTGAATCATTGAATTCCTTGTAGATTGTGTGCTGTCAGATGTAATTCTGTTTAATTACCATCAAATAACAGTTCAATTTTTTTAATATACATCGCCTTAGCCATCCAGCGTGCTCTATGAAGCACACCACGCTTGTAAATTCTTACATTTTTTGTCCAAGTTCAAGCCAACCATTAAGGTGGCAAGATGCAGAAACTCGTCATAGTCATTCCACGGGTGGTTTATTTTCAACTGCCCAGAAATGAAAGATTTCACAGCATCTGCTGCTGGAACAAGATGCACTTGTGGAAGTTTTGGCTCATGACGTTCGAGTTTTGACCAGTTGTCCCGGAATCTTTTAAACATTTCAATATCAGGTCCACTTGATGGCCCAAGGCAAGCATTAAAAATATCTGCCAACAGTACTTCCAGCATATGGTGTCTGCAAGCTAGCAACAATAGGTTTCTTCCAACAGCTCTCTCCAAAAGAGAACAAACTCCATTGAATTTTCCTGTATTCACAGCTGTTGTGCAAAACACATGCCAATTGCAAATGTGTCACTCTGCCATGATCTCAACTGTTCGAGAACAGCTGATGCTGTTGGGGAGTGGGATGAAAATGGGATTATGTTTGCTATTGCAGAGGGTTTTTTTGTAGACAGATCTGTTGAGATGATTCCCTTGCCTTGCCAGGTGGACATCCAAAATGCCAATGCCTTGCTGTGATTCTTCATTGATGGTGAATTTTATTGATGGGGACTTTACGGAAATCTTTTCAAGAAGAGATTCAAGGTCAGTTCTATTGTGTGGCCAAATTACGAAAATATCATCAACATATCGAAGCCAAATGGAAGGTTGTAGATTGTGTTCCATGACTATGTTTTTTTCGATATGTTGCATGAAAACTTCAGCCAGAAGTGGAGAGAGAGGTGAACCCATCGGAAGTCCTTCTTGCTGACAGTAGTATTTGTTGTTGAACTTGAAACAATTAAGATCTCTTAGAGTTCGAAGACAGTCACACAGGTCTTTTGTTAGTGGGCCAGAGAGTGATTGGTTCTCTTTTAACAATTGTACTAGCAGCATATGAGAGTGGAAAAGAGGGACTGAAGGGAAAAGAGAGACTACATCCAGAGTGAACATTTTGTCAGAGGGTTCAATGCTAGGAGGAAGTTTTCTAATGAACTCTTTAGTGGAGGAAATTGAAAAAAGATGGCTGGAGGTGAGATGTTTACATTTCTCCACAATCCTCTCTTCAAGGTTACGGGTGGGAAAGAAAGTATATTCCACGAGTGGTCGAAGAGGGAAACCAGTTTTATGAAGTTTAATCTGGAAGAATAAGCGTGGAGTTCGGAAATATGGTGGTGGTGTAAAATCTCCAAGAAAGGTATTTAGAGTGGGTTTCTTGTTGAGTCTTTCAACTGCAATTTTAAGTTTGGGGATGGTATCAGATTTTAGAACCTTGCAATTTTAAAAATCTGATACCACCCCCAAACTTAAAACTGCAGTTGAAAGACTCAACAAGAAACCCACTCTAAAGACCATTTTCTTGGAGATTTTACACCACCACCATATTTCCGAACTCCACGCTTATTCTTCCAGATTAAACTTCATAAAACTGGTTTCCCTCTTTGACCACTCGTGGAATATACTTTCTCTTCCACCCGTAACCTTGAAAGGAGGATTGTGGAAAAATATAAACATCTCACCTCCAGCCATCTTTTGTCAATTTCTTCCACTAAAGAGTTCATTAGAGAACTCCCTCCTAGCATTGAACCCCCTGGCAAAATGTACACTCTGGATGTAGTCTCTCTTTTCCCTTCAGTCCCTCTTTTCCACTCTCATATGCTGCTAGTACAATTGCTAAAAGAGATTGACACCATAAAAAAAATTGCCAAAGCCCATCAGTTCCCACCTTCTACAATTCAAAAATTCCTCCAAAATTCCCACTTGAAAAATCTGTCTGCTCTCTCACCAATAATAATGGAAAAGCCACCATTCATTGGCTCCATCCCTTTCCATGGATCCTTCTCTTATAAGATGTGTAAACTTTTCAAAACTATGGGCACCACTCTCACAGTGAAACCAAACCCTTCTGCAATAATGTGCCTGCTTAAAGACAGGGATCCTGCATCACCCTTGGACACTCCTGCTGTTTATGCTATTCCCATTTCAATTTCCTCTGGTCTCTCAGTGTATATTGGAAGCACATACCGAAGCATCAAAACAAGACTTGGTGAACACAAAAAAGATGTTTCCAATGGTCTTCCAAAGACAGCTTTATCTGCACTAACCCTTGAAGACACCTCTGCAGTTCCCATTTGGAAAGAAGCCAAAAAAGTTGCCCCTTTCATCAACAAGGCATCTCTGCATTTCCAAGAGAGCATTGAAATTTTGTTCACCAAAAACTGCAATTCAGAGACCCCTCACCAAATCCCATTTATTTGGATCTCTTCTAAAATCTGGCAACATTTCCAACACCCCAACTTCAAATTGTAGTTCTGGCAACCAGCCCATCCAGTCGATCGCGGGTGATCAAGGTCGTAGGATGACCGAAAGCTACCGCTAAACAAACCTTTTACCGTACGTGGCTCTGCAGGTGTTTCGCTCATTTTATATGTTTATGTGTTATTGTCGCGTGAAGCCTGAGTTTTAAACCATTTAAAATCTAGTTTCCTGATATGACAAATGTCTCATTTCAGGTGGTGACTGTGTAAAAAAGCAGTATATACTGTAAGTAGATATTTTTGTATATGAAATATTTTTTTGTTCTATTTCTGGTATTTTAATGGTCCACTGGAAGTTACTTTCCAAACTGCCCTCATACAATGTCTGTTTGAGGGATTCATATCTCATCAAAAATTTATGATATACACTTCGAATTTTCACAATTATGATTCTGTTGATGTGGCACAAGCAAGTTTCAAATCCAAAATTTGATTTTACTTCTCCAACCATCGTTCAGAATCCAAATAATATGGTGCTACATGTGATCTGAAATTTATCCTTGTGTTTACCATTATATGGCCATGTAACAGTTTATTACACTTGTGCAATTTTTCTGTCTGTAACAGGAAGTATCAATAGGCAGAACACCATTTTCTGCTGGTGTGCATCTATTTTCATATTTCATCTAGTATTTAAAAGTTCACAAAAATGCATTCTCATGACAAAAGTACCGTTGATGGCTTGAGTTTTTTTTTTTTTTTTATGAAGATTTACATTTCTTCTGGAGCTGCAGCATGATAACAGACTAAATTAAAAAGGAAATTAATGGCTGTAATTAGAGCTATGGAAATAGATGATGTTAAACAGAAGAAAACAGGAGCTGACTGAATTCTGTAGGAGTTTCGTGTTGACGTTGTATATTAAGTAGATCACTGCCATCTGAACACGATGTTATAGAGTAAAAACTTTAATGTAAAATCACCATAGTTAAAACCATTTACATTTAAAATTACACTAGCACTTTCAAATCCGCATCGGATTCATCATCAGGTGTGAAACTAATTATGTGGACGGTGGGTTATATACATCGAGAAGAGGATGTGACGTGTGTTATGTGGAAGGGCATGCGCACAGATGATGAGTCAAGATCTCAGTTTGTAAGTAAGAATAGCAATGCCGTCAGTTAGGGTCCAAATTAGGTGAGTCACATTGGAATAAATGTTTCCAGGGGTCGGTACAACACACGGAAAGTCGTCGTTGCAACACTTCTGTTGGTTGGCAAAAATATGTAGACTTTCAGTGAAAAGAGTTAGATTTTTTGACAATGGGGTAGTAAGTATTTTTGTTTCATCCCATATGGGTTGAAACATTTCGTTACAAAGTAGGCGTGACATTGCTGTGTTAGTGGATCCGTTTTTATATTGTATTTATGTTTCGTTATGCAGGTCTTCAGATTGCAGGTCGTCGAGCCTGTATACATCAGGTCTTGCTTCCCGGGTTCAATTGCTTTCAATGGGATTCTGTAGACACCATGTTTATCCATGCCCTGGATTTGGCCCCTG
This sequence comes from Macrothele yani, assembly GCA_039090855.1. Classification (NCBI taxonomy): domain Eukaryota; kingdom Metazoa; phylum Arthropoda; class Arachnida; order Araneae; family Macrothelidae; genus Macrothele; species Macrothele yani. The sequence goes on along the minus strand of CM077024.1, from coordinate 137,349,162 downwards.
TCCTTTTTGACCATAGACCAGATGTTGTGGCTCTTTACCCCAAAGTTCAGGCGGTACGGTGTGCATATATTTTTCAAGATATTGATTATCCCCATCCCACTGGTTCATGATCTGATAGTTACAAAATTGCAAACCGAGGGAAGGTATTCAGATTCTGAAACACAAGCTATACTCTGCGCACTTCGCCTAGTGTACAATAGATCCTATTTTCGTTTCAATGACTCAATCTACCGTCAACTTGGAGGAGTCCCCATGTGCTCCCCTCCTCTCTCCTCTACTGGCAGAAATATTAATGCAGCATCTCGAGAACATACATGAGACCGGCCGATGACAAAAAAAAAAAAGCTGAACTTTTTAACTGGGTGGAAAATTGGGACACGCGAACAAGCGGTGTGAGCAAATTCAAGTAGAACATATACAATATTTAACATTGCACAAGCCATATGCAATTATTTCCTGTAAACTATGTAAGTAAATATCAAAGTGAAGCACATTATTATATTCACAATAAAAAAGTAGGGAATTCAGAACAAAATCAAATAAAATATGCTTAAAAATGAGATTTAAAACTTACATGTAAATCTTCACTAGCTAAATCCTGAGGTGAACAGTATTTGCTTAGAAAAGTTTGTGCAATTAGTCAAGCAATTAGAAGCTTGTAAGAATTAGAAACATATCCGCATATTAGGTTTGGCCAAACATCATAGTATAAGTCAGTCTTGTTGGCTTAGTAGCACTCTAATGTATCAAATTTTTCAGAAATTAAATGAAATGTGTCCCAAGAGTCATAATGTGTGTGGAAATTAAATTCACATATTCTTAGTAAATGATAATTGGAATATGTATTGCAATATAAATTTGAATATGTACAAATGTAAAAAAAAAAAAAAAAAAATGACTAGAAGTTCTATGGTATTTAAACAGGTTTTTTCACAGATATTTTGCCCTTTTTTGTTGAACTTGCTTGCACATCAGTTCAAGTTTCCTCTTGTGAGCAAGCCTGGCTTTCTTCTCAGCAAGCTGCACTGCCATATTTGTTTTACGTTGACTCTGCAGCTGAACAGCATCCATAGCTAACTTTTTCTTTTTGCTAATAATTCTTTTTCTTTTCCTCTCAATTTCTTCGGTGCAACTTTTTTTTTTGATGCCCTAAGATTTTGGCAGAGGTTGGCATCAACTGCTTCATGCAAAAATCTTCTTTACTGAAGAAATTAACTGCAGACTTACCCTGTGCTTTAAGTTAATACTACACAGTTTGTATAGCTGAATAGGTTTCAATGTTCATTCTTCCTGATTTTACATCTATGATTTCATCCATCATGCTGAAAGAACTTTCAACCTGTGGACCATGAAAACATGATATCAAGGCTTTCACTATTTTAGATAACATAGTGTACTTAGAGAAGTTAAATACCTTTGCCCACCATGCATCAATTTTTACAAAGTTTCCAACTTCATCAACGAGAGATGGAAGTTGTTCATCAACCTGATATTGGTGAATTTCCAGAGCATAGCTTCCCATTTCCTCTGAATTCAATATATTTGTAAGGAACTGTGGAAGTTTTTTCAGTCTTTTTAAAGTTAGATTATGTCCCCTTGCAGTAGGATTAATAGCTGATATGCACATTAAAAGATCACTACATAATGGTAGTGTCTTTTGCATGTATTTTGCACACTGAATATAAGCTTCAGAAGCCTGGCTTAAAATTTTTTTACCACAATGTCATTTGATTTGCTTTCTAAAATAATGGAGTGTGTTCCTGATCCAAGAAACATGCACTTGCTTTCCAAGCTGTTTGACGGTAAGCCAACATCAATGTTCATCAAATCTTTCACAGGTTTACCTTTTAGTATCTCTTGTTTTAAGAAACAAGCTAAGAAATCCAAGAACAGTTGCTTCTGTTCATCAAAAACCTTATGAATTAATGGCTCCTTTGTTTGAAATAAGCATACATATTTTTTCAAAAGAGGTAGAGCTGCAACATAAAAATTTAATATAAGCAAGGTTTTCTTTGAGCTTTCAAATAATTTTTCAACAATTCTAGATTTCTGCTTTCTTCCATCTTCTGTTAGAATTTTTTTCCGTAATTTCTCCCAAAGCTCCTGGAATTTTAACTTTCCTTCTTTACTAATATTTTTTTCTTTACATATTTTGCTTATAACATCCATGTATATTGGTCTTTCATTAGACTGCACAAATCCATAATATAGGAGCAAAAGAGCATCGTGGATACGTAAACTGTTTAATGCCACATCATAGCATGACAACCACCTGTGTTGGACCATGTTCTTAATTTCAGTGAATTTTAGCCCTATAACTTCACAAATTTCAGCAAGGGCTTCACGTTGATCTGCAGACCATTTAAAGTCATTGAAGATGTCAGTAAAGTATTTCTCAATGTAACCTTCAAATGGTTTGCAAAATTTTTTGCTTGCATTGTGAATATGATGACAGGAATCTCCATCAATGTCAAGCAAATGGGGAGATTTTCCCTGTCGAATTCTTGTTTCTAAACCAGTTTTTGAGCCTCTCATAACACTGCAGGAATCCATAAGAACAGAAACAAGATTTTCCCAAGGAATATCATTTTCTTCAAAAAATGTGCAAATAGAGTGATACAGTGTAGTAGCATCCACTTTAACTACAATTACAGATGTAAGGTGCTCAATTACAACTTTGTTCAGTTTATTAGAAAAATAACTCACCAAAATGCACAGCACACGCTTGTTGTTGTTGCCTCATCAATGTTAAGAGAAAAACTAGAAGCTTTTAGAGCAGCTGTTGTTTCAGCTAAGAAGGTCTTGGTTAGACCAAACTTCATTTTGTATGATGCACTTGTACGATCCATAGAGAGGTACGATAAAGCCTTTCGATCTGTAGCTAATGCCCTTACTACATCAATTAAAACAGGAGCCATGGTGAATGGCAGATTATGTTCTGCCAAGACTCCTAACACAAATGCTTGTGAATTAGATAATCTATCACACAAGGGCACTTTTATTGGAAGTTTTGCTGAACTCGTAGACATACCTTGAATTTCATCTCTTTCAGATGCCTTCTTTGAATTGAAAAAAACACTCGACAAGCTATAATTCTTCTGAACTGTTTTTAATTTCTGCAGATGCTTTTTGCTTTTTAAATGATCTGATATTGCTGAAAATCCTCTTTTACCATAGTAGATCAGATCAGAGCACAAGGAACACAATGCTTTTCCACTGACATCAACTTTGTGAATAGAATCTCCTGCCTTCAGCTGCATTTCAGAATCTTTTATTTTTGATCACAATTAATTTTGACAACCAATCAAACCAAAATTTATTTTTTTCACTTGCATCAATTAAACGTGCTTTATTTTCTTCGCTTGCTCTAAGAATAGCAGCCATTTTTAATTTTACACAAGACTAGAGAGAAAGAAATTTACCCAAACGATTGTCTACGGAAAAATAAAGACTAAGTCAAAAATATATTGAGGAACAACCTAAAGGTAATAAGAAAGGAAAAAATAACATGGTACTTACATTTTGTCCTAGGGTATCCGGTGTCTCAACACATGTTTTCGGGCATTTGACTTTGTCACAAAGTCAATCAGTACAAACCGGGAAATTGTTTACAAGTGCTGTGAGAAGCACGCACGTTTATTGCTTACAGATGGTTATGCTGGTAGAACTGCAGCAGCCAAAAACAAAAAAAGGAATAGCTAAGTCACCATGTCACACCATATGTGTCAGGAAGCACCAAAAACAAACTTATCTATACCTCCATCAGCAAAGGAAAGAACAGCATGTGAAAACACGCAGAAGTCACAAAGAAAAGCGGCAATAAACGCAAACATTTTCTAGACTCCCACGGCAACTTTTGTTTCAAACAGATGTAATGCTGTCACTAAAATGGGGAAGGATGGACACAGGAATAAAATTCGCAAGGATGACACATCAGCTTAGGTTCGCGAGCGGAGTTTGCAGCCGACCGTCGAGCTGATTGCGTGAGTTGGGAGGAGTCGAGAATTACCAAACACACAACAAAAAGAACTCATTTATTACATTGGAGGAGGCTATGAGGAGGTTGTTGACGTCACTGCACGATTTCCCGGAAGCAACGGGAAGGCTTTCGTTGGCTGCGGCAGTTTCGCTAAAATAGGTAGAAGGCAGAGCTTCCACCCTTCGCGCTGTGATGCTCAAGTGATGTCGCCATCCATTGTTGACAGCAGTAAACAAATTGAGCTGATTCCACCCTCCAACATTTCCTCTTGCCCCCAGCGCCTACTCCCCAAAACAATGCTTTCAGCTAGAAAGTGGTTATTTAAAAGTTCTTTCTTTCCACAAAAAAGCGGAATCGCGGAATTCCGCTTTTTCAAGAACTTTTCTACAGAACGACCCCCCCCCCCATAAAAAATCCTTAAAAATTTCTCTTCATTTTTGCAATGACCTTGAGGATGACCAAAATGATGCCGAAAAAAAGCGGAATTCCGCGTATCCGTGGAAGAATCTCATGTATGCGAGAATGAAGTTCTGTCGACATTTCACATTAAGCCATTATTATATATGCGTTATGTCGACGATATCTTGGTTTTCTGGCCCTCCTCTATCGAGAACTTGCAGTCCTTCACAGATTCTTTGGCTTCAAGATATCCCACTTTAAACTTCACTACTGAATTCGAGACCGACCTGACCCCTCCCTTTTTTGGACATTTTGCTAAGGCGTGATTCCATCAACCACACTGTCATTACCTCCATTTATCAAAAGCCCTCTGCCTCTATTTCTATGATACCGGCAGCCTCGTCTCATCCTCCCAGTCAAAACTATCCTCGATTCGCTTTATGCTAAACCGGGCCAAATCACATTCTTCAAATCTTGACTGATACTGTAGTGAAATTGCTACTATAAAAAACTTGGCCGTCACCTTTGGCTACCCCCACTCTGTCGTAGACGAGGCACTGCAAAAAATTCACAAGAGTATGTCATGTACCTTAATCAGAAATGACGAACCATCAAAACGCTATGTGGGGTCTATGCCTTATATACCTCCTATAATTATAATCAATATCTTGAAAAATATATGCAGACCGTATGGCCTGAACTTTGGGGTAAAGAGCTGCAACATCTGGTCTATAGTCAAAAAGGACAGAGACCAAATCCAGGGCATGGATAAACATTGTGTCTACAGAATCCCATTGAAAGCATCGAACCCGGGAAGCAAGACCTGATGTATATAAGCTCGACGACCCGCATAACGGAACATAAATACAATATAAAAAACGGATCCACTAACACAGCAATGTCGTGCCTACTTTGTAATGAAATGTTTCCACCCATATGGGACGAAACAAAAATACTTACTACCCCATTGTCAAAAAATCTAACTCTTTTCACTGAAAGTCTACATATTTTTGCCAACCAACAGAAGTGTTGCAACGACGACTTTCCGTGTGTTGTACCGACCCCTGGAAACATTTATTTCAATGTGACTCACCTAATTTGGACCCTAACTGACGGCATTGCTATTCTTACTTACAAACTGAGATCTTGACTCATCATCTGTGCGCATGCCCTTCCACATAACACACGTCACATCCTCTTCTTGAAGTATATAACCCACCGTCCACATAATCAGTTTCATACCTGATGAAGAATCCGATGCAGATTTGAAAGTGCTAGTGTAATTTCAAATGTAAATGTTTTTAACTATGGTGATTTTATTTTAAAGTTTTTACTCTATAATATCGTGTTCAGACGGCAGTGATCTACTTTATATACAGGAGCTGACATAATTTCTACTTCAAGTTCAAGTGCTGAAAAAAACTGAACCTAAAAACAAATAACTACTAGCAGAATTTCTACAGGAAAATTAAGATGAAAAAAACAAACAAACGTTGTAGCTACAAAACAAAGATAAAGGGATGAAGAAATTCCTACTGCAAGATTGAAGGCTGAAGAAACTGCCGAAGTTACAGAACAAAGATGAACTGCTGAGATAAGTTTTTCTGAAGGATCAAGGGCTGATGACACTGCAAAAACTAGAACAAAGGACCCTAATGATAGAATTTTTACAAGTACTAAAAATAGTGGAGAAGCTAAAGAACAAAAAATGGCATTAATAATTAAGATTATTTAGATATGGTATCAATAATACAAAATATATAATTTTCACTAATTACATCACATGTGTTGAATTTGTGCAAGTGGTTAGAGTGGTATTCAAAATATGATTTTTCAGTGCAGTTAAAATCAGAAAGCACCTTAAAAAATGCAACAAAATAACAATTGAAAGAACTAATTTTAGGTATAACAACCCACCTTCTTACTTTTAAAGTATAGATACATAAATAAGCATTGTGAGTCTTTGAAGTAACAATTTAAATAAGTCACTGTGGTATGGAATTGTGAGGGTAAAGGGATGCTCAAAGTGAGTTTCCATTGTAGTAACAACATACGTAAGTCACCATAAACACAAAGTGTGAGTGTATATGATCTATATTTTTTCCTTGTGAAGGGGGACTTAACAATTGTAGATATTGCAGAAATTGTAAATACCATATTAAGGAAAACATTGTATAGAAATCTTGAACTATATAATATCTGAAATTAAACACATGTTTGACTGTATGTAATTCACACATGTTTGATTGTATGTAATTCACACATGTTTGACTGTATGCAATTCAGTGTTAATATGAATTTAAAATGATTGTAAATACTTCAATTAACTATTATTGTGTGCCCTCTGGGGACTTATTTTTGTAGGAATTCTTTCCAACTAAAAGTTTAACACACACACACACACACACACACACACACACACACACACACACACACACACACACACACACACACACACACACACACACACAACTTGCTGATTATTATTGTAACAGTAAAAGATCATCTGAAACCTCGACAACACGTGAGCAATCTGGTTATTGCATAGCACAAGTCAGTGGCATCCTGGAAACAGTTTATATTAGTGAAAACATTGCTTCTGACCTAAAACCAAAATAGATAAGTAGAAAGAAATAATACTTTGCTAGTTGAACATAATTCCCAGGAAATACACCGCTATGTCCAGTACGAAGAGAGGTTCCTTTGAACCATCCATCTTGGCATTTCTCACTCACAGTATACAGTTCTCCTTTCCTCAGTTCCAGCTCATCCTCCTTTTGTGGTCTATAGGTGTACAGGGCCAAATAGCTAAAATTAGAGAGATAAATAAAAAAAGGTGCTGTCACAATATCAAGATTACGATGGTATTGTACTTGAATCTGTATGCATTACCACAATTTTATTTTACTCAAAATATAAAACAGGAGTGTCCTCATCCCTCATGATCATAGAAACAAAACATTTTTATGAAATATTATCACATTTTTAAGCTTCTGGTTAATGGATGGTTCACTCAGGGCTATCGCCAATGTCCCAGAATGAATGTGTGTGAGAGTGTGTGTATGTGTGTGTGTGTGTGTGTGTGGGGGGGGACTATTTTGGGGGGCTCGTGTTCAACAACAACCTATGTTCATCCAAGAATACAGATGCAATTATTACTTTGTATTATCAAGATTACGATGGTATTGTACTTGAATCTGTATGCATTACCACAATTTTATTTTACTCAAAATATAAAACAGGAGTGTCTTCATCCCTCATGATCATAGAAACAAAACATTTTTATGAAATATTATCACATTTTTAAGCTTCTGGTTAATGGATGGTTCACTCAGGGCTATCGCCAATGTCCCAGAATGAGTGTGTTTGTGTATGTGTGTGTGTGTGTGTGTGTGGGGGGACTATTTTCTTGAATAATGACCTAGCCGTATGCAAAGCAGATAAAGTTGATTGCCCAGTCATCATTGGTAAAGAAACTCTAAACCAAAAAGTGCTTTCTTTTCTTACATCTGCTAACTGCATCCCTTTACAGTCAGACACCACCAACTCACTCAAAAACTCAGTTGACAGATTAGCTAAGAAAGAGACTCTTCAATCCTTCCTTGGTGATATATCACCCCCTCCTTACTTTAGAACTCCCAGGCTCTTCCTGCAAGTGAAACTGCATAAAGCTGGTAACCCCATCAGACCTTTAGTGGAATATTCTTTTTCTCCAGCAGTAAACCTTGAAAAGAGATTGGTCCTCAAATGCAAATCCCTGGCAGCCAACCATCCTCATACAGTTGTCTCTACTTCAAACTTCATCCACAACCTTCCTAATTCCTTTTCTCCTTGTGATAATCTGTATACTCTTGATGTAGAATCTTTGTTTCCCTCTGTACCATATTTTGATTCCTACATGCTCCTCATGAAGAAATTGATTCTTCATTTTGAACCCCCGGTCCTCTTATCAAAGATCTTTATGATTGTTTCCACACTATTCATCAACACAGTTGTTTTGTTTTCAACAAAATTGTGTATAGGCAACAATCTGGTCTCCCCATGGGCTCACCTCTTTCCCCTCTGCTTGCTGAAATCTACATGCAACATATTGAAGTTTCCATCATTCCTCTATACCCTTTTCAACCTTCCCTATGGTTAAGATATGTAGACGACATTTTCATTAGCTGGCCACATTCCGAGTCTGAACTACAGATACTTATCAACTCCATTACGGAAAAATTTCCTTCCATTAAGCTCACTATATCTAAGGAAGTAAATCACAAAATTGATTTCCTGGATGTATCTATCTGCAGAAACGCTGATCTCTCCATTACTCGTTCCGTCTATCGAAAACCTTCTGCGGCCACTAACATCATTCCCTACAAATCTTGCACCCTGCATCTCTACAAACTTGCAGCATTGAAGTCCTACATCCACAGGGCTCATGTCATTTGCAACAACCAACTCTCTCTTCAAGAAGAACTCTCCAAAATTTCTACAATAGCCCTCTCTCATGGTTTCCCTGCTGTTATAGTCAACTCTCTCATAAAGAAATATGAAAACCATTCGAAAATCGAATGCCTCCTTCCTCACAAGAAAGAAGACCTGAAATTCTGTGGTTCTGTTCCTTACCATCCTTCCTATGCTTATAAGTTACAGATTCTTTTTAGAAGTTTTGGTTACCATCTTGCCATTAAATCTACCCCAAACATCTTGAAACTTCTACAAAGGGATAGGGACAAAGTTGAAAGCCTGAACCTCCCAGGAGTTTACTGCATTCCTATCTCTTCTTCTACTGGGGATAACTTATACATTGGAAGCACATACAGGAGCATTAGCCATAGAATTTTAGAACATAGAAAAGATGTTTCAAAAGCCAATCCCAATACTGCCTTGTCTATTTTGACAATGGAAGACACATCTGCAGTTCCCCACTGGAACGAAGCAAAACGAATTGCGTCTTTTGACAATCGTTTTGCCCTCCGTTACCGTGAAAGCATAGAAATTATGTTCAACTCAATGACTTGCAACTCCGAATCTCCTCTCTACATTCCGTTGATCTGGAGATCAATTCTAAGTTTTGGCAACAAAAATAAGAAAAATTCAAATGTAGAATCTGGCAACAATCTTAGTCCTCCATTGGCGTGATGAAGACCTAAGATAAGGTCGAAAGCTTCCAACTTACGAACTTTTTATAAAAGTTTCAGTTAACGTAACTAGCGTGATCAAGTTACCTTTATTTGTTAATATTGTTACGTGTTTTGCCCATAATCGTACTGCTTTACATCACCTAGAAAGATACATTTAGCCAAAACGTTACCATGATAAACACTTCTTTGTAGGCAACTAGCGACTTGGAAGTTTTTTAACAGCAGCTTAGCATTTCATAGTAATTTACCAGGTGATAAACAGTGTTTCACCCGTATATGCAACTGCACTTCCACATCTTTCTTTTCTTTTTTGTAATATTCTTTTATATTGTACATTCAAAAATAAAAAAAATAAAGAAAACAGATTTTTCTTATTTTTGACTAGCCTGTTGTACCCGTTGTTGATGGGCTAGTGATACCGAAGTATAAAGTAAAAGCTATATCGGCAATTAAATTAAGACTGGTAAATCAAGGTTTATACAACTTTGTAGTACAACTTCCCGGAATAGAATATTAGGATAAAAAAATGTATTTCAATTATTTAGTAGTTGTCACGTTCAATGAAAATAATTCAAAAAGTTTGAAGGCAGAAGTATTACGCAATGAAATTGATTGAGATGAAAAGTACCTTATTCTTGTAGAGCCTCGGGATAAACAATATTAACAGTCCTTCCATTCGGAGCAAAGATGTAAAGATTTCCCCCATTTCCGACTCTGGAACAACCAACGTACAGTTGACCATGGGAAAAACATGGACTTTGTAGATCCAGTCCAACAACTTTTAGAGACTGTCCTTGTGCCTTATTGATGCTCATGGCGAAACTCAAATGAATCGGGAATTGAAGACGTTTAAATTGAAATGGGACATCAGATGGGATGATCGGGATCCATGGAATAAAAATGTTTTTGCCTGCTGCATAGTGAGTTGATTATGCTGAAGTCGTGTGTCTCGTTGCTGGAGTGTTTCCTGTGCCCTCGATTGCACTGTAGAAGTGATATTGTGTTCCAGTCTTCTTTCTCGCTGCTGGTATGATTCCTGTGCCCTTGATTGTGCTCTGGAAATCCTATCTTGTTCCAGCCTCCAATCTCATTCTTCTGCTGTTTCTTGTTCTCTTCTCCTTCTTTGATTTTTTCTATCCATTCTTTGTGTTCTTCTTACATATTGTTTCTTTCTTGGAGGTTGAGGCATAGTATGACGACCTTCTGACGTATGGCACTTTTGAATTAATAACGGAGATTGAAAAACAACGTTATATTTTCTTTTTTTCTTCTCCGCCCTCAAGGTCATAATACAACTGGCAAACAACGCTTAACAAAAAACATGTGCCTTTCCGCTTTCTTTAAATGCAACCTGATCACACCCAACGCGAAGATAAGTAGTTCACGATAAATTTGAGCCATTTCTTTTTTAGAATTACGTTAAAACAATGTTCTATTTTCTAGCTCACAATGACGTCACAGTATGATGACCTTCTGACGTATGACACCTTTGAATTAATAACGCAGATTGAAAAACAACGTTCTATTTTTTTCCTTTTTTTCTTCTCCGCCCTCAAGGTCATAACACAATTGGCAAACAACGCTTACAAAAAAGGGCGTAATAAATGTATTTACGAATGAAAATAGTCGTAACGGAATTCTAAAAAAGAAACGCCTAAAATTTATGGTGAACTACTTTTCTGCACGCCTTAACGTTCGGTGTGATCAAGTTAATGTCAACAAAGCGGAAAGACTCACTCAGATCGGGTAGAAACATGTAACATTAAATAACTAAAAATCAAATTCAAATTTAAAAAAAATCGCTTCGAGGTGCACCAGATGTCTAGAGGTACCTTCATAACAAATTTGGTCGTTCTAGGTCGCCTAATTCTATGTGAAATCCGACCGACAGACACACACACAGTCTGTTTTATATATATAAGAGATTCCTAGCATAAACAAGTCCAGTGCCCACATGTAGCAGAGAATCATTGGCGCAGCTGTTGGCGCAGCTGTTCCTATTGATTCACTTCAAGAAGTAATTTCTTTTGAGTTATCCACCATTCGTCCTGTACCATTTCAATTTTTTTTTCTAAAAGCATGCAATATACGAATAAAGTAAAGTATTTATGCTCATAATGAAATATAATTCTTTTTTTTCATAAACCACTGAAAATACAGGGTAAGTTAAAATGATGTTCCTGATTTAAATGATTTGGTACTCATGCTTAATATAAAGCAGACACACACAACTAGTACTGCTGAAAAGAACATTTCATAAAGTTTTGTTTAACTTACTTATAAATGTTCTATGTGCGCTCCACGCACGACACGGCACACATCAAGTCGGTAATCAAGTTCCTGCCAAACTGTTTGTAGCACGTCGGTGCAATTTCTGTGATGGCTGCTGCGATGCGAGCTTTCAAATCAACCAGCGTCGTTACAAGCGGTGGTACATAGACACGGTCCTTTATGAAACCTCACAAGAAAAATTCACACAGAGTGAGATCTGGGGATCATGGTGGCCAACACAACAGTTTTTCATCCCCTGCAGCTGAACGGCCAATCCATCGTTTTCCCAGCCTGTCACTGAGGTGGCTGCGAACCTCATTATGGAAATGTGGTGGAGCACCATCTAGTTGAAAAATGAAGTCATCAATGCCTTCTTCCAGCTGTGGGAGAAGCCATTGTTCGAGCATGTCTAGATAAGTAATTCCTGCCACAGTGGCTTAAGCGATAAAGAAGGGCCCATTCACCTTTCGATGAGTAATTGCACAGATGACATTGACTTTTGGGGAAGCACACTCACGCTGCAAGAGTGCATGGGGATTTTCAGTGCTCCAAATTCTCACATTATACCAGTTCATCTTTCCTGCGATGTTGCTTTGTCACTAAAAACTAACTTTTCAGAGAAACTGTCATCCTCCATTAGAGTGAGAAATCTTTCTGAGAAAGACACTCGCAGTTGGCAATCATCCCTCTTCAGCTTTTGATTCAACTGCTGACGATACGGTTGCATGTACAAATGTTTCCTCAGAACTCACAACACAGTTTTCTGTGGGACACCAAGTTCTCGAATTGCTCAATAAATGGGTTTCTGAGGGCTCCTTACGTGATGGACATTTAGTCAATTTTCTCTTGCAAATACAGTCTGTGTATTGAAATCGTGAATACCAATTATGAATTGATTTACCCCTGGGTGGCTCTATACCAAATTTTGTCCGAAAATTCCGTTGAATAGGCACAACTGACTTGTTTGTACAAAAATCGAGAACACAAAATGAGTTTTGTTGTCTGCTTGCAGCCACTGTATGACTTATTCTTTCTGCCAGACTTATCGCGCCATCTACCAACCACCTCCGAAATCAGTAGTGACACACTGGAACTTGAAGAGATTACCTTCTAAAGTACATCTCGCAACTAAAAATACTTATTACATGTCCTGTGGTTAAGCATTGAAATCGGGAACATCATTTTGACTTACCCTGTAAATAGAACAATGTCCATTGTGGTAGGGGTGTGCTTGTTTGCCTTGCAGGGGTTTAAGTCCCCTCTAGCTATGGCCTTAGGTTCACTGCAAATGAGGTACAAACTAACTACATCAGCAATTACTATAAAGCAACTTTGCTGTCTAATACAATTTAAATGAGTTTAATATACATAAAAAATGAATATCATATACACTAAAAACATAAGTTAAAAACATTAGCACTTTCAAGCTCATGTTGAGCTTGTCTTCAGACGCTAATTTGGGAGTAATGGTGTATATGTGGGAGGTATATCTTATGAGCATGCACAGTGAGAAAGATGTTACATTATTCACTGCTAGTGGTCGGGGAGAGTTCTGAGTTTTTACACAATAGTCTCCATAGCGACAGAATCGCTACAGCAATTCTCTCTATGCCTTTGTATTAGCAGACTTTCTGACAAAAAACAAGGATGAACAGTTACTTGGGGTATTGAGAATTTTTTCATTTTGCCAGTCAGCTTGATGTGTACCTTGCAGGCAAAGTTTAGATAGAGCAGTTGCTGAAGAGTGTGTTTTGACACTATATTTATATTCCACACTATTTTATAAACAACGCATAGCGACTGAAAAATTGTGTTCCGACACTGCTGGGATCGAACCCCAGATCTCTCAGTAACTAGTCGAGTGCGTTCGCATTCACGCTACGGCGTCAACAATTCTCAGCGCCATGCATGGTTTATCAGTCAGCATCTGACTACACGAACCCGTATTGATGGTCTCAGCAACTGAGATGTCGTCATCTGGTGGCATTTAACGCAACAGCTATTTATTTGTAGCTGATAAATTCAAAGGGCGATAGAAATGGTTAATATATATCAAATACGTGGAGATAATGTAAATGGACGATGTCATCGCTCTGTCCACATTATTTTATAAACAACGCATAGCGACTGAAAAATTGTGTTCCGACACCGCTGGGATTGAACCCCAGATCTCTCGATAACTAGTCGAGTGCGTTCGCATTTACGCTACGGCGTCAACAATTCTCAGCGCCATGCGTGGTTGCTGAGACCATCAATACGGGTTCGTGTAGTCAGATGCTGACTGATAAACCACGCATGGCGCTGAGAATTGTTGACACCGTAACGTAAATGCGAACGCACTCGACTAGTTATTGAGAGATCTGGGGTTCGATCCCAGCGGTGTCGGAACACAATTTTTCAGTCGCTATGCGTTGTTTATAAAATAACGTGGACAGAGCGATGACATTGTCCATATACATTATCTCCACATATTTGATATATATTAAATATTTATATTCATTCACTCGCAATCTAAGGTTCTGCCGAGTAGAGCCTATGTATAACTGCTTACTGGCATCTTCACAGGTTGTCTCCAATGGTACTGCATATACATCATTTCAGCAATTCCAAACAGGAAGTATTTTACATCAGCAATTCTCAAACAGGAAGCATTTTTTGGCATCTACAGGTTTTTCTCCCCCCCTCTCTCTTCTGTTTATTTTGGGGTTTAACAACCACTGTGAGCACCTCAGAGGGCTATAGGCATTCTCCCATCCCGAATTTATAGCCACTAGTTCCAGGGAAGTGAGAGAGCCAGTGCAATAAGACAAACACACCACTAATGCCCCATCTGGAGCTCAAACCCAGGCCCACTAGGATGAACGGAAGCCAGCACTTAGACCACTGCACCACTGGGGTAGTTAACTACAATTATACATGTCTAAAATTAACTTATTTCACCCAGGACAAACTTCAAATCATGACATTTTTGATTTGTGAATGGCCAAATATTCATACCAGTGATAAAGAACATACTGACTGTCCAGATTATGTAAAAAAGCCACCAAAGAGCTATCAAAACTGGGAAGACACAATTGCTATTAAATTGCAGAAATGAATGAATGAACAAAGACATTGCTCTTTCCACGTTTTAGCAACACACAGCAACCGAAAAATTGTTATTCGGTCACCGCCAGGGAATTGAACCCTGGATCTCTCAATATCTAGCCGAGCGTGTTAGCATTACACTACGGTGGCCAACAATTCACCATGCTATGTGTGTTTTTCTGTCAGCTTCTGACGTCATAATTCCGTAAGATGGGCTCAGCTACTGAGACGTCTCCATCTAGTGGGCATTAACGGCACTGGCTATATATTAATTATAGCAGTTAAATTCAAAGGGCAAGATCCAAAGTGAAAATCCTCCAAATACGTGGCGTCAGTGAATAAACAAAGACATTGCTCTTTCCAAGTTTTAGCAACACACAGCAACCGAATGAATGAATTCAGTATCAGGAGCCAGATAAGGTGGCTGTTTAATAAATTTAAGGATGCATGCACGCATGATGCCAAAATAGACAATACTAACGGAAGAATTGGGTAGACATACACCAGTAATACTAAAAACGCTGAAATCTGTTTTATTGGTGTAGTATTAGAAACACTAGTATAAACAAACACTATAGCAAACTTCTATTTTTGAATTCATAACTGGAACTCTGTTTTTTGTTTGTTTTTGTTTTTGCATTGGAATACTTATGCTTGAAGAAGCCACCCGTGGTGGTGAAAGCTAGTCTGTTTGTACTAGTGTTCCTAATACTACACCAATAAAACGGATTTCAGCGTTTTTAGTAGACAATACTAGTTTAGGTCTTGGCAATATCCATTTGAGCACTTTGCTGTGTGCTGATGAAAAGTTTTGTTGGCAGAGAGCAAAAGTGAGTTTCAGAGTATATGTTATGCCATAAGTATAAAGTTTGTATGAAATTCAAACTCAGTATTAATAAGGGAAAAACCAAAGTTAAGGTTTTTGGGCAAGGAATTGTTAGTTTTGAATGCATGATCAGTCTAATTGGATTAGAAATAGACCATGCAAATGAATTTGTATATTTAGAAAGCATGTTTGACAGAGAAAACAGATTAGATGGTGAAATTAGTAGGCGAGTAAATTCATCTCTCAAAGTTACAGCTCCCTTACACGGATTTCACAGGGCTGCTGAGTTCTTAAAAAGGTCCCGAATGGTTGTGCATGAAAGAGTAAATGTTCCTACTCTGATGTATGTATGGCAGTAAAATTTAGGAACTGCAGAAGAGACATACATCTTAAAATTCTAACTTCAGTGTTACAGGGATTATTAGGATTAAACTTATTTTCTGTTGTGGTCAAACTTTTGGGCTGCACACAAACCCATTGTCAGGATTGATTCAAGAGAGTAAGTGTTGCCACTTGTGCGATAATACCCCCCAGCCTTTCTGTTTGTTAATTGTGGCTCCCCTTCTTTCAATTTGTTGACTTTCTTCCAACTTCCTTTTCACAAAGTACTGTTGATGCAATATAATTTTTATGGAGTCTCAGTTAACTGAATGACCAGGGCCTTGAATGTGTCTGTCATGTTCTGTTTTGTTCGTGACATTTCTTATAAAAGCTCTATGTTTAGCAATACAGGCTTGAAGTTGTCTCTCAGTGCCTCCTGCATAGGTGCCCCCAAAATTGCAGTTTACACTCTAGACCACTCCTTCTGGTTGCATGACATTGCTTCCTTTCTGCTTAATGGGAGGAAATATTTTTTTTTATTTTATTGTTTAGGTTCTACAGCAAGTTGAACATGAAATTCTTTGCCAGTTCTCTGAACTTTTTCAAATAATCCTTCAAGATAGGTGACTTTTATGGTTAGCTTAATCTTACTGTTGGATTGTTTATGATTTAATTTTACTTTTTTATTACATTTTTTCTACCATTATAGAAGAATAATTATCTTCTGCAAGTGTACTTTTTAATCCTTTTTTATGGTGTTTCTTTGATATTTGATATTTCTGAAGAATCCAGAGCCTCTACTTTTTCTTCTTCCAGGGATTGAGTAGCCACATTACACTCAACATAGGTGGGGCAGTAACAGTGGTAGTTCAGAACTTTAGTTAGTACTGGTAGGGTTTTTCTTATACAATTTCGTAGTATTTTACCTTTCTGAGGCTGCAATGGTTAACTCCACGAAGTCAGGTTGTTGTCTTGCTGAAATTCTAAAGTGAATTTCAGATAATTATTTGGGCTATTAAACAAGCTGAGGATATTTTCTGGGGCAGTGTTGCCATTGATGTTAACCATTATGAGAATGTCATCCATATATCACATGTACATGCAGAACAATGAAGTCTGAGGTAGAAATACTTCATCTTCAAGTTTTCCGAAATAATAGTCTGCCAAAATGGAAGCCAAAGGAGAACACACTGCTAAGCCTGAGGTCTGTTTGTAGAATTTATTCCTAAATTGAAAGAAGTTATGTTTGAAAGTAAACAAATGCAGTTGACAAAGTCTAACGAGTTTTTCTTTACTGTGTTCAAGAAAATCTATTTTGTCTGACAAATGTTCTGCCAGAAATTCTATGAGGAGGTCTAGGTTGATGTTGGTGTACACAAATACTACATCTAGACTTGCAAGAATAGAACACTCCATGCTGGAGGAGTGGGAAAAAGTTTTACAGGTGATCAAGGAGGTAGTAAGAGAGGTTTAAAAGTGGTGAATGTTTTGTATAAACTATAAGATATATGGGGACACCTAATTTGTCTATTTTGTTGTACAAAATTGTATAACATTAGTTTTATTGTAACAAATTGTTATAATGTTTTAGGTTGAATGGGTGTGGCTAATCAGGACAATTAATTAAGAGGTATAATTAACTCATGGCCTCTGGGTTTCAGGGCAAGGAAAGAGACTGCAAATAAAACTGTTTACCACCCAGACAGGCTTTTCTTGCTGTGTGTGGTAAGGTCACAACAAAATGATAAAAAAGTTGTTTATGACAGGACACAGACTAAACTAAGCCCATTCTAACTTCTAAGTCTGAATGGGTTTTTGACCCAATACTGTTGGCTGTGGGTTGCAGCAGGGATAGACAATTTTATGGGAGAGAATGCAGTTTGGGCCACAGAAGCTTGCAAATTGGTTTCCTAAAATGCATCTAAAGATCTTGTGTTCCTGTATAGGCTAGAAACTGAGAGAAGAAAATGAGTTGTTTTCTGAGACTTGAAGAGAGAGGGAGTCTAGCTGTATCCTCAGAACTGTAAACTAATGATATGGAAGATAATTTGTTGCTCGCAACAACCTGGAGAATTGGCAGTAAAGGAGTCTAGCAGAATCCTCAGAACTGTAAACTAATGATATGGAAGAGAATTTGTTGCTGGCAGCAATCTGGAGAATTAGTGGTAAAGACCTACTTCAAATGGCTTGGTCTGATCTTTAACTATGAGAAGAAACTGAGTTTCCACGTACAAGGAGTGGCCAGCACAATGACCCAGGTGGCTGCTGAAGTATTAGTTCAGCTATCGCTTCCCAAAAGACGAGGAATGCCAAATGGAGGATTGCGAAGTGACCTTCCCACCTTGTCTAACATTCCCATGAGTGCATGTGTCTGCGTTGTGTCCAGCATGCTACATGCAACTCCATCCAGAAGAACAAACGCCTGCTGGCAGAGTATGACTACTGAAGAAAAACACCCATGTGCACCCCTCCAAGGGGCCTGTGAGAAAGTGTTTTGCACCTCCTGCCTAGGCAATAAGGCGAACATTTGCCTGATATGTGCGGTGCTGAAAGGTGATTGATTGGATTACACCGAGCAAAAAAAAAAAAAACACCATAAATGCCCTTTTACTTTTTTTATTATGTCTGCTGCTTGAACACAAGAAACTGATACACAACCAATTTAACTGTGCAGTGTATACCTGTTACAGGATGTTCAACTGACTGTTTCAATAGATCATTAGACAGTGAACTCTGTTAGATTATAATGTTGGTTGTAATTACCTGGAACACCAAAAATTTGCTTTCATAAATCATGTAAATAGTTACTCTACAAATTAACGGGTGTATTGTGCCAGAAATCCTAGCAGCTCATTTCTAGATGCCAGTAAATGCTAAAGGCGGTTTAAGTGAATGCATGCCCTCAATTACAGCCTTTGCTGGCCAAGAACCTCGTATATTTTGATTAAAAATTAATTTGTTGCTTCTGTTGCTCTGGGGCATTCGGCTCACCCGCAAGTACTACCATTTAACTAATGTGAAACTATCCCTGAAGCATCACAACAAGCAATACTAGTGGCCAGTATTGTAGAAAAGGTCCACTATGAAACAATATAATTGTGGAATCCTGAAGAGTAACTTTTAAAAGTTTTTGAAATTTTCGAATTTTCAAAATTACATGGTGAGCATTACTACTGACAATGATAAAATTCAGTGCAACATACTCATGCCAAGGGCAATGTTAGGGGTAGGGGATAAAGAAGTAGACGGCCGTATAAACAAACTGGTACAAATTTTAACAAGAAACCCAGGTGACAGCACTGAATAAATACCAAACCAATATCATCACTGGTAATAATGACATTGTTTCTTTTCTTTCAATGGTGAAAATAATGTACAGGAATAAAATCAAAATTTGATTTACTTAGCAACTACAGTTCACTGAATATACGAATGCAGTTGCAAAGAATACTGTCGCCACAAAAGACTCCAGGTACTAAATGTGCAATATGATATGTATCAACTTCTTTCCTTAGGAAATCCCTTGTACACAATTAAACATTTCACTGGTATTCAGAGCACTTAGATATTCCACTGGAGCCAGGATTTGTTTACTCTTTGGAAGGTTTAAAGTTGATTGACAACCTGAATTGTTCAGACAATACTGAGGGGAGAGAAAAAAAAAAAAAAACTGTATTGCAATGTCCCATTTGGTTCTTTATTTTCCACAAAAGAAAATCCAAGAAAAAAAAATGAATGAAATGAACAAATCAAAATTTACTGATAGTTCCACTACTTACTAGAGATTCTTTAAACGAGAGCTACAGGCATAGGTAGTGCTGTGTTTCTTTGTTTTGTTTTGTTTTAGGGTTTAATACCACCCATGTACACAACTCAGAGGGAAGCAGTGGCCTGTCCCTATTTTTGGGTGACTGGTTCCAGGGAAGGGAGAGTCGTAGCCATCGAACATCGATTGTCATTTTTGGAGCTATTTAAAATTTCTAGTTTATGCAAGTTCACCTCACGGTAGTAATGAATTTTGTGAATAATTTAGGTACACATGATCCCTTTTCCGCCCCACCACTATTGCTAACATATTTATCAAGTTATTCCATTTACATCACAGAATTGTATCGTAGTGCATTATTTTTGACTACAAATCACTGTGACAAATGAGGACAACTTCTTTGCTGAATCAAGCTACCAGCTTGGAGGTAAATGCCCCCCCATTTTGTTAAGAGAGGGCAAGAGAGATTCATATATATTTCTACAAGCTGCAGTGTTTAGACACTATAAAATACATCACAAACTGAGATCTACACAGCTAATCTGGATCTAAAATATCTATCTTTCTTAAGCAGCCAACATACATGCTACTAAAGTTGTATGTAGCCTGAAAAATTTGTACATACCTACAGATATAGCACTAAGCTGTTCTCTGAGATTCAGAGGTTAGCTCCTTAGAGGAAGATCATCTGACAAATAAAAGTTTAAAAACTGAAGGTGCTAGATTTTACTTACTGCTGATGTACCAAACGTCTCAATTTACAACAGTTTCTTGGCACACAATTTGAGCTTGGCTGATATTCATCATGCAAGACCTTTTACACTTCATACTAATTTTGTTTTTCATGCACACGTTAATCTGGTCCTCCCATGATTTCCTTGGGATTCCTCTACCTTTCTTTCCTGCTACTTGGACTGAATAAATTCTGTTAGTAAGCATCTCACCACTCATTCTTTCAACATGGCCAAACCACCTAAGAATATTTGTTTTCACCTTACAAACAATATTTTGATTTACATTACACATCTGTAATGCATCTTTGTTCCCCACATGATCAGAACATGTCCTGTCACGCCCCTCTCCAATCATAAGTACATACAACTTTTATGTCTCTTCTGCGAAACTCAAGTTTCACTACCGTACATCAGAGTAGGAACAACTACACTTTTATACACAGCCACTTGGGACTTTTTTGAGAACCCGTCATTCCTGTGAAATCCTCCTAAAGCAGCTGTCTTTCAAAGATGAATCCACTCACTTACTGATTTCGCCATCTCATTTGTTTTCGCTATCAAACATGCTTCCTAAATAAAAAAACTCATCCACCTGATCAATCTCTGTGCCATTTAGACTTACCAGGAATTCAGTACTAACAATTCCTCAGGTCCATAACTTCAATTTATCCCATATTCACATACAGTTTGAATTTCATACACCTGGCACAACATATTCTGCATCTAACTACGTGACAAAATTTATGCAACATGTTAATTACACTGTATGTTTCACACAATACAAGTTATGTTATAGGGAACCATTCAATGATACCTCCCAATTTTTTTTAACATAAAGAAATCAATGCCAGTACTTACAAGGTAGGAACAGGAACATGAGTAGGAGGATGATTAGCACTGCTGGCATTTTTTGCAGGTGTATGGCAAATGGCTGCAACATCATTTGGTGCCATGTGTGAAGAGGAAATGCCAATGTTTTCCACATGACTGTTCTGCTGAGAGCCTGATATACTTCCCATTGATTCTGCACGCTGCAAAATACCAAACAGGTACTCATCAGGACTGAAATCAAAACTATACAAATGTAGTTATCAAGTTTAACACAATGCATGCTAGTCCTAATTTAATATACAAACTTACTGATCGCTTATTTACTACATACAGAAAGGGGACAGGCCAAATGAGAAGCACAGTACTCCTGTTAATATAAATATAAATTCTCTGTAACATATATTAGCATCTTAACTGCTTAGCACCCAAGTGATATGGATGCTTTAGTAACTGACTTGATGAACTTTTGAAAATAAGTGACATTTTAACAAGTGTTTTGACAGACTGCAAGAAAACTAACAACCATTCATATTTACTAAAGAATTTAAAGCCACAATTCAGTTATAGAATCTAGAGATACTTAGCCAACAGATTAAAATAATCTAGTTCAAAATCTGCTGATATAAAATCTCCATTATATGGTCCTCTAGCAAGAGTGAGTAAAATATTTCCAGAGAAGGTTCATCATTTTCATTTGTACAAAGATGTAGTAGTCAGCTTATGCTATCAGTATCTTCGTACAGTTGTTATTGACAAACATTCAAACATACTGAGCGGGTTTCCAACCCATCAAATGAAGAACATACTTCTCAACTTCAGTTGACATATGTTCATTCCAAGCTGTAGATTGCAAGATTCAATTGGTTCCCCGAGGCAATCTCCATAATAATGCAGTACTCATAGAACAGGTAAACAATGCACAAACTAAAAGTCTTTAAAGAACATATCTGTCAACTAACAACTTCCATAAAGCCACGTCAGCATATGTATAGCAGGCTATACAGCTGCACATTTCAGCAACTGCTTACATTATCTTCAAGTCGATATATCAACAGAGCCATGTTTGCTGCTCGAGGTGGTAAGTCATCCCGTTTTTGATGAATACTGATACACTTTCTGCAAACGCTTATTTATAACATATATTCATACAGCATTGCAAATGTCAAATGTCACTTATCTGCTTAATTATTAATGTGCTATTTAGACATAATCTACATTTTGAGGTTACTTACCTTTATTCCAAAAATCTTTTAGGAGGTTTTCATCTCTACACATTTCCAACACATATTTTTCTTAGTTACATCGTGGTTCAAGGCCCCCCCCCCCAACGACCAAATACCGATTCAAAATAATCAACCACAAGTATACATAAATCCAGCTCCCTAAAGCCCTAATATCTAATTAAAACTTAAATAAAAAAAACTTATATTACATATTTCCTAAAATGTTAAAGTTAAAAACTGTAACCAACTTTGACGTTTTAGGAAATGTGTAATATTAGTTTTTTTATTGAAGTTTTAATTAGATATTAGGGCTTTAGGGAGCTGGATTATGTATACTTGTGGTTGATTATTTTGAATCGGCATTTGGTCATTGGAAAAAAAAAAAAAAAAAAAGCGAAGTTTGCGTGAGTTGAAAAAGACGTGGGTTTTTTGGGGCCTTGAACCACGATGTAACTAAGAAAAATACGTATTGGAAATGTGTAGAGATGAAAACCTCCTAAAAGATTTTTGGAATAAAGGTAAGTAACCTCAAAATGTAGATTATGCTTATTTATAAGTTACGAAATTGTTTCATATTCTATACATCCTAAGTCAATTGCATCAGTTGTTGCTGAATCTGTGAGCGACAAATATTAGATTACTAAAAATAGGTATGTAATTTCCCTTTTTAGATTTAAGTCCCTGAATTAACACATTACTTTCAAACAATATTTTAGGTGTTCATCAAAGCTCTACACATTTATGAAAAGCGTTTTTACCACACAAAAAAAAAAAGTTAATTCATAGCACATAACCCTAAATCTCAGCTCAGTGCAGAAATATTCTTCATATTACATGGAAAATTGACAGAATATTCAAGCAAACCCAACCGAATTTGCTTGTACCACTTACTGGTCATCCATGTAATACTTCTCAGAAAACTCGAAAATTTCATCGTCCTGGAGCAGGAATAGAACCTCGCATCTCCCAATTACTGGTCGAGCATGCTAACCATTACACCACCCAGGACAGCGAAGTTCCAAGCAGCTGGGACATAGGAATCTGAAAGTCCTCAGATTTTCGCTAGTCGAAGCATCCCTGCTTCTTCAGTTTCCTGTGTCTCAGTTGCTTGGCACTTCACTGTCCTGGGTGGTGTAATGGTTAGCATACTCGACCGATAATCAGAAGATGCGGGGTTTGATTCTCGCTCCAGGACGATGAAATTTTCAAGTTTTCTGAGAAGTGTTACATGGATGACCAGTAAGTGGTACAAGCAAATTCAGTTTGCTTTGCTTGAATATTCTGTGGATAAGTAAATGTTTTAATATTGTAGATGAAAAACAGATGATCTTGCAAATTCTGTTTCAAGACATGAAAAAACAAACAGGTAAGAAGATTTGATTAAAAATTCAAAAACCAAAGAACATGGACGATGTATGAAGCTGAGTTTAAAACCATTGATGAATAAAGAATGGCAAAAACCATGAAACAAAGAAAAACAAGTTGAAAAAACAATTAAAATTGGATAAAAACTAGACTTATAATCTTGAGAAAACCTTAACTACAGCTATGCATATGAGCTATATCCTCCACCATCGTTCCACATGAGTTTCGACCAGTGAAGAAATAGCAGTCTTCACAAAGACATCAGCCACCACTGAGGAAGATCATGTAGACATGGTCAAAACGTGTCTGGACATGACAATGGAGGATATAGCTTATATGCATAGCTGGAGTTAAGGCTTTCTCAAGATTATAAGGCTAGTTTTTATCTGATTTTTATTGTTTTTTCAACTTGTTTGCTGTTCTTTATTCATCAATGGTTTTAAACTCGTCTTCACACATCGTACACGTTCTTCGGTTTTTGTGCCTACTAGACGTGCGTCAACAAGGATGATAAATTAGGAACAGCAGCTGAAAAACGGAGGTAGTGAGTCGTTTAAAAAAAAAAAAATTATCAAATCTTTTACCTGTTTATTTTTTCATGTCCTGAAAATTGCTGCACTAACCAAATTTTTGCATTATGTTTGATGATGGAAAAGTATGTCTGTTGGCAAGAAAATGCTTGCTGCCTTCATAGATTTAGAGAAAGCTTATGATTTGAGTAAACAGGACTCTTCTGTGGAAGGTACTGAATAAATATGGTATCACTGGGAATCTACTCAATAGTGTAAAAGCCATGTATGCTGGCAGTAGAGCATATGTACGAGTAAATGCTGGTGTATCAAAATGGTTTTCTATTGGAACAGGTGTCAGACAAGGTTGTGTGATGTCACCATGGCTGTTTAATATACTTATGGATGCATGCATGTGTGATGCCAAAATGGACAACACTGGTTTATGTCTTGGTAATGTCTGTGTGTGTAGATTACTGTATGCTGATCATACAGTCCTGTTGGTGGAGAGCAAACGCGAGTTGCAGAGTATGTTGTCCTAGATGTACGAAGCTTGCATGAAATTCAAACTGAGTATAAATAAGGGAAAAACCGAAGTTATGGTTTTTGAGCAAGGAACTGTTAGTACTGTATGCAGGATAAGTCTAAATGGCATTATTATTGATCAGGTAAATGAGTTTGTATATTTGGGATGCAAGTTTAACAGAGAGAACAAATTAGATGACAAAATTAGTAGGCGAGCAAACTTTTTATTGAAAGTCATAGCTGCTTTAGGAGGTTTTCACAGGAATGATGGGTTCTCAAGAGAGTCCTGCATGGCTATGTATGAAAGTGTAATTTTTCCTACTCTGATGTATGGCAGTGAAACCTGGGCACTACAGAAGAGACATAGGAGTCATTTGTGTGTTGGAGAAATGCATTACTAATGGGAGGGTTGTGGCAAGACACGCTCTCTGATCATGTGAGGAATGAAGATGTGCTGCAGATGTGCAATGTGAGGCAAAATGTTGTTAGTAAGGTGGAGACTAATATTCTTAGATGGTTTGGCCATGTTGAAAGAATGAGTGATGAGATTCTTACTAAGATAATTTATTCAGCCCAAGTGGCAGGAAAGAAAGTAGGAAGGCCAAAAAAATCACGGGAGGACCAGATTCAGGAATGTCTGAATGAGAAAAAGATAATGAGTATGAAGTTCAAAAGGTCTTGTGTGCTGCGTGTGATAAAAATTAATGAAGCTCAAGCTGTGTGCCAAGATCGCTGTAAATGGAGATGTCTGATACAGCAACAGAGTTCTTTCTGTGAGGAGCTAACCTCTGAATATCAGAGAACAGCTCAGTGATATGTATGTGTATGTATGAAAATTGACTATGTACAGTATGTACAACAGCATATGAGCTTACCCCTTACCCCCGTCCTAATAACACAGAGTAATTCAAAATGATTCATCCAATTTCCAATGACTGTGTTTTCATACCTTATAAATGTTCTATGTGACTTCTGTTGGTCATGTGAAATATGTCGATGCGATAATCAAATTCCTGCCATACGTGATCAAGCATGTTTGTTGTCAACGACTGCAGAGCATTATGAATGCGAACTTTGAGTTCATCTAGCGTTGTGGGCAATGGTGGCACACACACATTATCCTTAACATACCTCCATAAGAAAAAGTTGCAAATAATCAGGTCCGCAGACCTGGCGGGCCACCTGTACAGCGCCTTGTCATCGTGTCCGCAGCGATCAATCCAACAGTTAGCAAGCTGTTTGTTAAGGTAACGGCGAACATCTAGATGCCAATGTGGTGGCATTTCATCAAGCTGAAATAACATTGTCTTATGGGGCAATGTTTAGGATAATGTGTATGTGCCACCATGGCCCAACAAGTTTCTATTCATAGTGCTCTGCAGACGATGACAACAAAAAACAGGCTTGATCCCGTATGGCAGGAATTTGATAATTGCCTAGACGTAGTTTGCACGACCAACGGAAGTCACATAAAAATTTTATAAGGTATAAAAACAAAATTTGGGCAGGTTTTTCTTTAGCCTATATACATTTAATCAAGGTATATTTAGAAACATATGAAATACAGTCATTTGAATTCGGATGAATAATTTCGAATTACCCTGTATATACAACATGAGAAACCAAATTTGCAAGATCTGTTATTCATCTACAACATTAAAAGGGAGACAAAGCAATTTAAAAGGCTTACTTTGTGTAAAATTTAAAAAAGAAAAGTCATTTCTACTTTTTTGAGATCAGTTTCAAAATTTGACAATAAAATATGACCTCATGGATTTGACAAACCATTTGTTGTAAACACCAGCTCAATTCTGGATGAAAAACAATGAGGAAAAAAGTTGAAAGCTCTCATGTGTTTCATTAATTTTACATCACTTTAATATGCTTACAATTTTTTGTGTGCACATTTTGCTTACTTACCGTAATTTCAAAGTGCCTATTTCCTGAAATCAAAATTTCCTCATTATTTCATAGCATGATTAGAATACTAACTTAAAAATAACTTACAATAAGGAATGCTTATGGAAACAAAACAAAAATGTTTACAAAAAGGTTACGGCAAGATGATTTGAGCAAACAGTCTTGAAATTCAGTTTTCTTGTGTCTAACAGCAAAGAAACTGCAATTTTGGAGTTACTAATTAATGCTTTTTTCTTATACCATAATGCAGTAAGAAAGAAAAATGATGTGCTTTCATTTAAATGCTAAAATCAACATACACATGCAGCTTCTCTGTTACTTTCAGGGCTACGTGAAAGCCACAAAAATTGACTCCTAAAGCACACTTTTATAAATATGTAGGTGAGTTTACTAAATAGATATCAATTATATACAGCCGACTCTTGATAACTTGAAACTTTGATAACTCAAAAAATGTAAAATTCCCTGCAAGTGGTAACATGCACATAGAGAAAGTCAGGTTGCAATAAGTTGAAATTTTTCTGGTAGTTTTGATAACTCAAATAATAATTAAAAAAAATTGACCTTGAAGTGAAAAACAGCCTCCAAATAGTCCCCAAAGTGCAAAAGACAAAGATTTGAAGCATGACTCACTGATAAAAAACAACAGAGGAAAGAATTCCACTCTGAACATTTTTAACCACGGAGGAGGAGGGGAAATAGACTGATCTTGTTGCATTTAAGCCATGGCTAAGCAGTTACTCCCTGCTGCACGAATTAATTTCCACATGTAAGAGGTCTAAACATCATCTTCATTTGACCATTAAGAACTCTGGGTGCACTTCTCCTCATTTGGCCAAAAAGACAGATGGAGCCCAAAAGCAATTTTTGTTAAATTTGTGTTGCATGCTCTTGTTCTGAACAAAGTCAAGTAATGTTTCATTAAATCTTTCTTTCCTTAACGTTTATGTCTTCAAAACACAAGCTGACCTCATCGTCGACCTGTAATAAAGTAATTAAAACGGCTGAAGGTAGGAGTAAGGAAAAAAATCAAAATTGCAAAAGATTTTCCAATACTGAGTAGTACACTGTCTATGATTCCAAAATAAATAAACAAATAGGTGATTTCAAAACATTTTGAAAGAAGCCAAACAGAAAGGAAAAGAATAAAATGAGTACAGTATTAGGATATCAAGGAATGCTTGATGAAATGAATTATTCAATATAGAGGTAAAGATGTGCCTCAGTGGGGTGAACCATTATAAGAGAGAAAGCTGAAATCTTGGGTGAGCAACTAGGTCATAATCATTTCAAGGCAAGCAGTGCTTGGTTTCAAAATTTCAAAAACGTCACAATACCAGATATTATAAGCTTTGCAGAGAAAGGTGCAACTGTGGATGAATAGACCTGTTCTGAATGGCTGAAGAAATTGCCTACCACTTTAAACAATTACAATCCTGACTGCATTTTTGATGCTAACAAAATGGGACTGTTTTTTTAAGTGTTTGCCCATGTCTTTGAAAGCTCATGGTAAGAAGCAAAGCAAAGATCCCGTAATGTTACTTTTGGCAGCTAACATGAATGGATCTAAAAAACTTAAGACCATTAACTATAGGCAAATTTAAAACCTTATATGATTTTTTGGAGATAAATGACAAATAACACATCCATAGTAGCTATTGTTTGAGGTCAACAAATTAAGATTCATACCTGTGATACAACAGGAGGTGTTATTGCCCCAACAGAAGATTGTGCTGGTCCAGGACTAGGTGTTGATCGTGATCTGAGAGCAACTGAATTATTTTCGTGAGCACATTCACTGCTCATGTGCTCATCATTGCTTTTAGGCTCCACCGATGCTTGTAGTGCCTGCTGGTGAAGTGACATTGACTGCCTATGGTGACCAGTCCCCAGTGTAAATGGCTGGGGCCCAGGCTTCTGAATATCATGAGATGTGCCCGGGTACATCGTAATCCCAGACTGATTCTGAGAAATGGAATCTGGAACAGCAGGCTGTAAAGAAATGGAGCTACTGTGGGTGGGAGATGTGAAAGTTGAAGAAGAAAATGGAGGACTAAGTGTGTTTGACTGTGATGATGTCACACCAGATAACGTTTCTTGGCACATAGCTGATGATGTAGAATCTACACCAGTGGCACCTGAAAAAATAAATAAGTATGTATATATATATATATAAATTACATCATAATATAACAAGCAAACAGAAAAATTAACATGTAACTAAATCCTAACAGATTTTTACTACTACTACTGTTTAATGTGGCAGAAATATAACAAACATGGTTGCCATTCAGCTTATACCACTCATTTTTGCCAAAGTAAGTAGTACCAGACAGATCATTATTTTTATTATTTTTGAATATGAGGCAGGTACCATCAAAGCCATTCAAGTTAAATAATGGTGGTTAAAACACCCTTTCTAACCAATAAATTATTTATAGTTTTGAAACACTTCAAAATGACTTTGAATGAATTTCAAACCTTATGCATATTATTCCCTGGAGATCATGTGATCAGGTCACAATGAGGTGTTACAAATACAATTGTGAAAAACGCAAAAGCAGTACAAGGGAAACAGAAGATTTGTTATAACTTTTATAGGAGAGTCCATGGGTGACCCAAAACAAAGGTGAAATACCTTGACTGTGAATGTGAGACATCAGAAATGTTTCTGAGTGTGAGTGAAACCATTAAAGTTGGGTTTTTTAAATGAGAGTTGAACTAGCAAAGCTGTGGAAAATGCTGATCCATGGTGCAAGCTAAGCATTGACTTCCTTTCTTTTATGACCAGAAGTTCCTGATTAAGCATAGCATATTTTTACAGTACAACTAGACATTTAAAGTAAGAAAGGAATTAAGAATGAAAGTTACCTTAACATGCAAAGTTTTGATGAAAAAACCTTAATTTATTTAATCTAATACTGCAATTTTCATATAAATCCCAGTGATGATACAGGGTGTGCCATATAAAAGAGGCCCGAGTACAATGAACGATAACAGTCAGGCAATGTTACTTATACATGGTAAAGGATGGTAAAGAATAGTTGAAATGACAGAAAACAGGAGTAATTTACCTGTAATTTACTAACAGGAGTATTTACTTCTGAGTTGATGGTGTCAGTGAAAAAGAATGAGCCGACTATCCCCTTCGCACACACAGCACACCAAACGCCTATCTTTTGGTCGTACAAAGGAGAGACTCCATTGTCCGTATGGGATTCGTGTCAGTCCAAATCCTGCTGTTTTGTGCATTGACATACCCAGGCAGATGAAACCATGCTTCATCTGTCATGTAATAAAGTGTTGGGTCCACTTCACTACTGACAATTGTCTCCTGAAACCAATTAAAATATTGCATCCATTTTGCATAATCAGGAGTGTTAAGTTCTTGGAACGCCATAACTTTGTACGGTCGAAAAGATATTCCTGTGGCAGACGATAATCGGCGAATCGACTTCCGAGGGCTTTGTAACATCATTGTGCACACATCTTGATATTGTCTTCAGTATGAATTGTCTTGAGTTTGTTTCTTTTCCTGTTGCACACTGTGTCGGTTTCACGAAATTTCTGCACTAACTTCTGTATCATTGATTTCACCGGTGCTGCACGATGTGAAAATTTTTCTGTAAAGAACTCATTTAAAACCTTGTATGAGTTATTTCTGAAATACTTTTCCATAATAAAAATCTGCTATTCCGTACTTAAAATAATTTCCATTGCCTTTGTTCTTTCTTCACTTACACTTATGACCACATACCTACACTGTTCTGGCTACGACTAACCACTCCGAAGAATTCCTTTGCAGCTGTGGGCGCATAAACCGGTTAGAAGTGGAACAAAGCGGTTTTAACTGGAAACTTGCCAAACAATGTATGGCCACGGGGCCTCTTTTATATGGTGCACCCTTTAGAACATTGCTAAGTGGGTAATACAATATCAGATACACATCACAGCACTTACATCAACAAAACTTTTACTGCCCTTCAAAGTAATTCCCTTCACCATGTATGTAATTGCACATGCCTACACTAATTCCAAAATGTTTGGTGCTTGGTGGTACTCCCATTGGGGAATATTCTACAACTGTGAATGAATGCATTTTGCAAGGTCTTGCACCCTTGAAAAGGCTTTCCAACTTGTTCCTTTAAACAACAAAAATCACATGGTGCAAGAAAGGGTAAATATGGTGGTGGGGCCGCTGTTTGATTTTTTCCCCCTGCTAAAGACACGCTGTAACTAACTGGATTTTGTGACCTCTTGACATGCCAGTTGTTGAAGGCTGTTCCTTCACCATTTTGCGATAAACAACGCTGATGTAGCATTGGTCATTCACATGGTTCATACACTTATTCAATCACAGAATTTCATCACACAGCCAGAACTTATGAATTATTTTCCAGGACACGTTATCCAAACATTCCTACTTAAAATATAATAAAACCACAAGTCTGTTCAACCTGTCATCCACAACAAGCAATCCACACTGGCTTGAGAAAACTTAATGCAGAATTTTGAAAATGATGTTTGCTACGCCTAATAAGAAACTTAGAGGTAAAAAATGAAATACCAAAACTGTCACTGATAATGCAACCAGGTTAAATTCCTACAAATCTTTTATGTATACTACACTATACTGATTTTGAAACAAATTTGTTTCTACTTTGGCTCTAATTCAATTATTGAACCAAATTATAGAAATATAATGAAACACAAAAATACATAGCAATAAAATCTACAGTTAGACCAAAAATGCCAATTATTCTTGAAATGCTTTTACATACCATATTCAACATACAAACTAAAAAAATACAGCTTATATTCAAATATTCTGAAATAATACTTTCACTGGAAATTTAAGGATAAGGAAACATGAAATAAGCATTTTATTTTATAAAAGCACAATTCAACTCGGAAAGCGTTACTTCATTTATACTTATAGCACAATTTCTGTGATCTGTACAGTTGTTTTCACTGTTGAGTACAAGTGGTATTATTGCTTTTTGAAATTTAATTTCTCTGAAAATGCATGGTTTCCTATTGCTTAGTAACTTCTTGCCATGTCAACAGGCAAAAAGAGCAACCACTTTTTTCTTCGTTTAGAAAAAAATTAAAAAATATAAAATTAGAACTTCAAGTCTGCTGCCATCTTTGGTTCCCCATAAAGTCATTTCCTTTGCATAGTGAACATGAAGTAGTGTTTTTGAATATAATTTCACTTGAAACAAAATAAAACATCCTTGTCCACATAATGTATGCGAAATTAATTATAAAAAATCAGTACTATATTTGTTCACTCTGCCGTGAAAACAATTTGAGGAGTCATGGAAGAGCCCAGATTCCACCAAGTACAGATTATGTATCAATTTTGAAATTTAATTTTGCTTTAAAAAAAGAGGAAGGGGGAAAATGTATGCTCTACTAATTGGTTTCAAAAAATATACTGTACAAAATAGGAAAATATTCATTTCATTGGAAAAAATATCTTAAAAAATACAAAGTTACTTTTTTCACTATTACCAAAGATATTAACATAGAACAAGATCAGAAAAATAAATAAAATAGGAATAAAATCAGGCAAATGAGGGGATGGGATGGGGTTGGGTCACATGCAACAATTCCAGAAATCAACAAATATTCTTGTTTATGCATGCTACAGCAATCATTTCCAGCAGTGCCAAGGGGTGGGGGTGGGGGTAAAGAAATATCACAACATTAAAAACATTCAGCAAACAATCCCAAAAATGTTTAATAAATGTTAGAATCCTGAAAACATGAAAAGAAACCTTACACAGATGTTGAATAAGAATACTTTACTGAGATCTTTGATTTCTGTAGTATATCCGATGTTTCCATACTCCGTAATAAACTAATGCTTCCTATAGTGGCTACGGAGAATCTGTATCACTTTTGAGCATCTATACTAGTAGTAAACAGGAAACACATCACAGCAAAAATTTCAAATTAATTTTCTTACTAAACTGGATTCCTGGACATTGGGTTTGAAAACTGGACATAACCCAATTAAACTGGGACACTTAGCAGCTGTGCATATGTTACAACACTAGAAAAATGTTGAACTACAAAACATTATGTAGGGGCAAAAAACAGAACTGGATAAAATTCCAGGACATATAACAGAATTTTAGGACATTTCCAAGACACATACAAACCATGCACTTATGGCAATTTTTGCAGGTAACTGGTATTCACATTACTCTTGGAAACTGAAAAACACTGAGAACATCCTCTTCCTTGAACAAAATCTTGTTGGAGGATTTGGGGACGTGGTTCATGGTCCTGCAACCCAAACGTGGTTTCGGATCTTCTGGGAGCTGTATAGTAATAAAACCTTGTCTCACCCCAGTGATAATGTCTAACTGGGTGTGGCTTCTAGATAGAAACATTGCCCACATCTCTTTCCACAATTCAATTCCAACATTTTATTCTTTTTTTTTTTTTTTCCTGTTCTGCCAGTTAGTGAGGCACCCATTTAATACTACAGATTTTGCAGAGATTTAAATGCTGATTAATTATTATTATATCTCATGTGATTCTATCATAAAGTTCACATACAATTACGTGACCACAAAGTTCTTCAGGAAGATGCTTTGACGTCTGTAAGTTCTGTTTTACACGTTCTGCAAATTATTGTTTTCACACTGACAATTCATATACCAATATCTAATCTGATTCCCTGAATGGTGATGTGTGAGCCCTCTTTAACAAGTTCATGAACAGCTGCAATAATTCTTTTGTTCAGGATCTACTTTAGTCTTCCTGCACAAGGGAGGCCTTTAAGGCTCTAGTCCTTCCCTGAATCTTTCCCAGTCTTTAATAGGCCCTTTACAGCGACAGCTCACAGATTTCGCAAACTGAACTTTTTAATATGTAATAACAAGTTCAGGCAAGCTTTCAAACAAGTTATTGCTTATTAACTTCGGTGTAATGAGTGCAAATTAATATGCACAGAATGAAAAGAAGTTTAATAAGATTAACAGGTTGGAAATACCTGATAATTGTCCATGAGCTGCTCTCAAAGTTGGCATGGCAGACATTTTGAAACTATACTGAGGAATTTTCTGCTTCTGTAAACAGGAGGTTTCCTGTACGCAATCAATTTCAATGTTTTAAGGATCTACCCTGTCTGTGTAGCCTGCTTAGTCATATCTGTCAGCATAATGTCTCAGTCTTTTAAGTTTTATGGTTTACATTGTTTACATAATCTCAAGATCATTCACACTGTATGGCAAAATGATCTAAATGATGTCAAATCTTTTCATTAGAAATAATTTTTGCACTTATTAATGAGGCAGTAAATTTTTATTATCAAATTCTGACAATTATTTTGTCATACCACCTATCAATGAAGACACAATTATCAGTCTTTCTTCACACACTGAGAATCACAAAAACAGATTAAAAAAAAAGGGGGGGGGCAAACACCAAGAGAAAAAATTTGGAGAATGAAATACAAAAAATAAAGAACAACAAAACAATACAAGAAAATACTTGGATAGAAACTTCAATAAATAACTGGCCTGCAGGAACTTCAAGAAAACAAAAATGAGATATCTGTAATGATAAAAATAGCTTTGCCATTTTTATTTCAATTTTATTTCAATGAAACTGAAAGGTGAGTTAACAGTAGCAGGGAGAGTCAAAAGTTTGTCCTTTTGAGCTATACATAATGCTGAGCCTCTATTTCTGTGCAAAACGATCGCTAGTGTTGATTGGGTACTACGATAACATGGAACACATGAGGATGCTGACATGCATTTGGCATGGAGCCACATTATGCTATAAGGTGAGCAGAGAATGAATATTGAGAAACCTGCTGTTCAGGTGTTCGTACGCCATTACTGGAAAAAAGGCTTAAATGTTGCAGCAGCAAGAGATATGTGTGCAGCTGAAGTTGAGGAAATGGCAGAGCAGTAGCACTGCAAGAAAATGGTCCTGGCATTTCAATGCTGGAGTCATTAGTCTCAAAGAGAAGCCGAGATCAGGACATCCAACGACCACTAACACCCAGGTTGAAGCTGTACCAGTGAATCACAGTACCGTACATGACAGCTGAGATGGCGTCTCTTCCCAATTCATCATCGTTTGCCACCTACACCAGCTTGGTTTATTCTCCAGTTACCATCAAATGGCACCCCATGAATCAACACCTCACAAGGTAAAACAATGTGTAACTTTCTGTTGCAGATTGCTCTCAAATTCCAAGGACAATTGGTTTCAACATCGCATCACCACAGGTGATGAAAAATGGATATTTGTAATATTATTTTTTTTTGTTCAATAGTAAAGATTTCTTATTACTATATTTTCTGTAATACACGTTCTTCTTTGTATCTTCAAGTGCAAAATCAAACACTCCAAGAGGAAGAATCTTTTGTTTTTGAGATTAAAATACTATATAAAATTACTAACTGCCTATTAAAATCTTTCTCATTATACTTAAAAACACAAAGTATAATGAGATAGATTTTAATAGGCAGTTAATTTTATATTGTATTTTAATCTCAAAAACGAAAGATTCTTCCTCTCGGAGTGTTTGAATTTGCACCAGAAGATACAAAAAAGAATGTGTATAACAGAAAATATAGTAATAAGAAATCTTTACTATTGAACAAGAAATAAAAACACGTAAATTAATAAGTTCAGCATGATATATTATGAATGAATGAAATCAAAGGATATTTGTATGTTACCCAACTACTGGAAACCAGTAACTGAGGCAATGCTAGGAAGCACAGCCAGGGGTGCAAAGAGGGTGGTTCAAGAGGAAAGTCATGTTGTGAATTCAGTGGAATTGTGAGGGGCCTGTGCACTGGAACTCATGCTAGATGGTCAGGCTGCAGATGGGAACCTCTCTGCCAAACATCTGCAGCAGGTCCATAATGCTCTATGCTAACACTACCCAGTGCACGTCAATAGGAAGCAGGCATTGCCGCAAGTGGATAATGCCCCAAATCACATCTCCACAGTGGACTGCCAAGAATTATAGGAATTGTAAGGGTTTGAGATTCTACCCCATCTGACTAACACCTGTTTCACTCCATGGTCCATTTCTTACATGGACGACATCTCACTTCAGTGGTGAATACAGAGATGCCAACCTGAGAGAGGGGTCAACAGTAAAAAAATTCGAAGTTTTCAGTAGTTTTCAGTAAAACTGCTTCGACCTCCAGTAAGATTTTCAGTATAACAAAAATATTTATTTTAAAATCTCAAAATCGTTTATAACACTCTTTAATAAAATGAATAACTTACAAAATGTAGTTTTATTTAAAAATTATATATACATATATTTCTGCAGTAGAGGCCACAACTTAGAAATGAAAGTTCAGCTTTGGCTCGCCAGCCCCGAAATACGAGCTACAGAGGTATCATCCTCGTGGCGGGTGACACCCGAACTATTCAGCGAAAAAGAAATGTCTCGTGAGCACCGACATATGAGCTATAAAGACGTCATACACATGGCAGATGACACCCGACCTATTCGGTGAAAAAGAAATTCCTCGTGAGCGCTGACATGAGAGCTATAGAGGCATCATCGGCATGGAGGGTGACACCCGACACGTCGATGACATTTCTTTTTCTTCATTCGGTGAAAAAGAAATGTCTCGCGAGTCCCGACATATGAGCTATACAGGCGTCATCGGCGTGGTGGGTGACACCCAACCTATTCGGTGAAAAAGAAGTGTCTCGCCAGCACCAACATATTAGCTATAGAGGCGTCATTGGCGTGACAGACCACACCCGCCAAGAGAGCTCTTCAGCAATTTCGTAACGTCGGGTGTCAACCTGAAAGTCCAGCGGAAAGGGTTAAAACGTCTGCACCAGAATTTTTACAAGCACAAAGCCGCATGTAATCAATGTAAAGTGTTCGCAAAAAGTGCTGAGCTGAGCTCCCTCTCGACTTTTGAGCACAGCACTCTCAAATGACTGTACGGGGAATCACGTGATAACAGCATATGAGGAGAAGCTCTGCCTCCATTGGTGGAGGAAGTCAGAACATCAAAAGCATAAAGGGACTATTTGTAATGTGCACTTTTTTCGACCAAAAGATGGTAAAGAATAGAAAATTGTGTGCGTGGGCTTTTCCAAAGTTTTTTGGGTGACTTTCGTAAAACCATAAGATGGAGTGAAAATCCGTAAAAGTTGGCATCTCTGTGAATATAGAATCTGACATCAGGGAGTTTTCAATCCTTAAAACCTGACGAGAGATTCTGTTGTGGGATCATGGCTTTGGTGAGATGTTGGCAAAGGACTATAGAAAACAATGACATGCACTTTGCAGAATGAGGTGAATGCGTACAGCTTTCTTGCATCATTAAATCTTTTAGCTGCAAACAGGACCCACTTTTGACTTACTAGACAAACTTTCAGGACAAACTTTTGACTTACTAGACACACTTTTGACTCACCCTGGTACTTTCACTTCAGAAAGTGAGTTCTGTATCACAAACTTCAATTTATAAAATTATTACTGTAAGCAAAAACCAAAGGTACACCTATTTTGCTTAGAGCCCACAGAAATAAAAATGCAAACTCACATTGCACATAAAATAGCACTTAAGATGCCTATTACTTACTCGTAGTAGCAACTGATTGGATGGCGATGAAATGAGATTCTGTAGAAGGTGCAGGTGGTGGTAAGATTTTTGTAGGGCCCTGCTGAACACTGCTACAAATAAAAAAATATTACATATATAAATAAATATAATGATAAAAAAACTACATCAAATCATTAAATAAGGAAAGTATACACAAGACATGAGAATGAGTTGTGCGTACTAGTAAGTTTTTCAACTGCAAGTATATCGGCACATACAAGTGGAAGAATCACACTCTGGGGCTGGGAAAATGTCAATAGATTTTGTTATTTACAAATAATGCCTGAAATACTTAGTTTTTGACACTCATGTGACGAGAGGATTTAGAGAAAGCTTATGACCGAGTAAATAGGACACTTTTGTGGAAGGCGTTGAATGAATATGGTGTTACTGGGAATCTACTTAATAGTGTAAAAGCCATGCATGCTGGTAGTAGAGCTTGTGTACGAGTGAATGGCGTTTTATCAAAATGGTTCTCTACTGGTGCAGGAGTCAAGACAAGGTTGTGTAATGTCACCATGGCTGTTTAGTACATTTATGGATGCGTGCATTCGTGAGGCCAAAATAGATAATACTGGTTTATGTCTTGGTGATATCCGTGTGTGCAGATTGCTGTATGCTGATGACACAGTCCTGTTGGCAGAGAGCAAAAGTGAGTTGCAGAGCATGTTGTCCCTGATTTACGATGTTTGCATGAAGTTCAAATTGAGTATAAATAAGGGAAAACCCAAAGTTATGATTTTTGAGCAAGAAACTGTTAGTACTAAATGCAAGATAAGTCTAAATGGCACAGAGATTGACCAGGTGAGTGAGTTTGTGTATTTAGAAAACATTTTTGACACAGAGAACAAATTCGATGGTGAAATTAGTAGGTGTGCTAATTCTTCATTAAAAGTCATGGCTGCTCTGGGAGGTTTTCACAGGAATGATGGGTTCTCAAGAGAGTCCCGCATGGCTGTGTATGAGAGTGTAATTGTTTCTACTCTGATGTATGACAGTTAAACCTGGGTACTATAGAAGAAACATAGGAGTCGGTTGTGTGCTGGAGAAATGCTTTATTTACGGGGGGTTTGTGGCAAGACACGTTCTGATTGTGTGAGGAATGAAGATGTGTTGCAGTTGTGTGATGTGAAGCAAAATGTTGTTGGGAAGGTGGAGACCAATATGCTTCGGTGGTTTGGCCATGCTGAAAGAATGAGTGATGAGATGCTTACTAAGAAAATCTTTTTAGCCCAAGTGGCTAGAAGGAAAGGCAGAGGAAAGCCAAGGAAGTCATGGGAAGATCAGATTCACGAGTGTCTGCATGAGAAACAAATTATGAGTATGAAGTATAGAAGATCTTGTGTACGGCGTGTGATGGACGTCAGTGAAGCCCGAGTTGTATGTCAAGATCGCTGTAAATGGAGAAGTTTGATACGGCAATAGTAATTAAAAATTATCTGGTAGTTTGTATTTCTTTTCGGAGCTAACCTCTGAATCTTAGAGAACAGCTTAGTGATATGTATGTATGTATGAGAGGGGCAGATGTTGGTTCCGATCATTACTTGCTAGTGCTACGAGTACAACTGAAGGCTGGTTGGAGAAAGATGAATAAGATGACAGCGATGAAGAGAATAAATGTTGATGAGCTTCCAGAAGAATACCAGTGCTACTCTGAAACACTTAGTGAATGACTGAATGAGTTGAAGTTATGTGAAAGGGATATAGAAAAGAACATATTTAAAAACTTTGCACATGTTTTAAGAACTGTGCTGTGATTGTCACTGAAGAAATTCGTGGAACTGCAAAAGCAGATAACACTAAATGTGATGTTTAGTGGAACAATGGGATTAAAGAAGCAGTAAAGAGAAAGAAGGGAGCACATTTGGAAAGTATGCAAGATAGAGTTTCTGAGGATGAATATCATTAAAACATTGAAGCATCAGAGCTGGTTCATCAGAGTAAGGCAAAAGTTAAAACATTTAATTTGTTTTGTTGAAATGGTTTTCTATTGGTGTAGGAGTCAGACAAGGTTCTACAATGTAACCATGGCTGCTTAAAATATTTATGGATGCATGCATGTGTGATGCAAAAATTGATAATGGTAATATTCATACATGCAGATTGCCATACGCTGATCCTGTTGGTGGAGAGCAAAACTGAGTTCAAAAGTTGTGTGCTGAGATCACTGTAAATGTAGACATTTGATATATCAACACTAAGTAAAATCTAGCACTATCAGGTTTAAACTTTAATCTGGTGGATGAGCTTTTTTTGAAGAGTTGAATCTATGAATCTCAGAGAAAAGCTTAGTGTTATATACACTGAAGAGCCAAGACCAGCGTGTATTTATGCAAATAGAAGAAATTGCAGTTAAACGACAGCACGTGTGGTCATGAAACGATATAATTAATAACACCTGAAATTGAGCTCTGTTGATCGGTGTTATTTTTGTTCTTCAGATGAGAAAGGCAGCGGACTTAAGCTAGCTTGATGAAGGTGAAATTGTAATGACCAAACTACTGGGTAAGAGCATTTGTGAGATGGCAAGGCTTGTGGGATGCTCACGGTCAGCCATTGTTAGTACCTTCAAAAAGTGGCCCGAGCAGGGAAAACTAAGAACTGCCAGCAAGGGCCAACCAAGGCTAATCGATGTGAGCGAAGAGTATACTGCATGTTACAAGTCAATTAAAGGAATACCATGGCAGAACTCATTGGCAATGTGAATGCTGGCAATGGGAGTAATGTGTCACAACACACAGTATGTCATACCATGCTGAAAGTAGGACTGCATAGCCGCACAATGATCCGAGTGTCCATGCTGACCTTGAATCACCATCAAAAGTGCCTACATTGGGCAGGAAAACATCAAAACTAGATTTCGAAAGATTGGAAGAAGGTAGTCTGGTCTGATGAATCTCATTTCCTGTTGCACCATGTGGACAGCCAGTTATTTGTGTGT
Source organism: Macrothele yani (assembly GCA_039090855.1). Taxonomy (NCBI): domain Eukaryota; kingdom Metazoa; phylum Arthropoda; class Arachnida; order Araneae; family Macrothelidae; genus Macrothele; species Macrothele yani. The sequence continues at coordinate 137,308,714 of CM077024.1, read as the reverse complement.
CATTTACTTGGGAAAGTGTTGGCACCAGGATGCACCATGGAATGAAAACAAGACAGTGGAAGAAGTGTAATGCTTTGGGCAATGTTCTGCTGGGAAACTCTGGGCCCAGTAATTCATGTGCAGGAAACTATGACATCTACCACCTATCTAAACAATAATTGCAGACCAAGTACATCCTTTCATGGCAACGGTATTGCCCTCTAGTAATGCTTTCTTTCAAAAGGATAGTACGCCATGATGCACTGCCTGGATTGTTTGAGAATGGCTCGCGGAACATGAGGAAGACTTCCATGTATTGCCCTGGCCTTCAAATACTTCATACATCAATCTAATCGAGCATATGCGGTTTGTGTTGGAACAGCAAATCTGATCTGCGACGACTCAACCACATAACTTAGAAGAGATAAACAATCAGGTGATAACGTTTTGGAACCAGATACCATTAGAAATCTTGTAGTGTCCATGCCTTGCCAGTTAAGAGCTGCTTTGGCGGTACATGGAGGACCAACATCATATTAGGCAGGTGACCATAATGTTTTGGTTCTTTGGTGTATGTATGTAATACAAAAAATATTCTTCACCACAAATATTATCTGATGGGAAAAAGAATTTTCCAAGATCTGACTTTTAGAAGCAGAGATGTTGGGGGAAATACAACAGTTTCAGCTTCCTTGTGGGAAAATTGTCCACTGTTTGAAGAAGAAACAGCACACAAAATGGACTTCCTGATAAAAGGTATTGGAGGCAAAAAAATTCCAATCAGATTTGCAGAAACAATGATGTGGAATAAAATATATTTTGAATTTGATAGCATCTGCATTTACACCCCCTAGTGGCGAAGTTATGCATTGCAAAAAAAAAAAAAAAAAGACCAGAAGGCGAGTACCCTCCACCGTTCTCACAGCTCAGGCTACCTAATGAAAAAGTATATTTTAAATTGGAAGAATAGGTACAAAAATATGGTGTCTACAGATAAGTACACGAACATGGAGATAACACATTTTTTCAAAAATGCATGCAAAAATAAAATACTACAAATGAGCTGGCAAAACTGCTATATGGTTGCGAAATTGCCATGACTGCAGTGAATGAGATGCAATCTTGGTTTCATCGTTAGTTGAAGTGATATTAGGTTGAAGCAAGCAATACAGTACTTTTTAAAGAGATGGCTTAATCAAAGCATGAAGTCTTCTGATTCAGCAAAAAAAGAAAAAAAGTGCACAGATTTTCCTGCTGTACTCAGATAGCAGATATACCTTGAATCGCAAAGCACATTACAAAATTTGTCAAGTTTCTTATAGAAATTGGAAATAAGTGAATATACACATCCACATACTAGTAGTTCAAATTCATCTTTTTTTTTTTTTGTCTCAGAGTTTTAATGACCATCATAAGGAACTCTAAGGGCTACAAGCAGTCACCTGTTTCTAATTTAAGGCCACTGGTTCCAGGGAAGGGAGACAGCTAGTGCTATAACACAAACACACCATCCATGCCTCAATTGGGACTCAAACATGGTCTCATTTCAGAAAACTAGCAACAAATTTGAACTTCTGACAACTCAGCCACCAGGGTGACAGTTTCCATTATAAGTTTTCTTTCTGTTTCACTGCTGTGAATTTAAGGTGGGTTCTTGCAAATTTCCTTAAGGAAATTTCCCAAAGAAAAGTCATTCACAGGCATTTCTCAATGAGTGAGTAAATGCTTTTCCCAGTCAGGGTATGGAACTGATGAGGATGGAAGGGAAGCAAATTCAATATGTGAAATGAAACAACCAAGTCTATAATAGTATAGTAGCCCCTTGCCACCTGTGAATGCTCTGCTCCTGAAAAACCCCACAATTGGTAAACTTAAATCTTACGGTACAAAACAATCCTCCAAAACATCCCTCCTTTGAAGGATTGCTTTTTACAGTACTTCAAATATCCTTCCCCCACCTATATTGAAGTAAATCAATAACATCAAAGCAAAAAAAAAAAAAAAAAAAAGAAAACATATGTTAGAAATAATACTGTGTATACAGTTTTTAATTTTCAAGAGCAATATGCCATTATGTCTTAAAAGAAAAGTGTTTGATCAATGCATCCTTCCAGTGCTTACGTATGGTGCAGAGACGTGGACCTTAACTAAAAGAGACATACAAAGGCTGCAGACAACTCAAAGAAGCATGGAGAGGTGCATACTTGGTGTAACCAGGAGAGATAAGAAGAGGAACTCGTGGATCCGAAAAATCACAAGAGTGGAGGACATCATGATCAGAGTTAAATCCCTGAAATGGCAATGGGCTGGACATACTGCCAGAAGGACAGATCATCGATGGACAGCCGAAATTTTAGATTGGATTCCAAGGGACAGGAAAAGACCCAGAAGAAGACCACATGGGAGATGGGTGGATGAAATTCAAAAGTATGCAGGGGTGACATGGAGGAGACTGGCACAAGACAGACCGTTGTGGAGGAAACTTGGGGAGACCTTCGTCCAGCAGTGGATTGATAATGGTTGACAATGATGATGATGATGATACAGTTTTTAAATGAGTTTCAGTAAATATTTAGGGCTTTTGAGAAGTTCAGTGCTTTCAGCGATCTGGCACACAACTAACTGTATATGTGGTGTATTAGAATTTGCTTTCAAGTCATAACATAAGAAATAAGCTTAAAAATACTAACAAAAATTAATTAACTAGATTTCATTTATTGAACTATAAATTTACTACAATATGAGCAATGAGCTTACCTACCATCGTACTGTAGCTCATTCACAATTACACTTCAAGCATGTCTAACATTGATTTTCTATATAATTATAATGACCTTAAATAATTACCAAATTATTGGAATGAGCTTATACAATGAGAGATAAAATATAAAGCTGAAGGAAAAAAAAAAACCCCAACCCAATAAAGGTTGAATATTGATAACTAAAGATATTTACTGTAAATTCTGATAGATGGTGCACCTATCGCGAGGCTGTTGAGATCCTGGACTTAACTTGCTGTACGATGGCAACTCGGTTGCAGGCAGCCAATGTGTAAACATCCTTTCTGAGGATACCCACAAAGTTTTGGGTGAAATATATTAAAGTGGTTCCTGTATGGTTGAATGTGATAGTTTTTAATCGCTTTTAAGGGTTTTTATAGTGTATTTAATCCCTTAACTTATACTTTTAGCAGTTCTATGTTTGAATTTGTAAATTCGTGTTCCGAGGTTGTTTTCTGGGGAAAGTTGGGAATAGGCTTAGGACAGTGAGAGGGGATAGAGAATTAGAATTAATAATTATATTTAATTTCAATTTTTTACAGTGTTGAGTTGGGGATGGTGGGTTGGGATTAAATAAGCAATTTAATGAATACTGTACACATCTTGCCACCAGGAGCTTTTCTGTAATGTTGGACATGCTTGAAGAGTAATTGAATGAGCTACAATATGATGGTAGGTAAGCTCACTGCTCATATTGTATTGATTTTATGTTGCATGTTTCTCATGGTCTCTGCTTGAGCTGTTTAGCTCATGCGGTATATTTCTTTTGGAAACTATAAATTTACTTCAGATCTGCATTTTTCATAATTTTCTTTTGCTATATCTTACATATCAGTAGGAAGCAAATCTCTCTGAAGAAATAATTCTTCACATATACATGGAAAGCAATACGAATGTCATTGTTAGCACACATGTGCTGCATTCCCACAGTTTCCCATGTAGCCATCTCTTCAGGAAACAAAAATTGCATCGCCCTGGAGTGGGATTCGACCCTGCATCTCCTAATTTCAATTTGAGCATGCTATCCATTACACCACCCAGGACAATGAAGTTCCAAGCAGCTGACTAAATTTTTAGAGTGCTAAATTTTTAGTACTGTTGGCACAGATGTTCTAAAAATTTAGTTTTTAATTTTTAGCACATCTGTGCCAACCATGACACTTCTTTTGCTATGTGCTGTGTATCTGAAGGACTGCCAACTATATATAAAAAAAAAAAAATATTTGAATGTTTTATCATAAATGGTTTATCAAATGAAAAATATTTTGTATTACAAAGCATGATAAATTTAAACATCTCCAAATCACACCTAACATCCAAAGTCACCAATGTGGAATTTGAATCTGATATCCTACACATAGAGGGTACACAGAAAATTTGCATACACTTTCATTACACATATGCAGAACATGATAAAAAGGAGAAAAAAATGTGATTAAGCCAGGATTGCACATAACCAGTTGGCTGCTCACCCTGAATGACAGAGGAATTTAAATGGGAGACTGAAACTTTCATATACCAATATACCCCCTCGACTTTGTTTTTTTCCCCCTGAAGAGCATAAACAAAAATGAAAACTCTATTTTTTTCTTTTTTTTTTTTAAAGAATTTGCCTTTTCCAGAGCTCAGAGCATGAAAGTTTGGTAGAAATGGCTAACTGTGTCCTTATCAGACAGCTCACTGATAGCTTTCACTTAAAATGAACAAAGGGGAAACTGCAAGTACAGTCAAACCCCTATTTAACGGACTGCGATTTAACGAGTTCCATGATTTTACATACATTTTTTATGGTCCCGATGGAATCACATTGAAATTAATGCTTGTCATTTCTCGATTTAATGAACACATTTCCTCAATTTAGCAAACATTTTTTTTATTTTTTAAACCACAAAACTATTTGTAAATGGATTTATGACAGCTCTATTCATAGTTTACTGTGGAAATAACTTTTTCATGGGTCTTATAGAGGTTATTATTCAAAAAACGCTGGTGGTCAAATTTTTGTACTAACTAGGGCTTTAGTTTGAAAATTTGACCACCAACGTTTTTGTATAATAACCTCAATAAGACTCGTAAAAAGTTATTTCCACACAAAACTATGTTAACTAGCATTTTCATGTTAAAAGTTAGCCCAAATGCAATCCCTTTATGATGTTTTCCATGAACAGATTGGACTAAATGCATCAGATTCTGATGAAGCAGAACTGAAAGTTAGCTGCTTTAGTGATGCTGGTAACAGTATAGAATGTGCTAAAAAGTACTTGATGCCTTTCGATATTAATCATGCACTTCATAAAATTGAAGCTGCAATTTATAAAGCTAAATGTTCAGAAAAAACATAAGCAATCTTCTCTAAAGCATTTCTTTTCTACAATGTAAAAAGGTAATCAACACATATTCTGTTTTTAAAAGTTAATTAGTACTAATTGATGTTCTGTTTCATGCAGTTTAGGATACTGAAATAATTATTTAAGAAGCTAAATGCTTGGGAAAAAATCAACTATAGTATTTTTCTTGCAATTTTAAAGTACGCTTAAATTTTGATGCTACACATATAAGTCTAATAATATCTACGAATTATGTATTTAATATGCAAAGTAAATGTGTAAGTATTATAACATTTTTGATAGTAAATTCGTAATTAAAAGTAATATACACAATTTAAATGTTACTGAAAGAAAGGAAACATAGCTGCTTACATATTCTATTATGAACACTAGCTTAATTGGAATGTTTCATTTGAAAAGCTTCCTTGATTTAGCGAATTCCGCAATTTTACGTACAAGACTGTTGGTCCCTTGAAGTTCGTTAAATCGAGGTTTGCCTGTACTTTCTTCGAAAAAGGGAGGTTTATTCTATAGAATTCTGATAAATGGGCTTAACAAAGTCACCATCTTAACCATTCCTCCATGGGTGAAATCCTCAAGGAGAAAGGTAAAGTACATAGCTTTTTACAGTTATTCGAGGTCTTTAGGAAAAAGGTACGTACAAAGCTTTTTACAGTTATTGGTCTAATTAGTACAAAGCTTTTTACAGTTATTGGATGTCTTTCACTTTGGTATTATCTGATTGGTGAACTAACCCTGTTTCATGCTCGCAAAGGAAGTCTTCAAAAGGTGTGTTTTTGGTACGGTTCAACAGAGCTGTTTGGTGCTGAAGTACATTCCTTGGATTTAAATTTTGGATTAAGCAGGAGCATTATTCAAATTTTCAAGGAACCTTGCAGGAGGAGGGGGATTTTTTCACTGTCATCATTTTCAGTTTTGTAGGACACAAGTTTTTTTTTGCGGGCTACCAAAATTTTTACTCTTACTTGCACAACTGGATTAAGCCTAATAGCATTAAGATTTTATTGCATTCTTGACATTGTTTCATGCATTTTCCAGAAACTCTGGAGAGAATACATTGGTGTGAAACAAATATTTAGCTTTCTTTCTTTGTGTTAGTCAAATACATGCTACACAGAAGTTCATAATATATTCTTAAACTTCATTCCCACACTGTGAAAGCCTTTATTTAATGTCAATCAACTGAAATTTTATACTTTACTTAAACATATAAAACAGTTTACACTCTCATTTGATCACAGAATTCCAGGACTTTTGAATTTTTATATCAGGACCTGTGATCAAAATATTTCTACTTAAAATATAGTGAAACCATGACAAAAACAACCCCTACAGGCTTGAGCAAACTTAACACAGAATTTTGAAAATTATGTTTGCTGCATCTAATAAACAACAGAAAAGCACGGATAAAAACTGAAATATCAAAACTGTAACTGGAAATGCAACCAGGTTTTAATTTCTACAAACATTTTATGCACACTATGATATAATGATTTTGAAATAAATCTGTTTCTACTTTGGTTTTAATTCAATTATTGTACCAAACTAGAGAAAAGAAAAAAAAACAAAAAAAAAAAAAAACGACATAAAACCAAAAAAATATATAGGAATAAAATCTACAGTCAGACCAAAAATGTCACTACTCTTGGAATGCTTTATATACATACACACATACATATCACTAAGCTGTTCTCTGAGATTCAGAGGTTAGCACCAAAAAGAAATACAAACTACCAGATATTTTTACTTACTATTGTCATATCAAACTTCTCCGTTTACAGCGATCTTGACATACAACTCGGGCTTCACTAATATCCATTACACGCCTTAAACAAGATCTTTTATACTTCATACTCATAATCTTTTTCTCATGCAGACACTCCTGAATCTGGTCCACCCATGTCTTCCTTGGCCTTCCCCTGCCTTTCCTTCCTGCCACTTGGGCTAAAAAGATTTTCTTAGTAAGCATCTCATCAGTCATTCTCTCAACATGGCCAAACCACAGAAGCATATTGTTCTCCACCTTGCTAACAACATTTTGCTTCACATCACACAACCAGACTGTGCCTTGCCACAAACCCCCAGTAAGTAACTCATTTCTCCAGCACACAAACAACTCCTATGTTTCGTTTGCAGTACCCAGGTTTCACTGCCATAAATCAGCGTAGGAACAATTACACTTTCATACACAGCCATGCGGGACTCTCTAGAGAACCCATCATTCCTGCAAAAAACTCCTAGAGCAGCTATAACTTTCAATGAAGAATTCACTAACCTACTAATTTCACCATCCAATTTGTTCTCTCTGTCAAACATGCTTCCTAAATACGCAAACTCACTCACCTGGTCAATCACAGTACCATCAATCACAGTGCCTCCCTCAAAAATCATAACTTTGGTTTTTCCCTTATTTATACTCAGTTTGAATTTCATGCAAACTTCATACATCCGAGACAACATACTCTGCAAATCACTTTTTGCTCTCTGCCAACAGGACAGTGTCATCAGCATACAGCAATCTGCACACATGGATATCACCAAGACATAAACCACTATCATCTATTTTGGCATCACACATGCACGCGTCCATAAATATATTAAACAGCCATGGTGACATTACACAACCTTGTCTGACGTCTGCACCAATGGAAAACCATTTTGATAAAACACCATTCACTCGTACACAAGCTCTACTACCAGCATACATGGCTTTCACACTATTATTAAGTAGATTCCCAGTAGCACCATATTCATTCAATACCTTCCATAAAAGTGTCCTATTGACTCGGTCGTAAGCTTTCTCTAAATCTATGAAGGCAGCAAAAACTTCCTTACCGACAGCCAGATACTTTTCAATCATCATGCGTAATGCAAAAATTTGGTTAGTGCAGCCTTTACCAGGCATAAAACCACTCTGAACATCCCACACTTTCTCTGATGTAATACCCCGTTCTTTTTCAATAATAACCTTACCAAACACTTTCCCTGGCACACTTAGTAGGCTAATACCGCGATAGTTCTTGCATTCAGTCTGATCACCTTTTCCCTTATACAAGGGAACAATAATAGCATCCTTTCAATCCCAAGGGACCATTCCTAACTCCCAGCACAACTTAGCCCGTCAATTACAGAGTCACCACCATATTTCAACATCTTGGCAGTTATGTCATCAACTTCCAGAGCCTTACCATTCTGAAGAGATTTTGGAGCTTTACACACTTCTTCTCTTGAGATCCCTCCTGTGCTACCATCCCTCACTGCGACATCATCTGCATCTGTCTCAGAATCATCTTTGCTTTCCTGATCTAATAACTCACAGAAATATTCACCCCATCTTTCACTTAACTCACTGGGTTCCCATATCATTTCTCCAACCTTATTCTTCACACAACTTACAACTTTGTTTACCCTATTTTTCCTGAGTCTCATGTACTTCCAGAAAGACTTTTTATCTTACCAAAATGCCAATTTATGCCTTTCCACTTTCTCCTTCCTAGCTTTTGCCTTACTCTGGCAAACCAGCTTCATGCGTCTTACAGCGATATTCATCCACAGAAACTCGACCTTGCAAAATCTCCAAATAGGCTTCCTTCTTTCTCTTTATTGCCTCTTCAATCTCACTATTCCACCAAGCATCACCTCTATTGTTACCTACTATTGTGGTGCCACAGACCTCTTTAGCAGCAGTGACAACACAGTTCTTAAAACATTTCCACTTCTTTTCTACATCCCTCTCACCAGACTTCAGCTCCTTCAGTCGTTCTCTGAGTAAGTCAGAATAATGCTGATGGTCTTCAAGGAGCCTATCAACCTTTATTCTTTCTATCCTGGGTCTCCTCCTATTCCTTTTCCTCCAACCAACATTCAGTTTCACTTGTGACACTACCAAGTAATGATCAGAACTAACATCCGCACCTCTCATCACACGGGTGTCAACAACTAAGTGTTTCAAATGCTGATAGTAGACAACAAAATCTGTCACAGTCTTTTGACCAAGAGTACGATTTTCCCAAGTATATGTGTGGATTACTTGTGGTTGAAAAATGTATTAGATGCACACAAACCATTCTCAATGCAGAGTTCAATTAATCTTTCACTATTACCATTCACACAAGGATAATTAAACTTACCCAGAACATTGTCAGAAATTACATTCTGCACACCTACTCTAACATTGAAATCCCCTGCTATTATAACTTTTTCTTTAGCACCAAACTGGCTCAAAACAGCTTTTAGCTTATTCCAGAAATCTTCCTTCTTATCAGAAGGTTCAGAGTCACAAGGAGCATACACTACAACAATTACGATTCTCTGAAGTTTCACTTTCAAACGAATCCAGATAATTCTCTCACTTACACAACTATAGTGAATCAAGTTGTTCTTCATCTTTTCACTCAAAATCACACCTACACCAGCCTGTTCTCTCATATTATCCAATACTCCAGACCACACACACTCACTGTGCCATTCATTTCTTCTACTCCAATTTCCTTCTTTTTGGTTTCACTTACACACAGCACAATCAGCCTATACTTATTCATCTCCTCAATCACCTCATTCATCTTGCCATTTATACCTCTAGCATTCCAGACACCAATCTTACATTCACTCAGCCGAGATCTCTTTCTCATACACCGTTTAGAAAGTCCAGGTCGATTCTGTGGTGGACCGTCCTTCTCAAGTGTGGTAGGTCCACCATATCCCACCCTTGAATTTGGATATTGATTTCTTTGTCTTTTTAATCAGGCAAGTACATCAGTATGGGGGATTAGCCCACAGCTGAGGGTTTCAGTTGGTCATTTAACCTAAGGATTTTGGAACAAAACCCAGTGAGTTGGGGTCTTTTCGCCAATGTCGCACAGAACTAGCTGGCACCTCTCCAAGATTCACAGAGGCCTTAGTTGCTGTTGTGTGTGCCATTGTTACCACGGAGCACCCCAAGGAGGCACAATCAGTTATTAAACCAAATACAGTTTAGTGTTCATATTCAAATATTTTAAAGTAATACTTTCATTAGAAATTTAAGGATAAGGGAATGTAAAATATGGAGTATGCCTTTTTTTTCATTAAAGCAAAGCTCAAGTTGAAAATTGTCATTTCGTTTGTTCTTGTTAGAAATTACACCATTTCTGCTACCCATACAGTTGTCTTCATGGGAGAGTAAAGAGTGGTATTATCACTTTTTAAAGTTCAGTTTCTATGAAAATGCATTGTTTCCTATTGCTTAGTAACTTCTTGCTTTATCAACATAACACACAAATAGTTCATGCCTTTTTCCTTTTGTTAAAAAAAAAAAAAAAAGGGTTCAAAATCAAAACTTGAACTCTGAGCTGCTGTCTTTTGTTTACTATAAAGTCACTTTCTCTGCACAAAAAGCTTGGAGTAGCATTTTTGAATACATTTTTGCTTTAAACAAACAAAAAACATGCTTGCCCACTTTAAAAAAAATTAAATATAAAAATCATTACTGCATTGCTCACTCTGCCACGAAAGCAGTTTTACGAGTCATGCAAATGGCTCAGATGTCACATGCCAATTAAGTGCCGATTTTCAAATTTAATTTTGCATTAAAAATGAAAAAGGGGGCAGGAATACTTGGTCTACTGACTGGTTTTGGAAAAGATACTGTAAGAAATAGGAAAACATGCATTTCATTAGAAAACATTCTTAAAAAATATGAATTTTTTTACTATTACTGAAAGGGATAAAAAAAACAAGGAACCTGATAAAAATATAAAAACTAAATACAATCAGGAAGAGAAATGGGGGCAGAGGGAGGAAAGTATGATAAAAAATGTTGGAAATTCAGAAAATCATGGAACATTCTTATCCCTGCTTCAGTAGTTGTCTCGAGTGAACGTTATGAAGACATCCAAAAAGATACTAAAAAATAAAAAATCAAAGAAATATCATGATATTAAAAACATTTAATAAACAATCCCAAAAATGTTTAATAAATGTTTCCCACAGTAACTATGAAATCCAATGATTCCCATAGTAACTATGGAGAATTTGTAGCCCTTGGAGCAGTAAACAAAAACACATTACAGCAAAAAATTACAAATTATTAAAATTCCATAAAAACTGGATTCCTGGACACTGGATTTGAAAACCAGACATAATTAAATTAAATTAGGACAACTGAAATCTGTGCTTACAACACTAGAAAAATCTTGAACTGCAAAACAACGTGTAGAAGTAAAATATGGGAAAAATAAAATTCCAGGATGTGTAACAGAATTTTACAACACTTCCAGGTCTTTTCAGGATTTCCAAGGCAACTATGAACCATGATATAAACTACTTCAGCAATATAAAGGAAAATTCTCTTTCTCTCCCTCTGTGTTTATAAATTTGTTTCTGAGACAAGACTGGACAAAATTTTAAGATGTCAACTCATTTATCATATAGGATATCAATAATTTTACCATTAAAAAAACTGCAAATAACCATGACAAAAAGTATACTATGCATACAAAAAATATTTTATACCTCTAAAGCAGGGGTAGTCAACCTTTTAATACCTATCGCCTACTTTATATCTTTGTTGATGGTAAAATTTCCTTACCGCCCACCGGTGCCTCAGTAATTCAATTTAGCGCAAGTGTAAAGTGATTTTTAGAGGGGAGGTTTTGTAAAAAATATGTACATAAATTTATCTTTTTATTTGTACTTTATGTATGTTATTATATTTTATGTATACTTTATGTGCGTGATCTACATCATTAATAAAACATGTTTTGTGTTATCCTTCAACACTCTGTATTTACAGATTACCTTGTTTTAATTATTATCTATATTCAAAGTTTAGAGACGGAATTCAAAAATAAATAGCAAAAGCGTATTTTAAAAAGTCAAACTCATGAAGTTCTTAGCAATGTATTTGATGTATGGCAGAAGAACAAAATTTGCAACAAAGAACAAAAACCCCCACCTCCCACCATGAAAGCTTGAATTGCCCACTAGTTGGTGGTAGGGACCAGGTTGATGACCACTGCTCCAAAGCTTCCTTTTATTGTACTGTTCACAATTTTATGAAAATCAGTGAAAGGAGGAGGGAAAGGTAATTAAATAATTTGAAAGAAAACTGAAAATTCTAGAAATTTATACGTCTTTAGTGTTCTAATGAATTATACATGCAATTAAGCTTGGCATTTATAATAATAAACTGTAAACATACTTCATTGATAGCTTCATTATGGCTCTAGCTGCAGAATTCATCTGGAAAACATAACATAACAAATTAATCATACTGATGGTAAAATTAACAACAACAACAAAAAGCGTACAGAGACATCACAATACATTATAAGACTGAACTTCATGAAACACACACAAGATGGTAGCTGCTAAAAATAATTTCATATTTATTTTACATGCTTAATCACAACAGATAGCTAAATTTCAACTCTACACACAAAGGCTTGTATTATAATTGCAGATCTCTCACACAATGCCTGTTTTTATTTCCAGTATAAACATAAAATACAACTGGGTATCATACCCTCCCAAAAAAAGCAGCTCAAAACTGAAAATACAATTTCAGAATGAATGAATGTGCAAAATGAATAACAGTGGCAAAAACAATATGAAAATCACAAGAGAAGATATGGAAGGAAATGAATAAGAGAGAAAGAAGAAGAAAGGAAAGAGAGGGGGTTTCTTTTCCTGTGGAGGGAAAATTACTTATTATCCATGTGCACCAGAAGGCCCTGATTACCGACTAGGCCCGTGCCCCCCAATTTTCAGGTGCTCCCAAAATCCCAGTATTCCCCCCTCCCCCAAGTTTTTGAAACTTTTTTTTTTTTTTAAACAGTTTCTGTGGGATTTTTAAGGCGATGTATCTTGGCTTGTAGCCAAATCTCAAAGATGAAATTTATACAGCAGTTTAATACACCAAAAAGCTTTTATCTGTAAAAAATTCAAATTTTTAAACTTTGTCTCAACAGAAACATAAGGCGTCAAAGTCTGCAATTTTTTTTATTTTTGTTGTTTTCGAAAAATTATTACTTGTAAAGGAAACACATCTCAATGAAGAATTTTTTGTAAATACAGTATACTTATATAGCTACACTTTCCCAAAAAATTGAGTCTGACAGTACACCCCCTTCCAGAGAAATATCCCTCTAAAAATTGAAATTTATTCAATCTAAACATCAAATTTCAGAGAGTATTTTGACCAATTTGGAAGCAAAATTAATAAGACGTGTACTGGATCAAAATTTTAGACTGTTCCTTTATGAAGAGAATGGTGTTTGTTTCAGTAACCTAGAATAAACCAGTCCTGAGTAATGTAGGTTACCATAAACACCTGCAAACACAAAAATCAACGTGCACCATAAAACAAAAATGGCCACCATTGGAGTTACGAAAAAAAATAAAAAATTTAAAATATTCTTTTTGAACTCGTCATTCATATAGGCAACTACAAACAAAAAAATATTTTTTTCTAAAATGGTCAAGTAACCTCTGTTGGATCACTTGACATGGAATTATCCCACTACTATATGATTTCAAACTAATGTTCTCATCAGGAAGACTACGTACCTACAAGTGGTTGTATCGACATACGTCGGTATGTTTATGAAGGGGTTGGGGTAAAACAATTGGGAAAACCACACGCGGGATAGAAAAACTTCTCTGCCTGTGTCCATAATCCCCGTTTGAAAACAAAATAGGAATAGCGGGGGTATTTCAATACAATGATAGTCCACGTGAAATGCGTATACATAGGTTTAGCAGAGAAAGAAAACTGAAAAAAGTAAACAAAAAAGACATCAGAAAGTGTAGTACCAAGCCGCGATCCATTCGCAGAAGTAGGATTGGAAGAGGATAAAGTTCCAACTTCAAAAATTCTTATAAAACCCCCTAAGAACCGGCCCAACATAAGACCAACAGATATATTCATGGATGAAGAAGATAGTAATTGTGGACAAAAAAAAAAAAAAAACAGGTAAGCATGCAAAGTCGCCGTATAACGGAACCTCAGGTAGAAGTGCAGGGTAATTAAATTTTCAGTAAATAAGACAGCAACATATAGAACATTATATAATAAAAAAGTAGGCAGAAAACTGTCCTGAAAAAATATAGAGAGGTACTATTGAGAAAGGGATTATCATTTTGCTGTAGGGGTCCAGCAACACTTACTATGCCTAGGGCCTCATAAAACCTTAAACGGGCCCTGTGCACCAGTTAATATTCTATGAAGAAAATCATTACAATACTCTACAAAATGACCTTTCACTTCCTTACAAACTGTTATCCTGTATTATTTCTGGTCTGGTGTTAAAAGTATTGCATGAGCACCTACAGTAGATACTGAAAGGTGTTTGGCAAGTTCATAAACAGTCGTACTACAATTTCCTCAAATGACCACTATGATGTGTGAGGTTGAAGGCTGCCCACCCCCTGATCGAATGCGACATCCTGTACTTCTTTGAAACACTATGCTGCCGATAAACTGCAGCATGTGACATAAGTCATTTGGAAAAGTGTTCTGGAGCACACCAAATGTTTTAACAGTGAATTTTTTAAAACAACAGAATTTTGTAGCATAACTTTGTTTTAGGTAACCTTCCATTTTGATGTATGCATTGGGAGGCAACAGGAAGTGACATTGAGCACTGCCATGCTGTTAAGTAGTTTCTTTACTTGTTAAGGGGTGGTTTCATCAAAATATACACTGACGGAAAAAAATCCCAACACCACGAAAAAATAGTTGTAGAGGAATGAAATGGTGGCAATACATTTGTATAGGTAACATATTTAATCGATTAAGGTTTCAAGATCACAGCTTATTGTAAGCGCGAGAAGAGCCATTTTAAATGTGAAATGCTGGTACATTAATAACCAGTGTAACCGCCAGAATGTTGAATGAAAGCACGCAAACGTTCATGAATTGTGTCGTACAGGTGCTGGATGTCAGTTTGTGGGATGGAGTTCCATGCCTGTTGCACTTGGTCGGTCAATACAGGGACGGTTAATGCTGGTTGGGGGTGACGCTGGAGTTGTCGTCCAATGATGTCCCATACGTGCTCGATTAGTGAAATATCTGGTGATCTAGCAGGCCACGGCAACATGTCGACACTCTGTAGAGCATGTTGGGTTACAACAGCGGTATGCGGGCGAGCGTTATCCTGTTGGAAAACACCCCCTGGAATGCTGTTCATGAATGGCAGCACAACAGGTTGAATCACCAGACCGACGTACAACTGTGCCGTCAGGGTGCGTAGGATAACCACGAGAGTGCTCCTGCTGTCATAGGAAATTGCTCACCAGACCATAACTCCAGGTGTAGGTCCAGTGTGTCTCGGTCGCAGACAGGTTGGTTGCAGGCGCTCACCTGGCCTCCTTCTAACCAACACACAGCCATCACTGGCACCCAGGCAGAACCGGCTTTCATCAGAAAACACAACAGACCTCCACTCCGTCCTCCAATGAGCTCTAGCTTGACACCACTGACGTCGTAAATGGCAGTGGTTTGGAGTAAGTGGAATGCATGCTACAGGGCGTCTGGCTTGGAGCTGTCTTTCAAGTAACCGATTTGTAACAGTTCGTTGTGTCACTGAGGTGGCAACTGCAGCTCGAATTGCTGCCGCAGACGAGGTACGATGCGCCACGGCCATACGCCGTATACAGGGGTCTTCCCTCTCAGTAGTGCCACGTGGCCAGCCGGAACCCGGTCTTCTTGAGGCAGTACCTTCCCTTGACCACCGCTGCCAACAATCATGCACAGTGGCTACATTCCTGCCAAGTCGTTCTGCAATATTGCGGAAAGAAAATC
Organism: Macrothele yani; assembly: GCA_039090855.1. Lineage (NCBI taxonomy): Eukaryota > Metazoa > Arthropoda > Arachnida > Araneae > Macrothelidae > Macrothele > Macrothele yani. The sequence continues at coordinate 137,292,824 of CM077024.1, read as the reverse complement.
CACCTTCTCGTAGCCCTATTACACGACTTCGTTCAAACTCCGTGAGCTGTTGATAATGGCTTCTTCGTCTTCTTAAAGGCATTCTTGACTAACATCAACACCCTACGTCGAATCTCAACGATAACTAACGCTAACGAACGTTACAGCGCGTATTTACAACAAACCTGCTTTGCATGTTCCGAGGGGCGCTACTAGCGCCACACATATGCGCCGAGCGCGAAATTTGCATAGACGTCATCTTACAGATGTACTCTCACCGCCTACCAACTGTCGTTTATCTAACACAACCCCTTCTTGGTGTTGGGATTTTTTTCCCCGTCAGTGTATATTATAAAAATGAAGATCCAACACCCTGGAAAAACTGATTAAAAGTGCTGAGTTAAACCAAAATTCAAGACATAACATACCTTTTTATCTGATAGCTTTAATTCTTTTGCGATAGCTTACATGTCATCAAACACAACACAATGCATTTCTGCTAAATCACTGCAAAATGCAAATGAATAACTGTTCTTCATAGCTATTAATATTATCAGTGTTTCTGCTCTCAAAACTTGTCACTCGGCACAGTTGGCTCACATTTTGAAGTTTTGGTACTACATGCTAACATTAAAGCATTATTCGATGACTTAAAATAGGCTCGCTAACCATACTTTTCACTGCATTTTTTATGTATTATGCCCTTAGCATGTGAATGTACTTGCACCGTCCTATATTAGAAATGCTGAAGTTTTGTTGCACATGAAATGTGGCTGAAAGCACATCATTTGGGACAGCACAACACCAAGCACTGACTACAGCACCACCATTCCTGTCCTTTTCTGCCAGTCATATTGAACAAAATTTTGTCTTACGCACAGCATTTTAATTACTAATTCTTCCTAAAAATTAAATAGGGTAAAACATGTAGTTCACTCTGTTTTCACAAAGTGGTCTAGTTTTAATATACAACAATCAAATTGTAGAACAATAATCACAGCAGATTTCCTAACTTTTAAGAACTGAAATTTGCAAAAAAATTTTTTAACATTTTTTTCCCTAACAACCACCGTGAGCGACTCAATGGGCTAAAGCAGTCGCCCATGCCTAATTTAGGGTGGCTGGTTCCAGAGAAGGGAGAGAGCCAGCATTGTATGACAAACAGAACATCCATGCCTTACCGGGATTTGAACACGGACCCATCTTGGACGAATGATCAGAAGCCATCGGTTAGACCACTGCGCCACCGTGGCAGCTAACAAACATTTAGTCAATATGCCTATTAATGCATCAATCAAATGTACTGACTAAAATCTGAACACTGAAATGAAAAAACTATGCTGACTGCACTCTTAGATGCTTCATCCACTTATCCCCTTTTCATTCTGAGCCCTGCCACCTGCTGCTTCCATTTCCTAACTGGGATAAAAATGGAGAAAAATTAAGTTTCCTAATTTTAAATTAAAAGAGCTGAATTTTTTATAGATGCTGTAATTTACTAATATAAGGTTGCTCTGCAAATTTCATGTCCAATAAAATTTTTTTAAAGTTACGAACAAAAACTTTTTATTAAGACATTTAGAAAAACACTGCAGTTATGCCTTAGGGCATCTGTTTAGTGGAAACTGATAACCCGTCTTTTTGCTTTGGTCTGACCTGAATTAATCAGTGGTGGGAGCTATTGGTGCCTGTTATCACTTGCAGGGGAGAGAGTGAGAAGAGTTGTGAGCAGTAATCATAACATTCTAGCTCAAGATGAGTTCATTATTTCACCTATTTTTGATTGCAGCTTCTATCAATTAAAAAAATAAAAATAAAGGTTAAATTTCAAAAGTGCATTATTCTTTCAAAATTTCGGGCCAACTCTGACCTCTGCAATGTTATCCACATTACAGATATTTCCATTTTGCAGTTACACAAATTTACAAAATAAATAATAAATAAACTAGCAAAACATAGTTACTTGTAGTCTGCTAGGATAAATACTTTCAATGTTTAATAATACAGAAGTAATGTCTCAATGGCTTCAGCTTAAAGTGACAGTGTTACGCCTAACTTGACCTCAAGCAAAGTTGAAGTTACTGAGATTTTCCTTCAGTACTATTGAACTTTAAATGAACTCAAACCATCAGACTACAGGTAGTTAAGTACTTTTTAAATAAGTCCCCCCTCCCCCCACACACAAACAGAGACAAGTGCAAAATGGAAACTTTTGTAACATTAATGACATCAGAATATTAATCTCAATAACATGTGAGAGATGATTGGTAGGTAGCTAATGTAGGAAGTGTTGGAAATTGGCTTGGATGCACAATTTTTGCATATTTAGTAACAAGAATGAATTATCCTTTCTAGATTTAGAAATTACATTATTAATAAACAGAACTTCTTCCAGTCTCTGAAAGGAATTACAAATAGTGATTAGTACTGCCTAACCAAATTGGCTCACTCTCACAATGTGAAAACAACATAACTTGACCAGGGCCCAATTTATACAGAATCAGGCCCTAGGCACAGCACAAGGTGAGCCCCCTTCCCCCACCATCCCGTCCACATTTTTGAAAGAGTAAGTACATTTGTCGCCACTAAATATTATCAATTAATTTAAAAGTTGATTTAATAAATGGGACACTGTGCAGGGAAAAATAGGAAATAATATCTACTTTTATTAAATCTTAATATTAGCAAGGAAATTCCCACTTAAAAATATAGATGGGTAAGTAAAACACTATTCAATAGTTTAGTATTGCTGTTTTCATGTTTAATTATGCAATAATTAAAATATCCACAGATGTTAAATTGTTCATCACTTTTTAATTTTATTTTAAACCGATGAACATTATTTAGACTTGGTACAGACTGATTTTTTGGGGGCAAGGTGAACTTCCATGCAGCTGATTAATCACCTGTGATGTGTTCAACATTATAGTAGAATAATTCTATTAACAGAGGAATGATACTCAGATTTGAGCAAACATACATAACTGGATGATTCTCACACTTATAAAAGCACATTATTCAGCTCAGTAATTTACTTAATTTAGACCCAAGCAATTTTAATATCTGATACTTTACAATATGAAATACTTAAAGCTTCTACAACGTGTCTTAGAAATGCAAAACATCTCTGAAGAGATGTATAGTATAAAAAAGACTTTTTCTCCATTTATAAAAATTTATTAATAAAAAAAGCATAATTTTTTTTGCATTGCAATTTTGGGGCTCAAGGCCCGGGACTCGCAGGCCTAGGCATAAATCAGGCCCTGAACTTGAAATATTTCAGATAAAACAAAAGTTTTTAAATCAGAAAAGAAAAAGATGCAAATCAAATCAGTCTTCTATATTTGACAAAAACATTTCCAAAATCTTAATGTTTTACGTATTACAAACTACACTGAAGTGCCACTGAATTAGAGATACCTGCCCAGTAATGCATTGGGCTACCTCTTGTCCTAATGATGGCAGCCACATGATAAGGCCTGGACTCCACGAGCTTTTGGTCCTGTGTAATACAGCATTCTGTAGGAACAGCAAGCTATGCATCTTCCAAAGCTGTCTATAATTTGTGCAGGTTTGTAGCTGATGGGACATGGGCCTAAACAGTCTGTTTGATACGGTATCCCAAATATGTTAGATGGGGTTTAAATCTGAGCTTCTAGGTGGCCACTGAAGAATTTCAAATTCACTACAATGTTTTTGTAACCACAGTAGCTAGGTGGGACGAGCAATTATCTTGCTGGAATATGTCATTGCCACTGGAATGCATGCCGAACATGAATGGGTATAAGTGGTCGGCTAGAATATCCGTATATTTGGGGGCACTCAGATATACGGATATTCTAGCCGACCACTTATACCCATTCATGTACACATACCAAAGGTCACAAAGCATTTTCAGCTAAAGACCCCCAGATCATCACTGACCGGTAACCACCAGCCAATAAAGTTCCTACTTGACATGCAGGGTCCATAGCTTCATGAGGTTGACATCAGATCCACACTGTCCCATTAGCTTGATGCAGATTAAATCTGGATGATGCAGATTAAATCTGGATTCACCACTCCAGGCTATCAGCTTTCGGTCCTGTGTAGTACAGAATTAGTGAGCTTTTCTCCAGGCAAAGTAATAAGCCAGCTGTCATAACATTAACGGTAGGACTCTGGTGGGCCGGTGGCTCCTGAACCCTAGAAGTTTAAGCAGGGGTTGAAAAATGTGGTCGCCTGGTTGCCTAGGGCGACCTAATAAAATTTTCTGGGCCATGATGGAAAACATCTCCGAAAAACATGTAATTCAAGAATTTGCAATCCCCGGAAAAAAAAGTGAATTTTTTTTTCTCCCCAGGGAGCAATAAGCTAAAGGCTAAGAATAAAGAATTATTTTTTGGACAAGAGTGCACATGATTTCGATATTATATCTAGAGACTCCAACTACTAAGAATTCTCCATAGCCACCATGGAAATCGTTGGCCCACTACAGATTAAGGAAAACATCGGATATACTATGGAAATCGAAAATCTCAGTGAAATAATTTTAATGATATGCGTAAAGTTTATTTTCGTGTTTTCAAGATTCTAATATCTGTTAAGCACTTTGGAAAATAATCATATAATGGTTGCCGTAATATTGAATTTTCTTTTCTTTCGAACAACATTATGTTATTTGGTACTGGATGCTTTCATATAATTATTGCATAATAGAATAATATAGTACAATTATCTAAATAATTAACTCATATGATAATGTTTTAGGTTGTCATTTTTATTCGTGCTCTTGGTTTACGCTCTCAGATTTTTTTTTTTTTTTCAAAAACTATATCCAACTACCTGACTTACCCGATCCGGTGCGTAAACGGCATCCTTTGTTGATTTCGACAAGCTATGTTCGGAAATTATTGATTTATCATTCACTTCTTTTTGATCCAAAGTTCAAATACTTCATTGAACGTTCATGTCGAAACATTTGGTTTCTTCTATTATAATTCTTTCTTTTTTTTATTTTTAATAAAGTCCGATTGTCCTTGTCATTCGATCCGGCGCTTAAACATCATTCCTTGATGACTCCGATGTTCCATATTCTGACTTATCCGATCCGGTGCGTAAACGACATCCTTTGTTGATTTAGACAAGCTACGTTCGGAAATTATTGATTTATCATTCACTTCTTTTTGATCCAAAGCTCAAATATTTCGTTGAACGTTCGTGTCGAAACTTTTGGTTTCTTCTACACTGCTGGCCACCCAAAATGCAACACCAAGAAGGAAGCATCCGATTGGCCTGAAATTCGCAGCATGCGTTGCTCGCGAGAGGACATGCAAACGATTAGCATTGCAGGGTATATGCAAATCATGTGCGCCTGGCACGCCACCGAGAAGCACTATAAGAAGGGTGCACAGAAGGCGGGGTGTAAGTAGTGGAAGTGTGTTGTGCTGCTGGACCTGTGCGTGGGAAGTTTCCCGATGCCTCATCGCAGAATATGGCTGTCATTCAAGCACGTTTTGGAGTTCAACAGGGGACGAATAGTGGCTTATCGCGACAGCGGTTTATCGTACCGAGACATTGGTGCCCAGGTGAGACGACATCCAGCCACAGTGAGGCCAGTATGGATTCTGTGAGTGCAGGAGGGACGGACGGACCGACTGAGCGATTGCCGCAGCCAAGGCACACCACCGAATGAGAGGACCGGCATGTTGTGCGACGGGGATTGACGGCTCGCACCGCCACATCATGAACGTTAGCGCAGGAATTAGGGCGTGTTGCGCAACAACCTGCGTCAGCACGTACCATTTGACGTAGTCTGCAAGAGCGGGGACTTGCTGCACGGCGCCCACTGCTCCGATTGCCACTGACGTTACACCACCGGCGAGTGTGGAGGCAGTTGGCCGCTGAACGCCGCACCTGGACTACGGCATGGCTTCTCCGACGAATCCTGCTTCTGCCTGCAACACCACGATGGTCGGATCCGCGTGTGGCGTCACCGCGGCGAGAGACTGTATGACGCCTGCCTTATGCATCGCCATACCAGTCCGTCGCCTGGCGTTATGGTTTGGGGCGCAATTGGATATGACACCCGCACCCCTCTGGTACGCATCGCCGGTACACTCAACAACCACCGCTACATCTCTGACGTTTTGGAGCCCGTAGTCCTCCCTTACCTGCAGGACCTGCCAGCAACCATGTTTCAATAAGACAATGCGCGCCCACATGTGGCACACATCGTGCAACAATTTTCACGGCCCACAAGGTGTCACTGCTGCCGTGGCCAGCCTGTTCTCCCGATATGTCACCCATCGAACACGCCTGGTCGCTGATCGGCAACTGAGTGGGCCGGCAAGCACCACCCGCGGCTACGCCTGATGAACTGTGGCAATGTATGGAAGCAGCCTGGACTAACATACACCAAGCCCACATCCAAAGCCTCTTTCGCTCGATGCCGCGGCATGTAGCGGCCGTTATTGCCAGCCATGGGGGCCACACGAACTATTGATGTCTGCGTGTTCCGCAAGTCGCACGGGTATGTAAGCTCAATCGTTTCATCTTTGTATCTGTTGTTATGTGTCCAGTAAATCTGGTTTTGCTATCTCGTGTCCTTCTTGGTGTTGTATTTTGGGTGGCCAGCAGTGTATTATAATTCTTTTTCTTCTTATTTTTAATAAAGTCCGATTGTCATTGCTATTTGATCCCGCGCTTAAGCGTCATTCCTTGATGACTCCGATGTTCCATATTCTGCAAATGTTTTACCAAAATCGATGCTTAGCATTTATAAAGGGAGTCCACTTCGCCAAATCATGTAATTGCAATTTGAAGCTAAGGGATCGTAACAGTCCTTTTAAAGTATTTAAAATTGTTAAAAATAGTTGAAAAAAGCACATTTTTTATATCCAGCATCCGTACATTACCAGACTAGTTTCAACAGCATATTTCCGCTGTCATCTTCAGTGGTCGTATATGACGACTTTGCGGCCTGCTTTGTTACTTGCAATGTCAATGTCGGTTATGTCAGTTATTTTAAGTGGAATTCATGAAGATAACCGACACTGCAAGTAGTACAGCGGGCCGCAAAGTCGTCATATACGACCACTGAAGATGACAGTGGAAACATGCTGTTGAAATTAGTCTGGTAATGTACGGATGCTGGATATAAAAAATGTGCTTTTTTCAACTATTTTCAACAATTTTAAATACTTTAATAGGACTGTTACGATCCCTTAGCTTCAAATTGCAATTACATGATTTGGCGAAGTGGACTCCCTTTTATAAATGCTAAGCATCGATTTTGGTAAAACATTTGCAGAATATGGGACATCGGAGTCATCAAGGAATGATGTTTAAGCGCCAGATCGAATAACAAGGACAATCGGACTTTATAATAAAATAAAAAGAAAAAGAATTATAATAAAAGAAACCAAATGTTTCGACATGAACGTTCAACGAAGTATTTGAAGTTTGGATCAAAAAGAAGTGAATGATAAATCAATATTTTCCGAACGTAGCTTGTCTAAACCAACAAAGGATGCTGTTTACACACCGGATCGGATAAGTCAGAATATGGAACATCGGAGTCATCAAGGAATGATGTTTAAGCGCCGGATTGAATGACAAGGACAATCGGACTTTATTAAAAATAAAAAGAATTATAATAGAAGAAACCAAATGTTTCGACATGAACATTCAATGAAGTACTTGAACTGTGGATCAAAAAGAAGTGAATGATAAATCAATAATTTCCGAACATAGCTTGTCGAAATCAACAAAGGATGCCGTTTACGCACCGGATCGGGTAAGTCAGGTAGTTGGATATAGTTTTTGAAAAAAAAAATAAAAAAATCTGAGAGCGTAAACCAAGAGCACGAATAAAAATGACAACCTAAAACATTATCATATGAGTTAATTATTTAGATAACTGTACTATATTATTCTATTATGCAATAATTATAGAAAGCATCCAGTACCAAATAACATTATCACTTACAACGTGTATAACAGTAATGATTGAGCAATAACATAATGTTGTTCGAAAGAAAAGAAAAAACTTCGGAAAATTTTTCTTGAATGTTTTCAATATTGTTCCATTTCTTCCATGCTTTAATGCCTAAGTGTTTCTGATCATGTACAGAGTTATCACGACCTACAGAATCCTGGAAATGTCTTAAAATTTTATTTTCCTTTCCAGATCTGGGAAAGCCATTAATTTTTCGTAAAGTCCAGGAATAATACTAGAATTCTTTCCTGCAATGAACAGTTTTAAGATAAAGGCTGAAAAATTCAAGTACAGTGGCCAGCGATTGAAAGAACCGGGAAAAGTCTGCGAATCTTACAAATGTTCAGTATTGCCGGAAATGACCTCTAGCAGCGATGAGAATGCTCTGTTATTTCTGTTTCTACATTTTCAATTTTTCGGATCAAGTTTTTTTTTTTTTTATATATATTCTTAGTTTTTAATATCTTCTCGTTTTTAAGATCATCGGTAAAAGTGAAAAAGAGTGACTTCGCATTTTTAAGAATTTTTCCTAATGTATTGCATATTTCCCTGTTTCTCATAATATTTTCTTATAATCAATCAGTAAAGAGCAAGAATTTTTACGCTGGTCTTTTCTTTGTTTAGCTGGAATTACATTTCAAAACCGGTACTTAATCTGTACATATGTGGTAGAATCTGAGTCATTTCCGTGATTCGTAAAATTGTTTCATGGGAGAGTGAGCAACACAGTACTGATATTTCACATTAAATTTTTCTTGCAATGCTTGCTTTCCGATTTTTGCATCAGAACACAAAGCAAGCATTTTTTCTTTTGCTTAAAATGAAATTATTGAAGTTCAAAAAATGCTACTACTTATTCATTCTGTGGAGAAAACAACTTAATGGGGAAGGAGAGACTGCAATTAAAAATTGAAGTTCTGATTTTGAACTTTAATTTCTTTGTGAACAAAAGGAAAACTGCTCACTTTCGTTGTTTCTTGATATAGCAAGAAGTAATGGAATACCATACATTTTCAGCAAAATTAAAGTTTAAAAAGAGATAGTGCCAATCCTCAGTCTGCCATGAAAACAATTGTACAGGTCATTGAAATAGTTCAATTTCCAGCAAGAACAAGGTAAGTAACGATTTTCAGTTTAACTTTTGCCTTAATGAAAAACTAAAATGAATGTTCCATTGATTTATGTATCAAAAAAGTCCCATAAGAAATAAGAAAAGGTTCATTTCACCATTTCACTAGGAAGCTTCTCTTAAAATTATGAAATCACTCTTGTGTGCTGTTACCATTTTTTACAAATAATGTTAGTTTTTTTCCTTCTTTTTCTTCTTTTTGTGTTTCATTCTTTTTGTTGCTTGGGGTTTGAAGACAACCATAAGCAGCTTCCATTTGTGTAGGCATTTACTAAGTTTACTGTAAGGTTTCCATTGGAACATGGATTGATTTTTGATGTAAACTACGACAGAAAAAAAAAAAAAAATGTTGGAGCTACTTAGTGTTTCCCACAAAATGTCTTCAATATATGGGTAATTTGTTAAGCAAAAATCCATTTTTTTTTATGAATTTACACTGTAATTTAGCTGCCCTGAAAATTTAATTTGCTTTTTACCGGGTGTAATACAGTTTTATTCATTACTACTGTAAAATGCTGAAAACTGTGGATTTTTGTAGTTTTTACTACTAAAATTTTACAATCAGGGTTGGAGTCTCCGATTATGTACCCCCCTCCAGCTTGGTCTAATGTTTTGATTCTGGCCACTAAAAAAAAAAATATAGCTGGCCACCAGATTTCAGAACATTTTTCTATCCCTGCATTTAAGAGTACATTGCACTGACATGGTAACTTGATCCACTGTTTAAATCAGTGGTGATTTGTGATATTGTCTTGCACCTAACAATACGAGCAATGTGGCCCAAGTGGAGGACACCTCAGCCATTCCTTTGGGAGTTTGTTCTTTTGCTAGAATTTTCATATCCCCCCAAAAAAACTCTGGACACTGAAGCACAGAAAAACTCCAATATGTTAACGAATTCTGAGAAGGAGTGACCCATCCTGCGGGCACCTACACTCTGCCTTCTGTCAAAAGCATCAAAATCCTGCGCGTTACCCATCATGCCTGTAATTGATCATTAAGGAAGCCGTGGGCAATGGCTGTATTTAACCACAGTTTTGGATGGGTATGCAATAATGTGGGAGTAGCAGCCAAGTATTTGCATAACTTCTGCTATCTCCAATTCAATGACATTTCAGTGTACTAACTACAAGAAACTTATACAGCAGTAAAGAATGCCTAAAACCTTCCTAATCCCATTTTGTATGAAATGCTGGGTGAATCTGATGTAGGGGAAAAGAAGTGCTTGTGGTATCCTTGTTTTACATAATAAGTTCACATTTAAAGTTTCGATTTGGTAGAAGGTAACTAATAACATAAGTTTTGACAATGGCAAAGTGCAATTAATATCTGACCACAATGCCGTTAAGGAAAATTTCAGTAAACGATCTACAATGCATACTAATACTGCAATTTTTGGATCATTAAATAATAAGGGGATGCACTGCCGATCGCATTCTTCGCAATTTGCGAAAAAAAAATTGTTTTGACATAAACATTGCCAAAAAAATTGAATTTGGCAAAAACTTAAAAAAAAAAAAAAAACCAGAGCAACAGCTGCATAACTATTTCAAAGAAAAGAAATTGTGGTAAAAACTTATGGTAAGTTTTGTACAGATACTCGTGATTGCTCCTTGAAGTTTTGTACAGTTTTGTACAAAACTTCAAGGAGCAATCACGAGTCTTCATTCATTTGGTGCACTTGGTAGCAAAACCAACACATTATACATACATACATGCATACATATCACTAAGCTGTTCTCTGAGATTCAGAGGTTAGCTTCAAAAAGAAATACAAAATAACCGATACTTATTGTTGTCATATCAAACTTCTCCATTTACAGCAATCTTGACATACAACTCGGGCTTCACCGATATCCATTACATGCCGTATGCAAGATCTTTTATACTTCACACTCATAATCTTTTTCTCATGCAGACACTCCTGAATCTGATCCACCCATGTCTTCCTTGGCCTTCCCCCGCCTTTCCTTCCTGCCACTTGGGCTAAAAGATTTTCTTAGTAAGCATCTCATCACTTATTCTTTCAACATGGCCAAACCACCGAAGGATATTAGTCTCCATTTTGCTAACAACATTTTGCTTCACACTACACAACTGCAACACATCTTCATTCCTCACACAATCAGACCGTGTCTTACCACAAACCCCCCATAAGTAATGCATTTCTCCAGCACACAAACTACTATGTTTCTTCTGTAGTACCCAGGTTTCACTACCATACATCAGAGTAGGAACAATTACACTTTCATACACAGCCATGCAGGACTCTCTAGAGAACCCATCATTCATGTGAAAGCCTCCCAAAGCAGCTATTACTTTAAATGAAAAATTCACTCGCATACTTATTTCACCATCCATTTTGTTACCTCTGTCAAACATACTTCCTAAATACACAAAATCACTCATCTGGTCAATCAATGTGCCCTTTATACTTAGATTACATTGAATGCTACCAGTTCCTCTCTCAAAGACCATAACTTTGGTTTTTCACTTATTTATACTCAGTTTGAATTTCATGCAAACTTCGTACATCAGGGACAACATACTCTGCAACTCACTTTTGCTCTCTGTCAACAGGACAGTGTCATCAGCATACAGCAATCTGCACACAAGGATATCACCAAGACATTAACCATTATTTTCTTTTTTGGCATCATGCATGCACACGTCCATAAATATATTAAACAGCCATGGTGACATTACACAACCTTGTCTGACTCCTGCACCAATAGAAAACCATTTTGATAAAACATCATTCACTCGTACACAAGCTCTACTACCAGTATACATGGCTTTAACACTATTAAGCAGATTCCCAGTAACACCAAATTCATTCAATACCTTTCACAAAAGTGTCCTATTTACTCGGTCATAAGCTTTCTCTAAATCTATGAAGGCAGCAAAAACTTTCTTACCAACAGCCAGATACTTTTCAATCATCATGCGTAATGCAAACATTTGGTTAGTGCAGCCTTTATCAGGCATAAAACCACTCTGAACATCCCACACTTTCTCTGATGTAAGACCCTGTACTTTTTCAATAACAACCTTACCAAACACTTTCCCTGACACACTTAGTAGACTAATACCACGATAGTTCTTACATTCAGTCTGATAACCTTTTCCCTTATACAAGGGAGCAATGATAGCATCCTTTCAATCTCGAGGGATCATTCCTAACTCCCAGCACAACTGGCAAATTTCAGTTAACCAGTCAATTGCAGAGATACCACAATATTTCAACATCTCTGCAGTTATGACATCAACTCCCGGGGCCTTACCATTCTGAAGAGATTTTAGAGCTTTACACACTTCTTTTGAGATCCCATCTGTGCTTCCATTCCTCACAGTGACATAATCTGCTCAGAATCATCTTTGCTTTCCGGATCTAATAACTCACAGAAATATTCACCCCATCTTTCACTTAACTCTTGGGTTCCCATATCATTTCTCCAACCTTATTCTTCACACAACTTACAACTTTGTTTACCCTATTTTTCCTGAGTCTCATGTACTTCCAGAAAGACTTTTTATCTTACCAAAAAGCCAATTCATGCCTTTCCACTTTCTCCTTCCTATCTTTTGCCTTACTATGGCAAACCAGCTTCACACATCTTACAGTGATATTCATGCACAGAAACTGGACCTTGCAACATCCCCAAATAGGCTTCCTTCTTCCTCTGTACTGCCTTTTCAATCTCCCTATTCCACTAAGCATCACTTCTATTGTTACCCACTATTGTGGTGCCACAGACCTCTTTAGCAGCAGTGACAACACAGTTCTTAAAACATTCCCATTTCTTTTCTACATCCCTCTCACAAGACCTGATGATCTTCAAGGAGCCTTTCAACCTTTATTCTTTCTATCCTGGGCCTCTTCCTATTCCTTTTCCTCCAACCAACATTAAGTTTCACTCGTGACACTACCAAGTAATGAGCAGAACCAACATTCGCACCTCTCATCACACGGGTGTCAACAACTAAGTGTTTCAGACGCTTATCATAGACAACAAAATCTATCACACTCTTTTGACCAAGAGTACGATTTTCCCAAGTATATATAGCAAAATCAACGCACTCAGCAGTTAATAGAATTCTTTTGCAATGAATTCAGCCATTAAATTTTACATGGAACAGTGTGTTGAATGCTAGACTGTGGTTCTAAATGCTGTGCACTATGAAAAGTAGAAGTCTCAGAGATACAGAGAGTCAGGTTTTTTGCAAAATTGTTCTATATTTAAATAAAAATCAGACACAATAAGGTTGAATGTATGGCAATACTTACATACACAAGTTTTATCATCTAACTCCGAACATTTTAAGTGCTTTACCTTCAAATAAGTGCATAATTACTATTACAGGCATCAAATCTTAATAATAATTTATAAATAATTTTATTGTGTCATGTGCACATCATCATTGTCAACCATTATCAATCCACTGCTGGATGAAGGTCTCCCCAAGTTTCCTCCACGACGGTCTGTCTTGTGCCAGTCTCCCCCATGTCACTCCCGCATACTTTCGAATTTCATCCACCCATCTTCCATGTGGTCTTTTTCTGGGTCTTTTCCTGTCTCTTGGAATCCAATCTAAAATTTCGGCTGTCCATCGATGGTCTGTTCTTCTGGCAGTATGTCCAGCCCATTGCCATTTCAGGGATTTAACTCTGATCATGATGTCTTCCACTCTTGTCATTTTTCGGATCCACGTGTTTTTCTTCTTATCTCTCCTGGTTACACCAAGCATGCACCTCTCCATGCTGCTTTGAGTTGTCTGCAGCCTTTGTATGTCTCTTTTAGCTAAGGTCCACGTCTCTGCACCATACGTAAGCACTGGAAGGATGCACTGATCAAACACTTTTCTTTTAAGACATAATGGCATATTGCTCTTGAAAATTATGCTGTTTCTTTCAAAAGCTCTCTAGGCAAGTTTTGTACGCCGATTAATTTCTTCATCAATGTGACCCTCACTTGATATCTGCTGTCCAAGATAAACGTACGTATCTGTTATCTCCAGCTTTTCTCCATCAATCGATAAATCTTCATTTCTTGTAAAAGCATTGAACATCACTTTTGTCTTCTGAAAGTTCATTTTTAATCCCACTTCTTTACTCTTGTCAGCAAGTTCCTATATCATACTCTGCAGCTCTGATGGGGTAGTTGCAAAAATGACTACGTCATCAGCAAAACGAAGGGGGATTAGATAATCTCCATTAATCTTTATCCCTTTGTTTTCCCAGTTCAGTGATTGAAAGACATTTTCCAATGTGGCATTAAAGAGCTTCGGAGATATGGTGTCACCTTGTCTCACTCCCTTTCCAATTTTTATGTGCGTTGCATTTTCAAACAGCCGAATCTTTGCAATTGCATTTTCATAGATGTTATTAATAATATTAATGTATGCATCTTCAATACCACAGGATTTCAAAGCCATTGTAACTGCTGATGGTTTCACCGAATCAAAGGCCTTTTCATAATCGATAAAAGCCATGCACAATGGAAGTTCATATTCCCTCGCTCTTTCAATTAGTTCTCTCAGTACGTGGATATGATCTATTGTGCTGTAGCCACTCCTGAATCCAGCTTGTTCTCTCGGTTGAGCCATGTCCAGTGTCACCTTCAAGCGGTGTGAAAGAACTTTAGTGAAGATTTTGTAAACCACTAATACTTCTAACAAAGCCCAGATGAGAAGTACGTATAACTTGGCACGTTCTGTTTCTTTTTTTCTTTTTTTCAGTACTTTTATCGAAGGGTTTGTTAAACAAGGTGTAAAGCATGTTACATAGAAGAGAAAAAAAAATATTTAGTGAAATATCTGCCCTTAAAAATATTTCCAACTTTTTATTTTTAATTATTGGGTTCTTAATTTGATAAATGACAGTATGACTGCATTGACCAAGAAAAGAAAAAGTACATACATCATCACGTGTAATCTACACTCTGCAAAATTTAGGAAATTTTTTTCCTCCACATAATCTGCAGACCATGAAATTCTGAAAAACAAAAACAAAAAAAAAACCCTATATTCTGTGCCTGCGATGTTGATCCCAAATCATAATTTCATACAGAAGTGTCGCAATTCACGGGACAAACCAGTAGTCCAAAGAAGTATGACAAAAAAGACCTTCTCATCAAATAAATAAAATAAAATAAAATAATTTCTTAACTGCTCTTGTGTTACTTTCAAAAGAATGAGCAAAAATCATGAGATCTTTCAGAATTACCACAGCTAGACCTGTGGCACTCACAAAAATGTGCGACACTGAGCTTCCCGCAGCATGTGTTCATCAGTGAGAGCAAATAATACCACTTTTCTCACATTATATTTTTTGTTGAAATGCTTGCAAGTAAAAAGAAACAACAACAACAACAAAAAATTCTTTCCAACTATTTGCAGATCACTATCTTCATATTGCACCAATTCTCTGTTAATGCATTTTTGGCAATTTTCCAAATATACAACCTCTACTGACAATAAACAATATGGACTTTTTAAACATCAAAGTGCTGCAAAAAGTTTTCCTTCAAAGTGATGCATTATCCACATAGCCTAAATTTATAAAGTTTTTTACAGATTATGGTAGTTGCCCCAGGGCAGCGACCTTGCCTAATGAGTTATTACTGAGGCTATGAGTTACTACTACTGAATTTGACCTTGTACAACATGCAAAGGTAGAATCATTGCATATATTGTGCAATCATGTTCGGCAAGCTTGTGTTACTACGATAAGAGGTAATAAGCAAACATATATCTGTTAACAGTGGCCGCTGGTCCGGAATCGGCTTTTCAAGATTCTCATTTGGCTAACTTTTAGATTACACACTGCAGAGCATTTGTGGCATCACAATTGGCATCTGGTGTCTTACGAATGTTGATCAGATTGCTCTTACGATATCCGTGGATCGAGACAGTTTCTAACCTTCTGTCAGTTATATCCTACGTGGATAATAACTGCCACCTAAGGTTAGCAAAGTGATAGTTTTTGTATGGGAGAAATTGTTATGTGACTTGAGAAATTAACAATGTGCAATATCACAGAGAAGCACTTCAGTGGTACCAATGTTGTTAACATCTCAAAAAAAAAAAAAAAAGTCACTCATTCCCTCTGCCAATGGTGTACATGCGCTGGAAGAGGAGGAACCAGTGATGCCACATTATCGTGTTGCTAATGGCCCACGTCATTGGTTCGTATCAGTGTTGCCACTCTACTGATTTATCAGTAACTACTGATTTTGGCTCCTGCCTACTAAACCATGGATGGTTTTTTTGTAAATCCAGGAATCTACCAATTTTTTTTTTGGTTTTAAGGCAACCTCCTGAATTTTCTACTGCTAAGCAATGTTTTGGGTTTGTGATGTAATAATTGGACAAATGCCTTTTCCTATAAATCCTAAAATAATTTGTGTAATGCGCCACTGATATTAATGTCATATAATTTCTGATAATATTATTCATATTAGTTATCAGTTTACTTTTATGGGATGCCTGAGAAAAGTAAAAACATTCTGAAGTTAGTTCAAAGGATTCCTATATTTTGTTAAGTTGATTAAAAAATTAATGATGGAAGATTGTGTTGTTGGAGAGAATTTTAGGGTGTACCTGACTTTAGGTATTAATCATCTCTTAAAAATACGAAGCTAGGAGCTTAGGGAACATGGAAGTGAGGCATTGAAAGCTAAGTATCTGTCAGTTAATCCTGTTTCCCACCCAGATGCCACAGGGAAAGAGTCTTGGTTATGAGTCCCTAGATGACCACTGAAGAAAACTCTGGAAAGAGAGTATGTCACTATACTTGTATGGTTTTATCTAATACCACTCAAGGTCAGGCTGTCTTGAGGATTTTGTCGGCCTCCTTTCCGACTCATTGCCTACCAATCCAGTTGACAATACTCTGTTGTATGAATGAGTACTTTGACAATATTAATTCAGACAACCAGTGCTAGTCTGAATAAAAGTGTCTAA
The DNA here is from genome assembly GCA_039090855.1 of Macrothele yani. Taxonomy (NCBI): domain Eukaryota; kingdom Metazoa; phylum Arthropoda; class Arachnida; order Araneae; family Macrothelidae; genus Macrothele; species Macrothele yani. Next base: position 137,275,773 of record CM077024.1, on the reverse strand, counting down.
CAGTGCTTGAAATGTTTACAACACTTGCTTACAGTTATTTTTTTTCCAAATCCATACTGATTATCATGAAATATTCTCTAGAGCTAATTAGTTTGTTATACTAAGATTTTGCAGAAACCCTAAATATTATACAAATGCCTGTAGTTTAGATATTTGTGTGTGTATTTATACTTTTTTGAGAATAGCAGTTGTTTTACCTATTTTCAGAGCATGTGGATGTTGTTCAGTAAGTATATATATATATATATGAGGAAATGCTGATAAGTTCTTGTCCACACCAAGAAGGAAATGGGCTAGAGCGATGAAACTTACAGACTATTCCACATATTCACCACAAAGTTCAACACACTTGGCACAGCATTTCTGGAGTTTCTTTAACCTTTCCAAAAAAAAAAAAAAAATAAAATAAAAACAATTCTGAAGTCTGATCATTTAAATACTGCTCTACTGCTGCTCCAAAGCATTAAAAAAATGCTTCTCTTTCAAACTTTTTTTAAGGTTTGGGAACAGGAAATAGTCCGATGGAGCAAGATCTGGTGAGTAGGGTGGATGGTCTATGCACTTAAATCCCAGATCCCTCAAAGCATCCATTCTCTTGCCGGCCTTGTGAGCTGGTGCATTGTCCTGCAAAGATAACACCTTTCTGCAGGTTTCCTCACCTTTCCCCCTTCAATGCCTCCTTTAATTAAAACAGCAAGTTGGAATAGTATTCAGCATTCATTGTTTGGCCCTTTGGGAGATAGTCAGTCTGTAAAACCCCTTCTGAATCCCCCCAAATGTTGTCATGACCTTTCCTGTAGACCTTTTGAGTCTTGAATTTCTTTGGCCGCAGAGAACCCGAGTGCTTCTACTGCAGGGACTGTTGTTTCGTCTCTGGATTGTAGTGATGTGACCACGTTTCATGAACAGTGACAAGTCGCTGCAAAAAATTATCACCAGATTGCTCAAAAGTATCCACTCATTTTTGTTAACATCTTCTGCATATCCAAGTGCTCAACACATTCCCTGGATATCTCCAGTGTCTGAGCTATTCACCACAAAGTTCAACACACTTGGCACAGCATTTCTGGAGTTTCTTTAACCTTTCCAAAAAAAATAAAAATAAAATAAAAACAATTCTGAAGTCTGATCATTTAAATACTGCTCTACTGCTGCTCCAAAGCATTAAAAAAATGCTTCTCTTTCAAACTTTTTTAAGGTTTGGGAACAGGAAATAGTCCGATGGAGCAAGATCTGGTGAGTAGGGTGGATGGTCTATGCACTTAAATCCCAGATCCCTCAAAGCATCCATTCTCTTGCCGGCCTTGTGAGCTGGTGCATTGTCCTGCAAAGATAACACCTTTCTGCAGGTTTCCTCACCTTTCCCCCTTCAATGCCTCCTTTAATTAAAACAGCAAGTTGGAATAGTATTCAGCATTCATTGTTTGGCCCTTTGGGAGATAGTCAGTCTGTAAAACCCCTTCTGAATCCCCCCAAATGTTGTCATGACCTTTCCTGTAGACCTTTTGAGTCTTGAATTTCTTTGGCCGCAGAGAACCCGAGTGCTTCTACTGCAGGGACTGTTGTTTCGTCTCTGGATTGTAGTGATGTGACCACGTTTCATGAACAGTGACAAGTCGCTGCAAAAAATTATCACCAGATTGCTCAAAAGTATCCACTCATTTTTGTTAACATCTTCTGCATATCCAAGTGCTCAACACATTCCCTGGATATCTCCAGTGTCTGAGCTATTGCTTTAGCTGAGATTTGCCGATCTCACAAATCAAGTCATGAAAACGATCAACAATTTTGGGTGTTGTCACTGTTGAAGACCTCCCAGATCTTGCTGCATCTTCGGTCTCAAAGTCTCCCACTGAAAGTTGGCACATCATTTCTTCACAGTGGAATATGAAGGGCACTTGTCACTTAATGTTTGTGTCATACACTCAAAGATTTCCTTTGCAGTTTTCTTCTGCAGGAAGAGAAATTTCATGACAGCCCGAAGTTACACATTCGAAAATTCAACACTTTGCACTGACATGATTCAGTTCAGGATGTCAAACATCTGGGGGAAAAAAAAAAAAAAAACCTATTAGTCTGAAAATTGGCACTTTACAATACAAAAGAACACTCTTTCGAGCGCAGTGACAAAATGATGCCACAATTACAGGAAGTGGGTTAGGCTGAGAACTTTTCAGCATCTCCTCGTATATATACATATTTTTTTGGAAAACAATGGATACTGATAACATTGTGGCTGTGTTAGGGCCGATATCATTTTCTGCACCATTAGATTTAAAAATCTGATCATTAGTAATATCATGCAGAGATGCCAACATCTGAAGGAAGTCATCAGTAGTCCATATGCGCGGCGCCCATAGTTTTTCCTTAGTGAAGTCAAGTCAAGTTCCAACATTAAAATTTGCAGGGTAGCATGCTTATTTCCCAGTGTACACTGCTACAGTTTTAGCAACGTGTTAATCTCGATCGGGGACAACACTTGGATAAATTTTCGTGTCATTACGCCATCCGTCGAGACTGTAAATGTAGTAGAGCAAAGGGCAGTCGCAATTTCTTCCGTTGTTATTTTAGCCATACTCTGAATAACAGCTGTAGATTTTGTGCGCCCACTATTGTATTTTTTCGCTATCTCCGAATCCGGAAACATTGCTTGAAAAAGGGGCTTCGCATGATCTGCGGCAGAAATTGGCAAATAATGTTCGATTAAAAATCGAGCAAAATAACTTTCAGCTTGAATAACAGTGATCTCATTACTTACTTTTTACGAAGTAACTGGATACAGAATTATTCTTTTCTTTCAATAAACCATATTGTTCATGTTTTTTCGAAGTTACATGCCTCCGGCAATCGTCCTGTCCGCCATGAGCCACCGAAAAATCGCAGTTGCACACGCCACAAAATACATGATTCAAGGAAACACGCGACCGCTGCAAACATGGAAATTCCAACGAATAACATTCCTCGTACTGCTGCAAATTTTTATTTTTTCACACCACTGGAACTGGAAGTCACTGAAGCATGCTTCATAACTACAGCAATTCATGTCACACCACAACTAATCAACTTTCAACTTAACAACAAGAACAGAAAACGTGGAATTGACTCTAGTCTACCTCCGACAACTTACATTAGTTCAGGATGCGGTTAAGGTTTTCCCCGAAGTTAAAAGACGCCGTGTATTGCGAACGCCATCCCACGGCAAGCCAGGTACAAAGTCACGTGATCATACAGAATGATCTCCGCTGCAACATTTCCGCTTGCTTGTCGGCCAGCCAAACTGCTTGCTGTGTGACAGTTTCGTGACGTTACCACAAAAATCACTACATTTGACTATGCTTGACTTTTTTTTTTTAAATAATTAAAAAAAAAAGTTTCCCGGAAATATCCGAGATTTTTCATACCTTCTCCGTACGTCCGTAGTTTGAACATGATATCCATAGTACTTGGCATCTCTGTATCATGTAAAAAAAGTGAACCAGGATCATACTAGTTTGAATGTGTATTAAGGTGTTGAATAATAATGTGTAGAGTGCCTGTATCATTTGAAATATCAGTAGTTCTGAATGCTCCTTTGCATTGAGATTACATCTAATGCAAAATTAAATTTGTTGTGTGGGGTATATTTCAAACAAAAGATCAGATCTATAAATTTTTTTAGCTGTGGTGTACAGATATCAGGCAACAATTGCTGGCAACACTGGTTCGGCAGTCATTCACATGGCATGACTGATGCGCCATAGATTAGCTTTTTTTGGCATATGAACAATCCATGTGCCCATTTTTTAAAATAAGATAAAAGAATTGGAAATTTCTGGATTTTAAACTTTGAAGATTTTTCCAACTTTTATCAAAAAACAGCACACATTTCTGAATATTCAAGGCCTTGATACATTTTTTTTTTTAAATTCAAGATGGCTGTGAGCATACCCTTGATTACAGGGTTCAATCACATTTACTTCTAAATAGAATTTGTCAGATAATTCTAAAAACTTTGGTACCATAAAATAGGCTGGTCATCATTTTGAAAAAAGTCTGCCCTGAAAAGCATTAATAAGGGGAAATTCTCTAAGCATTTGTCTCATCTGTTACTTTAGTAAATGTAAATGTACTTTACACTTTATTTGGCATTCAACAAACAATTTTGTTGATCAGTTACTAAGTGAACAAATAATTTTAGGATCTATACTGTCTGTGCAGTGCGTATAAAATGCTGAAAATAAAGTTGTTACAAAAATGAAAACATGAAAAAAAATATTTAAATAAATTAGCTTTGGATCAAAATACTACTGAACAAAATTGCATTCTGGGTAGTTTTTAATTAGATATTAAAACAAAATTAAAATATTAAAGATCAAATTACCTCAACGAATGATATAGGGAAAATTCCAATTTTTTCTCTTAATTTCCCTTCCGCCCAGTGGTCATCAATTCTTCTTATAACAGTTAAAATATCTCCCTACAAAACAGCCCAAGCAGAAATGGATTAATAGAAAAAATACACCAAACAACAAAACCCTTATGGAAATGGAAGTCTCTCAAATATGTTTAATGGTGTAGTAGCAAAAACATGCATACGAATGATGAGGTTTTATGTTCAAATTGATGGATTTTTCCATGGCTGTTAACAAACAAAAACAATGCTGATTAACAAACAAAAACAATGCTGATTAACAAACAAAAACAATAAATGCTGTCTGTTTGACATGTGAAAGCTCAGTGCTGCTACACATTTTTTGCTGCAACACATTACATGGATTTGAGAGACTTCCAGTTTTGTATGAGTTTGTATAGAAGTGGATTAATTCAAAAAAATCACATTTTATACTTAAAAATAATTTTTGATTCTGCATGAACAAGAACAAAATTAAACAAAATTAAGAAATAGATGTAAAGCAAAAGAACTTTTATATAAGTAATGGAAAATGTTAATGGATGACGTCTTAAGAATAATGTTTTACGGTGACAACAAAAATTTATGTGCATTAAAAAGTGTTTTGGCATTGCTGGTTTTGTATTAGTTCATTAATTTGCAAGATGTTATTTAGGAAATCTAGTAACATATACAATCAAGCCCATATATAATGAAATTGAAGGGAGAGTCAAAAACATTCGATATATGCAACTTTGTTGTAGCCAGACAGCTAAAAAAAGGGGGCTATTTTCAGCATATTATGTCAGGTTAAAACTAGTTAATCAATCTTAAACTGCTTATCAATTAATTGAAGGTAAATAATGCTTGTAAATTGAAAACTACAGCTAGCAGAATAATGGGAGTGAGATCTGCAATGAGCAAAACATTTAACAAATGCAAAAATTAACGTACCCACCAAAAATGGTTAATTTCACTTATTATGTGTTATGTCATATTTATGCACCAATTCTTGCATGTTTTGTGCTTATGATAGTTGTTTCAAATATTTTTAACATCTTCTGATATGGTGGTTAAGATGTTTCTAGATCCAAAATGAACTCGATGATTTCCTAAACAGAAATTAAGTGATTGAAACGTGGTGAGGTGAGGAGATAAAAGACAGCATCTGCCAAGGAGATGTACGAGGGAGTATAAAAATAAGTTTCACACAGAAGTGACTATTCGAAATGGAAGGAAAGAAAGAACAGGGCTGCAGAGATGTCTTACGTTTCATTCTCTGCTTGTGGAAGGAGTGTGGCACAATTGTGCTGCACTGTTTATTCATTAACGTTCATTTGTTATGGCACAGCAGCTGGCATTACTTGAAATTGGAAGTTTGCGGAACAGTGCGTTTTTATGGGCAAAACCTTTGAAACAATTGAAATACATCGTGAAGTGTTGGCTGTTTACGGAGACGAGGCAATGTCTCGCCAGGCAACAAGTAACTGGAAAATGATGGCAGTAGTTTGAAAAATGACATACGAATTTGACAGATGAACTGAGCAGAGATAGAACTTCGACAACCATTAATCATATTTCGCGCGTCAAGGAGTTGATTAGAGATAACCGCCACATTAAAATTCATGAAATTGTCAAAGATTTGGGCGTGTCATATGGTAGTGAAGACACTATCATCCACGAGCACTTGCATTTCAGAAAAGTGTATGCAAGATGGGTTTCACAATTTTTAACGGAACAGAACAAAAATCAGTGATTTATGCCCAGTCTTGCATTCCTGCAACGTTATTCTGAAGAAGGCACAGATATTTTTTGCAGTGCTTCATCACTGACAATGAGATGTGGGTGTATAACTTTGCACCAGAAAGCAAATCAGCATTCATGTTGCGGAAAAACTCACAGCCATTGTTAAAAAAAATTTAAAGTCATGCCGTCTGCCAGAAAAGTGACGGCAATGGTCTGTTTTGACTACGAGGGACCGATGCACAGAGTTTATGGCAAAAGCGAGTACAATAAATGCTGCAGTGTACTGCGAGACATTGAAGACATTAAGGAAGTGAAATATTTATGCTACTGGCCCGAGTGGCCAGTAATTTTTTTTTCCCCCATTTGATTTGGACTTTTACAATTTTATAAAGTACTGAACGAGATTTTAAAATATCCAGGTTTGGCTATGGTAGTTTTCCGGTGTTTCGTAAATCAGATATTTACGACTTAAAAACAGAATATTGGAATTGCAAACTATACTTCAGTTTTATGAAAATTTTACATTGTAGCAAACCAGTCCGAATCAAAATATTCTGTAATATTTGTACTAAAACATTAATTTGTAATTAACTACATATTACTCTTCAGTGTACTGTTCTTGATACAAATACAATATGCATATTTAATGTGTTAGTATTTGTGCTATTTCTGGACCAGTAAAAATGAGTGGACCACATTTTAGTATAAACTGGCTTTGCTGAAAAGGGGTTTTTTTTTTTTTTTTTGCTGTTGTTGTTTTTGCTGTGTGATTTTATACATGCACACATTCTGTTTCTCTAAATTTGCGATATACAGCTCGAATGAAATTATACATTATTTTTTTACATATTCTGTAAATATGTAAGTTTTTCTCTCACAGACTAGTGGGCATTTCGGTGGACCAGTGATTTGCAAATTCCGGTGACTGTAGAAAATTTATTTCTAATTCTAACACTGCCATTCACAGTTCCCCTTAAAGATCCTGAACACAGATGAAATTGATTAGAGTATCTCATAGAACCAGCTTTTCCACTGCCTCAAAGAAGTGTTTTCCATACAGTCACTTTAGGGTTAACAGCTTGGTGACAGGAAAATGATATTGAACATGCCATTTTCCTGCTCTAAAATACCAGAAGGATGTTGCGGTGTGTTGTCCAACTGATCCTTTGATAATTCTTAACTCGAACAAAAGTTTTATGATACCATTTGAGAAAAAACTGCAGTTATCATCCATGCTTTTGTTTTATTGTCATAAGTTACTAGTGGAATTTTCAAATTCATAAATGCCCTAGGTCTTTTAGATTTTCCAATCAGCTTGTTGTTTCCACTAGCCTTAGCACAGTCAAGAATCATCATTCTCTCTTTATACTTTTTTGTAGCTTGGTGCAGTATCCTTTCTTGAGGGCAATGTTTTGCTAAGCATACTTCTTATTAAGTCCTATTTCATCACATCTGTAGATGAAGTCAGCATCACAATTTTCATTCTTAATCAATATTTATAGCTTTTGCACAAATTTATCTCCTTCCTCTAAATTTGCATTTTTTTCCACTGTGAATTTTTAGCTCACAAATTTCATGTTGGTTATTTAAGTTTCCAAGATAACCAGAATTTACTTTAAAATCTGAATCATCTCTGACGGCCATGAATTGGTTGACCTGGAGAACACATTCACAGAAACCAAGTGTAAACAGCATCTTCAGAATTTGCATTATCAGCTCATATCATTGTTTTTGCTTTTACAGTTATTTCTGCCAAACAGCAAAACAATTCAAAATGGAATCACCATTTTTCCTTATTTCCAGATATCACTGATGTTCCAACACTATATTCAGCTCCCAATTTTTTGCTTGAATCACCATTCTTCATTGTTTTTATTAATTATGATTTTATTACTCACTGACGGAATGATACACAATGCACTTATATTTCACAGGTATTTCCAGGGCTTGAAAAATACCATGCCCAAGATGCCCGGGGTATGCAAATTATTGGCCTGGCCAGGTAAAAATACAACCTAGTTACCTGGCCCAGGTAAGTAAATTAAAAAAAAAAAAAGTTTGGAATATAGAATTTTCTGCTACAGGAAAAAAGACAGTGGACTCATGTATTTCATTTCACTGCGAATCACTGAAAGTTGCATTATTGTTATGGAATGCCAAGGACAGAAGAATACCAATTCTTTAATTATATTATGCTCTAGGTCCAGAAATTTTAACCATATGTAGTTTTAGTCAGCAAAGGAATGCATACTTCTGATGGAACTAGCCTCCACTGTTTAGTGAAAAAACAAAACAAAAAAAAAAAAAAACTCGAAAACTTCAACTAAGGGAACATGGTGGAATTATTAAATTTCTCAAATACCAATTTCATCATCATACCATTTCATAATAATTTCATCATCATACCATTTCATACCAATTTCAGCATCATCATTTTAAACTTGAGATATACACTTTTGTGCATTGAACATTTTAAATCAGAATATAGACTTTTAAAAAGTTAATGCAAAACACGTAAAAAATGCTCATATTTTTGAACAAAATGAGAGTTCTGATTTGTTATCTTACAAGATAAGTGTTCCTGCGCATCTAGATTTTACTACATGGGCAGGTAAGTACATTTTGCACATGTCCTGCTGGGTATGTAACTTTTCAGAAATTTTTCAAGCCCTGATTTTTTTATCTTAGCAAAAAAGGACTACATAGGTATTCCTAAAAGTTATTTCTCTATAAATTTTTGGTAAACATGATATTTTTCATAAGAATGTATGATTTTTCACTTGTCAAATTTTCACACAGTAAATTTACCCTTCATCAAGACTCAGTAGGTGTTGCTACTCCTGAGATAAAATCCAACCCTTATTATTTTTTATCTAGTGTTCCTCTTTTTCGATTACTTAAACTTCTGCTATTTTTCCTTTAAAGAAGTGTTGATGTACCAGTACTTCTACAGAGTTTAAAATCTCTTAGTGTGCTTTTTTTTTTTTTTTTTTTTTTTTGTACATGTCAGCCTAAATCTGTTTTGCTTGAAATGTTCTGAATTGCAGCTTTATGTTCGGCTACTCTTGTTGCATGCCCATTTCTCCCATGTAGCTGAGACCACATTCCCATTTTATGCTATAGATGATACCTTCTAGCAATAGGATTTTTTGAATTGCTGCTTTATGTTAGAGAGATAATTATTTACTTTACTGGGTAATCTTGGAGCTAGTGTTAAACAATTTTTTTTAATTATCTTCTGAAGGTTTTCAAAGTCCGTTACAGCTTGCAATTTTTTCTAGCTATGTGACTATTATTTTTTTTTTTCAGTTTTTATTAAAGATACTTGTTATTTGTAGGGAAAGGTAATTATTTTTCTCTATAAAGATCATCTTTAATTCTTCCTTTTGTAATTTTCAAATCCTCTAAAGAATTTGGTGTATTTATTTTTCCCAAAGAGTGAGGCCACATTTTTTTTTTTTTTTTTTATGTAATTAGGATGGTTTGACTGACAGTGAAACATTTTATCATTGTTTTTATTTTTGTTTTTTATATATATCTTAGTTCCAATTTTTTTACCCTCGGGATGAATTTTGCCTCTTAGTCTAGTGTTGAAAAATAATTTTATGCCTTATGGAAGAGAGATATTTTTATTGTCTAAAATAATAGCATCATCATCATCTACATATCTTGCATATTCACAGAAAAGTGATAGTATAATAAGTTATTTTTCTTTTACTTTGCCCGCATGGTAATTTGCTAGAAAAGGTGCTAATGGTGAAACCACCGCCAATGTGGGACAGATGGGCAGGCAACTTTGAACCTTTGAACAAGTGTGGGAGAACATGAACTGCAATTAAGAACATTTCAAACCACAATAGGTTTAGATAGACATGTTCCAGAATTTCTGTTGTGTCCATAGATTATCAGTTTAAGAAGTTATAAATTTAGGCTTTGCTGATAATATGCCAAATAATAAAAAAAAAATGTAGCAATTTAATTTTAAAAAATCAACATGGCAATTGTGAAAGAGGGGTGGCACAAACCAAAAATGTATTAATAACAGAAGAAAATGTAATCAAATATGAAGATAGATGCCCACAAAGTGGGAAAGGTTTTTTGTTTTACTTTATGAGCATTTTGACACACAACAAAATGCAACAAAGGCTGTACTATTTGCTCTCGCAGTCAACAGTTTAAACCTGAGCAGCACTATCACCACAGTACATAACCTTTGCTACAAGTAATCATTCTGCTAATCTCATTTGTCAGTTTTACTGTGCAAATCTTATTCACCAGTTTTTGTGGTTCTAATTGAATTAGCTAAGGTTTTTGTACACTCTCAAGTTCAGAGATGCCAGGTACTATGGATTGTCCAGTTTCGAGAGATTTTTAGGTCTAACAACAAAACTATAGTAATGCAGAAAAAAATTATGATTTCAGATCTTCATTCACTTTTTATAAAATGCCTTTAGACTTTTACTCTTTATTCATTTTAAGAAGAAAAAACAACTACATATTTTCTGCTAAGTTATTTTATTTAAAAAGATTGTTTTTTCTTTTACTTCTTGAACTTCTGGGTCATCCTGTAAATCGAGACTTTTCTGTCAAAAATTATGGTTCAGGATCAACATCACAGGTGCGGATTATACAGTGATCACACCCCACCACCGAATTTTAAGGTTTGTGGATTATACACAGTCGAGTCACATTATTGTGACCACCTCCTACCTTTGACGTCAACAGCGCATAGCCAATGAAAGAAGGCACATGTTGTGAGTTGTGAGCTGGCTTGGAGGGTATATCAAGTGTGCTGTAGGTATTCTGAAAACATATTACTCATTCCTGTCATAGATAAAAGATTTATCAGATTTGCAAAAAGGGATGATTATTGGCTTTCGGGCCAAGAGTGGCAGTAATTCTGAAACAGCGCAGTTTGTGAACTGGTTGCGTGCTGCTGTGGTTAAAGTGTATCGTGATTGGAGAAATGGCACCATTGCGAACAAGCGATGGGGAAACTGCGGGGAACACCACATGCCATTGATGAGAGAGGTGAGCGTCAGCTGTGAAGGTGCACGAGGGCCAATCGATACGCTACAGTGAAGCAACTCACCGGCCGAATGAACCAGGGGAATACCGGAAGTGTGTCTAAAATGATAGTTCAGCGAATCCTGCTGCGCATGGGGCTCCGATGCAGACGGATGGTCACTGCACCTATGCTAACGAAGGTGCATTGGCAGAAAAGGTTTATATTTGCACGGCAGTGTTGGAATTGGACCTCTGCTGATTGGCAAAGGATTGCCTTCTCCAATGAGTCACATTTTCTGCTTCATCGAACGGATGGACATTGGCATATTAGGCGAGAAACATCAGAGAACAAACACTCTTTAACCACTGCTGGAAGAACACAAGCTGGTGGGGGCAGCGTTATGGTCTGGGGAATGTTTTCGTGGCATCCTCCGGGTCCACTGATACCTGTGGAAGGCACTATGGACCAAGTTTGTTATGAATCCATCCTTGCAGACCATGTACACCATTCATGCTGTTGTCTTCTCTGGGGCGGATGGGATCGTCCAGTATGACAATGCAAAGTGTCACACAACTAGAAATGTCTGAGAGTGGTTGGAAGAGCACGATGAAGATTTGGAAGTACTTCCCTGACCCATTAATTCTCCAGACTTAAACCCAATTGAGCATCTGTGGGACCACCTTGATTGTGTTGTTTGCTGTATGGATCCTGCATCACGCACCCTCCAACAGCTGTCAGATGCACTGCAGTCAGCATGGCTCCCATACCTGTGAACACCTTCCAGCACTTTATTTAGTCACTCCTAGCCCGTCTAGCTGCTGTCCGCGCAGCACATGGCGGTTATTCTGGATATTAGCTGGTGGTCACAATAATGTGACTCGATCGTGTATGACAGAGAATACAGCACCAAGCACAGGACAGACCCTGCCAACTTTCAAAAACTGAAATTCGTAAAATAATTTTAGTGAAACTTTCATCAGTACATTTCGTTAATCTATCAAACATATCGCTTGAAAAGCACTTTATTATGCATTTGATTTGAAAATTTAAATCAATTTCACATTCTATAATTAAGATACCTGGTATTATTATTTCAGGCTTTTAGCAATTAAAATGCAATTGAAACACAATAACCTCATTAGTACACTATCATTAGGCTACACACACACACACACACACACACACACACACACACACACACACACACACACACACACACACACACACACACACACACACACAATTTTTTTCATTTATAACTGCAAAATTATTGCAATATATTGCAGTAACTTTTCACCTTAAAAGTTTTGTGCCACCATGTTAGAATACTTTTCAAAATACAATTTTCAGTCTTATATGAGGCTGGTATTATTTCTCATTTTTGATTCCTCTTTAAACGCAGTTAACACCAATCCTAAATGTACAATGCTTTTACTGGGCCTTTGCCATTAGGCTGAAAGTTGAGAGAATTGGGGCAGTGTGGTCCTTGGGGACAATTATTTGCTCCCCTAAAAATTGCACTAACCTGGAAGAAAAAAAAAAAAAAAAAAAAAAACCCGGAAATCTGTAAAATATGCCATCCATAAAATAACCATAAAACAAGAAGAATTTCCATGAATTTTACGGGTAAACCATAAAACTTGGTACGACATGACATGAAGTGATTTGGAAGTAGTGTCAATCCCCACAACACTTTTCTTTTAAAGAAAACTAACAGAAGGTCTAGAAATAGAGAGAAGGGGAGCCACACTAAATGATCAGAAAAGATGGATTTGATCCCAGAAGTGGCAATACCTACTTGGACCCTGATTAAAGGCAGGTTAACTGCTCAAAAATCTGATGAGTGAAAATTCATATATTCTTATGAAAAAAATCCTATATTTACTAATTATGTGTATTTCTTTGTCAGAAAAATCAAAACAACAGGCGCATGAAGAAGTAGACAGTACACTGCAGAAAGAAATTTTGCACCAGAACAACAGTGAGTCAAAAACTGCCAGGATACTTTGTCTAAATGGCAGCACACTATTGCTTATCATTAGAGCAACCCAAACGCATAAAATGCATTTTGACCCCGGAGACCCTGAGTTGCTATATTAAAAAAGATGCTTATACAAATTTTGCTGAGAAAGTGCTTAAACCTGAGTACCTATTTTCCATGAAATGCACAAATGAATTACTATCAATATGCATGAGATGCATAAATTTTCCATCAATTTGCATTACATGCATTTTCTGCTCCAAAATGCGTAAGCCACATTTTCCCAAGCAATACCTGACGTTCAAAGTTTTTTTATTTGATAAAATTGAGGTGTGCGCTGATGACAACGCGGCGTGGATTTGATTCCAGCGGTAGGAGGGAGAGGGGCACAGCTGAGCGGTGTTTTAGGTTTTACTGGATAGGTTGTAGGAGTGCGAGCTGGAAATCTGCTGAGATGACGCAGTCCAGGTGCCGAAGCCTTAACTTTTCTGAGTTCTCTCCCTATCGCAGCCGTGCCAATCAGCCGCCTGAAGGCAGCGCATAAGCACATTTTTTTCCGGCAGGGTGTTAAAGTTTAGTTAAAAAAGTTTAAGAAGCCACCAAAAATGGGAAAAGACAAAGTCACAGCGAGATCTCGTCTTCTAGTTTCCAAGAACTGGACTTGAATTGAAATCGAATAATCTGTGGTGCAAGTATTGTTTAGAAGCTGTCGATTTCACAAGAAAATCTGTTGTGTCTGCCCATGTTGCAAGTAGGAAACATTTACGGTGCAAAGTAGGACACACCCATCAAGAAACTGGAAGAAACCGTTGACCGTCAAAATAGCAGTAAACAACAGTGGGAGGAAATGGTGTCGGCTTTCGTTGGTACCCAGGTTCTGTTGCACGTGTTTTGGAATGAAAAGTTTCATCAGTGGATGAAGAAAAACGTCGGTAATGGCCAGAATCTCCCTTCTGAGACAACACTCAGACAGATCCTCTCTCAAATAAGCAATTCTGACCTTCAAGAAACGAGGAGCCTTTGCAAAGATCGTGATGTTTGTGCAATAGTTGACGAAATGCAGGATTTTCTTTCTTGGAAAATAGTAAACATGCTGCTGACTCCACTGGGGAGCCACGCAAGGCCAAGAGGTGGTCGTTTAAAAAATCGTGGACAAGTGCAACGCAGATACTGTCGCAGATGTCCCCCTCACTGCTATAAATCTAGTGGTGTATTCCACGAACAACGCCCTTACATGTGTGCTGCTGCAAATTGGTTAAAAGGCATTTGCAGCAGACTTATGCACAGCACGTGTTGGGTGCACGTTCTGCACCAAGCATGCAAAGAAATACGATCTTCGCACCAAAGCCTTGACCATGACGTTGCATGCGTCAAGTCTGCTTTGTCTAAGGCTCCAGCTAAACAGCAAGCCCTACAAGACTGTCTACACGCTGCCGGGAAAAACCCAATACTTCCACCCTTTCCAGTAATTACCCGTTGGAGGAACTGGCTTCGAGCTGCCAAGTACCATTCCAAGACTGTTGAGGTAGAAGTGCAGTGTGTAGAAGCTCTTAACGACGACAGCCTGGCCGTAGAGTAACTGCTCTACAATCCCACCTTGGTTGAGCAAATGCAGCAAGTTGCACTGGTTGCCGTCAATTTCGACACTGTAATCAAGAAGTTGGAAACTCGTAGAACCCATTCCTCAGAGATTTGGTTGCTGCAAACCTCTTGCAATAAAGTGGTCTCCAATGCTCCAAGCTGCAGGCCTACCTAGACGGCAGGCACCCTAGTGCTCAATTCTGGAAAGAAGTACAATTTTTTTTATCTTCGCAAGTGTTGTCCAGAAGATGTGGGACTGTCTCTGCACCTGGAACTACAACGATTTAAGCTAAAAGATATACCAGCCAGAAAGTTCTCACTCTATGCTGCGACACTGGAGGAATACAAGTCGACGAAAGAGATAGATCCGGTGCCCTTCTGGAGAAAGACGAGCCAGGACTGTCCCAGGCTGTTAAGTGACGCAGCACTGAAGGCGCTTTCTATCGTAGCAAGCACTGCTGAGTTGAAAGAAGCTTCTCCTACCATAAAAAAAAAAATACTATCTGCGGATAGATCCGGATTTACCAAAGCGAACCTGGAGGCCCATCTTTGAGAGACATTTAATGGAGCAGCTGAAGAATTGGAATCAGAACTTGGAACATATTGCCGCTCAGGATTCAGATTCTGAATAAATGGTGAGCTAATCCTGTAATATTTGATTTTTAACACAGACAATTTGTTTAAATAGTGTAGACATTAAAGCCTAGGAATTGATTAAAGGCATTTTCAAAATTTATTATTCAAATTTTATCTTTTTTTCACATAAACAAAAAGCATAATAATAAAAAAAAAGTTACAAGTGCAGCAGCAGGGGTTTTCTACTAAATTAACATGTATTTAAACGCAAAATGCACAATTTGAATATTTTTTGGATTTAAAACTCGTGATTTCTAGATTTTATTTGCACAAAGTGGGGTTTCTTACTTATTATGTTTTACTCATCGCCCACCCTCCTCACTTACACAAACAGAGAATCACACAATCTGATTACAGTGTGCCTGATGGTGACAGCCTTCCACATTAGATAAACCTACCTGTTTGCTCTCCATCAATGAAATTGTAAATCTAGTATTGCATTTCAACTGTTCATACAGAATCAACTGCATTCCATCGAGTGATCAATACAAGCGCAACCTTTACCTCTAGGAAAATGTAGCTGAAGCTTGGCTCACAGAAACAAGCTGATTTGCAGAGATACAAGGCCACTTCTGTGAACTGAAGATGTCACAAAAAATGTTCTTTGCACCAAATGCAGAATTCAAGAGATAGTCTGGATAGTTGGATGTTTGAATAATTGGAACTGTATTTGTATTTCACCTGACAATTTTTAAATTCATATTGATATTTTAACTGCTTTCAATTGTTGTCAATGACACTATCCCCCACAGCCGTAGTGAGGGGGGGACCAGCAGGGGCGGTCGCCGTGGGCGCCGAGCTCGAGGGGGCGCAATCGAGACGTAGATTTTTTTTATATAAATGTAATAAATGTGAAATTAATTTATATGCATAATTAAAAAAAATGTATAAAATTTAAACTTCTTTATGCTTTAAGAATAAAATGGCGACCAGATGAAACCTAAATTAAAGGAGAACTCCAATCGTCCGAACGCCAAATATTCGGATCAATTTGGCTTGGGTGTGACAGTACATTTTAGTTGCTATGTTTATGAAACATTTGAGACGCGCGCGCAGCGACTAGTGTAGGCCAGGACTTTAGAGGGGAAGGGCTAGTACGCCCCTTTGAAGTGCTGAACACCGACCCGTGTCTGAAAGGTTGGGTAAAAAATGGGTAGTGTACTTGTTTCTACGTCATCACGCTGGCCTTCTGGCTCAGCTCAGTTCCCTCCAGGACAGAACTTCCCTCTGTTATGACGGTGTTTTACGCCAGCACTTTTTCTTGGTGTATCATATTTGTTTCACGTTGTGTTTTATTTAAGTTGTACACTGAAAACCCAAACTGATGCTCTAAGCGAGAAGAAACAGATTTTAAAATGGACACCAGAAGACATATCAAGATACATTGTAATTCCAGCACTTTACCTCAAATCACATGATTTGAAGAGTATATTTGCTATATTAAGCAAAATACTTTTTAAAGAAAGAGCATGTATGACAGAAAATGTTCATTTAAAATTATCCAATTTATACTATAACATCAATGTTTTCCAATTTTTAGGCCCCCCAAAATCATGAACTTTTGTTTTCCAAAAAGATAATTTTTGATATTTGAGTGCGCCTTGCAGTAGATTACACACTGTAATCGGGTAAATACGGTAGTAACTTTGACTGAAAGTGCCTTTCGTGTGGTGCTCTGACAGAAAGCTCCCAGGCTTTTGGCCAGTGCAGGTACGTCATCGACCACGGCTGCATGTCTCAGGGGGTGAAATGTAGGCGACGGGTGCTGTGACCTTCACGACCTCCTCTGTCCATGATCCATCACTCTGACATGTATTGAGAATGAATGACGGATGGCGACGATTCGTTGACAGGGAAGCCTACAGTGCGCATGCGCGGAACAAACGTTACTCAGTTAAGGTTGCGACAGTTTAAATGCAATATTTGCCGTGACACTGTGACGACATTTGTTCGCTTAACGTTGTCTGTATAGCTTGATTGATTGAGTAGCGCGCTGAATTAGTGCACTGTGCCACGTGACGTGCGTGTGTGTGTCGAAATGGGACCTACAAAGTTGTCTGGAGCACAAGGCGGAAACCGAAAAAAACAACAAGAGGCGGATAACGCAGTCCAAGACAAGTAGTGGTAAATACTGGGATGGGTAAAGAAGGTGGATCCCTCAACCGCTGCACTCCCACTACAGCAAGTGATTGAAAGTAAGCCATCTACATCAACACTTTTAGAAAATGAAAACGTTACTGAAGTAACTGAGAATATAACTGGTAGTGCTAGTGTGCATTCAGATGATTCTACACCTTATTTTAACCCGTCCTTTCCAACATTGAGTCCTTATGAAGGCGTACAGGAACAGGATTTGGAAGATGTACAAACCAAAATTCAACTTAATTTTAATGATCCCACAACATGGCCTGATTTGAATGACCATGTCAGAAGCTTGTTAGTTGAACACGGTGCAGAACAAAATAAAAATGGTAATTTTCTTTTATCAATTAATGCAGAAAAAAGGCATTTTACGGAAAATTGGTTCCACAAAAAACTTTTGAATGGAGAAAATGTAGATCGGGATTGGTTAATTTACAGTGAAGCAACAAAAGTTATTTATTGTTTCCCTTGCATGCTATTTGGAAAGCATTTGAAATCACGTTTGGCAAATTCAAAAGTGGGATTTTCTGAGTGGAAAAAATTACACCCTCGAATTCCAGAGCATAAAAATTCTGTAGAGCACTGTGAGTGCTATGTTTCCTGGAAAAGCTTTGAAAAAAAGGATTAACGAGGGCTGTGCATTTGATACTGAACTACAGCAAATGATTACAAAAGAAAAAGAGAAATGGCGGCACATTCTCAGAATCATTGTCGATTGCATTTTGTTTTGTTCAGTCAACAACTTGGCCTTTCGAGGTTCACGTACAAAGATAGGTGAAGACAAATGTGGAATTTTTTTACATTTGCTAGAGTTTGTTTCTCATTATGATAAACAGCTAAAAGAGTATATTACCATAGCCAAAGAAAAACCAGGAATTCCAAATTACCTTTCCCCAACAATTCAAAACGAGTTCATCAATTTAATAGGTGACACTGTACGCCAAGAAATACTAAAAGACATAAGAGAGGCAAAATATTTCTCAATTTCATTTGATTGTACACCAGATGTAGTCCATCAGGAACAAATGTGCCAGATTATTAGGTACGTGAAAGTTTCAGAGGATGTTTGTTCTATTGAAGAAAGTTTCGTCGATTTCATAAAAACTACTGAAACGACTGGGGCTGGTTTAACCGAAGAAATTCTACAAAAAATAGAAGCCGATGGGCTTGACATTCGTAATTGCCGAGGGCAAGCATACGATAATGGTTCAAACATGGCGGGGAAGTATTCAGGAGTCCAGGCCCGTATACAAGCAATTTGCAGCCATGCACGTTTTATGCCATGTGCTGCTCATTCATTGAACTTGGTTGGTGTTCACGCTGCTGGAGTCTCTTCAGATATTATCACATTTTTTGGCACAGTGCAAGAACTGTACAAAATATTTGCTCACAATGTCAAAATTGGGAAATATTATCCAACAAACTTTCTACCACTCTCAAGCGTCACTGTGATACAAGATGGGCATCCAAATACTCTGCTGTTCATGCACTTTATTCACAGCTTGATAAAGTCCTCGAAGCCTTAGAGGAAATTTCTGACAACCCTCAATTCCATGATGACTGTTTATCAGTGGTTAAAAATCTTCTGAAACAAATTAATTATAAGTTTGTTTGTTACTCTGTTATGTGGGACAAAATACTAAATCAGATCTCCCGCGTGAATGAACAACTACAGCGCAAAGATGTGACCGTGGACTGTGCAGTTAGTCACTTGACAGGATTGAAAGCTGCTTTACAAGACATCCGGGATACAGGGATTGATGTTATACTGGGCGAAGTATCGGACAGCTGTGCCGCAACATCTCTTGACGGCTTCTTCGAGGAGAAAAGGGCAAGGAAGAGGAAACGACTGACATTGGAAGAAAGTGAGGACACTGTTTTGACAGGAAAACAGAGGTTCAGTATGGACTTTTATGCTGTTTTGGACAAAGTCTTAGAACAAATGGAATGGCGTTATAAATGTTTGATTGAAGTGTTAGATGACTTTAATTTCTTAACGGGCAAGTCTTTGCAATCTATGACCGTAGAAGAGTTAAAGGCTAGTGCAAATGCGCTTAGCAAATAAATATGATAAGGATTTGGATGCTATTGAAATAGAGGGGGAAATAGCTAGTTTTAAGTTTCAGGCCACTTCTTTATTTAAAAAAAAATCAGGATTTTTCAAAAGCAACCTCTCTTGACCTATTAAATTTAATCCACCAAATGTCTCTTGCTACATCTTATCCCAACTTAGTAATTGCTTTTAGATAATTCTTAAAATTACCAATTACTAATGCATCTAGTGAACGAGGTTTTAGTAAGCTGAAAATAATAAAAAATTACTTAAGGTCATCAATGGGACAAGAGAGGTTAATGCACCTGGCAATTCTGTCAATAGAAAAAGATATTGCTAAAACTATTAATTATGATCAAATAATAAATGATTTTGCTGCTGTTAAAGCTCAAAAGGTACATTTGTAAATACAAAATCATTCTGCTATGGCTTAAGCATAATTTTAAACAAATGCTACTTGTACTTATTTTTTCAGTTGTTCATAAGCACTTGAGGTAGCAATTAATTATAAATAAAAAGTATTCTTCATTCAAACTATGTTCAATGTTTTTTCTTTCTTCAACAATCCCTATTGAAGCTCACATAGTCACCACAGGCTATTGAATAGGATTACCAATACAAGTTATTTTTTTTAAATATTATATTATGAGCAATATTTCATACAAAAAAAATTTATATTTTATTACTATTTCATACAATAAGCAATTTATATACGGGACAATAATTGCAAATAACAATAAAAATCGCAATATTTTTTTTATACAGGTATTGTACTGTATCTGCAAACAGGTATATAATAAATCTGACACCATCGCCTGTTCCAGTTGGACTGGGGCAGGGGGCGCCAATTTTACTGCTTGCCCCAGGCGCCAATACTTCTAGCTATGGCCCTGCTACCCCCACACCCAATTCAATAATTTTTGACACATCTCGGAAACAAAACAGTTACTTTGATATGCGACGAGGCTGCACAATTCCCTCAAACCCTATGAATAAGCAATAAAATGTAAAGGATCCTGCAGGGAAATATTACAATCATAGCTCATGCTCACTCAGTAGATATGCAGTGGCGGCTCGTGGTTGGAAAAATAGGTGAAGAGGTACAAGAGCAGTATGAAAAGATATATACTGTCTACAATGAAAATCCCTTAATGAGGACTTACTTATTTTTTGTATATTAAATCAATTTTTCTTCCTTTTAAAGCTGCAAATTTGTCGTCATAAGATGGTTAGATGGTTGTTTCTTCGTGAGCATCAATAAAATGTCTTCCTGAATAGAAATATTTGCCAGAGAAGCAAGTTTATCTTGGGAACTAGTGTTTCTTGAGCAAGTTTGTATTCTTTTAAAAAAACTTCTTTCCACTGGCACACTTGTAGATGGAATTGTTAAACTGAGGAAAACCAATTTATAATCTTCTGTAAAAATGTCTTTGTCTCCGTGAAACACTCGAAGGAGTTCGAGTCAATATATTCCTTAATTTTTCATCGGCATATACAAGACTCAGTTCATTTTTAAGACGCTGGTGTTTAGTAAATATGTTTCCGTAAAAATGTAGATTTTCAAGAGCGCGAGTGGGAAAGCATGCATTAAATTATTCGAATTTGGTTGTGTCAGCAAGTCAGACAAATTGAAGTATCTTACAGTCTTGAAATCTTATATCCATTTCCATAAGAATGTGGTCCAAAATTTCAAAAATCAAAATACAATTGCTTATAATTTTGAAAAATTGTTTCCTGTGTAAGAGCAGCATATTTCCATGCTTATTTCTGTGGTTTTGCTAGCTTTTCCAAACTGTGTTTCAAATAACTCATCGTTCCTTTTATGGCTCAAAATTTCACGAGGTTTTTTTTTTAATTTGAGTTACACAGTAGTTTATGTTTAGTTATCTTTTCTTCAAAAGTTCGAATAATAGATCAGTGGAGCCAAAAATGTAAATTCGAAAGTGTTCATATCATTCAAAATCCCTTGACAAGATGAATTGATTTTTGTCTGATTATTCGATATTCGTCAGAAATCCGAGCACTTCCTTCAATTTATTCCAATCTTCAACAACTGCACTTCTAATTTCGAAGTGGAGGACCATCGAGCTTCTGTTATGGTTGGTCTGCATCTTGCGGTTGTTGATATAAGTGTATAAGACCGCTTCGCAGAATGGTGAACAAATGAAGCAATTCCACTGAGGCTTGCAAAAGTATTCGACACCTAGAAATTTTAGAAAAACTCTGGTGTAATACAAGATTCAAACGATGAACTAAGCATTGAGCAAAAACAGCTTGAGAAGCTTCATCCTTGGCTTTTTTTTCTGTAGCCCATTTAAGTGTCCAGACATTATACTTGTCCCATCCTAATATTGTCCTATTTATTTGTGTTGGTAATCAGACTGTTCCAAAATTTTGTCTAGCATTTTGTATAAAGCTCCTGACGTTCCATCTTCATTCACATCATGGAAACCCAAAAATCCCTCAACCAATACACCTTCCGAATCAACAATAAAAAATTATTTAATTTTTGACGTGATCATTTATATATTCAGAAATACATTCAATTAATTCATTTTGAATAGTTTTTTATCCTTTCGTATTGATTTTCAATTTCTAAAGAACTTTTTCATATCAACAATGAAAGTAATTCAATGAAATTTCCACGATTTATCGAGCCCACGCTTTTCATGTCAATGGAATGCTAGTTCTTGTTTGCTCAAATACAGTATAGACTAATACTGCATCAATCACTGTCTGCAGGAAAAGTCTATTTAAACGAACGTTTTCGTTAAAATGTGTTTTCAAAAGCCTAGCATTCTTCCTCAGGGCATCGGCAATGGTGTTTTGAATTTTTTCAAAATTCCTTAACATTATTCCACATTTCAGGTGTTCGCTAGAATCACAATGTTTATGAAGTGACCGTGTTACGCTTAATAAATCTGAGAATCCGTCTTTATTCCACGCCGAATGTTTATTACTAAAAAGTAAGCAGGGCAAAAAAAAAAAAAAAACACAGTAGTGCTGCAAATCCATTTATATTCAGTAAACCAACAATTTTTTAAATTAATATTGTTAGATTTATCGCTCTTCTTGATTTCGTTCTTGGCAACAATTGTCAGTGAATCCGTTGGTCGTCCTTGAAGCAAAATGTCTCTTTTATCTTCATCTTTCGGCAGAGTAAATGGAGTTTGCAATAAATTACAAACAATGTCGTCCACAGGATGCATACTAAAAACTATCACTATCACTTAAATTGTACACAAACCTAAAACATCAGTTAAAGCTTTCAACAAATAATCACAAAGCACGAAAGAACAAATTCTTTCGGAAAATAATGTCCCACAGCACCACAAGGAAAAAGCCCGAGCAGATTGCATGGTACCCTGGTAGTTCGCCCACTCCACCGTGATCTCTCACGACTTTACGCTCAAAAATTGAAAGATGCAGAGGTAAAGGCGCGTGAAGCTGAAACACTTCACTTGAGCGAGCAGATTGTGGAGGGTGATGTCACGGTTACCATGGCAACTCGGCGGAAAACTGCAGACTTCTAAGCATTCTCATTTCGGCTCTTCACTTGCACTGTTTTGCGTATAAGGATTTGCTTTCCGTATTGAGCACGCCAAGTGAATTAATATCTATTCAAAATTTTGAGTATTTTGGAACTGAATAAAGGCAAAAAAGAATATATTATAAAAAAATTCTGAATAAAACTTTATTTTGAGTAAAATAGGTGAAGAGGCACTTCACCTACTTCACCTGAAAAGCCGCCACTGTAGATATGCCCTATGAAATAATGAATTCAATACAATCAGACAAACTCATCCAATATTCAAGAAAGAAGGAAATGAGCAAAACAGAGTATTTATTATGTATAAAACAACACATAGACTATCTTTTAACACAAAAAACAGTTGATTTCTTATCCACATCTAGCTCATTTGCCAGCATTCTGAGGGTAAATGCAGCACAGTATAGTTGCCATTCCTAAGTAGTAAAATTATTACTGAAGCACATGGTGATGTAGTAATTTTACTTATTCTAGGATGGGGGTGTTAATGGGACTACCCCCAATTCAATAATTTTTTACACATCTTGAAAACAAAACAGTTACTTTGATATGCGATGAGGTTGCACAATTCCCTCAAACCCTATGAGCAAGAAATAAAAATGTAAAATATTCTGCAGGAAAGCATTACAAACATAGCACATACTCACTCCGTAGATATGCCCAATGAACTAATAAAAGCAATATAATCAGACAAACTCATCCAATATTCTCGAAAGGATGAAATAAGTAAAACAGAGTATTTATGTGTAAAACAACACACACTCTCTTTTAACACAAATACAGTTGATTCCTTATTCACATCTAATTCATTTGCTAGCATTCTCAGGGTAAATGCAGCACAATATAGTTGCCATTCCTAAGTAGGAATACTATTACTAGGGCACATAGTGATGTAGCAATTTGACTTATTCTAGGAGGGGAGATTGGAGACTGTATGCGAGGTGAAAATATGTGGTTAAGGAAACAATGACCTGAATGCATTGTTTACAGTGTTTGTGACATGTATATCTAAAGTAACCTTCCTTTTTTGAGTTTCTGTTCTTATATGAATTATGTTACTTCTCCATTACATTTTTTCCCCAGAATTGTAAGTCAAATTCTCTGAATTTCCTTATACCTTTTGGCAATGGCCGATAGTTAGTCAGAGGTAAATAAAAAGCTATGCCCAGTGGGTAGGTGTGAATGTAAGACAATACACTGTTTGAATTTGGATTACACATTATCTCTTGATGATCTATGTGCTGAATAAGTGTTATCAATGTTGATAATGTGATTTCATCTATGAGGCTGTTTTAGTTGTTCAAAAAGACATTGTGTTTGTGTTTAATACATTGTGACTTTCTGCAAAGTGGAGTTGTAAGTCAACAACTAGAAAACTGAATAAACAAGTTCTTTGGATTTTACATGCAAATTTCACTTCTTGCTATATCAGATCATTGTGACTGCTTGCTAATTGTCATTTAAGTGTCAGTGTTAAACATTTAGTATTTAAGTGACTTGTTTCAACAATCTGCAAAACACAAAACCTTAAAACATTATATATTCATAAAAGCATTGGGTGTAAAGGCACTTAGTTCTGCTGTCAAATTCTTCTGAATACCATAAACACTATCAAACAGGTATGTATCCCTTCAATCTAGATTTCAACTATGTAAAAAAGAAAAGTATGCTGGATGCAAAGTCCAGAAGTAAGAAAAGTGGTTGAGCTTCATTTCTATGGCCTTCCTAGCTATAAAATACACCATCTGATTAATACTACTATTTTAATCTTTAGGCCCATTCATGTTACATTTGACCCTCTGTGTTTATCTGCAACATGTTTGCTTGAGGGCCAGAAATATCTGTAGCTTGATCATTGTGTGAGAAGGTGCACTGTCACATAACAACTGCCAACACGGCTGTGCTAATCACGAACCTTAATCTTGCTTATTTCTTTTTCACATTTAACTTGCTAGCTAGCATTCCTAGCATTAATACACAATTACTTGCTAGCAAACTCACCACCAATCCAGGGCTACAGGTCCACCAATCCAGAGCTACAGGTCATTTTAGTTGTGTAATTTGTGGATTGCCAGCTACATAATTTCTGTCCTATTTAAACTGCTTAAACCAATGAAATGTTTATGTTCAAGACAACAGTCTCACCCCCTGTTTGCAACATTTGTTGTATTTCAGTGGGACCTATTCCTAGCTTTACAAAAAACTTGACACTGATGTACCATTCCATTCTTTGGTTTTCAACAGTGATATTAAACATGATGAACAAAGAATATTTATACAAATAAAGCAGCTTAACGTCTACTGGTTTGGGCTTCCCTAGTGACTTCTCCTTCATAGATACTTGCACTAAGATATTTATTAGTTGTTTCAGTTATTTCTTTGCCATACTATGTCATATGTTTTTCATAGATCAGTCTTCCACCTATCTTGTCCAAACAGTGAAATGAACAAACATGGCTACAAATATGTATATGGAAATTAAATGTAGTATGAATATGACGATGCGACTATGTAAAACTTAGTGTCGGATAAAAAAGTACAGAAAATGTTGTATGGCAGTTTAGAATCAAGGCTAGTTTGATATAACAAAAGCACATATTAGGTCTATGCATAAGCTACCTATGCTCCACGTAGTAGGCTGTAAAACCAAAACGGTTGGATTTTGGCCAAAATTTTGTGCTGTGGGATAAGCTGGCAACACTGTGCTGAACAAATGTGTTGGTGGACAGCCCACATATATGGTAAGATGACATAGAACATGGTGACAGACAAGGAGAATATTATTAGTCAGTCTGTTGCTCACATTTAATTTCAGGAAAACAAATGCAGGGGCATGAGTGTGAATTTGTTCAGCATATGGTGAGAAAGCAGTAGGTACTAGCATGTGCCATGAGTAGTTTGTGAAGTTCAGAAGTGATTATTGCAGAGAGGAGGACAAGCAGCACAGCAGATGGCCAAAGGAGATGCAGAGCACAGATCTGCCAATATAATTAGGTGTGAATCAATAAATTCTGTTTCAACGGTTGCATGCCATGGGAAGGATTTGAAAATTAAATGAAACCTTCCTGTGTAAGTACAATATATACATCACTTACATATCACTAAGCTGTTCCCTGAGATTCAGAAGTTACCTCCACAAAGATATACAAACTACCAGATAATTTTTACTTACTGTTGCCATATCAAACTTCTCCATTTACATACAGTGATTTTGACATACAATTTGGGCTTCACTCACATTCATCACACGCCCTACAGAAGATCATCTATACTTCATACTCATAATCTTTTTATCAGGCAGATACTCATGAATTTGATCCTCCCATAACTTCCTTGGCCTTCCTTCCTGCCACTTGGGCTAAAACGATTTTCTTAGTAAGCATCTAATCACTCATTTTTTCAACATGGCCAAACCACCGAAGCATATTAGTCTCCACATTGCTAACAACATTTTGCTTCACATTACACAACTGCAACACATCTTCATTCCTCACACAATCAGAACGGGTCTTACCACAGATCCCCATAAGTAACACATTTCTCCAGCACACAAACAACTCCCATGCTTCTTCTGTAGCACCCAGGTTTCACTGCCATACATCAGAGTAGGAACAATTAAACTTTCATACACAGCCATGTGGGACTCTCTTGAAAACCCATCATTCCTGTGAAAACCTCCCAAAGCAGCCATGACTTTCAATGAAGAATTCATTTGCCTACTAATTTCAGCATCCAATTTGTTCTCTCTGTCAAAGTATGCTTCCTAAATACACAAACTGACTCACCTGGTCAATCACTGTGCCATTTAGACTAATATTACACTCAGTATTACTAGTTCCTCTCTCAAAAACCATAACTTTGGGTTTTCCCTTATTTATACTCAGTTTGAATTTCATGCAAACTTCATACATCTGGGACAGCATACTCTGGAACTCACTTAAAATTATAATATTTGCACCTTTAAGGTATTAAAACACCAGCAAAGTGCGCATATTTATGGGCAATTCATTAATGACATATCATTAAATGGCTAATCACTTACCCAAAGGTTCTTGGTCATTTTTTTCGTTACACTTCAAGCACGTCAATTATCATCATGTAGTTGGCCTTCAAAGATTGAGAAACTTCTTGCTTATGGGATTCATTCTTCCGGTCATGAAACATCGTATTTTCATATATATATATTTTTTATATTTTATTCACTGGACAAAAAATGCAGGTTTCATCATGCCATCTGAGACGTAAACATAGCTCATCATCTCCATAAAAACAACTCAAATATACACACCATACAACTCATTCATACATTCAGTTAAAACCACTATGTACATAATTGCACTATTTACATTCCCAGGCAGTTAAACCTTTGTCAACTGTGACTAAAAAAGTGCCCCATCCGCTTCAAACACCGTACTAACCCTACCACAAATGCCAACCTCATTCAGCCCGTCATACACACTCCTCTAGCGCTTTCAACAGTACTTCTGTTGTCATCAGGAGGCCAATGTGTCACTCTGCCCACCACAGCTCAAGTGAGCAAAGTCATTGAGGTTCCGGCTTCAGTCGCAATCTCAGCTTCTTTGTGTCTCTGGTGCCATCTAATGTCAGTGCTGCTCTCTTTTCTTATTTTCCCTCTTAACTGTTGTTCAATCTTTATTAATGCCTTCCATTGTTCGTTTAAGCTGCTTGGCTCATTAATGTTACACAATCTTGATCTGTTTTTTTGCAATTAATACCGATTCTGCAATTCTCAACTGCCTTTCGTTTTTGCAGCTCTTAATAATTTTAATATCCTCAAACTTCGGATATTGTTGATTTTGCAGACAATATTGGGTTAATGCAGTCTTAGCTTCTTTTTTATTCCAATTACTTATATGCTGGTTCAATCTATACTTTAATTTGTTCTTTGTCCGGTGAATAAAATATATAAAAAAAAAGCAACCCCCCCCCCCAAAAAAAAAAAAAACGATGTTTCATGACCGGAAGAACGAATCTCATAAGCAAGAAGTTTTTCAACCTTTGAAGGCCAACTACATTACATGATGATAATTGACGTGCTTGAAGTGCAACGGAAAAAATGACCAAGAACCTTCGGGTAAGTGATTGGCCATTTAATGATATGTCACTTAAAATTGCTCTCTGCCAACAGGACTGTGTCATCAGCATACAGTAATTTGTACACACTGGTATCACCAAGACATAAACCAGTATTATATATTTTGGCATCACGCATGCATAAATATATTAAACAGCCATGGTGACATTACACAACCTGGTTTGACTCCTGCACCAATAGAAAACCATTTTGATAAAACACCATTCACTCGTACACAAGCTCTACTACCAGCATACATGGCTTTTACACTATTAAGTAGATTCCCAGTAACACCATATTCATTCAATACCTTCCACAAAAGTGTCCTATTTACTCTGTTGTAAGCTTTATCTAAATCTATGAAGGCAGCAAAAACTTCCTTGCCAACAGCCAGGTACTTTTCAATCATCATGCTTAATGCAAAAATTTGGTTAGTGCAGCCTTTACCAGGCATAAAACCCCTCTGAACATCTCACACTTTCTTTGATGTATACACACTTTCTTAATATGTATTCAATCATAAAATGCTGAAACCTTATGCATAAATATAATATTTACCAGATAAATACATATGCAGTGAAAATGATCCTATACATTTCACAAGAGCAGAAAGGTAAAGTGGAAAATGTACGCGGAATGAAGAAAATTCTTCCATGAAAATGATATTCTAAATATTGATACAATCACATACTTAATTCTGTTATATCTCTCTCTTCAAGCACACACATTACATCTGTTACCATAACTTAAATGCCAAATTATAGATTATCCATTCACTGAATGCATCCTAGATGTCAAATGCTGCTTTATATATTCCAAATTTTGTGAAAAATTCATGCCACGTATTATTTGCACTTTGCTAAAAAAACTTCAAGATTAAAAAAGCCAGCTTTTGCAGTGGAAAACATGACCAACTTTATTCTGTGTGTGTGAACCCAATTCCTTTCATGTTTTTATGGGAAGTTTCTGTAATCATAACCAACTTCTCACAATTGCAATTTTATGAGTGGTATGGCTGATTGCAATCTAAAATTGTGTCACAATTTTAAATAGTTAAAAATGACTTTTTTTGTTATTGTTGTTGTTTCAGGTTTTAATGACCAATATGAGAAACTCAAAGGGCTATAAGAAGTTGCATGTCCACAATTTAGGGACACTGGCACCAGGAAAGGGAAAGAGCCAGTTCCATAAACCAAGTAAACCACCAATGCTTCATATCCAGGACTTGAACCCGGGCCCACTCGAAAGAAAGGTCAGAAGCCAGCATTTATGTCGTTGCATTACTAGGGTGATAATGCATTCACGTGTATATATAGACTGAAGTAGCAAATTATTAGGATCACCTAAAAGTAATCAGACACGTACAATCCTCACTTACACATGAAACTACCACATTGAGATGGTTTTATAAACAGCTCACATGGCAAAGAATTCACATGTGTATGAAATGAAGTACAGGTAGCAGCAACATGGGAAAGCCTCATGATTTAAGTGACTTTGAAAAGTGACATAATAATGGTTGCCTTGCTTACATGAAAAATAAAACAGAAAGAAAAATCAGAGGTTTTCTTCATCACAATTTATGTCTCTGTTTTCTGGCTTATTTATTCCCCATTTCTCTAACATTCTTCAGTCAGCAATTTAATATGGCATGCATTGCTGTATGATTTCACATTACTTCTAACAATCCTTCTAGCATGCAGTGCAATTTCAGACAGATACTGTCAAAAGTTCATCATGTTCTAAAAGTGAGATGGTCCACAAAGTTCAGTGCATACATTTTACACATTATATATCATACACTGACAAGAGTAATTTTAGAATTATGGAAAAAAATTCTTTACAAATACATGGAATAACTACAGAATAATTTAAAGTTTTATCATAAACCTGAGAAAGATGGACTAATTATTGAAAGTGTATGATTTGTGAATCTTTTATATGCTTTCCAACCGCAGGTTGTAGAAGCGTACATGCTCCAGTTTTGTCCGTCTGTGTGTCTGTCCGCACGACAACTCGCAAAAAAATGGTTTGATTTCAATGAAATTTTAGTATGTGGTAGCAGACAACCTGGGAACGAACCCTATTGAAAATGGACGAAATGGGGTCAAAGGTCAGGACCTATGAGAAGTATCTATTTTATTGCCCTTATGCATCATAACTTAAGTAAAAATGCTTCGATTGCGACAAAACTTTATTGTGTTGTTCCGGAGGTATACTGAACCAATTCTGTTGAATATCATAGAAAAGACATCAAAGGTGGGCACAGGAGGGACATTCCACGTCAGATCAATAAAAAAAATAAGTTTTTGACCTCACCATTTCTGATTTTGATGAAATTTGGTATGAAGCACACATATGACAAGGTAAGTAATTCTGCCAATTTTCAGATTTTTATTTTGAAAATTGTCCAAGATACACACATAAAAAAAATCGAAATTTTCGTAAAAAATGACAAACTCGCACACTTATAAATGGCTGTAACTGTTTTCCTAATTGTAGTACAGTGACAATTGAAACACAGCTGCAAAGCTAAAGCATTGAGCTTTCTATAGATACCATACATGACCTTCTTACAACAGATTAAAGTTTCAATGTCATTCACTGTGACCTTTGATCTTGAATATCTCAAAACATACCATCTTAAAAAATTATGAAAAAAATATATTTTATTGCTACAACATTCTTCTACCCATGTGCCAGATATTAGGCTGGCACTGGCAAGGCAGTGTAGGATTAATAGGAGTATATGTCCTCCAGGTTAGGTTCGGACAAATGTACAATAACTGTTTTCCAGATGCATGTATGTATTAATTTCACAATGTGTTACAGGTTATGTTAGTGGTGTACACATACAAGTGAACCGCTTGGTTAATAAGGTTGCAAACCAAAAGAATGTGATGCCATCTTGCTAGTGACCATCTCTATTTCGCTTCTCTCCATAAAATATGTCCAACCTGTTGCTGTTCGTAGATCAACCTTCGTAATGACCGCTGTTTTATCCACTTCTAATATATCTGGCTTCTGTGGGTATGTGAAAGACACTGAAGGTCCATGTGGGTGCAGAAAACTTATCTTAACTTGTTCTGTATGAATGTTCACATCCAAAACACAACCAACCCACCACTGGTTATCATACTCAACAATAACATAGCCACGAATATCCTCCAGATCCAGTTCTATTGGATATAGCAATACTGACTCAACCTTGTATTCAGTTGAGTTTGAATACATCTTGGTTTTAATAGCTGTGCGGCTTACTGGTATTACACAGTGAAGTTTTTGAGTACCAGGAATTGGTCGAGCACTAGCATGACGTATCTCGAGGAACTCCTTGTGGTTCTCATAGTCCTTGTCCGTGCTGTATTTAAAATGGCACGAAGGAATGTTTTTGGAAGCCCAATCACACAGTTGTCGCGGTGTCATAATTTGGTCATTGTATGAACGCTGAAGGCTGGCACGTGCAGCTAATCTCTTAATGGTGCCTGCCACGCCATCACATGGCTCCTTTCCATGTGAGGTGGCAAAGAAATGCCACTCAGCTGTGATACCAAAATCTACATCATGATGGCACAGATTGACATAATTCTTCCTGTTCTTATACTGTGAGGCTGCACCGTCTGAGAAGTAATAGATCTGTTCTACTTTCTTGTCAAAATGTGATGATATAAACTGCAACAATTGGCTCTGGAAAAGGTGAACACTGATAGTGTCATGCTTAAGACATTCTGAGATGACAACAAAAGAAACATGATCCAACTGAAGTGTGTGTGAACTTTTGTAGTACACGACGAAAGGGTGAATAGTAGCTTGGGAATTATTCCAGTGGTATCCTTGGACTGCATCCTGCAGTATGAAGGAATAATTCTCAGCAAAATCGCAAAACACAACACACTGATTATCATCAAGGTTTTCTTTCAGATTTGACAGAAAGTATGACTGCTGAATAGCTATAAAAGAATGTGGCAATAGCAATTTCACTTTTGATTCAAAGGTCTCAAGGAATTCTTCTACAGTGTTACAGACTGTCATAAGTGTTGTGCGATCAGTTGTAGTCCACAATTTATATACAATTTCATCAATCCCATTCATGGTGAATAAGCTACTTATTTGCTCTAGTAAGTGTGCTATACCAGGACAAGAATCACACTTGAAGAAGAAGCATTCTGGAAGAGGAGGGTTACAAGTTATTCTTGAAAGGCAATCTTTGTATGTCCTAACTGGTAATTCATCATTACGAGTTAAGTCTTGCAATTTGCACCCTGCTAGCATAAGTTTTACATTTTCATGAGCACAACACACACAGAGTGTTCCACTTGCACCAGCCAGCGCCCAATTCTTTGGGCGTAAACCACAGAACTTTGAAAACCCTACGTTGACATTAGGATTCTTGTCTTTAAATCCTTGAAATATCTCTTTCAAATTTCCTAGAATAAGACGTTTCTGTTTTTGTACTTTTGATCCTGATTCTATCATTGTAACAAAATCTTTTTTCCTGGTAAACAACGGCTCACTTCATCACTATTATAGTATGCAATAACGTTTTCAACTGTGCTGTCACTGAGAGTTTTCCCAGGCCTAGAATTTGGAGTTGCTAAAATACCATGCTCTTCCACAAGATTTTTAGACTTTCGTGCCATGTAATATGTTACACCAAATTCTTCCTGAATTTTACGAATACTCCAGGTTCTAGGTAATATTGTTAGTATTTGGACTTAACACTGCTAGAGTCTTGTTTCTTGAAATTTTTCTTTCAACTGTGAAATCATGACCGATTCATCAGACACTGTCACAGGATTATCACATTCTGGAACACCTATGTAGTCTTTTATCACTTCACCAATTTTCTGATATTTCTTCTTACTGTACTGTCCAACACCTAATCTTTTTTTTTTTTTTTTTCACAGGAGATTCGCCTAGAGAAAGTAACATATCATTCAGACTATCCAAAGTTGTGTCTCTGTCAGTCCATATCTCACTCTTCACCAATCCTTCTGAATTATCTTCACTTAACCGAGGTTGTTCTGCCTCTGCATCTGTTTCAATTATACATGAAGGACCTGGCATTTCAGAGATAGATTTTCTGCATGAACTACATATTTTCTGTTCTAATGTTATATTTGGACATTTCTGAACCATCCAAGGCTGCACTTTTCTCAGATTCTTTCTAAACCTTGTATGTCCACTTTTACCCAGAGGATTGCAACAAAAAATTTGACTTTTAAAGTCCATTTTGGTTAATGAAACTGCACCTGCAAAAAAAATGATAAATAAATATAGTTTGATAAAAAGAAATAGATTAAATAAAGATAACAATAAAGATAAAATAAAATAACAATTAAACAGTTAACAATGTTACAGATAAATTGATAACCACACACTCACAAGCTCAGAATTGAAATAACAGCAAATGTAAAATGGTGTACCAGTAAGATTTCTCATTGGCTGTAATAAGAAGCCTTGCCATTGGCTTTAATAAGAAACCCTGTCATTGGCTCTAATAAGAAGCTTTGTCATTGGCTAAAATGGGTGGAGTTTCAATCTCTGATTGAAAAGATTTGTTGACATTATTTACTGCATTTGTGTCTATCAAGTAAAATTGCTGTCACATAGCATATTTCTGATAAATCTGTTATAATATATACACATTTCATGTATAATAAACACAAATCCTCAACGTAAGAAATATTTATTGCATGGTATGTCTCTGTGCCTTACATACAGAAGGGTGCAGCATGACACTCCTATTAATCCTACACTGCCTTGCCATAGCGGTGCCAGCCTAATATCTGGCACATGGGTAGAAGAATGTTGTAGCAATAAAATATATTTTTTTTCGTAATTTTTTTAAGATGGCATGTTTTGAGATATTCAAGGTCAAAGGTCACAGTGGATGACCTTGAAACTTTAATCTGTTGTAAGAAGGTCGTGTATGATATCTATAGAAAGCTCATTCCTTTAGCTTTGCAACTGTTTGAATTGTCACTCTACTACAATTAGGAAAAAATTTACAGCCATTTATAAGTGTGCGAGTTTGTCATTTTTTACGAAAATTTCGATTTTTATTATGTGTGTATCTTGGACAATTTTCAAAATAAAAATCTGAAAATTGGCAGAATTACTTACCTTGTCACATGTGTGCTTCATACCAAATTTCATCAAAATCAGAAATGGTGAGGTCAAGAAGGTGATTGATCTGACATGGAATTGCTCAGGAGCGAGATTTATTCCACAGCCACTATCCTCATAACTTGACTAAAAATGCTTCTATTGTGATGGGACTTTAGTATGTTGTTCTGGAGGTATACTAAACCAATTCTGTTTAATATAATCAAAATGGGGTCAAAAGGTCAGGGCACAGGAGCGAGATTTATTCCACAGCCATTATCCTCATAACTTGAGTAATGATTTCTGGTATATTGGAAAGCATATCATAATCAATGCATTGCATGATTTCACTAACTTGTTATTATTATGGTTCAAAATATTTCATTCCTTTAGTGATAGTTAATTCAAATCAAAGACCTTGCTTTTGGCTTTAGTCAGGAAGATCATATTTCAGGCAAAGTAGAACTAAAGAACATCACCATTCTCTTTATACTGTAAGTTTATTTTTTGTCATGCTTTTCTGGCTGCCAAACACAGTTCCAGACCTGTTACCAGGAGTTGCACTGCTGATAGCATTTTTCTCAATTCGAAGAAAAATAAAATATATATATATACACTGACGGAAAAAAAAAATCTCAACACCAAGAAGGGGTTGTGTTAGATAAACGACAGTTGGTAGGCGGTGAGAGTACATCTGTAAGATGACGTCTATGCAAATTTTGCGCTCGGCGCATACGTGTGGCGCTAGTAGCGCCCCTCGGAACATGCAAAGCAGGTTTGCTGTAAATACGCGCTGTAACGTTCGTGAGCGTTAGTTATCGTTGAGATTCGACGTAGGGTGTTGATGTTAGTCAAGAATGTCTTTAAGAAGACGAAGAAGCCATTATCAACAGCTCACGGAGTTTGAACGAGGTCATGTAATAGGGACTACGAGAAGGTGGATTTTCTTTCCGCAATATTGCAGAACGACTTGGCAGGAATGTAGCCACTGTGCATGATTGTTGGCAGCGGTGGTCAAGGGAAGGTACTGCCTCAAGAAGACCGGGTTCCGGCCGGCCACATGGCACTACTGAGAGGGAAGACCCCCGTGTACGGCGTATGGCCATGGCGCATCGTACCGCGACTGCGGCAGCAATTCGAGCTGCAGTTGCCTCCACTGTGACACAACGAACTGTTACAAATCGGTTACTTGAAAGACAGCTCCGAGCCAGACGCCCTGTAGCGTGCATTCCACTTACTCCAAACCACTGCCGTTTATGACGTCAGTGGTGTCAAGCTAGAGCTCATTGGAGGACGGAGTGGAGATCTGTTGTGTTTTCTAATGAAAGCCGGTTCTGCCTGGGTGCCAGTGATGGCCTTGTGTTGGTTAGAAGGAGGCCAGGTGAGCGCCTGCAACCAACCTGTCTGCGGCCAAGACACACTGGACCTACACCTGGAGTTATGGTCTGGTGAGCAATTTCCTATGACAGCAGGAGCACTCTCGTGGTTATCCCATGCACCCTGACGGCACAGTTGTACGTCGGTCTGGTGATTCAACCTGTTGTGCTGCCATTCATGAACAGCATTCCAGGGGGTGTTTTCCAACAGGATAATGCTCACCCGCATACCGCTGTTGTAACCCAACATGCTCTACAGAGTGTCGACATGTTGCCGTGGCCTGCTAGATCACCAGATCTTTCACTAATCGAGCACGTATGGGACATCATTGGACGACAACTCCAGCGTCACCCCCAACCAGCATTAACCGTCCCTGTATTGACCGACCAAGTGCAACAGGCATGGAACTCCATCCCACAAACTGACATCCAGCACCTGTACGACACAATGTTACACCGGTTATTAATGTACCAGCATTTCACATTTAAAATGGCTCTTCTCCCGCATAAGCTGTGATCTTGAAACCTTAATCGATTAAATATGTTACCTATACAAATGTATTGCCGCCATTTCATTCCTCTATAACTATTTTTTCGTGGTGTTGGGATTTTTTTCCGTCAGTGTATATACATATATTTTGGCGATGGGAAAAGTTTTGGCAATTACTTTTTGTTCTGCTATAACACTTTTTTAACAAAAAAAAAAAATTAATTTGGTGAATAAGTTGGATAAAAATTTTAAAAAGCCAGAGCAACCGCTGCCTGTTACTAAAGATAAGCTATTAACTAACAGAATATTTACAATCAGCAAGTTTCCAAGCAGCCAGTTTACTTTATGCCTTTTGTTGCTTATAAATAGACAAAGACTGCTTCTCTTATCACAGCACGAGTTTGTTTGGCCAAATGCCAAAAAGTGCAGCAGGAAATTTTTTCATTTGTAGAGAGAGCTTTAATTGCTCAAAAAATTACTTAAAATAAAAATTTTGCAAATTTGAATTTCAAAAAGAATAAACAAAAGTAACAAATTAAAAGAAGCTTTGAGGTGCATATCATCCCATCAGATGCTTTTGAGGGCTTAAGTTAAAACAACCTTTCTGTAGTAGGCAATTGACACAGACGGACATTCCACTTTATTATTATATATGTAGTTCTGCCAAGAATGAATTCCAGTTGGCATTTTGGAGTTGACAATACTTCATTGATACAGAAACCAAGAGAAAATTCAATCAATTTATAATAAGCATGTGATTCTACAATTATGTATCAGTTTGAACAATACAATTATTCCATCAATGAACCAGGAAGGAGGAATTAATCTGAGGTTCATTAATCTCTCTAATTAATTACCTATGGATTGGGAAATTATAAAGAACATATGATTCATGACACATTTGAATTCAACAACTCAGTTAATAAACAATCCACAATTTTCCACGCTCGGAAAAAATAAAAAATAAAAATAAATAAATACAAATTCACCTTTCCAAAAGTTAAGCAATCCTTTTCTTCACTGTTGCTGATTTGAAAATCAAAAAGAGCTTTACACTGTGGCACATGTGTGGGTATCGGAACGACCACCTGAACAAAACTGGCTGGAACAAAACCAGATTTCCCACCTAACTCTCCATAAAACCAGTTCTGATCAACACGCTTTCGAAGAATTATTATGTCTCCTTTCTTGAAAGTAAGATCCCTGAAAAAGAAATCGGGAAGTTTCAACATGTTCAGGAAGTTGCAAAGGTAAATTTTATGATTTAAACACAAATAAAAAAAATCATATAAAGGCTGATGACAGCTACCCATATGGCTTTGATCAAGGCAAAGAAAAGCAACAAATAATAACAAAAGTCCCTTTACATACATACAGACTTAATATTAATAGCCACTTTAGTAGGTAAATCTTTACATGACGTTTATTTAAGGAATACTCACAGAGGGTGAAATTATTGAAATAACAGGAGAATGCATTTGAAATGTTTCAGAAGGCAAAATTTAATTAAATTTGTTATAATTTAGCCAAAACAGGAGAAACAGTAAGTTGTGTATGTGAATTCAATATATGTGAAAGTATAATTGGAAAAAAAAAAAAAAAAATCCAAATCAAGGAAAAATTCCTACTCCAGATAAAACTGGTCCAAAAAGTCTGAGCTCCCATACTGTTGCTCTTTAATGAAGAACGGATGTTACCTTTCTTCTAGCATTTTAAAGAGGTCATGTTGTATTCCATTTGTCTTTGGTGCATTCTTTCTTGCAACACTATTACTTGGAATGTTTGACTCATTGTATATAATGCTTTCTGCACACACATAGTTAAGAAGTGCTACCCAATAAAGTGGCCATTTAGTGCACACCATAAACACATAAATGCAAATATTTGCATTGAGTGACAATTAGAACTCTCCCACACAAAACACACAATTATAACTAAGCTAAACTAAAACAGTACTAAGTCTGTTTTTTTATCACACAAAACAGACAATTAATAACTAAACTAGAACAAAATGCTTCAGATAACTTGAAAAGCACTGAAAGACAATTCGTCCAAGAAGATAATGCACAGTGATAGCACCACAACTTACGCACAATGTGTACATTAATATGTCAGTTTATTAGGTACACCTACCTAGTATCATGTTGGACCACCCTTGTACTACAGGACAGCTTAAATTTGTCAGGGTGGAACATACCAAACACAGGAAGTGTCATGCAGGAATGTTATACCATGCAGAAATGATCGAATTGCACAGTTGCAGAAAAGTGTGTGGTTGCACAGTCTCGTAGCAGTCACATCTCAGAGATGCTCAATGGAGTTTTGATCAGGGGACTGTGCAGGTCACTGAAGCACGGGAAGCTCATTGGCATGTTTCTGGAACCAGTCGGCGATGATATGAGTCTTGCGAGCAGATGTACCCATCTGATTGAGGATAGTAGCCAAGAAGGAATG
Organism: Macrothele yani; assembly: GCA_039090855.1. NCBI lineage: Eukaryota > Metazoa > Arthropoda > Arachnida > Araneae > Macrothelidae > Macrothele > Macrothele yani. The sequence continues at coordinate 137,237,184 of CM077024.1, read as the reverse complement.
GATTTTGTCATCAGTCAGATGCTATTTGATGGGTATCAGGAGCAACTAATGCATGGTAGGAAAACACTACGCAGACCAGCACACCACCACCACTGACCTCTACTGTTGACACCCAGCACAACTAACACACAATGTGTACACTAAGATGCCAGTTTATTAGGTATACCTACCTAGTATCATGTTGCACCACCCTTGTCCTACAGAACAGCCTAAATTTGTAAGGACATGGAACATACCAAACTCAGGAACCATCATGCAGAAATGTTGTACCACACAGAAATGACTGAATTGCGCAGTTGCAGAAAACTGGGTGGTTGCAGTCTTTTAGCAAACAGTCCATTTCGCCACTTCCCAGAGATGCTTAATGGAGCTTAGATCAGGGGACTGTGCAGGCAACCAAAGCAAGGGAAGCTTGTTGGCATGTTTCTGGAACTAATCGGTGACGCCATGAGCCCTGCGAGCAGATGTGTCCATCTGATTAAGGATAGTAGTAAAGAAGGATGGATTTTGTCAGCAGTCCGATGCTCTTTGATGGGTAACAGGAGCAACTAATGCAAAACATTACGTAGAGCAGCACACCACCACCACTGACCTCAACTGTTGACACCTGACAGGATGGCTCCATAGCCTCATGTTGCTTCAGCCAAATTTGGATCCTTTCCTTTGCATGATGAGAAAGACCTTTTTCCAGTCCTCAACGATCCAGTGTTGATGCTCCCACACCCAACAGGCACAATATCGTGTTTTGTGCTGAAAACATAACCCCTTAACATGTTTGTGGGCTGTTGTAACTCACTTGCAACATGTGATGTGTTCGGAGATTACCCTCAGTACACCAATGTTGAATTCTGCAGTGATCTCACTTGCAAAATTCTTGCCAGCCCCTATTTGGTCTCCCTGATACAACAGCTGTTTCAACTGTCATGCCACATTCAGTCACCCATATCACTCATTTCGTGTAATCCAATCTTCAATTGAAAGCTAACTGATGCTCGGTAAGGTCTTCCTGATTTATACCCCACATAGTATTCACATGCCTCCTTAAGTATTGGAGCAGACATTTATGACACAAGGACAGATGCAACTATAAACTGGCATCTTAGTGTATATGAGGTGTTTCAAACATTATTGACAAACTTAAGGAAAGTATAGAGGGGTCAGAATACAGCAGCTTTTGAATAGGAACCAGTGTTCTCCAAAGTATTCCTGAGTCAGTATAAGCCTTAGAATGTAAGGATTCGTTCTGACAACACTGCAATACTGAACCTGTTGTGGAAAATCATCCACAGACAATCTATACACTTTCTGTGGATGATAGGGGTGCAGCTGGTTATCATGACTCACCACACAGTACTTCGTGAAATTCCTATGTGATGAGCGATGGCACATGTGCTGATGGATGGCTGTTCTTCCGCACGTGAAAGTACATCCTTTTCAACACTGCCTGTTCAAATCTGCCATGATAGCTGCATGCAGAGAACCTGACTTCCCGAGTTGCCGGTGAATGTTTTGGAACATCGTATGTACTGGATGGCACCAGTTCAGATACTGTTCCTAGTACAGGCATTCAGCCTCGCGTGCATTTAAAGCAGCTACGCCATAGACGAAATGCATGTCCCACAGTTCTGTATAAGTGTATTGTTCCACTTAATGGATAGCAAGAGATTATGAAAGCACTAAGTAACCAGCTACCTTCAACTCAACAATGCAAATAACCCACTGGCCTCTGTGCGCAGGAATAACAAGCACACGCAACCCAACGCCTCTTAGCACAGTACGATTACACCCACAATGTAGTTCCTCCATCCAAAGGCTTGTATTGACTCAAGATTACTTTGGAGAACACGGATTCCTGTATGAAAGTTGCTATATTCTGACCCTTCTATACACTTCTTAAGGTTGCCAAAACTTTTGAAACACTCTGTATACATGTAATAAAGCTACTGCAAAGTAACCAGTGTAACTAAAATTTAATACAATTTATGAAAGTCTTTGATACTGCATTTGTGACTTCATTTTATCCAACTGTGTTGCATGTGTTAATTAAATTCCCTTAATCTAAGTAACAGAGGTCATTTTTTAAGGATATGTGTTCTTAATGATGATAAGAATAAAGGATTCTTGTGTACAATCTATCAGACTAACACAGTTAACTCCTCGCCATGTTCTGGTGAGGATATTTTTGAACTACCCAAATACCAAGATCAGCCCATCTACCCCAAATACCAAGATCAATTACCTTTTCTCATAGAACAAGTGAATTATGTTTCAAATCAAATCCGTGCAATTATTCAAGATCAGCGTCAATGTCGTATCACTAGGTGCCTAGAGCAATACTCTAGGTTCCTTCATTCCTTGGCTAAGGACGTGTGTGTGTGTGTGTGGGGGGGGTGTGGGGGGGGGTGTTACAGGTGGATGGTGACAGTAGTCTACAAGTTTGCAACTTTCAATTGTAGGGGGATTGTAAGCCCCTTGTCAAACTCACTCACTTTTGAAGATAGATCTATCATACCAATTGACATCCTGGCTTTACAGGAGCCTAATTGCACTCTAGCAACTCAATTTTCCGGCTAATCTTCGACATGACATATCCTACCCTTTCTCAACTGAATTTCCTTTGTTTTCAACATGACATATCATCCCACTTCAACAGATCTTCCTGTCTTCAACATGACATATTCTACCGGTTTCAACAGAACTTTTTCCTGGTATGTTATGACAAATTTTTTTTTTTAACCTTAACTTTGAATCATTTCATATTTTTAATATTCATCTTCCCCATGGTAATCACGAGGCCTTACAAGCTCTTTCTGTAATTCAAATGGAACTTCAATCTATTGACATTACTGCCAATGTTATATTCTGCACTGATTTCAACTGTATGCTTCACCCAGATATTGACAGAGTGAACTCAACTGAATTTCATTACAATGTTAGTACTATGCTTTCAACTATTATTCAAAAGTTTTGATGCCTTTTGTTTACTACACCCTACCACTAAAGTTTACACGTGGAGGGCGACAACCAGAAACTCAAATGCAGCGGCCAGACATGACAGTTTTTATATTTCCCATCATCTCTATCCCCGACAGCACATGACTTATCATAACCTCTACAGTATCTCCTAACCACCATATTGTTTCAATGACTGTTCACTTTGATCCATGCTTGGGGAGTAGTCCCCATGCATGGACTTTAGATGATAATACTTTGCACAACCCCAATTTACAATCTTAGATTCAGCAAACTTTATGGGACACCTCACACATTATTTCCACTGTTTCGGACCATATTTCCCTTTGAGTTAATAACCAAAGACAATATCCATTCGGTTGCCCGCCGGGTCTATTTCACTCAGCACACCCTAACCTCAATGAAACCCACCAGACTGCGACACATACTCTCAACTCTTGACTCTGAAATTCTTACAGCCGAACTCCAGCAATTACTACTTCTGCGGCCCAAGGTGCCCTTACCCATATGAAAATGCAAAATTTAAACCTTCCAGTCAACCCGTCTGCCAATCTGACATTAATGGAAAAGGCCTGGTGGGCGACCCAAAGTATCACTCATCTACAATGTTTCGATGGTACCCTAACTTCTGACCCTGATGAACTGTATGCAATCACTCATGACTATTTCGCTCAATAGTTTGATTCTCCTCCTATTCCCCCTCGCCAATCTCCCTCAAGTACTGACTTCTGTTCATGATTGTCATCTTGCCCCCATTTCACTTTCTGAAATTATCACAGCTTCCAAACTTCTGAAGAACCGTCTTTACAAGGTTCAGAAGTGAGAACTTTCATCTCTCTTTTATTCTGTTTCCTTTCCTTCCAATCCTGACTGTTTTCAATACCTTTCTGTCTTTCCCCACTGCCTTCACCATTGCTATTTTCTACTTTCTACCTAAAACTGATAACAGTCAAACCCTTTCTAATTGGCACCCTATTTCACTTCTCAATACCGAGTACAAATTTTACATAAAATTTTTTTCACTCTGTTTGGGTCATGTTCTGAGCGTGATTCATTCCGACCAAACTTATTCAATTGCTAACAGCTCGATCAATCAGAACATTTCTTTCATACATAACCTTCAATTTCTGGCTAACTTCTTTAATGAACCCCTTGCTTTTTTAACACTGACCAGCGACACGCATTTGACCATGTTAACCACTCATATCTTTTTTCTGTTCTTCTCTTTGCTTCTGCTACTTTATTCTTAACCTCTCCCAGGGCACTGCATTTAATATTCATAACCTTTCATTTCTTACTGCTGCTATTTCCTTTAATTCTGGTATCCGACAGGGCTGTCCCCTGTGGGGCCAACTCTTTGCCCTTGCGTTTGAACCATTCCTCAATGAACTTTCGACTCAGACTATCTGATTGTTCTAATATTTCCAATTTTTTGTTTCAACATCATATACGTACACTCACAGCATATGTGAATGATGTAACAGTATTCATCTGTACTGATTCTGAATTTGCGATTATTCAAGATTTTTACACTATGTATTCATGGCAATCTGGTGCTGTCATCAACAGCGAAAAATGTTTGGGTCTCTGGTTAGGGACCTGGACTTTCCATACGGACCAATAACAGAGTGCTTGGTGGAGTTCAGATTGTCAAAAATTCCAAGGAATTTGGTTTGGCAAACCCGCTTGTGTTTTGAGCAACATCTGGCCCGAGTTGCTGAATGTAGATGTACACACGTACACAGTATGTGGATAGTTTCCAAATTATTAGCAGTTCTTGCAGATAGTTTTTACTTGTAGATTAAAAACAAATGTTATTTGCTGGAGGTAAAAACACTTGCTCAAGGCTTTACTCAGATTAATATTTTAATTCTACTTTAACTTGAAGAACTTTCAATTATTTTATACAACTTCTGAGTTCTTTTGTTTTTACAGATGTTTCTGGCATCTAAATTTTATTAAGGCCTGTTCTCAATGTATAGGAACTGTATCAAAATTTTTGTTTACACAGAAACAGTTTAAATATCATTGCCAGGTTCCTCTTGCAGTTGACAGTTATTAAATTAAAATCTTTTCCTTGTGTATCTTGTAGGTCTACTATTTTTGAATTAAGTTGCTGAAAATGCTATTTATAATTTTTGAAGGCTCATTAATGGAACTGTTTTTCTATATATAAAAACTTTAATTAGTCTCTTGTTTTTAGGAGGTTCATAATCCAATATTTTTCCATAAAGGTCCATTTCATACACATTGCTGCACATTCAGTTGTAATGTACTTATTTTCTCCTCACTGGAATCTGTAATGTTTTAATAATTATTTATTGTTTTATTAATTTTTTTTAACTGACCTTATTCTGTTATTGTCGTGATTTGCAGGTTTGCAGCAAGTTTTCTGTGCCAATGGTTGTGTACACAGACACATTTTATTTTTATACACCTCTGCACCTGGCACCCTATTTCAAATACCATCTTGAAATCTCTGTACAGCTGGTAAAGTCTCAAATATCACTTATCTTATTCTTAGAAAGTGGCCATCATTCAAACCTTTTTAATGCCTACACTAACTCACCCTTGGAATCCTTATATCACCTAAGATGTTTATTAAATCCATTCAAGCTGCCTTCATCCATTTTACTTGGAAATCTGTTCAATTTGTCAAAGCCTCTGTATTATGTTACCCTCTCTCCCCATTCTGGGAGTGTCAATTTTTCATTCACCCAACACAAATATACATCCTTTCAAATAGTCCGCTTTCTGAGACATCTTTTACACACTGACTGCATCTGAGGTAGCGAATATGTTCATCTCTACCTCGAATGTGTTTTTGACCATATCCGTTTATTTCCTTATGGACCGATAACCTGTAATTTCCCTTTGTCTTCCCCTGCCTACAGAGAAACCATTTGGTTTTTAAGGTCCTTACCCATTCAGTGTCACACCCCAACATCTGGTTCACTCTTCAAGAACCTATTTTTTATTCATCCCTGTCAACTGTCATTTCTTTTTCTCAACTTGGATCCAAGCAAGAATCGTCACTGTTGCACAACTTGTTTATTATAACCTACAGTGGAAACCTCCGACAGCAACATCTTCATCCCTTCGTAACTCTTTCGTCAATAGAGGTAAATACCAACAGCTCAAAAATGCAACCATCCTCTCATTTCCGTATATCACCAATACAACTGGACTTGTATACTCACTTTCAGCTGCAATTATTTTATCACTTTCACTCAAGCTTCATAATTCGGACATCTTACTTGCCCATACCACTACAAAACAATTATATTCCTTTCTTTAGCTTCGCGATGTTCCTGCAGTTCTTATTCACAATCTCCTAGCTTCTTCTGTCACACGTACTTGGAGTGCACTAAATTCCCCCCACCTCCTCCCAAAGAACAGAGATATTTAATGGTTATTCCTCTACCAACAACTCCCCCACCCCATCACCTTACATCAATTTTGCATTGTTTCCCTCCCCTGAGTACATTTATTGTCATATTTCAGCCGATCTTCCTCACGTGTATCAACACTTGGCCTCATCATTGCTCCTCTGCTTCAGCTTATGTTTTGAGTTATCCATACAGTTTGTCCTACTGCCTATTCCCCCCATAATTACTCATTCCTTCCTGCCCACAATCCCTGCACTGTCTGCCGTTCTGACATTTTTTTCTTTATTTTGACCAAATCTAATTATTTATCACTTTCAAATGCAATATCTGACTGCCACTGATTGCTTATCTATTAGACATGCAAGCCAATTTTCATGTTCCACATTCTGCAAGATCGTAAAATTCCACCTTCAACTTGAACACGATTACACTCAACAACTTCCAGTTATTCCTCAGTTTCAGATTAAATGGATCACAAATACAGGTTGGCTTTCCACATATCAGAATGGAATTCAATTAAGAACCTGATCCACCACATGATATAGTGTCTTACAAAGCTGCTTATCTCTTCTTCCTTCTTCAAGCCACCCCAGCTTATCAGCATTTGGTCATTGACCCAGATGTCTCATCTGTTGCACCTTATCTCTTTATCTGCCTGCAAGTGACTTTTAACTGTTTTTTTGTTTTGTGTTATCTTCACACACAGAGTAGGTTTGTTTTCCTATTAGGAGTGAAAAGACACTATTCCTACATTGAATTATTTGCTTCTCACAATTTATCATCCCTCACAGACGTTTTTGAAACTTGCTTAGTTTTTACCAGTTGTTATTGGCAAAAGGTTGATGGAGGACTTCCATCAAGATCATTATCATTAATAAATACTGCATTTGAGATTTTAACAATGTATATAATTTCATGTTTTAGTCTCATATCGATGTTAAATACATTCTGAATAACTCACACATCTGCATCCTTCTCGGCCAATCTGTGACTGTGGTATCTACACATTCATCTGAGAATTACACCAGTTTTATGATTCATGTTACTAATTCATATACTTCACACTACATTTATGCTTATAGTGACTTTATGAGTGGTAAGGATTAGAAGTGTAATGATGGGAATCAAAAACCCTCAAAAGTTAGAGCACTGAAATGCATATTGGTTAACTTATGTATTAAAAAAATAGTGAAGGATGATATTAAGATATATTTCAGGTTATCCCATTTGCTTTCGATTGGAGCTTCAATACCAAAGTCATCATCATCATCATCATCATCATTGTCAGCCATTATCAATCCACTGCTGGAGGAAGGTCTCCCCAAGTTTCATCCACAACGGTCTCTCTTGTGCCAGTCTCCTCCATGTCACTCCCGCATACTTTCGAATTTCATCCCCCATCTCCCATGTGGTCTTCTTCTGGGTCTTTTCCTGTCCCTTGGAATCCAATCTAAAATTTCGGCTGTCCATCGATGGTCTGTCCTTCTGGCAGTATGTCCAGCCCATCGCCATTTCAGGGATTTAACTCTGATCATGATGTCTTCCACTCTTGTCATTTTTCGGATCCACGAGTTCCTCTTCTTATCTCTCCTGGTTACACCAAGCATGCACCTCTCCATGCTTCTTTGAGTTGCCTGCAGCCTTTGTATGTCTCTTTTAGTTAAGGTCCACGTCTCTGCACCATACGTAAGCACTGGAAGGATGCATTGATCAAACACTTTTCTTTTAAGACATAATGGCATATTGCTCTTGAAAATTATGCTGTTTCTTCCAAAAGCTCTCTAGGCAAGTTTTGTACGGTGATTAATTTCTTCATCAATGTGACCCTCACTTGATATCTGCTGTCCAAGATAAACGTATGTGTCTGTTATCGCCAGCCTTTCTCCATCAATCGATAAATCTTCATTTCTTGTAAAAGCATTGAACATCACTTTTGTCTTCTGAAAGTTCATTTTTTATCCCACTTCTTTACTCTTGTCAGCAACTTCCTGGATCATACTCTGCAGCTCTGATGGGGTAGTTGCAAAAATGACTATGTCATCAGCAAAACGAAGGTGGGTTAGATAATCTCCATTAATCTTTATCCCTTTGTTTTCCCAGTTCAATGATTGAAAGACATTTTCCAATGTGGCATTAAAGAGCTTCGGAGATACGGTGTCACCTTGTCTCACTCCCTTTCCAATTTTTATGTGCGTTGTATTTTCAAACAGCCGAATCTTTGCACTTGCATTTTCATAGATGTTATTAATAATATTAATTATGCATCTTCAATACCGCAGAATTTCAGAGCCATTGTAACTGCTGATGGTTTCACCGAATCAAAGGCTTATATATATGTATATATATAATAATAATATGTCATTATTTCTTCTTTTTCTAAACCTGAGTAATGAGAATTAAACATATATAAATGAATGAAAACAAACAAAATGAAGTAAAAAATATTTTTTTTATATCATCAAGGTTAGAGTGCTAGAATGAATCCTGCTATGTTTATAAGAATTTTTATGTGGCACCCATTTATTCTACAAACATCCTTTTGCCTAGCACAGAAATTTTCACGAATGGATCTATTGTGCTACTAGAGTACTGAATGCACATTCAATGGGCAATGGCAGATACAGCAAATTTTAATGAGAACCAGACCACACAAGTGCACAACAAATTCATAGTGACACAAATGTTGATGATTCATAAATACATTTTTTAGATTTCACTTCACAATTCATAATGCATGAACAAATTCAACAACACTACCTGAAATTTTTAATAGTTAAGAGGTGGTACATTTTCTAAAGAATACTGGACATTGTAACTACAGCAAACAAAGAAAATATGTAGGCAATCTAAAAAGAATAACACAATTGGTATAAAATATCACAGGTATTTCTGAAGCACATAATGAGGTCTTTGCCAAGTTTTGATAAAAATCTAGTTCATATGCAAAAATTGGAGCAACTTACTGATGCATATGAAGTGAATTAAAACAAAGATTGTGATCAAAATTTGAAATAGGTATATTGTTGCATATACTTGATGATTACACACACACAGCTTTCTTTTGCTAATCACATCTGTTTTGATAGCTTAACTAAACTGCACACAAAATGTATATTTATAATTCACTATGATTAATATACAGTGCATGGTAATAGCAACATTTCTATGCATTGCTCATTACAACTTACAATCTGAAACACAATATATTTACTAACAATTTATTTAGCTGCGGTGATTTCCTAATGTAATTTGAACACAGAAACCTCAATTATATTTTTTCTTTAACAAATCTCCTCCATCAACATGCACATTGCTTAATGAATGATTCCCCAACTAAATATGCTTCTCTGATGAATGAGATATCCCAGCACATTTTGTAGGACACCTCTGCTGCATTTTAAAAATCTGTTCTCACAATTTTTAATGAGAGAATTTTACTTTTCTTTGTTTAAAGAGATCTAAGCTTTTGACTGAAAAACAAATGTCTTTATCTTTGTATCCCAAGTGATTACTTCAAATGTGTGCAGTTTGCCTCTGATAAAAGAACTATTAAATAATGAAGTGATTGCAGGAATAGTGGTAGTTATAATCTTATATCAAAGTGGCACTTTAACTGAGGTCTACTTAGATTAGAATACTCTGCAGCAGCATAAAAGATTTTAAAAAATTACTTAGAATGCTATGTATGTCCAAATTAATGGTTACATGGTTAGAAACTTGAAAAACAAAATCTAACTAAAAACAGTGAAAAATCCTGCATACCAATTGCATTTTTTCCAAAAGTAAAACAACAAAGAAATTATATTTTTTTTATTTGAACATTGCATTACAGAATATGAATAATTTTTAATGAACATAGAGCTAACATCCCCAAACAAATATTTATTATATCTATGTAGACAAATCCATGGTGGCCAGTTCTCAAAAATCTTCATCTGACACCTGAGTTTTCAATGACGAAAAACTTGGACATTTATCTTTTTTGTTACATACATAGTATACTTAGTATGCAATTAACCAGACTTAATACACAAAGCAAAGAATGTTCCTGAACAGAAGAGACAAGACAGATTTTGAACAACCATGATACTGAAGGATGCCGTCCTTCCCCCTTATTTTTTGTAAAACATTAGCACATACACAATTGTATCATTCCTCTCACTTCTCCTGATATGTAAGAAGTGAGATCTATGACACTGAAGTGAAGTCTAAATATACACACCATGTATGAACATAAATCACGTTTACAAAATAGAACACATATTTACCCCGGTACTTTTGCCTCATATGGATACAAAGCTTTGGCACAAGGACATGGCTGAAGAACCTGAAAAGAACAAATAAATATAAAATCCTTACAAGCATGACAAACTAGAGAACAAAAATATGCATGAGTTCAGAGTAGGCTAACTATGAAAATTCTACAAATGAAAAAAAATAAATAAATACAAAAGTATCATATATTACACAGAATAAATAAACAAATAAATAAAATCAGTGTAAATTCTCTAAAATCTCTAACAGTTTCAATATAGGAGATTTTGATTTAAGAAAAAACACTTTAGGTTCATAACATAACAACAAAAGTATAAATTATGTCTGAATTTGGAAGGCAGTGAGGCAAACTTTGTGCCCCCATAAAATTTCACTAAATAATTCAGGTTTCTCTAAGAAAATAAGGATGATTCCAGATAAGCTCCCCAAGAGGTGGTATTTGAGGCACAATAAGTAAAGTGGGGGAGCAACTTTTTTAAAAAAGCAAATGTTTTAGGTCAATCATCTGCTGCAAATCTAAAAGTAAACCAAGTTTTGTGTTGTTGTTGAGTATAATTCCAGAGCTAATGATACTACTACAAATTGGCTTGCTGGCATGTAGAAAATATATACTTCCATATGGCAATAAAAAAGCAAAACAAAAATCATACGATGAATGCTTATATGTGAAAATCTAATAAATGAAATTCAAATGACCAAAGAAATTCTTTAATTATTTTACTTAACATATCACCCCTGCATATTTTCATTTTCTATATTAACATGATTTGCCCTGACTGTTATTCAGTTGCAAATATCTTCCCCACCTTCCATTACTTTCACAAATTTAATATATACACACACACACATATATATATATATAAAGAAAAAAGAAAAAGAAAAAAAAAATTAGGGGCAGGGCAGAAAAACTACACAGACGGAAACCCAAATTCTAGTTTGTGGTGGGAATGAGAACATTCAGCATAAATGGATCCTCAAATTTCTTGGAAACACCATGAAAAATGGATCTTCAAATTTCTTCCTTTGCAGTTCCTGTTTTTGTCTCTGTTGTTTAGTTCATTTCAATAAACTCTTTTTCCTGCTATGACACAAATATGCATTTTAATGTTTCTTAACCTTTTTCAAAAAAAAAAAAAAAAAAATTGCTTTCAGTTTTGGATTTTGGTTGCTTCTTTCCCTTTTTTTCAACCAGTTCTTACTTCACTAATATTGATAATTTTATCTGCTTACCATAAGATAGCCAACCCCAGGAAGTTGTTCTCAGTAATAAACATATTTTTTTCAGTAATTTTCAGTAATCCAGCATACCAATGCAAATTTGGTTATCTAGCATGGCAATGAATTCCGTCTGTCAGAACAATTATAACAGAAAAAAAGAAAAGGACAAATACATGAAATAATAACTTGCTAGTGGCAAAATTAAAATTGTTGTCTACAGGAAAAATCTAAAATATTACCTTCTGTAATCGTTTCAATTTTTTCTTTTGCTCTCTATCTCTTTTAAAGCTCTCATATTTTGGCAGAGATGGAATCCACTGCTACATACATATCATTAAGCTGCTCTCTGAGATTCAGAGGTTAGCTACTCAAAGAAAGACCATAGTAAACATTTAACTGATAGAACTTAAAATTTACTTACTGTTGGTGTATCAAATGTCTCCATTTGCAACAATCTCTGCACACCGCTCGAGCTTCATTAACATCCATTACATGCCACACACAAGACCTTTTGTATTTCATACTCATAATCTTTTTCTCAAGCAGACATTCCTGAATCTGGTCATCCCATGATTTCCTTGGCCTTCCTCTACCTTTCTTTTGTGCCACTTGGGCTGAAAAAATTCTCTTAGTAAGAATCTCATCACTCATTCTTTCAACATGGCCAAACCATCTAAGAATATTAGTATCCACCTTACTAACAACATTTTGCCTCACATTACACATCTGCAACACATCTTCATTCCTCACATGATCAGAGCGTGTCTTACCCCCTCCCTATAAGTAATGCATCTTCCCTGCACACAAACAACTCCTATGACTTTTCTGCAGTACCCAGGTTTCACTGCCGTACGTCAGTGTAAGAACAATTACACTTTCAAACACAGCCATTCAGGACTTCCTTGAGAACCCATCATTTCTGTGAAATCCCCTTAAGGCAGCTATGTTTTTCAATGAAGAATTCACTCGCCTATTAATTTCTCCATCTAATTTTTTTCTCTGTCAAACATACTTCCTAAATATACAAACTTATTCCCCTGACCAATCTCTATGTCATTATGGCTTATCTTGCATTCAGTACGAACAGTTCCTCGCTCAAAAACCATAACTTTGCTACGGCTTCTCCTATATAACCCATTTTACTGAAGAAATAAACCGCAGGCTTACCTACCCTGTGTTTCAAGTTTGTAATTCACATTATTCTATAGCCAAATAGTTTTTGTTGTTCATTCTTCCCAACTTTATGACTATAATTTCATCCATTATGCTGAAAAAACTTTCAGCCTGAGGACCATTATTGCATTATAAAAAGCCTTCACAATTTTAGGTAAATGGTGTAGTTTTTTTACTAAAAAAACTTTGCATGTAAAATTATGTACAGTAATAATAATTAAACAAGTTAGTAAAATCATGCAATGCATTGATTATGATACGCTTTCCAACAAACTAGAAATCATTACTCAAGTTATTACTCAAGTCATGAGGAAAATGGCTGTGGAATAAATCTCACTCCTGTGCCCTGACCTTTGATCCCATTTCGATGATATTGAACAGAACTGGTTCAGTATACCTCCGAAATAACATGATAAAGTATTGTCGCAATCGAAGCAATTTTACGTAAGTTATGATGCATAAGGGCTATGGAATAGATCCCGCTTTTGTGTCTTAACTTTTGACCCAATTCGCCCATTTTCAATAGGATTCGTCCCCAGGCAGGCCCCTACAACATACTAACATTTCATCCAAATCGAAACATTTTTACGTAAGTTATGACGCATAATGGCGATGGAAGTGATTCCGCTTTTATGTCCTGACCTTTGACCCCCATTTCGCCAATTTTCAATAGGGGTTGTCCCCACGTGATCCCCTACCACATACTAAAATTTAATCGAAATCGAACCTTTTTTACGTTAGTTATGACGCATAAGAACAGTGGAATGGATCCCGCTCCTATGTCCTGACCTTTGACCCCATTTCGTTCACTTTAAATAGGGTTCCTTCCCAGGTGATCCCGGACCAGATACTAAAATTTCATCGAAATTGAACGATTGTTACGCGAGTTATCGTGCTAACGGACATACGCACACAACACGTGACGTAATGAGGCAGATGGGAAACGCGAACATCTGTTCGCAAGAGTGTGACGTCATAAAACTTTAATAGGATCCACACACAACGCGTGACGTAATGAGACAGATGGCGTGACCGTGCGCCAACATTTTCAAACGCGAGATTGTGATGTCATAAGATTTCTAAGCATGGGTAACATTAATGGGACAACGCCATGACACTAAAAACGTGGTAATTCGGGGTGGTTATTTAACCCACTGAACGAATTTTCCTGAAGTCGAGATCAAGCTAAATCGATTTCTAGTACCAGAAAACGGTAGGTTAACGACTTTCACCAAAATCCTTAGAGCCTTTTTCAAAATAAAATTTACATACATACAAGAATTGTTCCTTTAATAGAATGGGATAAGGGCGATGGATGGATCCCGATCCTATGTCCTGACCTTTGACCACATTTTGTCCATTTTCAATAGGGTTCGTTCCCAGGTGGTCCCCTACTACATACTGAAATTTCATCGAAATCGAACCATTTTTACGTACGTTATGATGCATGAAGGCAATGGAATGCATCCCACTCTTATGTCCTGACCTTTGACCCCAATTCACCCATTTTGAATAGGGTTCGTCTCCAGGCGGTCCCCTACCACATACTAAAATTTCATTTAAATCAAACCATATTTACGCAAGTTATGACGTATAAGTGCAATGGAATGGATCCCGCTCCTACGTTGTGACCTTTGACCCCAGTTGTCCCATTTTCAATAGGGTTTGTCCCCAGGTGGTCCCCTACCACATACTAAAATTTCATTGAAATCGAACCATTTTTACGCCAGTTATCGTGTGGACAGACGGACAAAGCTGGAGCATATACGCTTCTTCAACCTACAGTTGGAAAGCGTAAAAAATATGTGATTATCATGTGCGTGTAAAAAAAGTATTACTGTACCAGCATTTCACTGAAATATATATAGTTCATTACATTTTAGAAGACAAACTTCTTTATTTTAATTTGGGGAGACTGGTTTTGAGGTGCCTAAAACCTGAAGAAGAAAGAAGTGTTTTTATTTTAGTAAAAAAATCTGAATTAAATTTTAAACTGAAAATGTGCAAAGGTGGTAGACCATCAGATAGTGTGTGGCAACATTTTCTTAAGGTACAGAATGAGGGAAAATCTAGAAGTATTAGTAAATATACCAAATGTAAATACTGTGGAAATGTTCAACTTGGAAAGCAGACAGATTGAGAAAACACATTTTATCTTGCAATGCTGAAAAGGTATGTAATGATAGAACTGTAAGTAATGCAGAAACTGGAGACCGGGATTCATCTAACCTTGAACTCCTAGAAGTAAATGAAAGTGGATTTGTGGTGCCACCAAAAAAGATGAAAACTCAGCAGTGTTTAGATTCCCATATTTTAAAAACAAGTGACAGAACTGCAGAAAATTTGAATATACTGGTTGCCAAATTTTTTTACGGCAACAATATTGCCTTCACTGCAGTAGAACATCAAACCTTCAAAGAATTAGTTTCAGCTCTACGTCCAGGATATAGACCGCCAAATCGTAAAGCATTAGCAGGATAACTTTTAGATATAGTGTCAGCAGAAGTCACAAATAGAACCAAGACACTTATTGAAGGCAAACAGGTCACCCTGATTAAAGATGGATGGAGTAATATACACAATCATCACAAAGATGTTTTACAATCGGCTATTGCAAAGGCAAAGAAATAATATAATTGTGATATAAAGGCTGTGGTCACTGATAAAGGAACTCCTGCGTGAAGAAGATAATAGCTTGGTGGTATATGGACGCAGTGCCCATTATTTAAACCTGCTGGAACAGGATACAACACCAGTTTCAGTGCTAAACAACATTGTGAAGGTACGAAAGTTTTTCTGCAACTACCATGTACCTAGTGCATTGCATAATGAAATTCCTAATTCACTGAAGCCCCAGTTACCGGGAGATACAAGGTGGAAGAGTCAAATGACTTGCATTGAAACTTTTCTGTGCAACAGAGCAGCATACCAAAAAATAATTGAGGAACATGAAGATGACAGAGACATAGTCACTCGTATAAATGATTATAATTTATATAAACAGGCTAAAGATACATTGCAACAACTGAAGCCAGCTGCCGATTCACTGGACTGTTTGCAAAGAGCTAATGCTATCATTCATGAAACCTGCCATACATGGCTCATGTTGTTGAAAGAAGAGTGTTTACAGCCCCGCATCCAAGAAGTTACAAAATGAATGGATCAAGCCATGAAACCTTTCCACTTCCTGGCCTACATCCTGAATCCAAAATACAAAGGAGAAAGTCTGTCTAACATTCAAAAAGAAAGCGCATGTTCATGGCTAGTTAACAGGTATCCCAACAGCATTTCCCTTTTGATTGCATATGAAGCTGAAGCTGAGCCATTTCTTCCTACTTACTTCACTGTATCTGGAAAAAGTATCAGTCCTGCCACATGGTGGACAGCAGTAGGAAAAACACTAGAACTAGAAGGATTTTCAAAAGATTGTCTACAACATATTGCTTTCCTACTTTCGTGCCCTACAAGTTCCGCATCGGTTGAAAGAATGTTTTCAAACTTTGGAGTAATACATTAAAAACTCAGAAATCGTCTTGGCACAAACACAGCATCTAAACTGGTTATGCGTTATCGGATGTTAAGAGGAGCATCGAACCGGAAGTTAGTTTGCAAACGAGCTGCTGTGCTGAAGTGTTGTTTAGTTGCTCTGCATTATTTCGAATAATTTGTGTTTGTGATTTTTTATGTATTGGGTATATAAATAAGTTTTGAGGGATTTGAGGTGAACAAAACACGCTGTTGGAGAACAGAAACAATATTTTAATATTAATCGAAGTATACTCCCTCTGAAGCTACAACTTTACCCCATCTTTCGGGCAGTGAACGTATGCCCCGAAGGAAGAATTCCGGTTCCTTGGAAGAGATCCAGTTGTCCAGCCAATTTTTGATGTCTTCATAAGAACTAAACCGTTCTCCAGAAAGTGCTGAGTGCATCAACCAGAACAAATGGTAATCCGATGGCGCAATATCTGGCAAAAATGGCGGGTGGGGTAGAACTTCCCAGTCAGATCCTTCTAAGTACTTTTTCACAGGTCGAGAAACATGTGGTTTTACGTTGTCATGCTGTAAGATGACTTTGTTGTGTCTATTCTCCCATTCCGGCCGTTTTTGCGCGAGAGCTCGTTTTAAACACATTAATTGGGTTTGATACTAATCACCAGTAATAGTTTCTGACGGTTTCAACAGTTCATAGTGGATCACGCCCTTCTGGTCCCACCAGATACACAGCATTACCTTTGAACCATGGATATTGCATTTTGGCGTTGAAGGACCTGGTTCACCTGGTTTCACCCATGCTTTCTGCCGTTTAGGGTTATCGTACCATATCCATTTCTTGTCGGCAATAATAATACAATGCAAAAAACCTTTCTTTTTTGCCTTTGAAGCAGCAATTCGCAAATGGTTTTTCGACGTTCAAGGTCTCTTTCCCGCAAAGCATGTGGAACCCAATTCCCTTCTTTTTGCACCATTCCCATGGCAGCTAAACGTTGTGAAATGCATGGTTGACAAAATGCATGGTTGTGAAATGCATGGTTGTTAATGCTGCTGTTAGTTCTTTTTGGGTCTGGCACAGATCCTCATCGAGTAAGGCTTCCAATTCAGCATCAGCAATTTTTTTGGGTGGTCCAGAACGTTCCTTATCACTGACATCAAAATCGTTCCTTTTGAATCGTCTAAACCAATATTCACATGTTTTTATGATAGGGAATGTTCACCATAGATATCTGACATTAAGCGATATCTGTCGGCAGCACTTTTCTTGACAATAAAGTAATGCACTAACACTTCCCGCAAATGCTGTTTTGTCGGGACGAAAGTTGCCATTTTCCATCGAGTAAAACAAATAAGTCTTCGCACCTCAATAAAAATTCGTATACTGGCTCTGACAGCTGGCGTCTCGTACTGCGATATCGCAGAGTTGCCACCTTAAAATACATGCGAGCAGTAATAAGTACGACACCGAATGGAAATCCCTCAAAACTTATTTATATACCCAATAAATGTGATCGGATCGTGACGAGAAAAGTTAAAACGAGAAAGATACCAAAGTGTGGTTGTTTGGACAGTTAGCTGAGGCAATTCCTGTAAGTAAACTATTCTCGAAACGCAAAGTTGCTGCAAATTTCTTTCATCATCATCTGATATGAAAGAAAACTGTTCATGAGAGTGCCACTGAAGTTACTGAAACTGTTTTGTCAATCTGAGAAAAGGCTTGGGTGCCAACACGTCATTGCAAGAAACGGAAAAAATATCAAAAGAATGGAAAATGTTGATAAAGAGCAAAAACAAAAAAGGAAAAGTGCACGTTGAAAAGAGAGAAGCTTTTAAAGAAAGCCTGAATGGCCTTTTTGACATAGCTCATGCTCATGCATTAACGATAATTAAAATTCCCGAAGACAGGAAATTTCTATTGGCGCAACGGGAAGAAACACATCGTGGATGAATAACAGGAATTGACACTGCTATTGCAAAGAAAGAATCCGCTGCTTCAGCTCGAGCCAAGAAATTTGAGGAATGGAAAGAAAAATATGATAAAGCCAATCAACTTACTGGTGATGTCTTCCTTTCTTCGTCTTTCAGTTCCAAAACTGAAAACACTACGGATTTGGTTATATTCCATAGCATCGACGAACCAGGACGTAGTCGAAAAAGACTGAAGAAGATAAATAAAGTGGTTTTGCCTAAACTAGCATCTACGCTTGATAGGCGAAAGGTAAGTGATCGAAAGGCAACTGCTATACTTGTGTCAGCAGCCGGTTCTTTTGGGGTTGATCCAGCCGAATTTAATAAAAGTGTTAACTCTATTCGTCGGGCTAGAAGTAATCAGAGGAAGAACACAGCTAAACGTATCACCAAAAATTTCTCTCCAACAGTATCTTGGGATAGCAAGCTCTTGCCAGATATAACCGGAGTAGACGTAGTTGACACATTACCCATTTTGGTCATGGGAAAAGACCTAGAGCAGCTACTTGGAGTGCCGAAAATTTCCTCTGGTACTGGTCAAGTAACAGCAGCTGCAGCCTACGAAACACTGGAGCATTAGGGATTAACCAAAAACGTAAAAGCTATGTGCTTTGACACGACAGCCTCAAACACTTATCAGAAAATTCTGCATCTCTGATAAGTGTTTGACAAGAACCTTCTGCATCTGGCACAGGCATCACATCTGCGAAATTGTGTTAGAAGCTGTGTTCAGAAAACATGTTGTTGGGGTTTCTTCTGGCCCCGATATTCTCCTTTTCAAGTGCTTTAAATAGACTTGGACATTCATTGACAAGAGCAAATACACTACATCTATCACCAACAAATTCACAGCCCATGCTGTAAGCAGACTGCAAGGACAACATCATTACGTTTGTTAGAGAAATGCTCCTCTCTCAACAACCCCGTGATGAATACAATGGGCTCTTGGAATTGGTAATGATTTTCCTGGACACTTCTCCTTCTCATGAGTTACTGGTACACTTTATGGCTACAGGTGCACTTCACAGGGCAAGATGGATGGCAAAAGCCATATATGCCATCAAGATATGGATATTCAAGGAGCAATTCCAACTTACTAAGAAGGAAGAAGAAAAACTATGAGACCTTGCAATCTTTGTTTCCTGCATCTACTTGAAAATGTGGTTTCTTGTCCCTCTTCTAACTGCTGCTCCAAACAACGACTTGATTACCCTGAAGAAGCTTCATTATTACAAGAACATCAATGAAGGCATTGCTTGTGTTGCAATGAGAAAGTCCCTTTCCCATCTTCGGTATCTTGGGGAAAAACTTGTTTCTTTCACTTTCTTTGATAGGAATGTTAGTACAGAAACAAAACACAAAATGTTTGCAGCACTTTCTGATAAAAGTTCGGATGAGGAGAACGTTGCATAAAAAGCTGCAAATGCTATCCCCAAGAAAAGCTCAGAACAGTTTGTTTCTTCAAACTCACTGAGGTTCTTTCATGCAATGGGCATTGAAAGAGAATTTCTTATCACCGAGCCAGAGGTACAGCATGAAAACGATGGTTACCTAACTGCAGAAGGCATTGCCAGGGACATTAATGTGGTGAACGATGTGGCGAAAAGAGATGCCCTAATGACTGAATATAACAATCTACACACAAATGATGAAGAACAAAAACAGTATTTGCTGAAAGTTGTAGATCACAGAAAAAAATTCCCAGACTTCAGAAAAAAAGACTTTATTAAGATTATTACTGATAAACTTTCAGGGTCAACACTCAGCAGTCAACAGGTATACTAACTACATTACACTACACCATATAAGATTGTTTGTATTTCATAAAGAATAAAAAAAAAAAGTTTTTTTTTTTTTCTAAAATAACCTATGTTGTGTTTTGCTGAGTGCTATAAGACAAATACACGTAATTCTTAAAATTCCAGGTGGTGGCGCCACCTATAAAATTTAACAGTCTAATTTTCATCAAATTTAGCATTTCTTGTTTTTTTAAATAGGAGAACAAAATTAGCAGGTGCCCCGGTAAAATTTCAAAGTTTAAAATTTTGGCTATATTTTTGAATCACCCTAGCAATAGTACTACTTGAGCTTGCAGAAGACTGCATATTGTGAGAAGCCTACAGAGCTATTTCATGGTAAGCAATCGTCTTGTGAATCGCATTTGTTAGTTCTGATGCACTAATTGCATTAAGATTTGTTTTACACTCTTCAGTTGGAAATTTTTTAGAAAAACCAAATATTATGAATTTTTTAAGTCTGACTAGAGCACTACAGCAATGCTGAAAAAAATTAATGATTTTTGTTCTTTATACACTTGTTACTTTTTTCAAATACACAGATTATTACTTTTCTGGACTTCTGGGTTCATCCTGCAAATCGTGACTCTTAGGTCAGAAACTATGGTTCAGGATCAATATGGCAGCTGAGGATTATACAACAAATTTTCTTTTCCCCAGAATTTCATGGTCTTAGGACATGCCACTAAGGATTATATGAAGGTAAAAAACAAAAAAAAAATTATACAGTTTACAGATTATGTGGCGGAGCAGATTTTACGAAGGGATGGATTTTTTTCTTAGTTTTTCGGTCTACAGATTATATGACAGAAAATATTTTCAATTTATATATGCAAAATTTATTTAGTATCTATTCATATAAGTAAAACTTATTTTAAATGTACTTTAGTAAATTGTATTTCAACAAAGTCAAAATCAAAAATTTTTGAGAGCAGCTACTGGAAGAATTGGAAAATAATATTATGGAGAAAATTGGAATTTTACTTTGCAAAAAGTGGCTTGGGTAAAAAAAAAAAAAGAAAGAAAAAGAAGGCACAAATATACTGTATCACTTTTCATTCCATCATCTTTGCTGTGCATTATATTTATACATAATTCTTTAAACTTTGCTTTTCGTTTCATCTGGTTACTGGACCTAGAACATATTTGTTCAGCTCTGCTTAAGACAAACCTTATGCTCAGTATACATGAAAGAAAAACACAAACATTTGTTTGTCATATGTACATTTACCTGTTTTGGTACTGTTCGCAGATCTCCAGGAGTCACAGTTAACGGTGTTGTACATGGTGGTTGTGGTAACTGTGGGTGAGGATGTACAAGCCTAGTTTGCTCTGACGATGACTCGGGTCCTTGTAAAGCACCATCTGATGTTCCAGAAATTCTTTTGGGTTTCACATTGTTTTTGATTCCCTCAAGGAGACGAACTAGCAAGATGTTACACGGAAGTTCTTCTATTTTTGTCTCTACGAGAATCCGACACTCGGGACAACGTAACTCTTTGTGAGAGTTTACTATTTCCTGAAGACATCGCTTGCAGAAGGTGTGCTGACAAGGCAGAACTTTACTACTGCTGTCTAGCTGTTCTAAACATACTGAACATTCCAGTAAATCATTCAAGAAGGCTTCATCCATTGTGAAGCTCCTCACACTTTTTTCACACTTGTTCCCATCTTCTCCAAGTTCCACCATCTTATATCTCGTATGACTGCTGATAAAAAAAAAAAAAGAAGAAAAAATAAATTAATCAGAAAACTATATTTATACACACACAACACAAAAGAATGATTATCAGGGCTTGAAAAATATCTGAAAAGTTACATGCCCAGCTGAGCATGTGCAGACCTGCTAACCTCTCAGAACCAAAAAACGTAACACTCAAATACAAAAATTGTAACATGATGCGTGCTGATAATTTTTGAAGCCTATTTCAGTTATATAAGTTCTCGATGGTGAGGTGTAGTTATATAAATTATTGATAGTTGCAGGTGTAAGGGGAGGGATGTTGCTTAAAATAAACAGACACTTGTCCACATTTCAGGGCCGACCAATCAGCAGGTTTAAGTATGACAAAGAGTCGAAAATACAAATCAGTCTTGAAGAATGTTATACGAAATGAGTTGGGATTCGTCAATTGGTTCCCGATTGCACTTGACTTGACCTACTTTATTCCTACTGGAAAACTAGAGGCAGGGGAATTGTTAAGAGAAATTGGAAACCTGTCCGAGAATAAAATCTTTCAACGGGGAATAAACAGATCACACGTAAAATTTTCCCTACTTCTGTCTGAAAAGAGGAAAAATGGGGGAAAACATGACTTTAAAAAAAAATCGTATTTCAGGTGGCAAAATCATATTATCATACTGCAGCATGATTTATCGTACTAAATATGAATAAAATCATAACAGTTGGCAGGTCTGCATGTGCAAACATTATTTACCTGTCCAGGTAGTAAAAGCTAGATGCCCAAGAAAATATAGCTTTTAAGGTATTAGATGTGCAACTTAATTCTCGGCCACAGGCATGACATGTTGACAGCAAATTACAGCAAATCGAACACATACCTAATCAGGGAAATAATCCCTGTCGTGTTGGATACTTTGAGCCATTGCCTAGGGAGCTGCCGAATGCCACTGCAGGAAAAAGAGGGCTGTTTCGAGTTGATAAAGTCATCAATACTTGTGTGGACCTCCTCGGCAGAAGTGAAGTACGTATCACTCACGTGATGTTGCAGGGAGCAAAAGAGGTGATAACCCAACGGAGCGAAGTCTGGCGAATACGCCGTGTGGGACAAAATCTCTCATCCCAGGTCGGTGACCGTGTTTAAAGTCGTTTTTGCGGTGTGAGGACGCGCATTATCCTGAAGCAACAGGACTGGCCTTCTGCCCTTGCCGGTGTATGGCCTTTTTTCCCCTCCAGTGCGTCACTCACATGAATGAGTTGCTGACAATAACGCGCAGCATTGACTGTTTCACCAGGTTTGAGCAAATCATAGTGTACGACACTGCGCTGATCCCACCATATGCCCAGCAACAACTTCCTGGCATAGATATTCGGTCTGGCGGTACTGGTGGTAGGCTGATCTGGATTAACCCATGATTTGCGCCATTTAGGATTATCGTATGGGATCCACTTTTTATCACAAGTCAAAATCTTGTGGAGGAAATCCTTCTTCTTGAATCTGGAGAGCAAGGACACAGCAATATCGTAGCGCTTAAACTTGTTTGCAGCTGTGAGTTCGTGGGGCACCCAACGGCCCTCCTTGTGAATCCGTCCAAGCTTGTGCAGGCACTTTGCAATAGCTTGTCATGTTACTCCGAGTTCTTGGGTGGGCTCTGACTGTGTGCGACTGGGATCCGCGTTCAACAGTTGTTCCAGTTCCTCATCGTCAACTTTCTGTGGCTGTACCAGGAGTTCTGCATCACGGAGATCGAAATTTCCCTGCTTGAACCACTGGAACCACTTCTTACACGTACCACGGTACTGTAGGACACAGCAGCCTTACCCAAAGCAGCACAGATCCTTTGCTAGTCTTCTGCAGCACTTTTTTCAGCTGAAACACGAACAGGAGGCAGTGCCTTAAATGTTGCTTCTTGAACGACATTGCTTTCACTATAAACTTTCGTCCCTTCTGTAACTACAGCTGTGGGCGGTTCGTTTACGGTTGTCTGGAAAGCTGTTGGATGGCGCTGCAATCAGCCATTATCACACACAGCTATTTGCATTTGCCAACATTCTATGATCGCTTGCGGTTAGGGGCCGAGAATTAAGTTGCACACCTAATAAAAAGTCAGAACCCTCATTTTTTTTTTTTTTTTGTTAAAAAATAGGATTTGTTTTGAATGTTTTGCATTTAAATTTTAAGGGTCTGTGTTCGTGGCAACTGCGCAGTACATAAAAGCGTGTATCTCAAGTTTTAAGATGCTGCTGCTGAAATTTTTATGAAATGGTATGATGATTAAATTGGTACTTGAGAAATTTAGTGATTCTTCCGTGCTCCTGTAGTTGAAGTTTTCACCCTTTGTCACTGAACGTCGGAGGCTAGTTCCATAAGAGATATGCATCCATTGCTGACTATAAATATTTAGAAAACAAAAATACATATGGTTCCAATATCTGGACTTAAGAGCATAATAAAATCAGAAAGTGATATTCTTCTGTCCACGGCACTGCATAACAATAACACAACTTCCAGTGATTACCAGTGAAATGAAACACGACATGCGATGACTGTCTTTTCTTGCAGTGGGAAATTCTGTTCCAAACTTTTTAAATTTTTAAAGTTAGTTGCTAGGTCTGGGCAAGTAAATAGCTTTTTCACCTGCCCAGGCCAATAATTTACATACCCCGAGCATCTCAGGCATGGTAGCTTTCAAGCCCTGATTATGCATAAAAACATGGGAAATCATACTCTAGTAAACTTGCAGTGACCACATGGCTGTTAACATTCTATGAAACTTTTTTTCAACCCAAAACAAAAGAAATGCATTAACAGTGTTTACCACTTTTATAAAAGTGCTTTTACTTTTTGTTTTAAATTATCCTCAAAGACTTTGAGATCTTTAGTCAGTCAAAACATATGTTATTCACAAATTGTTGACACACCTGCACTTTATATGAAAATGATACAAACATAACTTTATATGAAAGAATACAAACATCGTCCTGGAATGGATATCAAACCCACATCTCCTGAATTGTGCTCAAGTATGCTACTCGAGCACACATTGGGAGATGCGAGTTCGATTTCCTTTCCAGAACGATGAAAATTTTCAAATTTATGTGGTTATTTTTCATGAAAAGAACAGCTTGATTTATGTTTGTATTTTAAAATTATTCCATGTGTTACCAACTTGGTGAAATTATAGATTACAAATATAATCAAAAATGCCTCTCGAAGCAAGGCCACCACTATACTGGTTCCTCAAGAGCTGAAAGGAATGTGTTTTTATGGCTCAGCAGCAGCACAAAAGCCTAACATCACTGAGATCAACACCAAGTGTAGATGGAGCGGTTAAACTTGGCACCAGTTGATTCTGGAGCAGTGGAAACGTTTTCTCTGGAATGATAAATCATGCTTCACAGGGCTCGAAAAATATCATGCCTCGGATGCCTGGGGAAGTAAATTATTGGCCTAGGCAGGTAAATAAAAAATCTAGTTGCCTACACCGGGCAATTAAATTTAAAAATAATAAAGTTTGAATAGAATTTCCTACTACAAGAAAAAAAGACAGTCTTCACATGTAATGTTTCAATTCACCGCTAATCACTAAAAGTTGTATTATTGTTACAGAGTGCCAAGGACAGGAGAATGCCACTTCTTTAATTATATGAAGTGGGATCCAAAAGTTCAGGGACTTGGTGTATAGTTCCTTACCTTGAATATTTTAAAACACCGACGCACAACAACCTTCAAAATAATTCCCTTGGGCAACGATGCACTTTTGCCAGAGCTCGTAAAGCTTCTGGAAGCATTGCTGAAAGACATCTTTTGTAACCCCTCGTAATGCCTCCTGCATTGCTGTTTTTACCTCATTTGTTGACACAAAACGACATCCCTGCAGATTTTGTTTCATCAGTGGGAAGAGGTAAAAATCGCAAGGGGGCTAAGTCGAGTGAATAGGCGTGATGTGGAATAGCACGATTTCTGATGAGAAACTCAGTGCCCAGCAGGGACCAATGTGCAGGTGCGTTGCCATGAAGAAGGTACCATGGTCCACTTCGCCACTCTCCAGCTGTTTACGACGGATTGACTCCTGTAAGCGACATAATGTTCACATAACGTTCCTTGTTGCCCTTAGGAATAAATTTGGAATGGACAGTTCCGTGAGAATCAAAAAGCACCTCCAGCATGACTTTCCCTTTGCTGCGATCCTGCCTGAATTTCTTTGATCGTGGTGAAGACGGTGATTTCCATGGTGAGGAAGCACGCTTTGGCTGAATGTCAAACAAGTAGCACCACGTTTCATCACCTGTGATGATTTTATCCAAAAACGTAGGATCGCCATCGGCTTTATCGATTAATTCGCCTGATATCCGCATCTGTTCATCTTTTTGTCCAAAAGCCATGTTTCTCAGATCGCAGAAACAGACGAATAACAACAGCAGCAAACGTCTGCGTGTGCATTCCAATAACTTTCCATGGGCGAAACCATTCCGACTACGGAGGGGAGAGTGGCGGGATGTAATTCAGAGGCCGTAACTTTAACTACATGCTTTCGTTTATAAGAGTAGGCGTTGTCCCCGAACTTTTGGATCCTACTCCGTATTATTTCCTAAGTCCAGAAATCGAAACCAAATGTTGTTAGTCGGCAACAGGGTGCATGCCTCTGACGGAACTAGCCTCTGGTGCTCAGTGACAAAGGGCAAAAATTTCAATGATAGAAACATGACAGAATCACTAAATTTTTCAAATGCTAATTTCACCATCATCCCATTTCATACCAAATTCAGCATCATCACTTAAAACTTGAGATACACCTTTTTGTGCATTGAACATTTTGAATACACACAAACATGTAAGAAAGTAAATCATATTTATTAACTTAAAAAAATATAAAAAAAATGAGGGATCTGATTTTTTTATCTTAAAAGATAAAATTTCCCAGGCATCCACTTTTACTACATGGGCAGGTGCACATGCCCAGCTGGACATGTAAAATTTCAGGTATTTTTCAAGCCCTCAGGGATCATAGCATACTTCTGGAAAATTTTAGGAAAATTTTAGGAGTGTATTTCAATAAAAACTAGATGTATATTTGTATACATCTAGTAAAACAACTTTGTATACATTGTAAAGAGTTTGCTTCACACCCTTCAACCATATATATTGATAGACTGAGCATGACATCAAAATTTCTGGCTCCAACATAAAATCACATGACATCAGTCAAAAAGATGGGTTACACCTGCTGTGCT
Source organism: Macrothele yani (assembly GCA_039090855.1). Taxonomy (NCBI): domain Eukaryota; kingdom Metazoa; phylum Arthropoda; class Arachnida; order Araneae; family Macrothelidae; genus Macrothele; species Macrothele yani. Next base: position 137,209,981 of record CM077024.1, on the reverse strand, counting down.
TATGGTTGCTCTGAGCGATATAGTAAAGGAAGTTCTATGATTTTTCATGGGTAAGAAACGAATTTAATACCTAAGTCAATAAAGTTCAATTACTTAACCAGAAACTTGCTGCTATTGATATAAAAATATAGTAACTTAAGAAAAAAAAAAAATGAAATGCATGTTCCAAATTCTTCGCAAATGTTAATCACATTATAAATCACGAAATGTAAACAACCCGATCATGCATGTATATAGCTCATAAGTAAACTTACCTGAAGAGTTTTCATTATATATGAGGCGCATTCACATAATACACCGAAAACACTGAAGTTCTGCAGCGTAAATTAGTAATCATAACAGCATTTTTACACGAAATTTGGAGTCTGATGATGACGTGCCCAATGTTGGAGCCATGGCGGCTTTGATGCAGCTATTGCCAATGCGCAGTACATTAGTATATATGGTCGAAGTTCACACCCAAATTTTTTGCATAACATCTAATGTCTAAAGTTTAAGTATGATTTACTTCTAATGTTCAGTTCTTATCTTTTCACGTGTTATTATCATATTCAAGTATATTTACCACATTCAAGTTTCACTTTGAACATTAATATGCTGCTGAACCAGAAGCAATTCACGATTTTCACAGTAAAGTTTTCAGGTTTCACATTAAATTATAATATCCTAAAAAGGTAATTGAAAACCAAGAACTATGTGTGTACAATTGTTCACTGAATTACTTTTTTCATATTATTGTTTTAACCTTTTCCTGATAAGCCTATCTTTTTCTGCTTCCACCACAACTAATTTACTTTCAGTTTTCTTTATTTCAGCTGAACCTTGTATAATCAAGTTAGAGGCAACTGCTATTTCAACATTATTTTGTTTTTCTACAGCTTTTCACATTTTTTCTGTTCCCTCTTGAATTACTGCTAGGGAGGTTCTTTATATTTTTTAAGCCTTTTTATTTCTGCATCATTTTCTTTTATTTTGTCATCAAACTCAGCTTTTCTTTTTTTCTCTAGCTGCTTTTCCTTATTTTCCCTCTCTTTCTGCTTCCTTTCTTTTACCTTTTTTGATTCTTCTTCCTTCAGCTTATCAACATACTCTTTATAAAATTTATGTGAATCACGAACACTATTTAACAAATTTCTTGTTATGGGAACTTTACTTACACATCCATAGTGTTTAATGGCCCCTTTAACTATTCTTAATGATATTATAGTTGAGTCTTTTAAGTTAGCCTTGTCCTTCCTTAACAGAGAAGTGTTAACCAAAAATCCCCTTTCCGCATCAGCATTACCATGAGGTAAAACTAAAATTGACTTGATGAGTTTAGCAAGATTTGAGTATTTTTCTTTTCCGCTAGAGTCTTTAATACTAAATATTATTACGCCAGTAATGATCAATCCGCACTGGAATATGCCCTTCCTCTGAAAATTTCACTAGTTCATCTAGAGTTGGCTTATCGCAATTTAAAAGTTTCCACTCTTCTCTTACTCTATCAATTTGTTTCTCAGAAAGATGCAAAACACTTGAAATTCTGGTTATTTCTGAAAATCCTTCAGTGACTGAAAGTTGAGTTGACTCTTTCTTTGGTTCTTTTACCTTTAAAACTTCTATGTCTCTTAGCTTTTGATTGCAGAATGGCAAATTGGACTTTAAATATTTTGTGGTTGCAATTAGTGATGATCTTACATCTAAGAGAAATAATTTCTGTCTGGTCTCCTGAACATTCCTGAGGAGATTTTTTGTCTTTATACCAACTTCTAACTCCCCTAGTTTTTTCCATGAATTTTTGTTTTCAAAATCTACATTCTTTAGGTCTTCTCCAAATTTCCCTGCAATAACATCATCTTGGATAAACTGAGCCATAACATTTCTCATTAAAGTATTTAAATCAGAATATAACTGGTGTATTTTTGGTTCTTCACTCTGATAACATAATGAAAACTTTTCAAAATTTTGGTGTGAAAATGAAATTAATGCTAAATAGCAAGGAGTTAGCTCATTTTTCAGGAAACAGTGAATTCTTTTATACCTTGCCGAATTGCTAAGTTGTTTTTCAAATATTTTTTGAGATGGCAAGAAGTTTAAAAAATATTCTGTAATATTTAGCCATTGATCCAAAAGCCTCTGGGCTACAGAACCAATGGTTAACCATCTGTTGCTGACATGACGCAAAAGAAATTTGGCTGTGACCAATGTTATATCCTCGACAGATTTATAATCCTCTCGTCTTGCAGCACTACTGTTTAAAAAGTAATGCATTTCAGTAGCAAATTCATCAAAATCTATATTTAAGCTTGTCAAAAATTTTTTAAATGCATTACTAACAACATGCAGGTTGCAAAAACCTAGTTCCAAAGATTTCTGGCCTGTTTCTTGTTTTACAACTTCATTGAATTTGCGTAAAAAGCACTTATTTACATTTGGGCTGTCCATGGATACACAAATAATTCTGTTCAACGAAATATTGAAGGATGATAACACATCAAGAATTTCTTTTAGCAAAATATCTGCTGTTGCATGACCCAGAAAAACCCTTGTTAGGTATCGGCAAGAAACTGAATTTATTTCTGAAGACCAGTACCTGAGATACACATCCAACTGCCGTTTCACTTGTGTATTTGTAGTTTCATCAAATGCTATAGTAACCTTTCCTGGGCTACTAGATGCAATGTCTTTTTCAAATCCTCTTCAAAATATTTTGACAATCCATGTGATATCACATAAGCAACTTTCTTTTCTTTAAGTTGCATTTTGGCTGCAATAGCAGAATCAGGAAACATTTCTTTGAAAAGTTCAACTGTTTCAGTGCATGAAACAAAAGACATATTGTCCTTAGCAACTTTCATGGCCCATAATGCTTCGGCTTTAGCCAACTGTAAATCATGACTCAGTACTTCACTAATATTTGTTTTGGGCTGAAGATCCCGTCCTCCAAAGGCTTTCAAGGATGGACTTATTTTGAAATTTACTTTGAAATTTCTGCAAATGTTTTTTTCTTTATGATGCGCTTTTACTTGTGAAAAGCCACTATTAGAAATATTGAAAATTTCTGAACACAATATACACTTAGCAGAAAATATTGTTTCAGTTGCAGAACACCATTCTTTCAACTTCACTCCGTCCAATTCTTTGGCGAGCCACGCATCTTGAAATTTCGTTTTGGATTTAGGCATCTTAAACACTTGTATTACTAACTAGAAAATGAAAGGGAAGTACAAAAACACGTTCCAATATTGCAAAACCAGACAACTTCCAGAAGTTTGGCTGCGAGGATGTCAGTAGAAAAAAAAAAAAAAAAAAAAAAAAAGCAAGTCACCACTAGAGAACTGAACCTGCACACAGCACAGAGAACACCATAAAAGATGCAAAACCAGAAACTATCATACGCATCTCACGCAAGTTCAGTCAAAGCGAGTCGGAGCCGAGATATATTGCGCATCGAAGGTCGCTGTCGCCGACGCACGATCAAAGGTCAATGATCACGTGCTCTACTGCCTGCCACGATAACACTCAGCTACCATCCCATCGTCATTACCGGAGGTTACGGAAGGAGACCACATGTTTCCTCTTTGCTTCCACCCACCTGCGGTTTACAATAACAAAACATCAGCAGAAAGAGGAGGTTCCACGAGGCATGTCCAAAAATAAAGTACGATCTTCTGCGTGCCACGGAGTTCGTCTGCAAAGCGCAAACCAGGGGTGAAAATGACCCCTCCCCTTTTCCCTTAGATCTCTCGTTACTCTCGAAAACTGTCCGAAGGCACAAAAGTGGAGCGCCCGCCCCGAAGCAAGTGCATCTCGATGGCGTCATTTTCCCTCCCTTCAGCAGCACAGCATATAGGCTGTGTTTCTACAATAACAGGTCTTTTTACCTTACCGTAATGGTAAATTTATTGGCGTTAATAACGGTTGTATTTTTAATAAATAAGCTTACGAAAATTTTAGGAAGAAGAGCAAATTTTAGGTATAATTTTAGGAATTTAAGGAGGGTCACAAAATATTAGGAATTTTAGGAGGAATGCGATCCCTGAGCCCTGCTTCACCATCTGGCAGTGTGATAGAAGAGTCTGGATGTGGAGGATGCCAAGTGAATGCTATCTAGCCAATTGTAAATTTTGGTGGACGCATTACACTCTGGGGCTATTATTAATGGCTTAGGCTGGACTTTCTAGTTCCAGGGCCCTGGAATCTTAATACTGCAGCCTACATCAAAATTCTCAACAATTTTGTGATCTCAACTTTATGGCAACAGGTTGGTAAAGACTAAAGATCCAGACTCACGGTCGCCAGGTCGCCACTGGCGATAAACTTCATCGTCGTGGCGACTAAAAATGTTTGATTAAATCGCCAATTCTGGTGACCTGCACGGGAAAAACATTTATTTTATTTAACTTGTACTGTACGGAATTTTTTTTTTAACTTGCATGGAACTCGCACGTTTTTGAAAATTTTTACTCCAAATGTATGGAAATCGCACGGAATTTGAGTTGTATGGAAGTTGGCCATCACCTTTTTCATTCTGCTTGAACAGCAGAAAAGAAAAAAAAAGTTTATAAGAAAGACGAGAGCGTCGGTTTTTGATCACAAAGAATGCGCCAAAACTGGGTCATCGTAGGGGAACGTGGTTTGCAAGGCTGCGGTTGGGATGAAAGCCGGTGGTGGACAACTCAACTGTCTGCGTTGGAAAAGTCCAACTGGGAGAAATTTTTACTGAAAAAAAAATTCTCCAATTTTTTAAATAACTGAATGCAAATTATACAGTAACCAAGACACGTCAAAATAAACTCCCATATGAAATTTCGTCAAAATCCGATGAAAACTTTAGAAGTTAGGCATTTTCTTTTTATTATTTTTAATGAATGTTCGCTGAAAGCCTGCATAGTCCATAGGAAAATTCTAAAACCCGGAATCGGCATAGTCAGGATCTCCGAACGATTCCGGATTTTCGAGGTTGTCATCATCATCATCATTGTCAACCATTATCAATCCACTGCTGGACGAAGGTCTCCCCAAGTTTCCTCCACAACGGTCTGTCTTGTGCCAGTCTCCTCCATGTCACTCCCGCATATTTACGAATTTCATCCACCCATCTCCCATGTGGTCTTTTTCTGGGTCTTTTCCTGTTCCTTGGAATCCAATCTAAAATTTCGGCTGTCCATCTATGGTCTGTCCTTCTGGCAGTATGTCCAGCCCATTGCCATTTCAGGGATTTAACTCTGATCATGATGTCTTCCACTCTCGTCATTTTTCGGATCCACGAGTTCCTCTTCTTATCTCTCCTGGTTATACCAAGCATGCACCTCTCCATGCTTCTTTGAGTTGTCTGCAGCTTTTGTATGTCTCTTTTAGTTAAGGTCCACGTCTCTGCACCATACGTAAGCACTGGAAGGATGCATTGATCAAACACTTTTCTTTTAAGACATAATGGCATATTGCTCTTGAAAATTATGCTGTTTCTTCCAAAAGCTCTCCAGGCAAGTTTTGTACGCCGATTAATTTCTTCATCAATGTGACCCTCACTTGATATCTGCTGTCCAAGATAAACATACGTATCTGTTATCTCCAGTTTTTCTCCATCAATCGATAAATCTTCATTTCTTGTAAAAGCATTGAACATCACTTTTGTCTTCTGAAAGTTCATTTTTAATCCCACTTCTTTACTCTTGTCAGCAAGTTCCTGGATCATACTCTGCAGCTCTGATGGGGTAGTTGCAAAAATGACTACGTCATCAGCAAAACGAAGGTGGGTTAGATAATCTCCATTAATCTTTATCCCTTTGTTTTCCCAGTTCAGTGATTGAAAGACATTTTCCAATGTGGCATTAAAGAGCTTCGGAGATATGGTGTCACCTTGTCTCACTCCCTTTCCAATTTTTATGTGTGTTGTATTTTCAAACAGCCGAATCTTTGCACTTGCATTTTCATAGATGTTATTAATAATATTAATGTATGCATCTTCAATACCGCAGGATTTCAGAGCCGTGGTAACTGCTGATGGTTTCACCGAATCAAAGGCTTTTTCATAATCGATAAAAGCCATGCACAATGGAAGTTCATATTCCCTCGCTCTTTCAATCAGTTCTCTCAGTACGTGGATATGATCTATTGTGCTGTAGCCACTCCTGAATCCAGCTTGTTCTCTCGGTTGAGCCATGTCCAGTGTTACCTTCAAGCGGTGTGAAAGAACTTTAGTGAAGATTTTATAAACCACTGATAGGAGGCTGATAGGTCTGTAGTTCCTGAGATCCTCAATGTCACCTTTTTTATGTAGCAGGATAATTGTAGCATTGTTCCAATCCTCAGGAATCTTCCCTTCATTAAGGCATCGAGTGAAAATTTGAAGGCGAGTACTGTTTCAATTTCTCCACTTGCTTCTTGTATGATGTCTATAGTAATTCCATCTTTTCCTGGAGCTTTCCCTCGCTTCATGTTCTTGATTGCATGAGCAACTTCTGCTGGGAGGACTGGAAGAACTCTGGTACCTTTCATGATGTCTGGAGTACATGTATCATCCCTTTCATATAATTTGGAGTAGAAATCATTCACTCTTGTCAAAATTTCGCCTCTATTTCTTGTTATAGAACCATCTTCTTTTCTCAGAGCCATAATCTGTTTTCTTCCCTTACTGAGATGTCCCTTTGCTATCTTAAGGCTTTGGTTGTTTTCAATTGCTTTCCTCACTAGCTCACAGTTGAATTTCCTTACGTCTTCAGTGATACTTTTTCGTGTTGTCTTGTATAGCTCTATATATTCCACTTTGGAAGTCACATCTACTTTAGTTGTCCTCATCTCTCTTCTTTTTTGCATCAACATTTTGGTTTTTCCTGATAATTTGTTCACATGCAACTTGTTCTTAGACCCAGCTAATTTTGTTGCTGTTTCCATTAGAGCTTTGGTTACTTTTCTGTTAACTTCCGAAATATCCACTTCTTCCGATGTTAGGCCTTCTAAAGCAGAGAATCTGTTCTTCAGTTCCAACTTGAAAGTATTATGGTGTTTTTTAAGGTTGGTTATGTCAATACATTTTGTTTGTCTTATGAGCTTGCCACGTTCCAGTTTAGTGTTGAGGTGCATCTTACATCTCACCAATCTATGGTCACTACCTGTGTTGAACTTGTTCAGCACACTGCAGTCTTCGATGACGAATTTTTTGTTACACATAATAAAATCAATTTCACTTGTCGTCCCAATTGGATGTCTCCATGTCCATTTCCTGTGTGGCTTTTTCTTGAAAAAGGAGTTCAAGATGAAAAATCCTTCTGCCTCTGCAAACTCAACGAGAGTATTTCCACGCTGGTTTCTGTTGCCGTGACCGAATTTACCTACTGAAGTTTCATTCTGTTGCCGTTGCCCTATTTTTGCATTGAAATCTCCCATAATTATCTTCAAGTGCTGCTTACCTTTATTATTTAGATGACGAATTTCCTCATAAAATTCTTCAATTTCTTCTTCAGGATGACTTGTGGTGGGTGCATAAGTTTGAATAATCTGAGCCTGGTATCTTCTCGATAGTTGGATAACGAGTCGTGCAGCTCTGTCAGAGGAACTTTCAACTTCTACCACTTTATCCTTCAGTTTCTTGTTTATTATAAATCCAACACCACTAGTTCTGCCAGTATCTGTCCCACGATAATAGAAGAGATGTCCACTTTTCAGTTCAATGAGATCTTCTCCTTTTCTCCTTACCTCACTTAGCCCGACGATGTCCCACTTGATCCTTTGTAGTTCCTTTTCCAATTCAAGAAGCCTTGAATCAGAAGATAGGGAGCGTCCGTTATAGGTAGCCAAGGTCAGCATCAAATGGCAGCCTAGTCCGGTCCTCCGGGGATTCTTAGCACCCTCTGCCTTCATGTCGCACTGGCCGCTGCCTTGGCCAGGTACATTCCAGCTGCCGGAGACTGAGGGCCAAGATTTAAGTTGTAGAGTCATTTTGGAGGTGTTCGAGGTTGTACTGCAATATATTTCCATATCTGCGAACTACTACGGAATGTCCACAGTTTCTACGGATTTAGTTGGCTGACTACGGACCTCGCTGTCGAAACTACAGATTCTACGAATTTTCATTTTTTTATTTTATTTTATTGTTTTATGATATGCAGGAGATTCTTAAGTGGACTCGCGGAATTCCGCGTTTTTTTTTTTGTCATCATTTAGATCGTTCTCAGGATCAGTGTAAAATGGAAGACGGTTTGCGGGTGGGGGAGTTCCGTCTGGAGACGGTATTTTGTGTCTCAAAACTTTCAAAAACCGTAGTTGAAAGGAGTGAAAACGTTACAGTAATCGTAATTTTTCTCCCGATATTGCCTTAGTGTAAAGTTTTATTGTTCAATATGATTTTATTGCATAAAAGTATTTCAGCTTGAAACTGTAGGCAACAATGTGCGAAAACAGAGGTTAGACGCCGCAAAAATTTCCCTGTAATCTCAGGCATCAGATTCTTCCACAAAATCGAGGAATTCTGCAGCTTTCGTTATTATTTTGGTCATTCGCGAGATCAGTGTACCAGTGAACACAATGGGGGGGGGGGGGAGTCGGAGGAGGAGGGAATTCCATCTTTACGAAAATTTCGAAAACGGAAGGTCGACGGAGTTCAGATTTTTTCCGCAATCGTAATTCCTTTTTCTCTCGATGTTGCCTCTGCCCAGTATTATTGTTAAGTAATATTTAACTGCATAAATATTTGTATTTCAACTTGAAAAGAGCGGAAAAATTTCCAAAACCGGAAGTCAGACGGTGCATAGAGTTCTACGGTAAGGGAACTCCCGTCCCCGCGCTATGTTTCCACTCTCCTGCATTGCTTTATTACTTCAGTTTCAACTTTTCTGAAATATGCAAAATAAAACATACTGATATTATACTAAGCAATTTTATAAAAATAATTTAGTATGAAATATACAATTTGATTTTGTTTTCAAAGTTTGGCCACTGAGTTTTTTTTTATGGCCACTAACAATTTTAGTCTTGGTGGCCAATGTCTACTAGCAAAATTTGTAAGTCTGGATTTTTAGTAAAGACACTTTCTTTTATCAACAAGCTAATGTCTTCGCCCACAAAACGAGGTCTGTACAGGAATGGTTGGATGAGATGGGTATGGAAGAACTTGACTGGTCTCCAACAAAGCCCCAATAATTTGAACTCCATTAAACACCTTTGGGAAGAATTGGAACGTTTACAGTGAGCCAGGCCAAACCTCCTGACTTAGGGGACTGACCTTATTAATGATCTTGTGGCAGAACAAAAGGTAATTCCAGCAGCAATGTACCAAAATTTAGTGGAAAGCCTTCCCAACAGCATGGAGGCTGTGATAACAGTTAAGGGTGGACCAACTCTTCTTCCTGCAATAAGGAGTTTCTGAATAGGTACGTGTCCGGATACTTTTGATGAGATAATGTATATTTGAACTCTACATTTGAGATTTACATTAATTGCTTTTACTGGTATAGAATTATGCAAAAGATCAAAACAATATAATATATTATCATTGTCATCATCATCTCTGTCAACCATTATCAATCCACTGAAAATGATGTCTTCCACTCTTGTCATTTTCCTTATCCATGAGTTCCTCTTCTAATCTCATCTGGTTACACCAAGCGTGCATCTCTCCATGTTTCTTTCAATTGTCTGCAGTCTTTGTACGTCTTTTTTAGGTCAGGTCCACATCACCGCTCCTTCCAGTGCTGAAGTACAGAGCACAAGGTTCGTACTCTTCCAAGTAAAACACATTCAAGAACTTTTTAAAACCAAATTATCATATGTGTGTGCTGTCAGTCGGTCAGTTGATAGGTATTTTAGCAAATTCAAACCATTAAATTTAGCTGGGATGGGCACACTTTCAATCACCCTACTGGTTTAAAAAGTTAATAATTCAGAGTTAATACAAGCCTGTTACCCCTGCTGGTTTATTTTATTAACTTTGAATTACTCCTCTGTTTTGGTGTTTTTCAAATCATTTTATTTTGTGGAATATTTTGAAAGGGTGCATTATTTTTGTATTCACCCTCCAGCAAGAACACGTTTCTAACCCCCAGTCAACAGAAGCCCATCACCAGTGGCGGCCCCAAGTACGGGCACACCGGGCAACCGTGCAGGGTCGTGCACCGCCGCCAATTAATTAGTAGTTTTTGCCTGGCGTCACTTAAATTATAGTAGTAGTAGTTCACGATCAAATAAAATAATGACCAATTTTAATAATATTAGAAAAAAGCGATCAACTGATTTACAGTCAGAGTAAGCAACATGTAATTTTTTTTATGTATAAATATATAAAAGAGGTTATTGCGATGGGTTTGGGTTATTGCAATTGCGAAGGGCCCTGTGAAGAGCCATCGCCCGGGGCCCCACAAGTGCTAGGGCCGCCACTGCCCATCACAATTCACAAATACATCATTCCACTTATTTTACTCCCATGTCTGATGTTTTACTCTGTAATGATGTCATAGCCAAGGTACCTGCTGTCCACATGCTCCCATGAGTTGAATGCAAGTTTTGTGCTATTTGATCAGCTTGGTGTTTTTATTGGAACCACACAGAAATCTTCTATACAACTTTTTAGCACAAACAATTACCTTACACATTCTCTTTCATATCATTACTCAGAAAACCAAACTTTTTTTCAAGTAATATTTATTGAGTCTTAAACCTTTTCAAGGACTTGAAAATGAACTTTTTTTCAAGGAGAGTACGAACCATGGAACAAAGACGTGGACCTTAGCTAAAAAAGGCATACAAAGACTGCACACTACTGAAAGAAGCATGGACAGATGCATGCTTGGTGTAACCAGGTGAGATAAGAAGAGGAACTCATGGATAAGGAAAATGACAAGAGTGGAAGACATCATCATTAGAGTAAAATCCCTGAAATGGCAATGGGCTGGACAAATTGCCAGGACAGACCACTGAAATTTTAGACTGGAATCCAAAGGACAGGAAAAGACCCAGAAGAAGACCACATGGTAGATGGGTGGATGAAATTCGAAAGCATGTAGGAGTGACATGGAGGAGACAGGGACAAGACAGACAGTTGTGGAAGAAACTTTGGGAGACCTTCATCCAGCACAGGACTGACAATGGTTGATAATGATTATACACAGTGTATATATAATTTTTGAGATTTTTCATAAGCCTATACTAGTAAAAGCACTTAATGTAAATATCATATGTAGAGTTCAAATAAGCACTACCTCATTAAAAGTATCTGGACACTTGCCGATCCACAAACACCCTACAGAGGGTGAGTCGAAAGTTTTGCAATATTTGCATAAACGCATGTGCTGTGGCAGGTATGTCATGTGTTTAAACTAGTTCAAGTCGCGCACTGCAGTCAGTCGAAAGGGATATAAAGTGGCAGTTGTTGCTGTGAACAGCATTGCATGTCGTCATTCTGTCTTGTGGTTGGGACGCCTAAAAGATGAACAGCTACAACCCGCTAATTAGGGAACTTTTGCTTTACAAGTTTGAACTCGGCAATAATGCTGCTCAAGCAACACGAAACATTTGTCATGCGAAAGGGGAAGGTTCCGTGGACAAAAAAAACCGCAGCCAAGTAGTTCAAGAAATTTTGCTCAGGTGACGGAAACCTTGACAATCAGCCAAGGTTAGGTAGACGGCGAACCGTGGATTCAGAGACTGTGCGCCAGACCGTAGAGGCAAATCCGACAACCAGCACTAGGAGGTTATCGGCAAGCTGGGCATATCACAGATCATTATGGTTCGTCACCTTCAGGACCTTGGCAAGGTGTACAGGAGCTGCTGCATTGTCCCTCATGAACTGATGCCAGCTGAAGCAAACCACCAAGTGGAAGTGTGCACAGAACTCCTAGAAAACCTGTGCAATGCACGTTTCATCAAGAGAATTGTTATATGCGATGAAAAGTGGGTCTATTTCCATAATCCTAACACACAACGGCAGTGAGTGAGCCCAAGCCAGCTTCCTGAACCTGTTGCCAAAGGTGGGGCTTTGAGCCCAAAGTGACGCTCTGCGTCTGGTCGAATTTCGAGGGGATAATCCATTACGAATTTGTTCCACACTGTCGGTCCATCAATACCAACTTCTACTCTGAACAGCTAGAGCAAATGTATGCCATTTTGGAGAAGTACTCAGCACTGGTGAACAGAAAGCACGCTCTCCTACAACAGGACAATCCCCGTCCTCATACCACATGAAAGGCCAGAAGAAACTTCAGGAACTTGAGGGCATCGAACTGATGCCACACTCAGCATATAGTCTGAAACTTGCCCTGTCAGATTACTACTTGTTCCAGTCCATGGCCCACTTCCTTTGCGGGTGGCACTTTAACAACAAGGAGGAGGTGGCACCTGGGTTGAAGGAGTTCCTCACCTCGAAGGACAAGAACTGGTACTGCAGCGGAATCAAAGAACTGGCAGACAGATGGGTAAAGATGGTGTAACACAATGGCCTATACGAATGCTAGTCAGCTTTCATCGTAAAGGTATGTATGAAGACATGGTGATTCAAATATTGCAAAACTTTTGATTCACCCTCTGTATAATAGGAAGAAGAGTTGCTCACTCTTTGCTGTTATCATGGCCTCCATGTTGTAGGGAAGGCTTTTCACTAGATTTTGGCACGTTTGCTGCTGGAATTGCCTTCTGTTCTGCCACAAGAAGCATTTATCAGGTCATATATATATTTACATACAAGGGGCATCCTGAAAGTAATGCCTCCTCCTTAATAACTTTGAAATTTTGAAGTGATTTCAATGAAACTGCACTGACATGTACTGTGATATGTTACCAATGTGGGAACAATTTTTTTCAGAATCGGAAATAAAGATAACGAATGACAGAGAAAAGCAGTGAGCTGTAATTGAATTCCTGGAAAAAGAGGGATGTGAGGCTCCAGAAATCTACAGAAGACTCCTAGCAGTGTATGGTGCTGTCACAATCAATATCAGTAATATCTGAAGATGGATGAAGAGGTTTTGAGAGGGAAAAAGTTCAGTGTTGAACAAATAACGGAGTGGAAGACCCGCAATTGCAGTGACAGATGTCAACAGGCAACGAATGAAAGACCTGATCACAGCTGATCATCCTGTCACCATCCAGGAGTTGCAACAATAAACAGTGCTCACTATGTGCAGACATTGAAGAAGCTAAAGGAAGCTATCAGAAGGAAAAGACGTGACATTCCACTTCTTAGTGTTGTTTTACACCATGATAATGCTCGTCCCCACATCTCAATGGAGACTTCACAGGCTATTGCCAAAAGGGGGTAGATGGTGATGCTCCAACCCATCTACGATCCTGATTTGGCTTTTTCCTGTTTGCTGCTTTGAAAAACACCCTTCATGGAGAATGTTTCGATGATGTGACAGTCGCTAAACTGGCTGTGAACTCATGGGTAAAACGACAGCCTCAGGAATTTTTCTAAAATGGATTTAACCAATGGGTTCAAAGATGGTGGAAATGTAGAGAAAGTCATGGACAATACTTTGAATAGGCTAGCATTATGAACAATATGTCCAAGTACTTTGACACCAAGTTTCACATTTTTGCTGCAACAAATAAAAATCTTATGAGGGACAAGGCATTACTTTTAGGATGCCTCGTCCCTCATAAGATTTTTATACTTTTAAAGTTACATACCCAGCTGGGCATGTGCAGAAATTATTTACCTGCCTAGGTAGTAAAAGCTGGATTCCAGGAAAATTTTTATTTCAAGATAACAAATCAGAATTATCATTTTTTTAAGTTAAAAAATATGAATTGGGGTCTGGGTAATATCCATGTGTGCAGATTGCTGTATGCTGATGACACAGGCCTGTTAGCAGAGAGCAAAAGTGAGTTGTAGAGTATGTTGTCCCGGGTTTAGTAAGTTTGCCTGAAATTCGAATGGAGTTATTAATAAGAGAAAAACCAAAGTTATGGTTTTTGAGCAAGGAACTGAATGCAAGTCTAAATGGCACAGTGATTGACCAGGTGAATGAGTTTGTGTATTTAGGATGCATGTTTGACAAAGAAAACAAATTAGATGGTAAAATTAGCAGGAGAGTGAATTCTTCATTGAAAGTCATAGCTGCTTTAGGAGGTTTTCACAGGAACGATGGGTTCTCAGGAGAATCCCAAACAGATGTGTATGAAAGTATGGTTGTTCCTACTCTGATGAATGGCAGTGAAACCTGGGTACTGCAGAAGAAACCCAGCAGTCTTTTGTGTGCTGGGGAGGTGCGTTACTTATGTAGAGTTTGAGGAAAGACATGGTCTGATCATGTGAGGAATGAAGATGTGTTGCAGTTGTGTAATGTGAAGCAAAATGCTGTTAGCAAGGTGGAGACTAATATTCTTAGGTGCTTTGGCATGGGCGGCTCATCAGATGAAGCAAGTGAAGCGCCGCCTCACTAGAAATTTTTTTCCAATAAAGAAAATTTTATATCTGTAACATATATTGCGCCTTTAATTGTACATCTGAACAAAACATTGTAATTCGTATTCTGATTCGTGAATCTGCTTAAAAAATGATTCAACCGGAGAATGAATATTTGTTTATGAGCATTAAATTTATAAAGTTTGAATACTGCTTTTACTAAGAGGTTGAAATGACCATGCTTTGAGCGCATGAGAGGCGATTGCAGCAAACCGTGTGAACATGGGACAAGCCTGTCTCAGATCATGCAGATCATGACTTCCAGCGAGGTCCTGAGGCGACAGTTCACACCGCTTAAAATCGGCTGGCATCTTTGTTTCTATTGGAGGACGCAATCCAATGGGAGCAGGCAGACCTGAACTGATGACCTCAGCAAAGTCACTCTTTGAGGCACCGACAACACATTTCGCCTCAGCGCGCAGTGACTACGTATGTCTACTACATGCCCACAAAGATTTTTCGTCAAGTGTACAGTGTATTTTCTATTTGTACATTAACTTTATGGAATGTGTAGTAGCTAGTTAAATGAGAAATGCACTGAAATTTTCCATTTTATTATTAACTTTAATAAATTTAGATTTATTTGTAACAATAAAAAGATAATAATCTTTAGAACTGAACTTATTCATAAAAAATAAACTGAACACACTCTGTTGGGGAAAAACCAGATTCTCACTGGTGATAATCTACTCTGATTTCTTCCATGCTTCAGTTACTTGATGTTTTCCCCGAGACATACAGAAATGTACTTTCAGCTTGACTTCTCTGGCACACCATTGCCACAGGCCAGGGCCTTAATTTGTGACCAGAATTACATGCACGATGCAACATTACCGACAGACCTGTGACTTTTATTCTGACTCAGAAACACTTTGTGAGACAGTACTTTCTTTATTACAATTATGTACTTCAAAGTTTTCGAGGAGCGGATGTTCGATTAGTGCTGTGCGTGATGCAATGACCACTCATTAACAATCGTTAGAGAGAGAGAGAGAGAGAGAGAGAGAGAGAGAGAGAGAGAGAGAGAGAGAGAGAGAGAGAGAGAGAGAGAGAGAGAGAGCATTTTGTAGCAGGACGGGTATGTAATGCCACATCTATGAACTTATCGGGCAAAGAAAATTTAGAGATCAACAGCAAGAGCATAGCTATAAATAATTTTTGAATACATACTTCATGACATCAAACTTTTAAAATGGACCTCATTCACCTCGCATTGCACAATGGGGACGATGTTCGATAGTTGCAGATCAGCAATAATTTGCTTACATAAGTTTTCCCACTGCGTAACATGAAATTACATTGCTAGAGCTCGGGAACATCACAATTTTTCTCATATTTATTATTGACATGCATAACTTTTGCTCATCGTGTAGTTGCAAATAAATCCTGCCACATAAAATGTATAGAGGAAGGGATAACTTTCTATAAGTTTCCTCTGAAAAGGCAGAAACTGTTAAAGGAATGGCTGCATAAATGCATAAAAAGGAATCATCATGATTTCCATCCCAATGTGCATTCCAGAATATACACCAAACACTTCAACGAGAAAGATTTTGATTATTGTGCCTGTTCTTTAATATTTGATTAAAAAAAAAAAAAAAGAAGGGACAGAGAATACGAAACACAAACACTGATTCCATAACTGGATTGGAAAGTTGCAAATTAAATTCTATGTTCTTTTCCAAAGTATGAAACATATACAGTATTGAACCAATTATCCAGACTCTTCAAAACTGGACTTGTCTGAAAACCAGACCTTTTTGCAAAATTTGAATTTTTTTGCGATATTT
Organism: Macrothele yani; assembly: GCA_039090855.1. Classification (NCBI taxonomy): domain Eukaryota; kingdom Metazoa; phylum Arthropoda; class Arachnida; order Araneae; family Macrothelidae; genus Macrothele; species Macrothele yani. The sequence goes on along the minus strand of CM077024.1, from coordinate 137,193,811 downwards.
CTTTACCTTTAGGTCCAGGTGTTCCATGCCGAAGCTCAGCCTCATATTTCAGTCATCTCCAGCTGATTGTCCATACCCTTTAATCTCCCCATCGTATGTACATATATGTATTCAAAACAGCGTTTTAGAATAATTCAAGACACATTTTCCTTTCCCACCATTTCAGCAGGCATATATCCAACTTCACCCTCCTCCCACCCTATCTCCTCCCCCCTCCAAGGAACAGTCAGCAGAAACCCAAAGCCTCTTTCTTCCAGAATAACGGAGGCATTATTGTCCGACAAAGCGCGCATCAAAGTTCGGTTTCCTCAAGTAAAAAGAGAAGCATTTCCTTTTTCAGCTGACGACATCACTATTCTCCCTTGTGCTGGTGACTGCTTTTGGAAGAAAGCCAAAAAATATTCAACACACTATTCGTTGATCATTGTTGTGACGTCATAGGCTGGTCGGGAATACTTGCAACTTCCCTGTGAAGAGAGGAAGAAAGAATATGGAGACTCACTTCGTTTCGGAAAATTAGGTCAATCACCAGAGTAGCAGAATGTAGACATACATGCGTACGCGGATAGTTTTGAAATTATTGGCAGATTTTGCAGATAGTTTTTGCTTGTAGATTAAAATAAAAATAAAATTGTTATTTACCACAATTAATGCATTTACTAAAGGCTTTACTCAGATTAATGTACTTTATTTAAAATTGAACCTTCATTTATTTTTCACATCTTCTGAGTTCATTTGTTTTTACAGAGGATTTTGGCCTCTAGATTTTATCAAGGCCTGTACTCAAAGTATAGGAACTGTATCATAGATTTCTTTTACACAGAAGGAATTTAAAATCTTTTCCTTATGCATTTTGTAAGTCTAGTATTTTTTAATTAAGTTGTTGAAAATGCTACTTATAATTTTTGAAGGTTCATTCATGGAACTGTTTTTCTAGATATAAAAACTTTCTTTAATTAGTCTCTTGTTTTTATGAGGTTCATAGTCCAAAATTTTATTATTTTACCATAAAGGTCTATTTTGCACATGTTGCTGCACATTCAGTTGTATTAATGTACTTATTTTGTCTTCTTTGGAATATTTAATGTTCTAATAATTATTTAATGTTTTATTATTCTTTTTTAAATTATTTTATTTTTGTTGTGGTTTGCGCTTTTCAGGTTTGCAGCAAGTTTTCTGCTTCAGTGGTTGTGTATGCAGATACATTTTATTTTTATACAACTCTGTCAATCACTTTGTTTCGTGGGTCAGTGCTCTGTGGTTCATGCTTATTCCGCGATACTACCAAAGTCTCACGTGTAATGTCAAAACATCCAGGAGATCAGGATGCGTGAGTTCATCCTTGTACAACGCGCTCGGAAGCGGGGCGGAGTCTGCCGCATATTTACGTAAACAATACAGCTTTTTATCGAAGAAATAACAGCGGCGACTGGGAAATACGATGTTTCATGCCCGGAAGAACAAATCTCATAAGCAAGGAGTCTTTCAACCTTTGAAGGCCAACTACATTACATGATGATAATTGACGTGCTTGAAGTGTTAAGGAAAAAAGTGACCAAGAACTTTCGGGTAAGTGATTGGCTATTTAATGATATGTCATTAACAAATTATATTCAACACATATTTCTTTCTTCTTTTTATAGAGTGAAGGTTTAACGACCACTGTAAGCAACTCAATAGGCTATATAAGCAGTCACTTGTCCCTAATTTAGGGCCACTGGTTGCAGGGAAGGGAGAGAACCAGTGCCGTAAGACAAACACAACATCCATGTCTGACCAGAGTTCGAACTTGGACCCTTCCCAGACGAATGGTTATAAGCCAGTGCTTAGATCACTGTGCCACCAGGGAGATGACATAGATTTTAGCCAGCTTTCATCAACACTGATGGTGTACGTGGGAATAAGTTTTTCATTTTTACTATTATGTGCAATGTGAAAACATTTGTTAACGGAAATATAGCTTTGGGTGGCAGACAAAATTAAGTGGTCAGGCAGCCCAGTTAAAAGGCTCTAGGGAGAACACTACTATCTGTCTTTCTAACCACAAAGGAATACTTACTGCCTTTCACATCAAAGCAAGGTATTCCAAGAAGATGGCTTTTAGTATGTTGCAAAGTGCTTCATAATTACTGCACTGTATGAAGTGCACTGATAGTGCATAGTGCTTCATATCAGTGTCCTTATAACCAGTGTACCATCCTAGATACTAGAACCATGTGTATACAAAATGTATAATAATTGTGCCATTTCTGGACTAGTAAAAATGAGTAAACTACCAACTTTTGGTATTCACTGGCCCTGCAGACAGTGAACTTCTTTTTTTTTTTTTTAATTTTTACCACTGCATACTATGTTTTATGTCTTACATACAGCTGAACCTCGGAAATCCGGCATCTAAAAAACCGGCAACTTCAGAAATCTGGCACTTTTGTGATTTTGTTTTCGTGAGAACATCTGACGTTTCTCCAATAACCAAGAAAATCTCTGGATGTGTCGTCTCAACAACACACTGCGAGATTATCCGATCTCAGCATGCAAATTACCGATAACCGCCAACGGGTAATATCGGGAGGTTTCTTAAATTCATCATCTCATTGGGCTGCGATGAAGTGACCTGGACCAATGAGATGACGAATTCGTGTGTACGTTTGAAATGCGTGTTGAATGTGTGACGATGATCTGTGCTTGGTTGTGGCAGTATGTGGATTCGATCGTGTAATGACATCTACATCGTCATTCATGATGTATCTCAGTAATCGCCTTCATGATGTATCGTAGTTTCGTCAGTTGAAAAACCGTAAGATCGATGTAAATTTCACAGTGGGTTTTCGTGATGTGTTGATACATAGCCCCCTTTTTTAAGTTTTTGCCCAACCATTCGCCAAATTAAATTTTTTTTCGACAGAGTATTATCATAAATATTACAAAAAGGTATTCGGCAATATTTTCGCCAAAACTTTTTTTTCCATCGCCAAAACGATTTTTTTTTTGCAAATTGTGAAGAATGCGATCGGCAGAGCAACCCTTGCATATTTATAAGGCGTAGATGCCCAAATGTTTGCGAAAGTGACCTGTTACGTGTAAGTACGTGCTTTACGTAACGCCCGTTACACAATTTTTGGATAGCCTCAGGAACACAGAATTTTCATAAACCCAACACTTTTCTGGGTCCATTGATGTCAGATTTTCGAGGTTTTACTGTATTAGTACTATTTGCACGAATACTAGGGTGCCCCCCCCCCAAAAAAAAAAAAAAAAATTAAATATTTTGACACCTACCCCTAAAAAATTTTGTTTGGTGTACTTAAGATCTCTTGTAAAATTTCAGCTTAAAAAAAAATATTTAGAGGTCCCTCAAGGTCGCCAAAAAGTTTAAAAAATAGTTTCAATTCGATAATTTTTTACAGTTACTTATGAAATTATTTTTTAAATATATTTTTTATTTAAAATGTTACATGCTTTTAATATGTAGTTTCTAAAAAATGTACTCTATTGGTAATATTTAGTGTAGAAAATATAAGAAAAATTATTAAGAAAACGACAAAAAACAAACTTTATTCAACATTGCAAAATGCAATATAAAAAGAATGTTTTACAGCAAAATTCACCTGTCAAGTTTAACAAGATAATAAAGAGAAAAATATTGCCTAACATTCTATAAATAACATAATTAATCATTTTTACATATCTTGAAGATCTCTACGGTTGCACTTCGCAAAGTCCTTTCTATGCATTTCAACTACCTGCAATAAATAATGTTTTTGTTCTTCATCTTTTGTTGCATCATTAAAACTTTCGATTAATGCTATGCCTCGCTCAGCACAGTCATTAACACATGGCAAATGTTTAACAATTTCTTCAGCTTCTTTAAAAGATTGTGTTTCTGGCCATTTCTCAACAGGCATGCTTAGGAAGCTGTCGTCTATTTGTGCAGTGTGAAAGAAGCTGCGAGAGATATTTAAGTCATCAAATTCTAAAGAAAGTTTCTTAAATAGGTGCAAATTCTTTTTCACTGATTTTACTAACTAACATATATTTCTCCTTGGCACTAAGAAGTGTTGAAAACAAACAAAGAGTGGCAAGCTCTTCACTTAAATACCAGGAGTGACGTAAAATCATCTTTAATCCTGTTTTGCATAGTTGTATATCATCATATTCATGCAATCTTTGTATCAGTAAAATGTCGTTCACTGGTGCATCTACAATAGACTGACATCTGTACCATGATTGAATGTATATGCATACAACAAACCGATTGAACCTTTGAAGGCCTTGAAATTGTTGAGGTGTCAATTGTCAAATAAAGGTAACTTGATCACGCTAGTTACGTTAACTGAAAACTTTTACAAAAAGTTCGTAAGTTGGAAGCTTTCGACCTTATCTTAGGTCTTTATCACGCCAATGGAGGACTAAGATTGTTTTTTCTCCAGCAGTAAACCTTGAAAAGAGATTGGTCCTCAAATGCAAATCCCTGGCAGCCAACCATCCTCATACAGTTGTCTCTACTTAAAACTTCATCCACAACCTTCCTAATTCCTTTTCTCCTTGTGATAAACTGTATACTCTTGATGTAGAATCTTTGTTTCCCTCTGTACCATATTTTGATTCCTACATGCTCCTCATGAAGAAATTGATTCTTCATTTTGAACCCCCCGGTCCTCTTATCAAAGATCTTTACGATTGTTTCCACACTATTCATCAACACAGTTGTTTTGTTTTCAACAAAATTGTGTATAGGCAACAATCTGGTCTCCCCATGGGCTCACCTCTTTCCCCTCTGCTTGCTGAAATCTACATGCAACATATTGAAGTTTCCATCATTCCTCTACACCCTTTTCAACCTTCCCTATGGTTAAGATATGTAGACGACATTTTCATTAGCTGGCCACATTCCGAGTCTGAACTACAGATACTGATAAACTCCATTACGGAAAAATTTCCTTCCATTAAGCTCACTATATCTAAGGAAGTAAATCACAAAATTGATTTCCTGGATGTATCTATCTGCAGAAACGCTGATCTCTCCATTACTCGTTCCGTCTATCGAAAACCTTCTGCGGCCACTAACATCATTCCCTACAAATCTTGCACCCTGCATCTCTACAAGCTTGCAGCATTGAAGTCCTACATCCACAGGGCTCATATCATTTGCAACAACCAACTCTCTCTTCAAGAAGAACTCTCCAAAATTTCTACAATAGCCCTCTCCCATGGTTTCCCTGCTGTTACAGTCAACTCCCCCATAAAGAAATATGAAAACCATTCGAAAATCGAATGCCTCCTTCCTCACAAGAAAGAAGACCTGAAATTCTGTGGTTCTGTTCCTTACCATCCTTCCTATGCTTATAAGTTACAGATTCTTTTTAGAAGTTTTGGTTACCATCTTGCCATTAAATCTACCCCAAACATCTTGAAACTTCTACAAAGGGATAGGGACAAAGTTGAAAGCCTGAACCTCCCAGGAGTTTACTGCATTCCTATCTCTTCTTCTACTGGGGATAACTTATACATTAGAAGCACATACAGGAGCATTAACCATAGAATTTTAGAACATAGAAAAGATGTTTCGAAAGCCAATCCTAATACTGCCTTGTCTATTTTGACAATGGAAGACACATCTGCAGTTCCCCACTGGAACGAAGCAAAACAAATTGCTTCTTTTGACAATCGTTTTGCCCTCCGTTACCGTGAAAGCATAGAAATTATTTTCAACTCAATGACTTGCAACTCCGAATCTCCTCTCTACATTCCGTTGATCTGGAGATCAATTCTAAGTTTTGGCAACAAAAATAGGAAAAATTCAAATGTAGAATCTGGCAACAATCTTAGTCCTCCATTGGCGTGATGAAGACCTAAGATAAGGACGAAAGCTTCCAACTTACGAACTTTTTGTAAAAGTTTTCAGTTAACGTAACTAGCGTGATCAAGTTACCTTTATTTGTTAATATTGTTACGTGTTTTGCCCATAATCGTCAGGTGTCAATTGTATGATAGATTCATTTCCATCAAACAATAGTTCAATTTTTAATGAATAAATGACTTTTGCCATCCATCTAGCTCTGTGGAGAGCACCTGGTTTCCGAATAATATTGTTCGCATCTATTCCAATCATAAGAGCAGAAAGATTTAATAGTTCTCTGTAATCATCTCTAGGAAAGTGTTTAGCAGCTGTCTGAAGTTGATTAGTAATAAAAAATTTCAAAGTGTCGGATGCTGCTATCAATGGTGTTGTTTGACATTTTGGGTTGCGGTGGTTAAGTTCAATCCATTTTTCTCGAAATCTTTTAAACATAAGAATTTCGGGTCCACTCGACGGTCCAAAACATACCTGAAATATATCTGAAAGTAACACTTCAAACATGTGATGTCTACAGGCTAACCACAGAAGGCTTTTTCCTATTTTATTTTCAAGAAGAACACATGTTCCTTTGAACTTTCCAGTATTTGAGGAGGTTGTGTCGAAGCACATACCAATAACCTGAGAATCACATTTCCATGACTGTAAGAGTTCAAGAACTGCATTAGCTGCTGCTTCCCCTGTACCAGATAACAGCTTAGGAATTCCAAGGAGTTTTGTACTACTATCTTTTAGAGAGGAAACTAACACTGGTATACGGTCTACCTTTCTTGTTTCACTTAATGATAAATCAGGTAATAACTTTCTGTCCCAATGAACTACTGATTTTGAGACATTAAACTCCATTTTTATCTGTTGCGCAGTTTCACTACGTAAGCGTTGACATTCACGATGAACAGTACTTTTTGAAATAATTACTGATTTTAAAGTTTCAATACTCTTTGAACAGTCTGCTTCACCATCACCACCACCAGCCATGTTTAAGACAGATGCAACATTGTTGACTTTTTTATACTTATATTATTTCTATCAAAAGCAGCAGCAACTTTTGGTGTTATGACAGACCTTCGACTTTGTTCATCTTTACCTGTATGCTTCTCACGTAATAATTTTTTTTTGTGGTGTAATTTCTGCAGCATATTCATCATCAGAGTCTTCTTTAGAGTTTTCACTTTCAGTCTCAGTCTCATCCATTGTTGACGTAGAAGATGCAGTAGATAAAGCAAAGGAATTCTGAGATGAAGCAGCTTCTTTTAATCGCTTTGCAAATTTTTTCTGTCGTTCAGCTGATCTTTTCTCACGTGTACAAAGCTTTCTGTCCAGAGATCCAATACAACCTGTCCTAGATTGTCTTTGTAATCTGAGAAACTGACGATCCTCTTCATTTTTAATAAGCTGTTTCGAATTAGCGTGACTTATGTCAAATAACATATCCAGATTTTCACTATACATTATTTGATTCTCTTGGTCTTTTGCATTATTCCTTTTTTGAACTCTCATTAAGCCTACTTGTTTGCCATATAAATCTTTAATCTTTTTTTAAGATATGCTGCTTTATGTCTTATTGGCAACCTTGATTTTTCCCAAAATGGTACAATGTTATTGTTTACAAGAACAGCACTATCACTGATTGAAAGCTTCTTAGTACAGTGAAAGTACACAAAATTGGTCATAACATCTTTTCCAGATGGCAGACGTTAACCTGTTATTGATTCAGTAGGATATCCAATAAGCCATACATAATTACTACTCCTAGTTTGTTTTGCCATTATATTAAAAAGAAACCCTTAAACAAATTTCTCTTCTGGACAAAACAGAAAAAGGCAACACATACAGTAAAAATATCTCAACAAACAGCAAAAATACCCATCTCAACAAACTGCAAAAGGCAACACATACAATAGAACAAACAACAACACATGTGCAATAAGTGATGTTAGTGGTTACGGTTAAAGTTTAAAGCTACAGTTAAGGTGCAATAAGTGATGCCAGTGGTTACGGTTAAAGTTTAAAGTTACAGTTAAGGTGCAATAAGTGATGCTAGTGGTTACAGTTAAGGTTTAAAAATCATATATAAATATATAATTGCACTACAGAAGCAGCTTTTAATTATGTTTTTATGTTTAATTATGCTTTTTATTTTATTTTTTGTTATATAGATACTAAAAATTTATTAATAATGAAAATAAAATATATAATTGATCATCACTTATGCATTTGATTAAAATTCCCGATTTTCACATAAATCAGTGTAGCTTGTGTGACCTTGAGGGACCTCTTAATCTTTTCCAAATGAGCTCTAACTTCATATATTTTAATAATAGGAGTAGAAGAAACTTTTCAGAGGGTGAGATCCACCTTTTTTAAGAAAAAAATTTTTCACATTGAATTTTGGGACACCCTAATGAATACACATGCACATTCTGTTATAAATTTATGATATACAGCTCCGGTGAAATGATACATTATTTTTTACATAAACTGTAAATATGTAAGTTTTTTTTGGGTTTTGTTTTGCACGGACTAGTAGGCATTTTGGCGGACCAGTGATCTGCAAATTCGAGTGGTCTGCTGGGCCTGTAGAAGACTTATTTATAATTCTAACATTGTAAGGAGAAAGAGTTACACAAGTACAGCAAGGAAGCAATGGCAACTACTCCAATTTCACTGCATTACTTCTCATGCATTTACAGCACTCTAATGTAATTTGATGTGAGTCATGCAGATCAGTCAAAGTATAAGCTTTTTTTCCTTTAACAACTCCCATTCCCGTTTCTTTTCATTTCTAATGAACAACATGCGACGTACTCAGCTAACATTGTCAGGAATCACAATTTCATCTCAACGAGCAAGATAGAGAGAGACAGCCAGGCATTTTCATGTAGGACTTCCATCCACAGAGAAGGTTTAGGCCCAAACCACCTACAGCGAGTCCACCTTTTGGACAGGACACAGAAACAGAAGGAGTGAGAGTAAGTCTACTGACTTTGACAGAACAGTTTGTAAATAAGAGGGAGCACAGTAGATGGTGCCACTCTACAAGTACGATGTTGCTCATAGAAGGGTGAGAGAAAGTCAAGGGGAGTAGGAATGGATATCCAACGTAATCAAGGGGACCAACCCGGGGGTCGTCATTTAACGTACTTGTCCGATGCTCTGCGGATATTCAGCGATTGTTAGCAAATCACACAATCTCTGGAAGATCAGCCCAGGATTGAACCTGGGGACCCTAAATTGACAGTCTGCCTCGCTAACCAGTAAGCCATCCACAACTCTAACGAGCAGGATATCATGTTCTGAAGTTCTTTGTAATAATAGTTGACCATATCTAAATATTGGTACTATGAGGGGTGGAATGGTCCTCAAATAATATTAGGTGTGCAACTTAATTCTCGGTCTCTAACCACAAACGATCATAGAACGGCGGCAAATGCAAGTAGCTGTGTGTGATAATGGCTGATTGCAGCGCCATCCAACAGCTTTCCAGACAACCGTAACCGCCCACAGCTGTAGTGACAGAAGGGACGAAAGTTGATGGTGAAAGCAATGTCGTTTGAGAAGAAACATTTGAGGCACTGCCTCCTGTTCGCGTTTCAGCGGGAAAAAGTGCTGCGGAAGCCCAGCAAATGATCTGTGCTGCTTTGGGTGAGGCTGCTGTGTTCTACAGTACATGTAAGAAATGGTTCCAGCAGTTTAAGCAGGGAAATTTCAATCTCTGTGATGCAGAATGTCTGGGACAGCCACAGAAAGTTGACGATGAGGAACTGGAACAACTGTTCGATGCGGATCCCTGTCGCACATAGTCAGAGCTCGCCTAGGAACTCAGAGTAACACTGCAAGCCATTGCAAAGCGCCTGCACAAGCTTGGACGGATTCACAAGGAGGGCCGTTGGGTGCCCCACCAACTCACAGCTGCAAACAAGTCTAGGCGCTACGATGTTGCTCTGTCCTCTTCAGATTCAAGAAGAAGGTTTTCCTCCACAAGATTTTGACCTGTGATGAGAAGTGGATCCTCTTCGATAATCCTAAGCGGCGCAAATCGTGGGTTTATCCAGGTCAGCCTACCAGCAGTACCACCAAACCGAATATCCATGCCAGGAAGTTGTTGCTGTGCATATGGTGGGATCAGCGCTGTGTCATACACTATGAGTTGCTCTAACCTGGTGAAACGGTCAATACTGAGCGTTATTGTCAGCAACTCATTCGCGTGAGTGATGCACTGGAGGCAAAAAGGCCATACACCAGCAAGGGCAGAAGGTCGGTTCTGTTGCTTCAGGATAATGCATGTCTTCACACTGCGAAAATGACTTTAAACACGATTACCGACCTGGCATTGAAGATTTTGTCCTACCCTGCATATTCTCCAGACTTCGCCCTGTCGGATTATCACCTCTTTCGCTCCCTGCAACATCACCTGAGTGATATGCACTTCACTTCTGTCGAGGAGGTCCACACAAGTATTGATGACTTTAACAACTCAAAACAGCCCTCTTTTTTCCGCAGTAGCATTCGGCAGCTCCCTGACCGATGGCTCAAATGTATCCAACACGACGGGGATTATTTCCCTGATTAGGTACATATTCAATTTGCTATAATTTGCTGTCAACGTATTGTGCCTATGGCCGAGAATTAAGTTGCACACCTAATAACTGCTTTGTGGTATATTTACCAGCTGCTTAAACTTGGTATGACATTATTTCCAAATAATGAAACAAGGAAATAAATGGAACTGCAGTGTTATACTTGGTGCGGTGTTATTCTCAAAAAATAAATAATAAATGAAAGTAAGTTTAAGTACAGATATCAAATTATTGCTTAATTAAGGACAGGCATTCAAGACAATGTAGATATCTGTACTTTTTTTATCACAAGAACAACAAAATATATATGTAGAAAATATGTTTTAATTTGTACATTCTGATCAATTTTCTAGTCATAATAATAAACAAAAAAGTTACAAAATTATTAAGTAAGTGCAGAATTGTGTGCAAAGAATAAAATTTTAAAACATACCAGGTAGATCTGTCTGTACATGCTGATTTGATATTCTAAATAAAATGGTAGCATCAGAAGCTTTAGATGATGGAACTTTTGAGCCAGAGCGTATAACTACCAGACTCTGTCAACCAAGCATGTGTGCATTAGATGCATCTCTTATTTGCATACAAAAGTTACCTTCATCAAAAAAGGAGAGGTAAAATTGATCAGAAAGTTGAAAAAAATATCATGCAAAATTCAAAGGGCATCAGAAACTAGTTTTTCACAGACAGGAGATATTAACAAGCATGCGCATGATAAATGATAGATCAAAAGAACAACATATATTCACAATTTTTTTTTTTATTTTAAGGACTACTATAGTTTTTCACTGAGCATTTGACTCGGCTTCATCGAGACAAATGGAGCATAAATATTTATATTATTGTGACATCACTGTTCTGATGGTCTCGGATTTTGGAGAGTTATTTCCACATATCTGAAACAGAGTGGATGTCATGTCACTGACAAGTTGTGAAGCCTTTGCAAAACTGCTAAAATTTTCACTAGCCAACGTGGCTAGTGGAATAAAAATTTTACTAGCCAAATGACAAAATCTACTGGCCATGCAAAGTTAAAATAAAAAATAATAATAATTCAGTAACGTCTCTACTTACATTTCTATGAAATTAAATGGGTGAATCTTTTTTTTTTTTTTTTCCTTTTCTTTCTAATGAGAGACCCGTCCCTCATTAACTTCATAAAAACAGCTGCAGAGCAGTTACTGCATAAGATCATTAGATTAATTGCAAATACTGCATATGCTTTTGTTCCAAAATGATTGATATTTTGACAATTTATTTTCAGTGTTGTAACATCATTACTCTTACTATCTTAATTCACACATACATAATTTTTTTTCCAAGAGGCCATTCAAGTTAGATGTCTAATTTCTATAATAATATTCAAAACAAAGGGACAAAAGCTACGATATATATACATAAAGTGGCACTAATAATGTTGATACAATTTACCACTGATATGTACTGTGTCTTATCTTCCCAGATCACAATTGAATAGCATTTTGATGATCAAAATCTTCAACTGAAGGGTCATTGCATCTAATCATCATTAAGTCATTTAAAGTGTCACTATTCAGACATGCCAAATTACTCATTTTTATGAAGTTCATTGCTGAAGACACACTCACAAGGATCAGTATTACATGGCATTAGATGTAGCAGCTGCATCATATTAAAAACATTGCCATAACAGTGTTTCTTTTTGTTCAGCATATATATGCTAAACAGAGATTCAAAGATAATTATTTTACCTGTAGAATACACTATACTTTGTGCAAGGTATACCATGGCAAAGGTTGCTTTAGTAACCTTGGCCCTTTGGTTGCTCCAGGCTGATCCATCAGCAGATTAAGTTTCTCTCGAAGCCCACCTTCACTTACATTCCTTTTCGAAGCAGCTGCAGAAACACGGGTGAGAAAACTGAATTCAATATTCATTAACAAGTGGGGGAATAGTTAGACAAAACAGTTGCTGACCTGGGGGGAAAAATCTACTGATCATCATTGGCTACTATACACTGAGTGGCCACTTTATTATGACCATCTGACAGTTTTAAGCAAATAAGCTATGGCTGCACGCCGTTGCTGCCGGAGGGTGAGGCTAGTATAAAAAGTGAAAGCTTAGTGCTAGCGACAGTAGGAGAAGTGATTTTTGGGTGACGAGATGGGTAAAAAATGCGATTTGATGGACTTTCAATGTGGGATAATTGTAGGAGCTCAGAGCCATGGAGCGAGTATCACCGAAACCGCTGCATTTGTGAAATGTTCCAGAACAGCTGTTGTCAAAATGTTTAATGACTGGACTGTCAGTAAAAAAAATGGGTTTCTACGTGCAACGTGTGGTCGGCATCGACTCGTGACTGCTTGGGCGGAACGCAGGGTTCATTCTAGGTGTTTTTCGCAGGGCAGAGCACCCTGCCCGCCCTCACGCAAAAATTATGCACCCTTACTGCCCTTTAAATTTTGAAAAAAATCCCATCCTGACCACCCTAAAATGGAAACTACAAAATGCGTGTGCGGACCTGCCCTAATCAATCCTACACTGCTGTGCAACCAAAATAGCGCACCCACTCCGTATTAACCTCTCGTCTACGTCTAGAAAGTCGTAATGACCCTTGTTGGTTAGGATTCCTAGGAGACGGGAACTGATAAGATACCATCACTTATTATTTGTTTTTCTATGCCGGCAGGGAAGGAAGGAAGCGTGCGATTGAAGACAAAAGGACCTGCCCTCTGAACTACTGGGGGAGGAACGAGTTTGTACAAATTACTGACAAAACAGGCGACCAGTATTTGCTCCCTCTACCCCCCCTACTCTGTCTCTTCATCCCCTCCTATCGCTCCCACCCTTCGTGTTCCCCTCCCCAGCCGGCCTACAGGAAATTTGTACGATCCTAAAAACCTCTCTAAGGTAGCCATCAGTATTTTAATTAAAACCTTCGGTCAATACGGCGGGTGCCGCAGATTACTTTAACCCTTGCAGATTGCTTTCACAAAGTTTCAAAAGTTTATATTATTTATTTCATTAACTATTTATTAAACTCAACCCCAGGAACAAACACAGCGCAACACGGCTACGCCCGTCGCAGTTTTTTGGAAAGGTGCGCAGACTTGTTTTTTCTGACTATTTCTTTAACATTCATTGTTTTTAGTATTCCTTTCAATTTTAAAGCAAAGGAAGGGACATTTTTGCGCGATTTTAACGTTGGATCCCGCTTCCAGACAAGCGTCGACAGATCAAGTAACAATTGAATTTTGAAGATGTAAATCAGTTTTTTTGGTGTAAATATGACATGGATGGTAAGCCTCCTACGTAAACTTCGTGCCCGAATAGAATCAGCTATTTTGGCAGATATGTCAATATTGTCTTTCCTATTTAAAACATTGATGCACGGTGCATTTTGTGGGACAATGCAGAGAAAAGAGGTAAAGTTTGGAAAATTGTCATTTCCCCTACAAAGTGCAATGAATGTATTGGTTTGGCCTACCATCAAAGGTGCCCCGTCAGTAGTGATCCAAACAAGCTTCCATAATGGCAGATTTAATTTTTGGGCGAATTCCGTAAATATATTAAAAACACCTTGAGCCCGAGTTAGTTAAGGTTGGGGAGGGAGTCTGGCTGATTTATTCTATCATCAGGTCTGAGGGCAGTCCGTATGGAACAACATACACCAGCGCGATAAAACAAATGATCGGCCGTTTGGCCACTCCTGATCTAGTGTACAGATCAAAAATTTGAGATGTACTTAAAAATTTATCCTCTAAATTACCATGAATAAGTTTCTTGTTACTGACAGTTAGAGGAAGCCATTAATTACTACATCTAATCTAATACCACCACATTTAACACACATTATTTCTTCCAACAGTTTTCATTATGTCTGCAGGGGGACGAACAGGATTTCAAACATTTTTTAAAAGTTAAAAATTTACTAGATGGTTTTTAACTTTCAAAAAATGTTTGAAATTTAACATAGTTGTTTGCTACTTTAACATACTAGTAAGAACACGTTTTTATGTTAAAACTTACTAGGTGGGTTCCTTTAATATTAGGAGTTTTTTTTATTTTACCTTTCCTCAATTCAATGAAGTTAGAAATTGATCATTTCAAAAACTTTTGATTGAGACACTTATTGCAGACTGTTTTCAGATTATTTTAAATACTTACACTTTTGATCACCTCAAAAGAGAAACAAAAATCATGATTTTGTCAACTTAGGAAATATGGTCAGATGAGTCAATGATTTTGTATTACCAATGCTACAACCATACATGAGACTGCTGAAGGAAAAAAAAAGCTGAACTTTTTTAACTGCACGGGTGAAAAATAAGAACGTACTGTGAAACAGCGTGAATATAAACACGGCAAGAGCAAGATCAAATTGTGCACTGAAATTTATTATGTAAATATTAAGCTGGAGCACACCACTGCATTCAAAATATATAACCCCCCCCCTCATTTGACAGCAACATAAGATAAACGTAACATCGTGGAGAAAAAAATTACGATTACCAGTGAAATCTACGCTCTGTCCAACTTCCACTTTAGGAAAGCTTTTCTCCATTTTGAAGCTGAAAAACATGTATTTATGGAATAAAATTATATTTAACAACACTACTGGGTAGAAGAAACATCGCTATGAAAAAAGGATTACGATTACGGGAGAAACCTTTAGTCCATCTAACTTCAGTTTCCGAAAGCTCTGAAAGTCGGAATTCCGCCCACTGACGGAAAACCACCCCACCACCATCACTACCTCTACCAATCTCTCCCAAATTTCTGTTCAGTTCCGCATCGATCTCGAGAACCGTCAAAATAATGATGGAAAAGGCGGAATTCTTCGAATCAGCTGAAGAATCTCGTGCCTGAAGATCACAGAGAAATTTTCATACCAAGTTCCGTTTTCGGAATTTTTCTTCCATTTTCAAGCTGAAATGCAAATAGTTATGGAATAAAATTATATTTAACAATAATACTGCACAGAAGAAACCTCGCGAGAAAAAGAAATCAAGATTACAAGAAAAAATTTCATTCCTCTAACTTCCGTTTTCGAAAGTTTTGAAAAACGAAATATCATCATATCCAGACTTAAAAAAAGACCCCCCCCCTAACTAATCCTCCAAAATTTCTCTTCAGTTTTGCATCAATCTCGAAAATAACCTAAATGATGAAAAAAAAAAAAAATTCTGCGAATCCGCGGGAGAATCTCATGTATGTACAACTTATATAATACAGTGTTCGAATTACCCAGTGGTCTGCTGGCCATTGGCTAGTAAAAATTCCATCGGACCACTGAAAATTTTATGTTACTGCCCCGGGTGGCCAGTAAGCTTTTATTTTTATTTATTTTTTTCAGTTTGTTTTTGAATTTGTAAGTTTATAAGGAATTGAACCACTGATTTCAAAGAATCCAGGCTTCACTATGGCAGTTTACAGATTTTTGAAATTCAGATATTCTACTCAAAAACTGAATATGCGAATTGCGAACCATACTTCAGTTTTCTGAAAATTTTGGACTGTAGGAAACCGAGGTCAGACTAAAATTATTTGGATTAAGACAGGCCACATTTTTTGACCAAGTGGTGACCGTAGAGTATGGATGGGACTTATATATATTGTTTCCCAACTGGAGGTTGAAGAACCATTTATGCTGTGAATTTGCTAAATTGTATTTCTGTCCACGTAGGAGAACTTCCTGTTTTTCACACCGAAGCAAGGTATTCCACGAAGGTGGATTTTTGGTATGTCGCAAAGAGATTCATTATAATCAGTGCACTTTCATCGCATAGTGTTTCATATCAGTGACCTTATAATTAGGGTACCCTCCTGATTACCAACACCATGTGTATACAAAATGTAGTATTTGTGTTATTCTGGACCAGTAAAAATGAGTGAACTACCAACTCTTGGTATATACACTGGTCAGGATTTTTTTTTTTTTTTTCTTTTAAATTTCTACCATTGCGCAGCATGTATCGTGTTTTATTTATTAGTACTATTTTCATGCGCACACACGCATTCTGTTGTAAATTTGCGATATACTAGTCCAATGAAAATGATATGTTATTTTTTTCATATACTGCAAATGCATACTTTTTTTTTTTTTTTTGCACGGACCAGTGATTTGGAAATTCGATTGGTCCACTGGCCCTGTAAAAGATTTATTTTTAATTCTAACACTGTAATATGATTTAGCAAAACTTGAAGAGCAACTGCTTGTTACTCAATAATTCTTTTCAAATATGAGCATATATCCAAGGCCCTTATGGAAACAGCAACAAAAATAGGTGGTACTAAGAACAAGTTGCATATGAACAAAATATCAGGAAAAACAAAAATGCTGATGAAAAAGAGAAGGGAGAAGAGGACAAATAAAGCTAAGATGTCACTTTCAAAGTGGAATATATAGAGCCACGCAAGACAGTATGAAGAAGTATCACTGAAGACACAAGGAAATTCAACTGTGAACTAGTGAGAAAAGCAATTGAAAACAACTGAAGCCTCAAGACAGCAAAGGGGCATCTCAGAAACGGAAGAAAACAGATAATGGCACTGTAACAACAAATAGAGCCAAAATTTTTACAAAGGTAAAATATATCTACTCAAAACTACATGAAAAAGATGATACATCTACTCTAGACATTATGAGACTGTAACAGTATCCAAGTCCCTCCAGTCCTCTCAGGAGAAGTTACACATGCAATTAAGAACATGAAATGGGGAAAAGCACCAGGAGAAGATGGAATTACCGTGGATAGTATAGAAGAAGCAAGTAGTGAAACTGAAACTAGACTCACCAAAGTTTTCACTAGATGTCTCAATGAAGGGAAGATTCCTGAAAATTGTAACAATGCTACAATGACCCTGCTACATAAAAAAGGTGACACTGAAGCTCAAGAACTACAGACCCATCAGCCTCCTATCAGTAGTTTATAAAATCTTCGCTATGGTTTTTTCACACCGCTTAAAAGTAACATTGGCCATGGCTCAACCAAAAGAACAAGCTAGATTCAGGAGTGGCTACATCACCATTAATAATATCCATGTACTGAGAGAACTAATTGAAAGAACAAGAGAATATGAACTCCCATTATGCAAGGCTTTTATTGATTATGAAAAGGCCTTTAATTCAGTAAAATCATCAGCAGTAACAATGGCTTTGAAATCCTGTGGTATTGAAAACGCATACATTAATTAGTATTATTAATAACATCTATAAAAATTCAAGTGTAAAGGTTTGGTTATTTGAGGATATGGCACCAATAAAAATTGGGAAGGGAGTGAGAAAAGGTGGCATCATATCTCCCAAACTCTTTAATGTCACATTGCAAAATGTCTTTCAATCACTGAACTAGGAAAACAAAGGGATAAAGATTAATGGAGATTATTTAACTCACCTTCGTTTTGCTGATGACGTAGCCATTTTTGCAACTACCCCTTTAGAGCTGTATAGAGTATGATCCAAGAACTTGCTGATAAGAGTAAAGAACTGGGATTAAAAATGAACGTTCAGAAGACAAAGCTGATGTACAATGCTTTAACAAGAAATGAAGATTTACAGATTGATCGGGGAAAAGCTGGAGATAACCGATACCTACATTTACCTTGGACAGCAGATATCTAGCAAAGGTCACATTGATGAAGAAATTAATCGTCATACAAAACTAGGTTGGAGAGCTTTTGGAAGAAACAGTAGCCTACAATTTTTAGGAGCAATATGCAATTATGTCTTAGAAGAAAAGTGTTTAATCAATTCATTCTTCCAGTGATTACATATGGAGCAGAGACGTGGACCTTAACTAAAAAAGGCATACAAAGACTGCAGACAACTGAAAGAGCATGGAAAGATGCATGCTTGGTGTAACCAGGAGAGATAAGAAGAGGAACTCATGGATAAGGAAAATGACAATAGTGGAAGACATGATCAGAGTAAAATCTCTGAAATGGCAATGGGCTGGACAAACCACCGATGAACAACCCAAATTTTAGACTGGATTCTAACAGACAGGTAAAGAACACGAAGAAGACCACATGGGAGATGGGTTGGAAGAAATTTGAAAGCAAGCGGGAGTGACATTGAGTTGATACTGGCAGAACAGACCATTGTGGAGTAAACATGGAGACTTTCAGCCAGCAGTGGATTGAAAATGATGTTACTATAGTATAAATATATTATGAATTTTTGCTCACTTTTTTTCTAATGAAAATCTTATTGTGTTTTACCACCTATGACTGGTAAGCAGTAAGCAAAGCTACTGCCTTTTCTCACAAAAACTGGAAAATAAAAAATAAACATATTTCTCCACTGTTTAACCATGTTTGCTTTATTTTTTCCTTGACAAAATATAGTTGCTTTTTTTACTGTACTCTTATACTTCTATTATCTGTTACTTGTATTACATGTCTTTCTCTGCCAATAAATTTATTTCTTTTAAATGCAACTTTTTAGCAAAAAATGATTGCTTCACATTTTTATTTTTCTACATTTTAATATCTACCCTATGCAATTCATGTGTTTTGTTGAGATTTGTATTACCCATGTTAGAAAACTAACTGTTTTGTAGATGAAGTTTTGATGAAAATTTTAAAATGACTAACTTGAAGTATCACTTTATTTTCCTGCTGATGGAACTTTTTTCTCTGAAGCCAAGACTATCACTTTTTTCTTTGAAGCCAAGTTAGCAAAAATTCATAATATATTTATACTATAGTAACATTTACTCTTGTCAGCAAGTTCCCCGATCATACTCTACAGCTCTCAAGGGGTAGTTGCTATCTCAATGTACCTTTAAAATACCTGACAAATGATTACACTACATGCTCTCCATTTAAACAGATCAAACATGATACAAAATTTTCCGATGTTCTTCACACAATTTTTCACTCAAACATATAGGTTTACATATAGACACACACAATTTGTACACAACGCAACAAAATCTGATAAATCACGCACTACACTGTTTATCAAATGTTTTTGTAACCGGAACCAATATTTCGGAGAAGTTTTTAAACAAGAAATGTATACGATATTTATTAGTTGCCGGTATAAATTCATCCAAATCATGTGCACATTTCTAAGAAAGAAAATAAGAGTCATCGGCAAAATTATATATTTTGGTTACTTCATTTGGAAAACGTATGCACAACTCGTTAATCAGGTATTAGCAGTTCCCATAATATGCATAAAATATCTGGGTTGGTCAATTCAATGTCCGCTGGTATATACCCTATTATTTACTGGTCATTTAAAGTGACCGATTACTAATTTGTTCCAACATCTTAATGCAAATCACAGTAATGAAGATCAGGTTAAAAATAATATTAAGCCTTACCGTTTTTTATTCACATACCTGCATTTATGTTTTATGATATAACTTTACTGCCACAAACATTATACCGTCATCTGGACGCGCTATTATTAACTACGTTACCAGCATGATCCTAGAGCACCGTATTACATTTAACAAAAGATAATGGACATCAACAGTATACACAAATATAACAACAGATTACTGTTGATCAAAATCCTAGACAGGTAGCCTCAGGCGTTTTAGACACACAAACAGCACAGCACCATATTATACTCTCGAACCGAATTCTCTTGTGAGTTTACTTCCTACCTAACATGAGAGGATTTATTTTGTAAGTATAGTATAGTAAATATATTCATATTGTGCCCAGATTGTGAACTATATATCTCTTAGAATATTTCGTGTTAATAAATATTTCCTTTTAAGCACATGAAATTATTAAATCTTCAATTTCCCTGGTCCGTAGGTATTGTTGTCAAGAGTAAATATTTTGATGATGGGAAGTAGGGTTAAAGTAGGCGTTGCTATTAGTTGGATATATACGCGTTTATAATTCGTGATTGTTTACGTATAGGTCCTCCTTCATAAAATTATGCTTACTATGCTGTGATTTCTCGGAAGTAAGTGGTTTCTGCCGAAAACGGCGTGTACCTGTTTTAATTCTGAAGAATTGATCTATTGAGTGAAGCCGCATATTTCTGGAATTCCTGTTCAACATTGAAGCATATCATCCAAAAGCGGTCATTTAAATTTTCTGTACTGTAATTAGAATAAAGATTTTAAATTTTACCGTGGTGATAGTAACTCCGGAAATATGTGGAAGCTTTAGATACACGTAAAATGGAATCACTGTAAAGAGATTTTGATCAGTGTTCACGTGAGTCAAACATTTGAAAAGCGCTGATCGAAACATTTACCAAGTGCACTTGTAAAGATTTTTTTTTTCAACTAAAAGGACGTAAAATGCGAAATTTCGTATTGAATTGCAAACGAGGTTAGAAAACTAGTTGCGATTTATAATTACGTTTTCTTCTGTTATGTAAATTGCAGATTTAGCAGGGATTTTGTTTTTACATGCAAATCTGAATTATAAACATGGACCCTAAAATAAGCTCAAGTACACGTTGATAACAACGATAGTAAATACTTTGAAAATATTAATTGCTAAACTACCTGTAATGTTGTAACAATACATTGTACAAGGCTCAGAACCCCCCATTTCTTTTTTTCAAGCTCCAGAATAAAAATAAAATAGGTATCAACATAATAAGCCATATCAATGCTAAACATAGTTATCAGTATAGAATTATACTTCCTCATTGATTGAGACTAATTAATACAGAACATTGCTTTCAATAGCAGTTTTAATAAGATAAAAGTAAGGAGAATTATAACCTAATTAAGTGCGGCATCTTGAGAAATTTTTCATTTGCAAAAAAAATGTAGATATAACTGAAAATGCAGAAATTTCATTGTGCATAATCAATTGAGTGTCAGACAAGAATGTTCAAATGTAACAACTCACCTAATATCATTATATCATTGTCCTGGGTATATATTAAAAACAAATAAATGTACTATAAAGTTGGAGCAAGCTTTGCCCGAAGTAAATTGTGATGAAGGAAAATTTGTCGTAGAACTAAATTCTTGTCATAATGATAGTAAATATGGAGCTCTAATTTATGACAGGGAAATACTAAATATGACACACAGCGTATGCATTGTGTAAACTGATCAATGCAGCTTCTTCCACATCATACTCGGTAATTAATTACACTCGTAGGCGTAACCACTCGGGGTGGGGGGTAAAGGGTGTTAGGACCCCTTCAGATTTTCAGTCAGGGTTCCCCAATGTAAAGGACCCCTCCCCATATTTTTCAGGAATATAATGCACACTTTTTTATGATCAATGTGAACCAACTAAATTTAATAATATAAGATTGTGGTTTTTCGTAGAATGCAAACACGTGTATCATGTGTACTTAATAAAACAGCGATATCAATTCCTAATAAGCAGTCAGTTCTACAACTTTGCAATTTACATTTCTGCCCTATTTATTGTAGTTTTGCAGTTGTGTTCGTTAAGTTCCACAATTCGCTAACATAGGCGCCTATGTTGTGTGTACACTTTAGATCACGCCTCAGCAACTGCTGTGCTCCTGCATGTGTGTTTTTAGGGAGGGAGTCCCAAACTCTTTCTTATACAGTATATATTGTATGTATATGTATACATA
Organism: Macrothele yani; assembly: GCA_039090855.1. Classification (NCBI taxonomy): domain Eukaryota; kingdom Metazoa; phylum Arthropoda; class Arachnida; order Araneae; family Macrothelidae; genus Macrothele; species Macrothele yani. The sequence goes on along the minus strand of CM077024.1, from coordinate 137,171,847 downwards.
TAACATGTGTATGGGTGATCGGACTCCCCGCAGATTTTGAAACATGGTTACGCCACTGATTACGTTGATTGTCCTGAACATAGCGAAGAAGGGATCTTTGGGTCCAAAGCCCCCTTGAGTGGGATTGAGTACAAATCTAAAGCGATATATATGTAAATTAAAAAAAGTTTTTTTCTCAGTAATGTTTTTTTTTTCATTTTTTGACTTTTTTAAAGATTTCGGGCTTACTCCCACTATTACTATTGAAATATCCAACTCAGTGTTTAGATTAACCATTCTCCAGTATATCTTATTGACAAACATATCCCTTTGTATGTCTGAGTCTTGTGATGTACAAACTGTCAAATTTTTTGTGTGGAGATGTAAGTTTAGAAAAGTTTAAATCTGTGTTTGTGGGGTTTTTACATGGCAGGCATCTGCTGTCATCACAGACACATTGGGAAAATTAGCAGGGAAGAACAAAATAGAATATGTAATGGGTAAATGTGTACTTTAGCAACCTAAATAATTAGGTGGAAAATTTCAAGAAATTTAAAAAAAAAAGGATATACATATTTTAAAATATGTAATTTCATGTGAAATGTCGAAAAAATTTCAGCCTTACAAGGCATTTTAAAGATTTTTACCATAAAGTTTACCTTTAAGTACAGGATGTCAACACATGCTACGGTGTACTTACTCCAAGTACCGCTGCATCATCGAAACGATCTTTTGTTCATGTTACAACGACCATTGTATGGGTGGAAAACAGATCTGATCATATGTAGAGGATTTTAGGAAGGGAGTGTCTGACCCCAGGTCTTAAACAACCCTTAGAAATAGGAAGCTAGGAGATTTGGGCAAGAGTAGCCAATAGGAAAGTGACACGGAAGCGAGGTAGAAATGGGGAGGAAGACGCCCTTATTTATTACTGGGGGCCAGTACCTGTGGTCCGACGGCTTAACGTGCCCATCCGACGTACGGTGGGTGTTTAGTGGTTCGAACGTTCGTACCTGCCCAGGATCGAACCTAAGGTTATCTCCATGGCAGTCACGAATGCTGCCCAAGGGTGAAAAACAACTAGATAGGTAAATCTTTGCATCTCACAACAATATGCTGTGCCCTGGAAGAGTTCTAAATTTACCATTATTGACTGTAGAAAGGATGTTACAACTCAGTTTTTAAGAGTTTAAGAGGATTAAAAAAAAAATATTTAGATCTTTGTTTTGGCAGATCCACAAAATGGCTGCTGCAGCACTACTCAAAGTTCATCCCTTTGTCAGAGCCTCGAACAATATTGCAGTGGTGCTTGGGAGTAAGTTCGCCACAGTGTGTGTTTACATTGGTGCACTGGAGGGGGTGTTGGAGCTTAAGCCATCCCCCAAAGCCCCGTGCACCAACTCTTTTATCTATCTTATATATATCTGTCTATCTTATGCACTATATATATACATATTGTATACATCTCTCTCTCTCTCTCTATATATATATATAGTATTTATACAGGTCAAAACAAAGCAAAATTTTGAGCAAGAGAAATAAATACCTACTGTTATTTGATCTTTCTCTTATGCAGCCTCTTGTGCTAACAATTTTCAAATCTGTTCAATGGTGTTTGTTGTTTCACATTATTTGCTTTTGCTATTGTATTCATACATATATACTGTATATATAGAATGTACATGCCTCTCTAGGTTTATTGTTTCCTGTTCTGTGTGATTTTCATTATAATGATTTGCAATAATGTGAATATCTACTTTATAGATATATATATATCATCATCATCATCATCATCATTATCAACCATTATCAATCCACTGCTGGACGAAGGTCTCCCCAAGTTTCCTCCACAACGGTCTGTCTTTTGCCAGTCTCCTCCATGTCACTCCCGCATACTTTCGAATTTCATCCACCCATCTTCCATGTGGTCTTCTTCTGGGTCTTTTCCTGTCCCTTGGAATCCAATCTAAAATTTCGGCTGTCCATCGATGGTCTGTTCTTCTGGCAGTATGTCCAGCCCATTGCCATTTCAGGGATTTAACTCTGATCATGATGTCTTCCACTCTTGTCATTTTTCGGATCCACGTGTTCCTCTTCTTATCTCTCCTGGTTACACCAAGCATGCACCTCTCCATGCTGCTTTGAGTTGTCTGCAGCCTTTGTATGTCTCTTTTAGCTAAGGTCCACGTCTCTGCACCATATGTAAGCACTGGAAGGATGCATTGATCAAACACTTTTCTTTTAAGACATAATGGCATATTGCTCTTGAAAATTATGCTGTTTCTTCCAAAAGCTCTCCAGGCAAGTTTTGTACGCCGATTAATTTCTTCACCAATGTGACCCTCACTTGATATCTGCTGTCCAAGATAAACGTACGTGTCTGTTATCTCCAGCTTTTCTCCATCAATCGATAAATCTTCATTTCTTGTAAAAGCATTGTACATCACTTTTGTCTTCTGAAAGTTCATTTTTAATCCCACTTCTTTACTCTTGTCAGCAAGTTCCTGGATCATGCTCTGTAGCTCTGATGGGGTAGTTGTAAAAATGTCTATGTCATCAGCAAAACGAAGGTGGGTTAGATAATCTCCATTAATCTTTATCCCTTTGTTTTCCCAGTTCAGTGATTGAAAGACATTTTCCAATGTGGCATTAAAGAGCTTCGGAGATATGGTGTCACCTTGTCTCACTCCTTTTCCAATTTTTATGTGTGTTGTATTTTCAAACAGCCGAATCTTTGCACTTGCATTTTCATAGATGTTATTAATAATATTAATGTATGCATCTTCAATACCGCAGGATTTCAGAGCCATTGCAACTGCTGATGGTTTCACCGAATCAAAGGCTTTTTCATAATCGATAAAAGCCATGCACAATGGAAGTTCATATTCCCTCGCTCTTTCAATTAGTTCTCTCAGTACGTGGATATGATCTATTGTGCTGTAGCCACTCCTGAATCCAGCTTGTTCTCTCGGTTGAGCCATGTCCAGTGTCACCTTCAAGCGGTGTGAAAGAACTTTAGTGAAGATTTTATAAACCACTGATAGGAGGCTGATAGGTCTGTAGTTCCTGAGATCCTCAATGTCACCTTTTTTATGTAGCAAGATCATTGTAGCGTTGTTCCAATCCTCAGGAATTTTCCCTTCATTAAGGCATCGAGTGAAAATTTGGGCGAGTACTGTTTCAATTTCTCCACTTGCTTCTTGTATGATGTCTACAGTAATTCCATCTTCTCCTGGAGCTTTTCCCCGCTTCATGTTCTTGATTGCATGTGCAACTTCTGCTGGAAGGACTGGAAGAACTCTGGTACTGGTACCTTTCATGATGTCTGGAGTACATGTATCATCCCTTTCATATAGTTTGGAGTAGAAATCTTTCACTCTTGTCAAAATTTCGCCTCTATTTCTTGTTACAGAACCATCTTCTTTTCTCAGTGCCATAATCTGTTTTTTCCCCTTACTGAGATGTCCCTTTGCTATCTTTAGGCTTTGGTTGTTTTCAATTGCTTTCCTTACTAGTTCACAGTTGAATTTTCTTACGTCTTCAGTGATACTTTTTCGTACTGTCTTGCATAGCTCTATATATTCCACTTTGGAAGTCACATCTTCTTTAGTTGTCCTCATCACTCTTCTTTTTTGCATCAACATTTTGGTTTTTCCTGATAATTTGTTCACATGCAATTTGTTCTTAGACCCAGCTAATTTTGTGGCTGTTTCCATAAGAGCTTTGGTTACTTTTCTGTTAACTTCAGAAATATCCACTTCTTCCGATGTTAGGCCTTCTAAAGCAGAGAACCTGTTCTTCAGTTCCAACTTGAAGGTATTATGGTGTTTTTGAAGGTTGGTTATGTCAATAGATTTTGTTTGTCTTATGAGCTTGCCACGTTCAAGTTTAGTGTTGAGGTGCATCTTACATCTCACCAATTTATGGTCACTGCCTGTGTTGAACTTGTTTAGCACACTGCAGTCTTCTATGACGAATTTTTTGTTACACATAATAAAATCAATTTCACTTGTCGTCCCATTTGGATGTCTCCATGTCCATTTCCTGTGTGGCTTTTTCTTGAAGAAGGAGTTTAAGATGAAAAACCCTTCTGCCTCTGCAAACTCTACGAGAGTATTTCCACGCTGGTTTCTGTTGCCGTGACCGAATTTACCTACTGAAGTTTCATTCATTTGCCATTGCCCTATTTTTGCATTGAAATCTCCCATAATTATCTTCAAGTGCTGCTTACCTTTATATATATATATACATTATACTATGTGCGTATACACACATACCTAAGAGCAGAGTCAAAGACAAAATTTTACACCTTAGAATTTAAAACCAAATTTGCTTAATAAAAACAACCTAAAGCCCTAAATATACATCTAGCCCCCCCCCCCTTCAGGAATTCCTCGGTGCGCCACTGACTTGCTGGTACATTTTGTGGAAAATATCTTTAAAAAGTGTTGTAAAGTTGAAATGTTTTTGTCATTTCATATCAAATCACATACTTTAAAATATGTACATAACTTTTTCTCGAAATTCTCAGCCAAATAATTTAGGACGCTAAACTATACATTTACTATTTAATGCTTATGAATTGTGCTCTCTCTTTTCCTGACTCAAAATCATATAGAATAAAACTCCTAACGTCATGTACCTATTCCTTCTAATTTGAATTTCTCTTTCCCATGCATAATTCCCACCCAATCCTATATTCTTACTAAGGATTAAGTACCCTAAAAAATCAGAATTATCCTTTCCTAAATCAAAACAAACAACCTTTATTCACAGTATAAATATTTTAAGGTCTACTTTAGTTTCACTGAGCATTTGGGAATAACCACTATTTGGAGTGTCCATTCCACATAAGTTTTTGTTCATGCTATCCTATAGGGAGTTCTAAGATTAAGTAGTCTTTATTTGCAGGAGACTGTTGTTTTAAAGTTGCAATTAAGAAAAGTGTTACTGTATTATTTGCATCAATTCCTTAATTCTGTGTTTTCTGTGACATGTATTTGTATCACCTGATTAGAAGTCCATTTGTTGTCCTGATGAAACAGAGCCAAACGCTCAGAGAAAGTATAGTAGACCTTAAAATATATTGTTTATTTTGATCTATCTGTACATCACACAAGGGAGGAATTTTTATAAAACCCTTTCCTAATCTTCAAAATTTTAGCTTTGACATTAACATGCACATGATTTTCTACTGGCTGTAAATTTAGTGACTACTGATTGCGTAAAAGATAGTAAATTTAGGGACATTCAATTGCAAAGTTTTGTTGTATGAGTATTATTTTGATGTACAACAATTCATGAATTTTGTTTCTAGCTCTTGTCCATTTCACAGAGTTTTTCTGTTAATGTCCTTACATATACAGTATATGTATACGCTGAGTGATCATTGAATTATGACTACCTATCTAATATTCTTGATCTCAAATACTACTGTCTTGTGACGATTATATATATATTAAGATAATACAACATAGTTTATTGCAGAGTTCAAATTGCTATAATAGCTATTGAACTAATTTATGTGGTATGTTAGTATCATATGTATTACATACTATATGTAGCAGTATTTACTGTTACTCACGTCATATTCTCAACTTAGTGATTGTTGGACAAGGATGTATTTAGGCTACACTATTGTTGTAATAGATAAAAAGTTTTGACTGACCTATTTCACCACGGAAGTTCCGTTTATCCTGGGTAGATTAATAATATCGCTTGGTTCTTTGCTCTGACTTCAATAATAAAATCCTTTGTTAAAATGACCAGTAGTTAACGAGTTGTGTACAATAAAAATGTTTTTGAATTAAAACGAAATGAACACCAGGAATGGAATATCCAATTTTCAACTATACAAAATCTTTCAATTTACTTCCGATATTGGAGGTTATATTTTTTAACGTGCATTAATGCATTTGCATTTTTGAACTTCACTTTTAGTTGGTAAAGTTCGATGAACACTTACCGCACGTGGGGCTTGGCTTTCAATTCATATTTCCGTTATGTGGATGTGGCACGGGGGTTTTTCATTTGGCCACGGGTCCACTTCTTTTTTTTTCCGTTGGAATTTATTTTGCCTCATCACCAAATGAGTTTTTTTTTCCTTTGCTGCATCCTCATTTACTTCAATATTTATTCATAACCATAGTACTTTCGGTAATACTCCTTTACCGTCTTCGAGGGGACATTTTGCTCCGACTAGCACGGACCGTGTCAGCTGGGCATTTCGGTGGTTCTCGCGGGCTGCTTCTGTCATCGGCTATCGCTTCTCCTTGGGCGTTGTCGCCACAACGCCCAAGGAGAAGCGAGTACAGCGTTACTATTTACTAAAGTACATGGCATTCTGACTTCAGGGTCTTTGAAGCTCAATGATTCCGTTCTGACTCACTGTCAGCCATGCCACATGAACAATACGTCATAGTCGCTGTATCTGTTCGTTTTTGCCACTCCCGCATCTATTAGCAATGCCATCTGTTGTAGTATATATATATCCCCCAAAGTTCATATTGATTGTTCATCTTCTTTCGTCTTTTTCCTTTTACTTTTCAAAGCTTCAGTTTTTTCATTTTTGAGCAGATGTTTCCATGCATATGGAATCTCTATTGGTGCATTACTATTGCAACTTTTTGTTTTAAATTTTTCTATATTTTGGCTATAGAAAAAAATTAGAACAAAAAGTTGCAACAGTAATACACCAATAGAGATTCATATGCATGGGAACATTTGCTTGAAAATGAAAAAACTAAAGCTTTAAAAAGTAAAAAGAAAAAGACGAAAGAAGATGAATAATCAATATGAACTTTAGGGGATATATACTACAATAGATGGTATTGCTGAGAGATGCAGGAGTGGAAGAAACGAACAGATACAGCGACCATGAGGTGTTGTGCGCATGGCATGGCTGACAGTGAGTCAGAACGGGATCATTGAGCTTCAAAGATCCTGAAGTCAGAACGCCATACACTGAAGAGCTATTGAATTAGAAATACCTGTCTAGTAACGTGTAGCACCACCGTTCGCCCTGATGACGGCGGCGATTCGTTTCGGCATGGACTCGACAAGACACCCGAAGCGTTGGGAAGCCATATGGATCCACAACCCCTGAACAAGCTCCCACAGTTCACGAAGATTTTATGAGGGGGTCAGAGCCTCGAACATCTCTCTCGATGGCATCCTAGATGTGCTCAATGGGATTGAAGTAAGGTGACCTAGCTGGCTAAGGAAGCGAGGTCACATTGGTGGAGTGTTCATCCAACCATTCGGATACAATTCGGGAGTGATGGCACGGTGCATTGCCTTGTTGCAGGATGAGGTCCCCAGTGGGATGTTGAAGATGCACAAACAGGAGCAATTGGTCGTCTAGGATATAACGGTAACATTGACCTGTGAGGGACGATGTCACACGTATCAGGGGTCCCATTTCAGTCCACATAAACAGTCCGCAGACATGAATGACACCCCTACCAGCTTGAAGAGTACCGTGCTGGCAAGAAAGATCCAACACTTCATATGGTTTGCGTCATACTCGTATCCTGCTATCCGCATGTACCAATGTGAATCTTGACTCATCAGTCCAGGCAACATTTCCCCACATGTCTAGGGTCCAGTGGCAATGTTCGCGCGCCCATACTGATCTTTGCACCCTGTGATGTGCGGTCAGCAGCGGTACACTTGTGGGACGATGGCTTCTGTACCCCATAGTGAGGAGATGGTTCTGGATGGTGTGGCTGCTTACATGTTTTTGTGCACCAGCGTTAAATTGCCGAGTGATTTCTTGCACTGTGGCCCGTCTATCCGCTGTTACGCCGCCTCGGTGGCGCAGTGGTCATTCTTTCGTAAGGGGTCCGGGCTCGAATTCCGGTCAGGCATGGATGTTGTGTTTGTCTTACGGCAGTGGCTCTCTCCCTTCCCTGGAACCAGTGACCCTAAATTAGGGATGGGCGACTGCTTATAGCCCATTGAGTTGCTCACGGTGGTCGTTAAAACTCCAATTAAAAAAAAAAAAAAATCCTCTATTACAATGCGAGCTAGCCAACAATGATCCCGCTCATCCACAAGCTGTTATTCACGGCAGTTGGCCCTTGCAGGGATGGTTTTACCGGATTCGATGTACTCACTGTGCACCCGTGACACAGTGGCTCGTGAAAATCCCAGTGCCTGCACGACTTTCGAGATGGAGGGACCCATTCGCTGGGCCCCGACAATTTGCCCACGATCAAATGCGCTTAGATCCTTCGTCTTACCCATACTGCATGCGAATCTTACTGATTCCTGTAGAATCACTCCTTATATTGTTGGATCGCTGCATAGGTCATAGCATTTCCGTTTACAGGGCTGCCCACAGCGCCATATTTGTGTAACGCCAACTGTCTCTAATTCAATTGCTCTTCAGTGTATACTCCATTGATAATGACATGGTCTAATGTCGAAACTGGTATGGATTGAGGTGGTACGGTTCGGGTACGGAGAACTAGCCCCCGGAGAACTGGCCACCGGAGAACTGGACACATTGCAATTTCAGTGCCATAAAATTGTTCTGCATAAACAAATTTCATGTGGCTATATTCCCCACTACTTGAACAACTTCTGTTCATAATTTTTTTTTTTTAATATTTCATTTTCAGTAAGAAATTTAGACATTTCTATGATTTTCGGAGCTAAGCCTAAGCGGAGAACTGGCCACCGGAGAAGTGGCCACCGTAGAACTGGCCACAAAAATTTTAAGGGGCCGTATAAAAATTGTGTTCTGGGCTGCTCCGTCTCCCGAGATTGGTTATCTGACACACATAAAATGGCCGTAATTTCATATTTTCTTATTTACGTTATTTTTCTATAAACTATAACTAAAAAATTCTCTGTGAGTATGAGCAAACCCAGGAAACTTGTCGGGTGTGTGTGTGTGGGGGGGGGGGCTTAAAACCTAAAATATGAAATATAAAGAATTTCTGGTCCGATCGGGAGATTTTCAGAGTTTACAAGCTATAAGTCATGAAATTATCTAGTCGGGGGGGGGGGGGGCAATACCAAAAGCGTAAAATATCGAGAATTTTTTTTCATTTCTCTTCCGATCGGGAGATCTTCGGCATTTACAAGCTGCAACTCGACAAATATTCTCAGCGCATGTGCACTCTCTGGAAACCTGTCGGCGATGGGGGGTGGGGGGTGTTAAATACCAAAAGTGTAAAATATGAAAAATTCCTGGTCAGATCGGGAGATTCTCAGCATTTACAAGTTATAACTCGACACATTACCTGAGGGTATGTGCCTACTCAGCCAACCTGCGTGTGTCTGTGTCCGTGTGTGTGTGTGTGTGTGTGGGGGGGGGTTTGCCAATTATACCAAAAGTGTAAAATATGAACAATTTCTCGTCCGATCGGGATATTTTCCGTATTTACAAGCTGCAACTCGACAAATTTTCTGTTCTGAGCGCATGTGCCTGCTCAGCAAACACGTCCGGGAGGGGGGTGGGGATTTCAAAAGTGTAAAATATGAATGAAGAATTTCTCGTCCGATCGGCGGATTTTCAGCATTTACAAGTTACCACTCGACACATTATCTGAACGTATGTGCCTACTCTGGAAACCTGTCCGGGGGGGGGGGGGATTCGTCTGCGACCCTATAGTCACCACCTATGATTGTTAGCCTGTTTGAATTAGAATACATAGATCGACAGGCACGTAACGTGTATGTGTCTCACTAAAGTTTTCATTGGAATTTTATGTAATTTAGTTACAGAAGCAAAAATGCTTTTCACTGCTGATGCTGACACAGGTTTCCTGCGGCAGCTGACAACTGCAGATAATGTGTCGAGTTGTAGCTTGTAAACGCCGAGAATCTCCCGATCGGACGAGAAATTGTTCATATTTTACACTTTTTGCATTACCCCCCCCCCCAGTATACTGAGTAGGCACATGCTGTCAGAAAATTTGACGAGTTGTAGCTTATCAATGCTGAAAACCTTCCGATCGGACGAGAAATTGTTCATATTTTACACTTTTGGCATTAACCCCCCCATCGACAGGTTTGCTCAGTAGTTTCATGCCCTGAGATAATATCTCCAGTTGTAGTTTGTAAATGCTGAAAATCTCCCGGTCAGACGAGAAATTCTTTGCTTTACAATTACCGGGCCCCCCCTCCCCCCGACAGGTTTCCAAAGTAGGCACATGCCCTAAGAGATAATGTGTCGGGTTGTAGCTTGCAAATGCTGAAAACTTCCCGATCGGACCAGAAATGCTATATATTTTACACTTTTGGTATCCCCCCGCCACACACACACACAAGTTTCCTGAGTCAGCACATGCGGTCAGGTAATTTGCAGACTTGTAGTTTGAAAACCCTGAAATCTTCTGTTAAAAATGTAGATCATAAACATTTTTTATAAAAAATTACATTAATTATCGCAATTAAGAAAAGACTAAATTACTGAAACTTTATATGACTCCGATAACCAACCTCTGGGGGTCGTGGGCATGAAGCGGTCAAAAACGCAATTTTTATACGACCCCTTAAATTTTTTGTGGCCATTTATGCGGGTGGCCACTTCTCTGGTGGCCAGTTCTCCAGTGGCCAGTTCTCCTACACCCGGTACAGTTGGATAAGGGTTTCATTTCCAGTCTTTTATGATTCAGTTTTAATTGGTTTTAATTGTTTTTTTTTTTAATTTTCTGTTAACAAGATTTTGTATAGTTGAAAATTGGATAGTCAGTCAAAACTTTTTATCTATTACAACAATAGTGTAGCCTAAATACGTCCTTTTCCAACTACCACTAAATCTAATTTAAGAATATGATGTGAGTAACAATAGATACAGCTATATATAGTATGTAGTATATATGATAACAGGGATGTAAGGTCAGGTGATGCATAACATCACAGTCTCTCCTTGAGAAATGTCAACCCCGCCTTCTCGTGGTACATCCTGTTCCCACTAAAGGGGCTCTGACGACCGCCAATAGCAGTATAACTATACCATCGGGATTAGAGGAAATACTATCCCACACTCACCAACCCGCTTGGCCAGTGTGCTGAGTTATGGCCAAACCCCTCCATAATAACTCCACAACTTAAATCTTGGCCCTCAGTCTCCGGCAGCTGGAATGTACCTGGCCAAGGCAGCGGCCAGTGCAACATGAAGGCAGAGGGTGCTAAGAATCCCCAGAGGACCGGACTAGGCTGCCATCTGATGCTGACCTTGGCTACGTATAATGGACACTCCCTATCTTCTGATTCAAGGCTTCTTGAATTGGAAGAGGAACTACAAAGGATCAAGTGGGACATCGTCGGGCTAAGTGAGGTAAGGAGAAAAGGAGAAGATCTCATTGAACTGAAAAGTGGACACCTCTTCTACTATCGTGGGACAGATACTGGCAAAACTAGTGGTGTTGGATTTATAATAAACAAGAACTGAAGGATAAAGTTGTAGAAGTTGAAAGTTCCTCTGACAGAGCTGCACGACTCGTTATCCAACTCTCGAGAAGATACCAGGCTCAGATTATTCAAACTTATGCACCCACCACAAGTCATCCTGAAGAAGAAATTGAAGAATTTTATGAGGAAATTCGTCATCTAAATAATAAAAGTAAGCAGCACTTAAAGATAATTATGGGAGATTTCAATGCAAAAATAGGGCAACGGCAACAGAATGAAACTTCAGTAGGTAAATTCGGTCACGGCAACAGAAACCAGCGTGGAAATACTCTCGTTGAGTTTGCAGAGGCAGAAGGGTTTTTCATCTTGAACTCCCTTTTCAAGAAAAAGCCACACAGGAAATGGACATGGAGACATCCAAATGGGACGACAAGTGAAATTGATTTTATTATGTGTAACAAAAAATTTGTCATAGAAGACTGCAGTGTGCTAAACAAGTTCAACATAGGTAGTGACCATAGATTGGTGAGATGTAAGAGTCACCTTAACACTAAACGCGAACGTGGCAAGCTCATAAGACAAACAAAATGTATTGACATAACCAACCTTAAAAAACACCATAATGCCTTCAAGTTAGAACTGAAGAACAGATTATCTGCTTTAGAAGGCCTAATAGCGGAAGAAGTGGATATTTCTGAAGGTAACAGAAAAGTAACCAAAGCTCTTATGGAAACAGCAACAAAATTAGCTGGGTCTAAGAACAAGTTGCATGTGAACAAATTATCAGGAAAAACCAAAATGTTGATGCAAAAAAGAAGAGAGATGAGGACAACTAAAGAAGATGTGACTTCCAAAGTGGAATATATGGAGCTATGCAAAACAGTACGAAAAAGTATCACTGAAGACGTAAGGAAATTCAACTGTGAACTAGTAAGGAAGGCAATTGAAAACAACCAAAGCCTAAAGATAGCAAAGGGGCATCTCAGTAAGGGAAGAAAACAGATTATGGCACTGAGAAAAGAAGATGGTTCTGTAACAAGAAATAGAGGCGAAATTTTGACAAGAGTGAAAGATTTCTACTCCAAATTGTATGAAAGGGATGCTACATGTACTCCAGACATCATGAAAGGTACCAGTACCAGAGTTCCTCCAGTCCTCCCAGCAGAAGTTGCACATGCAATCAAGAACATGAAGCAGGGAAAAGATCCAGGAGAAGAAGGAATTACTGTAGACATCATACAAGAAGCAAATGGAGAAATCGAAACAGTAGTCGACCAAATTTTCACTCGATGCCTTAATGAAGGGAAGATTCCTGAGGAGTGGAACAATGCTACAATAATCTTGCTGCATAAAAAGGGTGACATTGAGGATCTCAGGAACTACAGACCTATCAGCCTCCTATCAGTGGTTTATAAAATCTTCACTAAAGTTCTTTCACACCGCTTGAAGGTAACACTGGACATGGCTCAACCGAGAGAACAAGCTGGATTCAGGAGTGGCTACAGCACAATAGATCATATCCACGTACTGAGAGAACTAATTGGAAGAGCGAGGGAATATGAACTTCCATTGTGCATGGCTTTTATCGATGATGAAAAAGCCGTTGATTCGGTGAAACCATCAGCAGTTACAATGGCTCTGAAATCCTGCGGTATTGAAAATGCGTACATTAATATTATTAATAACATCTATGAAAATGCAAGTGCAAAGATTCAGCTGCTTGAAAATACAACACACATGAAAATTGGAAAAGGAGTGAGACAAGGTGACACCATATCTCCAAAGCTCTTTAATGCCACATTGGAAAATGTCTTTCAATCACTGAACTGGGAAAACAAACCATTCCAGCACAACATTGGACCTGTGACTCTGTGCATTGTTTGGAGGTTGAACTATGTTCCCAAACCATTCCAGCACAACATTGGATCTGTGGCCTTGTGCATTGTTTGGAGGTCTGAACTATGTTCTTCAAACCATTCCAGCACAACATTGGACCTGTTACTGTGTGCATTGTTTGGAGGTCTGAACTATGTTCCTCAAACCATTCCAGCACAACATTGGACCTGTGACTATGTGCATTGTTTGGAGGTCTGAACTATGTTCCTCAAACCATTCCAGCACAACATTGGACCTGTGACTGTGTGCATTGTTATCTTGGAAGACACTATCGTCATTTGGGAAAAAGTGCAGCATTGCTGGGTGTACAGTTGGCAAGCAATTCACGATAGTGGACACCAGTCATGCATTGTTCCACATGCACCAGGAATCCAAGTTCCTGCCTGGTAAACATGTCCCACATCATACAAGCACCTCCACTGGCTTGCACTGTGGAGGTCATGCAGGATGGATTGAATGCCTCATGTTGTTTGCACCAAATACTATATGCACACAGCCATCTGTGGAGTGGAGTAAAAACATAACTCATCAGACCAACACACTTTTTTTCCAGGTATCCGATGTCCAACTTGCTTTGTCTTTGCACCAGGTGAGTCTTATGCGCTGATGAACCTTGGTTAGGAGAGGATGTCGTCGGGGTCGGCTGTTCCCTCATACATGCGAGTGTGCGACACATTGTCATCACAGACACTGTTCCCAGTTAACATATGTTGTATTGGGTAGTCAACTGTTAAACAGTTCTGCATCTGTTGTTCTGTACAAGCCATTGGACCTGGCACTCACCACCCACATCAACTTTTCACTGTCCTTTGCAGTTTTGCCTCTGGGTTATTGTTTGACTATTTTCATTGGAGTCCTGATACATTTTAACTATGGTAGCTCGCTAACTACCCACCAGTTCAGCCATTCGGAAAATCGAGGCGTGCCTGCTGTCCTAGCTCCCACAATCTGTCCTTTCTCAGCGTCTGATAATTCCTTCCATTTACTCATTATGCTCCGAAATTTATTACCTACTGCTCCACTCACACCATATATATGTATGCTATGTTGGTTGACTAATCAGGCCCTCTCGGAAATCACGTGGTCAACGGCCCACATACACTTAACAGGGGTGGTCATAATTCGGTGATCACTTGATGTATAACACTGACGTTCATAAAAAACAGAGCACATGAAAAGAGTCAAGCTATGACTTTGACTTTTCCAGGATATGTTCATTAGGCAATACAGAACAAATGATTAGCACCTGGGTGTCATACGTACCAGGTGCGTCGATGTAGCTAATATTCGCTGTGGCCACCTATGGTTTGTATCCCCTGCTGTATATGTTCATTAGGCAATACAGAACAAATGATTAACATCTCGGTGACATACGTATTTGTTGTGTTGATGTAGCTAATAATAGCTGTGGCCACCTGGTGTGTGTCATCTGCTGTATATGTTCATTAGGCAATACAGAACAAATGATAAGCATCTCGGTGTCATACGTACCAGGTGCGTCAATGTAGCTAATAATCACTGTGGCCCCTTCTGGTTTTAATCACCTGCTGTATATGTTCATTAGGCAATACAGAACAAATCATTAGCATCTCTGTGTCATACATACCAGGTGCATAAATGTAGCTAATAATGGGTGTGGCCACCTCTGGTTTGTATCACCTGTTGTATATGATGCTCATTAGGCAATACAGAACAAATGATTAGCATCTCAGTGTCATGCATACCAGGCACGTCAATGTAGCTAATCGGTGTGGCCACCTCTGGTTTGTATCATGTGCTGTACATGCTGAGGCATCTAATGTGTGTTGTCCTGGGGAATAACCATCCAGGCTATATTGACCTGCTTCCAAAAGTCCATCAAGAGTTGCTGGTGGATAGTTGTACCACTGCATCTGTTGTTCGAGGATGCCCCAGAGATTTTCTGTGGGAGATAAATCGGTGAATATGTAGTTTAGTGTCCTAAATTATTTTGCCGGAAATGTTGAACGATTTGAAAAAAGTGAGACAAACAAATTTTAAAGTATGTAGTTTCATGGCAAATGGCAAAAATTTTTTATAGTGGAAATGCTTTTTAAAGATTTTTACTGTATAACTTACTTCCAAGTATGACAACATGAACACCGGCTACGGCAAACCTAAAACAATGCTGTGGCGACCATGTGAAGCTTGGCTCCACTGAAATGATGGTCTCATTCTAGCGGCGATTTTGCTGGCAGAAGAGTACAATAGGAAAGGGGAATGTTCTTGCCAGGAAAGTGTTACGCTTTGTATTTTGCTACAACTACAGAAAATAGCTCATCATATCTGTCTTAGTTTCACACATTACAATCTGACAATTTCTTGGTTTTTTCACATATGATTCCGTGATGTGCACTGTGTGAACTCACTTCTTCGAGGTTTTTTTTTTTTTTCTGTTATCCAATTTGAATGAACTGCGAACCACGCCGTCAATAGAAGCAAAACTTTCAATTTCCTATGCCATGTAACTTCTATTGCAGAGAGAATGCGACATGTACTTTAACTCTTTTCTAGAAGAAAGAAAGGCTTGCTTTTAATTTCGAACCAGGGAATGATATGCATAAGAGCAAAGCAATTGTCACCATGTGTTTTGAAAAATTGTGACAGAAATGAACTATTTTCTATAGCGTAGCACTGCAAATTTGAACGCTTTACTTCCAAAAACATTCCCCATTTCTCTTGTATTCTTCCGCCAGCAAAATGGCTGCCGGAATGAGACCTTCGTTTCAGCGGAGCCGAGCTTCATGTGGTTGCTGTGGCGTTGTGTTAGGCCTGCCACAGCGGCGTTCACATCGTCATACTTGGAGGTAAGTTTTACGGTGAAAGTATTTAAAATGCATTTCACAGATGACATTTTTTCATCATTTGCCATGCAATTATGTACATTAAAATTTGAATGTCTCACTTTTTCGAAATCGTTAAACATTTCTGACGAAATAATTTAGGACGCTAAACTACATGTTTACTAATAAATGTGGCAATCTAGCTGGCCATGGCAGAAAAAGAATGTTGTAATCTCTGAAGAGAGAAGGTATGTGTTGTCACTGCAACATGCGGTGTGGCATTGTCCTACTGAAATATGGTCTTGGGGATGTCCTGCAGATACAGAACGGTGACCGGCTTGACATAACGGACACCCGTTATGGTGTTATGGACTCATGAGAGGCGCTCTTCTTTTGTACCCAATAGCACCCCAGGCTATAATGCTTTATGTTGGTGCTGTATGCCTGGAGCAAATACAATCTTTGCCACACCCCTCCCTTTGTCGTTGGCAGACACAGATGCTGCTATCATTTTCGGCTAAATAGAAGTGCGTTTCATGCGAGAATACAATATTGTGCCATTCGTTATGCCGCTCCCTTCGTTTGATGCAGCCCGGCAGTCTATTGCTACTGTGTCAAAGGTAGCCTGAGGAGGGTCCAATGAGCCTGCAATCTGAAGTGTAAAAACCTGCAAAACATTGTTACAGCTGACATGAAAGAATGCGTCACAGTTCACCACGGCTGCACGCTAATGCCGTTGGTGATGTAGAATGGTCACCCAAAGACATCCTCATGAGATGATGATTGTCTCTGAGTGTTGTCTGTGTACAGCGTCCATAACCTTCTCTTCGTGTCCTTCACCCTTCTTTGTACCATTCCCTGCACACTCATGCCATGACTGACACACTGTACCCCACATGACCAGCGATCTCTTGAAGGAAAACATTATGGTCTCTTGAGCCTAGAGATTGTGTTAATGCCTGGGCAGGCACATTTCACACATCAAAAATTAAAATTACTTCCTAAAGAAATTGCGACATATTTTTACTGCTGCAAAAATTATCCATCCTGATTTAAAAACCGATCTCTAGGGATTTTTTTAAAAATTACTATCATTACTATTATTTTTTCCTTGACTGTTTAACATAGCAGTTGCACCATTGAGAAAATAATTCCTCCCTTGCTCTCCACTCCATCTCTGCCTCTCTTTTCGGTTTCTTACATCTCGGGCTGCAGGAAAACATGACCCCAAAGGTCCAAGGCATGTGTGAAGAAAATGTATTTTCTATGTCATAACTTGGGAGAAATTCCAGTGATCTTGAGCTCTGCTGCCATGCCCGGCAAATGACAGAGCTACAAAAAAGGCTGTAGGGTGCATGTGTGTGCAAGCCCAAATGAAATGGGGGGAAAGAATTTTTTTTTTTTAGAGTTCTGTAGGTTTTCCGACAGTGATGTGAAAAACGAAATAGTCATTCTGCATCTAAAAGAAGTTGGGTGGGGAAAATTCTTGTTATTTACAACTTAAATGTCTTTTATTTCACTTCAATATTTGGGGGAAACCTCAAAATATGAGTAAGTGTGGTAATTGCAAATGCGAACAAAAATTGCAGACAGTAAAAAATATATATTTTCCTCTCACACTAAAACATCTGAAAATATCTCAAATGGACAGTCAGATAGATTTGCTTTGATCTTTTTCTGTTTTAGTGTTAAATGAGCTTCCAACCTTTTCTCTGTTAAAACAAAGATTGCTTGACATTATGGTACCTGTTTGATTGACACTGCATTTTCTTTGTGTCTTTAATCTCCCCACCCCCTTCCATTTTTTTTCACCACTTTAATTCGCAGGAAATGAAGACACCTCCCCCCCCCCTCCGTTTTGCTTACAAGCCCATTTGGTACATTGTGACAATCATAAACTTAAAGGACAAGCAATTAATAATGGAAGCTGTTTTTTTTATTCATTTAGACAGAGTCTAATTGAGATTAAACACATGGGATTTTTTATTCATTTAGACAGTCTAAGATTAATAAACATATGGGATGGGAGGGTAGCAAAGTGGGTGACAGGAAGTATTTCGATCTTTATTGTTAAGACGTATACAGATAAGTGATATCTAGCAAATGAACAGAACTA
Source organism: Macrothele yani (assembly GCA_039090855.1). Taxonomy (NCBI): domain Eukaryota; kingdom Metazoa; phylum Arthropoda; class Arachnida; order Araneae; family Macrothelidae; genus Macrothele; species Macrothele yani. Next base: position 137,153,688 of record CM077024.1, on the reverse strand, counting down.
AACTTGACAAAGCAGACTGTATTTTTTATTAAAAATATGAGAGACAGATCATTCTCAATTACAACCTGTTGCAATACTAAATTGCATGTACAGGAAGAATTATACATACATATATCACAAAATTTTAATCTTTGCCACAGAGGTAAGGATGCATGCTTTTAACCTTAGGAATTGTTACTCAACTTTAAATGTTGCTATATTGTTGAAATAATTTTTAAAATTTCATGCTGAAAAAAGATTTTTTTTTATTGTAATGCATATATTTTTAATAGAATTAAAAAACAATAGTTTTTTTAAAGTGAGAATTTTAATGGCAGTTGTTTGCAAACTAAAATGGTAGGGGGGCAGTGCTACTTCTAGAAATCACAAAATACTTCTTGAAAATCATATGAGAATTTTTATTCTTTGTCCAAAAACTTATTGTGACCACTGCTCATACAGATAATGCTACCTCTGTCAAACTTGCTGGTGTGGCTGTATGACTGTTTTACACAGTGACGAGGCATCCTTACCCAACAGTGCTGAGACGGGCCTAGCCCAAGCCCGAAAGCCTGAAGTCAAGCCCAGGGACGAAATGGGCTCAGGCTGCACAATACGTATTGGAGTTCGGGTTTGAGCTCTGAGAAAGGGAGATAATTTTCTTCCTTTTTCTTTTAATGTGATTTTGTATGATTTAGTACACGAGACTTTTTTGCACTTTCTAGTTGTTAAAGACAATTCTTTAGCGACTGGGTCTAGATGGGGAGTAGGAACTCAGTAGGGCTATTCATTCTGGGCTTGGGTAACAAATACCATAGGCCATGAATTGCTGGATTTCTGCAAAGGAAAGTTTCTTTAAGAACTATAGATAGTAGATAGCAAGTTGACAAAATTTTGCTCCCTACCGCAAAGGGGCAGAGTCCCTGCTAATTCTATTTTATATGAGCAGCGTACGACGCTGATTCTTGTGCCTCCCGATTTTTCCTGATGCCCCCCCTCCCTGAAACATTTCAGGAAGAAATGAATAGTCAAAGAAACTATAGAAATAGATAGATGTTCCTTCCCCACTTTGCAGTTGAGAAAGACGAAAGACATCTAGGTTAATTGCAAAGGGAGAAAGTCTGGAAGAGGAGATTTTTTTTTTAGTGCCTCAACAGGTTAGTTATAGTTTTGGGGCTCGTTCAGGCCCGGACTCTATCTTACAATTTATAAAATTTGTGCTCAAGCTCTTAAAATTGAGCCCGAACTCAGCTCCGTTGCCCACTGCTGACCATGTACAGACATGCCGACTGGGCCAAGTGGAGCTCGTTACAGAAAAACAGCTGGTTCCCGATCTGTGACATTGCATAATATGATTTACCTAGATGCAGTATGCATGCACCTATGATACTGAAATGCCACCCATTCCTGCGATATTGCCTGTTTAGCATATCATGTAAAAACCAAAGTCATACTTGATTGCTTTTGGGTGTTGTTTTTTATGAACATGAGTGTATATGATGGAGAGATTCTTTTCCAAAACTAAGTAGTCCTTTTTTGAAGGAGACTATTGTTTTAAGCTTGCAATTAACAAAGGTGTTACTTTTATCATTTGTATGAATTCCTTTTTTCTGCATCTTTTGTGACTCAAATACTTGGTCATATCAAAATAATATGACGACCTCTGGAATCATAGTGTACCCACCCAGGCGCATCACAGAGTGGAGGTGACAAGGTCGACCACACAAAGATATAAGCGGCTGGCCAGGACAGATGAGCCATAGTGTGTAACGTGAGCACAATAGGCAGAAGTAGGATTTGACGGACATTCAAAAAGGAATGATCATTGGCTACCACGCCAAGGGTGGAAGCATCTCAGAAACAAAACTTGGTCAATATTAGCCATCTTGGCACAGTATAATTTCTTTATTGAGTAGTTTAAAAGCACTTTACATTAAAAACAACATTAAAACACCCCCACAAGAACTTTCAGGACCCCATGGGTCCCTTCATCGGGTGGCATGTACACTAAAAGCTGTACCATGGATAATCTATGGTTTTAGTGGACTGCGCTGGTCAGGTTTGCACATGCTCCAGTCCCCTTGGCGAATCAGTTAAGCATAGTTTAAATATTGAAAAAGTATAAAGCATTGGTTACATTTCATAAAGGTATAAAGCATTGGTTACATTTCAAAAAGAGATTACACTAGATGCAAGACAAAGTCTTGCCTAGTGTAATCTCTTTTGAAATGTAACCAATGCTTTGTGCCTTTATGTACATATCAACATTTAAACTATGCTTAACTGATTTGCAACTTTATGCTTAACTGAGCATGCGCAAACATAACCAGCACATTCCACTTAAACCATAGATTATCCATGGTGCAGCTTTTAGTGTACATACCACCTGATTAAGGGACCCATGGGGTCCTGAAAGTTTTTGTGGGGGTGTTTTAATGTTGCTTTTAATGTAAAGTGCTTTTAAACTATTCATTAAAGAAATTATACCATGCCAAGACGGCTGATATTGACGAAGTTTTAATCGTGGCATGAGACTACGTCTTGCTGATCTCGAAAACAGCAGAATTCATGGGTCATTTACGCTGTGCTGAAGTAAGGGTGTACCAAGAATGGACCGCTGGCACACTGAGTACCTTCCGACGTCATAACTGTGGAGCCAAAAAGGCAGTCGACGCGGCATCAAGGTGCCCATGTTAACCCAGGTCCGTCGGCAACGACGCCTGCAATTCGCACGAAACTATCGTCATTGCACAGTGGAAGAGTGGAAAAAGGTTGTCTTCTCTGACGAATCGAGGTTTCTACTCCACAGAAGTGATGGGGAATGGCGGTTCGGCGTCGGGCACACTAGAACCAACACCCGGACACGCTTGTCTGTCATGTACAGGCTGGTGATGGCAGTGTATATGTCTGGGAGATGTTTTTCTGCTATGACCTGGGACTGCTGGTACCACTGAATGGGTCCATGAACGCCAATGGCTACCTGTCCATCCTCGCTGACCACATGCATCCCTTCATGTTGGATGTTTAGCCTGGTGATGATGGTGTCTACCAACAAGACAATGCGCCGTGCCACATAGCTAAAGGGGTGCGTGACTGGTTCCAGGAACACGACAGTGATGTCTTCGTTCTCCCTTGGCCGGCGAAATTGCCTGATCTCAGTCCCATAGAGCACTTGTAAGAATATTTGGATTGACAAATTCGATGTGCCAACTCACAACCCCGTCATCTCCAGGACCTGCGTGCTCTGCTGCAGTCCGAATGGGCATGTGTGCCTCGGGCAACCTTCCAGGTCCTCATTGCTTCCATGCCACACCGTCTCGCCGCTGTCATCCGGGCCAAGGGTGGTTATTCTCATTATTAGGTAGGTGGTCATATTATTGTGATTTGACTGTGCATTTGTGTCACCTGATTGTTTTTTTTTATCATTTTTCTTTTTGCCTTTAGTGTTTAATCAGACATTTGTCTTGAAAAATTGTACTTTACACTCTAAATTGTTGCTATCAGCATGCAATTGCAGTGGGATAGTTATGATTCTTGTTATTGTTACCCTAGTATCAGTTATTAAATGCATTGTAATTTTTATTTCATACAGTGTGTTGGTGCTCCTCATTTGAAAAATAAGACATGTTTTCGCATGAGAAGTGCATTTGTGCAAGATTGTCCATAAGGAATCCTCTGTGGAAAGCCAGTACATCTCCTTGTTCTAAGGCTTTTCCATCAAAATCATTTTTCATGGCTTAATAAAAATGTTACAGGAACCATGAGTTGGTTTAAAAGAGACAGTCCTCTTCGCTCTAGCTTCAGCAGGCGTCTCAGTTCTTTCTCTCCACCACCAAAGTTAGAAGAAGGAGCATGTCTGGAAGTGTTTCAAACGCATTGGCAGCAAGCATGGAATGTGATGGAGAAAAGCAGGTATTTTTTTTGTAATTATAAGTTATTACATTTTTTTGGTAACAAAGTCTCACTGAACTAAGTTATTTTTTGATTAGGGCTTGTGATTTGGGAAGTCTAACCCTGTTCTTCTGGAAAGCTTTATTATTCCCTACAGGGAAGCTCACATCCTTAGTATTTACCATTTTACCACTACTGCGAAATAATTTTTGTATTAACTGTTATTACATCCAAAAAAATTCCTGTGATTTTTGTGAACTAAATCATTTATGAGAAAGAAACAAATTTTTTGGGTCTTGTATACAGTTGCTAATTAATCAGCATCCAACAGAATGAAAAGTTACCCAAATAAAATGTTTGTAAGTTGGCAGAAAAACATTCACCCAACTACAAGAAATGAAGTTAAAAATAGGATTTTATTAAAAAAGAAAAACATACGCATGAAGAAAATTTTATATATATATATTTGAGATACAATTTGGTAAATCTTTGATGTTATGGAATTTTGTTGGTAGGAACATGAGATTTGGGGGAGGGAGGGGGGGTAAAGTGCTCAATTGTTCTATTAAAGATTGTCTAAAAGTTTTAAGTGAGTGGTCCTTTTTGTTTCCCATTTTTTATAGTTTGTTTATGTGTGTACACTGGTTATCTCTGCAATGAGAAACATGTGAAAACCCTTGGCACAGATTAATGACTGGATGTTCCTTTTTGGCCATACTGAGCATTGATATTTCATGTGCTCATTAAGACACAATTTTCTTACTCTCCAACTTCTCTTCAGATGTTGCTGTCATTATTGTCTGTGCATCATTTGTCAAATACAGTATATAAGTGAATAGAATGTGAAGTTCATTGTAAGTATACAGAACAGTGGCTCATCTGAAGGGCCAAATAATGAAAAATAGAATTCTGATTGTAAATTAATAGATGAAAGTGAAGTGTGGCGAATGTTTTTGTGGGTGGTCCTAATAGCAATGATTTATTTCATGCTCACAGTTTAGTTCTGGTTTGTAAATGTGTTAAAACTTACAGTGTCAATCAGTCTTAATCAGTTGAGAACGAGTAATTGTAATCTGTTCTTAGTGTGCCACAGAGAAATATCTCTTAATAATATATTAAAGTGTGGTTGAATTGTCATCTGCTCACAGTATGAAGTTCAGGGAAGGATCTTTGGTTTAAAACAGCAGTCCATTGCATCTTTTTTTTTTTCAAGTGGAACTAGAACCAAAGGAATATATCTGGGTAAAGCCTTAAGTAAGTGATTGAAATCCATTGCATTATGAATATACCCAAATAATGTTTTTTTTTTTCTAAAGAATGAAAAGGAAATATTTCAAATATTTGGGTAGTACTCCTACCCTACCTCAGTACTATAGCTATAGTAGGTGTTGCCATTTGTGAGATGAATTCCAACCTTTCAAATTATTGAATGTTGTACCTCTTCTCGCCATTTCCAGTCCTGAGAATTTTCTTTTGAAAAAGTGCTGTGGATGTGTCAGATCTTCTACAGGGTCCCAAAGCACTTTATGTCCTGCATTTTGAACATGTGTGTCCAAACTTTTTTTTTTATGTCATATTATTAATTGCAGCATTATCTTCTACCTCTTTGTCCCACATAGCTGAGACCATACTCACCTTTTATGCTGTAGACCACACCTTCCTCAGGGGTTGATCCCGGCAGCATTTGATACCGTTGGGCAGTATCTTCACAAAAATATTTTGAACTGTGATGGTGTCTTCACTTTCAGTAAAATTTTATCTTAAGAAAAATATTTTAGCATGAGAGGCATCTTGAATATTATATTTAATTATGTTTTCTTTCCTTTTTCTTTTATTGTCATTATGAACTGTTTTCAGTAAAACGGTCCCTGACGGATGCGTATCAATCACGGAGGCATCACTAGCAGCAGCTGAGGCAAACCTCGCTGAAATGAACCCTGATTAATCTTTGCTGTGCCACTGAGATTCTGGGAAACATATTTACATATGAGGAAAAGGAACATGTTGGGAGAGGTGCTGACCTTTTGCTTTATGAGGAATCGGATTGTGACATATGAGAGATTTTTTTTAATGTTTTTAGTTATTTCTTTTCTTCAAGTACTTAAAAATTTTGACCTTTGATTACTTTCCTGGTTTAATACAACTGGGAGTGTTATTAGTACTATCATTATTTTTCGAGATCTCAGCTAGAGCATAATCACAGTTCTATAAAAGGAAAAAAAAAACAAAAAAACTCAGCGCACATAATCATCAAAACAAAAAACTTGCTGCAGATTCATAAAGCGTGAACCATGATTAGCAATAGAATAAGAATAAATTAAAATAAATAAAAAATAACTGAAAAAAATAAAACAATAATTACTGTCAGAATGATAATTATAGAGGATTAAAATTACTCTAAACAGAAAAATAGACAAATTTCACAAAAATAGGCAGAATTTAACAAAAATGGGTATTATTTAAGAACCTGGATTGACCCCTGTTCTTATATAAGGATGTTTACTTCTTTTTACTTTAATTTTGGAAGGCGGTTACTAATTTTATTTTGTAATCCTGGAAATAGTCTGACTAGAAACTTCTCATTCATCCTTTGCAGTTTTTCAAACAGTCCTTTATGGTAAGTAATTTTACTACTTAACTGAATCTTAGTTTTTGATTTCTGATCTTTTCTTTTTATTAAGAATTAAACTTAGCAAAAAGAAGAAAACATCCTTTTACAGGAAGTTGTGGTCTACAACATAAAATGTGAGTGTGGTCTCAGCTATGTAGTAGAAACACGCAGACAGCTTAAATCCAGATTGGTAATTAAAGCTGCAATTAAAAATTTGACAAACAAAACAGGTTTGGATAGACATGTTCAAAATACAGGACATGAAGTGCCTTGGGGCACTAGAAGTTCTGACACATCAACAGCACTTTTTCCAAAAGAAAATTGTCAGAAGGACAGGGAATAGAGAGTAGAAGTAAAATATTTAATGATTTGGAAAGTTGGATTTTATCTTATGAATGGCAATACCTACTATAGCTATAGTACTGAGGAAGGGGATGGGTGCTACCCAAAAATTTGATGTATTATTTCCTTTTTATTCCTTAGAAAAAAACCCATAATTTGGAGATATTTATAATGCATTAATTATAGGAATAGCCTTGTCATCAATTATTACCAAGCAATCCATTGTTGTATTGAGTTTTATGGTACTCACGTGGATGTGCGTTAATGAAGAACTGTGTTTCAAAAATGGTATTAAAGTGGGCGGGAACCTGTAGTCCATGTTCCTTAACATTGAATAACTTTTATTATGAGTTTAGGTTTCCCAAAAACATGCTGTATGACTGTCAGTATCTGTAATGTCACACTGATAGTGCTCTTGCATGTTTTCTTGTGCAGTTTTTCACATTTGTGTGTGGCATTCTCACAGTCATTCAAACAGTAATTACAGCTGTACTTCTGAAGTGCTATGGGTTGGCGGTTTGTTTACATTTCCCAACAGGACTCTCCGTGCGCTGCTACACAATATAAAGAGCTCCTCAAGGAAATGCAATCCGTGTGCTACTACACGATATAAATAGCTCCTCAAAGAAATGCAAAAGGAATGTGTGCGTGCGAGTATGATAATAACGGACTTTCAAAAAGTCAAGCATCCTTCGTTTGTTTGGATGGTCTTTTAATATGCAGTTAAACTGACTTTCTAAACCAGCTTACATTTAGGAAATGGTGATATACTATCGTAAAGGAAATAACATTAGCCAATAGTGTTCTGTTTTGGTTTAGATGGTCTTTACTAAATGCAGTTTAATGAATTGATAAAATAATTAAAACAACTGAATGGAAGAAATAATAAGGTAATTGCTATTTCAGGTATTTGTAATGTTTATTCAGTTGTATTTTGATTTATGTTTGATATAAATATTTTTCCTTATTTTTTAAAATAAGTTTTTTACATACATTTTAGGCTGACGCTATCTTGTTATATCCCAGTCCACTGGGGAGGGGGTTGCAGCTTGAGGATATAACTCTTCATAAAATGAAATAACCTGTGGTCTAAATTGTAAACAAACTCACCAGCAACTGCAGTGGAAGAATTATTGCGGTGGTGTTTATATCGCACATCGTGTAATGGCTCCCACAAAGTAACTATCTGTAATGTAAACAAACACATCTGCTAATGTAGCAAAGGGATACCCCTAGCACTTTGTAAGTATTTTCTTCAATAATTACAAATAATTGTTTTGAAGTGCTATAAGCTGCTGGAATGTTTTGTTGAACTGCTGGAAAACTCTTGGAAAAGTCCTGGAATTTATCTCTGGTAAATGTATACAAACTTTGATTTTAGTATCAGCTACTAGTCCCTTCGAGCAAGCAGCAGTACTGTCAATTGCTCTTGTGCATTTGATGTTGTCATCATGTTTTACTAATATTGATGTTAAATGCTGCTATCTTTCCTCACCTGTAATTGCATGCTCAATTGTGGCAATTGCAGTGAAACGGTGAAAAACTGGAAAGGGATGCCCATCAAAAGAGTTGGGTTGGGTATCATGAGTGTGAGAAGAAATGACAGTTTTGCTCTTAGTTTGTTCATATCAAGTCAGTTGCATTCCTGGAGTAAAGTGTGTGCATTCTAAAACATTGCACCACTATTGCATTTTCAATTATTAATTGGTTACCAAAAACATATTTGCATAGCAGCATTGCTACTGAACTTCCTTATTTTATTAAACTTTGATCAGAGATAGTAACATAACTTTGTGGTTGTTGATTAATCACATGGAAACTGCATGTATTTCTGTCAGGTGCTTTGTAACAATTAGTACCTTTCCTTTCTGTATTGCAGCAGGTTTTTTTTTCTCATCCTTCTGTTACAATTATATTTCTGTTTGTAATGTTTCTTGTCTTTTTTTGTGCATTAACTTTTATTTTCCTTTCTTTGTATTGTAATTGATTATTATTTTCCTGTTTACAAAAAATTCAGACATTATTACTAATAATATCATAATCCACTTATATCTTGGTTGTATTGGGAGAATATACATTTTTTTTGTAGTTAGGTGTTTTAAAATATCAGTTAGCTTTCCAATAATGTGAATATTTAAAATCAGGTGTATTTTTTTTTTCGTATAAGAAAGCATCTATAAGCCAAAATTTTCCCTATCCCCACCACTAACACACAAGTTTGTTCTACCTTCTTGGTATCTAACTTCTACAGCATGAATATGAGTGTGGAAACCGTTTGAGATCTGCTTGAATTAGGTCATTCCCCAACAAATGCCAAAGCTCATTTTGTTGCTTTCAGCTGGTTATGGGCATGCCTTGTGTGTCATTTGGACTGCATATGATAAACTTTTGTGAGTTAAAAATAAGTCAAACCAAAATTTCCCACATTATTTCCTGTTTCACCAGCCGTATGAAACATGACATCTTGAACACTCCCCCTCCCCCTTTTGCCAAAAGTAATGATGTTCCAACTTCCACAGGAATCATAAATCAAATTTTAACTAACAAATCCAGTATTTGAAATTTGTTCTAAAGTGATTTCTGCTATAATATTAGTATCACCTGTAGTTCATTTTGGCTGACATTGGCAATTTAATTGCCTGGAATTGTATTGTTTTGTATAAAATAGTGGTTAAGAATGCTCAGAAATTTGGAGCTGAAGATTTAATTCTTGCTCCAGGATGTCTGATTTTCAAGCATTCAACAGATGCAGTTGCTGACAGGTGTTCCATATCAGAAATGGTGCTTATTAGAGGTAGTCCTTATCTGTGTAAAATATGTTCTTCATTGCTTGAGATTAGATACCAGAAGAAACAAACATATTAATCTCTTTATCAGTATACAAAAATGAAAAAAAAAAAAACCATGAAATATCTGACTTTTTCTTTGAGGGAAGGACTATTTTGTTCTAAATTGTTGGCTGAAATATGTACACTAGCACACTTTGCAAGCATTCCTCCACTCACACACCCAAAACATATATGTATGAACTATATGAATTAAAAACATTTTTGGCTTTTTTTATATTTTTACATGTTAAAGAATCTAAGACACTTAAAATTTTATAAACATATTTTTTTTTACTGCACACCAAATTTTTACAGTACATACGCACAAACATTCTTTTCTGCACAATCTGTATTCTTCAAATTTCTCTTATGCTCTTTGCATATACTGAAAATTATAGTGAAATGTTATAATAAAAATATTGTCATGATAAAAATAGGTTTTGGATATACCTTTCCAGCTACATATCTGTGAAATTGGTCCAGTTTTAGAAATTTTTAGTTTGGAAGATTTCATCTTATTTTTGAATTGAGAAGATGGCTGAAAACCCTCCAGAGAACATTTTAAAGTTATGGCTAAAGCAGCTGAACAGACAAGAATTTTTCTTTTTTTGATTTATTGACATTACAGTTTGAGTTGTCAATAAAATAAAAATGACCTGTCCTGCTTGTTTTTCAAGAATATCTATAAAACAGAAAAATAAAAAAATATAGATTGTATGAAAATGAATTTTTTTTTTTTTTGTGCCTTATACACTGAGTGGTCACTTTATTATGACCACCCCCTCAGTACTTCGTTGGGCCACCTTTTACCTTTAATACTGCGCCGATTCTTCGTGGCATGGACTCCACGAGATGTTGATAGGTGGTTTGTGGAATCTGAGACCATGCTTGATGAATAGAACTTTTCAGGAGTGTGAGATTGCAGATTGTGGATCCAACTGTCTGATGGCTCTTTCAACTTCATCCCACAAATTCTCAATGGGGTTGAGATCTGGAGATTGTGGAGGCCACCTAAGCAAAGTAAACTCACCGGCATGTTCCTGAAGCCAATCCTGTACAATACGAGCACTATGGCAGGACGCATTATCTTGTTGAAAGTAGCCATTGGGATAAACCATCCACATGACAGGATGCACTTGGTCCGCAACGATGTTTAGATATGATGTGCCAGTCAGACATTAATCAACACGAATTAAAGGCCCCAAAGCATGCCAGGAAAACATTCCCCAAACCATAACGTTGCCTCCACCAGCTTGAAGGGTTGTGGTCCATGAGGTCCATGCTTTCGTACTGTTTCCGCCAAATTCTCACTCGGTTATCGGCATGGTGCAACTGAAAACGTGATTAATCGGATCACATAATTTGTTACCAATCCAATCTTTGTGCTCCTGTGCGAACTGGAGACGTTTTCTCTTGTTAACTGCAGACAGCAAAGGTGTTCGAACAGACCTTCGGCTGCCATATCCCATCCGATGCAGTGTATGGCGAACAGTGCATGCAGAGATCATTTGAGGGGATCCTTGATTAAGATGGTCAGTAATTTTCTGCACTGTTGCCCTTCTGTTGTCTCTTACCAGTCTAGACATTCTCCGTTCTGCCCGAGCAATCACTAGTCGATGACGACCACACGTTGCATGTAGAGACCCAGTTTTTTGGCTGACAGTCCAGTCTTTAAACACTTTAACAACAGCTGCTCTGGAACATTTCACGAATGCGACGGTTTCGGTGATACTCGCTCCATGGCTCCGAGCTCCTACAATCATCCCATGTTTAAAGCCCGTCAAATAAAATTTTTTACCCATCTCGTCACCAAAAAATCACTTCTACTACTGTCGCAAGCACTAAGCTTTCCCTTTTTATACTAGCCTCGCCCTCTGGCAGCAACAGCGTGCAGCCATAGCTCATTTGCTTAAAACTGTCATGTGGTCATAATAAAGTGGCCACTCAGTGTATATATTAAGCAAATTTGAAAAAAGAAGTTACCATAGTTTTCTGAGTGTTTTTGAAATGATTTGAATCAAAATCATTTATCTTTTTTATATAGAAAATAAACAGGTAAATAAATAAATGAAATATAATGGAATGAATTAAAAAGGGAAATTTACTATTATGAAGTGTAGTTTTTTGTTTTGGAACAAGTGACAAAAACAGGGTAGAGTAATTAAAAGTGAGCATACTGTACCAAAATATTTTATAGGATAAACAATGGTGTACTTCTAGCAACCGAGAAAACACGCTAAAATGTTTCCTACGTTTTGGAAACCTTGATTTTCAAAGATTGATATTGTAGTGAATAAATTACACTGGACAACAAACCCCCAAGATTAAATGAATTATTTTATATAGATTTCAAGGTGCTGAATGTGAATATGACAATGAAAACACAAAAAATGGCTATAGTTAGCGATTCGCAATAGTTTCTTATACATACTGACCATGTGTACGGTAAAGGTCCGCTTCTATGTCCGACCTCGCTTTGCTTGTTGCTTGTATAGCTGATCAGGATCATCTCTAGCAAGCGTTCAACAGCAGTTAGCCAACACAGAAGTGGACCACCTTCCCTGGTATCGTTTCTCCATCACTGATGGAAATGTTCACCGTCCTTATCACTAACCACGCCACAGTTGTCCGGGAAGAAATCCAAGTAGGAATGGAGCAAGTGTATCTCTAAGCACATATTACAGCCAAGTTTGTAATACAGAGAAAACATGCCATTAACTAGTTCCTTGTAGTTTTCTGCTCTGACATTTCTGAGGAAGTTAGTTGACACCAGACGGAATGCATCCCAAGCTTTTTCCTCATCACCCTGTAGCAGGTTGTCAAGCATCTCATCAATGAAGAGCTGGTGGATCTGAAGACTCCCCAAAACTCCCTCTTTAATTTTGCTTTGCTGAGTCGAGGAAGTTTGTCAGCCAAGTACTTTGAAGGCTGATCCAGTCTGGTTGATGGCTTTTACGAAGATTTTTTTACCAGACCAAGTTTGATGTGTAGGAGTGGTAGCAGAATTCTGTGCGTTTCTGCCAGTACTGAGTGTTACACATTCTTCTCTTCGACCATCAGAGATTTCCTTGCAGACCAGTCTGTCTTCATGCAGATTTCTTGCTCAGCTGTCCCATTGGGATCACTTGTGTATATGACGTAGAAGTAAATGGATTGTAGTCCAGGAAGTCACTCAACCACTTGCTTACTCTGTGAGACTTCAGTTTATATGATTGTATCATCTTATGTCAGCGATGTCATGACTCAACTGCATTGCATCAGACAATGATGCAATAGCTGCTGGGGGTGGTGTGTATGATGGGCTGATGCAATATGTTGTGGACGGAGTCTCTCCTAAACAAGAGCCAATTGACAGATTTTTATGGTCATTTTTGTGTTCAGCACATTGAAATTAGTAAAGATATGCTATTTTCATTTCAGAGGCAAATTGCCTGTTGTCCAGTATTATAATGCAAGCTCACATAAATATTTCTGAGTCTAATAATATGTTGCTAGAGTGCATCTTTCTTTATTTTTACTATGTAGAAACCTAAAGTGGTGCATGAGATCATATCTTGTCATATGTGTAAAAGTGTATTACAAAGAGAACTAAACATTCTGTGATAGGGAATTATTGAATTTCCCTTTTGTTTTTTTCATCCTTTTTGGGAGATACACTGTCAACTTTGACACTGTGCTGGGTTATTTAGAAGCAGACATAGACACACCCACACGCTAGCCAAAACATTATGAACTTTTATTTAATATTGAATAGGGTCAACTTTGTTGTGCATACTTGCTAGATGTCTGCAGTTGTGTACTCATATGACCGCAATATGGGTTTCTTCCATGGACCACTCCATTTGACTCCACATTCAAAAAATGACTGCTGATATTGTCTGATGTCATATTGGCTAAGCTACACTCAGGGTGATGCATCATACATTACCCGCAGTCTGTGTAAGATTGGCAGGTGAAAATTGTGACAAAACATTCAGTAAAACCAAGTATATATGTTGTACATTTGATGTATATATATATATCATCATCATCATCATCATTGTCAACCATTATCAATCCACTGCTGGACGAAAGTCTCCCCAAGTTTCCTCCACAACGGTCTGTCTTGTGCCAGTCTCCTCCATGTCACCCCCGCATACTTTCGAATTTCATCCACCCATCTTCCATGTGGTCTTCTTCTGGGTCTTTTCCTGTCCGTTGGAATCCAATCTAAAATTTCGGCTGTCCATCGACGGTCTGTCCTTCTGGCAGTATGTCCAGTCCATTGCCATTTCAGGGATTTAACTCTGATCATGATGTCTTCCACTCTTGTCATTTTTCGGATCCACGAGTTCCTCTTCTTATCTCACCTGGTTACACCAAGCATGCACATCTCCATGCTGCTTTGAGTTGTCTGCAGCCTTTGTATGTCTCTTTTAGTTAAGGTCCACATCTCTGCACCATACGTAAGCACTGGAAGGATGCATTGATCAAACACTTTTCTTTTAAGACATAATGGCATATTGCTCTTGAAAATTATGCTGTTTCTTCCAAAAGCTCTCCAGGCAAGTTTTGTACACCAATTAATTTCCTCATCAATGTGACCCTCACTTGATATCTGCTGTCCAAGATAAACATACGTATCTGTTATCTCCAGCTTTTCTCCATCAATCGATAAATCTTCATTTCTTGTAAAAGCATTGAACATCACTTTTGTCTTCTGAAAGTTCATTTTTAATCCCACTTCTTTACTCTTGTCAGCAAGTTCCTGGATCATACTCTGCAGTTCTGATGGGGTAGTTGCAAAAATGATTATGCCATCAGCGAAACGAAGGTGGGTTAGATAATCTCCATTAATCTTTATCCCTTTGTTTTCCCAGTTCAGTGATTGAAAGACATTTTCCAATGTGGCATTAAAGAGCTTCGGAGATATGGTGTCACCTTGTCTCACTCCCTTTCCAATTTTTATGTGTGTTGTATTTTCAAACAGCCGAATCTTTGCACTTGCATTTTCATAGATGTTATTAATAATATTAATGTATGCATCTTCAATACCGCAGGATTTCAGAGCCATTGTAACTGCTGATGGTTTCACCGAATCAAAGGCTTTTTCATAATCGATAAAAGCCATGCACAATGGAAGTTCATATTCCCTCACTCTTTCAATTAGTTCTCTCAGCACGTGAATCTGATTTATTGTGCTGTAGCCACTCCTGAATCCAGCTTGTTCTCTCGGTTGAGCCATGTCCAGTGTCACCTTCATGCGGCGTGAAAGAACTTTAGTGAAGATTTTATAAACCACTGATAGGAGGCTGATAGGTCTGTAGTTCCTGAGATCCTCAATGTCACCTTTCTTATGTAGCAGGATCATTGTACCGGTGTTCCAATCCTCAGGAATCTTTCCTTCATTAAGGCATCGAGTGAAAATTTGGGCGAGTACTGTTTCGATTTCTCCACTTGCTTCTTGTATGATGTCTACAGTAATTCCATCTTCTCCTGGAGCTTTTCCCTACTTCATGTTCTTGTTTGCATGTGCAACTTCTGCTGGAAGGACTGGAAGAACTCTGGTACTGGTACCTTTCATGATGTCTGGAGTACATGTATCATCCCTTTCATACAATTTGGAGTAGAAATCTTTCACTCTTGTCAAAATTTCGCCTCTATTTCTTGTTACAGAACCATCTTCTTTTCTCAGTGCCATAATCTGTTTTCTTCCCTTACTGAGATATCCCTTTGCTATCTTTAGGCTTTGGTTGTTTTCAATTGCTTTCCTCACTAGTTCACAGTTGAATTTTCTTACGTCGTCAGTGATACTTTTTGGTACTGTCTTGCATAGCTCTATATATTCCACTTTGGAAGTCACATCTTCTTTAGTTGTCCTCATCTCTCTTCTTTTTTGCATCAACATTTTCGTTTTTCCTGATAATTTGTTCATATGCAACTTGTTCTTAGACCCAGCTAATTTTGTTGCTGTTTCCATAAGAGCTTTGGTTACTTTTCTGTTAACTTCAGAAATGTCCACTTCTTCTAATGTTAGGCCTTCTAAAGCAGAGAATCTGTTCTTCAGTTCCAACTTGAAGGTATTATGGTGTTTTTTAAGGTTGGTTATGTCAATAGATTTTGTTTGTCTTATGAGCTTGCCACGTTCAAGTTTAGTGTTGAGGTGCATCTTACATCTCACCAATCTATGGTCACTACCTGTGTTGAACTTGTTTAGCACACTGCAGTCTTCTATGACAAATTTTTTGCTACACATAATAAAATCAATTTCACTTGTCGTCCCATTTGGATGTCTCCATGTCCATTTCCTGTGTGGCTTTTTCTTGAAGAAGGAGTTCAAGATGAAAAACCCTTCTGCCTCTGCAAACTCAACGAGAGTATTTCCACGTTGGTTTCTGTTGCCGTGACCGAATTTACCTACTGAAGTTTCATTATGTTGCCGTTGCCCTATTTTTGCATTGAAATCTCCCATAATTATTTTCAAGTGCTGCTTACCTTTATTATTTAGATGACAAATTTCCTCATAAAATTCTTCAATTTCTTCTTCAGGATGACTTGAGGTGGGTGCATAAGTTTGAATAATCTGAGCCTGGTATCTTCTCGATAGTTGGATAACGAGTCGTGCAGCTCTGTCAGAGGAACTTTCAACTTCTACCACTTTATCCTTCAGTTTCTTGTTTATTATAAATCCAACACCACTAGTTCTGCCAGTATCTGTCCCACGATAGTAGAAGAGATGTCCACTTTTCTGTTCGATGAGATCTTCTCCTTTTCTCCTTACCTCACTTAGCCCCACGATGTCCCACTTGATCCTTTGTAGTTCCTCTTCCAATTCAAGAAGCCTTGAATCAGAAGATAGGGAGCGTCCATTGTACGTTGCCAAGGTCAGCATCAGATGGCAGCCTAGTCCGGTCCTCCGGGGATTCTTAGCACCCTCTGCCTTCATGTCGCACTGGCCGCTGCCTTGGCCAGGTACATTCCAGCTGCCGGAGACTGAGGGCCAAGATTTAAGTTGTGGAGTCATTTTGGAGGGTTTGGCCATAACTCACCACGCTGGCCAAGCGGGTTGGTGAGTGTGGGATAGAATTTCCTCTGATCCTGATGGTATAGTTATACCGCTATTAGCGGTCGTCAGAGCCCCTTTAGTGGGAACAGGATGCACCACGAGAAGGCGGGGTTGACATTTGTCAATATATATATATATATATTGATACACTTCACGATCTTGAAATATATATATATATATATATATAAATCAATACTCCATGTACCCATCTCTGGTGGTAATGCTTCAGTTAATGATGTGACTATTCAAAGTGTTCCGTAGGCAGTTGTTTGTTCTCTGAAACCAGCCTGACTTGGTTTTGTACTCTATTAGACAATTTCTTTGAAGTGATATTCTGAATTTCTAGGAAGAAATCTTTAAAGGCTGTTTCTGTACTCTTCTTGAAAATGGTCACAAAGTCATCTCCCCCCCCCCCAATAAACACCCAAAGAGTGTCTCTCAAATTCTCAATCCTAGACTACAAAGTCGTATATACACCTTCACATGCATCCAGGCTTTATCACTTAGTGCATTGACATATCCAGCATTGAACAGCTTTAAATCTCAGTTATACTTCATCATGTGAAGCAGGAGATACCTAATTTTGATTAGTGTTTATGTCTTGATTTATTAGATGTCAAACACAATGACTGAACAGTATTGGAGTGTTCTTCATGTATTATTGAAACACATTTATTATTTTGCCTATCTGCAACACTCCAGGTTGAAAGACATTTTTTTTTCCATCCATGCTAGTAGTGTGGGCTGTATATCAGCAGGCTTTTTGAAACACTAATTAAAGTTCATGTTTTCTTTAGAATTTGCAATTTTGACTAGTGCTGGGAAGTAGTATATTAGCAACATTATGGTAGTACACTACTTTTATTGTTGTTTGTAGTGTAGCTTAATTATAAAAGAAAAAAAGTAGTTTTATTTGTAATCTGTTACAAAAATCAAGTACAGTATCGAACCGATTATCCGGACTTCTGAAAACTGGACCTTTTTGTATAATTTGAATATTTGCGATATTTCTTAACCTTGAGATCCAGGTGTTCCATGCTGAAGCTGAGCCTCGTATTTCAGTCATCCTCAGCTGACCGCCCATACCCTTTAATCTTCCCATCGTATGTACATATTCAAAACAGCATTCTAGAACAATTCAAGATACATTTTCCTTTCCCACCGTTTGAGGCAGACATCCAACTTTACCCTTCTCCGTCCCTATCTTTCTCTCAAAGTAACAGTAACCCAAAGCCTCTTTCTAGAATAACGGAGGTATTATTGTCTGTCAGAGCGCGCATCAAAGTCCAGTTTCCTCAAGAGAATAGAGAAGTGTTTCCCTTTTCAACTGATATCGCTATTCTCCCTTGCGCTGCTGACTGCTTTTGGAAAAAAGCCAAAAAATCTTCACCGCACCATTAATTGGCGTGACGTCATAGGCTGGTGGGAATACTCGTGACTTCCCTGTGAAGAGAGGAAGAAATAGTATGGAGACCCACTTGGTTTCGGAAAATTAGGTCAATCACTTTGCTTCATTGGTCGGTGCTCTGTGGTTGATGTTTATTCCGCGGTGCTGCAAAAATCTCACGTGTAATGTCAAAAAGGTCAAGAGATCAGGATGTGTGAGTTCATCCGTGTTGTACAACGCGCGACGGGAAGCGGGGGCAGAGTCTGTCTCATATTTACTTGAACGAAACAGCTTTTCATCGGAGAAATAATGGCAGCGACTTTGGGGGACAGGGATTTTTTTTAATGGTTCTGAAAACCGGACTGCCCCCTGGCCTGGACCTGTCCAGATAATCGGTTCGAAACTGTAGTTGTAATAAAATTTCATGCTACATATCCTGCTAGTTTTGTCGTTATGAGGCACAAATTTTACCATGACACCAAGAAATTGTTTACCAAATTCAGCATGACCTTCAGCAGAATAACTTTCTCCAGCATAATGCCATGGCCTTTGCAAAGCTAGGCTAAAGGTCATGATTCTGGGTAAGACATAAAAGGAGAAGGCTTTTAGAAGATAAGGGACTTCTCTGAGGGGTAGGAATGTAGTCATAAAACTGTGAACCCGCTAAATGACCAAAGCAAATGTTTAACCCTGTTGTGAGACCATTCTTTCAGAGATTACATAACCATTGCATTTGCATCTCAGTTTAAAAATCTGGTACCTTCTTATTAGCTGAGCGTAACTTTTAATTTTATCTTTTTCAGTTTATTGGCTAGGAATGAATGCTGAAATAGAACTTCCTTATGCAGCTTACAATAGTTGCTGCAAATTAAAAAGCAGCACAATAAATAGAAATCACAATGATACGTGCTTCTTAGTACCTGAGGTACAAAAAGTCTTTTGGCTTTAAAATCATGCCCATCAAATTAAACTTAACTTCCATTTTGTGATTTATCTTTTGGTATTTATGATTATGTGTGCACAAATTGTTTGTTTGTTTATATTTTTCTCAAGCATGAATTAGTCTTTTTTTTTTTTAATTTCTTTATTCTATAATTTATTTGGTGTTCTTACAAATATGTTTGGGTAATTATTATTCACTGCTAACAGAACCTATCATGGTTTTCTAATTAACTATGACATCATTCACTACACATGGACACACCACTTAGTGTAAATGTAATGGTGTTATTTCACTTCGTAACAGAATTCTTCATATATATTGGAAAGATGAAATTAATTTTTTTTGGCAATTTCTGATATGGTTATCATTCCATAGATTTAGATCTATGCTTTCTAGTTACTGGACATCTTTTTGTAAGCCTTAGTGGAAATTCTTGTATTTTCTGTTATTGGAGAAAGAAATTTTCAGCTGTCATTCAGACTTCGTTTTGTAATATAAATAGATGATTTTACTGCAGTGCTTTTTTCCCTTCCATCTGTCCATTTGTCCAGTCACTCGTACAATATCACTGGATTAAAATTTTTCTTTTCACTTGACAGATGTATAAACATAAGGATCCATGTGTTTTTTTAATGAGATTTTCTTACTTGTGCGATAAATGTGCATTTCTTAACACTTATTAAATTTTTGTAACCTATACAAGACATTGCTTTAAATAGACTAACTGTCTCAAAATCTTATAGACTCAAACAAATCAGCTCAAAGCCTGAAGACCCTTAAAAACTTTAACTTATTCACAGAAAAAATAGCTGTAGTGCTTCAGTGGAATCTATTACATTTCTGAAGTATTTGCACTCAGGCAAGTCATGCCTCAGTGATATGCAGTTTGAAATGCAATTGTTGCTTAACTTAAATAGGCAGTTATTTTTGTAATATATCCATACATTTTTCATTGTCCTGTGCATAAGTACTACATACTGTATGCATATTATATATTTGTGTCTTATACTGGCATAGATTGACAACAATATCACCACCTGCTACTGTCTTAATTTTAGGGGAACTAAATATTTTTGTCCAGTATTATAGACATCTTCACTCCAGGACATACAAGCTAATAAAATGCAGCTAAAAAGACTATTGAATAGCGAGTATCAAATTTTTATCATTTTACTAATTCAGACTAGGAGGAGAATGTGTCAGAACCCAATAAAGGTCATTATGATGGTCCAAGTCTTTATTTTTTGTGAGAAAATATGAATTTTTAATTTTATGTCTTACAGTAAAATATATTACTCCTTATTTCAAATATATTTAATCACACTGCAATGCTTTAAAAAAAAACATTGTATGCTAATGACACTGTTGGCAGAGAGCAAAATTGAGTTGCAGAGTATGTTTTTTTTTCTTTAAAGCATTTCAGTGTGATTAAATATATTTGAAATAAGGGAGTAAAAGATTTTATTGAAAGACATAAAATTAAAGATTGTTATTTTCTCACAAAAAAATAAAAACTTCAACCATCATAATGTACCTTTATTGGGTCCTGACACATTTTCCTCCCAGTCTGAATTAGTAAAATGTTAAAAAATGTTTGATCGTAGAAAGTGAGAGATGTTCAGAGTGGTTTTATGCCTGGTACAGGCTGCCCTAACCAAATTTTTGCATCACGCATGATGATTGGAAAGTATCTGGCTGTTGGCAAGGGAGTTTTTTCTGCCTTCATAGATTTAGAGAAAGCTTACAACAGAGTAAATAGGACACTTTTGTGGAAGGTATTGAATGAATATGGTGTTACTGGGAATCTACTTAATAGTGTAAAAGCCATGTATGCTGACAGTAGAGCCTGTGTATGAGTGAATGGTGTTTTATCAAAATGGTTTTCTATTGGTTCAGGAGTCAGGCAAAGTTGTGTAATGTCTCCATGGCTGTTTAATATATTTATGGATGCGTGCATGCATGATGCCAAAATAGATAATACTGGTTTATCTCTTGGTGATATTCGTGTGTACAGATTGATGTATGCTGATGACACTGTCCTGTTGGCAGAGAGCAAAAGTGAGCTACAGAGTATGTTGTCCCAGATGTACAAAGCTTGCATGAAATTCAAACTGAGTATAAATAAGGGAAAAACCAAAGTTATGATTTTTGAGAGAGGAACTGGTAACACTGAATGTAATGTAAGTGTCAATGGCACAGTGATTGACCAGGTGAGTGAGTTTGTGTATTTAGGAAGCATGTTCAACAGAGAGAAGAAATTGGATGGTGAAATTAGTAGGCGAGTGAATTCTTCATTGAAAGTCATGGCTGCTCTGGGAGGTTTTCACAGGAATGATGGGTTCTCAAGAGAGTTGCTCATGGTTGTGTATAAGAGAGTAATTGTTCTTACTCTGATGTATGGCAGTAAAACCTGGATACTGCAGAAGAAACATAGGAGTTGTTTGTGTGCTGGAGAAATGCGTTACTTGCACTTTTTTTTTTTTTTTTTTTTTGGCAAGACACGTTCTGATTGTGTAAGGAATGAAGATGTGTAGCAGTTGTGTAATGTGAAGCAAAATGTTGTTAGCAAGGTGGAGACTAGTATGTTAGCAAGGTGGAGACTAGTGGCCATGTTGAAGGAATGAGTGATGAGATGCTTACTAAGAAAATCATTTTAGCCCAAGTGGCAGGAATTAAAGGCAGAGGAAAGGTCAAGGAAGTCACGGGAGGATCAGATTCAGGAGTTTCTGCATGACAAACAAATGATGAGTATGAAGTATAGAAGATCTTGTGTACGGCATGTAACGCATGTCAGTGAAGCCCGAGATGTATGTCAAGATCACTGTTAATGGAGAAGTTTGATAGGCAACAGTAAGTAAAAATTACCTGGTAGTTTGTATTTCTTTTTGGAGCTAACCTCTGAATCTCAGAGAACAGCTTAGTGATATGTATGTATGTATGTACACTGCAATGCTTCTACTGATTTACTGTGATTGACAACCCACAACTCCTTTGATGAACGTATGTATTCTTGTGTGTGTTTATATTTACAGAGAAAAGTTTAAGAAGTAGTTGTAGCAAAACGACAGGAAGAGCTGTTTTATTTCTAGCAAATTACTTCTATTGATTATTTCCATATGCTTTGTATTGATAAAAGTCACCGGACACCCCTTCAAAAGCAAATGAACAGATCCGCTGTGTTGTTAAGATGCACGGTACAGCTGCAAACGGTATAAAAATAAACCTGCAGCTGACTGTGATCACATTGCACTGTGAGGTTGAGTGAAAATGTTGCGGCGGGAGAGAATTGACTTTGAGAAAGGAAAGATTGTTGGGTGCTATATTAGTGGGTTGTCCATAAGAGAAACCGAGAGGCGTTCAATTATACCCAAATCAACTGTTTTGGATGTACTGAATAAGTGGAAGACACATGGCATGCCTGAAGCAGCAAAACGTACCGGCAGACCTAAGAAAATAAGTGATAGAGGACGTCAAACAGGAGAGTCGTTACAGCTAATCAACAGAGTACTACTGCACAAGGCCTCAGTGTATGGGTGAGTAAAAATGCTGGAACCTCAGTATGTACACGTACCATTTGCAGAGAACTTCATTCCATGGGTTACTGTGGTCGTGTGGCTGCTCATAAGCCTTTCATCTCCACTCGGAATGCTACTCGTCATTTAGCATGGTGTAAAAAACATTTATGGTGGACCGTAGAACAATGGAAACGGGTCCTATGGACTGATGAATCCAGATACACGATCCATCAGTCTGATTTCCGTGTGTGGTTATGGTGGCAGCCGAAGGAATGCTATTTACCACAGTGTGCTGTTCCTATAGTCGAGTTTGGAGCTGGCAATGTACTCATGTGGGGGTGTTTCTCGTGGTGTGGTCCCTGTTCATTGGCTATTGTGGACAAACTTGTTAACCAGCACATCTGCCTCGGTATTCTGGACAATTATGGCCTACCAACTCTGTGGCATTACTATGGAACCAAGCCTTTTTGGTACCAGCAGGATAATGCACTGATCCATAAAGCAAAGACTTATGGTGTGGTTTGATGATAATTCCGTATCACGTGTGGACTGGCCAGCACAGAGCCCTGATCTTAATCCCATAGAACACCTATGGGATGAATTAGAGTGCCGCATAAGAAGTTTGGAACCAGGCCTACTACTAAGCAACAGTTAGCGGAAGCATTATGTACTGAATGGAAGTGCATACCTATTGCTGTGTTCCAAAACCTTGTCGAAAGCTTGTCTCGAAGGGTCAGTTCATGCATTAAGGCCAAAGGTGGACCGACACCATACTAATGTATTTCAATAAATGCTATGTTGTGTTTCTCTTCTAGGTGCCCGGTGACTTTTGTCAGTATAGTGTACGTATGCTCACATGCCCACCACATGCGTTTCTTTTTATGGCATAATTGCATTTGTTTACTTCTGTGTGTGTCAACATGCAAAAGACGGTTTCTTTCTCTTTTTCTCACTATTTCTTTCTCATGAGAAAAATAGTTATTATATGAATGTTGCTAATTCATTTTGTAAAGCTACGTTGTGCTCGTCCAGAAAAAAATAAGATTATAAGTCATCATCATTATGAACCATTTTTAATCCACTGCTGGATGGAGGTCTCCCTCAGTCGCTTATACAGTTCCCTGTTTTGAGAAGTACTCTTCCATGCAGTTTTGGCACACTTTCTGAACTTCATCCACCGATCTCTCAAGTCGCCGCTGTCTTCTGGGTCTTTTCCTATCCTTTGGCATCCTGTCTAGTATTTCAGTAGTCCAATGGCTCTCATGAAAAGAAAAAAAAATTGTTGAACATTGCTAGCAAATTTTGTAAAACTACCTGTGGCTCATTACATATAAAGTGGAATTTTTAGATTTGTTTACAAGTAAAATGAAGTTGTGTACTTCTGTATGTGCTAATACATATATATATATATATATATGCTGAGTAACGAGACATGACCAACTAGCAGGTTATTTTAAACCTAATTTCTTGTTCCTATATCATAAGGTGTGGTCAGCAGCAGAGATTTACTTCATCTGACGATGTGACAAGTGTTGTTAACCATTTGGATCAGATGATAACCCTCCTTCTCCAGGAAGCTCATCAGTATAGCAGTGATTTAAATGTCAGTTCAAATCCTGACCCTGAACTAAATAGGCCTATTCTGGACTTCTTACTTATGGAAGGCTGTCTTGATAAATTATTCTCTTGGTCCGTCCATTGTGGGGAATTTGCAAATGTGATGAAATTAGAACAGCTGAAGTTGTATGAGGTAATTTTTATTAATCTATATAAAAATATTCTTAAGTCATGTGTCTTTATAAATGGTGTAGAGTTCATTGATCTGCCAAAACATTCTATAGGTTTGTTTGAATAAAATTGGATGTTTTTTTTTTTTTTTGCCAAGACTCTTCTGCTAACTTTTTCTTATAATTCCATGCACATCTACAAGAGTATAAAATGAAAAGAATTAAATTTTTTAGTGCTTTTTTTTTTTTTTTTTCATGTTGTAAGTTTAGAACATTTTTAAAAGTTAGTCCTGGTTTTGATGGATCTTTGGTATGACAAAATGATTTACCAAAACCAGGACTAAAGAGCACAAGAGAGATAGATGTTGGATAGGGTAAAACAGCTACAACTCTGTGTAAGGAAGTAGAAAAGAATGTTGCTATACCGATATGGAAAGAGGTAAAATGACTGGCACCATACAGCAGCTATGAAGGCACAGTGGCAAATGAAAATGTGGGAATTCTTACTTATTGTCACCTGTGCAATGAGAACCTCTCTTTGGCATGACACAGTTTCTGACCCAGGAATTGTGGTTAGCACTAAGTAGTGTTACACTTGTTGCAATCAGCTAGTACTCCATGTACCTTCATATACCTTTCATTAATAGCATGTGTTCACTTTAACCTATGAGATTTCAATTTTATGTATGTGTTTTATCTTGAATTGGAGGCTCTATCTTGAATCCTAAAATCCTCCCTGAGGAGAGGTAAAGTATGGCAGTTCTTGAGTTTATTCTGTGCCGGTAAACAGGTTATTTAAAACCACTGTTTATCAGCATATGTGATTAAATACAGTTTGTTCCTTGTCAAATGTACATGAAAAATGTTCTTTATATCTGCTTATCTAATGTATTCCTTGTGCCTCGAATATGTGCAGATCAATAACAATTTCCCAACCTTAACTGTAATCTTTGTATGCCTGATTCAAATGCAACTTATGCAGTGCTGACTGATAGATTTCATTTTGTTAAGTTTAAACTTATCATGGTTTCTATCGCAAAACATCTTGTATTTGTTGAAAGGTTCATGATAAAAGTTATAATAAATTCATGAGAGAATAACAGGGACTTGCAAGCAGGGCGGGACTTATGTAATATGGGGCCCCAGTGCGAGAGTAAATTTTGGTGCTCCATATCTGGGTCCACTCCCAATCCTTCTAAATAAATATTCTGGAAAAGACATTAGTTTGGAACAATTCAACTAAAGAGATACAGGGTAAAAACATTTCAATGATATTCAACGCTTTTACAAAACCTCCTTCAATTACAGATTTAGGATAATTTCACTTTCCTTGCTTTCATTTGAACAAAATTTGTCGTAGACTTCAGATAATTTTTGATTAGTTTCAGATTACAAGGGAAACTATCGGAACTCCCGACGACAATCACCACAGAACATTCTGTGGTGGACAAGCATGACACCAAAGTAACAGGTGTGAAATACAGCATTTCGCAATCGCCCACAACCCCTAGAACATGGTGTATAAAAGTGGGACGCTCGCCTGTAATGTATGCAGACATAAGTGTCAAACAACATTTACCTGTTAGATATGAGGCACCTAAATGTCGAGAAAGACCACCTACAACACCATTAAGTTGCAAATGTCATATACATACCTCACTCCACGTCATGGTAATTTGTTGAGAGAAGACAGTGCTGCAAGCAAAGGTAAACCTCACACCACGAGCAGATAATGACAGCACTGGAATCACAGTCAGGAGTGTTACACGTGTCACGCACAGCAAAATTGATGTCCAACACATTACGGAACGTAAGAGGCGTTTCATGTGGCAAATATCCAGACGCCTTTCACGCATAGCCAAGCGTAGGTTGGTACTGTGGTGCACACAACTGGTTGTATATAAATGAATGCAACTTGAAAATGAAGATTCTGTCATGTAGGTTGATGCCATGCACCTCATCAAAACGTATGTACTCTTCCGTGCATCGTGCAAACAGTTTGTATTGTCGAAAGAAATACACATCAAAGGGCTGGCAGTATTTGGTGGCTTTCGGTGGTATGATTTTTGTGTGCAAATTGACGTCCCTGTCACCGAAGGCTTTGGCTGGCAAACTAATGTCGCTTTGATCAGACCACAAATCCAGTAAGAAAAGGGAAGGTCCTGTTAGCCCTGGTTCCAGTGCTTTATGCATTCAGGGCAGAATGAGAGCTGTGGACATCTTACCACTGGTGCTGCAGTCACATTCTATATTTGGAGGTTGGTTACGTCATACCGTTTCGGAAACACGTTTGCCAAACTTACCACCCACTTCCTGAAAGCAGATGTACAGTTTATTTGCAAGGCGTCCTGACATGGACACAAGCACCTGAATGGTATATGAGTGGGTAGTCGATGCAACCGATTGCACAACAGCTTCAGTTGTCTTCTCCCCAGTCAGTGATAGCGTCCTGTTTGACGTGAGTTCGTATTCAAATCAAGTTTGGTCTGTATTGAACACCATGTCGGCATCAATTGCATTGGCAGTAATGTAGTCCGTAACATCTCATACAAACTCCAATGCGCTGTTTCTTACGCTAATGTCAAGGGTAACATCCCGCCTGGCAACGAACCTTGAGATCTTGCGTGATGAGATTTTATGGCGGCGTTTGAATTGGTGCAGGAAATATGTGCTGGCTTTAAAATTGGGGATTCCCATTGCATTAGCTGGTTCCTATGCCCATGTCTTTAAATGCCAGTAGTGAATTGAGAGTCCCATGTTACGCGCATCTTAGAATTTCGTGTACATATGCTGGCCATTACTATTTGCCACACTTTTTCTGGAGATATCTTGTATTTACGGGCAGTTGCTGCAAAGGTTTTCTTTGCGACATTCTCATTGTCATAGACACTCTGCATGGGGTTTGTCCAGAAAACTGTTTTTGAATGCTTTTCCGTTTTACTTTGGGGGGTGATGGTTCATACGAACTCAAACTGCTTTGCACGTTGTGTGCTAGAGTACCCGGTGTATCACCATGTTCAGATAACGTGTCCGACGTTTGATCACTATCACGCCACAATGTCTGTCCTTCAAACACATCAGTGCCTCCAATAATATGTTGCTCCAAAACGCTATACAACTGCCTTACAATTCGCATGTCGATGTACGTTGGAACCGTGTCTTTTGCTTTGTATTTCTGCGTCACCTCTTTCACCAGTGTCTGCACTACAGCATGAGGGTTACAAGCCATTTTCTTAAAACACAGCACAATATTTGTATGTGTACGAACAGGCTCGTGCGCTGTCTCACACTACTCACGTTTAATGGTCACTGACGTACACAACGCAGAACACCTTCCAATCATGCACAGTGTCGCCCAATCACATCACACCCACATTTACATGTTGTTTGACACTTTATGGCTGCGTACATTACAGGCAGGCATCCCACTTTTATAAGCCATGTTCTAGGGTTACGGGCGATTGTGAAATGCCATACTTCACACCTGTTAATTTGGTGTCATGCTTGTCCACCATAGAACGTTCTGTGACAGTTGTCATCGGGAGGTCTGATAGTTTCCCTTGTTAGATAAAGTACACTCCGCACTTGCCACAGTTACTGGAACTGTCAGAAGGATTTGCAAAGCAATCCAAATGTTAGGGAAATAATCCTGCATTTTCATTTCAAGAAGAAACTGCAATGCTTCTTGAGGGTTGACACGTTTAGTCTTAGATGACATAATAAACTTGAAGTGTTTTATATCTTGTGCTAATTCTGCACCATTTATGGCTGATGAGGCTTGGTCACTTAAAGCATGGTGTAAATCCATGCAATGAACTTCCAAGTTCTTTGGCAGACATTTTAAGGTAAATAGGAAACCTCATAACTTAGTGTAGCTGAGCATTTGGTCAAACCGCTCATTTAAGGCACTTTGAACTTTGTCAACTGTGTCAAAGAAGAAATCTCTTGTAAAGCTTTCCTCTGCAGTTTCCACTAATTTATTTCCACCTTGTAATCAAACATCTTTGTACGTTTTCTCCTTCTGGTTTCCCAGGAAACGGTGTCTGCTCTCAGGCTCTCTTCACTTTTTGCAGCTTTCAGTTTCGCTAAATAGACGATGTCATCGCTCTGTCCATGTTATTTTATAAACAGCGAATCATCATCATCATTGTCAACCATTATCAATCCACTGCTGGACGAAGGTCTCCCCAAGTTTCCTCCACAACAGTCTGTCTTGTGCCAGTCTCCTCCATGTCACTCCCGCATACTTTCGAATTTCATCTACCCATCTTCCATGTGGTCTTCTTCTGGGTCTTTTCCTGTCCCTTGGAATCCAATCTAAAATTTCGGCTGTCCATCGATGGTCTGTCCTTCTGGCAGTATATCCAGCCCATTGCCATTTCAGGGATTTAACTCTGATCATGATGTCTTCTACTCTTGTCATTTTTTGGATCCAAGAGTTCCTCTTTCTTATCTCTCCTGGTTACACCAAGCATGCACATCTCCATGCTGCTTTGAGTTGTCTGCAGCCTTTGTATGTCTCTTTTAGTTAAGGTCCACGTCTCTGCACCATACGTAAGCACTGGAAGGATGCATTGATCAAACACTTTTCTTTTAAGACATAATGGCATATTGCTCTTGAAAATTATGCTGTTTCTTCCAAAAGCTCTCCAGGCAAGTTTTATACGCCGATTAATTTCTTCATCAATGTGACCCTCACTTGATATCTGCTGTCCAAGATAAATGTACGTGTCTGTTATCTCCAGCTTTTCTCCATCAATCGATAAATCTTCATTTTGTGTAAAAGCATTGAACATCACTTTTGTCTTCTGAAAGTTCATTTTTAATCCCACTTCTTTACTCTTGTCAGCAAGTTCCTGGATCATACTCTGCAGCTCTGATGGGGTAATTGCAAAAATGTCTATGTCATCAGCAAAACGAAGGTGGGTTAGATAATCTCCATTAATCTTTATCCCTTTGTTTTCCCAGTTAAGTGATTGAAAGACATTTTCCAATGTGGCATTACAGAGCTTCGGAGATATGGTGTTACCTTGTCTCGCTCCCTTTCAAACTTTTATGTGTGCTGTATTTTCAAACAGCCGAATCTTTGCACTTGCATTTTCATAGATGTTATTAATAATATTAATGTATGCATCTTCAATACCGCAGAATTTCAGAGCCATTGTAACTGCTGATGGTTTCATTGAATCAAAGGCTTTTTCATAATCGATAAAAGCCATGCACAATGGAATTTCATATTCCCTCGCTCTTTCAATTAGTTCTCTCAGTACGTGGATATGATCCATTGTGCTGTAGCCACTCCTGAATCCAGCTTGTTCTCTCGGTTGAGCCATGTCCAGTGTTACCTTCAAGCGGTGTGAAAGAACTTTAGTAAAGATTTTATAAACCACTGATAGGAGGCTGATAGATCTGTAGTTCCAGAGATCCTCAATGTCACCTTTTTTATGTAGCAGGATCATTGTTGCGTTGTTCCAATCCTCAGGAATCTTCCCTTCATTAAGGCATCGAGCGAAAATTTGGGCGAGTATTGTTTCGATTTTTCCACTTGCTTCTTGTACGATGTCTACAGTAATTCCATCTTCCCCTGGAGCTTTTCCCCACTTCATGTTCTTGATTGCATGTGCAACTTCTGCTGGGAGGACTGGAAGAACTCTGATACTGGTACCTTTCATTATGTCTGGAGTACATGTATCATCCTTTTCATATAATTTGGAGTAGAAATCTTTCACTCTTGTCAAAATTGCACCTCCATTTCTTGTTACAGAACCATCTTCTTTTCTCAGTGCCATAATCTGTTTTCTTCCCTTACTGAGATGTCCCTTTGCTATCTTTAGGCTTTGGTTGTTTTCTATTGCTTTCCTTACGAGTTCACAGTTGAATTTCCTTATGTCTTCAGTGATACTTTTTCGTACTGTCTTGCATAGCTCTATATATTCCACTTTGGAAGTCACATCTTTTTTGCATCAACATTTTTGTTTTTCCTGATAATTTGTTCACATGCAACTTGTTCTTAGACCCAGCTAATTTTGTTGCTGTTTCCATAAGAGCTTTGGTTACTTTTCTGTTAACTTCAGAAATATCCACTTCTTCCGATGTTAGGCCTTCTAAAGCTGAGAATCTGTTCTTCAGTTCCAACTTGAAGGTATTATGGTGTTTTTTAAGGTTGGTTATGTCAATACATTTTATTTGTGTTATGAGCTTGCCACATTCGAGTTTAGTGTTGAGGTGCATCTTACATCTCACCAATCTATGGTCACTACCTGTGTTGAACTTGTTTAGCACACTGCAGTCTTCTATGACGAATTTTTTGTTACACATAATAAAATCAATTTCACTTGTCGTCCCATTTGGATGTCTCCATGTCCATTTCCTGTGTGGCTTTTTCTTGAAAAAGGAGTTCAAGATGAAAAGCCCTTCTGCCTCTGCAAACTCTACGAGAGTATTTTCATGCTGGTTTCTGTTGCCGTGACCGAATTTACCTACTGAAGTTTCATTCTGTTGCCGTTGCCCTCAACGGCAACAGAAACAACGAATAGCAACTGAAAAATTCTTACAGTAGATCATACCACACATGGAGTCCAACTAAGAATTTAAAATTGCATAACTGTTCGTTCTGCAGGGCAGTAAGTCTCGTGCTTCACTCCCGCATTGACAGATGAGTTTATGTTTTTATAGATCTCTATCAAGCTATCATACACTTATTTTGTCTGAGTGCAGATAGCTTTGCCTGTGTCAATTCTACTTTTCCATCTTGTCGTACAGAGTGGCTTCACAAGTAAGTGTTGGAATGTGCTTCAAGAGAACACTTCATCTTTGTGTCGAAGCAGAAAAAAATGCATATATTCTTTGGAGCACTCCAAAGAGAGTGATTGCTTCGGTGGATACCGACTCTTTATCAAATGTCACCAAATATAAGGAATAGCAGCCGTAAGGAAGGTAGAATGCTCAAGGGTTCATCTGCAATACCCTCGCGTGTACGCCTTCATATTTTCCTTTCATATTTGAAGCATTGGCGTATCCATGGCCTCTTAGGTTTTGAAACCTAGGGTGTTTCCTGCAAAGTTTCTAGAAGAAGTTCAGTCAGTCCTTTTCCTGTGACCTCATTTGCTTCTTTTGAACCTTAAAAAATGTTCTTTTACTGTGATTTCATCGTTTCTGAAATCTGTTAACCTAATAATCACAGAGAGCTTTTCCGAGCGGCTCACATCTCGAACTCAATCTAAAATTATTGAGAAGTATTTTGATAACTTGGCTCTTTTATGGATGTCCATTAATACCTTATTTGCCATCAAATTGATGATCTTATTTTGTACAGTTTTCCCCAAATAATGTTCGGCTATAGAACCATCTTGGATTCTCCGCAGGTGTTCCTGCATTGTATCATCAAATTGCCTCAAGAGCTCAACATGCCCAAGGAAGTTCCCATTATTAGTGTAGTGGGTTCGTTTGACAAGCCCCTGAAAGCAAGATTGTTCTCAGACAAATAAAGAACTATTGGCATTAGTCTTTTGAAGGTAACTTTCCATTGCTCCACTTCATGATTTATCATAGTCTCGTGCAGGTCATCAACACTCTTGTTGATCTTAAGCCTTTTTTCTGTTTCAATCTATGTACAATATGCTAAGGAATGACTGCTGGATGTCTCATGTTCTTTGAGACAATCAGCAAGGTGCTTCCAGTCGTCATAACCAGTTTTTTCTAGCTGTGACGGTATTGGATGTGATGGTTTTGTAGCAGGCGAAGGTTTCCAATGCAGACAAAAAACATGGTTTGTCTGATTTGAATGTACCAGCCATTGCCTTTTCAACTCTTCACCATTCGGTAACTTTCTTATGAAGTGTTTAGCAGAAAACTGGTGATCTTTGTCATCTACTTGGAAATCTTTCTTCTCAAGACTTTGACTTTGTAGTCCGATTCCAATCATAAGAACGGTGTCAACGAATGACGAAGTGATATTGCCTGGCCAGTTGGCAGGGACTGTGAAATCAATATCGATCAAAGAGGAGAGGCATGTATTCTGTTGACATTGTTCATTCTGCATGGTTTTCTGTGTGAAATTCTGAGTTGGATCTGAAGCATATTTCAATGAGCAGCAGGCATCAGAAGACTCTTCTTGTGGCTGGTTTTTCTCTTCAGCAGCAATCTGAGTGCAATCTGTTGAATGCTCCGTGACATCAAGTTCATCAGCTGAAGAGCAATGGATGTGATCAGGATCAGACGCTTGCTGTTCTTCAGGAGGTCTTTGAAAAAACTTTCACAAACTTTCAGAGGATCTTTGATCTTCTGCTTGTCTCTCTGCCTTCCTTTTCTGGTGCTGATAACCAGATGGTTTTGTCCTTTTCATAGTTCAACACCTGAAAAAAACTTAAGAAACACTGTAAAATTGATGCACATGCTGTTTGAAAAAAGGCCAAATATGCAGCCAAATATGCACTGAAATGTCCTCGGAAAACTCGGATCATATGCACTCAAACGTCCATGGGCTTCTCGTCTTCTCCCCACCTTTTCTCTTTGACTTTAGCTCAGGTCAGGCGATTTCCATCGACCAATCGCAGTAAGCCACGTTCCGGCGATTAAAAGAGCACTTATTTTCACTCTGATCAAGGTCAAGGTCACCAGTGTATATGCACTGAAAAATTATTTTGCTGAATAAGAAAAAAAAAAAATGTGGGAAACAAAAGTTAAAAAGGAAATGCATCACAAATAGCATAGGCATAAAAAATGTTTTACGAAAAGTGTCTCGCCGAGGACTGGTAGGTTCAAAATCCATACAATGGCCGAAATTTATTGAAAATGTGCAAAAATTTTCAAAATTATTCCATATAGAATCAAAGCTAATATAGAATCAGAATGTAAAAATAATTGAGCATTTGTATACTGTTATATAGCAAATTTTTATGGACTTATTTAGATCACACGTGAATCAACCCTCGCTAAGCTTAGCTAAGATATGCCATGTGACCTCACTAAACTCTAATCTCTCTGCTCTTTTTAAAGTTCTGGTATATAAATAAAAGATATATAATATACTGCTTGTTTCTATTCCATGCGCAGAAGCATAAACTCAGTCTGCTGGAGAGAAAACTGTACCGATTATTCTCATTCGAAACTCTGTATAACATACACATAAACACAAGACTTATTTCATTCTGTTTGTGGTATTTACAATGAATTTCCATCACAATATGCTCAAAATTATTGTAAAACATTCAAAACATGCAAAATATGCACAGCCAAACACCTACTGTCTCCAGCTTTTTAGACATGCTGAAATATGCAAAGTGAAAAATATGCTTTGTTCAAGAGAAGTCACAAAGCTAATAAAAACCAATGCAGATGGAAAATTCCCAAAATCAATGGAAGAAAGTCGTACTGAAGATTAGCACGTGGCAACCAATACTCCTACCTAATTGGTCAGTGGTATCTTTCATAAAGGCAGCATGTACTTGAGTGGCTGGAAATGTTCTAGAATAAAAGATGTTTCCACAATAATTTTTGGAAGAGTTATAATTTTTTTAAATTTTTGGTGCACATCTCAAGATTTGTTTCTTTATTACCATATTTCTAGTTTTATCTTTGGCGCCCGGGGCGTGTGCCCTGCTTAAAGGCTGGCCCTGCTTGTAAGTACGTAGCAAAACAAGAGAAATATGTATATTTGGTCTTAAAATGGTATGAACTGTTCAGCAGTTCAAAATACTGTTTTTCACACTCATAGTTCAACACAATCTGATCTAGAGCTATCGCAGCAGGGAAATCGAGGAGTGGCATAAAAACAAAAGGACATATGAACCATTAGCAAAGAAATCAGCAATATCAATTCATACCTTTTGTTCATTCGTCGTAGAACATATAATCCACTTGGTTTTGTTCAACCCAATTGCATTGTAGTCAGTAACACACCAAACATTTTCAGCCGATCTATTGCAATGGAAAGACGTAACAAGATCAAAGAGGTCTAAAAAGAATATAAAATACAAGAAATGTTAAAACCATTAAAATAACAATGTGAAGGTTAAATATTGAAAACTTTTTTTTAACATTTACTTCATTAATTTAATGGTTTTAACGTTTCATGGATTTTATATTCTTTTAGACCTCTTTGTTCTCGTTACATCTTTCCGTTGCAATAGATCGGCTGAAAATGTTTGGTGTGTTACTGACTACAATGCAATTGGGATGAACAAAACCAAGTGGATTATGTGTTCTACGATAAACTAATGAAAGGTAGGAATTGATATTGCTGATTTCTTTGCTAATGGTTCACATGTCCTTTTGTTTTTATGTCACTTATTGGTTTCACTGCCATGATAGTTTTAGATCAGATTTTGTTGAACTATGAACTTGAAGAATAGTATTTTGAACTGCTGAACAGTTCATACCATTTTAAGACTATTATTACCTCATATTTAATATGTAGAAAACTACATTATATTAATAATATGAACACCCAGATCCGTCTGTCTCTCTGGAACGCTTGACGTCACAGCAACGTCTGCATTGTTGCATCATCACTTATCGAGCAATTAGTGTGTGCTTTCACAATGTCAAAACGATTGCCTGCCATATAATAGCATGCAATCATTTTTAGATGTCAAGATGATCACCTGCTAATTTAAAAATATTGGATTATTAATGACTTGAGTTCTATATGAAGTTGGAAACACATGATATAATTAATATAGATATAAATCAAGCTGTTCCTTTCCATGTAACATAACCACAGAAATTTTTAAATTTGATTCTTCCGGGACGATCAAATTTTCAAATTTCTGTGGTTACGTTTCATGGAAAGAACAGCTGGATTTACGTCTATATTGACTGAAGTTCTAGTTTTCAGATCTACAAAATTCGAATCTAGTTTTCAGATCTACAAAATTCGAATTGAGTTCTTAATGTCACAGTAAGTTGAGTTTTGCATCCGATCACATTGAGATGTCAAGGTGATCGCATGCTAATTTAAAAACCTTGGATTATCAATGACTCAAATTCTATTTATCCGATCTACAAAATTCAAACTTAATATCACAGCAAGTTGCATTTGTATATTAATTTAATTTAGCACAATTCAAATATTAATTTGTACTCTTTAATTAGTTTTTACTTTTTGAATTTAACTAATTTTCCGAGTTTAGTGCTGATTATATTATTCATTTTGCGAAATATTGATTTATCTAAACACTCTAACTTACAATAAAAACTGAAATCTTGCTTTGTCGAAGTGAGCAAAATTGCATCTAAAATCAGATGTCACCCCAACAGCACGTTGTCAATAATTTTGATAGTTCCCATTTGTAATGCCACATGTCGCATTATTTTGTAGAAAAAGCTTCGGTATGAAGTTTCAAACTAACCTTCAAATAGGAAAGTCTAAAACAAGCCGTGAACAGAACAACAAGTGTGCCGGAGAAAAAGTCATTTAACTCAAAAAATCAAAGCAAAGGTTAATTAAGTTTACATGAAAACAACTGGACTACGGAAAAAAATAATTTAAATAACAACAAATATTTTACACAGAATGTTTATTTATCGCAAGGCCTTTTGAAAAATGGATATAAATAACATATTTTTTTCAGTTCTAACATGAATTAGCTCTTACTACATAAGTTTTTACTATATTTCCTTACAAAAAAGCTGGTGTGTATTTGATTTGTTTTTAATCTGCTTCATTTTAAAATTTCACCGTCTTAGGACGGGAAACATCCCCTATAAATATTAATATTTATTTAAAGCTTAAAAACAGCCATTCTAGGATGGGCTATAGGCTCGTATTTTGTATATTTGGTGTTAATCATAGTAATTTAACAAATCAAATCCGGCTCTTAGTAGCATGTTTTGAGCCTATTTCATATACTTTAGCTTGAAAATCAGTTTTTGTTATCAATTGTATACCTTTAGCTTGTGTGCAGTGGTGCTCATTTACACAGGGTGTCTGTCTACTGGTCATAAAAGTCATGAAAAAGTAATAAAATTGAGCGGGTGGTCATTAATTTTTTTTTTTTTTTTTTTTGTATCAGCACCTGAATGAAGACAAGTTTGCAAACCTAGAAGGAAACACGAACCGGCACCCTTATAAACCGGCGTGTAGTCGATGTCCTATGACATACAAAATATATATGGGATGGGGTGTAAGGTCAGGTGATGCGTAACATCACAGCCTCTCCTTGACAAATGTCAACCCCGCCTTCTCGTGGTGCATCCTGTTCCCACTAAAGGGGCTCTGACGACAGCCAATAGCGGTATAAACTATACCATCGGGATTAGAGGAAATGCTATCCCACACTCACCAACCGACTTTTCCAGCGTGGTGAGTTATGGCCAAACCCCACCAAAATGATTCCACAACTTAAATCTTGGCCCTCAGTCTCCGGCAGCTGGAATGTACCTGGCCAAGGCAGCAGCCATTGCGACATGAAGGCAGAGGGTGCTAAGAATCCCCGGAGGACCGGACTAGGCTGCCATCTGATGCTGACCTTGGCTACGTATAATGGACACTCCCTATCTTCTGATTCAAGGCTTCTTGAATTGGAAGAGGAACTACAAAGGATCAAGTGGGACATCGTCGGGCTAAGTGAAGTAAGGAGAAAAGGAGAAGATCTCATTGAACTGAAAAGTGGACATCTCTTCTACTATCATGGGACAGATACTGGCAGAACTAGTAGTGTTGTATTTATAATAAACAAGAAATTGAAGGATAAAGTTGCAGAAGTTGAAAGTTCCTCTGACAGAGCTGCACGACTTGTTATCCAACTCTCGAAAAGATACCAGGCTCAGATTATTCAAACGTATGCACCCACCACAAGTCATCTTGAAGAAGAAATTGAAGAATTTTATGAGGAAATTCGTCATCTAAATAATAAAGGTAAGCAGCACTTGAAGATAATTATGGGAGTTTTCAATGCAAAAATAGGGCAACGGCAACAGAATGAAACTTCAGTAGGTAAATTCGGTCACAGCAACAAAAACCAGCGTGGAAATACTCTCGTTGAGTTTGCAGAGGCAGAAGGGTTTTTCATCTTGAACTCCTTTTTCAAGAAAAAGCCACACAGGAAATGGGCATGGAGACATCCAAATGGGACGACAAGTGAAATTGATTTTATTATGTGTAACAAAAAATTCGTCATAGAAGACTGCAGTGTGCTAAACAAGTTCAACACAGGTAGTGACCATAGATTGGTGATATGTAAGATGCACCTCAACACTAAACTCGAACGTGGCAAGCTCATAAGACAAACAAAATGTATTGACATAACCAACCTTAAAAAACACCATAATACCTTCAAGTTGGAACTGAAAAACAGATTCTCTGCTTTAGGATGCCTAACATCGGAAGAAGTGGATATTTCTGAAGTTAACAGAAAAGTAACCAAAGCTCTTATGGATAAATGGCAACAAAATTAGCTGGGTCTAAGAACAAGTTGCATGTGAACAAATTATCAGGAAAAACCAAAATGTTGATGCAAAAAAGAAAAGAGATGAGGACAACTAAAGAAGATGTGACTTCCAAAGTGGAATATATAAAGCTAAGAAGATGTGACGTCCAAAGTGGAATATATAGAGCTATGCAAGACAGTACGAAAAAGTATCACTGAAGACGTAAGGAAATTCAACTGTGAACTCGTAAGGGAAGCAATTGAAAACAACCAAAGCCTAAAGATAGCAAAAGGACATCTCAGTAAGGGAAGAAAACAGATTATGGCACTGAGAAAAGAAGATGGTTCTGTAACAAGAAATGGAGGTGCAATTTTGACAAGAGTGAAAGATTTCTACTCCAAATTATATGAAAAGGATGATACATGTACTCCAGACATAATGAAAGGTACCAGTATCAGAGTTCTTCCAGTCCTCCCAGCAGAAGTTGCACATGCAATCAAGAACATGAAGTGGGGAAAAGCTCCAGGGGAAGATGGAATTACTGTAGACATCGTACAAGAAGCAAGTGGAAAAATCGAAACAATACTCGCCCAAATTTTCGCTCGATGCCTTAATGAAGGGAAGATTCCTGAGGATTGGAACAACGCAACAGTGATCCTGCTACATAAAAAAGGTGACATTGAGGATCTCTGGAACTACAGATCTATCAGCCTCCTATCAGTGGTTTATAAAATCTTTACTAAAGTTCTTTCACACCGCTTGAAGGTAACACTGGACATGGCTCAACCGAGAGAACAAGCTGGATTCAGGAGTGGCTACAGCACAATGGATCATATCCACGTACTGAGAGAACTAATTGAAAGAGCGAGGGAATATGAAATTCCATTGTGCATGGCTTTTATCGATTATGAAAAAGCCTTTGATTCAATGAAACCATCAGCAGTTACAATGGCTCTGAAATTCTGCGGTATTGAAGATGCATACATTAATATTATTAATAACATCTATGAAAATGCAAGTGCAAAGATTCGGCTGTTTGAAAATACAGCACACATAAAAGTTTGAAAGGGAGCGAGACAAGGTAACACCATATCTCCGAAGCTCTGTAATGCCACATTGGAAAATGTCTTTTAATCACTGAACTGGGAAAACAAAGGGATAAAGATTAATGGAGATTATCTAACCCACCTTCGTTTTGCTGATGACGTAGTCATTTTTGCAACTACCCCATCAGAGCTGCAGAGTATGATCCAGGAACTTGCTGACAAGAGTAAAGAAGTGGGATTAAAAATGAACTTTCAGAAGACAAAAGTGATGTTCAATGGCTTTACAAGAAATGAAGATTTATCGATTGATGGAGAAAAGCTGGAGATAACAGACACGTACGTTTATCTTGGACAGCAGATATCAAGTGAGGGTCACATTGATGAAGAAATTAATTGGCGTACAAAACTTGCCTGGAGAG
Organism: Macrothele yani; assembly: GCA_039090855.1. Taxonomy (NCBI): domain Eukaryota; kingdom Metazoa; phylum Arthropoda; class Arachnida; order Araneae; family Macrothelidae; genus Macrothele; species Macrothele yani. The sequence goes on along the minus strand of CM077024.1, from coordinate 137,114,584 downwards.
GTTTTGGAAGAAACAGCATATTTTTCAAGAGCAATATGCCATTATGTCTTAAAAGAAAAGTGTTTGATAAATGCATCCTTCCAGTGCTTACGTATGGCAAGCACTGGAAGGATGCAGTGATCAAACACTGGACCTTAACTAAAAGAGACATACAAAGGCTGCAGACAACTCAAAGAGGCACGGAAAGGTGCATGCTTGGTGTAACCAGGAGAGATAAGATGAGGAACTCGTGGATCCGAAAAATGACAAGAGTGGAAGACATCATGATCAGAGTTAAATCCCTGGAATGGCAATGGGCTGGACCTGCTGCCAGAAAGACAGACCATTGATGGACAGCCGAAATTTTAGATTAGATTCCAAGGGACAGGAAAAGACCAAGAAGAAGACCACATGGGAGATGGGTGGATGAAATTCAAAAGTATGCAGGAGTGAAATGGAGGAGACTGGCACAAGACAGACCATTGTGGAGGAAACTTGGGGAGACCTTCCTCCAGCAGTGGATTAATAATGGTTGACGATGATGATGATGATATAAAACATATGGCTTCATCAAAAGCTGATGTTGTGAAGAGGGAATATTTGCAATTTTGTGAATCTTCTAAAAAACTACTGAAACAGTTCAATCCTAAGGAGGACAGACTTGATCACTTCCTGATGAATTTTCTGCAAAAGTGCGAACCATGAATTTACCAAGTTCTTTCAGAAACTGCTATGCATATTTCGTGGCAATGCTGCAGTTGAAAGAGGCTTTTGTGTTGACAAAGAACTTTTAATTGAAAACTTAGAAGAAGATGTAGTTGTTGCAGAAAGAAGTGTTTACAGTGCAATACAATTGTTAGGTGGTTTAGCTAATAGTGAGAAAGAACTGAATGTGGACATCACAAAATCAATTATATTAGCTGTCAAAAATGCTTCAGCAAAAGAGAACCCTTAAAGAAGGAGAAATCTGACGAAGATGAAGTGGCCAATCGTTAAAGAAGAGCAGTCTAAGAACTAAAAGAACTCAAAGGTAAGAAAAGAAAGCTTGTAGAAAAGGCAAAAGAAGAAGCTGAAGTTCTAGATTCTGAGATAACAAGTTTAGCTAAGATACTTAAACACTGAGTCTTTCACTGTAAAATTTCAGTCTCCATAAATTTTGTACATTCATAGTTTTTATATTGCTTTAATAAAAACTTGTAAGTTTTTACAGTATTACCATATTAAAAGAATTTGTGTATTAATAGATGTAATGATAAATATTTCTGAAAATATCCATACCCTACCCTAATGAGAGTTGAATGTTTTTATTTCTTTAAACACATACACATCGAATTTGGTGAATGGCATAGTGCAAGTCATACATAATTATGTTATTCATGTTAAACAATTTTAGTGACATAAGAATTACATTCAGCTTTCATCTCAACTGGCTTTCAGATAGGGGTTTATTAAAAAGCCTTCCCCCCCACACACACACACTGTATAGCCATTTTAGCAGCAATGATATTATAGACACATCCCAGCAAAAACAGTCTTGCTGACCCAGCACTATGTTGCCGCTGCCAAACCGTCAATAAAATGTCCGGGCGGCCAACAGAAGGGCCAGCAGTTCAGGCCAACAGTTGGCACCCCATCAGTTGTCATATGCCACAACAGGGCCATCAGTTGTCCATCACAGGCAGTAGCTGCCACAAGTGGCCCTTCAGTGGCCTTGCAAGCACGTGCCAGAAATGATGGCTTGCCTAATGTGGTCCGCTAGTTTGCCGGTAGTGGCAGTCAGCAACCACGTGACGTAACTGGTGGTTTACAGAATCTTGTCCACCAATTTCCCAGTAGTAGCCATATTCCCTACTTTTTAATTCTACCTTTTGAAAGATTTCTAAAATCAATTTTTACAATTCCGTTCTTCTCCAGTGTTCACAGTTTCTAGGATGAAACTAATGAGCTTTAATTGTTTTAGTGGTGATTAAGTCATTTAATGTTCAGGCTTTCTTGTGGATGATTATTTTGATACGAAGGTAGTTTCATCACAGACATGACTTTTAATGCAATGTAACCTTATTTTGTGGGATTTATATCTAGAGGGCAACGGAACCACACTGGATAGTTTGTTTCCTGGAACCATAAATTTTGTTTGAAGAGGAGACCTTATGGATTTCAGTTGCTAACATTTCTATGCTATATGTACTTTGGATATTAAATATTAAATAATTTCCAAGTACATGGTAATACAGTGTTACTTACAGATTTTCTTGTTAATAGCCATACACCCATGAAAGGCTGCTTAATCAGACCTGTTTGTCCTCTGGATGTGTAGGCCAGAATTCCAAGTTCTTTTCACATTCTAAACCTGGAAATCTAGGTTTTTAAGTCTTGAAAGTATTTGAGAATCCTGAGTCATTTAATTTCTGAAAATGCTACGAAATAATAGGCCTACTTGAAAATGTCTTTTGAGTTCAGTGTGACTGAAAACACATCAGTTCACTGAGGATGGTGAATCTAGATGAATTATAACATCATGAGAGCTTGTTTCACAAGAGTCATGCATGCTGAAAGGGAAAGCATTTTTTTAAATCATTATGGAAACTGCATCTATATCCAGTAATTTGGTTATATCAGATTCACTGAATTCAATGTTCTGCATTTAGAATTGAAAGAGAATCCAGAGCTGATCTGATGTCCAAAGACTGCCCAAAGAATCTGAAGTGCAAAGTTGAACTTCAAAATGCAATTTTTGATGAATATCTAACATAAAAATTAGCTACAGAGAAAGGTGTGAAGTTAAACAGTATATACATCGATGAGCCATTACATTATGACCACTTACCTAATAAGCTGTAAGACTCCCTTTAGCCCACAAGACAGCGGCCACTCAGCGAGGCATCGATTAGTTGAGGTGATGATAGGTATCCTGGGGTATCTGGTACCATAATGTCAACAGCAGGTCCTCCAGTTCCCGTACATTTTGGGGTGGTGGTGATTTAGCACGAACCTGCTTTTCCAAGTCAAACCACACATTTTCGATTGGATTCATGTCAGGTGAATTTGAAGGCCAGGGCATGAACAGAAAGTCACTAGCATGTTGCTCAAACCAGTCCTTGACGATTCTGGCAGTGTGGCATGGAGCATTATCTTGTTGGTAATGGCCGTCACCAGTAGGAAACACAGTCGCCATGAATGGGTGAACTTGGTCTGATACCTGACAGCTTTCACAGATTAGGATAATGAGGCCTAAAGTGTTCTAAGAAAACATAACTCACAGCATAACACCGCTGCCTCCGGCCTGTTTCCACCTAACAGCGCATCCAGGTACCATAGCCTCCGTTGGTAATCGGCGTTTCCACACTCGGCCGTCTACGCGATGCACCAGGAATCTTGATTCGTCAGACCAGGCCACTTTCTTCCAATCATACACGGTCCAGTCTTGATGATCTTGGGCCCATTTCATGTGTTGTTGGCGATGATGTGCAGTGAGCATGGGGATCCGGCTGGTTCTTCAGCTACACAGGCCCATGTGCAGAAGGCTGTGATGAACTGTGTGCTGTGACACATTGCCCTGATTACCACTGTTGTAGCTGCGGGTGATTTCTTGCACTGTGGCCCTGCAGTCGCTGTGAACAATGCGCGACACTCTCCGCTCCCCTCTGTCATCAATGAGCTGCGGACAACACACGGCTGGACGACGGTTCGTCGTTTGGCCATCTCTGCCCCACTTTTAATATGTACTCACTACAGCGGCACATAACCCACAAGCTGCGCCGTTTCTGAGATCGCAGTTCCAAGGCACCGTGCCATCACAATTTGTCCTTTATTAAACTCCGATAAAATGGCAGCTTTTCCCATTCTGACTCCGAACACTCTACTAACCAAAAGCCGGTCCTTGAGTTGTATATATACTGCTCTGTGAACTTCACCTGTGTCACTGTTTGTTCTCCAGGTGCGCTCATTTATCTATGCTGGGGGTGGTCATAATGGAATGGCTCATTGATGTAATTTCCACTGTTTCCTATGTAGGAAAACTGTAGGAAATGTGCTACCTATGTGTTAGTAAATGACATTTGATCTGCCTTTCATGTGATTGTGAAAAATAATTATTTCGGGAGGTGGGGGGGGGGGGGGTCATTTCATGTTGCTACCTAGTTTTTTTGCATGACATTTTAATTTCACCAAGTGTGAGGATTTTTAGAAATTAGGGTCAATTACGGTGAGCAAGGAACCATAGCAAGGTGATCATATTTTATTTTTTTGGTTTTAGTGCCCTTCACATCTTTAGTACTTACACGTCTCTGTTATGAAGTTTTACGTTGCCAGCATTGGCAGCTGTGCCGGATGGTTTAAAATAAGTAACACTTCCCCAGTGGCACAGTGGTCTGAGCGTTGGTTTCTGGCCATTGATCTGAAATGGGTCCGGGTTGGAATCCTTGTGAGGCATGGATATTGTATTTGTCTTACAGCACTGTTTCTATCCCTTCCCTGGTGCAAGTGGCCATAAATTAAGGATGGGTGGCTGCTTATAGCCCATTGAGTTGCTCACAGTGGTCATTAAACCCCAAACAAAAAATAAAATTTAAATGAGTAATGTAGAAACTGGCCTTATGTCTAAAATAAATTGTGCATTCTTGCAGTTGTTGCTTTCTGTATTTTACTGTTAGTGACATTCATTAATAAATGTATGTGTCGATGTATTTGTAGTAAATAAAATAATTTCTCTTGGAATTTTTTCAGGTGTTGGTGACCAACTGTCACAGAGACCTTCTGTTTCACAAACCAGTTGTCCGGCCGCTCCTGCGTTTGCTTTCTTTGTGTGGGGATTGCTCTCCTGTTGAAGTCGAGAAAAGGCTTATTATTCTCCTGAACACATTGTGCGTCTGTCTCACTCAGTTCCCTGACTTGCTGCAAGTATTTTTTGGTGCCAGCTCTGACCATGGATCTACCAGGTCAGATCATCCAAGAGACATGTAGGTTGCATGAGCTTGCTGGCTGCATTTTCTTTTTCTCATTTTCTGATTTTTCATGCATGTCCATTTGTGTAGGAAATATTTTGAATATTCATCAAATGCATTTCTGTATTTTTGGTGATATTTTAAAGCTGGTGTTTGTGCTTTAAACATGTATGCACTGAGGGGGGGGGATTACCCCAAATAAATAAGGGAGTTAAACCTGAAATATATTTGGCATTACACTCTCTTTAGTAACTAATTTTTTTTTTTTGAGAATCAAGTAGGAAATTTCATGTTTCACTTTTCTGAAGATGATTCCAAACTTGTATCTTTTGAGCAAAATAGCACTTTCTGAGCAAGATAACAGTTCCATCATCCTGGCAACACATCTGTGACCATTAAGATGTTTGTGCCAGAGGATAGAAGTAATAATGCCATATACACTAAAGAGCAATTGAATTAGAGACAGCTGGCGTTATGCAAATGTGGCGCTGTGGGCGGCACTGTAAACGGAAACGATATGACATATGCAGCGATCTGACAATATAAGGAGTGATGCAACAGGAATCGGTAAGAGTCGGGCGCAGTATGGGTAAGACGAAGGATCTAAGAGCATTTAATCGTGGGCAAATTGTCAGGGCCCGACGAATGGGTCACTCCGTCTCGGAAGTCGTGCAGGCACTGGGATTCTCACGAGCCACTGTGTCACAGGTGCACAGTGAGTACATCGAATCCGGTAAAACCATCCCTGCAAAGGCCAACTCCCGTGGACAACCGCGTGTGGATGAGCGGGGTCATCGTCGGCTAGCTCGCATTGCAACAGCGGATAGACAGGCCACAGTGCAAGAAATCACTCTGCAATTTAACGCTGGTGCAGAAAAATATGTAAGCAGCCACACCATCCAGAACCATCTCCTCACTATGGGGTACAGAAGTCATCGTCTCACGAGGGTACCGCTGCTGACTGCACACCACAGGGTGCAAAGATTACATTGGGCACGGGAACATCGCCTCTGGACCCTAGACATGTTGGAAAATGTTGCCTGGACTGATGAATCGAGATTCACGTTGGTACATGCGGATGGCAGGATACGAGTATGGCGCAAACCACATGAAGCATTGGATCCTTCTTGCCAGCAGGGTACTCTTCAAGCTGGTGGGGTTGGCATTCTTGTCTGGGGACTGTTTACGTGGCCTGAAACGGGACCCCTGGTACGTGTGACATCATTACCAGGATATCCTGGACGACCATTTGCTCCCGTTTGTGCGTCTTCAACATCCCACTGGGGACCTCATCCTGCAACGAGACAATGCACTGTTCCATCGCTCCCGAATTGTATCCGAATGGTTGGATGAACACTCCACTGACGTGACCTTGCTTCCTTGGCCAACTATGTCAGCTGACCTCAATCCCATCGAGCACATCTAGGATGCCATCGAGAGAGATGTTCGAGGCTCTGACCCCCTCCATCAAATCTTCGTGAACTGTGGGAGCTTGTTCAGGGGTTGTGGATCCGTATGGCTTCTCAACGCTTCCGGTGTTTTGTCGAGTCCATGCCGAGACAAATCGCCGCCGTCATCAGGTCGAAAGGTGGTGCTACATGTTACTAGACAGGTATCTCTAATTAAATTGCTCTTCAGTGTATAAATACAGTACTTTAGTTATTTAGTAAAACATTGTCATAAGTAGTGTAATATAATATTTAGCATTCTCATCAACTGTTCCTAATCTGTTGTGGCTGAAGGTCCCCCCAAATATTTTCTTATATGTTCTAAGGCTCAACCATGCTGTTAGATTTCTTTTCCATGCAATCATTTTCTACATCTTTTCTTAACTCTTTGTATTTTTGTTGTCCAGGATTGGCCTGAAAGTATCAACGTGTGTGCAACACATTCCCAGTTGAGGGTTTTACAGTAAGGTTGATTTCACACCATGATTTTTTTTTTTTTTTTTTTTTTGTGGTCATCAACAGCTTTAAGTTGTTTGCCATTTCTCTGTATCTTTCTTGGTTAGTTGTTTATGCTTAAGAGAAAAATGATTGGACACGCTGATTGAATACCATACTCAGACCTGCGATCTCTTACGATTTTATCATATTTAGTACGATAAATCATTCTCCAGTACGATAATATGATTTTTCCACCAAAAAATACGATTTTTTAAAAAAAGTAATGTTTTCTCCCTTTTCAGACAGAAGTAGGGAAAAATTTATGTGTAATCTGTTTTTCCCCCTTGGAAAGATTTTTTCTCGGAGAGGTTTCGAATTTCTCTTGACAAATTTCCTTGCCTCTATACTCCAAGTCAACCTAGGAGTGTACCACTATGAAGAGTACAAAACAGCTACCTCCACTACGAAAAATAGTCCCTAGCATTTAGAGCTGAAAGTAGTAGAATTATTGCTCAGAATCCATTTTTGTTTGCTCACCAGTTTATCAGACAAAACTGCTATCTAAAATAAATTCCAGAAAGAAGTCAGAGCGCTTTTAGAAATAAATTTGATATGAAAAGTTCCTCGATCAAGAGCTTAGCACTCTTTGCTGTTTCTGCCCATTTGGGATACAACTCAGAGAGGTGGGAGGGGTAAGAGACCTTTCCCAACATTCACAACAAAGAGGCAATAAATTGACGATTAGGGAAACTCAAAGGGTAGGTTACTTAAGCAGGCAGTAGGGGAAGAAGTTCGGACTCCACCAGACATCCATTCATAATCTCTACTGTTGTGCGATGTGTGTGTGGGTGGGGGTATCAGAAAGGAAACAGCAGGAGAGCACATTAACGTGGATGGATACCGTTCTTGTGTTCCACGACGAGTCGTGATAAAGCTCTCCGGCCTTTAACAACAGTGCACTTTTAGGGTGACTCCGAGTATAGTTTTCCATTGGAAATAAAGTAAGTCAAATCAAGTGCAATCAGCAACCAATTGACAAATCCTGACTCATTTCGTATAACGTTCGAGACTGATTCGTATTTTCGACTCTTCGTCGTACTTAAAGCTGCTGATTGGTCTGTACTGGAATGTGGACGAGTGTCTGTTTATTCGAAGCAGCCTCCCTCCCCTTACACCTGCAACTGTCAAGAGTTTATATAGCTACACCTTACACCATCGAGAAATTATAAAGCTGAAATAGGATTAAAAAAATTATCAGCACGTGTCATGTTACGATTTTTCTATTTAAGTGTAACGTTTCTTGGTTCTGAGAGGTTGGCAGGTCTGCCGTACTTTTCAGACCTGTTATTTGCTCATAAATATCTTGTTACATGAGTGCAATCTAGACATACATTTATCACTAAGAGATTCAGAGGTTAGCTCCTCAAAGCATGACCATCTACCAAATCAAAGCTAACGATAGCCATCAAACAGAGGTCATCGCTCTTTCCACGTTTATAAGTGAGTCACGGAAAAATTCTCATTGGCCGCCACAGGGAATCGAACACAGGGTCTTCCAGTTACGCGCTGGATATGCTTCCACTGCACCACAGCGGCCTCAAATTCTTCCAGACTCACACACACTAACTGCCAAGCCAATTTGGCAGATTGCTTCTTGGAGCCCTGCACAATGCTGGGGATTCACCAAAGATGGTAAACAGCAACTGAACAAATAATTAGAAGGTGAATGGAGAATTAACACAAACATTCGACGTGAACCAGCAACATCAAACAAAGGTCATCACTCTTTCCACGTTTATAAGTGACTCATGGAAAAATTCTCATTGGCCGCCACCGGAAATCGAACCCAGGGTCTTCCAGTTACGCGCCGGATATGCTTCCACTGCACCACAGCGGCCTAGAATTCCTCCAGACTCGCACACACTAACTGCCATGCCAATTTGGCAGGTTGCTTCTTGGAGCCCGTAACTGGAAGACCCTGGGTTCGATTCCCGGTGGCGGCCAATGAGAATTTTTCTGTGACACACATAAACGTGGAAAGAGCGATGACCTCTGTTTGATGTTTCTAGTCCACGTCAAATGTCTGTATTAATTATTCATTCGCCTTCTAATTATTTGTTCAGTTGCTGTCTACCATCTTTGGTGAATCCCCAGCATTGTGCGGGGCTCCAAGAAGCAACCTGCCAAATTGGCTTGGCAGTTAGTGTGTGTGAGTCTGGAGAAATTCGAGGCTGCTTTGGTGCAGTGGAAGCATACCTGGCGCGTAACTGCAAGACCCTGGGTTCGATTCCCGGTGACGGCCAATGAGAATTTTTCTGTGACTCACTTATAAACGTGGAAAGAGCGATGACCTCTGTTTGATGTTTCTGGTCCACGTCAGATGTTTGTGCTAATGATAGTGTTAGATTTTACTTACTGTTAATTTATCAAATGTCTTCATTTCCAGAAGTCTTGTCACACAACTGGAGCTTCAGTGACATTGATCATATGCCTCGCACAGGACCTTTTGTATTTCATACTCATAATCTTTTTCTCATGCAGACATTCCTGAATCTGGTTCTCCCATGATTTCCTTAGCCTTCCTTTAACTTTCTTTCCTGCTGTGTGGACTGAATAAAGTCTATTGTTAAGCACCTCATAACTCAATTCTTTCAACATGGCTAAACCACCTGAGAATATTTGTGTCCACTTTACTAACAACATTTTGCCTCATGTTACACATCTTCCACGTGTCTTCATTCTTCACATGATCAGTGCATGTATCTTGCTACAAACTCCTTGTAAGCAATTTGTCTCTGCAACACACAAATGAATTCTGTGTTTCTTCTGCAGAGCACAGGTTTTACTGTTGTACTTCAGAGTAAAAACAAATACACCGATGAGACATTACATTATGACCACCCCATCCTAGAAAAATAAGTGTGCCTGGAGACCAAACGGTGGCGCAGGTGAAGTTCACAGAGCAGGACATATACAACCCAAAGACTGACTTTCGGTTAGTAGAGTCTTCAGAGTCAGAATGGGAAAAGCTGCTGATTTATCGGAGTTTGATAAAGGACAAAGTGTGATGGCAGGGCACCTCAGAACTACGATCTCGGAAACGGCACTACTTGTGGGTTGTTTATGTGCCGCTGTAGTGAATATATATCAAAAGTGGTGCACAGATGGCCAAATGACAAACCATCATCCAGCCGTGTGTCGTCCGCAGCTCATTGATGCCAGAGGGGAGCAGAGCAGAGACTGTCGCGCATTGTTCACAGTGACCACAGGGCCACAGTGCAACAAATCACCCGCAGCTACAACAGTGGTGATCGGGACAGCGTGTCACGGCACACAGTTCATCGCATCCTTATGTGCATGCCTGTGTAGCCAAAGACCCAGCTGGATCCCCATGCTCACTGCACATCATCACCAACAACGCATAAAATGGGCCCAAGATCATCGAGATTGGACCGTGGATGATTGGAAGAAAGTGGCCTGGTCTGACGAATCAAGATTCCTGGGACATCACATAGACGTCCGAGCACTGAAACACTGATTACCAACGAAGGCTGTGGCACCTAGATGCACTGTTTGGCAGAAACAGGGCGGTGGTGTTACGCTGTGAACAATGTTTTCTAGGGACACTAGGCCCCATTATTCCAAAAGCACAATCCCTGACAGCTGTCATGTATCTGAACATCATTGCGGACCAAGTTCACCCATTCCTGAAAACTGTGTTCCCTGCTGATGATGGCCGTTACCAACAGGATAATGCTCCATGCCACACTGCCAGAATCATCAAGGAGTGGTTCGAGGAACATGCTGGTGACTTTCTGTTAATGCCCTAGCCTCCAAATCCACCTGACATGAACCCAATCGAACATTTGTAGTTCAACTTAGAAAAAGCGAGTTCACGCTAAATCACCACCACCCCGAAATTTATGGGAACTAGAGGACCTGCTGTTGACATTATAGTACCAGATACCCCAGAATACCTGTCGCCATCTCATGGAATTCGCTGTGAACGATGCCTCTCTGAGTGGGGGTCCTACAGCTTATTTGGTAGGTGGTCATAATGGCTCATTGGTGTAATGCTTTCAGACACAGCCATTCACAACCTTTCCAAGAACCCGTCAATCTTTTAAAATCCTTTTAAAGCAGTTGGGAACTTTCAAAGCTGAATTCACTCATCTGCTGATTTCATTATCTAATCTCTTTTCTCTGTCAAACATACTTCCTAAATAAAAAAGACTTCAGAAACAGCTCTCTCAAATATGCTTCCTTAAAACAGATTTCCTAAAGGAACAGGTTTGACTGTTGTCTTGACAAGTTCTTTTTATATATTTTTTCTTCTGGGAGGCTACTATCAGTTAATATAATTTTGCCATGCTAGATGTGTACCTCAGCTACTTTTAGAGAACTAACAATTTATTATTTTCTTGTTTTCCATGTGAAACAGTGGTCATCAAAATTTATGTCACCAACGTATGAAATTTGAAACTTCTGAACTGGTTATTTGAGCGCAATTGTGGTTAAACAGATATGTGCATGTTGTCATAATTAAGTATTTACTGTATATAAAATATAAATCGTTAATTATAACTTCTACAGTTTTTCTTATCATAACAAGCACAAAAAAAAAAAAAAAATGAAGGAAACGAAAAAAGAAATATGCAGAAGTCGATTTTCTTAAGGAATACTGATGAAGTTCTAGCAGTAGTTCCATCGGTTGTGCAATTAAGATTGAGTTGATGATAGAAATAGATATTTTTACACTAGTTATTTATTATGTATACTCTTTAAATTCACAGTAAAATCTCTTGACAGAACAGGGCCACAGATGGCCTAGTGGTCAGCGTTTGCGACTGCCACATAGGAACCTCAGGTTTGATCCCGGGCAGGTACGAACGCTTGAACCATTAAATATCTGCAATGCGTCAGATGGGCATGTTAAGCCATCGGACCCCGGGTACTGGCTCCTCGGTAATAAATAAAGGTGTTTTCCTCCCCCTTTCAACCTCGCTTCTGTGTCACTTTCCCAGGTACTCTAACCCAGATCTCCTAGCTTCCTATTTCTGAGGGTTGTTTAAAACCTGGGGTCAGACACTCCCTTCCTAAAATCCTCTACATATGATCTGATCTGATCTCTTGGCTTAACAACAGCCTTGGCCATTCTCAATAGACAGTATATGAAAGAAAAAAGCAAAGCAAAGCATAGCTAACAGTAATTGCCTTCCTGGAGAACTCATCAGATAACTTTATAATTTAATTGCCTTCACCCCTTGCATGAAATTGTTTTACTCACAATAAACAGTTTTCCTATAAATAAATAACTTCCATATTTAGGTGTAACTAATTATTTTTCTATTAACCGAACTTTTGCACCTCAATGGAGTGGCTTTTCATGGCTTCATACCACTGCCAAGAATAAGTTATATAATTTATTTTTGGCAGTTGTATGAAGCCTTGAAAAAGCCATCCGTTGAGGTGCGAAAGCTCGGCTAATAGAAAAATAAATAATTAGTTATACCTAAATACAGAAGTTATTAAGTTATTTATTCATAGGTATGGGTGTATACTATGTTATTACATAAACAGTTTTCCTGCCGACTTAAAGATGTAGCTATGACATCAATCACTTCTTTCCCCCTTTCTTTGCAGAAGTATTCATGCAAGAACGATGTGGTGAGAACCCTCACTTTTTCCCAAACTATAAATCTTGTATGTTGATTGTATCTTAATTAAGCCATTCTATATGACAAAAGGTATTTCAAAATCACACTTCTTTCATTTCTGGTAAATTAAAAAACAACAGAAATTTCTTAGATGTACAAATTTCTAGAAAAAGTGTAGAAATGTACTGCCTCATACATCATTCCTTTTTACTCTAATGCTGGTTATTCCTACAAAGTTGCAGTCTTAAAAGCACTTACCTGCTATGCCAGTGTAATTTGCAGTGATCTTCTTTCTTGACAAAAGGTATATGTACCAGTATTAAAGAAATAACCATTCACCCTGTGAAATAGCCACCAGTTTTATCAAAAAAATGAAAATTAAACAAACTGTCAGCTGTCTCTTTCTACCCGCAATAACACATTTAAAAGCAACTTTTTTTTATTCCCTACCATTTGTTCATAACCTACAAATATTATTATATTTGCACTTTTAAGGTATTAACCTCTTGCAAAGTGCGCATAGTTTACGTGCAATTGATAAATGAAAAAACCATTTGAAAGTACCACGTACTCACCAAAAAATTATGGTAACCTCCAATGACAACACACTTCCAACAGGTCATTCATCGTGATGTAACTGGGCTTCCAAGTTAACAGACTTCTTGCTTACGCTTCTTACTTCCGGGTGTGAAACATCGTTTTTTTTTTTTTTTTTTTTTCCCCTTAGCCTTATGAGATGTTACTCAAAAAGCTTGTCAATTCTATAAAAATCACACATACAACTCATTAATACCATTCAAGTAAAAACTATGTACATAACCTTACATTCATAGGTGATTAAACCTTGGTCAACTGTAACTATCAAACTCCTCCTTCTGTTTCACAACCTCTGCTACTCCCACTGCAAGTGTCACACCCATTCAGCCCCTCACATCCAATCCTCTAGTACTTTCAACAGGCCTCTGTCATCTTCAGGAGGCAGGTGTGTCTCACCCGCCCCACCACAGCTCAAGTGAGCAGAGTCATCGAGGCATGGGCCCCAGTCGCTATCGCTGAATCGTTGTGTCTCTGGCGCCATCTATTGTCCCTGCTGCTCTTTTTTCCCTCTTTCTTTTTACGCTGCTGTTCAATTTTTATTAGGGCTTTCCATTGTTCGTTTAGGTTACTTGGCTCATTAATGTTGCATAATCTTGATCTGTTTTTTTCAATTAATACTGATTCTGCTATTCTTAACTGCTTTTCGTTTTTACAGCTCTTAATAATTTTAATATCTTCAAACCTTGGACATTGTTGATTTTCCATACAGTACTGGGTCAATGCTGTCTTAGCTTCTTTTTTATTCCAATTATTAATATGCTGGTTTAATCTATACTTTAATTTATTCTTGGTGCTGCCTATATATGACACAGGTGGTTGCTGGTCTATTGGAATTTCATAAATTCCTGCTCTATCTAATTGGCTAATTTTTTCATTTTTAATCACTAAATTTTTTACAGTAAGTACCTGATTTCCTACCTGTATGTCATACTTGCCACAAAGTTTATTAATTTCTGCTGACACATTTTCTATATATGGTATTGCTCCTACATATTTTGCAAGTTTTTTATCAGTCTTGACCTTATTGTAACCCTGAGTTACTTCATAAATCCATTTTTTTAATACCTGTTTAGGGTATCCAAAATCATATGCAATTTTTTCAATATATTCAATTTCTTCATTTCTATACTGTTCCATTGATGAGTGTGTTAAACTTCTTTTAATTAGTGTTTTAATACTATTTCTTTTATGTGTTAATGGATGTGATGACTGAAATGGTATAAGTACTGGGATATATGAAGATTTTCTATGCACTCTGATTGCATATTCTCCTCTGTTTTAACAATCAAAACGTCCAAAAATGCCAAAGTATTGTCATGTTCTTGTTCAACTGTCAGTTCTATAGATGGATAAATTTCACTATACTTTTTTGTCAAGTCCTCAAGTTCATCATTTTTTAGCCTGGATAACAGAAAATGTCATCAACATATCTGCAGTATATCAGTGGTGGATCCTCGAGTTTACTTATTATTTTTTCCTCAATGTCACTCATTATAATTTCAGCAAATAAAGTTGACAGTGGTGACCCCCATAGGTCCACCATGATTTTGTTTGTACATCTTGTTGTTAAACTTAAAAATGTTATTTTCATATATGTACAATAAAATTTCTCTTAACTCCTCTATTTGTATTGCATTCATTGTCTGTAGCACATATAATTTTTCAATAATAATTTCTATTGCCTGAGGTACTGGTGTGCTAGGAAAAAGAGCTCTCACATCCATACTAGCCATATGATATTCACTTAAATCTTGTTTAATTACTTTAATTTTCTCAATAAATTTGTATGTATTCTTCACAGTGAACCTTGTCTTCATGAACAAAGGTGCCAAAAATTTGTAGATATTCTTTTCCAGTTTTATTAGTGGGAATTCCTTTTTGATACTATCACTCTCATAGGTGTATCAGGCTTATGAGTTTTTATTTTTGCAAACATTTTTGGTATTCCAGAACCCATTGGTGGGTATGCTTTCTTTATTTCATCAGGCAAGGTGCTGTGATTTCTTATTCTAACTAAGTACCTTACTTGAGATTCGGTTGGGTCTTTTGTTAGAATGCTGCAATTCAGTTCTTCTATAGCTCTATTCATTTTTAGATCATATTCAGTTGTGTTTAATATTAATGAAAGACAAAGATTCACTGGACCTCTTAGACTACCCTGGTGTACTACAGCCCTGTTTCTATATTCTCAAGAGGAAAATGTATCAGAAGTATGTTCTGATCTCTATTCACATTAGAAGTATTGAATATAGATGTCAAAAAGGTCTTTTGTTTATGCTTTTTCCTTACTCACCACTGAAGATACTTCAGCTGCACTAAACTGGAAGAATATGAAACAGATTGGTCTCTTCACTAATAACATTGTCTTGTGCTTCAAAGGAAGTTTTGAAATATTTATTAAACATTAACTTTTGTAATTCAGACACATCCTTCAAAATTTCAATTATTTGGTATTTTTTGTTGGCCACAAACAAGTGAACAAGTTCTACCACATGAACTCCTGCTATTGTATTATTGAGACCAAGACTGATGTTCAGTTCAGTCTATAAGTTTAACTATTATATGTAATAAATAATAAGTGTAAAAATTCCAATTTCTATTTTCAATTATTGTTATTATATTATTATGTGAATTGCTCTTATTCAATGATAAGATTCAATATACATATTTTTTAGTTTTGTAAAATGCACTTTGAAAATTAAAGTAGACTTACAAGACTTTTTCAAATTCGGTGTAGACAAATATCATTGGAAATAAATAATAAAAACACTCAAAGTAGTGGTGAACTTTATATTCAATGAAACAATCATGCAAAATTTTTTAATTAACTATTAATGAATAAAAAAAATAAAGTCAATATAGTAAGGCAATATCAATAATTGCAAATACAATGGTCTAAAGTTCATTATGGTTGTATGCAATGATTGGCACTGCATTTCACTGATTTTCTTCTTAAAGTTAAGATCATATGACACCACAACACTCAGTCTTTACTTTATTTGTATAGCATTCATTGACAGAAACATGGACATGCACATATAAATTGATCCAAAGTACACTGGTGTGCAAAAATAATAATTGATCCAAAGTACAATAAAAATTGATCAAAAGTACACTGGTGTGCAAAAATATGAATTTATCTAAAGTACAACATAAATTAACCTAAAGTACACTGGTGTGCAAAACTTAAGGATGAGCCAGGTTTTGACCTGTAGCGTTGCACAGGAGTGGCCTGCACATGTGCAATTCAAACCATAGGAATTCCATTACTTACCAAAATGTTGACAGAAACAACACAGAAACAACTGCAGATACTTCAGAATTGGCTACATAGCACTGGGTACCATGATACAGATGCCTCGCAGAATGATCATGGCAGTGGGTGCTGTAATACCGATGCCTCGCTGAATTGGCTACATAGCACTGGGTGCCATGATACATATGCCTCTCTGCCAAAGATGGTACAAAGGGAAGAGGAGGTCATCAGTAGAGGATATGATGTGATGCATGATTTGCACCATCTGTCCATACTTCATACCAAGTTGTTGATGAGTTCTTGCGGTAACAACACCCATTCTTCCGTCAGTGCCGTCTCCAGCTGTTCGACATTTTCCAGTATGTGTTGATGTGCCACAATGCATCACATGCATGTTCTATGAGATTTAGGTTGGAGGAATGTGCTGGCCAATCAATCCATCCACCAAATGTCTTCAATCCATCCACCAAATGTCTTCAATCCATCCACCAAATGTCTTCTACAGCCACCATATGATGGGTTGTGGTGTTATCGTCCATTATCATGAATTGCGGGCCAGCGCCACTTCGGAACAGACAAACATGGGAAAGGAAAACCTCATTACAGTGGTGCACATGATAATGAATGTCAGCTGGTTTCAAATTTCTTGTATTCAGAAATCGAATTACAGACCTTATGTCACAGTCTGTGGGTTGCTCGATCTTCTTAAACATGTTACACACGATCTAATGCTCTCGTAATGGCATCTCTGGCTTGTTCAGAAATAAGGGAAGTCAGCATGCATGCATGATATCATGACCTCAGCACTGCAAACAAACAAACAAACAAAATTGCAAACAATATTTATTTCCGAATATGCCTCATGTTATTATTGATACTTGAACATCTCTCCAGAAAACCTGGAGATTGCACTGTTGTGGAGTATTATGTTTCTCAAGTTTTCAGAAGTATTGATCACAGGGGTGATAGTTGCTTAAGGTATCGCATTTCTGAGCCAGAAATGATGACCTAAATTAGTACCATTGGGAAAAAAATATATTATTTCCAATGATGTTTCTCATTTGTTTTACTTCATTCTGACTGTAGGGAGGTTTTTCATACATGGTGCTCTTAGATCTTGGCTGATCCTTAACCATGGGGTTTGGTGTCAAATCTCCACAATGATATGGATGGTGTGGCTATTTTATAAGTTCTTTCCCTTATATAGAACCAGTTACTTTTAATTAGGGATTGGACAATTCCCTAGACCCCCAGAAAAATTCATGGGGTTCCCAAAACTACTGACAGTTTACCAAGCTAATTTCCAGAAACTGGGCAGTTGGAATGTCTGATTGTAGATTTCATATCTTCTGTTCACATTTCTGTGAAGTAACAAGGACCTCCAGATTCATTTAAATTGTAGAAATTTGAACTCTGAATAATGTATGTATTTGTACTTCAATCAAAACATATTTCTTTTGTATTCAGAATTAAGTATCTGTGCCTGAAAGCATGTATTGTGTTCTTTGGTTGTGTACCAGGGTGTGCATATAACTCTTGTAACTCCCTATTTCAAAATTATTTTAGTTTACATACATACATTGTTCTGCTGATTCAGATGAAAAGAATGTAAGAAACTCCAGATTTATTGAAAATTTTGCACAAACACATTCCAGGGCTCTACATATGCTGCTATATACAGAGACTCCACCTACTATGTATTCTTCATAGTCACTATGGATATCGTAGGTCCACTACAGATTACAGAAAATATAGGATATACTACAGAAGTAAAAAAATCTCGGTGACCTTTTTAACGATGTGCGTAAAGTTTATTTTCATGTTTTCTAGATTCTAACATTCATGAGACATATCAGTGGCTTCAAAAAGGATCATTTTCCTCACGTTTAATAAGCATATCGCATATGGTTAACGCGCCGTCAGTTGAGCTTCTTTGAGTTCATGAGGAACCCACACATCGAGCTTGCTTACGTATCCCAGCTTCTTCAGGTGATCGTGAACGCTTGAATGATGAATGTGCAATGTGTCTGCAATATCTCGTATCGTGTAACGTGGGTTTGACTCGATCAATGCCTTAATTTGGTTGTCATCAACCTCGGTTGGCCTCCCGGACCGAGGAGCATCGTTGAGGTCAGAATCACCGGCACGGAATTTTGCGAACCACTACGGGCACTGACGTTCTTGTAAAGGATTATCACCGTACACTTTATGCAACTTTTCACAAGCTTGATGCGCGTTCTTCCCTTTACGGAAGTAAAATATGGCGAAAATGCACAGTTCGGTCTTCCATCTTCAACTTGATGTCAGATCTCTGCAAATCAACCAAATTGCTCACTATTCCTTTTAGACTGTAGCTAGAACTGGCACCTGTCGAATGCCATAGCGATAACAGAGTTGCGCATGCCATAGCGATAACAGAGCTGCGCATGCCTCTAGTACTTCCAAAACTGCCCAACCACCATCGGGTGCCAATATACTTCGTGACTTTTCCGACAACCCAATAATTCCCTTTCCAAAGCTTCAAAAGTCCTTGTTTTTTTGGGGGGTTTTTTTTTTGCGTGAATTCCTGAAGTGGAGTACTAGAATTCTTCCTTGTAATGAACAATTTTTTTTTTTTCTGTTCATTGCACGAAAAAAAGAGCTACATTCCTTTTTCATTCTTTTTGGGGGATTGAAGACGACCATGAACAACTTCCAGTCTGTGTAGGCATCTATGTTGTTTACTTATTAGGTTTTCATTTGAACATACTTTGTGTGTACTTGTGATTTTCTGAGGTAAACTAAAAAAATACAGATTTTAGCCATTTTGTGCTTCTCACAAAAATTTATGGACAGTTTTAAATAAGCAAAAATTCACTTTTTTTTTTTTATGAATTTACACTGTCAACTGCTATGACAGTTTTATTTTTTACCAACCGTGTAATACAATTTTACTTATTACTACTGAAAAATGCTAAAAACTATAGATTTTTGTAGTTTTCACTACTGAAAAAAGCTAAAAACTATAGATTTTTTTAGTGTTTACTACTAAAAATTTCCAGTGAAGGTTTGAGTCTCTGCATATAGCACAGTCTTTGATAAAATCTGTACACAATCATGTCTCCAAGGTACAAATAAATGATCTGTCTTCTGGATCATGTGAACATTGAATGAATTATCCACTTTTTGTGGCTGTATACATATTCTGATGCTTTATGTAAACACTGACTTCTTTATTATTGATTTCTGGCATCGGTTAAATTGCTAGTTGCCTCTGACCTCCAGCTGTCTGCTACAGATCCAGTTGCCATAAGTTTCAAATGTGTTTTCATGATACTTACAATATGTCTGGTGTTGGATGCAGGCACTTAACAGCCCTCTGTAATCACTGGGCTTTGATGACAGAACTTGGACTTTGTTACGAGTAGCAGTGAGCATTTCCTTAAGAAGAGCTTTCTGTCCAATTAAGTGATGTCATCTAAACATGTAAAAATTTTATTTTGTTTTATTTGTATCTGTTAAGCTGTAAAAAAAAAAAAAAAAAAATTACGGGAACTTTGAAATAGGGTGTTACTAAAAATATGCCCTGTATTTCAGAAAACTTCCTTAGTTTGAAATGCCATATTACTGCATGAAAAATTGCAGCCATCCATTTATAATTTTTTAGTGGTTGTATTTGTGAAAATCTGATTTTTATTCAGAGTTACCATTTAATGTGTATTTATTAGATTTTGTTTAGAGTTAAACTGATTTTCTGATTTTTTTTTCTCTCCTTCAATACTTTTGTCACTGTTACAGACCTGAATTTCTGCAGTTTTTACTTTTTTTAATGTTTTTTTAAAGATTTTTTAAACTTTTTGTATGATACATTTTATGGTTCATTGATATCCATTGCACATTTTAACTGCTTTGAGTTTCTTTTGAACTACCGTATATACTCGCGTATAAGTCGACCCCCCTCCTTTCAGAGTACAAAAATTGTAAAAATCAAAAACTCGCATATAAGTTGATCCCAGAATGAGAAAAAAATGTTCAATGAATTTATTCAAAAACATTTGAAAACGAAAAAAATATATATATAATAATAAATTTAATTTGCATACCCAAAAACTTCACCGAAACTCTTCAAAATCTGATTCCGAGTCAGACTCGCCAAACAGTTCAAAAACGTTTTTCTCCGTCATCGGCGCGTCATCGTAAACATCAGTATCCCCATCTATGCCTGTGTCATATGAATCACTGTCATCGTCACTCATAAAAATCTCATCATCCTCTGTGCCATCAAGTTCGTTACTAATGCAACATTTCTTGAATAATTTCACGACCATTTCCACAGGTATTGCATCCCAAGCATCCTTGACCCATCGCGCAATCAAAACAATATCCGGCTTCTTTAGATTTCTGCCCTTGGTTTCAGTCGGCAAATCAGAACTTATCCAATCTGCCCAATACCTGTGCACATTGTCCTTGAAGGGCTTTTTAAGGCAGACATATAGTGGTTAAAGAACAGATGTCAATCCACCTAGGATGACAGCAAGAGTAGTTTTTGAATTTTCTGCAGTTTTTTTTTTTTTCACTTCTGCACAACGGTGTGCAACAAACATATCCCACACCAAAAGGGAAGGTTTCCTCAAAAGTGCGCCTGGCCTTTTGTTCCACACATTGTTTAACCAGTCAGTTGTTCCGGATTTGTTCATCCATCCTTTTTCATGGGCACGAACGAGCACACCAGACGGAAAGACAACGCTTTTCGGCAGAGTTTTGCGTTTGAAAATAATTACCGGAGGTAGCTTACTGCCGTCGGCCAAACAGGAAAGAACAACCGTGAAACTGGATTTTTCGTGGCCAGTCATTTTGATCAAGATATTTTTTTCGCCCTTTTGGTTCACCGTCTTATTTCCAGGAAGGTCGAAACACATGGCGTTTTCATCCATGTTCCCTATTTGGGAAAGTTCAAAAGTGGTCTCTTTTCTCTTTTGAATTACATACTTTTGAAATTCCATTATCTTTGCTTCGAGGTCACGAGGTAACGTTTGTGCAATTTTGGTGCGTTGCTGTAGACGCAACCTATAGCAGTTCATGAACCTTGTGCACAAACCTGGTGAGTCACGGAAAGTGTTATTTGCAGCTGCAAACTTTTAATCTTTTGCTAGCTTCATTGCTTGCAAACGTGTACCAGTTCGCATTACAATGTAACCATTTTGTCTGTATCCCACAATCCAATCATTCAAGACACTTTCCAGCTCTTGAAAAGATGCCGTTCCACGGCGCAGCGCCTTTTGCGATTGTGGGATTTTCACCAAGTCCGTTTTTTTTACGCTAATCTTGAATCAGATTTTTGTTAATGCCAAATTGATGTGAAGCAGCACAGTTATTAGTATTTTCTGCAAAAGAAACCACTTTCAACTTAAATTCTGCGTTATAGGACATCCGCTTCTTTACACAATCCGTGTCAGCCATAATAGCAGAAGTGAGACAAAAACATGTGTGATTAAGAACAAGTAACACCTAACAATGGCTGTCGCATGGCTGCGTTAGGTCGTAGGTCAGCGCAATAAACTGGTAGTCGGGAGGGCAGAGCTTTAGACGCGTGGCTGCAACTGCACTGTGGATACGCAAAGCCAGGAGACTTTTCAAAGCGCTGAGAAATTCGGAGGGTCGCAATTTCGTAATTACTACCGCATCGGTGTTTTTTCTTTCTTTTTTTTTTTTTTTCGGAGGGTTGCGATTTCAAAATTTATACTGCACAGCATTTTTTTTTCTTTTGGGATGGATTGCCTTTTGCCTCACGGGAAGAATTTTTGGACTTATGATTTTTTTAGGCTCTGTGTATAAGTCGACCCCCTTACTTTGAAGCTCCCTTTTAGTCCCAAATTTCTCAACTTATACGTGAGTATATACGATACTTGTTCTCCAATGGAGAAGAAAACTTGCGTTGAAATCAACAGCTTTTACAAATAATCTTATATGATTATCATTTCTATAAGTTTCCATGCCATGTTTTTTTTTTTTTTTTAATGACATATACCTTATTTTTCTTTGTATAAGCCGTGGTGGCATATAATCCACAGACCGTGAAATTCAGTAAAAAATAATTCCTCTCTATATAATCCATGGAGGCACATAATTCACAGATTGTGAAATCCAGAAAAAAAAAAAATTGCCATATAATTTACTCTTTCCATATTGATGCTAAACCATAATTTCGTACAAAAAACTCGTGATTCATGGGATGACCCAGCAGTTCAAAGAAACAGGAAAACAATAAACTACCTTTTTATTAAAAAACACCCTCATTTCTAAATGATTTTGTGCTCCCTTTTCAAGTGAATGAAGAGTTAAAATCACGAGTTTTTTTCGACATTATCGCAGTTTTGTAGTTAGACGTGACTGTTCCGTAGTTAGATTCTGTAGTGTGCAGTTACATAGTTAGACTTGCGGCACCCACGATTGTGTATGATGCTGAGCTTCTCACAGCACACGATCGTCTGTGAGGGTGTTACTGAAAATATGAAACATTATGTAACAAAGGCAGATAATACTGCCTTTGTTACGTCATGTTTTTGGTCAAAATTCCCCTGAGTAAAAACAAAACAAAACAAAACAAAACTTTCCAACCTTTTGCATACCTCTATCTTTATATCACATTATGTTTTCCTGTTATTAATGCATTTTTAGCAATTTTCCAAATGTACAACCTTTTCTGACAATTACAATGTAGATATTTTAAAAATCAAAGTGCCACAAAAAAATTGTTCTTGCTTTTTTCTTAAAGTGCCATATTATCCACACTAGCATATAATCTGCAGAACCAGAATTTATAATTTGTCAAACAGATAATGTGTGGATTATATGATGAAAATTATGGCAATTTAAAAGGCTGTCAACTTTTCTTTTATCTTGATTTTGTCATATTTGAATATTTTTGGTGTGGTATTTGTATTGTACACATATTTTTCTCTATTATTAGGTTTCTGATATTTTCCCTCCTTATTCCTTTTGTCCATCGAGAAGGTGCAATTGGCCAGCAAGCACGTGATTCATTGCTATTATGTATGTCATTATCTCGAAAAAATGAGAGTATTGGAATGTATATAGCTGAACACTCAAATTTCTGCCCAGTGAGTTTAGTATACATTAATTTTTATATGTTGTTTTTGTTGTTGTAGAATTGGTATATCTCATAAAAAGCTCAATCTTTTCTTCTAAGATTAATTATTAAAAACAAATTTAAAATTCTTTATTTTTTCAATGTATCTGTCCTCTATACCCAGTGGTGGGTGTTCAGGCATAGCACATAAAAACACACATGACATGACTGTAAATTTTAAAATGAAAATGAAAATGCTGATTACAAACTTTTAACTTCTCTTTCATTCCAAGGTATCCTGCTAATCGTAAGTTACTATCTCTGTAATTAATAGCCAGTTTTACACCACCAATTCATTGTGTTCCAGGTATTTCTTTATTTTTCTTAGTCTGCAACAAGCTGCTTTATCATGTAAAGCACCTGTATGACACAAATGCCCAAAGCACCTAAGTATGAATAAATAAAGACATTGCTCTTTCTATGTTTATCAACACATAGCAACTGAAATTTTTTTTATCCGGTCACCCTTGGGATCGTACCCCAGATCTCTCAATATCTAGCTGAGTGCATTCTCCTTACACTACGGTGGCCAACAATCAACGGCACTATGTGTGAATAGCTGTCAGCTTGTAACATCCCAAATCCGTAGGATGGGCTCAGCTACTGAGATGTCTCCGTCTGGTGGGCATTAATGGTACAAGCTATATATTATAGCAAATAAATCCAAAGGGCGAGAACAATAGTGGAAATCCTCTAAATACGTGGTGTCAGTGAATAAACAAAGACATTGCTCTTTCCACATTTATCAACATGTAACAACCAAGAACTTGTTATCTGGTCATCTGATTGTTGGCCACCGTTGCATAAGGCGAACACACTTGGCTAGATATTGAGAGATCTGGGGTATGATTCCAGCTGTGACTGAATAGCGATTTTTCGGTTGCTATGTGTTGATAAACATGGAAAGAGCGATGTCTTTGTTTATTCACTGACACCACGTATTTAGAAGATTGGCACCTAAGTATGATTTTGTTAAATTTATTTTCCGCGCAAGGAAATATCCAACGCTTAGCTAATGTAAGGGAAAGTCAATACGTCACAGACACGGGAAAACTAATAATGGTAGTTATTAGTTTCTAAAAGTGTCATTAGGTGCCAGCACAATCCAGCTTACTCATAGTTCATCATAGCAGACACTAGATATCTTGTGCACAAGCTCAGATTGCAAATGGCAGCCGTGCTTGAGGAGTGTACAATTGAAGAGCAGCATGCTGTTGTATGTTTTCTTTGGGCAAAAGGACTTCCTGCAAAAGATATTCATTCAGAAATGTTTTGGTATGTTAAGTGGTACACAACTGGGTGAATAAATTCTTTCAAGGATGCTCAAAAGTTGCCGGTGAAGACTGACCTGGTTGTCCCATTCAGATTGCAACAGATGCAACTGTGAGGCAAGTGGAGATGATTCAAGCTGACAGGCCAGTAACGATAGACAGTGTAGCAGCAGCAATAAGGTGTTCTTATGGTTTAGCTTATAGCATAATGCATGATGGTTTGAATTTTCGGAAAGTGTGCACTTGGTGGGTGCCCAGAAAACCATCTTGGGAACACAAAATTAACTGAATGGGCCTGTCCTAGCAACATCTCTCTTGGTATGCATGTGAAGGAGAAGACATGCTTAACAGGATTTTTACTGGGGATGAAACACGGTTGCATCACTATCAACCCAAATCAAAGCACGCTTCAATGCAATGGAAGCATACCTCTTCACTTTCAACCAAGAAATTTCGAATTTTGCCATCAGCAGGGAAGGCTATGCTTACAGTGTTGTGGAATTCTCAAGGAGTGCTTTTATCCCATTTTCATAAGTGAGGGGGAAATGTAAATGCTATATCATGTGAAATTTTTCAAAAAGTAGGAATTGTACACCCAATCACACTCAAAATAGTATAACTATATTAAAATCCGAAAATTCTTGGCTTAGAATAAAGATAAAATGTTCCAAGCTTTCGCACATCAACCAGATCATCAACCACATGGCTTTTCTCAAGGAAGGTAGACAGCTAACTATGAACTGGATAATAGAACCAAATAGCGATAATGGGCGCAGTCGATTATAATAAAAAACTAGGAAGAATTTATATCCGATTCTGAATCTATAATCTTACGAAGGAATCCTCTAAATTCTTGGATTGCACAGGTAAAAAAACTGCACTGTCAACTGATATTCCAGATGATCTCAAGAAATCCTCCAAATTACCGCCTGGCCCTCAGATCCCAAAACTATTCGGCAAACTTAAACACCACAAACCCGGCAATCCATTGAGACCGATCGTGTCCAGAAGATCCGCACCGACGTACCACTTAGAGAAAGCGTTAACCAAATTCTTAACTAATCATCTCCCGGAGTCGGACTTTATAATAATCTCCACTCCAGATTTTATCACAAAAATCAAGCAGCTTACCGTTCAACAACGCGACATTATCGGCAGTTTCGACATAGTTTCTCTTTATCCATCGATCCCCATACCAGAAGCCATCAGAACATTGAAAGAGGCTATATCTAATTCATCGGCTTATTCTCAGGAGTCTTGCCTCAGCATCTTCAAAATAATGGACTTGGTCTCAAATTCCAGCTACTTCAGTTTCCGAGCGCAAATCTATAAGCAAGTAAATGGCGCTCCGATGGGATCTTCGCTTTCAACCGTCCTTGCGGAAGCAATACTTCGCCCCATTGAGCAACACATATTCACAAGTATCACCCCAAGACCTACCACCTAGCTATGATATGCAGATGATGTGTTTTTTATATGGCCACATGGAAAGGAGACTCTTCCGTTTTTCCTTGATAAAATAAATTATATACACCCTACAATCAATTTCACCATGGAGCTTGAACACAACGGTACCTTACCTTACCTCGACGTCTCAGTGAGCAAATCGCATGGCAACCGTCTTCATACGGAAGTCTATTATAAACCCACCTCCATTCCCAACCTGATGCTCCGCAGTTCATTCTGCCCTGATGTTTACAAGACCGCCTTATTCCGTTCTTGAATTAGAAGAGCCTTCGCTGTCTCATCCGATGTCTGTTCTAGACAATCCGAACTAAGAAACATCGTCGAATTGGCCACTGAGGCAGGATATACTTCGAACCAGATGCATAACTTCATCGAGAAAGCCAGAACCAGCAGTGCTAATAATATTTGCATGCCGTAACTTCGCTATCTGGGCTCTATTCCCTGCATACCAAATGTTTCCTATCAACTCAAAAACGTGCTCAGGAGGATGAACTTCGGTGTCGGCATAACGTTTCCGGCATCTTTATACACTATGCTTAAGAGAAATATATACAAGCCCCCTCTTCTCAATGAGGCAGGTGTTTATGCCCTCCCACTAAAATATCCGGACGGCTCCAGGCGATACTACATCTGAATGACCAAACATTCGTTTGGAATTAGAATCAGCGAACATAAAAGGGATACAAGAGACGGGAAAATAACCACTGCCCTATCAAGAGAAGTCATGTTCAAGTCCGCCGATCCTATATGGAGTGATGTAAAGAAATTAGCTTCATACTCCACACCCAAATCTACTGCCATTCGCGAAACCTTGAAAATCTTGACCAGTTGCGAGGCTTGCAATGATAGTGTTTCTCTGGAGTTGCCATATATTTGGAATCAATTCTTCAAATAATGCTGAGTTCTCTACCATTGTACCGCGTACCCAACCAACGTGACCTCATTTCTTCAAAATATCATGTTTGCTCCTAATCATTTATTGTCTAGACAAGTCACCGCATTCAAAGTGTTGAAACGTTCTATTATCCAGTTTGCAGTTAGCTGTCTACCTTCCTTGAGAAAGCCGACATGAAGGCAGAGGGTGCTAAGAATCCCCGGAGGACCGGACTAGGCTGCCATCTGATGCTGACCTTGGCTACTTACAATGGACGCTCCCTATCTTCTGATTCAAGGCTTCTTGAATTGGAAGAGGAACTACAAAGGATCAAGTGGGACATCGTGGGGCTAAGTGAGGTAAGGAGAAAAGGAGAAGATCTCATCGAACTGAAAAGTGGACATCTCTTCTACTATCGTGGGACAGATACTGGCAGAACTAGTGGTGTTGGATTTATAATAAACAAGAAACTGAAGGATAAAGTTGTAGAAGTTGAAAGTTCCTCTGACAGAGCTGCACGACTTGTTATCCAACTCTCGAAAAGATACCAGGCTCAGATTATTCAAACTTATGCACCCACCACAAGTCATCCTGAAGAAGAAATTGAAGAATTTTATGAGGAAATTTGTCATCTAAATAATAAAGGTAAGCAGCACTTGAAAATAATTATGGGAGATTTCAATGCAAAAATAGGGCAACGGCAACAGAATGAAACTTCAGTAGGTAAATTCGGTCACGGCAACAGAAACCAGCGTGGAAATACTCTCGTTGAGTTTGCAGAGGCAGAAGGGTTTTTCATCTTGAACTCCTTCTTCAAGAAAAAGCCACACAGGAAATGGACATGGAGACATCCAAATGGGACGACAAGTGAAATTTATTTTATTATGTGTAACAAAAAATTCGTCATAGAAGACTGCAGTGTGCTGAACAAGTTCAACACAGGTAGTAACCATAGATTGGTGAGATGTAAGATGCACCTCAACACTAAACTTGAACGTGGCAAGCTCATAAGACAAACAAAATCTATTGACATAACCAACCTTAAAAAACACCATAATACCTTCAAGTTAGAACTGAAGAACAGGTTCTCTGCTTTAGAAGGCCTAACATCGGAAGAAGTGGACATCTCTGAAGTTAACAGAAAAGTAACCAAAGCTCTTATGGAAACAGCAACAAAATTAGCTGGGTCTAAGAACAAGTTGCATGTGAACAAATTATCAGGAAAAACCAAAATGTTGATGCAAAAAAGAAGAGAGATGAGGACAACTAAAGAAGATGTGACTTCCAAAGTGGAATATATAGAGCTATGCAAGACAGTAAGAAAAAGTATCACTGAAGACGTAAGAAAATTCAACTGTGAACTAGTGAGGAAAACAATTGAAAACAACCAAAGCCTAAAGATAGCAAAGGGACATCTCAGTAAGGGAAGAAAACAGATTATGGCACTGAGAAAAGAAGATGGTTCTGTAACAAGAAATAGAGGCGAAATTTTGACAAGAGTGAAAGATTTCTACTCCAAATTATATGAAAGGGATGATATATGCACTCCAGACATCATGAAAGATACCAGTACCAGAGTTCCTCCAGTCCTCCCAGCAGAAGTTGCACATGCAATCAAGAACATGAAGCGTGGAAAAGCTCCAGGAGAAGATGGAATTACTGTAGACATCATACAAGAAGCAAGTGGAGAAATCGAAACAGTACTCGCCCAAATTTTCACTCGATGCCTTAATGAAGGAAAGATTCCTGAGGATTGGAACACCGCTACAATGATCCTGCTACATAAGAAAGGTGACATTGAGGATCTCGGAAACTACAGACCTATCAGCCTCCTATCAGTAGTTTATAAAATCTTCACTAAAGTTCTTTCACACCGCTTGAAGGTAACACTGGACATGGCTCAACCGAGAGAATAAGCTGGATTCAGGAGTGGCTACAGCACAATAGATCATATCCACGTGCTGAGAGAACTAATTGAAAGAGCGAGGGAATATGAACTTCCATTGTGCATGGCTTTTATCGATTATGAAAAAGCCTTTGATTCGGTGAAACAATGGCTCTGAAAACCTGCGGTATTGAAGATGCATACATTAATATTATTAATAACATCTATGAAAATGCAAGTGCAAAAATTAGGCTGTTTGAAAATACAACACACGTAAAAATTGGAAAGGGAGTGAGACAAGGTGACACCATATCTCCGAAGCTCTTTAATGCCACATTGGAGGGTGTTTTTCAGTCGCTGAGCTGGGAAAACAAGGGGATAAAGATTAATGGAGATTATCTAACCCACCTTCGTTTTGCTGATGACGTAGTCATTTTTGCAACTACCCCATCAGAGCTGCAGAGTATGATCCAGGAACTTGCTGACAAGAGTAAAGAAGTGGGATTAAAAATGAACTTTCAGAAGACAAAAGTGATGTTCAATGCTTTTACAAGAAATGAAGATTTATCGATTGATGGAGAAAAGCTGGAGATAACAGACACGTACGTTTATCTTGGACAGCAGATATCAAGTGAGGGTCACATTGATGAAGAAATTAATCGGCGTACAAAACTTGCCTGGAGAGCTTTTGGAAGAAACAGCATAATTTTCAAGAGCAATATGCCATTATGTCTTAAAAGAAAAGTGTTTGATCAATGCATCCTTCCAGTGCTTACGTATGGTGCAGAGACGTGGACCTTAACTAAAAGAGACATACAAAGGCTGCAGACAACTCAAAGAAGCATGGAGAGGTGCATACTTGGTGTAACCAGGAGAGATAAGAAGAGGAACTCGTGGATCCGAAAAATGACAAGAGTGGAAGACATCATGATCAGAGTTAAATCCCTGAAATGGCAATGGGCTGGACATACTGCCAGAAGGATAGATCATCGATGGATAGCCGAAATTTTAGATTGGATTCCAAGGGACAGGAAAAGACCCAGAAGAAGACCACATGGAAGATGGGTGGATGAAATTCGAAAGTATGCAGGGGTGACATGGAGGAGACTGGCACAAGACAGACCGTTGTGGAGGAAACTTGGGGAGACCTTCGTCCAGCAGTGGATTGATAATGGTTGACAATGATGATGATGATGATACTATTTTGAATGTGAAATTTTGTTGATGCTCCAGAATGCAATATGAAAAAAAAATAAAATAAAAATGTCCAGGTCTACTGACTAGAAGAGTACTGCTCCATCATCATACGGCTTGATTAACTCAGCAGAAAATGAACAACTTGGCTGGGAACATCTTGACCATCCACCTTACAGCTCCAAATTAGCCCTGAGGGATTTTCACCTGTTTGGCCCACTAAAAACTCACTTCTGCAGCAAATGTTTTGTGGATAATGTAGAGTTTGAACATGAAATTTGAATGTGACTGAGATAGCAGACCCAAGACTTCTATACTGCAGGATTTGATGCATGGATAAAGTGACGGGATAAGTGTATCACTATTGGTGGAAATTATGTTGAGAAATACAGGATAATATAAAAGTAATAATACATGTCTTTCAAGATAGTATCTTATTTAATATATTTTTTTAAATAACTGTGACTTATTTACTGATTGCCTCATGTGCTGTATATGAATTATCAATACTTTCATTCTTCTGAATCCATCCATTTTTTCCTGAAATTCTCCTTGCTGTTCTCATATCAGCCTCATCTGACTTCTTTAATGAGGTTTTTGCTGTACACCCAAAAGATGGCCTCTCTTACCTCAACAGTACTGATGGTTGTCCAGGTGTCACAACAATCTCATTCACAATCTGACCTGTGTTTCCTGAATTTCCTTTCAACAAACCTTTAAAAGGTTCATTCCATCTATTCAGTATATCATCCTGTGATCCCAGATGCTGACTCTCTTTGTCAAGTAAAACTTGAGCTATGGACTCTGCCAGTTTCTTAAATGTCTAATAAGATTCAAAATATTTTATTGACATCCTGAAAGTTTCTTTCTGCAAAATACGTTAAATCTTCACACACAGTTTTCACCTTTTTGATGCTCTTCACAGTTAAGTAGCCTACAGCACTTAAAATCTTCCTTATAAGTTTCTCTTTTCTGTTCTGTAAAAATTTCATTCATTCATGCTATATTGTCTGTGCATATTACTAACCCACATGTTTGTCTTGCAGCCGAGGCTGCACAGTTTTTTAATGTGTTCCATTTAGTTTCAGTATTTTTGCAAGGTGGTGTTTCAGTTTAGGCAAAACCCTCTGTAATTCTCATCTGGAAATCTTGCGTGACTTTTATGTCATTTGATTTGCTCAACTCAAATGCATCTTAGTATGTTTAATAACTTCTTGATTATGTGGTAATTGATCCTCGATGCTGCAGCTGAAAAGTGATCACTGCTGATTTTAAAACTCTGTAAACCCTAAAACCTTAATCACATTTCTTTAAGGCTTTTCTACAATGATATAATCAATTATGTTTTTTCTTGAACCAAGTAAAATGTCTAAAAATAGTGCTAGTAGTATGAATTCAATGGCTAAATAGAAGTCAGTCTTTTCCCATTTATGTTTTCCCTGTTATCATTTTCAGCTTTTATTATTAAAATCTCTTAAAACAGTGCTTCTGAGATGTGGACTGGCAATTTTTCTTGCCAGTATACTAGGGACCAGTGTAGGGCTGCCAACCTGGAAGTATTAAAGAATTGAATTGAAAAATTGTGTAAATTAATTGAAAAATCGTATATATTTTTGTTAAGACTAAAACTAAATAGCTTTGGCTATGCTTTTGAAATGCAACCCCCCCCCCAATTTTTTAAATAAATGCTGTTTCTGTAAGTGTATTTCTTTTTCCCTATAAGCTAGTTGTTGACTGGTACTAATGACACAGATCATCTCGTACTCATTTTTTGGTTTGATATTCCATTTCCATCCCTGAGATTTTTTTATTCATAAATTTCTGATAAACATTTCAGATCAAGTATTTCAAATATTTCGTACCTGGAGAAGCATTTCGAAAAACTTGACAATTTTTTGGAATTTGCCGTGTCCTGTCTTCAGAATAACAATGATTATTTACAGCCAGCCAATCTCATGGAAGTCTTCAACACATATGATCAGTGGATTTTAAATGATTTATCTCTGTTGGGGCATAGTCATTTTCTGGTAAAACATCCCAAACCCATCGCCTTTTTTTACGTAATAAATAAAATTTCTAGTAAAGAAAGAAGTACAAGGTATCACTTTTTATTTTTTGACATCTTTCCTGTTTTGTTATTTACTTATTAATAGAACAGATTATGCATCCTTATTAATAGAACAGATTATGCATCCTTATGCATTCCATCATCAAGATAAAATAAATATTTCAGTTTTTTTAACATTATGTCCACACACACAAAAAAGGCTTAGTTTTGAATAAGCATGCTATATTGTGCTATAATTTTATAAGTTCCTAATCAAATGCTTAGTTTATGTTTCAACCCTGCATAAGTGTGGTTATATGAATGGTGCCAAAAGTGAACATTTTGGTGTCTTAAAGGATAAAGGATTTTTTAACGAAAAGTGAATAATAAACTAAAATAAGGTCACTGACTTTACTCAGAAGATAAACTTGGTGAACACAAAAGAAAGTGTCAGAGAAAACACTTTTTATATGGCAGGGATATTGAGTAGCTTTTTATAAAAATCCTGACATTTCTGGCCTTTTTTGTTTTTACTCAAGGCCTATTCTCAAAGGTCTAATTAACTATAGTCCCTGATATCTTCTAAGTGTTAATTTTGTGAAGAAATGTTTGTGAAAATATTTGTTTTGGAAAATAAAAAGTGATAAAGATTTGTTTTATCAGGTTTTGGCCACTGGTTTGAGTGGCTTATACTCACTCTTACCTAGGAAGCTTCCTGTTGTTGCTGAGGATTGGCATCATTTCACTCCTGAAGACATAGCTGAGATGCCAGAACTAGCGATGTTCCTAAATTCTTTGGAATTCTGTAATGCTGTAATTCAGGTATGTATGTTTCTTGAAATGCATTTCATAGGCTTGAAATTTCCAGTTGCCCTCCTACCTGGCGATCAAAAATTTATTTTTGGCAAGCAAAAAATGTATCGAGTTTTCATTTACCAAGAAAGAACTGTTGACACCACAGTTTAATTTGCTTTTTCCCTGCCATTACTAATGTGACTTCAAAACAAAAAATCTAAAGTTTGTGAAGTTATTGCTGCCATGTCACGGGACCCATCCTCAGGAATGGTGGAGTGAGGTGATACTGGACTGTGGAATGGTGGAGCATCCTAACGACAGACAAGTCCAGGTCCTGTTACAGTTTTCCAAGTGGCTGCATATCCACATGGTGCCACATTTTCAATAGCTTGTGGAGGCATTTAGGATCTTCCAACATATAATGCTCTGACATGGTACACTGGTTTGGGGTGGAACCCAGTATGGGAGCAAAACATAACTTGCCCATGTTTTTGACACTATGGTTTCAAGACACTATGTCCATATCACTGGCTATCCTGCAGTGGTGTAGGGTGACCTGAAATTTGTCTGGGGCTAAATATTTTAAAAATTGCTCTCAACCTTCTTCTGTGCTGTACAATACGAGGTTCATTTCACAAGTTTTGCACACTGTGGGTTATCTCAGGGTTATCTCTCTGGGTTATCTCTACATCATAACTTTACAGGCCTTCGAAGTAATCCCCATGTTTCTTTATGACAGTGGCCCAACATTTGGGCAAGTCTTGTATTCCATTCCCAGTGAGGACACCTCCATTGTTGAGGCATTGGATTACTCGGGTCACCTCATTAGAAACATCCTGAATCGTACTGAATAGTTTCCCGCAAAGTGGCTTCTTCAATTTTTGGAACAAGTCATTGTCTGGTGGGCTTATGTCAGGACTGTATGGAGCGTGGGGAAGCAATTCCCATCCATACTTTTCCAGAATGTCTTACTGTATTGGCAACTTGCAGCCTCACATTGTCGTGCAAACTGATGACACCAGCTTCGAGCATGTTGTGCCTTCTCTGGCAAATCTTCGGGCACAAAACATTTTGCAGAAATCTATAGTATTCCGCTGTCACAGTCGTCCCCTCTGGCACTCTGTCTGTTGCTATCACTCCAACCTTATCATAGGCCATAATCATCATCAGCTTAACCTTTGATTGTTGGCGGTGGAATTTTTTCTGGTGAGGCAATTCTGGATGTTTCCACTGAGCGGACTGAGATTTCAGTTCTGGTTCAATATCTCATATCCAGGTTTCATCTATAGCAACATTTCTGTCCAAAAACTGCTCGCCTTCTGTCTCATACCGCTGAAGCAATTCTTCTGCGATCCCTTTGCGAACTGTTTCCTGTTCTGCTCAGATTATGCATAACTCATTTGGCAGCCACTTCTCTCTTCTGTATTTTTTCAGTTAGGATTCTGAAAACCGAAGCAATAGACATGTTTGCTTCATATGCAATCTCTTCACATGTTTTCTGCCGATCTTCTTCCAAAATGTTGTTGACGATAACCACAGAAGTGTTGTTCATTGCATCTGATGGCTGGCCACTTCTTGGATCATCTTCAATGCTTTCCTAAGCCCACTGTGACAGAAACAAGAAGCCCACCATGACACTCTGCTACATTCCATTACACTAACCCCACAAGCTTCACACAAAGCTTTATGAATTTCGGTAGGGGATTTTTCTCACAGAGTTTCAATTTTAATATAGGATCGCTGGTCTCTACGCGAGATCTGACCTGACTCACTTTCTTCCTCCATTTATGGGCAGAATTTTTCAGAACAGGAACAAATTAGCCAGCAAACGTAGACACGACTTTCTATAGTCTAACTCACAACTGGCACAATGATTGGAGCAATTGCACCCTACGGGCAGAGCCTGCATAGTGCACAAAACTTTCTAAATGAGCTATGTATAATTTCTGTGGATTGTGAGGTTTCCAAACACCACCTGGTAAAATCATACTTAAACATGTAGAATGAGGTAGAATTTTTTTGTGTGTATATGCAGTGCTGTATAACATTAAGAAAAACAGTAGAAACAAAAAGTATGTTTGCTTTTGTTTCCACTTAACCAGGATATTTTGCTATACCACTCGACACTAAAAGTTCTGGACTGATTCTTACATTTTTGCACCAAACAAATATTTGGTCAGTGTGGGTCCAAGTCTATGACTTTTTTTTTTTTTAATTTTCTTCATCTCTTAATAAACTAAAAGGATGTTCCGATAAAAAGTCCACTCTGTTCATTTTACTTACACAAGCAAGCCTTACAGCTTAATTTCACAAACAAAAATCAGAGGCTCACTGGCTGACTACGGAAAAGCAGAATTTCTACTGTTATACAGAAAAGCAACCAGCCCCAAAAGACAGTTTTACACATGCGCAGTTCAGTGTGCATCTGTTCATTCATTATTGTTCTCCGAAGCTTCGACAAGACCGCCAAGGCGACGAGTTAATGAGAGTCACCTGTCTCACCCACGTGAGGGTAGTGCACTCTAGAACATGGATATGGAAGGCTGTAATGTGTTACCCAGTTTTTCAACTATTGTAGTGGCTCACATTGCATTCAGGAAATCTGGATTCTAGTTACTAATACAGATTTTCTTTCAGAATTTTTCAAATTAAAGGAAAAAACATTTTTTTTTTTTTTCACTTTCATGCGGAGCTTCATCTGGATGCCCATAATGACCCAATGCCACAGCTGTCCTGTCATACAGTGCTTTCTTGTCCCATGCCAGGAACAATCCCATAGCAGGATGGGTCTGGTACGATACGTCCAACGATGATTGGTCCAATGCCGATTCGTCCATTGGACAATTGGTCCAAAGGTACGATTTGTCCAATGGTACGATTGGTCCAATGCCTATTCGTCCAATGGGACGATTGGTCCAATTCCGTCCTATCTGTCTGAAGTGCTACTCGTGCTATAAAAGTCTCATCTGTTCTGATTCTATCTCCGATGTTATATGAAAGTACCGGTAGTCCAAAGAATGTAAAATAATGTTACATTTCATGCGTACTATTGTGGTTACAGATTTCTTTTTTTATTTTTATTTTTTTTTTGAATCGCATTTTCTTGTTATACTGTCCTTGCTGCCGTATGAAGTTACTGATGTACGAGCCGTTCTATCAACTTCAATGTTTCTCTTTTGCATGAAATAATATAAAATACTAGTGTTCCGTTTCTGTTTGTAGAATGCAGTGGGTTTTTCCGCCAACTGCCCAATGGAAACAACTGGTCGAGGTTTGGACAGAGGCCTTTTCAACAGTTTTCATTCCAGCGATGTCATATTCATAACATTTACATATTAAATCAAGTTAATAATATTGCACTTTTACTTAAACACGAAATATTAATTCATAGGCCATAGGCCTAGGCCTTTTTAACAGTTTATATTGTACCGATGTCAGATTCATAATGTTTACATATCAAATCAAGTTAATAATATTGAGCTTTTACTTAAGCACGGAATATTAATTCATAGGCCTGCGGCTTGCAAAGACCTCAGAAATGATACGATGAATGCCTTTTATTAAGTTTTATGAAATGTTTACAAATACCAAGTATCTAGGTTGTAACTCAAAATCTTCTAAAAAGGCCCGGGGCCTAGGTGCTTCGTAAAGACCTGAGAAATGATAGGATGAGCGCCTTCTATTAGGTTTTATAACATATTTACAAATACTGAATATCTAGGTTGTAAGTTAAAATCTTCAAAAAATGCCCGCAGCCTAGGTGCTTTGCAAACAGCTGAAAAATGCTCCATTGAGTGCCTTTTATCAGGTTTATGTAAAATGTTTACAATTACCAAATATACGGAAATTATCTTTCTAAAGGATATAAAGAGGAGAATAATTTAAATTATTATTCCTTTCTGGAAAATAAAAAAGTTTACCGTTGATAAGATGATACCATTGGACGAATCGGCGTTGAACCAATCGTACCATTGGACGAATTGGCATTGGACCAATCATCCCTTTGGACGAATCAGCATTGGACCAATCGTCCGGGACTGTAGCAGGATAGTGCCTGTCTGCACCCAGTCCATGTCACAAGGGACAGTCTCCGGGATGTTGACATTCTTCTGCGGTTAACGGAATCGCTGAATTTGTCACTGATTCAGCATGTGTGGAATCTTATGGCTCATGACCCGCACTGGCACCTTCAGCAGCTGCATTTCCAGATGGTTGCTGCACTCCATTGATGGCATGTCTCATCACTTTCAATCATCTGTTATTCATCATGGTGTTGGTTATGTAACAAGCATCTGTTGTTCATGAGGAAGGTAGTTCAACACCGTAATGAATACCAACACTCATTTTATGTGGTTAAGTATGATGAACAATCCTGAATAAAAGTAAGTGCACTGTGCACTGCCTTCTCAAATTTGATCATATGCATGTCTTTGCCAGCTCATGCCCTGTGATTTAGCAGCTATATGTCAACTCTGTTGATGTGATTTCTGTGTTGATCACTATAGTTTATGGTGCACTTTGGTATTTGGATTAATATGCTATCACACATATTGTTTTATTATTGTTGTTATGTTATTGTGTATTCTGATATTTTTCCATGTGAGCTGCATTGTTTTGTAAATCTGCGAACTTCATATTTATGAACATTTTTTGCCTTATTTGGTGTGTGCATGTCTTATAGGTTGCACACCCAATGGTGCAGGAGCAGCTTTTGGAATATTTATACCAAGGTTTTCTAGTTCCTGTCTTAGGGCCTGCACTCCACCAGGTAATGTAATCATATTTTAAACTGTCAGTTCTAATGTTTTGGCCAAATTGAATTGTCTTTGAACTGTATAATTTATGTGTCTGTAATATCTTCTGATACCAACCTTTAAATGATAAACATAGACCTCACTCAGTGATTTTTGTAAATAATGTCATAAAGGTGAAAGGAAGTTAATGTTGCTTGCAAAGAAACCTGTACATTTTTCTTTTTGGCCACTAAAGTTATCAGGTGGCTCAATGGCTAGGTGCTAATATTTCATTCTCCAGCCAAGGTGTTTAAATTTAGGCTTAACTTTCAAATTCAGTCTGCTGTGCTTGATATAGTGATTACATGTTGGTCAACAGATGGCAGCACACAGGTGCTTCCTTCTCTTTTTCCAGCGAGAACGAGAAATACAACAGTGCTTGGCTCGTTGCAGGCACCTGGATCGTTGGCATCTCGAATGTGATCATTGTCGTTATCTACCCTGACAACAACTGCTCAGCTGAGACATTGCTGACCCTGATCTAGAAGCATGTGGAGCCTGACTAATCAGTGAGCTGGTGATCAAAATCTTTACAACATTGGATTCGAACATCTGACAGTTAATAACTCCCTGAATTTGTGAATCCTCCTTCAGTGACTCACTCTCAAGATGTTTAGGGTAATTGGCATCCCCTGAAATGAAAGCTCACAAAAGGAAATCTGAAAAAATATTATTTTTTTTAAATGGCAAAATACAGTCTGGAATAGTTATTCCAATGGAAGTGTATTTCTTCAGAACACTGCTTTTAAATGTTACTTCACATCACTTGACAGTTCTATTCAATTGAGTTGATTTTTCTGTTAGATAGACAATGAGGAAACAAAACTTTGCATGAGGAAATAAAACTTTCCTTTCACAATAAATGTTTTCATGTAGGGTGACAATTTACATTGCTAAAGACTTTTTTAAATTCCTGTTATTTCTTGTGGTTTCTTTTAAGGCACTCCCATAATGGAACGAATTGTGCTTGATAGAGAATTGACTGCATGAATACCAATTTCAATTCCACATCTTAAGTGAGCAAAGGGACACTTGGAAACACGCAAAAAAAGGGGGGGGAAGACAAAACATGTTGAAACAGCTTTCAGGTTCCTGCTACAAAACACACCAGAGCTAACAGGTATTCCACAAAAAGAGAGGAAAGGAATCTGTCAGTCTTGTGAGAAATATATCTGGGCTGAATTCAATTGACATCCTTCCGGTTTGCGTAAGTCAAAATCTAAGAGTAGGAAAAGCAAGGCTTTTTAGATTTTTTTTTTTTCATTTGCAGGAATTTATTTTTCTGTACATTTTTTGAAACAGCACTTCTTAAAATTTGCACCAATTAAGTTTTAGAGCAACTGAGGATTTAATTTCAATCAAATTTTCTTTCCTTGATTTTTCCTGTAAAAGTCCATCCATAGGTTCTGTATAATTTTAATGGATACTCCTGTTTAATTTTTGTCATAAAACCTACATTTACACACTAGGATAAAAATTACACATCTGCTTACATTTTTTTATGTAGTGGAGCATCTGCAAATGGAAAGTTCTGCTCAAACTATAAATGGACTTGGGTATTGATTTCTATTTATGAAATTAAATAGAACTGTGGCAGTTACATAATATTTGTGCTGTTTTTTTGTTTTTTCGTATCAGATTCCTTTCCTGTAATCTCCTTTTGAGTATGTTTTATGCATTTTTATTAATTGTAAATTATCATTTGCAAATCAAAATACAAGTACCACTTGGCTTTTTTTTTTTCTTTTTTTTCATAATTCTTAATTGGTGTTACATGCTCTAAACTAAAACATAATTGTTTCTGTTTTTCCATTTTAAACATTATCTTCACCTGTGTCTCTAATCTTATACAAGGGAAATTTTTGAAATACCTATCCAAACAGGAATTCACTCAGGTAAAGTTATCATGTCATTCCTATTAAAGATTCTATCATTTTCAAACTTACATTCACACCAAGTACATGAGTTACATTTTAGTGATTTTAAGAACAGTTTTTGTTCATACCCCATAACATTTGCATTATTATCTGTTAACTACATTGTAAGCTTTGTTACATATAAACATGAAAATTTTTGTTTGGATCTGTATTAGAACTTTTCTGACATCTATGTACCTTTTAACTTATTTTCAAGAATTTGATTGGCTAATCAGAAGTTATACATGAGGATTACAGACTGAGAACCTTCTTATTTTTCCTTAAGTCACCATCTCTCTTGAAGGGTGATAATTGGTTATTTCTAACTGCGCCGCCCCGGTGGCGCAGTGGTCTAAGCGATGGCCTCTGATCATTCGTCCGAAGGATTCCGGGTTTGAATCCCGCTGAGGCATGGGTGTTGTGTTTGTCTTTCGGCACTGGCTGTCTCCTTTCCCTGGAACCAGTGACCCTAAATTAGGGACGGGCGACTGCTTATAGCCCATTGAGTTGCTCACGGTGGTCGTTAAACCTCCAATAAAAAAAAATAAAAAATTATAACTGCTAAAGTTATTTGTAGTGGAAATTGTGATCATTATCTGTAGAAGAAAAATATGTTTGTATGTCATCAAAGAGCACCTGGCTGAAATAAGGTGGGAAATGTTTGGCAGCTTTTTAAATTATGCTGGGAGGGGAATGATTATGATTAACAGTTCTGACTACTGATATGCTACCATTGCATTATATCTGAGTGTCATTTCAAAATTGTTACAGGAGCCATGTAATTGCATCACATATTGACGTATAAGATTTAATATTTTTGTCTGAAAGAAGAGTGAGGAGAAATTTTATTGTTGAAGATAGCAAATACAGTATGTACCCATTTCCTGTCCGTTCACATATATCGGTGCACAAAGAAAAAGGGGAAGATAAAGCGTTCACACATGAGTTTCAAGTTTTCTGAAGTCAATTATAAATGTCACAGTTTTATACTTTCATTCATTTCACATTGTGAAAACATCTGTTTGATGGTCTGCACATTTGCTTTGGAGGTGAAAAAGAAAATCTTGTGTTCTGCAGACCACCTGAGTAAAAAAAAAAGGCAGAAAAATCCCTAGTTCTTTCTCATTTGTTTTGATATGTTGTTTAAAGACCTTGCAGATGAAAAAAGGATGTGAGACAACAAATTTGTTCTGACAATCATATTGGAAATTTCAATTTTTAGAAGCATATTCTTGACACAACCTTAAAACAGCCATAAGTTCATTATTGGTACAAAGTTATACAGGGTGAGATGTCTTGCAGAAGCTGTCTTTTGCACACCCTTATGAGTTTTTGAAAATATCAAAATGCAGGTATTTTTTCCAGCTAAAGGAGTACTTTCTCAGTTTCCATACCTTTCAAGTTATGGAATTTCCAGCTTTTAATTTTGCATATGTACTTTGGGTGGGGAAGGGGCAGTGATAAAGTTATTAACAACAACAACAACAATATATATATATATATATCATCAACCATTATCAGTCCACTGCTGGATGAAGGTCTCCCCAAGTTTCTTCCACAACGGTCTGTCTTGTGCCAGTCTCCTCCATGTTACTCCCTCATACTTTCGAATTTCACCCGCTCATCTCCCATGTGGTCTTCTTCTGGGTCTTTTCCTGTCCCTTAGAATCCAGTCTAAAATTTCAGCTGTCCATCTATGGTCTGTCCTTCTGGCAATATGTCCAGCCCATTGTCATTTCAGGGATTTTACTCTGATCATGATGTTTTCCACTCTTGTCATTTTTCTGATCCACGAGTTCCTCTTCTTATCTCTCCTGGTTACACCAAGCATGCACCTCTCCATGCTACTTTGAGTTGCCTGCAGCCTTTTTATGTCTCTTTTAGTTAAGGTCCACGTCTCTGCACCATACGTAAGCACTGGAAGGATGCATTGATCAAACACTTTTCTTTTAAGACATAATGGCATATTGCTCTTGAAAATTATACTGTTTCTTCCAAAAGCTCTCCAGGCAAGTTTTGTTCGACGATTAATTTCTTCATCAATGTGACCCTCACTTGATATCTGCTGTCCAAGATAAACGTATGTGTCTGTTATCTCCAGCTTTTCTTCATCAATTGATAAATCTTCATTTCTTGAAAAAGCATTGAACATCACTTTTGTCTTCTGAAAGTTCATTTTTAATCCCACTTCTTTACTCTTGTCAGCAAGTTCCTGGATCATACTCTGCAGCTCTGATGGGGTAGTTGCAAAAATGACTATGTCATCAGCAAAACGAAGGTGTGTTAGATAATCTCCATTAATGTTTATCCCATTGTTTTCCCAGTTTAGTGATTGAAAGACATTTTCCAATGTGGCATTAAAGAGTTTGGGAGATATAGTGTCACCTTGTCTCACCCCCTTTCCAATTTTTATGGGTGCTGTATTCTCAAATAGCCAAATCTTTGCACTTGCATTTTCATAGATGTTATTAATAATATTAATGTATGCATCTTCAATACCGCAGGATTTCAGAGCCATTGTAACTGCTGATGGTTACACCGAATCAAAGGCCTTTTCGTAATCGATAAAAGCCATGCATAATGGAAGTTCATATTCCCTCGCTCTTTCAGTTAGTTCTCTCGGTATGTGTATATGATCTATAGTGCTGTAGCCACTCCTGAATCCAGCTTGTTCTCTTGGTTGAGCCATGTCCATTGTCACTTTCAAGCGGTGTGAAAGAACTTTAGTGAAGATTTTATAAACCACTGATAGGAGGCTGATAGGTCTGTAGTTCCTGAGATCCTCAATATCACTTTTTTTATGTAGCAGGATCATTGTAGCACTGTTCCAATCCTTGGGAATCTTACCTTCATTAAGGCATCGAGTGAAAATTTGGGCGAGTACTGTTTCGATTTCTCCACTTGCTTCTTGCATGATGTCTACAGTAATTCCATCTTCTCCTGGAGCTTTTCCCCGCTTCATGTTCTTGATTGCATGTGCAACTTCTGCTGGGAGGGCTGGAAGAACTGTGGTACCTTTTGTAATGTCTGGAGTACATGTATCATCCCTTTCATATAATTTGGAGTAGAAATCTTTCACTCTTGTCAAAATTTCACCTCTATTCTTGTTACAGAACCATCTTCTTTTCTCAGAGCCATAATCTGTTTTCTTCCCTTACTCAGATGTCCCTATATACACTGAGTGCCCACTTTATTATGACCACCCCCTCAGTACTTTGTTGGGCCACCTTTTGCCTTTAATACTGCGTTGATTCTTCATGGCATGTACTCCACAAGATGGTGATAGGTGGTTTGTGGAATCTGAGACCATGCTTGATGAATAGCACTTTCCAGGAGTGTGAGATTGCAGGTTTGTGGATCCAGCTGTCTGATGGCTCGTTCAACTTCATCCCACAAATTCTCAATGGGGTTGAGATCTGGAGATTGTGGGGGCCACCTAAGCAAAATAAACTCACCAGCATGTTCCTGAAACCAATCCTGTACAATACAAGCACTATGGCAGGTTGCATTATCTTGTTCAAAGTAGTCATCATCATTGAGATAAACCATCCACATGACAGGATCACTTGGTCCGCAACAATGTTTAGATATGATGTGCCAGTCAGACGTTGATCAACACGAATTAAAGGGCCCAAAGCATGCCAGGAAAACATTCCTCAAACCATAACGTTGCCTCCACCAGCTTGAAGGGTTGTAGCAATGCATTTGGGGTCCATGCTTTTGTGCTGTTTCCGCCAAATTCTCACTTGGTCATTGGCATGGTGCAACTGAAAACATGATTCATCGGACCACATAATTTGTTTCCAATAATCGACTGTCCAATCCTTGTGCTCCTGTGCGAACTGGAGACGTTTTCTCTTGTTAACTGCAGACAGCAAAGGTGTTCGAATAGGCCTTTGGCTGCCATATCCCATCCGATGCAGTGTACGGCGAACAGTGCATGCAGAGATCATTTGAGGGGATCCTTGATTAAGATTGTCTTAAATTTGCTGCACTGTTGCCCTTCTGTTGTCTGTTACCAGTCTGGACACTCTCCGTTCCGCCCGAGCAGTTACTAGTCGATGACGACCACACGTTACACATAGAGACCCAGTTTTTTGGCTGACAGTCCAGTCTTTAAACACTTTAACAACAGCTGCTCTGGAACATTTCACGAATGCGGCAGTTTCGGTGATACTCGCTCCATGGCTCCGAGCTTCTACAATGATCCCACGTTGAAAGTCCGTCAAATCGCATTTTTTACCCATCTCGTCACCCAAAAATCCCTTCTACTACTGTCGCAAGCTCTAAGCTTTCCCTTTTTATACTAGCCTCACCCTCTGGCGGCAACAGCATGCAGCCATAGCTCATTTGCTTAAAACTGTCAGGTGGTCAAAATAAAGTGTCCACTCAGTGTGTATATATATGTATATATATGTATGCATGGATGGTAATGGAATGATGTTGCAATCTACAAAATCGGAGGAGAAAAAATTTGGCATGCAGTTTATTCTTGAATAACACAATATTTGGAATGAACTTGGCTGAAATGTACCTCATTCTAATAAGAAATTGCAGCTGCTTCAACCATTTCAGTTTCACAATTGTATCTCGTCTTGCACTTAGTTATTAATTATACAGTGCTATCAATCAGTTGAGATGACTCATGTTATTTAGTGTGTGTGTGTGTGTGTGTGAGATGTTAGTTACTTTTAACACACATTTCCCCCACTTCAAAATGATAGAAACAGTGCATAGCTTGTGCACAGCAAGCACTGTGTTTCACCTCGAATAGAGTTTGTGTCAACTTGAACTGAAGAGTTTGCATTCCCTAATTGATTGAATGGATGTTGTTTTAATCTATAGCACAAAAGTAAGAACAATGAAGCAGAATTTTTTTACTTTAGAATTAACGTAATATTTTATAAGCATGGGGATTTTCATCCATGAGGAGCTCAAAACTGATATTTATTAATTTTAAGAATGTTGGTTGGAAAGAAATTTTTTTATTTTACTCACAAAAGGCATCAATAAGCTAAGAAACTTGCAAAACAGTAAGGCGCTCTATATGTGTATGTTTCGATATAACTACATTTATGTCTTCATCAAGAGCAGGTTTAACATTACATTCAGTTAGTGACATGGCAGTATAAAAAAGGAAACTTTTTCAAACTGCCATTTGAAAACTTTTTCAAGTGCCTGAAAAATGATATTTTTTCAAATT
Organism: Macrothele yani; assembly: GCA_039090855.1. NCBI lineage: Eukaryota > Metazoa > Arthropoda > Arachnida > Araneae > Macrothelidae > Macrothele > Macrothele yani. The sequence goes on along the minus strand of CM077024.1, from coordinate 137,069,692 downwards.
GCCTTTTTGCTAACGGAATGTGTTGTTAGGCCTGCTCCTGATGGAAACATAACTGGAGTTATGTCAAAACATGTGGAGCACCTTATTATTTTGTAAATTTCTTATCTTACTGATGCCTTTTGTATGTAAAATAAAAAATCGTTTCCCACCAACAGTCTTATGATATTACGTATTAAATTTTAGGAATATATTGTAATTATCTTCTTTTTTTGCATTGTTATTCCATGGTTACTTATAAGGCTGATATGCCACAGATCATCCTATCCTACTCATTTTTGTGTTCACATCTGTGAAATTCCTTTCTTTCATATCGTTTTTTACACTATGGGATTCCTCTGCTTTACTGTTCTGATCTGCATTATGACTTACACATTCATGGCCCTGCATACCATGTGCCCATCATCCCTTTTTTTGCACATTCACATCAGTCAGTGAAATATTGCTGCTTACCCATGTTGTTCTCTCTTGGATTTGCATCATGAAATAAAGTATAATGCATAACAAGGTGGAGGTAAAAAAAAAATGTTTCTAATTATTGGATTGACTGCCTTGTTCTTTTCTAGATGGCACAGTGTTTGTGGGGATTACATTTCCTTACGTTGTGCGATGATACGTGGGCTGCCAGTACTTGATCATGAGAGTAACTTTTGTGAGAACAAATTGCACCATGTAAAGAAGAGTTGACACAGTTCAGCTGCACTAGAGAAGATACAGTTATGAATGGGAGATGGAAGGAGAGAAGGAAAGAATGGCATAAGATCCAATCTATGGCTAGTGTTGATTCAACAGTGACTTAATTTTTTCGTCATTCAAAGAAACTGTGGCAGATGTTATTTTCTGTTCAGCATCTGAAAGAACAGCTTTTGTTTACTGAGGAGACCAACATATGGCATACCAGGTTTAGTTATGGGGAAGCAGCAGTCTTTCAGTTGACCTATATGTCGTTATTCAGACCTGCCAACTGTTACAATTTTATCATATTTAGTACGATAAACCATGCTGCAGTACGATAATATGATTTTTCCACCAAAAATACGATTTTTTTAAAAAAAGTAATGTTTTTCCTTTTTAGACAGAAGTAGGGGAAAATTTACATGTAATCAGTTTTTTCCCCCATCGAAAGATTTTTTTCTCGGAGAGGTTTCCAATTTCTCTTAACAAATTCCCCTGCCTCTAGTTTCCCAATGGAAATAAAGTAAGTCAGGTCAAGTGCAATCAGCAACCAATGGACGAATACCGCCCCGTTTCATATAACATTTGAGACTGATTCGTGTTTTCGACTCTTCGTCATACTCAAAGCTGCTGATTGGTCGGCACAGGAATGTGGATGAGTGTCTGTTTATTTGAAGCTACCTGCCTCTCCTTACACCTGCAGCCATCAAGAATTTTATATAACTGAAATAGGCTTTAAAATTTATCAGCACACATCATGTTACGATTTTTCTATTTGAATGTTACGTTTTTTGGTTCTGAGAGGTTGGCAGGTCTGCGTTATTGTGATTTTAAGTGTGGGGTTACTCAACAGGAATGCTTGAGAAGATATCAGCAAACACCTTCACAACCTTCACCATCTTGCACAGCCGTTGATTTGTGGAATTTTGTCAAGGCAGAACATCATTGAAAGATGGAGTGCCTAAGGGTTGCTCGGCTACAGCAGTCACAGAAGAAAATACCAATGTGGGGAAATTTTGATAAAGAACTATCTTCAGGTAACTTGTAGAGAGAAAGCAAACTAGGCATTAATTTGTTGCAGGTTTTGAAAATCTCACACAAGTACTTGCGTGTAGGAAAACTTTGTCGTTGGGCACCATTCAAGCTCACAGAGACACTAAAGGAAGCCAAAGCGGAGTGGTGTCATGAAATGATACAAGGCTTTGCAAATGGGAACTGTTTCTGTGTCCTTGACATTGTCTCAGGCAATATTGAAAGCTATACCAGTAAATGAGTGGTAGGCAATGCACGTAACTGACAAACAAATTAAGAAGAAGGTAGTGTAGAACACGCTAAGTTACATATAAACAGTTTAAGGCAAATATATTTCAGCCATTACTATGGCCTTCATCTTCGCCTAAGAGTGTGATGAAGAATTTTTCCAGTAACTGTACTGGAAATCAGTGCTTTAGATTGAATAAATTCTGAGAATCCTGAAAATTTAATTGCCACCTATATATTTGTTGCTGGTAGACAAAATGCAAATGTATGCAGGTTTCATTTAAAAACTTTGTTTAGGTATTCAAGCAGAGAGGGTTGACTGATAATAGGGTTTAGAAATAACATTCAGTATCTGGCAACGAAAACCAATCGTAGTCGCACTGATGAAGGCCATGGTAATGGCTGAAATATATTTACCTTAAACTTTTTATACGTAACTTAGCGTGTTTTACACTACCTTCTTCTTAATCTGAATATACAAATTGGATGCCATAAAGAAACACCAAACAACATTCTGGATGTTTCCAAATGACAATCTGCCTGTGAAAGTCCAACATCCCAGGAGGGGTGGCCTCAGTATTTCTGCCAGTGGCCATGCTGCAACAGTTACCCTAGAAGATTGTAGGACAGTTACTGCTGAATTGTGTACTACATTGTATCTACCCAAAGCATATCAAGTGATAACAGAGAGAAGGACAAAAAAAAAAAAAAAAAGGATGCTTTGGAATCTTAGTGTACCAAGTCAATGCCATTACCCACATTTCAGCAAAAACATTGGACTTCCTCTTGGAGTCTTGGGTTCTGTTGTTGAATCACCCACCATTTAATCCTGATCTAGCTCAGAGTGACTTTTTCTTGTTCCCAAACATGAAGGAAAAACTATGTAGACATCATTTTGAGTGTCCAGAAGATGATGCCAATTGCATACAAAGAACAAATTCAGATCATCCTGATACAAACATAGCACCAATGTTTTGATGACTGGTTTCAGGGGATGCATCTTCACCTAAGAGTGTGATGAATAATTTTTCCAGTAACTGTACTGGAAATCAGTGCTTTAGATTAAACAAAATTCTGAGAATCCTGAAAATTTAATTGCCACCTATATATTTATTGCTGGTAGACAAAATGCAGGTTTCATTTAAAAATTTTGTTTAGGTATTCAAGCAGAGAGGGTTGACTGATAAAAGGGTTTAGAAATTACATCCAGTTTTTGAAGATTTTATTCTTTGTGGAATAACTTTTTTACGGCTCTTATAGAGGTTATTTTTCATCAATTGGAAGAGTCCATCCGCAGTCCATCTGCGGATGGACTCTTCCAATTGAGTGGCAGCAACTACTCCAGTGACATAGTCCTGATGACGAACTAGGCTTTAGTTCGAAAATTTGACAACCAACTTTCATGAAAAATAACCTCTATAAGACCCGTAAAAAAGTTATTCCACAATCACTATGAATAGAGGTGCCATAAATGCATTTACAACTAGGATTTTATTCTTACTAAAGATAAATTTTAAATAGAATAAATGAATTGAAGGGGACTTTTCGTGCAGCTTGAATAATGTGCTTCACTTTGAAACATTTAACCGTGTATTTTAACTGAATAGTGAAAATATTCCTTAAATACATTAATACTAATTAAGTAGTTCAGTGAATGTAACTTTTGGAGTTGCATTGTTATAAGTTTTATTTTCACCAAAAAGGAGCAAAAGTTGTCTGGTAATTAATTTACATAAAAGCATTCTTTCTTACTGTTTTATTTTTGACTAACAAAGCTGCAATGTCTACTGGTGATGGGCTTAACTATTTTCATATCTCTATGGTAGTTGAAGAGATGTTCGCTACATTACTATGATGCACCAAGCATTTCAAACTTTTCTGGAAACTTTTTTTTTTTTTTTTTTTATGCACAGGATTGATTACCTTTGCTCAGGATGTCAGCTTCAATATTTTTTTTGACACAATTTTTATAAGTTTTTGGTAACAACCTGCATTAAAAGTGTTTATCTTGCAAAGCCCTGATATAATGTTACACTTCTTTTAAAAAGCATTTAATAAAGTGGAGGTTGGAATATATATTAGTTTCAATCAGTTTGTTCTTCTTAAATGATACGGATACTACATTTTTGTGTTTGCAAGCATTGTGTCATTGTCATGGCACTTCATGATTGCTGATGATGTTTATGGTTGATGCACACTGATTGCTAAGCCAACATCAAATAACAAGTGCTGTGGATGCCATTAACTTACATGCAGAACAGGACAGAAGAAAACCTCAATTGCTTGGTTAAGGTTGTAAGTATTTTTTTTTTTTTTGACAAAAATCTTTAAGAAACATATCCCTACTTTAATTTCCCTTTGTTTTGCAAGAAATGCACATTTTTTGTTTGTTATACCACTCTTATAAATCATTTGTGATGCTAAAATACATTATTACCAAAAGGGATATATATGTCTTGCAGAAATAGGAGAAGTTTGAATGTAAAAGGAAAGAAGAGATGTTATTCTGTTTTTAATATCAAATGTGATTAACTTTAGGAAATGAGGTATTGGTAATTGACAGCAATTTTCTTGGGTGATTTTGTACTCATTCTTGAGAGTAAGGGTCATTGCAGAGCAGTTCACACAGTGGATAAAGTATTTTAAATTTGCAAACTTGTAGTATTGAGATGTATTTGAATTGCAAGAGATCATATTGGCAGAAGTTGTTGGCTTTTTGTAGATGTATCTATGAAGGTTTTTGTTTATTCTGGTTATTTGGTCATCCAAGAAATCAGTGGTGTTATTGGTTTCTTTGGCAGTAGAAAAACTGGAAGAGTGTAACTTTGTAGATATTAAGATGGTTATTTGAGTTTAATGTAGTATTTGCAGCTTGCTGTGAGGGTGTTTCAAGATTGATCTGGACTTTTTATTGTAACTGTCCATGTTCTGTATTGATTGCAACAGACTCCATAAGGAAATACGTGTGGGCCTCACCTTCTCAGTTTAAAAAAAATCTGTATCAGATCTCAGTGAATATGGAAAAGTGTTGTATTATTAAATTTATTGTGAAGGAAAAGGAGAAACTCACTGAAATTTAGCAAAGATTGCAAGCACAGTATGAGGATAAACTGCTGCAAAATGCAAGTGTCTACAATTGGTGCAACAAGTTTTCTGAGGATTGAGGGGGAATAGTAAGTGAATCTCATGGACTTGTCGACTACTACTGTTATCAAATTGAATGTTGATTGTGTACAACAAGTTATTTTGGAAAACAGGAGGGTAAGGGTATGTGACGTAGCTGCAATAGTCAACATCAATGTTGGTGGTAGTGTGGGAAAAATCATCCATGAGCACCCGCTGTTCATAAAAGTGCATGCACAGTGAGTAGCAAAGGAATTGACATTTAATCAGAAGTTGTTTCGTGTCACCTTTTACATCACTCAAGTCTGAGAGAGCTGCATTTCTGCTGCAGGTCATGACCAGTGATGAGATTTGAGTTAAAATACCAAACAATCCAGCCGTGAATGGCTCCACGGGGGTTCCTCACTCCCGGAGTTCAAAGCAGTGCATTCTGCAGGAAAGCTAATGGCTACTGTATTTTGGGATGCAAATGTCCTGGTGGATTTCCTTGCATTGGGAGCAACAATATGTGCTCAGTTTTATGCTACTCTCATGGAAGGGAAGCTTTGACCTTCCATCCACAAGAAGAGACCATGAAAATTGTCTAAACAGGCCATCTTGTTCCATGGCAATGCTAGGCCACACACAACTCACATGATGACAGCAGCTCTGGCATCAGTGGGCTGAGAAATATTTATACATACCTTGTACTGCCCTGATATGGCTTCAAGTCAGGACTGTAAGGACTCCTGTTTGTACCACTTACAGAACATTTAGGAGGGAAGAAATTCACTACAAATAAGCAACTACAGGTCTGTGTCCTACAGTGTCTTCGACAGCTACCCAAATCCTTCTACATAGGTGGAATACAGATTCTTCCACGAAAATGAGACAAGTGTGTTAATGTGAAGGAAGAGCACCTAGAGGAGGGCCCATAGTATAGTATAATTGTATTATTATTCATTTCTGTTGTACAAAAAAAGTCCAGGTCAATTTTTAGCCACTTGCATACAAAATCCAACAAAAGAAAGCAATTTCCTGCTCCTGTTTGCTGTGCACCTAACCAGCAGCTTAGGCATATTTCTAAGCTATGGTATCAAAAGATCTTGAGAATTCTTTGCTTCCAGAATAGAAAACAAAAAGAACAGTATTAACTTGTTAATGATCCAAAGTTTTCCCAGATGTTGCTATTTCTTTACTTGAATTGCTCATTCTGTGCAATTTCTCCTTTCCATGAGCCTTTCTTCAGAGCTAAATTGGCTACAGTTGTCACAGATTTTATTCAGTTTCCCTCATTTAAATGTGCTTTGTCACACCTAAAACTTCCTTGTCCTTCTGCTGTACTCATCTGCAAAACTAGTAAAGTGGCTTCATGCATTGTGCTAAATATGATGTGGATCGTTCCTTACTCAGTTTTTTATCTGTCTCTCATTTTGAGCTGCTTCCTAAAAGTACCCTGATCTCCTTTAAAGAAATCAGTAAAAAGCAGACTTTTCAATATTCTTTCTAGTCATATTCTGCACACCAATTTCTTCTCTATCTCCCTCGTTTTTCAGAGGAAAATATTATATAGTTGGGTTTCCATTTTTGACCCTAGTTAACTGAGTGACCATTCCAAACTGTAATACAGGTTGAACATGCCTTATCCGAAAATCCCAAAACTGAAAATTTCTGAAATCCTAATTATTTTCAAAATGCCTACATGGCATCACAATGGGAAATTCCAGAAATATTCCAAGCATTCACTGGTTTTTGTGCACCTTGATGATTATGACACATGACCTCAGATACTCTTTGGTGGGGCTCTGTTCTGTTGTAATGATGGGCAAACCGATCCTCTTGAAAGAATAGATTCATTTGGTTCGATTCGCTAAAAGAATTCACTTGCACTGATTCATTGGTTGACACTTCTGGTGAAGGATTTCCGCAGGGAACGACTCTTGCGAATCAGATCCGAGTCCAATGTGTTTGCATTGTTTGTTGACTCTTCTTGTTTAGTAAACAATTTGCAATTTAAATTTATTTTTAAATCTTATGGAATATAAATTAATGTAATGTTTAGAGTTCCACCCCTAAGCTTTCTCATTATATAGGTATACCGTGTGCAACTGCAGTAGAACTTGCATATAATGACCCAGTATTTAGTGTGATCTCGGATTTAACGAGCAGAACAAAAACTTTTGTTTGGTATAATGTTAATTTACAGTTAATTTGTTTGTTTTTATTGGGTGTACAAATAAGTTTGCATCGTTTTTCGGTCAAAAAAGGTAATAGTTTGTTATAGACAGATAACGATTATTTTATTCAAAATATTTACCTTCGCAACATACAACCTTCCCCCACTTTTCAGGCAATAAGTGGATTCCGCGATAAAAGAAGTCCGGTTTTTTGGAAGCAATCCAGTTATCAAGCCAATTTTGGATCTCCTCATAAGAACGGAACCGCTCTCCAGAAAGGGCACTCTGCAGGGATCGAAACAAATGGTAATCTGATGGTGCGATGTCTGGTGAATACGGCGGGTGGAGTAACACATCCCAGCCAAGCGTTTCTACAGTTTCCGTGACCCGTATCGCAACACAAGGTCTGGTGTTGTCATGCTGGGGAACAACCTTGTCATGTCTTTTCACATAATCCAGACGTTTTCACTCTCAACGCACAGCTCAAATTGTTTAGTTGTTGTTGATAACGTTCAGCGCTGATGCTCTGGCACGGCTGCAGCAGCTCATAGTACACCACACCTTTCTGATCCCACCAGATACACAGCATAACCTTTCTGCCATGAATATCCTGCTTTGGCGTTGATGGACCTGGTGTACCTGGACGCACCCATGCTTTTGGTCATTTTGGAGTATCGTAGTGAATCCATTTTTCATCTCCCGTAAAAATTCGATGCAAAAATGATTTTCTTGTGTGTCTTTGCAGGAGCAATTCACATATGGTTGTGTGCTTTGCAATGTCTCTTTCTCTCAATTCATGTGGGACCCAGTTTCCTTGCTTTTGAACCATTCCCATTGCATGTAGATGTTGAGAAATGCATTGTTGGGTAACATGTAATGCCATTGTTAACTGTGTTTCTGTTTGGCACGGATCTTCATCCAGTAATGCTTCCAAAGCAGCATCTTCAAATTTTTTTGGTGTACCTTCACATTCTTTGTCTTCCACTTCAAAATCATTCCCTTTGAATTGTCGGAACCACTGTCTATACATGCTTTCAAAGCAGCATCTTCAAATTTTTTTGGTGTACCTTCACATTCTTTGTCTTCCACTTCAAAATCATTCCCTTTGAATTGTCGGAACCACTGTCTATACATGCTTTCAGGTAGAGCATGTTCACCATAAGCTTCCACAAGCAAATGGTGACATTCGGCAGCGGTTTTCTTTAAAAAGAAGTAATGCAGCAAAACTTCCCACTTATGCTGTTTTTTTGGCACAAAATTCGACATTTTCAATGCCCTGACAAACAATGATATTCACGCTGCAATGAACTGTCCTCCACTAATTATCAAAGCTTGTTGCAAGGACTTTCTTATACATGGCTTGTCCTTCGCAATTACATGAAATCTGTGCTAGTTACGCCATCTATTCGCAAACAATGTAAACTTATTTGTACATCCAGTAGCTTAACAAAATACCTGGATTTAATGAGGTATAGAAAAGCTAAGATGATCAATTAACAAGCAAAGTACGTAACAAAATTGAATGAAATTCCATGCTTAACAAAGCAGAGAAAATCGGCTGTACACTGTTCTGGAATAGATGAATAAGAATGGTGGCATATAAAATACACAGTAACAGCACAGGGGGATCCTTGTGTACTAGTGGATGAACGTTGATTAAAAAAAAAAAGCTTGGGGGAGGGAATTGAACAAGAAACTCTGTCTGCCACCTATTCCAGTCAGCATAGTTGAAAACAGGCCACCTATTCCTAGGCTGAGTTCATGCACATGTATCAAGTGGATTTCTGGGCAACGATTGCAGAAAAAGATAGGAGAGTAATGCAATGGGCATGTTGTGTGAGGAGAAGCAGGAGGCAATTCCTGGAATTGTGTCCATTTCCCCCTTTGACTCATCAAATGAGCATTGTATTGGGAGAATTGGTGCTGCTTTTGTTTCATATCTGTTGTTTAATTAAACAGCAGTAAGTCTCACGTGACCGTCAAGTTGAATATACTTGAAAGATTTAATTAATTGACGATATTACTAATGTAGTCAGGTGTATCTAATTGTTATGCATATTTTTACATGATGGGAATTTTCACCTTTAAAGTGGTTTAGCAAGTACCCGGACTTAACAATTGCTCCATTTGTCCCTAACTCCTCATTATGCCGCCCCGGTGGCGCAGTGGCTTAAGCAATGGCCTCTGATCATTCGTCCGAAAGGGGTCCGTGTTCGAATCCCGGTAAGGCATGGATGTTGTGTTTGTCTTACGGCACTGGCTCTCTCCCTTCCCTGGAACCAGTGACCCTAAATTAGGGACGGACGACTGCTTATAGCCCATTGAGTTGCTCACGGTGGTTGTTAAACCTTCAATTAAAAAAAACAACAACAAAAAAAACTCCTCATTATAAGCCAGTTCTACTGTACTTTGAAAACAGAAAAAATCCGAAATATTTCTGGCCCCAAGCATTTCAGATAAGGAATGGTTAACCTGTATAGAAAAGTAATTAGTAGAAATGAAACTTTTACACTGAAGGACATAGCACTCTCTCTCCATCAGCTCCACTAAAGAACTCATACAGAAGCTTTTCATAGTTCTGTTCAGAACTATGAAGTGAACTGTGAAGTTTGGTAATTCACTTCATTTAGATATCGAATCCATGTATTTGTTTATACTCCATTCTTCAATTTTTTTTTCTGTTTGTTACAAGTAAAAGGGGTTTAACAAGTACCCGGACTTAACAATTGTTCCATTTGTCCCTAACTCCTCATTATAAGTGGGTTCTACTGTACTCTAAAAACAGAAAAATTCGAAATATTTCTGGCAACCTGTATAGAAAAGAAATTAGTAGAAATGAAACTTGAAGGACATAGCACTCTCTCTCCATCAGCTCCACTAAATAACTCATACAGAAGCTTCATAGTTCTGTTCAGAACTATGAACTGAACTATGAAGCATGGTATCTCACTTCATTTAGATGTGGAATCCATGTACTTTTTTTACTCCATTCTTTAATTTTTTTTTTTCTGCTTGTTACAAGTAATAACAAAAAAATTGGTGGGTAAGGGGGACTTATGTAAATTCGTTAGAAACTTGATTGCTTCTTCTCATTAGAAAAAAACAGTTGTTTCACCAGTTGCCAACGATTTTTCTATCAACTGTAAGGTATGTGCCAGTGAGTTTACACATAGAATGAGTTGATTTCGTGCGAGTAAAATCGTGCAATAATAAAAGGGCCATCATTTACATGATCATGAAGTTTAAAAACTTTATTAAGTATGAAGGTTAAAAAACACACATTAGATCTTTCGATCCCACAATGGAATCATCATCAGATGTTAAAACGCCATAACAAACCCTGGTGAGGGGTATATATACAGAACAAAGATGTAAAACATGATGCCAGAAACATTAGGTACAGTAATAGAATGTATGGCAGTGAACATAATGGAGATCAAATTTGCATAGGTTTTATTCATGATGAATGGCATGCACATTGCCATGACTGTCGTTTTCATTCCGAATAAGTAATTTCCACGGGTGGAGGATATGTTTCGGTTAAACGTCATTACAACATAAAGTACCATAGTTAAAAATATGCAAAGTTTCAGCAAAAAGTAAAACAAATTTGTTGGAGGTAGTTAGTATAATACATGCTTCATCCCAATTAGGGTAATAAGTACCCTCAGAAACCAGGCGAGTGAGTGCTGTAGAAGTAGATCCTGTTCGTATGTTATATTCATGCTCCGTGACATTAATTTTTAAGGAACGCTGTGTGGATCCTATGTATGAAATGGTAGATTCATTGTCGCCCACGGAGGTTTGATCAGCAGCAGGAGGAGCAGGATCACAATCAGATTTGATACGTGAGAAAATATTCACAGTTTTTGCGCCAAAGTCGAGATGATGACGTTTACAGAAGTTTTTCAGAATCGGGGTAACATTTAAGATATATGATATGGATCCCACGTATCTTGGCTGCACAAATTCTTGAGAAAGAGTGGCGAAAGAATGTCACTGATAATTTGCTAAAATGCGATTCCTGTAATGGTCAGGGTAGCCGAATGATCGTGCTAGTTCCCTAATTTTACGCAGTTCCAAAGTACAGTCCTGTGCATTGGATGAATGTGTAAAAGCACATTTAACCAATAATGAAGGGATGATAACTTGTGAGATAGGGGATGGGCTGAATCAACTGGAATCAATGAGTGAACAGAAGTGGGTTTCCGATATACTGAATGTTGGATGTCCATGGTATCAGAATTACGTTGTAATAGGAAAACCAAAATTGGTAGTGGTCTTGTTCTATTTCGACAGTAAACTTAATTGAAGGAAATTGTGTGGACATGGTTTCGGCAAAGTCAGAGAGCCCCCTTATTTCCCCTTACGCAAACTCAACGCGACCACTAGAAAAAGCCCTATCTAAATACCTGAAGCCTCTGATTTTACAGTCGCCCCACTCAGTTTCAGGATCTGTACAGGCTCTTGAACGGATACATTCTTTTCAACCCAATGGCACTGACTCTTTCATGGCATCCTTAGATGTCATATCTTTATTTCCCAATGTGCCTGTAGATCTAATTTCTTCAAAATTAACCTTACAAGTCCTGGCTTCACCATCTGAAATTACAACTTTCTTGTCTGCATTAAGACTTCTCCACTGTATATCTTATTTTCGCTTCAACAATATAATCTATCGTCAACAGGGCGGTGCCCCTACGGGATCACCATTATCTGCCATTCTTGCCGAAGTTCTCCAACATTTGGAAGAACTAGTTCTTAACCAATGCCCATTGGGTCCACTTTTTTATATACAATGCATCGACAATATTTTGATCTTTTGAAATCATAGCCACAAAGAGCTCTCTAACTTTGGCGAAACCATGTCCACACAATTTCCTTCAATTAAGTTTACTGTCGATATAGAACAAGACCACTCCCTACCATTTTTGGATTTCCTATTACAACGTAATCCTGATACCATGGACATCCAACATTCAGTATATGGGAAACCCACTTCTGTTCACTCATCAATTCCAGTTGATTCAGCCCATCCCCTATCTCACAAGTTATCATCCCTTCATTTTTTTGGTTAAACATGCGTTTACACATTCATCCAACGCACAGGACTGTACTTTGAAACTGCATAAAATTAGGGAACTAGCATGATCATTCGGCTACCCTGACCATTACACAAATCGCATTTTAGCAAATTATCAGCAACATTCATTCACCACTCTTTCTCAAGAATTTGTGCAGCCAAGATACGTGGGATCCATATCATATATCTTAAATGTCACCCCGATTCTGAAAAACTTCTATGAATATCATTATCTCGACTTCGGCATAAAAACTGTGAATATCTTCTCAAGTATCAAATCTGATCGTGATCCTGTTCCTCCTGCTTATTGACGTGGGATATAATGCATCCCACTAACCTCCGTGGACGACAACGAATCTACCATTTCATACATAGGACCCACACAGTGTTCCTTAAAAATTAATGTCATGGAGCATAAATGTAACATACGAACAGGATTTACTTCTACAGCACTCACTCGCCTGGTTTCTGAGGGTACTTATTACCCTAATTGGGATGAAGCACATATTATACTAACTACCTCCAACAAATTTGTTTTACTTTTTGCTGAAACTTTGCATATTTTTAACTATAGTACTTTATGTTGTAATGATGTTTTACCGAAACATATCCCCCACCCATGGAAATTACTTATTTGGAATGAAAACGACAGTCATGGCAATGTGCATGCCATTCATCATGGATAAAACCTATGCAAATTTGATCTCTATTATGTTCACTGCCATACATTCTATTACTGTACCTAATGTATCTGGCATCATGTTTTACATCTTTGTTCTGTATATATACCCCTCACCAGGGTTTATTATGGCGTTTTAACATCTAATGATGTTCTCATTGTGGCATCGAAAGATCTAATGTGTGTTTTTTAACCTTTTTACTTAATAAAGTTTTTAAACTTCATGATCATGTTACCAACAGCAGTTTTATTACTGCATGAGTTTACCCATAACTTCTTCCCCATATTCAAGTTTTGCCAACACTATATTTAAAATACCATAGTAATCTCATACAATTTCTAACCAGAACTTTGGTGATGCCACTGCAAAATTTGTAGGTTCAGCTGTATCACTGACCATCATCAGGTTTCTGTAAATAGTTTCGTGAGGTACATTTTAACAAACAGTTATCGAAAATGCAGATTAGCTAATTATATGGCATCAAGTTATTAGAACACATAAACTTGTGACAACAACTGATGTGGTTTACAAATAGAATTGTTTTCTATGTACCTTTGTATCTTCAAGTAGCGAACAGTGATATTCAATAGAAATATGCATATTTGAAAGGGTTTCTGGTGATCCTTTATGACACTATGCTGTATGAGTGGAGTTTCTTTTTCTTTTTCTTTTTTTTTTTCAGTGAATATGTGTTGTGGATCACTTTTGAATGGGAATACTGATTTGAAACTTAAAATGTATAAGCTTGTGGCTCCAACTATTATGCAAAAGATGTCTACTAAATTTATGTGAATTTTTGTGTAATAGCATGTGACTTTTTTTATTCTTTTCCATTGGCAGTACTGTGTGTATTTTGAGCTTTTGTCTGGAACATAGCTATGTGTTTTTGATTATTTTTTTTTTCACTCATCTAACATGATTACTGAATTGCACACTATTTTTCTTCATCACTCATCACTCCTTTTGTGTGAAATGAATGATGTCCATTGCTGCTGGTGTGTGTGTAACCCGGGACCAGGATGCAGCTGGGGTACCTGTTGTCAGGCTCGAAAACACTTCAAAATATTTGGTCAGTACGCAGATGCTCTTATTCATTGCAACTTCTAGGCTGCTAAGTCTGGGAGCCTTGGCATTTCTCTTAACAGGATCAGTTTTTAACTAACATGCCTGTAGTTTTGCTTGGTTTCTATTTTCAAACTTTGTTTAGCAGTTGGTCACTCTTGTGCATGTAGAGTTGCATGCCTTCAAGGAAAACCACTAACCTCCTCTTTGTTTTTGTGCAGTTACTACATTATAGAAAAGTATTATTACCATGAGAGTTAAGTGTTACACACATCCACTAAGCTTTAGTTACTATGAATTAACTAGTTGCTACTCAGTTATGTAGTTTGCCTGCCTGATATATTTACATTGGGGTTAACTGTGTCTTGGAAGTTGGGAAATTTGTGTCACAGTCGTTGAATAAAATTAAAAATTCTAATTTGCGCAGATCTCAAATTAAATTCATGGTAAAAACGCTGAGATAACCTTGCAGCATGTTTATCATACTTAGATAATATTATAGCATGTTGAGCGGTCTGTCAAGTGTAAATGTATTAAATATATTGTGCATTGTTAATGTCTCCTGTTAACCTTCATGCAAAAAGAATATTATTCATCAAGTAAGGATTTGTGAAAATGATTGTGATTAATATTTTAATAATAATTAATAAGTTTGATTGTCATATTTATGTCTGATTGTCATAGGCTGTATTTCGTATATTTCAAATAAAGAAGATAATAATAATATTAATAATATTAATGTGAACTAGAGCTGAGTGCCATGTTTCATGTATACCCTCAAAGTTACTGAGACTAATACACTGTCCTATATTGACAGTAAAGTGAGTGTAAAAAATGTATCTGTTTTCTCTAGCAAATTGTCATGTATGAGTCTTGATAATCCATATGAGAAATATATTAATCACTGGTATGCAGGCAAATTAGTTTACTAGTTTCTCACTCCAAGGACAGGTGTAACCCAGATGAAACACCAGCATTTTGTTTGTGATGTGGTTTATAGGATCTTCCTTATCTCCCCTGTCAATCCCAAATGGCCACCTTGGTGGTGAGTGGTCAGAGGCGATCGTTTCCAGCTAGTCATCTGAGTTGAGTCCAAGTTCAAGCCCTGGATGAGGCACGAGTGGTGTCACTGGCTCTTTCCTTTCCTTGGAACCAGAGACCCCAAATTTGGGATAGTCAACCTTGTGTATCCCCAAGTGTTGCTTGTGGTGGATATTAAACCCTGAAACAAAAACAAAAAAATTAATCAGTGGTTGGATGTTTCCTTTGTGGCATCTGCATTACTAAGGTTTATGATACTGCCAAGACATAAAAAAAGAGAGAGAGAGAGAAAAAGAGAAAGAAAGAAGATGGCAACTAAATTCTGCATAGTGAGAACACTTTGTGACAAAAATCTAAAGCTTACTTCACTGTAGTTATTTTAAGATAGTTTTTTTTTAATTCCACCACCGATGGATTTTATAACAAAAAAACATGAATTTCACAACACACAGCTACAAACTTTAGTACCCAAAATACTGGAAAACATGGAAAATTGTGGCTCTAATTACATCATCTAGATGCAAGAAAAAAATTGAATTGCACTTTTATGTACAGGCAGAATCAGTTCCAGATGCAAATTTATCGTGATGCTACCAGCAAAAAGCAATGCAGCTGGAAAATAAGATAGTATGTTGATTTATATTGACCATCAATCACAATTGTGGCTCAGCTAGCTGATCACCCACCTCATGTTCATATGGTAGATGATTGTTGCAAGTTCAGCCCCCTTACTGAATATTCAATTTATAGTTTTTTCTGGGTTTTCTACAAAAATGTAAGGCAAATTTGTTGATGTTTCTCTAAAAATTGTCACTGTTGCCTCTGAGATTTGTTACCTTCTCCCAAACATTGGACTAGCTACCCATTGTGACTTAGATATCTCATATGAGGAAGGCAGGGTTCTATGTGTGCTATTGCACCATGGAGAAGAAGATACTGATCATGGCAAAGCTATTAAAATTTTCTAATGAGACCTATAGAAACTGAGATATTATCAAACTACACTTATTCCACTTAACAGGAAATGTCCATACTGAAAAAGTTAAAAAGTCGCTCTAAACTCTTCTGGTAATAATTATAACCTTCATATGTGAAAGAAATTATTTCAAATTGGATGTTTTGAAGAAGGGATATTCTCTGAAATGTGAATGTGCATAATCTCACAGAAGTATACATTTGCATTACCTTGCAGTAAGCCCTGCATTATCCTTGAGGGGGGAGGGTATGGGAAGTTTAGAATGTAGCTGCAATTGTTGAATGCAAAGAGAATTTTTGTAATCTACTATGTAGAAATTTAGATGTTACGTCAAACATAAAAATATGTTTCCTCTACCCATTTTAAAAACTACATCATAGCAATTTCAAATCATATGAATCATCATCATCATCATCAGATTAATGATGCACAGTTAAAAATACTAATAATAAATAAAAGATTTTTTTTTCAAATTCAAGTTATACTGTAACAGATATTGACTTATGTCAAAATCTATTTGCAGATGGACATGCAGATGGAACAACAAAGTGTAAGCATATTCATTTTATTTCACAGGGCATTCTTAAAATATAGTATCAACACAAATAGCAGTGTATACTCTATTTCATAAATGCTTATGTTAATGGAATTGAGTTGTGTGGAGAAATATGTAGGTTTGTGGTAAACTTGATCAGTTCATGGGTGTTGAAGTGCATAAAACAGTATTACCATGATAACAAGAATAATGGGAATCAGGTTTTGAAGACCATAACAAACATTTCTGCATAGTTTGTGTTGCTGTTAAAGTATTTCAGGCATGTTCTAGTGTATTTGTACTACCATAACTTGCAGAAGTGATGAAAATATCTTTGGCTAGCAGCCCACAGTGCTGTATTATAATGGCAACTGTTTGGCAATTTGTTGTGCCAGTTTATTGGTGATGCCAAACAAGGGCCTAAGAACAATTACATAATCAAGTTATGTGTTAATGGCTGTAGAAAAATTACATAAGCAAAGTTATGGTGTAGTGGCTATAGAACAGTTACATAACCAAGCTATGGATTAGTGTGTGTAGAACTGTTACATAAGCAAATATGGGTTAGTAGCTGCAAAACAATTATGTAAGCAAATTATGGGTTAGTGGCTGCAGAACAATTGTGTAAGCAAGTTGTGGGTTAGCTGCTGTAGCATGTACCCTTTTCTGAATATGAGTTGCACATTTGTTGTGATTTCAATAAGGGCTTGAAAGTTTGCTTTTTCATTGGTCTGGCTGGAGTGACATGCATTGGTTTTGTTGCAGAAACATTAATTGGTTTGGCTTCAATAGCATGCAGTAGTATGACTGCAGTGAAGTGCATTAGTTTGGCTACAGTGATGTGGTTATTCCTGCTGCATCTTGCAGAATTTTTAGTGTATTGATTAAAAGTGCTTATTTTCAGCTATGGTAAAATTCTTACTAATACTTTAATGAATTTAATTGATATGTATAATTTAAGAAAATCCCCAAATGTTTAAAAAGATATTTTTCTATAGAAAATTTATTGCAAATAAAAACTGACAAACTGCAAAATATAAGAAGTGAAATTTTAATTTCATGTTTACTAGTCTTAACATTTTAATGCATCTGAAGTATTTCTTTGAATCCTCTTTGAAAAATGTGTTGCCATTTTTCCATATTTAATGTTGTTTTTCAGCACACTGTTAAAAAAGTGTTCCTTCACCCATCCCCCATCCCCTTCTTTTCTTTCATTTTATTTATCTTTTACTTTCATTGCTGTTTATAAAAATGTCTGTTTTATACACATATTTCTGTCACTCATTCATCATGTTGACATTTTTATTCAGTAAAATATTCAAAATTTGATTGACTGTTCCAATGTGATTAACTTAGTTTAGCATATACTGTAGCATAAATAATCGTGTAATATATCCTCATGTAAGGAGACAGCCTAGTGAATCAGATTATACAAGTGTTTTATCCAGCTTTCAGTTATGCTGTGATTGAAATGACTAAAAAATGCCCTTTGATTTGTTATGCTTTCTTATTTATAAAGTTTTATAGTGTTACTGGTGTTCCATCATTGCATGGTAGTTGATTGATTAGGGCAGTGGCTTCTACGTTTGTGTGCTGGTTCATGTCCTGGGTAAACTGCAGATGCAATGTTTGTTTTGTGCACAGCAAGAGATATGACCATGGTTGTGTTTATCTTTGCTAAGCTTCCTATACAAGTTTGCACTCGAGCGGAGGCAATAAAAATAATGCAGTTAAACTTAAAAAAGCATCTAAATGAAGTACAAAAGGTATATCCTGATCTGCCATTTTGTTGCAAATTTTTCCTACTTTTTTTCTTTGTGTGGAGTTAGTTGTTCATCAGTCAGTTATTTTGTCCATGAGAAATTGTACTTACGTTATTTACAGAAATTCATATCCATATTGTTTTGGATTATATTTTGTAGCTTCTTTACAAAGTTTTCTTTATTTCTTTGTTCATCACATCATCATCATCATCATCATCACCCATTATCAATCCACTGCTGGACGAAGGTCTCCCCAAGTTTCCTTCACAACAGTCTGTCTTGTGCCAGTCTCCTCCATGTCACTCCCTCATACTTTCAAATTTCATCCACCCATCTTCCATGTGGTCTTCTTCTAGGTCTTTTCCTGTCCCTTGAAATCCAATCTAAAATTCTGGCTGTCCATCGATGGTCTGTCCTTCTGGCAGTATGTCCAGCCCATTGCCATTTCAGGGATTTAACTCTGATCATGATGTCTTCCACTCTTGTCATTTTTCGGATCCACGAGTTTCTCTTCTTATCTCTCCTGGTTACACCAAGCATGCACTTCTCCATGCTGTTTTGAGTTGTCTGCAGCCTTTGTATGTCTCTTTTAGTTAAGGTCCACGTCTCTAGCTCAGCATAAAGCAAATGTACGATTTTCACTTCTTCATGAGAAGTGAAATGTTTTTGAACGGACTTCTAATAATCATTAATACCCAAGTGCTTCTCACCATAGCCAATAAGTAAAAATTTAATTAAATAGTGTAACTGCAATTAGCACAGAGGCAATGAAAATGCAGATATCCAGTAAATTTATTAGCAAATCAAAATGACATATATTATTTTAATTGAAAGCTTGTAAAAATAAAGATCTCAAAACACATGTAGTAAGAATTTGATGACCCTTTGTATTTCAAAACTGTGTAGTACCAAGTTTGATATCCTGCTCTAGAACTCAGTCGTGTACTTTTATATATAATTCATTCCCCAGGTATTTGTTATATTGTCTGATCCACTATTGCTGTTGAGTCTAAAAGCTACCATCTTTTAAATGTAAAGAACATATTCCCTACTTTTTAATTCTACCTTTTGAAAGATTTCTAAAATTAATTTTTGCAATTCCGTTCTTATCCAGTGTTCACAGTTTCTAGAATGAAACTAATGAGCTTTAATTGTTTTAGTGATGATTAAGTCATTTAATGTTCTGGCTTTCTTGTGGATGTTTATTTTGATACGAAGGTAGTTTCATCACAGACATGACTTTTAATGCAATGTAACCTTATTTTGTGGGATTTATATCTAGAGGGTAACGGAACCACACTGGATAGTTTGTTTCCTGGAACCATAAATTTTGTTTGAAGAGGAGACCTTATGGATTTCAGTTGCTAACATTTCTATGCTATATGTACTTTGGATATTAAATATTAAGTAATTTCCAAGTACATGGTAATAAAGTGTTACTTACAGATTTTCTTGTTAATAGCCATACACCCATGAAAGGCTGCTTAATCAGACCTGTTTGTCCTCTGGATGTGTAGGCCAGAATTCCAAGTTCTTTTCACATTCTAAACCTGGAAATCTAGGTTTTTAAGTCTTGAAAGTATTTGAGAATCCTGAGTCACTTCATTTCTGAAAATGCTACGAAATAATAGGCCTATTTGAAAATGTCTTTTGAGTTCAGTGTGACTGAAAACACATCAGTTCACTGAGGATGGTGAATCTAGATGAATTATAACATCACGAGAGCTCAGCCATCTACGTGATGCACCAAGAATCTTGATTCGGCAGACCAGGCCACTTTGTTTCAATCATCCACGGTCCATTCTCGATGAACATGGGCCCATTTCATGCTTTTTTGGCAATGACGTGCAGCGAGCATTTGGACCCGGCTGGGTCCTTGGCTACACAGGCCCATGCACAGAAGGCTGCGATAAACTGTGTGCTGTGACACATTACCAGGATCACTACTGTTGTAGCTGCGGGTGATTTGTGGTCGCTGTGAACTACACGAGGCAGTCTCTGCTCCCCTCTCGCGTCAATGAGCTGTTAACGACAGTTTGTCGTTTGGCCATCTGTGCACTATTTTTGATATGTACTCACTCAGCGGCATGTGAACAACCCACAGGCCACGCCGTTTTCGAGATCGTAGTTCTGAGACGCTGTGCCATCACAATTTGTCCTTTATCAAACTTCGATAAATTTGCAGCTTTTCCCATTCTGACTTCAAATACTCTACTAACTGAAAGCCAGTCCTCGGGTTGTATGTACATATACTGCTCTGTGAACTTCATCTGCGCCACCATTCGGTCTCCAGGCACGCTCGTTTCTCTTGGTTGGGAGTGGGCATAATGTAATGGTTCATCAGTGTAAGTGCCAGTGGCTGTTTGTCATGTTATAAACACTTTTTTTATATATATATAAATTTGGACTGTTCTACCTCTTGTAGTTTTCCATGGTAGCAGAAAAACTGTGTATATTCTTACTATGTTCATATGATGAAGCATGATACAGACTGCTTTGTGAACATGCCATTTCTGCTCAGTGGAAACTTTGGAATTCCCTGAACTGTGAAGATTTTCTTGTTCATTAATAACTGTTTATTAATTAAATAAATTGAATCATCTTTCGAGCAATCTTATACAGTAAAAAGGTTTGGTCAGAGTGTTGTATAAAGTAGTATTTGATGTTTGTGATCAATCTGTCTAAGTAGTAAAAAAATCTGTTTTTAAGTTTGAAATTAGGTAGCTATTTCTGACCAGGTTGTTAGGCTTACTGCAACGCTGTTTAAAGGGCAGATCATTTCACAATTTTGACCATATGTAAAACTCATCACATGCTCAGACTAGTATAAAAAAGTAATGCTTGCTGTTTGTTCGTAGAATAACTTCGGCAAACCATCTCAGTGCTGATGTCCTCTTTGTGACCTTAGTCTCCGTAGTGAAGGGGGAAAGCTATATGAAAATACTCATGTTTTTGTTTGGCTGGTTAAATACAAAACACAATTGCTGTACTTTTGTGATTTAAAAATGGCATTTGCATGTACAGTCAATTCCTGTAAAGCATGATAGTTGTGTTCCTAGATACCATAAATGCTATGCAAAAACATGCAATATGAATGACAGGACTCTTATGGAAAAAATTGGGATAGGGGCAGACCACTCACAAAAATGAAAACATATTCAAAACTAGAGCATTACCAAACACAGTAAAGAATCACAATAAAGCACTTACTTGGTTGAAAGAATTATTAAATTCATAATTCAATAATGAAAATTTAAAGTGTTACTTTCAAAATAAGTGACAACAGCTGGAGGACTAGTGTGTGGGGAGGGGTTGAGGCTGCAGAGTTATGGCGACATTGATAAAAGATGATCATTATTTGAATTATGGAGACATTGACAGAAGATGTTGATCATCATTAGAATTATGGAGACACTGACAGAAGATGATGATAATTGGAATTAGCAGATGAAGGAGGTTGCAGTCTTTGCACAACTTATAGTCACACCCAGAGTTGTATAAAAATAAAATGTATCTGTGTACAAAACTATTGAAACAGAAAACTTGCTGCACACTCGCGAATCACACACACGATAACAGCAGAATAAGATCATTTAAAGAAAAATTAATAAAACAAGTATTAGAACATTACAGATTTTGGTGAGGACAAAAAAGTACATTACAACTGAATGTGCAGCAATGTATGCAAAATAGATCTTTAGGGCAAAATATTAAAATATTGAACTATGAACCTCATAGAAACAAGAGACTAGTTAAAGAAAGTTTTTATATCTAAAAAAACAGTTCCATTAATGAACCTGAAAGAATTATAAATAGCAGTTTCAACATCTTAATTCAAAAATAGACTTACAAAATACACAAAGAATTGGCTTTAATTGAATAACTGGCAGCTACAAGAAGAACCTGGCAATAAAATTTAAATTCTTTCTGTGTAAACGAAACTTTTGATACAGTTCCTATATGTTGATAACAGACCTTGATAAAATCTGGAGGCCAGAAAAGTGTGTAAAAGCAAAAGAACTCAGAAGATGTGAAAAATAAGTGAAAGTTCTTCAGATTAAAATAGAATTAAATATATTAATCAAAGTGAAGCCTTGAGTAAGTGTTTTAATTGCTGTAAATAACATTTTTTTAATCTACAAGCAAAAACTATCTGCAAAATCTGCTAATAATTTGGAAACTATTCGTGTACAGCGTATGCGTGTGCGTCTATGTTCTGCTACTCTGGTCACACCAGAACTGCAGGGCTGTAATTCATCTTCTGTCTATTTCTTGGTGTTTGGTTAAATAATGCATATAGTGTCTGTTGTTTTGTCATCTGTCCCTCATAAAGAAGCTTCTTATATAGCTCCAACAGGGATCGCATTCCTCCTAAAATTCCTAAAATTCCTAATATTTTGTGACCCTCCTTAAATTCCTAAAATTATACCTAAAATTTGCTATTCATCCTAAAATTTTCGTAAGCTTATTTATTAAAAACACAACCGTTATTAACGCCAATAAATTTACCATTACGCAGGGTGCGCACGCGTGCTTGAAAACCTGGAAAGTCCTGGAAAATCATGATTACGTTTTCAAGGCCTGGAATATCCTGGAAAAACGGTGTTTTTTTAATGCCGTCTTGAAAAGCCTTGAAATTTGAAATTAGTGCTTAAAAAATGCCCTTTTAGGAAATCGTGTTACTGTTACCCCTTCATTTTTTAAAGTTCCTTTTCTCTGTTCTCAAAGAAACCACCGGCAGCGGTTTCCGATGTGCACCAAATCCTAATTTGGCTGGGGGAAAAAAAGAAAAAAAAGCGCTACTTCCAGTGCAATAAAATTGGATGATTACTAGTAGGTCGAAGGGGAGCTTGATGTCCGTCCGACAATTGAGAACAGAAGGGGAAAGAAGAGGTATTTAGCATTTGCGGGGGTCGCGTATGTACCAAGTCAGCTGGCATCCACCAGTGAGGAGTATGCCTGAACAACACATTCATCATCTTCTTGTTTATGTGCATGCCATCCTCCCTCTCCTCAAGAGACTTCCACTACTTATGATAAAAAATAAGAAAACTATCTTTGCGAATTTTTCACGAAAGTGGCTGAAATTTTTACATTCACTGTAATTGGATTACAGAAGCTCACTTCCAAAATTCCAGTTGAATCGGTTTAAAACTTTAAAAGTTAGCATTGGTAATTTTTATTATGGACAAGTATGTGTGCCTCTTTGGACAGAGTGAGCCTCCAGCAGAAAGGGTGTTACCATAGCAACGGTTGATTGACAGCTGGGAGCGCTGATCTGAAGCCCTTGGTTGGGAAGAAAGCAAACACCTGTTTATCACTTCCACAGCACAAAAGGACTTGGAGAATATTTTCAGAAATCCATTTTTCTGAATTTTGAAAATAACACAGTAAAATTTTTACAGTAGTTAAGATACATCACAATAAAGTTCTAGTGCAAATTTCGCCAAATTCCGTTAGGAACTTTAGCAGATGCAAAAAAAAAAAAAACAAAAAAAAACAGTTCAGTGAGCTGCAGGTGGTGATTTATGGCGATGTGCCAAATGAAAGAAGCCATTCCATCAGGTAATTCCAAAGGTTGTGTTGTGTGGACGCGTCCTCCTGCTGTTTGATCTTAATTGGAATGTTTTTGTGCATGGGGGGGGGGGGGGGTTCGAGAGAAATATCCGTTTCAGCTTTACAGCTTTCACGGCTCTTTTTTTTTTTTTTCTTGGTAATAAATAAAAATCATAGTTGCTGCATTCACCATTGATCCATGTTTGCATTTCTTGAATATAAACAGCAGACAATCAGAAACATAGTGTTGGGCGGGTCTTGATGATCTTCATTTTGCATATGCTGAATTCAGTTCTGTGGGAATAAGGAATGACTTATACTGTGAATATATACAAAACTACATATTTTTGAGCTGAAAAAATAGGTCTACTTGTACACAGTAGCTAAAGTGTGAACTCAGATGAAGACAATCAGACATACGGACGTCTGATTCCATAAAAAAAAAATCAACATAGTTTTTTTATTTACACTACAGGTAAAAAAGCAAAAACATGTTTTTAAACGTTATAAAGGAAAACGGATTTTTGAAACGCATGACTTGATGATCTTAATTTCTGAAAGTTTCTTTTTCCACATCCTTTTTTTTTTCAATTACAATACACTGTAACAGGATACTGTGTGTTATATCACTTAGAGATATGGCAGATTTTCGGTTGCTGATATCCGCGATCGTAAGCAGTAGTTGCATTGCGATTGTTGATGATGACAAGATAAATACTGGAGTGATGTAAAATGTTGCATAAACTAAAAAAATAAAAAAAATAAAGCCCTCCCCCCACCCCGAACTTTTATGCGGTCATCATAGCTGATCAACCATTTCATTCCATGAACATCAGCACATTTCAATCATTTGAACATTGGGGGTATCTGAAGGAATTCAGCCGTGCTTAAGCGCCCTAGCGCAACGAAAACATGCTAATTTTGGACAGTTCTATTCCCTTCCCCTCTACCATCCCTAATAATTGAGAGTGCATACATTGAGAGTGTTTCAAATATTCTATTTATGAGCTAGTTTTCGCGCTGTTTGTTATGCTTTTATTTTTGAAGAAAGAGAGGGAAAATAAGGAAAAGCAGCTAGAGAATAAAAGAAAAGCTGAGTTTGATGACAAAATAAAAGAAAATGATGCAGAAATAAATAGGCTTAAAAAAGATAAAGAAGCCTCCCTAGCAGTAATTCAAGAGGGAACAGAAAGAATGAGAAAAGCTGTAGAAAAACAAAATACTGTTGAAATAGCAGTTGCCTCTAACTTGATCATACAAGGTTCAGCTGAAATAAAGAAAACTGAAAGTAAATTAGTTGTGGTGGAAGCAGAAAAAGATAGGCTAGGTTAAAACAATAATATGAAAAAAGTAATTCAGTGAACAATTGTACATAGTTCTTGGTTTTCAATTACCTTTTTAGGATATTATAGTTTAATGTGAAACCTGAAAACTTTACTGTGAAAATCGTGAATTGCTTCTGGTTCAACAGCATATTAATGTTCAAAGTGAAACTTGAATGTGGTAAATATACTTGAATATGATAATAACACGTGAAAAGATAAGAACTGAACATTAGAAGTAAATCATACTTAAACTTTAGACATTAGACGTTGTGCAAAAAATTTGGGTGTGAACTTCGACCATATATACTAATGGACTGCGCATTGGCAATAGCTGCATCAAAGCCGCCATGGCTCAAACATTGGGCATGTCATCATCAGACTCCAAATTTCGTGTACAAATGCTGTTATGATTACTAATTTACGCTGCAGAACTTCAGTGTTTTCGGTGTATTATGTGAATGCACCTCATATATAATGAAAACTCTTCAGGTAAGTTTACTTATGAGCTATATACATGCATGATCGTGTTGTTTACATTTTGTGATTTATAATGTGATGAACATTTGCGAAGAATTTGGAACATGCATTCCATTTTTTTTTTCTTAAGTTACTATATTTTTATATCAATAGCTGCAAGTTTCTGGTTAAGTAATTGAACTTTATTGACTTAGGTATTAAATTCGTTTCTTACCCATGAAAAATCATAGAACTTTCTTTACTATATCGGTCAGAGCAACCATAAGCACAGCAGGTGTAACCCATCTTTTTGACTGTTGTCATGTGATTTTATGTTGGAGCCAGAAATTTTGATGTCATGCGCAGTCTATCAGTATATATGGTTGAAGGGTGTGAAGCAAACTCTTTACAATGTATACAAAGTTGTTTTACTAGATGTATACAAATATACATCTAGTTTTTATTGAAATACACTCCTAAAATTTTCCTAAAATTTTTCTAAAAATTCCTAAAATTCCTAAAATTCTTACCTAAAATTTTCCAGAAGTATGCTATGATCCCTGCTCCAAATAAAACCAAATTCTATGGACTGCTAGTCTGTTTTTTTCTGCATCATAATCATTATCTTCTAGCCATTGCTAGTTCTTCTCAAATGCCCTCAAAACTAAATACAGTGAAATCTCCATTAACGGACACCTCTGAACAACAATAACCTCGCAGCAGTGGCAAGTTTTGGTTGTTGCCGAACAGCTTCCATAGGATTAACATTAGTGATAACCTCCAAACAACGAAACCTCTTAACAGTGGTCAGTGGATACCCCAGTCTGCCCTGAAGTAGATCTAACATACACGCTGCCAATGGGATTTTACGTAGTTCCTTCAACAAGAGGATAAGACAGATATAAAGAATATTTATTGCTGAAGGCATAACAGATTATATGCTTAAGCGAAAAGAAAAGAGTTAAAAGTTTAGCTCTACATGAGGCAAGCTGCAGCTTCCATGTATGTTAGAATTGCCCACAGGGGCTGTGGGGGTGGTTGATACGGCCTGGAATTTTGCCCGTTCTGGGTGATGTCTCTTAGTTTGGGCTCTGTTCCTGCTTTACGGCGTGCAGGCAGCTAACTGTGCAGTTACGCTTTACTATCTGACATTCTTCTTTTTTTTTCTTTCCTATAGTGTATCCTAATCCCTTAGCTTGCTATTTCTAAGGGCTATTTAAACCCATACGTTAGACACCTCCTTCTTAAAATCCTCTGCACTATGAATTGTTTATTTAATTACTATATTCAGTTTTATTTAGCAGTCTACATTTGCAAAAAACACTGCCACATTTGCTTTATTGCGCATAAGCTTCACATATTTATTCTGCTTTTGCAAAAACCACTGCCACATTTGCTTTATTGCGCATAAGCTTCACATATTTATTCTGCTTTTGCAAAAACTCAACGATCTATCAATGTTAACTTAGGCCTAACCTCCAAACAATAGATATCTCCTAACAACGGTCACTTTCTCCCAGTCCAAGCAGTGACCGTTATTCGGAGGTTTTACTGTACAACTCTGAAGTAGGAAGCTGTTTTATAGTGGCTTGCTGGGCTTCTTCTTCCCCCACTTTTCACCTGCACCTTGGCAACAATTTTTTGCACATCTTCTGTTGAAAGTTCATCTGCACGAGACTGAAGCAGCTCACACACTTAAGTTCTCTTCCTCTACTATGCGAAACTAACCTACTTTGTAAGAGCAACCCAGTTTGCATTTATTTTTGAGGATCAAAGCCTTTAATCAGGTGGATGGGGCTGCCAAGCATCAAGCAGACAGTCTTTTGTTGCCTCATTCCAGATCTTCACAATAATGTTAATTGCATTCTTCATGTTGATTCTCTTTCAAAATTCAAGAACTGTTTGTGTATTCTCACCCTTGGTGGTGCAGTCAACATCTTAAATGTGTGTCATGTGTAATGGTGTTTAAAGGCAGCAAAGAGCCCTTGATCAAGGGGATGGACAAGAAATGTATTAGGGACGAAAACAAAACTTTGATGTTTGATGAAAGCTCGGCAAGGGTTGGAGAATGACACAGCGTGTTGTTCAAACATAATTACTCGTAGAATCTTAAAATCCGAACTTTTGATATTACGATTGTTTCTAAACACGTCAAGTGGAAGATCAGTGAAGATGCACACAGTGGTGTACTACCAGCCCTGTAGCCCCCTGCAGCTGCTTGGGGGTGTGCTGCAGGGGGCAGTTATAGTTTTATGAAAAAATCCAAACACGCACAAAAACAAACAAATAATTAATCCAAAGACTGATATTTTCCTTTAAGATATATTTAGCTTTAATATCTCAAGGTATTTGTACTAACACATATGCAGTACCTACATTACATACTTTCAGTATGTTTTTATCGAGTTGACCACTCCCCTCAGCATAATTCAGAATTTGTATCTCAATCGACATATAATTACTATAGGGAAATCTTAATTTACATTAAAACAAACTCTAAGTTAAAGAAAAACATCAAATTAAGATCTTGCTAAAAAAGATTATGTTAAAACAGAAGTTCTGCAAAGGGAATGGTCGAGCTCAAACCTGTGAAATCATGCTCTGCTAGTGCTTTCTGAAGTCTGTAATGCCGCCCCGGTGGCGCAGTGGTCTAAGGCGTTGGCCTCTGATCATTCGTCCGTAAGGGGTCCGGGTTCGAATCCCGGTGAGGCATGGATGTTGTGTTTCTCTTACAACACTGGCTCTCTCCCTTCCCAGAAACCAGTGACCCTAAATTAGGGACGGGCGACTGCTTATAGCCCATTGAGTTGCTCACGGTGGTCGTTAAACCTCCAATCAAAAAAAAAAAAAAAAAGAAGTCTGTAACTTCTGTCTTCAGGTAGCAACCCTCCAAGCGACAGCACATCCAGAAGTGAGCTTATTACAAGTGTTTACTTCCCTCAAAGGGAGTGTTAGGATGTGATCATCAAACATCCATGTGTATCCAATGACAGAAATTTTCACTGTGTAGTGGCACCATCTATTGATCATTGGTGAAACTCATAATACCGTATTTGAATTGAAAGCAGATTTTTAAGTGTTTGGGAAATATTAATTATGCAGATATGTTGTGATTAATTTTAATCATAGTTATTTATTTATTAGCTCATTTTTGGGGCCAGTTTTTTTTTCTCTTTTTCTCAATATCTGTTGTTTTCCATAAGCTTTCTCTAAATCTATGAAGGCAGCAAAAACTTTCGTACCAACAGCCAGATACTTTTCAATCATCATGCGTAATGTAATAATTTGATTAGTGCAGCCTTTACCAGGCATAAAACCACTCTGAACATCCCACACTTTCTCTGATGTAAGACCCTGTACTTTTTCAATAACGATTTTACCAAACACTTTCCCTGGCACACTTAGTAGGCTAATACCATGATATTTCTTGCAGTCAGTCTGATCACCTTTTCCCTTATACAAGGGAACAATGATAGCATCCTTCCAATCCTGAGGGATCATTCCTAACTCCCAGCACAACTGGAAAATTTCAGTTAACCAGTCAACTACAGAGGCACCACCATATTTCAACATCTCAGCAGTTATGCCGTCAACTCCCGGAGCCTTACCATTCTGAAGAGATTTTAGAGCTTTACCCACATCTTCTCTTGAGATCTCTCCTGTGCCTCCATCCTTCACTGTGCCATCATCTGCATCTGTCTCAAAATCATCTTTGCTTTCCTGATCTAAATAACTCACAGAAGTATTCACCCCATCTTTCACTTAACTTTTGTGGAAGGTATTGAATGAATATGGTGTTACTGGGAATCTACTTAATAGTGTAAAAGCCATGTATGCTGTCAGTAGAGCTTGTGTACCAGTGAATGGTGTTTTGTCAAAATGGTTTTCTATTGGTGCAGGAGTCAGACAGGGTTGTGTTATGTCACCATAACTGTATAATGTATTTATGGATGCGTGCATGCATGATGCTAAAATAGATAATACTGGTTTATGTCTTAGTATCATCGATGTGTACAGATTGCTGTATGCTGATGACACTGTCCTGTTGGCAGAGAGCAAAAGTGATTTGCAGAGTATGTTGTCCCGGATGTACGAAGTGTGCATGAAATTCAAACAGTATAAATAATGGAAAAACAAAAGTTATGGTATTTGAGAAAGAAACTGGTAGCACTGAATGTAATGTAAGTCTAAATAGCCCAGTGTTTGACCAGGTGAATGAGTTTGTGTATTTAGGAAGCATGTTTGACAGAGAGAACAAATTCGATGGTGAAATTAGTAGGCGAGTGAATTCTTCATTGAAAAGTCATGGCTGCTGTGGGAGGTTTTCATAGGAATGATGGGTTTTCAAGAGAGTCCTACATATGGCTGTGGAGGAAAGTGTAATTGTTCCTACTCTGATGTATAGCAATAAAACCTGGGTACTACAAAAGAAACATAGGAGTCATTTGTGTGCTGGAGAAATGCGTTACTTACGTGGGGTTTGTGGCAAGACACGTTCTGATTGTGCGAAGAATGAAGATGTGTTGCAGTTGTGTAATGTGAAGCAAAATGTTGTTAGCACGGTGGAGACTATAATATGCTTCAGTGGTTTGGCCATGTTGAAAGAATGAGTGATGAGATGCCTACTAAGAAAATCTTTTTAGCCCAAGTGGCAGAAAGGAAAGGTAGAGGAAGGCCAAGGAAGTCATGGGAGGATCAGATTGAGGAGAGTCTGCATGAGAAAAAGATTATGACTATGAAGTATAGAAGATCTTGTGTACGTCGTGTAATGGATATCAATGAAGCACGAGTTGTATGCCAAGATTGCTGTAAATGGAGAAGTTCGATACGACAACAGTAAGTAAAAATATCTGGTAGTTTGTATTTCTTTTTGGAGCTAACCTCTGAATCTGAGAGAACAGCTTAGTGATATATGTTTTCTATAAGTCATCAATGCTGGCAGGATCCTGAATGTTACATACATTATCACTATATTTTTCAATCAAAATACTTTCTGAGGGTCTACCGTATTTTCCAGCGTATAAGTCGATGTGGACTTCAAGAGCAAAAATGTTGGATTTTAGCTATATTCGTAGTATAAGTTGACAACCCTCCTTCCCCATTTCACCAAACATATCCTTTCATTAAAATCACATGTGCACCGCCGTGAATGAAATCCTCCTTGGAAAAGATAGGGGGAAATGCATAGAAAGGTGTACAGGCACACCAAAGTTGTTTCGAAGCTGGTAGGCGATTGGTCGCATCTGAAAAACTGGTCACACTGCTTTCCCGTCCCCTCTGCGGCTGTTTCTCACGGTATCGTGAGGTCAAGGGTCAACCGGTCGTTCAACGCATTTGCATTCCCCTGCGACGTTGCTTAGTCTATTGTGAATCACGCTGTAAATTGCTGAATTCGAAATGGCACTGTTTAACAAGGGAAAAAAATATGATGCCAGTTTTAAACTGTGAGTTGTTCAGTTCGCTAAAGAATCAAATAATTCTTTCAGCAGGGAGGAAATTTGATGTTTCTGAGAAACTTGTTCGCGATTGGAGAAAAGCTAAACAGATTTTGCAAAGCATGCCAAAGAAAAAATGTGCATTAAGAATGTGAAAAACTCGCTGGCCTTAGCTGGAAGACACCATATTTGTGTGGGTGATGCAACAGAGGCAAAATGGATATATTGTGACAAGGAATTCCATACGGATTCAAGCTTTGAAATGGACACAATCAAATGCCGAAAAGGCCAAGGATTTTAAGGCAACAAACAGCTGGTGTTGCCGGATTATTCAATGCAAATCCCTAAGTTTGCGTGTTAAAACTAAAATTGCATAAAAACTTCCCAATGAACTGGAATCAAAAATAACGATTTTTCATAAATTCATTATTGAAACAAGGAAAAAAAAACAATTGTGCTTTGTGCAATATCGGCAATATGGACAAAACTCCCGTAAATTTTTATATGCCATGTAACAGAACTGTAGCTGTGCAAGAAGATAAAACAGTCATGGTAAAAACAACAGGCAACGAAAAAAAGAAGGTTCATTGTTGTTTTGGCCTGTATGGCAGACAGAACGAAATTAAAGCCCATGGTGATCTTCAAAAGGAAAACCATGCCAAAAGTGAAGTTTCCCTCAGGAACTTTCGTGCATGTTCATGAAAATGGTTGGATGGACGAAAATGGAATCACTTTATGGCTTAAAAATATTTGGTGCAAACATGCGAAGCCTGCGTGTGAAAAACATTCACGTAGTCTTTTGGTTTGGGATATGTTTAGGTCTCATACAACAGACGCAACCAGGAGGCGTTTAAGATGTATGGACACGGATATTGCTGTTATTTCAGGTGGCTTAACTTCTGTTCTGCAACCGCTAGACGTTAGCTTGAATAAACCTTTTAAAGATGCTCTTAGAAACAAGGGGACTGAATGGATGATTAATGGCGGAAAAAACATCACGGAAAAGGGGAATATCAGTGCTGTGCCATTGGAAACATTGTGCAGCTTCGTTATTGGAGCTTGGGATTGCAGTAAAGACCGAATCAGTAATTAAGTCCTTTAAAAAATGTGGAATATCGAACAATATGGATGGAACAGAAGATGACTATCTGTGGCAATCCCATAGTGACACTGATGTGAACAGTGATAATGAGTGGGACCCATACGATATCGGTGAATCTGATACTGAGTCATGAGATCTGTTGAAACAACTTTTCGAAAGCAATAGCGATGAAGAATTTTCTGGATTTTAAATTCGTGTAAGTAATTTGTATAGGAAGTTTTTGCATTAATGTTATATAAAAATGAGCGTTAATAAAATGAAAAATCGATGTACCGAAATTTTCGCACAAAATTTTTCGGGTGGTATTTTATTCTCGTCGTATAGTCTCCCTAGTTTTTTTTAATACTTTTCCCGTTTTATGACCTTGACTTATACGCCGGTAAATACAGTAAATTCTTTTTCATTATTATGAGTGGTTATTAATTTAATATTTTCAAAATCTGGTAATTTCTGATTTTCAACACAGTATTGTATTAATTTGTTCTTTTCTTCTCTATTTAGTTTTGCTTAATTAAATGTCAAGTTTCAGTTTTAAAACATTGGATTACCTACAATCAGATTGAAGCTAATTGGGCCCTCTGGCCTTTCGGCTCCGTGCTCCACTCAGACGCTTTTGTGACATTTTCCAAATGTCACAAAAGCGTATAAGTCAAGGTCATAAAACGGGAAAGGAGAGTGCACAAAGAAAGTTCCAAAACTCAAGCAGTTCTATTTGCCACAGAGTCAGTTAAACTTAAGCACTGTTTCTGATGAAAAGAATAATCATTTGGAACAGACGTTTTACAAAAATCAGGCAGTTCAGAAACAGGTGAAAGTAAAATGGGTGATTATGAAGTCTAATTAACCATAACCACTTAAATATTTTTTACCAAATTTGTTTTATTATTTTTTTAGGTAGAACCATTTAATGGCGGTTTTAACTGCTGTAACTTTTTACATGTTATATTTCCTTTGAGTGGAAAGCAATTTCTCGGTTGGAAGTTATTAATATTCGCTACGAATATATATCGCGGTAATCGAATGCGATTCAAGGAAAAATCTTTCACGTACCCCTCGGTTGTAGTTGGTCGATGTTCAAATCTTTGCACTGTTGTTCTCATCAGGTTCTTGGGTGTAGGCTTTTTGACTAACTTCAAAAAGTCCGCACGTTTCTTGAGTAGGATATACTTTTTATTTGAACTACGGGAGGCACATGAAGACAAAGGAGATGTGAAAATTATGTTGGAAAATTTGAAAAACGGAAAAATGAATCACTCGTAAAAATATTCGCATGAGGAATTGCAATCGCCAAAAACCTTCGGCAGACTTCTTGAATGTATTGCCCGATGCATTTCGGCAGATCTGTCTGCCATCTTCTGGGACCTCTGGTCATCCGTTCTCTCTGCAGTTTACGTTGAATATGCGACGTGCTCAGTTTGGGAATCTTTATGTGTTATATGTCATCGGATGTGTTGCATTGCCACTCCTGTGATTTGAAGACTCAGGATTTTTTTTTTTTTTTTTTATGTTTGCATTGTTTTTGTTCTGTTTGCCTTCCCATTTTTTGTTCTCTCCTTCTATCAGTATCTTCCATGGAATTGGCATTTCTACTCCACTACTAATGTTGCAGTTTTTTTTGGGGGGGGAGGGTTTCAATTACGATTGTTTAGGCAAAACGGATGGTCTTTTCAGTTGGTTGTTTGCAGATAATTTCGATATTTTCAAATTCTGGCATTGTGTTAGTTTTTATGCAATATTGTACAAGTGCTGTTTTTTCCTCCTTTTTTCCCCAGTTCTTCGTATGTTGTGTCAATCTTGTTTTTAATTTGTTTCTTGTGCTTGCTATGTATTTCACTCTATTGTTGTTGTAGGTTGGCTTAATTGGAATGCTATATACTCCTGCACTGTCCAATAGTTTTGTTTTTTCTCTGTTATTGATTATTATATTCTTGTAGTCTTTTACTGAAATTCCAATATCTAGATGTTATTTTTTGCATTCCTTTTCGATTACATTTGTAACCTGTTTTATGTATTGAAATTTACCACAATATTTTATATTTTGCTTGGTTTTATTTTTAGGATGTTTATACATGCAAATTACTTTTTTGACATCTGAGGTGGTATATCCAATTTTTTTGGCTGTTGTTATTATCCATTGAAGTTCTTTTTTGTTGAAAAAGTTATTGCTGGAATGTGTGAAGGCTCTATGCACTAAACTTCTGATTGCCGATATTTTATTAGCCTTTGGATGGTATGAGTTTGCAGGTATAAGTATTGGCACGTAGGTGGGTTTTCTATGCACATGGTATTTGCAGGATGTTTGACTTTTTATTGTTGTAATATCTAAGAAATTAATTGTATTTTCATTTTCTGATTCCATTGTAAAGTTGATACTTGGATATTTTTCACAGACATCTTTTTTCAGCTTGTCTAATTCTAAAGAACTGGCATTCCAAAAGAGTAGTGTGTTGTCGACGTACCTTCCGTAGAAAAGCTCTTTGTCTTTATATTTGTTAAGGACTTCTTTTATTTTCTGTAATACAACCTCTGCAAATAAAGAGGATAGTGGGGAGCCCATTGGTGCTCCGAACTTCTGTCTGTATATTCTACTGTTAAATTGAAAGAAGTTGTTGTGATATATATATATATGTTAATAGGTCTTTTATTTCTCTAACTTCCAATTTTTGAAAAGTATTATTGTTGTAAAGTCTTTCTGCTATGATGCCAATAGCTGTCAAGACAGGAATACTCGGAAACATCGAAACAACATCCAAGCTGGTCGTGATTGGTGGGTTGGTGCCAAATTGGATTGTCTTTATTTTATTTATTAAGTCAAATGAACTATGTGATTTTTTCATACATATTGGTGCAAGTATTTTATATAAATACTTGTCTAGGTTGATTAGTGGAGCATTAGTTTTGGAAACTATGACACATACTAGTTCTTCTGGTTTGTGGGTTTTTAGCTTTGTGAAAATCTTTGCGATACCTGGTTGAATTGGTGGATAAACCGAAGTCAGTCTTGGAGCTAAACAACTGTGATTTTTTAATTGTGACAATTTTGTCAAAAGTTTATGTGTGGGATCCCTTTGGACTTCTATATTTAGTTCTTGCATTGCTGATATAATTTTTTCATTATAAGCTGTA
Organism: Macrothele yani; assembly: GCA_039090855.1. NCBI lineage: Eukaryota > Metazoa > Arthropoda > Arachnida > Araneae > Macrothelidae > Macrothele > Macrothele yani. The sequence goes on along the minus strand of CM077024.1, from coordinate 137,034,341 downwards.
TTATCGAGGAATATGTACTTGTTTGGTCTTATCTGCTTCAACAATTTTTAAGTTGGGGTTGTTTCTTAAAGCTAACAGATCTTTTCTTTCATATTTATACATATTATCACCGGAATCCTTAGAAGACGAAGCCTTACATCTTTTAATTGAATCCATTAGTTTAAATCTGATGGAGTTTTGCTTCAAGGTCTCGAAATTTGACTCAATTTGTTCTAATTGTGGGATTTATTTCTCTGTGGTTTCTAACATTGCTGGAGGAGCAAATTTAATGCCTCTATTTAGTGCTCTTTGTTGGATTGGTGTTAATTCTTCCGATGAGTTGTTTATATATTCTGGTTGGGATACATGAAAATTTCTTTGTTTTGCTTCTTTTTTGCTTTTTTCTTCTAATAATTTCTCTAATTTGGAAAATAATCTTTGTGAATCTTTTATCTCTTGTTTTTCAAGTCTTTAGAAAAGGTTGCACATAATTTCGTTTTCCTTTGTTGTTGTTGTCGTATTTTCGATGTTTGTAGTCTGAAGTACCAAGAATAGCATTTGGCATGCAATCTATGTATAGTACTTCTTTTATTCTTAATTTCTGCTCTTAATCTTTTTGTCGTATTTTCGATGTTTGTAGTCTGAAGTACCAAGAATAGCATTTGGCATGCAATCTATGTATAGTACTTCTTTTATTCTTAATTTCTGCTCTTAATCTTTTTAAATTGCAGTTTGTTATAATCCTTCGATCATGTTTTATAATCCTTCGATCATGTTTGCTTCGAGATATATTTGTTATTCTCAAACATTTCGGAATAACGCTCATATCTCTGCAATTCACTAAAAAATCGAGTTGATTTTCTTCTCTTTGTAATTTTGTTCTCAATCTACTTAATAAGTTGTACTTCTGTTGTTCATTCATTTTTCTATTTGTTGTAAGATTCCCCCCCCAAAAAAAACGAGCCGTTTGTTAGTCTGCAAACAGATTTGTATCAGTTACATACTATTTACGCACGTATTTCTCGATGTATCGAGATTTGAAAAAAACATGTTTTCCATATGTTATTTTTTCAGGTAGAACCATTTAATGGTGGTTTTAACTGCTGTAACTTTTTACATGTTTTATTTCCTTTGAGTGGAAAGCAATTTCTTGGTTGGAAGTTATTAATATTCACTGCAAATATATACCGCGGTAATCGAATGCGATTCAAGGAAAAATCTTTCACGTACCTCTCGGTTGTAGTTGGTCGATGTTCAAATCTTTGCACTGTTGTTCTCATCAGGTTCTTGGGTATAGGCTTTTTTTGACTAACTTCAAAAACTCTGCACGTTTCTTGAGTAGGATATACTTTTTAGTTGAAAAGTATATCCTACTCAAGAAATTTTCACATCTCCTTTGTCTTCATGTGCCTCCCCTACGGGAGGCACATGAAGACAAAGGAGATGTGAAAATTACGTTGGAATACTTGAAAAACGGAAAAATGAATCACTCGTAAAAATATTCGCATAAGGAATTGCAATCACCAAAAAACTTCGTCAGACTTTTTGAATGTATTGTCCGATGCATTTCGGCAGATCTGTCTGCCATCTTCTGGGACCTCTGGTCATCCGTTCTCTCTGCAGTTTACGTTGAATATGTGCCATGCTCGTTGAATATGCGACGTAACAAAAAAAAAAAAAACTGCAACATTAGTAGTGGAGTAGAAATGCCAATTCCATGGAAGATTCTGATAGAAGAAGAGAACAAAAAATGGGAAGGCAAACAGAACAAAAACAATGCAAACACGCAGAGATTAAAAAAAGAAAAAAAAAATCCCGAGTCTTCAAATCACAAGAGTGGCAACGCAACACATCCGATGATGTATAACACATAAAGATTACCAAACTGAGCACGTCGCATATTCAACATAAACTGCAGAGAGAACGGACGACCAGAGGTCCCAGAAGATGGCAGACAGATCTGCCGAAATGCATCGGACAATACATTCAAAAAGTCTGACGAAATTTTTTGGTGATTGCAATTCCTTATGCAAATATTTTTACGAGTGATTCATTTTTCCGTTTTCAAGTTTTCCAACGTAATTTCACATCTCCTTTTTCATCATGTGCCTCCCGTAGTTCAACTAAAAAGTATATCCTACTCAAGAATCGTGCAGACTTTTTGAAGTTAGTCAAAAAAAGCCTATACCCAAGAACCTGATGAAGAACAACAGTGCAAAGATCTGAACATTGACCAACTACAACCGAGAGGTACGTGAAAGATTTTTCCTTGAATCGCATTCGATTACCGCGATATATATTTGCAGTGAATATTAATAACTTCCAACCAAGAAATTGCTTTCCACTCAAAGGAAATAAAACATGTAAAAAGTTACAGCAGTTAAAACCACCATTAAATGGTTCTACCTGAAAAAATAACGTATGGAAAACATGTTTTTTTAAATCTCGATACATCGAGAAATACGTGCGCAAATTTGTTTCTTGCGATAAAACATATATTCATTCATTGGTCCACGCACCATGTCAAATCCTGATTGGCTGATTGATAACCTAGCATTATGTACTTCTGTTCCGAAAATTACTTAAAAAGTTAAAACTACCGAGCTCTACGTACCACCCTTAGTCTTCCAGACACCCTCCCTGACTTCCTGACACCCACCACCACATACACATGCCACAAAAAACACATGCTCTCTCATGTTCGAAATCCTTTGAAAATCTTGTGAAGGGTACAGGTTGTACTAGCTATGCCACTGGATCTACCTTGTTATCCATTCCTTTTGCTATGCCTGAAGTAGTCACCGAGGGTAGACCTTATGATCCGTTGTAAAGCTTGGAGATTGGATGCAAAATAAGCAACAACAGGCTTCAGTTTCAAGTCACCACTTGCACTTGCTCTTAACATTACAGTTAGCTTATCCCCAACAGCTTTGAAACCTGAAATTCGTGCTTGATCCTTTATAGATTCATGTGATTGCATTTTTTATTTTACCTTTAAATACCAGTTTCATCAAAATTGAAAATCTTATCTAATGTATAGCCTTCTAACTTAATTTTCTTTTCTTTCTTTTTTTTTTTTTTTTTTTTTTTTCATTTTTGGGGAAATGCATTTTTGCTATTTCTTCTGCTTCTGCTTTATCTGCACTCACAGCTTCACCTGATAATTTCACATTATGGAAAGAGTAACAGTTCTTGAAATTACTGAACCAACCACTACTGGCAGTAAAGGAAGGCACTTCTGGATTTTCAGTTTTTTTTTTGTTTTGTTTTTTTTGTTCTTGGGGGGGGGGGGGTCTTTATATTTTGCTGATGCATTCTCTTACATTGAACTATCCCCTAATCTCTTCTTTGTCTGATCTTCAACTCAAACATTTAACAGGTATTCTATCTCTTTCAATTCTTTATGTCCTGTTGTAATAGATTTTGTAGAATTCCTGTTCCTGCTGAAAATAAGTTTTTATTTTCTCATGCTTTGGATTGTCTGTAACATTGCCTTATTTTGGCCAGTAGCATGCACAATGTCACATGTTCTATCGTTCCTTTCAAAACAACTAAGCATTTCAAACTTTACCTCAATCAATAAAGTTTATAGTTTTCTTTTCCCACCTGGAATTTTATCACTAGCCTATTTCTTTGACACATTCTTTTCAATTAGTTTACTTATTTTCTCGGGGAAAGCACACATCTGCAGTAATAGCACAAGCAAGTTGGCATTGCTCCAAGCACCAGAATATCCAAAAATGAGCTGAACAACAACAAAATGCATCTAAATTTTCACACTGTTCAACTGGGTAGTGCTCACTGCATTCACCCGCCATTTCTCATTGAGGCAAAATTGAAACTAGGAAAAATCATGCATAAGCAAATGCACTTCATGCCATATAGACATTGTTTCCTATTTATCAGTTGTGTGTGAGCAAATTTATGTTGTGTAAACACGTGCCATATGAGAACTGACTGTAATATGTTCTTTATTTTATCGGTCAAATGTTTGAAAATGAAATATGAAAAAACCTGATGGTTTTAGAAATTTTGCTTGCACACTTTTGAATCTACTGACAGGCTTTCACATATAGCTGTGGGTACAGCTGTGCTTATTGTCTTAAGTTTACAATTAGCCATTGTGGCTTTCTGACAATGCACCACTTATGTTTTCAGTTTGGCTTACTGGCTTAAAAAGTATGTCCTTCCATTGAAGAGTTGGGTTAGTTGGTGCACAACAGTAAAGTTGCATAAATTGAAAATATCTCGCATAAATTGAAAATATCTCGCATAAATTGAAAATATCTCGCATAAATTGAAAATATCTCGCATAAATTGAAAATATCTCATGTCTTTGGTATGGTGAAAAAATATTTCATTGACATGTCTTTTTTAATTATTGCAACCTAAATTTGGTTTAAACTTGACTTTAATGTGTGCTGCAAATATCATGGGCCACCCCGGTGGCACAGTGGTCTAAGCGATGGCCTCTGATCATTCGTCCGTAAGGGGTCCGGGTTCGAATCCCGGTGAGGCATGGATGTTGTGTTTGTCTTACGGCACTGGCTCTCTCCCTTCCCTGGAACCAGTGACCCTAAATTAGGGACGGGCGACTGCTTATAGCCCATTGAGTTGCTCACGGTGGTCGTTAAACCTCCAATCAAAAAAAAAAAAATCAAATATCATGGAAATTGACCATGTGTGCACATGGGTAGATCAAATGTTTAAGATATTTTCATTATTTTTGGTATTTCACTGCAGTGCTTTCTTTAGTTACCACTTCACACCAAAGAAAAATGATTACATTTCATGTTTTATTTATTGGAAATGAAAGTATGGTTGGGTCAAGGTTCAGTATTAGTATCAGGGTCATATATGGTCTTAAAGCACCAAGCACAAGAGACAAGTAAAGAAATGTCAGAAGGTGAAGTTAAATATAATTTCTGGCCGTCGAGGAACAACCATCGCATCACTGAATGCACTGGATGTCTCCCCCTGCCATTAGTCAGGAAATTTTTCAGGAGGGAGATTAATTGGTATAGACTGGAAAAAGTAGTTTGAGTTTGAGTGTTAGATGAGAGATTGATATTTTTTCATTTCTTTTTGTTAGTTTGGTTTCCATCTCCTCTGAAATAGTTGCCATAAATCAGATGTGCTTGTGTCTTTGTTTAGGCTATCATATCTCTGCTATTCATCCCATTTTTACCTTTTTTTTTTTTTTTTTTTTTGAATTTATTATGAATGGCATTTTATATTTGCACGTATTTGTTAAGTTTCTAGAACTTATCATGTATGGCTCATACGTTTTTGTGAAAACATCATAAGGCACTTTGCTCATAAATTATGAGTTCCAGATTGTAGTTCTTTTTTCTCTGTGATTTCACAACCATCATGAGCAACTCATAGGCCATAAACTCCCATTCATGCCTAATTTAAGGCCACTGGTTCCAGGAAAATGACAGAGCCAGCACTATGAAACAAGCATAACACTCATGCCTTATCTGAGACTTGAACCCAGGCCCATCTCAGACACATGGTTCAACACTCCTTGAAAACCTTGAAAAGTCCATGAAAAAAATAAAGTTAATTTTCATGCCTTTGAAAGTACTTCAAAAAGGTTTAAAATTCTGTAAATAGTACTTGAATTTTTTAATTTTTTTTTAATTTATTTTTTATAAGTAATGATATGAAAGAGCATGTGTAAAATAATTGTTTGTGCTAAGAATGCTAAGAAGTTGTACAAAATATTTCTGTGTAGTTCCAATAAAAACACCAAGATGATCAAATGGCATAGAATGTACATTCAACTCAGGGGAGAGTGTGGGCTAGCTAATACCTTGACTATGACATCGCTACGGAGTAAAACGTCAGCCATAGGAGTCAAATAAGTGGAATGATGTATTCATGAATCGTGATGGGCTTCTGTTGACTGTGGTTAGGGACGCGTTCTTGGTGGAAGGTGAATACGAAAATAATGTGCCCTTTCAAAATATTCCACAAAATAAAATGATTTCATAAAACACCAAAACAGAGGGCAATTCAAAGTTAATAAAATAACCCAACAGGGAGCAGGGGATAATAGGCAGGTTGTTGAAGGTGTGTCTGTCCTAGCTAAGTTTAATGGTTTGAACTTGCTAAAATACCTACCTAGTAACTGACCGACAGCAAACACACATGATAATTTGGTTTTAAAAAGTCCTTGAAAAGTGCTTAAATTTATTTTTCTTGGAAGAGTATCAACCTTGAGACAAATGGTAAGAATGCAGTGGATTCTAGTTCTTTGCTCCTTGAAAAGTGCAGTCTGAAACATTGGTTGCTATTTGTTTGGTTGAGTAGCATAATTTACATTTGGTAGGGAGAAAAATTGCAGTTGTAACAGAGCAAACTGGGTTCACATAAATGCGTTGAATTAAAAAGTTTGCCTTACGTAGGCTCTCTCATGGTATGTGAAGTTAGATCTTTTATGTGTATGAAGCATAAAAGTTGTAGTGTAGGTATAATATAAATTTATTGCAAAAATAAGGACCCAATCAAAACTTTCTTTTTGTGAATGTCCACATATATTGAGTCAACAGAAGGGTCCAGGAAATGCTGAGAACATTAAATATCAGAATGTCAATTTATCAAAGATGCAATAAAACTTACATACACTACAAATAGCAGTAACTAACTCAGCAGTTAATAGATTTCAAATGCATCTTTCCATCTTTTAAGGCTAGTCTATGTGTCTGAAGTATTAATGCATATTAGTCATTTACTGTACATATGTGTACATAAATTTTCAGCGCTGTAGTTGATCATAGCTAAAAAGGTTGTATGTGACAGAAAAACTTGTTGGCATGTAATTAGTTCTGGTTTGTTTGTGTTAGTTCAGGGTTTTACAGAGTTACTGTTGTTCTTGTAATTTCATCTTTGTGCTGTTTTTGTTTATTTATGAACCCAATCTGACACTAAGTCTAATTTTTTTCCCTGTGATGGGTGAAACAAATGTTTTGAAGTATCGGGAGTTGTGTTTCTGAAATGATTTAAGAAGTGGACAGCAAGAAGTGAAGTTCACATCTTTTATTAAGTATTAGCAAACTTGAACTAGTAAGGCATTGCTTAAACATGATACTGTAATTTGCCAATTAAAAATCACATGGGATCCAAAAACTGTGTTACTGGGATGTTAACCAGTTTTAATTTTGTTTTTGTTTTTTTTTTATTTCACACCAACACATTTGGAAACTTTCACTTTTGTATAAACTGATTTTTAACAACCTTTAAAATTTTTGCAGAACACTGTAGATGAAATAATTGCGGCAACTGCATATCTTGAACTGTTTCTTCGTACAGTCACTGAACCAATGTTACTGCAAGTCTTCCTAAAATTTGTTCTCACATCATCACATGATAATCATTATATCCTCAACACATTGGTGGAAAGGTTAGGAGCCCAAAGCAGGGTAAGTTTACTAAATGTTTGTTGTGCATCTGTGTAGATAAGTATTACAATATTGTCTTATGTTCTACTTTAGGCATTTTAACACAATTTTCTTAAATTAAGGTTCATTCATTTTTTGAATATCAAAACATGCATTCTACATATTGTAATGAAATTTGTACCAGAATGAGTCAAAAATGTGTCCTGTTTTCAGTTAAAAGTTTTAATGATGCAAAAGAAGTCATACATGCTGACCTCATTTTGCAAAGTACAGGCTGTTGTTTTCTTTAGTCCTTTGCCAATGTTTCACCCAAGCCACTATCCCACAGTGGTACCACATGGCAGATTTCAAGGACAGAAACTCTCTGATGGTAGATTCCTTATCCACCACTGAAGTGAAGTGCTGTCCTTGTAAGAAATAGCCCTATAGTGCAGATATGGATCTAGCCATATCGTTTCTCGCATGTTCCAAAGCCTATTTATCAACTTGCTAGAGGTGTTGAAGAACATGCAGGTGAACACCTGGATTTGCTTGGAGGATTTGGAGTTGTGGATAGCCATTGGTAGGATGTTGGCTGGACAAGCTCCGAGCTGAGGTAGTCAAAGTGCATGATGTCTCTTGGATGGTCATATCCAGGTTATGATGGCAATGTGTCTTAATGACCAGTTCCAAGCCAACCAAAGATCATGACATCCCAGGTGGACCAATATATGGTCTTAACAGTAAGAAGACATTGGAAGGTGTCAACCAGACAACTAGCCGTTAACCTTGTCTGTGCTCCTGTCATGATGGCGCAAAGAACTGTGTTCAGATGGCTGGTTCTGCATGCAAGGAGGTGCCGCGGATGTCCTAGTGGTCAGCGTTTGTGACTGCCATGGAGATAACCTCAGGTTCGATCCTGGGCAGGTACGAACGTTCGAACCACTAAATACCCGCCGTGCGTCAGATGGGTACATTAAGCCGTCGGACCCCGGGTACTGGCCCCCGGTAATAAATAAGGGCGTCTTCCTCCCCCTTTCTACCTCGCTTCCGTGTCACTTTCCTATCGGGCGCTCTAGCCCAAATCTCCTAGCTTCCTACTTCTAAGGGTTGTTTAAGACCTGGGGTCAGACACTCCCTTCCTAAAATCCTCTACATATGATCTATGATCTGATAAGTTCAACTGCATGCAAGGAGACCCATAGTTTGCTTTCCCCTCATCCCATCTAAAAACAAACTGAGGACTTTGTGGAAATAGCAGCATCATATCTGGACTGAACAGCAGCAGACACACATGCTCTACACAGATGAGTCGTGTTTCTGTCTAATTCTCCACGTTTGACTATCTGGAGAAAATGTGAATATACATTTGACCATCTGGAGAAAATGTGAATATACAACCATCCCTGTAACATGCAGGAAAGAAATTACTGTGGAGTGAAGGACGAGGTTAGGTGTGGGAGACATAATGCTGGATGGCTGTATTCTACTCCATGTGTTTGAGGGTGGCACTATGCTCACTAGAGGAGATCCTTGAACCCTATATAGGGCTTCTCAGGAGCGCTCTAGTCCCCAAGTTAATTTTTATGGATGTTATAGCTCACTTCATTGAGTTCAGCTGCTCAGTATTTACTTCAAGAATGAGGATATTTCCAGTATGCAGTGATTCTCTGGATCTTAAAACTATTAAGCATGTCTATGATGTTTGGAGGAGATACATTGCCCCCCCCCCCTCACAGAAGCCTTATAAAGCTATGATCTACATTAGCAAAAACAATGGTATTTATTGCAATCTGACCTCACTTGTCAGCTTATCATCAGTATGCATGGTCATTGCACAATATGCTTGATGGTGGCAGTAATCATATTCCCCATTGATCATCAGAACAATGTGTTACTGCTACCACCAGTGAAAGTTTCTCTTTTTTTATATATCAGCATTATTCCTGTTCAGCCATTCTTATTCAACTCATGTTTGTGTAAGTGTTTTGTCATGGTCCGAAGTACCTATGAACTGAATTTTATTAAAAGTCTACCAAGTCACTTTGTTGGTGTGTCAACTTTTGTGTTTGTCATGTGGTAGTTGGAAAACACATTTGGGTAATCATGTAGGTTAGAGTTATAAGTTACTAGTCCATAACTCGTGCCATGCATGGTTGAAACAGCTGTGACTGAATTTTTTTCTTGTCATATAACACGAATCGTAATAAAATGCATAATTATAATAAATGGTTGAGTTATTAATTGGAAGTCTATAATATGAGTCATCAACAACAAAATTTTTGTAATATCCCCATTAATTTTCAATTTTTCCAACTAACTCGTGTACGAGTTTAACGATGACATTCCTCATTATGGTATAAACATGTGCTTACCCGTCGTTGACGGGCTTGCATTGGAGTATTGAGGCATTCTTTCAGTGACTCGAAATGATATCGTCTCTAGATAACCACACAATGGGGTTAAAAATGTGTTTTATTTTGTCAGTTTCGTTTTAACATTTTTTTCTTTTTTTATTTGGTATCATTATATAATCTATACTAATATATAAAGAGAGAAAGTTTGTGTGTTTGAGGTAATTTGGAAAACTACTGAACCGATTTGGACAATTCTTTCACCGTGGGGAAGCTTATTTCTTTCCAGTGGACATAGGCTATTTCATTTATTTTTTATTATTTTTGGCTGTACTACCAAATCAGATTGCTTTGAAGTAGTTCCCGATTTCCAGTGTATTGTTCCGCTTTGTTTACATATAACCTGATCACACCCAACGGGAAAGAAAGTAGTTCATGATTACGTACGGAATTTTTTTTACTAATCTCGAAAACTACTGAACGGATTTGGATAATTCTTTCACCGTTGGTAAGCCTACATCTTTCCGGTGGACATAGGCGATTTTGTTTATTCTTTATTACTTTTTGCTGTACTACCAAATCAGAATGTATTCAAGTAGTTCCCAATTTCCCATATACAGTTCCGCTTAAGGCAGATTGTACAAAAAAAATGCCACGGTAACATAAAAAAACAAAAAAAAAAAAAAACTTATGACGATAAAAATTAGTGATGACACATCAGCGCACCTTACTTCTCAGCTACGAAAATGCGTTTTTTTCTTCATACTCGTATACTAAGACACAAGAAAACTTGAAAGAAATACAAACTTATGAAACTTTACAAAATATGGCAATTCTTTAATTTATTTAAATTCCACATTATTCCAAATTATGCATTGCTCACAGACATCTCTCCATCTACATCCTCAGATATTTCACTGCACAAATCTTCATTGCTGCTGTCGGCTGTTGTTTCACTGCTAGATTGTACCAAGATAGTGTTGTCTTCAGTGCCATCCATTGCATTCGAAATGCCGCACTTCAGAAAAGACCGCTTAACCAAGTCATTAGGAATGAACTCCCAGGCATCTACAATCTACTGTGCTACTACAGAGAGTGAAGGTTTTTTAACACATCCAGTTTTTGTCAGTTCTGTGTCACCCAAGGTAAGCCACGCAATTTAGCACGATCAAATTGCTGCTTTAAAAGGCCTATTTATGCAGACATCAAGGGGCTGAAGTTGGGAAGTCATTCCTCCAGGCATAACAACTAGATCAGTTCTGTTTTCAGCAAACCTGGTTTTCACCGAGTTGGTACATGCCCCTTAAATGAATCCAGTACAAGCGTGGACCGCAGTCGCCCCAGCCCACACCTGGTTGTCGAAACCACACTTCTTGAAGCCAGTCCCTTACCAGTTCTTCGGTCATCCAGCCATTTTCTTGAACTCTGACATGAATTTTCAAGGAAAAGTCTCTTTATTCAGAAATGTTTTTCTCTTGAAAATAACATACGGTGGTAGCTTGTTCTCATTGGCGGTAATGGAAAGCATGACCGATATTTGGAGCTTCTCGTTTCCTGTTGTTAGCACTTTAACTTGCTTTACACAAATACTTTCTACAGTGTAATTTGATGGCATATCAAAATACAATGGTGTTTGGTCAACATTCCCAATTTGGCTTAAAACATGGTGCCCTTGCTTTCTTACTGATATGACATACTTGAGAAAACTTTTTTTCAAAGTCACATGGCATTCTCTGACATATTGAAGTACACAGCCTCAGAAAAAATCATTTTCTTTTCATAAAACAGCAAATCCACCCTCTTGAAGCAGTGAACCTTACACTGGATTCAAGTTCACGCTACATTTCTCGTTCTTTTGCCTGAAGAATTTCTACAGTAACAGGAAAACCTGATGCACACTGCTGCTTCGCGAAATGATCTAGACGATCGTTAATTTCGGGAAATCTACCCGTCTTAGGTCCTGAGAATGTCTTTCTTGTTTTGGAGCACTGATTCAGCTTTTCCTTTTGTTTCCTCCAAAGCCTTACATTCACTTCTGAAACTCCATACTCCCTAAAACAAGTGCAATTGCCATTTTTCTCTGCATAGGCAACCACCTGCAGTTTAAACTTTGCTGGATAATGCTGCCGTTTAGAACACATCTCTGGACAGTATACTCCACGTTCAAGTAACAAAATGCAGTGCTTCTTTCGGAGAACAATACTATGAGGCAAGCGACTGTCCGTATTTTATATCTTTCGTCGAAGCTTCTCAACAAATGTAAAATAATGGGAAAAAGTTGGAGATTGTCGGTGGCCATGGCAACAGTCAGACGCTCAGAGGAAATTCCATCCGCTGGCCTGCCACAACGACGACATCCTAGACAGTCAGGCATTTGTGAGACTCCCGATGTAGGTATTTTTCACCGATTCTAACGCACACCTGAATAAACAGGTTCGATTTGGAAGGGAAAAATTGTGCGTTAGATTCGAGTAAATACGGTGTATGGATTTGTTGAATGTACAGCAAAAAAAGCAGCAGAGCTGTGGTCGTTGCAAACTGTAGTGATAGCAATGTGCTTACAGTAAGTTTTACTGTAAAAGCTACAAAAAAGGATCTTCATAAAGACGCTTTGACATCTGTAAGTTTTCTGTTTTACACATTATGCAAAGTGGGTACAGTCTGCGGCGGTGCATTAAATTATACAATTAAGATACAATTCGGTTAAAAGTCCTAAAAAATGTTACTTGCAGAAGTGCATGTTCAGTCCGACATCAGTAGTTTATTGAGAACCTCTTGGTCAAAAGTTGTATCCTGCTTCAATATGGTCAGTTGTTAGGGTTAACTTGAGAGCCTTTTGGTCAAAAGTTGTATCCTACTTCTATGATGTCCAGCCGTTAGGTTTAACTTAGTTCTGGCTGTGTTGACTTCATATTGAGTGAGCAAAGGTTTTCAGATAACAATTAAAAATTCTTGAGTTAAGAGTTACTATTTACATTCCACTTGAAGCTCTATGTCGTACCTGGCCGTTAGGGCTATTTCGTCAATCTTGTATTCTCGTAGAATTACCAAAGAAATCTTCAAGTTAGGTCAGGTTCGTACTAGATAAAAAGCCATAAAAAAATCCAGTTAAAATCACTATATACATTATATACACCACCTCATACCGTCCACTGTCCCAATTGCCGGATGCACGTTTCTCCTAGGCTCCCAGGCATTTTCAATGGAGACTTCATACACTCTGTCGAAGTCTGCTATCAGACGTCAAAGCGTCTTTATGAAGAACCTTGTAGTCACGTAATGGTATGTAAACTTTATGATACAGCGTTCGAATCACCCAGTAGTCCGCTGGCCATTGGCCAGTAAAACTTACGCCAGACCACTGAGCTATTGATTTTACTGGCCCGGATGGCCAGTAAGTTTTTTTTTTTTTGTTTTTTCTAATTTGTCACAAGCTAAAAAATGAATTTTTGTTTGTTTTACCTTGCTCTGTGGTTTTCTTTTTAGGCTGCAAACTAACGATGGATTTAAAAGTAAATATTGGAGATAATTCCATTGAAATGATACGTTATTTTCTACATATGTTGTAATTGTCTTTAAATTTTTGTTTATTTTTTTTTACGGACCAGTGAGCATTTTGGTGGACCAGTGGTTTAGAAATTCTAGTGGTCTGCTGGGCCTATAGAAGATTTATTACTAATTCTAACACTGTGATAGAATCACATGAGACATATTGATACAAAAAAGGATTTTACTACTACAATTCTCACACCATTATATGAGGGTTGATCAGAAAATAAGGTTAGACGTTCGAGTAGGAGAAAGGAAAACTCGCCAACCAAGGAAGTGTTTGTGTGATGTGACAAAGGATATGAAGCAATATTTCTCGATGAAATAACCATGACAATTCAGACATTTGTTGGACCCAGCTTGTCATTCCCAGACTGAAAATATTCCTGCCCCTGCTAATGTACCAGTTTGTTGCAGATGTTTTTGAGTCATTCCATGTCAGATCAACTCACTGATTCTGACTGATGTTCTGAGATTTTGATGAAACTTGGTGTATCAAGTGTCTTTTCATAGTTATGAATGGAAACCTTAAAAAATAAAAAAATAAACTTCTCCTTCTGTTCAAAAGTTATTAAATTTTAAATTTTATTAAAAATTGCTGCATCCTGAAATAGTTAACTGCCATTTTCTCAGGAACCAGATGATATACAAACCTGGGCAATGTCTCATTTTAAAGCTCTTTTGACAGGCTTTAATTTGATATTACACATGACAGAGTTAAAAATTAAATTGTTTCTTGAAAACCAAATTTAATTTTAAAATTTATATTTAAAAAAATGACAATTTTAAAATTTTGAAAAATATTCACAAAATTACTTTGTACTATCCTCTTACACCTCCCAAAATTTCACTTTTGGATCATAATGGGATCAGGTGATACAGGGAGTTCAAGTTTCACATGTACGAAGAAATAGCCAACGTATCAGATTTAGCATTACACAAAAGTCTAGCTTTAGATGAATCTAGCTGACTTATTACCAGTAGTTTAAGAAATTATGATAGTCCTTAATAAAAAAAAATTACATTTTCTAAGTATATGAAACTAAAAAATTGAATTCAATTTACAAGAAGAAAACATTGGTTTTAGCAGCTTACCACTAAAATTAACATAGTATTTGTCAATATGCTGGAAATAAAGGGTGGCTGCTGCTAACTTAAGTCCGTCAGTCTTATGTCACTCTGGTTGTTGGGTGGTGGTATTGGAATTTTGTATACTCCCGCTTTTTTGAGGCTTGGGGTTTAATGCAGCAGACATGTGTCTGGGACCAAGCTGAATGAGGCGAATAACATTGTTTTAGCAAGGATTGAGCTGCATGTCTTCTGGAACTTTCTTGCCCACATGGATTTTATGCCTTTTCATGAATGTTTTTTCAGCACTGTCACTCATTCAGTTTTTTATTTTTTCACTTGAATTTAGTTTTTGGATTTCACTACTTCTATTCAATTGCTTTCATATATCAAGTCTAAAGTTTTTATGCATGGTTTTCATTTAACTTATTGAATTTATGTAATGAAGGTCATTTGGCATATGGAATTTTGCTAGGTAAGATTTCTTATTGTATTTTGAATTGTATGTGAAGATCATCTTTGAAGATAATAGTTTATTATATTCAACCATTGACCTTGGCAAAGCTGAATTTTATATATAAACATGTGAAACATATAAATTCGAATGAATATTGTGGTACAATTTTGTTGGTAATGTTTATATAAGTGCCTCGTAGTGCATACTTAAGTTTCTTGATTAACTTTATTGATATTTAGTAGTTAATCCATCTGTGATTGAAGATTGGAGTTAGCATGATTGAGATACATGATTTCCTGAAATGAACCTCATTTGGTCCAATCTTATCTCTGTTTATTGATCTTGGGAGAATACGGGAAGTAATAATAAGGCATTATTGCTGAGAACAACCACTGCCTATAGTGGTTGTTGTCAGTAATAATGTGTGGGAAACCAATTTCTCTATTAGCTTTCTGAGCAAAATCTTTGCAAGCACCCAATTGTTGTAAGTTTCTACTCACCAAGCAAAGAGTATGAAACAAACTTCATGTAGATTTTTGTTCCCCCAAGTCTGTGGTAATTACAGCCTTTGTTGATTCCTTATTCACATGTAATTCACTTGCTAGTATGCTCAATATTAACCGGCTGTCACTTGCTAGTAAATTGTGCCCTTTGTCCTCCAGTTTGCAGCCGCTGGTTATTTTTACTTGTCCACTTTAGATGTTGCATGCTACACCATCTTTACCCTCCTTAAAATGCTTAAACTATTAAATTGTTTATGCTCAGAACAGATTCTCATCTTTAACATCAGTGGGATTTTCCCCAGTTTTACACAAAACTTGGTGCTGATCCTTTGTTCTACTCTTCAGTTTCTCAATTATACTAATTTTTTTACAGATGTTTGCAGTGACTACACACAATGCACAAGATGTCTGCACAAAAAATAAGAAAAGCTATTTAAGTCTGAATGGTTGTGTTGGCAGATCACACACAGTTTTATGATTCTGTATTACAATTTTGTAGAGTGGTATTTGGGTTAGATTTTTCTTCTTCTTAATATGATCTTATTACTCTTGTGCTAAACTGTGTGTGGTGTTTTGTTACACAATAGAGAGAAAATACCATAAGAAAATAAATACTTTTCAATGATCCTGTGACTGGTTGTAAAATATGAATAGCATTGTATTAAAAGCTGATTGTATTAAACGCTATTTTGTTCAGACTTGAGTAGTGAAAGAATTCATACCTAGTGAACTATAATATAAGGCTGGTGATGTTATTTAAATGGTTGTAGAATCTTTAGTTGAATTTTGTTTGGTGTGTATTTCAAACTTTTGATGTTGTGGTATGTTCATTTTATTATAGCTGTGCTTGGTGACCATGGCTTTATTTCGTAAATTATTGGATTTAAACTGTGAAGATATTCTTTTCGAGTTAATCCTTAGGTAAGTGAGCTATTAGATATAATTTTAAATGAAGCTTAATTTTTTTCAGCAGCATTGTGCAACTTATGTGTTTGGTGTGCTATTAAACAAATAAAGTTTTACATACCAGCAGTGTGTCAATCAATTGCCATGGTTCATACTCGTGTAGGAAATCCAGGAAAAGTCCAGGAATTCCGTTTTGTTCTGAAAATGTCGTAAATTTCTGTTTAAAAGTTGTGAAATTTTATCTATTCCCATCATTCGCCCCTATGTAGTTTTTTTAGTTCAGGATTGTTCTATTGTTTTAACTTATGCATTACTGCCAGGTATCCCGATTTAATTGGATTATGTCCAGTTTTCAAATCCAGAGTTCAAATTTTTTTTTTTTTTTTGAAAAAACATCCAGTTTTTGTGTCATTTTAATAATTTGAAATTTTTTTGTTTCTTTATTTGTTGTTATATATTTCCTGTTTAGTAACATTACAGCCACTGCAAGTGCTTTGGATTTTTCTTAGTCACTGCAGTAATCATCGGTCCACTAGGGAGTACAGAAAATATCGAATATACTATGTAAATTAAAAATTTCAGCAATGTTTTTCGGCATTTGTGTAAAGTTCATTTTTCTTTTCAAGATTTTAACATTTGTTAAACTTTTTTAGGATTGTTTATTGGACGTTTTTAATACTGTGTCATGTCTTTGATATTTTTTTGGACATCTTCATGCTGTCTACCTGCCAAGAATTTTCTGAACAGCCAGAAATGACTGTTCTAGCAAGGACAAGAATAATACATTTAGGATAACTTACCATTTCATGGTCTTGCTCCCAGTTTCACATTTCCGGCACGTGAGTTGTGATCACAATGTCACATGTTTCTAGAGGTAGCAGGGGAGCTCTTCACTTTTCTCAGCTGAAATCATTCACTTTATTCTATTCTATTCTTGGTCATATAGGATTTTTTTCCCCCTCTCCTTCCAGAGGTGTCATGTAGTAATCCTAAAAAAATTTCTTCATTTTCATACCAAAAGGTAGTCACGCCAATTATGCTCGCTAGATACACTCGCGGTCCTATTTACATGTCAACACTCAAAAAAAAAAGAAACTATCATTTTTTTTTGTCATACATACGTACCACACATTCATGCATTTCAATATACACTATATGCAGCCAACAAATGCTCTATGAACTCACTATATACATAAGACGTTTCCACCTCGGAAATGTATGAATGTGTGGATGCATATGGAAAAGTATAAATGTGTGGTATGTATGTACAGTAGCGAACAAAAGTATTTGGTGAAACACTTTTTCGACCATATTTTTTTTTCTGCTGGACCAAATCGGGTCATTTTGGAATATGATATGTGTTATTCAGTTGTAAACATGACCCATATGCAGATGGATCGGAAACCTTAACACAGATCAGGTACCGAGCTTAATCGCAAAGATCATACAAATTGACCAACAAAGTAGGTGTGTATCACATTCATTTAATGCAACGATAACAGAAAACAAGTATGAGAAAACAACCAAACAACTACTAATAATTAGTGGGATAACCACGAGCCTTAATAACAGCTGCTCAACAGGCCGGCATTGAGTCCACTAGCTTCTCAACGGTGACCTGCAGAATTTGCGCCCATTCTGCATACAGCTGGTCGAACTTCTGGGCCCTATTCCTGCAGGTTTTCTTTGCACATCGTCTCTCCAGCTCCTCCCACATGTGCTCGATGGGGTTGAGGTCTGGAGATTGGCTTGGCCAGTCTAGAAGTGTGACCTGTTGCTGCTGGAAGGCTGCCTTCGCTACTCTGGAGGTGTGCTTCGGGTCGTTGTCTTGCTGCATGATCCATCTGGGTGGCATGTTCTGGTTTGCCCATGGGAAGACGTCGTTGATGAGCATGTTCGTGTAGCTCTGGCCGGTCATTATTCCGTCAATCTTGATGATGGGGCCCATTCCATTGTGAGAGAAGGCGCCATAAACCATGAGCAATCCTCCTCCGTGCCTGACAGTCGGCTGAATGAACTGGGGGTTGAATCTCTGGCCATACGAATGTTGTACGTATCGGATGCCATCACTGCCGAACAAGTTGAACTTGCTCTCGTCGGTGAAAAGCACCTTACTCCAGTCCGCCACGGTCCAGTGTCAATGACGGCGCCCGAACGCGACTCTGGCTCATCAATTCTTGACTTCGATGAGTGGTTTCTTGGCGAAGCGTCTTCCATTCAATCCATCAGCAATGAGACGATGGGAGATGGTCATTCGGCTGACGTTCAGGTCGTTGCTGTCGCGGAATTTGGTGGCGATGTCCACAGTAGTCAAGGTGGGATAAGCACGAGATCGACGGAGGATGCGTCTATACTGACGCAATGTAGTGGAACAAGGCTTACCGCATCGCGGACTGTTCTCGACGGTCCCAGTCTTATGACGTTGCAGGATAGCTGAAAGGGACTGGTGTCGGATCTTCAGGGCCCTCGCAATGTCTGTGATGCGCATTCCGGATTCCATCATGTTCACGGCCGCCTGGCGAGCTCCAACAGGGATCTCCACCTTTTTACCCATTTCTAAAAACCTAAGATTGACTTATTATCACAGTACACATCACAAAACCCACAAAAATCACAAGAAAAACATTAATACATGCAGCAAACAAATAAGTAATAATTGGCGACTCTTGAATATGGCCCATTTCGAATGACAAATTCGTTCTGAGCGAAATACAAACTACGCGGCATTGTAACCCATGAATCAACACATATCATACCCCAAAATGACCCGATTTGGACCAACAGAAAAAAAAATTATGGTCGAAAAAGTGTTTCGCCAAATACTTTTGTTCACTACTGTATGACAAAAAAATATATATATATATATATATATATATATTTTGTGTGTTGAAATTTTTTTTGTAGTGAGCATAATTGGCGTGACTACGTTTTGGTATGAAAATGAAGACATTTTTGAGGATTACTACACGCCTCTAAAAGGAGAGGGGGAAAAAAAAAAAGCCTATACTAGCGAGAATGGAATAAAGTGAATGATTTCAGCTGAGAAAAGTGAAGAGCCCCCCCCCCCCCATGTACCTCTAGAAACATGCGACATTGTGATGATCACAACAACTCGCATGCTGGAAATGTGAAATTGGGAGCAAGACCATAAAATGGTAAGTTACCCTAAATGTATTATTACATTATTGCACGTTTAAGTTAAACCTTACGATATTGGACATGTTTCCAATATATGGGGTATTTACATGAATGAAAATTAATGTTCCATGGCTCTCAGAATGTAAATTTTTTTAAACCAAGCTGCCCCCCCCCAAGACCACCATCACCTTATTTCTCTTCTTGATTATATTCTTATTTTGTATTTCTCAGGTCATGTTCCTTCTGTTTAATTATCTTTGCCAATAGTGAAAAACAGCAACTTCATATTTTTTAAGAAGTTTTTTTTATGAAATGCATGTTTTCGTATCAGTAGAGCATGCATATTTGCCCACTTCCTCTTTTTTTTTATTAAAGTGTAATTAAATTTCAAAATCAGTATTTATTTTGTCCTTGGTGGAGTGTAGCCATTTCTGCTATTCATGAAAGTGTTTTCACAGCAGAGTAAACAATAGAGTAACAAATTTGGCATTCAGTTTCACTAAAAAGCTATAGGCAAGCATGTTTAAAGTAGAATTATGGTAAAAAATGGAAGTGTGCATGACACTATGCAGAGAAAAAGACATTACGGGGGGGGGAGGAATACAGCATGGACGGTTGTAGTTCCTGTTTTTGAACTGAAATTTTTTGTTAAGGAGATGGAAAATGTGCTCTTTTTGTCGGTTGACATAGCAAAAAACTACTGAATAATAGGAAACTATATAAATTTTGAGGTTACTCACCTTTATACCCTAAATCATTTAGGAAGTTTTTGCCTCTACACATTTCCAACACGTATTTTTCTTATTTACATCGTGGTTCGAGGCCGCAAAAAAAAAAAAAAAAAAGTGTTATATATATACGAAAATAATGTTTTTGCATTTGAAGAAATTATTTATAAGCAAACTACAGGAGGACCTATGGGATCACCCCTGTCTACATTATTTGCGTAGGTTATTATGACAGATATTGAAGCCAAAGTGATAAATAACCTGAATGAACCACCATTAATATATTGCAGACATGTTGATGATATTTTCATTTTGTCGAAATTGAATCCCACAGAACTAGATGACATAGCTAAAAAATTTAATGAAAAGTATTCATCCATTGAAGTAACAATTGAAATTGAACAGCAGGTTGGTTGGTTGGTTGATGGGTGTTATTGGCGTAAGGGCCAAGTTTGGCTTGATCAGCAGGATACTTTGGCTTACCTTGATGTACAGATTATAAAACAATCCAACACATTAGATTATACCGTTTACAGGAAACCGTCATACGTACCTGTGATTATACCATATGATTCTTATCATCCATATGCTCATAAATGTAACAGTATTAAGACTTTAATAAAAGAGCTTTTATGCACACATCAAATATGCAATACAGAAAGGATGAATTGAAATATATTACAGATGTTGCAAAGAATTATGGATATTCCAGTAAAAAAATAAAAAAATGGATTAAAGAAGTGCAGAACAATTGTATTAACTCTTCAAACATAAGAAGAAATAATAATAAGCAGATTAAATATATTGGATCGTTTCAGTACGTGAAAGGAATTTCAGCTGAAATTAATAAATTGTGTAATAGGTATAATTTACAATTGGGCAATAAAGTACATACCATTAAAAATGATGTAATCAATACGAAAGAAAACAAGAAATGCTTGGACAGAGCTGGCGTTTACGAAATTTCTATAAGCAACAATCCAACAGTATCATATATAGGAAGCACTAAAAATAAACTAAAATATAGTTTACAACAGCACTTATGGAATTGGCAGAAAAAAGAAGCAAAAACTGCTTTGGTCCAGTACTGTATTGGACAAAGGCAATACCCAAAGTTTGATGAAATAAAAATTATTAAGAATTGTCGTACAGAAAGGCATTTGAGATTGGTGGAGACAGTGTTGATAGAAAAAAATA
Organism: Macrothele yani; assembly: GCA_039090855.1. NCBI lineage: Eukaryota > Metazoa > Arthropoda > Arachnida > Araneae > Macrothelidae > Macrothele > Macrothele yani. The sequence continues at coordinate 137,013,077 of CM077024.1, read as the reverse complement.
GACACAGGTTATGTAACGTTAACGATCCTAATAGCTTAAACACATATTGGAAGGATTTGATCAGAAAGGAAAACCGCAGAGAAGAGCAGAGGAGAAAAGGCAAGAGGGGGAAAAAAAGAAAAGAAATGATGTAATAAAAACATGTTAGAATAAGATGATTAGTTTCAAGAATCAAATAAATCGAACAGATATTTATAGGTACGAAAGAAAAACAAGGATATTGGGGCATCTGATAGATGGCGCCGCTGCGCCTGAACGACGGAGAACGTAAATAAAAATTAATTTGAGGTTATCTCATAGGTGCCTATGAGATAACCTCAAATTATTTTTCAGATTTTTTTATCCAAAATTGGACTTAAAAGAAATTTTTGAAATTTTCAATTTTCATGCAATTTAGGCCTTTTTACTTTCTCGTTCACTTAAGAAAAATCCTCCTGTTTCACTTATTTTTCAACCTATTGGGCTTATTTGTTTTGGTATCAAATTAAAGCTATTTATTTTCTCTATCAAAATAAGGTATAAAAGTGGTACTAATGCTAAAAAAAAAAATGTCACCGAGCTTTCAAAGTGGATTTTAATGACTTTGTACCTTGGTACGTTCGGTAAGCCATAGCTTGCAAAGCACAACTAACACAAGTATCATATATTTTTTTATAGAATGAGCTATCCATATACTTTTTATGATTTAAAAATAAAAAGGGTTTTTTTTTGTTGCTATCAAATAAAAAAAAATTCTTTTGTGAAAATTTTACTTCAAAATCAAAGTTTTTAGCAGTTTCAGTGCTCTTGTCACATGAATACATACATATCTCGAAATGCGTTGGACAAGCTGCACGAGGAACTGTTGAACACAATATTATTGCCCTTGACAAGAGTACTGATATGATGGACACTACACAGCTCTTAATATTTTTTGTAGTGTGTGCAGCGATTTCACTGTTTTTGAGGAGCTATTAGCCGTGGCTTCTCTTCATTGTACAACAAAAGAAGTTATCTGTAAAGAAGTTGTAACTGTTCTCCAAAAAATTAGAGTTTCGACAAGCTAAGCTCTGTAGCAACAGATGGTGCACCATGGATGATGGGTAAAACTTTCGGGACTTATGGGCTTGCTTCAGGAGCATGGCATCAACTGTCTTTTCATTCATTGTATCATCCATCAAGAATCTTTTTGTGCCAACCAAGTAAGAGCCCAGGAGCAAAAACAGCGTGACACGGCGACGCCCATCGCAGTTTCTTGAAAAGGTGTGCAGACTGTTTTCCTGTTTTTTTAACATTAATCATTTTTAACATTTCTTTAAATTTTAAAACAAGGGAAGGGAAATTTTCACTCGTTTTTAACGTTGGCTCCCGTTCCAGATGTAAAGCTGTAATCGATAGATCACGCAGGCAACTGCCCCTCCCTCTCCTTTTTTTTTTGGCTTTCATTCAACTTAATGAGATATAATTGCTTTTTTTCAGTTTGAATCTAGGAAGCGATATTTTTGTGCACCATTAATGCACCATGCATGTTTGGTGTAGCATTTCGGTAGCTAACGGTCCCAATTTTTCCTTTTTTTTTTTTTTTTTTTTTTTTTCATAGAGGTCTAAACTTTTATCTAACTGAAAATTAGATTAAGGTGATTTATTGATATATATTTTTATTTTTACAAGAGCCATATTTTAAAAGCGTTTTATTCATTTTCACGCCCGTTTGCATTCCGTCTCCACAACTTTCTTCTTCTTTTTGCTTCTGGATAGCTTCATTTTAGTAAGATTGATGAGGTGTTTTTTTGTTTTGTTTTCTTCTTCCTCCTATTTTTTTTTTCTTTCTTCTTCCTTTTTTTTTTTTTTTTTTTTTTTTTTGAAGAACCATATTTTTTGCACGTCTTTTGTAAAAAAAGATCATGCTTATGTTATCGGTTTGTCCGTCCGTCTGTTGACACAATATCCCTGCAACTAATAGTCCAATTTGAAAAATTATTTTTGCATTTGGAAGCTTGAAATGTGTGAATGATGATCCTTTATTTCACTATTTTTACGATGCAAAATGTCGCCGCTAGAGGGTGTAAATGCAGATGATATCGAATTAAAAACACATTCTAATCCATATACACTGGCGTGCAAAAATTAAGGACAACACGGTTTTTCGAATGTAACGTCGTGCAGAAGTTCTCCACATCGACTCAAATCATACCATAAGATCCCCAAGATGTAAGAATATGGTACGAGTGAGCAAAATCGTCCAAACAAGGAATCCAAAGGATACAAAGGCACTTTATTGAAAAGGTAGCTTCTAGCACAACTGGACAGAAGACAGAAACGTCCATGTGACAGGCGGCTGCCAAGAAAAATCCAGTCTTTAGTAGAGGATATGATCACCCCTGACTGCGTTGCATGATTTACGTCTGTCCATGCTGAGGACGAGGTTGTCGAGGAGCTGTGGAGGCATTGCAGCCCATTCCTCTTGTAGCGCCAATCGCAACTGCAGAATTGTTGCTGGCGGCCGGTGACGTGCTGCCAAGCGTCTCCCGAGAAAGGTCCCACACGTGTTCGATTGGATTTAGGTCCGGGGACCTTGCGTGCCAATCCATGCGTTGAATATCTTCACTCTCCAACAGCTCTGCGACAGCCACTGTACGATGAAGTGTAGCATTGTCATCCATGAAGAAGAACTCAGGACCCACATCACCTCTAAACAGACGCACGTGAGGCAGCAGAACCTCGGTACAATAGCGAACACCAGTGATTGAACCTCCTTGGAAGATGTGGAGGTCAGTACGGCTACCAAGCATGATACTGCCCCAAACGAGAACTCCGCCACCTCCAAACCGGTCCCTTTCGATGATGTTGGAGGTGTGATTGCGTGTTCCCTGCTCTTTCCAGATGTGTATACGTCCAGAATCGCTCGTCAGACTAAATCGGCTCTCATCGGTAAAGAGAACTCGACCCCATTGCTGATGTGTCCAGTTCTTGTGTTCCCCGCACCACAAAAACCGCCGTCTCCGATGAGCAGGCGTTAATGGCACACACCGTATGGTCGTCGTGCAAATAGACCACCTTTGTGCAGCCTCCTGGCCACGGTAAAACGCGATAACGGACGTCCAGTTGTCTGTTGCATGTGCCTTGCGATTTCTCCCGCTGTCTGCCGTCGTATCTTCTCGCCTGTAGGACAATATACCGACCGGCCGCCCACCCGCCGTCGTGGTTGCTCATGGACGACCACTGCTAAACTCTCGGACAGCTGTTCCTGTCGTTTGAAATGCTCTCTACGCTCGTGAAACGATGCTGTGAGCGATCCCAAACTTCTCGGCCACACTAGTCACACTTCGACCTTCTTCCAACTTCCCAATGACGCGACCTCGGGTAAAGTCATCCAGATGTCGTCTACTGGATTGCCTGTTGGCCATATCACACGGTGGCAGCAACTCGATGTCGTTCAAACCGAAGTACACCGTGCAATAGCTTTCACCGCCCATGTGATTTATACCATTACACCCCCCCCCTCCCTACGTCATGCTGCGTATATGCGCATGCCCCACTGACCGGACACTAGTCTATCTCCTGAGTGGTCTTTCGGTCTGTTCTGCCTGCTCGTTCCGCTGTTATGCTAATTTCTCCTCTTCATCCTTAATTTTTGCACACCAGTGTATTTGCTTCTAAACATCCAATTAAAAAAATTCTTTTACTTTTCGATTCCGTTCAAGTCGAAGATTATTTTAGGCATAGTCACTTTTCCAAGTTACGCATATATTCTCCGTTAGGGAGCGTAAAAGTAAATTGCTTTCCCCCATATATCTCTTCTTCTAAAACTCTGATTTGAAAAATGTTTCCTTCAGTGGATACAGCTCATGATGGAAAATAGTTTGCATATAATTTATAATTTTTGGTATAAAATGGTTTAGCCACAAGGGGGCATAAGTGTTGATTTCTACTTCTAATGTATTTGCAGCAAAATCTGAGCTTTTAAAATCTCGATTGAAAAAATTATTTCATAGACCGATACTGCTCACATAGACAAACCTTTCCTTCCAGAATACTTTCTTCTTAAAAAATGAATGGTCTGTCTGCCAGGGGCGTAGATGTATATCTTGTTTTTATCAGTATCTCTGCTTCTACTGATCCGATTTGAAAAATTCTTCTTTGTTGGGCAGAGTTTCCGGTGCGACATGTTTCTAATATAATTTCAAAATTTTCAAATAATTCATTGACTTTCCGCTATGGGGAGTAAAGGTAAATTGCGCTTTCCTCGATATCTCTTTCTAAAACTCCGATTTAAAAAATTCTCCCAACACCGGATACAGCTCTTAGTGGGAAATTTTTTTACAGGAATTTCTAATATTTTATAAAATATGGTTTGGCCACCAGGGGACGTGAGCATTAAATTTCTGCTTCGTAGGTATTTGCAGCAAAATCTCAGCTTCTAAAAGCCTGATTGAAAAAATTATTTCGTGGACCGATACTGCACCTGTCAATAAACATTTGAGAATATTTTCATCTTAAAATAATGTATGGTTTCTCCACCAGAGGGCGCAGATGTCTATCTTATTTCTGTTAATATCTCTGCCTCTAAAAGTCGGATTTGAAAAATTCCTTTTTTGTTAGGTAGCATATCTGGTGTAAAATGTTTCTCACATAAGATAAAAATTTTCAAGTAATGCATAGACTTGCCATTAGGGGGCGTAAAGGTAAATTGTGTTTTCCGCAATATCTCTGTTTATAAAACTCCAATTTGAAAAATTCTTTCTGCACCAGATACATTTCAAAATTGCCTTTATTCTTCAGTAAAATAACATTTCTATGTACATGACAATGGAATTCTGCCAATAAATACAGTGGTATATACATCAGCTTGAAAGTTCCAGTGAAACGTAAAACAAAATATTGTTAAAATCATAAAATTATTTCGCTACGTAGGGCGAAGGAGAGGCAGACAATAAAGCACGAGCGAAACAAATGAAAATGTTTACCTACAGTATTGTAGACAGGGCAAGACATGATTCTATACTATGCACAAATTCCAATTAAGCATTACTACCATACTAAAGATTAAACATGCACAAGGTACTAATTCACATAAAAGGCCATGGGTGAGAAGGAACTAACAGGTGCAACAGTATTTAGAGATATGACAGTAATGGTAGAAACAAATAAGCACAAATACTTATCATATGTACAGAATTATGCAGTGACAAGAGAGAAATATGCTAAACGAACCCAGGAGAGCAACTTTACAAAAAAAAAAAAAACAGAAATCGAACAGTAATGCAATTCACAAGTTTCATATCATATGTACAGAACAATACAGTGACAAGGAAGAAAGCTGCTAAACATACCCCGAAGGGCAGCTTCCCATGAAACAGAAATGCAACAGTGATGCTACATTCAAAATTTACAACATATGTACAGAAGTATTCAGTGACAAGGGGAAATAACGCTAAATGTACTCAGAAGGGCATCTTGTTACATTAAATTATACACACAGTGACTAATATGTTAAAAAAATATTCAACATAATGAAGGGGACATTGTATGGGCAGTAAACTGTGCAGAAGGAAGAATAATATACAACAACATAAAACCCAACATTATCGAAGAGAACATGGGAAACATGGTGAGCTATCTTCAATGGCACATTAAACAGAATAATCACAAATAGCGAAGCACCAAAATTAATACGTAAAAACATGATTTGTTACAGTGAACGTGGGCGACAACAAAAATCCCACTTATAGGTTGAGATGTAACTGCAAATTGTGGATATGGAACCACCTAGCCGATTGGGCCCAGGTGGATTGAAAAACGCTATCGGTGTTTGTTGAGGCAGCACGAGAGTGCTCCATTTGGAGGCGAGTGGTTAACCGTGCAAGGAAGCGTCTCCGAATGATAGCACTTGCCTCCTGAGGTGGTGGAATAAGAGCAGGGAAGCGTTGTTGAAGATGGAAAGCATAGACAGTGAACTTCACAAGAAGAAAAATATAACGGCACACAGGAGGCAAGTGAGTAGGTGGATGCTTTGTTTGGAGTAGCCAAGCATATGCAAGAAATGGTAACGATCGAGCACAAATTCGATCAGCAAGACAAAATGCTGTGTTTAGGACTGGCAGGAGAATGGGGCAGAATAGGTATTGATGTTGGACATCGCTGACTTCAGGGCAAAAGGAGCACTGTGGTGAGGTGAGAAGGGTCATGCGAAACAGTACTGATGGGGCAGGGAGACGAAGGTGAAGAAAATGCCAATGGACATTGAGTTCAAGAGGGGAGGAAAGGGGAGAGGTAGATGCTGTCCAGATGGCGGGGAGAAGAGAAGGAGGAGCAGAATGAACAGAAAGTGGAAGTGCGGGAGGGGAAAGAAGAAGCCAATAAAGAGAAGAGGAGGAGATAGAAGTAACTAGAACCGGGGTGCTACGAATGAGGAGAAAGAACGGTAGAGAAAGAGGAGCAGAGGGGACCGAGAAGAGACCATCAATTGAAGCGAGGAGTGGAAAGAGGCTCCAAAGCGCTGTGCGAAGGAGAAACAGCTCCTAATAGGAAATTCTCAGCATATAATTTCTAATATTTGATAAAGAATGGTTTGGCCACCAGGGGGCGTAAGAGTTAATTTTTGCATCTGATGTATTTGCAGTAAAATCTGAGCTCCTGAGAACTCAATTGAAAAAATTCTTTCATGGACTGATACCGCTCACATCGGAAAACCTTTTGAAAATACTTTTTTTTTTAAATAATGCGCGTTTTTTCCACGAGGGGCATAGTTGCATATCTTATATTTGTCGATATCTCTACTTCTAAGAGCCCGATTTGAAAAATTCTTTCTTTGTTGGAGACCGTTTCCATTGCAAAATGTTTCTCATATACATTCAAAATTTTCTTAACGCACAAGTCTACCACCAGAGGGCATAAGTTGATGTTTCTGTTTACAGCAGTATCTGTGGGAATAAAAACCTGATTGAAAATGTTTTTTTCTTTGGTCAGATACTACTGTTTTCCATACCGGTTCCATTGATTTTGAATAGCTTTGGTAAATTCAATTCACATCAAAATGGATTCAAAAGACATGCTCATTACACTCGAAAATTCAGTGTCATCTTTCTTGTTACACATTTTTATTGTCCGTCTTCTGTTTTTCATGTTCGCATTATAAGGCATTCCTGAAGTTGATGTTTGCCATTTTGTTTTGGCTTCCAGATAGCTTTGTTTTAGTTAGATTAATGCTGATTTTTTACAAAATCCATATTTGTTAAACGTTTGGAACATTCCTTTTCATTTCCACAGCCACACGGTGCATTTTGGAAGTTGACGGTCGCATTTTATTTTATTTTCAGATAGCTTTGTCTCTTATTTTCTCTTTACTATAACCATATTTTTTATGCATGTTTTAATTCACAGTGTGTTATGGCCTTGGAAATGAAGCCCCCATGCTTCGTTTCCAAGGCCATAACACACTGTATTCCGGAAGCTGACTGTCACATTTTTGTTAATTATTATTATTTCCTTCCAGATACTTCTCAGATTGATGAGGTGAAAAGTTCTTTGCTTTACAAGAACTATTGCCAGTTTTCTCACTTTAATATTATGCAGTTTTTAATATCAATGAAATTTTTCCCTTGTCGCAGTGCAGAACAATAAATTTGATGGCAAAATTAACATTTAGGCATCCCTTTATCTTGCAGACAGTTTTTAGGTGTTTCCTTTTTGTGTTGCAGACTCCTGAAAAAGATTCTGCTCCTGGGACTAAGAGTGAAGGCGGTCATATTAAGATCACAAATGCAGTTCGAGGTGAAAATCACTCACTCCTCCATCAAAGGCTACAAAGTTTTCTTGAAAAGCTAGATGCAGCTTATGGAGACCTTCTCTTTCACTCTAATGTCCACTGGATTAGTTCAGGGAAATGTCTTGAAAGATTTTTGCAATCGGGAAAGAGTTACATTTGTTCCTCATTGAAATGATCTGTGATGAATCCCTTCAGCAAAAGATGAGTGGTACTGATTTTTGGGAGAACTGGTATTTATAACTGATATAATGAATTCCTTATCATACTCAATAAGTCTCTTCAGGATACGAATCAAGATTTTTTAAAGTTTACACTGTGATTGCTGGATTTCAGCCCAAGCTCTCTTTACTCGCAGAACAGTTTGAACACAGCAACTTTTTCATATTTCTGCTTGCTGGGAGATGTATGATGAACTTAATGATTCTATTGATTTTAGTGCCTATCAGCCTCACTTGGATGTGCTGGTAAGTAATTTTGAAGCATGATTTCATGACTTCTCTGAACTTCAACCCTCTCTCATGCTATTCATCAATCCTAGAACGATTGACATATCGACTGTGGAATGACGCTATCAAATGGAACTTTGAAAACTTCAAGCTGATGAATTTCCTACTCAACCGAGTGAAACAGGTGCAGAGTTCTTCAAATTACTTTCAAGGCAGTGGTTTCCACTGCTTTGCATACTATCGATGTTCAGCTCCACATACCACTGTGAATAAGCGTTTTCAAACATGAACTTAATAAAGTCAGAAACTCAAAACAACTTATCAGTTAATTCACTTGAGAGTTGCCTATGGATGTCAGTAACCAAACTCAAGGCAGACATCAATCAACTTGTGAAAATTTTTTAAGCTCAGACATCCCTTTGAAGTTGCCAGTAACAAGGGTGTGGTTTTATCACTCCTTTCGTGTTTGCGAATAATGGTGCATGAATATTTTTTTGTGTCATGCATTGCTAACGAAAGTGCATACATCTGTTTGCATATTAAATTTGTTTAATAATTAAATATATGAAATCTTTTCATTGTGTATTTATGATATGGAAATTTAATTCAATGTGTGGCCCTCGGGTTCTGTGTCAGAAGTAGTCTTGCGGCCTAGTTAGTATAAAAGTTGGACTGCCCTGGTCTATGTTGTTCTAATTAATGCCTTGAAGCTTGCCAGATCTTGTATGATCATTTTTAACTAAGATTTTCTAAACAGATATTCAGTGGTTGAAAGGAAACGAGAGAAGGGGGGGAAGACATCATTTTTACTAGAAGATGTATGCTTGGCAAGTGTGTGTGTGGGGGGGGGTAGTAAAAAAAGCAATTGAAACGTTTGTGTGTGTCTTTATACGAACTGACCCTGGGGTGTTGTCAACAGCAGGCAATTCCTTGTTTTCCAGGGAAAAAAACTGGGTGGATGCCACTTATTTTTTTAATTTTTTTTTTTTTTTGCTGATAACTGTGCTGAGCTTCAATAATGCAGTTTCTCCAAAAATTATTGATCGTAATATGCGGTTAAAATAACAAGTGAGAATATTACTAAGTTCAAGGAATCTTTAAAACTTTGGTTTATGTGGAACTTCACATTATTTCAGCTTGTTAATATGTGGGTTCAACTGTATTAAAAATCAAATAATATTTAATTTTCCAAGTGTCTGTTTATTTTGAAGAGCATTTTTTTTTGTTATAGAAATACTATTAGCAGTAGCATCCATATGAAAAATTTTGCTGAAAACATGAAAATTACAGTATCCTGAAGTAGGAAATGTATCTTCATTCCCCAAATTTCTGTCTGAGTGTTCTAGACATTATGACACCCATCCATCCTTGAGAATTATAGACATATAACCTCCAGGACAATGCATTTCCAGCCAACGAAGCGTTTTACTTCTGATTGGCATGCATGTTATCGGGATACCCCACCCCCACCCCCGCCACCTTCACTAAAAGATTAGGGAGTGCGCAACTTTTGTGACATTATGCGCAACCCCCCCCTACCGTTTGTCCTTTTGACTCTCAGATGTGGTTCTTTACATTATTTCTTTGCACTTCAAGTGGTAACATGGTAACACACATCTCACTGCTGTGCTAAAGTGATTTTTAACTTAAAGACCTTGCAAGTCCTTTTCAAAATGGCTTCAAAAGTGAAATCAACCAAGGAAAATAAAGTAAGAGCTCCTATTATTGTGCAAACAAAGCAGGAAATATCAAACCAATTGCAGTGCGTTAGCCAGTGAATATGACCTGCCCTGCCGTTTTCTACACTTTGTACCGTAGTCACCCAAGAAGACAAATATAAATCTTTGACTGCAAGGGATCAGTTCACTAGGAATTTTTTAGGGTAGGGAGATGGGACAGTTGTTGCTAATTTGGATTTGTGAAAGGGAAATGAAAGGCAAAGGGAATTTATGACCACCTTAAAGAGACAGTACACTCAGAATTCCTCTTAGCCTTCAGCTCCTCAATATGCTGATTTTAGTTTGGAATGCTTAGAAAAATTGTCTAGGCTTAGGCGTGCCATTGATTACTTCGTCAATTGCTACTGAGCATTCAGTCTGTTTCACCTTAGAACTCTGAGAGATTTTAATGGAAGGAGACCTAGCCAAACTTCTTTGTTAAAGGCAAATATTATGAATTCAAACATATGTTTATTACTTTGGTTAATTTTATGTTTAAGCATTTTTGTGTTTTGTGTGCTTGTTCTTGTTATGAAAAAAATTGTAAGTAAAAAGTGCATTCACCAATTATGCCTTTTAACTTGTAAATTCAGCTTCAGCTAATATAGCCCTGTACAAAAGGCATTAACTGTGTTAACCAAGCAACACCTTACTATAATATGTTGTCAGCCCTGTGGCAGTGAACATTACTGTATTTATTTGAATTTTTGTCATCTGTTCATGTTATGATCTGGTTATTGTTATCAAAACTTCTCCGTTGTGATGTGTTCACATTGTGTCCACTGTAGCAGATTCCGTGTAGTGCTATCTTATTCAAATTTTTGTTCAGTGTAATTAACATTTCATGCTGTCCCATTTGGCATGGTACTATGCATTAGTTTGTTTCTTTGATACAGGCATTTCTATTTTCAAATTAAAGTATGTCTTATCACCTTATTTTTGTAGGTACCTGATACCCTGTGCTCATGTAATGGTGAGCCAGCGCAGCAGGGTTAGAGATGTGGATATTTACAGTCGCTCTGCTGATAAATTCCTTTCTCTTATTCCTTCTTGCTGCATACCAGATGTGCCGAGTGAACCATCTTCACCCAACAAGTCAGTGCCCCCAGCTCCGTATCCTGTTGGACTAAAAGAAATGTGCAACAGCATGTCCAGTGACAGATTGGCTAGAGGTGGAAGTTTGCGAATCAAGAGGCACCAGCGGTCAACTTCTACGGCAAGCTTCTCAGAGTTTGATCGCTCTCATTCGACATTTTTTACGGGTAGCTATAATCATAACAATCTATATCAAAAAGGATTAGAAATGTTCCAGACAAATTACATGGATTACCTTCTGGAAGCACACAATAACATCAGGTGTTGTGCTCTTGCATGTCGGAACTGGTCTGCACCTTATGACGGCATCAGTCCTACCCCTGATTTCTGCAAAAGTGCTTTGCAAAATAAGGATTTGTTACTGTGCACGGACATAAGTAATTCTGTGATACAAAATGGGTGTAAAGTCTCGGTTAACGGTGTTCGGACAGCACAGAGTAGTGAAGAGTTGCAAAAAAAAGATGTTTCTTTAGCACAGATCAAGGAGTCCACCAGTTTAGAATACGACTATGGTGAAATCGTAAGTTCGAACCTTTCTCCACAAGGTGGGAAAGCAGTCAAAGAAAATTATTCTATTACGTCCAATAAAGCACAGGAAGTAGTCAGCAGTGATTTAGGATGTTCGCTGGATATGGAAAATTCAGTTGATTTTTTGGCCAAAGAAAGAATTAGTGGCACTGATATTGCTGTGCACAACTCTTTAAATCGAAAAGGTTCTTCAGATTTCACAGTTGGCAACCATGAAGAGCGGCTTTTAAACCAGTTAGCTAAAGCAGATGATGAGAGAGAATTTTGGAGCTTGCTCAGTGCCACAAAAACTCCTTCAAGCATCAGTGATATTGAGGATAGTTTGGAAGTGATTGACTTTTATGTAAATCAGGTAGAAGACGGTGATACAGAAATGAGTACAAATAAACAGTGGTTTATAAATGACACATACAATATTAAAGATGAATGTTCGAACGTTGACTCGGGAGTTTTTGAATCAAGGGAAAGTAACTGTTCTTCTGACAGGGACACAGACCCCCTGCCTATAGTGATTAATTGTGCCAAATCCAATTCCCAGGAGGATAATTTCTTGTGGGTCACAATCCCTTCAAACTCCTCAAAGTTGGATGTAAAAATGTGCTCCTCTACGACATCAGAAAGCAGTTCAAAGAGCAGCAACAGTCCGGTTTCCCCTGGAAGCTGGGAGTCCTTTGGCAGTCCAGATATCGGTCCATTTCTGAGCATATTGCTCACAAGACTTGAGATGATGATGCAGAATGATGTCTACACCAATTTGCATTTAACAGGACTGCTGTCTCGTTTGGCGTGGTACCCACAGCCTCTGCTTCGCTCTTTCCTGCTCAATCATTCATTAGTCTTTCAACCTACTGTTAGATCATTATTACAGGTGTTGGGATCATTAAAACATAAAGTTGACAGTTACTCATATACAGTGGATAACTATGAGGAACTCCTCATCAAGGCAAAGCAATTTCTCTTAGCCAGAGAAGAACACTTACTCATAAACTGCCCACCTAGGACATATTTTGGAGCTGATAGCAGGACTCGAGGAAACAGTGCCCCTGACATGCACAGAAGTAAGTGTTCTGTTATTTCTATAGAATGAAGTATGTGTGTTATTAATTGGAGTAAATACATTAATTTCTTCTCAATGCCATGAGGTATATCAGTATTAATTGGAGTAAATACATTAATTTCTTCTCAATGCCATGAGGTATATCAGTATTCTTAAACATTTAGGGGATTGCTACTTCTTCTCATGGTTGATGCTCCTTGAAAACCTTGAAAAGCTCTTGAAGAAAAAAAGTTAATTTTCAAGTCCTTGAAAGTATTTGAAAAAGTTTGACTCGAAAAATAGTACTTTAAAAAATTGTTTTGCTTTTTAAGTAATGATATGAAAGATCCTGTGTAAAATAAAAATTGTTTGTGCTCAAAAGTTGTACAGGTTTCTGCGTAGTTCCGACAAAAAAAATCGAAGCTGATCAAATAGCGCACAACTTATGTTCAACCCTGAGGAGGGCATGGACAGCTTATACCTTAGCTATGACATCACTATGGAGTAAAATGTCAGCCATGGGACTAAAATAAGTGGAATGATGTGTTTGCGAATCACGATAAGCGTCTGTTGACTGGGGTGAGGGATGCATGAAGGGTGAATACAAAATTGATGTGCCCTTTCAAAATATTCCATAAAACAAAATGATTTTGAAAAACACCAAAACAGAGGGTCAATTCAAAGTTAATAAAATAAACCAAAAGGGAGTAACAGGCAGGTCATTGAAGATGTGCCGATCCCAGCTAAGTTTAATGGCCTGAACTTGCTAAAATACCTACCTAATGACCGACCGACAGCACACACGTATGATAATTTGGTTTTGAAAAGTGCTTGAATTTATTTTGGTTAGAAGAGTATGAACCTTGCTTGTAAATTCATATCTTCCATGTCGATAATTTTTAGTGCATTTTGAAATTTCGATGTTTTTGTTTATACATGATGTAAGCAATATCAAGATATGTGTGAAAAATGAACTTATTCTAACCGTTATTTTTTAAATTGGTGTTTTTTTTTATACTGAAGTAATGTTTTCCTTGGAGTAATTCTTGAGGATAAAGTATCAACAAAAGTACTCAAGAAACACATATATAGCATATTAAATCCGTTTTATTTTTGTGATGTAATAAGCTCAAAGATTCGCCAAGCTTTCCCCCTCCACCGAAGGGCTTTTCAAGGCAATGGTAGACATAAAAATGCAGGGAATTAGAACACGTAAGAAACAAAGATGATTTTTTGAAAATAACATGCAAGGAGAGACTGTGAGAAAGAAAAGGCAGATGTGTAAGTTATACCGTTGGTATATCTTGACAACACAAAAAAAAAAAATATATATATCAGAATGACAAAGCGATCCTTGGACATTAGATGTAAAGAACATGTGCAAAGTGTCAACCAGCACATGCAGAATACAGTCTTCACCAGAGAAGTTGTGCATTCATCGTCCACTCCTATATGGAATAGCATTAGAAGAATTGCCCCTTACACAAACTTTAAAGAGACTGCCATCAGGGAAACAGTCCAAATCCTCTCGTGGCAAAGTAGCATGCAATGATATGGTCTCTACTGAACTACCAATGGTTTGGCATGTGTTATTAAAAGATGGAAACACATCGCGGCACACCGTATAATTGCGTGATAAAAATTCATATAATATGTTCATGATGACACCCACATTATTTTCAAAACATCATGTTTGTTTTTTACGTGTTCTAATTCCCTGCATGTTTATGTTTACCATTGCCTTAAAAAGCGTCCCAGTGGTGTGACAAAGCTTGGTGAATCTTTGTGCTTATTACACCACAAAAATGAAATACACCAGAATGTGAATACTCAAGAAAAATGTGTTTCTTGAGTATTCACATTCTGACGTATTTAAAATAACAATATCATTATTATACACAATATTTGGAAGAAATTTTTGTTAAACTTTCAGTTGAGGTAAATATGAGTTTTATGACCTTATGACTGAATTTGTTTTTCTCTTAGTTACTTTATATTTAATATTCATACAGACCAATGAAAACCAAAGATCTGTGTACAAAAACCTTGTCAGACTGTAAAAATTAATGTGAACTATTATTAAAAAAAAATACTTACAGTTTTATTGCTTTTGTAATAGCTGCTTTTATTTATCTTTTTATTGTGTGTGCGTGTGTGTGTGTGTGTGTGTGTGTGTGTGTGTGTGTGTGTGTGATGGATATACATGACCATTTCAAATTCGCTGAGTGTGGCTTGTGAAAATAAGGAAGTGAAATTTTGTGAAAAGATAAAAAGGAAAGGCATGACTATTAAGAATTTTGTCTTTTTGAAAGGTGAATAAATAGAACCCTGCCATCGTGTTTCATTTAGTAAGTGCGTATGAACGTCTTATTAAATGAAACATAAATAACCAAAAAAATAGGTGTGATATACACTGACGGAAAGTAAAAAAAGAACACCAGGAAGGAATTGGCGGACGATCGTGAAATTTACATATGTTAATGGGGTCGAGTTTATGTAAGTGTAATGTTAATTTTGGGACCAACCGGTGAGCGCTTACGCCACAGCACAGCATAATATACAAATTATCGTCGGTGGTATTTAAGGAGTACGGCGAAGTGAATGTAATCAGTCATTGGCGTACGGACACGTGCGAAGACCCTGAAGAAGCTGCAATGCCTGGACATGGAAGACGTGTACGATTTCAGCAGTTATTGGACTTTGAGCGAGGTCGTCTAGTCGTACTCTGCGAGGCCGGGTGGTCGTATCATCGTATTGCGGAGCGAATTGGACGTGAAGTATCGGTGGTGGTACGATGGTTACGTAAATGGTCCGAGGAACATTCCCACTTGAGAAGACATGGAACCGGGAGTCACGGACGGACTGATGAGCGGACCGATCGACGCATAAGAAGAGCGGCGTTGTCAAGCAGAACATCCACTGCGACGCAAATCCGAGCTGCCGTTGCACCTGAGGTGACTGTGCGAACAATCCGCAACCGTCTACTGGATGTAGGACTACGTGCACGTGTGCCTCTGGCATGTGTACCTCTGACTCCAGCCCACCGTCAGGAACAGCTGCAGTGGTGTCGCCAACGTCTGCACTGGAGAACGCAATAGCGATCTGTCGTGTTCAGCGATGAAAGCAGATTCTGCTTGGGAGCCTCCGATGGCCGTAAGCGTGTTCTCAGACGTACAGGGGAGCGTCTCCACCCTTCTTGCATCTGCCAGCGACACAAACAGGGCTTACACCTGGTCTCCTGGTGTGGGGAGCGATCAGCTATTACTCCCGTACACAACTAGTGTTTGTACCGGGTACGTTAAACAGCACCTCCTACATCAACAACATCATTCAGCCCGTTGTGCCATTTGTAAGGTCGGTCCATCGTGGTGTTTTCCAGCAAGATAACGCATGCCCACACATGGCACGTGCAACGCAACATGCACTTCAGAGTGTGAGACAACTTCCATGGCCTGCACGTTCACCGGATTTGTCCCCCATTGAGCATGTGTGGGATTTTATGGGACAACGACTTATCGGGTCTCCACGGCCAGCCACGACCATCCCCGATTTCCGCGTCCAGGTTGAGGATGCTTGGCAATACCCCAAACTTACATCCAACATCTGTACGACAGACGCCATGCCAGAATTGCACGGTGTGACGCAGTTCATGGCGGTTCAACCTCGTACTAACCATGCTACGTGGAAATGTTATTTTTCAGTTTACCAGCAAATACAGCTGTATTTTGCCATAATGTTTTGATCGCGTTATCCTCTGTATTCCGTTATTATGCTGTATAAATTTCGTTGGTATCAGACGTCTCCTTCTTGGTGTTCTTTTTTCACTTTCCGCCAGTGTATTTATAATATTTCCATGCATAATATCATAAGAATGTTGGTTGGAAATGACAATTTTTATTTTTACAGAGAAAAGGCATCAGTAAACTAAGAAACTTACAAAACAATAAGGCACTCTATATGTTTCGACATAATTGCAATTATGTCTTTATCATGACCTCCTAATGAAGACATTCCTATGGTTATGTGGAAACATGTCGAGTGCCTTACTGTTTTGTAAGGTTTTTAGCTTACTAACGCCTTTCGTGTCTAAAAATATAAATTTTCATTTCCAACCAATATTTTTATAAAAAAAAGTGGGTTTATCATAAATCATTCTTATTACAATATTTTATTATTGTTGTTGCATGGCTTCTTCTATTATCAGTATCTGAGTTGTAAATGATTGTTGTGAAAGAGAATGCTTAATGTTAATAATAATTATTGCTTGTGTTTTTATATTATTCTCCAAACTGTGTGTGTAATTATTCTGAATTATTATTTCCCTAATAATAACAACAAGAAAGTTGAAAAAAAAAAAAAACATAGTGACTAACAGAAAATGTGCTGAGCCTAACTGGTGACATGCGAAGCCCTTTTTATTTCACTGAGAATAGAAATGATGTTGTCTAGTCATTTCTTCTGCTGTTAGCTGTGGCCACACCTGGGGAGGCCCCGCACGGGGATAACTGGTTTTCCAGTTATTTGGGGAGCGGCGCCCCCACGGCCCGAGCTAACCTTGTGACGGTTTCTCTTGCCTTTGCGGCTTTGACAATTACATAACCGAAGAGACAGCTGTTCATCCAGCTGCTGCGGGATGGCGTCCCCACGGCCTGAGCCAACATGTACTATATGTGATGATTTTCACATTTTTTATGTTTTTTCACTTGACATGAACCCGCCTCAGTTGTAGGTTGCTGAGGTTGTGATTATGCGCCAGCTGAGGATTTTAGTTTCTCGTTTTCTTTCCTGTCTTCTCCATTTCATGTTTCTTTCTTTGTTTTTCCGAGCTGGTTAGCTAGACCTTCCTGCACGTTTGCCGTGTGCGGTGACCCGTAAGGTGGAAAAGGGGATGCTGGAGGCTGAGGTTTCTGGTGGCCTGGGTGTTGTTGTCGCCAGTTGCTAACACTCCTCTTTGCCCCCTGCTTCACCCTAAACGGGCGGCTGGGAACTAACCCACTCCTAGTCAATGAGGTCTGTGGTCGAGTGGAGCCCAGACCTCTAACGGCTTGTCGTTTTGCACGACAGGGTGAGTCTGGGGATAGGGTGGGCATGCCAATGGGGTGTTTCCCAGGCATGGGAAAGTCTGGGTGCATGCCGAGCGTATGTCTGCCCTATTAACTTGCTATATCCGCTTGCTATCCCTAGAGCCGTGTCCTGCGTCCACTTGGACTTGCGGACCTCCGGCTCTCCCTCGTTGGGCTCGATTGTGGGTGGGGAAGTCGGCGGACGAATTCATAATTTTTTTCATGGCTCTCAATTCTGTTTCCCACGAACCAACAACCAAAAGAGGTATGGAGGAAGGCTCATCCCCTTCCGCAAAAAAACATGTTCCTGATTCTTCTAATGCTCGTTTCTTTTTTGTGCACTCATTGGACCGTTCAAAGCCTTTGAGTGCCAAAAGTCCATTTTGGATTAATAAAGCTCTTCAATCCATCGCAAGCTCTCATAAGAGCGTAAAGAAGCTCAATCTAGAGATCTTCTTGTAGAGATGTCCACTGTGGCCTACAGTACCACATTTATTAACACCACCACGCTGCTTGAGACTCCTGTTAAAATAACACCTCATGGGTACCTAAATTCATCTCGAGGTGTTGTCTCCTCTCGGGATCTTATTGATTGCACTGAGGATGAACTTCTCAAAGAACTGAGGAGCCAACATGTTACGGGTGTGCGACACATTTCTTTCAGGAGGAATGGGCAGTTTGTCCCATCCTGGAATATTATCTTGACTTTCAACTGCCCTTCCCTGCCTACATCCATCAAGGCAGGGTATCTCCCACCTCAAGGTACGCCCGTACATCCCTAACCCTTTGAGATGTTTTAGGTGCCAGTCTTATGGCCATTCTCAGCAGTCGTGCAGGAGCAATCCCCGGTGTGCACGCTATGGTGCCACAGAACATCTTTTGCAGGAATGTGTGGCCGAGGCTGAGTTTTGTGTGAACTGCAAGGGTTCACACGCGGCATCAGCCAAAGATTGTCCCAAGTGGAAGGAGGAGAAAGAAATCCAAAGGCTCAAAACGGTGGTAAATATTTCCTATCCTGAGGCCAGAAGAAGAGTGGTTCCTGTTATATCTGATCGGCGATCATACGCTTCAGTGGTGGTTGCCAAATCAACGGTAGCCATTCAGACCGACATTCAGATCCCCCTTAAATGTCCATACAATGTGAACGAAATCATCGCAGCCGGACTGGAGGCACTCCAGTCTCGAGCTAGGGGTCTGAAAGCGCCACCCACCACTTCGCCGAAGCAGACTCATCCCACCACCAACAAGGGAACTCAGGCCACTTCTTCTAGCAAGAAAACCAAAGCCCAGGATAAGAAAAGCATTTCTTCTCCAAAATCTGAGCACACGACTCAATGTCGTGCGCCTCCTGTTAAGACACTTGGGACAAAGCATGCTACCATCTTGGCCCCTGGTCACACGCCTCCAGATCTGGGGGAACCCCCATCAGAGGTGATAGAGCCTGACTTCGTTTAAACATTTTCATTTTCATTTCATTTTTAACCATGGCTTCAATCATTCAGTGGAACTGTCGAGGTTTTCGGACGAGTTTTGATGAAGTGCAACATCTGCTTTCGTTCTACTCTCCGGTGTGCTTTTGTTTACAGGAAACAAAACTTAAACCATCAGACCTGCTTTCAGTTCGAGGCTACAGTGCATTTCGGACAGATAACGCGTCTGGAAATATAGCCTGTGGGGGTGTCGCTATTCTCGTCCCTCACAGGGTTCCGGTATCTTCCGTCGTGGTTTCCACAACTGTGCAGGCCGAGGCGGTTCGTATTTCTATGCCTGTACCTGTTACTGTCTGCAGTGTCTATCTGCCGCCGGACGAGAACGTAAGCGTCTCTGTTCTGGAGAGATTGGTCGATCAGCTGCCTTCACCCTTTCTTTTACTGGGTGACTTCAATGCCCATCATTATTTGTGGGGTAGTGTCATCATCAGCAAGAGAGGTCGTCACATAGAGTCTCTTCTGTCCTCGGCCTCTTTGTGCCTTTTTAACACCGGTGCTGACACGTACTTCCATGAGCCGACAAGATCTTTCAGTGCGATCGATTTGGCCTTGGGATCACCATCGATTATTGCTGACTGGTCATGGACGGTGTGTAACGACCTCCACGGGAGCGACCATTTTCTGATTTTGCTCTCGCATCATGCAAACTTGCCATCTTCTGCCTCGCGCCCTCCTCGGTGGAGGATGGAGCGTGCGAGATGGGAGGTCTTCACACCGTCAGCATTGATATCTTCTACAATGGTGACCCAAGAGTCAATCGACGCAGCGGTTCTTGAAGTCACAAATTGTATTCTTCAGGCAGCTGATCTTTCTATACCAAAAACATCGACGACACTCTCCAGAAGTCCGAAGCCTTGGTGGACCCCTGAATGCGCAGCGGCTAGGAGAGCTCAACATAAGGCCTGGTCTACGTTTCGGCGTTATCCAACCGATGCTAATCTCGTTACATTCAAACGAGCAAAATCCTATGCTCGGTTGGTGCGTCGACGTAGCAAGAGGGAGTCTTGGATCCAGTATGTTTCCTCTCTCACTTCACGTGCCAGTTCGAAAAGTGTGTGGGAAAAGATTCATAAGATCCGGGGTAACTATAGCTCTCACCAGATCTCCATTCTCGAGAGTAACGGCTGCACATATGCTGAAGTCGGGGAGATTGCTGATTGTTTGGGGGAGGCGTTTGCCTCCGTGTCGAGTGACCGGGCGTATCCTTCCTCCTTTCTGAGGATTAAATCCACTGCGGAACGCCAGAGAATCTCCTTTGCGCCTTTTCTCGACACGGAATATAACTCCCCCTTCAGCATGGTTGAACTCAGGGTGGCTCTGCATCGGTCCGGCGCTACATCTGTCAGTCCCGATGGAATCCACAATGACATGCTCCGTCATCTCTCGCAGTCGTCTCTCGAGAATCTCTTAATCTTGTACAATCACATTTGATTGGAGCACAGTTTTCCCGGAATCTTGATGAAAAGCTTTTGTTCTGCCTTTTCCCAAACCTGGCAAGGATCCCAAGTCTCCCTCTAGTTATCGTCCAATTGCTCTCACTAGCTGTCTGTGTAAAGTTCTTGAACGCATGGTTAACTCCCGGTTAATTCATTTTTTAGAATATCATCAAGTTCTTTCCCACCATCACAAAGCGGCTTTCGCCGTCATCATTCACCTCACGATCATCTCCTGCACCTTGAGACATCTGTGTGCGAGGCGTTCGGGTGTAGGCAGCACCTGGTTTCTGTATTTTTTGATATTGAAAAAGCTTATGATCGAGCGTGGCGGCACGGTATTATCCGTGACCTCCACGCATGCGGATTGCGAGGAAATCTTCCGACATTTATTTAAAATTTTCTTTGCAATCGGGTGTTCCAGGTGTGCCTGGGTACGACGCTATCGGCAACATTCCATCAAGAACAAGGTGTTCCTCAAGGTTGCATTTTATCTGTCACATTGTTCATCCTTCGCATTAATTGTCTCTTCACAAATCTTCCTTCTGCGGTTTCGGCTACTGTTTATGTTGATGATTTACACATTTTCTGCTCGTCATCGAGTATGAATTTTATTGAAAGGCAGTTGCAGTCTGCGATTAACCAGATCTTTAAAGCGGCAAATAGCAATGGTTTCGTTCTTTCTCCCGACAAGACAGCGTGTGTCCATTTCTGCCGGAGGCGCGGCCTCCATCCTGACCCCGAGCTGTATTTGGACCGTGCAGCCATACCAGTTTTGCCGGAGACCAAGTTCCTTGGACTGACCGTTGACCGTGCGCACGTTTGGCGGCTCAAGATCTCCTGTCTGCGGGCTCTCTCTATTCTTAAGATCCTTTCGAGAGTCTCGTGGGGCGCAGACAGGATGTCTTTAATTCGTATTTACCATTCCTTAATACGGTCGAAACTGGATTATGGATGTATCGTGTATGGCTCTGCTTGTCGTTCCGTTCTCCGGCCTTTGGACACTATTCACCATCAAGCACTGCGTCTTTGTTCGGGAGCATTTCAAACATCTCCAATTCCCAGCCTTTACGCTGACGCGAACGAACCATCGCTTGAATTCCGCCGTCTGCAGCTGTCTATTCAATTCTATCTGAAACTTAGATCTCTTCCAGACCATCCTTTATACGATGCAGTTTTTCATCCCCAGCATGCTCGTTTATTCGGGAACCGGCCCTCGTGCATTTCAACTTTCGGTCTTCGTATGGCGGCCGTAGCCCGTGATGTAGGGCTCGACTTGTCACTTGTTGGAGAGACCAGGGGCTTTGGGGATCCTCCATGGCACCCACTTGGTGTCATGGTTGATACCACCTTTACATCTTTCGATAAATCCTCAACCCCTGCGTCAGTGTACCAGCAGCTCTTCGCTGAGCACCGTGACCTCAATTCTGACTACACTCCCATTTTCACTGATGGCTCCAAGATGCATGGAGTTGTTGGATCCGCGGCTGTCTGTGTAGATGACGTGTCAGTAGCGTGGATCCCAGCTGAGGCCACGGTGTTTTCGGCGGAGATGTATGCTGTGTATCTTGCACTGCTTCATGTTCAGTCGGGCTCTCATCAACGGGCTGCGGTGTACACTGATTCTTTGAGTGTTGTACAGTCACTGTCATCGTTGGACTGCTGTGACCACCCTTTTCTTCTTACCGTACGAAGGCTTCTTTGTTCTTTGCTCGAGGCCGGTGTCCAGATACAATTTTGTTGGATTCCCGGGCATGTTGGAATCTCGGGTAACAAGTGTGCTGATGCGGCAGCTAGATCTGCTTCCTCTTTGGTCGTCACACCCTTGCCACTGTTTCACCGGGATTTCCGCTTTCTGGTTCGCGACCATATCAAGCGAACGTGGCAAGGTCTGTGGGACCAATAGGTGGAAAATAAACTGCATCGTATTAAACCTAATCTTGAAATTTGGAAATCCACATATTGTCGGAACCGTCGGGAGGAAGTGGTGCTTGCGTCTCCGCATTGGGCATTGTCGTTTCACTCACCGCTTTTTGCTGTGTGGCGACACTGCGCCGATGTGTGAGACGTGCAATTGCCGACTCACCGTCACTCATCTTCTGTGTAACTGTGTTCGTTTTCGTGATGTACGATTTCATTTCTTTCATTCTCATTTGTTGACCGAGGACGCCACTACACTGCAGCGGCTCCTCAATGACCACTGCAATACTGTTGCTGTTTTTTCATTTTTTAAACAAATTGACTATTTTAAACGTATCTAGATTTTAGCCCTATCATCATCCTCATTTCTCAGTTTTACTGAATCAGCTAGATTTTAATTATTGTATCATGTTTTTAATACTGTATGTTTCATTACCTTTTTAGCCCTTCCATCGTTCTCATTTTTTAGTTTTACATGATCAGTCAGATTTTTTAAGCTTTTTACCACGTTTTTATTACTGTTTGCTGTTTGCTTGTCTGTCTTGTCTCTGGCGCTCTTTGGCCAATCATGTCCCTTGCGCCATAAAAATCAAACAACCAACCAACCAACACCTGGGGAGGGTCCATTTTAGAAAGTAACAGAACTTTTTTTCTTTTTTTTTTTCCCCTGCTCTCTTCTTGAATGAATTGTGTGATATGAAAACACTGTTATGATGTTAAGAACCATTATAAGAGTTAAGTATTTTTCAGATTTGTGTATGCTAGATGTTCACAAAGAGCAAACTAAGGATTGGAAGCAAAGGGATGACTGTAGAAGTTGTTAAACACTTTTGTGTCACCCCTATGGCTGAGTGGTCAGAGGTGTAGGTTTCTGTCTAATCATTCAAGTTGGCCCTGGGATTGAGTCCTGGATGTGTCATGTTGTGTTTGTTCTATATTGCTGGTTATAGGAAAGGAAGGGTTCTTAATCTCTGAAGCACACAACAACAAAATTCTATGAGTGTCAGAAAAATAAACTTTTTAAATTACCTACTTTTTGGCATAGTTCTGTATCAATCAATAATGTCATTTACCTGTAATGATTTCTTACTAGCACCCATGGTTATGGAGCATTTTCTAAATCATAAGCTTTCATTTTTCTACACTCTGTATTACATAAAACAAATTTAAATTATTTAAGTTTATAGCTTCCACAATGAGTTCTTATAAATCTTGCATCCTGCTCCAGTAGAAAAACTGTAAAAATGCATGTATCATGAAACTTTCTAAGAAGCTGTTTTAAGTCTCTAGAGATAGCCCCAAATGGCAGTAATTTTTTGTGATCTACTTGAAGCTTAAAAAAACTCTAAAGTTTAAGAGGTCACTGGTCCCATACTGCTTTGTTTAGCCTGTATTTGTGAGTGACCTTCATTCTTGCCTGTATGTATAAGTGTGACACAAAGTCAGAAATTATTTTCATACTCCTTTTTAAACTTTTTGTGTAACCTATTTATAAAGGATAGGATGTGCAGGAGTGAAAAATAACACTGTGAACTATTATTTTCAGTGATGCACCCAGGCTTTGCTTTTTTATAGTCTGCATGATTGGATATTTTCTGCTTAAAACTATTGATGTTGTACCATAGTAATTGCACAAAAGAGTAAAAGAACTGTAAAATGTAAATAATTCATTGGGAAGTAAGGATTTTCATAAATATAAATGTTCCCTAGAGTAGAAGTAGTTCTTTTACTAGTAATAAGGTACATGACAAGCCCAAAATCTATGTTGGGTAGTTTTTGCAACACTGGGTTTGTGGTGTTGCCTCGTGCTGTTCTTTGTCATTCTCCATAGTAAAATAAAAACTTTTAGAAATATTTGTTTACCTAGTAGACTGCCACCCAAATGTATGAAGAACATTTTTTTCTTCCATTTTCATTGGTATCGCCTCCTTGTTTTGTTCATTTCTATATAAAAATAATTTTCCCAAAGTTTCTTTGCTGTACCTTGAAATTTACTGGTGGCTCAAATGCCCTGTCCTATTTTTAAAAGATCTTACATTTGGATTGCAAGCTGTTAAACTTGAATTCTCCCACAGTGCAACAGATGGCACTGCTTGTCCAGACACAGTACTATTCTTTCATCTTTTTTAAGGCTTCCCTTTCGCATTCAGTTGAGCGGAAGCGCCTGTTAAGTTAACATTACTGTTCGCATTGTCAATCTAACGTTGTGTTCTTCAGTAAGTTCTTCAAAAGCCAAGTGAGCTGTAGTGTTTTATTATTTCTTGGAACAAATTAAATACAGTATCTGGTAAAAATGGCAGCTGCTACATGTGCTGATATTACTTAGGATACAATAAGTAAATGAAAGAAAAAAGTAAACATTTCATGAATCTTCTACCATATGTTAGCAGCATCACATGAGATGCTACAGTCTTTAGTTGTTGTTTAGCTTTTTTTCTAACAAGTACTACATGGTTTTTGTTTTTAAATTGAAAATTTGTAGTCTGTAGAAAGTGGGGAAGTGTGTGTATCACTGAAAATGAGCATGGCTCACAAAAGTGATAGGAAGGCATGCTGTGATATAATGTTCTATTTTCTGAGCTAAATCAGCAACAAAGGTTGTTGTAGTAATTTGTTTCTTTTTATATCAGTTAAGGTATAGATAGCACTTATACTGACCCTTGATCCTGATTAACCAAATCTATTAAATTATATGAGTTCCTGTTGTGATTATCTTGATTTTAGGAGATAAAATATTGTGCCATTTGTCGATAGAATATTGTGCCATTTGTCAATCAGAGCAACAGCCAATTGCTTCGGAGATGTTGGAGGAGGGAATAAGCTTCTCACTCCGCTCTCCAAAACTGATTGAGCTGGCCATGGCAGATGTTTAAGTTCGTCTTGGTGCTCTCCAAGCCAAGACTGAACAGTTCTAGCTGTGTGTGTGTGTGGGCACATTATCGTCTTGAAAAATGGCATCATTGTTGGGAAACAACATTTACACTGTAGGATGTACTTGATCACGCAGAATATACTCACTGGCAGTAACTCAACCATGTAGGGTAATGATGAGACCAGTTGAATACCAAGATATGGTTGCCATAATCATCACAGATCCACCCCACCCCATGTTTGACACTTGAAACCAGATATTCTTAATTGTATGCTTCCTTGGGGTTCTCCATACATAAACCCAACCTGCTGTTGGAAATAATGTAAATAAGGACTTGCCAGACCATATCACATGTTTCCAGTCATTAGCTTTCTAGGTTTTATGCTTATGACACCATCCTTTATGCATTGTAGCATTGGTTTCTGTGATTAAGGGCTTAGCAATTGCAGCCCTTCCATGGATGTTGGCTTTGTAAAGTTCTCTGCTGACTGTTTTTGTGGAAACGGGGTCTTTCTGGTGGATATTGAGTTCTGCTGTCACTTTTGCTGCACATTATCGTCTTATCGTCTTGAAAATTATCGTATTATCGGCTTGTTCTGTGTTGTTTGGGCACAATCCTTGTTAGGTCTTTGATGGTCCCTCTCATTCAATTTCTATTTTTGCCTACTAACTAGTCTTCTTTGCCGATGATGTCTTGCCATGCTTTGTGTTCGCAGTCATGACCGTGGAGACCTGCTCTTGAAACACGAAACAATTTGGCTGTTATGGTAACAGACGCTCGTGCTAAACATGCTCCCATGATTTATTCTCTTTGGAAGTCTGAATAAGTTGCTTATTTCACAGACCACCTTTACAAACCACTGCCGAACACAACTTGTTTTACACTGGCGTAAAACCTAAAGATTATGTACAAAGAAGAGGTACACAAAAGATAAGTACAACTTTTTTATTTTTAGTGTAGCCTATACAAATAATATTAAACCGTATAATCATGGTGTTCGCATTATTTTGCCCAACCCATGTGTTTCAATATTGATATGTCATCTGCATACCTTTTTCTCTTTCTTGTTTCCATTGGGCTATAAGTTCTACAATATATATTTTGAAACTGAGGTTATTGATTGTATTTTATACAATACTGTATTAACAATGTGAGTTTTTTGTTTCTTTTATTCCAGTTGTGGATGTGCTTTTCTAATATGTATTGTAGAGGATTTTTTTAGACTTTTCGTGGATATTCTTCTTCATTGATCATTCAAATTCTTTATATTTCTGCTATGTCTAAGAATTTGTTTTATCTTTAGAGTTTCTGTGGATGAATATCGCTGTAAGAAGCATGAATCCGCTAAGCTGGTTCATCAGAGTAAAGCAAAAGATAGGAAGGAGAAGGTGGAAAGGCATGAATTGGCTTTTTGGAAAGATAGGAAGACTTTCTGGAAGTACATGAGACTCAGGAAAAATAGGGGAAACAAAGTTATAAATTGTTTGAAGAATAGGGTTGGGGAAATGATACAGGAGCCCAATGAGTTAAGTGAAAAATGGGGTGAATATTTCTGTGAGTTATTAGATCAAAAAAGCAAAGGTGATTCTGAGGCAGAAGCAGATGATGTCACAGTGAAGGATGGAAGCACAGGAGGTATCTCAAGAGAAGAAGTATGTAAAGCTCTAAAATCTCTTCAGAATGGTAAGGATCCAGGAATTGATGGCATAACTGCCGAGATGTTGAAATATTATGGTAACTCTGTAATTGACTGGTTAACTGAAATTTGCCAGTTGTGCTGGGAGTTAGGAATGGTCCCTCAGGATTGGAAGGATGCTATCATTGTTCCCTTGTATAAGGGAAAAGGTGATTAGACTGACTGCAAAAACTATCGTGGTATTAGCCTAGTAAGTGTGCCAGGGAAAGTGTTTGGTAAGGTAGTTATTGAAGAAGTATGGGGTCTTACATCAGAGAAAGTGTGTGATGTTCAGAGTGGTTTGATGCCTGGTAAAGGCTGCAGTAACCAAATTTTTGCATTACACATGATGATTGAAAAGTATCTGGCTGTTAGTAAGGAAGTTTTTGCTGCCTTCATAGATTTAGAGAAAGCTTACGACCGAGTAAATAGGGCACTTCTGTGGAAGGTATTGAATGAATGTGGTGTTGCTGGGAATCTACTTAATAGTGTAAAAGCCATGTATGCTGGCAGTAGAGCTTGTGTACAAGTGAATGGTGTTTTATCAAAATGGTTCTCTATTGTTGCAGGAGTCAGACAAGGTTGTGTAATGTCACCATGGCTGTTTAATATATTTATGGACACGTGCATGCGTGATGCCAAAATAGATAATACTGTTAATTTTAATCAAGTAGAATACGCCTAAATCAATAACAGTAAATGGTTGAATTCCGTTTTGTTGGCATAGGGTACAAACTACATCTTAAGCAAGCTTTCGCCACTCACGGGTGGCTTCTTCAGGCAAGGCTAAATATAAACACTAAATTGGAAATATATAAACAGTTCCAGAAGTTTTCAAAATTTAAACAAGAGTAAAATAAAACTGCTTAAACAATGACATTGTCACGCGCATGTGATACGTGATGCATGATTTAGCATTTCGTGATGCCCAGGATCGATTGCCAGACATAAGGTAACTCTATGGAGGTGTCTACTGCATACGCCGGGGTTAGACAGGATTTCTACTGTCTCTCTATAGGCTGTGGCTTTAACCGTAGTGTATGGGCCACTTTTCGGATATCCTGCCACCTAGGTATGGCTGCATGGTTTTTGATCTCTCTCACTAGTGCCGTTGTGAGTTTTCCGTACATTTCGTCGCGTTTGTGCTCCTGGAGTCATACTTTGAGCGAGCATTTTGTCAAGCCGATGTACTCCTTAGTTGAGTCTCCAGGATACTCAAGAGGGAGTGCGTATACTCCAGCATCCTGAAAATTAGCGCTACTTCGCTTTTCAAGTGGGAGGTATGAGGCAATAATTTTTGGAGCCTTGATGCCTGTGTCAAGCCCAAGTTTTTGGAGGGAGTTTTTAAGAAAAATATGAGGAACCTAGGATTTATGGGTACATTCCAATGTACCAGAGAAATGGTTTACTTCTCTGCGCATTAGAGTTGGTGATGGTTGATTCTGCCCTGTTGATGATGCTGTCCACTTGGTGGCTGTCAAACCCAGCTGTAGATGCTAACGTTTGCAAATCATTGATCTTCTTCAATCGGGCTGAGGTGTTTGAGGAGATGGCGATTGCATGCCTGGCTATGTGTCTTATTAGGGCCAGCTTTCAGGTATTTGGGCAAAATGAATTTGGCGTGATTATGTGATTATAGACTCTGGACACCTCGCAACGCAGGTCTATTACAAACCCACGTATGTGCCGAATGTAATCACTCCAGATTCATTTTGCCCAAATACCCAAAAGCTGGCCCTAATAAGACACAGAGCCAGGCGTGTGATCGCCCTCTCGTCGAACACCCCAGCCCGATTGAAGGAGATCAACGATTTGCGAACGTTAGCGTCTACAGCTGGATTTGACAGCAACCAAGTGGACAGCATCATCAACAGGGCAGAATCAACCCTCACCAACTCTAATATGCACAGAAAAAAACCACTTTGGTTTATTGGAACATGCCCATACATCCTAGGTTTGTCATATCTTTTAAAAAACTCCCTCCAAAAACTCCGGTTTGACATAGGCATCAAGGCTCCAAAAACGATTGCCTCATACCTTAAACTCGAAAATGAAGTAGCACTGATCTTCAGGACGCTGGAGTATATGCAATCCCTCTTGAGTATCCTGACAGCTCAAATAAGGTGTACATTGGCATGACAAAACGCTCGCTCAAAGTATGACTCAAGGAGCACAAACGTGACATACTGTATGGAAAACTAATAACGGCACTAGCGAGAGAGATCAAAAACCATGCAGCCACACCTAGGCGGCAGGATATCCGAAAAGTGGTCCCATACACAACAGTTAAAGCCACAGCCTATAGAGAGACAGTAGAAATCCTGTCTAATCCCGAAATCTGCAATGTAGACACCTCCATAGAGTTACCTTATGTCTGGCAATCAATCCTGGGCATCACGTATAACATGCGCGTGACAATGTCATTATTTAAGCAGTTTTATTTTAATCTCGTTTAAATTTTGAAAACTTCTGGAACTGTTTATATATTTCCAATTTAGTGTTTATGCACTGCTGGCCACGCAAAATACAACACCAAGAAGGACACGAGATAGCAAAGCCAGATTTACTGGACGCATAACAACAGATACAAATATGAAACGATTGAGCTTACAGGCCCGTGCGACTTGCAGAACACGCAGATATCAATAGTTCGTGTGGCCCCCATGGCTGGCAATAACGGCCGCTACATGCCACGGCATCGAACGAAAGAGGCTTTGGATGTGGGCTTGGAGTATGTCGGTCCAGGCTGCTTTCACACGTTGCCACAGTTCATCAGGCATAGCCATGGGTGGTGCTTGCTGGGCCACTCGGTTGGCGATCAGCGACCAGACATGTTCAATGGGTGACATATCGGAAGAACAGGCGGGCCACGGCAGCAGTGATACCTCGTGGGCCGTTAAGAATTATTGCACGATGCGTGCCACGTGCGGGTGCGCATTGTCCTGTTGAAACATGGCCACTGGCAGGTCCTGCAAGTAAGGGAGGACTACAGGCTTCAAAGCGTCGGAGATGTAGCAGTGGCTGTTGAGTGTACCGGCGATGCGTACCAGAGAGGTGCGGGTGTCATATCCAATTGCGCCCCAAACCATAACGCCAGGCGAGGGACTGGTATGGCGATGCATAATGCAGGCGTCATATAGTCTCTTGCCGCGGTGCCGCCATGCGCGGATCCGACCATCGTTGTTTTGCAGGCAGAAGCGGGATTCGTCGGAGAAGACAATGTCGTGCCATTCTGTAGTCCAGGTGCGGCGTTCGACGGCCCACTGCCGCCGCACACGCCGGTGGTGTAACGTCAGTGGTAATCGAAGCAATGGGCGCCGTGCGACAAGTCCCTGCTCCTGCAGACGACGTCGAATGGTACGTGCTGACACAGGTTGTTGCGCAACACACCCTAATTCCTGCGCTAGCGTTGGTGATGTGGCGGTGCGAGCCGTCAATGCCCGCCAGTCCTCTCGATCAGTGGTGTGCTGCGGCTGCGGCAATCGCTCACGTCGATCCGTCCATCCCTCCTGCACCCATCGAATCCATACTCGCCTCACTGTGGCTGGATGTCGTCCTACACGGGCGCCGATGTCTCGCTCCGATAAACCGCTGTCGCGATAAGCCACTATTCATCCTCTGTCGAACTACGAAACGTGCTGGAATGACTGCTGTATTCTGCGACGAGGTATCAGGAAGCTTCCCATGCACAGGTCTGGCAGCACAACACATTTCCACTACTTACACCCCGCCTTCTGTGCACCCTTCTTACAGTGCTTCTCGGTGGCGTGCCGGACGCACATGATTTGCATATGCCCTGCAATGCTAATTGTTTGCATGTCCTCTCGTGGGCGACGCATGCTGCAAATTTCAGACCAATGGGATGCTTCCTTCTTGGTGTTGCATTTTGGGTGGCCAGCAGTGTATTTATTTAGCCTTGCCTGAAGAAGCCACCCGTGAGTGGTGAAAGCTTGCTTTTACGATGTAGTTTGTACCCTTCGCCAATAAAACAGCATTCAACCATTTACTGTTATAGATAATACTGGTTTATGTCTTGGTGATATCCGTGTGTGCAGATTGCTGTATGCTGATGACACTGTCCTGTTGGCAGAGAGCAAAAGTAAGTTGCAGAGTATTTTGTCTCGGATGTATGAAGTTTGCATGAAATTCAAACTGAGTATAAATAAGGGAAAAACCAAAGTTATGGTTTTTGAGAAAGGAACTGGTAGCACTGAATGTAATGTAAGTCTAAATGGCACCATGATTGACCAGGTGAGTGACTTTGTGTATTTAGGAAGCATGTTTGACAGTGAGAACAAATGGGATGGTGAAATTATTAGGCGAGTGAATTCTTCATTAAAAGTCATGGCTGCTCGGGGCGATTTTCACCAGAATGATGGGTTCTCAAGAGAGTCCTGCATGGTTGTGTATGAAAGTTTAATTGTTCCTACTTTGATGAATGGTAGTGAAACCTGGGTACTACAGAAGAAGTATAGAAGTTGTTTGTGTGCTGGAGAAATGTGGTACTTATGGGGAAGGGAAGACATGTTCTGATTGTGTGAGGAAGGAAGATGTGTTGCAGTTGTGTGATGTGAAGCAAAATGTTGTTAGCAGGGTGGAGACCAATATGCTTCGGTGGTTTGGTCATGTTGAAAGAATGAGTGATGAGATGCTTACTAGAATTTTTTTAGCCCAAGTAGCATGAAGGAAAAGCAGAGGAAGGCCAAGAAAGTCATGGGGGGATCAGATTCAGAAGTGTCTGCATGAGAAAAAGATTATGAGTATGAAGTGTAGAAATCTTTTGTACGGCGTGTGATGGATGTCAGTGAAGCCCGAGCTGTAATGTCAAGATTGCTGTAAATGGAGAAGTTTGATACGGCAACAGTAAGTAAAAATTATATGGTAGTTTGTATTTCTTTTTGGAGCTAACCTCTGAATCTCAGAGAACAGCTTAGTGATATGCATGTATGCATGGAGGAAGAATTTTCCCCGATGCGAAGGTTCATCGCTTAACACGCCAAGCAGAGGAGAGAGAAAACCTGTTTGGGCAAAGGAGAGAACGAACCTGATTGGACAGAAAGCATTCCCTGTGGGGAATCGGTAGAAGGACAATCAGTCTACGCCCAGACACAGTGAAAGAAGTTTTGATCTAGGGGAAAATTTATTGTGTCAAAAATTCATTCATATGGCAAACTGTAAACATAAAGCTTTCTGCAATGAAGATAAAGTGAGCATTATTAGAAAAATACAGAATGGAAATTGTCAAGCTGATATCTGTCGGGAATACAATTTATCTAAATCTACAGTTGGTACCATGTGGAAAAATCGAGACTCAATGATTTCTGCTCATGAGAAAAATTTGGATGCGAGGAAAAAGTTGAGAAAGGCCGAGCATAAGGCTGTTGAAGAAGCATTGCTGAAATGGTTCACCATTCAAAGAAGCCGCAATCTGCCAGTATCTGGACAAATGCTTCAGACAAAGGCTGGTCAATTTGCCAAACAATTCGGAGAGACTGCCTTTATGTGCTCAAATGGCTGGTTGGACAGGTTAAGAAGCTGAACAACATTTCTTCAGGAAAAATTGTTGGAGAATCAGGGAGTGGTTCAACATATGATGTCGAGACGTGGAAAAAAAATGTTTGGGATGATGTCTCTTGTCAATACAATAAAAAAGACATTTTCAACGCCAATAAAGCTAGGCTGTTTTACAAGATGACGCCAAACCAAACTTTCAAATTTAAAGGCGAAAAGTGCACTGGAGGAAAATTGTCGAAAATGTAAATCACAGTTCTTGTGTGTGGCAACATGAATGGAACTGAATGTCGTAGGCTTCTGGTGTATGGAAATTCTCAAAAGCCAAGATACTTAAAAAATGTTAAAAAGTCTTCCCGTTTCGTATAAAACCAACCATAAGGCATGGATGACGTCGGAACTGTTTCAAGAAGAGCTACGAAAGTGGGATGAAGAACTTTCAGCCAAAAAGCAAAATTTTCTACTTTTGATAGACAACTGTACTACACACACAGATGTCAAAAACTTACAATGGATTAAGATTGTTTTCCTGGCCCTGAATGCAACCTCTACCATTCAGCCTATGGACCAAGGAGTGATCAGGAGCTTGAAGTGTCATGACGAAAAGCAGCTCATTTTACGTATTTTGGAGGGGTACGACAAAGATGCACTAGATTGTAATGTTTCCCTTCTTAATGCAATGCTAATGCTAGAAAAATTTTGGTGACTTGTTACAGAATTCACCATTAAAAATTGTTTTCAGCATGCTGGTCTAGCAAAGGGTATTGAAGAGGAAAATGATGAAGACGAGGATTTGCCTATCACGAAGCGAGTAGAAAAACATGACGTTTCAACATTTTCAGAATGTGACATTGGGCTTTACCAAACATGTGATAATGATGATGTTGCATGCGAAGATCCGAGTGATGAAGATATTTTGACAGAAATTAAATTGAAAAATGCTGACACCGAAGATTCTTCATCTGATGTTGATGAAGAAGTTGAAGAAATGCAACACTTGGAAAGCGAACTCCCCACCATTGCGGAGGCCAAAGCAGTGAGGCATGTCATTAATAAGTTTTTATCCACACAAACTGTAGAACCGACAGTGATGGAGTCATTTAAATTTTTGGACAAAAATATGGATAAAATTTTCCTGCAATCTGCATCACGCCAGCAGAAGATTACAGATTATTTTTTGTACTCAGACGTTAAGTAAAATTTCAAGGTAAATTCACCAATATTTTTCTTTATTCATTTTTAGTCAATTTATATTTTTATGCATAAAATGATCATTCATAATTGTAAATGCGTATTTTACAGGAAGATATGTATTTTAAGGGAAGGGTCTGAACCATGACGTTTATGCTAAGTTTGTAATTTATCGTGTATGTACTGCATTATCGTTTGGTGAAAAGACATTTAATGACTACACATAATAATCAGTATAATTAACCCGTAATATGATTTTTTTTCAGATTGGAATTACTGTTATTAACGTCTCTTGGTAGGTGTGACAATGCTAATCAGTTTTTTACGATTTTTTGTGAGATCATCTATTTTTCTAATCGGATCGGATATTGCAAACCAAAAATTCGGTCCCTTGACGTTCGTTATAGCCGAGTTTGATTGTATTTGCTTTTGTATGGTACATATTATTGGCTACTATTTCTAGTGTAGTACATTATGTGTTATGCATCCACCCTGCTGAAAACATTTGTTGTTCTTTTTGTTTCTGGAGAAGGGAGGCAAGTGAAACTATGAAAAACATGTATAAGTGTGTCACAGAGGAAAACTGAAGTTTCCCAGTAATTTACAAATACTTATTTAGGTAAATTTATATGAATATACAGCTTTCACATGTATTAGGGAAATGTTTTCCTTGCAATGAAATGCTAAGGGTTTTTAGTTTTGTATTAGGTACTATTATAAGCAGTGGTTATTACATTATTTTGCATAATTTCAGAAATTTGTAACCATTAATCTATCAATGATAAAGCTTCAATTGGGAATTTTATATTCTGGAGGCATCTACTTGTAACAGGGTTCACACGGCCTGTGGAATCCCGAGAAAGTCCTGGAATTTGATTTCCCTTTTACCCAGGATTGGAAAATTCTTGATTTTTCATATTTTTATGAAACGTCCTGGAATAGTACTGGAATTTTTTCTTGCAATTAAAAGGAAATAGGTTAAAATATTTGGATTGATTTCATCAATTTGTTCTAGCTCCTTGCAGCATTTTCTTGCAATTACATCACTTACTTTATGCGGAGATGTGATATCAATTCTTTCATCTCATGTGACAGTGTAGTGCTAGAAGTTCAAGTGCTATATTTCTTGCGACATTGGTTTGTGTTATAGTGGATATGTGCAGTTGGCGTCTAGCATGAGCTTTGCTCACTAAAGGAGATTGATATCTGTCCTTTTTGTCACCAATATGCATGGAAATAAATGACTATGGAATAGAGATTATTCAGTGCCATGGCAAAATAGTTTTGTATTATTATAATTATAAGCTAAGTTCCAGATTGCTTAATATAAGTTTTATACAGAACAATTTTTATATGGGGAAAGTTTGCCACCTCATTGAAGATGTTACACAAACAAACAAACGAACAGTTCGTGACTGCAGAACCCATAAGACTTCATAAGAGTTCTAAATGCTTAGTAAATTTTACTCCAATTTTCAAAATATAAAACAAAGCACTGTGATTCTAGCAAAAATTTAAGCTCCTGCATTTTTTTTGATGAACTCCTGGAAAAGTCTGGAACTTATTTTCTGTAAATGTGTATGAACCCTGTTTTAAAAGCATCATTGCTATAAAAAAATCAAGGCATGAAATTGCCTGTATGTCTTTTGGTTCAAAGTGCCTTCCATAAAAATGACATTAGTATTATTTCATTTTTACATGCACAGATTTTGCCATAATAAGTTTGTGTCTGTGTGTGAGAGAGAGAGAGATGGATGTTCTTCATTTTCACATTATTGTGATGTATATTCATTTGTTCAGTGTTGCATCAATATGAAAAATGGCATATATGTGTATACATATTAAATCTGTTGCAGTCATGAATCTGCATTATGCAGTCTTAAAGTTATAATGTAAAACAGTTACTTGCCTGTTGTTGAACTTTTGATTAATTTAATAACACCCTTCAAATTCATCAATTCAAAGACTTTTTATTTTGTATAGAAATGTTCTCCTCTCAATAAAAAAAAAAAAAATGCTTGCAAGAAATGTGATTAGAAAAGGAAACCACTATAATAGCAAGGTGCAAAGTTACTATTTCATTTCTAGCTCATTATTGAAGTCCTTTTTTTCTTTTAGGTGAGCCACGGAGGAGAAGTTTGTCTAACATCCTTTTTGGTCGTGGCAGCTTCCTGAAAGGAAAAGAAAGGAGCACGCTGAAGGGGCCATCTTTAGAGTCTATTTCAGATGGCCAAGGATATAGGTAAAAATAATTCATTTATGTTTTGACTGTTCTAAATTTTTACTGTTCAGCTAACTAATGTGCATAAATTTTAAAGATGGAACATGGAGTTTTATTGATACATTTACCGTTATACGCATTTTCATTTTACAACAATTATTAGGGAGGAAAGTTCTTCACTCACCTCTATAACTTCAAAGTATTTAATGTAACATACTTTAATCTACTGGATAAGTACATAGATTTGGAGCTATTAGTTCTTTTTCTGAAGCATGACTATCTCACTTCTTAGTGAGGTTGCTGCTACATATCCTTCATCTTTATTTTTTTCTGTCTTGTTTTAAAATGGTCTTCACTTTCTTTGCCATACTACAGTTGCCACAGACCTTCCATCTCACATTAGGTCTCCATCTGGTTTGTTTTCCAATAATCTCCATGCCCATAACTCTGCTTCTCATACATTCCATGTCCCTTCTCACAGTTCAATCCTTTCTGTATTACACCCTTTTTTGTAGCCTCTGTCTGCTTTTATCCTCACATTTCTGATCCTGTCCCTTCTGGTGACACCACACATCCATCAGAATTTTGTAAGTGTATGAAAGTTAAATGATAATAACCCTTAAGACTAAAAATAAATAATCAAGTTTTGGAAGAAAAAAATGTAATTAATAATTCGTATAGTAAAAACCTGCCATATGCAGTTGAACATACATCTCCGTAAAAAAATAATACACCTAACCAATTGTGTATAACAAATTGAGATTACTACAGGTAAGCATTTATGTTCTGATCATAAATATTTCCAATGTTGATCCAATAGTTATCTTATACCTGCATTTAAACTTTTGTTTCAAGCATGTTATCACTAAAGCCTCAGAACTGTATTGCATTGGTCTTAAAAAGACTAGAAAATCTGGTTTTTCAGCCTCATTGCCATCTATGTATCCTTAATAATTGCTGGCATTTTTCTCCAGTATTCTATCTTCATTTCATTCTAGTATTAAATTCCCCATAATATTGGAGGAAAATGCCAGCAATTATTAAGGATAGAAAGATGACAATAAGGCTGAAAAACCAAATTTTCAAGTCTGTTGTAAGACTGCCAATGCAATACAGTTCTGAGACTTTAGTGGTGATATACTTGGAAAAAATCTAAATGTGATTAGAAAGAGTTCGATGATGAAATAAAATAAAGTAGGAAAGAGGGTGAAATGGTGTAGAAGGATTGTCCTCACATTAGTCAGACATTTTTCAAAATATGATGGAAATGACATTGGAAATCGATTGTTAGTTAATGTTCAAAAAGATATAGTTACACACATACTGAAGTGCCAAAAAATCTGGAATACCTGTATAATACTGTGTTGGTCCTCCTCGCGATTGGATAACAGTAGCAACACAACGGGGCATGAACTCCACGAGCTCTCTGTAGTGCTGTAGAGACAGTGTGCACCATGCTTTCTAAAGAGCATTCCACAGTTCTGTAATATTTTCACTGGTGGAGGATTCCTAGCATTAGCGGCACATTGAACAGCATCCCAAATGTGTTTAATGGCATTTACATCCACATTGAATAAGCATCCCGAATGTGTTCAATGGCATTTACATCCACGTTGAACCAGCATCCCAAATGTGTTCAATAACGTTTAAACCCGGCAAACAAGGAGACTGAGTCAGAATGTCAAACTCCGTGGAATGTTTCTCCAGCCATAATCAGGAGACTGTGGGCATGTGCATTGATGCATTGAAAGAGGTTGCACCTGTTGGAGTGATTGTATGGCATGAACAGGCTGCAAGTGTTCCCCAAGGATGGTTGCGTAGCCTCCACCAGTCAGAGCAGTCTGCAGATGCATGAGGGGTTATAATGAGTGCCAGCTAAAAACACCACACACCATAGCAGAGCCACTGCTGGCCTGCACTCTTCCTTGTAGGGTTGTCTCCACATTCAGTGTCGGCCTTCTGCCCAAAACAGTTGGTACCACAATTCATTTATCCATGCTACACGTTTTCAGCCATGTAGCGTCCAATGGCAGTGTTTCCAAGCCCAGGCGAAGGGCACAGCCTTGTGTCGTTTAATCGGCAATGCCACCTGGATGGGCCATCGGCAACACAGGGAATGTTGCACTGTCAGAACGCTGATGCGACTACTGGCCTTAGCATGGAATTGCTCTATGATTTGCAGCAATGTTGCATGGTTTAGAACTCAGGCTTCACGCGGCGTGTTTTGCTCGTTTTATATGTTTATGTGTTATTGTCACGTGAAGCCTGAGTTTTAAACCATGTTACAAGTCAACACAACTTTCAGGCAATCGGTTATCAACTGGAATCAGGACAGAGCATGTTTCCGTAATCGGCGCGTACATGTGGCAAAACTCCTTTGTTAACTATCGTTTCTGTTGAACTGCAAGTCTTCAGTGGTCTTCTCTCAAGTTTTTCAAGTATGTAAACCTATCTTTTCTGGACGCTGTTCTAAAATCCTCCAAGAAACCAAGGAAAAATTGCTCCGAGCCGCAATCTGCGACCTCCGCGGAAACATCACTAAAAACTAACTCCTTTGCTATTCCGAATACCAAGCTCTAAGTTTCCAAACCCATTCATCTTTGCTAGATATCTTTATGATACGCATCTCCGAAATTGTCGCTACAGTGACTGAAAATGAAACGGCAAAATACTGTAAGAAATTTCAGTTTCTACTCAACAAACAGTGTCCCGCCAACCCTTCTCCTGTCACCGCTGCAAGTCTGTCATCCCTCCCCCTTCGTGAATCTCTTGGAGGCTTTACTTCCTCCAAAACTGGAAGCCTTCCTCTCACTTGGACCAAAATTCACTCCTGAAACTAATCTAAATCTAAAAGCCACAATCTCCATGTTAGAAGCAGCAGTTCACCGTAAGCTCAACCAATCCTCCATGCCAAGACAGCACTCTATCTTGCAAAAGTGGAAAATAAACCCCTGCAGTATTCTTCCTCATTCCTCAAAGAAATCAGCAATCTAATGAATGAAAAGAATCTTGCAATCTGTAAAGCTGATAAAACTGGCTGCCCTGTCATCACTGCAAAACTGTTCTCCATGAAAAAGCTGAATCATTCCTCTCAACTTCAAATTGCAAGGTTCTAAAATCTGATACCACCCCCAAACTTAAAACTGCAGGTGACTCAACAAGAAACCCACTCTAAAGACCTTTCTTGGAGATTTTACACCACCACCATATTTCCGAACTCTACACTTATTCTTCCAGATTAAACTTCATAAAACTGGTTTCCCTCTTCAACCACTCGTGAAATATACTTTCTCTCCCACCCGTAACCTTGAAGGGAGGATTGTGGGAAAATGTAGACATCTCACCTCCAGCCATCCTTTGTCAATTTCCTCCACTAAAGAGTTCATTAGAAAACTCCCTCCCAGCTTTGAACCCTCTGACAAAATGTTCACTCTGGATGTAGTCTCTTTCTTCCCTTCAGTCCCTCGTTTCCACTCTCATATGCTGCTAGTACAATTGCTAAAAGAAAACCAATCACTCTCTGGCCCACTAACAAAAGACCTGTAGGACTGCCTTCGAACTCTGAGATATCTTAATTGTTTCAAGTTCAACAACAAATACTACTGTCAGCAAGGACTTCCGATGGGTTTACCTCTCTCTCCACTTCTGGCTGAAGTTTTCATGCAACATATCGAAAAAAAGATAGTCATGGAACACAATCTACAACCTTCCATTTGGCTTCGATATGTTGATGATATTTTTGTAATTTGGCCACACAATAGAACTGACCATGAATCTTTTCTTGAAAAGATTTCCCTAAAGTTCCCATCAATAAAATTCACCATCAATAAAGAATCACAGCAAGGCATTGACTTTTTGGATGTCCAGCTGGCAAGGCAAGGGAATCATCTCGACAGATCTGTCTACAGAAAACCCTCTGCAATAGCCAGCATAATCCCATTTTCATCCCACTCCCCAACTGCTCACAAATTTGCAGCCTTTAAAACTTATGTCAATCGTGCCAGAATTGTCTGCAACACTGAATCTTCCTTCAATGAAGAAATTGACACCATAAAGAAAATTGCCAAAGCCCATCAGTTCCCATTTTCTACAATTCAAAAATTCCTCCAATACTTGACATAGAAAAACAGACAGTGCTCATAGTATTTTTTGTACATAATTTTGTAATGTGTCCAATAATTATCAGACATTCTGTACTTTCCTGGCCCTCTAATTTCCCAGACTTAAACCCAATTGAGCATCTGCGGGACCACCTTGATCGTGTTGTTCGCTGTATTGATCCTGCACCACGCACCCTCCAGCAGCTGTCAGATGCACTGCAGTCAGCATGGCTCCCATACCTGTGAACACCTTCCAGCACTTTATTGAGTCACTCCCAGCCCGTCTAGCTGCTGTCCGCGCAGCACATGATGGTTACTCTGGATATTAGCTGGTGGTGACAATAATGTGACTCAACCGTGTATATATATGTACAGGGGCCCAAAATTACACTAATCCATGACGAGTGATGCTACAAGACAAGCATTTTTTAAATTCCCAATCAAGTTGAACCCACTGGTTTAATTTAAAAAAAAAAAGAAAAAAATCCTGTTTTTCTTGCGTAATATGCACCAGAACAAGAACATAATTAGTCATTATATATGACTAATTATGCTCTTGTTCTGCAGTTTTGAGGATAGATTAGTGTGCGTCTTGTTTTTATCCTTTAAGTGGCCAAAGTATGTGAACCAGATAGTGCCCAAATTTTCTGCACTTTCCAAACAGAAATGTTCAAAGTGGCTGGGTTTTATGCAAACTACGGCAAAACAATTTTTTTCCCCACCTATTTTAGCAGTATGGACTACAAACCTGTCATTCATGAGAAAATATCCCTTCTAGTCCTGTATTCTCTGCTCCATGACCCAAGGCATGATGGGGAAGGGAGATCACTTTGATGAGGATCGTTTGAACCATCTTATCTACTTGGATCTGCGGCAAACCACACACGAATTGGCCACTGAGATGGACTGTGATCAGGCCACAGTGATGCAACACCGGGAAAGGGCCAAAAATTGTGGTTTTAGGTGCCTCACACTCTCACCAAGGACAATAAGAATCAGGGTGTTGCCATATGTGGTTCCTTGCTCGCCCGTTATCGCGAATGTTCTCAGCAACACAAACCCTTTCTGTCACGTGTTGTTACTGGAGATGAAAAGTGGTGCCTGTACGTGAATTTCAGGTATTGAAGGGGACGGTTACACACCCAAACAAGACGCCCACACCATGTCCAAAACATGACCTTCATCCTGCGAAGATCATGTTGTATGTCTGGTTGGACATGGAAGGCATTATTCACTGGGAAATGCTGCCAAGGAATCAGACCATCAACGCTGCACTCTATTGTGAGCAACTCCTCCATGTGGGGGAGCAATTCAGCAGAAGTGGCCACATCAGTGCCATGGTGTCCTTCTCCAACATGATAACTCATGTCGATGATGAGCAAAACACGTAACAATAATAACAAATAACTTGATCATGCTAGTTACGTTACATGAAAAAACTTTTAAAAGAAAGTTCGTAAGTTGGGAGCTTTCGACCTTATCTTAGGTCTTTATCACGCCAATGGAGGACTAAGATTGTTGAACATAAAAAAGATGTTTTGAAAGCCAATCCTAATACAGCCTTGTCTATTTTGACAATGGAAGACACATCTGCAGTTCCCCGCTGGAACGAAGCAAAACGAATTGCTTCTTTTAACAATCGTTTTGCCCTCCGTTACCGTGAAAGCCTGGAAATTTTTTTCAACTCAATGACTTGCAATTCCGAATCTCCTCTCTAAATTCCGATGATCTGGAGATCAATTCTAAGTTTTGGCAACAAAAATAGAAAAAAATTAAAGTGTAGGATTTGGCAACAATCTTAGTCCTCCATTGGCGTGAAGACCTAAGATAAGGTCAAAAGCTCCCAACTTACAAACTTTCTTATTAAAGTTTTTCGTGTAACATAACTAGCGTGATCAAGTTACCTTCATTTATGATAACTCATGCCCTCACAGTGCAAACATGACCAAAATGGCCATTCAGGACATGAAATGAGAGATCCTTCTACATCCGGCCTATTCCCCATATGTTACCCCTTCAGACTATCGCCTGTTCCGATCTCTGTCGTATGCACTCCGTGGCAGAACGTTCAACAATGATGTTGTTCTCCAGAATTTCCTTCATGATTTCTTCACAGCAAAGCCTGCACATTTTTTCAAGAATGGCATTGCAGACCTATCAAGACAATGTGACACCATTGTAAACATTGGGGGGCAGTACATAGTTGATTGATTCCGTTTTCCCTTCTGATGCAATACATTCCTGTAGTGCGGTGAAAAAAACGGCATGAACTTATGCATCAACCCAATATACAGGGTGCATAGGAAAGTCCCTTTAGCCTGAAATAACTTGTGAATGGAGAGAGGTACAGTTATGCAAGTGAGATAACGGTATAGTAAAGTGACTACGCCAGACCGAATGCAACCGATAGCAGTACCTGTAGAGGCAAAATGCGGAAGTAAGCCATTGCAAATCAAAAACAAAAAGAGATAGAGCAAAATTTCCAATTACAAAGTTGTAGAGCATCAATTAATTAGTACAAAACGACATTTGTTCCACATGGATAAGATAAATTGTTGTCTGAATACCGTAAAATGTCCGAAATCGATGCACAACCTTTTGTGTGAACATTTGAAGGGAATAGGCATAGATATGAGCAAATACACACAATTTATTGCATAAATGCGTACTTATGTCAATACAGTTTGATGACATCAGACAAAACAAAAACGGCAAGCTGGCGCACAGTGATAAAAAGTTAGTGTCGAGTATTTTCAAAGAGTTCGCCATTGCCCACGATACACATTTGTATTCGTGAAAGTAACTCTACATGCACATTCCTCAGCATGGAAGGTGTCACACTATTGCAAGCATCTGTAACATGACGACGTAGATCCAGCAGACTTGTAGGCGCTGTTGCATATACCTGATTTTTTACATAACACCAGAGAAAGAAATCCAACAGAGTGAGGTCCGGCGATCATGGAGGCCATTCAACAACACCACCATACCCGATGATTCATTGCCCAAAATAATTTCTGACAAAGCGTCGCACTGCTGCTGGCTGGTGTGCAGGGGCACCGTCATGTTGGAACCACAAGAAACGTAATGCGGACAGGGAAATGTCATCTAAAACGTCAGGTATGATATCCTGTAATACTCGTAGTTGGAGGTATCTCTGTCCGTTGGCATTCGCCATAAATAAGCACCGTCTTGCAATATTGGGAGTGAGTGAAGCTCGCCATTCTCACACAGCGTACGTAGACCTAACTTCTGATCAGGGTACATCCTGCTACTGGTTTTTATATCGTAGATACGGTACAACGTCACAATCTGCATTTGCATACGTCTACATTTGCGAAATGTGAATATGCAAATTGAAATCGGTGCGCATCAATTTTGGACATTTTAGGGTATTCAGGCGACAATTTATCTTATCCGTGTGAAACAAATGTTGTTTTATACTAATTAATTGATGCTCTAAAACTTTGTAATTGGAAATTTTGCTCTATCTCTTTTCATTTTCGATTTGCAATGGCTTACTATACCATTATCTCACTAGCATAACTGTACCTCTCTTCGTTCGCTAGTTATTTCAGACTAAAGGGACTTTCCTATGCACCATGTATGTACTAAATATGTTTTTTGGTAAGTCCATTATTCTTCACATCTTCTGAGTTCTTTTGTATTTTCAGATATTTCTGGCCACTATCGTATAGATTTTTATCAAAGCCTATTCTCAATGATTAGAAATTGGATCAAAAGTTTTGTTCACTACTCCAAAGATATGAAGAAGCTCTTCATGTTAAAATAGAATGGAAAGCTTTTCATGTTAAAATAGAATTGAAGTATATTAATCTGAGTAAAGCCTGTGAGTAAGTGTTTTTAATCAGATTGCAATACAGAATCGGGCTTAGTTCACTCTCCACCATATAACATCTCAGTTACTTGGAGCTTCATAGTAGTCCTGGCTGGGGTGTAATGGTAGCATGCTCAAACAGAAACCTGGAGATGTGGGTTCAATTCCTGTTCCAGGATGCAATTTTCAAGTGAAATGTAACATTACAAACAATGAACTAAAAGCCGTTCAGTGCTGCAATCTGATTGCTGAAAGTAGTGTACTTAATATTTCAGTCATGCATGTTCTTTTTTTTTTTTTTTTTTTTTTTTTCCTGCCTTTCTGAGTTTGAAACTATCAGTTCTCAAACACTTTTTTGGCAGTCTCTTGTAGGAAAGCAAAATGCAGCTTCATTGTTTCACAGTTTGTGTCACTTGTTATATAATCTGATTTCTTTTTAGGTATTTCAGCAAGCCTACACCTGACGCTTTGGAAGGTGAAATGGAATCTGTAAAGACCAGAAATGCCATACTTTGTGCTGTGGTTCTAGAGGAATTTCTTAAGGAACTTGCAGCAATTGCTCAAGAGCATTCCATCATTGAATTGGATCCTGATTTTTGGGATGGCCGTTGGCAGCTCTGGGATTCATGAAATATATATATATGAACATGTAATTAACATGGTAATGTTATGGACTACATGATGTGAAGCAAATGTTAAAATTACTTTGTAAGTAAAGAACGATTGTATTTAATCTGGCATATGATCTCTAACAGTATTTGAAGCAAAAGGGGAATGTTAAATATAATTTATTTACTGCTGTGATTGATTGCTAGTACTTCAGAAGCCAGACACATCTGTCTGGCATTATAAGTCCACAAATAGAGAATTTTATGTACATAATATTGTTGATACTTTCTTCAGTGTTAGAGTTATAGTCTTTTAATTAAATTCACCACCATTGTTCCTTCTTAAGAATAATGCTCCATGTGGCATTTTAATTTTCTGTTCATGTGTATGTGTGTGTCTGAGAGAGTATGAGTGTGTGAATGCACCGATGAGTAAG
The DNA here is from genome assembly GCA_039090855.1 of Macrothele yani. Lineage (NCBI taxonomy): Eukaryota > Metazoa > Arthropoda > Arachnida > Araneae > Macrothelidae > Macrothele > Macrothele yani. The sequence continues at coordinate 136,968,147 of CM077024.1, read as the reverse complement.
TTTGTGCATCTGTGATTGCGATAAGTGAATAAAGTAGTGCAATTTCAGTTTGCCAGTCAGAAGAAACACTGTGTTGGAAAATGGGTTATCCTTCTGATATAATTGTTTTTTAGGCTTGTCTGCCATTTTAATTGACACAATTTATATTTTCGTCCATTTTGCTGATATTCATTTGCTGTATACTATTTTTATTGTCTACTTCTATGGCATAAACATTTCAGGTTTCTTTAATTGTAGCACAGAACTGATTTTATGTTCCAATTAGGATAAAATTAAGGTTATGTGTGTGCTAGTTATCATTTGAACTTTTATATGCTTATGTTATTTAGGGCAGCCAATGCACTGTGTCGAAGTTTCCATAAATAGCCACTGAAATAGAAGCCCCCATAAATAGCTGGTAAGAAAATAATAGTAATTATAAGGAAATTTTAGAGAAGGAGCAATTGTTGGGGCAGATTGTGCCAAATGTAGATTCATATATGTGTTGGGATTTGTCACTTTTGGTTGGTAAAAACTAGGTTTTATTTTATTTTTGTATTAATTTCCTGCACATCATAGGAATTGTGTATTCTGATAAGACCTGTGCAAGCTTTAGTATATTTTAAGTTTGATTATGCTGCAAACATTAATTGACATCCATAATGTATTGCAATGTAATCTGTAATTTCTTTTTAGGAGTGAACTTTTTCGTTTTCCATGAAATCGTGCCTTGAATTATGAAATTTTAATATGTATTTACATTGCGCACTTTGCAAAAGAACTAAATATGCAAACAGATATTCAGTCAAACATATTGTCCCTTTGGAAAACTAAATTCTGTTATTGAAGTACCATAGTGAATTGGAGGGACCACAGGTAGGACAGTCACTGGTTATTTTGTATTTCTTGATTTTAAATAGAATAAAATTCAGTTGATGAGCTGAAATTATTACAACAGTATTGAAGTACTGTTATCCCAGCATCTTGTTGCTAATAAGTTTGTATTTTTTGTAGTGCAGTGTATATTTCAAAGCTGAAGCTTTTATTACTGGTACTGTCTTGCCAGCTTCAGTAAGGCAGTTATAGTTTTAAAAAAAAAAGTTAATAAATTAAACTTTTTCATCTAGGGTTTCCATATTTGGGGTCATAATAATGATTTCTTCTTGACTTTTCATGATATTTTGGAGACATTGATGACTTGTCATGTGCTAATTGGGTTGATGAAGTGATGTCATTGTGTAGAACGCTAAATTTGTAGTACGGTACATTAATGAAATATTCGGTTCATATCATTATGCTTTTAGTTATTAGTATCAAGTAAATTAAATTTCAGAGGTTTGAACTTTTTAAGCCTTTCATGTAAGGTTTCTGTGTGGGTAAGGGAAAAAAAGGGTAGAACTTTTTAACAACTGTCTTTTCTCTTTCTCTTTTGTTTTTGTTTTGTTTAGTATGCTTTTTTTTAGTTGCTGTGGTATTTTAATACTTTTATGAAAACAAGCAAATAAGCTTCATGCAGTTAATTTTCTTGTACAGAGGAAATAAATTTAATAAAAAATGTCACAGGCTGAAGAAAAAAATATGTAAGGATACTGTAGTTAAGAAAAACATCAAACTTATAAACTTGCAGTTTATTTACTAAAAATTAATCTCATACAGTTGCATATGTATGTTACCCAAAATTATCCATTGATAATATCAAGTTAATAAATGTGGTGCATATGATTAAACTTGATTATAAAATGTTACACTTCATCTTCACATTAAAGTATTAACTGTATATATTAGTTAACACATTTATAGTAAATTTTGTCATGGAATAACAATGTAACTATAACACAAGACTTTTTCTGGATGGTATCTCAGAGTTGAAAAATAAACCCAGATCTCCTAGCAGAGTACAAAAGTTTGGCAAATATCAAGTAGAACAAAAAGTTTAGACTTACCGAAGTCTTGTGTTATAGTATATTTACGGTGTAGCATCTTCAGTAACTATAAAAAAGTTTAAATATATACTAGTCTTAAGTTCCTGGTGTTGCTTGGGAAGAAAATATATTTTTATAACCTAGGAGCAGTGGAAATTCGATGGTTTACAATTTAAGAAAACTGAAAAAAATTTGGAAACTACTTTTTTTTTGTCAGAAATGAGATTTTCTGGATAAAGGAACTGTAAAACTTTTTAACTATATTATGTTAGACTTAGGTAATAATGCTAACACTGAAAGCAGACTAATGGAATTTGTTATTGTCATGTGTAAATAGTATTAGTAATAGTAACGGCATGAAATACCACCTGAAATTCATGCAGGGTTTGCGTTGTAATTAATTTTATTAACAAACAAAGATTTGCGTTAATGAAATGCAATTTTTCTTCAAACTACTGACAGAGTGCAACTTCATTATGCATGAAATTACTGCCCTACTACTTTTTAGATATAAAATCTGTTATTATTATTATTACCTGCTGTGGAATGTCTTATGTAGTAGGTCTGCTCATGTGCACTAAAGGCTTCATAAATCAAGGACAACTGTTTATGGTTATTGAACATTGCCACTTGGAAATAACTTTCCCGGTATGGAATATATATTCTTTATTTATCAGAAGCTCTTTATTGCATCACTTCCGGATTATGTTGCATTCCAGCTGCTGTTGTGGCAGTCATGTACTGTAATGAATGAAGGCTCTTGAGCTCTAGCCATTAGCATGGCAATCATGGCAGCTCCTTTGCTATTACAAGAGCACTTTTTGCTCTAGCTGCTTTTCTTTTTTCTTTCAAATTTGTTCTCAGAATGTTGAGGATAAAAACTCTAAATACACATAGAGCACATACAGTATTAAAAACATCTGAACCAAAAATGTTTTAAAATCCATTAAGAGAAGCCATCATTGGTATCGAGTAGGATTGCATTGGATATTAATTTAATACACTTTCTGCTCACATTGCTGGTGATATAACCTAATGCTGTGTTTGCAAAATTACACCAGAAGCCTAATCATTCAAGCTTACAGTTGTGTTGAATGTTGCAGCATTAAACTCTTCAAACTGTGTTGTTAGTGATATAATTTAATGCTTCAAATGGAAGCCACTTGATGAAATCTAATGTGCTTTTAATTCCTCAGGTCAAGATCATAGCATGATAATGCATTGAAGGTTGATTGAACCTGCTTTAAAGTTCATGTTGTTAGTAAGGCAGTCTAATGTTTAAAATGGAGGCAGTTATATAAAATTCAGTGAAATAATCACTGTCTTTCATAAGAATTCAAGATTCTAACCACATAATGCCAGGGATTTGAAGTCCCTGTGTTGATAGGTTTTGAGAAATTTTAGAGACAGATGCACACACTTTTTTTTCAAAGATTATCAAGTATTTGTTATACTGGTTTGCTAGTTTTATGTGTATGTAAAATATGGGTTGAACCATTAAGTAAAATAACACATGTGTACACAATGTTTTGCTTCTTTAAAGAAAAACCTTGTGAATACTGAAATTTGGTTAGAGAACCAATTTTAACTGATTGCTTCAAAAAGCTACTGAAAGTTTTTGTTCAGAACTAAATTGTATTTTGAAGACATGTTGGGTGCAGTCATGATTTGTTAAACATATTCGTTTGCATGTAGTGACATAGCAATATGTTCACTGAAACCTGTTTCTCGTGTTATTTATATTTAGGTACAAGAGGAATATCTCAACATAATGTGCTACAATTAGAAAAGAATGTCAGTGTTGACCAATTAGCTCAAAAAGAACATAAAAAGGCTTACCCATGAACGAATATTGTATCTCAGCTGAACTGAATACAATCAGTTTAATATTGCAAATGATGTAGTCGTTCGTAAGGTATTAGTGCATGTATTGAATAAAATGTTTAAAAGGAAGGAATCACAAATGCAAACCTTGAATGAAATGTTTGAAGAAATAAAACCTAAAAGCATGACCTTGGACATGCCACTAAGTTTAAATGTTGTGTCGCTATTGAACCGAATACAACTAATCTAATGTTGCAAATGATGTAATAGTTGTTCATAAGATATTAGTGCATAGATTGAATGAAATGTTTAAAAGAATGGAATCTCAAAAGCAAACCTTGAATGGAATGTTTGAAGGAATAAAAAATCTAAAAGCATAACCCAGGACATAACACTAAGTTGAAAATTAAAAACATCTAAAAAGTTGTTTTGAAGTTAAAACCAAACAATAACAATGTCATGAAAACAAAACAAAACACAATATCATTTGAATCATGTTAGCCAACACTAAATTCCTCTTCTTGTCCTTTACCAGACTAGTTTCGACTAAAATAAAAATATCAACATTTACCACAATCAAAGGTTTATTATACATCCACTATAGTTTTGTAGAGCTTTTGGCTTAGCTTCATCAGGACAAATGGAGCGTAAACATTCAAATCATTGTGACATCATCAGAGTTCTGACGGTCACGGTTTTTGGTGAGTTGTTTCCACACGCTTGAAAGAAATGGAGTCAACGTCATGTCGTTGACAAGCCGTGAAAAGTTCCGGTATATGTGAAAAGCTTCTAATACATTGTCCTGATGAAGCCAAGCCAAAAGCTCTGCGAAACTATAGTTGATGTATAACAATTCTTTGATTGTGGTAAACATTGATATTTTTATTTTATCTAAACACCATAAGTTTGTAGTTATAAATTATATATAGTTTTGACTAATATAATTATAGTCATCTTCAGTGGTCATACTGACATGTTGTGTCTTCCGGTGTTAGTTAACCACTAATTCACCCAGAGTCAAGTCGCCGTGTGAGTCCATCGCGCCACTTTTACTACACACCTCGATGCGTGGCACCTTTTTATGTTCTTTTCGAACTAATTGGTCAACACTGACATTCTTTTCTAACTGTAGCACATTATGTTGAGATATTCCTCTTGTACCTAAATATAAATAACATGAGAAACGGTAGTTTCAGTGAACATATTGTTATGTCCATATATGTAATTGTACTTGCCACGTGTTTATGTTTGAAAGTTGTTTTCTTTTGAACTACATAAAACATTTGTGTTTGAAATTCATAGAATTTAGGTTTAAGCCACAGCTGAGTTTTTGAAAAGTAGAATGAGAATATGTGCTGAATAATTTTTGGTGAAGATATATGTACCTTGCTAGGTGTCAAAGACATTTGCTGAAGTAATTAAAAATTCAAAAATTAGAGCTTGTGACACAACACTGTTTTCTTTTTTTTTTTTAATGTTTAAGATATAATTGCAAAGGCAGTTAGGTGTTAACTATCTGTGTCTTTCAATTTATGTGCTGTGTCATCTGATATTATCTCATATGGGTCTTAATTTTTTTTCTCTGCAGTGGTATAAATAAAAGTTGTCTTTTTCAGCTGGCACACTTCATTGATTGAGAAATCAGTGCTTTTTGTCATTTTACATCAGTGAAGCTTCAGCATTTACCATTTGACTTAGATGGACAATGTAAAATAATTACAGCAATATGAAAATGAGTTTTTGAATGAAATAAGTGTAATATGTAGATAGCATTTAGTTTTTCATCAATTTATGGATTTGTTTCATATTGAGACAGTCATCCTAGTGAATTCAGCAAGATTGGTTGTGATAATATTGGTTCCTGTGTGTTTCTGTTTAACAGTTTAAATGATGAACTATTAAGAAAACTGGCATCTTATGACATGTGTATTAACACTTGAATAACAGCAATGATTTTTTCTGACATATCAGCAAATTTTTTCTATGATGTAATGAAAGCAAAATTGTTTTTACCTCTAACCATTATATACCCTAACTTCATCTTCCTGATATAATGATAGATTTTTTTCTGGCAAAAGTTAATTTTTTAATGACGCTGTTTTGTTATATAGCGATGATTATGTTGTGAAACTTCTCTGAAGAAAATTTAGTACAAAAACTTGTTACTCAAATATTGTTATACTATGTATTGCAGCTTAGTACATGTAGTGAAATGTTACATAGAATCTTGGTTTATTTGCTTTTAAATGATTTATGCTGTGAATTTAGTACATGAAAACAGTTGTAACTCATGAGTAGCTGCTCAATTTTAGGGTATGATTTTCAAAACAATATTTCACTGTATGTGTTAGGTAGGAATGTAATGGAAATTAGTGATCAATATTCAGACAATCACATTTGCATATTCAGTTTTATTGTAACCACCTCGTATTCTTCTCTTTAATTATATGCTCAACTAATATTCTGTTTAATTACGTCCTGAAATAGCATAGTTCTAATGAATGCTCATGATTTGACCATGCAATTGTTAATGTGACTTCTGTTACTTCAGAAAACAGAAAAAAAAAAAAAAAAAAAATTTCCTACATAATTTATCAACTATTTCTTTTTTGTGCTAGTTTGAAATCATTTATTTTAATCCCAAATGCCCCATGATTTCAAAGTGAAATTAACAAATCTCTGTTTAGAAATGGTATTCCCTGATATTTTCTTTCGTGGAAAGAACTGCTGGCAATAAAGCTATCCTTTCATACTGGTGAAACATTTAAATTTTGCCTGAACTATTAGTGTGCTACTCTTTATTAAAACGAAGCTGTCTTTATATGATATTAGTTGCATTATAATCATATCCTTTTTATGTCTTTAACCAGCCAGTTTTATTAGCTTGTTGTTGTTGTTGTGTTCTAATTCTATTATCTGTTAAAGTTACGCTTTTCATTTCATTTCAGACTGTTTTTATCAGCATTCGCTATTTTAACCGATGCTTAATTACTAGTGTTCATTCAGTAAGCCAGACATTTTCATGCACTGTTTCAATCCTGCATTGCAAGTTGTCCCCCCCCCCCCCCACTTTTTTTTTTTTTTTTTTTTTTTTTTTAAGAACTGCCTGACTGTATTGGGTAAGTTTCTTGGAAAAGTTGGTGTGGTTGCACTCAACATCTTTATTTCTTCCCTTTCCTGCAGCACTGATTCGTCTCTTTTGTAGAACTAGTGTTTGAATTTGAGTTTATAAACACATATGGCTTTAAAAAAACCCCATAGAAATTAAGTGGAAAACACACAGTCGTGTATTGTGATGAAGTTTGTTAAGCAGAAGCTTTCGGCAATTGTATGGCCTTCATCACCTGCAATCAACTTAATCTGTCATTCATGATCTTTATTTCTGATTCTGAAAATAATATGTTCACACATTGGTAACATACATGTCAGTTAGTTTCATTAAAATCACTTCAAAATTTCAAAAGTTATTAAGAAAGAGGCATTACTTTCAGGATGCCCCTTGTAGATTTCATTGTGAATGATGTCATAATAGAAACTTGGTAAACTTTGTATTACATTATTTGAGTGTGTTAGTAATCAAATTTTCTTTTGGTATTCCTTCAAACCGTCAAAAATATTAGTAATCAAAATGTTCTTTTGGTTGTTCTTTATGCCATCAACAACGTGAGAGGAGTGTGGTTGTTTATCATTATACTGCCCCCACACTAGCACACTTCCTACAACATAGAAATCCTTTTTCCTGATGTTGGAGTGATGGTATTGCTTTCCTGGTGTTTTCTAGATTGAGCAACATCTCGAATCTAATTGTAGGCTGAAGTGGAACTTTTTGGAAAACAGAATCTCTGCTTTTGATATTAACAGAAATTTTTTTAAGCATATCACTTACCCGTTCTTGGCAATTATTACTAATTGTCCTGGACCTTGTGATTAATGAAAAAACTGCAAAAACCAAAGGAATATTAGAAAATATTGAAATGTTTTTACTAAAACATTTAAAAAACATAAATGCTTGAACCATCAGAGCTCCGGTCGGCAAATATGAAATTGCAATTCAACCCAGAGGCCTAATTAAAAACACAAGGTATAAAAAATGAAGGTAAGTAAATACTGAACTCATTTTATAAAAGGCCATTCATTGCACTAAGTCTTTCAGTATAACTGTGTACTATCTTCTGCATGCATGAAACAGAACTATTGTGCCAATGTATTGGGTCTTCAAGCACAACAGGATAGGGTGTGCTCTCAAGAACCCTGTATGTATTCAACATTTGTCATACTCTGTTGTAAGTTGGATTGTAGCACTATCCGTTGAAGTGAAATATTATCTTTAGAAGAACTTGACTGGTAACTGCCTTTTTTTTTTCTTTTTTTTTGTATTCTTCCCTGTTTTGTATGTATACTGCTTTTTTTTTAATCAAAATTTTCCAGGGATGATGATTCTTGACTATTGTACAATGTGGAATTTTTTTTTTAGTTTAAATGAATTCAGCAATGCACAAATGTTTTTATGTTGGTTAAGAGCTTTATGCCGAAAGGCTTCTATTGGTCTTTTATCATATGAGTTCTGTATCTGCTTTCTTTCATTTTTATTCACTTGTTTTTAATTAGGTCTTTGTGTTAAATGTTATGTCATATTTGCCAATTGGAGCTCTGATGGTTTGTGCTTTTATAGTTTTTTAAGCTTTTTGATGAAAGCATCTTAATATTTTGAAATGTTCCTTTCATTCTTGCAATTATATTTTATTGAGCTCAAGGTGCAGAAGAATTAAGAATTGCCAAGATGTCTTACTCAAAATGTTCACCAAGAAATGGGTAAGAGATATCCTTAAAAAAACTTCCCATTAAATAATGTTTAAATCAAACGTTATTTCGTGGCACATAAAATATTAGAAGCAATGATTGGTATTTTACAGTGCTCTTATTTTTCAAAGAATGTCTGTCATTCAGCATAGGTATCCCTTTCCCTGATGTTGGAGGACTAGTAATGTTGTCCTGATGTTCTCTATACTGAGCAATATCTAGAATCAGGTTGTAGGCTAAAACAGGACTCATCAAAAAACAGAACTGAAGCTTATTGGTCAGGGTTCCACATCATATGTTGTCATCACCAGTTCTGACAAGCTCCTTGTTCATTAGGGATCAGAGAGAGACAGACAAACCCTGGAATATCTGAGTTTGTGCCTTTCATAGTCACAATAATCTTAAGGACAGTTGCTGCACTATCAGCATTACCTTCTATTGTGTCATTAGATCCAGACAACAGTTCAGTAAGCATAGCATTTGAGTGACCTTATTGATCTCTTGTAATGGTTTCCACTTCCTGGAACTGTTTCTGTAAAGCTGAAATGATTTTTCTTGACACACTGTGCCACCTCCAACCAAGATTGCCCACCTTGACATCCAACAGTCACCTCCAAGAATCATCTAAACGATGCCATTTATCATCAGTACTAACAAAGTACCTAACCTTCTGAGGCTGCAAAGATTTGAGAATGAAGCAATGTGGTAAAAACCCGGTGTCACAAATAAATAATTTGACTGTTGCTTGAACTTGTAGATCTGTTTTTGATCATATAGTTGGAATTTGTATAGTAATATTATTCAGGGGCGCCGACTTCTCCAAATTATTGAGGGGGGGCAGGTGTGAAGAGATCAGACATGGGAGGGGTATGTATCTTCCATTGTCAGGAGAAAAATAAAAAAAAGGGGGGCAAAAAGATAAACTATGAGATTCGACTTATATTTTAAAACGCAATTGTAATTGCTCATCAGCAAATGAACAAGGAAGCAGAAATATTCTTTTGCTGAATATTAATATTTTTAAAAATAAAATTCAACCTGTGATTTCATAAAAATATCCAGAGAGATTTTATTTCCAAATTTAGTAAAAAATATAAGAAATTAACTGAGTTACTCAAACAAAGAACAAGAAGGGCAAAAAATAAATAGTTAAATAAAGGTGCTAGATTATATGTTTCTGTATTTTATTTATGATAAAATTGCTTTAATCATTTACCACATATCACGAGAACATGTTAAACACTATTAATATGGGCCGGGCAATCCAGTTTCTTATCAAATGAGCAATGCTGAGAATGGGAAAAATGTTTTTATTTATTTTGTTATGTATTAATATTTTGGAAATTAGTCGCTTTGGCCTCATAAGGTGGAGCTTGGTCCACCTTATGAGGCTAAAGTGGTTATTTAATTAAACAGAACCACAAATATTGGATGGGCACTGCCCCCCAATAAAATTATTGGAGGGACAAGATTATTATACTTTCATCATTTTGCCATCATAGATGTTGTTAAAATCCAAATATTGATGGAAAACACTGTGTTGCATGGGCACCTGCAATGAGGGTCAAGTTACTCCTTCCCGTAGAAACTGAAAAGGTTCTGATGACATTTCAATAATGCACTGCATGTATCTTGATTATTTAGATTCAAAATCAAAGTTGTACTGTCATTTTTGGGAAGACAAATAGGTAGCAGGAGCAGAAAAGATTTCTCTTTCAGAAAGTATCCAGGAAGTAGAGAAATTTTACCTGGCAGTTATAAGGGCACTACACATTGCAGCCACACTCCCTGGAATAACGTGTCATTGAAAGATGTTTTAGTACCCTGAAGATGGTTGAAATCTTGGGTTAGGTCAAGCATGACCAAGGAGACTAGATAGAGACTTGTGTATGATGAGTGTCAGTTGTAACCGAGTGTACTGAAATGCAGATTTTTATAAGAAAGATTATCAATTGATTTGGGCAAAACAATAGAAAACCTGCAATTTGTATTTTCTTCCAGGCAGGAGTGATTTAATCATAATTATCATTGCTAGCTAAAAATGTTGCACAACATTTATTCTATTACCTTGTACTTAGTCACTAAATAATCTGTAGCATTTTCTCTTTGTCTTAAGAAATATATTTTCCTTTGCGCACAGTGAGACTGTATTTCTGCCACATATCTTGAATGACTTAAGAGAGGTCTTGTGCACTAGAACTTTGTGTTTTGATCCCCCCCCGTAAATTCTGTGAGGCTGTATTTCTGCCACATATCTTGAATGACTTAGAGAGGTCTTGTGCACTAGAACTTTGTTTTGACCCCCCCCTAAATTCTGTGAGCACCCATGCTGTGTTTTTTCATTCAGTTGAACAGTATATTTATGGTGACATCATTATAATTGTTCTTATTATACAGGGTGTGTCAAAAGTCTTTCCCTGATTACGACAAATCGTATAAAATGAACCACGCTTGTTAGACACATACTGTTTTCCAAAATAGCTTACCTGAAATCCAGAGTTTTTTTCCGGGTCATCAGTATACTTCAGTGTGGGCTCTTTTTGTTACACGGAGGACATCCAGTCGGTACTCTGTCTCTTTCCATGTCTGCTGCAATGTGTCATCTGTGATGGTCGCAAACACTTCAGTTATTCTTCCCTTCAAAGTGTTAATATCTGCAACTGGTGTTGCATAAACTCGATTCCTAATGTAGCCCCATAAAAAGAAGTCGGGGGCATAATGTCTGGGGATCTTGGTGGCCAGCGTATGGGACCATCTCTGCCTATCCATCTGTTAGGGAATTTGTCATCTAAGAATTGACGGACAGGCACACCGTCCTACTGGAACGTTACCCATGGCCGCAACTCTTCCAATTGAGGTGCAACATGCAGCTACGTCATGTCGATGTAAATACCCAATGTAATGGTGGGCTCAATTAAAAAGAACGGTTCAGTTACTTTGTTGTACATTAATCCGCACCAAACATTGACTTTAAGGCTATCCCTCTGTTTCTCCAAAACCACATCTGGGTTCTCTGAACCCCAAATACGGGCATTATGCGTGTTCACTTTACCTGAGGTATGAAAAGTTGATTCGTCTGAAACACAAATCTGCTTCAGGTAATCATTATCTTCATCTATTCGTTCAAGAATATCCGTAGCGAATGTCAACGTCTGGGCCCATCATTAGGTTCCAAGGCTTGAACAATCTGCAGTTTGTATGCAAATAAAACAAAGCATGTGGTGCACCATTTTCGTAGGTAGAAGCATGACTAATTAATTTCCTCGGGCTTTGTATGAATGCATCATGCACAGCGTTGACAGTTTCCTCACCAATGGAAGGTCTTTCACTTCTTGCACTGTCACCGACACTGCCCACCTGTTTAAACTTTTGATATTAGTTCCTAATGCTCTTCACATCAGGTGGAGCTCTATCATACTCACGCCTGAACTTCTGCTGCACTAAAATTGCAGATTTGGTTTGATGAAACCAGAGAACACAATTAGCCTTCTCCTGCATAGACGCCATTTTGCCGACTGATGCTTTCAACAACAAACTACACCGCAAACGGGCAGTGTCACCTATTGTTCCAAAAGTACAATGGGCAAAAAACTTGAGAATATGACACAGTCAATGCAAAGAAAAAAACAACAACATGTACATCTAACTAGCTTGGTTCATTTTATAGAATTTATCGTAATCAGGGAAAGACTTTAGACACACCCTGTATCACCCAGGATATATATATATATTTATTGTTTGTTTAGAAGAGATCATGCTAAAATTGGAAAAAGAAGACACCTCTGATTTACACCTTTCTTAATCTGAATCCATTCAATATCAGTTTTCTAAACTAATTTTGGTCTCCAGATTCTAATGGGTTTGTTTGTATTACCATTTTAATATCTGTAGTGTCAGAGTAGGTGTATGAAATTTTCATTAGAATCATTTTTGGCATTAAAATACCATAATTTTTGGGCTAAGAGTGGCTCTTGCATTACTAAAAGTGAAATTTTTCGGGTGTGTGGCTCTTATGCCAAATTTGTTTTTGATAAGACTGGTTCTTCCCTTGCTTTTTTTTTTTTTCATGTAGATGCTTAGTAAATTTTTTTAAACCAAGTCTTTTTTTCACAAACACTGCTGTGATCATTCTCCCCCACCTTTTCTACTCATACGTTAGATACATCTATTTAAACGATAACTCCGCTGTCCTGATGTTGGTTTAGGAGGGAAAGTGGGGGAAGACAGGAATGCCTGACTCAAATGCCCTTTGCATGGGGGAGTGGGGAAGTAAGCACACAGACGAGTAGCGTGACGTCCGAGGCTTCTGTGGATAGCGCGCCCAGGGTATCTCTTTTGTTGGCTGCAGCATACAACATGCAGGAAGGTGTGATGCAACCAAGGGAAGGTACATTGATTTTCACTGGGGTGGGAAGACCCGTTTGATGGGCACTTCCCTGAACAAAAGCTTAAGAACATGAACAATGCAGTTAATCTGGCATGTGATACAGATGTTTTTTAACTCTGTGCTCCTGAGTTTTGCTTCAATTAAAAAAAAAATATTAACTGACGATAGTGGAAGTTGAAGGCTTCGGCTGGAAATGCTTTCTCACTAATAAGCGCTGTAGCATTATCTGATGTTAACAATGGGTAATTAATTTAATACTTGGCTGAAGATAAAATCTTCACAAACGCAAGAAGGGAGAGCTTTCCCATTCATATAAAAGTGGAGCTCAACGCAAAGGCTCAGTGCGCAGTAAATGAAAGTAGGTTAAACCACTTGAAAGAGAGAAAGTGGCACCACTGTTTCGAAGTGTTGGCGGCGAGATCCACGAACACGTGCGAGGGAGCTGGTAAAAGAAAGCGTAAAGCAACTTCATTTTAACAAAAATATCTGTAGATGAGAAAAAAAGCGTAACAGAAGGAACATATTATTAAATAAAACATTAACCAAAAGCATTACAAGCGATAATTTATAAGTTAATTACTTCTAAGACGGATTCTATTGCGGTGAACAGAGAACCATTCTGTAGCAGACATCCACATTGAATGGAATTTAGACAATTGTGCGGTTTTACAAGCAATGTGATATTCTAACGGGAGTCTTAAGATTAACTGTGATTTATATTGACTACATAAATGGTTTTGAGCATTTAATAAAGACAAACCATTAACATCATTAGCATGATTAATAAAAAATGTATAAATAAAAATGTTTGTCAGTATGAAAAAATAAGTGCATAAAGCAGATCAACACTGACTTGCAGAATTAGCCTTTGAAGTATACATATAATCATGTTGGGTGTGAGTTAATTAAAAATAAGGAAGATAATTTAGTTTTCTGAGCAGCACCTCGACTTCACAGGTGCACCCCTTATGCCGGTGCAGCCCTTACAACTTTTGCTCCCAAGATTGCAAAATTTCTCACCTGCTGCCCTTACGCCAATGTGGCTCTTAGTCCAAAAATTACGCATCTATTCTTACAGTGTCATATTCAGCATTTCCTGATTCATGACCAATACTGAACGTAATTCGATTTTCGTGTTATTTCTTCAAACAGCTTGTGGAGGCTGAAAGCAACACAGCTTAATGGATTTTTAACACACCTGGAAGTGTATTTCATTCCATGTGTATTTTTTCCAGTATGAATTGTGTGCTAAACTTTGTAGTACCCTTTGAAAAGCATGTTGTAATGAAATTTTGCAAAGTTACTTGGCTGCCAAGAATGGTAATTCTGAAGGTCATGTCAAAGTCCCCAAAATTCAAATATTCTTATTATATATAGTTGCATCTTTGTAAACTAAATTTTATTTAATGATTTCATTTCTTTAACCCTTTCTACTCTAATAACTTTTCACCCATACTCACCCAGCACTCGTTTTTTTTTTTTTTTTTCTGCAGTAGAAACCACAACTTGGCAGTGAAAGTTCAGCTTTGGCTCGCCAGCCCCAACATATGAGCTATAGATGCATCATCATCATGGCAGGTGTCACCTGCCACGCAGGCTATTCGGCGAAAAAGAAATGTCTCGCAAGTGCAGACATCTGAGCTACAGAGTCTTCATCGGCATAGTGGGTAACACCCAAGATATTCAGCAAAAAAAGAAATGTTTTTGTAAGCCCTGACATATGAGCTATAGAGGCGACAATGGTGTGGTGTACGACACCCGACGCGCTGGCTATTTGGCAAAAAAGAATTGTCTCACGAGCACCGACATGTGAGCTATAGAGGCATCATTGGCGTGGCGATTTCGTAATGTCGGGTGTCACCCAACAGTCGAATGGAGAGGGTTAATATTGTGTAATAAGTCTACATTAAAGCACTGTCCCCTTTAGTTCATATGGTCAGTGGCATTAGTTTCTGGCTAGTCATTCGAGCTATGCCAGATGAAACATAAGTGGCATGCTTGTCTTATGATACTGGTTCTCTCTTCATCAAAACCAGTGACGTTAAGTTAGGTACATAACACTGCTTATAGCCCTTACAGTTATGGTGGTTGTTAAAATCCAATACAAATGAGTAATAAAGAATTAGAGTTCTTTAAAATTATACACATTTTTCGATATAAATGAATTTAGTTTTGTTACTTTTAGGGAGTATAAGTGCAGTGATAATTCCCATTGAAGTTTACCATAGATGCTATACAGGTTGTGATTTAGGGATTGGCTGTTGCTATGTATTGTTGACAGAGTAATAATAAATGAACTTATAAGCAAAAGTCAACCTTGCTATTTAATAGGCATAAATAATTTTATTCTTTTAATTTTTGTTAATAACATTTGGATGTGGCCCATAAATTTATTCAGCAGTTAGATGGGCAAAAGATTACCAAAGGTATACATTTGTTTGCCTAGAATTATTGGGTTGGGGGGGGTGCTTTTAAGATAATAGTAATCATAAAGAACTGAGGTCTATGTGAAATTACAGAGATCATATACCTATTTGAAACATTTTGTTTCAGCTAATTTTTCCCGGTTATGTTTATTTTTTCATCTGTTTTTACATTGTCACTTAAATTTTGCTGTGGTAAGGAAACTTGGTATTTCAAAAATACTTGTGTGTAAAAAAATATTAGTACCTTTGCTTTATTCCCCCACCCTGCCAGCTCTGTAAGAACAACTGTTTTCCCCTGTGATGTGAACTGGTTGATTTGTTAAAATGCAGGTGTGTGTGGTAATAATTTGCTTAAGAAAGTGGCAACATGTATTTAAAGAGAAGTACCTATGTATTTTTGATTAATCAAACAGAGATGTGGTACCATGTTGTTTGCCAGATTTGTGGTGTTATCTCTTTTATCTATCTTGATTTTATGTTTTGTCGAGTTAGTAACTTTTACTGGTAGAATTCTTAAGTTGGTTAGTGAAATTTAATGTAGCAATGTGTGATAATTGATGTTAAAAATTATCATTTCTTTATTTACTGCTTGTTGATTAATAATTGTTGAAATTTGATGAATACATTAAGGTAGTTCTTTTATTAAATAACATTTTTAATTTGATTTAGTGATAAAATAAGCACATAGAAATGTTAATATAATGTTTTTTGATAGATATTGCATACGAGTCAAATGAATGTGATTTTTTTTCCTCCAAATGAGCACAGATTGCTTTTGTGAAATAAGTCATTGTTAGAGATCCTTTCTGTTTCATATCAGGCAATATATGTCATTTGATGGGTTCCATTTCAACTCAGGCAGGGTCGTACCATCATGGTCTCAGATTTCTCTAAAAAAATTAAGGGGTGTTCCTTGACTAAAATAAGGAGACCCATATTTTTTCTTCGGCAAGAAAAAATTTTCCTTTCGAGAAAGAGGTTTCAAATCTTGCAATCGTCAAACAAGCTCTCTAGAAAACGGTTATTTTTCCTAACTTCAGCGAGTCATTGCAGCAGAGTTAAGAAAGATATCGTGTTCCTGTATTTTTTTTTACATTGTGTGTATAACATATAATAATATATGGTGCTAATATTTGCTACACATCGTATGATTAAAATTTTAAAAAATCGTAAACTTTGTGATTTTTAAAAAAAATTGAATTTTTTAAGTTTTTTTTAAACAGGTTTGGATGGAGTTTTTTCTATATTCGTTTTTTTCGTTAAAGACATAGAAATGTGCACTTTATTTGTAATTTTTTGTGTGTCTGTGAAACTGCTAGTTTCCGCGTTTCGGCAGCGTTAAAACCAGCCGATTTTGAAAAATCTCTAACTTTGCCAACGATTTTCTCAAAAAGGCCATTTTTTAAAATTCTGAAAATTAAATCCCTGTTTCATTATTAACAGGAGAATATCTGTGTAAATTTTCACGGACCTAAAAACGCTCGTTTCCGAGTTAGACGCGTTTGAATTCGGTTTGAAAGCCTACGATTTCCCGTGTTCTAAAAGGCGCCATTTTGCAAAATCTCAAGCGCAAAGTACGTACGTTATCTCTTACCCGAATCAAAGCGTTAGATATTCTTTGCTCGAATGATGGAATGAGAGCATTGGGTCAGCTGGCCCTGGTTGGATACATCCACCTCACCCTTCCCCGAGTGATGACATGCCTATAAAACTGTCGGGGGGGGGGGGGTAACCAAAACATACAGAAAATTCTTGCTGCTCCACTAACAAAGTTGAGTTGCGAAAGACAGCAGCAGTTGTTTGTTTGTTTGTTTACGTATATACTTAAACATCGCATAAGAAAAGACTATGAAAGAGTAGAAAACTGTTGTGAAACAATTTTAAGAAAGAGTGCAGGCACGTGTACTGTAAGTTAATTTTCGATGGCTAAACACCCTCGAGTTTTTCTGGGAGTTGCTAATTGTAGGCTACTGTCAGAAGAGCAGTTACTAAAATTAACTTCTCAGTTTTTCGTAATAGTAAAATATTCGCTCAGGAGAGTTTTGTCCTCTGCGAACGGGGAGAGAAGGTGCAATGCTCTTGACCTCGCTGCTGGGTTGATAGCGCTGGTCGCTACCGAAGCTCTGCTTACCTCCACTCCAAAACGTAATGGCAATTGTCTAATCTACTAAATAAATAACAATTAACACATACGCGTGCATGCTTATTCATAAAATGTAAGTTGAGTATATTTCCTGTTCAATCAGCTGATTTTACAAGTAAAATTCATATACAACTAATGCGCTTTATAATGGTGTAAAGATTTTTATCTATTTAAAACATATTCAAAGATTTCAATTTTTTTAAACAGGGAGGGGGAGGGAGTGTGTTCGTAGTGATCTCCACCTGGGCCACGATAAACCATGCACTGCCCATGTCTTCTGCTCCCTTACAAGATAATCCTGGATCGATGGGTGACCAGCGGAGTTTTGACACACACCCCCACCCTCCTCTCACGTGGTGGTGAGGTGTCTCAAAGCTAGGTAGCTTTCAAAATGTTTCAACTTAGTTGGCTGGTAATAAGAGAGGGATTCCATTTCAATTCTGGCAGGGTCGTACCATCACGGTCTCATATTTCTCTAAAAAAATTAAGGGGTGTTCCTTGATTAAAATAAGGGGACCCATATCTTTTCTTTCGGCAAGAAAAAATTTTCCCTTCGAGACAGAAGGTTTCAAATCTTCCACCGTCAAACAAGCTCTCTAAAAAAACGGTTATTTTTCCTAACTTCAGCGAGTCATTGCAGCAGAATTAAAAAAGATCTTTTGCTCTGGTATTTTTTATTACATTGTGTGTATAATGTATAATATTTGATGCTAATATTTTTTATACATCGTATGATTAAAATTTTTAAAAAATCGTAAACTTTGATTTAAAAAAAAAATTGAAATTTTTAAATTTTTTTAACTGGTTCAAATGGAGTTTTTGTTTTCTGTACTCGTTTTTTTTTGTTAAAGACATACAAATGTGCACTTTTATTTGCATTTTTTATGTGTCTGTGAAACTGCTAGTTTCTGCAGCGTTAAAAACAGCCGATTTTGAAAAATCTCCAACTTTGCCAACGATTTTCTCAACAAAGCCCTTATTTTAAATTCTGAAAATTAAATCCCTGTTTTATTATCAACAGGAGAATATCTGTGTAAATTTTCAAGGACCTAAAAACGTCCGTTTCCGAGTTAAACACGTTTGAATTTGATTTGAAAACCTACGATATCTCCGTGTTTTAAAGGCGAAATTTTGGAAAAATCTCAGGCGCAAAGTACGCACTCTCTTACCCGAATGTGAGAGCGTTTGATCCGTCCACCTGACCCTACCCTGAGCGATAACATGCCTAAAAAACGGTCTTGGAAAAAAAAAAAAAATCTATATATATAGAATTGAATGTATGTCTGCTAAACAAATTTACAGTTTTCAATTTAGAACCACCAAACTTGGTATACTATCTCATGGTACCCTAACTTAAACCGTAGACGGTTTTGGAAGGGGTTGGAGCCCGGGGTCAAGGGGCTCCACACAAAACTTCCATAAAATCTAGTTTTCAATTTAGAACCACCAAATTTGGAAAAGACATACAAATCTTAGACCGCAGACTGTTTTTGGAAGGGGTCGGAGCCCTGGGTCAAAGGGCCCCCACACAAAATTTCCGTAAAATATACTTGTAAACTATAGTGCCCTAACTGAGACCGTAGATGGTTTTTGGAAGGGGGGTAGAGCCCTGCGTGTGTGGGAGCCCGTGGTCAAAGGGCCCCACGCAAAATTTCCGTAAAATCTAGTTTTCAATTTAGAACCATCAAATTTGGTATACTTTTTCTTGGCACCCTAACTTTGTAAAATATTTTACGAAAATTTTGTAGGGGGTGGGGGGCTTGACCCCGGGTTCCGACCCCTTCCCAAAACCGTCTAGTCAAAGTTAGGGTGCCAAGAAAAAGTATACCAAATTTGATGGTTCTAAATTGAAAACTAGATTTTACGGAAATTTTGCGTGAGGGCCCTTTGACCCGGGCTCCCCTTTCAAAAACCGTCTACGGTCTAAGTTAAGTACCATGAGATAGTATACCAAGTTTGATGGTTCTAAATTGACATACATTCAATTCTCTATATATATAGATTTGATATTTTTTTTTCCAAGACCGTTTTTTAGGCATGTTATCGCTCAGGGTAGGGTCAGATGGACGGATCCAACACTCTCATTCGAGTAAGAGAATACCTACTTTGCGCCTTAGATTTTTCCAAAATGGCGCCTTTAGAACACGGAGAAATCGTAGGTTTTCAAATCAAATTCAAACGCGTGTAACTCAGAAACGGGCGGTTTTAGGTCCGGGAAAATTTACACAGATATTCTCCTGTTGATAATAAAACAGGGATTTAATTTTCAGAATTTTAAAAAGGGGCTTTTTGAGAAAATCGTTGGCAAAGTTGGAGATTTTTCAAAATCGGCTGTTTTTAACGCTGCGGAAACTAGCAGTTTCACAGACACATAAAAAATTGCAAATAAAGTGCACATTTGTATGTCTTTAACAAAAAAACGAGTATAGAAAAAAAAAAACTCCATTTGAACCAGTTAAAAAAATCTTAAAAATTTCAATTTTTTTTTAAATCGAAGTGTACGATTTTTTAAAATTTTAATCATACAATGTGTAAAAAAGATTAGCATCACATATTATTATACGTTATACACACAATGTAATAAAAAATACCAGAACAAAATATCTTTAATTCTGCTGCAATGACTCGCTGAAGTCAGGAAAAATAACCGTTTTTTAGAGAGCTTGTTTGACGGTGGAAGATTTGAAAACCTCTGTCTCAAAGGGAAAATTTTTTCTTGCCGAAAGAAAAGATATGGGTCTCCTTATTTTAATCAAGAAACACCTTAATTTTTTTAGAGAAATCTGAGACGGTGATGGTACGACCCTGCCAGAGTTGAAATGGAATCCTCTTGTTACCAGCCAACTAAGTTGAAACATTTTTGAAAGCTACCTAGCTTTGGGACACCTCACCACCACGTGAGAGGAAGGGGGGGTGTCAAAACTCCGCTGGTCTCCCATCGATCCAGGAGTATTTTCTAAGGGAACAGAAGCCATGGGCAGTGCATGGTTTATCCTGGCCCAGGTGGAAATCACTAAAGAACACAATCCCCCCCCCTCTTTAAAAAAAATTGAAATCTTTGAATATGTTTTAAATAGATAAAAAACTTTACACCATTATAAGTGCATAAGTTGTATATGTATTCTACTTGTAAAATCAGTTGATTGAACAGGAAATATACTCAATTTACATTTTATGAATAAGCATGCACGCGTATGTGTTAATTGTTATTTATTTAGTAGATTAGACAATTGCCATTACGTTTTGGAGAGGACGTAAGCAGAGTTTCGGTAGCGACCAGCGCTATCAACCCCCCAGCAGCGAGGTCAAGAGCATTGCACCTTCTCCCCCGTTCGCAGAGGACAAAACTCTCCTGAGCGAATATTTTACTATTACGAAAAACTGAGGTTAACTTTAGCAACTATAACAAAACAGCAACTGCTCTTCTGACAGTAGCCTACAATTAGCAACTCCCAGAAAAACTCAAGGGTGTTTAGCCATCGAAAATTAACTTACAGTACACGTGCCTGCACTCTTTTTCTTAAAATTATTTCACAACAGTTTTCTACTCTTTCATAGTCTTTTTTTATGCGATGTTTAAGTATATACGTAAACAAACAACTGTTGCTGTCTTTCGCAACTCAACTTTGTTAGTGGAGCAGCAAGAATTTTCTTTATGTATTTGTTACCCCCCCCCCCGACAGTTTTATAGGCATGTCATCACTGGGGAAGGGTGAGTTGGATGTATCCAACCAGGGCCAGTTGACCCAATGCTCTCATTCCATCATTCGAGCAAAGAATATCTAACGCTTTGATTCGGGAGAGAGATAACGTACGTACTTTGCGCCTGAGATTTTTGCAAAATGGCGCCTTTAGAACACGGGAAATCGTAGGCTTTCAAACCGAATTCAAACGCGTGTAACTCGAAAACGGGCGTTTTTAGGTCCGTGAAAATTTACACAGATATTCTCCTGTTGATAATGAAACAGGGATTTAATTTTCAGAATTTTAAAAAATGGCCTTTTTGAGAAAATCGTTGGCAAAGTTAGAGATTTTTCAAAATCGGCTGTTTTTAACGCTGCCGAAACGCGGAAACTAGCAGTTTCACAGACACACAAAAAATTACAAATAAAGTGCACATTTCTATGTCTTTAACGAAAAAAACGAATATAGAAAAAACTCCATCCAAACCTGTTTAAAAAAAACTTAAAAAATTCAATTTTTTTTTTAAATCACAAAGTTTACGATTTTTTAAAATTTTAATCATACGATGTGTAGCAAATATTAGCACCATATATTATTATATGTTATACACACAATGTAAAAAATACAGGAACACGATATCTTTCTTAACTCTGCTGCAATGACTCGCTGAAGTTAGGAAAAATAACCGTTTTCTAGAGAGCTTGTTTGACGGTGCAAGATTTGAAACCCTCTTTCTCGAAAGGAAAATTTTTTCTTGCCGAAAGAAAAATATGGGTCTCCTTATTTTAGTCAAGGAACACCCTTAATTTTTTTAGAGAAATCTGAGACCATGATGGTACGACCCTGCCTGAGTTGAAATGGAACCCATCATTTGAGCCTAGTTGAATTACTTGAAATGCGTACATAAGCTGTGGTCAAGAGCAACAACCACTGAGACTCCCCATCATATCTTTTGTAAACTGAAGTGGAGGCATGCTGCTTTGATCAATACATGCTTATTTGCTATTGCATATCCTGTTTCATTTAGCAGATTTAGGAATGAAGTGCAAATATTTCAAAAGCAGATGAATTTAAAGATGCAAGTATTTCAAAACAGCATAATAGAAACAAACCTGTCATTTGTAATGATTTGCTTCAGTGTTCAGCATTGATAAACAGCTCTTTGTAGTACTCTTTCTTTCCTACTCCTGAGTTAAAGAAGTTAGGACCCCACAACCCTGGGAGGGGAAAAAAACAAGTATCTATTCCAGAAATTGAATTTAGAAAGTGTTAACATTTATACCAACAGAAATACTGTGATAGTATGTATAGTGCTCAAGAAGTCATACAGCTATTATTTATCATCATTGTTTCCCAATTCCTCTAAGAAAAATATCTTAATTTGACTAGTTTTGTTTTGTTTTTTAAATCTATTTTTCAACTTATCGCAATTATCTACATTAAACCACTCAGTAGTAATAATTGATGATCTAATCTCTCTCTTTGTAATTTCATCTATTTAATTTCCATTTTATAATGTCCACTTATGAATAATAATTTTAAGTGAATTTCAGTTCTTGGTCTTAGCAATAAAATGAGAAAAATAAATAAGAAAAAACAAGGAGTTTTTTTATAACACAATGTAACAGTGGGCTTTCACATCTAAGAAAGACAGGCCATCAACTAAAAAATAAATCTAAAACTTTCCTAATAAAACTAGATTGAAATTTAACTGATCATAAAATAACCAGAATTCATTTGAAATAATTAGTTATTAGCAAGACCTCATAAAATTTAGTACTAAGGTATCACGAGAGAGCAGTTATGTGTTATTAACCATAATCATTGCTGTGATTCTGATAAATGGGATGGTATATTCTTCAATATTAGTCTATAAAAATGAACAGCAGTCTAGTATTATGCACATCACCATTTTGTACAAATTGTTCAGTTGCTGTTATATACATTACTTTTATATAGCCATTTATCATAAGCATGAGATAAAATAGGTGTAAAAACTATTAAATATAGTGAACTCTGTTATGGTGAACATTTGGCTATAGTGAACCTAAATCATTGGTCCCGACTCGCAACATCGGAAATTTTCGGTTATAGTGAACCTAAAAAAAATAGAACTTCAAAGAAAAGAATATACTTGTAACATGAAATTGTAACTTATTTCAAAACAAACCTTCTTGTAAAAACTTGAAGGAATGTGTTGAGAACAATATTGTAAGCCTACTACACCTTATGTGCGCTGATGGACAAAGGTAGGATTAAAAACAGCAATATCAAGCTGATGTTCTTGCCTGCCAACACCACATCAGTCCTCCATCTCGTGGATCAAGGTGTGATTCGCAGCTTTAAAACCTATTACAGAAGGGAAGTAACGCTTCATTTAGTCCAAGCCTTGGAATCAAAGCAGAACTCGTCAATAAATGTTCTGAATGCTGTATGTTTTGGAAACAAAGCATGGAGGAGTGTGTCAACTGTTACTGTACAGAACTGTTTTTGCAGGTCTGGTTTCTAAACGTGTGGCATTTAAAGAAGAGGATGATGTGCCTCTCAAGGACCTGCTTCAGCATAACGATGCAAATTCCACTGAAGCTTTTATCTATGCTGACTGTGAAGTTATAATGAATGAAATTCCAAAGGAAACTATTGTAGAGGCTGTGAAAGACAGTTCCAACATGGAAGATGAGGACAATAATGAAGAGCGTTTTCCAACAGTGCCAGGAATGTGCTAAAGTTCTTAGAATGTATTGAAAATGTAGAATACCAAAAGCACAGATGTTAGAAAAGGACATGGAGAAAATATTTATTATAACTGTTTGCAGTGACACATAACATACTATTTTCATGTTAAAGTAATGTAAAATTAATTTTGTTTACTTAATGAATATACTCTATGTACAGAAAAATATTATTTTCGTGCTCACTATTCCACTCAATTCAGGTTAAGGGAAGACACTTCGGATATAGTGAACAAAATATGCGACTCTGCAGAGGTTCGCTATAAGCGGAGTTGACTGTACTTCCTTTAATTAATGGTATAGCAGGAAGCAGATTCCTTAAATTTTTCATTTGACTTTAATATGTTTAGTTTAAAAGAAAACTACTTTATGAACCCCCTGATCTTTTCTTTATGACTTGCAAGTTTTGCCTCTCCCCAGTGCTAAACTTCAACAACTAAGCCAGCATAGTATAATTTTTCCTTGAAGCAGATGGCAATTGTTGCATTACCGTAACCACACTGATCTTTTAGAAAAGTGTGACAGAGTACACTACTACTGAGAGGTTTGATAGGTGAGTTCAGGAAGTTCAAAATTGTTTGTGCTCACAGTTTAGCTCATAAATGTGACGTAAAAAAAAAGTCATTGTTTTAATTAGAAACACATGGTAAATCATAAAAATATCCATTGCTAACATAGGGATTCTTTCTAAACTTCAAATATTAAAACTTATGTTCTTAAGGAGAACTTGCGATTATGCCAGTTTATTTAAAAGTGCATTCTCTTCACTCATTAAAGCTGCCTATCACAGTTATTGCCTAATTTGAAAGTGAAAGGACCTCTGTACATTAACACAACAGCTCAAATCTTGTATCATTTGAACAACATGTGTAATACTGTAATTTTAGATGCTTTTTTTGGTTTGTGGCTGTTAAATGGTGTCTTAGAGTTTTTTTCCCCCACCACTGTCAAATGTTGATTTCTGTTAAGTTGTTTATTTTTTTTAATATGTTGTGGTTATATATTTGTGTTTTCCTGCATCCAAGATAATGGAAATTTCCAAGTCTTTTAAACGTTGCACAAACCTAGCTGTGTTGAACATTTTTTAAAAAAAGTAATTTTAATGACCTCATGGCAGCTGAAGTGAGAGATTTTCAATAAAACTAATTGTACATTAATTTGTTTCTGTGCCTGTTTTACTCTTGTAGCCCACCCATAAGATGAGGTATTTTATTTATATCTCATGTGATTCCATCATAAAGTTCACATACCATTACGTGACCACAAGGTTCTTCAGGAAGGATATTTTCTGTTTTGGGAACTCAAAGTTAATTTTTTGTATGCAACTTTGATTTTTAAGGGGAAAAAAACAGTCATTCTATAATACTAGTTTGTAAGTTATGAATTTATATAAATCAGTAACTTTAAAGACAGCTTCACCATATCACACATGCCCGTCATGTTCACGACAAGAACCTCTCGTACTTTATTTTGTTAGATTCTTTAAAGACTTTCCAGTTAATATTTTAAATGCACAGTGAATAAGTGCCATTGTAGTTCTTTACATCAACCAACTACATGGCCATCATGATGCTGACAGCCCCATTATGTAGTTGCAAACTCTAAAACATGTAAGACAGTGCCCACAACATTAAAAACCAGTAAAAAGCACAGAGGTAATCTTGTTTAACATACTATCTATGTTAACTAGTTTCCAGAAAATGCCATCTGTCCATCATCAAAAATGTATGCATGTGTTCACACACACCCATGTTTATAAATGGCAATGTTCATGCCCAACATGCAGGACATGCACAGTGGTATTTGGCAAAAAACAAGAGATTTCTCATATGGTGCCATCAATTGGGAATTCTTAACTTCATTATCATAGGCTTTCCAACAGATGAGCATTGCTGTTTTATTGAGGTGAAGACTTGCTATTTGTAATCATAGATGTGTGTGAACACATGTTGATGATAGAAAGATTGCATTTTCTGAAAACTAGTGTCAGATAGTATGTTGAAAGTTTATGAGGTGACTTCTGTGCTTTTTACTGGTTTCTAGTGTTGTGGTTAAGTGCATTGTTTTATGAATTTTAGAGTTTGCAACTCCATAATGGGCAAATCTCATGATGGTTATGTAAAGAACTGCAATGGTACTTTTCTCCCTCTCATTATGCATTAAAATTAACCAATCTAAAAATGTAAGAAATTAATCAGGAAGTCTTTGAAGAACCTAACAATGTCAAGTACAAACGGTTCATTCATGAATGTGCATGATAACATAGGGTAAGTGACTAATTCATATAAATCTAAAATTGACAAATTAGTATTGAAACATATTTAGCATGTTAACATTAACTTGAGTGTTTTTGAAAATCCTTATTGCTCAGTTAATTTGTATCAAAGACCAGAACTGCTACAGCCACACTCACATTAAACTTTCACAAACCTGGTTCAACACATTAAACAAGAAAGATACAGAATTTTTCATTGTAATGAGCATATCTTTTGAATCCTTTTTGACGCGAATTAAATTTATCAAAGTTATTCAAAATCAACGGAACCGGTTAGGAAAGCAATCTACCGGATTTTTACTACGATCAATAAAACATCCAGACATAGAAACAGCTACTTATTTCTTCTATCAGCTGCTAAAAAGCATGTGAAAATTAACAAATGGCACACAAAAAGTTTCTCAAAGCACAAGGAAGTATTAAAGCCAGAGATTTTCAAATGGAACAATTAAAAGATGAAATATGCATGTAGAAGGAAACATGATATAACTCTACACCTTCTAGCAGAATTTGCCTATTGAAAATAGGCAAAAAAATATTCTTCATGGAAAAAGCTATGCTAAAGTAAAAGAACTTTTTAATCTTTCTGCACCCTGGCGAGGAAATCTGTGCATTATTTAAAGATAATAATGTTCCACATCTTTATTGTAGCAAACAGAAGTACACAAATACCACCTAGTGACAGAACTGAAAACTATGAAACTCCTCTTATACTAACCTAAAGTGTTCTATACAAGGTAAATGGCATCCAGTGTTGAAAGAATTTTTCAAAGCGCACATGTAGAAGCAGAGATATTGAGAAAAACAAGTTAAAATTTTGTGCCACCTAGTGGTGAAATTGTGCATTATTTTGGGAAGAAAATACACACACACAAGGTTTGCATAGTTAGTTTTATCTGACCAAAAAATATTTTTAATCAGGTTTTTAGTCCAGCAAATATTGCTGTAAACAGAAATTTGAACTTGCGCCCTTTGGTGGCATACTTGTGTGTTAATAAAAATTCGAAACATTTTGCACAGGAAGCACTCTCCAACAAAGAAGGAATTTTTCAAATCGGACTCTTAGAAGCAGAGATATTGAAAAAAAAAAATACACTGGCGGAAAGTGAAAAAAGAACACCAAGAAGGAGACGTCTGATACCAATAAAATTTATACAGCATAATAACGGAATACAGAGGATAATGTGATCAAAACATTATGGCAAAATACAGCTGTATTTGCTGGTAAACTGAAAAATAACATTTCCATGTAACATGGTTAGTACGAGGTTGAACTGCCATGAACTGCGTCACACTGTGCAATTCTGGCATGGAGTCTGTCGTACAGATGTTGGATGCAAGTTTGGGGTATTGAGTTCCAAGCATCCTCAACCTGGACACGTAAATTGGGGATGGTCATGGCTGGCGGTGGAGACCGGATAAGTTGTTGTCCCATAAAATACCACACTTGCTCAATGGGGGACAAATCCGGTGAACGTGCAGGCCATGGAAGTTGTCTCACACCCTGAAATGCATGTTGCATTGCACGTGCCATGTGTGGGCGTGCGTTATCTTGCTGTAAAACACCATGATGAACCGACCTTACAAATGGCACAACAACGGGCTGAATGATGTTGATGTAGGAGGTGCTGTTTAACGTACCCGGTACAAACACTAGTTGTGTACGGGAGTGATAGCTGATCGCTCCCACACCAGGAGACCAGGTGTAGGCCCTGTGTGTTGCTGGCGGATGCAAGAAGGGTGGAGACGCTCCCCTGTGCATCTGCAAACACGCATAGGCCATCGGAGGCTCGCAAGCAGAATCTGCTTTCATCGCTGAACACGACAGATCGCCATTGCGTTCTCCAGTGCAGACGTTGACGACACCACTGCAGCCATTCCTGATGGTGGGCTGGAGTCAGAGGTACACATGCCAGAGGCACACGTGCATGTAGTCCTGCATCCAGTAGACGGTTGCGGATTGTTCACACAGTCACCTCAGGTGCAACGGCAGCTCGAATTTGCGTCGCAGTGGACATTCTGCTTGACAACGCCACTCTTCTTATGCGTCCATTGGTCCGCTCATCATTCCATCTGTTACTCCCGGTTCCACGTCTTCTCGTGTGGGAATGTTCCTCGGACCATCTACCCCACCATTGTACCACCACCGATACTTCCCGTCCAGTTTGCTCCGCAATACCACGCACGATACGGCTTCATGGAGTCCGACTAGACGACCTCGCTCAAAGTCCAATAACTGCTGAAATCGTACTCGTCTTCCATGTCCAGGCATTGCAGCTTCTTCAGGGTCTTCGCACGTGTCCGTACGCCGACGACTGATTACATTCACTTCGCCGTACTCCTTAAATATCACCAACGATAATTTGCATATTATGCCGTGCTGTGGCCTAAGCACTCACCGGTTGGTCCCGAAATTAACATCACACCTACGTAAACTCGACCCCATTAACATATGAAAATTTCATGATCGTCCGCCAATTCTTTCTTGGTGTTCTTTTTTACTTTCCGCCAGTGTATATACATCTGTACCCCCTGGTAAAAAAAACCATGCATTATTTTAAGAAGAAAATATCCTAAAAAGGTTTATTCACATGAGTGGTATCAGTCCCTGAAAGAATTTTTTCAGTCAAGCTTTTAGAAGCTCAGATTTTGCTGTAAATGCACCAGAAGCAGAAATAGACACTTACACCCTATGATGGGTGATACAGCTCCTGATGGGAAATGTTTTGCTAAAACATTTCCCATCAGGAGCTGCATCTGATACAGGAAGTTTTCAAATGTGAGTTATCGGGGGAAATGCAATTGACCTTTATGCCTCCTGGGGAAGGTCTATGCGTTACTTAAAAAAACTGAAATTATATGCCAAACATTTCGCACCGGAAACACTATTAAATGAAGGAATTTTTCAAATTGGAGCCGATATATTGATATAAATATGATATACATCTACGCCCCCTGCGGAGAAACCATGCATTATTTTAAGAAAATATTCTGGAAAGGTTTATTGACAAGTGGTTATCGGTTCATAAAATAATTTTTTCAATAGAGCTTTTAATCTGCAAATACATCAGAAGAAATTAACACTTACGCCCTCTGATGGCCAAATTATTCTTTACCAAAAATTAGAAATTATATGGAAAACATTTCCCATTGGGAGCTGTATCTGGTGCAGGAAATATTTTTCAAATCAGAGTTTTAGAAGCAGATATCTTGGGAAAAACGCAATTTACTTTTATGCCCTTGAGGGGAAAATCTATGCATAACTTGAAAAAGTGACTGCACCTAAAATGGAATTAAAAGGTAAAATATTATTTTCAGTTGGATATTTAGAAGTAATTATATAGAATAAAATGTGTTTTGAATTAGTTATCCCCTGCATTTATGCCCTCTAGTGGCAAAATTGTGCATTGTAAAAAAAAAAAAAAAAAAAAAAACTGAATGAAAGGATCATCATTCTCACATTTCAAGCTTTCCAATGCAAAAAGAATTTTTCAAATCAAACTAATAATTGCAAAGATATAATGTCCACATTGATAACATAAGAACAATCTTTTTTTTCAAAAGATGTGCTAAAAAGAGGAGAGACAAAATAAAAATAATACACAGAAGTTAGTCACAGTTTAATATCAATGTGACAATTGAAATACAGGAAATTTCAGGACCTACCAACAGATGGCAACACTAATAAAATTACATGGCATCCAGGCAAACCATGAGGTATGTTATGATACATGAAGATACAGACAGCATGCGACGAACTGCACTATGTGAACCTCACTTCCACAAGAAAAGCTAATGAAGACTGGTCCGACCCAGCAGAAATACATATGGTGACATTTCAAATTTGACAAGTTTAGAACATAACCAGCAAAGCATTTCAGATTATAAGGAAAATGTTGCAACTATAATTTTATTGGAACAAGTAGTAGTCACAAACGCTACAAATGATCTTTTACCCTTTATCTGCAACACCACTTTTAACTCTCTCAAAAAGGAAAGAGCAAAAATTTTTTTAATAAGTTACCTCTCTTGAAGAAAATAACCCTTTGAAAGTAAGAATATTTTATAAGTTATTTTACTGGATTGTAATGTCTTTTCTAGTGTCAAGCTGTTTAACAAAATACATGAACACAAATCTTATACATCAAATAGAAGTCATCGCTCTTTCCAAGTTTATAAGTGAGTCACAGAAAAGTTCTCATCAGCCGCCACTGGGAATCGAACCCAGGTCTTCCAGTTACGCGCCGGACATGCTACCACTGCACCACAGCGGCCTCGAATTCTCCAGACTCGCATACAACAAACTGCCAAACCACACGGCAGGTTGCTTCTTCGGAGCCCCGCACTATGCTGGGGATTCACCAAAGATAAACAGCAGCAACTGAACAAATAACTAGAAGGCGAATGAATGATAAATACACAGTTGATGTGGACCAGGAACATGAAATAGAAGTCATCGCTCTTTCCACATTTATATATAAATGTGGAAAGAGGGATGACTTCTATTTGATGTTCCTGGTCCATGTCAACTGTGTATTTATCACAAATCTTATGAAAACACATTGCTGTTTTCAAGTTATTTATACTATTGTACCACCATGGGTGCAAGTAAGGAGACTGGCCCAACAATGAAAATATATGTTAGTATTTTATGAACACACACACACATCACATGCTTCTATTATGAATCAATAATAACATATCTAAAAATAAAAGGAGGCATTTCCAAGACTGAACATTTTTTTTTTCACTCTACACCACCTTCCCACTTTAAACTGTTGCACTATGCTCACAGCTGTCTCTTTTTCTTCCATTTTTGAATGTAATGTCACCTATTTACACATGTGTACACACTGTATATTAAAGTGCCACTGCAACTGCAGCCACACTATTTATGCAGTGCCTTTCAACATTTCAACAACAGCAGTCAGCTGTGGAAAATATAATTAGGAAATTACCATACAATATATAATTTAAATTAGGAAATTACCATACAACACATGCAAGACACACTGACAAAACTATGTGGTGGTATTATATACAGTAAAAGCTCTTTATAGTAGACACCCTGGGACCTAAACATTTGTCTGCTATTCAGGAGGCTGACTTCTGACACCACCAAGGCTCATGGTACAAAAAACTACATACTGGATATGTTCATAAATTATATAGCAACAAGTTAGTAAAATCATGCAATGCATTGATTATGATACGCTTTCCAACATACCAGAAATTATTACTCAAGCTATGTGGATAATGGCTGTGGAATAAATCTCGCTCCTGTGTCCTGACCTTTGAACCCATTTCGATGATATTCAACAGAACCGGTTCACTATACCTCTGGAACAACATGATAAAGTTTTGTTGCAATCCAAGCATTTTAGGTAAGTTATGATGCACAAGGGCAATGGAATGGATCCCACTCCAGTGACCTGACCTTTGACCCCATTTCGCCCATTTTCAATAGGGTTCGTTCCCAGTGGCTCCCTACCACATACTAAAATTTCATCGAAATCTAACCATTTTTACAAGTTATGATGCATAAGGGCAATGGAATATATCCCACTATTATGCCCTGCCTGACCTTTGACCCCATTTCGCCTATTTTCAATAAGGTTCATGCCCAGGTGGTTCCCTACTACATACTAAAATTTCATTGAAATCGAACCATTTTTACGCATGTTATGACGCATAAAGGCAATGGAATGGATCCAGCTCCTATGTCCTGACCTTTGACCCACATTTCACCCATTTTCGATACGGTTTGTCCCCAGGTGGTTCCCTATTGCATACTAGAATTTCATCGAAATCTAACCATTTTTACACAAGTTATGACGCATAAAGGCAATGCAATGGATCCAGCTCCTATGTCCTTACCGTTGACTCAATTTCACCCATTTTCAATAGGGATCGTCCCCAGGTGGTTCACTACTACATACTAAAATTTCATCGAAATCAAAAAATTTTTATGTAAGTTATGACACATAAGAGCAATAGAATGGATCCCGCTTCTATGTCCTGACCTTTGACCCTGTTTTGCCCATTTGCAATAGGGTTCGTCCCCAGGTGGTCCCCTACCACATACTAAAATTTCGTCAAAATCGAACCATTTTCACGTGAGTTATCGTGCAGATGGACGGACGGACAAAGCTGGAGCATATACGCTTCTTCGGCCTACGGTTGGAAAGCGTAAAAAATGACGTTTTTTGATTAAATGTTTCTTTTTGTATTGTGCAACAGCGGAAAAGAATGCAGTATATGTGCATACATACAATGTGCACATTTTGATGCATGTTGCAAAATGCATAGGAAAACCCAGAATTTTAAAGCATACATACTTGCTGCTTATTTAATTAAATTAGTTTGCAAAAAAATGTTTTTTCTTTTATAATTCAGAACCTGTTTTTCAATATGTATTTTGAAATTCTTCTGTAGTAGTAATCCCTACCAAATAATCCCCTTCGTATACAATTTTTTTTCTAACTCTTCACTACACTTCACAGTGTCTTTAAAGTCCTCAATGTTGCACACCTATTGAACTACATACATGTGTCCTTTAATCAAAAGTTTTCATACACCATAGAGCCAAAACATTATGACCAGAACATCTGTATGAAAATCAAAGTAACTACCAAATGACAGCATGTTTGAAAGTCATGAAACAGTATAACACCTGATACTAAGCTCTGTTAATCATTGTTATTCTTGTTCTTTAGATAGGTAAGGCAGCAGATTTCAGTTTGACAAAGACCAAATTGCAATGGCCACACAACTAGGCTGGAGCATTTCTGAGACAGCAAAAGCATGTGGGGTCATAGTTAGTACCTTCAAAAAATTATCCGAGGAGGGAAAATCACACAAATGCCAGCAACGTGTGGGCTGACCATGGCTCATTGATACTACAGGCGTGTGTGTGTGTGAAGGGCTATTCCATATGATACAAGCTAACAGAAGGGATACTGTAGCACAACTCGCCAGCAAGTTGAATGCTATTAACAGGAGTGATGTGCTGCAACACATCACTCCTGTTAATAGCAAATGGGTCTGCATCGCTGCAGGCTGCTCCGAGTGCCCATGCTAACCGTAATTTACTGTTGAAAGTGCCTACAATGGGTAGAACTTTCCAGGCCTGGAAAAAAGGGAATCAAATTTCAAGATTTCAGGGGTTGTACGAACCTTGCATACATTGATTGACGCACTTTCCAGTTAGGACAAGATGCTGGTAATCCTCAGCAGTTGTAGACCATGAGATGTCCATCCAGTAGTGCCTGTTCCTGTATCTTGGAACTGTGTTTTTTTTTTTTTTTTTTAATTTGGAGGTTTAATGACCATCATGAGCAACTCAGTAGGCTATAAGCTAAGCAGTCTCCCGTCCCTAATTTAAGGCCGCTGGATCCAGGGAAAGAAGAGAGCCAGTGCCGTAAGACACACAACATCCATGCCTCACCGGGATTTGAACCTGGACCCATCACGGACAAATAGTCAGAAGCCAGTGCTTAGACCACTGCGCCACTTGGAACTGTTACCACAGCCTGGATGTTACATGTCAGACACATTAATAAATCTGGCCACGACTCTGACCTGCTTTCGTCCATAAGACGTTTTTTTTTTTTTTCATCTCTGTCATTTAAATGGTGCTGTCAAGACACCAGGAATAAAATTGTAAGCAACAGCAATTGCAGTGTTGCTAAATCGCAAATGAAAGGCAGGCACCCAGAGAGTTTTTTTTAAAGTTGTCCCTAATTTGCGTGGCCTCTGATCATTCGTTCGAACGGGGTCCGGGTTCGAATCCCGGTGAGACATGGATGTTGTATTTGTCTTACGGCACTGGCTCTCTCCCTTCCCTGGAACCAGTGACCCTAAATTAGGGACGGGCGACTGCATCGAGTTGCTTACGGTGGTCGTTAAATCTCCAAACAAACAATCCTCTGTGTCTTCTGAAATTTCTCAGATAAGATATATCAGCATTACAATTATGCTGTTGATACTGAACTGACTTCACTGTTTGTACATTACAATTATGCTGTTGATCCATCAACTGACTTCACTGTTTGTACATTTACAGACAGCTACAATGATTTTACATTCCACATACACTGTTGATATGACATAATCTCACTTGTTATTTTAAACCAGTTATCGATTTTTTTCACAAGCATTTGAAATTGTAAAAAGCATAGATTCCCACACTTGCTACCCAACTTCAGTTACTTCGACTAAAGCATAAAGGGAGGGGGGAGATAGCTTTCTCCAAAGAAAATAGTTATATAGTTTCAAGTTAAAAGGATTCTGAAAAACTTAAAATAGTGCAACAAAAAATATCACACCCTTGCTCCTCAAGAACTTCATTTTGGGTATTCAGAGATTGCACACAGAATTCATATGAGGACGGGAAGCTACCATTTTACTCTAAAATCATGACTATGTTTAGCAAATGTATTTACAAAAACTGCAAAGAAATTGTATTCAATAATTTCATAAAGAAGTTTATTAGCTATCTTATATAAACAATTTTTAAGTGGGTAAATGTTCAGTTAACAACTTTAACTAAAACTAATATTACTCTACTTTTTTTAAATAATCACTATTAATATCTATTTGATCATTTATCCTTTTTTGTTGGTTGTTATCTGACATTTTCAAAAGCGTTCCACCAAGTATTCCAGTAAATATCATCCATCCAATGTTCTTATTTGACTTGAATTTTTTCCAGCAATCTTCGGGATCATTAATGTTTAGAGATAGTACCTGTTAAAAAGAGTTAATATACAATCAGTATATGAAAAAAATTCCATTGATAACTGTGAGTTAATACATGAGATGTATTAAGAATACAACACTTTAACCAGCTAGAATGAATTAACTTGTGGTAAGCAAAATGGGCTGACATCAGCTGCTATCTAAGAAGTGGGCCGAACGTAGCTGCAACAAGTGAACCTGTGCACCTGGAAGTGTTGCTTTCCTCCATTGCATTTTTTATTCACAGAGATCATTTAGGGGTATGACTGACACCAATATTTTCTGACTGCTTAACTGGCTACAACAATGGCAATGATCCTGCAAAAGGAGAAATCAGGAGTTCCAATCATTTGCTTTTACCCACTGTCAGTGGAGGACTATCCCTTTCCCATCATGTCTTGTTGGGTCAAGGAGCAGAAAATAAAGGACTAAAATGGAACATGTATCATCAGTTACAGGTTTATAGTTCATACAGCTGAGATGAGAGAGGGAAGGAATTGTTTTGCCATAGCCTTCATGAAACTTGGCTGTTATACGAATATTTCTATCTGGGGGAGCTGAGAAAATTTTAAGGTGCCATTTGGTTCAGATACATCAGCTGGTTAAAGGGTTAGGCTTACAAAAGTTAGTTCTAGTATAGAAGCTGTCATTATCAGCTATTAAAATAATTTACATTTTCATACAGAATTTGCAGACTGGGATGGAGCCAGGGGTGATATATATGTATTAGAGGTTCAGTCCAGTTTGCACGAACCATTTGTTAAAATTCAGACAGTTTGTCATAACCTGTCAAATTAAGTGGTTGGATGGGAACTATGAAGATAAATATGTCAGTTTATTACTGAGTTCTTGCCATTTTTATTTCGTTGTAGCAGAACATTTCAAAAACCTCAACTTGTCTGCGACACGTTGCATTTAAGGTCCATGTTTCAGAAATGTAAGTTGCAATGAGGAACGCGAGGGCCTTGACCAGCCTCAACTTGGTGGTTTTGCTGATGTGGCAATCCTTCTAGAGTTTTGTAAGTCCTGCCAGAGCAGATTTGGCCATTCCGATCCTCCTTTTGATCTTGTTTCGCAATTGCCGTTGTCAATTATGCAGGCCTCCAAGATATACAGGGTGCATAGGAAAGTCCCTTTATCCTGGAATAACTTGCGAATGGAGAAAGGTACAGTAATGCAAGTGAGATAACGGTATAGTAAAGGGACTACGCCCGATCGAATGCAACCAATAGCAGCGCCCCTAGTGGCAAAATCCGGAAGTTAGCCATTGCAAACAAAAACAAAAAGAGATAGAGCAAAATTTCCAATTACAAAGTTTTAGAGCATCAATTAATTAGTACACAAAACAACATTTGTTTCACACTGATAAGATAAATCGTCACCTGAATACCCTAAAATGTCCAAAATCGATGCGCGACGATTTGAATCTGCATATTCACATTTCACAAATGTAGCTGTATGCAAATACAGATTGTAACATTGAACCATACCTACAATATAAAAACCAGTAGCAGGATGCACCCTGATCAGAAGTTTAGGTCTACGTACGCCGTGTGAGAATGGCGAGCTTGGATTTCTGGGGTACGTAAAAAATCAGGTGTATGCAACAGCGCCTACAAGTCTGTTGGATCTCCGTCGTCGTGTTACAGATGCTGGCAATAGTGTGACACCTTCCATGCTGAGGAATGTGCATGCAGAGTTACTTTCACGAATGCAAATGTGTATCGTGGGCAATGGCGAACTCTTCGAACATACTCGACATTAACTTTTTATCACAGTGCACCAGTTTGTCGTTTTTGTTTTGTCTGACATCATCAATTTGCTCATACCAATGCCTGTTCTCTTCAAACGTTCACACAAAAGGTTGTGCATCAATTTCAGACATTTTAGAGTATTCAGGCAATAATTTATCTTCTCCGTGTGAATCAAATGTTGTTTTGTACTAATTTATTGATGCTCTACAACTTTGTAATTGGAAATTTTGCTCTATCTCTTTTTGTTTTCGATTTGCAATGGCTAACTTCCGCATTTCACCACTAGGGACGCTGCTATCGGTTGCATTCGATCGGGCGTAGCTGCTTTAGTATACCGTTATCTCACTTGCATAACTGTACCTCTCTCCGTTCGCAAGTTATTCCATGCTAAAGGGATTTTGCTATGCACCCTGTATGTAGTGTGAAAAAAATACAGTCGAGTCTCTATTTAACGAAGTCCCATTGTTCCACTAACAAACTTCGTTAAATAGAAATTAGTAACTGAAATTGAAAAATCGAGAAGCAAACAAAGACTGAAACTTAAGTCTCCTCTTTATGGTCTTTAGCACATATCCTGAACTGTAAAAAAGTCCGTAATACTGCTTTGTACAGGTTTATTATAAAAAATGCATTGTTATAAAAAATTTCACATTTTTGTAAAGATCGGAACTCTTCATCTGCAACACTTTTTTCAAACTGTAATCCCCTTCATATTGTTTCAAATGCTTTTAGCATTTCTTCTTGTGGTTTTTTAATAGCCTCTTCATTATCATCTTCATCATTCACTGTAGTTTCTTCACTACATTTCCTAACATTTTGCAAGATGTCAGCTCCGTAGGATATTCAGCGATCACAATTGTCTTCATCAACGTTGAGAAAATTAGAGAGCTCTATACCTTCTTCAACAGTTCCCATGTCTTTCAGATACTGCCATTTTTCCTTCAAATCTGCCAGGCTCATTGTATTGGATGCAGCATCACTTTTGAAGCTGGCTTTAACAAAACAGTTGTGTATAGTGGATATAAAGTCACATCCCACTGCCAAGCTTTCTTCATCTCTGATATGGAGATTCTCAAATTAATAACTTTATCTATACACTGGCTACTCTCTAAGGCAAGAATAACTTTTTGCAGGATCTGTGCTAAATATGACTTACAACTAGGAAGCTCAGTGCACACCGTGAAAAGTATGACTGTCAACAAAAAAAAAAAAAAAACAGAGGAAAAAATGCTAGAAGAATCAGGAACCTACAAAATTCCAATTGCACACATATTCCCAATATCGTACATTGGAAGTACGAAAAACAGATTAAAAAAAGACTTAAACAACACATATCTAACTGGCAAAAAAAGAAGCCAAAACCGCTTTAGTGCAATTCTGCATGGAAAATCGGACATTCCCAAAATTTGATGAAATTAAAATGCTAAAACAGAATAAAAAATCGGAGAGGCAAATGAGGAGGGAAGAAGCAATATTAATCTATAAAAATAAAGCAAGGGTATGTAACCAGAATGACCCTAGCACATTATCGGGACTGTGGAAAGAACTAATAAGACAAGAAAAACAACAACAAAAGAAAAACCGGCAAAAAAGACAAGAAAACCAGGATAGGAGAAGAAAATTAAAAAAAAAAAATAATAATAATTAAAAAAAATTAAAAAAAAAAAAGTTGTTTTAATGAAACATAGATGGCGCCAGCCGTGCTTGATAACGAAATATATCCAGGAAAGTATATCCAACGAATGGCAACAAGGAGTATCGGACTCCATTAGAGCGAAGTTAACCACGAACATCGGTGGTAAAGTCGCCACGCTCCTGAGGATGCCCAGAGTATGGGCGAAAATTTCGAGTATTAAGAACGGTAAAATTTGATGTGTTTGAATCCTAAGGCAAAGATCCAATGAGTATACCTAGCGAAAAGTGTGAGAAGTAAAGCCAGTCAATCGCATACAACGGACTTTAGGACAATAACATCAACAAAGACCGGAAAACACGTGCGTGAAATGTTCCCATCGCTAGAAAGGAATGCCAAGGTAAGCATTATCCGCTAGATTTTTGTACAAGTTATTTTAAAATATCGCACGTAAAAGAGAATAGTAGAATGATTAGAGCTATATAATAATCAGAATTAGAACTACTAATTGGAATTGATTAGTAAGTAAAGGCTACCATTGTCAGCCTCTCTGCTTTGGCAGATGATCTTGCACTGAGAAGCTAACTTCTGCATACATACATACATACATACATACATATCACTAAGCTGTTCTCAGAGATTCAGAGGTTAGCTCCAAAAAGAAATACAAACTACCAGATATTTTTACTTACTGTTGTCGTATCAAACTTCTCCATTTACAGTGGTCTTGACATACAACTCGGGCTTCACTGATATCCATTACACGCCGTACGCAAGATCTTTTATACTTCATACTCGTAATCTTTTTCTCGTGCAGACACTCCTGAATCTGATCCACCCATGTCTTCCTTAGCCTTCCTCTGCCTTTCCTTCCTGCCGCTTGGGCTAAAAGATTTTCTTAGTAAGCATCTCATCACTCATTCTTTCAACATGGCCAAACCACCGAAGCATATTGGTCTCCACCTTGCTAACAACATTTTCCTTCACATCACACAACTGCAACGCATCTTCATTCCTCACACAATCAGATCGTGTCTTGCCACAAACCCCACGTAAGTAACGCATTTCTCCAGCACACAAACGACTCCTATGTTTCTTCTGCAGTACCCAGGTTTCACTGCCATACATCAGAGTAAGAACAATTACAGTTTCATACACAGCCATGCGGGACTCTCTAGAGAACCCATCATTCCTGTGAAAACCTCCCAGAGCAGCTATGACTTTCAATGAAGAATTCACTCGCCTACTAATTTCACCATCCAATTTGTTCTCTGTCAAACATGCTTCCTGAATACACAAACTCACTCACCTGGTCAATCACTGTGCCATTTAGACTTATATTACATTCAATACTACCCGTTCCTCTCTCAAACACCATAGTATGATCATGATCATATGTAGAGGATTTTAGGGAGTGTCTGACCCCAGGTCTTAAACAACCCTTAGAAATAGGAAAGTAGGAGATTTGGGCTAGAGCGCCCGACAGGAAAGTGACACGGAAGCGAAGTAAAAAGAGGGGGAAGACGCCCTTATTTATTACCGGGGGCTAGTACCCGGGGTCCGGCGGCTTACCGTGCCCATCTGACGCACGGCGGGTATTTAGTGGATCGAGCGTTTGTACCTGCCTGGGATCGAACCTGAGGCCCTTCCCGTGGCAGTCACGAACGTTACCCACTCGGCCACCCGCGGCCCTCAAACACCATAGTTTTGGTTTTTCCCCTATTTATACTCGGTTTGAATTTCATGCAAACTTTGTGCATCCGAGACAACATACTCTGCAAATCACTTTTGCTCTCTGCCAACAGGACAATGTCATCAGCATACAGCAATCTGCACATACGGATATTACCAAGACATAAACCACTATCTATTTCGGCATCACGCATGCATGCGTCCATAAATATATTAAACAGCCATGGTGACATTACACAACCTTGTCTAACTCCTGCACCAATAGAAAACCATTTTGATAAAACCCCATTCACTCATACACAAGCTCTACTACCAGCATACATGGCTTTTACACTATTAAGTAGATTCCCAGTAACACCATATTTATTCAATACCTTCCACAAAAGTGTCATATTCACTCGGTCATAAGCTTTCTCTAAATCTATGAAGACAGCAAAAACTTTACCAACAGCCAGATTCTTTTCAATCATCATGCGTAATGCAAAAATCTGGTTAGTGAAGCCTTTAATAGGCATAAAAAACCACTCTGAACATCCCACACTTTCTATGATGTAAGACACCGTACTTTTTCAATAACAACCTTACCAAACACTTTCCCTGGAAGACTTAGTCGGCTATTACCACGATAGTTCTTGCATTCAGTCTGATCACCTTTTCCCTTATACAAGGGAACAATGATAGCATCCTTCCAAACCCGAGGGACCATTCCTAACTCCCAGCACAACTCGCAAATTTCAGTTAACCAGTCAATTACAGAGTCACCACCATATTTCAACATCTCGTCAGTTATGCCATCAACTCCTGGAGCCTTACCATTGTGAAGAGATTTTAGAGCTTTACACAATTCTCTTGAGATCCCTCCTGTGCTTCCATCCCTCATTGTGACACCATCTGCGTCTGTCTCAGAATCATCTTTGCTTTCCTGATCTAATAACTCACAGAAGTATTCACCCCATCTTTCACTTAA
This sequence comes from Macrothele yani, assembly GCA_039090855.1. NCBI lineage: Eukaryota > Metazoa > Arthropoda > Arachnida > Araneae > Macrothelidae > Macrothele > Macrothele yani. The sequence goes on along the minus strand of CM077024.1, from coordinate 136,927,190 downwards.
CTCATTGGGCTCCCATATCATTTCCTCGATCTCATTCTTCACACAACTTACAACTTTGTTTCCCCTATTTTTCCTGTGTCTCATGTACTTCCAGAAAGACTTCCTATCTTTCCAAAAAGCCAGTTCATTCCTTTCCACCTTCTTCTTCCTATCTTTTGCCTTACTTAGTGAACCAGCTTAGCAGCTTCACACTTCTTACAGCGATATTCTTCCACAGAGACTACCTTGCAATATCCCCAAATAGGCTTCCTTCTTTCTCTTTACTGCCTCTTCAATCTCAGTATTCCACCAAGCATTACCTCTATTGTTACCCACTATTGTGGTGCCACAGACCTTTTTAGCAGCAGTGACAACACATTTCTTAAAACATTCCCACTTCTTTTTACATCACTCTCCCTAGACTTCAGCTCCTTCAGTCGTTCTCTGAGCAAGTCAGAATAACGCTGATGATCTTCAAGGAGTCTATCAACCTTTATTCTTTCTATCCTGGGTCTCTTCCTATTCCTTTTCCTCCAACCAACATTAAGTTTCACTCATGACACTACCAAGTAATGATCAGAACCAATATCTGCACCTCTCATCACACGGGTGTCAACAACTAAGTGTTTCAGATGCTGATTGTAGACAACAAAATCTATCACACTCTTTTGACCAAGAGTACAATTTTTCCAAGTATATGTGTGGATATACTTGTGATTGAAAAAAGTATTAGATACATACAAATCAATCTCAATGCAGAGTTCAATTAATCTTTCACCATTATCATTCACACAAGGACCATTAAACTTACCTAGAACATTGTCAGAAATTGCATTCTGCACACCTACTCTAGCATTGAAATCCCCTGCTATTATACACTGGCGAGCAAAAATTAAGGACGAGACGGTTTTTCGAATGTAACGTCATGCAGAAGTGCTCCACATCAACTGAAATCATACCATAAGATCCCCAAGATGTAAGAATATGGGATAAGTGAGCAAAGCCGTCCAAACAAGGAATCCAAAGGATACAAAGGCACTTTATTGAAAAGGTAGCTTCGAGCACAACTGGACAGAAGACAGAAACTTCCATGTGACAGGCGGCTGCCAAGAAAAATCCAGTCTTTAGTAGGGGATGTGATCACCCCTGACTGCATTGCAGGATTTACAATGTCTGTCTATGCTGAGGACGAGGTTGTTAAGGAGCTGTTGAGGCATTGCGGCCCATTCCTCTTGTAGCGCCAATTCCAGCTGCGGAAACGCAGCTGGCGGCATGTTGCCAAGCGTCTCCCGAGAAGGTCCCACACATGTTAGATTGGATTTAGGTTCGGGGACCTTGCGGGCCAATCCATGCATCGAATATCTTCACTCTCCAACAGTTCTGCTACAGCCACTGTACGATGAGGTGTAGCGTTGTCATCTATGAAGAAGCACTCAGGACCCACAGCACCTCTAAACAGACGCACGCAAGGCAGGAGAACTTTGGTACAATAGCGGACGCCAGTGACTGAACCTCCTTGGAAGATGTGGAGGTCAGTACGGTTACCAAGAATGATACTGCCCCAAACGAGAACTCCGCCACCTCCAAACCGGTCTTTTTCGATGATGTTGGAGGTGTGATTGCGTGTTCCCTGCTCTCTCCGAATGTGTATACGTCCAGAATCGCTAGTCAGACTAAATCGGCTCTCATCCGTAAAGAGAACTCGACCCCCTTTACTGATATGTCCAGTTCTTGTGTTCCTGGCACCACAAAAAACGCCGTCTCCGATGAGCAGGCATTAATGGCATACACCGTACTGGTCATTGTGCAAATAGACCACCTTTGTGCAGCCTCCTGGCCACGGTAAAACGCGATAACGGACGTCCAGTTGTCTGTTGCATGTGCCTTGCGATTTCTCCCGCTGTCTGCCGCCTGTCTCTTCTTGCCTGTAGGACAATATACCGGTCGTCCATCGCCGTGGTTGCTCGTGGACGACCACTGCTAAACTCTTGGACAGCTGTTCCTGTCGTTTGAAATGCTCTCCAAGCTCATGAAACGATGCTATGAGCGATCTCGAACTCCTCGGCCATACTAGTCACAGTTCGAACTTCTTCCAACTTCCCAATGACGCGACCTCAGGTAAAGTTGTCCAGATGTCGTCTACTGGATTGCCTGTTGGCCATATCACACGGTGGCAGCAACTCGACATCGTTCAAACCGATGTACACCGTGCAATAGCTTTCACTAAATTGCTGAGCGTACACCGCCCATGTGCTTTATACCCTTTGACACCCCCCCATGTTATGCTGCATATATGTGCATGCCCTACCGTACCGGACCCTAGTCTATCTCATGAGTGGTCTTTCGGTCCGTTCTGCCAGCTCGTTCTGCTGTTATGCCAATTTCTCCTCTTAGTCCTTAATTTTTGCACACCAGTGTAACTTTTCCTGTAGCACCTAACTGGCTCAAAACAGCTTTTATCTCATTCCACAAATCTTCCTTCTTATCAGAAGGTTCCTAGTCACAAGGAGCATACACTACAACAATTAGAATTCTCTGAAGTTTCACTTTCAAACGAATCCAGATAATTCTCTCACTTACGCTTCTGAATCTCACATAATAGCTTAGTGACATGTATCAGAATGAGAAGTAAATTTCTTTACTTACTTTTATTTTATTTTTGTAAAAATACTTAAGTACAATAATTTCTGAACAACACATGTCTCTCTATTTGTAAAAATTATGCATTTCATTCTAGAACAAAAAAAGTGAATGGAGTGTTAGTTGTCTCTGTAGGGACTGAATCAATTGCAAATAGGAATGTCAAAAGTAACTGACATATTGAATCATCATCATCATCATTGTCAACCATTATCAATCCACTGCTGGACGAAGGTCTCCCCAAGTTTCCTCCACAACGGTCTGTCTTGTGCCAGTCTCCTCCATGTCACCCCTGCATACTTTCGAATTTCATCCACCCATCTCCCATGTGGTCTTCTTCTGGGTCTTTTCCTGTCCCTTGGAATCCAATCTAAAATTTCGGCTGTCCATCGATGATCTGTCCTTCTGGCAGTATGTCCAGCCCATTGCCATTTCAGGGATTTAACTCTGATCATGATGTCTTCCACTCTTGTCATTTTTCGGATCCACGAGTTCCTCTTCTTATCTCTCCTGGTTACACCAAGTATGCACCTCTCCATGCTTCTTTGAGTTGTCTGCAGCCTTTGTATGTCTCTTTTAGTTAAGGTCCACGTCTCTGCACCATACGTAAGCAGTGGAAGGATGCATTGATCAAACACTTTTCTTTTAAGACATAATGGCATATTGCTCTTGAAAATTATGCTGTTTCTTCCAAAAGGTCTCCAGGCAAGTTTTGTACGCCGATTAATTTCTTCATCAATGCGACCCTCACTTGATATCTGCTGTCCAAGATAAACGTACGTGTCTGTTATCTCCAGCTTTTCTCCATCAATCGATAAATCTTCATTTCTTGTAAAAGCATTGAACATCACTTTTGTCTTCTGAAAGTTCATTTTTAATCCCACTTCTTTACTCTTGTCAGCAAGTTCCTGGATCATACTCTGAATACTTTACAGTATATCTTGTTAAATGCAAGAACATACATCTTATGTAATAAATCAGAGCAAAAATTGTTAATGACATTTCAATATACTTAGATAGTTCTTGAATCGAAGATGATACTTATTAAAATGCCAGTAAAGGAAACTAGAATGGGACATTGGTTTCGGCCACTAGAGCTCCGTCAGCCATCAAATCACATATGTTGCTCCATTCTTGATCAGCTTTTGAATCTTTTACCATAGGGTTGTGGTCTTGTGCTGCCATCTCCTGGCTGGAATCTGTTGAATTTTTGGAAAACTTTTTAACAACAATAAAAATCTTCCAAAAATTCAACAGATTCCAGCCGGGAGATGGCAGCACAAGGCCACAACCCTATGATAAAAGATTCAAAAGCTGATCAAGAATGGAGCAACGTACGTGATTTGATGGCTGACGGGAACCCTAGTGGCTGAAACCATGGTCCCATTATACTCTTAGTTTCCTTTACTGGCATTTTAATAAGTATCATCTTTGATTCAAAAATTATCTAAATACATCTTATGGTTTATGGGTTAGTTAATCTGCAATGTACATATTTCTCAACATAAGTAAAATAATTAATAGGTTGTCGAAAATCCCTATGGAGATTATCAAACTTTTAAAACTTTTTGTATGTTCTGGCCTTTGAGATCAATATATCTCAGTGCCATTTAGGATGGAATTTTACAAGAGAAAAGATGATTACTGTATATACTCACATAGAAGCTGAAAGTTTTTCGAGGCAATTCTGCTTTAAAAGTTTGGGGGTCAGCTTATATGCAGGTCAGTAAAAAATAGGACTGGACTTCCATGAGTTCTCCTGCAGAATTTATAGATGGATTTGTTTACGTTTTAGATCATGGCTTTCCGCATGTCAAAAACCTAAACAAATCCCGTTTTTGACTACGACTTTCCGCACGCTCTTCGAAAGTTCTTACAAAAAAATAAAAATTGAAATATTTTTCCACTCAAAGTAGGATTCCTACGGGAATAAATGCTGCTAATATAAGCAAAAAACCTAATCCCATTTCAAACTGAGACCGTGAAATTGCTTGTTTTCAAATGTGGAATAGAATACTTTATTACTTTCCGTATGCAACGGCATAACACCATCTCTCAAACTGGACACCCAGTTAATCACATACCATGTAATACGCTTTGATGTTGGGGTGGGTCACAGCCAATCAGGCAACTCTCTCCTCTCTTGAGTTTTCATGGCAACCATGGGCATGTGTGTCTTCCGCTCCACGCTGGCGAAAGCCATTCCCGCTATCAAATAGCAAAGACACAGTGTGCTTCATGAAAGGTGGTAAAATTTGAAAAAAAAAAAGGCAGACTTGGCTTTGTTACTTCGTGAGTGAAAGAACTGTGGGATGCAATTTCACGAAAAATGGTTATAAAGTCTCTCAAAAAATGCTGCATAAGTAATGCAATGGATGTTACTAAAGTTATTTCAAAACTCCGATAATGAATCATACTTCAAAGGTTTTTACAGTAGATAATCTCAGAAATTAGCACAATTTATTTCAATAAGTATATTTTCCGAACTCCTGAAATTTAACATCAACTTATATGCGGGTCAAGATTTTTCACCAATTTTTAGCTCTTGAACTAGGGGGTCGGCATATACATGAGTATATATGGTATCTCATAAAATGCCAGCATAAATGGCACTGAGATATACAGTTACAGAAAAATTAATAGCAACTCTGGAAATTTCTGACGTTTTTGGGTTTTCAGTGTTGCTACAAAAGCAAATATGCAGATAATACTCACAGCATACAGGATACAGTAAACTCCTTTAACAAAACAAGATGGGTGATAGTACACTTCAAGACAAACAATATTTGCAATGGTACCTAGAGCCGCATTTCACTCCTAGTGCCAGAAAAGAGTAAAGTTACATATCCACGTTGAGCCTTCAACAGTGAAAACAAAGAGACATACCTAATTTATGAGTTGCACAAATCCAATTGCATCAGAGAAAGACTCAAAGAAGCTGCTCAAACTGGCGTCCAAGGGCGTCGATGCACATCCCGCACCGGCGAATGAAGGACTGTCTTACCCCCTCGTAGACTCCCGGTGTGGTGTTGATCTTGTTCGCAGTGATTCACGCGACAAGATCTTCCAGGTAGTCCACAGGTGTCACATACACCAATGTTTTCATGTGCCTCCAGAAGAAGAAGTACAGTGGATTAAGGTCCAGGGTGCGTGGAGGCTAAGCCACAGGTCCGTTACATCCAATTCACTGCCAGGGATATGTCGCATTTAGGAAGTATCGGACCTCGGTGGCAAAGTGTGCTGGAACCCCATCATGTGTAAACCACATGTCCCTCCATTTGGTGAGCTGAACATCCTGCAACAGACCGGGAAGCACTTGCTCCAGGAATGTACAGTACACTGTCCTGGTCAGACATATACGTCAATTCTCATGTGATGTTTGCACAGTTAGATCGCTGAACGGTTTCGGCTGTGTTTTTATATGTTTGCTCCTCATCGTCTACACACTTGTTCAGTGCACCTGATTTGCATCTTGTGCTTCTCATGCACTGGTTGGAACTCTGTGTGCCTGCTGGACGTTTTTTCGAACGTGCTCTTTTCTGACACTAGGAGTGAAATGCAGCCCTAGGTTCCATTGCAAATATTGTTGGTCTTTATGTGTACTACCACCCCTCTTTGTTTTGTTGAATCCCCCTGTATATATCATTTTAAAGCACATTTCATGCAGAAGCCAAATCAGTTTGTAGAATGGGAATATCTTTAACAGAACTCAAGTTTTGAACAGAAATGTGCTGTGAAACAGAAATCATGGCAAAGTAACATGTTCAAATACAATTACGAACCTAATATTTTGTTGGCTGACCTTTTGATTTAACAATGGCTGCACACCTGTTGGGCATGAAGTCAACCAAATTATGCAACATATCGGATGAAATACAGTTGTGCCAAACGTCAGTAATTGCATTAATCAGTTCCACTTTATTTGTGGGGTGACGTTCCTGCACTTTTCTTTTCAGAATGTGCCACAAATTCTCAATCGGGTTCAAGTCTGGCAAATTACCAGGCCAAGGAAGAGGTACAATATTGCCTAAAGACATCACATAAGCTTTAATGATTTTTGCACAGTGGCATGAGGCCGAATCGCCCTGGAAGACGTATGGCTTACCCTGGAACAAATCACGTTCTGAAGGCACCATCTTGTCCTGGAGGATACTTTTGTACACCTGTGCATTAACAGTGCTCTCACAGACCTCACAGACATGGATTCTGCCCACTCCAGTAGCAGCAAAACATCCCCAAATCACAACACTGCATGGATACTTTGTCTTAAGTGTGCAAGAGGGATGCAATGCCTCGTTATTTTGTCAAAACACTATGCACCCCGCGTCATTACCGCTGATGTTCAATTTTGTCTCATCACTAAATAACACTTGACGCCGCCTATCAGTGTTCCACTCCTTATGTTCCTTTGCCCATTCTAAATGTTTCTTGGATTGTACATTGGTTGGCAATGGCTTCTTTACCATCCTATGAGACATCAGACCCATAGAACTTAACCAGTTCCTCCCTGTTCAAGGACAAACAACAGTACCACAGCTCTCCCACAATTCTTTGGCAAGAACTGTTGATGAGACGAACCTGTTTCACAGACATAACTGTTTCAACGCGTTATTACTTCTAGGAGTTGTTTTCATTTTCAGCACATTTACCCAGCCTGCCATTCTTGATTCCACCCATATCACGGACCTTCGCCAACTGCCGTCCAACTGTACTCTTGTGCACCCCAGTTATCTGGGCAATTTCTGCATTGCTTTTGCTGAATTCAGTTAAAGTCACCATTCACAAAGCTTTTGGTGGCGAAATATCACCTAATCTTCTCATAACTGCAACACAGTTTGCACAGAGTAAAAGAAATGCACTCTAAACTTCAGATTTGCACTGCAGTGCACAGGAGTAACGACTACATACTCACCAATGCAAACGAACTACCTACACGCATTGCGAAAACCATCTGGTATAACCCCATGCACATGGCCTTCCCTTTACATCGCCTGTATGCGGATGTACAAGCAAGCTCCATCGGCTTGTAGCAACGACAATGACATTTTACATAACGAAGTGTGCTTCCTTCGCAGCACATTTCTGTTCATAACTTCAGTTCTGTTAAATATATTCCCATTCTGTAAACTGAGTTAGCTTCTGCATAAAATGTGCTTATATATATATATATATATTGCATTATCTGCATATTTACTTTTGTAGCAACACTGAAAACCCAAAAACGTCAGAAATTTCCAGAGTTGCTATTAATTTTTCTATAACTGTATTATCCCATAGGCCAGAACATGCAAAACATTTTAAAAGTCTGATAATCTCCTTAGAGATTTTCAACAATTTATTAAGAGCAAATTGAATCTATAGGTAAAATAGTTACAAGGTCTGGAAAATTTTAAGAGCAAATTGAATCTATAAGTAAAATAGTTACAAGGTCTGGAAAAGGATTACCTGTGAGAGGAGTACAGAACTGGCTATGCCTACTGAGGTGTAATATGGCCATGTTTGACCGGCATTGTAACCTGCTATAGCTAAGCATGCTACCATAGACGTTGAGAAACATGACAGCCAAGTCCTTGTGTGTTCACCAAATTTTAGTGCAGTTGACTTAATTTTTATTAACACATCATCCACCTTATCCTAAAGTGAGAAACAAATAAAAAACATTAAAAGCAACTATAATATTAGAATGATAGACATAGTACTTTTTTAGATATCAATGAAGGTACGCACACAAATAGTACATTTTATGAAGTAGAAATATCATATTAATTCGATGACCAACAACTGTCTTTATACATAAATATTACCCATGGAGATACTAAATGGCACTGTTTTATTTCACTTGCAATACTGAATGGCTTACTTTAATTTTACTCTCAAACTATAATCAAGCAGTAACATACTTAGAGGGCAGAAACTGTACATAATTCTGCCTTCTATACTCCAATTCACCCTAAAAGTATACTGTTGGTAAGGGCAGGAGAGCCTTATCACAACTTGTCGTGGAAAGCAAGAGCGGTATGCATCCACATTAATGTGCTCTTTTGTTTCCTTTCAGATCCACGCCACCCACCCACCCACCCACAGATCTCACAAGCAGTGGGGATTGTGACTGGGGAGGCAAAACTGCAGTTAGAGGAGGCCAAACTGCTTCCTCTAACTGCCTGTTTAAGTAACTTACCCTTCGAGTTTCCCCATTTGTTGATTTATTGTCTCCATGTTGTTAATGAAAAGAATCCAACTCACTGGGTTTTGTTCCAGAATCCTTAGGTTGAATGACCAACTGGAACCCTTAGCTGTGGGCTAATCCCCCACACTGATGTACTTACCTGATTAAAAAGACAAAAAGAAATATTAAGAATGACTCAAGTGTGGGATATGGTGGACCTACCACACTTGAGAAGGACGGTCCACCACGGAATCGACCTGGACTTCCTAAACGGCGTATGAGAAAGCGATCTCGGCTGAGTGAATGTAAGATTGGTGTATGGAATACTAGAGGTATAAATGGCAAGATGAGTGCGGTGATTGAGGAGATGAATACGTATAGACTGGATGTGGTGTGAGTAAGTGAAACCAAAAAGAAGGAAATTGGGGTAGAAAAAGTGAATGGCACGGTGAGTGTGTGGTCTGGAGTATTGGATAATATGAGAGGACAGGCTGGTGTAGGTGTGATTTTAAGTGAAAAGATGAAGAACAACTTGATTCACTATAGTTGCATAAGTGAGAGAATTCTCTGGATTCGTTTGAAAGTGAAACTTCAGAGAATTGTAATTGTTGTAGTGTATGCTCCTTGTGACTCTGAACCTTCTGATAAGAAAGAAGATTTCTGGAATGAGCTAAAAGCTGTTTTGAGCCAGTTTGGTGCTAAAGAAAAAGTTATAATAGCAGGGGATTTCAATGCTAGAGTAGGTGTGCAGAATGCAATTTCTGACAATGTTCTGGGTAAGTTTAATGATCCTTGTGTGAATGATAATGGTGAAAGATTAATTGAACTCTGCATTGAGAATGATCAGTGTGTATCTAATGCATTTTTCAACCACAAGTATATATACACATATACCTGGGAAAATCGTACTCTTGGTCAAAAGAGTGCGATAGATTTTGTTGTTTACGATCAGCGTTTGAAACACTTAGTTGTTGACACCCGTGTGATGAGAGGTGCGGATGTTGGTTCTGATCATTACTTGGTAGTGTCACGAGTGAAACTTAATGTTGGTTGGAGGAAAAGGAATAGGAAGAGACCCAGGATAGAAAGAATAAAGGTTGATAGGCTCCTTGAAGATCATCAGCGGTATTCTGACTTACTCAGAGAATGGCTGAAGGATCTGAAATCTTGTGAGAGGGATGTAGAAAAGAAGTGGGAATGTTTTAAGAACTGTGTTGTTACTTCTGCTAAAGAGGTCTGTGGCACCACAATAGTGGGTAACAATAGAGGTGATGCTTGGTGGAATAGTGAGATTGATGAGGCAGTAAAGAAAAAGAAGGAAGCATATTTGGGGATATTGCAAGGTAGAGTCTCTGTGGATGAATATCGCTGTAAGAAGCGTGAAGCTGCTAAGCTGGTTTGCCACAGTTAGGCAAAAAATAGGAAAGAGAAAGTGGAAAGGCATGAACTGGCTTTTTGGAAAGATAGGAAGTCTTTCTGGAAGTACATGAGACACAGGAAAAATAGGGGAAACAAAGTTGTAAGTTGTGTGAAGAATGAGATTGGGGAAATGATATGGGAGCCCAATGAGTTAAGTGACAGATGGGGTGAATACTTCTGTGAGTTATTAGATCAGGAGAGCAAAAATGATTCTGAGACAGATGCAGATGATGTCACAATGAGGGATGAAAGCACAGGAGGGATCTCAAGGGTAGAAGTGTGCAAAGCTCTAAAATCTCTTCAGAATGGTAAGGCTCCAGGAGTTGATGGCATAACTGCAGAGATGTTGAAGTATGGTGGTGACTCTATAATTGACTGGTTAACTGAAATTTGCCAGTTGTGCTGGGAGTTAAGAATGGTCCCTCGGGATTGGAAGGATGCTATCATTGTTCCCTTGTATAAGGGAAAAGGTGATCAGACTGAATGCAAGAACTATCGTGGTATTAGCCTACTGAGTGTGCCAGGGAAAGTGTTTGGTAAGGTCGTTATTGAAAAAGTACAGGGTCTTACATCAGAGAAAGTGTGGGATGTTCAGAGTGGTTTTATGCCTGGTAAAGGCTGCACTAATCAGATTTTTGCATTACGGATGATGATTGAAAAGTATCTGGCTGTTGGGAAGAAAGTTTTTACTGCCTTCATAGATTTAGAGGAAGCTTACGACCGAGTCAATAGGACATTTTTGTGAAAGGTATTGAATAAATATGGTGTTACTGGGAATCTACTTAATAGTGTAAAAGCCATGTATGCTGGTAGTAGAGCTTGTGTACGAGTGAATGGTGTTTTATCAAAATGGTTTTCCATTGGTGCAGGAGTTAGACAAGGTTGTGTAATGTCACCATGGCTGTTTAATATATTTATGGACGCATGCATGCGCGAGGCCAAAATAGATAATAGTGGTTTATGTCTTGGTGATATCCGTGTGTGCAGATTGCTGTATGCTGATGACACTGTCCTGTTGGCAGAGAGCAAAAGTGAGTTGCAGAGTATGTTGACTCGGATGCACAAAGTTTGCATGAAATTCAAACTGAGTATAAATAAGGGAAAAAACAAAGTTATGGTGTTTGAGAGAGGAATGGGTAGCACTGAATGTAATGTAAGTATAAATGGCACTGTGATTGACCAGGTGAGTGTGTTTGTGTATTTAGGAAGCATGTTTGACAGAGAGAACAAGTTGGATGGTGAAATCAGTAGGCGAGTGAATTCTTCTTTGAAAGTCATAGCTGCACTGGGAGGTTTTCACAGGAATGATGGGTTCTCTAGAGTCCTGCATGGCTGTGCATGAAACTGTAATTGTTCCTACTCTGATGTATGGCAGTGAAACCTGGGTACTGCAGAAGAAACATAGGTGTCATTTGTGTGCTGGAAAAATGCGTTACTTACGTGGGGTTTATGGCAAGACACGATCTGATTGTGTGAGGAATGAAGATGTATTGCAGTTGTGTGATGTAAAGCAAAATGTTGTTAGCAAGGTGGAGACCAATATGCTTCGGTGGTTTGGCCATGTTGAAAGAATGAGTGATGAAATGCTTACTAAGAAAATATTTTCAGCCCAAGTGGCAGGAAGGAAAGGCAGAGGAAGGCCAAGGAAGACATGGGTGGATATGATTCAGGAGTGTCTGCACGAGAAAAAGATTATGAGTATGAAGTATAAAAGATCTTGTGTACGGCGTGTAATGGATATCAGTGAAGCACGAGTTGTATGTCAAGATCGCTGTCAATGGCGAAGTTTGATACAACAACAAGAGGTAAATATATCTGGAAGTTTGTATTTCTTTTTGGAGCTAACCTCTGAATCTCAGAGAACAGCTTAATGATATGTATGTATGTATGTATGTATGTATGTATGTGTTGTTAATGTTGGGACAGGGCATCCACCCCTTCCCCCTGTCCCGAGTTTTATCCCAAGTGGGCAGAAACATTTATTTAAAAAAGCGCACTAACTTCTGGAACTTTTGTTAGATGGAAATTTTGTCTGATAAACCGCAGAGCAAACAAAAATTGATTCTGAGCAATAATTCTACTGGTTTTCGCTCAAAACTCTAGGGCACCACTTTTCGTAGCGGAAGTAGTTGTTTCGCACCCTACATAGTGGTACACTCTTATGCTGACTCGGAGTATAAGTACCATCATGGCTTGTTTGTGAAGTTCCATTACCTGCACTACAAATACATTTTCAGGAAACATGTTTATAGAAAAAAAAGGGGGGGGGCACAAAGAAGGAATTTACTAGGATGAATATTTCTGATTTTGTGAATGCTATTTTACAAATCTTTATTTTAGAAAATCCATCCCTATTGTTGGCATTTTGTAATGGAATGTCCTGGGTCCACAAAGTGAGGTCTGTGCACAAATGGTTTAATGAGATTGGTTTGAAAGAACTTAACTCGCCTGCACAGAGCCTTGTCCTCAACCCTGTGGAACACCTTTGGAAAGAATAGTAACATCAACTGTGAGCCAGGCTGAACTGCCCAACATCAGTGACTGACCTGACTAGTGCTCTTGTGGCAGAATGAAAGGCAATTCCTGCAGCAATGTAATAAAATCTAGTGGAAAGCCTTCCCAGCTGAGTGGAGGCTATGATAGCACAAGATGTCTACCAAGTTTTGGAAATACAATTTCATGACCAATTAACAATTTCCATGACCATTTTTAAAAGACCTGTATGTGTGTTTAAAGAAAAAATTATTTATATATGCATATAGAGTCCCCTTTTTAATATGCATATATCCCTATCCAAAGCAGCAGTATATATAAAAGGTGATGTTGAGTGTCTCAGGAACTACAAGCCCATCAGCCTCCTATCAGTGGCTTATGAAGTTTTCACTAAAGTTCTTTCACATCACTTGAAGGTAACGCTAGACATGGCTCAACCAAGAGGACAAACTAGATTCAGGAGTGGCTACAGCACTATAGATCATATCCATGTACTGAGAGAACTAATTGAAAGAACAAGAGAATATGAACTCCCATTATGCATGGCTTTTATTGATTATGAAAAGGTCTTCGATTCTGTGAAAGCATCAGCAGTTACAATAGCCTTGAAATCCTGCGGTATTGAAGATGCGCACATTAACATTATGAACAACATCTATGAAAATGCAAGTGCAAAGGTTCAGATATTTGAGGATACAGCACTAATAAAAATTGGAAAAAGAGTGAGACAAGGTAACAACCATACCTCCCAAACTCTTTAATGCCACATTGCAAAATGTCTTTTAATCATTGAACTGGGAAAACAAAGGGATAAAGATTAATGAAGATTATTTAACTCACCGTCATTTTGCTGATGACAGTCATTTCTGCAACTTCCCCTTCGGAGCTGCAGGGTATAATCAAACAACTTGCTCACAAGAGTAAAGACGTGGGATTAAAAATGAACTTTCAGAAGACAAAAGTGTTGTACAATGCTTTTACAAGAAAAGAAGATTTACCGATTGATGGAGAAAAGCTTGAAACAACCAATACCTACATTTATCTTGGGCAGCAGATATCAAGTGAGAGTCACACTGATGAAGAAATTAACCGGCATATAAAACTTGGATGGAGAGCTTTTGGAAGGAACAGTACAATGTTTAACAGCAGTATGCCATTATGTCTTAAAAGGAAAGTGTTTAATCAATGCATCCTGTCAGTGCTTACGTATGGAGTAGAGACATGGACCTTAACTAAAAAAGATGTACAAAGACTGCAGACAACTCAAAGCAGCATGGAGAGATGCATGTTTAGTGTAACCAGGAAAGATAAGAAGAGAAACTTGTGGATAAGACATCATGACCAGAGTGAAATCACTGAAATGGCAATCGGCTGGACATGTTGCCAGAAGAACAGACTACTGATGGACAACTGAAACTTTAGACTGAATTCCAAGGGGCAGAAAAAGACCCAGAAGAAGACCCCATGGGAGATCGATGGCTAAAATTCGAAAGCCTACCGGAGTGAAATGGAGGAGACAGGCTCAAGACAGACAACTGTGGAAGAAACTTGGGGAGACTATCTAGCAGTGGATTAATAATGGTTGGTGATGATGATGATATATACATGCTGATTGAAAGAACAAGGGAACGTGAACTTTCATTATGTATGGCTTTTATCGATTACATCGACCATCAGCAGTTACAGTGGCTTTGAAATCCTGCAGTATTGAAGACGCATACATTAGTATTATTAGTAACATCTATGAAAATGCAAAGTTTCGGTTATTTGAGAATTCAACACCAATAAATAATTGGAAAGCAAGTGAGACAAGGTGACACCATATCTCCTAAACTCTTGAATGCCACACTGCAAAATGTCTTTCAATCATTGAAGTAGGAAAACAAAGGGATTATCCAACTTGGGAGGACACTAAGGTAATTTCTACACCAGTGAATATGGGATCACTTCTGTTCCTGTAGAACGCATTTATATATATAAAAAAAAGATGTGTGTTGTAACGATTACATACCATGTGAAATCGCCAAACCATGGATGATGCTTCTTTTGGGTGAAGAGAGTGAAATAGAATTTAACAATCGCAAGTAAGGAAGATCTCTCCACGTGACTTTTGACATTCTTGGGACCTTTTTTACGCTTTCCAACCGTAGGTTGAAGCGTATATGCTCCAGCTTTGTCCGTCCGTCCGTCCGCACGATAACTCATGTGAAAATGGTTCAATTTCGACGAAATTTTAGTATGTGGTAGGGGACCACCTGGGGACGAACCCTATTGAAAATGGGTGAAACAGGGTCAAAGGTCAGGACATAGGAGCGGGATCCATTCCATTGCTCTTATGCGTCATAACTTGCGTAAAAATGGTTCCATTTCGATGGAAGTTTAGTATGTGGTAGGGAACCACCTGGGGACGATCCCTATTGAAAATAAATGAAATGGGGTCAAAGGTCTGGACATAGAAGCGGGATCCATTCCATTGCCTTTATGCATCATAACCTGCGTAAAAATGGTTCGATTTCAATTAAATTTTAATATGTGGTAAGGAACCACCTGGGAACGAACCGTGTTGAAAATGGACGGAATGGGGTCAAAGGTCAGGACATAAACGCGGGATCCATTTCGTTGCCTTTATGCGTCATAACATGCGTAAATATGGATCGATTTCGATGAAATTTTAGTATGTGGTAGGGAACCACCTGGGCACGAACCCTATTGAAAATGGGCGAAATGGGGTCAAAGGTCAGGCAGGACATAAGAGCGGCATTTGTTCCATTGCCCTTATGCGTCATAACTTGTGTAAATATGGTTCGATTTTGATGAAATTTTAGTATGTGGTAAGGAACCACCTGGGCACGAACCCTATTCAAAATGGGCGAAATGGGGGTCAAAGGTCAGGACACTGGAGTGGGATCCATTCCATTGCCCTTGTGCATCATAACTTACCTAAAAATGTTTTGATTGCGACAAAACGTTATCATGTTGTTCCGGAGGTATAGTGAACCGGTTCTGTTGAATATCAACGAAATGGGGTCACGATTTATTCCACAGCCATTATTCTCGTAACTTCCGTAAAACTGCTTCTATTGCGACAAAACTTTAGTATGTTATTCTTGAGGTATACTGAACCGGTTCTGTTGAATATCATCGAAATGGGGTCAAAGGTCAGGACACAGGAGCCAGATTTATTCCACAGCCATTCTCCTCATAACTTGAGTAATAATTTCTGGTATGTTGGAAAGCGTATCATAATCAGTGCATTGCATGATTTTACTAACTTGTTTAGATTAATTTCATATTTTATTGTTCTCGGAAAAATTATTATATACTATGTGATAAGATGTTTTTAATGTGTAAAAAAAGTGAAATAGTGTGTTCCATAATGAACTGATTTCAGAGTGGCATTTTATTTTTATTTTTGGGAAAAAAAAATCAACAAGAATGGTGGCAACACCTACCTACATGGTTCAGATAACCACTACTGTGCTTCCCTTTTACAAAGATATCATTAAGCTGTTCTCTGATATTCAGAAGTTAGCTCCTCAAAGAAAGACCATCTTACAAATAAACATTTAACAGATAAATACAAACCACCCGACAAAATTTTAACTGATTATTTACTTACTGTTGCCATATCAAACTTCTCCACTTACAACAATCGTGACACATAACACGGGCTTCAATGACATCCATCACACAATGCACACAAGACCTTCTAAATTTCATACTCACAATATTTTTCTCATTCAGGCACTCCTGCATCTGATCCTCCCATGACTTCCTTTGCCTTTCTTTCCTGCCACTTGGGCCAAAAAATTTCTTAGTAAGCAACTCATTACTCATTCTTTCAGCATGGCCAAAACCAGCGAAGCATATTAGTCTCCACCTTGCTAACAATATTTTGCTTCACATTACACAGCTGCAACACATCTTCATTCCTCACATGATCTAAACATGTCTTCCCACAAACCCCCTGTAAGTAATGCATTTCTCCGGCACACAAATGACTCATATGTTTCTACTGTAGTGCCCAGGTTTCACTGCCATACATCAGAGTAGGAACAATTACACTTTCAAACACAGCCATTTGGGACTCTCTTGAGAATCCATCATTCCTGTGAAAACCTCATAAAGCAGCTATGACTTTCAATGAAGAATTCACTCGCCTACTAACTCCGCCATCTAATCTTATCTCTCTGTCAAACAAGCTTCCCAAATATACAAACTCATTCACCTGGTCAATCACAGTGCCATTTAGACTTATATTACATTCAGTACTACCAGTACCTCTCTCAAAAACCATAACTTTGGTTTTTCCCTTATTTATACTTAGTTTGAATTTCATGCAAACTTCATACATCCGGGACAATATGCTCTGCAACTAACTTTTGCTCTCTGCCAACAGGACTGTGTATCAGCATACAGCAATCTGCACACATGGGTATTAACAAGACATAAACCAGTATTGTCCATCTTGGCATCACGGAAGCATGCATCCATAAATATATTAAACAGCCAGGGTGACATTACACAGCCTTGCCTGACTCCTGCACCAATGGAAAACCATTTTGATATGATACCATTCACTCGTACACAAGCTCTACTTGCCAGCATACAGGGCGTTCACACTATTAACGTACAGGAGACTGATCAAGGAACAAAAAAGCTGAACTTTTTAATCGGGCGAAAAAAATCAGAACATGCAACAAGAAAGTGTGAATATAAAGCAAATGAGCAAGATGGAATTGTTCACTGTATTCACAATACAAAATTACTGAATTCAACAGAAAAGAAAGTGATTTTAAAAGACACTGATTTAAACACATCTGGTCATTGTTGACTAGCTCACATTGTAACAGTGGATACACAGGCCACAATGCAAGAAATCACTCGGCAATTTAACGCTGGTGCACAAAAATGTGTAAGCAGCCACACCTTCCAGAACCATCTCCTCGCTATGGGGTACAGAAGCTATCGTCCCACGAGGGTACCGCTGCTGACCGCACATCACAGGGTGCAAAGATTAGCATGGGCACCGGAACATCGCCACTGGACCCTAGACATGTGGAAAAATGTTGCCTGGACTGATGAGTCGAGATTCACGTTGGTACATGCAGATGGCAGGATATGAGAACGGCGCAAACCACATGAAGTGATGGATCCTTCTTGCCAGCAGGGTACTCTTCAAGCTGGTGGGGGTGGCATTCTTGTCTGGGGACTGTTTACGTGGTCTGAAATGGGACCCCTGGTACACGTGTGACATCGTCTCTCACAGGTCAACTTTACCGGGATATCCTGGACGACCATTTGCTCGTCTTCAACATCCCACTGAGGACCTCATCTTGCAACAAGACAATGTACCGTGCCATCGCTCCCGAATTGTATCTAAATGGTTGAATGAACACTCCACTGACGTGACCTTGCTTCCTTGGCCAGCTAGGTTACCTGACCTCAATCCCATCGTGCACATCTGGGATGCCATCGAGAGAGATGTTGGAGGCTCTGACACCCCCCCCTCCATCAAATCTTCGTGAACTGTGGGAGTTTGTTCAGGGGTCATGGATCCGTATGGCTTCCCAACGCTTCCGGTGTCTTGTCGAGTCCGTGCCGAGACGAATCGCCACAGTCATCAGGGCGAAAGGTGGTGCAACACGTTACTAGACAGGTATCTCTAATTCAATTGCTCTTCAGTGTATATAACAAACGGATGTATTGTTGCTTGAGCATTGTTCCAATGAAAGCCTTGTGCAAAAGCTTGAAGCACAAATGCATAATTTTTAGCAAAATCACAAAGTACAATGCATTGGTTTTGTGGTAGATTTTCTTTCAAGTGTTGCAAATAGGAAGACTGTGGAGTAGCAATGAAAGTGTGTCTTAAAAGTTTTGACAAACTCTGAAATAAATAATCCAAAAACTCTTCTGTCAGTTTTATAATATTTTCCAGGACACACTTGTTATCAATCTGCATTCATTGTTTGAAACTCACATTTTCAATGCTATTAAGCTTAAAAGCTTCTTCAAACAGAGCCTTCAAATCATCACTTCCTGGGCAATTAACACAATTTGTGAAGTAACATTTACATGTTGACATTTTGCAAATTATATTGCTTGTTACATCTTTGTATGCTTTAATCGGGAGTTCACCATTTGTCAATTCAGGTATTTTACACTGAGCCATCATTAATTTGGCATTCTGATGTATTGTGCAAACGCACAGAATGTGTCCCACTCGACCCAGGAAGAACACAATGCTTGGGACGAAGCTCACAAAATTTAGAAATTCCAATTCTCTGATCAGGGTAATGCTCCTTAAATAGTGCACATGATTCTTTTAATGTACTTAGAATTAAATACTTTTGAACATGTACATGTTTGCCATCTTTTTTGACTGAAACAGTCTTTTTTCCCCCAGGCATTTGACGACTAACCTCATCATTTTGATAAAATTCTTTGACTAGGGCTGTCGTTGCAGGGTTTAGTAAATCATTATCTGTAATAGACCCTAATTGTAAATTGGTTACCTTATAGCCAATGTATTTTTTTTTTTACGTTACAAAAGTTAAAGGTAGCAATGTAGCTCTAACTGGTATTTAAAACAATACCATTGGTACCATAACTCCTGATCCTATTGAGATCCCACTCTAAAAGTTTCAGGATTTAAAGCTTATAATATTACAAAAACAATTTTTTTCAAAATTTTTAAAAAACACTATCTTAAAAATAAAAAAATGTTTAATTAAAATTTGTTTTTACCAAGCATAGTCAAGTTGCATATCAAATTAAAATTTATGAAATTCTCTTTAAAATGAGGGGTCAAACAACTCTCTAGGCCTCATAGAACTTGAGAAATTCAAGATTAAAAAAGTTTATGCAAGCCAAAAAATGACAATTTTTCAGAATTTTTAAAATTAATTACATGAAAACCCAATGAGAATTTTTTTTTCATATCACTAGGGAGAATGATCCCTGAAGGTTTCATTGAAATCTGAAATGGTCAGGATGAGTGACTGGTTGATTTGGCATGAAATCACCAGTGTAAGGAAAATGAAAATGTGAGTAACTACTTTCATTTATATAATACTTTACCTTGTTTTTTTTTAATATTCAATAACATTCAGCAGTGATGATTCAAAGTCAGACAAAGATGAATGAGTTTCCTGCAAACACTTTGATATTCACACAACGTGAGAAACAGTACAAAATATCACAACTTAAGTTGACAGATGTATACAATAAAATCTTATAACCACGTACTGAAGTTCAACACCGAAGTGTGTTAGAAGAACTAATTTAATACCATTTACAGTCGATTTTGGTATGTTATAGTTCAGCGACAATGCTCCATATGGAAGCATTACTCAAATGACATTCTACGACTAGCCAACACTGGAACTCTAAAAGTTCACGTCCACATGATATATCTGCTTCAAAGTTACTGATAACACATCAGAACATCTCAGCTTTACATACGTACCTCCCCACAAACAACGCACCTTCCTGCACAAACATTCTTTGCACTTATGCAAATGCTCATATTTGGTGCTGTCCATATATATATATATTTCCCCTCTTCTAAAGCCATACACTGAGATACTTCCAATTTTAAGCAGCCAAGTGAATTTCTTGATGAAACACAAAATGGTAAAGCACAGTGGTGTGCAAACATTTGTACAAAAATGCTGAATACAAATTAAAATGTTACAAAGATAACATTTGCTAAAAATTTATTGAAACTGCTTCTGCGATGAAATTGTGAGCTCAGTTCCTCTCTTAAATATGATTTGCTTTGAACTACTAGGCCCAACTCAATATATTCATCAATGATTCTAGTGTTATAAGTTCTGTCTCAAAAAGTTCTTGAAGTACAATTAAAAACCTTAACATTGCCTTACCTTCCCAATTCTTCCTCATTTGGTTTGACTAATTCTCCCATGTTACCTGAGGTTGATGATTTGGTGTGAGAGAACAAGTTCCACTTGTTATCTCACCATACCACAAACCCTTCCCCAACCATATGTGCACACATCACACATGCTTCTCTGATAGTATAAGGTTGTGAACACAGGAGAAAAAGTATTGTAAATGTGAACTATCCATGCATTTATCAGTTCATCCACAGAAGTAATTCAAAGTTATGAAACCACAAATATTGAAGTTAGGCAGAATCCATGTATTAAATATTGTGCATGTTCCTTTTAATTATCATGGGGAGGTAAAAAAAAAAAAAAAAAAAAAAGATTTGCAAATGCATATAGTTTTGGAAACTTTTGATACATGCATGAGCACAGGGGTGATTGTGGGTCCTGATAAAAATTTTTGAACCTGATGACAAATTTTCTGAAATAACGTGCAAGACAAATTTTACAAGAACATTGATGTTCTACGCGTGACCTAATTATTTTATCACAGAGTTCTTAAGTCTATTTTTTATTTGACATATCATAACAAAATTCAGCATAACTTTTAAACTATTCAAGAAAATTAGTAAGTCAACACATTTAATGAAAATAAAATATAACTACCTTTAATATCATAATGGCTTTAACAGGGATCATAGCATACTTCTGGAAAATTTTAGGTAGGAATTTTAGGAATTTTAGGAATTTTAGAAAATTTTAGGAAAATTTTAGGAGAGTATTTCAATAAAAACTAGATGTATATTTGTATACATCTAGTAAAACAACTTTGTATACATTGTAAAGAGTTTGCTTCACACCCTTCAACCATATATACTGATAGACTGCGCATGACATCAAAATTTCTGGCTCCAACATAAAATCACATGACAACAGTCAAAAAGATGGGTTACACCTGCTGTGCTTATGGTTGCTCTGAGCGATATAGTAAAGAAAGTTCTATGATTTTTCATGGGTAAGAAACGAATTAAATACCTAAGTCAATAAAGTTCAATTACTTAACCAGAAACTTGCAGCTATTGATATAAAAATATAGTAACTTAAGAAAAAATGGAATGCATGTTCCAAATTCTTCGCAAATGTTCATCACATTATAAATCACAAAATGTAAACAACCCGATCATGCATGTATATAGCTCATAAGTAAACTTACCTGAAGAGTTTTCATTATATATGAGGCGCATTCACATAATACACCGAAAACACTGAAGTTCTGCAGCGTAAATTAGTAATCATAACAGCATTTTTACACGAAATTTGGAGTCTGATGATGACGTGCCCAATGTTTGAGCCATGGCGGCTTTGATGCAGCTATTGCCAATGTGCAGTCCATTAGTATATATGGTCAAGTTAACACCCAAATTTTTTGCATAACGTCTAATGTCTAAAGTTTAAGTATGATTTACTTCTAATGTTCAGTTCTTATTTTTTCACGTGTTATTATCATATTCAAGTATATTTACCACATTCAAGTTTCACTTTGAACATTAATATGCTGTTGAACCAGAAGCAATTCACGATTTTCACAGTAAAGTTTTCAGGTTTCACATTAAATTATAATATCCTAAAAAGGTAATTGAAAACCAAGAACTATGTACAATTGTTCATTGAATTACTTTTTTCATATTATTGTTTTAACCTTTTCCTGATTAGCCTATCTTTTTCTGCTTCTACCACAACTAATTTACTTTCAGTTTTCTTTATTTCAGCTGAACCTTGTATGATCAAGTTAGAGGCAACTGCTATTTCAACAGTATTTTGTTTTTCTACAGCTTTTCTCATTCTTTCTGTTCCCTCTTGAATTATTGCTAGGGAGGCTTCTTTATCGTTTTTAAGTCTATTTATTTCTGCATCATTTTCTTTTATTTTGTCATCAAACTCAGCTTTTCTTTTTTTCTCTAGCTGCTTTTTCCTTATTTTCCTCTCTTTCTGCTTCCTTTCTTTTACCTTTTTTGATTATTCTTCCTTCAGCTTATCAACATACTTTTATAAAATTTATGTGAATCACAAACACTATTTAACAAATTTCTTGTTATGGGAACTTTACTTACACATCCATAGTGTTTAATGGCCCCTTTAACTATTCTTAATGATGTTATAGTTGAGTCTTTTAAGTTAGCCTTGTCCTTCCTCAACAGAGCAGTGTTAACCGAAAATCCCCTTTCTGCATCAGCATTACCATGAGGTAAAACTAAAATTGACTTGATGAGTTTAGTAAGATTTGAGTATTTTTCTTTTTCCGCTAGAGTCTTTAATACTAAATATATTACGGCAGTAATGATCAATTCGCACTGGAATATGCCCTTCCTCTGAAAATTTCACTAGTTCATCTAGAGTTGGCTTATCGCAATTTAAAAGTTTCCACTCTTCTCTTACTCTATCAATCTGTTCCTCAGAAAGATGCAAAACACTTGAAATTCTGGTTATTTCCGAAAGTCCTTCAGTGACTGAAAGTTGAGTTGACTCTTTCTTTGGTTCTTTTACCTTTAAAACTTCTATGTCTCTTAGCTTTTGATTGCAGAATGGCAAATTTGACTTTAAATATTTTGTGGTTGCAATTAGTGATGATCTTACATCTAAGAGAAATAATTTCTGCCTGGTCTCCTGAACATTCCTGAGGAGATTTTTTGTCTTCATACCAACTTCTAACTCCCCTAGTTTTTTCCATGAATTTTTGTTTTCAAAATCTACATTCTTTAGGTCTTCTCCAAATTTCCCTGCTATAACATCATCTTGGATAAACTGAGCCATAGCATTCCTCATTAAAGTATTTAAATCAGAATATAACTGGTGTATTTTTGGTTCTTCACTCTGATAACATAATGAAAACTTTTCAAAATTTTGGTGTGAAAATGAAATTAATGCTAAATAGCAAAGAGTAAGCTCATTTTTCAGGAAACAGTGAATTCTTTTTATACCTTGCCGAATTGCGTAGTTGTTTTTCAAATATTTTTTGAGATGGCAAGAAGTTTAAAAAATATTCTGTAATATTTAGCCATTGATCCAAGAGCCTCTGGGCTACAGAACCAACGGTTAACCATCTGTTGCTGACATGACGCAAAAGAAATTTGGCAGTGACCAATGTTATATCCTCGACAGATTTATAATCCTCTCGTCTTGCAGCACTACTCTTTAAAAGTAATGCATATCAGTAGCAAATTCGTCAAAATCTATATTTAAGCTTGTCAAAAAAATTTTAAATGCATTACTAACAACATGCAGGTTGCAAAAACCTAGTTCCAAAGATTTCTGGCCTGTTTCTTGTTTTACAACTTCATTGAATTTGCGTAAAAAGCACTTATTTACATTTGGGCTGTCCATGGATACACAAATAATTCTGTTCAACGAAATATTGAAGGATGATAACACATCAAGAATTTCTTTTAGCAAAATATCTGCTGTTGCATGACCCAGAAAAACGCTTGTTAGGTATCGGCAAGAAACTGAATTTATTTCTGAAGACCAGTACCTGAGATACACATCCAACTGCCGTTTCACTTGTGTATTTGTAGTTTCATCAAATGCTATAGTAACCTTTCCTGGGCTACTAGATGCAATGTCTTTTTTCAAATCCTCTTCAAAATATTTTGACAATCCATGTGATATCACATAAGCAACTTTTTTTTTTCTTAAGTTGCATTTTGGCTGCAATAGCAGAATCAGGAAACATTTCTTTGAAAAGTTCAACTGTTTCAGTGCATGAAACAAAAGACATATTGTCCTTAGTAACTTTCATGGCCCATAATGCTTCGGCTTTAGCCAACTGTAAATCATGACTCAGTACTTCACTAATATTTGTTTTGGGCTGAAGATCCCGTCCTCCAAAGGCTTTCAGGATGGACTTATTTTGAAATTTACTTTGAAATTTCTGCAAATGTTTTTTTCCTTTATGATGCGCTTTTACTTGTGAAAAGCCACTATTAGAAATGTTGAAAATTTCTGAACACAATATACACTTAGCAGAAAATATTGTTTCAGTTGCAGAACACCATTCTTTCAACTTCACTCCGTCCAATTCTTTGGCGAGCCACGCATCTTGAAATTTCGTTTTGGATTTAGGCATCTTAAACACTTGTATTACTAACCAGAAAATGAAAGGGAAGTACAAAAACACGTTCCAATATTGCAAAACCATACAACTTCCCGAAATTTGGCTGCGAGAATGTCAGAAGATATGAAAAACAAAAAAAAAAAAAAAGCAGGTCACCACTAGAGAACTGAACCTGCACACAGCACAGAGAACACCATAAAAGACGTAAAACCAGAAACTATCATACGCATCTCACGCAAGTTCAGTCAAAGCGAGTCGGAGCCGAGATATATTGCGCATCGAAGGTCGCTGTCGCCGACGCATGATCGAAGGTCAATGATCACGTGCTCTACTGCCTGCCAAGATAATACTCAGCTACCATCCCATCGTCATTACCGGAGGTTACGGAAGGAGACCACATGTTTCCTCTTGCTTCCACCCACCTGCGGTTTACAATAACAAAACATCAGCAGAAAGAGGAGGTTCCACAAGGCATGTACAAAAATAAAGTACGATCTTCTGCGTGCCACGGAGTTCGTATGCAAAGCGCAAACCAGGGGTGAAAATGACCCCTCCCCTTTTCCCTTAGATCTCTTGTTTCTCTCGAAAACTGTTCGAAGGCAAAAAAATGGAACGCCCGCCCCGAAGCAAGTGCATCTCGATGGCGTCATTTTTCCCTCCCTTCAGCAGCACAGCATATAGGCTGTGTTTCTACAATAACAGGTCTTTTTACCTTACCGTAATGGTAAATTTATTGGCGTTAATAACGGTTGTGTTTTTAATAAAAATAAGCTTACGAAAATTTTAGGATGAATAGCAAATTTTAGGTCTAATTTTAGGAATTTAAGGAGGGTCACAAAATATTAGGAATTTTAGGAATTTTAGGAGGAATGCGATCCCTGCTTTAATTAAGACTACTTCTCATGAAAAGTAACATTGCTAAAAGCCAACATTAAGCAACACAAAAATTTAAAAGTTGGAAATTTTTAACATGCCTGCACAATTAAGTTGCTTCTAAGAAATATTCAAAATCATTTAACAGTTTTAAAAGCATCATTTCAAGAGTAGAATAATCTACTTGAGTTCATATGCATAAGCTTTCCAAATATGCAACACAGTTCAGTTTCTCCTATTTTCATTGCAAAACACAATGATCGGATTTTCTGAACTTTTAAAAAATTCCACATCTTGTACGTTTTTTTTAATTAATTAGTGTCGGAATTTTAATTTTAAATCCCCCCTCCCCGGAATAAGGGAGTTCAGTCGGAAATTAAATTAAATATTCATTATTAAAAGCAATGGTCTTGTACGACCTCACACACAAGTTTCTGAACTCACCTGATGAGCATAGATGGTATCATAAATTAATGTCCACGAAACACATGCAACATAGAGTGGCAACACAACCGGCCAACTGCAGGTGCCATGGACAGCTGCCCAGCCTAGCAAAGCTCCCCAGTTAAAGGTGAAACCTAAAAATGGAAAAGTAAGAAATATTTCACAAACCATGAAAGAAAGAAAAAACTGCTGAGCAGAGTATATCAACATACATGAAATAAACGAAACAGAAAATATTTCTTCATAGAACAGGCAATGTTCATACAAAATTCCATCAGCTGCTAAGAAGAAATGATAAAATAATATCGTACGATGGACAAAGCAAAAAGAAAGATACAATAAAAACAAAACATGCCACAGCCAGTTTTTTTGTTTGTTTTTAATTTGAGGTTTAACGACCACCATGAGCAACTTAATGGGCTATAAGCAGTTGTCTGTCCCTAATTTAGGGCCACTGGTTCCAGAGAAGGGAGAGAGCCAGTGCCGTAAGACAAACACAGCATCCATGCCTCACCGGGATTTGAACCCAGACTCCTTTCGAACGAATGATCAGAAGCCATCGCTTAGACCACTGCGCCACCGGGGCGGCCACAGCCAGAGTAGCAGAACGTAGACAAACACTGTACATGGATAGTTTCCAAATTATTAGCAGATTTTACAGGTAGTTTTTGCTTGTAGATTAAAGAAAAACAGAACTGTTATTTACAGCAGTTATATGGGGGGGGGGGGGGGAGTAATGTCGTTTTTGGAAAAGAGAAACACTGTTTGTAACAGAAGAAATTTATTTCTTAATTATACAATCACCATCATTATCGATCAAACTTGCCCATCGTGAAACCAAACTTTCAATGCTGTTTTATAAAAAGACATTGGCTGTGATGCAAAGAAGTCTGAGAGCCTTGTTTTAACATAATCAATATTGTGGAATCTTTTCCCATTAAGAAAGTGCTGCAGAGATCTGAACAAATGGTAATCAGATGGTGCAATGTCAGGGGAATAAGGATGATGGGGCAGAACTTCCCAGCCAAAATCTCTGATAGTCTGCTGGGTCTGTCTCGCCATATAAGGTCTTGCGCTGTTATGCTGAAAGATGACACCTTTTCTGTTGACCAGTGCTGGTTGTTTTACAGAAAGAGCTTGCTTCAAATGGTCCAGTTGCTAACAATAGAGAGTTCTGCCATTACGGTCTGTCTGGGTTCTAAGAGCTCAAAGTCAGCTATGCTAGCGGTAGTCCACCAAACACAGAGCAAAACTTTTTGGGGTGTAGGAACTGGTGTCTGACCTGGAGAAAGCCACTGGTTTTTGCATCTGTTGCTCACGTAAAGAACCCACTTTTCATCTCCAGTGGCAATTCGATGAAGAAATGGATCCTTTTCCTGTCGGCTGAGCAAAGAGTTGCAGATGGTGGAACGCTGGGCTTTGTTGTAAGGCGAAAGTTGGTGTGAAACCCAAACTCCTTGTCTATAGACCTTCCCTATCTGTTGCAGGTGCTCTTGAACAGTAGACCATGATGCATTAAGATGTTGGGATAATTCATAAATGGTTTGACAAGGATCTGCTTCAATGGCTGCATGCAGCAGGTCATTGTCCAGCTCCATGGGACTTCCTGCACGAGAGGCATCAAAGAGGTCAAAATTGTCCGACCGGAATTGGGCAAACCAACGCTGGCACTTGCGGAAATTTAACGTATTTGGATAAACAGTGCAAATGTTATTGGTGGCCATAGTTGCATTGTTCCCTTGTGAAATTCATACAGCATACAATGACAAACATGGCACTCCTTGGGTTTTATGTCACTCATTTTGTTATGCAAAACTGGAAGACAAACACCTACATAAAGGCAAATAGTTCATTCACTTGTACATACACTTATTTTACGTTGAACATACATAAACACCTCACAACAGCTCCTCAAACTTAGCCCCCCCAAATGACATTACTTTCTGGTCCCCACAATAACACTTACTCAAGGCTTTACTCAGATCAATATACTTAATTCAATTTTAACTTGAACTTTCAATTATTTTTCACATCTTCCGAGTTCTTTCGTTTTTACGGACATTTCTGGCCTCTAGATTTTATCAAGGCCTGTTCTCAATCTATAGGAACTATATTAATAGTTTTGTTTACACAGAAAGAATTTAAATCTTATTGCCAGGTTCCTCTTGCAGTTTCCAGTTATTAAATTAAAATATTTTCCTTATGTATTTTGTAAGTATACTATTTTTGAATTAAGTTGCTGAAAATATATTATAAATTATATAAATTTTGAAGGTTTATTAATGGAATTCTTTTCTAGATATAAAAATTTTCTTTAATTAGTCTCTTGTTTTTATGAGGTTCATAGTCCAATATTTTGCCGTAAAGGTCCATTTCGCACATATATTGCTGCACATTTAATTGTAATTCACTTATTTTGTACTCATGGGAATATGTAATATTCTAATAATTATTTATTGTTTTATTAATTTTTCTAAAAATTATCTTATTCTATTGCTATCGTGGTTCACGGATTTGCAGCAAGTTTTCTGCTTCAATGGTTGTGTACGCAGATACATTTTATTTTTATACAGCTCTGGCCACAGCTGCTTCAAGCCTCAAAAGATGTACAAGAAGGAATTATATTGAGAAACAAATCACAGATTAGTTGTAATTTTTCCTTATAACAATGAATAACACCAATAACCACAACTGATGGGCACAAACTGCATGACTTCCCTTTCTGTGTTCTGATGATGATGATTCAGGTGGCATTTGATATCATTGGGTGGCAGAACATCCACAGAACAATCAAAGATTTTAACAAATGTGTTTTTGAAGATTTTTGTTGGAGCAAAGATTCAACAATAGCAAATGTGGAATGAGAAATTACACCATCAATATCATGGAAAGGGGTGCTTATGATAAAGAAGGTGGGTTAGAATGGGGTGACCTAACCATCATCATCAGCATACACACACATGTTCGATCACAGCTCCATAAATGGGGAGACACACTAAAAAGAAGTTCTTGAGCCTTATGTATGAATTTCTAGGGGTGCTGTACGCCCAATCAACAATGCCTGACCTCACAGATCTCACTCAATACAGGAATACCTGGAAGTGGAGGATATTCGATGAACAGACTGGCTCACAAAGTCATCAGACCTAAATTCCATCAAACACATATGGGATGCCTAGGGGAAGATAGATGCCTTGCAAGTCTACAACCACCTCAGACTCTCTGTGAGCTCAAGGTGGCTTTTGTGGGACAATGGAAAGTGTTGCCACAGTCTCTTCTGGATACTAATTTCCAGCATGCAATTCTGACAGCTCTATATAGCCATCAGGGGAGTCAGATCATAAGCCATATTGACTTTGTTTAAGGTTTATACTGGACCAAGTGCAGCTTGTGATTATACACACATTTTGTGAATCGCTACGATACTCCCATAATTTAAGGTGACTGGGTTCCACTTTGGTATTCTCTTTATGCATATATTGCACCATATTTGTGTGCACAATATCACCCACCAGTACTGATACGAGCTGAGCCTAAGCTTGAAGCCCAGCTCAAACCGGCCTGCATAATACAATATTTACCGTGCAGTTCAGGATCAAGCTCTGACAGAGAATTTTATTTTTTATTTTTAACCTTTTGAATGTAATTCTGTATGATTTTTTAGCATGTGATATTATTCTAACACTTATTAGTTCATAAAGAGAATTCTTTGGCAACTGGCTCTGGATGGGGAGTGGGGACTCGGGAGGGCTATTTATTCTGGGCTTGGGTAGAAAATGCCATAGGCCCTGAATTAGAAGGTTTGTGCAAAGAAGTTTGGTTGCTTGTTGAATTTTTATGGCACAAGGGCCATGTGTGGCCAAAGAGTTCCAAGCACAAGACAATCAAACAAACAGTATTAAAAAACATGGTATAATGATTAAAATCTGGCTGATTTGGTAAAAGTGAAAAAAATTAGAATGATGGAAGGGTTAAAATCTAGATACGTTTAAAAAAAGTCAATTTGTTTAAAAAATGAAAAACCAGCGACAGTATCGCAGTGGTCATCTAAGAGTCGCTGCAGTGTAGCGCCGTCCTTGGTCAACAAATGAGAATGAAAGAAGTGAAAACGCACATCACGAAAACGAACACAACTACACAGAAGGTGAGTGACAGTAAGTCGGCAATTGCACGTCTCGCACATCAGTGCAATGTCGCCACACAGCAAAGAGCGGTGAGTGAAACAACCATGCCCAATGCAGAGACACACAAGCAAAGATTCCTCCCTACGGTTCCAATGATATGATGATTTCCTGATTCCAAGAATAGGTTTAATACGATGCAGTTTATTTTACACCTGTTGGTCCCACAGATCCTGCCATGTTCGCTTGATATGATCCTGAACAGGAAAGCAGAAATCGCGATGAAACAGTGGCAAAGGTGTGACGACCAAAGAGGAAGCAGATCTAGAAGCCGCATCAGCACACTTGTTACTCGAGATTCCAACATGCCCAGGAATCCAGCAAAAGTGAACCTGAAAACCGGCCTCAAACAAACAACGTAGCAACCGTCTCACATCCAACAGAAAAGAATGGTCACAGCAATCCACAGATGACAAAGACTGCAAGACACTTAAGGAATCCATACAGACCATAGCATGATGATGAGAACTCGACTGAACATGGAGAAGAAAGGCGAGATACACAGCATGCATCTCCGCCGAAAACACAGTGGCCTCATCTGGGATCCGCGCTACAGAGACTTCATCTACACAGACAGCTGCGGATCCAATGACTCCATGCATCTTGGAGCAATCAGTAAAAATGGGAGTGTATTTAGAATGGAGGGAACGGTGCTCAGCAAACTACACAGACAGCTGCAGATCCAATGACTCCATGCATCTTGGAGCAATCAGTAAAAATGGGAGAGTATTTAGAATTGAGGGAACGGTGCTCAGCAAAGAGCTGCAGGTACACGGAAGCAGGGGTTGAGAACTTATCAAAAAAGTAAAGTTGAGATCAGTGACAACCTCAAAAGGCTGCCACGGCAGTCCCCAACGACCCTGGTCTCTCCAACAAGTGACAAAATGAGCCCTGCATCACGAGCTACGACGGCCATACGAAGACTGAATGCACGAGGGCCATTTCTCAAATAAACGAGCATGCTGATGATGGAAAACTGCATCGTACAAAGGATGGTCTGGAAGAGATCAAAGTTTCAAGTAGAATTGAACAGACAGCTGCAGACGGCGTAATTCAAGCGATGTTTCGTTCACGTCAGCACATAGGCTGGGAATCGGAGATGTTCGAAATGCTCCCGTACAAAGACGCAGGGCTTGATGGTGAAAAGTATCCAAAGGACGGAGAACAGAACGACGGGCAGAGCCATACACAATACAACCATAATCCCGTTTCACCATATAAGGGAATGGTAAATGCGAAACAAAGACATCCTGTCTGCATCCCATGAGACTCTTGAAAGAATCTTTAGAATGGATAGAGCCTTCAGGCAGGAAATCTTGAGCCGCAGAACGTGTGCATGGTTGACGGTCAGTCCAAGGAACTTGGTTTCCGGCAAAACTGGTATGGCTGTTTGTTTGAAATGAAGCTCGGGGTCTGGATGGAGCCATTGCTGTGCGCTGCTTTAACGATCTGGTTAATTGCAGACTGCAACTGCCTTTCAATGAAATTCATGCTAGATGACGAGCAGAAGATCTGCAAGCCATCGACATAAACAGTAGCCGAAACCGCAGGAGGAAGATTTGTGAGAAGACAATTAATGCGGAGGATGAACAACGTGACAGATAAAATGCAACCTTGAGTTCGAATACCTTGTTCTTGATGGAACGGTGCTGAGAGCGTCATACCCAGACGCACCTGAAACACTCGATTGCGAATAAATTTTACAATGAATGTCGGAAGATTTCCTCGCAACCCACATGAGTGGAGGTCACGGATAATACTGCGCCGCCACGTTCGGTCATAGGCTTCCTCAATATCAAAGAAAACAGAAACTAGGTGCTACCTACGCACGAATGCCTCGCGCACAGATTTCTTAAGGTGCTGGAGATGATCGTGAGGTGAACGATGATGGTGGTGAAAGCCGCTTTGTGATGGTGAAAGTACGTGATTTTGTTCTAAAAAATGAATTAAGCGGGAATTAACCATCCACTCGAGAACTTTACACAGACAGCTAGTGCAAGCAATTGGACAATAACTAGAGGGAGACTTACGATCCTTGCCAGGCTTGGGAAAAGGTAGAACAAAAGCTTTTGCCAAGATTCCGGGAAACTGTGCTCCAATCAAATGTGATTGTACAGGACTAGAAGATTCTCGAGAGATGACTGCGAGAGATGACGGAGCATGTCATAGTGGATGCCATCGGGACTGACAGATGCAGCGCCTGACCGATGCAGAACCACCCGTAGTTCAACCATGCTGAAGGGGGAGTTATAGTCAGTGTTATGAAAAGGTCCAAAGGATATCCTCTGGCATTCCGCAGTGGATTTAATCCTCTGAAAGGAGGAAGGATATGCCAGATCACTCAACACAGAGGCAAACGCCTCCCCCAAACAATCCGCAATCTCCCTGACTTCAGCCAATGTGCAGCCGTTACTTTCGAGAATGGAAATCTGGTGAGAGCTGTAGTTACCCCGGATCTTACGAATCTTGTCCCACACACTTTTTGAACTGGCACATGAAGTGAGAGATGAAACATACTGAATCCAAGACTCCTTGCTATGTCAATGCACCAACCGAGCATAGGATTTTGCTCGTTTAAATGCAACGAGATTGGCATTGATTGGATAATGCCGAAACGTAGACCAGGCCTTATGCTGAGCTCTCCTAGCCGCTGCGCATTCAGGGGTCTACCAAGGCTTCGGACTTCTTGGGAGCATCGTAGATGTTTTTGGTATAGAAAGATCAGCCACCTGAATAATGCAATTTGTGACATTGAGAACAGCTACGTCGATTGACTCTTGGGTCATAAAGGTAGAAGATATCATTGCAGACGATGTGAAGACCACTTATCTTGCACGATCCATCCTCCATCGAGGAGGGCGGGAGGCAGAAGATGGCAAACTTACAGAATGTGGGAGCACAATTGGAAAATGGTCGCTCCCGTGCAGGTTGTTACACACCGTCCATGACCAATCAGCAATAATTGATGGGGATTCCAAGCTCAGATCGATCGCATTGAAAGATCTTGTCGGTTCGTGGAAGTAAGTGTCAGCACCGGTGTTAAAAAGGCACAAAGAGGTCAAGGACAACACAGACTCTATTCGACGACCTCTTGTGCTGATGCTGACACTACACCACAAAGGATGATGGAAATTGAAGTCACCCAGTAGAAGAAAGGGTGAAGGCAGGTGACCAATCAAGCTCTCCAGCACAGAGATGCTGATGTCCTCATCCGGCGGCAGATACACACTGCAGACAGTAAGAGGCACAGGCACAGAAATATGAACCGCCACGGCCTGCACAGTTGTGGATACCGCAACGGAAGAGACCGGAACCCTGCGACGGACAAGAATAGCGACTCCCCCACAGGCTATATCTCCTGACACCTTATCTGTCTGAAATACACTGTAGCCTCGAATTGAAAGCAGGTCTGATGGTTTAAGTTTTGTCTCCTGTAGACAAAGGCACACCGGAGAGTACAACGAAAGCAGATGTTTCACGTCGTCAAAACTCGTCCAAAAACCTCGGCAGTTCCACTGAACGATTGAAGCCATGGTTAAAAGTGAGATGAAAAAAGGAAATAAAATGAACTATACTGACTGCTGAAACAAGGTCAGTGCCCATCTCCTCTGACAAGCGGTCCCCCACATTTGGGGGCGTGTGACCAGGGGCCAAGATGGGAGTATGCTTTGTCCCAAATGTCTTCACGGGATGCGCTCGGCATTGAGTAGGTGGCTGAGATTTTGGGGAAGAAATGCTCTTCTCCTTGGCTTTGGTGTTCTTGCCAGAAGAAGTGGCCTGAGTTCCTTTGCCGGTGGTGGGGTGAATATGCTTCGGCAAAGTGGTGGATGCCGCTTTCAAACCCCTAGCTCGAGACTGGAGTGCCCCCAGCCCAGCTGTGATTATATCATTCAGCTTGTAGCGACATTTAGGGGGGGGGGATCTGACTGTCGGTTTGAATGGATACTCTATACTGGCAACCACGACTGATGCATATGATCGCCGAGGAGATGAAACAGGAACCACCTTCCTTCTGGCCACAGGATAGGAAATATTCTCCACCGTTTTCAGCCTTTGAATTTCTTTCTCCTCCATCCATTTGGGACAATCTTTAGCTGACGCTGAGTGTGAACCTCTGCAATTCAAACAAAACTCTGCCTCGGCCACACAGTCTGGTAAAGGATGGTCTGTGGCACCACAGCGTCCACACCTAGGAGTGCTCTTGCACGACTGCTGAGAATGACCATACGACTGACACCTCAAACATCTCAAAGGGCTAGGGATGTACGATCGTACCTCGAGGTGAAGATACTCTGCCTTGATGGACGTAGGCAAGGAAGGGCTGTCAAATGTTAAAATGATGTTGCGGGATGGGAACGGACTGCCCATTCCACCTGAAAAGAATATGCCGTACACCTGTAACGTGCTGACTCCTCAGTTCTTCAAGAAGTTCATCCTCGGTACACTCAATGAGGTCCCGAGAGGAGACAACACCTCGAGATGTATTTAGGTATCCATGTGGAGTTATTTTGACCAGAATTTGAAGCAGCATGGTAGTGTTAAGAAGTGTGGAACTGTAGGCAAAAGTGGACATCTCTACAAGAAGATCTCCAGACTGGAGTTTCTTTATGCTTTTAGGAGAACTTGCAATGGATTGAAGTGCTTTATTGATCCAAAATGAACTTTTGGCACTCAAAGGCTTTGAAGGGTTCAATGAGTGCACAAAGAAGAAACGAGCATTTGAAGAATCAGAGACATGCTTTTTGGCAGAAGGGGAAGAGTCTTCCTCAATACGCCATTTGACTGTAGAATCTTGGGAAACATTACTTCCATCCATAGAGAAAAATAAAAATTCGCCCACCGACTTCTCTGCCCACCATCGAGCCCAACAGGGGAGAGCTGGAGGTCCAAATGGATGCAGGACACTGCTCTAGGGTTGAGTGGCGGATATAGTAAGTTGATAGGGCAGACATGCGCTCGGCGACCACCACAACTTTCCCGTGTCTTGGTAATACCCCTTTGGCATGCCCACACTATCCCCAGACTCACCCTGTCATACGAAACGACAAGGTGTTAGAGGTCTGGACTCCACTCGGCCACAGACCTTATTTGACTAGGAGTGGGTTAGTTCCTAGCTGCCCATTTAGGGTGAAGCAGGGGGCAAGGAGGAGTGTTGGTAACTGTCGACAATAACACCCCGGCCTTCAGTATCCCCTTTTCCACCTTACGGGTCACCGCACATGGCAAACGTGCAGGTAGGTCTAGCTAACCAGCTCGAAAAAACAAAAAAGGGAACATAAAAATGGAGAAGAGAGGAAAGAAAAACGAGGAACGAAAATCCGGAGCTGGCACATAAACACAACTTCAGCAACCTACAATTGAGGTGGGTGCGTGCCAAGAAAACAACAAAATACGTAAAAATGGGAAAACATCGTAGAGTACATGATGGCTCAGTGCGTGGGGTCACCACTCCCCATTAGCTGGATGAACAGCTGTCCCTTGTATAACAATCGTACCAAGATGAAAGGAAAAGATAATCCGTCATAAGGTCAGCTCGGGCCGTGGGGGCGCTAATCCCTAAATAACTGGAAAACCAGTTATCCCCATTTGGAGTGAGCAAATAAGGAAAAGCTCTTTCAGAACTACAGACACTAGATACCACAGCAACAAAATTTTGCCACCATGGCGCATTATCCTGCTGGTAAAGACCATCACCAGCAGGGAACACAGTTGCCATGAATGGATGAACTTGGTCCACAACAATGTTCAGGTACCTGACAGCTGTCAGGGATTGTGCTATTGGGAAAATGGGGCCTAAAGTGTCTCAAGAAAACATCACCCACAGCATAACACCGCTGTTGCCGGCCTGTTTCTGTCGAACAGTGCATCCAGGTGCCATAGCCTCCGTTGGTAATCGGCGTATCTGCGCTCGGCCATCT
This sequence comes from Macrothele yani, assembly GCA_039090855.1. Taxonomy (NCBI): domain Eukaryota; kingdom Metazoa; phylum Arthropoda; class Arachnida; order Araneae; family Macrothelidae; genus Macrothele; species Macrothele yani. Next base: position 136,891,116 of record CM077024.1, on the reverse strand, counting down.
ACGTGATGCACCAGGAATCTTGATTCATCAGACCAGACCACTTTCTTCCAATCATCTACGGCCTAATCTCAATGATATTTGGCCCGTTTCATGCATTGTTGCCGATGATGTGCAGTGAGCATGGGGACCTTGCTGGGTCTTCGGCTACACAGGCTATCATGCGCAGAAGGCTGCAATGAACTGTGTGCTGCGATACATTGCCGTGATCAAAACTGTTGTAGCTGCTAGCGATTTGTGGCCCTGAGGTCTCTGTGAACAATGTGTGGCAGTCTCCGCTCCCCTCTGGTGTCGATGAGCTGCGGATGACACGTGGCTGGACGACGATTTGTTGTTTGGCCATCTGTGCACCACTTTTGATATGTACTCACTACAGCAGCACGTGAACAACCCACAAGCTGCCTTGTTTCAGAGATGTCCTTTCACAAGCTGCATTGTTTCCAAGATGTCCACAATTTGTCCTTTATCAAACTCCAATATAAATCGCCAGCCTTTCCCATTCCGACTACTCTACTAACCGAAAGCCAGTCCTTGGGTTGTGTATATACTGCTCTGTGAACTTCACCTACACCACCGTTCGTTCTCCAGGTGTGCCCATTTCTCTAGGCGGGGGTTGTGATAATGAAATGGCTCATCGGTATATATCACCAAGTTGTTTCCTGAGTTTCAGAGGTTAGTCGCTCAAAGCAAGATCATCTGCCGAAGAAAAATTACTGATGGTATTATATTTTACTGACTGGTTTTTTTGTTTATTTATTTATCAAACACATTCCAGTTATAAGGATCTTGACAAAGAATTCAATTTGGTAATAATTGATGTCATGGCTATTCCTAGACTTGATACATCATAAATTTCACTAAATTATGGGTTTTGCTCAGAAATAAAAGGAAATTACTTAACAGTGAAATTCAAGTTTCACTGACATCCATCATGTGTCCTATACATAATCTTTTGTACTTCATACTCATTATCTTTTTCTCTTGAAGGATTTCTTTAATTTGGGCTTACTATGATTTCCTTGCCTTTCTCTGCCTTTCTCTGCCTTTCTCTGCCTTTCTCTGCCTTTCTTTCCTGCAACTTGGGCAGAGTAAATTCTCTGAGTTAGCATCTCGTCACCGTTTCTTTAAAAACGGCCAAACTCCTCAAAATACCTGTTTCCACTCTACCAGCATTTCCCTTCACAATACACATTTGCAACATCTTTTTTTTTCTGTACACAGCCAGAATGAATCTTGCGACAAACTCTCCGTAAGTAAGACATCTTTCCAGCACACATACAAGTCCTGCGTCTCTTCTGCAGTATTCAGGTTGTACTAACATCAAAATAGGAACAATTACTTACACTATTAGTAACAAATGTTACGCAAACTTCTGTTCTTCACTTTATTAAGGACTTTAATTGTTGAGATGAGCTCAATTGTAGTCATATTAAAATATTTCACAAATTAAAACTAAATAATAGATATTTCAAGAGTTCTGCATGTTTACCTTGCTGGTAAGTTGTCCCAGAAGATTATACTGCTGTTATCCTTTCACCCAGTGATATTACGGCTCAGCCTTGAGTGCACCTGCACTAGGTTTTATCCACATACGAATATGTTGGCCAGCTCTGCTTGAATGTTAAAATCCTCTCAGAACAGTTTTTAACGTAATGCCAACACAATCTTGAAGGTATACTTCATTAGACTTTAAGTTATAAGGATTGCTCATTAAATAATAATAATAAAAAAAAATCAAACTCAAAGTTGGCTATGATGAGGAACAATTACACTTTCATATACAGCCCTTTCGGACTTTTTGACAAACCATCAGTTCCATGAAATCCTAAAGCAGTTATGACTTTCAAAGCCAAATTCACGTGCTTACTGATTTCACCATCTAATGTTCCTTTCTCAAACAAGCTTCCTAAATTCACAAGCTCATTCAGCTGGTCTAACTCTGTACCATTTAGACTGAACTTGTGTTCAGTACCCAGTTCAAGCATTTTTTTTTATTTATTTATTCATTTTTTTGACGTAGAGCTATGTTTAACTCTACAGATAATATGGGGCCACTTGCAGCCAACCGCCTGTAACAAAAATAGGTCCCAATTGAAATCATTATAGCATTAAAAATACATGCCACAGACTAATCGTGTTAGCATATTGGTAAACAGCATGGAGTCTAATTCGTGTACTGTGCAATACATCATGCGTGGGATGCTCCCTTCGCTCCCTGTGAGTGGGGGAGATGATGCACTATTTCTGGGTGTATCACCAAGTTTGACTCAGTCTATCTCAGTAACCTTGAGTACAGCACAAGACTGTGTGTGATATAGTTTGAGAGCTCTCGGCAAGATCTATTCAAATACACAAAGAACATTTTACAGTGGTTTGAACTAAACATTTAAAAATAGTTTTCTTGTGAACCGGAGAACACTTTTGACAATATCACAGTTTATCTGGACAATTTAAGTGCAAAACGACTGTGTGTGATATCGTTTTAAAACTCTCGACAAGATCTATTCAAATATATAATGAACGTATCACAGTGGTTTAAACTAAAAATTTTTAAAATTGTTTTTTGTGTGAATGGCTTAACATTTTCGACAATGTCGCGGAATTCGCAGAATGAACGCAAGCAAAAGTTTGATGAAATATTCAAATATGCCAATACCTATGGTGATCACAGAAGTGATCATCAACAATGCAAAAACGTTACTTGTGTCCATTTATATCAATCCCGGCACCTCCTTTGATGACCTGGAAATGTCCATACTCGACAATCTCGTATTATATACACATGAAAGGTTTCAGAAGCCTTCCTGAAACTGGCCAGAAAGGGATATGGCAACATACTGATCCTTATGTTGGGCTAATTCAACTTGAAAGATAGAGCCACTTACGAGAGATTCAAAGAGTTTATGCCCCGAGATCTCGGCAGGGATGTTGTAACCGATCCCACGCAGAGCATCACATTGGGTAATTTGTTTATCCATCTGCTTTGTGTTCGCAATGCATCCAGCATTATTTGCAAAAATTATGTAAGCTACTTTTCATATCAGACCTGTGTTGGCTATAACAAATTAAATAAACGCTTTGAAACCATACTTGACTAGCTCATTTCAACTCTCTGATCTGCAAGTTGTTGTCCTATGTTCCAAACTGATGGCTCAATCAGAACTGAGCCTACCTGTTTGTTTGTTTTTTGTTTTTTCCTAATTTATACTTGGTTTGAATTCCATCCACACTTTGATCATCCTGGACTCTACAACTCACTTTTTTTATCAGACAACAGGGCTACGCAAACGGCAAGACATAAACCAGTAATATCTATTATGGCATCTAGCAAGCATGCATTCATAACAATAAATAAATAGCCATGGATGCATTATACTAACATGCCTGATTACTGCACCAATGGAAAACCCATTTCATAAATACATCTACTGATGTTGGGCGACAATGCCTCACCTGAGGGCAACAAGGACCTCTATGAATCTGAGAAGCTGACATAAAATTAAACTTCAATATAACTATAACTGAAGTACCAGCAAGTTCTGGGTGACATTGGTCAATAAAGTTCCAACTCACCAGGCTTTGTTCAAGAATCCTTAGGTGGAATGACCAACTGGAATTGTTGGCTGCAAGCTGACCTACACACTGATATATATTTTTATGGTTTCAAAGTCTTAAGGTGCTGAGACATTCAAAGCCAGAAGCCTAAAAAATGAGGTTGTACAAAACTCATTACAGAAATTATAACCTTCACTAATCTCTTGTATGAACAAACTCATGAAACATTGCAGTAATTTCTGTTTTCACTACTGCTATACTCAAACCTCATCTTTCTCAACAGAAAAGCAAAATTTTAAAGGGAAAGGTGCTAACATGAAGCAGAAACAAAATTTCAGGAAGGAATTCTGATATCCTGTTTAAAATGAATGGCATATTATGCCAAAACGAGGGTAATGAAAACATGCGTACTCTATTGTGAAGTACACTGAAAGCACAATTTATTGTACACACTGCTCCCATTCAAAAATCCTCCAATACCCTGACACATTGCGGCCAGTCGAAACCACTTGTGAGCTATAGGTTAGATATCTACCTATTGTGCAGTGTACTAGCGACTGTGATGATAGATAAACACAGCAACCTGAGAAAGTTCAATCGTGGGTAGACAGTCAGTGCAAAGAAGATTGGGTGCTCTCAGAACATCAGGGATTTCTGCATGTAACCATTGAATGTGTTTCAAGATTACATCAAAATCTCTAGCTTCTAGGCAAAATGTGGTCATAAGTGGGTCATTGATGTTCCGGTTGAAAATCACCTTTCCCATTTTGTAACGTCAGAACAAAGAGTCATAATAGGTTGGATAGCATCACCATTCAATGACAGCACCTACAGAGGTTTAACATATAGACCATTTAACATATGATGGCACAACTGGGCTAAGGCTGTCAGCTAACACCCATGTTGAGTTCCCTTGATTACACTACATCCTGGGCTGTCAAGCTGCAGTGAACAAGGGAATATTATTACTGGACTGTGTGTGGAAGACCAAAAATGGGTAGCTGGGTATGGCAAATCAAGGGTTTCAACTACAACATGCCAGCAGGAGAGTGCGTATGTAGCTTAGACCACACGAAGCCACTGACCCCAACTGTCAGGTTGGGGTGTTACATGGCATTAAAGCAGTGTAACATTCTAGGGTGTGTATGTGGGTCACCTTGGAATCCCTTGTATCAGTAAAGACTACCAACACCACACAAAGCTACATGCTGACACATTTGCAGATCACCTAACCCCATTCATGGTTATCCATTTCCCACAACAGGATGTCTGCATATTTTTAACATGTCAATGCCCTGTCTAAATGCTTCATTTAGTGAAGGACTGGTTGGAGGAACATTCCAGTGAGTTTGCAACCCTCCAAAGTGGCCCTCTCACTCTCCAGATTTGAACTCTATTGTGTATCTGTGGAATGAATTTGCACCCAAAACCCATCATCAGCAAGTCCTGGTGCTTTATGGATGGATGTTTTGGTATGAAGGGATGCAATACCACCCAAACATTTCCAACACCTGTTAAGAGTCCATGCCATGATATGCTGCTACTACTGTGAGGGTGGAAATAAGCCCACAGATTATTAGGTGGGTGTGTATCATAAATTGTCCTTGCAGTGTATCATGGAAAAATAAATTTTGACATAGACCATTTGATGATCTAAATTATATTTTTAATTTATAAATAACCAATACTGTACTCTGTTCATTTAATACAATGCTTTTCATTTCAAAATATCTCAACAGAACAGAACCTTAACCAAAGTTATACATTAATTGAATAATTAATTACCTAACATCAATTGAGGCCAATAGGAAAATCTTTTTACAAGGGGATAGGTAACAACTAGGCCTAAAGAGCTGGCTCCTAGTAAAATACTGAAATGATAAAAAGATATTCATTAAAAGCATATGAGTAAAACACATTAGAAATATTAAACTTTTAAATAAATGATAAGAAAAAACAATATGGAGGAATGGCATCAGCAGATACCATTCTTCCATATTGATAATAATAATAATGTTTAAGACTAGCAGATCAGATGTAACAGAGATTAATTGTTACAGGAAAGGATGAAAAATTAAGACAATATGGTGTAACAATTGCATGAAAACCATAGTTTTCATGTATCAAAAATTATCAAAACATTTCAAAATTAGTAACAGGAATTTAACTTTCTCGGCTATATCCTGTGACATCTGTCTGATTGTCTCCCACTTGTGCACATGCCATTTTCATACAAAAAGAATTTTGTCCCATTTGTGTACATATCAGATCGGTTAGTGCCACTTTTGCACAGTTTCACCGCACCTGGTATCCGCTGGTATCCGATGTGGGGAAATGTTCAGAGAGAAAGTAAGTGCTGATACCCTGTTCAAAAGTCCTACGATGTCACAGATCAGCATTCATCATTCTTGTCAACCAATAAGCGCTCATGGTCTCTGGTAAGCAGGAACAGCATTAAGAACTGAAGGGCAAACAGGCTGCCCATTAATGCCATCCTTACGGTTTTCAGCATTCGTTGCAGATGTTTAATTTCAAAACCATGAAAAAAAATTTCTTTTCTTTTTAATATTTCATTGCCATAAAAAATTTCGAGCTATTTCTTTAACCAGTTTCATACAAAACTGGTTAAAGAAATTAGCCCGGAATTTTTATGAAACTGGTTCCAGCACACAAATGACATATGAAACAAATGACTCTCATGCCACTACAGCAGTATCCAGATTTTACTGCCACACATCACAGTAGGAGCAATTACACTCACACACTGCCATTTATGCTCTTTTTGAGAAACCATCAGTTCTGTAAAATTCTACACAAGCAGTATATCTTTCAAGACCCTAATAAGGTATGCACTGACAGATGTAAGCTTGTTAGGTCAGTAAATTCACATTCATTCTTTCATTACTAGAAAAAAAAAAAAAGCCAAAAACAAAAAAAACCCTGCATTCTCCTAGAACATTAGACCACCACAGCAGTAGGAATGGGCCATTCCTGAATGATTTGTACACAACAAATGACTTCACCGTAAATGGTTCACTCTCATTGCTATAAATGATAATTCAATCTGCCATTACTGCAATGCACACTGAAGTCACAGCACGTTTAACTTTCTTCCACCTGCATAAATTCAGAAGTGAATTCTCAATAAGAAAAGTACAGTAATTTGCATCATATAATCGGCAGATTATCTGCTAAAAAGTTAAAAAATATAGGTTCTGCAGATTATATGCTGATGCAGATAATACAATGATTTAAAGAAAAAAGTTTTTACGACCTTCTGATTAAAAAAAAATCCACACAGTAATTATGCAGGAGAGAGGTTATAATTTGAAAAGGAACTCCCTTGGGAAAATTTCCTCAGTTCAGGAGTTTGTGCAGAGTGGAGAGGAGGGGGAAGGGGTGTCACATAATGAAAAATCAGGGAAGTTGTGGGGAGGGACAATGGGGGTCATTTTGTTTTGTTGAGAAGGACAACTCTGACTATTGTGCCGTCTCTGTTTTTGTAACCAGCCAATAAAAACGTATGTACAGCGCTTGCTGCACGAACCAATGTGTTCCTCCTTTCGGATCTCGTGTGCACTGTGCCTTGTGTTTAGTTCGTCCTTTGCCGTTTTGACCAACGTCTTTGCTGCTGATATTTTCCTTCATTGCTATTCATGATGTCTTTGAAAAAGAAACATTTCAGTTATACTGCCAAATTTAAACTTAAAGTGGTGAGCACAGCTGAGGATATGATTGTTACTGCGCGATAGTTTTGAGAAAGTAAGAAAACAATCATGCAGTTAAAACGCAGAAAACCTCTGTGCAGCGGTCTAAAACGTAAACAAATCCATCAGTAAATTCTGTGGGAGAGAATTCACGGAAGACTAGCCCTATTTTTTTATTGGCACATCCCCCCCCAAAGTCTGAAAGCAGGATTTCCTCCAAAAACTTTTGACTTATACGCGAGTACATAGGTATATCATTCTATGGTCACTACCTGTGTTGAACTTGTTCAGCACATGTTACAAGAAATGAAGATAAACAATACCTACATTTATCTTGGACATCAGATATCAAGTGAGGGTCACATTGATGGAGAAATTAATCGGTGTATAAAACTTGGATGGAGAGCTTTTGGAAGAAACAGTGCAATTATCAAGAGCAGTATGCCATTATGTCCCAAAAGAAAAGTGATCAATGTGTCCTTCCAGTGCTTATGTATGGTGCAGAGACGTGGACCTTAACTAAAAGGGACATACAAAGACTGCAGACAACTCAAAGCAGCATGGAGAGGTGCATGCTTGGTGTAACCAGGAAAGATAAGACGAGGAACTCATGGATCAGAAAAATGACAAGAGTGGAAGACATCATGATCAGAGTAAAATTCCTGAAATGGCAATGGGTTGGACATATTGCCAGAAGGACAGATCATCTATGGACAGCCGAAATTTTAGACTGGATTCCAAGGAACAGGAAAAGACCCAGAAGAAGACTACATAGGAGATGGGTGGATGAAATTCGAAAGTATGCGGGACTAAAATGGAGGAGACTGCCACAAGACAGACCTTTGTGGAAGAAACTTGGGGAGACCTTCATCCAGCAGTGGATTGATAATGGCTAATGATGATGATGATGACATGGTATTTCTATGACTTTTCCTGTATCAGCGTTTTGTCATTGGCAAGGTGTAATGCAATCTCTGGAGCTGCATCGGCGTGATCTATGGATGTCATGCCACTGAGCTTTATCTGTTCAGAGATAAGAATATAATAAAGTTACCTTTAAAAATGAATTTCATCATTCAATAAAATTATTTTTTTTCTTACTTCTTTGAGCTCCTGGGTCATTATGTGACCAACTTTTCTGTCAGAAATTCCACATCTGGTTCAACATCTATGATGTGCAGATTACACAGCATTTTTTTTTTTTTTTTTTTTTTTTTTTTGAATGTCACAGTCTGTGGATTATATGCAAGTGCAAATTATACAAAGAAAAAAAGAATTATGTGAATTTCGCAGTCTGGTTTATATGCTGGTGCGGATAATACTACAAAAATTATGATAATGTAGAGAATTAATAAGTGTCAACTATTATGTGAGTGAGAAATCAGCAGTCAACTAGGAAATAATGGTGAAACTTCAGAATGGGAATGATATATGAATGCAATGCATTGGAAGAGTGCACCAATTCCTTCCCAAGGAGCCGGATCGTGGCAAATCATTAATCATGAATGGGAAATGGTGAAAAGCTTGTTCTTTTGGGCAGTTTGCAAAAAAGTGCCATGACCTCAAAAGTGCAATAGAGACCTCTGCAATGAATGATTTACTCAGTGAGTGTACTAACAACCTGGAAATTGGATCATTCGTGAATGATTATTTTGTGTGAATGATGAATGAACTCTAAAAAAGGAATGATTTACACTGTCACTACACATATCAGCGTCTTTCTCTGGTGTTGAATACATACCAACGGACATCATGTTCTCTTCAAATAGGAACATATTCAGAATCAGTGTCTATGTGATATGTGGGTTGTACCAAAAGTAATGCAAAAGTGGGCATAATTTTTTTAATAACTGACAGAGGTCGTTCAAATTGCACATGTTGGTAGAGTAACTCTTCCTCTGTAGTAACACTTCTTCATTGCAGGTAAATGATGGATTCCAAGCAGAAGCAATGTGCTGTATTGAGTTCTTGACGAAGGAAGGGCACAGACTGTCTGACATCCACAGAAGGCTACAGAATGCCTATGGAGGTGACACCATTGACAAGAGCAATATGCACTATGCACAGATGGATGAAACAGTTTAAAGAAGGTGAAACCAGCATTGAAGACAAACTATGCAATGGGAGACCATCATCATCCATTCGCTTCCTAATAATTTTTTCAGTTGCTACTTTCCATCTTTGGTGAATTCCCAGCATTGTGCAGGGCTCCATGAAGCAACCTGCCATGTAGTTTGGCAGTTAATCACACGAGAGTCTGTAAAATTCGAGGCCGCTGTGGTGCAGTGGTAGCATGTCCGGTGCATAACTGGAAGACCTGGGTTCGATTCCCGCTGGCGGTCGATGAGAATTTTTCCGTGACTCACTTATGAATGTGGAAAGAGTGATTTCTGTTTGATTTATATAACATGTAGTTTAGCATTTTGCAATGAAATTAGCAAAATGCTAACTGTTTTAGAGTTCCACACACAATATGTTCAAACTGAAAAAGTATGCAAACAAATTCCGTGGGCAGTTATGCAATGCTATGATAGAAACCCAAAATTGTTAAGGTCATTTAGCAAACAAGATGCTATCAGTTTCAGGCATAAAGATTTGCCTTTCAACCAAAATCTCAAAATGTTGAATGTTTCATGATAGTTTTATCAGAAAACCCTGCTAATGAAGTTGCTGCCATGGAAATTCTTTTAATTTCAGGTATATTACTTCATGGCCATAAATTGCCAATTTTCTTTAAAGCAATACTAGTGAGAATCCATAAATTTAGTTTGAGGAAGGCTTAATTGCACATGCAGTAATTACACACAGCGTAAAACCTAAAATACTCAATGTCTTTTGTCTCCAATATTCTTAAATGCTTTCAATTTAAGAATGTGCAACCAGGAATACTTCCAGTCATTCATACTTCCCTACACAATCAAAACTAAGTGATCTTACGAGAATTTCGAAATTCTTCCATGCAATCAATCAATCACAGGATTGATTGATTGCATGGCTCCACAAAGAAAGAAAATCCATCAGATGAATGTTTAACTGATTATTTACTTACTGTATCGAACGTCTCCATTTACAGTGATCTTGGCACACAACTTGAGCTTCACTGACATCCATCATATGACATATATAAGGCCTTCTGTACTTCATACTCATGGTCTTTTTCTCATGCAGACACTCCTGAATCTGATCCTCCCATGATTTCTTTGGCCTTTCCTTCAGTGAGAGAGATGGGTTTGCCTCCACAGGGCACTCCACTGAGCAACAATGCCACACATGGCAGCAACAAGGACCTCTATGAATCTTGGAAACTGACACAAATTTAAGCTTCAGCATAAATTATTGTTGAGGTACCAGCTAGTTCTGGTGACATTGGCCAAAAGACCCCAACTCACTGGATTTTGTAATTTTGTTCCAGAATTCTTAGGTGGAATGACCAGCTGGAACCGTCAGCTCTGGGCAAATCCCCCCTACCTCCCTGGTGTACTTACCTGATTAAAAAGACACAAAGAATTTCTTCCACGCACACACACAAAAAAACAGCACTTCTGATTTTGTCAGTTTGTGGTTACAGTTTTAAATTACTTGATTTATCAGCATAAACTTATGCATTTACAGGGATTGCGCTGCTAATCGCATTCTTCGCGATTTACGAAGAAAAATCGTTTTGGTGAAAATCCTCCAAAGGCATGGCGTCAGTGAATAAACAAATACATAGCTCTTTCCATGTTTTATCAACACACAGCAACCGAAAAATTGTTATTTGATCACCTTCGGGTATTGAACCCCGAATCTCTTGATATCTAGCCGAGCGTGTTAGCCTTACACCACGGTGGCCAACAATCCATGGCGCTATGTGTGTTTTTCAGTCAGCTTCTGGGACGTCTCCATCTGGTGGGCATTAAATGCACTAGCTATATATTAGTTATAGCAGTTAAATTCAAAGGGCAAGATCCAAAAGTGAAAATCCTCCAAATATGTGGTGTCAGTGAATAAACAAGAAAAACACATGGTCAACAATCCACGGCGCTATGAAAAACACACATAGCCCTGTGGATTGTTGGCCACCATGGTGCAAAGCTAACACGCTCGGCTAAATATAGAGAAATTCGGGGTTCAATTCCCCAACGGTGACAGAATAAAAAAGTTTCGGTTGCTGTGTGTTGGTAAAACGTGGAAAGAGCGATGTATTTGTTTAATCGTTTTGGTGACGGAAAAAAAAGTTTTGGCAAAAATGCGGGCAATTTGAATATTCAAAGCAAACAGAATATAAATTCTGAATTTGCTTGTACCATTTACTGGTCATCCATGTAAACTTGAAAATTTCATTGCCCGGAGCAGGAATCAAACCCACATATCCCAATTTCCGTTCAAGTATGCTAACGGTTACACCACCCAGGCCAGTGATGTTTCAAGCAACTGAGACTAAGCAAACTTAGCTTAGAAATCTAAACATCCTCAGATTTCTTTTTTTTTTTTTTGTAGGTTTTACGACCACCGTGAGCAACTCAATGGGCTATAAGCAGTCGCCCGTCCCTAATTTAGGGTCGCTGGTTCCAGGGAAGGGAGAGACCCAGTGCCGTAAGACAAACACAACATCCATGCCTCACCGGGATTCGAACCCAGACCCCTTTCGGACGAGTGATCAGAGGCCATCGCTTAGAGCACTGCGCCACCGGGGCGGCCCTCAGATTTTTGCTAGTCAAAGCATCGTTGCTTCCTCATAGCGTTTTGACCCATCTCCCATCCAGTAACGGATAAAGGTCGGAAATCACCAGAACCACAGATAAATCAATGAAGGAAGAAATATTCCTCTTTTCCTGAGGAATATTTCTTCCTTCACTGATTTACTGCGATTACCTTTCTGTACTGTTTTAATATTTTGGCAAAAAAAATTGAATTTAGCAAAAACTTTAAAAAAGCAAGAGCAACCGCTGCGTTTATTTTACCTGATTCCTTTGGGTAAACTTATTTGGAAACATCAAATAATATGAATATATGCAAATATATATATATATAGAGAGAATGAAAACATTACAGAACAAAAATACAAAATTTTGAAAAAGGAACTTCAAAACAAGTGAAAACTAAAAGCAGGTTGCCGTCATCAGGAGAGCATCAACCTGTGGAAGTGGCCTTTCTAGTACCAACAAAACGACACAGCAAACCAAAATTGTCGGTTGGTCATGCTCCCTAGGCCACAAAACCAAATTCTAATAAGCACAAGAATTCCAAGAATCAAATTTATACAACTAAAAAAATAATTAAAAGCTTACCGGCAGAACAAAACCACCATGACACGACATCAAAGAAAACTGAACAAAGCACCCACAAGAACCCAAATATATACACTGATATAAAAGGTGGTCACAGTTAATCAATTACTTGGTAAGCCAAAAAAAATGTGTGAATTGACAAGATGCAAAACTGTGTATGTAGATAGGATCTTCAGCTATTAGGGACCCACCAAATAGCATTTTATGTTGCCTATATACTTAAAAATTGGTAGGTCCTAGGTTAATAAAGCATGTCAATGTGCAATTTGAAACTCTTGGACACTGAATTATAGTTCAAAATTAAATTGTTAAAATGATGTCTTAAGAAATTCTTAGGAAAGTTGTTAGATTGCAGTTTAGAAAGAAGAGCTTTCAGATTTTTTACAAGTAAAAACTGTGTAGAGCAAATATTAGCTATTCTATGAAACTGAGAGATCAGTAGATTGCGATGTATAACTTTTGAAATGTTGGATGACCAGTGAGTGTAGTGAATGATATCAAACTCAAGAGTTTCTTTTATCAAATAAGTTCACCACACCTCTTCCCTCCTCGTCCACCTGAACCTCTAAATTGAGGTAACAAACACAAGTAGACGATCTGTTGGTTTTTTCTAGGGTAAGGTCGTCAGGATACAAGTCAGTGGCGCATTGCAAAAGTCCGGAATGTTAATGACAATGATGTCATCAACATATCTTAGAGCAATCACAGATTGGCAACAAATCTATCCTCAAAGAAATGAAAAGTGACTGCCCATCATGACACCACAAGTTTGGATGTATAGCCCATCGCCCACGGTAACGAAATTGTTATTGATACAGAAATCCAGTAGGAAGCGCCAATACTGTTCTGTAGTCCCGGGCTCAAACTTCGTATGTATGTTTAGGACTACCTGCCACAAACCCTTAAATGAAATTGAAGTGAAGAGGTTTTTAAAATCGTAAGTATCCACAGATGAGACGGTCACCGAGCCAAGTGTCTCCAAGACTCTGTTATTGCTCCCAATAATCCAAGTCGAACCCAGCTTGTGAAGCGCCACGGACAAGTATCTCTGAAGCAACACACCTGCTTTACTATTATAACAGTTGCGTCCACTAGTAATGAAATGGAAGGAAACAGGTTCCTTATGAAGCTTTGGGATAGCATAAATAAAAGGAAAATTTAAGTTGGACACATTAAGCTTAATCCTTTTATGTAGAGCAATTATGTTTTTAGCAATGTCTTTATGGTTTTGAGAAACTGGAGTGTAAGTATCTGTGGTGTTCATCTCCTATATTAGGAGGTCCTGATAGAACTGTTTACAAAAGAAGGCAAAGTTATTACCAGCTTTATCCACTGGAGAAATAGTGTATAAGTTTTGAAGTTCATGAATTTGTGAATTAATCAAAGCAAGATTATGTGGCTGCTGGACACAAACCCCAGCGCTCTTTAACTTGTCGAGCTCATGACGAATGTCACACAACACAGAATCCAGACATTCGTTAAAGGCTTCGAGGGGCAAACTAAACTCATAAGAAAGCTTAGGTGCGCATTGTAAAAAATTAATGCATAGAATATAGACACATTTCTTAGTTTTGAATCGAGGTGTCAACCTGTATTTAGTGCCCAGAGAATAAGTGTGTGTAGTTCTCAAAAAGGCACTATGTCCGGGTCACCAGTAACGATATGACCGTGGTAAGGGTTGACAAATTTACTGAATCTGTCAAGATGACAGTAACAGCTGTCATCCTCATTGCTGCTTAAAGACTTTAAATCAGCAACAGTATGCCTGTAGTTAAATATACGGCGATCAAGCGGTTTTTCATAGCGAAAACAGGTCACCAATTTCACTTCATTCCCGAAAGGGAAAAGATCCAAACGTTTATGCAAAATTGACTTTAAGCCAATAAAATCAATGGCTTCATGACAGTAATCAATAACGCAGTACTTCCTGACAAACTGAGCTGTGAATTTACAACAAAAAGTGGAAAGTCGGTACGCAAGAAGGTCACCGATCAAAATTCCAATGTGTTCAGAGCCGAAGGCATAATTTCGAAGCAGTTGTTCAGAAACCCTGATTTTTTTGTTACTTAGCGCAAAAAATTTTAGAACGATAACGCTTAACGAAATAGCCCTCATAGCAGTCAAGCTCATGAACCAAATCACCGAAGTTCACCCGAACCAATGAGTTCTTTCCACTACCTCTACTACCCCTTGTTTTTCTTTGAGAAATGGCAAAAGGTTTAAATTTAAAATTTGAGATAGACACAAGTATCTTGATTCAGCTGCTTACCATTGAATAGTTCGTTAAGCCCATACGGAAAGAGAGTTTCGAACTGCAGCATGCACAGGTTCTCAAGTACTAACCTGTTTTCCAGCACGGACTCAACGAACCAAATTCTAATGGAAACATTGCTGAAATCGTGTGACTGAAAATGTTGAATCTCACGATCACATTTCCTTTTGAAGGTTCTTATGTCAGACCTATGACCGTTAATATGAATGTGCAATGGATTACTGCTCTGACTAACATAACCACATTGGCAGGTTTCACAAGTAATCAAATATACAAAAATTGGGTGAATGATCTTCACCAAGATTGGAAGAATGAGCACAACAACAAGTCTTGCATCTGCCATCATTGCATTTAGAAAATTTTAACTGAGGAATAAATTGGGGAATTGAAAAAGCATAACCTTCAACAAAATTAACTTGGAATGGAGACCGTAGCTTAGAAGTAACACTGGCCCCTCTGCCTCAGGTCCAGGCACCGGAGGCTATAGCACACTTTTCACTGTGAAACCCCCCCCTGCCTCAGGGTCAAGCGCAGTCCTTGATAAACCATGCGAAGACCGATGTGGTATGGTTAACTTATTACAGCATAATAGCATAGGAAAAATAATGGTGAATATGCAGCTCACAAGTATTTTCAATGCAATATATATGTATATTTCTATATATATTTCACTTGATTCAAGCAAATACACAAGGCAAGATAAATTGGACTAATTCACATGAATCAGGTAAAAATAAAGTGAATACCGAAATTGCACAGTGATAACTGTCAGAAGCAACACGCAAAGATTGTGCAAATTTCCATAGTTCACTATACTACCAGTATTTTCAATGCAAATATTCTCAGAGAAAACTACCAGTTTACATTTTAACAAAAAAAACTGCAGTACGAGTATTATCATATGATGGTGCTAAAGCACATCATTTTCAAATATTCAGAATATGATATGTTTTAATATAACTATGGCAGCAGCTCTAACACTCCACTGACATTCACCATAAACTACACTTGTGTCCAAAATTAATGTGACAAATATAAATTTGAGAATATTGTCCAGAATGAGATGACCAATTGTTAAGATTTTTTAGAGACATGAGCAAAAGGAAATGCTAACTCGACATATCCAAACAACACTGTGCTAGCTCCTATGGATATTTGCAAATGATGACCATATGTCGTCGAACTCGCAGGCACGGGACTTTGATAAATGTTATTCTGAATGGTGTGCGGCAACTGAAGCTTCAGTTGGACTATTAGTGGAAGAATAGTGCTGCATCGTCACTTTGAAGACTCTTTACAGTGGAGAGCAATCAGAAGACTGGAAGCAGGGCAATCACAAGCTGAAATAACAAGATGGCTGAATGTGTCAAGGCAAGTAAATGGTCTCCAATCTCTGGAGACATTTTCAGAAAATTGGAAACTGTCTCCAGAGATTGGTTTGCATACCTGGGCACTATCTGGGAGATGCAGGTTTGAGACCCACTCCAGGACAATGAAATTTTCAAGTTTTCGGATATTATCTGACTTACTATCCTTGTCACATTTACACCAAAAATCGAATTGTCATCTTCAAAATTTGTATTATATGGTGTAATCTCGTATTTCTTTCATGTAGTATTATTGGTCTACTAAAAGTTCTGGAGAAAAAAACAGCACGAAAATCAACCCCACTCCCTACTGAAATTTGTTTTAGGTGAGTTGATTCCACAAGACAATGAAGACCTAAAATGGCCCGCATGTTGTTGTTTTTTACGAATAAAATAGCAGCCAACTGTTTTTTGTTTTTTCTTTAGGTTGTGTGCGAAGGTGAAGACAACGAAAAGCATCGTACCAACATCACCTTTCGTTACAAAGCAAGGCGAACTGTAACTTTTTGTCGTTAAGTGAATTCGCCGCAACTCAACTCAACTGTTTATCATCACTTAGAATATGTGCTGCTCTGTTGAGGCGAGGGGTTCAAAGACTAGACTGTAAGTAGGCAGAGCAAGCTCCCATCTGTCAATCAATTACTGACCTTCCCCGGCATTCTAGTGCCAGAGCAGTTGAACTCTTTGTTGAAGGCTTCTTATGTCATCGAACTGGGAGAAAAAATTTTAAAGCAAATTTCTTTGGACCCATCTTGGACGATTGATCTGAAGCCAGTGCTTAGACCACTGTGACACCGAGCTGGCTTTTCCTCTTTGCGGGGGGGGGTTAGGAGAGGAAAAGTACAAAACTGATTACTGTAATGCTGCCTTATCGACACAGAAAGAAAGACTTCACAGGCGGTTCGAAATCATGCCATTAGGATGGTTGATGGAATTTCAACCATCCTAACGGCTTATTCTCAGTGAAACTCAGGAGAATTTGACATTCATCCGGAGAGCGGGAGTAAGGGCTGAAAATCAGGAGTCTCCCACCTAAATCAGGAGAGTTGGCATGTCTGCACCAGCGTCAGGGCTTGAAAAATACCAGGCCCAGATGTCCGGGGCATGTAAATTATTGGCCTGGATAAGTAAATAAAAAATATAGTTGCCCGGTCTGGGCAACTATATTTAAAAAAACTTTGGAATAGAATTTCCTACAAGAAAAAGCAGTCGTCGCATGTCGTATTTCATTTCACTGGTAATCTCCGGAAGTTGTATTACTGTTATGGAGTGCCAAGAACAGAAGAATGTCACTTCTTTACTTACATCATGCTCTAGGTCCAGTTTTGCTCCAAATGTCGTTTATAGTCAGTGATGGGATGCATGACTCTCAAGGAACTAGCCTCCGATGTTTAGTGACAAAGGGTGGAACTTTAATGAAAGGAACATGACAGAATCACTAAATTTTTCAAATACCAATTTCAACGTCATACCATTTCCCACCAATTTTAGCATCATCTTCTTAAAGCTAGAGATACACACTTTTGTGCATTGAACATTTTGAATGTAGACTCTTAAAAACAGAAATGCCTTTGATGGAAAAAAAATATGCTAAAAAGAGCTCATATGTTTTAACTTAAAATAAATGAGGGTTCTATTTTGTTATCTCAAAAGATAAATTTTCCAGGGCATCAAGCTTTTACTACCTGGGCAGGTAAAATAATTTCTGCTCATGCCCAGCTGGGCATGTAACTTTTCAGATATTTTTCAAGCCCTGAGTGTAGTATCGTGTCAAACTGTCACCCCAATGGCTGTTTGGAAGTCAGAGGTACTGGTATTTGATTAATCATAATATTTGTGACTGGGTTGGTGTTCCATATTAGGCATAAGCAGCATATTTGCCCTGTTTTTCTTATGAATGCAGGGGCCTGCTATCTCAGCCAATGCCAAAAATTTCATATTATTCCTTGTTTGTTAGATGAAAGCTCATAGTGGCACCTAAAAGGACCTTTATTACTGTTCTCAACTTCAATTATTATCAATTTGAAATTCATAATGTAAAATGACTGCCGACATTTGCACATAATTCAGGTCTGGGTATAAAACACCATTATTACTGCAATATCCTAGTGTCACATGTCATGCTCACATTACGTTTGGATAATTACATAGTTTGATATGAAAAGCAGGTTGGTACAAAACTCCAATGCAGTTTATTCACTTAATAACCATCATGAGCAACTCAATGGGATATAAGCAGTTGCCCGTCCCTAATTTAGGGCCACTGGTTCAGGAAAGGGTGAGAATCGGTGCCATAAGACAACTACAACATCCATTCCTCACCTGGATTTGAACCCAGCGTAAACTTGAGTTTCTCTGAAATCATGTGACACAATTCAGAGATGATGAAGAACTCACAGATGTGTGGTTCACAGGACATCACAAAAGAATGACACAGCTGGAAAACAGACTAAGCACACTGAAGTTATCAATGCATATGCTAAAAAGTAACACTATACCGAGTGAGTTGAGCTCAGAATTCAACTGAATTCTCTTTATATACACAGATATATTTTTATCAATAAACCAGCTGATAATGAAATACTAAATTTATTCGTCACCATTGCCTGTTACTTCTACAAACCTTAGTGTGTCTACATGAGATTGTTTCTAACCACTGAACCTGTTCTTTACATTTACCTATATATGAATGTATGTTTGTACCACCTAATGTGTCCACACTTATACAACCAATTTTGTACTTGACTAATTTTTATAATTAAAAATTTGCTTCATATAGCAATATGAAATTCCTATACTGTGGAAAATACAATGAGAGCACTATTTGGTTCAACACTTCTTTAGGTAAATGAACTAGTCAGCATTCGTTAATTGCAGCTTAGTCATATTAAATTTACTATATCATTTAGTCAATATGAAATTAATTTTTATATTTTTCTTAAGTACAATTTACACTGCTCGACATAGAAATTGCCCCACCCAGAAGGAGTAACGACAGGAGTGAAATTGAGCATGCAAATAGGAATACATAAGGGTTTACATTGATGTTACTTTCAGCCACGCACAGTGTTTACCAGATGAGATAACACAGCATAATGGGTACTCCTCAGTAAATGGTTGCACCACCACGAACAGCAATGCAGGCAGCAATACGGCATGGCAATGAGTTGTGCAGTTGACGGATATCATCCTGATGAATGGAACACCAAGCATGGTTGAGTGGCTCCCATAATTCATCAAGATCATGTGCAGGCCGATTCAACTGCAGACAATGTCCAATCTGGTAACACAAATTTTCGATTGGTGATAAATCAGGTTATCTTGCTGAGCATGGCAGTTGAACATGTTGCAAACAATGTCTGGAGACCCGAGCAGTGAGTACACAGGCCATTCAGGAACTATATCAAAATGGGTTGCAGAACCTTACTCAGGTATCGTGCAGCTGTTAGTGTGCCTGTGCTGCAGACAAGAAGTGACATGCTGTCATGTGCAATAGCATCCCATACCATGATGGCTGCCTGACGGGCGGTGTGACGGTTGCGAACGAAACTGAGATCCGTCCGCTCACCAGGGTGTCACCAGACGTGGAACTGTCAACCGTCAGCACCCAGACAGAAACGGGATTCATCACTGAAGACCACAGTGGTCTAACATTCGTGACCCCCAGTTCACATGATTCAGCACCAAGCCAGTTGAGTATTGCAATGGCTGGCCGTCAATGGCAGTCGACGTAACGGTTGCCTACTGCACAGGTTTGCCACATGTAACCTTCCGTTTATAGTTCGGGTCGTTACGCTGACATTCGTGGCTAATGATACAGCATGTCAAACATCGGCTGCAGTGCTTTTTGGTCACGAATGAGCGTGTAAAACAATTTGCTGGTCCAGGTGTGCTGACATCTATCGGACTGTACCACTGCCAGTCCGACGCAAGTATGAACCTTCCTGCAGCCACTGGTGCCAACAGCAACCAACATTTCGCGCATCCCGTTGCATGTGCGCAGCAATACAATGTGCAGACCAGCTAGCTCGCTTCACACAGGCCAACAATTCTTCCTCTCTGAAAATCATCCAAATGGTGATAAACCTGCCGACGATGTGTACCCAGCAGTTTCAGCTTTCGCTGAACAGTTCCCCAGCACAAACAACAAATCTGAAATGTCCACAACACTTCCACTAACAACCACACATTACCATTCCTGTTGCTGCTGGCACCTTTATCTCATGAACTTGTGATGTCATCAGCTCAGGTTAATTATCATTTGCATATCTTGAGTGGATACACCTGGTCAGTGATTTGCATGTTCGTAGCACACCTCCTTCTGGGTGAGGTAATTAAGATTTGAACTTAGAACTTAATGCCCACTGTCACAGAGTCTTGGAAATGTTTCAACATTTTACAATATTTCTCACGAATATGAGCACCATATGAATAAAGAGTTAGCTGTACAAAACCCAAAATTGAATTAATGAAACTCACCTATACCAGTTTAATTGCAGGAGAACTAAAAGTGCTAAAGATAATTGCCCTCCAAGGAACATCCATGCATCAAGCATATCAAGTTCATTAGAAGCCAGTGGGCGACCTTTCGTCCTATTAACCTAAAAATTAAAGAAAAATAAGCCACGTTACTATCAGTACGGCAAAACTTGAAGAAAAAAACATTCTGAAAAGTATTCCAAGGAATGATTTTAAGAAAAAAAGCAGAAGAGGTCACTTTCACTACGCATAATACATCTAGCAATGAAGCATGTCCATGGCATCAGGAACTCGATTTCAACAAACTTTATTCTTGTTTACACATTAAATACACTTCCATTGGGCCTTACTCGAAATTAAATTCCTGGACAAATTCCATTTTCAGTTGTAGAATTCAATATATACCTTCCTACACCTGATGACTGCCGCCCCGGTGGCGCAGTGGGTCTAAGTGATGGCTTCTGATCATTTGCCCAAAAGGGGTCAGGGTTCGAATCATGGTGAGGCATAGATGTTGTGTTTGTCTTACGGCACTGACTCTTTCCCTTCCCTGTAACCCTAAATTAGGGATGGGTGACTGCTTATAGCCCTTTGAGTTGCTCACGGTGGTCGTTAAACCTCTAATTAAAAAAAGAAACACCTGATAACTGAATTTTTTATAGTAAATATTATTGGATATTTATTATACATTGTCTTAATGAAAATAATGCTGATATGGCTTTGTAAGCTCAAATTATTGCTTTTTCTTTTTTCTGATGTCTTCAGAGCTCAGGTTCAAAAATTATTTTAAACTTTATCCCAAAATAGCTTGCACGAACAAACTTTCATGTTTCACTTCGGTTCTGTTGTAATTTGATATTTTCTGGCAGCTCTTGAATGTTCTCATCAGCTGAAATTGAAATATATCATTGTTCAAATTTCGCCAATTTGCGATGAACATACTTTTTACGTGGCTACGATAGTGTAACTTGATTGACATTAAATGTCAGTCATTACTGTTTTACACGTTATGCAAGTTCTGCAATCGGGAGATCATTAAATGATGTTAGATACCTATGGGGTATAGTATGGGCAATTGAAATCAAGAAACAATAAACTATATATGTACTTACAATATTCGTAGTGGCTGTCGAGGCTTCATATGTACGTCTTCAAAGAATGTGAACTTTTTCAGTTGTGAAGTTTAGAATAAAATTCATCATGAATTTTATTCTAAACTTCACAATTGAAAAAAAGTTCACATTCTTTGAAGACGTACATATGAAGCCTCGACAGCCACTACGAATATTGTAAGTACATATATAGTTTATTGTTTCTTGATTTCAATTGCCCATACTATACCCCATACGTATCTAACATCATTTAATAATCTCCCGATTGCAGAACTTGCATAACGTGTGAAACAGCTGAAATTGAGTTTATTTAGTATAATGGTTATTGTAATTAAAATAGTGCTCTGCATACAAATAGTATATCAAATAGCTCTGCACATGCCTGATAAGGGCCAGCGAATGCACCCATCCAAACACATCAGCAGTTCTAATGGTAGAAAAACATAGCACAAAAAACAAGACAACATTCGGGAATATTTAAAAAGACATGCTTATGAGTTGAAGGCAAACAGAGATGCATAGCAAGAGTAGTCCCCGAGATTCGGAAGAAGCATACAGACGTAATTCGACATGAATCATTGTATGGGGGTGAAAGCTAAACTAGACACCACCAAGCCCTAAAAACGAGATGCAAATAAAATGTGAGCTAACAGTGATAATAGGCTACTTGATTTGGGAGGAGCTTTTCCACTGAAGTGAGACTCAGATACAATGGCTATAACCCAAGCCACCAAAAACTGCAAGACAAGTTCCATGCCCAAGAAGCCAACCTCCAGTACCTAGTCTCCAATTTTAAAAGTTGGTTATATTGTTATTTTCAGATAACTGATTTTTTTAAATAACTTAACATGAAATAATTTTTTTTAATGGAATTGCAAATTCAAAACGAATTTTTAAAGACTTTTTTTTGTGTGTGTGTGTGGAAAGAATAAAGGAAATATAATAACTCCTTTAATTTTGAATATATATCCTCATTGATTGATGTTATTCTAAGGTGATTCAAATTCATCACTATCACTTGGCAAACTTACACTCTCACTGCACTAGCCATTTCAAACAATCTTACGAAAAAATTCTGCGCCACAGCAAAAAAGCACATCTGCAAATATTCGAGGAACAAACGGCCAATAAAGTTCATCATCAGCTAACACAAGAGTTTGGAAAAAGATGTGGGGAATTTGTAATTCGCTGAGTTTTGCAATTGTGTCAGTTTGTTAGGGGAAAACGAAAAGAATAATGTGAGTTTCCAGTTAATTGCCATCTGATGAGTGCTAATCTGCATCTATACATCACAGCATTATTTAGCCCAGCATCAGGCTGGAAATGTTGACTTCTCAGATGTTTCTTGACTTTGGGAAACAAAAAGAAATCTCAGGAAGTGAGTTCCAAGGAACAGTGTGAATGGGCATCGCATCCATGTCCAAAGCACCAATTGCTTGTTGAGCAATATGAAAGCAGTGAACTAGAGTATTGTCTTGATGGAGCACCCAATCAGTGTGGCCAAAATCTGGCCGCTTTTGGGCAAATTTTTGTTTTTTTTCAGGAGAAACAAGTTACATAATTTCTCCTGAAAAGAAACAACCAGTGACAGTCTATCCATTGAAACAACCAGTGACAGTCTATCCATTGAAACAACCAGTGACAGTCTATCCATTGAAACAACCAGTGACAGTCTATCCATTGAAACAACCAGTGACAGTCTATCCATTGCAGTGGCCATAGATCAGACCTGTAAAATAAAAAAAAATAAAAAAATATTCATTACCTATCTTGCACTGGGGTGCAACTTTAGTTTTCTAGGATCAAGGGCTTTCTGGATGTTTTCATTGCAAGGATCTTAATCTTGACAGGTGGATTGTCATCTGGAAAGACCAAATTGATTACTGATGATTTATTTCTGGATCAAATTGACAGATTCACACCTTGTCTCCCATAGCAATGTAACTTGACAATAGTTGCCACTCTCAAACAGTTGAAGCATTTCACATGCATCTGTTTTTGATCTTCAGTCAAATTGTGAACTGTCTACTGAGATTAAATTTTTTTCACTCAACAGTGACTGTGGAGAATTGTTGAAACACCCAGCAAACTAATCTGCAGGGAAACCTCGATGTCCTTAGAGGTCAGCTGCCAGTCTTCTTTGATCATTGTCTCAATGTTTTCTTCAGTCACTGTCATCCATGAGCTTCAGTTTCCCTTTTTCTCTTTCACTGATGTCTGACCACCCTTAAATTCAGGAAACCAGTGTAAAACTGTTGCATACCTGCTAAC
Organism: Macrothele yani; assembly: GCA_039090855.1. NCBI lineage: Eukaryota > Metazoa > Arthropoda > Arachnida > Araneae > Macrothelidae > Macrothele > Macrothele yani. Next base: position 136,867,086 of record CM077024.1, on the reverse strand, counting down.
ATTGGCAAGTGCCTTGTCAGTAGTAACTACTGGGTTGTCAGAAAAGTCATGACATATTTTTGCCATGCTTTGCAAAGGTCATTTATTGATAGAAAGAACAAAGATCAATCAATGATATAATGCCCGTTTTGTTCGATAACCTTTTGCCATCTTTCAGTGAGCTGCAGAATGCCTCGTTCATAGAAAGACCTGTCTTTCATGGCAAAAAAACTACAAGGTGCTGATTACAGCCTCATCTGAATTGAACGTTATACCACACAAGGACTGTTGAAGAGAGCGAAACAAGTGGAAGCCTGACGGCGCAAGGTCAGGCGAGTTTGCTGAGTGTGACAACACATCCCACCCAAGCTCCAATAACTTTTGGCGGGTGATCAAACTTGTGTGTGGTCTCGCGTTGTCGTGATGGAACACAACACCTTTACAATGAACGAGCTCTGGACGTTTCTGGATGATGGATTCGTTCAAACTGTCCAGTTGCCGACAGTACACATTCGAATTGATTGTTTGGTTTCGTGGTAGGAACTCAAAAATAAGACACCTTTAAAATCCCACCACACTGAGACCAGAACCTTCCGCTGATGAATGTCTACTTTGGACGTTGTTTGACGCGAAGCAGCACATTGAAACCAAGACTGTTTGCGCAGCACATTGTTGTACACAATCCACTTTTCGTCACCAGTTATCAGTCGCTTCAAAAAAGGATCATTTTCCTCATGTTTAATGAGAATATTGCAGATGTTTATATGCGCCATCAATTGAGCTTCTTTGAGTTTATGAGGAACCCACGCATCGAGCTTGCTTACGTATCCCAGCATCTTCAGGTGGTCTTGAACACTTGAATGATGGATGTGCAATGTGTCTGCAATCTCTCATGTCGTGTAACGTGGATTTGACTCGATCAGAGCCTGATTTGGTTGTCATCAACCTCGGTGGGCCTCCCGAACCAAGTAGCATCGTTAAGGTCAAAATCACCAGCATGGAATTTCGCGAACCACCGCTGTCACTGATGTTCTTGTAGAGCACAGTTTACACTTTAAGCAACTTTTCACAAGCTTGACGTGCGTTCTTCCCTTTATGGAAGTAAAACAGTAAAATATGGCAAAAATGCACAGTTTGGTCTTCCATCTTCAACTTGATGTCAAATCTCTGCAAATCAACCAAATAGATAACTATTCCTCTTAGACTGCAGCTAGAACTGGCACCTGTCGAATGCCATAGCAATAACAGAACTGTGCACGACTCTAGTACTTCCAATACGGCCCAACTGCCATCGGGTGCCAAAATATGTCATGACTTTTCCGACAACCCAATAGTATTATTGCACGCCATACATAGATGCTTTTTTTACAAAACGATCGATCTCTTTGTAAAAGAGAAATACACGCTATGGCAAAATGTTAGAACAAACAAGGACATTAATGAAACAAACTTAAAAGTGTGAAACACAAAGTTGATTCCCCTGGCGAAGGCACGATAGGTAACATTGCGTGATTTAAGTTCGAAACTTCCACCAGTAAAAATCAGTCAGGTGCAATTCTAGTCATTCTAAAATCAATCAGATGATGATTCTCTTCCTATTTCTTCGTTATTGCCTTCCCTTTTTTTTTTTTTCTTATGCCCTCTGATAACAATAATTTCATCCATCATGCTGAAAGAAATTTCAGCCTGAGGATTATGAGCACATGACGTCCAGAGCTTTAACTAATTTAGATAAATTGTGTAACTTTGAGAATATTAATACTTCTGAACACCAGGTATCAATTTTTACAAATTTTCCAACTTTGTCACTTCCGTTTTCAGGAATTTTACCCTCACTTATCATGCTTAAATGCAAAAAGTTATGGTGGGATGCGAGATATTTAACAATGCAGAAGACAGAACATCATTGGGGTGGGTGGGGTGGGGGGTGCAATTACGGTAGAAATCTTTGCTCTGTCCGACTTCCAGTTTTGGAAATGTTCCCCTATTTTCAAGCTGAAATACAAATATTTATACAGTAAAATGTTATTTAACAATGATACTGGACAGATGCAATATCGCAAGATAAAGAAACTACGATTACGGAAAAAATTTGAACACCACCTTTTTACGAAACTTTTGACCTTTCGTTATCGAAAGTTTTGTAAAGATGGAATTCTGTCCTCCAAAAAATACCCCCCCCCCCCTCTTCCTAATTATGTTCACTTGTGCATTGATCTTGTAATGACCAAAATTATAACGAAAATGGCGGAATTCCTTGAATTAGAGGAAGAATCCTATGTCTGAAGATTACAGGGAAATTTTTGCGGTGTCTAACTTCTGTTTTTGCAAAATGTTGCCTACAGTTCCAAGTTGAAATACAAACATTTATGCAATAAAATGATATTTAACAATACTGGACACAAAGGCAACATCGGGAGAAAAAAATTGCGATGACAGCAAAATTTTTTACTCTGTTTAACTGCCATTTTCGAATAAACATATAAAACGAGCGAAACACACAGTCACCGTGCGGTAAAAGGTTCGCTTAGCGGTAGCTTTCGGTCATCCTACGACCTTGATCACTCGCGATCGACTGGATGGGCTGGTTGCCAGAACTACAATTTGAAGTTGGGGTGTTGGAAATGTCGCCAGATTTTAGAAGAGAGATCCAAATAAATGGGATTTGGTGAGGGGTCTCTGAATTGCAGTTTTTGGTGAACAAAATTTCAATGCTCTCTTGGAAACGCAGAGATGCCTTGTTGATGAAAGGGGCAACTTTTTTGGTTTCTTTCCAAATGGGAACTGCAGAGGTGTCTTCAAGGGTTAGTGCAGATAAAGCCGTCTTTGGTAGACCATTGGAAACATCTTTTTTGTGTTCACCAAGTCTTGTTTTGATGCTTTGGTATGTGCTTCCAATATTCACTGAGAGACCAGAGGAAGTTGAAATAGGAATAGCATAAACTCCAGGGGTGTCCAAGGGTAAGACAGGATCCTTGTCTTTAAGCAGGGATCCTGTCTCACCCTTGGACATCTCTGCGTATCCAAGAGAGCATTGAAATTCTGTTCACCTAAAATTGCAATTCAGAGACCCCTCACCAAATCCCATTTATCTGGATCTCTCTTCTAAAATCTGGCAACATTTCCAACACCCCAACTTCAAATTGTAGTTCTGGTAACCAGCCCATCCAGTCGATCGCGGGTGATCAAGGTCGTAGGATGACCAAAAGCTACCGCTAAACGAACCTTTTACCGTACGTGACTGTGTGTTTTGCTTGTTTTATATGTTTATGTGTTATTGTCACGTGAAGCCTGAGTTTTAAACCATTTTCGAAAGTTTTGAAACACCGTTCCCAGACTGAAAACAACACCCTGCTCCCACTCAATTCTCTGCAGTTTTGCATCGATCTTGAGCATGATCTAAATGATTAAAAAAAAAGCGGAATTCAGCGAATCCGCCAAGAATCTCATGTACATCATAAAATAATAGCAAAATAAAAATAAAAATAAAAAAAATTAAAGGTCATAGAATCTGTAGTTTCCACCTGCATTTCAGTCAGACAACAAAATCCATAGAAACTACAGACATTCTGTAGTAGTTGGCAGGTATGCTGTTGCACTTGAAGCAACAAAGTCACATCAAGTGTATGTCAAATGTTCTAGCAACTGGAACTTGTTCATAACATTTTTGAAAGCATATAGAACCACTACACGAAAATGCCCTTTCAAGCATGAACACCTTACAATGTTGCTACTCTCACTGCCAGAGGTAGAGGAATGAGTGTGCCTTTCTGCTTCTGGTTTTGCACAAAATGGATGGGACTATCCCATGTAACATTCCTTTCCAGCAGATCTGCCTCCACATTTACAAATCTAAAAATTTACCAAGTGACTTACATAAAAACACTAAATATCCACATGACAAAATGTGTTGAACAAGAGTGCAGCATTGACGAGATAGCCCTAATGGCCAAATACGACGCGGAACTTCAAGTGGTATGTAAGTAGTAACTCTTAACTAAAGAATCTTTAATTATTATCTGGAAACCTTTACACATTCAATATGATGTAGACACAGCCAGAACAGAGTTAACCGTAACATCTGGACATAATCGAAGTAGGGTACAACTTATGACAAAATGGCTCTCGAGCTAACCCTAACAGCTGACCATATTGAAGCAAGATACAACTTTGGACAAAGGAACTCTCAATAACTACTGACATCGGACTGAACACGCACTTCCATGAGTAACATTTTTAGGACTTTTAACCGACTTATATTTTAATTGAATAAGTTAATGCACCACCACAGACTATCCATTTTACCGAACGTGTAAAACAGAACTTACAGACGTCAAAGTGTCTTCCTGAAGAACCTTGTGGTCACGTAATGGTATGCGAACTTTACGATAGAATCACATGATATATAATGGTGTTGAACAATGTTATTTTTACATATATATCAACATTTTGGGGATCTTGAAAAATTATCAGACACAATTCCAACATGTGCAATCTAGCAGTACTGCAACAAGAATAGGATCATCAAAAAAGGTAAATTAAAAATGTAATTACAAAATAAGCCGAATGAAAAGAATAAATTATTCCTCACTTTAACATCAATATCTTTGTCCCACATGTCATTTATGGTACAGCCAGCACCTCTCATCAGCAAGGCTCCACATCCAAACAGCAGAAGGAGACTCACATCAGGTAGCAAGCCAGCTGGGGCAGCCATTGCTATACTCCAATAGCAAGGCCAAAGCAGCAGCCATGTTCCTAGAAAATAATGAAATACAATGAAAAAAACCTGGAAATCAAGGAGAAGAAATATTCCTCACAAATGCATGGGATATTTCATTATAATTACTGAAGCAGCAATCAGAATCTGACTCTGAAATTGCTCTAGTTTACTGTTCATCATGTAACATCTCATCAGAAAACTTGAAAATTACATTGCCCTGGAGTGGGAATCAAACTTGCATCTCCTAATTTCCGTTCAAGTATGCCACCCTTTACACCAACTAGGACAATGAAGTTCCAAGTTCATATTGCTAAGCAGCAATTTCTTAGCTTCTGTTACTAGGAACTTTGTTGTTCTGGGTAGTGTAATGGATACATGGTTCATACGCTTTTTCAATCACAAAATTCCAGGGCATTTCCAGGACTTCTGGATTTTTTTCCAGGACATGCAATCCAAAAGTTCATATGTAAAATATAGTGAAACCATAGGTCTGTTCAACCCGTAACCTACAACAAACAACTTCTTACATGCTTGGGCAAACTTAATACAGAAGGCAGAATGCTAAAAATGATGTCCGCTGCAGCTAATCAGAAACTTAGAAACACAGATTAATACTGAAATACCAAAACTGCCACCGAAAATGTGACCAGGTTTAATATCTACTAAACTTCTATATACAGTATACTACACTGATTTTGAGAAAAATTAATTTTTCTATTGGGTATATAAATAAGTTTTGAGGGACTTGAGGTGAACAAAACACGTTGTTGGAGAACAGACACAATATTTTAATATTAATCGAAGTATTCTCCCTCTGAAGCTACAACTTTACCCCATCTTTTGGGCAGTGAACGTATGCCCCGAAGAAGAATTCCGGTTCCTTGGAAGAGATCCAGTTGTTCAGCCAATTTTTGATGTTTTCATAAGAACTAAACCGTTCTCCAGAAAGTGCTGACTGCATCGACCGGAACAAATGGTAATCCGATGGCGCAATATCTGGCGAATATGGCGGGTGGGGTAGAACTTCCCAGTCAGATCCTTATAAGTACTTTTTCACAGGTCGAGAAACGTGTGGTCTTGCGTTGTCATGCTGTAAGATGACTTTGTTGTGTCTATTCTACCATTTCGGCCGTTTTTGTGTTAGAGCTCGTTTTAAACGCATTAATTGGGTTCGATACCGATCACTAGTAATAGTTGCTGATGGTTTCAAGAGTTCATAGTGGATCATACCCTTCTGGTCCCACCAGATACACAGCATTACCTTTGAACCACGGATATTGCGTTTTGGCGTTGAAGGACCTGTTTCACCTGGCTTCACCCATGCTTTCTGCCATTTAGGGTTATCGTACCATATCCATTTCTCGTGGGCAGTAATAATACGATGCAAAAAAAACTTTTCTTTTTGCCTTTGAAGCAGCAATTTGCAAATGGTTTTTCGACGTTCAAGGTCTTTTTCCCGCAAAGCATGTGGAACCCAATTCCCTTCTTTTTGCACCATTCCTATGGCAGCTAAACGTTGTGAAATGCATGGTTGACTAACATTTAATGCTGCTGCTAGTTCTTTTTGGGTCTGGCATGGATCCTCGTTGAGTAAAGCTTCCAATTCGGCAACAGAATTTTTTTGGGTGGTCCAGAATGTTTTTTTTATCACTGACATTGAAATCGTTCTTTTTGAATCGACTAAACCAATACTCACATGTTTTTATGGATGAGGAATGTTCACCATAGATTTCTGACATTAAGCGATAGCTGTCAGCAGCACTTTTCTTGACAATAAAGTAATGCACTAACACACTTCCCGCAAATGCTGTTTTGTCGGGACGAAAGTTGACATTTTCCATCAAGTAAAACAAATACGTCTTTGCACCTCAATCGAACGTCGTATACTGACTCTGACAGCTGGCGTCTTGCACTGCGATATCGCAGTGTTGCCACCTTAAAATACATGCAAGCAGCAATAAGTACGACACCGAACGGAAATCCCTCAAAGCTTATTTATATACCCAATACTTTGGCTTTAGTTCAATTATTGAAGCAAATTACAGAATTAAAAAAAAAAACTGAAAAATACATAGGCATGTGGCATTACTCTTGAAATGCTTTCATAAGCCACACAATCAATACATAAAATAATATTTAATTATTTAGAAATAATGCTGACATTGGAAATTTAAGGATAAGGAAATGTGAAATACTTGAAACTTTTTCAAAAGACCAAAGGGATTATTATTTCTTAAACACATAATCATGGGAGCAAGTATCTGTGTTACATTTTATTTAGGGAAGGGATCTTCAACATAATATTGATCCTGTAGCTATGTTTTAAATTTGTACTTGTCAGCAAACAAAGTACGCACAAAAATTTCCAACTTGAAATGAAAGAGAATAACTGGAAAACCTTAAATTCAAGGGCTGTGGACAAATGCATTCATTAGTGATCAAGACAATTTAACTGGGCATGGTTAGAAAACTAATTATAGAAGATGGAAAGTGATTACTTAGCTTAGAAAATACTAAGAAACAACTAGATTTAAGTTTATGATAATATAAAGCAATATGATTTCATGGCAAATTTTTACATAAAGCATTCATTAGCAAATTTCAGTAAAGGTCAAAATAACTCACAAGAAAATTAAAAAATAAGCTACTTACTTCCACCTGTTGCTAAAACGTATGTTACGAAAATTAAACAAATACCGCAAGAAACGTTTCCCATAGCAGAAGGAAGGTATTAGAGACAAAAAGATTTTCAAATCGAGAAGTTAAAAGAAGGAAACATGATATAACTCTATGCCTTTTAGCGGAAAAATTTTGCATAATGGAAAAGTTGAAAACAGGCAAAACATATTCTTCATAGCAAAAGCTATGCTAAGGAAAAAAACTTTTCAAAAACGTCTCCTGGAAGCAGAGATAGCAAGAAAAACGTTTTGACCTTTACAACTCCTAGGGGGAACGTTGCACATTATTTGAAGAGGATCTTCTTATTGTAGCAAAAATCTTATTCACTCTCCATCTTTATTATGGTGAATGGCATACAGTATATATATATATATATATATATATATATATATATATAAATCTTTTTTTAGAGGCAGAGATAAGCTGCAAACGTAAGTACACAAACATCATCTAGTGGCAGAATTGTGAACTACAAACCTCCTCAAATACAAACCTAAAGTGTTTCATAAGGTAAATGGTATTTGGTGTTAAAAGAATGTTTTTAAATCGGACATTTAGAAGAACAGATATTGAGAAAAATATACACTGCCGGACAATTGCTAAGGACGGATGACAATAGCAACCATAAAATGGAAGGCAGGAAAATGTGGAAATTAGCATAAGTTCGGGATACAGTAAGATGTGTTGTGCGCATGCAAATTTTGGATACCCGAACCTGTTCGGGACGTCATAGCACTGATAAGAGATATAAAGGATTTGATGCGTATTGACCGTTGTTGTTCAAACGCAAAGTTGAAAGGGAAAGAATCAATTGACGAACTTGCAATTTTCAGTATGTCTTCCCGACATCACCTAGATGATTTTACGCGTGGCCGTATTATTGGCAAGATTGAAGAAGGGCGAAAAATAACAGATGCTGCCAGCGAGTTCGACGTCAGTCACAGTGTTGTTTCAAGGCTTTGTAAATCATTTCAAACAAATGGAGAGTGTAGCAAACGTCACAGGGGAGGTCGTGTTCGCAGTACGATACCTGCAGAAGATCGGTACATAGTGCTATCAACAAAAAGACACCGGCGCAGCACAGCTAGTGAGGTAGCAAATCAGTTTATGGCTGCTACTGGCAAGCGGATCTCCCGAAAAACTGTCGCCAGACGTTTGCATGAAGGAGGACTATAAGCCCGCCGTCCTGTTGTGTGCATCCCATTGTCCAGACATCACCATACCGCCTGTTTACAATGGTGCCCTCAACATCGCAATTGGACTGATAATGACTGGTCTGTTGTCCTCTTCTCAGATGAGAGTAGATACAGTCTATCGTCTGATTGTCGACGACAACTGATCTGGCGTGATAGTGGTACTGCATATTGTCCAGCAAACATACAGGAAAGGGACCGATATCCGACATGTAGTGTAATGGTATGGGCTGGCATCATGATCAATGGCCGTACGTCCCTCTATGTGCTTCCAACTGGGACTATGACTGGCCAACGATACATTAATGATGTTCTGCTACCTCATGTTCCGTGGTGCTGTTGATGATAGATTCATTTTCATGGACGACAACGCAACATGTCATAGAACAGTCTCTGTTCAGGAGTGTCTTGAGAGCGAGGATATTCAACGCCTCGTATGTTCAGCACGTTCTCCAGATCTGAATCCCATTGAAAATGTGTGTGGGATACTTTGGGGAGGAGTTTTGCTGGTCGCCAATGCCCTCCAATAAACAAGGACACCCTCATCTATGCACTGACAGAGGAATGGGATAAATTACCCCAACAGCTGCTTGATAATGTTGTGCAAAGCATGACGCGACGTGTGGAATCTTGCATCGCCCTCCATGGTGGCCATATCCCGTATTGACATCTTACGCCGGAACGCCTGCGGACGGTAATTGCACTTTTTTCACGTTTACGTATTCTGCACAAAATGGCCTGTTTGTCCCTTGAACACGTTCCAAAGCCTTCTGGATTTCAGAGCACAATAAATTGTCTTTCTTATAATGTCCTGGCATTATTTTATTTCACTTGGCATCCAACACCACACTTACTTTTTTATGCGCCATATAGCCGTTTATGATCCGTCCTTAGCAATTGTGCAGCAGTGTATTAAATATTTGCACCCCTAGTGGCAAATTTGTGCATTATTTTAGAAAGAAAATACGCACGAGTGTTCATAATTAGCAGTATCTGATAGGAAGAGAATATTTTTCAATCGGATTTTTAGTCCCGCAGATATTGCTGTACATGGAAACGTTTACAGCAGTGGCCCTCTAGTGGACCACTGGTGCATTAAGAAATATTTGAAATTATATGAGAAAAATTTTGCACCAAAAATGTTCAACAAAGAAGGGGGTTTTCAAATTGGACTCCTAGAAACAGAGATATAGCCCAAAATAAGATACATTTATGCCCCTGGTGGAAAAATTATGCACTATTTTATGCAGGAGGTATTTGCAAAAAGTTTTCTGAGGTGAGTGGTATCGGTCCACATAGGAATTTTTTTCAACCCAGTTTCCAACTCAGATTTTGTTGCAAATACATCAAAAGCAAAAATAAACCCTTATGCCCCCTGGTGACCAAACCATTCTTTACCAAAAATGAGAAATTAAATGCAAAGCATTTCCCCTCAAGAGCTGTATCTAACGCACAAAGAATTTTTCAAATCTGACTTTTAGAACCGGAGATATTGGGAAAATTGCAATTTACCTTAATCCCCCTAGCGGAAAATTTATGCATTATTCAAAAAAGGGACTATAACTAAAATAGTCTTCAATACAAATGTCATCGAAAGGAAAAATAATTTTTTCAATTGGATATTTAGAAGCAAATATATGAAAGAAAATGTATTTTAAAGTCAGTATGATCTTCGTTTGCGCCCTCTAGTGGAAAATGTGTGCACTGAGGAAAAAAATGGAACATGTGGATCATCATTCTCACATTTTAAGCTTCCCAATACAAAAAGAATTTTACAAATCAAACTAATAATTGCAGAGGTATGGTCTCCCCGGTCAGACAAAGTGATAACATAAGCACAACTCAAAAGATGCTAATAACGCACATTCAGTCCTCAACAGACAAGAAAACCAACCCCCACCACCATCACCACCACACACATATTTTTCAGTGGTTGGGGAGGGAAATTTGTCAGACATAAGTTATGTCAGTAGGAAAATCCTCAACTACAAAACATCGTGCAGGGACAAAGATGCAGGAATGGATAAAAATCCAAGACATCATGTAACAGAATTTTAGGACATTTTCAGGACTTTTCCAGGACGTGTACAAACCATGTGGATAGCATGCTTGAACAGAAATCAGAAAACACAAGTTCCGCTTCAAGGTGATGTAATTTTCAAATTTTTCCGATATGGTGTCACATGGGGAACAGTAAACCAGAGCAATGCAGAGTCATAATCTACTTGCTGCTTGAATAATTAAATGACCAGACTTTTTAATATTTATGAAAGAGCTCGACTTGCAAAATCTTTTTTAACCTATGATAAGTACGGAAGCAAAATATGTAAACTTAAGAATGTTTGATCAGTTGGAGAAAGTTTGGGATAAAGATCAGTTACACTCAGATCTTTGTAACTTTATTTATTTATGCTTTTTTTTTAATCTGGACTTTCTCAAATTGAAAACAGGGTTACTATTTTTTTTTTCTAGTTTTGAAGTATTTGCATACTTTTTTTATTCTGTTCTTCATGCATATTTGCTTTTAAAGGGAATATATATGACCAGATAAACAATTTATCATTATTGTTCCTTAATTTCATTTATTAAATATGAACATAATACATACTAGATTTACCAGACCTGTTCTTGACTTATGATTTCCTACATTCACCACGTCCCACTAACAGCTTTAATGTCATTAGATTCTATTTGTAGTGCACATATTCTGAACATGTCCCTTGTTATATCCCTCTTGTAGGCATTAAGTGATCTGGTATTTCAGACATTTTCAGCTCAAATTCGATCCACTCCTTTGTTCCTCTGTATATATCCACTTCTTGTCGGACACTTTGTTGGAGATTCGGAATTTTTAACAAGTTCAGCACCTGTTGTAATTCTAAGGAAAGTTTGTTAATTCAGCCACTTGCACAATAAAATAGTTATTTTAAAAATGCACTAAATTTGCAGATATATTGTTGATTTTTTACATATTTGAATACTTTAGGTGATTAAAAATTTTTACGTTGTTTTCGTCTAGTCGTATTACCGTTTATGGATGCATTTTGCGCAGCAACCTTCGCTGGCATTTTTAACAACTGTTTGTTGACAAATTGTACACATTTACAGAAAACAAATTCCAGGGGTTTTCCAGGAGTTATAAAAAAATTCCAGGAGCTTAAACTTTTGCTAAAATCAGTTTTATAGCCTATTTTGTAAATTGGGTTGAAATTCACTATGCACTTAGAATTTTTATGGACTACTATAGGTTCCGCTGTTACGGAGTGTCCTTCCATCTGTATTACATCTTCAACGAAGTCGCAAAATTTCCCACTGTAAAAATTGCTCTGCATGAAACTCATACAAAGCAATCCAAAACTTAACACAATGATAATAAAACAATTTTGCAATGGCACCGAAGATTCCCTATTCCACTGTCATCTATTCCCACACACATTGGCAGCCAGGAGGCCAGATATCAATCTCCTTCAGTGAGGAAAGTGCATGCTAGAAAGAATGTCCATCTTGAACTCGCGAGAAGGTTTCCACATGCTGTTGTGATTCCAACTGCACACAACGGGTATAACACAAACCAAGACTGCTGGAAATATGGCACTCAAACAACTTGCACTGCAGCATCATGAGATGAAAGAAATGGCATCATATCTCCACACTCCATGGAAGGAAGAGATGTCATCATGAGTACATGCTACACTGAACTACAACAAACTGAAGCAATCAATCCAAACATTTTGACTATTCTTTTTTTTTTCAGTGCAAGATGTAAATAAAGCTCGAGATGTGTGCCAAGATCATTGTAAATGGAGACATTTGATACACCAACAGAAAGCAAATTCTAGTTCCATCAGCTAAATGTTTACTAGGTAGATGGTCTTTCTTTGAGTAGCTAACTTCTGAATCTCAGAGAACAGCTTAATGATATGTACTGTATGTATGTATGCAAGAAAAAAATGCTAGAACCTTTCACAAAATTATGAAAAATCAAGGACTTTCCAGGCCTGGAAAAAAGAGAAATAAAATTCTAGGACTTTCCCAGGATTCCAGATGCTGTGCAAACCCTATGAATATTATACAAATTGAAATTGAGAACTTCATGTCTCCTCCTTGTCTTTATAAAAAGTCCTTATATAGCTTGTAAAAAAAAAAATCAAGCTACACTTCAAACAGCAACAAAAAAATGTCACCAACTGTTGAAGTTTACAGAATCATCACTCATCATAACTCCACAACAAGAATTTGCTGCACATAACATAAACCAGCTGCTCCACTACAATAACTTCCGACTTTAAATAAAATGGATGAAAATGCTAGAATTAGTTAACACATTTTAATTAATAGAAATGTGATAATACAGAACTGAAAAATACTGCCATTAAAAGGAAGTTTTACTTTTCCATTTGAACCACAACCTAAAGAAATGGGTAGGGGGGAGGGGATTTCCAATGTGTAATAAAATAGTTCTCACCTTATAATGCACATATACACTAAAGGAAATAAAATATTTTTAACCACATATACATAAGCACATAGAAACCAGAAGGCTATTAAAGACTGGTCTAATTTTGAAGTAATTTCATAATAATGTCACGGGATTAGAATTAAATTAATTTTTCTGGGGATTTCATTTGGTATTAAAAGAGATTTAAGTTTGGTTTGTCCATAAAGTCCAGAGTAGAAATTCTTTTTTTTTCTTTTTTTTTTTTTACTTTTACATTAAGGTAATGTATTTTTAATTTTGATATAACGAAATTCATTTTCACGAATTTTTCGTTTGCACTGAAAAAATTGATTCCCATTTACAAGGAAAATGATCATTTGGAATGATATTTACAACTCTACCAAAAATGTTGAAATTTGATTCTTGCACTGTTTTGTTAAGTAAACAAAAACCCTTCCCATGCAAGTCATATTCCTCCTCCTATTGTGTCAAAAGTGACTTGAACCAGTTTGGGAACAAAAGGAATGTTGCAGAGCCCTGGCAATCAGGCCTATCATTTAATCTCTTTCTACACTCGTCTGTGTTTACTATGTTACTTATTGCTTGATTTTTGAAATGATTTTTATGAAAAGAAAGTAATTCTCTGAAAAAAAAATCATCAATTAAGTTGATTCTGGGTGAAAAGGGGTACTGTTGCTAAAAAAAAAAAAAAAAAAAAGAAAAAAACACCACTTTGTCAATGCAATCAACTTTCCTTAGAAGAAGAAAAACTGAACACCAATTGCAAAAGTTGGTTATTTAGCTAGAAACGAAAATAATATGGCTGGCACAATTTGAAGATGTCGATTCAACACTGTTCATGTAAGACATTCATTCCTGGAGTGTGCCAGTTAGGAAACCATTAATCTATGGTAAAGCAGTACAGTTTGGCAGTGCTCTTGGCCATGCAAACTTGCATGCCAGTGTTGAACAGCTAAATGTTTCAAGGAACAGTATGGCAACATTGCAATAATGATCCATGGTCAGGCTGTGGAAAGCATGAATTAATGCAGAGAAGAGAAGTGGCTGCCCTTATAAAGTTCACATAGTCCAGATTATGTGTTTAATGCTGATAAGCTGGGGATATTTTTCCAACTCCAGCCAAAGAAAGCATTAGTGCTTCAAGAAAAGAAAATATATTGGCAGAAAAATTATTGAAATCAAAAATTGTTGAGGCATTGTAGAAATCAGTTGCTAAGCTGACTTCTGCTTTACTAATGTGCATCTAAAAGATCTTTCATTTGAAGTCACAGAATAAGCCATCTCATGCACGATTTTTCAGGTAAAACCACTCTTTAATATTTTAAAATGTTAAAAAAACATTAAAAAGGGATGACATCTTTCGGTGACCACGTTGGTCCCTTCATCAGGTCATACACACTGAGCAATAGAAATGAAAAGTTGGGTGACTTAAATACAGAATGAAGATGTCATAACATAAGTACACTATGCATGTCAAAGAATCAGATTTACATAAAGTAGATACACCAATTAAAGTTCTGAATAACATTAAGTTATGGTTCTAGTTTTAAAAGAAATTTCCCAGGGAGAGGTATCTGAACAGGTGTGTCATCATTGCAACATTTTGGTCCATACTTGTATATCCAAGCTTTCAGAGAATAAAGTAGCGAAGCATATTGTTGGAGCCGAATGGATAGTAGTAAGGTTCCATAGTGGCTCCTGACTACCTTCTGAGCATAATCGGGATAATCCCATAACAGAGAAATTTGTTTTTAAATTGTATTTGTGTTCCTATATTCGGTATTTTAGATTACAAAATGTAGAAACCTGTATACATATACAGAGTCTCTTCCATTGGAGTCTAAGGCCCTTAATGGAATGGTGTAATAAACTCCGTGGCGATAGTCCAAATTCATTATATCTCTGTCATTTCTTATTTGCAATATTAAATTTTCCATAGGCATTCTTTGTAGAATTTTGTCAATATCAGCAGCTACAAATTGTCATCTTTGTTTCTGGAATTATTGATTTTCTACAAACAGAGATATGAAAATAACCGTGACAAGTAAAGTCTAAGAATTTTATTTAGCATATTTCAATTATTTTTACCTTATAACAAGCAAAATTTCTTAGATTATTTTTTTTTTTTTATTTGAAATTTTCAAAATAAATACACATGTAGATTTGCAATTGTTTGGTAAAATGTTAAATTCTATTATAACAAAATATTTTGGTGGTCCCGTGAATTTCGTTCTCAAGGGATTTAACTGCATTTTAATTTAATGAATTCACAGACTAAAAAAAAATACTCCTCATGCCTAACTTACAGGTGTTGTGAGAAAATGAAAGGTTTAGTTTGACATTATGGTCTAACTAAAACTAAACCATAGTTTTTTAGTTAGACCATAATGTCCAAGACTCATCACAATGGATTATCCAACTAAGGTATGTGATTTTTCCTTCTGCAAAAGACTTATTATAAACGTGCTGAACATAACTTATAAAATAAGGTTAATGATGACCATTATTTACCCTCTTAACAATATAACATATATTTATGAGTACACAGCACTTTTAGTGAAGTGCAGCACATCTAATTAAATTCAAGTCTTGAAGTTACAAAATGAGTCATTATTTTTAGACCAAAGAAGCTCATTAGTTTTGTGTGAATCATCTGCATTTGTTTGTGTTTGAAACTTCAGTCAAGTGGTGCTCTTATTAATAATTTATGAATACAGAACTACAGTATTTTCAGAGCATTATGATGTGGAAATTACTGATATTCACAATAAATTAAAATATGGGGGTCCTAAAAAGTTCTGCACACTGTCCATTTTTGAGAAAAGTGTGAAGTAACAGAAAACTTACCTTATTGCTGTTCAATGTACTCCAGTCTGCTGCTAATGACAACTTGCCAGTGGTGAGGTAGGTCCTTGATGCCCTGTAGCACGTCATTTTTGTTCAGTGGTTGTATTACTCAGGTCACGTCCAATGACAGTTCATCCAGAGATTTGTAGTGGATGCCACGGAGCAGATTTTTTAACTTTGGGAAAATATCAAAGTCAGATGGACTCAGATTAGGGCTGTATGGTGGATGAGATAAAACTTCCCAGCCATATTTTGACAAAAGTACCCATTCCGACGCTGCACCATAACACAATGCATTGTCATGCAGCAAGATCGCTCCCGCTTCCAACAAGTTGGGGCAATTTTGACAAATTTTCGGTCTCAACTCTGTCTTCAGAAAGTCACGATAATATTGTGCACTGATATTTTCCCTACCAGCACTTCATCAGAGATCACAACACCCTGATCCTCATATGCAAAAATCATCATTTGCTTCACTTTGGATTGTTGTCGACGACATTTTGAGGGGCGTTGGGAACTTGGATGACTCCATTCCGCTGATTGTGACTTCAGTTCGGGCTCAAAATAATGGGTTCAAGTCTCATCAATTGCAACAATTCTGTTCAGGAAGGTGTCCTCCCTTTTGAACCTGTGGAGATGCTCACTCTGGCTGTCTTCTGCTCGGTGGCGAGTTAATGGGGAACCCAGTGTGCAGCAACTTTTCTTTTACCCAGAGAGTCAGCCAAAATCCAGTAAACAGACATGGTGGACAAATTTGCCTGATGAGCAATCTCCTCGACTGTTAAACGGTGATTCTCTTCGAGAAGCGTTGCAACAATGGTGACAGATGTGATGTTTTGTCTGTCACCGTTTGAGGTCGGCTTGAGCAGTAACCATTTTCCATGCTGCTTCGGCCCTCCCAAAAATGAGATGCTCAATGAGAAGTTGTGCTTTGATAAAGAGTTCCTTCCCCACAAACTTCTTGCAAGGCAGTGTGGATCTGTGTCAGAGTTTTTCCCCTCAGAGTTTCTATTTTCATGTATGAGCGCTGGTCTAACACTGTGACTCAACCTGAAGAGCTGCACGCTTCTGTATTCCAGACCCTCCCATGCCACACAGCAAATGATAGTGCATCATTCGGACACCACTGCATTGCTGAGAGTCTGACCTTGAGATGACGCGATCATTTTCCCGATTGCATCATCCACTTCCATTTTAGATTAACGTGCGCAGAACTTTTGTTATGATCTTTGTATGCACCAATGAAATTACCATATCCAGAATAAGCTTATTTAAGATAAGTATGTGCCAACTAGAGTTGTTTATACGTAGTGATTTATAATATTGTGATGAATATTTGCAAAAAATTAAAAACACATACCTTTTATTTTTTTACGAATGACTTATATAATTTTGTTCATAGACACGTTTTTTAGACTGAGAATTGAACCTCAATCTTTATTATTTCTTCCCAAGCATTAAAACAATTACTGAAAATACAGAAAACCAAGGTGGGATGATTGCTGTTACAAACCGTAGTAAAAATTTATGCAGAATTGAAATCACAGTAAAGCAGTATTTAGAGGGAAGAGCAAGGGCCCTTTTCCCTCAAAGAGTGTTTACTTTTTTATGTATTTGGGTAAAACATGCCTTACATTAGAAAAAAATGCTTTAATTTAATAACAATGCATCTACTTAAAATAGAAAAACTGCTTTAATTTTTTCTTCAATTTTTTTTTATTAACTTTTGCTTTGTTCTGGTGGATTTTAAAGACTTATTTTTCTCCCCCCCCCATCTATATTTGCCCCTGAAATATTGGCAATTTTTTTTGCTACATGTGACACATTTTGCAAATTTCTGATGGATTAAAAAGCGTACGATGAATCCAAAATATGAAAGCAAAAGCAAAGTTGTGCCAAATATTATACTTTCAATACTTAACAAGCTATTTTCCTGTCAGCAATAATAGGGTGAAATTCTCCATTTTCAAGGTAATGAGCCATAGTTTTCTCTTTACATCATCTTTAGAAAAAAAGAAACAAGAAATTCATACTAGAATGTATCAAAAACTAAATCTATCTTTCCCTATTCTGGTGGCTGTTGCCATAAAAAAAAAGGCATTGGGTCTTAAATTTAACGATGATGATATCAAAATGTTGTACTCAAGTTAATATTATAAACTCACGAACAATGAAATTTGCGCACCAAGAAGGAAGCATCGGATTGAACAAATTGTAAGAACGTAATATACAGATGAATGATACACATGATGGCAAAAACAGAACTGCACGACAATTACAGAGGGATCTGTGGCAAGCAGTCTGATCATCTTCAATAGCGTGTCACACCGCCTCGTGCTGCAATACATGCTGCAATACGGTCCGGCATGGAGGTGAACAGATGCCTGATGATGTCCTACGGCAGACTGGCCCACACGTGTTGGACGGTGTGCTCCAAATCCCAGATAGTGTGGCACGGCGGCAGCTGGCGTTTCAACTGGTCCCACACATGCTCGATAGGGGACATGTCCAGGGAGCGGGAAGGCCATGGAAGTGTCTGAACATGATGTAGGCAGTCTTGGGCAAACCCGAGCCGTGTACAGGTGGGCATTATCCTGCTAGTAAAGTGCACCTGAAATCCTGGCCAGGAATGGGAGCATGTGGGGCCATAGGATTGCGTCCACATACCTCTGGCCCGTCAATGATCCACGTACCACTACTAGAGTTGATTGGCTATCGTAGCCGATCAACTCTAGTAGTGGTACGTGGATCATTGATGGGCCATGGTGGACACCAATCATGACATTGCCGTTCTGGGTGGTGTAATGGATAGCATGCTCGAATGCGGGTTCGATTCCCGCTCCAGGGCGATGAAATTTTCAAGTTTTCTGATGTGATTGATATTACGTGTGAACAGTAATTACAGTCAATTCAGCGATGTCCGATTGCTGTGTTAATTAACATGACGTATTGACCACGTATTATGAGAATATTTCTTCCACACTATATACTAAATTACACACTCTACAGCTTATTAGTATGTCAAAGTGATATTAAAAAATAATATAGCACAGCAGTCTTCTCTTGTTCACACAATCAGAAATGATTTTTGAGTCAACTAAACAAAATCCACAGATATTCCTATTCAAACAACCTAGGTTTATTTTGCACCCATACATTATATAAGTAGCATCTTACATATTTTTACACAAAACATTTAATTTGTAACTTCACAATCAAATATCAAACAAAAAAATGCTTAAAAAATGTCTTACCAATAGGTTTATGTATTCTCATTAATTTAAAATATGGTTGAAGGCCTTTTGGTAAGCTGTTGACACACCTCTCCATTGCGGTATATGCCATTTCCTCATCAGGGATACCTGCAGCGTGCTTCTGTTTATGAATGGTAGGTACTGTAAGAGGTTTAACATGTACCATTCTACATGATAATCCTTTCTTTTGAAATGCAAGTACAAAAGATTTGCCACAACAAACAGGCACTGCAAACAGTGAAGATTTGTGGCATGATGAAAACAAAGCTTTAGAGCAATTATGAAATAGAACAATAGAACAATATTTATTCAGCATGCATTTGTTGAATGGGAAGCATCTCCACATTGTAGCTGGATAGTTTCTTCAACACAGCAGGACTTCTGATGTCACAAGTGCATAAAGTTATCTTTGTGTTGTGCACTTAATTACACATCTATTAATTTTACATCATATGAGATGATGAAGATTTGTGACATGGTAGCAACAGCTTTGTAATCAGAAGATCTGTGGGAGGAATAAGTTGTATAAAATTAAAAATATTATAGACATTTTTAAGCAGATCATTTAATCAAAAGAAAAATTATTAAGAAAAAAACAGCCACACAGTTTTCACAAATTAACTACAGTGCATTGAAGCATCAGATATTTTAATGAATCAGTACTGAATTAAAATTGAAAATAAAAAGAAAAATATCATTAATAATTCGAATAAAACATCTAAATGAATCTATTTTTATTAATATCCAGAGAGCTGAGTTACTAGAATCTCACCTCAACATAATGATTGTTCCAAACTGACACATACACAGTTGAAACAACCTGTATGTATAACGTTAAAGGGGGAGTTAAAATGTTCAACATATGAGAACTTCGTTATGAACCAACAAATTGAAAAAGAGCAATTTTTGGCATATTACATTATATGCCAAGTTTATATTAGTCAATGTATATTAGGGATGTAAGGTCAGGTGATGCGTAACATCACAGCCTCTCCTTGACAAATGTCAACCCCGCCTTCTCGTGGTGCATCCTGTTCCCACTAAAGGGGCTCTGACGACCGCAAATAGCGGTATAACTATACCATCGGGATCAGAGGAAATGCTATCCCACACTCACCAACCCGCTTGGCCAGCGTGGTGAGTTATGGCCAAACACCTCCAAAATGACTCTACAACTTAAATCTTGGCCCTCAGTCTCCGGCAGCTGGAATGTACCTGGCCAAGGCAGCGGCCAGTGCGACATGAAGGCAGAGAGTGCTAAGAATCCCCGGAGGACCGGACTAGGCTGCCATTTGATGCTGACCTTGGCTACCTACAATGGACGCTCCCTATCTTCTGATTCAAGGCTTCTTGAATTGGAAGAGGAACTACAAAGGATCAAGTGGGACATCGTCGGGCTGAGTGAGGTAAGGAGAAAAGGAGAAGATCTCATTGAACTGAAAAGTGGACATCTCTTCTATTATCGTGGGACAGATACTGGCAGAACTAGTGGTGTTGGATTTATAATAAACAAGAAACTGAAGGATAAAGTGGTAGAAGTTGAAAGTTCCTCTGGACAGAGCTGCACGACTCGTTATCCAACTATCGAGAAGATACCAGGCTCAGATTATTCAAACTTATGCACCCACCACAAGTCATCCTGAAGAAGAAATTGAAGAATTTTATGAGGAAATTCGTCATCTAAATAATAAAGGTAAGCAGCACTTGAAGATAATTATGGGAGATTTCAATGCAAAAATAGGGCACCGGCAACAGAATGAAACTTCAGTAGGTAAATTCGGTCACGGCAACAGAAACCAGCGTGGAAATACTCTGCGTTGAGTTTGCAGAGGCAGAAGGATTTTTCATCTTGAATTCCTTTTTCAAGAAAAAGCCACACAGGAAATGGACATGGAGACATCCAATTGGGACGACAAGTGAAATTGATTTTATTATGTGTAACAAAAAATTCGTCATCGAAGACTGCAGTGTGCTAAACAAGTTCAACACAGGTAGTGACCATAGATTGGTGAGATGTAAGATGCACCTCAACACTAAACTGGAACGTGGCAAGCTCATAAGACAAACAAAATGTATTGACATAACCAACCTTAAAAAACACCATAATACTTTCAAGTTGGAACTGAAGAACAGATTCTCTGCTTTAGAAGGCCTAACATCGGAAGAAGTGGATATTTCTGAAGTTAACAGAAAAGTAACCAAAGCTCTTATGGAAACAGCAACAAAATTAGCTGGGTCTAAGAACAAGTTGCATGTAAACAAATTATCAGGAAAAACCAAAATGTTGATGCAAAAAAGAAGAGAGATGAGGACAACTAAAGAAGATGTGACTTCCAAAGTGGAATATATAGAGCTATGCAAGACAGCACGAAAAAGTATCACTGAAGACGTAAGGAAATTCAACTGTGAGCTAGTGAGGAAAGCAATTGAAAACAACCAAAGCCTAAAGATAGCAAAGGGACATCTCAGTAAGGGAAGAAAACAGATTATGGCTCTGAGAAAAGAAGATGGTTCTATAACAAGAAATAGAGGCGAAATTTTGACAAGAGTGAAAGATTTCTACTCCAAACTATATGAAAGGGATGATACATGTACTCCAGACATCATGAAAGGTACCAGAGTTCTTCCAGTCCTCCCAGCAGAAGTTGCTCATGCAATCAAGAACATGAAGCGGGGGAAAGCTCCAGGGAGAAGATGGAATTACTATAGACATCATACAAGAAGCAAGTGGAGAAATTGAAACAGTACTCGCCCAAATTTTCACTCGATGCCTTAATGAAGGGAAGATTCCTGAGGATTGGAACAATGCTACAATGATCCTGCTACATAAAAAGGTGACATTGAGGATCTCAGGAACTACAGACCTATCAGCCTCCTATCAGTGGTTTATAAAATCTTCACTAAAGTTCTTTCACACCGCTTGAAGGTAACACTGGACATGGCTCAACCGAGAGAACAAGCTGGATTCAGGAGTGGCTACAGCACAATAGATCATATCCACGTACTGAGAGAACTAATTGAAAGAGCGAGGGAATATGAACTTCCATTGTGCATGGCTTTTATCGATTATGAAAAAGCCTTTGATTCAGTGAAACCATCAGCAGTTACCACGGCTCTGAAATCCTGCGGTATTGAAGATGCATACATTAATATTATTAATAACATCTATGAAAATGCAAGTGCAAAGATTCGGCTGTTTGAAAATACAACACACATAAAAATTGGAAAGGGAGTGAGACAAGGTGACACCATATCTCCGAAGCTCTTTTAATGCCACATTGGAAAATGTCTTTCAATCACTGAACTGGGAAAACAAAGGGATAAAGATTAATGGAGATTATCTAACCCACCTTCGTTTTGCTGATGACGTAGTCATTTTTGCAACTACCCCATCAGAGCTGCAGAGTATGATCCAGGAACTTGCTGACAAGAGTAAAGAAGTGGGATTAAAAATGAACTTTCAGAAGACAAAAGTGATGTTCAATGCTTTTACAAGAAATGAAGATTTATCGATTGATGGAGAAAACTGGAGATAACAGATACGTATGTTTATCTTGGACAGCAGATATCAAGTGAGGGTCACATTGATGAAGAAATTAATCGGCGTACAAAACTTGCCTGGAGAGCTTTTGGAAGAAACAGCATAATTTTCAAGAGCAATATGCCATTATGTCTTAAAAGAAAAGTGTTTGATCAATGCATCCTTCCAGTGCTTACGTATGGTGCAGAGACGTGGACCTTAACTAAAAGAGACATACAAAGGCTGCAGACAACTCAAAGCAGCATGGAGAGGTGCATGCTTGGTATAACCAGGAGAGATAAGAAGAGGAACTCGTGGATCCGAAAAATGACGAGAGTGGAAGACATCATGATCAGAGTTAAATCCCCTGAAATGGCAATGGGCTGGACATACTGCCAGAAGGACAGACCATAGATGGACAGCCGAAATTTTAGATTGGATTCCAAGGGACAGGAAAAGACCCAGAAAAAGACCACATGGGAGATGGGTGGATGAAATTGCAAATATGCGGGAGTGACATGGAGGAGACTGGCACAAGACAGACCGTTGTGGAGGAAACTTGGGAGACCTTCGTCCAGCAGTGGATTGATAATGGTTGACAATGATGATGATGATGATATTAGTCAATAATAAACTGTTCACCAATTAATCACTGGCAAATAATACTTATTAAAAACTATAACCAGCAATAAAAATATAAATGAAATCTGCAATAAGCAAAACATTTAATTAATATAAAAATTTAGGTAACTTCAAAAAAAAATCTTTAATTGGTGTTACATTTTTGTTTTGCTGTATACATATATGTCAGAAATATGAGTCAATTGTTGCTTGTTATGATAGCAGCTACTAATTTTTTTCAACTTCCTCTTACACAGTGGGTGAGATGTTTCTAGATGCGAAATACTCTAGATTTTCTAAACTTTCAAAGCAAGCCTGTTTAAAATTGTTTTCTTTGCTGTAGCGATTTCTTCATTGCTTGATTTATTATAATTCTTGCCCTGAATATTTATACAATTTAAAGCTTTGTCAGTGTCATTAGTCAATACACTGAGTACTAATTCACATACTTAAAATGTTTACATACTGAGAAGTTGTCATTAATAGCAACTGGTATACTTATGAAAAACATGTGGCAAAAAATCAGTTTTCTGAACATGTATTTATTCAGTTAATAATTTATCATTAAATAAATATCTCTTGGGATTAAATATTAGCCATCTATAATATTTTTAAAGAGAAAATTTTTTAGTGATGCATATCGTTCTTACATCATCTTTCTGATCCATGTTTATAATATTAAATAACTTATGTGGATATTACAAGTGCAATTAACTGCATACTATTGAGGTCTTTTTTCTGGAAGAGCCAGATGAGGTACAAATAATTCTAAAAATAAACTGATACTGGAGTTATTCAAAAACCAGGTAACTTGCAAAAACACAAGTAACTGTCAGTATTACAAAATGTCTGTTGCCATTATTAACAGATCCACAGCATAAATTAGAATTTTTTTATTTTTTTTTATTTGGGATTTAACGACCACTGTGAGCAACTCAGTGGGCTATAAGCAGTCGCCCATCCCTAATTTAGGGCCACTGGTTCCAGGGAAGGGAGAAAGCCAGTGCCGTAAGACAAACACAACATCCATGCCTCACCGGGATTCGAACCTGGACCCATCGCAGACAAATGGTCAGTAGCCATCACGTAGACCACTGCGCCACCGGGGTGGCTTAGAAAGATAATGGAACAATGAAAGATGACAGGGGAGTACTTCCAAAGTGTTATGTGTATCCTTCTCAGGGCTTGAAAAATAAAAATACCATGCCTGAGATGTCTGGAGCATGTATAAAAAAAAAAGACGATTGTCGCATGCTGTATTTTACTTCACTTCTAATCACTGGAAATTGTATTATTGTTACGGAGTGCCAAGGACAGAAGAATATCACTTCTTTAGGTATATCATAAGCTCTAGGTCCAGAAATTGGAAGCATATGTAGTTTTGCTCCAAAGGTTGCAAAGTTGTAGCAAAATGCTAAAGGTAATTAGCCGCTTTTGTCGCTTGGAAAATTGTAACCTCAATTGAATTGTTTACACCGACAGTGCTTTGGACATCACTGGAAAACTAATGTTTTATGGCTTTTAGAAAATGCTGTAGATGTCACAGCTGACTGGTTTAAACTTGAACTTTGAAGGGGGAAGGGGTCTAATCCCTCTAGTCTACAGTATAATCTTACCCCATCCCGCCATTTATGGAGTGCTCTAGAGTGTATGGAGAGGAAGGGGATGATTGAGCCAACAGGTGCTGCAGGAACATAGCTTAAGGATTAAGAAAATAACATCAGCTGAGTGCAAATCACTACCAAAATTTTAGAAACTTAAGTTTTCACAGAAATAGAAAAGCCAGAGCAGAATCTGTAGATGAGTTGATATTTAAACGGCTGGTGCCATTTTGCTACAGACATTAATTTTTCTCTCACAGTTTGGATTAACTCATTGCAATTCACAAAAATAGCGACCCTAGCTTAACCTCTGAGTCAGCGATGGGATGCATGCCTCTGATGAACTAGTCTCCAGTGTGTGACAAAGGATGAAAACTTCAATGAAAGGAGCACAGCAGAATCACTAAATTTCCCAAATACCAATTTCATCGTCATATCATTTCCTACCAAGTTCAGGAACATGCTTTTGCGCATTGAACATTTTGAATACAGACCCTAAAAAGGGAAATGCAAAACAGGTAAAAAAGTTCATCACATTTTTTAACTTAAAAATACATCAGGGTTCCAATTTGTTATCTTAAAAGACAAATTTTCCTGGGCATCCAGCTTTTACTAACCTGGGTAAGTAAATAATTTCTGCATATGACCAGCTGGGCATGTGATTTTTCAAATATTTTTCAAGCCTTGCTTCTGCTGCAGTTGCTAGTGAGTTTGTTTAAATTGGAGATTGCATGTCTCCTTATGCCACTAAGCAATATGAATAATTTCACAATGAGATGCAAAACAGACTTTTTTAAGAATACATATAGTCAAACTCATATATGATAAAGTTGAAAGGAGAGTTAAAAATGTTTGATACATGCAAACTTTATCAATTATCAGACTCTACACCATTTATAAACTAAAACACTTCTTTTACTGGTGTAAAACTAATACACAATTTAAGCAGAGCTTTTGCATTCCACCAGGAGGCTTTGTCTGGGCTAAGCTTTCAAAGCCTTCTTATAGGTAGCAACTTATAATGTTATTACAATTCAAAAATTTGATATTATAGAACCAAACAGTTCCATTTCATGTTGAGGTCCGTGTTTAGATATACTCACATGTGGAGTCCATGTTTTAAATGTGATCATGCGACATGGAGAGGAATTACCTGTTGTTTCTTTGATGCTTGTTCAGGAGATTCCTCCAGGCATCTGATATCTCAAAAGAAAAGTTTTTTTTTGTGCACATCAGTGTGGATGGGTCATGATCTTGAGACTTTCACACGTGGCTGTGGCAACGTAGCTTGTATAGGGTGCTATTCTTTCCATCATGCTCCAAAGTGGGGTCGCTCCTTTTTGGATGACTTCCCTACACAAAGCAGTTGCCATTTTCCAGTCCTTAATGGCCCTTGCATGCTCCTTGATCTTTATCTGGAGTGACCTTTTAGTTAACCCAATGTATGACTTTGTGCAACCATCTGGATAGATTAGGGGTATGTCATAAACTCCAGCTGAGCTTTATTTATTGGTGGTTTGCTTGTAGATACTGTGTCATGTGTAGATGCAGGAGATTTGATAGGCACATTTACTACATACTTTTGAACGATTTTTTTTAACTTGAACGAGAACCTAAGATAATGTGCTACGGACCCACAATATCTTAAATTGTTGTTGCTTGTGGTATTGTGAGTCCTGGGTTTAGACATTTGAACCTGCTGTAATATTGAATCTAACGTTTGGCTAGAAAACCTAGCTGAAAGTTTTATTTTTTTTTATTGGAGGTTTAACAACCACCATGAGCAACTTAGCAGGCATGGGCTATAAGCAGTCGCCCATCCCCAATTTAGGGCCACTAGCTCCAAGGAAGGGAGAGAGAGCCAGGCACCATAAGACAAACACAACATCCATGCTTCACCAGGATTCGAACGCAGAGCCATCTCAGACGAATGATCAGAAGCCACCACTTACGCCACTGCACCACCGGGGCGGCCAGCTGAAAGTTCCGTGTTGACAATGTTTGTTATTTCTTTTTCTCTGACTCCTAAGGTTGAAGAATGAACAAATGCTCTTCTGAACCATGATCTGAAAATAGCTGTTGTATATGATATTGGGCAGAAGGAGCTGGGGAGAATGACGTTAGGAACCGCTGACGGTTTGTAGAACACTTCCGTGTTAGTAGTTGGCCATCTCCATTCCTGGTAAGAAGAATGTCTAAGAAATGCAATGTTCAGTTGTTTTTCTTCTCATACATCTCATATGGTGGAGCGCAAAAGCTCAGCTTAAATTGTGTATTAGTTTTACGCCATTAAAAGAGTTTTAGTTTATAAGCAAACTTTGTTATAACCACACAAATAAAAAGGGCTATTTTTGGCATATTACATTATGTAAGGTTTAAACCAATCAATCAAATTGTTTATCAATGAATTGAAAGTAATTGATAAACAGTTAATTAAAAAACATAGCTAGCAAAAAATATGGGTGCGATCTGCAACAAGCAAAACATTAAACAAATGTAAAAATTAAAGTAACTGCCAAAAATTAAAAATTTTATCAGTTACATTTGATTTGCTGTTTCCACATTACCTCAGAAATATGAGTCAATTGTTGCTTATTTTATGCTCAGCATCATTTGGAAACAGTTTTAAATGCTTTCAAACTTCCTCTGATGCTGTGGTTAAGAAGATGTTTCAAGATGTAAAATAAACTCTTAAAGGACTTTCAAATTTTGTTTGTTTAGGGATTTAACAACCACTGTTAGCAACTCAATTGGCTATATGAAGTCACCTGTCCCAAATTTAGGGCCAATGGTTCCAGGGAAGGGAGAGAGCCAGTGTCATAAGACAAACACAACATCCATGCCTCACCAGGATTCGAAACCAGATCCATTGTAAATGAATGGTCAGAAGCCCATGCTTAAACCACTAAGGCTCCAGGGCAGCAAGACTTTTAAACAGAGAATAAGTGATTAAAATGTGACAATGGAAGGGGATAAAACACAACATTTGCCCAGGAGATTTATGTGTAGTAAGCAGGGGAGGGGGAGGAAGTTGTGGGAGGTAGTACAAAAACAAACTGAAACATTTTTGTCTTCACATAGACAAGCTTCCCATTTCTGGCCACCACTTCAAGATATAAATTATATGCTAAATAAATGGAGGGGTGAGGAAGAGGATAGGCTTGATCGTTTGACGGAAGTTGAAGCATGTGAATTCTAACCACATTTGTGGTAGAAGGTGAAATATGAATCAGAAACCATTTCATATGCATTGCTGCGCATTAAATCATAATGTACTTATTTTGTTTTCATTGGAATCTGTAATGTTCTAATAATTACTTACTTAAGGTTCATGCTCTAAAACAAAATAAATTCAAGCACTTTTCAAGGACTTTTTGAAACCAAATTATCATATGTGTGCGCTGTTGGTCGGTCAGTAGGTATTTTAGCAAATTCAAACCATTAGATTTAATTGGAATGGGCAAACCTTTGGAGACCTGCTTGTTACTGCCCGCCAGTTTATTTTATTAATTTTGAATTGCCCCTCTGTTTTGGTGTTTTTAAAAATCATCTTATGGAATATTTTGAATGGGAACATTATCCTCCGGCAACAATGCGCCCTAACCCCAGTCAACAGAAGCTCATCACGATTTGTGATACCACTTATTTTATTTACACCCATGGCTGACATTTTACTCCGTAGTGATGTCATAGCCGAGGCACCAGCTGTCCACCTGCTCTCCTGAGTTGAACACAAGTCCTGCACTACTTGATGAGCTTGGTGTTTTTATCAAACTGCACAGAAATCGCCTATACAATGTTTTAGCATAAACAATTATTTTACACATGCTCTTTCATATCATTACTTAAAAAATATATATTTTCAAGAACTTTCAAGGACTTTTCAGTGTTTTCAAGGAGCATACGAACCAAGTTACTGTTTTATTAATTTTTCTTTAAATCATCTTATTCTACTATTATTGCTTTGTAGATCTGTGGCACGTTTACTGCTTCAATGGTTGTGTATGCAGATCAGGGGGAAAAAATAAGCGGTATCACATCACAGTTTGCGATGCAAACTCATATTTGAATTGCAAAACCACGATTCAAAGTTTTAAAATGAAATTTCCATTAAAATGTTCAATATCAAAAATACGATTTTGCTGACAAGTGAAAAAAAAAAATTCACGTATTCATAAGTTTACAAATACTTTACGTTTCCTTTCAGCTGGAAAAAGTTTCCTCGTGTAGCTCTAGCCGTGCAGTGATGAAGTAGTCATCGTTCAACCATAGAGCGTTTACGATTGGTTCCACGCTCCCGCCTGTCTGCACCACGAGTCATTTAAGGACAGATGCTCTCATTGCTGTTTTGGTTTTGGTTTGGCCACCACTTAAATTTAGGGGAATGTGAGTTTTGTTGTTTTACTCTTTGTTATTTGAAATCATGACTACCAAAGTGTGAATATCAACCATAAAAAGGTGGATGGAGGAATTAGATCCAAAAGGTAGTTGGTTACTCTATGATGTAAGTAGTTTGTTACGCTATAAATGTTAAAATCTCCATCCGGCCTGCCTATAGCGAACTTTGTTGGAAGGATGTTTACAGCATAAAATTTTTTTTTTGAAATTTCAATTCTTCTTTTATTGATGGAGTTTCTGGATTCATTATTAAAAAGGACAATGTGGTGAAGCACACCAGATCAGAAATTCACCATGCCAGTGTCTCCAAGGCAGAACATAAAGGAAAATCACTCGCTGATTTTCATCAAAGAACATCTATTGGTAAGTCAATGATTGTTGCTTCTAATGCATCTAAAGCTTGAATTGGAAAATTAATTGATATAGCATATATGATGCCAAAGAAGAAATTCTATTTTTGAAATTTCCTAAAATTATTGAGTTAGAGAAACACCATCGTGTTGATGTAGGGCAAACATACCACTCGTCAGTGATGTGCGCTCAGTTCACGGAGGGCATTGCTAATGTTTTCGAAACTGATTTGCGCAATGACTTAAGAAAGACAGAATATTTTACCTTATTTATTGATAGCAAATAAAGATGCTAGTATACCTGAAAATGAAATTATTTGTACCATGTATGTCAATAAAGTAGGAGATACCAAATTCCCATTCTTGGCATTAAAAGAACTGAGAAATGCTGATGCTAATGGTATCAAAAATGCAATTGTAGAGTCCATTGCAGAATTTGGAATAGTCAATTTTGAAAATAAATTAATTGGATTTTCAGCTGACGGAGCAAATGTTAACATGGGACAGAAAAAGGTGTTGCAGCTCTTTTGAAGAAAAACTGCCCTTGTTTAGTGTCAGAGCATTGTTTAAGTCATCGCTTAGAGCTAGCTCTAAAAGATTTTATGCTGTCAACATATTTTCAAGAGGTACATAAGTTGATGAAAGATATTCATAAGTTTTTATAAAAAAAGTGCCAAACGAATTAGAGACTTTCGTGAGCTCTCAACAATAATCGATGAAGATGTATCAGATACACCAGCTTTGCGAGTCCATAGCACCCGAGGGGTTTCACATACACACAGAGCCACTGACACACTGATTAAAAATTATGTTGGTGACATCATCCGGCTTGGTGGGGTTTTTTTCATCATCCGGTTGGTGACTAGCACGAAAATCAGGTTTTTAACGCTGCCAAGCTGTTAAAACCTAAACTTTGGCCAACAGACAAATCTACTTTTGCAAATTTTGGTGATGATCAAATTACTGTATTAACTGAAAATGTCAGTGACTTGTTGACTGCCAACAACATTGACAACAATAAAATTCAAGAGGACTGGGATTATTTAAAAACCTTTTGATTAAGAAATCTGCAACACCTGGCAAAGCAACTTATGGAAATGTTTGAAAGAAAAGTACGCAACTGAATTCCCAAATCTAAACCACATGATACATATCATGAGATTAATGCCTCTATCCAATACTAAGGTCGAAAGAGCCTTTTCTGCAATGAAAAGAATCAAGACAGATTTCCATAATCGGAAGAATTCTAATGTTTTGAACCATCTATTGGGTTGTCGGAAAAGTCATGACGTATTTTGGCACCCGATGGCAGTTGGGCGGTTTTGGAAGTACCAGGGGCATGTGCAGCTCTGTTATCGCTATGGCATTCGACAGGTGCCAGTTCTAGCTGCAGTCTAAAAGGAATAGTGAGCGATTTGGTTGATTTGCAGAGATTTGACATCAAGTAGAAGATGGAAGATCAAACTGTGTATTTTTGCCATATTTTACTGTTTTACTTCCGTAAAGGGAAAAACGTGCATCGAGCTTGTGAAAAGTTGCGTAAAGTGTACGGTTATAATGCTCTACAAGAAAGTCAGTGCCAGCGGTGGTTCACAAAATTCTGTGCTGGTAATTTTGACCCCAATGATGCCCCTCGGTCCGGGAGGCCCACAGAAGTTGACGACGACCAAATCAAGGCATTGA
This sequence comes from Macrothele yani, assembly GCA_039090855.1. NCBI lineage: Eukaryota > Metazoa > Arthropoda > Arachnida > Araneae > Macrothelidae > Macrothele > Macrothele yani. The sequence goes on along the minus strand of CM077024.1, from coordinate 136,835,779 downwards.
TCAAGTCAAACCCATGTTACATGACACGAGAGATTGCAGACACATTGCACATCCATCATTCAAGTGTTCATGACCACCTGAAGACGCTGGGATACGTAAGCAAGCTCGATGTGTGGGTTCCTCATGAACTCAAAGAAGCTCAATTGATGGCGCGTATAAACATCTGCAATATGCTCATTAAACGTGAGGAAAACGATCCTTTTTTGAAGCGACTGATAACTGGTGACAAAAAGTGGATTGTGTACAACAATGTGCTGCACAAACAGTCTTGGTCCCGACGTGCTGCTTCGCATTAAACAACATCCAAAGCAGACATTCATCAGTGGAAGGTTCTGGTCTCAGTGTGGTGAGATTTGAAAGGTATCTTGTTTTTCGAGCTCCTACCATGGAACCAAACAATCAATTCGAATGTGTACTGTTGGCAATTGGACAGTTTGAACGAATCCATCATTCAGAAACGTCCAGAGCTCGTTCATCGTAAAGGTGTTGTGTTCCATCACGACAACGCGAGACCACACACAAGTTTGATCACCCGCCAAAAATTATTGAAGCTTGGGTGGGATGTGTTGCCACACCCAGCATACTAGCCTGACCTTGCGCCATCAGACTTCCACTTGTTTCGCTCTCTTCAACAGTCCTTGCGTGGAATAACGTTCAATTCAGATGAGGCTGTAAATCAGCACCTTGTACAGTTTTTCACCACGAAAGACAGGTCCTCCTATGAACAAGGCATTCTGCAGCTCACTGAAAGATGGCAAAAGGTTATTGAACAAAACGGGCATTATATCTTAGTTCTTTCTATCAATAAATGACCTTTGCAAAACATGGCTAAAATACGTCATGACTTTTCCGACAACCCAATATCTATTGCGGATAACGCTGGAAGGATCAGAACTATGCAAGTTTTACCCTGAAGAAGCAGTGGAGGTATTTTTTTAAAAAGAAGCCCCGACGCACAAGTGTGAAGTCGTACGGAAAAAGAAAGAACAGACGCAGAACCTGAAGCTACCACAAGTTCAGGAGTACTCTCACTGTCAAGTGTCAGTAAGCAGCTGCTGCAATGTGTGGCCAGGTAACATTTCACCATATATCCATATCTAGAAAGAAAGTTGTACTTTTTACATATCCACCAATCTATTTTTAAATTTTACTTTTCATTACTGATTAGAGTATTTTTGATAGATATTGAAAGTTACTAGTAATAGCTTTATTTGATAATAAATTATTAGTCACTTAAATCAAAAGAAAAATAAGTTTCAAAAGTGCCCCACATAATTACTCAATTGCTCTGCAATGCTAAATTTGAGGAGCAAAATTGCTCCCCAAAGTATTTCAGTTATTTTTTACCCTGATGCATATATATATTTTTATACAACTCTGGCTCTGGGGTGTTTTCAACAGCAGGTAGTCCTAATTTCTCAGTGAAAAACAAAGGGTAAAAACTGGGTGAATGGCACTTATTTTGTTTGCTGTTAACAGCAAACTTTGATAAAAGTGTTTTTTCCAAAACATATTGTGTTCATGATATGCAGTTAAAATAACAAGGGAGAATATAATAAAGTCCAAAGGATCTATAAAAATCTCAAGTGGTTTATGCAGAACTTTGAATTATGCGAGTTTGTTGTATATGAGTTTGACTATTTAAATGAAACGCAAATAAAATGTGTAGAATGCATTGTGAAAAATCTCAGAGATCGAAATTTTCTTCGGTGTGAAATCAACTATTCTTCCTGGGGTGGGTTTTTTTTTTTTTTTTTTTTTTTTTGATTGAAGGTTTAACGACCACCGTGAGCAACTCAATGGGCTATAAGCAGTCGCCCGTCCCTAATTTAGGGCCACTGGTTCCAGGGAAGGGAGAGAGCCAGTGCCGTAAGACAAACACAACATCTATGCCTCACCGGGATTCGAACCCAGACCCCTTCCGTGCGAATGATCAGAAGCCATCGCTTAGACCACTGCGCCACTGGGGCAGCCTTCCTGGGGTGCATGTGCTACATTGGCTGATGAGAAAAGTGGTATTTTTGTATGATGTTTTGAGAGCAGAATAATCATACATGCCAGTTATTATTCATACAGGATTCACACCAGGGTGAAAAATTAGGGGTGCAAGGCGCAAAATGCAACCGTAATTTTTCATTCTGCGACAAGTATTTTGAGCACAGGCGCAAATTCCTGACAGCACAATTATTTTTATTTATTTTTTTTTAGAAATTATGTTCATATGTTTTCCTTGGTGAAGTTAAGAGAAATCTACTATAAAACTAAAATAACTGTGTGAAAAGTCATGAAATGGCATTAAAAAAATACAACAGTCAACCCCCGAATTTGAGAAAAAACACACTTTCCCAATTTCTGAGGTCATATCTCTGGTGGGGTGAGATACAAAAATCTGAATTTTTGTGTATATAACACCTAAATCATCATTGTCAACCATTATCAATCCACTGCTGGAACGAAGGTCTCAAGTTTCCTCCACAACAGTCTGTCTTGTGCCAGTCTCCTCCATGTCACTCCCGCATACTTTCGAATTTCATCCACCCATCTCCCATGTGGTCTTTCTCTGTCCCTTGGAATCCAATCTAAAATTTCGGCTGTCCATCGATGGTCTGTCCTTCTGGCAGTATGTCCAGCCCATTGCCATTTCAGGGATTTAACTCTGATCATGATGTCTTCCACTCTTGTCATTTTTCGGATCCACGAGTTCCTCTTCTTATCTCTCCTGGTTAAACCAAGCATGCACGTCTCCATGCTTCTTTGAGTTGTCTGCAGCCTTTGTATGTCTCTTTTAGTTAAGGTCCACGTCTCTGCACCATACGTAAGCACTGGAAGGATGCATTGATCAAACACTTTTCTTTTAAGACATAATGACATATTGCTCTTGAAAATTATGTTGTTTCTTCCAAAAGCTCTCCAGGCAAGTTTTGTACGCCGATTAATTTCTTCACCAATGTGACCCTCACTTGATATCTGCTGTCCAAGATAAACGTACGTGTCTGTCATCTCTAGCTTTTCTCCATCAATCGATAAATCTTCATTTTTTGTAAAAGCATTGAACATCACTTTTGTCTTCTGAAAGTTCATTTTTAATCCCACTTCTTTACTCTTGTCAGCAAGTTCCTGGATCATACTCTGCAGCTCTGATGAGGTAGTTGCAAAAATGACTGTCATCAGCAAAACAAAGGTGGGTTAGATAATTTCCATTAATCTTTATTCCTTTGTTTTCCCAGTTCATTGATTGAAAGACATTTTCCAATGTGGCATTGAAGAGCTTCGGAGATATGGTGTCCCCTTGTCTCGTCTCACTTCCTTTCCAATTTTTGTGTGTGTTGTACTTTCAAACAGCCGAATCTTTGCACTTGCATTTTCATAGATGTTATTAATAATATTAATGCATGCATCTTCAATACCGCAGGATTTCAGAGCCATTGTAACTGCTGATGGTTTCGCCGAATCAAAGGCTTTTTCATAATCGATAAAAGCCATGCACAATGGAAGTTCATATTCCTCGCTCTTTCAATTAGTTCTCTCAATACGTGGATATGATCTATTGTGCTGTAGCCACTCCTGAATCTAGCTTGTTCTCTTGGTTGAGCCATGTCCAATGTTACCTTCAAGCGGTGTGAAAGAACTTTAGTGAAGATTTTATAAACCACTGATAGGAGGCTGATAGGTCTGTAGTTCCTGAGATCCTCAATGTCACCTTTTTTATGTAGCAGGATCATTGTAGCGTTGTTCCAATCCTCAGGAATCTTCCCTTCATTAAGGCATCGAGTGAAAATTTGGGCGAGTACTGTTTCGATTTCTCCACTTGCTTCTTGTATGATGTGTACAGTAACTCCATCTTCTCCTGGAGCTTTTCCCCGCTTCATGTTCTTGATTGCATGTGCAACTTCTGCTGGGAGGACTGGAAGAACTCTGGTACGGGTACCTTTCGTGATGTCTGGAATACATGTATCATCCCTTTCATATAATTTGGAGTAGAAATCTTTCACTCTTGTCAAAATTTCGCCTCTATTTCTTGTTACAGAACCATCTTCTTTTCTCAGTGCCATAATCTGTTTTTCTTTCCTTACTAACCACTTATATAATGGCTATTAACTCACAAAAATTTGTTATTGTGTTCAGCCTAGATTTTGATATACAGGGCTTGCTATATCAGGGAAAATATTGTTATTGGTACATTTGTAATATTTGTTTAAATGATATAAATATCATGTTATTTTTTTTATTTGTGTGCATTTAAAAAAAATGCAACAGTTAGCCATAAAATGCTCCAAGAAAACTCTGTTAAATAAATTCAGTTTTTGTTTTCAGCCTAGTTACTGAGATACAGTAGCTCAAATAAGGGAAAAACTCAAAGAAAGAAAAAGAGTGGAAACTAATATTACATTAAATTTGTTTGTCTTATGTTTATTAACATTTTATTAAATTACTTGTTTAATGTGGCATTTCTTTATTTGCAAAAGGGTGAACATTTTTATGACCCAATATCTAAAGCTACATGTGATGGAGCAAAATTATTATAAACACTGAACATGTTTAGACAATGCAAAGAGCAAGGTTCAGGCAGGCAAAACCTGTCTGAACCTGCCTGTTCTTGGCTTCATTGACAGCCAGCAGAAATCAGCATGCTCAAACATGTTGGAAAGTGTCTTAACCTTACATTTAGAATTAGCCACAAATCAGCTGCAGTCTGCTGCTTGTCTTCGTGGAGTGAACATGATAGTGTTGTGCTCTGTAAGCTTCACAGTTTTCATGTTATTTTAAAGTGTGAAAGTAAACTTTCTCACTGTTTTATTTATATTATTGGATTACTTTAAGATTCAGATCTTCCTGATTAGGGTTTTAGACAGTGTTCTTAATGTTTCATTCTATAAATTAATTCATTTAATTAATATAGAGTGTGCTGTTGGATTGTGGCGCTAAGAGCCTTGTCATAAGTAAAGTTATGGTCAAGGTGCTACAACTTACAGAGCTTAGTGAAGAGGACCAAAACCTTCTAAAGCTCAGGACATGGTCAGAGATCACCTCTATTCAATCAAGTAAAGTGAATCAAGTAAAGTGATAGTGGCTGTGGTCCTTGTGACTTTTTCCTGTGGGGGTACAAAAAGGACAAGGTATTCGCCCGTCCCCTTCCTGTTGATCTAGCGGAGCTGAAACAGCGTATCACAGCCACTATCGCTGCACTAGATTCAGATATCTTACCTCGCGTTTGGGCGGAAATGGATTACCGGCTTGATGTGTGTCGTGTGACTAAGGGTGCACACATAGAACATCTGTGACTGTTCTTTAAAAAAAACTTGAAACATTCCCCTACAATTTTGTAACAGGTAACATAAAATATCTTACATTGTTCTTGTTTTATAGTGCGTTGAAACTGTATACTTCTTTATGAATCCCCTGTACTACGTACGTACCGTACAACCCTGCTTAAAAGTTAAAAATACCATTTGATTCCTTTGCAAGTTTCTGTTTATTATGAATGTTGTACAGTTCTTTATTCATTTTCTCTTAAGAAAATAAGCTGTTAAATGTAAAATCGAACGCTTTAACTTAATTGGGGGTGGGGGGGGTATTACAAAGTTTGCTTATAACAAAGTTTTTTTGGCCTCCCTTCAGTTTTGTTACACCCGGGTTCTACTGTATTACGAATGTACCAATAACATTTTTTCCCCTAATATAGCAAGCCCTGTTTATCAAAAACTAGGCTGAATACAATAACCAATTTTTATGAGTTAGCCATCATATAGGTGGCTATGTACACAAAAATTCAGATTTTTGTATCTCACCCCACCAGAGATATAAAACCTCAAAAATTGGGAGTGTGTTTTTTCTCAAATTCGGGTGGGGTGAAAGCATGAAGGGGTACCTAATTTCAGGATTCATAATTGTGTGTGTGTGTTTAAAGGGACAAGGTTTCTACAGTATGAATTGCAACTATGTGTATGTTTCCTGTGTTTCATAAAAAAATCACAAAGTAAAACAAAATCAGCATCTGATCATCAATGTTTAAAGGGCTTTTAAGTAAAGAATTTGACTGATTTCTGAACATTTTCTTAGTGTTACAGAATCCTCATTTTATGCTTAACAAAACCTTTTTTGAATCATTCCAATATCTGTATTGGTTCAGGAGATATCAGAAATATCGGAAAGGCATCAATATGCTAAAAATTGTGACAGCCGCCATCTTTGAAGCAACCTATAGAAGTGTGTGTGTGTGGGGGGGGGTAGTGAAAAAAATGTTTACATTATTTTTGGCTATTATTCAACCACACAAATAAAAAAAAGATTCAAATTTTTTCAGAACTATGCAGTTACACCCTTTTTCAAAATTGGGCCATTTTGTATGGAATGACTCAATAGTTCAGTGGTCCTACGGAAGTTTTACTGGCCATTGGCCAGCGGACCACTGGGTAATTTGAACGCTGATTATTACAGGGTACCAAGAACAGAAGAATATAACTTTTTTAATTATATTATGCTCTAGGTCCAGGAATTGGAACCATATGTAGTTTTGCTTCGAATATTGTATATAGTCAGCAACAGAATGCATGGCTCTGGTGGAACTAGCCTCCAATGTATAGTGACAAAGGGCAGAAACTTCAACGAAAGAAACATGGCAGAATCACTAAATTTTTCAAATACTAATTTCATTATCATACCATTTCGTATCATCTTGAAACTAGAGATACACGTTTGTGTTTTGCGCATTGAGCATTTTTAAATACAGACCCTTAAAATGATAATGCAAAACATGTAAAAAAAAGTTCATATTTTTTTAACTTAAAAAAATGAGGGTTCCGATTTGTTAACTTAAAAAATCATACATGAGGCTGATGAAGGAAAAAAAAAAGCTGAACTTTTTAACCACATGGGTGAAAAATAATAACTTGCTGCGAAACAGCGTGGATATAACACAGCGTGAGCAAGACAAAATTGTTCACTGAAATTTATTATGTAAATATTAAGCTGGAGCACATCACTGTATTCAAAATATAATTATTTATTTATTTATTTTTTACATTTGACAGCAACACAGGATAAATGTAACATCGCAGAAAAAAGAAATTACGACTACCTTCAAAGTCTACGATCTGTCAGACTTTAGTTTGAGGAAAGTTTTCATCCATTTTGAAGCAGGAAAAATATTTACAGAATAAAATTATAATTAACAACACTACTGGGTAGAAGAAACATTGCGAGAAAAAAGAATTGAGATTACTGGAGAAACCTTCACTCCGTCTAAGTTCCATTTCCAAAAGTTTTGAAAGTCGGAATTCTGCCCACCGACGTAAAACGGTCTCACTACCAATCCCTCCCAAATTTCTGTTCAGTTCTGCATTGATCTCGATAACCATCGAAATAATGATGGAAATGGTGGAATTCTTTGAATCCACTGAAGAATCTCGTACCTGAAGATCACAGGGAATTTTTTGTGCCAACTTCCGTTTTTGGACTTTTCTTTCATTTTCAAGCTGAAATGCAAATATTTATGGATACTGTGCAGAAAAAAACATCGCGAGAAAAAGAAATCACGATTACAGGGGGAAATTTTACTCTGCTTAACTTCAGTTTTCGAAAGTTTTGAAAAATGAAATACTATCCCCAGATCAAAAATAGACTCCCACCCCAACTAATCCTCCAAAATTTCTCTTCAGTTTTGCACCGATCTCAAGTATAACCCAAATGATGACAAAAAAAAAAACAGAATTCCACAAAAGAATCTCGTGTATGAAAAATACATTTTCCTGGGCATCCACAGCTTTTCTACCTGGACAGGTAAATAATGTCTTCACATGCCCAGCTGGGCATGGAACTCTTCAGATATTTTTCAAGTCCTGGTAGTTGAAGTTGAGTTCAAGCTATGAATTTGATACATAATCATCTCATGGTTTAAATTGCAAAACCAATCCAAAATTGCATGTTCAGGATTTTAATTTTGCACTTTATTTTCTCATGGTATAACTGAATAACTTATTTCCATTTACAAGGAGAAACACAAAACTGGAATTTTTGTACCAGGAGATGGTGCTTGTTGGGTGGAATCTGCAGTGTGTATTTAATTCGGAACATAGTCCTTCACTATTTTTCATTAGATTATTTGCCTCATACTGTGCCACATGTTCTCCAATGGGCTTTCAATTGAAATTGCCATCAACATAGCCAACAAGCAGCAAAAGTTCAAGACACTACATTGTGACTTCTGGATTTCGCATAGCCAGTTAGGAAATATATTTTTCTTACACTGAATATATTTATTTTTATTTTTGATAATAGATTTTATAGAGATAATCTTTAATACATTTCGTGACCAAATTTTCAAACTAGAACCTAGTTCATCATAAGGACTGTGTCACTGGAGACTTAGTTGTTGCCATTTGATCAGGTGTGCCCAACTGCAATTGTCGTTAAGTGTGTGATACTTTTTGTTCTCACTATTTCTATCTCTTCTTCAAGTTTCCTCTTTACTACACATAATTGGTGGGTGATTATTTTTATTGTCTCATTTTAAGGAGCATCCACTTGCTTGTACATGTCTGTCTAACCATGTCTTGTTTCCAATGTTTCTAATAGCTGCTTTATGTTCCTTTGTAATCACAAGTTTTATGGAGGTAATTTTTAATACATTTAGTGGTCATCCTAACAATGAACTACCGTATATACTCCTTGACAAATGTCAACCCCGCCTCTCGTGGTGCATCCTGTTCCCACTAAAGGGGCTCTGACGACCGCAAATAGCGGTATAACTATACCATCGGGATCAGAGGAAATGCTATCCCACACTCACCAACCCGCTTGGCCAGCGTGGTGAGTTATGGCCAAACACCTCCAAAATGACTCTACAACTTAAATCTTGGCCCTCAGTCTCCGGCAGCTGGAATGTACCTGGCCAAGGCAGCGGCCAGTGCGACATGAAGGCAGAGGGTGCTAAGAATCCCCGGAGGACCGGACTAGGCTGCCATTTGATGCTGACCTTGGCTACCTACAACAGACGCTCCTATCTTCTGATTCAAGGCTTCTTGAATTGGAAGAGGAACTACAAAGGATCAAGTGGGACATCGTCGGGCTGAGTGAGGTAAGGAGAAAAGGAGAAGATCTCATTGAACTGAAAAGTGGACATCTCTTCTATTATCGTGGGACAGATACTGGCAGAACTAGTGGTGTTGGATTTATAATAAACAAGAAACTGAAGGATAAAGTGGTAGAAGTTGAAAGTTCCTCTGACAGAGCTGCACGACTCGTTATCCAACTATCGAGAAGATACCAGGTTCAGATTATTCAAACTTATGCACCCACCACAAGTCATCCTGAAGAAGAAATTGAAGAATTTTATGAGGAAATTCGTCATCTAAATAATAAAGGTAAGCAGCACTTGAAGATAATTATGGGAGATTTCAATGCAAAAATAGGGCACCGGCAACAGAATGAAACTTCAGTAGGTAAATTCGGTCACGGCAACAGAAACCAGCGTGGAAATACTCTCGTTGAGTTTGCAGAGGCAGAAGGATTTTTCATCTTGAATTCCTTTTTCAAGAAAAAGCCACACAGGAAATGGACATGGAGACATCCAATTGGGACGACAAGTGAAATTGATTTTATTATGTGTAACAAAAAAATTCGTCATCGAAGACTGCAGTGTGCTAAACAAGTTCAACACAGGTAGTGACCATAGATTGGTGAGATGTAAGATGCACCTCAACACTAAACTGGAACGTGGCAAGCTCATAAGACAAACAAAATGTATTGACATAACCAACCTTAAAAAACACCATAATACTTTCAAGTTGGAACTGAAGAACAGATTCTCTGCTTTGGAAGGCCTAACATCGGAAGAAGTGGATATTTCTGAAGTTAACAGAAAAGTAACCAAAGCTCTTATGGAAACAGCAACAAAATTAGCTGGGTCTAAGAACAAGTTGCATGTAAACAAATTATCAGGAAAAACCAAAATGTTGATGCAAAAAAGAAGAGAGATGAGGACAACTAAAGAAGATGTGACTTCCAAAGTGGAATATATAGAGCTATGCAAGACAGTAAGAAAAAGTATCACTGAAGACGTAAGAAAATTCAACTGTGAACTAGTAAGGAAAGCAATTGAAAACAACCAAAGCCTAAAGATAGCAAAGGGACATCTCAGTAAGGGAAGAAAACAGATTATGGCTCTGAGAAAAGAAGATGGTTCTATAACAAGAAATAGAGGCGAAATTTTGACAAGAGTGAAAGATTTCTACTCCAAACTATATGAAAAGGATGATACATGTACTCCAGACATCATGAAAGGTACCAGAGTTCTTCCAGTCCTCCCAGCAGAAGTTGCTCATGCAATCAAGAACATGAAGCGGGGGAAAGCTCCAGGAGAAGATGGAATTACTATAGACATCATACAAGAAGCAAGTGGAGAAATTGAAACAGTACTCGCCCAAATTTTCACTCGATGCCTTAATGAAGGGAAGATTCTGAGGATTGGAACAATGCTACAATGATCCTGCTACATAAAAAAGGTAACATTGAGGATCTCAGGAACTACAGACCTATCAGCCTCCTATCAGTGGTTTATAAAATCTTCACTAAAGTTCTTTCACACCGCTTGAAGGTAACACTGGACATGGCTCAACCGAGAGAACAAGCTGGATTCAGGAGTGGCTACAGCACAATAGATCATATCCACGTACTGAGAGAACTAATTGAAAGAGCGAGGGAATATGAACTTCCATTGTGCATGGCTTTTATCGATTATGAAAAAGCCTTTGATTCGGTGAAACCATCAGCAGTTACCACGGCTCTGAAATCCTGCGGTATTGAAGATGCATACATTAATATTATTAATAACATCTATGAAAATGCAAGTGCAAAGATTCGGCTGTTTGAAAATACAACACACATAAAAATTGGAAAGGGAGTGAGACAAGGTGACACCATATCTCCGAAGCTCTTTAATGCCACATTGGAAAATGTCTTTCAATCACTGAACTGGGAAAACAAAGGGATAAAGATTAATGGAGATTATCTAACCCACCTTCGTTTTGCTGATGACGTAGTCATTTTTGCAACTACCCCATCAGAGCTGCAGAGTATGACCCAGGAACTTGCTGACAAGAGTAAAGAAGTGGGATTAAAAATGAACTTTCAGAAGACAAAAGTGATGTTCAATGCTTTTACAAGAAATGAAGATTTATCGATTGATGGAGAAAAACTGGAGATAACAGATACGTATGTTTATCTTGGACAGCAGATATCAAGTGAGGGTCACATTGATGAAGAAATTAATCGGCGTACAAAACTTGCCTGGAGAGCTTTTGGAAGAAACAGCATAATTTTCAAGAGCAATATGCCGTTATGTCTTAAAAGAAAAGTGTTTGATCAATGCATCATTCCAGTGCTTACGTATGGTGCAGAGACGTGGACCTTAACTAAAAGAGACATACAAAGGCTGCAGACAACTCAAAGCAGCATGGAGAGGTGCATGCTTGGTATAACCAGGAGAGATAAGAAGAGGAACTCGTGGATCCGAAAAATGACGAGAGTGGAAGACATCATGATCAGAGTTAAATCCCTGAAATGGCAATGGGCTGGACATACTGCCAGAAGGACAGACCATAGATGGACAGCCGAAATTTTAGATTGGATTCCAAGGGACAGGAAAAGACCCAGAAAAAGACCACATGGGAGATGGGTGGATGAAATTCGTAAATATGCGGGAGTGACATGGAGGAGACTGGCACAAGACAGACCGTTGTGGAGGAAACTTGGGGAGACCTTCGTCCAGCAGTGGATTGATAATGGTTGACAATGATGATGATGATGATATACTCGCATATAAGTCGAATTTCCCCACTTTCAGAGGAAAAAATCGTAAGAAATCAGAAACTCGCGTATAAGTCGATCCCGGAATGAGAAAAAAAAAATTTCAATGAATTTATTCAAAAACATTTGAAAACGAAAAAAATTATATATATAATACTAAATTTAATTTGCATACCCTAAAATTTCATCGGAACCCTTCAAAATCCGATTCCGTGTCAGACTTGCCAAACAGTTAAAAAAAGTCTTTCTCCGTCATCAGCGCGTCATCATAAACATCAGTATTCCCATCTATGCCTGTGTCATCAGAATCACTGTCATCATCACTCATAAAAATTTCATCATCCTCTGTGCCATCAAGTTTGTTACTAATGCAACATTTCATGAATGATTTCACGACCATTTCCGCAAGTATCGCATCCCAAGTATCCTTGACCCATCGCGCAATCAAAACGATATCCGGCTTCTTTAGATTTCCACCCTTGGTTTCAGTCGGCAAATCGGAACTTATCCCATCTACCCAATACCTCCGCACATTGTCCTTGAAGGGCTTATTAAGGCAGACATCTAGTGGTTGAAGAACAGATGTCAACCCATACGTTTGCGAGCTTCATTGCTCGCAAACGTATACCATTTCGTGTTACAATGTAACCATTTTGTCTGCAGCCCACAATCCAATCATTCAAGACACTTTCCAGCTCTGGGAAAGATGTTGTTCACGGCGCAGCGCCTTTGCGATTCACCAAGTCCATTTTTTTTTTACGCCAATCTTGAATAAGTTTTTCGTTAACGCCAAATTGACGTGAAGCAGCACAGTTGTTAGTATTTTCTGCAAAAGAAACCACTTTCAACTTGAATCCTGCGTTATAGGACATCCGTTTCTTTACACAATCCGTGCCACCCATAATAGGAGAAGCGAGACACGTGCGATTAAGAACAAGAAAAACACTTGCGATTAAGAACAAGCAACACCTAACACTGGCTGTTGCATGGCTCCGTTACGTCGAAGGTCAGCGCAGTCAACTGGTAGTCGGAAGGGCGGATCTTTCTATGCACGGCTGTGACTGCGCTGTGGATACGCAAAGCCAGGAGAGAAGAGACTTTTCAAAGCGCGGAGAAATTTGGAGGGTCGCAATTTCGTAATTCTACCACATCGGTGTTTTTTCTTTTTTTTTTTCTTTCGGAGGGTTACGATTTCGTAATTAATACCGCATCGGCATTTTTATTTCTTTTGGGATGGATTGCCTTTTGCATCACGGGAAGAACTTTTGGACATACGATTTTTTTAGACCCCGCATATAAGTCGACCCCATTACTTTGAAGCTCTCATTTTGTCCCAAATTTCTCGACTTATATGCGAGTATATACGGTAGGTCCTATTTTAACCACCAAATGTATTAAAATTACCTCTATAACAAGTAAATAAAAAAAATTTCATGGTAGATTAATAATTAGCGGTGCAATGGTAATATTTTTTTAAGTATTTTTTTGCCATATTTGGGAAAAATTAAAGACTTCTAAGTACCCTAAAAAAATGATAAGCACTTTTTATGGACTTTTAAGGATTTATAAGGACTGTGGAAAACCTTTCCATAGCTGAAAATAGAACTGAGAAGTCAGAAACTATCACATACTGACACTCAGAGACCCACAGTTTGTTAGTTAGTTGATTTTAAAGGCGAAAGGGCCACGTTTGGCCAAAGAGCGCCAGCCACAGAATCAATCGTCAGCGAAAGATTTTTAAAAGAGGGGTGTGATGGTTAGGAGCAGGCTGATTAGGTAAAAGTTAAAAAAGAGAATGATGAAAAAGTGCAAAAGCTAGTTAGTTAGTTAGTAGATTATAACTTTTTAAAGCTAGATATGTTAAAAAAAGTCAATTTGTTTCAAAAAAGAAAAAACTGCGACAGTGTTTAAGTGGTCACCTAACAGCTTCTGAAGTGTAGCTGCACCATCGTCCAGCAAATAAGAATGAAAATACTGACAAAGATGACAGCAAAAACTACAACAACTGCATAAAGCATGAGAGACAGTGAGAAGGCAATTGCACGTCTCACACATCAGGGCGGTGTCGCCACACAGCAAATAGCGATGAGTGAAATTACAATGCCCAATGCAAAGACGTGCTAGAACAACTTCCTCCCTACAGTTCCAGTGACACGATGATTTCCAGACACCAAGGATAGGTTCAATACGGTGCAGTTTATTTTCACCTGTTGGTCCCACAGACCCTGCCACATTTGCCTAATATGATCATGAATAAGAAAGCGTAAATCCTGGTGAAACAGTGGCAAGGGTGTGACTACCAAAGAGGAAACAGATCTGGCGGTGGCGGCGGCGGCAGCAGCAGCAAACTCATTTCCAAGGATACCAACATGCCCAGGAGTCCAGCAGAATCAGATCTGGACACCAGCCTCAAGCAAAGAACGAAGAAGTCTTTGTACGGTACAAAGAAGTGGGCGGCCGGTGAAATCCAAGGATGACATAGATTGCACTTGTAACACTCAACGAATCCATGTACACAACAGCCTGCTGATGAGAGCTCGGCTGTACGTGAACAAGTGCAAAATACACAACATGCATCTCCACTGAAAACAGTGGCCTCGGTATGAATGCGGGCAACAGAAACTTCATCAATGCAGATGGCGGCGTATCCCACAACACCAGCTGTCTTAGATCCATCGGTGAAAAAAGGAATAAAGTCTGCATTGACATAACAGTGCACACTGAAGAGCTGCTGGTACAATGACGCAAGGCAGAGGACTTATATGATGTAAGGCTATTATCAGCCATGACACTAAGAGGGTGCCATGGATGGATCCTCAAAGCCCCTGATCTCTCCAACACGTGACAAGTTGAGCAATGCATCACGAGCTATGGCCACCACATGAAGACCGAAAGTTGGAATGCATGAGGGACAGTTCTCAAATAAACGAGCATGCTGGGGATGAAAACTGCATCGTACAAAGGATGGTCTGGGAGAGATCGGAGTTTTAAGTAAAATTGAAGAGATGGCATAATTGAAGCGACGGTTCGTTTGCGTCTGCATAAAGGCTTGGAATGGGTGATGTGCAAAATGCTCCTGTACAAAGATGCAGAACTTGATGGTATCCATCCACGGCCGGAGAATGGAAGGACGTGCAGAGCCATACAGCCATAATCCAGTTTAGATCGAATGAGAGAATGGTAAATACGGAATAAAGAAATCCTGTCTGCTCCCCAGGAGATTAAGGCAAGGATCTTAAGGATTGACAAAGCTCTCAGACAGGAAGTCCTGAGGCGTCGAACGTGCGAGCGAAAGGTCAGTGCATGGTCGACGGTAAGACAAAGGAACCTGGTTTCCGGCAAAATTGGTATGCTGCATGGTTCAAAAAGAGCTCTGGATCGGGATGGAGGCCAAGCCTCTGGCAGAAATTAACACGCGCTGTCTTGTCGAAAGAAAGAACAAAACAAATTACCCATAGTCTAAACTAAAATGCAAGCAAACTTGCCTCCAAGTGTGATACATGTAACACTTTGGAAGTCCAGCCGATGATAGTAAGAAGGTAAAAACTTTGTTTTTCTACGATATTCAGAAGGAACAAATTCAACACATCTTTACACAGGAATGTATATAGAATTTCGGGGGGGCTCACAGAAAATGGCAGTTTTTGAAATCAATCAGAACAATATAAATTTATAAAAAAAATTAAAGCATTATTTTCTACTAAAAGTTGGTGCATCTTTATTAATTTTTTTTTTTTTACTGGAGGTTTAACGACCGCCGTGAGCAACTCAATGGGCTATAAGCAGTCGCCCGTCCCTAATTTAGGGTCACTGGTTCCAGGGAAGGGAGAGAGCCAGTGCCGTAAGACAAAAAAACCACAACATCCATGCCTGACCGGGATTCGAACCCGGACCCATTCCGGACGAACTATCAGAGGCCATCGCTTAGACCACTGTGCCACCGGGGCGGCATCTTTAATAAATTAAAGCACCTTTTCTAATGTAAGTCGCATTTTAACAAAGAAATGAAGTACTTTTGGAGGGGCCAAGGCCTCCCCCTCTAAATATGCCCCTGTCTCCACAGATGTTTATTTCTCATTAATGTAAGCAATAAAATGTATTTCTACACAAACAGCTTCAAATCTACTTAAAAAGGATAAGTCCAAAACTTTTGAGAAAACAGCACAACAAATGCACTGTTACTTATTAGATTAAAACAGCAAACAACTCTATATGTGAAAATATGCATTTCTTCAGAAATTTATTTACAAAAAAAACATGAAGCCATTCCCTGAACTATTACTAAATCAGTACATTAGAACTCTTTTCCATTAATAACAATAAAAATCCAGCACAATTTTCTGTGGTGCTTTTTTTCAGAGTTTTGTGACTACCACGAGCAACTCTGTGGGCTATAATCAATCACTGATCCCTAATTTAGGGAGACTGCTGGTTCCAAAGATAAGAAACACAGGGAGTGACAGGGGAGACCCCCCCCCGTGTTTAAGCTGTCACTCACATTTTTGTCAAACTGTGATAAAGAGGGTAATTTTGTGACAAACTTCCCATTGAATCACCAGAAAGCAAATTTTTTGCCATTTTTTCTTTCGTCCTTCTGCCCACTATCACTTCGCCCTTCAGTTGTTTTCCATCCCCATAATTTTTTCATTGCGTCATCACTGCTTTGCCCTGTTTTCATTTTTTCCAACCTCAATTGTCTTTTCTCCTACTGCAGAAAAGCACCGGTCAGCCTCGAGAACCTTTCCCAAAGACTTTGCTACGATGGATAAGGAAAGGGGCATTTCATTTGTTTCCTTGGCGGTTCGCCGCCACAACAGCAACTGTAGGAGCAATAAGTGCCATTTTGGTTCGGGTCGACAGGTCAGTCAGTGTGCCATCTGTTGCGACTTTTCTCAGTTCTGGTCTTTGTACATATTTTCACAAACTACACAAATCAGCAATTTTTTTTTTTTTAATTAAAATTAGAAGCGTAAAAGCCTATTTGTTTTTATTCTTGAATTCTGCTTAAAGTACAAAATTTTATTTCACCGATGCATTGTGCTTGTATTTTCAAATACAAATATAGCAAAAAATGAAATTGTAAATTTGGCTAAGCTGCATAGCATTTTACTACAACTTTTGCTGGCAAAATAACCAAACTGCTATGGGAGAAAAATAAAAATTCCAGCTTAAACACTTTTCATCAAATATATATATACTAATAAGCAATTTGTTAACACATTTCAAAAGATTTAATTATCAATTCAGTGTTTCAATTTTGTAATCCAAAAAGTAACATTCAATAAAACATATTGCTTATCTACATGCCTTTTGACTCCATTTGCCCTCCAGCCAGTTTCACTCAATCATCTTAAATCTTCCTTAGACCTTATGAATTTTTTTATCTACCCTCCACCCCCACCTCACTCCCCACAAAAAAAAAAAAAAAACATTTAGCTCTAGTTATGACTCTGGGAAGAGAGCTAGTATTGTAAGACACACATGCCTCATTCTGGACTTGAGCCCAGGGCCACATTAAAGGGACTCTAAGAGCTGAAGCCCTGGGATGCAACCCTTGACAAGAGACTACTGATATCCTTAAATATTAATTGTTAGAAAAATTTATTTAAAATGTTCCAAAATCACCGACATTTCTGCCACTTAAAGGTATATATGAAGGAACACTTTATACTGTAAGTTGAAAGCTTTGTTTGTACCATACTAATAAAAACATTTGTTTTCTGAACTAAAAACAATGTATTTAAATACTTCTGAATACAATTTAAGGTTGTCATATTTGTAATTTAGTCTTCAAAAATATTCTTAGAAGCGATTGATTTGGGTAGTTCAGCTATGTGAAACAAATAAAAGTACAACTACTATACCAGGGGTTTGTTGGGTAAAGCAGAATGTGCATTAACAATAATAACTATAATTCATAGTAATAATAGTGATACAATTTCTTCTGATAATATACCCCCCCCTTCACCCCAAAGAAAGATAACCTTATAATGCTTCACCAAAAATAACTGACAGAAAAATATTTCATAGGAAAAGTTTTTTGAAAAGGGCTACAATTCAGTGCTAGCCCTACTACATGACAAAATTCAGCCTGGCTTGAATCAAGGCCCATCTCAGACAAAAGGTCCTATGACAGACTTAGACCACTGTGCCACCACCATGGTGTGTTGGAGTGTAAAAATTACTAGAGAATGGCATAAATATTTATGATTTATTGAATGTAACGACAAAATTAATTTTTAGATTTCATAACTGTCTCATCACTCATAGCCTGACATTTCCATTCTTTAAAATATCATGTGGGTACTTCCCCCTCCCTCAACATTTTTATTAAAAGACAACAAAGTTCCCAAACTCACTTATTTTTCTTGTCTACGGTAATTCGGCATACTATAAACGGACTTTTTTACATGCATTTAAAATCTTGCTAAGAAACGTAGGTCCCAGACTTTTTTTCAGATACCAAACTCTACGGATTGCAGCGAAGTCCGTCCATTACCAATTGATGATTATATGCATTAGAAAATTAGAACTACAACAGACTATGAAAAAGATGTCCGATGTGTTGCTCAGTGCTCCAACCCTGACTTAATGATTATCTAACAGCTGGGGCAGCTCCCGACACCGCACACCCTTCAAAGTAACAAAAACTATCTTCTGAAATTCTTTTATCTTATATGAAAATTTATATACATTTCTTGGATTCATTTTTAATAAACTTAGTTTTGCCGGTTGCTATCTGAACTTGGGGCTCCATATGTGAATATCATACGGTTACGTAACTTATTAATTTACAGCACGGCTTCCCGAAATAGCATCAGTCCGATATATTTATATACGAACCTACAAATTAAGGTTGCAATTCCCGCTTCATCAAACAGCTCTCTTACAATTTAACTACAACAGAACACACTAAACGACTCATTGTTTCTTCCTTTTATAACTTTGTTTACCATGGATATAAACAGCGTGCATTTCGAGACCATATCCACAATTACGGTTAAATAGGGTTACCATATTTTTCAAGTTCAAAACCGGGACAAAAAATGTGGACAGAACCTTGACCTAACATGTCTGGGACCACGATGTATGATAGTCAGGTGATTCGACTCTGGAAAGAAAAACCGCCCGTTAATGTCACTTGTCACTAGATGGCGAGACGAACGTGTGGGCCGATGATTTGATACAACCTATGCTTTCTTATGGGAGGAAGCGACAGAAAAATTCGTATTTTACGAATGCTATTCTGCTTGGAATTAAAAAAACAATAACGTGGAACGCTTCGCAAACATGCACTTTTGTGCCTATCACATGGAATTCATCAAATAAGCGTTATACATTTATTTTTCGGCCACAGAGTAAGTACTCTTACGTGAAGATTTCTGAGCAGACGATGCTGAGTTTTCTACTGAGGCAATAGAGAATAGACCCTTTATCGTCAAAAACATTATACTTCTTGTAAAATGAGATGGTTCTGTACATTCGGAGGAGCAATTTTAACATGGAATATCAGTTTTTGCGTAAGTCATTGGAGCATCGTTAACGGTAATCGCTGATTTTTGAAAACTTGCCGAAATTTTCGCAAAAAACAATTTTGATTAATCTTCAGCTCGAAAAATTATTCATTATTGATGTTTTCATTTAGTAATAAACAATATATCTTACACATTTGTTTTGTTTTTGTACCTAATCATACTAATAAATAAGGCGCTCCCTTCATCTGTGCTGGCGATAACGGCAGAGAAAGTGCATCGCGGAAAAATGGCTTATTTTTCTCGGCGGAGATTTCCCCGACCAGCGTGCATATAGTACGATGAACATATATTTGATATCAAGGGTAAAAATTTGTGATCCTATATTTAGTTAACGGTTAATGCTTTTAACGTAAATTTTTTCCACATTTTTTTTTTTATTGGAGGTTTAACGACCACCGTGAGCAACTCAATGGGCTATAAGCAGTCGCCCGTTCCTAATTTAGGGTCACTGGTTCCAGGGAAGGGAGAGAACCAGTGCCGTAAGACAAACACAACATCCATGCCTGACCGGGATTCGAACCCGGACCCCTTACGGACGAATGATCAGAGGCCAACGCCTTAGACCACTGCGCCACCGGGGCGGCTTTTATACATTGTAAGCTGTGGAAAAATGCATCACATCCTAATGCTTGCCGCCATTTTTTTTAACTCTGTTGGTGTTACATATTAAGCCTTAATAAGAGACACAGACTTACTTTTAAGCAGTAACGAACTACACTCGAGAATATAAACTTTTATTTTATAACAACAATCATTCGTCCGCCTCATAACAACTCCGCCATTACCATACACACCTCCTTGCCACAAACCCCAACGTCCCTAGTAATTCTTTATTATGTTACAGTTGGGTCAATAAAGGTTGATACAAGTTCTTTATATGCTGCATAACCTGTCCGATAACCTATAGTTCGGTACAAAACACTTTCGCCCATACCTAAAACAGAACTGAACAGATTCTAGTCCGACATTTAACTACACTATAAATGTATCTCCCGTTAAAAAAACAGAGTTGACGTACTTTACCTTCTGTATAAAAACTTCAAATTTTCTGAAACTCCGTACAATATAATTACACAAAATAATAAATAAAAATTACTCAAGATAAATACCGATTTTGCACTGATGAAATCATAAACACCATGTAATCCTATGATGGTTAGCGTGAACGATCAGCTCACAACTCCTGAGCACCCCCTGGCTAGCTATTATTATTATCAAATTATCATGATACTATTATAAAATGCTTACATCAGTGTAAATTTTATCGTCCCTATAGCCCACACTTTTATGCAACCGAACCGAGATTTCCTATCCCCCCAGCTGGAGTAGGAAGGTTTTAAAAATGACGACAATATCGTAAATTGCGTAAATATAGGGTGATTCAAAAAGGGTTAATAGACCGTATGCATTGACGTAACGAAACCACAGTTCGCGTCACTTTATCGTCTACTGTTTTCTTTCAGAACAACTGGTGTACAAGTAAGATCAAAGATGCAGTGCATGGGGTACGACAGTGGGTCTTCTGGTGATCAAAAACAGCTTTATTCTGATAAATTAAAATTATTGGGCAATTGTAGTGATCCATATGTAATTCCATATTCCTTTTTCCTGAACAATATTGAGGTCTTGCCGCGAACAGAACATGGCGATATTTTTAATCATTTCGTTTTTTGCAAGAACGCCTTCACTCCCGAGCAAATGAAATCGTGCAAGTCATTCATAAAGAAAGGTTAATTCCAGTCTAAAGATCTTCATAGAGTTTTTGTAGATAACGCACCAGTAAATTTAGGAACATACCTGTTACAAAATGTAAACTACACACTCTAATGTTCCTTCGTTTTCGGTCATCAATGTCAACTCTGCTGATACGTGATAACCACAAATTTTGGCGCTTCTGAATAAAGTTTTTATACTTCTGATCCCACTTCGTTCACTCAGATGGTAATCTATGATAGGACACATCATTTTCTCTCCCACTTTGATTAACACAGCCGAAAATAGCACATAACACCATCTTCCTTAATGGTCCACAATGCAAATCCAAGCAGTGTTTGTACACCAGTTGATCACCACCGTCTGCTAGAATGGTTTACCTTGCTGTGACGTCATCTGCATACGGTCAATACAAATTTATTCAGAATGCTTAAACATTTTTTGTAGGCGTTAATCTATAGCAAAACACATTAAGTTTTACCTCATATAGTGCCATAGCCTCAAATCCGTCACCGCGTCTGCTAGCTGCGTGCATTTCAAAATGGCGCCTTTTTTTTTTTTGGAGTTTTAAACGACCACCGTGAGCAACTCAATGGGTTATAAGCAGTCGCCCGTCCCGAATTTAGGGTCATTGGTTCCAGGGAAGGGAGAGAGCCAGTGCCGTAAAACAAACACAACAACCATGCCTCACCGGGATTCGAACACGGAACCCCTTTCGGACGAATGATCAGAGGCCATTGCTTAGACCACTGCGCCACCGGGGCGGCAAAAAATGACTGCTTTCACAGGTACGGAGCGTACTCGCTCTGTGTTTTGGTTTGAAGAAACGAAATCCGCTACAGCTGTTCAAAGGAAATTTCGCATCCAGTATTGTACAGGGAAGCTGCCATTGGACCTATAGTTTACTCTTGGCATAAGAATTTTGTTAAGACTGGTTGTTCTGTTCGCCATGAAATATCCCCTGATCGCAGGGCCGGCTTCATGGGTGTGCGACCTGTGCAGTCGCCAAGGCGCTGAGCCCTGTGCGACCTGTGCAGTCGCACAGGGCTCCGCGCCTAAAGAAGGCCTCAGGTTTGTGTGATGTTTTTGAATTTTCATAATTTTTTTCTTGTAATAAAAATAAATGACACTTAACGATGTAAAAACGGCATTTTTTAAATTTTTATAGCATTACACTTTATTGCCTTTACACAAACTGACCGTGTGTGATTATTTGCGCAATCACACGCGGTCAGTTTGTCGCGTGCGTGGGCGGCGAATCTCTGTCACATGGTTTATCAATAAAAAAAGTGAAAAACGTATTTTTGCGATTTTTTTATGAAACTGGCTGAAATTTTAATGAATGCCATAAATCGCTCATAGGAACATTACCTCCAAATTTCGCCTGAATCGGTTGAAAATTTTTAAATTAGCCGTCAAAAATTTAATTAACGGTTTCTGCGTATATATTTCTGTTTAGCGATGAATTAAAAGTGTCATGCCTATTTTAAAAGGTTTTTAATCGATTCCGGTGAAAATTTGAGAGACTCTTCCTATTGTCAATTCACGGTCTTCATCAAAATTTCAGCCCGTTTCGTTAAGATTTCGCAAAGTTCGTTTTTGCATTTTTTTATGCACAGTTCTGATTCAATATAACCAAAGTGAGCAAAATTGCATCTAAAAACACAAGTCGCACCAAAAGCACATTGCCGATACTCGAAATCCCAATCAGGTGAAAGTTTACACGAAAACAACGGGACTGCAAGGAAGATTGTTAAACAACAGCAAATATTTTACACAAAATGTTATATAACGTGATGTCTTTTGAAAAACGGAAATAAATAGCATATATTGAATTTGTCTATTTGATTTGCTTTCAATCTGCTTCAATTAAAAATTTCACCCTGTCCTAGGACGAGCAACATCCCCTATATTTTAGTATTTATTTAAACTTTAAAGACAACCATTTTAGAATGGTTGCACTATTTTTACTGGTCAAATTCGGAAATCTCTACCATTTCTCAAGTTTTCCTCCGTTTCCGTGGACTGGCGGAAACCTCCTGACGGACCGGTGGTGTTTGGGAAAGACTGCACTTGACTGCTATCGCACTCACCTCATTTGAGCTACAAAGCAAAGCTCCCACTAAAACAAACTACAATGAACTGTAGAACGTGGCGAGCAAAAGAATCCTTCTTCCTAAAAGTAAAGAGACAGAGTGCTAAGGTAAGAGTTTTTTAAAATTGCATTACTCATTTAGTATTGTACAAACGCTACGTCTTTAGAACCTCAATATTTCAAGCATGAATAATTGAAAATGGCATTTCCTATGATCCTATTTTATTTTTTTAAACGACAGCTATTTTTTTTTAATTTTGTATAAATTACATTAATTTTTGCATTCAGCATGCATTTCGACGAGGTGCGGGAATTATATTTTGTCGCTTCAATTCAGTCAACTTCAATTTGATCTGGCAATGTAAATTAATATAGCGTAATTTTAAAATGTCTTTATATTTTTTCATGAGTAATAATAACAGCTTATTATAACTCATGAATAAATAATAATATTCTTTAATACCACCATGCTTTATTAAGCAACATGAGAAAATTTAAAAAACGTGGCTCCTCTACCTGACCCCTCCTTTCTTTCAAAAACGTTCCAACGTGCAAGCCTATTTAGTAGATGTACAACTCGCTGGGAAAAGGGCCCCGTATTTTCGTTTTGCACTGAACCCCTCAAATTATGCAGCATGACCTGCCTGATCGCCTTCGAGTCCCTGCTGTTGTCGCGGAACAAGTGAAGGAGATCTTCGCCAAACATCAGTGAAGACTTGGTTAATGCCAAAGCCTTCTGTAAGTAGAAACCCGTGGCTCACGTGACCTGAGATTTGCGCCATTGCTTTCTCCACTGACCAAAGGGATCCTCAAAGGCGAGGTCATAGCTGGATATCATAGGTATGTTAGTTATTTTCGAGTACAAGTTTACTTTGTCATGTAAATGTACATGGCAAGCAGTTTGCTTTGTCATAAAGCAGTGGCTTTGGATCATTATGTGCATCCGGGGCTGAACCCCGCATGAAAAGGAAAGAAAAAAAAGTTTTTCTTTTAATTGGAAAAATTCCGAAAAAAATTCCGTATCAGTAACCAGCTCCCAGATTTTTTAATGCAAATGTGAGCCACTACAATAATTAAGTAACTGCTGGGTAACACATTACAGCCTTCCATATTCGTTCACCAGTAGGCAATGAATACCGCGTGGTGGTAGAGGCGACACCCGTCAACTCGTCGCCTTGGCTGGCTTGAGGAAGCTTCGGAAAACAGTAATGAGTGAGAAGATGCGCGCTGAACTGCGCATGCCTAAAATTATAATTTTGGTCTGGTTGTCTTTCTGTTTAACACCCAGCAAAAACACAAGTGCTGGGAAACTGATGGCCACCAGCTGGCAGTGATGGGTCACTGCTGGCTGAAATCTGCCGCTCACGGCCCGGTAGTGGTCCGTTGGTGGCAGCGCTATCAGTTGGCGAGCCATTGATGGCCCTGCAGCATCACCGTGAATTGTGGGCCTCCAAGCAAGTGCCACTAGTGGCCCGTTGCTGCCAACCAATGCAACCCCCAACAGCAGGTGGAAGCATCGGGACTGCGCATGCGCAGAAGCAACACTTGCTGTGTCTCTCATGTTACCAGTTAGTTGAAGACGACGCTATCGCCATCGTGTTATTTTAGTGGATGTTAAGAAAAAAATCCATATGTGGAGAGGCGAATTAATTTCCTAATGAAATTTTACGTCGACGAAGATATCAGATTAAGCCGTGAAATACTAGATTACAGCCATGAAATACACCCACTCCATTCCCATGAATAACAATTCATGGAATGGAGTGGATGAATAACAAGAAAAAATTTAAACCGCTTGAAACACATATCCTGAAAAACCATTAAAATAGCGTTTGTTGGGGGAAAAAAAAGCGACACTATGTGGTGTACTCATCCATGGGTTGAATACACAAGACTGGGAGGAATTCGCTTCTAAAAATAACGAGAAGTAAAATAAAATAACTTTTACTCTTTAAAACAAATGTAACTTCGGACAACGGAAAGGAAAGACACAACGTTAAAAATGTAACAGAATGTGACATGAACCCGGGTAAATATATATTTATTCAACAATCTCTTTTCAAGACGGCAAGGACAGAAGGACAGTACAAAACTTTGGAAAGCGACTCTAAGTATGTACACGCCTTGAAAATGAGTGAAGTTCCCTTAAGGTAAAAAAAAAAAAAACTATCGTTACGTTGAAAAAATTAATTTATCAATTATATGAAACTGACTTTTATGAAAAATACCTCGCAATGTTGTAAAATGAAAGAGGGAAGCATTCGATTACAAATTGCATGCCAAACAGATAGCTTCCAGCACCTAGCCAAGCGTAGAGAATTAGTCCGGTCGGTAGCGAGCGCGGCATCCACCCAAACGGCCCAGGATAGAATCTAGTCAAATGCAAACGGGCGTTTTTCCGGTCTGACGAGAAAATTTCCCCAGCGCAGTGCGTTAAATTACAAGCTTCGTATGGGTAGAAAAAAAAATTGTAGCTTTAGGAATCTGCTGTTATCCTTGCTTTTTTTTTTTTCAATTATTATGGCTACTACTGGGAAATTGGCGGACAAGATTCGGCAAGCCACCAGTTACGTCACGTGGTTGCTGGCTGCCACTAACGGCCCACTAGCGGACCACATTAGGCTAGCCATCATTTCTGGCACGTGCTTGCAGGGCCACTGAAGGGCCACTTGTGGCAGCTACTGCCTGTGATGGACCACTGATGGCCCTGTTGTGGCATATGACAACTGATGGGGTGCCAACTGTTGGCCAGCTGTTGGCCTGAACTGCTGGCCCTTCTGTTGGCCACCCGGACATTTTATTGACGGTTCGGCAGCGGCAACATAGTGCTGGGCCATTGCTGGCAGTGCTGGCTGCCATCAGTGGCCCACTGCTGGCCCAGCAAGACTGTTTTTGCTGGGCAGTAGCAATTTTGCTTCCGCGTCGTCGGACAGTGAGCTACTTATTTTTGTTTGTGAAGATAAGCAAGCTGTAAGGTTCACTCGTGTAAGTAAAATGAACAAAGGGACTTTTTATTGTAACACATGTGGCCGCGGATGGCCTAGTGGTCAACGTTCGGGACATCCACGGAGAAACCTCAGGTTCGATGTGCCGTGCGTCGGATGGGCACGATAAACCGTCGGAACCCAGGTACTAGCCCTCCGGTAATAAATAAGGGCGTCTTCCTCCCCCTCTCTACCTCGCTTCCGTGTCACTTTCTTATCGGGCACTCTAGCCCAAGTCTCCTACTTCCTATTTCTAAGGGTTGTTCAAAACCTGGGGTCAGGCATTCCCTTCCTAAAATCCTCTACATATGATCTGATCTGAACTTGTGGTCTAAGCAGTGTCTTATGACCATTCATCCGAGAAGGGTCGGGGTTCGAATCCCAGTCGGGTATGAATGTTGTGTTTGTCTTACGGCACTGGCTCTCTCCCTTCCCTGGAACCAGTGACCCTAAATTAAGGACGGTCGACAGCTTATAGCCCATTAAGTTGCTCACGGTGGTCGTTAAATCTTCAATTAAAATTAAAAAAAAAAACTTGTGGCCAGAACTTTAAATTCCCGAGCCGAGATAGCAGCTCACTTCCAATGGGGACTTTCATGAAGTAGAAAGTCGGGCAGTTAAATCTCCGAAATCAGAATGAATATTCAGTCTTAATTTAATAGCAATCTCACCATCCTCAAAAAAATAAATAAATTCTGAGGTGGAAAAAGTTTATACTCATCGTGCTTCAAAACTAAAATTGGTGTTTAATCTATTACTCTCAATTCTTCATTCTATGAAGAAGCTCTTCAAACTGAATCTGCGTAACTTGCCCTTTAACCTGCTGTCAGGATTGTTAACATAAATTCATCGAAAGGATCTTTGTCGTTAAGTCCTAAAATATATAACGAGAAGAAACAATTCAAAGTTGAAGAAATATTCTTCTCATAATACGTGGTAAATACGTCATGATAATTAACACAGCAATCGGACATCGTCGAATTGACTGTAATTATGTAATATTCGCGCTCTACGGCGATGAAATTTTCAAATTTTCTGATGCGATTTAATTCACGTGTGAAACAGTAATTACAGTCAATTCGGCGATGTCCGATTGCTGTGTTAATTATCATGAGAACACACAAACTTTACATGAGAATGCAGGAACTAAATAGGGCAGTTAAATTTACCCTTTTACGACCATGACCCAAAAATCTTGCATCACTCTAAATAATATAACGCCCGAAACTGTCTGTTGTTCTACTTATTTTTGTAATAACAACAATAGGGACTGAGGGTGACTCCTACTGATCCCCCATAGGTGGAGAAAATATGAAGAATCAGTAAGGATAAGAAATCTGACTCACTCTAGACAGGCGTTTCGGGCGTCTATGGCCGTTTGTACATACAAGAGTTTTTGGCGTTATGGTCGTTAAAGGCATACGTAGGAACAATCAAACAGTAATTCATCAGACGACACTTAATAGCAATCATATATGTATAAACATATAAATCTCCACCACATAGTTACAGCACGTTAGTCATCTATCCACATATATCTTTTCTGCAAGTTTTTTATCACCCCCACTACTCCACCTATCTCACCACTATGTATTCAACGTGTACTCTTTATTTCCTTCAGACTCTCTGTCAGCATCGCCAGAACGTACGAGTCGTTCGGGGAAGTAATGTGCTGTTCAGTAGGAAAATCTTTGTCCAAGAAAGAACGAAATTTACGTGACAAACGGAAACTGAAAAGGATGGTGAAATTAAAGGTACAGGCCACGCAGATTTTGACTTTTTTTCTCTTTTTGTTTTCTTGTTTCGGCGGTTTAATGAGCTCAGTGAACAACTATATAATCAGCCGTCCGTCCATAATTTTGGACCCCTGATTCCATAAAAGGGAGAGAGTATGTGCCGTAACTCTGATACACCGTTCATGCGGTTTTCGGAATTCGAAATCGGGCCCATCTTGGACGAATGAGTAGAATTCAGAGGACCGCCCCAGTGGCGCAGTGGTCTAAGGCGCTGGCCTCTGATCATTCGTCCGTAAGGGGTCCGGGTTCGAATCCCGATCAGGCATGGATGTTGTGTTTGTCTTACGGCACTGGCTCTCTCCCTTCCCTGGAACCAGTGACCCTAAATTAGGGACGGGCGACTGCTTATAGCCCATTGAGTTGCTCACGGTGGTCGCTAAACCTCCAATCAAAAAAAAAAAAAATTCAGAGCTTCTCACCACTTGGGTGGTCAGATTTTGACTTCATACTAGTTAACCCTTTTACCGGCCAGTCTACGGGAACAAAATGTCACCGAAAATCACCCGAAGCTTGAACGCGTTTTGTCTCCAAATTCACCTTCCTCTTCCGAAAAAACTGATCCCGTTGCGGCGGGATTTCAGCTTTTCCAACATACCGATTGCTGTCCCCCTTCTCACCTCAGCGGGTGGAACGCAAGCCTGTGACAGGGATTAACGATGCCATCACCATCAAGTGTCCTTTATGCTCCGTTCTATGACCCAAGGCGAGAACAGGAAGGCCAGTCTCCAACACAATTCTTGCTGAGTCGGTCGGAAGAAAAAAATTAAAAGAACGATCTAACATGTAAAGACAGTGATGCACACTACATTGAAAAAAAAAAAAGAAAACAGTTTTACATCCGCATACATTGGATTTACCCATGGGGGTTGAATCGTATGTAGACGGGAACACGCGTTCCCCTATACTTCCGTTATCGAGAACACCCCCTGAATTTTTGAATAAAGTTTTTTACATAACATATTACTCTTTCCTAATTTTTTTAATTTCAAAAACTTTGTATTCATAAAATTTAAATTTAATTCAAAATAATTCTGTTCTATATTTTTCTAAAACCAAATATATCGATGTGAAGTTACCTTTGTTTTCATACCACTGTGTGTTATGAGTGGCGCACACCCGGGCAAAACCCATAAGGTCCGTCCCCTTTCCCCACCCTTCCAAAATTTCTTCTCCATTGCTCAGATGAAGGAACAAAAATTACTTCTAAATTACCTTATTAAAACGGATCCAGGAAAACTCGTACACCGGAAAACTGGTATTCCGGAAAACTCGTACACTTTCTCATGCCGCTGAGCAAAGTGCAAAGGGCGGAAAATTCGTACACGGGAAAACTCGTACACCCTCTAAAGTAAGAGGATGTACACAAATTGCGTTTTGGTCTGAGATTTTGACAAAGTGTACGAGTTTTCCTAGCTGAACAAAACGGAATGTACCTGTTTTCCTAGGGATCTCAATGGGTATGTAAGATCAAAATGGCTCAAGGTTTATGTAGAACCTTTCTGACTTCTTTAATCTTGAGTTATGATTTTAATATCTCTCATGTGATAACAAGCAATAAATGCTAATTAACAGGGGCTCAACGGATCGATATTCAGGTGCTGATCTTTTTAGAAGATTTTGAATTACAACCTAGATATTCCGTATTTCTAAACATTTTATAAAACCTATATTCAGTGGTGAAAGTGGGCGGGAATGGTGGGGAACGGCGTTCCCTTAAGAAATTGGTAAGGGAAACGGCGTTCACCTAAACATTGATAAACTCAAGTACACAGTATTTCAAAAAAAAAAAAAAAAAAAAAAAAAAATGTGCTGCAGAACTGTACCGAGGAAATTTTGGCCCATAGTGTATTTATATCGATGAATTCTGTTCGTAATTTGAGTAAGATTTTTACGTTTGAAAATTTTGTATCTGATTTTACAGTTTTCAGAGCTTTTGACCCGAGACAATAAATTTTGCCCTTGGGACTCTTAAGCTGAAGGCCCATAGCCAGAGGGGATGCTCGCATTCAACTGTTTTGCTTTTGTATCATTTAGTACGGTATCCCACAGGGCGGGATGCTCTCACACACCCACACACAACAGAACGGAAAAATTAATCCTTCGTGATCTTTCGCATCGGTCGGTGGCTGATCCTTGCACTAGATGAACTTCTCTAATTCAAAGATTCTATGCAGAGGTCTAGTTAGGCCTAAGTAAGCATTTCTGTTCCCATGACGAGCAACAAAGAAGTGGCTACCCATCTGTCTTTCTATCTTATATATACACACGTTACTAATTTAATAGCAATATATAATACTACCAATTTAATAGTTTTATTAAATTAGTAAGAATGGTGGATAATGCATGCTTATACCCAGTATATGCACTATATTGACAAAAGTAACCGGAGACCTCTTTAAAAGCAAATTAGCATCTCCGCTGCGTTGTTAAGAGGCGCGGCACAGCAGCAAACAGTATAAAAACAAGCTCTGCAGCTGACCGCGATCATGTCGCACTGTAAGGTTGAGTGAAAATGTCGCGGAGGGAGAGAACTGACTTTGAGAAAGGAAAGATTGATGGGTGGTATATCAGTGGGTTGTCCATAAGAGAACCGAGAGACGTTTAAACATACCCAAGTCAACTCTTTTGGATGTACTGAATAAGTGGAAGACACATGGCGTGCCTCAAGCAGCAAAACGTACCAGCAGACAAAAGAAAATCAGTGATAGAGGACGTCGAAGCCTCAGGAGAGTCGTTACAGCTAATCGACGGATTACTACACAAGATCTCAGTGCACAGGTGAGAAAAAATGCTGGAACCTCGGTATGTACACGTACTATTCGCAGAGAATTTCATTCCATGGGTTATCGTGGTCGTGCGGCTGCTCTTAAGCCTTTCATCTCCACTCGAAATGGTACTCGTCGTTTAGCATGGTGTAAAGAACAGTTATTGTGGACCGTAGAACAATGGAAACGGTTCCAATGGACTGATGAATCCAGATACACGGTCCATAAGTCTGATGGCCGTGTGTGGATATGGCGGTAGCCGAGGGAACGCTATTTACCGCAGTCAAGTTTGGAGCTGGCAGTGTACTCGTGTGGGGCTGTTTTTCGTGGTATGGTCCCAGCCCATTGGTTATCGTGGACAAACCTGTTAACGAGCACGTCTACCTTGATATTCTGGACAATTATGCCCTACCAACTCTATGGCAATACTATGGAACCGAGCCTTGTTGGTACCAGCAGGATAATGCACCGAGCCATAAAGCAAGGACTGTTACGGCGTGGGTTGACGTACATAAAACTAATTCTATCAAAACGGAAAACAAACTGATCGCTAAGAACATTTCAATCAAAATGAATCCCAAGAACTGACCAAACTGCAAACTATCTCGATGAGAAAGTCATTACTCAACCAAAAATCAGAGGAACAAGTTTATTTATTACATGTTATTCTGATCATAAAAAAACTGAAACACCAGACTGTGCTAAAATTTCTGTGCAATCCCTGCCCTTTCTTTGAAAATAATTATTTCATAAGAAATTTCCAAATAGTAAAAGTTTGAGTTCCTTAACTTGGTCATTAGATGGCAGCACAAGAATTAATAATTTCCAAAGAAAAGGCAGGGATTGCACAGAAATTATTCTCTGAACCCTAGACAATGGCATAGGGCAGGAATGGCGAACCTATGACATGTGGGTGGCACACGAACACGACTTATTTGGCACACTGATATGAAAATATTAACACTGAATAAAAATTTATTATTTTGAAAACAACAATTTTTTCATCATCATGTCGGTAGTGCGTTCTTGAAAATAACCGAGCTCTGACAATAAAATTAATCTAGAGAAGAAGTGTCCTGCAAAAGGAAGGTAGTAAATCGACCTCACCTTATTTAATCACCTTTTATGCATTGATTCCCAAAATACAAGCGTCACACGTGCACAATTACTATTTTTCTTTTTATCATTCCACTCCTACGAATTTCCACTACGAGACGTCCACACCTGCTTCGGCTCAAGCTCCCATCTCCCCTGTTTCCCCCTACCTTTGCAGAAGGGAGAGAAAACCAATGGGACAGGAAGACGCGCGTGAGAGCGCGAGTTCCCGTGGGAACTGAAAGTAACTTTGAACAAAGAACGGAGCTTTCAAATTTACAACTTAACAACACTGCGACGCCAGTTCAGAGCTTCAGTTTGTCACTGAAGGACCTTTAGAAAAAGGTTGATTTGTTTGTAGCTGCCGCTTATTTCTCTTGTGTATTGTAATTAATTGTTTCTTCGCTGGTATTTCTGTATCGGGACCATGCAAACATGTTTTTGATGCTGAAAAAAGAGAAATTTAACAGTTAGTGGCCGAGTTCGGATTAATTGAAAAAAAAAAAAAAAAAAAAAAGACAGTAAAGATTTTTGTTGCCTGTGTACGGAAACAGAAGTGTCCCGCACATTGAATGTAAAGCGTCATTTTGAGAGGAATCATGAAAATGTTTGTTCCATGTCAAATGAAGAAAGAAGGGAGTACATTTCACAAAAAGTGAAACAATATGAAAAACAATCAAATTGTTTCGCACCTTCTTTCAGACCACAACATCACTACGGCTAGTTTTCATCCATCTCGCTGTATAGCACAGCATGGGAAACCACTTTGTGATGGTGATTTTTTGAAGGCGGCTTTCTTATCCACGTCTGACACATTATTGGAAGATTTTTCCAACAAGCAACAAATTGCGAATAGAATTGACGAAATATCAGCCAGCAGGAACACTGTCAAAGATGGAATAACAAGAATGAGTGCAGACGTTTAGGACCAAATTAAATGTGATTTGGACAACGCCGATATGTTTTCAATATGCTTGATGAAAGCATTGATGTGACGTCACAAGCAAGGTTAGATATTTTTGTTAGATTTCCTGCTGGAAATGTAATGAGGGAGGAATTAATTTAATTGCTGAGTTTGCCAACTACGATCACAGGGAAAGATATAATGTGTGACGTGAAGCAGGAATGTGCAGTAACAAGTTATGATACGCTTTCCAGCATACCCGAAATCATTACTCAAGCTATGAGGATAATGGCTGTGGACTAAATTTAGCTCCTGTGTCCTGACCTTTGACCCCATTTCCATGATATTCAACAGAATCGGTTCCGTATATCTCCGGAACAACAAACTAAAGTTTTGTCGCAATCGAATCATTTTTAGTCAAGTTATGCGGATAATAGCTGTGGAATAAATCTCTCTCCTGTGTGCTGACCCCATTTCGATTATATTCCACAGAACCGGTTCGATATACTTCCAGAACAACATACGAAAGTTTTGTCGCAATCGAAACATTTTTACGTAAGTTATGATGCATAAGGGCAATGGAATGGATCCCACTCGTATGTCCTGACCTTTGACCCCATTTCGTCCATTTTCAATAGAGTTCGTCCCCAGGTTGTCCCCCACCACATACTAAAATTTCATCGAAATCGAACCATTTTTATGCAAGTTATGAGGCATTAGGGCAATCGAATGGATCACCCTCCTATGTTCTGACCTTTGACCCCATTTCGTACATTTTAAATAGGGTTCATTGCCAGGTAGTCCTCTACCATATACTAAAAAGTTCATCGAAATTGAACCATTTTTACGCAAATTATGACGCATAAAGGCAATGGAATGGATCCCTCTTCTATGTCCTGGCCTTTGACCCATTTCGTCCGTTTTTAATAGGGTTCATCCACAGGTGGTCCCCTACCACATATTAAAATTTCATCGAAATCGAACCATTTTTATGCGAGTTATCGCGCGGACGGACAGACAGACAGACGGACAGAGGTGGAGCATATACGCTTCTTCAACCTACGGTTGGAAAGCGTAAAAAATGGGGATCGCCTTAAATAAAATAGTGTCTGTAAGTACTGATGGTGACTACAACCTTGAAGACAATAGGTTACGAACTGAACGTAAATGCCTTGGCTAGTAGCATTCAGCAACAAGTTTCATATTAATGTGATTATGTAAAAATACTAATGTGATTTTAGGGGGGGGTAGCAATTTCGTATGACGCTGGCCAAGGAAGTAGCGGGGAATTTTGAGAGCACTTTTGAAAGAAGTATTAAAAAGAAAAGTACTTTTTTTATTTTCAGTAAATAAAGTAAAATATTTAGAAATAGTAAATAGTAACGCTGTACTAGTGATCCGATTTATTGGCGTAGGAAATAAACACATAAGCGTTTCCAAGCTTTCGCACATCAACCAGATGGCTTTTTCAAGGAAGTTAGACAGAAACTGCAAACTGAAAAATAGAACGCTTAACAATTTGAACGCGGGAACTTGACAATAAATAGATGCAACGTTAGGTTCATTTAAAGATACGAGGCATCACGTTGGTTGCACGCGAGATCCTGGTAGAGAAAAGGTGTTACTTGAAGAATTGGTTCCGAATTCGTGGCAACTCGAGCGAGACACAATCATTGCAAGCATCGCTGTTGGTAATGATCTGCAAGGTTTCCCGAATGGCTGTACATTTAGGGGTAGAGTAGCTAGCTAATTTCTTTATATCATCCCACATGGGAGTAGCTGACTTGAATTTTACTTCTCTTGATAGTGCCGTGGCTACTTTACCGTATTTTGTGTCCCTTTTATGTTCGTTGACTCTGATTCCAAACGAACGCTTGGTCATTCCAATGTAGCATAGTTTTGAGCCGTTCGGATACTGTAGGGGGATCGCATAAACGCCTGCTTCTCAGGAGAGAGGTGGTGTTTCACTATTTCTCTTTAGTATAGTATGTAAAGATGCAGGGGACCTTATGCCGACGCCGTAGTTCATCTTCTTGAGGGCGTTTTTAAGTTTGTAAGACACACTTGGTATGTAGGAAATTGAGCCTAAATAACGTAGCTGCGGCACAGGAAGACTGGAATGTTTGGCTCTGGCTTTTTGGATAAAGCTACGTATCTGATTCAATGAATATCCTGCATCAGCGGCTAGCTTGATGACGCTTTCAATTTCGTGTTGTCTAGAATGGGTATCAGAAGAAACGGCGAAGGCTCTTTGAATTCGAGAACGGAAGATAGCTGCTTTGTATTCTGCGGGACAGAAATAGCTGCGGAGCATCAGGTCGGGGACGGACGTGGATTTATAGTAGACTTGTGTACCGAGGCGGTTGTCAGACGATTTCCTCAATAAAACATCCAGATAAGGTAAAGCGTTGTTGCTTGCCAGCTCCATCGTGAAATTGATCGTAGGATGTATATCATTGATTTTATCAAGGAAAATTGGAAAAGTCTCTTTTCCGTGGGGCCATACAAAAAATACGTCGTCAGCATAACGCAGCCAAGTGGTAGGCCTTGGGGTGATGCTGGAGAATATATTCCGCTCAATTGGGCGATGTATTGCTTCTGCAAGGACGGGTGAAAGTGAGGATCCCATCGGAGCGCCATTATTCTGTTTATATACTTGTCCTTGGAAACTGTAGAAGCTAGTATTAGAGACCAAGTCTATTAATTTGAAGATGCTGAGGCATGACTCCTGCTTATAAAATGTTGAATTAGATATGGCCTCCTTTAATGTTCTCATGGCTTCTGGAACGGGAATTGAGGGGTAAAGGGAAACCACGTCGAAGCTGCCGATAATTCAAGTCAGCTACTCCCATGTGGGATGATATAAAGAAATTAGCTAGCTACTCTACCCCTAAATGTACAGCCATTCGGGAAACCTTGCAGATCATTACCAACAGCGATGCTTGCAATGATTGTGTCTCGCTCGATTGCCACGAATTTGGAACCAATTCTTCAAGTAACACCTCTTCTCTACCAGGATCCCGCGTGCAACCAACGTGATGCCTCGTATCTTTAAATGAATATAACGTCGCATTTATTTATTGTCAAGTTCCCGCGTTCAAATTGTTAAGCGTTCTATTTTTCAGTTTGCAGTTTCTGTCTAACTTCCTTGAAAAAGCCATCTGGTTGATGTGCGAAAGCTTGGAAACGCTTATGTGTTTATTTCCTACGCCAATAAATCAGATCACTAGTACAGCGTTACTATTTACTGCTTAATTGGTGTACTGTTCCTCGTTATAAATATATTTAGAAATAATTAAGTTTCGCGGTTTTAGTTCACAAAAATTGGATGACGGAAAAGCATCTACTCAAGATGACTTGAGGCCCCCTTTTCACAGCCGTAGCAAATGTGAAAGAAACATCAGTTCAGTGAATGAAATCTTTATACCAATGAGAATAAGAAAGTTATGTATTACAATCGTTTGCACGTACCTACGCATCCTTCAGAATACATTCTCTTCGTAGGGACTTTTTACTACGTACAAAATATTGCGGTATGATCTTAAATGTGTTTTTTATATGCAAGAGTAAATAATTTCAGAAGTTTTGTTTTTCCGTGCCACAATTCTTAATTGTTACTTATGTACGCTACACCACGCAGAACGACCAAGTCTTATGTTTCCGATTAATTTGAATATAACCATCACAGAATACGCTAGTTGAAGCAAACGGCATTCATGTTTAGCGAATCTGGAGGTTAAGAATGCTATCCCGTGATTGCTCGGACGAGCAGATAAATCATGAATGGAATACGGGATTACACCATACATCCCTACGGGATTACACCATACATTCATACGGGATTACACCATACATTCATACGGGATTACACCATACATTTATACGGGATTACACCATACATATATTCAAGTTTTCGGATATTATTTCCCTTACCATCCTTGTCATATTTACACCAAAAAACGGATTGTCATCTTCAAAATTTGAATTGTATGGTGTAATCCCGTATTCCATTCACGATGACTTGTATATGTTTAAACGCCTTTCGGTTTCTCTTATGGACAACCCACTAATACAACACCCAACAATGTTTCCTTTCTCAAAGTCAGTTCGCTCCCGCCGCGACATTTTCACTCGACCTGACAGTGCGATATGATCGCGGTCAGCTGCAGGCTTTTTTTCTATACCGTTTGCAGCTGTACCGCGAATCTTAACAACGCAGCGGATCCGTTGACTTGCTTTTGAACGCGTGTCCGGCCACTTTTGTCGATATAGTGTGTATACATATATACGAAGACGTGAAAGCAGCGCCATGCAAATTGCAGGGTGAGTGCACACGTACAAGTTGTGCAAATGATTGCATTTGTAGGCCAATGGCATGAATAGGGCTCAGGATATACTCGGACAACCAGCCCGTGAAACCATCAGTTGAGACGTTGGCACGGCCGCGAAAAGTGAGTGGTTCTGCTGTAACCTTGTCTAGGGAACGAAGAAGGGGTGCTAATGTCATTAAGACGCCGTCGTACGCGATATCGTCAAACGGATAGTTCACGAGAGGAGTCATTATAGATCTTCGTACCGCCGTATGATCCTTGCGTACTATTGCGGAAGAAACGCAACGTGATGCCACAGCCGTTGGTCGCATTTGGAAACAGTGGTCCTAGGAAGGATCTGTGCAACGTCGTTGGGGGACCGGAGAACGGAGACGGACGTCCGAGCGCACCGATCGTCGCATCCGACGTCATGCCGTAAGGAACTCACAGGCCACAACCCGCGACATTTTGCGGAGTGTACGGAATGGCTTGTATGCTCCGATATCGACGTGCGCAGTGCCGCGCCCATTGGCTGCGTCTGGTTTGCTGTCCAACCATCCGTTGCGAAGGCTACCTTTAACAGCGAGCCATCGTCGTCACCGCTTGGCGTGGTGTCGCCCCAGAGCTGCGTGGGGTACCAAATGGAACAGTGTGGGGTTCAGCGACGAATCGCGGTTCTGTTTCACCACGGATGATCGCCGTGTGAGAGTCTGGGTACGACGTGGCCAACGGGTGGATTCCTCCTCCACTGCTGAGCGCCAGACGTCCCAGCAACGTGGAATCATGGTGTGGAGTGCTATCAGCGCCAAGAGCCACTCACTGCTGGTACGCATTACGGGCACATTGACGGCACACCAGTATATTGACGAGGTGCTGCGGCCCGTGTACTACCGTATCTGTAGGCCATCTCAAACGCCGTTTTTCAAGAGGATAATGTACGGCCGCATACCTCTCGGATCAGCCTGAATGCTTTACACGGTGAGCGGATGCTTCCGTGGCCAGCACAATCCCCCGACCTTTCGCTCATAGAGCATCTGTGGGACACGATTGGAGATCGGTTGAGTACCCCCGCCCCCGCAAAATGAAAATGAACTGTGGACTCGGATCAACACCACATGGTCCACGATACCCGAGGGCTCTATTCGGACTCTCATTGCATCAATGCCACGTTGGATTCAACGCTGTATCGCTCAAACTGGGAGCCACACTTCTAATTGATCATCCTGTATATTCGGCCACTGGAACCTAATCTGTATTTGACAATTAAATCATTTGTTCAGGACCTACTTGGCCATCTGTGTGTGCAGTTGTTTGTTTTCGAGCATTTCTTCATGGCGTGACATTTTCTGTCAGGCAGTGTATATATATATATATATATATATATATATATATATATATATATATATATATATATATGTAGGATTTCTGCTTATTCAAATAAACTAACTACTTGTAATGACAATTCTTCCTCACAGATGGCGGCACAGTACCTTCTTCACACTAGCTACAGAGAAGAGACGACGCCCAGAGCAGAAGAGAAGTGAAGAAGTTGGTCGTTGGTCGTAGTTATTCGTTGTGTGGAATGAATCCGTTTCAGTTGTTAATTAATGTCTTCTGTTACGTGTGTCTTGTGTTCAAATAAAGTGTTTAGAACATGATGGCTGTTCATTGTAATCGTTCTGCAAGACTGAAGTCCCCTAGACGCCACGAGTTCTACATGTATAAATAATATATGCATATACACTGCTGGCCACCCAAAATGCAACACCAAGAAGGAAGCATCCGATTGGCCTGAAATTCGCAGCATGCGTCGCCCGCGAGAAGACATGCAAACGATTAGCATCGCATGGCGTATGCAAATCATGTGCGCCCGGCACGCTACCGAGAAGCACTATAAGAAGGGTGCACACAAGGCGAGGTGTAAGTAGTATTAGAGTGTTGTGCTGCCGGACCTGTGCGTGGGAAGCTTCCTGATGCCTCGTCGCGGAATAGGGCAGTCATTCCAGCACGTTTCGGAGTTCGACAGAGGACGAATGGTGGCTTATCGCGACAGCGGTTTATCGTACCGAGACATCGGCGCCCGTGTGGAACGACATCCAGCCACAGTGAGGTGAGTATGGATTCGGTGGATGCAAGAGGGACGGACGGACCGACGTGAGCGATTGCCGCAGCCGCGGCACACCACCAAACGAGAGGACCGGCATGATGTGTGGCGGGCATTGACGGCTCGTACCGCCATATCACGAA
The DNA here is from genome assembly GCA_039090855.1 of Macrothele yani. Classification (NCBI taxonomy): domain Eukaryota; kingdom Metazoa; phylum Arthropoda; class Arachnida; order Araneae; family Macrothelidae; genus Macrothele; species Macrothele yani. The sequence continues at coordinate 136,796,530 of CM077024.1, read as the reverse complement.
CGTTAGCGCAGGAATTAGGGTGTGTTGCGCAACAACCTGTGTCAGCACGTACCATTCGACGTCGTCTGCAGGAGCGGAGACTTGTCGCACGGCACCCATTGCTTCGATTACCACTGACGTTACACCACCGGCGAGTGCGGCGGCAGTGGGCCATTGAACGCCGTACCTGGACTACGGAATGGCACGACATTGTCTTCTCAGACAAATCCCGCTTCTGCCGGCGACAGCACGATGGTCGGATCCGCGTGTGACGGCACCGCGGCGAGATACTGTATAATGACTGCATTATGCATCGCGATACCGGTCCGTTGCCTGGCGTTATGGTTTGGGGCGCAATTGGATATGACACCCGCACCCCTCTGGTACGCATCGCCGGTACACTCAACAGCCACCGCTACATCTCCGGCGTTTTGGAGCCTGTAGTCCTCCCTTACCTGCAGGACCTGCCAGCGGCCACGTTTCAACAGGACAATGCGCGCCCGCACGTTGCACGCATCGTGCAACAGTTCTTCACGGCCCACCAGGTGTCACTGCTGCCGTGGCCAACCAGTTCGCCCGATATGTCGCCCATCGAACACGTCTAGTCGCTGATCGGCAACCGAGTGGCCTGGCAAGCACCACCCGCGACTACGCCTGATGAACTGTGGCAAGGTGTGGAAGCAGCCTGGACCAACATACCCCAAGCCCACATCCAAAGCCTCTTTCGTTCGATGCCGCGGCGTGTAGCGGCCGTTATTGCCAGCCATGGGGCCACACGAACTGTTGATGTCTGCGTGTTCCGCAAGTCGCACGGGCCTGTAAGCTCAATCGTTTCATCTTTGTATCTATTGTTATTTGTCCAGTAAATCTGGTTTTGCTATTTCGTTTCCTTCTTGGTGTTACATTTTGGGTGGCCAGCAGTGTATATAAGTTCCTGATGTCTTTTACATTTATATATTATATAACTTCCTGATGTCTTTTTCCTGATCATGGTTCAGCTGCTGAACGGAAAGATCTTGTATTTTTAGTGTGCATATATTTTAATATAATAAATCTTTTAACTCCGTGGATCATATATTCGCGAGTGTTTAGAGTATCGTATACTGACAGCCATTGATTTCAATGGATTATTGATGTCGCGTTTGTTAGCGTCGTCTACGAATGAAGAGAAACGCGGTGTAATCCGATTTTTGTGGGCTAAACTGAAAACTTCGACGGAAATTCCCAAAGAAATGGTCGAAGTGCATGGTGGTGATTGCCTGGACCGCAGCAACATCTCCAGATGGTGCAGTTTCTTTGCAGAGGGCCGTCGCAACCTTACCGATTAACCACGTTCCGGTCAACCTGTAACTGCGTCATCAGCTGCGACTGTGAGAGGCATTGAACAGGCCAATTCTGAGTGACCGGCTGATCCATCTGCGCACATTGGCACAGAAGTTCGACATTTCGTACGGTACAGTGTACGATATTGTGCATGACAAATTTCAATTTCGCAAGGTCAGTGCGCGATGGGTGCCTAAGAACTTCACAGACGACCAGAAGGGACAGAAAATGATGTCATCTTTGGACCACTTGATGCGTTACGCAGAAGAAGAACATGTATTTCTGGCAGGTGTAATGACGAGCGATGAGTCCTGGGCATACCACCACACTCCTGAAACAAAGAGGGCCAGTATGGTGTGGAAGTATTCCGACTCCATGCCACCAAAAAATTCAGAGTAACCCAATCTTCACAAAATGCTCTCATGATGGTGTTCAGGGACGTGATTGGCGTTCTCCTGGTGGAGTTTCATCCAACGGGGACCACTGTGAATGCCAAAACCTACGCTAAGACATTGAAAAAGTTGCTTCGTGCCCTTCGTGAAAAAAGACCCAACAGAGACGCTACAAATGTTAGACTGCTTCACGCCAACTCTCGCCCGCATTGTGCAAAACAACAGGTTCGTGAACAAATTTTACACTTTGGCCCGTCCAGCACCCACCATGCAGTCCGGACTTGGCTCCTTTTTTTTTATTGGAGGTTTAACGACTACCGTGAGCAACCCAACGGGTTATAAGCAGTCGCCCGTCCCTAATTTAGGGCCACTGGTTCCAGGGAAGGGAAGAGCCAGTGCCGTAAGACAAACACAACATCCATGCCTCTTTTTCATTTTCATGAAAATTTTGATGCTTTGGGAGAAGAGGCACGTCAGGCCTATCAGGCATTTCCCCTCCTCATTCCCTGTTGTAACAAAAATATAATTTGTGTTATATATTTATGATTACGTAATACTATGTCTGTAACAACTAAAATGCTATAAATGAAATGAAATGAAATGATTCGATCCCGTACCCCTTTTGAACGAATGATCAGAAGCCATCGCTTAGACCACTGCGCCACCGAGGCAGGGGACCTGGCTCCTTCGGACTCTGATCTCTTTGGTCCCTTAGAAAGATTCCTGGACGGCCAACACTTCGATTCGGCTGACAGAGTTCAAATCGGTTGTCCACAGGTAGCTACACGCCCAGAAAACGGACTTTTATGAACAAGGTATTCTAAAACTTGTGCCACGCTGGGATAAATGTCTCGAGCTTCTCGGTTCTTATGTTGAAAAATAGCAAATAATGTAGTTTCACTGTGTATATGTTTTGCTTTGTCTATCAACCATCTGGTTTCAAACTGTTGCCAAAAACAAAAACAAAAACAAAACTAGGGTGCGTTACTTTTCAATCCACCTTCGTACCTGTTGTTCCTCCTATTGACCTTCTGGCCCTGGTCAAAATTCTTCTCGTTTGAGAAGAATCTCAGCATGTTGTTCTTCTCTGGGTGCTTGACTTCGTTCAGCAGTTTCTTTATCTTCGTCAGATGCCTTTCCTGCATGGCCTGGTCCATGAACTGACCCCTTTCAAAAACGTAGGAGCTGTAGCGGTGGTCCTCTTGGATGATGCGGTGGATGGTACCATCAGCAACAAACAGCTTCTAGGATGAGGCGTTCATTGATTTCCTGAGGTCATTGTCCACCATCCCTTGAGCCTTGGTGACAAACGAGGGCTTCCTAATGGTGTCGGAGCTACGGCCATGCTTCTTACGCTTGGTAGGAAGGTCGTCAGGGTCCTCTACGTTGTCGACCTTCCTCTTGATCTTGTAGACAAAAGACAAAGAGAATTCGTGGAGCTCGCGGCGATCTCCTTTGGGGTTCTCTCGACGCTGAGAGCTGACAGCCCGGATGCTCTTTTCATTTTTTCTGTGACACTGATGTTCATGACAATATTATCAATGCTTTGCTTAGTAAGACAATAAACTGAGCTTTCAAATGAGGGTTTCTTAACTTTTCCAAGTTAAGTAGCCTTTAAGATGGAAGTATTCCACGTTTACCATGATAACCCCGTAACTCCAAATTCAAGCCGACAGCTGACAACACGGATGCTCTTTTCATTTCTTCTGTGACACTGACGTTCATGGCAATATTATCAATGCTTTGCTTAGAAAGACAATAAACTCAGCTTTCAAATGAGGGTTTCTTAACTTTTCCAAGTTAAGTAGCCTTTAAGATGGAAGTATTCCACCTTTATCATGATAACCCGTAACTCCAAATTCATGCCGACAGCTGACAACACGGATGCTCTTTTCATTTCTTCTGTGACACTGACGTTCATGGCAATATTATCAATGCTTTGCTTAGAAAGATAATAAACTCAGCTTTCAAATGAGGGTTTCTTAACTTTTCCAAGTTAAGTAGCCTTTAAAATGGAAGTATTCCACGTTTATCATGATAACCCCGTAACTCCAAATTCACGCCGACAGCTGACAACACGGATGCTCTTTTCATTTCTTCTGTGACACTGACGTTCATGGCAATATTATCAATGCTTTGCTTAGAAAGATAATAAACTGAGCTTTCATATGAGGGTTTCTTAACTTTTCCAAGTTAAGTAGCCTTTAAGATGGAAGTATTCCACATTTATCATGATAACCCCTTTAACTCCAAATTCACGCCAACAGCTGACAACACGGATGCTCTTTTCATTTCTTTTGCGACAGAGATGTTCAGGACAATAATATTATCATATGCTTTGCTTAGAAAGATAATAAACTCAGCTTTCAAATGAGGGTTTCTTCACTTTTCCAAGTTAAGTAGCCTTTAAGATGGAAGTATTCCACGTTTATCATGATAACCCCGTAACTCCAAATTCACGCCGACAGCTGACAACACGGATGCTCTTTTCATTTCTTCTGTGACACTGACGTTCATGACAATATTATCAATGCTTTGCTTAGAAAGACAATAAACTCAGCTTTCAAATGAGGGTTTCTTAACTTTTCCAAGTTAAGTAGCCTTTAAGATGGAAGTATTCCACCTTTATCATGATAACCCGTAACTCCAAATTCATGCCGACAGCTGACAACACGGATGCTCTTTTCATTTCTTCTGTGACACTGACGTTCATGGCAATATTATCAATGCTTTGCTTAGAAAGATAATAAACTCAGCTTTCAAATGAAGGTTTCTTAACTTTTCCAAGTTAAGTAGCCTTTAAAATGGAACTATTCACGTTTATCATGATAACCCGTAACTCCAAATTCATGATAACCCCTTTAACTCCAAATTCCGACAGCTGACAACACGGATGCTCTTTTCATTTCTTCTGTGACACTGACGTTCATGGCAATATTATCAATGCTTTGCTTAGAAAGATAATAAACTCAGCTTTCAAATGAGGGTTTCTTAACTTTTCCAAGTTAAGTAGCCTTTAAAATGGAAGTATTCCACGTTTATCATGATAACCCCGTAACTCCAAATTCACGCCGACAGCTGACAACACGGATGCTCTTTTCATTTCTTCTGTGACACTGACGTTCATGGCAATATTATCAATGCTTTGCTTAGAAAGATAATAAACTGAGCTTTCAAATGAGGGTTTCTTAACTTTTCCAAGTTAAGTAGCCTTTAAGATGGAAGTATTCCACATTTATCATGATAACCCCTTTAACTCCAAATTCACGCCGACAGCTGACAACACGGATGCTCTTTTCATTTCTTTTGCGACAGAGATGTTCAGGACAATAATATTATCATATGCTTTGCTTAGAAAGATAATAAACTCAGCTTTCAAATGAGGGTTTCTTAACTTTTCCAAGTTAAGTAGCCTTTAAGATGGAAGTATTCCACGTTTATCATGATAACCCCGTAACTCCAAATTCACGCCGACAGCTGACAACACGGATGCTCTTTTCATTTCTTCTGTGACACTGACGTTCATGACAATATTATCAATGCTTTGCTTAGAAAGACAATAAACTCAGCTTTCAAATGAGGGTTTCTTAACTTTTCCAAGTTAAGTAGCCTTTAAGATGGAAGTATTCCACCTTTATCATGATAACCCGTAACTCCAAATTCATGCCGACAGCTGACAACACGGATGCTCTTTTCATTTCTTCTGTGACACTGACGTTCATGGCAATATTATCAATGCTTTGCTTAGAAAGATAATAAACTCAGCTTTCAAATGAAGGTTTCTTAACTTTTCCAAGTTAAGTAGCCTTTAAAATGGAAGTATTCCACGTTTATCATGATAACCCCGTAACTCCAAATTCACGCCGACAGCTGACAACACGGATGCTCTTTTCATTTCTTCTGTGACACTGACGTTCATGGCAATATTATCAATGCTTTGCTTAGAAAGATAATAAACTCAGCTTTCAAATGAGGGTTTCTTAACTTTTCCAAGTTAAGTAGCCTTTAAGATGGAAGTATTCCACATTTATCATGATAACCCCGTAACTCCAAATTCACGCCAACAGCTGACAACACGGATGCTCTTTTCATTTCTTTTGCGACAGAGATGTTCAGGACAATAATATTATCATATGCTTTGCTTAGAAAGATAATAAACTCAGCTTTCAAATGAGGGTTTCTTAACTTTTCCAAGTTAAGTAGCCTTTAAGATGGAAGTATTCCACGTTTATCATGATAACCCCGTAACTCCAAATTCACGCCGACAGCTGACAACACGGATGCTCTTTTCATTTCTTCTGTGACACTGACGTTCATGACAATAATATTATCATATGCTTTGCTTAGAAAGACAATAAACTCAGCTTTCAAATGAGGGTTTCTTAACTTTTCCAAGTTAAGTAGCCTTTAAGATGGAAGTATTCCACGTTTATCATGATAACCCCGTAACTCCAAATTCACGCCGACAGCTGACAACACGGATGCTCTTTTCATTTCTTCTGTGACACTGACGTTCATGGCAATATTATCAATGCTTTGCTTAGAAAGATAATAAACTCAGCTTTCAAATGAAGGTTTCTTAACTTTTCCAAGTTAAGTAGCCTTTAAGATGGAAGTATTCCACGTTTATCATGATAACCCCGTAACTCCAAATTCACGCCGACAGCTGACAACACGGATGCTCTTTTCATTTCTTCTGTGACACTGACGTTCATGGCAATATTATCAATGCTTTGCTTAGAAAGATAATAAACTCAGCTTTCAAATGAAGGTTTCTTAACTTTTCCAAGTTAAGTAGCCTTTAAAATGGAAGTATTCCACGTTTATCATGATAACCCCGTAACTCCAAATTCACGCCGACAGCTGACAACACGGATGCTCTTTTCATTTCTTCTGTGACACTGACGTTCATGGCAATATTATCAATGCTTTGCTTAGAAAGATAATAAACTCAGCTTTCAAATGAGGGTTTCTTAACTTTTCCAAGTTAAGTAGCCTTTAAGATGGAAGTATTCCACGTTTATCATGATAACCCCCTTTAACTCCAAATTCACGCCGACAGCTGACAACACGGATGCTCTTTTCATTTCTTCTGTGACACTGACGTTCATGACAATAATTATCATATGCTTTGCTTAGAAAGATAATAAACTCAGCTTTCAAATGAGGGTTTCTTAACTTTTCCAAGTTAAGTAGCCTTTAAGATGGAAGTATTCCACGTTTATCATGATAACCCCGTAACTCCAAATTCACGCCGACAGCTGACAACACGGATGCTCTTTTCATTTCTTCTGTGACACTGACGTTCATGACAATATTATCAATGCTTTGCTTAGAAAGATAATAAACTCAGCTTTCAAATGAGGGTTTCTTAACTTTTCCAAGTTAAGTAGCCTTTAAGATGGAAGTATTCCACGTTTATCATGATAACCCCGTAACTCCAAATTCATGCCGACAGCTGACAACACGGATGCTCTTTTCATTTCTTCTGTGACACATGTTCATGACAATATTATCAATGCTTTGCTTAGAAAGACAATAAACTCAGCTTTCAAATGAGGGTTTCTTAACTTTTCCAAGTTAAGTAGCCTTTAAGATGGAAGTATTCCACGTTTATCATGATAACCCCGTAACTCCAAATTCATGCCGACAGCTGACAACACGGATGCTCTTTTCATTTCTTCTGTGACACTGACGTTCATGGCAATATTATCAATGCTTTGCTTAGAAAGATAATAAACTCAGCTTTCAAATGAGGGTTTCTTAACTTTTCCAAGTTAAGTAGCCTTTAAGATGGAAGTATTCCACGTTTATCATGATAACCCCGTAACTCCAAATTCACGCCGACAGCTGACAACACGGATGCTCTTTTCATTTCTTCTGTGACACTGACGTTCATGGCAATATTATCAATGCTTTGCTTAGAAAGATAATAAACTCAGCTTTCAAATGAAGGTTTCTTAACTTTTCCAAGTTAAGTAGCCTTTAAAATGGAAGTATTCCACGTTTATCATGATAACCCCGTAACTCCAAATTCACGCCGACAGCTGACAACACGGATGCTCTTTTCATTTCTTCTGTGACACTGACGTTCATGGCAATATTATCAATGCTTTGCTTAGAAAGATAATAAACTGAGCTTTCAAATGAGGGTTTCTTAACTTTTCCAAGTTAAGTAGCCTTTAAGATGGAAGTATTCCACATTTATCATGATAACCCCGTAACTCCAAATTCACGCCGACAGCTGACAACACGGATGCTCTTTTCATTTCTTTTGCGACAGAGATGTTCAGGACAATAATATTATCATATGCTTTGCTTAGAAAGATAATAAACTCAGCTTTCAAATGAGGGTTTCTTAACTTTTCCAAGTTAAGTAGCCTTTAAGATGGAAGTATTCCACGTTTATCATGATAACCCCGTAACTCCAAATTCACGCCGACAGCTGACAACACGGATGCTCTTTTCATTTCTTCTGTGACACTGACGTTCATGACAATATTATCAATGCTTTGCTTAGAAAGATAATAAACTCAGCTTTCAAATGAGGGTTTCTTAACTTTTCCAAGTTAAGTAGCCTTTAAGATGGAAGTATTCCACCTTTATCATGATAACCCGTAACTCCAAATTCATGCCGACAGCTGACAACACGGATGCTCTTTTCATTTCTTCTGTGACACTGACGTTCATGGCAATATTATCAATGCTTTGCTTAGAAAGATAATAAACTCAGCTTTCAAATGAAGGTTTCTTAACTTTTCCAAGTTAAGTAGCCTTTAAAATGGAAGTATTCCACGTTTATCATGATAACCCCGTAACTCCAAATTCACGCCGACAGCTGACAACACGGATGCTCTTTTCATTTCTTCTGTGACACTGACGTTCATGGCAATATTATCAATGCTTTGCTTAGAAAGATAATAAACTGAGCTTTCATATGAGGGTTTCTTAACTTTTCCAAGTTAAGTAGCCTTTAAGATGGAAGTATTCCACATTTATCATGATAACCCCTTTAACTCCAAATTCACGCCAACAGCTGACAACACGGATGCTCTTTTCATTTCTTTTGCGACAGAGATGTTCAGGACAATAATATTATCATATGCTTTGCTTAGAAAGATAATAAACTCAGCTTTCAAATGAGGGTTTCTTCACTTTTCCAAGTTAAGTAGCCTTTAAGATGGAAGTATTCCACGTTTATCATGATAACCCCGTAACTCCAAATTCACGCCGACAGCTGACAACACGGATGCTCTTTTCATTTATTCTGTGACACTGACGTTCATGACAATATTATCAATGCTTTGCTTAGAAAGACAATAAACTCAGCTTTCAAATGAGGGTTTCTTAACTTTTCCAAGTTAAGTAACCTTTAAAATGGAAGTATTCCACGTTTATCATGATAACCCCGTAACTCCAAATTCACGCCGACAGCTGACAACACGGATGCTCTTTTCATTTCTTCTGTGACACTGACGTTCATGGCAATATTATCAATGCTTTGCTTAGAAAGATAATAAACTGAGCTTTCAAATGAAGGTTTCTTAACTTTTCCAAGTTAAGTAGCCTTTAAGATGGAAGTATTCCACATTTATCATGATAACCCCTTTAACTCCAAATTCACGCCAACAGCTGACAACACGGATGCTCTTTTCATTTCTTTTGCGACAGAGATGTTCAGGACAATAATATTATCATATGCTTTGCTTAGAAAGATAATAAACTCAGCTTTCAAATGAGGGTTTCTTCACTTTTCCAAGTTAAGTAGCCTTTAAGATGGAAGTATTCCACCTTTATCATGATAACCCGTAACTCCAAATTCATGCCGACAGCTGACAACACGGATGCTCTTTTCATTTCTTCTGTGACACTGACGTTCATGGCAATATTATCAATGCTTTGCTTAGAAAGATAATAAACTCAGCTTTCAAATGAAGGTTTCTTAACTTTTCCAAGTTAAGTAGCCTTTAAAATGGAAGTATTCCACATTTATCATGATAACCCCTTTAACTCCAAATTCACGCCAACAGCTGACAACACGGATGCTCTTTTCATTTCTTTTGCGACAGAGATGTTCAGGACAATAATATTATCATATGCTTTGCTTAGAAAGATAATAAACTCAGCTTTCAAATGAAGGTTTCTTAACTTTTCCAAGTTAAGTAGCCTTTAAAATGGAAGTATTCCACGTTTATCATGATAATCCCGTAACTCCAAATTCACGCCGACAGCTGACAACACGAATGCTCTTTTCATTTCTTCTGTGACACTGACGTTCATGGCAATATTATCAATGCTTTGCTTAGAAAGATAATAAACTGAGCTTTCAAATGAGGGTTTCTTAACTTTTCCAAGTTAAGTAGCCTTTAAGATGGAAGTATTCCACGTTTATCATGATAACCCCGTAACTCCAAATTCATGCCGACAGCTGAAAACACGGATGCTCTTTCCATTTCTTCTGTGACACATGTTCATGACAACATTATCAATGCTTTGCTTAGAAAGATAATAAACTGAGCTTTCAAGTGAAGGTGTCTTAACTTTTCCAAGTTAAGTAGCCTTTAAGATGGAAGTATTCCACATTTATCATGATAACCCCGTAACTCCAAATTCACGCCGACAGCTGACAACACGGATGCTCTTTTCATTTCTTTTGCGACAGAGATGTTCAGGACAATAATATTATCATATTCTTTGCTTAGAAAGATAATAAACTGAGCTTTGAAATGAGAGTTTCTTAACTTTTCCAAGATAAGTAGTCTTGAAGATAGAAGTATCTAAAATCATTTCACATTTACTACGATAACCCTGTAACTCCAAATTCTTTCAATAAAAGGTACTTTCATTTGTTTAGTTTTACCGGAGGAAATTTTCATAATTTCTATTTCTAGATTTCTATTATTATCCCATCATTTCTGATGGGAATTCGCTAATTTGTCTTTTTAGCTATGTATATACATATAACTTATAGACATTGAATTATTGACAGAATAAAGTAATGTAATAAAGAAAAAGTGATGAAACTTAGAGAAGGAAACTCAAAATATTGGATTTTTTTTATTTAACTAATTAATGAATGACGATGATGTATGACGCTTTAGAAAAGATAAGATTTTTCTTACTTTTGCTAAAACAACGTAAATTTTCCCTCCGGCGGTAGAAATCAGCAACGCAAGAGGAAACGACGAAAAAAGAAAAAGATGCGAACGATGAACGCCTAATTAAAGTAAATGCTCACTTAGTAATTGCTCTTTCTGACAAAATATTCATATGAAATTGACAGATACTTTTTTTCATTTCTGCTCATAAAAGGATAAAAATTAGCCTTCTTTGAACATCCCGTAACGGCAACATTTAGGTAAAAGTGCTTAAGCAAAATCTCTACGAGAATCGTGAGTTTCTTTGCTTCTGAACGGTACATTGAAGTGCGAAGAGCTGCTGCCTGCCACTTCATCACGTTCATTCTTTCGATCCAGGTATATGCGTTCTTCGTGTTTTGGAAGTAATGCAATTAAACTGAAGAAAGAACTTTTTTTCTCTTTCTTTTCTTGGGTGATAAAATTTATCATTTTTTTTTACTTATTTTATTTTCTGTAACAGCTCGGCTCCTCTGATTATCACTTGATTCTTATTACTACAGGAAATCTGAAAATTAGCTCATTAAATTATTTTTTTGAGCAAACGCATTAGCAGTCTCCACAGCACGAATCAGCGCTCAGTTTCATACCAGTCAAAAATTACCTAAAATATGCTCTCTTCAATATACCATACATACTTCCACAAAAGAAGAAAAGTTCTGTCTTAATTCTGTTAACATTCAAGTCAGTGGTGAAGACGCCCGGAGTTCAAAAAGCGCGGACGGTGTAAAAAGACACGAACTCGCGGACGGTGTAAAAGGACACGAACTCGCGGACGGTAAAAAAAGACACGAACTCGTAGACGGTATAAAAGGACACGACCTCGCGGACGATATAAAAGGACATGAACTCGCGGACAGTGTAAAAGGACACGAACTCGAGGACGGTATAAAAAGACACGAACACGCTGACTGTCTGCGAGTTTTTATGGCATCTATTATGACATCTATATTTATGGCATCTATTATGAACGTTATTGCACTTTGGTTCCAACATCTTAAATGTTGAAATCACTATATACATGTTGATAAAATATCCCATTCGATCGATGTTGACTTGCACTTGTTGCACCTGTAGTTAAATTTGAAGTTTAAAAATATTTCATCATTAAAATCCAATAAAAAGTTTAAAATCACGGCATTCATGAGATCACCACCATTTCACCATCAAACTCCCACTAAACTCTTATTAAAGCTTTTCAACTCTTATAGAGCCATCATCAAAACCTTCGTCAGATACACGATGTTGCAGACCGACAATGTGCGCTAGATGATTCCCCTACGGGGTCTCTCTACGTGTGCGAAAGGGCTATGGGATCACGTGCCTCTCCTTGCATTTCTGAGTTTCGCGCTTTTTTGATACATTGCTGCCATCTATATTTTCTTCGCTGTTTAACTCTCATATGTTTCCTTCATTCCTTTTTCTCCCACCTTTCTTTTTTCCATTGCTGTTCTTTATATTCTCTTTCCCTTTTAATTAATGCTTTTCAAGGTTCTGCTATGATAATTGGTTCATTATTATTACAGGCTCTGTGTTTATTTGTTTCTATGGTGAGAGCCTTAGAGTACCTCACCTCCCATTCATTTCTATATCCACTCTTGATTTGAATATCTTCAAATTTTGGTTTCGCATTTTCTTCAATACAGTACTGCACCATTGCAGTAACATTCTCTCCTTTTCCTCCAGTTTTTAATATGTTGATTTCTTTTTTTTATAAGTCTATTTTTGGTTGATTCATAATAATAAATACTTTTTTTACTTGGTTACTTTCATGTTCCAAAGGTATTCTATATATTCCGTCTTTTTGTAAATCAGGGATTTTTTTGCCTTGTATTATTCATCATTGTAGACATTGTTGTTACAGATTGTCCAATGTTTTTCTTATATTTTGCTGCTTCATGATTAATTCTTTCTGTTACTCCATCAATATATGGAAACGATCTTATGTATTGCCCTTGGTCCCGTTCATGTTTCTCTTCTCTTTGCCTGGTGGTCTTACTCATATTGTTTATTGTAGCTTCACATTTTTGTATTAAGTCCTTTATCACATGTTCACATGTTCAGAATATCAATATTTCTTTGCGACTGTTGTTATCCACATTACTTCTTCTTTCTGAAATTCAGTATTGCTTGTATGTGTATATGCTCTCTTTATCAGATTGTAAAGAGCATTTCTTTTTTTGTGCTATCGGATGGTTAGAGTTATTTGGAATCAATATTGGTTCGTAGGATGGTTTTCGATTAACTTTAAATTGAAATTCATGATCGGTTCTCGTTATACAAACATCTAGAAAAGCTATACTTTTGTTTCGCTCCATTTCTAAAGTTAGGATTATGGTTGGGAATATTTCTGTAAACCTTTTTGCTAAGTTTTTTAAGTTCTCCTCTTGCATATTTGAAACCAAAAAGATGTCATCCACATAACGTTTATATACTTATGGTTTAATGTATTATATATAATGGTTAATGTATTTATTATCTTGCTTTCAAGTTCTTGTAAAATTATCTCAGCAAATAAACTTGAAAGAGGTGATCTCATTGGGCCACATTTTTCTTGGATATATATGTTATCGTTATAATAAAAATAATTATTTTTTGAAATATATGATAAGATAGTTTCTATTTCTCCAATCTGTGCATTTGTTAATTCTTTTTGTTCTTGCAAGATTTGTATAATAATTTTATGGCATCTGATATTGGTGTATTTGGGTATAGACTTTTCACATCCATACTGGCCATAATAATATTTGGTTTATTTGTTAAATCAGGATATTTAATATATTGTATAAATTCGATGGTATTCTTTACATTATATTTATTTTTTAGGCATCTCTTTGATAAAAATTGATACAGATTCTTTTCAAGATTTATTAATGGAGCTTTTCCTTTTGTCACTATTAATCTCACTGGCATATCTTCTTTGCGAGTCTTAATCTTCGGTAATAACTGTGGTACATTTGCTCCTATAGGAAGGAAACACTTTCTTATTTCATCTGGTAAAGCACTATAGTTCCGCACCTTTGACAGATAGTTTATTTGTCTGTCAGTTGGATCATATTTAACCATATGGGCTTGTAATTCTTCTATTGCATTTTCCATTTTTTGATAATTTTCACATTGATGTAATATAATAATTTCATCACTTTTATCTGCAGAGCAAATTTTTAATTCTTGATTATTTCTAAATTCAAGTAGTTGATCTCATATTTTAATTTCTTCAGTTGATATCAATTTTTTTGGGTCTAGTTATATTCATTCAAGATTATGTGATATAATTTAAATCTTAATTCTGGTCTGTCCACTATTGGTACATGGTTGAATAAGTTTTCTACTTTCGGTATGTACTGAACTGTATCTGGTATTTCTTTTCGATAAGCGTATTTCCCACCTCGCTGCTAAGCATTCTTCTGTGCTCCTGTTAACCCAATTCCTGATAAATTCCTATAAGTTTGTATATCATAATAATTATTTATTTACTTATTATCTTTTCTTTTTTTTGTTGTTGTTGCAACTGCTAAGTTATTTAGCTTCTTCGTGGTACTTCTTTTTTGTTTTTTCTATCTCATACTCAGATATGTTGTAAATATTTTGCATGTTCATTTCAATTTGGTGTTTAATTTCTACATCATGTTCTTCTCGTAGCACTGTATGTATATTTTGCCATAATCTATATACTTCATTATTTAATGCGAAAATAAAATTTTTCTTTTGTCTTATTTGCTGATTTATTCTTTCCTGTTCACATGTTCTTAATATTTTTTCATCTTTGTTATTAATTAAGATTGTCGTGATTTTTAAGTAATTTGGTGTTATATGTAATTATCTACAATTCATTAAAATTGCCATTGTACTTCGTTCTTAGCTAATTTTATTATTTTCTCTTTGAATGCTTTGAGAAGCCAGAGTTCCTGTCTATTCATTGTTCTTAAAAATGTTAGTTCAACAAGTAGTCAGGCTCGGCCTGTACTCCACTTCTCGAAAGACACGACGCCAGCAGGAACAAGTGAGAATGATAGTTCAGCAAGTAGTCAGGCTCGGCCTGTACTCCACTTCTCGGAAGACACGACGCCAGCAGGAACAAGTGAGAATGATAGTTCAGCAAGTAGTCAGGCTCGGCCTGTACTCCACTTCTCGAAAGACACGACGCCAGCAGGAACAAGTGAGAATGATAGTTCAGCAAGTAGTCAGGCTCGGCCTGTACTCCACTTCTCGAAAGACACGACGCCAGCAGGAACAAGTGAGAATGATAGTTCAGCAAGTAGTCAGGCTCGGCCTGTACTCCACTTCTCGAAAGACACGACGCCAGCAGGAACAAGTGAGAATGATAGTTCAGCAAGTAGTCAGGCTCGGCCTGTACTCCACTTCTCGAAAGACACGACGCCAGCAGGAACAAGTGAGAATGATAGTTCAGCAAGTAGTCAGGCTCGGCCTGTACTCCACTTCTCGAAAGACACGACGCCAGCAGGAACAAGTGAGAATGATAGTTCAGCAAGTAGTCAGGCTCGGCCTGTACTCCACTTCTCGAAAGACACGACGCCAGCAGGAACAAGTGAGAATGATAGTTCAGCAAGTAGTCAGGCTCGGCCTGTACTCCACTTCTCGAAAGACACGACGCCAGCAGGAACAGGTGAGAATGATAGTTCAGCAAGTAGTCAGGCTCGGCCTGTACTCCACTTCTCGGAAGACACGACGCCAGCAGGAACAAGTGAGAATGATAGTTCAGCAAGTAGTCAGGCTCGGCCTGTACTCCACTTCTCGAAAGACACGACGCCAGCACGAACAAGTGAGAATGATAGTTCAGCAAGTAGTCAGCCTCGGCCTGTACTCCACTTCTCGGAAGACACGACGCCAGCAGGAACAAGTGAGAATGATAGTTCAGCAAGTAGTCAGGCTCGGCCTGTACTCCACTTCTCGGAAGACACGACGCCAGCAGGAACAAGTGAGAATGATAGTTCAGCAAGTAGTCAGGCTCGGCCTGTACTCCACTTCTCGAAAGACACGACGCCAGCACGAACAAGTGAGAATGATAGTTCAGCAAGTAGTCAGCCTCGGCCTGTACTCCACTTCTCGGAAGACACGACGCCAGCACGAACAAGTGAGAATGATAGTTCAGCAAGTAGTCAGCCTCGGCCTGTACTCCACTTCTCGGAAGACACGACGCCAGCACGAACAAGTGAGAATGATAGTTCAGCAAGTGGAGTACAGGCCTCGGCATGTACTCCACTTCTCGAAAGGCACGACGCCGGCAGGAACAAGTGAGAATGATAGTTCAAATTTACTGCATCAACCTCAGCACCTTGTCATGCTCGGTTATGTACTCCTTAGACAAAACGACGCCAGAAGAAACAAATGAGAATGATAGTTCAAATTTTACTGCATCACGCTTAGCACATTGTCACGCTTGGTATGTACCCCATTCCTCAGGCAGCACAATGCCAGCGAGGACAGCTGATCACCGGCTTCAGAGTCTCAACGGCTTTTTGTTTTCACCATGAAGGAAAAAAGCGATAAGATTCTGGTTACACGCTCTTTTCTCTCACTTCGAACAATCGCCAAGAAGCGTGCATTCAATGTTATGCAAATACAATGTCAAGACGATAAAGAAATGGACTGAAGAAGAAGTGCTCAAGAAGAAGTTTAGGCCTTTAGGTGTCCTTCAACGTCTCGTGAATGCATGTCTTTTTTTATTGGTTGAAGGTTTATCGACCGTCATGAGCAACTCAATGGGCGATAAGCAGCCGCACGTCCCCAATTTGGAGTCACTGATTCCAGGGAAGGGAGAGAGCCAGTGCCGCAAGACAAACACAACATCCATGCATCACCGGGATTTGAACCCTCACCGTTCTCGGACGAATGGTCATAAGCCAGCGCTTAGACCACTGCGCCACCGGGGCCGCTGCATGTGTCTGATAATAACTATCTGTTTTCTCATTCCCTAACGTGACAATGGGCACACGGCGATTGATAATGCTAGATGCTTGCGGACAGTTTTCCACGCATACTGTCAAGTTCATGACAATACCTGTCCGCCATGATGGTTTGACCCGATTGTAAGAAGGAGGAGTGCATCACACCAGCTGCGAGCAAACAAACCCTGACCGTCGTCATCCTGGGATGTAGTAGCGGTTTTAAGGTGGGTTTTGGGGCTCCTCCGTAGCCGAGTCATTGCGCTGAACGTCATCGATTGTCACACAGCATCCATTTCCCATCACATGTGACGAAGCCCCTCGAAATGCCATTCGCTTGTTTGCAGATAAGCAGAAAAGAGCAAACATGGAATTGTCGTATTTTGTGCTGTTCTCTCAATTCATATAGGTCCGTCTTCTTCACTTTGACTATGGCTGTTAAATGTCGGAAAATAATTGCATAATGTACTTCGAGTTTCTCACTAATTTATTTACCGTTCGACGTGGATCGGACTCATCCAGGGCTTCCAAAGTCTGCATCATCAACAGCTCATTTTGGTCTACCGCGTGGTTTATTTTCGAGGTTCGTATCGCCGAACTAGAATTCATCAAACCAACGTTGTGTCTTGCATAGCATATTTAGAGTAGTTTTTCACTAAGTTCTTGTGCCGTTTGAAGTGGATCGGACTCAGCCAAGGCCTGCAAAGTCAACGTCATCAACAATTCCTTCTGATCTACCGCGTGGTTCATGTACGATACTGATAGCGCCGAACTAGAATTTAGAAGATCAACGTTGTGTCTTGCATAGTGTACTTCGAGTTCTTCACCAAGTTCTCGAACCGTTTCACGCGGGTCGGGCCCAACCGAGGCCTCCAGAGTCGGCATCATCAACAAATCCTTCTGGTCTACTGCGTGGTTCATTTTCGAGACTCATATCGCCGAACTAGGATTTAACAAACCAACGTTGTGTCTTGTGTTCACTAAGGGTGTCTTCCCCAAATGCTGTATTGATGTTGGGAGCTGCCTCCGATGCATAGCGTACAAGTTTAAACTCATATTAAAAACAATGACACAGATTTGAATCTGATGCACCGTCCACTGCTATGTCACTATCCACTTAGAACGCTGCCACTGACGAAATGACCATTGGTGGGTAGGTAGCAGCCTTGACGCTTTAAATTTACATATCACGAGTCACATCGCGAGATGTGTTCATTCTTAAATTACCTGCGAACTGCACGAGTACGCGAAATGCGACATTTCATCCGCAGCAACCTAATGGTATGAAAGTTTCATTATGTTAAAAAAAATACATATAGACGCTGCGGATAACTCAAAGAAACAATGAAAGATACATGCTTTGTATAACCAGGAAAGATAGAAGCTCATGGATTAGGTGCATGACAAGAGTTGATGGCATCATGATCAAAGTAAAGACCCTCAAGTAGTAATGGGCTGGACACACTGTGCAGCTAGAACAACTGACCACCGCTGAACAAATGAAATATTGCATTGGATACCCAGATGAAAGAAAAAAGACGACAATGCGCGGGATAGCGATGGATGAAATTCGTAAGCATGCACCAGTGGTATGATAAAGAATGGCTCAAGATGAAATGTTGACATGACTTGAGGAGACGCCTTCATCCAGCAGCAGATTGATAATGGTTGATGATGATGGTGATGACGATGATGATTTAATAATTATAGAGATATACCATTGCACCAATATTGCAGTTCTAAGCATATGTACTGGTTTCTTGTTCTTACATAGAAGTTAAGCCAGATGTTTGATGGAGCCAGTTCGCAAGATCCAAACTTCAGATGTGCACTCAGTAGACAAAACATTAAGGATAGGAGGAATGGATAGTTGACACATGGTCACCCTCTCGCAGAGTTGGACAGACCCAAACCTAACGCAGACGATAAATAGGCGGAAAGCAGGGCTTCCAAACAGTGCATCGCAACCGACGAACATGGGTAGGCGTGGTGATCTGAGGGACCTAGTTTGGGGACGCATTGTCGGCCCAAGACAGATGAGTCATTCTATCTTCCAAGTGGTAAGAACCCTAGAGGTCCCTATGGAAATCGTATCAAGGATATACCGTGAGTATATCATCGACGGACGTACCAGCGCAAGGAGAGCAAGCGGCCGTCAATCACAAGCCATTGATGATCGAGGTTGGCGAAGACTATCCAGACTCGTACAGACTTAGCAACGGCGGCGTAAAGAATATCCAGGTTAAACGTCACTGGTCCAGACAGCGTCAGCGAGAGAACGGTAGGGCAGACGCTGCATACCTTCGGCTACGGGAGCCGACGCCCTACTAGTGTGCTGCTGTTGACTGATCGTCATCGGATATTTTGCCTAGACTGGTGCCGGGAACATCAAAGTTGAACCTCTGCAGAGTGATACCGCGTACTGTAGTAAGATGAATCCCATTTTAAGCTGCACCGAGCTGACGGGAGGATGCGGGTGTGGCGTCGACAGCATGAGGCTATGGCCTCGTTGTGCCAGGTTGGCTCTGTTCAAGGCTGTGGTAGTTCTGTGATGGTTAGGGAGCACTCTCATGGAACACATTAGGTCATTTAATGTCTGGAGAGGTCCTTAACCGCTGCAAGCTACCAGCATGTGCTGGCTGATCACCTACACGCTTTCATGGCCTTCGCACATCCTACGGCCGATGGTCTGTTTCACAGGACAATGCTACACCCCACCGAGCCGCAACCATCTAGGCATAGCTCGAAGAACACTCATCTGTGTCTGGAACCGTCCAGTAGCCCTAAGGTCATCCTATTTAAACCCTGTGGAAGCTCTCTGGAATGCCGTGCAACGAAACATCAGATCCATGTATTCCGGCTCAACGTCTAGTGCGGAGTTGTGGACAATATTGTAATAGGCATAGCTGGCGTTCCCTGCGGAAACCAACCGGCATCCCATGGAGTCGATGCTTCGGCGTGTACACGCTGTTATTTGAGTTCAAGGAGGACCAACATGCAATATATTAGGTAGGCATCTCTAATGTTTTGTCAATTGAGCGTATGCCGTTTCCTCGAAAAGTTGACTGAAAATGCGAAAAAAAGAAGAAAAACAGGAAAAAACGTTTGAAAGAAGGAATAAAACAGAAGAGAATAAAAGCTTAGTTGGCTATTATTATTAGAAGCCTGAACCCGATGCTCGTTATGCAACATTACATTCACTGCCAACCTCTAATGAAAAGTGTTTTTCCGTTTACGTAGCAGATAACGGAAGCCTTGATAAAATTGCACACAATCTCCAGATTGGTGTGTAGAAATGGTAGAAAACTACATAAGGGAAGGAATAAAAACAAAAAAAGAACAAGGAGGAAGTGAAAGAAAAAGAAAATGGCTAAAAATGGAAAACAAATGTATTGGGTTGCCAAATAAGTTCATTTCATTTCATTTATTTCGTTATGAGGTTACATTTGAACATGTTACATTTCCAAATTAATTTTATAACATACTAGCTTTTCTAACCGGCTTTGCTCGGGATTTAGGCTTATTGATTTCATATTTCCTTATATATCACTGAAAAAATCGTGAAAAAAAAATTGATGCTTGCAAGAAAGAAAAAAGCTGATTTCACAAATTCAGTCATTACCAATTATTATTCAAAGTGTGATTATTTCAGCACTTCGCCGAACACAAAATCTTTGGTTTCTCCTTCATCGGCGACAACTAATTTTGTTTGGATCCTTTGGTCTTGATATTCCAACATACAGCTGTAAAATCAAACAGACCAAAAGCGTTACGAATTATTTAACACTCGTCCAGGAGACACAGATTGGAACACTGACTGAACAAAATTCGTTAACAATTTGTTATTGACGATCAAATGCATCACGTGCTTTCAATTTCAGACGTCTTTAAGGGGCAAATCTCTGGGATAAAAAGTTAAAAACGTATCTTTGCGAATATTTTATTAAACTGGCTGAAATTTTAATGAACACCATAAAGCGTTAATATTAACACGATCTCCAAATTTCGCCTGAATCGGTAAATAACTTCTTAAATTAGCCGTCAAAATTTTATTATCCGTTTATGCGTATACAGTAGCGAACAAGAGTATTTGGCGAAACAGTTTTTTTGACCATAATATTTTTTCTGCTGGACCAAATCGGGTCATTGTGGGATATGACATGTGTTATTCAGTTGTAAACATGACCCATATGCAGATGGATCGGAAACCTTAACACAGATCAGGTACCGAGCTTAATCACAAAGATCATACAAATTGACCAACAAAGTAGGTGTGTATCACATTCATTTAATGCAACGATAACAGAAAACAAGTACGAGAAAACAACAAAACAATAACTAATACTTAGTGGGATAACCCCGAGACTTAATAACAGCTGCACAACGGGCCGGCATGGAGTCCACTAGCTTCTCAACGGTGACCTGCGGAATTCGCGCCCATTCTGCAGACAGCTGGTCGAACTTCTGGGCCCTATTCCGGCAGGTTTTCTTCGCACAGGGTCTCTCCAGCTCCTCCCACATGTGCTCGATGGGGTTGAGGTCCGGAGATTGGCTTGGCCAGTCTAGAAGTGTGACCTGTCGCTGCTGGAAGGCTGCCTTCGCTACTCTGGAGGTGTGCTTCGGGTCATTGTCTTGCTGCATGATCCATCCGGGTGGCATGTTCTGGTTTTCGCATGGGAAGACATCGTTGATGAGCATGTTCGTGTAGCTCTGGCCGGTCATTATTCCGTCAATCTTGATGATGGGGCCCATTCCATTGTGAGAGAAGGCGCCGTAAACCATGAGCGATCCTCCTCCGTGCTTGACAGTCGGCTGAATGAACTGGAGGTTGAATCTCTGGCCACACGGACGTCGTACGTATCGGATGCCATCACCTTCGAACAAGTTGAACTTGATCTTATCGGTGAAAAGCATCTTACTCCAGTCCGCCGCCGCGGTCCAGTATCGATGACGGCACGCGAACGCGACTCTGGCTCGTCGATTCTTGACTCCGATGAGTGGTTTCTTGGCGGGGCGTCTTCCATTCAATCCATCAGCAATGAGACGACGCGACGGGAGATGGTCATTCGGCTGAAGTTCAGGTCGTCGCTGCCGCGGAATTCGGTGGCGATGTCCACAGCAGTCAAGGTAGGATCAGCGCGAGATCGACGGAGGATGCGTCTATCCTCACGCAACGTAGTGGAACGAGGCCTACTACATCGCGGTCTGTTCTCGACGGTCCCAGTCTTCTTATAACATTGTAGGATAGCTGAAATAGACTGGTGTCGGATCTTCAGGGCCCTCGCAATGTCGGTGACGCGCATTCCGGATTCCATCATGTTCACGGCCGCCTGGCGAACTCCAACAGGGATCTCCGCCTTTTTACCCATTTCTGAAAACCTAAGGTTGACTTATTATCACACTACAAATCACAAAACCCACAAAAATCACAAGAAAGACATTAATACATGCAGCAAACAAATGGGTAATAATTGGCGACTTGAATATGGCCCATTTATAAAGACAAATTCGCTCTGAGCGAAATACAAACTACACGGCATTGTAACCCACGAATCAACATATATCATATCCCAAAATGACCCGACTTGGTCCAGCAGAAAAAAAAAATTATGGTCGAAAAAGTGTTTCGCCAAATACTTTTGCTCGCTACTGTATATTCCTCTTTACCGATGAATTAAATATTCCATGCCTATTTTAAAAAGTTTTGACCGGAATCCTGTGAAATTTTGAGGGACTCCTCTTATTACCAATTCATGGTGTTGACAAAAATTTCAGCCCGTTTCGTTAAGATTTCGCAAATTTCGTTTCTGCGTTTTTTTATGCACAGTTCTCAAAGAACAGAAACACCTGTGGATGAATGAAGTCACGTGCTTTCATATTTGGAACAGATAACGATGACGTAGCAAACGACGCGGACTTTATTGATTAGCTTATTAATTAATTCATAACTCGTGAACGGAACAACTTAGAGATCTTAAAATAGTTGCGTTGACCTAGAAATTCCAGTATTAATAAGCTATGGAAATTTCACGATGCCACAGTTCGGCATTCGAGAGTTTTTGCTGCTTCAGACAAACAGACATTTTGTGTTTTATATATAAGATAACATTAAGGAAAAAAAAAACCTGATATGATATGAATTCGTTCGGTTTTCCCCAATGTTATTTGGAGGAATACGAACAATATTTTGATCATAGTGTTATATGTTTTTTGTAGCTCTATTCTTCCTGTACAACGTTTGTTCATCGGTTTCAATATTACATTTGGTTTAACTCTTTTTAGCCATATGAAGATGGAGAGCCAAGTAGATAGAAATGAGCATTTTCGACACCTGCTTCTCTTTGCATTCGATCAAGGTTCCAAAGCTGCTCGAGACATTTGTGCTGTGTATGGAGAAGGCGCTATTACTGACAGAACTGCACAGAAATGGTATTCAAGCTTCAAGAAGGAGAAATTCGACCTCACAGACTCTCCGCGTTGCGGCAGACCTGTTCGGTTCAATGAGGATGGATTGAATGAGCTCATCCACGAGGATCCGCGTCAATCCACCAGTGAATCGGCCCAGGAGATATGATGATCTCATGATACCGACACCAATCACCTTCATTCGATGGGTAAGGTCCAAAACACTCGGTGCATGGGTGCCACATTCTCTGAACGCAACAGACAAACTCCAATGCTCCACGATATCCACCAGTTTGCTCGCTCGACACCAGGCTACTCATGGACACAAACAGACATCTCTTTACTGCATCGTCACCGGCGATGAAAAATGGTGCCTCTATGTCAATATGAAGAAAAGAAAAGAATGGCTGAGTCCTCACAAGCAAGCAACACCTCGAGTCAAGGTCGAGCTACATCCAAGCAAGACCAGGATCTGCATTTGGTGGGATTGTGGAGGTGTAATCCACTACGAATTGCTTGAAAAGAACACCACGATCAATGCACAACTTTACGTTCAGCAAATGCACCTGGTCAGTGAGGCAATTCAGCTGAAACGACCCAACCGGCGGCACGGTGTGTTTCTTCAACAAGACAACCCTCGCCCCCACGTCGCTAATCTGACCAAAACTGCTGTTCAAGATCTCGGTTGGGAAGTTCTACCACACCCACCGTATTCTACTGATCTATGGCTCTCAGATGATCATCTTTTCCGGTCGCTCTACAACAGTCTGAGAAGCATATCGTTTAACAACAACGTCGAGCTGAAACGGTGGCTCAATGACTTCTTCGAGTCAAAACCCGGGAATTTCCACCTTTGAGGCACTGACAACCTAGTGGAAAGTTGGTAAGAGATCGTGAACAATGGAGAATATATTATTGACTGATTTGTGAAAACTTTTTCATGAAAAATAAGGATTCCAATAATTGGGAGAAATCTGAACGAACTTATCTGACAATCCAATAATAAAGAACGACATAGCAAAAGAGGTAAAAAAAAAAAAAAGGAAAGAAGAAATAGCAAAGAAAATCAGATCATCAAAATAACCGATTCTAAATTAATTCAAAAATCAAAATACTGGGATGTTCATGCTGCAATTCGGAGTTCCGCTGCGTAACATTCCGTATTTTTTGTAACACAGAGTTTGGAATATTCAATTTTTGGCAGTACTAAGCTGGAGGCGACTATTTCATATTATCAGCCTTTCGTCCCTCCTCTTTATCCCTCCCCCTCCAACTTCAGTTGTGGGAAGCCACCGAACTCTCGTCTCACCTTAAAGGATTCATAAAAAATATCTAATGAACGGTAGTGTAGTTTAGTTAATAGATCTTTAAATTTTATAGATGCCAGAAAACTTTATACTATTAACTTTCAATTACGTGAGGAAAACGCATAACCGTTGCACAAAACATCGCGAGCTTTTTTAAAATGCCGAAAAGCACGCGAACATTCAATCAACTGGAATTAAGAACTAAAGAGAAGAAATAATAACAATAAAAAAAAAAACGAAAGAAAGAAAGAAACTCCGCATTTTCTGTTACGTAAATTGATTTTGTTTGCATAGTTAAATGAAATTAACTATAAAAATAAGAAAAGGAAAATCAACTAAGGAAAGTTCGAATGTAATCAAATGATTTGATATGTGTTACTGCATCATACTAGAGGTTAGAACATATCGAAAGACCGCTGTACACATGCACGCCGAAAAATGAGGGTTTCATAGCTTTGTTTCTTCTGTCTCTATTTAAATGGTTTGCCGTCCGCCTATGGAATGAAATAATACTTGAATATATATGTTTAGGATCATCTATGTTTCTTTGCATGCAACATAGATAATCCTGAACATATTTATTCAAGTATTTGTCTCATGTTTTAGTTCATGGTTTTTTCTGTAGATGACGTAATATACAACTCAATGGACAAAACATTAGAGATGCCTATAGTATCTTATAGCAATGAACAAAACATTAGAGATACCTATAGTATCTTATAGTAATGGACAAAACATTAGAGATACCTATAGAATCTAATAGCATGTTGGTCCTCCTGTACTGCGAATAACAGCCTGTACACGCCGAGGCATCGACTCCACCAGATACCAGAGTGTTTCTGGAGATAACGGCAACTATACCTGTTACAGCATTGTCCAAAACTCCACCCGAGATGTTGGTCCAGGATCCATGCATCCCAGAGTTTTCACAGGGTTTAAATCAGGAGACTTTGGAGTTCATTGGATTCGTCCAGCGAAGCCTGGGTGGTTGCGGCTCGGTGCGGCGACGCATTGTCCTGCTGAAACCTACTATGGGCCGCAGGATGCAGGCCATGAAAGCGTGTAAGCGATCAGCCCGCCCCAGCACGCAAAGGTAGCGCGCAGCGGTTACGGACTTCTCCAGACACATCTGGGGTTCTAATATGTCCTATAAGGTGCTCCCCAAACCATCACAGAGCCACCACCGCCTTAAACAGAGCCGGACCTGGCACGACGGGGCCATGATCTCAGGCTGTCGACGCCACATCCACACCCTCCCGTCTTCTCGGTGCAGTTGAAAATGGGGTTCATCTTACTTCACGACGCGGCGCCACTCTAAAGAGGCCCAGTTTTGATGTTCCTGGCACCAGTCGAGGCGTAATTTCCGATGACGAGCAGTCAACAGTGGCGCTCCCGTAGCCCAGGCGATGCAGCGTGTGCTATTTCGTTTTCTCGCTGACGCTCCTTGGGCTTCCGACGTTCAACACCTGGCTGTGATTTGCACCGCCATTGCCAAGCGGTCGTTTTATTATTATTATTTCTTTTTATTGGAGATTTAACGACCGCCGTGAGCAACTCAATGGGCTATAAGCAGTCGCCAATCCCTAATTTAGGGCCACTGACTCCAGGGAAGGTAGAGAGCCAGAGCCGTAAGACAAACACAACATCCATGCTCCACCGGGATTCGAACCCGGACCCACCTCGGACGAATGATCAGAAGCCATCGCTAAGACCACTGCGTCACCGGGGAGGCAGTGGTCGGGTTGTACGAGCTTGGGTAGTCTACGTCGAACCCGGTCATCAATGGCACGTGATCGGGCACCGCTTGCTGTCTGGGTGCTGGTCCATCCGTTGATGGTATACTAGCAGTACACCCTTGATACGGTTGCCCTCGGAAACCGCAGGGTTCTAACCACTTGGGCGATGGAATGATACTCTGTCTTGCGTTGACAATGCGTCCACGATCAAAGTCTCTCAGATCACCACGTTTACCCATGTTCATCAATTGTGATACGCTGTTGGGAAACCCTGCTCTCTTCTTATTTATCGCCTGCGTTCTTCTGGGGTCTGTTCCATTCTGCGCGGGGAGTGCCCTTGTCAACTGCCCACCACCCTTATCTCTAATGTTTTGTCTACTGAGTGTATTTGTGTTTGTCATGATATCGATGCCTTTGTAAGGAGAACTGGAAACAATTCTATTGGGTGTGACAAACGTTTAGTGTGATATTTATTTTATACATATTTTCCAGTTTTTCTGAGTTTGAAATTTGATGGAGCTATAACATAAGTATGCATTTATATTTATCATATGTTATCGTTTCTTTAAGGGA
This sequence comes from Macrothele yani, assembly GCA_039090855.1. Classification (NCBI taxonomy): domain Eukaryota; kingdom Metazoa; phylum Arthropoda; class Arachnida; order Araneae; family Macrothelidae; genus Macrothele; species Macrothele yani. Next base: position 136,769,772 of record CM077024.1, on the reverse strand, counting down.
TAGATTGAATAACCTCTTGTTGAATCTGGTAAACAAAATCGTATACATGACTGTTTTTCAGCAGTTCATGCTAAAGAGTTTCTAGATGGCGCAAAGTGAATAAGTTAGTTTGTTTTTAGTAAATGTTTTAGAAAAGTCCTTTTTGAATCGTATAGAGGTAAGTACGCCCTTGGCTTCATACAAACTTTTCAGCCTCCGTCGGCAAAGAATTTTTTAGATAGGTATCAAGTATCCAACTTGTTGTTTGTGTTCTTAGAAGCAAATTGGCATTTAAGTCGAAAAGTCGAAAAGTCGCAAACCAAAGTTTTTTTTTCAGTTTGTCAGCTTTTCTGTTTTACAGTTCTTTCTGCTACTTCCCAGTAATCAGTGCAGGTGCGCAACTAAAAATTTTTCTAGTGGTAATTATATTATCGACGAAAGCTCTATTATGAACAGTACGGCAATAAGTTTCATGCAATATTGATATCTCTAGGGCATTTGATTTTTTTGACATCTTTGAGGAAAAGGAATTATTGATATCTTTTTGGAAAAGGAATTTTTGATATCTTTGGGAAAAAATAATTTTTGATGTCTTTTGGGAAAAGGAATTATTGATATATTTGGGGGAAAGGAATCATTGATGTCTTTGAGGAAAAGTAATTATTTATATCTTTAGGGAAAAAGAATTATTGATATCATTGAGGAAAAGGAATTATTGATATCTTTGGTTGAAAGGAATTATAGATATCTTTGGATGAAAGGAATTATAGATATCTTTGGGTGAAAGGAATCATTCATGTCTTTGGGGAAAAAGGAATTATTTATATCTTTAGGGAAAAGGAATTATTGATATCATTGAGGAAAAGGAATTATTGATATCTTGGGGCGAAAGGAATTATGGATATCTTTGGGTGAAAGGAATTTCGATATCTTTGGAGAAAAGGAATTATTGGTATATTTGGAGGAAAGGAATCATTGATGTCTTTGGGGAAAAGGAATTATTTATATCTTCAGGGAAAAGGAATTATTGATATCAATGAGGAAAAGGAATTATTGATATCAATGAGGAAAAGGAATCATTGATATCAATGAGGAAAAGGAATGATTGATATCAATGAGGAAAAGGAATTATTGATATCTTTGGGTGAAAGGAATTATATATATATATCTTTGGGTGAAATGAATTATTGACATCTTTGGAGAAAAGGAATTATTGGTATATTTGGGGGAAAGGAATCATTGATATCTTTGGGGAACAGGAATTATTTATATCTTCAGGGAAAAGGAATTATTGATATCAATGAGGAAAATGAGTCATTGACATCAATGAGGAAAAGGAATGATTGATATCAATGAGGAAAAGGAATCATTGATATCAACGAGGAAAAGGAATCATTGATATCAATGAGGAAAAGGAATCATTGATATCAATGAGGAAAATGAATTATTGATATCTTTGGAGAAAAGGAATTATTAATATCCTTGGGGAAAGGAAATTATTGATATATTTGGGATAAAGGAATTACAGATGGTGAGTCGAAATTTTTGCAATATTTGGATTACTTTATGTGTTCATAAGCACCTTTACGAAGAAAGCTGAGTGGCATTTTAAAGTATAGGCCATCGTGTTGCACCGTCTTTAGCCGTCTGTCTGCCAGTTCTTCGATTCCGTGGCGGTACCAGTCCTTGTCTATACGCTGGGTGTGGCATCAATTCGATGCCCTCAAGTTCCTGGAGATTTGCCCTGGTCGTTCGCGCGGTATGAGGCCGAGCGCTTTCCTGCTGTAGGAGAGCGCGCCTTCTGTTCACGAGTGCCGGCTATTTCTCCAAAACGGCACACATCCGCTCCAGCTGTTTAAAGTAGAGGCTAACGTTGATCACCCGACCTTCTGGAACAAATTCGTAATGGAATTTATTCCAGACGGTCGGTTGACGAATTTGTTCCAACAGGTTCCACAAGGAGTGGCATTGAATGGAAGATGTTTTTGATATCGTCCTGGGGAATAGCCTGCCAGGCTGCTACTATGCGAGACAAGAGTTCATTTGTGGTGACTGGAGGAGGCGCGTGACGGGCCAGTCGCTTAGCTACTATGTCCTAGACATATTCGATCCGGGACATATCCTGCGAACGTGCAGACCAGGGAAGAAGCGGTATCTGCCATGCATGGAAGAGGTCTTGGATATTCCAAGCTACACGTGGTCGAGCATTGTCTTCTTAGAATATACAGCAGCGGCAAAAATTGTGGAAACCTTTTGGAAATAGTGTATTTTTGAGGTTTGATGGCTCATAACACCACTTTTCTTTGGAGTAATACCATAAAATTATATATCAATGGAAAGATAATTTCATCAGGAATGTAATGCAATAACTTTTATGAAGGATTTTGTCTTAGAACATCAGTTATAAAGAAGAAAAGTGAAACACATAGAAAAACTGAGATATACAAAAATTCTCACCATGTCAGTTAATACTTAGTTGGATAACCTTTAGCGTTAATTGCGGCCTTACAATGCCTTCCCACGGAATGAACCAAGTTTTTTAGTTCTGCAGCTGTTATAATGTGAAACCAAGATTAAATTATTGCTTCTATTAATTGGGTTTTATTGCTAGGTGGCTTCTGACTAACAATTTTCTTTAGTCGGCTCCATAGATTTTCGATGGGGTCAAAGTCTGGGATATTCCCAGGCCATTCCAGCAGTGGAATATGATTATCTTAAAACCACTTTTTGCACACAACAGCAACATGACATGGAGCTGAATTCTGTTGAAATATAAATGCTTCATTATCTTATAAAAGATCACATGCAGAAGGCTTCTGTTTGGGCTCAAGTATTTCATTAATGTATTTTTGGCCATTTGTATTCCCATTAATCACGCAAATTCTGCCGACACCTTTTGATGTCATACAAACCCAGATCATAACCCTAACTGGGTGTTTCACGGTACATGTAATACAATCAGGATGCAAATCTTCTCCGATTCTTCTCCTTAAGTATTTTATGCCGTCACTACCAAACAGGGAGATTTTGGTCTCATCACTCCAAATAACACTGTCCCATTGTTCCACCGTCCAGTTAACATGGGTTTTAGCCAAGTTTAATTTTTCAACTTTTGTTTGAGAGATAAAAATGGTTTTTTTTCGTGGAATTCTAGCTTTTAAACCAAATTCCCGCAGTCTGCGCCGCACAGTCCTTGCCCTCAACTTCACATTGCATTGCGCCATTTCATCTTGTGTACACCCAGATGATTTTCTTCTGTCACCTAGGCACAGTCTCTTAATTCTTCTAGCATAACTTGCTGTTGTGCACCTTTTCCTGCCTTTACCAGTCTGGTTTTGTAGTGACTGAGTCTCTTTATACCTGCTCAAAAATTTAGAAATGCCACCTTTGGTTAAGTTTCCACCAATTTTTCTTCTAATTTCTTCATAACTAAAGCCTTGTTCACTTAATAGTACTATTTAACTTCGCTTTATGGGTGACCAGTTAACTCTTTGCGCCATTTCTTTAATTTTTTACGTTTTACAAGCTCACTAAATAAAAGAACACACACAAACAAAAAAACCCCAACTTTTTTTTTTTTTTCGAGGTTTAACGACCACCGTGAGCAACTCAATGGGCTATAAGCAGTCGCCCGTCCCTAATTTAGGGTCACTGGTTCCAGGGAAGGGAGAGAGCCAGTGCCGTAAGACGAACACAACATCCATGCCTCACCGGGATTCGAACCCGGACCCCTTTCGGACGAATGATCAGAGGCCAACGCCTTAGACCACTGCGCCACCGGGGCGGCAACCCCAACTTGATAGCAATCACATAACACACTGACAAATGTTCTCCTCTCAGCTCCAATACATGACATCAATAGCTGAATCCTACTGTGACTTGATTGGCTCATTGCCAAAACAAGATGACACCTGATTGGCTCTCTAAACACTCATGCTCATTGGCTACATTCAAATGAAGGAAAGCTACTTCATATCAACCTAAGCAAGTTGTGCTTCCTTTTTCTGGTTATTTGGCTACAACTTTTCATAGAATACATATAATTGAACGAACTTTGTTGCATTACATTCTTGATGAAAGTATCTTTCCATTGATATATATCATTAGTATCTTTTCATTGATATATATCATTAGTATCTTTTCATTGATATATAATTTTATGGTATTATTCCACAATTTTTGCCACTACTGTAGAGTCAGCACAACCTTGAAGGAAGGGTATTACCTCTGCCTCTAAAATATCTATGATGTATCGCTGGTTGTTGAGGGTTCCCGCAATTCATGTTAGGCGAGATCGCGAATTAAACCCAATGGCGGCCTAAACCATGACGTTTGGTGTTGGGCCGTTATGGCGCTGCAAGGTGCCTTTCACCACGATGTATTCGAACGCATATACGACCATCATGGTGCATCAAGTTGAATTGTGACTCGTCAGAAAGCACGATCTGTTGCCAATCAGAGCGCCAATGTCCGTGTATTGCAGCCTGGGGCGTCTGAGGTTGAGGGTCAAAGGAATGCGGAGCAATTGGCTGATAGTGACCAGTCTTCTGTTAAGCAGACAATATGGAACTGTGCTGGAGGACAAAGTCTGACCTGTGACAGTGCTCCACTGCTGCGCTAACACCGTAAATGTCGCTGTGCGATCGGTCACTGCCATGCGGTAGAGGTGTCTGTCAGCCCGTGCAGTCGTGCAATTTTACGGTCCATTTCCTGGATATCCGTGCTTCCGAACCTCGTCTGTCCATTGACGCCACGTTCTTATAATTGCGCCGGCGTTTCGTCTCGTACGAGTAGCAATTTCGCGGTAGGAAAATCCAGCTTTTCTCATTCTAAAAGCCATTCCTCGCTCAAAGTCCATCACGTGTTCATAATGCGACATTCTTCGGTGACAGGGTATAGCGAGACACAAGAAACACCCTTTCGACTCAGTGTCGGCTCTTCACTGATTTTAACATCTCGGTTGAGCCAGCTCTTTATACCCAAAGGCACAGCCGTAACTAGGGTGGAGCAGACGGGGCGACTGCCCCGGGCGCCGCTCATGAGAGGGCGCAGAAATCACTGTTTAGAATGTGATTAAAATTGGAATTAAAACTTTTACACAAGTTTTTGGAACAATTACAATTAGAATTTCCTCCTCAAAATGTTCAGGAGTTGTTAGTTGCTCACATTCAGTAATGAAGGTATGGTTGTGTAGTCCGTACAATTGCAGAAGAACCACAACCCCTTCTACAACAATGGGGCCCCCAGTACTTCTTCAGTTGGATGGACTTACGTGCGTTGCAAGACAAGGATGTTCACATTTTTGAAGATACTCAGGAGGCTATTCAGTCTTTATGTGGCTGCATGTCACAACCGTAATCTACATTCGGTTCGCGTGATGCGGTACGGAAGGTCCGAACTCCGAAGCAGTTGCGAAAAGCTGTAAAATCAATCACATTTTGATTGTGCCTTTTTTCGCCTGAATTCGTTAGAACTTAGAAATGTATTTTTACGCCTGGTTTCGTTAGAAAGTCTTTGTAGTACTGTTATATTTTTGAAATTGCATCTGCCTTTTGCTGTTTTTAATTTAAAGCTATTTTTCTTGAAAATTCTTCTCTGTAGCTTGTGCTCGCTTATATTTTCAATGCTGTTCTTTGTTCTTTTGGTGTGTGTTGAGAGAGAGAGAGAGAGAGAGAGAGAGAGAGAGAGAGAGAGAGAGAGAGAGAGAGAGAGAGAGAGAGAGAGAGAGAGAGAGAGAGCTTGAAAAAGAGAGATAGCGATAAAGACAGAGAAAGAAAGAGAAGGGCATAGAGACAGAGAGTGAAAGAGAGAGAGAGAGAGAGAGAGAGAGAGAGATAGAGAGAGAGAGACATAGAGACAAAGAGAGAGTGAAAGAAAGAGATAGAGAGAGAGAGGCAGATTGGGGCGCAATATTTTGTGGTTTGCCCCAGGCGCAGAAATGCCTAGTTACGCCGCTGCCAAAGGCGGACAGTCCAGAGGACGCTGCTCGTAAACCGCATGCGCATTTTCACTGCCATTTTAATCATTTGCATGTCCCAACCTGTTGTACATATCCTGTAAGTTTCAAGCTAATATCAGCAGTCCTTCATGGTGTTGCAATTTTCACAAACAGTAGTGTGTTTTGCCAATACGTTTCTTTTCCCGTTTGTTCGAACTTTGCTATAATCGTCCCAGTAATTCCTATGATTTAAAGAAAACTAAATTTCAGCAAGTTACACCTTTTACAATTCCAATTACTATCCTTCAACTTTGCAAAAAAAAAAAAATCTACATCCCTAGATTTTTTTTTTTTTTGCGCTTATCACTCGCGATTTATCGACACCTTACTGCTATTTTGTAAAGCTGAAAAAACGGCATTTTCAAATGACATAATAATGTCATGTATTTTACCATAACTGGGAACATTTGCAGAATAAATGCTCGATTCGTCAACTTGAGCGTACATCGGTAAATCAATGTGGCACATAAAGGGAAAATTGGATATGTCTTACTCCCAGAAACACTGAGCACCAATTTCTTTGTGAAATGAAAGAAAGAAAGAACTCAATTCACGTTTATTAAACACTTTTTTTTTCTGCTTTATTTCTGCAGCGTGCAATTGAACAGAAGCAACGAAAGGGAATGATCTGTTTCGATATTCATTTCCAATACCTTGTGAGTCGAACAGGTGCAATTGCTTCTGATGGGCAAGGCAGGTGATGTTAAAGATCGATGGGAAAGCATCATAAATAATTCAGAGTTCGATTGATTCACTTAGAATCAATCATTCCTGTGCCCTGCGGTACTGTTTGCCTCTGGGTATGGATTTCGAATTTTATAGATATTTTTATGTCTCTTTATTCACAGAAACTCTTACAGCGAAACGGTGTTCGTAGGATAACTTTCTTCTTACATTTTTTACAGCTATTTACATTGAAATTCTTTTACTGAAATGGATTTTGTAACACAAACCCTTTCTGCAAATTTTAGCAGCTATTGCATAGAGGGGTTGGACAAAATAATGTGAACACCTAGGAAAAGAAAGTTTTACGTACCTTGTAGGGTGCTGGACCACCTTTGGCATTCAAAACCACCTGAATCTTGCTCGGAATGAACGCGTACAAATCCTAGATCATGCTTACTGGAAAGGTACACCATTCTTCATGCAAAAACTGCTCCAGGTCCTTGAGAGATGCAGGAGAAGGATACACAAACAACACTAGCTCGATGATGTTTAAGTCTGGTGATTGGGGAGGTCAAGAAAGGTGTGAAAGTTCGTTCTCATGTTCCTTAAACCCTGATTGGACATTCCGAGCTCTGTAACTTGGGGCATTATCACCTTGATAGACGGCACCTCCTGCAGGTAACAATGCCTGAGCCATTGAATGAACTTGGTCGGCCAAAATGGTTTCCTACGCCCGCCAGTCATCCGTCATTTCAATGTGATCATGGGACATGCTGAAAACCACGATATGACCGCCCAGAGCATTTCAGAACCACCACCATGCTCCACTGTTGGGAGCAGACAGTCTGGATTGGACGTTTCTGACGGCATTATCCACACGTAAACACGTCCTACGGTGAGTAATAGTGTGAATGTGGATTCATCCGACCACATGAAACGCTTCCATGTATCGGCAGTCCAGGTTATATGCTTCTGGGACCACTGCCGTCATCGTTGTGCAGTCACCCGGGTCACCAGAGGTTTTGCAATAGCAGCTCTGTCATGAATACCTTGTTTATGCAGTTCCATGCGCATTGCTTTCGTTGATACAGGGGTCTGGAGATGCAGATTGGGCTCCGCACTAATTTTCGCCGCCGTGGTTTTCTTATTACGGGTAACAATCCTCTTTAATGCTTTTCTGTGTCTATCAGTCAGGGCCGTTTTTCGGCGGCTTTTGTGTTTCGCAGACGAAGTTTTGCCACAAACACCGTATGCTGTCATGACGCTAGACGCAGTAGCTCTCGTTACCCCCACTACCATGGCGACTGCTATCCCGGAGGCACCAACTAGCTGGCCACTAACAATAAGTCCTTTTTCGAAGTCCGTTAGATCGTTCATTTCGTCGTCACCCTGCGAGAAATTTTGCAACAAGACACTTTAAATGTACTTAAACAGGACCTTTGAGGTTCTAAACAAAGCTATTATTACAACCAAAAAGTGGTGGATACCTTTGCGTATTGCGACGTACGCAGCTGCATTAAAAGTCACGTCTCTGAGCGTGGTGTTCACATTATTCTGTTCAACTTCTGTACATGCATATTACTAAACTTTTTTCTGAGATTCAGATTAGTTTCTAAAAGGAAGTTCAGCTGCCAGATTATAATTTAAAACTGATGGACCCAGGTTTTGCTTAACTGTTGATGTATCGAACGTCTACATTTACAGCGATCTCGACGCACGACACGAGCATCACTGACATCTACGCACTTCTCACCAAGATATTTTGTACTTCACCAGGGGCTTCGCCTCTAGGCTCGCTACGCTCGTTTCCAGAGCAGCGCTCGAGCCCTGCAGATCGATCTTCAAGTATATCACAACGCAATGAAAATGTTTTCTCAATTGTTCAATACTTTTTGCGCTGTATCGGTTCCAAGATGGCGGGTTGTTTACAGTTTTTGTTTCCCTCCTGGTGAACTCCCTGTTGGATTTTCGTGGAACGTTTTTCAATTTCCTTCTATTTTTATTGAAGGACTTTTCTCCGCCACCATTCCGAAGTTTCCGAGTTTTTTTACTATCGTTATTTTTTGGAAGGGATGACTTTTGTCGTTTGAACTTATAGCACTTACTAAATTTACCACTAAGGATACCAAAAGCTGTCCAAAAAGCATTTCCGTAAACCGTAAAACGTTATGCTAAACCTTTAAACAACTGAGATATCTTTACGAACAAAACGTATGCATAACGCAGCATTCTCTGCGTCACGATGGCAGCAGGTCACGGGACCAGAACGTTCCTCTATGGTTATTGTGAAGACAGATAAGCCTTTCGTTTCTTTCCTTTGCATCTTTAAAACCCTTTAACCGGCCGATGAACCTGAATCAAATGGTGCGCAACATTTTCAGCTCTCCTCACATACAAATTGTTTCTAAAGCTGTGATAAAACAATTTCTCTCTCTCCCTCTTACCTCAGCATTAATTACCATAAACCTATTACTGGTGATAAACGCTCCCTTCTATAGTGCTTTATTCTCTGGTCCATGGCACAAGGCATGATTCGGGTAGGTCTATTTCCTCTGACAAGGACATCATGCTACAGTGTAAAAACAAGTGATTCAAACATAATCTTTTTCTTTTCTTAGGTTCGTGGCCACTGTCATAGTCTATTTAGCAGATCATCAGCAAGAAAGGATTAATGTCAGTCACCCGCCTAGGTCACCAATCTGCATAACAAATATCTCTCTTCTCTCTCCCTCCCTCTATCTCTCTCTGTCTCTCTCTCTCTCAGGGCAAAGCAACGCCTTATGATGCGCAGGTTCAGTCATTCCAGACGCGTTCAGTCCACTTCTTAGACAGCGAATGTACATTCGCTCGAGCTGATTTTAGCCAGTTTTGCTAACCCCGAGTTAACTCGTTCCAGCCGGTTAAAGAGTCAAAAAATGCTTAAAAATCAGAAAATGACTTTTTCTTAAATTTTTTTTTGTAAAAAAGGGATGATAGTTGTAAGTTTATGCTGTAAAAATTGTAATGCGTTATGATTTATAGTTTGCCATATATCCGTTTTTAGAAATGGATCCCATCGCGAAATAGAGAATTTTGTGAAATTTAAAAATATAATTTCTCGTAAACTAAATCGAAATTCAAGCAAAAAAGATGGCACCGAATTTTCGGCTGTCATAAGCACGTCTTTTGAATAAGTTCTGACGCAAATTAAATTTATCAAAGCTATTCAAAGTCAATGGAACCGGTACGGAAAACAATAGTATCTGACCGAAGCAAGAAGTTTTCCAATCGGGTTTTTAATGCCTCAGATATTGCTGTAAACGGAATTGTTATCTTACGCCCTCTGGTTGCAGACTTGTGCGTTAAGAAAAACATGAATTTATATGAGAAACATTTCGCACCTGAAACGCTCTCCAACACCGAACGAAGTTTTCAAATCGGACTCTTAGAAACAGAGATATCGACAAAAATAAAACGTGACTTTACGTCTCCTGGTGGGAAAACCATGCATTATTTTAGGAAGAAAGTATTCTCAAAAGGTTTTTCTATATAAGCGGTATCGGTCCTAGAAAAAAAATTTAGTCGAGTTTTCAGGATCCCAGATTCTGCTACAAATACATCAGAAGCAGAAATGAACACTTATGCCCCCTGGTGGCTAAACCATTCTTTACCAAACATTAGAAATTATGTGAAAAATATTTTCCATCAGGTCTTGTATGCGATACAGGAAGAATGTTTCAAATCGGAGTTTTTGAAGCAGAAATAACGCAGAAAACGCAATTTACCTTTGTGCTCCCTAACGAAAAGTCTATGATTTACTGGAAATTTTTGAATATATAGGGAAAACATTTCGCATCGGAAACACTATCCAACAAAGAAGGAATTTTTCAAATCGGGCTCCTAGAAGTAGAGATGTTCACAAAAATCAGATATACATCTGCACCCCCTGGCGTATTTCAAAAAGAATATGTTCGTAAAAGGTTTGTCGACACATGAGTAGTATCGGTCAACAAATGACTTTTTTTGCAATCGAGATTTTAGAAGCTCATATTTTGCTGCAAATACATCAGAAGCGGAAATTAAGATTTACGCCACCTGATGGCCAAACCATTTAAACAAAAATTGCAAAGGATTTCCCATCAGGAGCTGTATCCTGTGCAGAAAGAATTTTTCAAATCGGAGATTTAGAAGCAGAGATATAGGGGGAAAAGCAATTTACTTTTACGCCCCCTAGCGGAAAGTCTCTGAATTACTTGAAAATTTTGAAATTATATGAAAAACATGTCACACTGGAAACGCTATCCAACAAAGAAGGTATTTTTGAAATCGGACTCTTAGAAGTAAACATATTGACAAAAATAAGATATACATCTATGCCCCCTGGCAGAGAAGCTGTGGAATATTTTAAGAAGAAAATATTTCGAAAAGGTTTATCGGTATGAGTGGCATCAGTCCACGAAAGAATTTTTTCATCGATATTTTAGAAGCTCAGATTTTATGGCAAATACATCAGAAGCAAAAATTAACACTTACGCCCCCTGGTGGCCAAATCATTCTTTACCAAAAATTTGGAATTATATGCAAAAGATTTTCCATCAGGAGATGTATCCGCTGAAGAAAAAAATTTTCAAATCGGAGTTTTCGAAGAAGAGTTATTGGGAAAAATGTAATTTACTTTTACGCCCCCTAGCGAAAAATCTATGCGTAATTTGAAAAAGTAACTATATCTAAAATACTCTTCGACATAAATGGAATCGAAAGATAAAATATTTTTTTCAATCGGATGTTTAGAAGCAAATATGTGGAATAAAACGTATTTTTGAATTCGACATCATTTGCATTTACGCCCTCTAGCGGCGAAATTGTACATCGTAAAAAAAAACCGAAATGAAGGATTATCATTGGCATATTTCAAGCTTCCCAATGCAAACATAATTTTTCAAATCGGACTAATAGTTGCAGAGATATCGTGGGTACAGACGGACGGACAAACCGGTAATACAGTATAAGCACCATCTTTTTTTACAAAAGACGTGCTAAAAAAGGGCTACGAGGTGCAAACATTCTGTCATTCTGTCAGGTGCAAACACATGCCTACAAAGTTCCGTGGTTCTGTTGCTGTTAGTGTGTCCGGAACGCGACCTGATAGCACTTTTTCTGTTACCTTAACTTTGAAATACAATAACTCTTGAAGTATAGCCAGAATCTATTTCAGCGTGTTATCCAAGCAATTCTCTACAAACGATGTAAATTTCATATCTTTGTGTACAATACGTTTTGCGCTGCGAGCTAGGAAAGTAAGAGTGTCGCGAAATTTCTAAAGCAACGGCAGCAGCGGCGGCAGTTACTTTTATTTAGAATAGAGAGATACTCATTATCTTTTTCTCATGTAGTCTTTTTTTCCTGCCACTTGGCTGAATAAATTCTCTTAGTAAGTAAGCATTTCACGACTCATTGTTTCAACGTGACCAAAGAATATTTGCCTTCACTTTATTAACAACATTTCACTTCACATGACACACACCTTACAAATACTGTTCTGGCATAGACATTTTAATGAATATACACTGATCTAGCTTTGATTTAAGAACTCCAACATAATAACGCGTTGGTCCACTTTTCTGCGCAATCATGGCTCGCAGACGCCTAGGAACAGGTTCTACAAGGTGTCGAACATCCTCTATGCATAACACTCATGACCGCTGCTACAGATCCGTCAGTACATGCTCATTCCGTGTAGGAGGATCAGCAGTTCTCACACCCCGTTCTAGCATATCCCACAAATGTTCAGTTGGGCTACAATCAGGGGATTTTGGGGCCCAAGACCATGTGGCGAATTCGTTGTCGTATTCATCCAACCACTCAGTAATTATACGAGCTCGATGACATGGTGCGTTGTCCTGTTGAAAGATGGCACTATGGTCTTGGTACATCTCCTGCAAATATGGATGGAGATGGTTGGCAAACAGGTCCCTGCAGCGTCCTTTATTCAGTGTTTGTGGGATGAGGACCAACATACCTATGGCTGGCCAGGAAAAAGCTCCTCAGACCAGAACAACACGTCCATCGGCCTGTTGGACCACAATTGTGCAACCAGGTCCCTACAGCGTCCTTTATTCAGTGTTTGTGGGATGAGGACCAACATACCTATGGCTTGCCAGGAAAAAGCTCCTCAGACCAGAACAACACGTCCATCGGCCTGTTGAACCACAATTGTGCAACCAGGTCCCTGCAGCGTCCTTTATTCAGTGTTTGTGGGATGAGGACCAATATACCTATGGCTTGCCAGGAAAAAGTTCCTCAGACCAGAACAACACATCCATCGGCCTGTTGAACCACAACTGTGCAACCAGGGAATAGGAATTGATGCTGTTTACGCCATATGCGAATCCGACCATTAGTATGGTGCAGCAGAAAACGGGACTCATCCTTCCACAAGACCTTCTACCATCTGTCGAGGGTCAATTACCTACGTTCCTTGGCCCATGCGAGGCGCTGTTTGCGATGACAGGGCGTCATCATGTGTACCCTCGTTGGTCTCCGCCTGTGGAACTCCACGGAAAGCAAAGTGCAGTGCATGGTGCATGTGGAAATAGGTCGAACTATACCGCTGTTGTACTGGTGGGTGAGCTTGGTGACTGTTGCACGTCATTGCTGATATACCAACTGCGACATCCGACGCTCACCTCTAGGATCAAATGCGCATGGCTGACCAATTTTCATTCATTCATTTTATTTCATTTATTTCGTTATGGGGTTACATTTGATTATATTACATTTCAAAATTAATTTTATAACATATAGTATTAAGAAAAACAACATATATAATGTGAATACTTATGTACAGGGTAACCACAGAACAGGAAATTGAGTAAAAGGCTATATATATAGCCTGAGTGAATCCCAATTACCCTAAAGTACGTCGTCAAGTCAAACGTCCTGCACATACACTGCTGGACAATTGCTAAGGACGGATCATAAACGGCTATATAGCGCATAAAAAAGTAAGTGTGGTTGGATGCCAAGTGAAATAAAATAATGTCAGAATGCCAGGACTTTACAAGAAAGACAATTTATTGTGCTCTGAAATCCAGAAAGCTTTGGAACGTGTTCAAGGGACAAACAGGCCATTTTGTGCAGAATACGTAAACGTGAAAAAAATGCAATTACCGTCCGCAGGCGTTTCCGGCGTAAGATATCAATACTGGATATGGCCACCATGGAGGGCGATGCAACATTCCACACGTCGTGTCATGCTTTGCACAACATTATCAAGCAGCTGTTGGGGTAATTTATCCCATTCCTCTGTCAGTGCACGGATGAGGGTGTCCTTGTTTATTGGAGGGCATTGGCGACCAGCAAGACTCCTCCCCAAAGCATCCCACACATTTTCAATGGGATTCAGATCTGGAGAACGTGCTGGCCATACGAGGCGTTGAATATCCTCGCTCTCAAGACACTCCTGGACAGCGACTGTTCGATGACATGTTGCGTTGTCGTCCATGAAAATGAATCTATCACCGACAGCACCACGGAACATGCAAACATGAGGTAGCAGAACATCATTAATGTATCGTTGGCCAGTCATAGTCCCAGTTGGAAGCACATAGAGGGACGTACGGCCATTGATCATGATGCCAGCCCATACCATGACACTACATGTCGGATATCGGTCCCTTTACTGAATGTTTGCTGGACAATATGCAGTACCACTATCACGCCAGATCAGTTGTCGTCGACAATCAGACGATAGACTGTATCTACTCTCATCTGAGAAGAGGACAGCAGACCAGTCGTTATCAGTCCAATTGCGATGTTGATGGCACCATTGCAAACGGGCGGTACGGTGACGTCTGGACAATGGGATGCACACAACAGGACGGCGGGCGTATAGTCCTCCTTCATGCAAACGTCTGGCGATTTGCTACCTCACTAGCTGTGCTGCGCCGGTGTCTTTTTGTTGATAGCACTATGTACCGATCTTCTGCAGGTGTCGTACTGCGAACACGACCTCCCCCGTGACGTTTGCTACACTCTCCATGTGTTTGAAATGATTTCCAAAGCCTTGAAACAACACTGTGGCTGACGTCGAACTCCCTGGCAACATCTGTTAGTTTTCGCCCTTCTTCAATCTTGCCAATAATACGGCCACGCGTAAAATTATCTAGGTGATGTCGGGAAGACATACTGAACATTGCAAGGACGTCAATTGATTCTTTCCCTTTCAACTTTGCGTTTGAACAACAACGGTCAATACGCGTCAAATCCTTTATATCTTTTATCAGCGCTGTGACGTCACTAACAAGTTCGGCAATCCAAAATTTGCATACGCACAACACGTCTTACTGTATCCCGCACTTATGCTAATTTCCACATTTTCCTGCCTTCCATTTTATGGTTGCTATCGTTGCTATTGTCATCCGTTATTAGCAATTGTCCGGCAGTGTATAAAATTTACCCATATGTGGTCTGATTAATAAATTTTACCATATAATTTTATGTTTTAATTTGTTAGCAAATATTTTTTTAGTTGCTTTCGAAAATAATTATAATTATTAATATGTGTTAATTGACAAGGTAGGTTATTCCATAACATCAATCCCTGGTAATCAATAAATCTTTTTTGGGTTAAAGTGTTAGGCATTGGTAACAAAAATGCATTTCCATCTCCTGTTTGATAGTTGTGACTTACACTGCTCAGTTGAATTAAATGCTGATACCTATTTTCTTTTATACATGAATCCTAATAATCTAAATTGCAATAATATCTCAATATCTAAAAATCCATAAGAGTTTATCCGTACCCCCATATTCAAGTTAATTCCCCTACAATTATTTAAAATTATGACCATCCTATTTTGTAATGATTGTAATTTATATAAATTAGTCTTAGTAGTTTGCCCCCATACTAATAAACAATAAATCAAACATGGATAAATCAGACTGTAGTACAACATTTTTAATGTTTAATTATTATTGAAATTCTCGTAATTAAACCCAATACCCCCGAAATTTTGTTTACAATATTTTGAATATTTATATTCCATTTTAGATTATCCTCAATCATTATTCCCAAATATTTAATATTGTTTACTATTTCAAGGGTACACTTCTCCACACAAATATATGATGGCTCAACAATCTGCTATCTCCCTGTTTAAAAATCATAATTTTAGTTTTTTCAATATTTAAACACAGAAAATTTTACTAAATTTATTATATATATATTTTTTTGCCTCATTTATATCTGCACCCGTAATCAGAACCGTGGCATCATCCGCAAAAAAAAAAATAAAATAAAATCCTCATTAGGTTCAATGTTAAAAATGTCATTTATATAAATTACAAGAAGTAATGGTCCCAGGACTGAACCCTGCGGCACTCCCATTTCATTAAGCAACCAGTGCGACTTCATTTTTTACGCTTTCCAACCGTAGGTTGAAGAAGCGTATATGCTCCAGCTTTGTCCGTCCGTCTGTCCATCTGTTCATCTGTCGGCCCGATAACTCGCGTAAAAATGGTTCGATTTCGATGAAATTTTAGTATGTGGTAGGAGACCACCTGGGGACGAGTCCTATTGAAAATGGACGAAATGGGGTCAAAGGTCACGGCATAGGAGCGGGATCCATTCCATTGCCCTTATGCGTCATGACTTGCGTAAAAATGGTTCGATTTCGATGAAATTTTATTATGTAGTAGGGGACCACCTGGGGACGATCTTATGATGTCATAATCTCGCGCTTGAAATGTTGGCGCGCGGTCACGCCATCTGTCTCATTACGTCAGGCATTGTGTGTGGATCCTATTAAAGTTTTATGACGTCACACTCTTGCGAGCAGCTGGTCGCGATTCCCATCTGCCTCCTTACGTCACGCGTTGTGTGTGTATGTCGGTCCGCACGACAACTCACTTAAAAATCGTTCGATTTCGATGAACTTTTAGTATGTGGAAGGGGACCACTTGGGAACGAACCCTATCGAAAATGGGACAAATGATGTCAAAGGTTGGTTGGTTGGTTCATTAATTTTAATGGCGCAAGGGCCAAGGGTGGCCAAAGAGCGCCAAACAAAAGACATCAAAACGAAACAAAATTAATAAAAAACGGACACAAGGTTAAAAACAGGCTGATGCGGTAAAAATGAAATATGAAAGTGAACAAGTTAAAATCTAGAAGAGTGTAAAAAAGTCAATTTCCTGTAAAAAGGAAAACACTGCTCTCGTGTCGCAGGCTTCACCGATAATAGTTTGCAGCGTAGCTGCTCCTTCGTCCAACAGATGAGAGTGAAAATGACGAAAACGATGATCACAAAACCGAACACAAGTACATAAAACATGAAGGACAGTGAGACGACAGTTGCACGCCGCACACACCGGGACACTCTCGCCACACAGCAAAAAGCGGTGAGTAAAACGACAGTGCCCAATGCGGAGACGTGCAAGAACAACTTCCTCACGACGGTTCTTCCGCAAACTAGACTTCCATAGTCCGATCTGTGGTTTGATGGCATAGAGTTTATTGCTGCCCTGCTGAGACCACAGGGACTGCCACTCATCCAAAACAAATTTCCGGATCAAAGGGCGAAAATCTCGGAAAGACAGTGGCAGCCGAGCTGGCGACATGGAGGAAACAGACCTGGCAGAAAGATCTGCCAGCTCGTTACCCCGGATCCCAACATGGCCAGGAACCCAACAGAATCGGACCAGAAATCCAGCACCTTCCAAAGTTCCAAGAAGACGACGGACATCACGGATGACCGGTGAGTCCGTGTCCTCTGGAGTAGAAAGGACTTGGATGACGGACTGGGAATTAGAGTAAATCATAGCGCGACGATGAGATCTAGACTGTATGTGACACAAAGCGAGGTGTACCGCACGCATCTCTGCCGAAAAGACGGTGGATTCAGGCGGAAGCCTCTCAGCATGTTAGGCATCGCCACACACGAAAGCGGATCCAACAACCTCACCGGATTTCGACCCGTCAGTAAATACAGGCACGAAATCCGGGAAGAGAGACTGTTTCTCGGCAAAGAGCTGCTGGTACACCACAGCAGGAGTGGAAGACTTTGGCCACACACAAAGGGAATGGTCAGCCGTTGCTTGAACCGGCTGCCAAGGCGGTTCATTGTAGAACCGGGTCAAACCAATCCTTGACAAGTCCAGACCAGCATCGCGCACTAAGTTCGACAACCGAATCCCAAACGTCGGAACACAGGAAGGCCGGTGTGAGAATAGCCGGACACATTGTGGATGGAAAATGGAACCATGCAGTGGATGATCAGGAAGAGACCTCAACTTGGTGAAGAATTGAAGAGACAGCTGCTTACGACGGATGCACAACGGCGGTTCATGGGCCTCGACATACAGGCTATGCACGGGAGAGGAACGGAAAGCACCAGTGCATAGCCGCAGAGCCTGATGATGGACAGGATCCAGAGGCCGCAACACGGAAGGACGTGCCGAACCGTACGTTATGCAACCGAAGTCTAACTTTGACCGAATCAGAGAATGGTAAATGCGAAGCATTGAGCACCTGTCAGCCCCCCAAGATATTCGAGAGAGGACCTTCAGGATACTCAATGACTTCGTGCACTTAACCTTCAAAGACTGGATGTGAGGTCGGAAGGTGAGTGCTCGGTCAAAAGTTAGCCCAAGGAACTTGACTTCTGACACCACAGGGATGGTAGAACACCCCAGACGGAGGCTAGGGTCTGGGTGAAGACCCCGTTTGTGGCAAAAATGCACGCAAACGGTCTTCTGGGTCGAGAAGCCAAATCCATTGTGGGAGGCCCAGGTAGAGATCTTATTAATGGCCGACTGCAGCTGCCGCTCAATAGTGCGCATGTTGACAGATGCGCAAGAGATCTGCAGATCATCCACGTACATGGAGCCACGAACCGACGGAGGAAGTAGAGTGAAAATATGATTTACACGAAGGATGAACAATGTCACAGAAAGAATGGAGCCTTGAGGGACACCCTGCTCTTGTGGGTATAACGCAGAGAGGGTCGATCCGACGCGCACACGGAACATCCGGTTCTGGAGAAATCCGGCAATGAAGGTTGGCAAATTTCCCCGCAATCCGCAGTCACGCAGATCACGGAGAATGCCGTATCTCCAGGTTCGATCGTAAGCTTTTTCCATGTCGATGAACACGGAGACCATGTGCTGACGCCGGACAAACGCCTCCCGGACAGATGTCTCAAGGCGAAGATGATGATCCGAGGTGGAACGGAATTTCCGAAATCCACTCTGATGAGTTGAAAGAAGGTGACGTGATTCCAAATAAAAAACCAAACGAAAATTGATGATGCGCTCTAGAACTTTGCAGAGGCAGCTCGTCATAGCAATTGGTCGGTAGTTCAACGGGTTAGCGGGATCTTTACCAGGTTTGAGAACAGGAACGACAATGGCAGTGCGCCAAGATTCGGGAAAGTCACGCTCGTGCCAGATCCTGTTAAACAGGACCAGCAGACATTCAAGAGAGGACGGAGAAAGGTGCTTCAGCATGTCATAATGGATGTTATCCGGTCCGACAGATGTTCGGCCGGACCGATTCAGGGCAATCTTCAGTTCGACGGAAGTCAGCGGGCTGTTATAATCGTCAGCGGAAAACGGTCCAAAGGAAACCTTGGACCGTTCAAGCCGCGGCTGTAACTGCCGGAACGAAGCAGGGTAATTGCTGCTGCTGGACACCGAGGAAAATGCGGCGCCCAGACAGTCAGCAATACCCTGAGCGTCAGCAACCGTTCCTCCACCACTCTCAAGAATGGAGATTTCTCTTTAAGGGTATTTACCCCGAATCTTGCGGATCCTGTCCCAAACGATCTTAGAGCTGGTAGTGGTGTTAATCCCGGATACGTAACGTATCCAAGATTCCCGTTGGCTACGACGACGTACCAAACGCGCGTAAGATTTGGCTCTCTTGAAAGCAAGTAGGTTCGCGTCGGTGGGGTACCGACGAAACCTACCTCAAGCCCGATGTTGGGCCTGACGAGCCGCCTTGCAAGTGGAATTCCACCAAGGTCGCGGGCAACGTGGAAGTTTAGTCGACGTCTTGGGGATGGTAGGGTCTGCCGCTTGCACAATACAATCCGTAACCGCCGCAACAGCTTCATCGATCGAACCCGAGGCCACCATGTCTGGAGTAATGGTCGCTGAAGCCGTGAAGGAGTCCCACTTGGCACGATCGATAGCCCATCTAGCAGGGCGAGTAGGATGACGGTACCCGTCACCTGCTAGACGGAGAAAGATGGGAAAGTGATCACTGCCAAGGGGATCATCAGACACGCTCCAGGACCAGTCAGGATAGAAGGATGGCGAACTCAAGGACAGATCAATGGCTGAGTACGAGCGGGTGGGTTCATGAAAATAAGTGACTGCCCCGGTGTTGTGGAGACAGAGGGACGTGTTGGAGAGAAGGGACTCAACAACACGGCCCCTGGAGTCTCGAGTGGTAGAACCCCACAACGGATTGTGTGCATTGAAATCTCCTAAGATGAAGAAAGGAGGTGGCAGCTGGTCAACTAAATCTTCCAGATCCGAGAAGGCTTACAGCTTCATTTGGCGGTATGTAGATGGAACACACCGTGCACAGAGTGTTCACAGATAGCCTCACTGCCACTGCCTGCAAAGTCGTCCGAAGGGCAACTGCAGTGACAGGAATACCATGAGGAACAACAACGGCCACTCCTCCGCAGGCGATAACACCGTCCTCGTGATCCTTGCGGAAAATTGAATATCTCCACAGCGGAAAAGTGTCCGTTGTTCGAAGCTTTGTCACCTGGAGGCAAACGCACACAGGTGTGTGCGAAGACAGTAAACCTTTCAGATCAGCAATTCGTGGTCGCAGACCTCGGCAATTCCACTGAATGAGCGTAGCTATTATGAAAAAGAAAAGGATGAAAAACGAAAGTGACAGACGACTAGAATGTCTCCGAGTCGTCCATCAGCTCCTGACCATCTGCAATGTCCGGAGGCAACACAGGGCTGCGCTACCGGGGGTGTTTGTGGTTTTACCCTGCTCTGGTTCGAGGGGGACGATCCTGGTTTTACCTTTGCCGGCTTCTTCTTAGATGCGCCCTGGGACTGGGTCCCAGTGCTGGCAGAGGATGTTGTCTGCACAGAGGATGTTTTAGGCGTCGATGTTGATGGCGCCTTGGATTCAATGCGGCGAGACTTCAGTGCCTCCAATCCGGCAGCAACGATGTCCTCAAAATCATAAGGACACCGCGCTGGGATGGTCACTTCAGTCTGCACCGCAACAGTAGCCTTCTGGACCACAACCGATGCATAGGAGCGCCGGCCTGTTGGTAGAGGAGCTATCCGCCATCTGGCTTCAGGATAAGACAGATGTTCTGTCGTCTTCAGGCGTTGGATAGCCTGCTCCTCGATCCACTTTGGGCACTGCTTAGAAGAAGCCGGGTGAGAACCCTCGCAATTTACACAATGATCCGCCTCAGCGGAGCAGTCCGCCAAAGAGTGTTCTGGCGACCCACAGCGTCCACACTTCGCTACATTACGGCAAGACTGCTGGGAGTGACCGTAATGCTGGCACTTGAAACATCTCAAGGGGTTCGGAATGTATGGTCGAACATCGAGCCGCAAGTACCCCGCCTTGATGGAAGTTGGCAGGGTAGGGGAGTCAAATGTGAGCACGATGTTCCGGGAGGGAATAGACTTCCCATCCCGCAGGAAAAGAATGCGGCGAACCCCAGTGACATGTTGTTCCCCAAGTTCTTCCAGCAATTCCTCATCGCTGCATTCCAGCAGGTCGCGGGAGTTGATAACACCGCGAGAGGAATTGAGGTAACCATGGGGAGATATTTGGACTGGAACATCCAGCAGAACGGTCGTCCCCAGCAAGGTGGCACTGTGACGAGAATTGGAAGTCTCCACAAGAAGATCCCCTGACGGGAGCTTCTTGACACTCTTTGGTGAGCCCTCAACGGCCTGAAGAGCCTTATTAATCCAGAAAGGACTCTTTGAACTGAGGGATTGTGCTGGATCAACAGAATGAATCAGAAGAAACAGAGCATTGCAGTTGGAACTGAGTAGTTTCTTAGTGGAGGAGGGCGACCCATCCTCCACACGGCGCTTCAAAGGTACAGCATGGGAAACACTTTTGGTTGCCATTAAGAAAGCGAAAAGATTCGTCCGCCGACCTCCCCACCCACTACCGAGCCCAACGAGGGAGAGCCGGAGGTCTGCAAGCCCAAGAGGACGCAGGACACGGCTCTAGGGATAGTCAGCGGATATAGCAAGTTGGTAGGGCAGACACACGCTCGGCGTGCACCCAGACTTTCCTGTGCCCGGAGAACACCCCTTTGGTATGCCCACCCTACCCCCAAACTCACCCAGCCGAACAGAACGACAAGCCGCTAGAAGTCTGGACACCACTCGGCCACAGACTTCCTGACCAGGAGTGGGTTAGTTCCCAGCCTCCCGTTTAGGGTGAAGCAGAGGGCAAAGAGGAGTGTTGGCATCTGGAGACACTACAACCCGGCCCCCAAATACCTCAGCCTCCAGCATCCTCATTTCCACCTGTACGGGTCACCGCACACGGCAAACATGCAGGTAGGTCTAAGCTAACCAGCTCCGGAAAAACAGAAAATGTAACATAAAAGAGAAAAGACAGGGAAGAGAACGAGGAACAAAACCCGGAGCTGGCGCCTCATCACAACCTCAGCAGCCTACAACTGAGGCGGGTACATGTCAATATATGAACCAAAGACGAAAAAGCGAAATTCTAAGAGAAAATTGGCTCGGGCCGTGGGGATGCCATCCCCCATCAGCTGGATGAACAGCTGTCCCTTCGGTGATGTTATCGTTCAAGAGTAAACGAAAAGTACTCCGTCACAAGGTGAGCTCGGGCCGTGGGGGCGCCGCTCCCCAAATAACTGGTAAACCAGTTATCCCCGTGCGGGGTGGGGTCAAAGGTCACGACGTAGCAGCGGGATCCATTCCACTGCTCTTATGTGTCATAACTAACGTAAAAAAGGTTCGATTTCGATTAAATTTTAGTATTTGGTAGGGGACTACCTGGAAACAAACCCTATTGAAAATTGGCGAAATGGGGTCAAAGGTCAGGACATAGGAGCGGAATCACGTCCATCGCCATTATGCGTCATAAATTACGTAAACATTCTTCGATTTGGATGAAATGTTAGTATTTTGTAGGGGCCTGCTTGGGGACGAATCCTATTGAAAATGGGCGAAACGGGGGCCAAAGTTTAGAACACGGGAGCGGAATCTATTCCATAGCCTTTATGCATCATAACGTACACAAAAATGCTTCCATTGCGACAAAACTTTATCATGTTGTTTCGGAGGTACACTGAACCGGTTCTGTTAAATATAATCGAAATGGTATCAAAGGTCAGCTCACAGGACCGAGATTTATTCCACAGCCATTATCCTCATAACTTGAGTAATGATTTCTGGTATGTTGGAAAGCGTATCATAATCAATGCATTGCATGATTTTACTATCTTGTATTAATCTGCACATAATGTTTCCTGTTATGTTGTTATGTAAGTAGTCCTCTAATAAATTGTAATATTGATTTCTCATTCCATTATCATAGAGCTTATCCAAAAGTATTCCATGATCGACCGTATCAAATGCCTTTGTAAGGTCCAGGTATATCGCAATGGTTACTAATCCCCTTTTTCTATTATTAATTATGATATTCTGAAATGTTAAAATGGCTATTTCTGTTGATTTTTCCTTTTGAAACCCATACTGATTTTTATTGATAACATGATATTTCTCAAAAAAGCTTCCTAATCTTGTATATAAATAGTTTTTCCAAAACCTTAGCAGAAAAAGATAAGTTAGAAATTGGTCTGTAATATTATCTCAGGACCCAGTCTTATGTTTTGGAGTGGTTTTATGTGTGTGTGTGTGTGTGTTTTTGGATATTATCTCTATACCCAGTCCTTATGTCTTTTTAATGCGAGTCTTTTTGATGGATGTCTGTCCAAAGTTCATCAAGAGTGGCTGGCAGACGGTCATACCGCTGGAGCTGTAGCACCGCTGCACCAGAATGTTTCGGGAATATGAAAATTCTGGCAAAAAACCAATCGCTCGAATGAATTGCAGAGGTGTACCAGCCGTGAAAGCTCGTGGCGCACGCCGTTTGAGGCGCATTGTTCGAACTGAGAGATGGAAAAAAATATCACAAATCACCACTGATTTGAACAGTGGATCAAGTCCCTATGTCAGTGCAAGGACAGTGCAACTAGTCTTAAACGTCTAAGGGTCGCGACCCACCAGCAAACAAGAGCGCTACTGTTAACGGCAAGACATCGGGCTCAACGCCTTGCCTGAGAAAAAGCACACCTGACGACAGAAGACTGGATGCGGATAGCCTGGAATAATGAATCCAGATTTAAATTGCATCAAGCCGATGGGAAGGTGCGGACCTTGTATCAACTTGATGAAGCCATGGACCCTTCACGTCAAATTGGAACAGTACAGCCTGGTGGTTGGTCAGTGATAGTTTATGCTATCTTCAGCTGGAATGCTTTTGGAACCTTTTTGACGTAGGACTACGTCTAACTCCGCGGATAGTATGGGGCGACTTACGTCCGATCGCCTGTGACAAAAATAGGTCCCAATTGAAATCATTATAGCGTTAAAAATACGTGCCACATGCTGATCGTGTTAGCATACTCGTAATCAGCATGGAGTCTAATTCGTGTACTACATAATACATCGTGCGCGCGTCGCACCCCTCGCTCTCTGTGCGAGGAGGAGACGATGCAATACTTTTTTCGTGTGCCGCCGCGTTTGACTCAGTCTCTCTCGGCAACCGTGAGCACAACATGACTGTGCGTGGTAACGTTTTAAAGCTCTCGACGAGATCTATTCAAATACAGGAAGAACATTTCGTAGTGGTTTGAACTGAACATTTTAAAAAATGTTTTCTTGCGAACCGGTGAACACTTTTAACAGTATCGCGGTTTATCTGAACAATCGTGAGTGCAAAACGACTATGCGTGGTATCGTTTTAAAGCTCTCGACGAGATCTATTCAAATATATAAAAAACATATCGCAGTGGTTTAAACTAAAATTCTTGAAAATTGCTTTCGTGTGAACAGGTTAACATTTTTGGCAAAAGCTGCGGAATTCGCAGAATGAACGCAAGCAAAAGTTTAGAAAATCAAAACGAGAGGCAAGAGCAAGTGATAAGGAACGTAAGAAGCTCAAGAAGACAGATAGACAGATCGCCACGTTGGGTGACTCGTGTATCGATCTACTTTGTGTTCACAATGTATTCAGTATCATTTGTAAAAATTATGTAAGCTACTTTTCATATCATAGACCTGTATTGGCAATAACAAATTAAATAAACGCTTTGAAACCATACTCGACTGGCTCATTTCAACTCTCCGATCTGCAAGTCCTACATTCCAAACTGACGGCTCAGTCACAACTGAGCCTACCTGTATTTTTTTTTTTTTTTTTTTGATTGGCAGTTTAACGACCACGGTGAGTAACTCAAGGGGCTATAAGCACTCGCTCGTCCCTAAATTAGAGTCACTGGTTTCAGGGAAGGCAGAGAACCAGTGCCGTAAGACAAACACAACATCCATGCCTCACTGGAATTCGAATCCTGACCCTTCACGGAAGAATGGTCATAAGACAACGCATAGACCACAGATGTGGTCTTTGGGATTTTTGGTACATGTACAGTCGACTTCGAGTGCCCCCGAGATATATGGATATCCCAGCAGATCACGTGTACCCATTCATGTTCGGCATACATCTCAATGGCAATTATATATTTCAGCAAGGTAATTGTCCATTCCACAGGTCCACCTACATACTGCATAGTTGAAGAGCATTGAAGTGAATTTAAATTGTCATCTAGAAGCCAGATTTAAACCCCATCGAACATCTTTGGGATACCGGCTGTTCAGGCACGTGTGCCATCGGCAAACGAACCTGAGCGAAATACAGAGAGCTTTGGAGGAAGCATGACGGAAGATACCTGCTGAATATTTTCGTAAGTTCACGGAGTCCGTGCGTTGTCGTCTGGCAGCCGTCATTAGGACAAGAAGTGGCCCAACGCGTTACTAGGCAGGTATCTGTAATTCAGTGGCACTTCAGTTAATAAAAAGAGGTAAACATCCAATTGCAAGGAAATTTTCTATATGTGAAACTATGTTTTTCCATAAAATTTTTTTTTTTTTTGCCATGGCACATTTCCAGCTTTAGCAACATCATCATTTCAGCCTTTTCGGAGCACCCACAGACTGGCATCCAGGGGCAAAGATTGGAAAATAGTATTGCTCTTTAACTAATCGCATTTATAACTGCACTATGTCGACGGGAGGGTGTGACGTACCTGCCAGCAGGACGCACACGACATAAAGGCAGATAGCAACAACGAACGTCTGCGTAGCTCAGTTGGTAGAGCGACTTGTTCCGGAATAAGCGGACTCGGGTTCGAATCCCGGCGTAGGCCAAAAATGACGGAGAAATTTACTTCGTTATAATGGCGACCGAACTATCCGAATGACCCGACCGTTCAAAATATCGCAATGGTGTGATGTTATTTCTACACCGCGAGATAGGAAAAATCAGAGAATCCCTTCTCCAGCGCTTCGAGGAATAAATGTGTGTGGCGTTGCATTCCACACACCAGATTGACTGGGAGTTCTCAAGTGCACGTTCTACAGTGGATGGTTGCCTGCAACGATTCATGGTCACGGATGACCCGTGGGCCATGCCCCCGGCCCTCTTTCGGGGGGAGATGTGACGTACCTGCCAGTAGGACGCACACGACATAAAGGCATATAGCAATCAGAATGAACGTCTGCGTAGCTCAGTTGGTAGAGCGACTTGTTCCGGAATAAGCGAACTCGGGTTCGATTCCCGGCGTAGACCAAAAATGACGGAGAAATTTTCTTCGTTATAAGGGTTACAATTTTAACATAATAGCATGAAAGCAAGCCTTCGCCGCCCCGGTGGCGCAGTGTTCTAAGCGATGGCCTCTGATCATTCGTCCGAAAGGGGTCCGGGTTCGAATCCCGGTCAGGCATGGATGTTGTGTTTGTCTTACAGCACTGGCTGTCTCCCTTCCCTGGAACCAGTGACCCGAAATTAGGACGAGCCCATTGAGTTGCTCACGGTCGTTGTAAAACCTACAATCAAAAAAAAAAAAAAGCAAGCCTTCATGTCGCGCGATCACGATCCCTCAGGTTGATGTCTATGGTGCAATGATATGGGCTATGTTTCCTAGAAGAGCTTTAGGCCCCTTGATCTGAGTGCACCAACATCCAAATACCTAAGCGCATATAAATATCGTCTCTTTTTAAGTTCATCCAAGCATGGCTAGTGTAAACGCCCATATCGGTGGATATCTGTAGTAGCATGCCACAATATCCACGTTGTCTCGAAATGGTTTCACGAACATGATGAAGATTTTTATTTGCTTCATTAGCCATATTAATCCCTAGATCTCAATCCCATGGAGCTTTTGTGGGAAGAAGTCGAAGCAGAATTCAAACGTCAAGATTGACTGCATTCGAATATGCGTGAATCAGATGTTATTCGACATGCGTGATCCAATGTTTCACAGCAACGTTGTCAAATCTCAGTTGAATACTGCTGTTGTGGAAAGGTGTTTCAACCCATTATAAGGTAGGTAATAAATTTGCCAGACTGCGCATACTTCCATTAGTGCATGTTTTTGTCAAGGTTTTATAAAAACGTTGGATATTACCATTATTTTGTCCAGCTATGATCCCAGACCTAACAGCACCTCCTATTCTGCTCGGTTTTCAAGCAACTCAATACGTTTTCTGGAAACAGATAAGCCAATGAACACGCACCAGCGCTGCATATTAGAAAAACTGCGTATCAGAAGAAACGGAAGATATACTTTTAGTCCGTATTCCCAAAGCGAGAATGCTTTGTTAATCCACTTTCCAGAAGCGGGTATATCGGGCTCATATTTAGTCCTCATTTCCTTAATCTGAAGAGACTTTAATGTCAAGCATGAGAACAAAATTTGATTTTGACCTATCTTCTTTAGTCTGAAGAGATCTTGCATCATGCATGAAAGAGGAATTAGATTTTCACCCGACTTCGTCAGTTTGAAGAGAACTTTCTGTCAAGCATGGGAATGGAATTAGACGTACACCCGACTTCCTTATTCTGAAGAGACCTCTGTGTCCGGCACGAGAGCGGAATTAGACTTAGATTTTTTCTTAAGACAAAGGTCACCAGACTTTCTTTGTATGAAGAGACCTTTGTGTCAGGCATCAGAACGGAATTAGATTTAAACCTGACTTCCCTAGTCTAAAATGACCTCTCTGTCAGGTACGACAGTAGAATTAGATTCAAAGGAGACTTCCTTAGTCTGAAGAGACTTTCGTGCCAGAAATGAGAGAGGAATTAGATTTAGACCTCACTTTCATAGTCTAAGGAGGCCTTTGTGTTCGGCCCGAGAGATGAATTATATTTGGATCTGACACAAAACCAAATTATGAAGAAGTGGAATAAAGTACAGAAGACGTGGAACTATGCAAATATGGAAATCATAATGTGATGCTTCAATATGTACAAAGACGGGCTGGTCATAATGCTGTGGCTATTCGGTGTAAATAACAACATAGATTATGTTAGACAGTCACATACAATTGCTTCCAATATACATCGGGGGATTGTAAACTCCTTCAACAAAACAAGAGGGTTGGTAGTACACATCAAGACGAACAATATTTGCAATGGAACCTAGGGCCGCATTCCACTCCTAGTACCAGAAAAGAGTAAAGTTACATACCCACGTTGAGCCTTCAACAGTGAACACAAAGAGATGTACTTAACTTATAAGTTGCACAATTCCAATCGCATCAGAGAAAGACTCACTCAAAGGAGCTGCTCAAACTGGCGTCCAAGGACGTCGTTGCACAGACCACACCGGCGAATGAAGGACTGTCGCACCCTCTCGTAGACTCTCGGTGTGGTGTTGATCTTGTTCGCAGCAACAGCCATTCGCGCGACGAGATCTTCCAGAGAGTCCACAGATGTCACGTACACCAATGTTTCCATGTGCCCATAGAAGAAGAAGTCCAGTGGATTAAGGTCCGGGGTCCACCGCGTCCAATCCACCTCTCCGGTTATGTCGCATTTTGGAAGTATCGGACCTCGGTGGCAAAGTGTGCTGGGGCTCCATCATACATAAACCACATGTCCCTCCGTGTGGTGAGCGGAACATTCTACAACAGATCGGGAAGCACTTGCTCTAGGAACACACGGTACACTGCGCCTGTCAGACGTATACGTCAATTCCCATGTGATGTTCGCACGACGGTAATATCACTGAACGGGTTCTGCTGCGTTTTTAAATGTTTGCTCCTCATCCTCTACGCACGTGTTCAGCGCACCTGATTTGCACCTTGTGCTTTTCATGCACTGCTTGGAACTCAGTGTGCCTGTTGGACATTTTTCGAACGTGCTATTTTCTGGCACTAGGAGTGGAATGCGGCCTTAGGTTCCATGGCAAATATTGTTCGTCTTGATGTGTACTATCACCACTCTTGTTTTGTCGATGGAGTTTACAATCGCCCTATATATATATATATATATATATATATATATATATACACTGAAGAGCAATTGAATTAGAGATACCTGTCTAGTAACGTGTAGCACCACCTTTCGCCCTGAGGACGGCGGCGCTTCGTCTCGGCATGAACTCGACAAGACACCGGAAGCGTTGGGAAGCCATACGGATCCACGACCCCTGAACAAGCTCCCACAGTTCACGAAGATTTGATGGAGGGGGGGGGGTCAGAGCCTCGAACATCTCTCTCGATGACATCCCAGATGTGCTCGATGGGATTGAGGTCAGATGACCTAGCTGGCCAAAGAAGCGAGGTCACGTCGGTGGAGTGTTCATCCAAACATTCGGATACAGTTCGGGAGCGATGGCACGGTGCATTGTCTTGTTGCACGATGAGGTCTCCAGTGGGATGTTGAAGACGCCCAAACGGAAGCAAATGGTCGTCCAGGATATCCCGGTAACGTTGACCTGTGAGGGACGATGTCACACGTACCAGGGATCCCATTTCAGTCCACGTAAACAGTCCCCAGATGAGAATGCCACCCCACCAGCTTGAAGAGTGCCCTGCTGGCAAGAAGGATCCATCGCTTCATGTGGTTTGCGCCGTACTCGTATCCTGCCATCCGTATGTACCAACGTGAATCTCGACTCATCAGTCCAGGCAACATTTTTCCACATGTATAGGGTACAGTGGCGATGTTCCAGCGCCCATGCTAATCTTTGCACCCCGTGATGTGCTGTCAGCAGCGGTACCCTCGTGGGACGATGGTGTCTGTACCAAATAGCGAGGAGATGGTTCTGGATGGTGTGGCTGCTTAAAAATTTTTGTGCACCAGCGTTAAATTGCCTAGTGATTTCTTGCAATGTAGCCCGTCTATCCGCTGTTACAATGCGAGCTAGCCGACGATGACCCCGCTCATTCACACGCTGTTGTCCACGGCAGTTGGCCGCTGCAGGGATGGGTTTTACTGGATTCGATGTACTCACTGTGCACCTGTGACACAGTGGCTCGTGAGAATCCCAGTGCCTGCACGACTTCCGAGATGGAGTGACCCATTCGTCGGGCCCCGACAATTTGCCCACGATCAGATGCGCTTAGATTCTTCGTCTTACCCATACTGCGTCCGACTCTTACTGATTCCCGTCGCATCACTCCTTATATTGTCGGATCGCTGCATGCGTCATGTCGTTTCCGTTTACATGGCCGTCACCAGCGCCACATTTGCATAACGCCAGCTGTCTCTAATTCAATTGCTCTTCAGTGCATACAGACTGTATATCAACAGCCGCCCACAGTTCCCTGGTATTTATTTGTATGTGTAGGATCTTGGGTGCCAACGGACCTTTCCACCACGTCCTGTAAGTGCTCTATTAGGTTCATGTCGGGCGAACGTGGTGTCCACACTGTCCGTCGGAACTGTCCAGAATGCTCCTCGAATCAATTTTGGACAACTTGGGCCCGATGACATGGAGCATTGCCCGCCTGGAAAATTCCATCGTTGTTGTGGTACATGAAGCCCATGAAAGGCTGCAAATCACCCATCCAAGCAACAAAGCGATTGCCGGCTAGTAACGTATTTAAGAGGACCAGAGGACCCAAACCGTGCCACGGAAAGACACCTCACACATGAATGGAACCAACACCAGCCAGCACAGTGCCCTGTTGACAGCTTGGGTCCATGGCCTCATGGGGTCTGCCCCACACCCGAACGCCATCATCTGCTTGTAACAACTCGTAGCGTGGCTCATCGGACCACACCACATGTTGCCAGTCTTCCAGGGTCCAATTACCGTTTTCACAAGCTCAGGTGAGGCGTTGTGTGCGATGTCGTGGTGTTAACAAAGGCACTCTGGTGGGTCTTCTTCTCCCATACCACATGGACGCTAAATTATGCTACACTGATTGATGGATATGTCTCTGGTACCTCCTGCATTGAATGTGAATTCTATTTGAGCCAGTGTCGCTTACCTGTTAGCATGGAAAATCCTGGTCACGGTAATTCAACACCTGTGGTTGGCCACTACGCTGCCCACGGTGGGTGGCAATGCCTAACGTGAGGTATTCTGGGAACACACGTGACACGGTGGATCGAGGAATGCTAAATGTTCGCACAACTTCGGAAATTGAATGTCTCCATCCGTCTGGTTCCCACTACCATGCCTCTTTTGAACTTCGATAATTCACGTCGGCTTGCCATAATCCTACTGGATGTTGTTCAACTTGACTCACGATATTATCCTTCACAACTCTTGAAAATTGTGTGTTTATGCGACGACAGCGCCAGTTAAAAATTTGCATACTGTTCTCCCATGACTTTTGGCACTTTGTATTTCAGTATTTCACTCCGTCGAAAAAAACTGATTTTTTTAAAGAAGCTGTGAGTTGATTAGCTAATATTTTTAACGAAATTATTTTGTAGTTTGCGTTACATTTAATGCTATGCGAAATCGCACAATGAAAGGTTAAAATTTTCGATTAAAATTTATGATTGTAGGAAAAATTATGTTCTGTAGAAGTGTGCAAACTGCGGCCGATTAATGCAGAGCGCTGCAAATGCTTGCGTGGGGATGTGACTGCGCCCCCAGAGATCTTCGCCGATCCAAGCATTTCCGGAGCAAAAGCGTCTGCCCTCAGACCAGACGCGCTGCAATTCTCTGCCAGAACACACTTCGCCGTCGAGCGCTTTCCTTACCTAAGCCCCCGAGATCCAACGCCGCAGAAAATAATTTTTCGTTAAAAAGAAGAACATCATTCCAATATCTAGAATTTCCCTTTTCGCGCAGCGTGTAAAAGGGAGCAAGCATGAAAAAATTTCCGTGTTCCGATTCCTCGGGATGTGTTCGAAGCGATAGGAAGGCTGAACAAAAAAGTAAAATAAATACGTCTTGAAAATTTAAAAGTTCTATTTTGGATTTAAGGTGTTTAGCATTATTTCATCGATATCTTACTGCCAATGAATTTGCTTTTTCGCATTTACTTAGAGTTAGTTCACTGAAAGAAGAAGATATTTTCACGATAGAAATGTTCCTAAATTCAGAAATCTTTGGTGACGCTGTTGTAATGGATTCAAAGAAAGAAGTTATTTTCTTGATCATGGTGAGTTAATACTTGTATTTTACTAAAAGTATTAAATCATTTGTACATTTGTAATGCATTCTTTAAGATTTTAAGAGGAGAGATTATATCATCTTAAATTATCCGATCTTCACAATAACATTACGTTTTCTCATATCTGTGTTTTGCAAAGGGTTTTACTCAATCAGTCGATACTGCGAAATTTTTAAATTGGCCGTAACATTTTTCTTTTTTCTCATTTTGTTTTTAAAATTCTACATTTCCTTATTTTTTATACATATTTATTTATGTATTGCTATTTTTGTCTTCCTATGTTCATTTACTTCCGAATATTTAATTTAGTTATTTTATTTAGTTTTACTTGGCCGGCGTTTTTCCATTCTGCTGATGCTTTCCTTATGAAACATCGGTATAAGGTACTGTTTAACTGCGTGAACGATTTCTTACCTTCGGTGAATTTTCTTTCCAATCCCATTCAGTATTTTGATGGTATGAACTTCAGGTGATTGATTTTCAAATCAATCACCTGAAGTTCGTACACCTCACTGGTAAGATGTGTAAACTTTCTATCTCAGGCCGGTAAAGTATTTAAATTTTTCATCATGGACCAGAAACTTTCTTTCGTACAGAATTATATTAATTATTTAAGCATAAAAAAAAGCAAAAATTAAAATCATCTTCTTTTTTAATTTTGTTACAAAATTAAACTACTGAATTTATTTAAAAACTGAAGCATACTATTTATCTTTTGTTTTTAAATAAATTTAAGCAATAAAAATATAAATTATTAAAAAATGTAGATATTGGCAATAGTCAGCGATATTGTAGGGCTTCTTTATCATTCACTAACTTCTGCGTTTTCTGAGGTAAAACTAAACTAAACATACGACTCAAAATTCCAGGATATTTATAAACACTAACCAATTTCTTTGTTTTAATTCTGTTACTATAATAATCCAAAATATCGTTTCACATAATGGCTTTAAAAAAAAAAAAGAAATATACAATCAGGAGAAAGTAGTAATTTTTTTTAGATTGCCTTTTTGTGGAAAACTACCTATCCTAGTTTTGCCTACAACCAAGTGATTTGTTTGTTTGATCACAATCTCGAGGTAAATTTTCATTTTCAGTATCAGTGTGACTGTCATTTTTGGTGATTCAGAAATGAATTAGTAATGCACGAATTTCCTGTACAGAAATTTTCTTCTGGTGTATAGTTTTCGTCGAAAATTCGAGATAATGCTTAGAAGTGTTCATGAAATATGACAGAGTCTACCGACTCTGTGTAATTAATCAGCAAACCGATAGGAAGATTTCCCACTTGTGTACGCTAAAAAGTAATTCTTAAAACTTTCGAATTGTTTTTTTTTTTAATTTTATTGGAGGTTTAACGACCACCGTGAACAACTCAATGGGCTATAAGCAGTCGCACGTCCCTAATTTAGGACCACTGGTTCCAGAGAAGGGAGAGAGCCAGTGCAGTAAGACAAACACAACAGCCATGCCTCACCGAGATTCGAACCAGGACCCTTTTCCAACGAATGATCAGAAGCCATCGCTTAGTCCACTGCGCCCCTGGGCTGCAACTCTCGAATTGTATTATATAAATTTAAAATCACAGTTATAGTGTTTTGCAGCCTCAATTTTAATTAATGTGTAAGTGAAGATATGCAGGGAAAAATGTGAGTTTTAATACCCGATCTTATTCACAGTAATATTTAGTCAAATCTGACAAATTTAAGAGCGTTAGCTCTTTAAACTGCCGTGTACCTAAACCAAATGGTGTTTAAAATTTGCTGCACACTCCAAACAGAGATGTTTACATAACAGCCAGGTTTTATGAAAGCTACCGTAAATCGATTTCTTTCCCTTTCTCATCTCAGCAATGCCGACCATAAACCTATCACCATGATAAGCTCTCCGTTCTAGTTTTTTATTCTCTGCTCCATGACACAAGATGGAAAAAGGCTAGTACCCTCACACGGAGATCATGCCACTGGGTTTAATCCAGTGACTCAAATATCTTTTCTCTCATGAAAGAAACACGGGATTACGCCATATAATACAAATTTTGAAAATGACAATCCGATTTTTGGCGTAAATGTGACAAGGATGGTAAGTCAAATAATATCCGAAAACTTGAAAATTTTCATCGTCCTGGAGCGTGACTCGAATCCGCGTATCCCAGAAAACGCCCGGGTATGCTAACCACTACACCACCCAGAACGAGCAAGTTTCAAGTTTCCGATCAATTTTAATATAACCATCACAGAATTCGCTAGTCGAAGCAACCGGCATTCATGTTTAGCAAATCTGGAGGTTAAGAATCTTATCCCGTGTTTGCCCGGAGAAGCAGATAAATCATGAAAGAAATACGGGATTACGCTATATAATACATATTTTGAAGATGACAATCCGATTTTTGGCGTAAATGTGACAAGGTTGGTAAGTCAGATAATATCCGAAAACTTGAAAATTTTCATCGTCCTGGAGCGGGACTCGAACCCGCGTCTACCAGATTTGATAAACATGAATGCCGGTTGCTTCGACTAGCGAATTCTTTCTTTCTTTCTTTCTTTCTTTGATTGGAGGTTTAACGACCACCGTGAGCAACTCAATGGGCTATAAGCAGTCGCCCGTCCCTAATTTAGGGTCACTGGTTCCAGGGAAGGGAGAGAGCCAGTGCCGTAAGACAAACACAACATCCATGCCTGACCGGGATTCGAACCCGGACCCTCACGGACGAATGATCAGAGGCCAGCGCCTTAGACCACTGCGCCACCGGGGCGGCTAGCGAATTCTGTGATGGTTATATTAAAATTGATCGGAAACTTGAAACTTGTTCGTTCTGGGTGGTATGGGGGTTAGCATACCCGGGCGTTTTCTGGGAGACGCGGGCTCGAGTCCCGCTCCAGGACGATGAAAATTTTCAAGTTTTCGGATATTATCTGACTTACCATCCTTGTCACATTTACGCCAAAAATCGGATTATCATCTTCAAAATTTGTATCTTCTCTCTCCTTTCTTAGGTTCGTCGCAGATGTTATAGCCCCTTTACGAGGTAATCAGTCAAAAAGTATTACTGCCAATCATCCTGTTAGGTGTCCCATTTTAAATAAAACAAAGCTAAGGGCGAAACAACGCTTTCTGATTAGGAGGTTCACTCGTTTCGGCCCACTCTTTAGACGGCGAATATATACATGTTCGAGCTGATTTTCAACTGTGAGTAAATTCGTTCAAGACAGTTAAAAAAGAAATGACTTATATTAAAAGTTTGTCGGCCAAAACAATTATACGAAAATTTTATTTTAAATTTTTGAAGTGGAAAGACAGTTGCACTTTTTTAAACTGTTGAAAAGCAAGAACAAAGAAATATTTTTGCGGATCAGCATTTGAAGAGATTGAAGAAACACAGCCTCAAGATACTTTGTCCCCTTAGCATATACATTATCTACCAACAAGTAATTGGACACCTGTGATAGCAAAGGAACACGAAGTTTATTCACCTTCAATAGTTGGTGGAGCCTCCACGAGCGGCGATTACATCTGCGACCCTCAGGGGCATACTCTCAACCAGGCGTTGTATGACGGCTAGCGGTATTTTCTTCCAATCGGCTTGGAGAAGACAGGTCAGTTCCTTCACCTGCCGCCCCGGCGGCGCAGTGGTCTAGGCGATGTCCTCTGATCATTCGTCCGAACGGGGTCCGGGTTCGAATCCCGGTGAGGCATGGATGTTGTGTTTGTCTTACGGCACTGGCTCTCTCCCTTCCCTGGAACCAGTGACCCTAAATTAGGGACGGGCGACTGCTTATAGCCCATTGAGTTGCTCACGGTGGTCGTTAAACCTCCATTCAAAAAAAAAAAAAAAAAAAAAAAAGTTCCTTCACCGATTTCGGACGGTGGGGGCACCCCTTTAGTCGACGCTCCAACTCGTCCCAGAAGTGCTCGATAGGGTTAAGGTGCGGGCTCGGAGCAGGCCAGTCCATTTGATTAACCCCATTGTCACCATACCAAGCCATGGTGGACCTCGCAACATGACAGGTGGCATTGTCATCCTGAAAGTGACATGGGTCCACCCCGTAAAACTGCCACAACGTAGGTAGCGCATGGTCATCCAAAATGGTGCAGTAGGTCTCGGCGTTGAGTCGACCAGGAAATGCGACCAAAGGTCCCGTGCCATACCAGGAGAAACACCCCCATAGCATAATTCCACCGCCGCCGAACTTCACAGTTGGCACAATACATTCCGGCAGGAGGCGTTCTCCACGCAGACGCCAAACCCAGACCCTGCCATCCGAACGGTAGAGAGTGAACCTTGATTCGTCGTTCCAGAGAACCTGTTTCCACTGTTCAACGGTCCACTGTCGACGTTCTTTGCACCACGTAGCGAGCAGCGCTATTGGACTTGGTGATCAAAGGCTTGTGGGCGGCAGCACGTCCATGACAACCGAGCAGATGGGCTTCCTTACGGATGTTATTCATCGAAAGAACACTCCCGGATGCCTGTTGAAACTCATCGCGGATGTGGCCCATCGATTTGGTGCGGTTCTTCCGAATTTCTTTGGCCAGCACCCGTCGGTCTCTAACTCCCAGTTTTGTGGGTCTTCCGGGTTGGGGCACATTCCGACAGTGACCTCTCATCTTCTACTTGCCAATCACGTAGGCCAATGTCGATTTTGGATACTTCAACTCGCTGGATATGTCACGTATGGATCGGCCATTTCTGTGATACCCGACGATTACACCTTTCTCGAAATCAGAGAGCTCCGAACTGCGTGGGATCTTGCATGCGACTGGTTGCGTTGTTGTTTCCCACACGATATTTAACGGCGGCGACCGTGACGTGTATCAGGACCGCAGATATCGTCGATTGCAGGGGTGTCCAATTACTTGTTGGTAGATAGTGTATTTGGACCTCAATATTATTTTTTCTTATGACTTTTTCACCGTTCCCAGATATGGAATTCAGGTTTTTGTAATAGGTTATCACTCTCTCTTGATATTTACACATACACGATAACTGTATTTTTAAAAATCTTAAATCTTATTTACTCTTTTTTTTTTTTTTTCTAGTTCCAATTTTCTGTGTAATTTTATCCTTAATGTTTGCAGTGAGCGACGATGGAAGAAGTATTCTTTCAGGAGCAAACTTATATTAGGTATTAGAACATCTATTAAATAATGATATAAAATTATACGTGAGTTAGATTTCTGTAATAACGTAAAACTAGACGAGACCTGTCGGAATCGACGGTTAGCTTTTTTTTTGTTTTGTTCTTTTTTCTGAAAAGAACAAACTCATATGAAACAACAAATGTAAACTTTATTTGATTGACAAATTCATTCAAAAACTTCAGTAAAGACAATAGTCCAGGTTCGTGTTTTTTTTGTTTTTTTTTTTGACTAAAGGCTTAACGACTACCGTGAGCAACTCAATGGGCTATAAGCAGTCGCACGTCCCTAATTTAGGGTCACTGGTTCCAGGGAAGGGACAGAGCCAGTACCGTAAGACAAAAACAACAACCATGCCTCACCGGGATTCGAACCCGGACCCTCCACGAACGAATCGCCATAAGCTAGCGTTCAGACCACTGCGGCCAGGTTTGTGATGAGCATCACGACTGCACCCTTTTTCAGAACGAAATTTTAATTTGCATATTCTAACTTAAAAATCTGCACATCCGGCAGTTTTCAGTTCATTATATTTACATACATCGACAGTTATATACGCTTTTGTAACCTATCCTTTAAAATTGAGCTCCAGTGTGTTTCTAAAATTGTGGAAGCGATTATTCTAGCTTTCAGGCTGCAAACGGGTTTGTTTTCTGCCTACGTTTCGCGTCGGAATCAGATATCTGAAGGAGAAGAGTCAAACACTGAGCGTGTTTTCAGTCTTTTACAAAGCATCAGGACAACAAGGAGCTCTCGGTGAGGGCGATCTTAATATGCCAGTAATGTTCGTAGTACAGCGTACCTTCCGCAGACAATGGAAGAAGATATAATAGTCATGTTCCAAGTCTATTATGATGCGCTTCAGTGTTTCTCCAGGATTGCAGACCCAACTGACGCCAGTTCAGCCAGTTCCATTACGGATTATTGTAAAGCGTCAATGGGGATATTAATAAAGGAGTCGTGAGATGAAATTGGGACCGTAATTTTAGTCAGGATTTACTGACTAACGGAACTCTAGGCAGTGATTCCATATAGAGTCCAGGATTTTGTTTCTTTCCCATAATGAAAGCGTGGAAATCGCCGAGACTTCTAAAATAATCGCTCGTAGAGATTCGAAGACTTAGAAAAGAAGTAATTTACCCTAGGAAGGATTTGCCAACTGGAATATATAGCCTATATGTACACAGTCATATCAGAATAATATGACCAACTACCTAATAATGGGAATAATCACCCTTGGCCTGGATGACAGGTGCGAGACGGCGTGGCATGGACGCAATGAGGCCCTGGAAGTTAGCCCAAGGTACACGTGCCCATTCGGACTGCAGCAGAGCACGGAGGTCCCGGAGATGACGCGGTTGTGAGTCGGTACGTGCAACCTGTTGATCCAAATTGTCCCGCAAGTGCTCTACAGGATCGAGGTCTGGCTATTTCGCCAGCCAAGGGAGAGCGGTGACATCGCTGTCGTGTTCCTGGAATCATTCACGCATCCCCTTAGTGAAGTCACACAGCGCATTGTCCTGTTAGTAGACACCATCACCACCAGGTTAAATGTCCAACATGAAGGGATGTTGGACGCTGTGGTGCAGTGGAAGCATATCCGGCGAGCAACTGGAAGACCCTGGGTTCGATTCCCGGTGGCGGCTAATGAGAATTTTTCCGTGACTCACTTATAAATGAGGAAAGAGTGTGTGACGTGCCTGCCCCGCAGGACGCACACGACATAAAGGCAGATAGCAGCAAGAACGAACGTAGCTCAGTTGGTAGAGCGACTTGTTCCGGAATAAGTGGACTCGGGTTCGATCCCGGCGTCGACCAAAAATGACGGAGAAATTTACTTCGTTGTAAGTGATGGCCTCTGTTTGATGTACAAAAAAATAAAAAACAAAATAAGAAAAAAGAAATTTCCCATGTTCTGCATTGCTCATTTGATAAGAAACTGGATTGTCAACTCCGTATAGTGTTTGACATGTTCTCGTGACATGTGGTAACTATTTTAAACTATTGTCAAAAAATAAAAGAAATGCGTTACTTACGGGTAATATTAAAAGAAATCCGTCTTGTTGCACGATGATATTTATTCAGCTAAAAAATGAAATCTATATACAGTTTAAAAACACATGAGCACTTTCGGTGTCACATTGACACCTTCATCAGATGTAATTTCACCATGTGGCTACATGCTGGTCTTAAGTACGTGGAGTAGATGCATCATGGGAAAGGTAATGTCAATGTCACATGATATACCAGATAACAAGACAATCAAAAAAAAGGCATAGTTAGCCAATGATCACTTAACAGAAGCAATTGCTATTGTGCTGTCCTTCCCAACAAGGTTGCTCCAAGGTTCAGGTAAAACATAAGGATAATAGTCATTACAGCAACTTGTATTATAAGCCGAAATATAGAGGCTTTCTGCAAATAACAAGGAATGAACAGAGTTAGGTGTGTTTATGATTTTAGCGTTGTCCCAGTCTGGGATGGAATTTCCAGCACTTATGGTTCTTGCAAAAGAGGTGCTTTGGTGATTCATTTTTAGATCATATCTGTGTTCATTTAATCTCAAATCCAAATTTCTTTTGGTAGAACCCACATAATGATTATTTAGTTCACCAGAGATAGTGTCAAGCATAGGAATAACATACACACCCCATTTTTTCCCTTTGTTAATTTTGTCACGATCGTTGCGGATAATGGTATATAGATTGCATGATCGTATTCCAAATTGTATTTTATGACGAGAACATATGTTGGTAAGGAGGTTTACAATATGTGGATTAAAATCAACAGATCCAAAATACTTTTTAGGCACTTGCTCACTAATTAAAGCAGTTGACATTGGATCTGTTGATTTTAATCCACATATTGTAAACCTCCTTACCAACATATGTTCTCGTCATAAAATACAATTTGGAATACGATCATGCAATCTATATACCATTATCCGCAATGATCGTGACAAAATTGACAAAGGGAAAAAAATGGGGTGTGTATGTTATTCCTATGCTTGACACTATCTCTGGTGAACTAAACAATCATTATGTGGGTTCTACCAAAAGAAATTTGGATTTGAGATTAAATGAACACAGATATGATCTAAAAATGAATCACCAAAGCACCTCTTTTGCAAGAACCATAAGTGCTGGAAATTCCATCCCAGACTGGGAC
The DNA here is from genome assembly GCA_039090855.1 of Macrothele yani. Lineage (NCBI taxonomy): Eukaryota > Metazoa > Arthropoda > Arachnida > Araneae > Macrothelidae > Macrothele > Macrothele yani. The sequence goes on along the minus strand of CM077024.1, from coordinate 136,729,157 downwards.
AACGCTAAAATCATAAACACACCTAACTCTGTTCATTCCTTGTTATTTGCAGAAAGCCTCTATATTTCGGCTTATAATACAAGTTGCTGTAATGACTATTATCCTTATGTTTTACCTGAACCTTGGAGCAACCTTGTTGGGAAGGACAGCACAATAGCAATTGCTTCTGTTAAGTGATCATTGGCTAACTATGCCTTTTTTTTGATTGTCTTGTTATCTGGTATATCATGTGACATTGACATTACCTTTCCCATGATGCATCTACTCCACGTACTTAAGACCAGCATGTAGCCACATGGTGAAATTACATCTGATGAAGGTGTCAATGTGACACCGAAAGTGCTCATGTGTTTTTAAACTGTATATAGATTTCATTTTTTAGCTGAATAAATATCATCGTGCAACAAGACGGATTTCTTTTAATATTAGTATTTATGCACGAGTTATAGTGTCAACCGTTACTTACGGGGTTTGTGGCAAGTCACGTTCTAATTGTGTGAGGAATGAAGATGTGTTGCAGTCGTGTAAAGTGAAGCAAAATGTTATTAGCAAGGTGGAGACTAATATGCTTCAGTGGTTTGGCCATGTTGAAAGAATGAGTGATGAGATGCTTACTAAGAAATTTTTTTTAGCCCAAGTGGCTGGAAGGAAAGGCAGAGGAAGGCCAAGGAAGTCATCTGAGGATCAGAATCAGGAGTCCCACAAATGAGAAAAAGATTATGAGTTTGAAGTTAGAAGATCTTGTGTACGGCGTATGATGGATGTCAGTGAAGCCCGAGTTGTATGTCAAGATCGCTGTAAATGGAGAAGTTTGATACAGCAACACTAAGTAAAATTAGCTGGTAGTTTTCATTTCTTTATGGAGCTAACCTCTGAATCACAGAGAACAACTTAGTGATATTTATGTAAATAAAAAAATAAAAATACAGAAATGTATAAACTCTAGAGCCTTTATTTATCTATTTATTTTTTGCGCTTCTCGTTCTTTGTTTGAGTAACCATGCTAATTTCTTATATATTTTTATGAACGTTTGGAAATAAAATCTCTCTGGATGTTTTTAAAGAATCACAGGCTGAATTTTATTTTTAAAAATATTAATAGTCAGCTGAAGAATAATTCTGTTTCCTTGTTCATTTGATGATGAGCAATAACAGTTGTGTTTTAATATATACGTTGGAACTCGTAGTTTATCTTTTTGCCCCTTTTTTTATTTTCCTCGTGACAATAGAAGAGAGGTGCCCCTCCTACGTCTGATCTCTTCATACCTGCCACCCCCATCTCCCAATAATTTGGTGAAATGGGCGTCTCTGTTTCGCATAACTTTTGTTAAACAATGAGAAACCAAAAAAAGTATAATTTCTGAAACATATACCTTTCCTTTATTTTGCCGCGTAATTTCTAAGTTTCAGGAAACACATGTCGGTAAGACAAAACAGTTTTTTATTACCGAGAAAGTAAAAGTTCGCTCCAAGTTCACAGAGACATGTTTTCACAGCTTTCTTGACTTCATATACACAGTCAAGTCACATTATTGTGACCACCTCCTGCTTTTGACGTCAACGGCGCGTAGCCAATGGAAGAAGGCACGTTTCGCGAGCTGGCGTGCAAGGTATACAATGTATAAGGTGTGCCGTAAGCAATTTGAAAACATATCACTCATTGCTGTCATGGATAAAAGGAGCGATTTATCAGATTTGCAAAACGGGATGATTATTTATCGGCTTTCGGGCCAAGGGTGACAGTATTTCTGAAACAGCGCAATTTGTGAGCCATTCCCGTGCTGCTGTGGTTAAAGTGTATCGTGATTGAAGAAATGGCACCATTGTGAATAAGCGACGTGCAAACTGCGGAGCACCAAGTGCCATTGATGTAAGAGGTGAACGTCGGCTTCGAAGGTGCGTGAGGGCCGATCGACACGATACAGTGCAGCAACTCACTAGCCGAATGAAGCAGGGGGCTACCGGAAGTGTCTCTAAAACGACAGTTCAGCGAACCCTGCTGCGTATGGGGCTCCGATGCAGACGGATAGTCACTGCACCTATGCTAACGAAGGTGCATCGACAGAAAATTCTTACATTTGCATGGCAGTATTGGAATTGGACCTCCGCCGATTGGCAAATGATTGCCTTATCCGTTGAGTCACGTTTTCTGCTTCATCGAACGGATGGACGTTGGCGTATAAGGCGATAAACATCGGAGAATAAACACTCTTCGACCATTACTGGCAGTATACAAGCTGGTGGGGGCAGCGTTATGGTCTGGGGAATGTTGTCGTGGCATTCTCTGTGTCCACTCATACCTGTGGAGGGCACTGTGGATCGAATCCGTTATGAATCCATCACTGCAGACCACGTGCACCCATACATGCTGATTGTCTTCCCTGGGGTGGATGAGATCTTTCAGCACGGCAATGCGACATGTCGCACAGCTAGAAATGTCCGATAGTGGTTGGAAGAACACGATGAAGACTTCAAAGTACTTCCCCGGCACACTAATTCCCCGGACTCAAACCCAATTGAGCGTCTGTGGGACCACCTCGATCGTGTTGTTCGCTCTATGGATCCTCCACCACGCACCCTACAGAAGCTGTCAGATGCACTGCAGTCAGCATGGCTCCACATGCCTGTAAACACCTTTCTGTACGTTATTCAGTCACTCTCAGCCCGTCTAGCTACTGTCCGCGCTGCACATGGCGGTTACTCTGTATATTAGCTGGTGAATTACTACAACTGCAAACATTAACTCGTCGTTGGTCGCTACACGTCTAACAACGCCAGTGGTCGCGCGTTAGAGTTTTTCTCACCCTACCTTTTTTCTGATTTTTTCTCAAAAGTGAACAAAATTATATGTGTTCAAAATGCGCTGCTGACTAACCAAAATTTACAAATCAAATTAGGCGAAAAACTCATTCGTATTTATAAAAATCCAAAACAGAAACGTCCGTAGTCGTTTGATGAGGAAAGCTCTCACGCGAGGCAAACGCCAGCGGTCGCTTGATAAGAAAAATTTTCTTACGAAACACACGGAAGCAAAGAGCAGACTGTTTGAAGTTCAAAGACGCTCCATCCTTATCGGAACTGATAACAGATTGTTCTGAAGATTCTAAAAGTCAGCTAGAGCGGGAAATGGTGCCCACAGGGTCACTTCTATGTAAATGGCGCTCTTTATATTCGCCAGCAGTCGCTTGATGAGAGAAATGTTCACACGAAGCACACAGGAGCAAAGAGCAGACTGTTTGAAGGACAAAGATTCTTATCGGAACTGATAATAGATTATTGTGAAGATTCTAAAAGTCATCTAGAGCGGGAGGTGGTGCCCCCAGGGTCACTTCAATATATATATATATATATACTTATGCGAAGAGTGAGAGAAATGCTGATAGCGCGAGCAACGATGGATTAATACAACCGCTGAGAGACTACTCAAATTTTGTATATAAACAATAAAAATAATAACTTCTAAATTAACTTCCATCGCAAGAGTAAAGAGTTAGGATTAAAGAAGAACATACATAAAAAAACATATTTACAATGATTTTTCAAGGAAAGTTGATAAGGCTATTCTTAGCCGCCCCGGTGGCGCAGTGGTCTAAGCGATGGCCTCTGATAATTCGTCCGAACGGGGTCCGGGTTCGAATCCCGGTGAGGCATGGATGTTGTGTTTGTCTTACGGCACTGGCTCTCTCCCTTCCCTGGAACCAGTGACCCTAAATTAGGGACGGGCGGCTGCTTATAACCCATTGAGTTGCTCACGGTGGTCGTTAAACCTCAAATAATGAAAAAATAAAATAAAAAAGGCTATTCTTAAAGTAAGTGATGCATATACCTACCTTCGATAACTGATATGAAGCTAGAGCCACACCGAGTACGAAATTAGCAGGCGCATTGAACTTATGCTGGAGGGCATTTGGAAGGAATGGTACAATGTGCAAGAAGTTGCCTAGGTGGCGCAGTGGTCTAAGCGCTGGCTTAAGACCATTCGTTCAAGAAGGGTCCGGGTTCGAATCCCGGTGAGACATGGATGCTATATTTATCTTACAGCATTGGATCTCTGCCTTCCCTGGGACCAGTGACCCTAAATTAGGGACGGGTGACTCCTTATAGCTCATTGAGTTGCTCACGGTGGGCGTTAAACCTTCAAAAAAATGTGCCAGAACAATTTTCCATTATGTCTTAAAATAAAATTTTTTAATCAATGCATTTTTCCGTTTCTCACTAAGGATCAGAGACATGGGCTTTAACTAAATACGACATACAGAGGTTGCAGAAAACTTCAAGCATCATGTGCAGGTGCATGTTTAGCGTAGAAACGAAGGATAGGAACAGAAATTAGTGGATTAAGAAAATGGCAAGAGTTGATGACATCATGATTAAAAACAAAGAACCTCAAGTGTCGATGAGCGGGATTCCCAGCCCATGAATAACTGGAAGAACACAGTTGAACCACTGAAGTACTAAACTGGGTATCAAAGTACAGGAGAAGAGCCAAAATAAGACAATCCGGGAGATGAGTGAATTTTGATAGCATTCTGGAGTGAAGTTTAAAAGAATCGCTCAAAATAGAGTTGTAGAAGAGATTTGGAGAGTCTTCATCCAATGGTGGATTGAGAATGGTTGTTGCTGTTGTTGATGATGATGATAATAAGAAAAATCACCACCTTAAAATCAAGACAGTTTCAAAGAATCGGCTACGAAACATCATCGAAGACATTGCCACCGCGTGATTTCGTAAACAACAGCAGCCAAAATTTTAGGTTTCCTATACAAGTTTTTCGAGAACCTAACAAGCTGCACTGCCACTGTTCGATCACACTTCACTAAACAACACCATGAACATGAAATAATTCAAAATATTAAAATAAAAAACTTGTCTAAAGCTAGGAGCGTTTAATAGCGATATCTCTTCTTAAGCGCATAAAGCATCATAAAAAAACCGAGCCAAACATTTACACAGTTATTATACACTGATGTTCAAAATTAAGAGAATTTGCACATTTATATCTGAAAAACTAATGGACACATTTGAATGAAATTTGGTATGGATACATAAGAGAAAAGCTTATACCATACAACAGTCATGGTACGCACTAATATCTTATCAGTAAGGCTCATCAGCGCAGAAATGTCCAAAATCCCATGTTGCAAGATCGAACATAAAATGACTAATATGGGGTATGTCCCCCTCTCACAGTCATACAACTCTCACAGCGCGACGTCATACTGGAAACGAGGCAGTTGATTAGTTCCTGTGGCAGTCGGTTCCACTCCTGCAGCAACGCAGTTTTCAGCTCCTGGATGGTTCTCGGAGGGGGACGACGAGCTGCAATTGCACTCCCAAGAGAGTCCCAGACATGTTCGATAGGGTTTAGGTTTCGCGATCTGGCTGGCAAACCCATCGGACGAATATACTCACTTTCAAGATAATCGTCTACCCGGTGGGCCCTATGTGGACAAGCGTTATCATCCATAAAAAGGAACCGAGGGCCAACTGCGCCCCTGAAAAGTCAAACATAGGGCTGTAAGATCTCATCCCTATACCTATCAGCAATCAAGGAGCCTCTGTCAAACACATAGAGAGGTGTGTGGCCGTCCAACATGATGTCTTCCCAGACCATGACACCTCCGCTGCCATTGCGGTCCCTTTCCCGGATGTTGGAGGAAAGGTATTGGGTCCCAGGTTCTCTCCAGATAAAGGTACGTCGAGAATCAGTGTCCAGGCTGAATCGCGACTCATCTGTGAAGAGAACGTTACCCCCACTGGAATCTGGTCCAAGGCTGATATTGTCTGCACCATGATAAACACGCTCTCTTGTGTGCTGAAGTGAGCGGGGCGCAAACAGCGGGTCTTCTGGCAAAAGCTCTCTCATGAAGCTTTCGGGAAACATTAACCCTTGAAACTCGGGTTCCAGTGGCGGCATGCATCTTACGAGATAGCTGTGCAGCTGTAGCAGTCATGTGGCGCCTCGCTGAAAGTGCAAAATAACGATCTTCATTGGCCTTTGTGGCTATAGGACGACCTTGCTCAGGCCTTCTCGATATGGATCCGGTGTCCTTAAACTGTTTCCACAAATTGCAGACGACACTGGGCGTTACATTGAGCTCTGTAGCAAACTGCACTTGCCCTGCCTCCAATCTACCGACGATTCTCTATCTCATTCCGTCATCAATACGTTCGTGGCCACTCATTTTACCGGACTGCTTATGAAATTGAACCAACTCCTGCAAGAAACACAACGAGTGTCCCCGAGGAGTACGAGCAAACTAATCGTAGAAAAAGCCAGCTGTGGTTTTCATGCCCTCCGCTGTCACAGCTCCGCCCACACGCACGTGCACGCTACGTATTCGAGACTGCAAATTTGCATTCTTATTCGGCTGCATAATTTGTACCTTTGGTTCCGTACTTTTTGTGAAAATCGATAAAATGTACAAATTCTCTTAATTTTGAACACCAGTATATGTACACTATATTGACAAAAGTCACCGGACACCTCTTCAATAGCAAATGAACATACCCGATGCGTTGTTAAGATGCGCGGTACAGCTGCAAACGGTATAAAAACAAGAATGCAGCTGACCGCAATCATATCACCCTTTGAGGTTTAGTGAAAATATCGCGGCAGGACAGAACAGACTTTGAGAAAGGAAAGATTGTTGTGTGTTATATTAGTGGGTTGTCCATAAGAGAAACCGAGAGGCTTTTAAGCATACCCAAATCAGCTGTTTTGGATGTACTCAATAAGTGTAAGACACAAGGCGTGCCTGAAGCAGCAAAACGTACCGGCAGACCGAAGAAAATCAGTGATAGAGGACGTCGAAGCATCAGGAGAGTCGTTACAGCTAATCGACGGAGTACTGCACAAGACCTCAGTGTACAGGTGCGAAAATGCTGGAACCTCGGTATGCACACGTATTATTCGCAAAGAACTTCATTCCATGGGTTATCGTGGTCGTGCGGCTGTTCATATGCCTTTCATCTCCACTCGACCTGCTACTCGTCGTTTAGCATGGTGTAAAGAACATTTATCGTGGACCGTAGATCAATGGAAACGGGTCCTATCTACTGATGAATCCAGATACACGATCCATCAGTCTAATGGCCGTGTGTGGGTATGGCGGCAGCTGGGGAACGCTATTTACCATAGTGTACTTAATGTTCCTACGGTCAAGTTTGAATCTGGCAGTGTATTCGCGTGGGGGTGTTTTTCGTGGTATGGTCCCGGCCCATTGGTTATCGTGGACAAACCTGTCAACCAGCATGTCTACCTCGATATTCTGGACAATTTTGCCCTACCAACTCTGTGGTAATACTATGGAACTGAGCCTTGTGGGTACGAGCAGGACAATGCACCGAGCCTTAAAGTAAGGACTATTACGGCGTGGTTCAACGATAATTCCGTATTGTGTGTGGACTGGCCAGCACAGAGTCCTGATCTTAATCCCATAGAGCACCTATGGGATGAATTAGAGCGTCGCACAAGAAGTTTGAAATCAAGACCTACTACTAAGCAACATTTAGCGGCAGCATTATGTACTGAATGGAAGCGCATACCTATCGCTGTGTTCCAAAACCTTGTCGAAAGCATGTTTCGAAGGGTCAGTGCTTGCATTAAGGCCAAAGGTGGACCTACACCGTACTAATGTATTTCAATGAATGCTATGTTGTGTTTCTCTTCTAGGTGACCGGTGACGTTTGTTAATATAGTGTATATCAACATGATGCAGATGCTTTTTAAAATTTCACTTGGGATTTCCCAAAATTTCCCAACTCAAGTTTGCTTTGTTCAAGCTTCCGTAATTAGAATAGGAATTTAGAATTCACCCTAAATTTATCATAAATGTTCATTGAAACCTCTCAATATTTACCCGTTCATTATAAAAAAACATAAGCAGACACATAGACTGATACACACAAACAAGGCGCTCGCGCACGCACACACGAATTGTTTTTATGAATTTCATAAGTTAAGATGTCTTTATTTGTAATTTTTTTATACTAAAGCCATCCAGAAAGTACCGTTCGAAGATACGAGGGTTTTACCGAAAGTAATGCAAAAGTGGGCATAGCTTTTTCATTAACAGATAGAGGTCGCTCAAATTGCACGTATTGCTAGAGTAACTCTTCTTCTATAGTAACTCTTCTTCTTTATTGCAGGTAAATAATGGATTCCAAGCAGGAGCAACGTGTCGTCATTGATTTCTTGACAAAGGAAGGGACAGGCTGTCCGACATCAACAGAAGGCTACAGAATGTTTACGGAGATGACACCATTTACAAGAGCAATGTGCACAGATGGATGAAGAAGTTTAAAGAAGTAGAAACAAAGGTTGAAGACAAACTACACAGTGGGAGACCATCATCTGCGACCACTGACACGAATCGTCAGCGAGTGGATGCATTGATTCGCGCGGAGAGACGCGTCACAATCCGTGAACTTGTTGCACAACTGAACTGAGGTTACAATGCCATAGGAAGATGATGGAAGACTTAGGGTATAGGAATCGGAAAGTGTGTTCGATGTGAGTACCTTGGCAGTTGACACCCGATTTGAAGGAGAGAAGGGGGAAGAAAGTCTGCTCTGATCTGCAGGAAACGTTTGAAGTCAATGAAGACATGTTTTTGTCCAATCTGGTGACAGGGGATGAAACGTGGGCATATCTTTACGATCCAGAAACATGAATCAATCCATGGAATGGCGTCACACCTCTTCACCAAGTCTTAAGAAACTCAAAAGCCAGCGATCAGCACAGAAAGTCGTGGTGACTATTTTTTGGGATGACAGGGGTGCCATTTTCCTTGACTTCCTGGAACGTGGCCGTACCGTGACCAGTGAGAGGTACATTGAGCCCTCAAGAAGGTTAAAGAAGCCATAAGGAGGAAGAGACCGGACAAGAAATATCTATGAAATGGCGTCACACCTCTTCACCAAGTCTTAAGAAGCTCAAGAGCCAGCGATGAGCACAGAAAGTCGTCGTGACTATATTTTGGGATTACAGGGGTGTCATTCTCCTTGACTTTCTGGAACATGGCCGCACCGTGACCAGCGAGAGGTACATTGAGCCCTCAAGAAGCTTAAAGAAGCCATAAGTAGGAAGAGACCGGACAAGAAATATCTATGAAATGGCGTCACACCTCTTCAACAAGTCTTAAGAAGCTCAAGAGCCAACGATCAGCACAGAAAGTCGTGGTGACTGTATTTTGGGATTACAGGGGTGCCATTTTCCTTGACTTTCTGGAACGTGGCCGTACCGTGACTAGTGAGAGGTACATTGAGCCCTCAAGAAGCTTAAAGAAGCCATAAGTAGGAAGAGACCGGACAAGAAATATCTATGAAATGGCGTCACACCTCTTCAACAAGTCTTAAGAAGCTCAAGAGCCAGCGATCAGCACAGAAAGTCGTGGTGACTGTATTTTGGAATTACAGGGGTGCCATTTTCCTTGACTTTCTGGAACGTTGCCGTACCGTGACCAGTGAGAGGTACATTGAGCCCTCAAGAAGGTTAAAGAAGCCATAAAGAGGAAGAGACCGGACAAGAAATATCTATGAAATGGCGTCACACCTTTTCACCAAGTCTTAAGAAGCTCAAGAAGAGCCAGCGATCAGGACAGAAAGTCGTGGTGACTATTTTTTGGAATGACAGGGGTGCCATTTTCCTTGAATTTCTGGAACGTGGCCGTACCGTGACCAGCGAGAGGTACATTGAGCCCTCAAGAAGCTTAAAGAAGCCATAAGGAGGAAGAGACCGAACAAGAAATATCCATGAAACGGCGTCACACCTCTTCACCCAGTCTTAAGAAGCTCAAAAGCCAGCGATCAGCACAGAAAGTCGTGGTGCCTATTTTTTGGAATTACAGGGGTGCCATTTTCCTTGAATTTCTGGAACGTGGCCGTACCGTGACCAGCGAGAGGTACATTGAGCCCTCAAGAAGCTTAAAGAAACCATAAGGAGGAAGAGACCGAACAAGAAACATCCATGAAATGGCGTCACACCTCTTCACCAAGTCTTAAGAAGCTCAAGAGCCAGCGATCAGGACAGAAAGTCGTGGTGACTATTTTTTGGAATGACAGGGGTGCCATTTTCCTTGAATTTCTGGAACGTGGCCGTACCGTGACCAGCGAGAGGTACATTGAGCCCTCAAGAAGCTTAAAGAAGCCATAAGGAGGAAGAGACCGAACAAGAAATATCCATGAAACGGCGTCACACCTCTTCACCAAGTCTTAAGAAGCTCAAAAGCCAGCGATCAGCACAGAAAGTCGTGGTGACTATTTTTTGGGATGACAGGGGTGCCATTTTCCTTGACTTTCTGGAACGTGGCCGTACCGTGAACAGTGAGAGGTACATTGAGCCCTCAGGAAGGTTAAAGAAGCCATACGGAGGAAGAGACCGGACAAGAAATATCTATGAAATGGCGTCACACCTCTTCACCAAGTCTTAAGAAGCTCAAGAGCCAGCGATGAGCACAGAAAGTCGTGGTGACTATATTTTGGGATTACAGGGGTGTCATTCTCCTTGACTTTCTGGAACATGGCCGCACCGTGACCAGCGACAGGTACATTGAGCCCTCAAGAAGCTTAAAGAAGTCATAAGTAGGAAGAGACCGGACAAGAAATATCTATGAAATGGCGTCACACCTCTTCAACAAGTCTTAAGAAGCTCAAGAGCCAGCGATCAGCACAGAAAGTCATGGTGACTGTATTTTGGGATTACAGGGGTGTCATTCTCCTTGATTTTCTGGAACATGGCCGTACCGTGACCAGCGAGAGGTACATTGAGCCCTCAAAAAGCTTAAAGAAGCCATAAGGAGGAAGGACCGAACAAGAATCTGAAAAGTATCCACATTCACTATGACAATGCAAGAGCACACACACCATTGACAACAAATCAGGCGATCAGCAGATTAGGCTGGTATGTGGTCTCCCATCCACCGTGATCTGGCGCCCTCCGACTTCCACCTGTTAGGTCTAATGAAGGAGAGTCTCCAGGGACAACGATTTGATGACACAGACGAGGTGAAAGTAGCTGTGAATAAGTGGGTACAATAGTCCACACCTGAGTTTTTTCAAAGAGGATTCGAGAGTTGGCTTCAACGATGGTGCAAATGCATCGCTTGTGATGGAGACTATGTTGAGTAGTACCTTTATATAGCGAAAGAATTACTCTACCAACATGTACAATTTGGACGAACTCTGTCAGTTAATAAAAAAAGTTATGCTCACTTTTGCATTACTTTCGGTACAACCCTCGTAAAACAAAAAATAATATTGATAACTAATTTTTAATGTGCGATGAATTCCACATGCCTTAATATACTTTTCAACATATTTCCCGTGGATGTTAAGGCATTTGTCATATCGTGGCACAAGTTTCTGGAAACCCTCCTCGCAGAAGTCTTCCGCTGGATTTTGCGCCACCGATCAACCGTCGTCTTCAGCTCATCGTCGTCATCGAATAGCTGGCAGGCAAGAAATCGTTTCAAGTAGAGAAACAAATGATAGGCATTGGGCATGAACTAAAGGGAAGTGTCCTGAAAGATCAGAAATTTTGAAGCTTTGGTTCTGCCTAATGTTTTCATTCACTCTTTCGACCAAATTTTCTGTGATTAGAGAAGGCCTACCACTACGCATTTTAAAACTTCTTAAAAAATCTCAAAATTATTTCATACTTATCAGTAACTATCCACGCCATATTTGTTTTTGGGATCATTATGGGATCATAGGATATGAGAGAAAACATATACTGATGATCAAAAGAAAATAATGGGACGTGAACTTTTCAATTACCCAATACAATCGTTTTTTTTCCACAGCATAATTTTGTGCAATATTTATGAATGTTATCATCCATTGTATTACTTTTCTCATTCTGTTCTGTCCCAACTTGTTCACTTTAAGGTGATTTAACTCAAACCCATACCTGAAACATGATGGAATTATAGCCTCTCAGCGCTAAAAAAACAAACAAAAAAACCGCAGATCGTCAGAGATTTGCAGCAGCTCCAAATGGGTTGCGACATCACTGCGTGGCAGGCGCAGCTGACACTACGTGTACCTTGAAACTACACATCTGGGTCTCCCCCCCTCTCTCTCTCTGAAGTGAGTGTGGTCGTGAAGAAAACTTTCTTTGTGCTCTGATCAATGCTTGTGCGAGGTTGTGTGTTTGTGTGTTCACGATGATGTCAGTGTGTGTTGTTAGTTAACAGAACTAACAGCTCCTGAATAAAGGAAGCAACTTTATTAAATGCAATATTCCCAATCATTAGACTCAATTACGCTACACTATTTGAAGGATGTGTATTTCCCTTTCTTTAAGTAAGTGCTTTTCTCAAACAAATGCGCAATTGTGTGGCAAGACTGAATGAAGTGTTCTTCTACAACAAACATGGCATCAGTAAGAAATGCGTTATTGTGATATCGTGGAGCATCTACGTATTGTGAACATATTAGTCAATTTGGATATCACTGTGTCTTCGCGTCATCCTTTGTATTATAATTAAAAGTTTTTTTCTATTTGCATACAACTGAGGTCGGTAAATGATTTTATTACTGCTATTACGTAGTGCTTTTTGTTCTATTATTGTTAAGCACACATTCTGTCTTGAATGAAGGGCTAGTAAAAAACCTTTTTCTTTTCTACTGCGTACCAAACCGATTAGAGTGTTGATATTGTCTATTTAACTACACATCCAATTTAAGAAATAAAAGCAACACAAAATTCCAGCGGTAAGTCTTTATCGTGTTGAATCATGCAACAGTACCATTTCCCTTCCTCTCCGTCCTACTGCACTTGGCTCATTCTGCCAGTAGAGATTGTGAAGAAAACAAGCTTAGCTATTCATTTTTTGCTTAGTTTCGTTGATAAAAGTGATTGTAGTGTGAATATGAAGCGACAACGTGAAGCAGTTTTTTGTTAGTGAGTTTCGAACTAACCTCTCTATAAAATTGATAAGAAATCAGCCTTATATTGTTTTAATCCATTTAAAACACTAAATCACTCCCATATAAAAAAGGATTGAGACCAGTGACAACATGGACGTGTTTCCCTTTTCCTGAAGCACCAAAGATAGCTAAAGTTTGTGGCAGTTGTAGGAAAGAACTGAGCAAGATGAAAAAAAAGAGAATGATGCAAAAAATAAAATAACAGATTTTCCAAGTACCGATTAGAATGTAGGTTATGATTGCAGTATGTGTTCTGACAGCAATTCTGTTATAACATTGCCTTCAGAAGCTTTGAAACTTTTAAAACATTCCTCCAAGATCTAGGAGAGTACCCTATTGACTAGAAAAAAGCTGAATATAAACAATATTCCACAGAAAAAGTTAAAAGAATTAATGCTGCTATAAAGCGCAACTTTCTTGTCAATGCAGTTTTCCAACAGTGATGTTAAGTCTAAGAGGAAACTATTTTAAGTCACTTAAAAAAAAAATCAAAATTTCGACCAACAGAAATGAGAAGCTTACGATGCTAACTATTTTGCCTGAATCTTAGAGTATCAGGAAGATTGTGAAGGAATTTAATGCACCAAGTTAGACAGTCCAAGAAACTTTGAAACAAAAAGGAATTCTATCTACTCCAGATAAGAAACCCGAAAAAAAAACTCTACTTGTAGAAACAACTGAAACTATGAAAACATTTTATGAAAGTGATGAGGTCAGCAGACGTATGCCTATGATAAAAGAATGTGTTTCCCCTGAGGACAGCAATGGCCAAAAAATTCATGTCTCCAAATGTCTAATAATATATATGTCTAATGGGTACAGATTTGTTTTTTGATTGAAGGTTTAACGACCACCGTGAGCAACTCAATGGGCTATAAGCATTCGCACGTCCCTAATTTAGGGTCACTGGTTCTAAGAAAGGGAAAAAACAAGTGCCGTTAGACAAACACAACATACATGCCTCCTCGGGATTCGAACCCTGACCCTTCACGGACGAATGATCATAAGCCAGCGCTTAGATGACTGAGACACCGGGGCGGCGCAGATTTTTTCAAGGGAAGTTTCCAAATGTAAATGTGGGTTTTTCAAAATTTTCAAAGTTACCCCCAAAGAATTGTTTTCTAGCTGGTCAGAGTGATATGCACGCAGTTTGTGTGTGTGTGTGTGTGTGTGTGTGTGTGTGTGTGTGTGTGTATATACCATACATCGGAATGTAAAACTTATGATTGAAAATGCCAAGTTACCATCAATCATTAACGGTGAAATAAAAAATTAAGAAGATGTCCTTCTAGAGATAGTATGTAACCCAGCATCAATTGACTTCTACATGGGTAATTGTGCATCCTGCCCTGGAATTCAAGTAATCCGAAGTTTTCTACAAAATGTCTTCGAAGAAAATGTAATCGAAACTCTACCTTTTTACCAGTGGATCTTTGTTGACAGATGCACCTCAGGGAATTGGAAAAACAATCTCTGAATTTGTCAACTTATTTTGTGAGAAAGTTTCCATTTTAGTTCGCCATGACTTCATAGCTAAACAACAAAGCTCATTTATGAATCACGTCAAAGAAAATTCGTCCGATTCAGAAATTGCTATTGTGTGCCATTTTTCAGAAAATAATATTCTTATGTTGTGCAAGACGAAGCACAGTCTTATAACTGAACCAGCAACCAAGTTACAATGCATCCGTTTGTTGAGTATTTTAAAATACATGAAAAAGTATGGTAGTTTTATTGTGATTTCAGAGTGTCTAGAATACAATACTGCAGCTGTTTATTTATTTCAATGGAAACTTTTAGACTTTTCGAAGAGCAGATTTGAGAGATTGCCCCCCCCCCCCCAAGCTATTACCTTTCAGTTGACTCTCCCGCACAATATAAAAACAAGAACCTTTTTAATTAATGTCACCAAAAAAAAGATTTCAACGTTGCTGTTGAGTGGCATTTTTCTGCTAGAGATCATGGCAAAGGGGCATATGTTGGTGTCGGGGGACGGCCAAAAGGTTGGCAGCTAGAACAAATCACCAAAGACCATACGACAGCCAAATAATAACAAGATAACTCTATCAATGGGCGAAAAACATTTAAGAAATTGACTTCACATTTGTTGCACAGGAAGAATTCATTGCAGCAGAGCAATTTTTCACAGTTCACTTCAGCAAAGCACAAACTGTTCCTGGAAGTCGAAAACTACACGTGTTCATACGTTCAAGTGCAACAATCTCGGTCAAACGTTTTTCTTTCACTCCAATATTAGTTGAAGATACTGTAACAACATGTGCAGGAAGCCTTGTTTTCAATGAATTGTATGGTTATATCATTGCACTCTACAGTGGCAACTGGTGACTAAGTTATGCATTAGTAAAACAGGAAGAGAAAGATTAAGTACAGTTAACATGTCCATATCCTTTCGTTTACCCTAAAAATCCAGATGTCCTGTGGATTCCTTCGATATACACAGTTGAGTCACATTATTGTGACCACCTCCTACTATTGAGGTCAACAGCACGTAGCCAATGAAAGAAGGCAAGTGTAGTGAGCTGGCTTGGAGGGTATACAGTATGAAATCATCACTCGTTGTTGTCATGGATGAAATGAGCGATTTATCAGATTTGCAAAAAGGGATGATTATCGGCTTTCGGTTCAAGGGTTGCAGTATTTCTGAAAAAGCGCAGTTTGTGAACTGTTAGCGTGCTGCTGTAGTTAAAGTATATCGTGATTGGAGAGATGGCACCAATGCGAATAAGCGACGCGAAAACTGCGAAGCACCACATGCTATTGATGTGAGAGGTGAACGTCGGCTGCGAAGGTGCGTGAGGGCCGATCGACACACTAAAGTGGAGCAACTCACTGGCCGAATGAACCAGGGGGCTACTGGAAGTGTGCCTAAAAAGACAGTTCGGCGAACCCTGCTGCGTATGAGGCTCCGATGAAAACGGATGGACACTGCACCTATGCTAACGAAGATACATCGACAGAAAAGGCTAATATTTGAACAGCAGTATCGGAATTGGACCTCCGCTTATCGGTAAAGGATTGCCTTTACCGATGAGTCACGTTTTCTGTTTCATCGAACGGATAGACGTTGGCGTATAAGGCGAGAAACATCGGAGAACAAACACTCTCCAACCATTGCTGGAAGAACACAAGCTAGTGGAGGCAGCTGCACATCATATTTAAACATCGTTACGGACCAAGTGCAACGCCTGACTAGCACATCATATCTAAGCATCGTTGCTGACCAAGTGCATCCTGTCATGTGAATGGTTTATCCTAATGGCGATGGCTACTTTCAACAAGATAATTCGTCCTGCCATAGTGCTCGTTTTGTACAGGATTGGTTTCAGGAACATGCAGGTGAGTTTACTTTGCTTAGGTGGCCCCCGCAATCTCCAGATCTTAATCCCATTGAGAATTTGTATGATGAAGTTGAATGAGCCATCAGACAGCTGGATCCACAACCCTGCAATCTCACACTCCTGGAAAGTGCTATTCATCAAGCATGGTCTCGGATTCCACAAACCACCTATCAACATCTCGTGGAGTCCATGCCACGAAGAATCGACGCAGTATTAAGGGCAAAAGGTGGCCCAATGAAGTACTGAGGGGTTGGTCAAAATAAAGTGGCCACTCAGTGTATACTGCTCTGTGAACATCACCTGCGCCTCCGTTCGGTCTCCAGGCACGCTGAATTTTCTATGCTGGAGGTGGTCATAATGGAATGGCTCCTCGGTTTATGTGTTCTCTCTCATATCCTATAATCCCGTTATGATCTCTAAAATACTGCATATTTCGTGCATAGTTACAAATAAGTCTGAACTAAATTTGTGATTTTTTTTCAAAACTTTAAAAGTGTCAGTTTTGGTTTTGAAATTTTTCTTTATTATAAAGCCTATTGTGTTGTACATCATATTTAAGCTGATATAAGAACTTTAAAACGAGATCTCTTCCAGTTCTATATCTTGACTGCGGGGCTCATTAAAGCGAAACAAAAAAATTAACTCCTAGCCATTTTGTAAACAAAAACCAAAAACTTCACATAGCTCTAAAATTTCCCATAATGAGGTAGACCCATAGGAATTTGTATTTTTGCATTGCACCATAGGGCACACAATTAAACACCACCAAATTAAAAAAATATATAAGAAGGTCAGTCTGAAACAGGGTAATGATTTGAGATGGAATGAGCCCTATTAAGTCTCGAGTTGTTGCTGAGTTAGGAAGACGAAGAATATTCTGTGTTACGAGAATCTGCTGTGTTCAGATATCGAAGAACTAAGGACGAAGTGAAGTTATATCTTACAGCTGGTGCTGTGCTGACATTTATGTGCCTGAACCGAACCTAATAAAGATATTCGTTACTGTAAGCACAAGACTTATTAAGCTGGCCATTAATGTCATTCACTACATAATTAGCTTTATGTTATTTAATAAAGCTCTCTGGAGCAGGAAGTTAAGCTTTACAATGAAACCTAGTGTTAGTGTAGTGCATGATTCTAGTGCTGTTAAGCACTAGAACCAGTTAGTTCTTCACTTTGAAATTATGTTAGGGTTTTAGTTGTATCATAAGCAAATAATCTGCAATCATTTCAACATTAAAACTCCACAAAGCTGGTGAACCAGCCTGATGTTGAGAGGATATTATACTGTTACGAGTGTTTGTGGCGAAGAAAAGTATCCCTCGCATATATTGATACCTTAGAAATTCATTTACAGTTTTCTTATCTTTAAAAGTGTATAAATACAAAGCCCGTTTTTTTTTAATTGGAGGTTTAATGACTACCATGAGCAACTCAACGGGCTGTAAGCAGTCGCCCGTCCCTAATTTAGGGTCATTGGTTCCAGTGAAGGGAGAAAGAGAGAGAGAGTCAGTGCCGTAAGACAAACACAACATCCATGTCTCACCGGGATTCGAACCCGGACCCGTTTCCGACGAATGATCAGATTTCATCGCTTAGCCCACTGCGCTACCGGGGCGGCACAAAGGCCGTTCCATAAAACATGAGAGTAATTCTTTTTGAGTTGACAACAGTGCGAGAGAAAGGAAAAAATAACCACGCAGACGACTAACTGAATTAAGAAAGTATCTATGACAACAGTTATTAGCCGTGGCAGACGATTCAAGTTTTGTTATTGCGCAGTTGTTTCAGGTACGTCTGCATTTCGCCATACAGCTATGGAGGTGAGTCATTCAGAGTTAAGTAATGAAATGTGCTGCGCGATAAAATTGTGCAATCCTTTGGGTAAAACGGCTGCAGAAACAGTTGGTTTAATAAAAAGCTTACAAAGGTAAATATTTGGGTGAGTCAACGATTTTTAGATGGCACCATGATTTCAAAAAAGTGCGTTTGTCGGCAGAACTCGCTCTTAGGGCTGGTCAACCTGAAAGTGTTGTTACGGAGTGTGGTATTAACACTGTTTGGGCAATCCTGCAAGAAAGTCGACGATTGACGTGTGAAAACATAGCGGCGTTAAGTAATATTTCAAAAACCTCGTCATTCTGAATTATACGTGGCAAATTACTACTACTGCATTGTGTGTGGCCGCCCCGGTGGCGCAGTGGTCTAAGCGATGGCCTCTGATCATTCGTCCGAACGGGGTCTGGGTTCGAATCCCGGTGAGGCATGGATGTTGTGTTTGTCTTACGGCACTGGCTCTCTCTCTTCCCTGGAACCAGTGACCCTAAATTAGGGACGGGCGACTGCTTATGGTCCATTGAGTTGCTCACGGTGGTCGTTAAACCTCCAATCAATCAATCAATCATTGTGTGTGCTCCAGATGAGTACGTCATCACCTGACGAGAGAACAATTGGTAGCCAGAGTTCAGGTGTGTCACGAGTGGAAACAAATGATTGCAAAGGATCCAAACTTCCTAAACTCTAAACACATAGCTGTCGTTGAAACCCCACGCCCACTATTTCGACCCCCTCACGAAGCACGCAACGAGTGTATATAAACTCATAGGCTGGCCTCCTCCGAAAAAAGTCCGCCAAAACAAATCAGCTGGGAAGACGATGATAATAATTTTCTTTGATCATAAAGGTGTAGTCTACCAGCATGCCGTTTCTACACAAATTACTGTCAATGCAGAGTATTATATTTCAGTCTTTAAGTGTCTGCGACGACACATATCGATTAAGCGACAGGAACGAAATGCAGTATTGCAATCATGACACATCCTGCTAAGAGTCCTGATCTCGCCCCGTGCGATTTCTGGTTGTTTCCAACAATAAAGGAGAATTTCTGCGGCGAAACATTCAACACACAAATGCTGACGTTATTCAAGGGGCTCCTAAAGCAGCTACCACAAAATGCCTACGCCACGTGCTTTGAAAAGTGGACTGAACGATGTGACCGTTGCATATCACCCGAGGGAAGATACTTTGAGAAAGAATAACATATGTGTTGCTGTACCTATATTATGTGGTTTTTCTCTCAGTCTCTATGGAACGGCCGTTGTATAACGAAAATTAAGGTTTGATTCAAAGGAAATATGTTTCCCTTTCCTATTTTCACCTGATCCACGTTTACGATTTGGCATTTCTTTTGTAATGAGGCGAATAAGATTTTACGAAAATGTGTGGTATCAAAGTAATTTAATATCTGTACCGTGAACCTGAAGAAACTTTATATCAATATGGGAGACAGAGCGGTTAGTGACGCCAAAAAGAAATTCAAGAAAATCGTATTCGACCATGGCATCTCTCTAATTTGTATGCTCAAGGTGTCATAGGATACGAGTGCGAAGAAATCGACAGTAGAGTCATAAATTAAGCGCAAAGAAAATAAACAACCTTTGATATGCTAATCGCTGAAATTTAATTTGCTGTTGCAGTGATGATCTGCAAGGAATTTTAAAATGAATCTGAAAACACAGGAGAAGAAATGTATATTTCTGGATTTGAATATCGTATATTCCCCAGGATAAATCTCGTTTGCTTTTATCAATTACCACACAGAAAGAAAAGATGCTCGCCTACGAAAGCTTTAACCGGTATGACGAAGAGACAGAAATCGAAAGCATTGCTAATTAAGGTGAATGAAATTATTCTACGCACCACATAAATCTCATGAGAATTACATATAACAGCTAGCTCGAACAAGTCTTTTCTTCTTCTTCTCATGTTTTGTGATCTATTTAGTTTAAACCAAGCTCACCAGGCTCATCTTTCGAGGAGTGTTGTTAGTTCAAGTACAGTAAACTCTCGATAACTCTAGTCCCTGCAAACCGCGTTCCGCTTAATCCGAGGTCATTTGCGAGGAAACATAAAAAAAATATGCATAATAAAAAAAAATCAAATAAAAAACTTCCGGGCGATTTGCAAGTGTTTGTTTTTTATTGTAAATAGTGTTTTTAATTGTAAATAAATCTATTTTAATTTGCAGTTGGAGGCACAGTTTGAATTAATCGTACGTTTCGACCGCATGTGTATATAGTAATTCTACAGCATCTGTGTCTTTTCGCGGCAAAGTTGTGTATCAGAAAAGTATCAAAATGCAAGGAATACTCTATTCAACTTTCAAATTTTCCAATGCCGAAAGAGTTTTTTGAATAGGGCTAACAGGTGCAGAGATGTGGTGCCTAATGGCGGACGGACGAACATAATGAACATGTTCACTTTCTTTTTCCAGTTTTTTCGTAATACGTGCTAAAGAGATCAAGTAGATCTCAATCTTTTCAGATAATTCTTTTCTAATTTGAATTTTCCTCATCACAAACGAAACAACATGGAAGAGTCCTCTCCCACTTCCTCCCGGGAAGGTTGTATTTATATATTGAAATAAAGACCAGAGAGCGTTTAATCCAAATATGATGTTTCCCATCTTTCATGAATTTCAATTAAGAGCTGGCACAGCTGTTTTGAAGAAAACATGAACAGCTTTCGATCGCGGCCGAACTTCTAGAGTGGTGCGCCGATGATGCGGTTGGACGTTGTTTCATATCGCAACAGTTACAACCTTGCACGCATTCAGGAATTAATTACATTCACCTGTTCATTGCGAACATTTACTCTCGGCTAAACTCTTTTGGCAAATCACTGAGATGTCCGGTTTGACTAAAGTTGATGTACGAAGCCCCGTACATAAAATTTAACTAAAAAGTTGGAAAATCAGAAGCCGAAATTTATCGTCTGCTTTTACGTCTCCTTTTCTTGTATCAGATGTATTAATTAGGAATCTCTTGCAGCACAATTAATCTCTCAGGAAATTTGCTGCAGATTAACTCTTTAAATATTTCTCCGCCATGTCCATGTTTAAATGTTTACCACATCTCATTTTAAGTCTCTCTCTCTTACTCTCTCTCTTTTTCAGGCACCTCCATTTTTATAATCCCATGTCTCATACCTTAACTTTTCTTATATCCTTTATGTGATGCCTGGGTGGGCGAGTGGTAGGACGCGCTGGCTGCTAAGCATCCGCCCGAGATGAGACCTAGTTCGAATCCAAGATAAGGCATGGATGGTGGTCTTGTCTAACAGCACTGGTTCTCTCCCTTCCCTGGAATCAGTGGCCCTAAATTACGGACGGGCTACTGCTTATAGCCCATTGATTTGTTCGCGGTGGTAGGAAATCTATTTCCTGTGTAAATTATGTTTCCTCTCAGGTATAATATTATTCTGAGCGCCACATAGGAATCTTCAAGTTTCTTCGTAAGATTCGCCAAATCTGACCACTAATCAGATTGCAAAATAAAAAGAATTACTGTAATTTTGAAAGTAAAAAGATTGTAATGCAAAATATATGTATGTAGAATTAGAGACAGAGGGATATTTAAGAAATTGTAACACGGATTTCTAAAATAAATTGGGTACCAATTCTTGCCCTGTATATGTGTAATGGAAGCCGGAAGTCGCCGGACACATCACAAATCCACTTTAGCATATTGATTTCTTCAATACTCAGTTTATGATCCATACATCTTTCCACTGGCCAAGTTTTCAGAAGTCTCCTGCATTTTTGTTCTTACTACAAACATGACAACTCTAATTTCAGGCAAATTGGCAGCTCCTACTCACCAGAACGCGCCTAGCTTTTCGCTTCTAGATACTTTATACCTTGCCTGCTCTCTTTAGCATACACTGTAAAAAAATAAGTGAAATGAGTTCACAAAAAAATCCTGAAAATAACTTGCAGCAACTTCGACGGTCGGTGTCCCTCTTTTAACGGAATTTCCATTTTTAAATACCCCAAAGCTAGCATCGTGGTTCAGATACTTCAAAGCTGGCATCAGCACTCGGGTATTTAAAAGCTGGTATCCACATTCCAGCACTAAAGTACTTCAAATCTGGCATCAGCACTGGGTACGTGAAAGCAGTTATAAGTGCTCAGGTACGTGAAAGCTGCGCATCTGTGTCGGGTACCTAGGGAGTAGCATCATCGCTCAAGAACTTCAAAGTTAGCTTCAGCACTCTTACTTAAAAGCTGGTATGAATTTTCAAGCACTCGAGTATTTAGAATGAGCCCTCGGATATCTGAAAACTGGCATCAGCGCTTGGTTACTTGGAAGCTGACATCACCATTCGGGCACTTGAAAGCTGGCATCACCGCTCGGGTACTTGAAAGTTGGCATCAGCACTCGGTTTTTTCAAAGCTGCTATCAATGTTCAGGCACTTAGGTGCTTAAAAGCTGGTATCCGTACTCGTGTACGAGAAGGCGGGCATTAGCACTCGGGTACGTGAAAGCTGGAGTCAGGTACTTTAAAGTTGGCATCAACATTCTGGTATTTGAAAGCTGGTATAAACACTCGAATACTTGAAAACTAGTGTAAGCATTCGAATACTTGAAAGCCGGTATACACACCTAGTACCTGAAAGCTGGTATAAACATTCGAATACTTGAAAGCTGGTATCTACGCTAGTACTTGAAAGCTAGTATACACACCTGGTACTTTGAAAGCTGGTGCAAACATTCAAATACTTGAAAGCTGGTCTTCACGTCTAATACTTGAACGCTGGTCTTCACGTCTAGTACTTGAAAGCTGGTATACACACCTAGTACTTGAAAGCTGGTATAGGCATTTGAATATTTGAAAGCTTGCATACACACCTAGTACTTGAAAGCTGGTATAAACATTTGAATATTTGAAAGCTTGCATGCACACCTAGTACTTGAAAGTTGGTATAAACATTCGAATACTTGAAAGCTGGTATATACGCTAGTACTAGAAAGCTAGTATACACACCTGGTACTTTGAAAGCTGGTACAAACATTCAAATACTTGAAAGCTGATCTTCATGCCTAGTACTTGAAAGCTGGTATACACACCTAGTACTTGAAAGCTGGTACAAACATTTGAATATTTGAAAGCTTGCATACACACCTAGTACTTGAAAGTTGGTATAAACATTCGAACACTTGAAAGCTGGTACATACGCTAGTACTTGAAAGCTAGTATACACACCTGATACTTTGAAAGCCGGTACAAACATTCAAATACTTGAAAGCTGGTCTTCACGCCTAGTACTTGAAAGCTGGTATACACACCTAATGCTTGAAAGCTTGCATACACACCTAGTACTTGAAAGTTGGTATACACACCTAGTACTTGAAAGCTTGCATACACACCTAGTACTTGAAAGTTGGTATACACACCTAGTACTTGAAAGCTTGCATACACACCTAATACTTGAAAGTTGGTATACATTCCTAAGCACTTGAAAGCTGGTATAAACATTCGAATACGTGAAAGATGGTAAACACTCCTAAGCACTTGAAAGCTGTTATCTCCATCACGAGCTGCAACTGCAGTAGAGTCTCGATAATCCGAGGTAATCGTGACCAAAACCAACTCGAATTAAGCGGAATTTCAAAACACGCGCACGATTTTGAACGAATGTAGTTAAACATGAACTTAAAAAACTCGTAGAAACGATTTTTAATGATCAATGAAAATGTTAGCAAAAATTAATTAAACAAAGACTCTGACTTACATCATATTAACGACGAAATAAATCATCTAATTTCTTCTGCTTTTCCCCGGAGCATCTTTTTTTGCAGCGATATCTCTCCATCTTTTTTAGAAAAATAACATCAGCTGGCGATGATTCCGGTTGCTGCTCTACGTATCTAAGGGCAGTCTCTAGAGCCGCCGTACCTTCCTCATGAGATTTTTTTTCTTGTGCACAGTCAGTTCCTCTTCATCCATCAAAATTTATTCTATTTTACCTTTTTCGACCAGTCTCCAGCTTCAACGGTTTTCCAGGGTTTCACACCGACAGGGTTGCGCGTTTTGTCCCTTGGCTATCTTTCAACAGTCAGTGGCATTGGCTTCTAAACTTTCGGACACAAATATTGTACTTTTTGTTACATTTGAGCTGAGAATTTTAGCATTATTCCAGTCGGGGGAGTTATCTTTTCTCCAGCGATAATGGGCAAGGAGGGTACACCCCCGACTGGAATAATGCGAAAATTCTCAGCTCAAATGTAACAAAAAGTACAATATTTGTGTCCGAAAGTTTATATATAATTTCATATGGTAACAAGTGTTGTAATTTTGACTTGCCTACCTATATACCAAACCCATGGAGACGGCTGGTAACCCTCACAGCCATCGAGAATGGAACTTAGATATAACTTTGACTTGTATAATTATTTTTAAACATTATAGTTTGTGTCTTTTAAAGTTGGCAACACAGGAATGTAAAACAGACGTGTGACGGGGGCTTTCTTGTGATGTATATATATGGGATAGCTCCTCATGATTCGTGGTACATGAGATCCCTGAAAGTACTTGCCTTTTTATTGTAAATAGTGTTTTTAATTGTAAATAAATGTATTTTAATTTGCAGTTGGAGGCACAGTTTGAATTAATCGTACGTTTCGACAGCATGTGTATATAGTAATTCTACAGTTTTTGTGCGAAATATATTATTGGTGTGACACAGATGCTATTGCATTCAAAACACATTTACTCTACTTCATTGTTTTTTGATTCCCTATGTAGATGATCCCTTTATTTCCTTTAATACTATTCACAACGTACATCATTTTGGTTATATACACACACTTGCCTCTGAATCAGAAACTTTTATGCAAGCGTCACATACTCAGAGTAAATGCAAAATGCGTAATGCGTGGTCACGTACCTCACCACATGATCTAGGACACTATTTAAGACTACTGCTCGACAGTAGTGTTGTTCACAATGGGAAGACAAAGGATCTTTCGGAGTTCAATAGAAGACTTATTGTTGGTGCCCGTCTGGCTGGAGTGACGATTTTGAAAACTAATTGGTTTCTAAACAGGTAAGATATTCCGGGTCTTTAATAAGTGGAAAAATAAGCCACGTTGCTTGTCTAAGAGACACAACAGAGACTCGACCACAATATATCAAGAACGAGATCGCCGACGTCTCAGAAGGCTTGTACGGAGAAACAAGATTTCTTGTGTGCAGCAACTAATCGAAATGAAGGCTGTTCCTGACACATATCGAAATGAACTATACGCAGGGAATTGAAGATCTTTGGTAATGGTAGTAGCACGGCACGCCTATACGGAAACCACTCATTTCTTGGAAAAGTTACTCTACAGTGGTGTCAGGAACACTGTGTCTGGATACTATAAGACAGGAAAAAAGTCATGTGGTCTGACGGGTCGCGGTACATTTTGCTCTGTACCGACAACAGGCAGAGAGTTTGGTAGGAGCCCGATAAAACAATGGATCCAGCTTCACAACTCAAGTTTCTGGAGTTGGTACGGAACGTGTTCCATGAATTTGGTGGAATGTTGATTGTCCTCCAGAGATTATCTGAAAATTGTTGCCGATCAAGTTCATCCTGCAACGTTGGCATTTTATCTAGCAGGTGATGGCTGTTTCATGGATGACAATGCTACTGTCCATTTCGCAACATGTCATTGATGGCCCAGAGAGCATGACAGCGACTTTTACCATCATCTCTGGTCACCACAAAGCCCGGTTCTGAACTCCATTGGGAATGTATTGGCCATTTTAGAAAAAGAAATCTTGGAGCCAAGTCCTCTTCCGTCAAATTATAGCCACTTAAAGGACTATCTGGTCAACGCCTCGTATGATGTAGACGTAGATGAATTCCAACACTTTGTGGAATATACGTCAAACAGCATATGTGCTGTAATTCGGGCTAAAGGAAGTTCTGCCCGGTGGGGAATAAAAAGTTCCAAATTCAATGGCCAGAATGTGCATATGCTTATTAAAAAACTGAACAGTTTTTCTACTAGGGTGCGGAATAAAAATTGTGTTTCCCCGAACTCTCTCCTTCTATAAGTCCAATTTGAAAAAAAAAATTATTTTTGCGTCGCATCGATTTCGCTGTGTGGAACGCGTGGCATATACACTCACGGACAATGAAATTTGTGCACCTAGAAGAAAACATGCTACAACTGCAAATCTCTGCAAAGAGCTAGAGTGCGTGCTGGTATGCAAATGATCCACGTATGGTGTGATTGCGCATGACCGCACACTCTGTGAGGGCGCTGAAAGCACGAACCGGCATCCTTATAAACCGGGGTGTAATCGATGCCCCGTGAAAGTTCTTCCCTTTACGGAAGTGAAACAGTAAGATATGGCGAAAATGCACAGTTTGTTCTTCCATCTTCAACTTGATGTCAAACCTCCGTAAATCAACCAAATTGCTCACTATTCCTTTTAGACTGCAGCTAGAACTGGCACCTGTCGAATACCATAGCGATAACAGAGCTGCGCATGCCTCTAGTACTTCCAAAACCGCCCAACCGCCATGGGCTGCCAAAATACGTCATGACTTTTCCGACAACCTAATATATCCATCCATGAACTACATTCATCCATGAAAACATATACAAGTTTTGCTCTGTATTTTCGTTCCTTTTGCCCAATTACTTTATTAGCGAACAATTTCTCCATGACGAAAAGTAAAAAATAAAAAAAAAATAAAAAAAATAAGAAGAAAGAGTTTAGAATGTGAAAAGAGAGCGACGGGGGAGAAAAACTGAACTCTCCTGAATTATAAAAATAAATCACTCTGTCAGAATTTATTTGATGGTAGCTGAGTTGTACCTAGTCTAGAAAACACATTTCTCTAATTAAATTTAGTTGGTTCACATCATAAAATTTAGTTGGTTCACATCCTTCCCGTGTATTCACGCAATGGCATCAAGGGGTTATTGATGCCGAATTTCGGCTCTAAACATTAGGGAAATTAATTCCCTCCGTTTGTAGCGTTACGCTCATGCTACATGGACTGATACGCCTGTGTCACGTTTGACGTCACACACGATAGCATTTGAAACCAATCAGAACCCATGATTTCCGCGTGACGTCACTAAAAGAGGGTACTAGTCTCTTTAATGTCATGGCTGATATGAGAAAGATGAATTTTCTCTGTTTGTGACGTCACTTTCATGCTACACGGACTGATACGTCTGTGTCACGTTAAACGCCAGACACAACAGCGTTGGAAGCCAATCGGAAGCCTTGATTTCCGTGTGACGTCACTAAAAGAGGGAACTCATCTCTCTAATGTCATGGCCTTGTGTTTTCTAGACGGTCTTGGTTGTACGGTCATTATCGCTGGAGAAAAGATAACTCCCAATTAGCATGAAAAAACTATTTGTTTATTTTTAGTTTACTATTCTGGTTCCTTCCCGTGTATCCACGCAATGGCATTAAGGAGTTATCGATGCCGAATTTCGGCTCTAACTTCTTAATTTTCAATCGCGCATTCTCCTTCGCTGGTACTCGAATGTACCCTCTTCTTCTCTTGGTCAACAGCCAAACCATCTTTTCTCACCTAAAATTTAAAAGCCGTCAAATTCTCACTATTAAGCATTTTTTCTCTCACACATGCACCGCAAACCCACTCCTACTGACCCTAAAAAAATGGTCACTTTAGCTATTAGTACCAATGAATCATATCACTTGTAACGTGAAGCATTCTTCAAGTATAGTAAACTTGGTTACAGGTTAATGACGTAAGCTTTAGGTAATATAAGAGTCACCTTCTAACTAAAGCGAGCCTCAAAAATGAAAGACTCAAAACATCAAACTAACAACTCCAAACGGTTAACCTATTTGACGGAAACCAATTAGAAAGTATCGGACCAAAACATAGGCGTAACCACTGGGGGTGGGGGGTATGGGTGTCGGGGGTCAGAACCCTCCCATATTTTCAGAATTGGAGATCCCCAATGTAAAGGAACCCCCCCCAATATTTTCTCGGGAATATAATGATGTAATGAACACTTTTTATGATGTGAACCAACTAAATTTAATAACATAAGATTTTATTTTTTCGTAGAATGCAAACGCGTGTGTAATGTGTGCTTAATAAAACAGCGATATCGATTCCTAATAATCAAAGTGAGTTCTACAACTTTGTAATTCACATGTGTGCCCTATTTATCATAGTCCTACAGTTGTGTTCGCTAAGTTCCACAATTCGCCAACAGAGGCGCCTATGTCGTGCCCGTTAGATCGTGCCTCAGCAACTGCTTTGTTCCTGCGTGTGCGTAGGGGAGGGGGTCTCAAGCTCCTTCTTATACAGTATGTCTGTAATATTGTATGTATATGTATACATATAATGTGTGTATGTGTGATCGGATCCCCCCAGATTTTGAAACATGGTTACGCCACTGGGACAAAACCATGTAGAACGCCACCCTGCTCGTAAGCCAGCCAACAAGCATTGCACACGCAGTTCTCATCTCTGCTGAATACATACGTTATTCTGCCTCGCACCTCTGTCATAATCGCACTATCACGATTTTTGCTGTTGTATTTTTTTTGTTTATTTCTGGGTGTGGGATAGTGGGAGGTATTGCATGGTGAAATGTTATTGCACTTAATTTCACTGCGATACTCTTACCATCCAGATGCACTTACTTTTTTTTCTAGCTGCCATCAGTCTAGATTGGGGTAAGGTCTAGACGCCTTATGGAGATCACTTCATTCGTGACAGAGGCGTGGTTGAAGACTTCCAAGCTGGTGTAGAAATGAACCGAATATATTTAACAAATCAATTTATTATCCACCACTTAGGGTAGGATGAAGGTTGGTTTTATATCTTGCACTCGAACATACAGAAGTTGCTCGTCGGAATTTTAGGTGACAA
This sequence comes from Macrothele yani, assembly GCA_039090855.1. NCBI lineage: Eukaryota > Metazoa > Arthropoda > Arachnida > Araneae > Macrothelidae > Macrothele > Macrothele yani. Next base: position 136,700,155 of record CM077024.1, on the reverse strand, counting down.
TAGAGCTTGAGCTGAGCAAATAGAAATATGGTGCTTCCTTGTTAACACCGTTCAGTTTTCACAAGAGTTCAGTGAAGTCAAATTCAGATCTTGTTTGAGTTCATAAGTTACGCAGCCTTCAGCACATAAGGTAACACTTTAGCATAAGTTACGCGTTAATAGCATTATGCAGCACTTTGGAAACAAGATCTGAGATCATCAGATCTCAGATATAATGGATATAGACATCGGCTTGATCCCCTGGAACAAAATATAGATAGTTACTAACCGCAGTTAGTTGAAATCTACTCCTAGCTAAATCGACCGCAGCCGAGCGCTTTTCTTAAGTCAAAATCATCCCACACGAGGACCAGACGTCCTGCTCCAGTGAAAACTATACGAAAAGAGAGTGCCAAAAAAACTAACTTCCTGAGTTCTCCCCAAACTTTCTGAGCCCCAGCGAGCGCTTAGCCAATCACGACGATGCATTCGACCCCCTTAGCTGGGCATCCTTCACTCTCTGCGTCCTGCTTCTCACGGTTTACATCCGCCCAATGGCTCTTCGAAGAATTCCATGCTCAAAGTTCTGAGAATTCATGGGCTCGTTGTGACCTTGTAAACTGGTCACCAAGATGGCTGTTCTTCTCCCTTCCTCGATTTTCACTTCAAACTGGCGTTCCATTGCCCACTTGTGATTTCCCCCACATTTACTTTTTTAACATTCAGCAGTTCCTATATTCCTGTGCGCCACTGGCATTTTTTCCAATTTATTTTCTCTAACGGTTTTCACAACCTCATTCCAGGTTGCGACAAAACATTCTGTCGAGAAAAAAAAAATGGCGTTAAGTTTCGAAAATGCTTAAGGAGAACGAACCGAAATTTACGTATATACAGGTGCTAAAAAATAAAGTTATATCAGAGTATACGTCACAAACTGAGATGCCTTGACAAGTTCCAAAAGAAAAAATATCCTGTTCCGCAAGAGTTCGGTATTTATGAACTTTGTGTGCGAGAAACTGTTGAAATCGAGAAGACGTTTTTTTATCTGTTACTTATGCTTACTTAATAAATTTGCGGAAAATAATTGTGAGTTCATTCGATCTTTAAACTGACTTAAATTATAAACGCCAACCATCTGACTTCCTTATTTCACGAACATTAGCGAATCCGACGTGCTTCAGCTCACGCAATGTGTTAATTACCGTGCCGATATTTGTGATTAATTGCAATATTTGTAATTACTTATTGCATAAAATACAGCAAAAATTAAAAAAGTGAAGTTTTCTTTATTTATTTAGGTTGTACTATTATGAAATTTTACGTGCAATTGCGCACCTGCTGACAGAACCGATGTGGAGTCGCACGTAATTTATTTTTTTCTGTCACATGCAGATTTATACTTTTTGGTCACAAAATATAAATCTGTACAACATTTATGGCTTTTTTATTTCTGAAAGTACTGCAAAAAATGCGTTGTTGTGTTTAGTATCTAGCGCAGAAAAAGTTGCTCTGTCAATGGCATGTAAATTCACTGCTACAACAACAGCATCTATAGGTTATAGAACAAGGAAACTGACTTCTCAGGTGCGCGCCTTTTAAAAGCTTTCCGACACACAAGCGCGTGCGCAAGAATATTTCCAAGTAGAGTTTTAGAGAAACAAAAAACTCAGCTTAAGCGGTTGCGTGGGAAGACGCATTGCCCTGCTGGAAGAGACATTGCCAAGTGGGTGCATGATGAACCTGAACTGTTGCAGATGTTCTGCAAGGTGAGTCTAGATGCTTCTCCGTAACGTAAACCGTTCGGAGATGCATCTAAACGCACAAAAGTCAATTCGTGTGCCAGTTGAATACGCCCCAGACCATAACCGAGCATCCACCTACCTGAACATTTCTACACTGAAGAGCAATTGAATTAGAGACAGCTGGCGTTATGCAAATTTGGCGCAATGGGCGGCCCTGTAAACGGAAACGACATGACGTATGCAGTGATCCGACAATATAAGGAGTGATGCGACGGGAATCAGTAAGAGTCGGACGCAGTATGGGTAAGACGAAGGATCTAAGCGCATTTGATCATAGGCAAATTGTCGAGGCCCGACGAATGGGTCACTCCATCTCGGAAGTCGTGCAGGCACTGGGATTTTCACGAGCCACTGTGTCACGGGTGCAACGTGAGTACATCGAATCCGGTAAAACCGTCCCTGCAAGGGCCAACTGCCGTGAACAACAGCGTGTGGATGAGCGGGGTCATCGTCGGCTAGCTCGCATTGTAACAGCAGATAGACGGACCAAAGTGCAAGAAATCACTCGGCAATTTAACGCTGGCGCACAAAAACGTATAAGCAGCTACACCATCCAGAACCATCTCCTCGCTATGGAATACAGAAATCATCGTCCCACGAGTGTACCGCTGCTGACCGCACATCACGGGGTGCAAAGATTAGCATGGGCGCGGGAACAACGCCACTGGAGCCTAGACATGTGGAAAAATGTTGCCTGGACTGATGAGTCGAGCTTCACGTTGGTACATGCGGATGGCAGGATACCAGTACGGCGCAAACCACATGAAGCGATGGATCCTTCTTGACAGCAGGGTATTCTTCAAGCTGGTGGGGGTGGCATTATCGTCTGGGGACTGTTTACGTGGACTGAAATGTGATCCCTGGTACGTGTGGCATCGTCCCTCACAGGTCAACGTTACCGGGATATCCTGGACGACCATTTGCACCCGTTTGTGCGTCTTCAACATCCCACTGGGTACCTCATCCTGCAACAAGACAATGCACCGTGCCATCGCTCCTGAATTGTATCCGAATGGTTGGATGAACACTCCACCGACGTGACCTCGCTTCCTTGGCCAGCTAGATCACCTGACCTCAATCCCATCGAGCACATCTGGGATGCGATCGAGAGAGATGTTCGAGGCTCTGATCCCCTTCCATCAAATCTTCGTGAACTGTGGCAGCTTGTTCAGGGGTCGTGGATCCGTATGGCTTTCCAACGCTTCCAGTGTCTTGTCGAGTCCATGCTGAGACGAATCGTCGCCGTCATCAGGGCGAAAGGTGGTGCTACACGTTACTAGACAGGTATCTCTAATTCAATTGCTCTTCAGTGCATATGTTTTAACTATGTGAATCGGTGAATACGTGTTGTGGCTACAAAACTGAGGTGCATGTTCATACCATTATAATTGTAGTGTTTTTAAGTTTTGAAGCAGCAGATGTTTAAGTAATTAATGTTCCCAGATAACTTCGTTTAACATACATTATATTGTCAAAAGTCACCGGACGCCTAGAAGAGAAACACAACGTAGCATTTATTAATATACATTAGTACGGTGTCGGTCCACCTTTGTCCATAATGCATGCAGTGGCCATTCGAGGCAGGCTTTTGATAAGGTTTGGGAACACAGCGATAGGTATGCGCTTCATTCAATACATGATGCTGCCGCGAACTGTTGCTTAGTAGTAGACCTTGGTCCCAAACTTCTTATGCGGCGTTTTAATTCATCCCATATGTGCTCTATGGGATTAAGATCAGGACTCTGTGCTGGTCAGTCCACTAACAATACGGAATTATCATCAAACCACGCCATAACAGTCCTTGCCTAATGGCTCGGTGCATTATCCTGCTGGTACCAACAAGGCTCGGCTGCATAGTACTGCCATAGAGTTGGTAGGGCATAATTGTCCAAAATATCGAGGTAGACGTGCTGGTTAACAGGTTTGTCCACGATAACCAATGGCTCGGGACCATACCACAAAAAACACTCCCACACTTTACCGTAGGAACAGTACACTGTGGTAAATAGCATTCCTCGGTTGCTGCCATACGTACATACGGCCGTCAGACTGATGGATCGTGTATATGGATTGATCAGTCCATATGAGCCGTTTCCATTGATCTACGGTCAACGATAAATGTTCTTTACACCATGATAAACGACGAGTAGCATTCCGAGAGGAGAAGAAAGGCTTATGAGCAGCCGCACGACCACGCTAACCCATGGAAAGAAGTTATCTGCGAATGGTACGTGTCGAGGTTCCAGAATGTTTACTCACCTGTACACTGAGCTCTTGTGCAGTACTCCGTCGAATAGCTGTAACGACTCTCCTGGGGCTTCGACGTTTTCTATCACTGATTTTCTTTGGTCTGCCAGTACGTTTTGCTGCTTCAGGCACGCCATGTGTCTTCTACTTATTCAGTACATCCAAAAGAGGTGACTTGGACTTGGGTATGTTTAAACGCCTGTCGGTTTCTCTTATGGAAAACCCACTAATATAACACCCAGCAATCTTCCCTTTCTCAAAGTCAGTTTTCTTCCGCAGCGACATTTGCACTCAACCTCACAGTGCGATATGATCGCGGTCGGCTACAGTTCTTTTATACCGTTTGCAGCTGTACCGCGCATCTTAACAACGCAGCGGATGCGTTCATTCGCTTTTGAAGGGGTGTTCAGTGAACTTTTTCAATATAGTGTATATTTTACACTTCTGAAATATTTAATTTAATAAAAACGTCCAGGTTGAATTGATTAGCACTTAATTCTGATCTTAACTTGTTCTTTATTTTCCACGTACCGGGGAATAAACAGGCGAGGAGCGCAATCACGAAATGCCAAGTTACAAAAATGAATGCTAGCTATGCCTCTGCTATTTAGACTTCATTTTGACTCTATTTAACCTTTCTTTTGAGTCTTGTGTTTTTAAATAAATTTTGTTTCTTCTCGTTAAACGTTTTCCTACTGAACGACATATTTCTTCTCCGAAGAGCGCTTTCTTTTTGACGTCACTGGCCATGAGTCGGTGGAAGATAAAAGGGTTAACATTGAACGTACACGAGAGGCTAACTGCTAAGAGAAATGTTTGAAACTCATGTGAACTATTACGCATATTTGTTGAACGAATGTTACGCTCAGTTATAACGAATTATATGTTTGGAAAGTGTGTTGTGATTATTGTCTGAATTGAAGTCAGCCAGTTCACGTTCTAGCAAAGTTGATTTTCATGTTTTAAAGGGCAAAACATGAAAATCGACGCTTTGATTTCTATGCTGACAAGTGATACATTTATATTTACTAAGTTCTTTACGGCCGCCACGGGTGGCGCAGAGGTCTAAGCTATGGCTTCTGATCATTCGTCCGAGATGGGTCAATGTTAGAATCCCGGTGAGTCATGGATGTTGTGTTTGTCTTACGGCGCTGGCTCTCTCCCTTCCCTGTAACAGGTGGCCTTAAATTAGGGACGAGCAACTACTTATAGCCCACTGAACTGCTTACGGTAGTCGTTAAACCTCCAATAAAAAAAAGTTCAGTACGACCAATTGCAGAGACGATATAATTAAGCATTTAAGCATACTTAAGCACGTTAACCTTACAGATACAGCTTAAAATTTAATGAAAACGTTATACCTTTGACACTAAATAACTCATGTAGCAACACAATACGTCGATTCATACATAAATACAAAACCAGCTTCAATCTCTTTCGTTTTATATAAACTCTCCACACTATTCACATTGAACGTCGTCATCAAAGGACGTTCCATAAAAACTGAGAGTAATTTTTTTTGAGTTATCAACAGTGCAAAGGGGAAAATAACCACGCAAACGACTAACTGAATTAAGGAAGTATCTATGGAAACAGTTATTAGCCGTGGCAAACGATTATGGTTTTGTTATTGCACAGTTGTTTAAGGCACTTCTACATTTCGCCATACAGCTATGGAGCTGAGTGATTCAAAGAAGTGAAATTCATTGTGCGATAAAATGTTGCTGTCGTTTGGGTAAAACTGCTCTAGAAATAGCTGATTTAATGAAAGAAGCTTACAAAGATAATTGTTTGGGTGAGTCAACGATTTTTAGATGGCATCATGATCTCACAAAAGAGCGTTTGTCGGCAGAACTCGCCCCTAGGCCTGGTAGACCTGAAGTCCTGCAAGAAAATCGATGGACATAGCGTGGGCAGTCCTGCAAGAAAATCGATGGACATAGCTTGGGCAGTCCTGCAAGAAAATCGATGGACATAGCTTGGGCAGTCCTGCAAGAAAATCGATGGACATAGCTTGGGCAGTCCTGCAAGAAAATCGATGGACATAGCTTGGGCAGTCCTGCAAGAAAATCGATGGACATAGCTTGGGCAGTCCTGCAAGAAAATCGATGGACATAGCGTGGGCAGTCCTGCAAGAAAATCGATGGACATAGCTTGGGCAGTCCTGCAAGAAAATCGATGGACATAGCTTGGGCAGTCCTGCAAGAAAATCGATGGACATAGCTTGGGCAGTCCTGCAAGAAAATCGATGGACATAGCTTGGGCAGTCCTGCAAGAAAATCGATGGACATAGCTTGGGCAGTCCTGCAAGAAAATCGATGGACATAGCTTGGGCAGTCCTGCAAGAAAATCGATGGACATAGCGTGGGCAGTCCTGCAAGAAAATCGATGGACATAGCTTGGGCAGTCCTGCAAGAAAATCGATGGACATAGCTTGGGCAGTCCTGCAAGAAAATCGATGGACATAGCGTGGGCAGTCCTGCAAGAAAATCGATGGACATAGCTTGGGCAGTCCTGCAAGAAAATCGATGGACATAGCTTGGGCAGTCCTGCAAGAAAATCGATGGACATAGCTTGGGCAGTCCTGCAAGAAAATCGATGGACATAGCTTGGGCAGTCCTGCAAGAAAATCGATGGACATAGCGTGGGCAGTCCTGCAAGAAAATCGATGGACATAGCGTGGGCAGTCCTGCAAGAAAATCGATAGACATAGCGTGGGCAGTCCTGCAAGAAAATCGATGGACATAGCTTGGGCAGTCCTGCAAGAAAATCGATGGACATAGCTTGGGCAGTCCTGCAAGAAAATCGATGGACATAGCTTGGGCAGTCCTGCAAGAAAATCGATGGACATAGCGTGGGCAGTCCTGCAAGAAAATTGATGGACATAGCTGCGTCAACTAATATTTGAAAAACGTCGGCACTCCGCATTCTAAGCGACAAATTACTGCTGCTTCGTGTGTGATCCAGATGGGTACCTTATCACCTGACGAGAGAACAATTGTTATCCAGAATTCAGTTTGTGCCATGAGTGGAAACAAATGATTGCAAAGTATCCAAACTTTATAAACACAGTAATAAATGCCGATGAAACTAGGTTCACTATTTCGACCCCTCACGTAGCTAGCAACGAGTGTCTGGAAACACACACGCTCGCCTCCTCCGAAAAAAGTCCGCCAAAACAAATCGGCTGGGAAGGTGATGATGATAACTTTTTTTATCATAAAAGTGTAGTTTACCAGCATGCCGTTTCTCCATAAATTGCTGTCAATGCTGAGTATGACATTTCAGTCTTGAAGTGTCTGCGACGACACATATCGATTAAGCGACCGGAACTGGTGGGCAAGTTCAATTTTTCAATTGGAGGTTTAACGACCACCGTGAGCAGCTCAATGGGCTATAAGCAGTTGCCCGTCCCTAATTTAGGGTCACTGGTTCCAGGGAAGGGAGAGAGCCAGGGCCGTAAGACAAACACAACATCCATGCCTGACCGGGATTCGAACCCGGACCCACCTCGGACGAATGATCAGAGGCCATTGCCTTAGACCACTGCGCCACCGGGGCGGCAGGTGGGCGAGTAGACCCTATACCATGATAACACCTGCCCACATGTGGCTGCTTGTGTTCAACAGTTTCTTACGAAATGCAGTACTGAAATCGTGCCACAGCCTCCTAAGAGTCCTGACCTCGCCCCGTGCGATTTCTGGTGTTTTCCAACAGTGAAGGAGAAGTTCCGTGGCGCAACATTCAACACAGATGCTGACGTTATTCAAGCTGTATAGGGGTCACCAAAGCAGCTTCCACAAAATGCCTTCAACCGTTGCATGTCATCCCAGGGATGATACTTTGAGAAAGAATAACATATATTTTGCTGCACTTATGTTTCTTCATTTTGTGTGATTTTACTCAATGTTTCTATGGAACGGCCGTTGTATTTATTTTTCTATGACTCACAGTTGGCTTTTCTGAAAGGTACAAGCTGTTTGGAGAAGTTTTGTGCCATTCAGTAAGCAAATCTTTAACCAAGAAGTAACGAAATCTATATAAGAAAAAAAAATGGAAGGTTAAATGGAGGAATACGTGAGAGTCAACTAAAATCTATTTCCTAAGAGGACACGAATTTACTACTTCGAGTGATTCAGTTTTTAAATAATGAAACAACTCGCAAAATGGTCTTTGAGTCTAATGGGAATGACTAAGGTGAAATGTCGCCGGATGCTGTGATTCGCGAATATTACCACGAAGTTCTTCTCCGTGTTGCTGTGCTCCTCGAGTCTTTCAAAAATTCATTGTTTCATTTCCTTACTTCGATTTCCTTTGAAATCAAAGGACTGAGACGAAACAGAGAAAGAGTCGCAGCGGGGGGGGGGGGGGGGAAACCTTTCTCCGATCTCCAATAAGGGAGGCATCAAGCGGAATGGGAAAAAGACTCAGTTGCAGCCTCTGTTGCGTTATCGAAAACCCCTAGAGAAAGAAAGGGCGGAATAAGGAACAATAAACTCAATCAATATTCACACAGTTCATTCCTTCGTACATCTGTGTCCACTGTCGGTGAGGGCAAAGTGCATGGCAGATAGGCTGATGACAAAAGGTCGTAGTAAATCTTCGGAAAATGCCGTACCACGCAAATTTATTTCCCTTCAAAGAAGTCCAGACTTTTAAAAAAATTTGGATTTTTTTATTTTTTACGCTTCTCTAAAAATATTCTGTTGTTTATTCGCTGTCGTTAGCACTCAAGAACAGTATTACTATGAATTCTTTTCGCGAAAACATGTATCATGAATCATTCATTATTTGGCAAAGAAAAAAATTGGAGCGTTTGCGGATTTATTTAGGGGGGCTTAAGAATCCCGTCTTTCCAGAACGCGAAAATCGGTGGTGTGAATAGAGATTTCAACACAGATTATCTAAATCCGCTGGACTGAAGAAATATGAACGACCTATTTTTTTTTTTTTATATTGGAGGTTTAAAGACCACCGTGAGCAACTCAGTGGGCTATAAGCAGTCGCCCGTCCCTAGTTTAGGGCCACTGGTTGCAGGGAAGAAAGATAGCCAGCGCCTTAAGACAAACACAAAATCCGTGCCTCACCGGTATTCGAACCCGGACTCATCTCGGACGAATGATCTGAAGCCATCGCTTAGACCACTGCGCCACCGGGGCGGCAACGACCTGTTCAGCTACAACGCATTAATAAGCAGGAACACTGTGGCGTACAGCTCAAAATAATCTGTCCATTGAATTTTTGTTTTTTTTTATGTAAATTTAGTTACTTCTTGGTTAAACGTTTTCTTAATAAACGACACGTTACATCTCCGAATAGCTTTTACAATTTGGCAACACTGACCGTGAGTCAGAGCTAGATAAAATTACAATTTTGAACGTATATGGGAGAAGAGTGGAGAAGTGCTTAATTTTATAGCTGGGTGGCGTAACAGTAGATTTATATTTATCACTGTATCGTCTTTACTGGCTGGGCTCGAAAACCCCTTTTCAGGAGATGACTTATTCCGAGGCCAAATTGTCCCATGCTTTCTTTGTAGCTGTTCTTTATGAAAAATCATCCAAACACTGGATGATGTTTCATATTTATAATCATCATCATCATCATCAACCATTATCGATCAACCGCTGGATGAAGGTCTCCTCAACCCCCTTCCACAACTTTCTCGTCCATGTTACCGAATTGCTTATATGCTTTCGAATTTCAACCAGCCAGCTACCACGGGGTCTTCTGGGTATTTTTCTATCTCTTAGAATCCAGTCTAGTGTTTCAATTGTCCAACAGTGGTCAGTACTTTTTGGTAATCATAAATCCAACACCATTATTCTGCAAGTATCTGTTCCACGCCAGTAGAAGAGATGTAAACTTTTCAGTTCTATGAGATCCTTCCCTTTATTTTCTTACTTCACTTAGCCCGACAATATGCCGCCTGATCCATTGGAGTTCCCCCTCCAACTCAAGGAGCTTTTTTTTTTTTTTTTTTTGATTGGAGGTTTAACGACTACCGTGAGCAACTCAACGGGCTATAAGCAGTCGCCCGTCCATAATTTAGGGTGCTGCCCCGGTGGCGCAGTGGTCTAAGCGATGGCTTCTGATAATTCGTCCGAGATGGGTCCGGGTTCGAATCCCGTGAGGTATGGATGTTGTGTTTGTCTTATGCCACTAGCTCTCTCCCTTCCCTGGAGTCAGTGGCCCTAAATTAGGGATGGGCGACTGCTTATAGCCCATTGAGTTGCTCACGACGGTCGTTAAACCTCCAATAAAAAAAAAATTAGGGTTACTGGTTTCAGGGAAGGAAGAGAGCCAGTGCCGTAAGACAAACACAACATCCATGCCTCACCGGGATTCGAACCCAAACCCCTTTCGGACGAATCAACTCAAGGAGCCTTGAATCAGAAGATAAAGTTCTTCCACTGAACGCAAGGTTGTTTGCTCATCCCGCCTTCCTCGCAGACGAATAATCGTAGCGTCACTTAGTGACATCAGCGTCCTAACATGCGAATCCTAGATCTGAACTGTAGCTATGTAGGAAGATGTCTTGTCAATAATTTTTGTAACTCGAACAAATAACGAAAGCTTATGTAAAAGCACATTTACATTAAATACAGAAGAAATTCACAGTCATAATAATATTTTAGTAACGGAGATTTCAAAACTACTTTCTTTCACGTTGGGTGTGATCAGATTGTATGTAAAGAAAGCGGAACCATACACGGGAAATACTTGCAAGCGTTGATGCGGTAATAAAGCCGGATTTCTTTATGAGAAGTAGGAAAAGCATCTCGGCAACATTCCCCAATTTTTTTTAATTAAAAATTGAAATCATTATGCATTAAAAAATCTGGTAGAATTTATGAAGATCATTCCAGCTGGTTTACGAATAATAATTCCGATACGCTGCTATGGTGCAGATACAAAGAAACGTGGCGATTAGGTAGTCTTGCGATGGCCATTTGGACAGTGACGTCACAAAGCAATTACCAGAAGTGAAGGATGAGCATAATCTTGTCATCTATTAATCTTACCTTGAACGTATCCAGGGTAAGTGTCAGAAGGTAGTCTATTCCAGTCCTCCGGTGATTCTGATCACCCTCTGCCTCCATGTCATACTAGATGCCGCCTTGGCCAGATGCATTTCAGCCGCCGGAGACAGAGGGCCAAAAACGGTTAACGTCTTTAGAGTGCCATGTACCTGAACCAAATAGTGGCAAAAATTTTCTGCGGTCCTCAACCAGAAATGTTCACATAGCGGCCGAATATTGCGAACGCTACGGGAAAACAATTATTTCCCCCTCTCTTCACAGTAGTACCGACCGTAAACCTGTGACAGGTGATAAGCGCTCACTTTTTGTCATTTATTCTCTGCTCCATAACCCAAGGCATGATGGTGAAGGCCTAGTACCCCTCTCACGGACATCATGTCACTAGGTAGAATTGAGTGACTCAAACACCTTCTTTCTCATTTCTTAGGTTTGCAGATATTGTAATCAGTCAAAAAGTGCCAATCCTCCGCATAAGGGACCATTTTAAATAACCAAGCTAAAGAAAATGCAACGCTTCCTGATGAGTAGGTTTCTTCATTCAAGCCGCGTTTGGTCCACTTCTTAGACAGCGAATGTACACTCACCGCCATAAAAATCTGCGCATCAAAAAAAAAAAAAAAAAAAACCGTGCGATTAACGCGAAACTGGGCGAATTGCTACTGGGAGTGCAGACATGCAAATGATTAAAGTTTCGTGTGATTCCGCATGCCCGCGCGTCCAACATCGGCGCTGCAATCTCAATCCTTGAGGCTTATAAGGCTCAGCGCAGGGGACTCTACATTTGTGCTAAAGTGCACGGTAAGAGTCAGGTAAGATTCCTGAGCCATAGGCATGCCGAGGGGCCGCCGTAGATGTGCGTACGGGCAACTGACGGAGTTTGAACGAGGCTGTATCGTCCTAATGAGAGAGGCAGGATGGCCGTCGCGCCGAATCGGCTGCCATTTTGGCCGGTCGGATAGTACGGTGCGATCGTGTTGAGAGCAATGGACACGGGAAGGCACCCAGGCACGGCAAACTGGCTCTGGACGACCCAGAAACAACACCAGCAGAGAAGACCGTGGGATCGGGAGAGCGGCACGCACAGATGCAACGACGTCCTTGTACAATATCCAGAGACATGTGACGGCTGTACAAGGGACTCCTATGTCCACCAGAACCATTTCCAGACGCCTGGCAGAGGCGAATCTGCACTCTCGATGGCCCTTACGTTTTCTGCCATTAACACATGACCATCGTCGGCGTCGATTGCAGTTGTGCCAGCAACGAGCAACATGGAATGCTACGGACTGGCTACGTATAGTGGTCAGCGACGAATCTTGCTCCTGTATGGGAACGGACGATCACCGTATCAGAGTGTGGAGGACCTCAGGTGAGAGCTACAATCCCAACCTTACTATACAGTGGCACACGTCCAGAACTGCAGGCGTGATGGTCTGGGAAGCCATTGCGTATGACAGCTGCACTTTCTTCGCAGTGATCCTAGGGACTTTGACAGCCCGGCGCTACGTACAGGAAATCCTGCGGCCTCATGTGCTGCCTTTCCTGGCATGGGCGGTTTGGAGATATTTTCCAAAAAATAACGCTCGTCCGCACACGGCTCGTTTTTCCCAGGACTGTTTCGACGCTTCCGTGGCTTGTCAGGTCGCCTGATCTCTCGCCCATCGAGCACGTGTGGGACCAGATGGGACGCCAGCTTTCTCCATGTCCCAGTGTTCGTGATTTAGAGCGTCAGTTGCAAGAAGTGTGGGCCAATCTGTCCCATGATAACATACGGCGTCTCTTTGACTCTATGCCGGACCATACCACCGCATGTATCCAATCACGAGGCGGTTCGACGCGGTTCTAACGCTAACCGGAATGCCTAACGTATGTCCGCGGGAAATCGTCCTGCTGCTATGATATTGCAATCACTTCTGTCCTTGATATGTACCACTTCACTACTAAAATCTCATTTCAATCTGATGGCTCCTTCTTGGTGCGCGGATTTTTATGACAATGAGTGTATATTGTGAATCACTTTTGACCTTGCGTTCGTGAATATTTTTCTGAAAGACTGAATCGAACTTCTGTTTTTTGGGTCTGGAGAACCCTCTTTTTGTTTTGATTTTTTCTGCGTTGGACATCTTAAACCATCTTTGGATTTTTTCATGCGTTTTCTTGTTTCCCTTAAAGAAAAATTTCGGAATGCATAAAGCACTTGTAAAGTTTGACTTTCCACCATCTCCCAATTGCAACAAGGCACAGTGAAAAGTAAAAATTTTCTGGGTAAGACATCAAGGTACATGACCAACTTTATCAGCATGTGTTTAAGGAATAATCAGTTTTTATAATTTTTTTCATTTGATTCCTTTAAGATGCCTTGAAATACCTTTAACGAGTTCGAGACTTTTGTGGCAGGACGTACTCCTTATTTCCGAGGAACTGGGTGGTATTTGTCTTTTTACTTAGATGCTAATCCAAATTGGCGTTTCTTCAAATAACCACCATTGCAATATTATATTTAATGGTATTTTGCAAGATCTCCAGCAGAGTATTTTGCTGACACCTCGGTGGTATAATCAGTTTATACCGAATGATTGGAGGTTTTACGACTATTGTGAGCAGCTCGATGAGCTGTAAGCAGTTGCCCGTCCCTAATTTAGGACCAGTGGCTCCAGGGAAGGAAGAGACTCGCCAGTACCAGAACTGCCTGCTGCAGTCTGAATGGACACGCGTGCCTCCGGCAACCTTCCAGGGCCTCATTGCATCCATGCTACGCCATCTCGCAGCTGTCATCCGGGCCATGGAAGGTTATACCCATTACTAAGTAAGTGGTTATATTATTCTGACACTAGTCACATTACTGTGACCACCAGCTAATATTAAGATTATCCGCCGGGTGCAGACAGCTGCTAGACGGGCTAGGAGTGACTCAATAAGGTTCTGGAAGGTGTTCACAGGTATGTGGAGCCATGCTGACTGCAGTGCATCTGGCGGATGCTGGAGGGTGCGTGGTGGACGATTCATTGAGCGAGCAACACGATCAAGGTGGTCCCACATATGCTCAATTGGGTTTAAGTCTGGGGAATTAGGGGACCAGGAAAGTACTTTGAAGTCTTCATCGTGTCTTTCGAACCGCTCTCGGACATTTTTAGCTGTGTGACATATCGCATTGTTGTGCTGGAAGATCCCATCCGCCCCAGGGAAGATAATAAGCGTGTATAGATGTGCGTGGCCTGCAAGGATGGATTCATAACGAATTCGGTCCATAGTGCCTTCCACAGGTATGCGTGAACCCAGGGAATGCCACGAAAACATCCTCCAGACCATAACGCTGCCTCCACCAGCTTGTGTTCTTCCAGCAATGGTTGAAGAGTGTTTGTTTTCCGATGTTTCTCGCCTTATACGCCAACGTCCATCCGTTCGATGAAGCAGAAAACGCGACTCATCGGAGAAGGCAATCCTTTGCCAATCAGCGGAGGTCCAATTCCGATACTGCCGTGCAAATCTAAGCCTTTTTGCCGATGCACCTACGATAGCATAGGGGCAGTGCCCATTCCGTCTGCATTGGAGTCTCATGCGCAGTTCTCAGAACTGTCGTTTTAGACACACTTCCGGTAGCCCCCTGGTTCCTGCACCTTCGCAGCCAACATTCACCTCTCACATCAGTGGCACGTGGTTCTCCGCAGATTCCACGTCGCTCATTCGCAATGGTGCCATTTCTCCAATCACGGTACACTTTAACCAAAGCAGCACACGAACAGTTCACAAAGTGAGCTGTTTCAGAAATACTTCCATGCTTGACCCGAAAGCCGATAATCATCCCTTTTTGCAAATCTGATAAATCGATCCTTTTATCCATGACAGCAACAATTGATATGTTTTCAGATTGCCTATAGCACAACTTATCTACCCTCCAAGCCATCTCACGACACGTGACTTCTTTCATTGGCTACGCGCTGTTGACGTCAAAAGTATGAGGTGGTTACAGTAATGTGACTCGACTATGTATATTGGATTTCAGAGGTTTCTTCTGCCCCTCTCCCCATACCTACTGGAGTCGAGAACGCCTGGGCCAGTCGGACTTCAAAGCGTCAGGCCACTTCCTTTTTTATTTTTTTTATTGGAGTCGCCCGTACCTAATTTAGGGCGATCACTGGTTCCAGGGAAGGAAGAGAGCCAATGCCGTAAAACAAACACAACATCCATGCCTCCCCGGGATTCGGTTTCGGACCCCTTTCGGACGAATGATCAGAAGCCATGATTAGACCCCTGCGCCACCGGGGGGCACTTCTTTTTCTGGACTGCACCACTGAATAAACCGGAATCTACTGCATTTCCAAGTTTTTTGCCAGTGTGTGTATAACATGCAATGCGAAATATGAGTAATAAATGTAGTGTACCATCTGGATAATGAAGATTTTGTACCACTGTGATAAAACGTCGTGAAATATTCAGGATAACAGAAGGTTGCACTTAAAATGCTTTTCGTATTACACAATATTTTGGACACGATCAAGTAATGCGTCATTTCTGAGCAATGGTAATAGTTTTTCTTGATATTGTATGAGTCTAAAAATTGTTTTAAGGATGCCAAACGGTCTCATGACGTCACAAAATAAAGCAATGCTTTCTGCGAGACGTCACTAAAATATATATTTAGCACCACCTTCAGTGCTGTTGATTCTAATGGCAAATTTAAATAAGTTCCACCGGCGATTTCGTGATAATTTCTGTTCGCTGCTCTTTAAGAAGGAGGTCTAGTGAATGGCGCCAGGAAAGAATATAATAAAAAACATAGCTCTCTTTTAAATAGAAAGTACCGTGCGTGAAGATGACAAGTCCACAAATGCCAGCAGTTCAACATCACGGAAACGGGGAAATTCATTAGTCGGAGAAGAAACAAATAAATGGTGATAATGGGAAAAATAAATCTGGAATTAACATTCGCTTTTCTAAAACAGTTCTGGGCTAACGAATGGTTATCTCTTTAGAAACTTGGGAAGTACTCAACTAAAAGAACAGAATACTTTCTTAAAATTATCCAAACATTAAAAACCATCATCGGCAAGAACTACGTGGAAGTATTCTCCTTCATTACGCATTCCATAGAAGCGAGCAACAGATGCGCAGCTCTCAATAAATGAAATTTTCAAGATCATATTTCAAAAATAATATTTCCCAATGCATTAAAATGTTACCTCTGTTCTTATTTTGTTCACTACAATTTCCTTTCCGTGCTCATTCAAAAAAAAAGTATAGATAAAAAACAAACAAACTAATTTATATTTTGGATTCTTGAATATACATTAGCACGACCTTTAAGTACTTTTCCTCCATGTACGTTCGCTATTACAATTTAATAACATGCGAACCCGTTCCCGTGATAACGTACCGTACCTCATTAGAACGCAAAGAGTGTTTTGATGTATTCGAGACGTTTTAGATTCTCGTATGTTGAAAACCATTAAATGTTAGCACAACATTTATATAATTGGTATCGGTCAGGAATGAATAAGCAAGAAATGCAACTTACCCGACAGTAGCAATCTAAATCCGAAATAAAAGAAATTCGATGTAACGAAAATGGGTAATGAACGAATGAATCGGTGAGTCAGAGTCACCTGGATTGATTTCTTCACATATAAAAAAAAATGGTACGTCGTAGCGAAATTTGGCTTGCTCTCGACCCCCTCCCCAGGGGAGATTACCTGATATTGACGAGAGATTTAAAATTATGTATAACACATGGAAAATAGTACCATGGTACTCTACACTCTTGCAACGACTCCTATTTTTACCAAGATTCGATGGCATCACAATAGCGTATTCGTGTACAGTGTATATATGGAGTAGGACCTAAAGTTCCCGGACTGCGCATGTACGGAAAATTACGCGTATCACCTACCCACGGTGATTATTGGATTGGGTTACATTGCTCTCCCTCCCCTCAAAGGGAAATCGGTCTCGTCCTTCTACGTCACGCGCTCGCTGCGGATATCCGAGTATTGTGAGTACTTACGCAGTGTTCGGCGATTGATGAAAAATGGCGTTTTTTGAGCAGTTCGTTAACTTTAAGTTTTGCGTTCGTTCGGGCAAAAGTCTAAGAGAAACTTACGAGATGTTGAAGCAAGTTTACGGCGAAAACACTCTGTCGCGGACACAAACATTCGATTGGCATCGACGATTCAAAGAAGGCAGCCAGGAGGTCGAAGACGATGAACGAAGCGGGCAGCCAGTAACAGCCCTCACGGCTGAAGACATTTCAAAGGTTGCGGCCATCGTACGCGCTAACAGACGACATACGATCAAGTAAATAGCAGAGGCTGCTGGGATATCGGAGGCTACGTGTCAACGGATACTAACAGTTGATCTGAAGATGCACCGGGTATGTCAACACATCGTCCCACTCATTTTAACTGAGGATCAGTTGGCAATACGGATAGAAATGACGGGGAATCTCGTAACCGCCGCAGACCAAGAACCACAATTTCTTAGAAGATTCATAACGAGGGATGAAAAATGGTGCTTCCTCTTCGCCCCGCAGATTCAGCGAGCATCAGCTATGTGGAAATCGGCATCGTCTCCACGCAAGAAGAAATTCCGCCGAGATCGCAGCAGCAAAATCATGATAGAGGTCTTCTTCGACATTTAGGTTATTGTTCATCTTGAATTTACCACTGAAGGGCGCACTGTCAGCAAGGAGTTCTATCTGGAAATCATACGACATCTCAGTCAGTCAATCCGCACGAAGAGGCCTCATCTGTGGGGCGATCAATCGTGGGTGCTGTTGCACGACAATGCGCCAGCACAAAGGACGCGCCTCTTTCGTGGGTCTCCCGCCAAAATAAGAAATGTTGTCCAAACAGAAATCATCGCTCTTTCCACGTTAATAAGTGAGTCCTTGAAAAATTCTCACCGGCCGCCACCGGAAATCAAACGCAGGGTCTTCCAGTAACGCGCCGGACACGCTACCACTGCACAACAATTTTTCCGGGATTCACTAACGTGGAAAGAGCGATGATTTATGTTTGGTGTTCTTGGTCCACGTCGAGTGTTTGAATTAAGAACTGTTGTCCTCACACACCCACCGTACTCACCTGATCTCGCCCCCACCCCTGTGACTTCCATCTCTTACCTGAGCTGACACTTCGACTTCAGGGTCGTCAATTTTCGAGGACAGGAGAAATGAAAAACGCATCTCTAGTTGCACTGAAGAACATTGTAAAGAATGGGTTCCAGAAGTGTTTCGACAAATTCTACAGCCGCTGGGGGAAGTTTTTTGGTGCGAGAGAGTCTTATTTTGTAGGGGAAATCTGCTTCATCTTTGTAACTCTATCTTCGGACTTACGGACTCAGTCCGGTAGCTTTTGGATCCTACCCAGTGTATTATCAAGATAGAAAGGTAGCTTGCGTCAAAGTATACACTCAGTTAATTAGCACTAATCGCACTACTAGCATCACGCTCACTGTTAGCACGACTTTTGTCTCGACATCGTTTTATTTACTCTTTGATTCACTGTTAGTGTTGCCAAAACGTACAAGGACATTTGGGGAAGTAATGAGCCATTCAGAAAGAAAATTTAATTGAGAAGTAACAAAATTTACATAATAATAGAAGCTGAAAAGGAAGGACAAATTTGATGTATTCTTCGCACGCACTCATGCCACGCCAAAAGTTTTAACCAATCATGGAATGTACACATAGCATTCTAGAAAGTTTCAGCCAATCATGGGCATTATACAAATTTCCAGCCAATCATGGGTCGTACACGTAGCGTTCTAGAAAGTTTTGTTCACAAAACACAAATCTCTCGTGCACGAGCAATAAAAATTCGGCGCACATCGAATTTTTATTGTTCGTGCATTTTTATTCAGATTTCAAGGACACTATTGTTGAAATGCCCTCTAGTAAGAGATTCGGACTTTACCACAGTAAACAGCCCTTCTAAGTCTGCTATCAAAACTTGACCGAAAAATTCTTTCAAGAGTAACAGAAACGATCCTGATTATCGTGAACCAATTTCAGCATCGAAATCCCTTCATAATTTCAACCTTACAGCCAAGCTGTAAGCCTGGATGCTTTGTAAGTGGATGATTGATTTTCTCAAAGTGAGATTAAATTTTAATGGATCATATATATATATATATATATTTTAGCATTGGTGTTTAAAGACTATTGTGAGCAACTGAGTGGGCAATAAGCAATCGCCCGTCCTTAATTTAGGGCCACTGGTTCCAGGGAGGGGAGAGAGCCAGTGACGTAAGACGAACACCACATCCATGCTTCACCGGGATTCGAACCCGGACGCACCTCGGAAAAAGTGGTCAGAAGCCCGCTCTTGGACCACTGAGGCACCAAGCCTTTGCACATGAACCAGATGGCTCTCTAAAGAAGGTAGACAGAAAACCACAATCTGAATAATAGAATATTTCAGCAATATATATTTAAGACTACGCACTTGTAATGTTGAGATGGAATAAATTATCAACGTTTATTCACAATTAAATGCTTATTTAATATCGACTATAGTTTCGAAGAGCGTTTGGCTTGGAATCATCGGGACAGATGGAGCGTAAAGATTCAAATCATTGCGACATCCTATTTGCTCCTCAGATTTGCTTCGGAATTACAAAAATTCAAAAAAGTTTTAATTTCAAAGTTATTTTAAAACCCATAAACAAGGCGAATTTTTAAGGATCAAAAGACTTTGTCGAAGACATAAATTCCTGGGGAATTTAACAGATACCTTGGAATATGGACTTCAGAACAGGCCCGCAGGGCTTTCAGTTTCAGTATGAAAGAGCACAAAACTTACGTACGGAACTGTGAACTGAAGATGTCGCCTATAGCCCAACATTGTCACGAAAATAACCATAAAGTTCTGTTTGAAAACGCTGTGCTTATTGAAAAACCTGATTCGATTATCGAGCTTAATGCATTAGAAGATTTCCACATTTACCGCAATTCTTCACGGCTTGTCAACGATATAACGTCGACTCCATTTCTTTCAAGCGCGTGGAAACAACTCACCAAAAACTGCGACCTTCAAGACTCTGACGATCTCACAATGATTTGAATGTTCATGCTCCATTTGTCTTGATGATGCCGAGCCAAACGATCTGCGAAACTATACTCGATGTTAAATAAACATTTAATCGTGAATAAACGTTGATAATGTATTCTAACATTTCAGCAATTTGAACCCATTTACATAACTTTATTGAAAAAGCCAAAATTAAACGTTTCAATCTTTGTAAGCCACAATCACGCTACATGGGCTCAATTACCTACATACCAAATGATTCCTACCAACTCAAGAACACACTCGATAAGATGATCCAAGGTGTCAGCATAAGGTCTCCTGCATCATGGTATACCATGCTGAAGTGAAATACTGAGAAGCCCCTCTTTCCAACGAGGCTGGAATTTATACCATCCCTCTACAATATCCGAACTGCTCCAAGCGATACTATATTAGAATGACCAAGCGTTCGTTTAGATTAAGGATCAACGAGCGTAAAAGAGACACAAAGGACAGTACTATACTGCGCAAATTAATTGGGACAAAGTAAAAAATCACTCTTTTTTCCAAAACTATGCCTTTATATCATTCTATGCCTTGATATACACTGATAAATACCTGTATTAGTATGAAGTATGTCCTCCTTTAGCAGAAATGACCTCTTGAGTTCCTTTTGGCATTGACTCCACTAATTGAGTGCACATATTTTTGACTTCCTAATTGTGGAACCACACTTTTATAGCATTCGTTATCATGCGTTCTTTGGCTGTACAGTTCATTTTACCTAAACGTCTCTTCAAAATATTCCACAAGTTTTCTATGGGATTTAAGTCTGGTGAATTTCCAGGCCAATCAAGCAAATGAATTTGATTTTCCAGCATGAAATCCTTGACCAATTACGAATTGTGACATGGGGCCAAGTCATGTTGAACAGTCCCGTCAAAAGTTTGCAAGAATGGAACAATCCTACGTTGTAATATTTCTACGTACTTGGCTGAATTAATCATACCTTGAATAGGAACTAAGCTTCCAGTGCCAGTTGATGTGAAAAAACCCCAAAACATCTGTTTCTGAGGGTGTTTTACAGTTTGTTTGACATGCTCATGTCTTAAGGATTCACAGTTGCTTCGTCTAACGACATTTGCTTGGTAACCCTGCACAAATAAATGAGTTTCATCACTGAAAATTACCCTTTTCCAGTCATCAGCAGTCCATGATTTATATTTTTTGGCCCATGCTAAACGTTTTATCTCCATTTTCGCATTCAAATATTTTTTTTTCGTTGGTCTTGCATTCCGTCTTGTGTGAGATGATATAAAGAAATTAGCTTCTTACACCACCCCTAAGCACACAGCCATTCGAAAAAGTTTAGAGATCATTACCGACAGTGAGGCTTGCAATTGTAGTATCTTCCTAGAGTTGCCCCGAATTTGGAACCAATTCTTCAAACAACACCATTTCCTACCAAGATACCGCGTGCCCAACCAACGTGACGTCTCGAATCTTTGAATGAAAATTATATTCGTATCTATTTGTTTATTGTCTAGTCAAGTCACCGCGTTCAAACTGTTGAAACGTTCTACATATTATTGAGATTACTGTTTTCTGTCTACCTTCCATGAAAAAGCTATCTGGTTAATGTGCAAACGCTTGAGAACGCTTATTTCTGTTTTTCCGCCAATAAATCGAATTACTTATATAGTTTCGCTACTTCAAGAAATTGTTGTTAAACATTAGCATTCTAAAGAAGAATCTTTAATCAGGTGGGGATTACTAAAAATTCTATATAATTTGTGATGTGCGACTCTGCGCATTAAAATTTCATTCATCGAAATGAACTTGGCATTAAATTACGTTCAGAACTTTCCAAAGTTCTTATGGGATATCTGGATCTCGAGCAACTAAGAACAAAATATGCTGCTTGTGTTATTAAGTGTACATCTTTGTCTGTTGGCAAGATAGATAGCAAAAATGGATTTTCTTTTCCTTCTCTTTTTTTGTGTGTGTGTGTGTGTGTGTGTGTGTGTGTTGTTGAAGATTTGCAGTGCAGTCACGTCGCTTAGGGCTCACCACGAAACTAGTGGACAATAGCAATAACTATTTCAGATTCCAAATATTGGAAGACTACCTCTTTAACAGATGTTGTAACTTTGCCAGAAGTCATTGTCTTGGAAAACGCGTCTTAGCAACAAAACAAAGCTGAATTCACTTTCGCCATCCTGGCTTAGTTTGTTATTTGGGAAATGAAAGCAATTTAAGTTATTGTAGAGTGCGAATGGAAGTACTTAATCGATGAAAAAATAAGACCTTCAAGGTATTGTTATAGCGATAGCTAACCTTCATGACCAGACAACAAGAGTGCTTTTCTCTTTATGAAACAGAAGATATCAACTGAAAATTTTATTATCATGACCCATCTAAACTGAATGTACCAGACTTTCATAAAATACCAGAAATTTGCCTTATGCAATCCATAAGGCAAATTTCTGGTATTTTATGAAAGTTGATTCCCCTATTATTTTGCATAATGTAATGGTGTTGCTACAAATTCATTTTTCCTTTTTAGATTCTTGTACGTAATATATTACAATAAATGCAATTTACATATACATTCATGGGACATATCATTATGACGACTTTTATATCAACGAGTAGACGCAAACCCGAGCCCGCAACAGTTACGCTAACGACCAACGCGGAATATATATACACTCACGAACAATGAAATTTGAGCACCTAGAAGAAAACATGCTACAACCAAACAACTTTGCAAATAGCTAGAGTGCATGCTGGTATGCAAATGATCCATGTTTGGTGCGAGTGCGCATGACCGCACATCCTGTGGTGGCGCTGCAAGCACGAACCGGAGTTTTATAAACAGGCGTGTAGTCGATGCCCTATGAAAACGAAAAGCACCGGATGACGCAAAAAAGAGTACAGAGTGACAAGAATGCCGGGTAGACGCCAGAAACGTCGATTTACGCACCTTATAGACTTTGAGAGAGGCCTGATAATCGGGCTGAAAACCGCAGGGTGGTCGGCGCACCGTATAGCCCGTCACGGTGGATCGTTCTGACTATACCGTCCGATTGTGTTGGGAGCAGTGGTCACGTGACGGCACTGCCACACAGCGGAGCGGCTCCGGACGGACCAGGAGGACCACCAGTAGAGAAGATCGACGGATCGTGCGCCAGACACAAACAGAACCCACGGGTACCCGGTCCACTATACAGGCAGATGTAGGGCTCCTGTGTGCCCACGAACCATTTCCCGACTCCTCGCGGAAGTGAATCTGCGATTCCAGCGCCCCTTACGTATGCTGCCATTGACACCTGAACAGTGCCGGCTCCGTGTGCATTCGTGACAGGCCAGAGTGACGTGGAACACCACAGACTGGCGACGTGTGTTGTTTAGCGATGAGTGTAGCTTCGTGTTGGGGACAGATAATCATCGTGTCCGGGTGTAGAGGATCCCAACCTAGCTATCGAACGCCACACCTCCCCCTCTTCGGGTGTTATGTCATAGCAGATCAGCTGTAGTAGTGGTACGTGGATCATTGACGGGCCAGCGGTATGTGAATGACATCCTACGGCCCCATGTGCTCCCATTCCTGGCGCGTATTTCAAGTGCGCTCTACCAGCAGGATAATGCCCGGCCGCATATGGCTCGGGTTGCCCAAAACTGCCTGCGTCATGTCTAGACACTTCCATGGCCTGCCCGCTCCCCTGACATGTCCCCTATCGATAATGTGTGGGACTAGTTGAAACGCCAGCTGCCGCCGTGCCTCACTATCCGGGATTTGGAGCACACTGTTCAACACGTGCGAGCCAGTTTGCCGCAGGACAACTTCAGGCTCCTGTTCGCCTCCATGCCGGACCGTATTGGAGCATGTATCGCCGCATGAGGCGGTGCGACGCGCTATTGAAGATGACCGGACGGCGTGCCACAGATCTCTCTGAAATTGTCCTGCAGCTCTGTTTTTGCCATCATGTGTATCATTCATTTGTATCATTACGTCCATAAAATTTCAGTTCAATCCGATGATTCCTTCTTGGTGCGCAAATTTCATTGTCCGTGAGTGTATACAGTATAAACCCTAAGGGCGCAGAAATTATGAAATACCTATACTAGGGGAAAGCTAACCTGACTATGGAGTTAAAGTTACGGAGTGTGTACTTCCACTGCATAATAAAGTTCCAGTTTAAAAGCCGTGTTCGAGCTTGAGCTGAGACCTAAGAAAGCACATGGATATATACACTGCTGGCCATCCAAAATGCAACACTAAGAAGGAAACATCCGATTGCCCCGCGAGAGGACATGCAAACGATTAGCATTGTAGGGCATATGCAAAAACATGTTCACCCGGCACACCACCGAGAAGCACTATAAGAAGGGTAAGTAGTGGAAGTGTGTTGTGCTGCCTGACCTGTGCGTGGGAAGCTTCCTGATGCCTCGTCGCTGAATACGGCAGTAATTCCAGCACGTTTAGGAGTTCAACAGAAGAAGAGTAGTGGCTTATCGCGACAGCGGTTTATCGTACCGAGACATCGGCGCCCGTGTAGGACGACATCTAGCCACAGTGAGGCGAGTATGGAATCGATGGGTGCAGGAGGGGCGGACATACCGACGTGAGCGATTGCCGCAGCCGCGGCACACCACCAAACGAGAGGGCCGGCAGGTTGTGCGGCGGGCATTGACGGCTCGCACCGCCACATCACGAACGTTAGCGCAGGAATTAGGGTGTGGTGCGCAACAACCTGTGTCAGCACGTACCGTTCGACGTCGTCTGCAGGAGCTGAGACTTGTCGCACGCCGCCTATTTATCCGATTACCATTGACGTTACACCACTGACCAGTGCGGCGGCAGTGGGCCGTTGAACGCCGCACCTGGACTACGAAATGGCACGACATTGTCTTCTCCGACGAATCCCGCTTCTGCTTGCAACACCACGATGGTTGGATTTACGTTTGGCGGCACCGCGGCAAGAGACTGTATGACGCCTGCATTATGCATCATCATACCGGTCCGTCGCCTGGCGTTATGGTTTGGGGCGCAATTGGATATGACACCCGCACCCCTCTGGTACGCATCGCAGGGAAAATCAACAGCCAGCGCTATATCTCCGACGTTTTGGAGCCTGTAGTCCTCCCTTACCTACAGAACCTGTCAGCGGCCACGTTTCAACACGACAGTGCGCGCCCGCGCGTGGCACGCATCGTGCAACAATTCTTCACGGCCCACCAGGTTTCACTGCTGCTGTGGCCAGCGTATTCTCCCGATATGTCGCTCATCGAACACGTCTGGTCGCTCATCGGCAATCGAGTGGCCCGGCAAGCACCACCTGCGGCTACGCCTGATGAACTGTGGCAACGTGTGGAAGCAGCCTGGACCGACATAACCCAAGTCCACATCCAAAGCCTCTTTCGTTCGATGCCGCGGCGAGTAGCGGCCGTTATTGCCGGCATGTCTGCGTGTTACGCAAGTCGCACGGGCCTGTAAGCTCAATCGTTTCATCTTTGTATCTGTTGTTATGTGTCCAGTAAATCTGGCTTTGCTATCTCGTGTCCTTCTTGGTGTTGCATTTTGGGTGGCCAGCAGTGTTGATGTTCCAAATGTCACATTACAAAGAATGAAGATCTTAGTTCCAATAGCGTTTCTAAAAAATACAAATATTCGCATTTTGGCGGCGTCATTGTTACTTCTGTTTTGCTTCAGAGAGGCTATACAGGTAACACGGAAAATATGTACTGCGACTGGGACCCCATTAATGCGCGGAGAAATACTGATAAACAAGGAATTTCTTGTCGGTGAATTGGTTTCACATTATTAACAGTGTAATCAGGTTTGCTTTGACTTGATTATAGTTTCTGGGCAACGCGACGCTGTCATCCCTCTCGCTAATGGACGAACCCACTGCTTTACAGGCATATAGGTAGGAGGACATCACTGCATTCACGTAGACGGTAATTCGCTGTCAATATGGATAAACGTCGTGAGTTAATGTTAACAGAGTTCGAAAGATAGTGGGTGCCAATGCATTGGTCAGTATATTGCTGAGGTGGTACAGGAATTGCAGTATACCCGTTCGAAAGTATCAAGAGTGTATCGGAAATACGCCATTTCTGGAATAACATAGCATCGTGGACAGTGTTGTGCGCGCAGAAAGGAGGTGGATTAAAGTGGATGTCGAAAAGCCAATCGGAGAGAGAGATCGAAGAGCCAATCGGAGAGAGAGATTGAAGAGCCAATCGGAGAGAGAGATCGAAGAGCCAATCGGAGAGTGAGAGAGAGAGAAATAGATCGAAGAACCAATCAGAGAGAGAGAGAGAGAGAGAGAAAGAGATCGAAGAACCAATCGGAGAGAGAGAGAAAGAGATCGAAGACCCAATCGGAGAGAGAGAGAAAAAGAGATCGAAGAACCAATCGGAGAGAGAGAGCGAGAGAGATCGAAGAGCCAATCGGAGAGAGGGCGAGAGAGAGAGAAAAAGAGATCGAAGAACCAATCGGAGAGAGAGAGAGAGAGAGAGAAAGAGATCGAAGAATCAATCCGAGAGAGAGAGAGAAAGAGATCGAAGAATCAATCGGAGAGAGAGAGAGAGAAAGAGATCGAAGGGCCAATCAGAGAGAGAGACGTCTAAGATCCAATCGGAAAAAGAGAAAGACGTCGAAGAATCAATCGGAGAGAGCGAGAGAGACGTCGAAGAACCAATCGGAAAGAGAGAGAGAGACGTCGAAGAGTCAATCGGGGAGAGAGAGAGAGAGAGAGAGATATCGAAGAACCAATCTCGAGAGAGATGTTAAAGAACAAATCGGAGGGAGAGAGAGAGAGAGAGAAAATGATCGAAGAGCCAATCGGAGAGAGACATCTAAGAACCAATCGGAAAGAGAGAGGGACGTCGAAGAACCAATCGGAGAGAGCGAGAGAGACGTCGAAGAATCAATCGGAGAAAGAGAGAGAGAGACCTCAAAGAACCAATCTCGAGAGAGATGTTAAAGAACCAATCGGAGAGTGTTAGTGGCATAAACCACCGCCGACTTCAACGAGAGAGGTGCCAGAAACATCTCCACCAAGACCACTAGGCCGATTATTAGCCTCAATAGGTTGTGAGAGCCACCGATCCACCACAGTACAATTGCTAACACCATATCACAGAAGTGTAAGCCTCAGCTGTGCGGAAAAACATCGGCACTGGACCTTAGATGATTGGGAACGGGTATCATACTCCGGTGAATGCCGTTTCCAGTTATTTCTCGCAGACCTGAGGATTCTTCGAATGAAGCGATGGGTCCGGCATGTTCAACGAGGGACTGTTAAAGCTGGTGAGGGTTCGGTTATGGTCTATAGTACATGTTCATTTGGCACATGTTGGAATGTCTGGTACATCTAGATGCATCTCCGAAAGGTCCACGCTACGTGTCCATTCTTGCAGACCATATGCATCAATTTATGGTCATCATGCGCCCATAGGGCAATGGACTTTTCCAGAAGTACAAAGCACCTTCCTACAGAGCCGTGGTGAATAGAACATGGTCAGTTCAAATAGCTAGAGTGAGTTGATACCCTGGAACGGCCTTCTCGTTCACCGGACATGAACCCTTTGGGATGCTGGGAAAAGGTCCATTCGAGCTTTGGATCCCCTACCCAGGAATGCTGGGTAACTCTTTCGTGATGTAGTGAACTCAGTGCCTCGCCGTGTGACTCTCCTTTTGCGGGTGAAAGGTAGGCTTATCTGTTGCTAGTCAGACAACCTACGATTTCTGTCCACTCAGTGTACATACAGTACAGGCAGGGCGTGTCAGTTCGACATTGCGAAGCACGTGATTTGGGAAAAGGAAAGGTCTTATCGCAGTACGAATGAGGTATGATTTCAACAACCTCAGGCAACGTTGGCTGTTCAAGAACCGCAGCAGTGGAACAAAAGAGGGACAGACATTTGACTATTTCTCATTTTGGACCATTCCAGTACAAAGTGAGAAATTTCAGCAGACGACCAATGGTTGACAGTCGAGGTGAACGAAAGTTGATACGTGCTGTCAGAGACAAGAGACGGTTCTTGGACTCTAAATTAACGGACGATTGCAACCAGGTGCACATAGAAATATTCACGAGCACACAATCCAGTGCGCGCTTTTGTGCATGGGTCTAAGAAAGCCGCGGACAGTTCATGTGCCAATGTTCACCACGGTCATCGAGGGCTCCTCCTACAATAGGCCCTTAAGTAGCTCGGCTAGACACTGGACAACTGGAAAAGTAATTTCGTTCGACGAGTCCAGGTTCCAGCTCCTACATATCTATGGACGGATTCTTATTCAATACCACGTGGATGAGCAGCTGCAGTCAGACTGTATGGTTGGACGAAAGCAGGCTGGAGGAGCAGTGCCATGGTATGGAGGACTGCTCTTATGGACATCATTGGTTTTCTTTATTCACATTGTATACACCTCATCGTGAAATCCTACCAAGGCATTGTTTAGGAGTAAGTGCTGCATGGTGACCTATAAGGGTAGCCTTACATGGTGACCTACAAGGGTAACCTTACATGGTGACCTACAAGGGTAGCCTTACATGGTGACCTACAAGAGTAGCCTTACATGGTGACCACGTATTAGGAAAAGGAGATCCGATGGGGTTTCTGTAGTTGACAATTAAGCGGTAGGGTCTGTATGGGCCATAATTTGTGAAGCTCGGCCCAGCTCAGAATTTCAGTTTACGGCCTTTCTCTATTTCCGTTTCAGACTTTCATCAAGCGTTCTCCGCCATTTATTGCAAATAACGCAAGACTTATTTCAGAATAGGAGTCTTCAACTCGTGTTCTCGTGTTCCGCAGAAAACCTTTTATTAGCCCGGGGAAACGTTGTCCACAAGGAAAATCTCTAAATGTAAAAACATATATTTTCGAAATGGAAAAATGAATATTAAAAGACCTAGGATACATGGACTTTGAATCACCAGATGTGCTATGAGCTATAGTGCGATAAATTATACAATTGTTAAAGAGTAATGAAAAATATATGCATCTCAGGTACCTACTTCGGACTTGTTTGTAGCATAGATATCATGTTAGGTGCAGCGTTTCTTCTTTCGAAAGTCAAGTTTCAGGATTCTCGTCTTGATTGTTGTTCTTGATTTTTTTTTTTTTTTTTTTTTTTTTTTGATTGGAGGTTTAACGACCACCGTGAGCAACTCAATGGGCTATAAGCAGTCGCCCGTCCCTAATTTAGGGTCACTGGTTCCAGGGAAGGGAGAGAGCCAGTGCCGTAAGACAAACACAACATCCATGCCTGACCGGGATTCGAACCCGGACCCCTTACGGACGAATGATCAGAGGCCAGCGCCTTAGACCACTGTGGCACCGGGCGGCTGTTCTTGATTGGAGGCTTAACGACCACCGTGAGCAAATCATGAGCTATGAGCAGCCGCCCGTTTCTAATTTAGGGCCACTGGTTCCAGGGAAGGGAGAGAGCCAGTGCCGCAAGACAAACAAAATATCCATGCCTCACGGGATTCGAACCCGAACCCGTCTCGGACGAATTATCAGAAGCCATCGGTTAGACCACTACGTCACCGGGGCGGCAAGTTTTTGAACTCAAAATCTCTCTAAAATAACCAATATTCATAATAAACATAAGTATCTTCACTTTTCTTTTTCATGTGGCCCGCGAGTCCAATTCCATTTTGTCATATTGTCTGCGACTCATGAAAGGTTGGAACTACCTTTGTAGCAAAGGGAATGTCACGCAGAGAGAGTGCCATTTGTCGTTGGAATTCCTCCCACAGATGAGAATTAGACCTGACTACATACTACTGTTACAACATAAATGTTTTTTTTCTCTTATACACTTAAGTATAAAGAAGGTAGCTCTCGATGCACAAATATTTAAACAACTACTTTGAACTCCCTGATCTCCACTTTAGCAACGAATGGTGTCAGAAGCTCCTTTTATTTTGGTGAAACTTAAGACTCCCTGTTTATATAAACGTTTCACGTATAAGGAAAAAAAGCCACGCATTTTAGTCGTTAAAGCCAACGAAGTGAAACGGAATTTGATTTCAAC
This sequence comes from Macrothele yani, assembly GCA_039090855.1. Taxonomy (NCBI): domain Eukaryota; kingdom Metazoa; phylum Arthropoda; class Arachnida; order Araneae; family Macrothelidae; genus Macrothele; species Macrothele yani. The sequence goes on along the minus strand of CM077024.1, from coordinate 136,670,022 downwards.
CTTTAAGGCTGTCTTAGAATGAATGTTAGGGTACATCTTCTACCCATATCTGCAATGTAAATCGTTTTGTACGCATTTTCACGAAGACTATTACTTTGTATTATTAGAAATTTTGAGCACAAATGCACTATCTACCAACACGTAACTGGACACCTGTGATAGCAAAGGAAAACGAAGTTTATTCACCTTCAATAGTTGGTGGAGCCTCCACGAGCGGCGATTACAGCTGCGACCCTCCGGGGCATACCCTCAACCAGGCGTTGTACGACGTCTAGCGGTATATTCTTCCACTCGGCTCGGAGAAGACAGGTCAGTTCCTTCACCGATTTCGGACGGTGGGGGCACCCCTTAAGTCGACGCTCCAACTCGTCCCAGAGGTGCTCGATAGGATTACGGTCCGGGCTCTGCGCAGGCCAGTCCATTCGATTAACCCCATTGTCACCATACCAAGCCATGGTAGACCCCGCAACATGACAGGTGGCATTGTCATCCTGAAAGTGACATGGGTCCACCCCGTAAAACTGCCACAACGTAGGAAGTGCATGGTCATCCAAAATGGTGCAGTAGGTCTCGGCGTTGAGTCCACCAGGAATTGCGACCAAGGGTCGCGTGCCATACCAGGAGAAACACCCCCATAGCATAATTCCACCGCCGCCGAACTTCACAGTTGGCACAATACATTCCGGCAGGAGGCGTTCTCCAGGCAGACGCCAAACCCAGACCCTGCCATCCGAACGGTAGAGGGTGAACCTTGATTCGTCGTTCCAGAGAACCTGTTTCCACTGTTCAACGGTCCACTGTCGACGTTCTTTGCATCACGTTAGCCGAGCAGCGCTATTGGACTTGGTGATCAAAGGCTTGTGGGCGGCAGCACGTCCATGATAACTGAGCAGATGGGCTTCCTTACGGATGGTATTAATCGAAAGAACACTCCCGGATGCCTGTTGAAACTCCTCGCGGATGTGGCCCATCGATTTGGTGCGGTTCTTCCGAATTTTTCTTCCCGGCACCCGTCGGTGTCCAACTCCCAGTTTTGTGGGTCTGCCGGGTCGGGCACATTCCGACAGTCACGTCTCATTTTCCACTTGCCAATCACATAGTCCACTGTTGATTTTGGGTACTTCAACTTGCTGGATATGTCACGTATGGATCAGCCATTTCTGTGATACCCGACGATTACACCTTTCTCGAAATCAGAGAGCTCCGAACTGCGTGGCATCTTACATGCGACTGGTTGCGTTGTTGTTTCCCACACGATATTTAACGACGGCGGCCGTGACGTGCATCAGGACCGCAGATATCGTCGTTTGCAGGGGTCTCCAATTACTTGTTGGTAGATAGTGTAAAAACAACCCATGGCTAACATATGCCACAGTTATTATTCCGAAAAAGTTGTTACATGTTTTTTAAATTCAATTTACCCTGACTCGAAGGCATTCCGATTTGGCGGTAGATGGAGCGATAAGTTAGCATAGCAGAGTTTCTGTCTGGAAGCAACGAAATCTCTTATTTCTGCCGGATTTTTTTACTTATCTGAGCCAAATAGAAATCAATGCATAGGGGCAAAAGTGAAATTGGAAACTTGTCTTCTATAGATCTTCTTAAATCTTACTGTATGTTCATTTCTTGAAAAGGAAATGTGTACATTAGCAGAGAATCCCTGAACTTAAAATAGAAAGTCCGCCTACTTTCTGAGGCTCCACCCCCAAATAACGCCAATGGTTAAAACGTAACAGTGCGTACTTTGTCTCTTCATTGTGGAGCCAACGAGAGACCGCTTTCATTCGGAATACGGTGAGGTCTGCAGTGATTCGCTGACGCCAACTTTTACGACAGTCACTGAAGTGGTTGCGCCATCTATCGCAGAAAATGAACCCTTACACTCATTCAAAGATAGCCTTAAAGTAATAAACCGACCCATTTCAGACTCTCATCGTACAGCCCGGTTTATCAGCTTCAGCTGAAATTAGACAGTGCATCCGGTGGCGGATGGATTCTTTCGTTTCACTCAGTGAACTTCGCCATCTGATTATTTAACACGTCAGTCTTATGAAACGTAAAGATTTTTTTAATCCAGCAGCAAAATGCTAAGCTTCAAAAATCCCTGGATACAATATCGTTCCAGCCTGAGGACAGAATTTTTCACTTAACTGAAGAAAATAATAATAATAAAAAAAGCGGCCAGACCCATGCAGACCTCTACTTAGCGTCACAAAATCACTACAAAGTGAAAATCTGGTGGTCGTAAAGTGTACAACACATCGCGCTGCTGCTTGTTCAACTACTTCCATAAACATTCACAATAATTTTTTAATACGACACAATAAAGAGCTGTTTGGCATGTTAACAACCCAATACTGATTGCTTATCTCCACTTTCTTTTCCTTTTTTTTTTTTGATTGAAGGTTTAACGACCACCGTGAGAAGTTGCCCATACCTAATTTAGGGCCACTGGGCAAGGGAAGGGAGAGAGCCCGTGCCGTAAGACAAACGAAACATCCATGACTCCCTGGGATTCGAACCCGGACCCAACTCGAACGAATGGTCATAAGCCATCGCTTAGACCACTGCGCCACCGGGTGGCCCGCTTTCTTTTCGAACATGCGGTTGCGCCAGCCATATCTTTATTCCGCTCCTGTCATGGACATTACCTGAAAGATCTTTCACCCCTCATCCAGTTTCCCGAAGTTTAATAAAGAAGCACTGACATTCACCAGGTACTTCTTGTTCCAAATGATTAAGCCCCAAGCTGATCGTATTTCTAGCTTATTTATTCCTACTGCATTTAAACTTCGGAATTATTTGCCTACCTTCATCTTTCCAGAAAACTAAAGCTTTCAGCTGTTTAAAATAAACGGAAAACGAACCTCTGTTGGGCATTTTTGCGCTTTTATGGAGGAAAACCAAAAGGATTGCCCATGTCGCTTTTCCTCCACGACCATTTCTCTATTTAAAACAGGAAAAACCAAGCGATTCACTGGTTAACAGCCATTTCGCATCTGGTGTGTGATAGATATATTCTTATGTATTTTTGGTTGTAGAGTCCGAATCTGCCTTCAGAAAGGGTGTATCACGCAAGGTTTTAAAGATATTTTTGATTTTGTTTCACAATTTTAACGTTTTTTGGGATTCTCGTGCTTTTTGCCGTGAAAAATATACACTGCTGGCCACCCAAAATGCAACACCAAGAAGGACACGAGATAGCAAAGCCAGATTTACTGGACACATAACAACAGATACCAAGATGAAACGATTTAGCTTACAGGCCCGTGCGACTTGCGGAACACGCAGACATCAGTAGTTCGTGTGGCCCCCGTGGCTGGCAATAACGGCCGCGATACGCCGCGGCATCGAACGAAAGAGGCTTTGGATGTGGGCTTGGGGTATGTCGGTCCAGGCTGCTTTAACACTTTGCCACAGTTTACCAAGTATAGCCGCGGGTGGCGCTTGCCGGTCCACTCGGTTGCCGATCAGCGACCAGACGTATTCGATGGGAGACATATCGGGAGAACAGGCGCGCCACGGCAGCAGTGACACCTGGTGGACCGTGAAAAATTGTTGCACGATGCGTGCCGCATGCGGGCGCGCATTGCCTTGTTGAAACGTGGCCGCTGGCAGGTCCTGCAGGTAAGGGAGGACTACAGGCTCCAAAACGTCGGAGATGTAGCAGTGGCTGTTGAGTGTACCGGCGATGCGTACCAGAAAAGTGCGGGCGTATTATCCAATTGTGCCCCAAATCATAACGCCAGGCGACGAACCGGTATGGCGATGCATAATGCTGACGTCATGGAGTCTCTCGCCACGGTGCCGTCACTCGCGGATCCGACTATCGTGGTGTTGCAGGCAGAAGCGGGATTCGTCGGAGTAGACAATGTCGTGCCATTCCGTAGTCCAGGTGCGGCGTTCAACGGCCCACTGCCGTCGCACTCGCCGGTGGTGTAACGTCAATGGTGATCGGAGCAATGGGCGCCGTGCGACAAGTCCCCACTTCTACAGACGACGTCGAACGGTACGTGCTGACACAGCTTGTTGCGCAACACACCCTAATTCCTGCGCTAACGTTCGTGATGTGGCGGTGAGAGCCGTCAATGCCCGCCGCACAGCATGCCGGTCTTCTCGGTTGGTGGTGTGCCGCGGCTGCGACAATCGCTCACGTCAGCCCGTTGGTCCCTCCTGCACCCACCGAATCCATACTCGTCTCACTGTGGCTGGATGTCGTCCCACACGGGAGCCGATGTCTCGGTACGACAAACCGCTGTCGCGATAAGCCACTATTCGTCCTTAGTCGAACTCCGAAACGTGCTGGAATGACTGCCGTATTATGCGACGAGGCACCAAGGAGCTTCCCACGCACAAGTCCGGCAGCACAACACACTTCCACTACTTACACCCCGCCTTCTGTGCACACTTCTTATAGTGCTTCTCGGTGGCGTGCCGGGCTCACATGATTTGCATATGCCCTGAAGTGCTAATCGTTTACACGTCCTCTCGTGGGCGACGCATGCTGCGAATTTCAGGCCAATCGGATGCTTTCTTCGTGGTGTTGCATTTTGGGTGGCCAGCAGTGTATAATAAAATCCATGACTATGCTGGTTACTCAGAAGTGGATGTAATATATAGTGGAAGAAGTTACACAAATAGTCACTAGATGGCAGGACAATTGAGGTATGGGAGCAGGGTACTGGCATTGGCCGAAAGAAGTTACTCAGAGAGAGAGAGAGAGAGAGAGAGAGAGAGAGAGAGAGAGAGAGAGAGAGAGAGAGAGAGAGAGAGAGAGAGAGACGGAAGCCCATCTGCTTAGTGAGTGGTGAAACGTTCGCTGTGTGTAGTCGCTTCGCGTACTCCTCATCATTGTTGCCTCGGTGTATGTGTCATCAGTGGTTTTAATTGTCTTGTGCGCGCTAATGAGACGTTCGGGCGTTTACTGGATGCAGGTGAGTACCGTATAATTCGCCTAATGGCAACTGCTAAATTTCGTGGTTGTGTAAATCACCCCAATAACTTTTGTTTTGTTTGTGGCAAATACACTCTGAAAACACAAATAAAGCCAATAACTAACTTAGTTAAGACGGCTTATAAACAGTACTTTGATTGTGTTCTGGGAGATCAGGATTAAAACCTTCGCATCGCATATTGTTTGCATAACCTGCACAACTACCCTAACAGAATGGATGAAAGGAAACCGCCGAGCAATGCCGTTTGCTGTTCCAATGGTTTGGTGTGAAGCAAAAGATAGTCATACGGACTGTAATTTTTGCCTCACGAATATTGCAGGGCATTCCAGTTAAACGAAACATCTAATCAAATATCCTGATGTCTCTTCGGTACATAAGCCTGTGCTTCATGAAAAAGACTTACCTATTCCTGTCTGTAACTTGCAAACCCCTGAGTCAGAATCATCCGAGGAAAGCGAATCATCAGAAGATGCACGACTTGAAGAAGATTACATCTCTGAATCTCACCGCCTCACTTCATAGAACAGAAAGAACTGAACGATTTAGTCCGTGACTTGAAACTTTCTAAACAGCAAGCTGAATTGTTGGCTTCTGTACTGCAACAGTGGAACCTTCTAGCACAAGGGACAAAGATTTCAAGTTTTAGAACAAGAAATAGCTGTTTGTCTGGATATTTTGAAATGACTAATTCCATGTGCATGTGTGCATCAACGATTTGATGATGGAGCTGGGTGTTCCGCATAATCCGCACGAGTGACGAATATTTATTGATGCATCTAAAGCTAGCTTAAAAGCAGTGCTATTGCATAATGGCAGGAAACTGCCATCAGTGCCTTTGGCTCATTCTGTGGTTATGAAGGAAACGTATGAAAGCATGACTTTACTGTTGGATGCAATCAAATACATAAAGATCATGAGTGGCAGATATGCTGTGATTTAAAAGTTGTCGCAATGCTTACAGGTTTACAGGGTGAGTTCACAAGCTCCCGTTGTTTTTTGTGCTTGTGGGATAGCTGAGACACCAAAAACAACTACAAAGTCGTGGAATGGCCTGTGAGGAAGTCATACATTACTGGAAAGGACAATGTGAAACGTACTCTATTGGTTGATCCGGGTAAAGTCATTTTGCCTCCGCTTCATATGAAGTTGGGCTTGATGAAGAACTTTGTAAAAGTTCTTGATAAAGAAGGCCAGGCCTGTAATCATTTGAAAAAAATCCACTTTGAGGTAAGCAAAGCTGAAAGAAGGTATCTTTATTGGGTAACAAACCAGGAAATTGTTTAAAGATCCAACCTTTGCTGCAAAGCTCACAAATCTCGAGTTATCTGCTTGGACCTCTTTGAAAGCCGTTGAGCATGACTTCTTGGGCAACAGAAAACACAAGAACTATGTTTCCATAGTGACTGGTCTATTGGACAACTACAAGAACATGGGGTGTAGAATGTCACTAAAAACTCACTTCTTACACTCGCACCTTGACGTTTTCTTAGAAAACTTGAGTGCTGTTAGTGACGAACAGGGTGACCGCTTTCACCAAGACATCCTTTCCGTGGAGCATCGTTACCAAGGACATTGGAACTCTTCGATGATGGGCGATTACTGTTGGTTTATTTTTAGGGAAACTGATGAGACACCGTACAAAAGAAAAGCATCGTCATCTCATTTCACCAAAGACAATTGACATTATACTTCCTCATATACACTGAAGAGCAATTGAATTAGAGTCAATTGAGTTAGAGATACCAGTATAGTAACGTTTAGCACCACCTTTCGCCCTGACGACGGCGGCGATTCGTCTCGGCATGGACTCGACAAAACACCGGAAGCGTCGGGAAGCCATACGGATCCACGACCCCTGGACAAGCTCCCACAGTTCACGAAGATTTGATGGAGGGTGTTCAGAGCCTCGAGCATCTCTCCCGATGGCATCCCAGATGTGCTCGATGGGATTGAGGTCAGGTGACCTAGCTGGCCAAAGAAGCGAGGTCACGTCGGTCGAGTGTTCATCCAAACATTCGGATAAAACTCGGGAGGGATGGCACTGCGCATTGTCTTGTTGCAGAATGAGGTCCACAGTTGGATGTTGAAGACGCACAAACGGGAGCAAATGGTCGTCCAGGATATCCCGGTAACGTTGACCTGTGAGGGACGATGTCACACGTACCAGGAGTCCCATTTCAATCCACGTAAACAGTCCTCACACGAGAATGCCACCCCCACCAGCTTGAAGAGTACCCTGCTGGCAAGAAGGATCCATCGCTTCATGTGGTTTGCGCCGTACTCGTATCCTGCCATCCGCATGTACCAACGTGAATCTCGACTCATCAGTCCAGGCAACATTTTTTCACATGTCTAGGGTCCAGTGGCGATGTTCCCGCGCCCATGATAATCTTTGCACCCTGTGATGTGCGTTCAGCAGCGGTACCCTCGTGAGACGATGGCTTCTGTACCCCATAGCGAGGAGATGTTTCTGGATGGTGTGTCTGCATACACGTTTTTGTGCACCAGCGTTAAATTGCCGAGTGATTTCTTGCACTTTGGCCCGTCTATCCGCTGTTACAATGCGAGCTAGCCGACGATGACCCCGCTCATTCACACGCTGTTGTCCACTGCAGTTTGCAGTTGCAGAGATGGTTTTGCCGGATTCGATGTACTCACGGTGCACCCGTGACACAGTGGCTCGTGAAAATCCCAGTGCCTGCACGACTTCCAAGATGGAGTGACCCATTCGTCTGGCCCCGACAATTTGCCCACGATCAAATGCGCTTAGATCCTTCGTCTTACCCATACTGTGTCCGACTCTTACTGATTCCCGTCGCATCACTCCTTATATTGTCGGATCGCTGCATACGTCATGTCGTTTCCGTTTACAGGGCAGCCCACAGCGCCACATTTGCATAACGCCAGCTGTCTCTAATTCAATTGCTCTTCAGCGTATATCTCGGAAATGTGACGTGATAGAAAAAATCTGTTTTTTTCCGCTGAATTCAGAACCCCCAAAGGTAAATTAACTCAGTTACAAACCAGATACAGAAAAAAGTTTTTTTCTTGTTGCTAGTGTTATTGGGCTATTCGATGTAGGCTTGGTCCAATGAGTGCACATTTTAGTCTGCTCTCCGCGGCAGTGAATCCCTTAACACAGTAATAGAGATTTGGAGCTGTTTCTGGTGAATATGCAGCGTGTACGAGTAATGTGTTTCGAACTGAGGAACACGACGACATCGCTTTCATTTCCAACAGCTTCAACATTAGAACGTTTCATAGCGACAAGAACAATACGCTTTGGTCAATCGCAAGTGTGTTTTGATTCATCAAGGAGCAGCTGCGGTGTATAAGGGATGATCTATTCACGACGGACTGCGACTAATAACATCGAGACACAAAGGAAAAACGCCCCATTCACCAGAACTAACGCCACTCGGTAATAATTAATTCTGAAGCTTACAACCTCATCTGGATGAGAAAACAGATGAAGTTCGTAAATAATGGTGCTCTACCTTCTTCTTTGACTTATACGCAAAGATAATTTTTAAAGTGTTACTGAACATGTAATTAGCAAATGGAAAGATGTACATACAACAGAACTATAATACACTGCTAGCCACCCAAAATGCAACACCAAGAAGGAAGCATCCGATTGGGCTGAAATTCGCAGCATGCGTCGCCCGCGAGAGGACATGCAAACGATTAGCATTGCAGGGCGTATGCGAATCATGTGTGCCCGGCACGCCACCGAGATGCATTATAAGAAGTGGGCACAGAAGGCGGGGTGTAAGTAGTGGAAGTGTGTTGTGTTGCCAGACCTGTGCGTGGGAAGCTTCCTGATTCATTCCAGAACGTTTCGGAGTTCGACAGAGGACAAATGGTGGCTTATCGCGACAGCGGTTTATCGTACCGAAACATCGGCGCCCGTGTGGGACGACATCCAGCCACAGTGAGGCGAGTATGGATTCAGTGGGTGCAGGAGGAACGGATGGACCGACGTGAACGATTGCCGCAGCCGCGGCAGACCACCGAACGAAATGTCCTACATGTTGTGCGGTGCCACATCACGAACGTAAATCACAGGAATTAGGGTGTGTTGCGCAACAACCTGGGTCAGCTCGTACCGTTCGACGACGTTTGCAGGAGCGGGAGTTGTCGCACGGCGCCCATTGCTCCGATTACCATTGACGTTACACCACCGGCGAGTACGGCGGCAATGGGCCCTTGAACGCCGCACGTGGACTACGGAATGGGACGACATTGCCTTCTCCGACGAATCCCGCTTCTGCCTGCAACACCACGATGGTTGGATCCGCGTGCGGCCGCACCGCGGCGAGAGACTGTATGACGCCTGCATTGTGCATCGCCATACCGGTCCGTCGCCTGGCGTTATGGTTTGGGGCGCAATTGGATATGACACCCACACTCCTCTGGTACGCATCGCCGGTACACTCAACAGCCACCGCTACATCTCTGACGTTTCGGAGCCTGTAGCCCTCCATTACCTGTAGGACCTACCAGCGGCCACGTTTCAACAGGACAATGCGCGCCCGCACGTGGCCCGCATCGTGCAACAATTCTTCACGGCCCACCAGGTGTCACTGCTGCCGTGGCCTGCCTGTTCTCCCGATATGTCGTCCATCGAACACGTCTGGTCGCTGATCGGCAACCAAATGGCCGGGCAAGCACCACCCGCGGCTATGCCTGATGAACTGTGGCAACGTGTGGAAGCAGCCTGGACCGACATACCCCAAGCCCACATCCAAAGCCTCCTTCGTTCGATGCCGCAGCGTGTATCGGCCGTTATTGCCAGGTATGGGGGCCACACGATTTATTGATGTCTGTGTGTTCCGCAAGTCGCACGGGCCTGTGAGCTCAATTGTTTCATCTTTGTATCTGCTGTTATGTGTTCAGTAAATCTGGCTTTGCTATCTCGTGTCCTTCTTGGTGTTGCATTTTGGGTATCCAGCAGTGTAGATCTGTAACTGATTAATACGAGCATTTGATCTGTTGTAATCGCGTCTGTAGTTTGAAATACGCTTCAGCTGTTCGATAAGTAACTTCCGACTACGTTTGCCTGCGGATTAGAAATATGTAAATTGTTGTCACCCGACGTCATTACACTCTCCTAACTAGAGGACGTTGGTTGGCATAGAATTTGAATTCATGTAAAATTGATGACCTGCTTAAAAGAAACCGTTTTAGTGGGAGTCTCGCGCGGTGACTTGGTTTCTCCGGGTACATGGGAAACGTCGGCAGCGGAAATCCATCTCAAATTGCAAGACATCTACGATCCACAAGTCATGAGCCTTCGAAGCGTGTTACAATGGTGTTCAAAATTCATATACGGAAACAACGCGTTGAAGAATAAGAACCGCAGTGGCAGGCCTTCAACATCAATAGACAGCAATGTGAGTTGTATGTGGACTCCAGTTAAAGGAGACAGACGCGTAACTTTAGGTTAAATTGCTTCGAATGAAAAAAAAAATCTTTCGGTACCGCACGTCACATCGTTCACGAAGCGCTGGAGAATTGAAAGGTTACAGAGAGTTGGTGCCCACACAAGACTGAACGGAAAGTGTTTTTAATGGAACTGAGCTTCTTGCACCTGTAAATGGATACTGAAGATGGGTACGAATTCCCTGGTCGTATTGTTGATAGCGATGAAACGTGGGTGCGAGTGCTAAGTTCTGGCTTAATTTTTTAAGAGTTAGAGCCCGTCCGAGCCCTAAGTAGTCACCTCGAGCATAAAGTATGTCAGTCCAAGCCCGAGCCTGAAGTATGTCGGTCTTAGCCCGATGTATGTCAGTCCGAGCCCGAAGTATGCAAGCTCGGGCCCAAAGATTGTTAGCCCGAGCCCGAAGTATGTCAGTCCGAGCCCCAAATATGTCAGCCCGGGCCCGAAGTATGTCAGTTCAGGCCCGAGGTATGGCATCCCAGGCCCGAAGTGTGCCAGCTCAGGCACGAAGAATGTCAGCCTAGGGCCGAAATATATCAGCTCGAGCACAAAATACACTGGTGTGTAAAAATTAAGCACGAATAAGAGAAATTAGCACACCAACGGAACGAACAGGCAGAATGGACAGAAATACCACTCAGGAGATAGATTAGGGTCCGGTACGGTAGGTCATGCGCATATATGCAGCATGCCGTAGGGGGGTCGGAACGGTATAAAGCACACAAGCGGTGTACGCTGAGAAATTCGGTAAAAGCTATTGCACGGTGTACATCGGTTTGAACGACGTCGAGTTGCTGCCACCGTGTGAAATGGCCAACGGGCAATCCAGTAGACAACATCTGGATGATTTTACTCGAGGTCGCGTCATTGGGAAGTTGGAAGAAGGTCGAAGTGTGACTAGTGTGGCCGAGGAGTTCGGGATCGCTCACAGCATCGTTTTACGATCTTGGAGAGCATTTCAAACGACAGGAACAGCTGCCCGAGAGTTTAGCAGTGGTCGTCCACGAGAAACCACGGCGACGGACGACCGGTATATTGTCCTACAGGCGAAAAAAGACAGACGGCAGACAGCGAGAGAAATCGCAAGGCACATGCAACAGACAACTGGACGTCTGTTATCGCGTTTTACCGTGGCCAGGAGGCTGCATAAAGGTGGTCTATTTGCCCGACGACAAGTACGGTGTTTGCCATTAACGCCTGCTCATCGGAGACGGCGGTTTCTGTGGTGCCAGGAACACAAGAACTGGACACATCAGCAATGAGGTCGAGTTCTTTTAACGGATGATAACCGATTTAGTCTGCTGAGCGATTCTGGACGTATACACATCTGGAGAGAGCAGGGAACACGCAATCACACCTCCAACATCATCGAAAGGGACCGGTTTGGAGGTGGCGGAGTCCTCGTTTGGGGCAGTATCATGCTTGGTAGCCGTACTGACCTCCACATCTTCCAAGGAGGTTCAATCACTGGTGTTCGCTATTGTACCGAGGTTCTCCTGCCTCACGTGCGTCTGTTTAGAGGTGCTGTGGGTCCTGAATTCCTCTTCATGGACGACAACGCTACATCTCATCGTACAGTGGCTGTCACAGAGCTGTTGGTGATTGAAGATATTCAACGCATGGATTGACCTGCAAGGTCCCCGGACCTAAATCCAATCGAACACGTGTGGGACCTTCTCGGGAGACACTTGGCAGCACGTCACCAGCCGCCAGCAACGATTCCGCAGCTGCGATTGGCGCTACAAGAGAAATGGGCCGCGATGCCACAACAGCTCCTTGACAACCTCGTCCTCAGCATGGAAATACGTTGTAAATCCTGCAACGCAGTCAGGGGTGATCATATCCCTTACTAAAGACTGGATTCTTCTTGGCACCCGCCTGTCACATGGACGTTTCTGTCTTCTGTCCAGTTGTGCTCGAAGCTACCTTTTCAATAAAGTGCCTTTGTATCCTTTGGATTCCTTGTTTGGACGGTTTGTCTCACTTGTTCCATATTCGTACATCTTGGGGATCTTATGATATAATTTGAGTCGATATGGAGCACTTCTGCACGACGTTACATTCGAAAAACCGTCTCATCCTTAAGTTTTGCACGCCAGTGTATATCAACTCATGCTCCAAATTTATATCGCGAAGTAGAGCCCGGGCCCGGTAAAAGCCGAAAACTGTGAATAACCTGTTTTGGTATTAGTATAAAAACTTTTCTCTCTCTCCTTCCCCGCCAATTAACCAATGTATTTCTCAGCCGGGGAGTGGGTACACTGTAAAAACTAAGTGGTGTGAATTCACGGAAAGTGATTAAAAAAATGTGCAGCAAAGTTGCCGGGAAGTATCCATCTTTTAACGAAATTTCCATTTTTGAAGGTTTCTTTTTTTTTAACTTCCATGTTTCCACAAATTTTCCGTAGTCAGTAATTCCGTTTATTTCAGAAAATTCCGTTTCAAATTTTTCCGTATTTATACAGACATTTTGCAAACTAACAAGCTGAATATTTCGTGCTCAGGCCGTCTGGGTGGACGCCGCGAGCCTTTACCAAGGAGCCAGAAAGTCACAGGAATCAAAATCACGTTGAAGGTAAAAGTAACTAGACGATGATGATTTTCTTTTTCATTAATGCGAGGGACTTAGTTATTTTATTTTCTATTGAAGTTTATTATTTTTTGAATGCGTTTGCTATAATTTTATTCTTCCTGTAGAAGGTCTTATTATAAGTTACGTATTTTTTGATCGTGTTTTTTTGAAGCAACAGAATGATTTAGAGTTTGAGATATTTTTTCAACTGACACTAACTTTCAATTATCTTTGAGAGAAGGTGCAATGTTCTGTTTTATAATACACTGCTGGACAATTGCTAAGGACGGATCATAAACGGCTATATATCGCATAAAAAAGTAAGTGGGGTTGGATGCCAAGTGAAATAAAATAATGTCAGAATGCCAGGACATTACAAGAAAGACAATTTATTGTGCTCTGAAATCCAAAAGGCTTTGGAACGTGTTCAAGGGATAAACAGGCCATTTTGTGCAGAATACGTAAACGTGAAAAAAATGCAATTTACGTCCACAGGCGTTCCGGCGTAAGATGTCAATACGGGATATGGCCACCATGGAGGGCGATGCAAGATTCCACACGTCGTGTCATGCTTTGCACAACATTATCAAGCAGCTGTTGGGGCAATTTATCCCATTCCTCTGTCAGTGCACGGATGAGGGTGTCCTTGTTTATTGGAGGGCATTGGCGACAAGCAAGACTCCTCCCCAATGCATCCCACACATTTTCAATGGGATTCAGATCTGGAGAACGTGCTGGCCATACGAGGCGTTGAATATCCTCGCTCTCAAAACACTCCTGGACAGCGACTGTTCGATGACATGTTGCGTTGTCGTCCATGAAAATGAATCTATCACCGACAACACCACGGAACATGCGAACATGAGGTAGCAGAGCATCATTAATGTATCGTTGGCCAGTCATAGTCCCAGTTGGAAGCACATAGAGGGACGTACGGCCATTGATCATGATGCCAGCCCATACCATGACACTACATGTCGGATATCGGTCCCTTTCCTGTATGTTTGCTGGACAATATGCAGTACCACTATCACGCCAGATCAGTTGTCGTCGACAATCAGACGATAGACTGTATCTACTCTCATCTGAGAAGAGGACAGCATACCAGTCGTTATCAGTCCAATTGCGATGTTGATGGCACCATTGCAAACGGGCGGTACGGTGACGTCTGGACAATGGGATGCACACAACAGGACGGCGGGCGTATAGTCGTCCTTCATGCAAACGTCTGGCGACAGTTTTTCGGGAGATCCGCTTGCCAGTAGAAGCCATAAACTGATTTGCTACCTCACTAGCTGTGCTGCGCAGGTGTCTTTTTGTTGATAGCACTATGTACCGATATTTTGCAGGTGTCGTACTGTGAACACGACCTCCCCCGTGACGTTTGCTACACTCTCCATTTGTTTGAAATGATTTCCAAAGCCTTGAAACAACACTGTGGCTGACATCGAACTCCCTGGCAACATCTGTTATTTTTCGCCCTTCTTCAATCTTGCCAATAATACGGGCATGCGTAAAATCATCAAGGTGATGTCGGGAAGACATACTGAAAATTGCAAATTCGTCAATTGATTCTTTCCCTTTCAACTTTGCGTTGGAACAACAACGGTCAATACGCGTCAAATCCTTTATATCTCTTATCAGCGCTATGACATCACGAACAAGTTCGGCAATCTAAAATTTGCATACGCACAACACGTCTTACTGTATCCCGCACTTATGCTAATTTCCACATTTTCCTGCCTTCCATTTTATGGTTGCTATCGTTGCTATTGTCATCCGTCCTTAGCAATTGTCCGGCAGTGTATTATTTCACAAAACTTCTAAATATAAAATTTACTCTTGATGGCTATATAGCTTTTGTCTTTAGGACTCCACATATTGATACATAGACATCGTACAATCAATCACCTGTGCAATTAGTTAAGTACTCAGTTCCTTCCAATACGAAATATATAATCGCTGGTGCACAAAATGGCGAAGAGGGAAAGAAATATCCTGTGCCACAATAATCAAAATTCATGCGACATACTATCCACAATATTGCATCTCTCTACAGAACTTCAAAATCAAATACTTCGACAGACAATCGAAATTTAACAGTTAATCAAACCTCCAAGTATTCCCATGAATCTTTCCTATTACCGAAAATTTTTCGTCATGATACGGAAAAAGTGAGAATGGAATTTTTGCGTTAATATAAGATAGGAATTGGGGAAAGGTTCTAAAAATTCAGCATTTTCCGTTAACACATCATGAAAACGGTAATTTACCTTCAATATAAGAAAGAAATTGCGGAAAGGTTTCTGAAAATTCAGAATTTTTTTGGCGTAAGAAAAATCCGTGAAATTCACAGTTTTCTCCATCATTTCACGGAAAAAGTAGTACCAGAAATACGGTTGGTTAACTTAAAAGTTATATGGTTCGTTAACCTAAAAAGTTTACTTTAATATAGTTCATTAACTTAAAAGTTATATGGTACGTTAACTTAAAAAGTTTACTTTAATATGGTTCGTTAACTTAAAAAGTTTACTTTAATATGGTTCGTTAACTTAAAAAGTTTACTTTAATATAGTTCATTAACTTAAAAGTTATATGGTTCGTTAACTTAAAAATGTTACTTTAATATGGTTCGTTAATTTAAAAAGTTTACTTTAATATGGTTCATTAACTTAAAAGCTATATGGTTCGTTAACTGAAAAAAGTTTACTTTAATATGGTTCTTTTTAAGGTTCGTTAACTTGAAAAGTTAACCAGAATTATATGGTTCGTCAACTTAAAAAGCTTACCAGAAACACGGTTCATTAACTTAAAAAGTTAACCAGAAATATGGTTCGTTAACTTAAAAAGATAACCAGAAATATGGTTCGTTAACTTAATGGTTAGTTAACTCACAAAAGAAATTACGGAAAGTGGCTTGTGAATTTCAGAAATGCTTTTACAGCGTAGGGACTATATCTGTTTCTATAAAAGAGCCGCTCTATTTTATATATCTGTTTCTATAAAAGAGCCGCTCTATTTTCTTTTGCCCACTTCCTTTCCTCCTGAAATTCTTCCAGTGATCGGTATCCGGCTAAACCGGGTTGCGCTGTAACCTACGTATGTTTCTCAGAAAAATTAACAGGGAGCTGCTGCGTGGGGGAAGGGCTTAGAAATTTCGATAGTGTGATATCTACAGTTTTTGAAGAAGTTTTTCCTTCTCCGCAGAAATTCGCTAATGCTTGGTCTTTGTAATTTGTTCTCCAAACCTAGAGTAAATATATTTCTCAGTTCCCTCTTCCCTCCCAGTTGTAGAATAATTCTCTTTACCAACTCGCAAGTGTAATTAAAGACTGGTATACTAAAAGCAGCAGGGATGTAAGGTCAGGTGATGCGTAACATCACAGCCTCTCCTTGACAAATGTCAACCCGCCTTCTCGTGGTACATCCTGTTCCCACTAAAGGGGCTCTGACGACCGCCAATATCGGTATAACTATACCATCGGGATTAGAGGAAATGCTATCCTACACTCATCAACCCGCTTGGCCAGCGTGGTGAGTTATGGCCAAACTCCTCCAAAATTACTGCACAACTTAAATCTTGGCCCTCAGTCTCCGGCAGCTGGAATGTACCTGGCCAAAGCAGCGGCCAGTGCGACATGAAGGCAGAGGGTGCTAAGAATGGCAGCCTAGTCCGGAGGACCGGACTAGGCTGCCATCTGATGCTGACCTTGGCTACGTATAATGGACGCTCCCTATCTTCTGATTCAAGGCTTCTTGACTTGGAAGAGGAACTACAAAGGATCAAGTGGGACATCGTTGGGCTAAGTGAGGTAAGGAGAAAAGGAGAAGATCTCATTGAACTGAAAAGTGGACATCTCTTCTACTATCGTGGGACAGATACTGGCAGAACTAATGGTGTTGGATTTATGATAAACAAGAAACTGAAGGATAAAGTTGTAGAAGTTGAAAGTTCCTCTTGACAGAGCTGCACGACTCGCTATCCAACTCTCGAAAAGATACCAGGCTCAGATTATTCAAACTTATGCACCCACCACAAGTCATCCTGAAGAAGAAAATGAAGAATTTTATGAGGAAATTCGTGATCTAAATAATAAAGGTAAGCAGCACTTAAAGATAATTATGGGAGATTTCAATGCAAAAATAGGGCAACGGCAACAGAATGAAACTTCAGTAGGTAAATTCGGTCACGGCAACAGAAACCAGCGTGGAAATACTATCGTAGAGTTTGCAGAGGCAGAAGGGTTTTTCATCTTGAACATTTTTTTCAAGAAAAAACCACACAGGAAATGGACATGGAGACATCCAAATGGGACGACAAGTGAAATTGATTTTATTATGTGTAACAAAAAAGTCGTCATAGAAGACTGCAGTGTGCTAAACAAGTTCAACAACGGTAGTGACCATAGATTGGGGAGATGTAAGATGCACTTCAACACTAAACTTGAACGTGGCAAGCTCGTAAGACAAACAAAATGTATTGACATAACCAACCTTAAAAACACCATAATACCTTCATCGGAACATCGGAAGAAGTGTATATTTCTGAAGTTAACAGGAAAGTAACCAAAGCTCTTATAGAAACAGCAACAAAATTAGCTGGGTCTAAGAACAATTTGCATGTGAACAAATTATCAGGAAAAACCAAAATGTTGATGCAAAAAGGAAGAGAGATGAGGACAACTAAAGAAGATGTGACTTCCAAAGTGGAATATATAGAGCTATGCAAGACAGTATGAAAAAGTATCACTGAAGACGTAAGGAAATTCAACTGTGAACTAGTAAGGAAAGCAATTGAAAACAACCAAAGCCTAAAGATAGCAAAGGGACATCTCAGTAAGGGAAGAAAACAGATTATGGCACTGAGAAAAGAAGATGGTTCTGTAACAAGAAATAGCGGTGAAATTTTGACAAGAGTGAAAGATTTCTACTCCAAGTTATATGAAAGGGATGATGCATGTACTCCAGACATCATGAAAGGTACCAGTACCAGAGTTCTTCCAGTCCTCCCAGCAGAAGTTGCACATGCAATCAAGAACATGAAGCGGAGAAAAGTCCAGGAGAAGATGGAATTACTGTAGAGATCATACAAGAAGCAAGTGGAGAAATCGAAACAGTACTCGCCCAAATTTTCAATCGATGCCTTTATGAAGGGAAGATTAATGAGGATTGGAACAACGCTACAATGATCTTGCAACATAAAAAAGGTGACATTGAGGATCTCAGGAACTACAGACCTATCAGCCTCCTATCAGTGGTTTATAAAATCTTCACTAAAGTTCTTTCACACCGTTTGAAGGTAACACTGGACATGGCTCAACCGAGAGAACAAGCTGGATTCAGGAGTGGCTACAGCACAATAGATCATATCCACGTACTGAGAGAACTAATTGAAAGAGCAAGGGAATATGAACTTCCATTGTGCGTGGCTTTTATCGATTATGAAAAAGCCTTTGACTCGGTGAAACCATCAGCAGTTACAATGGCTCTGAAATCCTGCGGTATTGAAGATGCGTACATTAATATTATTAATAACATCTATGAAAATGCAAGTGCAAAGATTTGGCTTTTTGAAAATACAACACACATAAAAATTGGAAAAGGAGTGAGACAAAGTGACACCATATCTCCGAAGCTCTTTAATGCCACATTGGAAAATGTCTTTCAATCACTGAACTGGGAAAACAAAGGGATAAAGATTAATGGAGATTATCTAACCCACCTTCGTTTTGCTGATGACATAGTCATTTTTGCAATTACCCCATCAGAGCTGCAGAGTATGATCCAGGAACTTGCTGACAAGAGTAAAGAAGTGGGATTAAAAATGAACTTTCAGAAGACAAAAGTGATGTTCAATGCTTTTACACAAAATGAAGATTTATAGATTAATGGAGAAAAGCTGAAGATAACAGACACGTACATTTATCTTGGACAGCAGATATCAAGTGAGGGTCACATTGATGAAGAAATTAATCGGCTTACAAAACTTGTCTGGAGAGCTTTTGGAAGAAACAGCATAATTTTCAAGAGCAATATGCCATTATGTCTTAAAAGAAAAATGTTTGATCAATGCATCCTTCCAGTGCTTACGTATGGTTCAGAGACGTGGACCTTAACTAAAAGAGACATACAAAGGCTGCAGACAACTCAAAGAAGCATCGAGAGGTGCATGCTTGGTGTAACCAGGAGAGATAAGAAGAGGAACTCGTGGATCCGAAAAATGACAAGAGTGGAAGACATCATGATCAGAGTTAAATCCCTGAAATGGCAATGGGCTGGACATACTGCCAGAAGGACAGACCATCGATGGACAGCCGAAATTTTAGATTGGATTCCAAGGGGCAGGAAAAGACTCAGAAGAAAACCACATGGAAGGTGGGTGGATGAAATTCGAAAGTATGCAGGGGTGACATGGAGGAGACTGGCACAAGACAGACCGTTGTGGAGGAAACTTGGGGAGACCTTCGTCCAGCAGTGGATTGATAATGGTTGACGACGACGATGATGATGATGATGATGATGCTAAGTCAATACGCCATTATGTCTTAAAAGAAGAGTGTTTAATCAATGCATCCTTCCAATACGGATCCGAGACGTGGACCTTAAATGAAAAAAAGAAAACAACATACAAAGACTGCAGACATCTGAAAGAGGCATGGAAAGATGCATGCTTGGTGTAACCAGGAGAGATAAGAATAGGAACTCGTGGATACGGAAAATGACAAGGGCGGAAGACATCATGATCAGAATAAAATCCCTGAAATGGCAATGAGCTGGACATATTGCCTAAAAAACGGACCACCGATGGACAACCCAAATTTTAGACTGGACTCCAAGAGACGGGAAAAGACTCAGAAAAAGGCCACATGGGCGATAGGTGGATGAAATTCGAAAGCATGCGGGAGTGACATGGAGGAGACTGGCGGAAGACAGATCGTGGTGGAAGAAACTTCGAGAGACCTTTATCCAACAGTGGATTAATAATGTGGCTGATGATAATGATGATGATGACGATGCCAAATCATATAAAATTACAGTAAAAAAAAAAGGAAATGACTACGTTTCGAACTCGGGCGCGAAACGTAGTAAATATTATGCAGCCCGAACCCGGTTCGGCCGCGAGCTTGTTTTCGGGCTAGAATTCGGCCCGTCTCAGCCCAAGTGGGTGCATCACTTTGCGGACGGCAGCTACAATGGAGTGCAAGTACACACCTTCTGTAAGGTGGGTTTGACATCATGTGACATTATCGTCCACTAGAATAGTAAGTCAAGACCAAAGGAAAAACAAAAACGTTTTGCTGAGTTTGCAGTTTTACTTCGTATTTCTCACGTCTATTAGCAAAATACATACCACGGCTACAGCAACAATAAAGTTGGAGAGCATGGGCTCGGTTTTCGAGGTAGAGGGACGGACTAGACAAGGAGACCCACTATCTTTATTCTTAGAAATTTAAACTGAGGATGAAAAAAGATTAAACATAAACGGAAGGTACCTAAATCACTTAAAATTTGCTGATGACATAGTCATCATTACAACTAGCATTAGTGAAATGCCAAATATGATAGAGGATTTATGAGTGGAAAATCTTAAAAAAGATCTGGCTATAAACACAGCAAAAACTAAATATATGAACCTTACAGAAAAGGATACAGAAAAGGTTTTGATAGAAGGAAAAGAAATCGAAAAAGTAGATGAATACATTTATTTAGGACAAGTAATCAGTTTTAAAGAAAGAAAAGAAAGATAAATCATAAGAAGAATTGTCCAAGGAGAGTAAAAGACTATTTAACCGGCGATCTCCCATTGTGTTTAAATAGAAAAATCTTCAATGCATGTATTAACACCGTATTTACTTTTGGAAGTGAAACTTGGAGTATAACAGAACGACAATGTGAAAAAATAAGAGTATCGGTAAGAAAGTTAAAGAGAAGAATGTTGGTAATAACAAGAAGAGACAGAGTTAGAAATGAGCTTATAAGAGAAATTACAGGAATAATAGATATTATGAAAATAATAAAAGAATTAAAGTGGAGATGGTCTGGGCATGTTGGAAGACTGAAAGGTGGACACGATTAATAACAGAATGGCAACCGAGAGGTGGAAAGAGACGAAGTGGGGCACCAGAAAACATGATGGAGAGATGATCTTCAGAAATTTAGAGGTGCTAAGTGGTGGACTCAGGCTAAGGATCGAGGAAGTTGGAAGATACTGGGGAGGCCTATACCCTACAGTGGGTGCCAACAGGCTAAGAAGAAGATTAGCAACGTCTGCGGATTGCATGGTTTCCAAATGAAGATTTTCATCAGTTGCAAGTGAGTTTGGCCAGTTTGAGTACTCAGTAGTTTCATTCATTTGTCATTAGTTCTTAACAGTAAGAAGCATAGACTTCAGATGGAAAATCTAGAAATGGATACAATAAGCACAGATTTGCGATACCTAAGTTCAATGCAACTTTGAAGAACTATTTTCATCAAAAGTATATCATCATCATCATCATTGTCAACCATTATCAATCCACTGCTGGACGAAGGTCTCCCCAAGTTTCCTCCACAACGGTCTGTCTTGTGCCAGTCTCCTCCATGTCACTCCCGCATATTTACGAATTTCATCCACCCATCTCCCATGTGGTCTTTTTCTGGGTCTTTTCCTGTCCCTTGGAATCCAATCTAAAATTTCGGCTGTCCATCTATGGTCTGTTCTGGCAGTATGTCCAGCCCATTGCCATTTCAGGGATTTAACTCTGATCATGATGTCTTCCACTCTCGTCATTTTTCGGATCCACGAGTTCCTCTTCTTATCTCTCCTGGTTATACCAAGCATGCACCTCTCGATGCTTCTTTGAGTTGTCTGCAGCCTTTGTATGTCTCTTTTAGTTAAGGTCCACGTCTCTGCACCATACGTAAGCACTGGAAGGATGCATTGATCAAACACTTTTCTTTTAAGACATAATGGCATATTGCTCTTGAAAATTATGCTGTTTCTTCCAAAAGCTCTCCAGGCAAGTTTTGTACGCCGATTAATTTCTTCATCAATGTGACCCTCACTTGATATCTGCTGTCCAAGATAAACATATGTATCTGTTATCTCCAGTTTTTCTCCATCAATCGATAAATCTTCATTTCTTGTAAAAGCATTGAACATCACTTTTGTCTTCTGAAAGTTCATTTTTAATCCCACTTCTTTACTCTTGTCAGCAAGTTCCTGGATCATACTCTGCAGCTCTGATGGGGTAGTTGCAAAAATGACTACGTCATCAGCAAAACGAAGGTGGGTTAGATAATCTCCATTAATCTTTATCCCTTTGTTTTCCCAGTTCAGTGATTGAAAGACATTTTCCAATGTGGCATTAAAGAGCTTCGGAGATATGGTGTCACCTTGTCTCACTCCCTTTCCAATTTTTATGTGTGTTGTATTTTCAAACAGCCGAATCTTTGCACTTGCATTTTCATAGATGTTATTAATAATATTAATGTATGCATCTTCAATACCGCAGGATTTCAGAGCCGTGGTAACTGCTGATGGTTTCACCGAATCAAAGGCTTTTTCATAATCGATAAAAGCCATGCACAATGGAAGTTCATATTCCCTCGCTCTTTCAATTAGTTCTCTCAGTACGTGGATATGATCTATTGTGCTGTAGCCACTCCTGAATCCAGCTTGTTCTCTCGGTTGAGCCATGTCCAGTGTTACCTTCAAGCGGTGTGAAAGAACTTTAGTGAAGATTTTATAAACCACCGATAGGAGGCTGATAGGTCTGTAGTTCCTGAGATCCTCAATGTCACCTTTTTTATGTAGCAGGATCATTGTAGCGTTGTTCCAATCCTCAGGAATCTTCCCTTCATTAAGGCATCGAGTGAAAATTTGGGCGAGTACTGTTTCAATTTCTCCACTTGCTTCTTGTATGATGTCTATAGTAATTCCATCTTCTCCTGGAGCTTTCCCCCGCTTCATGTTCTTGATTGCATGAGCAACTTCTGCTGGGAGGACTGGAAGAACTCTGGTACCTTTCATGATGTCTGGAGTACATGTATCATCCCTTTCATATAATTTGGAGTAGAAATCTTTCACTCTTGTCAAAATTTCGCCTCTATTTCTTGTTATAGAACCATCTTCTTTTCTCAGAGCCATAATCTGTTTTCTTCCCTTACTGAGATGTCCCTTTGCTATCTTAAGGCTTTGGTTGTTTTCAATTGCTTTCCTCACTAGCTCACAGTTGAATTTCCTTACGTCTTCAGTGATATTTTTTCGTGTTGTCTTGCATAGCTCTATATATTCCACTTTGGAAGTCACATCTTCTTTAGTTGTCCTCATCTCTCTTCTTTTTTGCATCAACATTTTGGTTTTTCCTGATAATTTGTTCACATGCAACTTGTTCTTAGACCCAGCTAATTTTGTTGCTGTTTCCATTAGAGCTTTGGTTACTTTTCTGTTAACTTCCGAAATATCCACTTCTTCCGATGTTAGGCCTTCTAAAGCAGAGAATCTGTTCTTCAGTTCCAACTTGAAAGTATTATGGTGTTTTTTAAGGTTGGTTATGTCAATACATTTTGTTTGTCTTATGAGCTTGCCACGTTCCAGTTTAGTGTTGAGGTGCATCTTACATCTCACCAATCTATGGTCACTACCTGTGTTGAACTTGTTCAGCACACTGCAGTCTTCGATGACGAATTTTTTGTTACACATAATAAAATCAATTTCACTTGTCGTCCCAATTGGATGTCTCCATGTCCATTTCCTGTGTGGCTTTTTCTTGAAAAAGGAGTTCAAGATGAAAAATCCTTCTGCCTCTGCAAACTCAACGAGAGTATTTCCACGCTGGTTTCTGTTGCCGTGACCGAATTTACCTACTGAAGTTTCATTCTGTTGCCGTTGCCCTATTTTTGCATTGAAATCTCCCATAATTACCTTCAAGTGCTGCTTACCTTTATTATTTAGATGACGAATTTCCTCATAAAATTCTTCAATTTCTTCTTCAGGATGACTTGTGGTGGGTGCATAAGTTTGAATAATCTGAGCCTGGTATCTTCTCGATAGTTGGATAACGAGTCGTGCAGCTCTGTCAGAGGAACTTTCAACTTCTACCACTTTATCCTTCAGTTTCTTGTTTATTATAAATCCAACACCACTAGTTCTGCCAGTATCTGTCCCACGATAATAGAAGAGATGTCCACTTTTCAGTTCAATGAGATCTTCTCCTTTTCTCCTTACCTCACTTAGCCCGACGATGTCCCACTTGATCCTTTGTAGTTCCTCTTCCAATTCAAGAAGCCTTGAATCAGAAGATAGGGAGCGTCCGTTATAGGTAGCCAAGGTCAGCATCAAATGGCAGCCTAGTCCGGTCCTCCGGGGATTCTTAGCACCCTCTGCCTTCATGTCGCACTGGCCGCTGCCTTGGCCAGGTACATTCCAGCTGCCGGAGACTGAGGGCCAAGATTTAAGTTGTAGAGTCATTTTGGAGGTGTTTGGCCATAACTCAATACGCTGGCCAAGCGGGTTGGTGAGTGTGGGATAGCATTTCCTCTGATCCCGATGGTATAGTAATACCGCTATTGGCGGTTTAACTATAGTATATATCCGTGATTAAGTTGAGCACTAACATTAACTTTTTATCGCAGAAAATAAATAGTTGCATTATCGTTAAAGAAAATATGTTTCTATGTTTAGCAAATATTTTTGAAATTATGAGCACATAAAAATAAAAATTTTTCTCCTTTTTAGCACCTAAAACTCTGTTCCCTACTCATTATGAAACATTACTATCAGTCATACCCGTCCTTCGAAAGGTATAAAATTAAATAAAGGAAAACTAATTAAGGGGGAAAAAAGTAATTTAAGATACGCAACTGTTTTACGATTTAGAAAAGCGTCGTGACGTCATCTCATACGATTTGACCTAAAACGGAGCAGGATTTGGCGCCCTTTAAATTTCATCCAACATTTCATGGAATTTTCACAGCAATTCAATGTTTCTGGGATAATTATCTTTAAGCCTATCAGCATTTTGAACAGTAAAACCAAACAACCCTTTTGAATTTTTTGGTTTTCAGACTTTTCTAGGAGTAAAAGTGGTAGAAATATTCTACTAGACTTTTCTAGGTATCCGGAATTTGCGACCAATCAGCATGTCAATTTTCAAATATCTAGGTCATTTAGAAGTGGTCGAACAATTCGCGGAAAATTCAAGCAATGTTCCAAAGCCGACATTTTGATTCTTTTGGTTCCCGAACTTTTCTAGGTATCCGGATCTTAAGACCTAATAGCATACCAATTTTTTGATCTCTAGGTCATTTAGAAATGGTCGTACAATTCGCGAAAAAAGTCAATCATGCAGTGTTCCAAAGCCGCCATTTTTAATTTATTTTTTATTTTCGGACTTTTCTAGGTATCCGGATCTTAAGATTTATCAGCATGCCAATTTTCAGATCTCTAGGTCATGTAGAAGTGGTCGAACAATTCGCGGATAGAACCCCCCCTAACTTGCTTTATAGATATAGATTCGTATAACAGCAAAAAGATTTGTAATACCTAAAAGAATGTGTAAAAAAAGAAAAGGACTTTATTTTCCGAAAACTTAGCATTTTGTCAAAAATACGCTGATCTATTCGTCATTGTTCATTATCAGCATTGATTTAAGAGTAATTAATAGCATTTGTTATGCACTTAAAAGACCCAAAGTTTGTGACAATTACGGAGAAAATGTATCCAAGAATGGTCTCTCCCCTAAAGTTAAACATCAGTTTACCCTTAAAAGTATTTAAAATTCTTTCAACCTTCAATTTTTGTTAGAAAATCGTTTACCACCAAATTCGTTTTACAACGCATATTTGGAACGTTCCCTGATCTAACAGAATTTTTGTTCATGAGGGCATTTATCAGGTGTTCTGTGGGTGCGTGCGTTTTTATAGTGTAACGAAAAACTGAAATTGTCCGGGGTGGTTCGGTCGTTCTAATGCCCTCTGCTTACGAAAGAACTGCAGTGGTTTTTATTTTCAGTCGCTAATTCTACTGTAAACGAAATTTTTTCTGCACATTGCTTTAGGTTAGCCGACATAGAGAATATTTTTCGACTGTGCTAGAATTCTTGATTGGTAAGAAACTACGGTAATTTATTTGTAATGTGTTAACGAGAAATTTGTTTTTGTTTTTATACTTATATATGTTCTATTTATTCTCGCAATAACTGTCTCAGTATTAGTGCAAAGGAAAAATAAATCTAGTAATTCCAGTCTTCAAAACAATAGAGGGCAGGGAAATGCTTATTCTTCTAGCTCTTCATTCAATTATGCTGTAATGAGAAAAGTGACAATATTTTGACCATATGGCTCAAAATAATGAAAAAGATCAAACTAAAGGATAAAGTGTGTTCTTTCCCGAGTGTTTTATTTGTTCCAATAACAAGAAATCCAGTCAATTGGAGATTCGGCTTTATTCTACGTATTCCCCTGAGCCAGCAGATGTTCATGCGCCGCGGACCTGCTGCGATATCACCTTTGGATACGAGAGCATGGAGTACTGTTTGCAATTACCCAATAGTTGTTCTCTTTGCTTACGTCGATTTGCAGTCCAATTACATTCGTCTGTATTTCTCCACTGAATCTTTTCTGTCATGCCATTGGTGATCATCGGGACCACCTGCTTTCTATCACACACGAAGCAAAAAAAAAAAAAATGGAACTTGAAGTTTTTCTTGTTTTATTTTTGTTCGTTCTCAATGATTCTCCAATAGCCGCATTACGTGACCATCTCAAATCGATGAGGAGATCGTATCTGTGCGAATAGTTTCAATGTAATCTGGAGACAATGGTCCTCATGTTTTTTAGATTGTTCTCTGAAAATATTGAAGTACGTAAAATAACATTTTTTATTCGAATTTTTTATATACGATAAAGTCGGAGAAAGGTAAATTTATGTTGAGACACTTCTTCAGCAAGAAATATCGTAAACCATTTTTATTCTGTGTGTTCTTAAGGGCAATGCAAACATCGTGACAACTAACCTGAAATAATCCAAAATATTTGTTTGATGTAAGGACAAGTTTGTGAAAAACACGTAAAGTCATATAAGTTCTGTTCCAGACTAATTCCCCCACTACACTTGACAAGAGAAAGAAACATCTTTAAATGAGTTAGATAGATGTTATATTCCCAAAGGCAGCACGAAATATTTTTCATGCTCTCAAGGTATTCGCAGAGCATAGATGGATAAAATAAAACAAGAAAACAAAGCCTATGTATTGTTATACTAGGACAAGCCGCCAACGGTAACCGATAACTCGGGTACAATTGGCAAATTTTGAGCGAAGCTATTGCAAAATCTGAGCTCATTAAGGCGTCTATTGTAACAAATACTAAAAAACGAACTCGTAAAATTTATGATTTCCCGAACAAAAGTACAAAACATTCTAAAAAAAATTACCTAAAATTTATCTTGAACTACTTTTCTTCACGCCTTCGCGTTGGTTGTGATCAGGCTGCATGTAAACAAAGCGAAAAGACACTTTCAGACCAGGAACAACGTTTTTCATTTTGCGTCGCGAAAGACACACACACACACACACACAGGCATACACAGACTTCCTTTTATTATTATAGATTAAGCAAGTGTTGAGCTAACAGATGGAGTCTTTCCATTTCTTCGTTTTTCAATTCAAACAATTTTTTCAAATTAATGTTAGTGAGCCGACTTTCGTGAAACAGTTGAAGTAAAAGGCCATCTAGTTTTAATTGAAATTCCTCAATAAACGAAATTTCGGGAATCGGAAAGCATCAAAATCTGACCACGGACGATGTCCAATCGCATGCCAAAAATCACGGTGATCGGATGTGTCATGTTGTAGCTTTGCCCGAACAACTAACTGTCCCGAGTCTCGTAGAGAGAGCGGATTTTTTCAATTATTATTAAAACTGGTCAGTTTTTAATGGTCATTATTTTATACGACACGACCAATCACCATGATACCAACCCCATGTCACTCACCATGTCCTTCCCTTTGTCTGTGGCAAGTGTCACCGCGATCGGCTAAAGATATTTGGAGGAGATAGGCAACAAGCGCCCCCTTCTCAAAACCCGGAAAACCCCCTAAAATGCAAGTTTTTGGACGATTTTCCCTCAATGGCACGGAATTTAGGGAATCGGAAGGCGTCAAAACCTGACCATGGACGATGTCCAACCGCATGCAAAAAATCACGATGATCGGATGTTTGATCTCGTACCTCCGAACAACTAATTGTCTCGAGTCTCGTAAAGAGAGCTCCGCTCGGCCTTCGGCCTCGCTTCGCTCAATTATTTGCCTAAGTACTTAAATAAATTATTTGCTTAAGTATTTGTTTTCGTGACACCATTGAATCATTCTTTTTGCATTAGCATCAGTAACGAGTGGTATAGCAATAACGGCAATGCCGTCAATTTCAGCTTTGTGAAAATCTCGGAGAACTGTTTTGCTAGATATTGGATTGCTTAGAATCACATTAATTCCCTCCGTTATTTTCAGGGCAGAAGGTTAATGTGTTCGTGTTACAATCTGTTTCATTTCCCTGCGGTTTCGATCCGTCATCACCGATTTTCTCCCACAATTCGTCCCATCAGGTGTTCTTCCAGACTTGATGCATGAAGTCATAACTCTCGATACATTTGCCATGGATACATTCTACAAAGCTGCAGATTAAGTCACAAATGCCTCGGCTAAACGGACTCTAATAATTTTCCCTCTTTGGAATCAAGACGGGCTGTCATTTTGTCTCATACGTGATTTTGTATCACTTCTAAAGATGGTCGTCCCCTGTACTTGACTGTACTGCGTTCAAGAAACTCTCTCTCTCTCCCTCGTCCGCCCATGGAAGGTCGAGTTCCGCAAAGACGACAATGCGTCCTTGAGGATTACTGGCAATTAATGCATCCGGCTTACCATTCGGCAGGTTGCGAAGACAAACTCTGATGAGAGACTCCACATCCAGCGAAGTGAAATATTTGTAGGAAATGAGTCTAAAAAATGGTACCCGGATAGGGAAAGTTCCAGACTGTATGGAGGATGGTACAGGATCTCAGCCCCTCCAAATTCCTTTAGAATTTGGCAAACCACTCTGGAGATGTGACTTTGGATGTTTTCCACTTGGAACAACGCCCGTTCCTATTGAACAGCGCTGGATAGATTTGAGCCAGAGCATCATAAACCAGTTGCTGTTTTTCAACAGATTTTCATGTGCACAGTTTAACCATCTGGCAGGAGTTGCCTTTGCATTGGACCCTCAAAATTCCACCAAATGCACAGCATGACTTTCTTCCCAAATCACCCCCTTTGCACTATTTTATGTGCATGCTGTGTGGTCTTAGCCACTTAGTTTTTCCCAGTGGCTATAAGGCGTAGGAATATTCACTTTTCATCATCGATGAGACGCCAAAATGTATCGTCCTGTAGATTTGAAAGCAATCTCCGACAGAAAGCGACACGATGTTCCACCTACTGGCGTAGCAATTTATCGGGAACCATTCGATGGCGCATGGAGGAGACACCAAGCTGGTGCAGATGACGAACGATGATGGATTGGGAAGACCCCACCTCAGCCAACTGGGGTGTCAATTCATGGAGAACCATTCGATGGAGCCTGGAGAGAAAACGAAGCTGGTGCAGGTGACAAATTATGGTGGATTGGGAAGACCGCACTTCAGCCTACTTGGGTGTCAGTTCATGGGAAACCATTCGATGGAGCCTGGAGAAGAAACCAAGCTGGTGCAAGTGACGAAGGATGGTGGATTGGGAAGACCCCACCTCAGCCTACTGGGATGTCAGTTCATGGGGAACCATTGGATGGAGCCTAGAGAAGAAACCAAGCTGGTGTAGGTGACGAACGATGGAGGATTGGGAATACCCCACCCCAGCCTACTGGGATGAGTGTTTGTGATCGTCAGACGTCCCGATCTCTTCTTGTCGTTGCGACTGATCTCCCTAGTATTGAATCGTCGGAAAAATTTATGTGCAGTGCTGCTGTCTGTTATTTCCTTGCTTTCAGCTGCACAATTTTCTCTCGCTGCTGGCGCGTTTCACCGTATTTTGTTTAATAATGGCGTAGGAGTCCCCCGAACATTACGTTTATCGATCTCTATCCTCTATTTCATTGATAACACAATGTGGATACGTACCAAATGCACGTCATCGTGGTACTCAGTCGACTCTGGAGGATGTTGCGCACAGAAATGAACGCCCAACAGTATGTGTTGCTCAGAAGGGACAAACTGTTGACTCACCCTGTTAAGTAGGTAATAGCGCTACTATGTCGCATATAAAATTCCTCTCTTCCCAGTACGAAGGTCCTATGTAGTGTAAGAAATCACTTTCTGTTCTGCAGAGGCAAATATGAGCATTTGAACGCTGAAGAACAGCCCCCGGGCATTTTTCACTGGCTTATTAAGAAGGAACGCAATTCGCCACAAGGACAATATCCCCGAAGATACAGAAGTAAAAATGTAAGATCGAACCGATCCCCAAACAAATTATATGAATCAGAAGTAGACTTTTTAAGAAGAGAAGTCTTCACCCTGAATGTCGTATCTACAATGGATGTTTGAAGGAGAATATTTAGGTGAATTGCTGCCCCCTTAGACTCTCGCTTCTCACTCTGACCACCAGAGTGCTCGTGGTCTGAAGCTCGAGTTTGGATGAATTATATTTATGTGGATTTCTTTTACACAAATCTTGATATGCAATTTTACGTAGCACTTACATGAAAGAATTAAAATAAGAGTTTGAGTACGTAAATATTACAAATGCATGAAATGTATTACAACAATTAGGAACTCACGTGGACATCAGTTTTCAATTTTTAGCATAGTCTCCTTGCTTCTCAAACAACTTTATTGTTGGAAGAACTTTTTTATGCCTTCCAACAACAGCTAAAATAAAGTTAGTAAAATCATGCAATGCATTGATTATGATACGCTTTCCAACATACCAGAAATCGCACGCAGACAAACCCACCTCCGTACCCTTATAATGAATTAGCTTTATTTTGCTTTCCGCTAAGCTAATTATAATGAATAAGCTCTTTCTACCAGCTAGCTAATGATAATAATGAAGCTTTCCTACTGAGCTTCAAATAGTGAATTCAAATGGTTGTTGTTACTAGTTAATTAAGAACATGAATAAAGTCTCCTGCTAGTAGTGTAGTAATTAGAATGTATAAAGTCTTAACGCTGGCTGTTAATGGTAATAAACTAACGATATAAACCTAACAGCCAGACAGAGGTCTGACAAAAACTATTAATTGAGAAAGACGTACTTACTCAAATCTTTTTTTATTATGCGACTCTTGGTCGTCCAAAGCACACACACACAACTTGTTTCACAATAATGGAGAATCCAACTAATGGCATAGAACGAAACTCTCTCCTCTAGTATAACAACAAACGATCTCCTTATAACAACAAAATCTCTCCGTACAACACCAAACGCTCTCCTCGCTATCGATGAACGCGCCTATATATACTAGCTACCACCACGTCATGACTTACACTCATTGCCAGATCTCATTCATCGGGTGAAATAATATTTCGTTCAGTAAGAAGAGAATTTACATAGTAAAATAAAATAACCAGAGATAGTAAAATCAAAAGGAAAGTGAATATAGAGTATACGTTACACCCTGATTATTGATTCGTTCAGTATACCTCCAGAACAACATACTAAAGTTTTGTCGCAATGGAATTTAGTCAAGTTATGAGGATAATGGCTGTGGAATGAATCTTGCCCTTGTGCCCTGACCTTTGACTCCATTTCAATGATATTCAACAGAACCGGCTCAGTATACCTCCGGAACAACATGATAAAATTTTGTCGCAGTCGAAGCATTTTTACGTAAGTTATGATGATGCATAAGAGCGATGGAATGGATCCTACTCCTATGTCCTGACCTTTGACCCCACTTCCATTTCCAATAGGATTCATCCCCACGTTGTCTCCTACCACAAACTAAAATTTCATCGAAATCGAACCATTTTTACGCGAGTTATCGTGCGGACAGACAGACAGACGGACAAAGATCGAGCACATGCGCTTCTTCAACCTACGGTTGAAAAGCGTAAAAAGTCGCTTTGCTATAATACCAGCTCCTTCACTCTTTTATCCGTGGTGAATCGCGGGCCACTTAAGTGTCCTTTAAGTGGAGCAAACAAGTGATAACCTAAGGCTATGAATTCAGGACTATGCACAGGAAGTCCCAACAACCCAAAGTTTATTTGCTGGAGAGTTTTTACAGTGTAGAGGAGCAGTCTGTGGACGGGCATTGTCGTGCAGACTTCTGAGAATAGTTCCTGATCTATGTTTCACATTGGGTCCTTCAGGTTTCCACGTAGTATCTAACTGAAATAAGCACTGTTCGATGTTAAACCACTCTCATCATAATGTTCCAGTTTTGAACCTTGAGAATCCCCCCAAAACGACGAGGAAAACTTTTCCAGCTGTTGGTGGAGTTTCGAACTCTTCAATTCCGAACTCTTGAGCTTACTCTCTGGAACGTAATGGTGGATCCGTGTTTCGCGACGTCCATGATGATTCTTTACAAAACAGCCTTCGCTATGACAGCAAACTGAAAAGCTCGTCGGCAGATGTTCAAACGATTACGTTTGTGCATTTCTGAACAGACTTGACGAAGATTAAGTCTGCTGCGAATGATTTCATAAGCAGAAACACGAATAATTTGCATTTGGTTTAAAAACCACAGTACGGACTTGTTCAAAGTTGTCATCAGCAGTGGGTATGAATGGGTGTTACGCTTTATCTTCGAGTATTATATTTGTGCGACTATTTTTGAATTTTAAAATCCTGTAGACACTCCGAATAGATAAAACATTGTTCTTGTATTGCGCTGAAGGGCTTCGATAAATTTTATTCAACTGAAAAATGATCGCTTGTCGCTGTTTTTTTTTTTGTGCGTACGGAAAGCGGAGTGGCCGTGTTAAGTGCACAACAGCAACCCAAGAACAGACCAATGATAGACAAGCTTCCACCACAATGACAACAGTGACACCATGCCTGCATATGCGCATGGAACAAGTGGTACAGTTAACACACACACACACGCACACAAAAATTGGATCTACATGCGGGATAATTATTAATTCCCTCTCGTGTCAGCCAAATGATTAAAAACTACAGCCATTTCCTACTGGTTTTGGAATTGTATATTAACACCAAAGAAACCTAAATAGAACTCTGTTTACAGCTGGCTTCTTAGTACATCGCTCTAATAGGATACTCAAAATTTTGTGGATTTTCATTTCTGCAAGTTTGAATACTTCACTTTATGGGATTTTATATTTCCACGAAACTAAGCTGCAAAAACAAAGGCTGCCGCGGTCAGCTTTAGAAGCGCACATTTCACTCTCGTGCACTGGCGTTGTTTGTCATAAATACAACTATAACCGAGAATTGGAAATTACCAAAGTATCTTCACCGTCTGCATTAAGCACGCAAGGTTCTCGCTCAAAGACAGAAAGAAAACGAGAAAACATAACACCTGGAAACACGTGCAATAATTCTGTGAAAATAATATCGTTACTAGCGTAAAAAAGAGGAGGGTATGGCATGTAGGCGAATATAAGAGGTTTGTGGTTCAGTTGAGAGCAAAGTTACGGACGTGAAGGGTAAAACCAAAAATTTATTGGATTTTACGGAAGACCAAATTGTGGCGGACGAAGGGCTTGTGGGCGCACTAAAAGTAAAAGATAAACTGGGAGCACGAAGGGTAAATACTAACAAAATACTAAAATAGGCGCACGAAGCTTAAAACTAACTGAATACTAAACTTGGCGCAGAACGGTAAATATTAACTAAATATTAAACTGGAAGCATGAAGTGTAAATGTTAAAAAAATGAAACTGAGCCCACGAAGGGTAAATTCTAACTAAATACTAAACTGGGAGCACGAAGTGTAAAGCTAACTGAATACTAAACTGGGCGCAGAAGGGTTAATACTAACTAAATACTAAACTGGGCATACGACGGGTAAATACTAAATAAATGCTAAACTTGGCACATAAAGGCTGAAATTAACTAAATATTAGATTCGGAGCATGAAGGATAAATACTAATTACATATTAAACTGGGCGCACGAAGTGTAAATACTAAACTGGGAGCACGAAGGATTAATACTAATGAAATACTAAACTGGCTGCACGAAGGATAAAGCTAACTGAATACTAATCTAAGCGTACGAAGAGAACTGAATACTAATCTACTTACAAAATACTAAACTGGGAACCCGAAGGATAAAACTAATTAGATACTAAACTGGAAGCACGTAGGATGAATACTAAATATTAAACTGGGCGCAGAAAGGTAAATTCTAACTGAATACTAAACTAGGAGCCGAAGGGTAAATTGGAACAAAATACTAAACTGGCCGCACGAAGGGTAAAGCTAACTGAATATTAATCTAAGCGCATGAAGGGTAAATACTAGCAAAATACTAAACTGCGAAGACGAAGGATAAAACTAACTAAATGCTAAACTGGGAGTAGGAAGGATGAATACAAAATGCTAAACTAGGAGCACGAAGGATGAATACAAAATACTAAACTGGGCACCGAAGGGTAAATTCTAATTAAATACTAAACTGGGAGAACGAAAGGTTAGTGCGTTCAGTCCGAAAACGGCGATACTTGTGGGTTGTTCGAGGTTCAATCTCCGCTCAGATTTTCTTTTGTGCGGATAAGAGTTCCTGTGATGTCATTTCTTCACCACAAATAATGCGATTCATTAAACATTAAAGGCTAAGAAGCTGCATGTCATTCTTCACCGCAAAGATTAGATCATGAACGACATAAATAATACTCTGAACTAGGTCAAAGCTATTCAATCAGCAGACCTTGACCCATTAATGTTAATTAAGAGAAAACCTTCAGCAAATATTCGCATTCCGATGTTTGGAATAGCGGAACGGTTCATTTGGCTGATGAAATGCAAATACTGTCGGAAAGCAAGTTCATGCTTCATTTGCAACCAAGTGTGTTAAGAAAAAGTTATATTTGCGCTGAAGGGATTATGTGAAACTTGCGAGATCACTTTCAATTTTTATTACCAGAATTCTCGGGTAGCATTTCGTTTGAAGAAACATAAGTTTCGCGTTTGTTGTTTAGGGTTTTGAGAGGATCCTGTACTGGAGTTATAGCTTTGCTGGCAACTACATATATCTTGTTTAAAACAATTCACTTTGTACCTGGTCGAGTACAGCATTTCTGGAAATTTTCACTTGGCTTCTCTGTTTGCATGATAGTCTGTCTTTCCTAAATATCTGTATTGAATACATATGGTAGTATGCATTTTGATGCATCTGTACTTGCTTAAAATTACGGACTGGATTGTATGCACAAAAGAAAGTTAAATATGCATTTAAAATGCTCGAAATATGTATTTAAAATATAAATATTTATATGTATTTTTTTGTCGTTACGCTTGTATTGTGGTATGGTCCACTACAAGCGTAACGACAAAAAATTTGGGAAAAGATCAAAGTCAAGTGGACTGAGAGCAGGGCTCTATGGTGGGTGGGATAAAGTTTCACAGCCATATTTGCACAATCGTCCCCGTACCGACGCTACACCATGACACGATGCGTTGTCATGTAGCAATATCTATCCCGCTTCCAATAGGTTGGGGCGATTTTGACGAATTTTCGGTTTCAACTTTGCCCTCAGAAAGTCAAGATATTATTGTGCGTTGATATTGTATACACCCCTGCAGCATAGTCCACGAATAGTTTGAACATTGTATACGTCCTTGCAGCATAGTCCACGAATAGTCTGAACATTGTATACGCCCCTGCAGCATAGTCCACGTCAGTCGTGAACAATGCTGCAGGGGTGTATACAATACCATTTAAATTCCCGGATTCCTCTATAAAGTCTTACATTGGAATGACGAAAAGATTTTTATGTGTGCGACATAAAGGACATATGCGAGGCATAAGAGAAGGAAGAGAAACGACTGCTTGAGCGAAGGAGGTAATTTACAACGCAGCGATTTCCATATCGAATGAAAAAAATAGTGGCCCAATTCAACACTTATAAGAGAACTATGATCAGGGAGTCCATTGAGATAGTCATAAGAAGTGACGTTTGCAATGATGGAATATCCATTGAGCTGCCATCACCTTGGATCTCATTTTCAGAGGCTAGTATGAAATATGACTAGATGTTATACACTATATTGACAAAAGTCACAGGACACCTAGAAGAGAAACACAACATAGCATTTATTGATATACATTATTACGGTGTCGGTCCGCCTTTGGCCTTAATGCACGCACTGACCCTTCGAGACATGCTTTCGACAAAGTTTTGGAACACAGCGATAGGTATGCGCTTCAATTCAGTACATAATGCTGCCGCTAACTGTTGCTTAGTAGTAGGCCTTGGTTTCAAACTTCTTAAGCGGCGCTCTAATACATCCCATAGGTGCTCTATGGGATTAAGATCAGGGCTCTGTGATGGCCAGTCCACACGCGATACGGAATTATCATCAAACCACACCGTAACAGTCCTTGCTTTATGGCTCGGTGCATTATTCTGCTGTTACCAACAAGGCTCGATTCCATAGTATTGCCACAGAGTTGATAGCGCATAATTGTCCAGAATATCGAGGTAGACGTGCTGGTTAACAGGTTTGTATACGATAACCAATCGGCCGGGGCCATACTACGAAAAACACCCCCACACGAACACACTGGAAGTTCCAAATTTGACCGCAGGAACAGTACACTGTGGTAAATAGCGTTCCCCCGGCTGCCCAACATACCCACACACGGCCATCAGATTGATGGATCTGGCAGCTCCAAAATTGGCAAATAGCGTTCCCCCGGCTGCCCATCATACCCACACACGGCCATCAGACTAATGGACCTTGTACCTGGATTCATTAGTCCATAGGACCCGTTTCCATTGATCTACGGTCCACGATAAATGTTCTTTTCACCATGCTAAACGACGAGAAGCATTCCGAGTGGAGATGAAAGGTTTATGAGTTGCCGCACGACGACGGTAACCCATGGAATGAAGTTCTGTGCGAATACACGTGTACATACCGAGGTTCCAGTATTTTTACTCACTTGTAAACTGGGGTCTTGTGCAGTACTCCGTCGATTAGCTGCAACGACTCTCCTGAGGCTTCGACGTCCTGTATCACTGATTTTCTTTGGTCTGCCGGTACGTTTTGCTGCTTCAGGCACGCCATGTCTCTTCCACTTATTCAGTACATCCAAAACAGTTGACGAATATAACACCCAACAATCTTTCCTTTCTCAAAATCAGTTCTCTCCCCCGCGACATTTTCACTAAACCTCCCAGTGCGATATGATCACGGTCATCTGCAGGCTTGTTTTTATACCGTTTGCAGCTGTACCACGCATCTTAACAACGCAGCGGATCCATTCATTTGCTTTTGAAGGAGTGTCCGGTGACATTTTCAATATAGTGTATATTACTTTGCATGAGTATCGGGCCAGAAAATTAGTTAATGTTAGTTCACGTGTTTGTAATGCATTATGTTTAATACTCGTGCTATTATTTGGTTTTAAACTAAAAACGGATCGCCATTCTAGTTTAAGTTCGCCTTGATAATGCTTCTCGTTGGAAGACGAAAGCTTGGAACAATAAGATAAATCATATTATACAGCGAATCATGGGTTCTTATGACTTTGCCATCTACTTAATTATTTAGCGGTGTACGTAATACATTGTATCTTTTGGATTGTTTCTTAAGATCCCTCTTACGCAACTTAAATTTACAAAAAGGAAATTATGATATAGAAAATAACGAATGCAAATCTTTTGAATAAAAGTAAATTTTAAAGAAAAACAGTTAGTTTTCTTCAGTTTTGTTGCAGGCCATGAACAACCAAAATCAAAGCCATTGAAACAAGTGTTAATACAGACTGCACAACTAAGATACATTCAAATTTGATTCGGTAGACTCTCAAAGGAGAAGCCATTTCCTTTCTCTTGTATCTGTGCCTGACTAGATAAAATTATTTTAGGAGCTCGATTTCATGTCTCTCTTTGCTTAATTCTCTTGTGGCGGATAATTACCTATGGTAATCAAACCGCCTCAAGGACATGGCTTTTATTTGTGTCTTTGGTGTCTGTCTATCTGCTATACACATGTTCATCTCAGTTTTTTTCTTACAATATTATTTCTGTTTTATTACTGTGGTAATAAAATTATTAGTTTAAGCATTCTTTAAAAAGTGTAACTACAGCTGATCATAAATATGATATTAATCCGAACAGTAGGTTTGTTTTAAAATCCAGCTTTTCCCAAAGAAAAAAACAATTGTATTTATTATACATTTTCCCTTCCGGCTTTTTATTTCAATTTGTTTTTTTTTTCTTCTTTTAGTCAAATCAACAAGATTTGAAATTACGCATCCAAAAAGGGAAAAAAATCTGCAGATTTGTAATTACCCATATAATTGCAAGTCGTGCAAAATATTTCTAGTCCGTGCCTTATAAATAAACGACGTGTCATTGTGTCATCTCAGTAAAAAATCTTGCACGGATGATTCCTCTCCGCAAAGTAATTTGCATGCGAGGAATAATAACTTTCTTATTGAGAAGAAATGGTGTCCAATTGGCAAGAGATGGAGAGAGATGTGGAAGGGTAATGTCAGTTCAAAGATGTGTGTCTACATCTGAGCTGCGAACGAATAATTAAAATTCAGAAACGCAAGAGAGAAAGCTCTCTAAGGAAGCGTTCAAAGTAATTATTTCCTTTTTCCCTGAGAGAGTTATTTCAAACAGGGAAAAGAACAAAAGCAATTACTTTTGTTCACCAAAAGGCCTCGAGCTCAATACGTCTGTCTTTAAGCACAACGTTCTGAGACCGCCCTAAAATGAACTTGAGGATTTCTCATTTCTGTTTCGACGCAAAATTTTCCGGCAAACGGCACCGCTTTTGCTTCCTCTCCCCCCCCCTTCCCCAAATACCACATTCCTCTATCTATGGCGTTAAGGATTTTTTATTGTTCTCCTTTTATTGCTAGTGAAAATGTATCATATTTCCAAAGTGTCTTTCCAGATGAGTTGAAATCAGAATGGAAAATTTATTCCCTTAAAATACACTGCTGGACAATTGCTAAGGACGGATCATAAACGGCTATATAGCGCATAAAAAAGTAAGTGTGGTTGGATGCCAAGTGAAATAAAATAATGTCAGAATGCCAGGACATTACAAGAAAGACAATTTATTGTGCTCTGAAATCCAGAATGCTTTGGAAAGTGTTCAAGGGACAAACAGGCCATTTTGTGCAGAATACGTAAACGTGAAAAAAATGCAAATACCGTCCGCAGGCGTTCCGGCGTGAGATGTCAATACGGGATATGGCCACCATGGAGGGCGATGCAAGATTCCACACGTCGTGTCATGCTTTGCACAACATTATCAAGCAGCTGTTAGGGTAATTTATCTCATTCCTCTGTCAGTTCACGGATGAGGGTGTCCTTGTTTATTGAAGGGCATTGGCGACCAGTAAGACTCCTCCCCAAAGCATCCCACACTTTTTCAATGGGATTCAGATCTGGAGAACGTGCTGGCCATACGAGGCGTTGAATATCCTCGCTCTCAAGACACTCCTGGACAGCGACTGTTCGATGACATGTTGCATTGTCGTCCATGAAAATGAATCTATCACCGACAGCACCACGGAACATGCGAACATGAGGTAGCAGAACATCATTAATGTATCGTTGGCCAGTCATAGTCCCAGTTGGAAGCACATAGAGGGACTTACGGCTATTGATCATGATGCCAGCCTATACCATGACACTACATGTCGGATATCGGTCCCTTTCCTGTATGTTTGCTGGACAATATGCAGTGCCGCTATCACGCCAGATCAGTTGTCGTCGGCAATCAAACGATAGACTGTATCTACTCTCATCTGAGAAGAGGACAGCAGACCAGTCGTTATCAGTCCAATTGCGATGTTGATGGCACCATTGCAAACGGGCGGTACGGTGACGTCTGGACAATGGGATGCACACAACAGGACGGCGGGCGTATAGTCCTCCTTCATGCAAACGTCTGGCGACAGTTTTTCGGGAGATCCGCTTGCCAGTAGCAGCCATAAACTGATTTGCTACCTCACTAGCTGTGCTGCGCCGGTGTCTTTTTGTTGATAGCACTATGTACCGATCTTCTGCAGGTGTCGTACTGCGAACACGACCTCCCCCGTGACGTTTGCTACACTCTCCATTTGTTTAAAATGATTTCCAAAGCCTTGAAACAACACTGTGGCTGACGTCGAACTCCCTGGCAACAACTGTTATTTTTTGCCCTTCTTTAATCTTGCTAATAATACGGCCACGCGTAAAACCCTCTAGGTGATGTCGGGAAGACATACTGAAAATTGCGAGTTCGTCAATTGATTCTTTCCCTTTCAACTTTGCGTTTGAACAACAACTATCAATACGCGTCAAATCCTTTATATCTCTTATCAGCGCTATGACGTCACGAACAAGTTCGGCAATCCAAAATTTGCATACGCACAACATGTCTTACTGTATCCCGCACTTATGCTAATTTCCACATTTTCCTGCCTTCCATTTTATGGTTGCTATTGTTGCTATTGTCATCCGTCCTTAGCAATTGTCCGGCAGTGTATTATATATGAAAACAGTCGGGCAGAAACCAGAATTTCTTCCAGTGTCATTAAGGAGAAGTTTTAATGACGCATTCCCCAGTGTACTGATTTGTTATTAGGAGGTTTCCATGTGTAATGTTTCTGTTTTCCAATTGGATTTCTCGCTATTCGATAAAATACCTCTGCTGAGTTTTAAATTGCATTTGATATTTCTTGTAGCTGTTTTATCGAGGCTTTTGTGCTTTAAGAAACTAAGGAATGGCATCCGTCTTAGATTGAAGTTTGCCAATTTTACACGAGAAAACAACACACATACAACCCTGAAACACAAAAAAAAAAAAAAAATGTGAAAAAACAAAAACAAAAGGGCAACACTTCTTTATTCCGAATGCGGACGTACGCATGCTGGTTCAAATTCATCGTCACTGCAACGAGAGGGCCCATTTCGTGGTACGAAAAACATCCCCAAACTCCTCCAGCCTTGAACAACACCTTCGACACAATCAGGCTACATTCGGCCTGCGATGCACTCGTCGCTTCCCATCGTTGGAGTGCAAACAAAAACGTGACTCATCAGACCAAATTACCAGTTTTCAATCCTCCACAGTAAAGTTTTGGTGTCTCTAAGCACATTGATAACGTGTGATTTTGTGACTTGCTGTTAAAAGAGGCCTCTTCATTGGCACTCTGCTCAAGATGTCCATCGCATGCAGTTCTCGACGCCATGTCCTTTCACAAATTGGTTGGAGTGGACTTTCATTGACTGTTTGGAGCAATTCCTGGTTTGAAACCGATTTGGCAGTTACCAGGCTTGAAACATGGCGGTGGCCCTTGTTGGTGAGAATCGTTTTCCGGCCACAGTTACGTCGCTGATATTCTGTTGACTGCGAACTACACCACTGTTTGTAGACCCGCTGGACAGTACGCTTCGACACACCAACAAATTGGGCGGCGACTTCATTCACCTCGTGGACATGGCCAAACACGATGGCTCCTTTCTTCCATTCAGCAACGTCTGTCTTACAGCCCATATTGCAGACTAAATTCAATACGCCCGTTGCTCTTCACCACTGTACGTCAGTCAGTTCTGAGAGCATTTGTCATTTTCATGTAGGACTTCCGTCCACAGGGAGTAGAGTTTTAGGTCCCAGCCACCTACAGCGAGATCGCCTTTTGGGCAGGACGCAGAAACGGAAGGAATGAGAGCAAGTCTAGCGACTTTTGACAGAACAGTTTGTAGTGAGATTAGAGTACAGTAGATGGCGCCACCGTACAAGTACGATATTGCACATAGATGGGTGAGAGAATTTCAGGGAAGACATAGGAAAGGATACCCATTTAACCAGTGGGTCCAGCCTGGGGGCCGTCACTTTACGTGCTCATCCGATGCACGGCGGATATTCAGCGATTGTTAGTAAATCGCACCATCTCTGAAAGATCAGCCCAGGCTAGAACCTGGGGACCCAGCATCGATAATCTGAAACACTAACCACTAAGCCATCCGCGGCTTCACCACTGTACGTGACAGAAATGATCCTGTATACCACGTCAGTGCTATTTATCTCCCAACAATGCTATCACGGCGCCCTCTTTGCAGCCGGTAACTTACTGTCATTTCTGTTAGGAGTGACTAATCTTTTGTGCGGTGTGCTGATTACTGCCATAGAACACCTCTGGGATGAACTGGAGGGACGGGTACGAAATCGGCCACAATGACGTCCTTTGCTCTCCACTCCGGCAGGAGCTTTGCAGGACAAATGGCTTACCATTCCTGTCGAGATCTACCAGCAATTGGTTGATAGTATGCCTCGATGTATTGCCGCTTTCATACAAGCAAAACGTGGACCGGCTAACTACCAATTGCGGTAATGAAGCCATTTGTATCAAAACATTGTGGTGTCCGAATACTTTTGATAATATGTTGTATATCTTCGTTGCGAGAGTTTGTGACGTACCTGCCAGCAGGACGCACACGACATAAAGGCACATAGCAATCAGAACAAATGTCTGCGTAGCTCAGTTGATAGAACGACTTGTTCCGGAATAAGCGGCCTCGGGTTCGAATCCCGGCGTAGACCAAAAATGACGGAGAAATTTACTTCGTTATAATGGCGCCCGAACTATCCGGATGACCCGGCCGTTCAAAATCTCGCATTGGTGTGATGTTATTTCCACACCGCGAGACAGGAAAAATCAGGGAATTCCTTCTCCAGCGCTTCGAAAAATAAAAATGTGTGATGTTGCATTCCACACAGCAGATTGACTGGGAGTTCTCAAGTGCACGTTCTACAGTGGATGGCTGCCTGCAACGATTCATGGTCACGGCTGACCCGTGGGCCATGCCCCCGGCCCTCTTTCGGCGGGGGGGGAGATGTGACGTACCTGCCAGCAGGACACACACGACATAAAGTTACATAGCAATCAGAACAAATGTCTGCGTAGCTCAGTTGGTAGAGCGACTTGTTCCGGAATAAGCGGCCTCGGGTTCGAATCCC
Source organism: Macrothele yani (assembly GCA_039090855.1). NCBI lineage: Eukaryota > Metazoa > Arthropoda > Arachnida > Araneae > Macrothelidae > Macrothele > Macrothele yani. The sequence continues at coordinate 136,626,929 of CM077024.1, read as the reverse complement.
GGCGTAGACCAAAAATGACGGAGAAATTTACTTCGTTATAAGTTGTCTATCAGTACGAGGTGATCGCATTCCTTATTAAGACGTTTTTAGGTTGCATTCTTACGTCTCACTTGGTGAATGTAACCCTGTATACATATTTGTCTGTTATTATAAATGTTTTTTACCCTTATGATTGTGTCTCCCTATATGGCATATGTCGCTACCTGTTGTTACGTGTTTTCATTTTTATTCCTGCGAATGCCTTTCAGACTTGAATTTTGAACACCAATCTATGTAAGTCTTACATTTTAAATTAGCGTTATATAAACTTACGAGTTTCTCCTCCTTCCTTTTTTTACGCTTTCCAACCGTAGGTTGAAGAAGCGTATATGCTCCTGCTTTGCCCGTCTGTCTGTCCGTCCGCAAGACGACTCGCGTAAAAATGGTTCGATTTCGATTAAATTTTAGTATGTGGTAGGGGACCACCTGGAGACATACCCTATTGAAAATGGGCGAAATGGAGTCAAAGGTCAGGACATAGGAGCGGGGTCCATGCTATTGCCCTTATACATCGTAACTTGCGTAAAAATGGTTCGATTGCGACAAAACTTTAGTATGTTGTTCCGAAGGTATACTGAACCGATTCTGTTGAATATTATCGAAATGGGGTCAAAGGTCAGGGCACAGGAGCGAGGTTTTTTCCACAGCTATTATCCTCATAACTTGAGTAATAACTTGAGTAACGATTTCTGGCATGTTGAAAAGCGTATCATAATCAATGCATTGCATGATTTTACTAACTTGTTTTTCTTTTTTGAGGCATTCAAAATTTTGCAATGGTATTTACGAGGCTTGCACCAAAAGTAATGCGAAAGTGGTCGTAATTTTTTTATTAACTGACAGAGGCCGCGCATGTTGGTAGAGTAACTTTTTCTCTATACAAAGGTGCTACTCAATATGGTCTTCATCACAAGCAATGCGATTGTTATATATTGATATACGCGATTGTTATATATTGTCTTCATCACAAGCAATGCATTTACGCCACTCTCGAATCCTCTTTGAAAAAATTCAAGTGTGGACTGTTATACCCGCTTCTTCACAGCCGCTTTCACCTCGTCTCTGTCCTCAAAGCGTTGTCCCCGGAGACTGTCCTTCATTGGACCAAACAGGTGGAAGTCGTAGGGCGCAAGCTCTGGGCTGTACGGTGGATGAGGAGCCACCGACCAGCCTAATTTGCTGATCGCCTGATTTGTTGCCAGAGATGTGTGTTGCCAGAGAGGTCTCTTCCTCCTTATGGATTCTCTAAGCTTCTTGAGCGCCTCAATGTACCACTCTCTGGCTACGTTCCAGAAAATCAAAGAGAACGACACTGCTGTCATCCCAGAAAACAGTCACCTCGACTTTCGGTGCTGATCGCTGGCTCTTGCGCTTCTTAAGACTTGGTGAAGAGGTGTGACGCCATTCCATGGATTGATTCTTCGTTTCCGGATTATAAAGATACGCCCACGTTTCATCCCCTGTCACCAGATCGGAAAAAACGTGTCTTCATTGGCTTCAAACGCTTCCAGCAGATAAGAGCAGACTTCCACCCTTCTCTGCTTCAAATCTGTTATGAAGACGAAGGGTTACTATAGAGAAAGAGTTACTCTATACCACCATGTGCAATTTGAACGACCTCCTTCGGTGAATAAAAAATTTATGCCCACTTTTGCATTACTTTCGGCACAATCATCGTAATATTCGATTATACTTTTATACGTTTTAAGGTCATCACATAGAAAAGCATATAATCGAGGTTAAACTGTATTTCTGGTTGTGGATATTTTACTTATTGTAGAAATTCGGTGCATTTTTCAAAATGTGGAACACTGCTCATACACCATGAAGAACATTGTTCATACATGCACTATGAAGAACACAGTTGACATTGTGCTTTTTAAATCATATCCCAATTTTCTGGGGTAGGAGAGGAGGGAGAGTGAATGCATTCTATTTTGCTGAAGTTTTTCTTTTTCTGAAAATCTGCCTTGTTCAAGAAGTAGGTTTGTAATGTGCTGGACTCAATCAAAAGGAAAACAGTGAATTTTTAATTATTTTTCAAAAATACGTAGTTATATTACATACCTTCGTTTGTGTGCATCGCGTCAAAGTACTCTTACGCTTTTTCTCTGTTATTATTATTATTATAATTTTATTTTTTTTTTGATTGGAGGTTTAACGACCACCGTGAGCAACTCAATGTGGCTATAAGCAGTCCCCCGTCCCTAATTTAGGGTCACTGGTTCCAGGGAAGGGAGAGCGCCAGTGCCGTAAGACAAACACAACATCCATGCCTCACCGGGATTCGAACCCGGACCCCTTTCTGATCAGAGGCCATCGCTTAGACCACTGCGCCACCGGGGCGGCTCTGTGTTATTAACATTTTTGGGTTCAAAATAAAACAAAAGAAGTTATTATCCATATAAAAATTTCAGTCTTTTTTAGGGGGAAGGGGGATTAATTAGGTAATTTGTTCCAGTGAAAGAAGAGAGACAAAGACACGTACATGATCTTTTGAATTTTTTTTATTGAAGTTTTAACTACCACCGTGAGCAACTCGATGGGCTATAAGCAGTCCCCCTTCCATAATTTAGGGCGACTTGTTCCAGGGAAGGGAGGGAGCCAGCGCCGTAAGATAAACACAACTTCCATGCTTCACCGGGATCCAAACCCGGATCCTTCTCTGACAAATGGTCATATAAGCCAGCGCTTAGACCACTGCGCCCCCGGGATCGCCGTACATAATCCATGCCTCTCCCGGGATTCGAAATGGGACCTATCTTAGAAGAATTATCAGAAGCCAACGCTTGGATCAATACGTCATTGAGGCCGCTGGAATTTGAATTTTGGGAACTATTTTATGAAAATTGAAATTTTATTAAGCCTGTGTTTAACCAAGGTGGGTTCCATCAGTTCCTTAAAGTTGTTAGGCTATTGACTTTTGCTTACAACGGTATCATATTAAACACAAGAGCTGTGAGTTACGTTTGGTAAAAACAGAATTACGCCGGAGTTACGTAGGCGCTATTTTCTGATTTCATTTCAACTCCTTAAAAAAAGTCGATTCGGAATATTTGCAGAAACATTCTTCTCGATAAATAAGCCATGGTATACTGAGCGACCAAAAACTAACTGCAAACTAAGTGCATGGCCCGCTCAAGCTGGTAATCAAGGCGTCAGAGCGCCTTCGCTAGTGGGGCGTCTTTGACAATGAAATTCTTTTAAATTTTTAAATGTGTAGGATAAATAAAATATTTTTGCGGCTCTTACAGCCATTTTTCGTTTCATAGCAGACGACAGGGAGTGGTTTTTACTGAAAAGCAGCACTGGCCAATTTATGCTACCTCTCTCTCTCTCTCTCTCGCCACAGGCTAGCTTACTTTGTCGCATCTGTTAATCTTTCCCTTTCACTTTCTTTTACTGAGGAAACGAGACAGTTTTTATTTTCCTGAAGACTCCCCATTCCCCGCAGTGCCGTATTTCGCATTAAACAACTGATTGGAGTGACAGTTAACGGGAGTTAGGAATTTCGCTCTCTAAAAATTTCACGAAGCACTGTTTTTCGCACGAATTAGTTGTAAAGGACTTATTGTTGTCTGGAACCAGTCTCAGTAAAAAGAAGAATCAAGGGAGCCGACGCTGCCACCGGTGACGCAGTGGTCTAAGCGATGGCTTCTGATCATTCGTCCGAGTTGGGTCCGGGTTCGAATCCAGGTGAGGCAGGGATGTTGTGTTTGTCTTACGGTGCTGGCTCTCTCCCATCCCTGGAACCAGTGACCCTAAATTAGGGACGAGCGACTGCTTATAGTTCATTGAATTGCTCATGGTGGTCGTTAAACCTACAATAAAAAAAGTAGCAAGGAACCGACACAGCTAGGTGAATAAAGTAATCTAGTACACTAGATAATTTTACGAGGGTGGAAGTTCCTACCACACATTTTTAAATGTGAATTAAATTACCCAATACCCCGTGACAACTTGTGTCACAAAATGCAGGAAAGATACTACTCTCTAAATTTTCGGAAGTGGATTTAGGCAGAATATCCAAATGCACGTACTCACGTTAAATTCCAGAACATGTAAATACAGGGCATCCCAAAAAGGTAAAACCAATTTCAAATGATGATAACTTTTGATACAGAACTAATATCAGCATTCAGTTTGCTGTAAGTGGTAAGGAATACCCTCAAGGTTTCTAAAGTGTACCCAATGGATCTTGCCACGAAAGCACGAAACCCGATCCGAAACGCAGGTTCAGAGGAATTTCAGAGCAAAATATGGGGGCAAACCGCCCACTCGTAACAGCATCAGAAAGTGGTACAATTCATTCAAAGAAACTGGCAGCGTCCTTGCAAAGAAAAGCCCTGGACAACAATCGCTGGTTCCAGAAAGGAAAGAGATGTTGAGACAAACATTCACTCATAGCCCTCGAAAGTCAATAAGACCTGCAGAACGACAGATAGCCATCTTCAAGTCGTCAGCGCACAGAGTGTTACGTCAGAGATTGGAAATGCACTCGTATATACTGCAGATAACCCATCACATAACCCGATATGATCACGTGAAACATAAACAGTTTGCTGAAGAGATGCTGGAGAACACTACAAGTGCTGAATCTTCCCTCAGACAAATCTGTTTCTCCGATGAGTGCACTTTCCATGTTTCTGGAAAGGTTAATAAACAGAATGTGAGAATTTGATTATGGAACTGAACACTCGCATTGCACAATGGAACATGAACATGCTAGCCCAAAATAGAATGTTTGGTGAATGGTTCATCGTGTTATTGGACCCTTTTTCTTTCAGGAAGCCCAAAATTGAATGTTTGGTGAATGGTCCACCATGTTATTGGACCCTTTTTCTTTCAAGAAGCCCAAACTTGAATGTTTGGTGAATGGTCCACCGTGTTATTGGACCCTTTTTCTTTCAGGAAGCAACCGTGAGAGCTGCCAATTACCTGGACATGGTTGAGCAATTTGTGTATCTCCAGTTGGATGAACTTGCAACTCCGGTCATTTTCCAATGAGATGGGAGGCCACCTCATTGGGCTTTGATTGTGAGGAGGGCTATAGATACAAAATTTCCCAGTCGATGGATTGGGCGTGGTGGTCCCATTGCATGGCCCCACGTTCGCCAGACTTAACACCCTGTGACCTTTTTTTATGGGGTTCATCAAGGGTGAGGTTTACATCACCCCTGTTGTAGACATTGCTGACCTAAAGAGGCGGATTACACATGCATTGCAGAAAGTTAATACGGACATTCTCGATCGAACATGGTTGGAATTTGAATACCGTTTAGAGATTGTTTGAACGAACATGGTTGGAACTGGAATACCGTTTAGAGATTGTTCGAACGAGCATGGTTGGAACTGGAATACCGTTTAGAGATAGCTCGAACGAACATGGTTGGAACTGGAATACCGTTTAGAGATTGTTCGAACGAACATGGTTGGAACTGGAATACCGTTTAGAGATTGTTCGAAAGAACATGGTTGGAACTGGAATACCGTTTAGAGATTGTTCGAACGAACATGGTTGGAACTGGAATACCGTTTAGAGATTGTTCGTACGAACATGGTTGGAACTGGAATACCGTTTAGAGATTGTTCGAACGAACATGGTTGGAACTGGAATACCGTTTAGAGATTGTCCGAGTGACAAATGGTACCCATGTAGAATGTCTATAAAACTTCATGATCTGTTTTGTCAATTAGCACAAGTTGTGTATTGAGATCATTTATATTAAAACTGTTATAATTATTTGAAATTGGTAACACCTTTATGGGACACCCTGTATTATCCAGACAAGAGTTCACAAAGAGAAGTGAGGCTCGTAAACTTGCCTTGACTCAGCACTGTTTAAGCCTGTCCTAACGTAGTTGAAATCCTCCGTTGGTGAGCCATTTTAACTTTTGCGCAGCTCGTAGCATTTTTCCGTATTTCCACTAATTTTAGATGTCTCTGTACTCAATTCGGCCGATGTTTTAAAAACAAGGAGTGTTTATTTCTCGTTTGTGCTCTCTTTTTTATTTTCTTCCGAGGAACGCACTTAGTGAATTAAGCTTTCCTACTTTCTTCTTGCAGATTTAATGAGGAAACAAAAAATGGAGCACTTTCCGTAGGCGCCTGTACATTTTTCTGCTGTGTTCAGGTGTCTAGTCTGCATATCTTGTTCACAGAGTTTCCTTTCGCAGAATGAACCGGAGATCATTCGCTCCTCCGTAATGTTGATCTCCCACATGTTTTATTCTCACCAATGTTAAGTTTGTTTTAACCATGAATTTGGAGGGAAGCCAAAGCAATTGTTCTCCTCCTCCACCATTCTATAGAATTCTCAGTCTCCACTGGCGCCTCTCCCCTTCCTTCCAGATACCAATAACACTCAGAGGGCCACTTTGAGTGATGACGCCGTGTTTGCGCCAGAAGGGGTCCAAACGAACTCATCCCTTTCTCGAATGCGGCTTTTGTAAATGGCAAATTGTTTTCTTCTTCCTTTTAAATTATTTCCTTTAAAACTTGGTAAACTAGATGTCCCTTAAGTATGCTTAAAAAGACTAACCTTAACTACTGCCAACTTACGAATGATCAATGCGAATTAAACAAAAACGCTGAAATGTTTCCAAGTTCTGCCGTTAGGTAAAAGAGTTTCATTAAGTGCGCCCCTCAGCATTAACCACACACACGTCTGACTATAAATAAAATAAAATTAAAAACCTGGCCTTCTTGATCATACTCAAGAACAGAGTAAAGTTTGTTAAAAAAAATTGTGTAGAAAATCTACTTTAAAAGAATATTTCAGAATATCACTTTGCTTGGTACAACCTTTGTATTCGTGGTCTAAGAAATGGGTCAAAAGCGGCTGGTGCCGTCCCTGTGGCACTCTGGTCTAAGTGCTTGCTTCAGACTATTCGTCCGAGACAGGTTCGGGTTCGAATCCCCCATTACTGCGGTAATGGGCTGCGGTCTGAAAATCTAAGATAAGTAGATAAAATGTACCTCCTGTAGAGAACTCCCCGTGTTTTAAGTACCTGATATGCTGTGTATACGATAGCCTGAGTGGTTCTGATCAAGAACTATGCTATAACTGACAAGTTTGTAATATCAACTTGACTTAGCCGCCCCGGTGGCGCAGTGGTCTAAGGCGCTGGCCTCTGATCATTCGTCCGTAAGGGGTCCGGGTTCGAATCCCGGTGAGGCATGGATGTTGTGTTTGTCTTACGGCACTGGTTCTCTCCCTTTCCTGGAACCAGTGACCCTAAATTAGGGACGGGCGACTGCTTATAGCCTATTGCGTTGCTCACGGTGGTCGTTAAACCTCCAATCGAAAAAAAGGAACTTGACTTATATAACTGACTGCGGGCATTATGTACTCACTGCTATGTTTCTGATCTAGATTTTTGACTTTGTACCGTGCAGGTGAAATACCTAAATAATCTGAACTCAGTTTGATGATATTCTCAATCAACTCTGTACATATTGCCGCAACTGTAACGGAATGTGTATAAAAAGGAAAAAAAAATCCTTGTCTGTGTATAGATGCCAGCTCTGAGTCATCAATGCTTCATCCTTCGCTACGCCCCTGAGGTGAGTAATGGTGTGTGAAATAATTAGTCCAGGCGTTACAAACTATGGGCTGGTGGCAGCGACTAACTCCGATAAAAATACTATCAATAGGAGTTAAAAATTCTACCGGAGTGCGTACACTGAAGTGCCAGAAAAACTGGTACACCAGTTTAATACTTAGTAGGTCCCCCACGGGAGCGCAGGACTGCAGAAATACGACGGGGCATGGACTCCACTAGCTTCTGGAAATATGCTGTAGGCAATGCACACCATACTTCTTGCAGAGCGTTACACAATTCGGGTGTATTCCGAGGTCTCGGATTCCTGTGTTCGACAGCGCGTTGCATGACATTCCAAATGTGTTCTATCACGTTCAGATCTGGAAACTTGGGTGGAATGGCTGCACCTCCAACTCAGATGTATGCTCCTCTAACCATAATGTGGCGTTCCGACACTTGCGTGGAGGTACATGTCCTGTTGGAACAGGCCCAATCCATCAGCATGAATGCAGGGCATGAACGGGTGTACCTCGTCGGAAAGGATGCGCACATAGCATTGGTCGATCACAAACGATTGTAGACATACCAAGGGTCCCAGTGAAGTCCAGCTAAACACACCCCATACCATTACGGACCCCTCACCCGCTGGTACAGTTCCCTGTTGACAGGAGGGATCCATGGCTTCAGGTGTTTGCGCCACACACGAATCCTTCCATCTGCCCGATACAGTTGGAAACGCCACTCTTCAGACCAGGCTACTTGTTTCCAGTCATCAAGTGTCCAGTGGCGGTGTTGCCGTGCCCAAGTGAGGCGCATAGCTCTGTGTCGTGCACCCATCAAGAGGACTCGAGTTGGGCGTTTTCAAATTTTTCTTGTTATTCACCCACTCTATTCCATGAATTGTTATTCATGGGAATGGAGTGGGTGTACTACATGGCTGTAATCTAGTATTTCGTGGCTTAATCTGGTATCTTCGTCGACGTGAAATTTCATTAGGAAATTAATTCTCCTCTCTACATATTGATTTTTTTCTTAACATCCACTAAAATAACACGATGGCGATAGCGTCGTCTTCAACTAACTGGTACCATGAGTTGCTTCTGCGCATGCGCAGTCCCGTTGCTTCCACCTGCTGTTGGGGCTGCATTGGTTGCCAGCAACGAGCCACTAGTGGCACTTGCTTGGAGGCCCGCAATTCACGGCGATTCTGCAGGGCCATCAATGGCTCGCCAAGTGATAGCGCTGCCACCAACGGACCGCTACCGGGCCTTGGGCGCAGATTTCAGCCAGCAGTGACCCAGCACTGCCAGCTGGTAGCCAGCAGTTTCCCAGCACTTGTGTTTTTGCTGGGTACCAGTTTCCCGAAACTTCGCTAGAAGCTGACGCACCGCATTACAGTGGGGGACGTCTGCATCACGAAATTTCCTAGCGAACTGTTTTTGCACTTCGTCCGTGCACTTGTCATGGCGAAAGACATGCTACACCAAAAACACTCTCTGTTCAAAAATCAACGCCATTGTCCATGTACCGAGACGAGTGATCAACTGACACGCCTGCCTCCGTCACCAAGCGCTCGGTAATGACCTTCGCCCAGAATGACAGCTGCGCGCGCCTAGGGGTGGGCAGATATAAAGGCTATACCATCAGACACAGAGCAGTTCCACGTGGCGGGTGACTTCTACTGTAATTCCATTCAAAATTTCTTTATTATTACATTACTGCAATTCGTACATTCAGAGCACAGTCATTATTCGGACGCCCTGTATTAGACATAAATTATGGTTCATGACGACTAAGGATACCAGAAAGTGCGGGTGCTAAATGGGTCCCAAAGCAACTGACTGATGAACGCGCGCGCGCGCACACACACACACACACACACACACACACACACACACACACACACACACACACACACACACACACAAAACATCGGATGGAGATTTTCAGCAAGATTTTGCAGCGGTATGAAGGTGCCCCATATTTACTTAAAAGAACTGACACTGAGAAAGAGACCTGGATGCACCATTTTGATTCTGAAGGCAAGAGATAATGTACACTGAAGAGCAATTGAATTAGAGACAGTTGGCGTTATGCAAATGTGGCGCTGCGGGAGGCCCTGTAAACGAAAACGACATGACGTATGCAGCGATCCGACAATATAAGGAGTGATGCGACGGCAATCAGTAAGAGTCGGACGCAGTATGGGTAAGACGAAGGATCTAAGCGCATTTGATCGTGGGCAAATTGTCGGGGCCCTTCGAATGGGTCTCTCTATCTCGGAAGTCGTGCACGCACTGGGATTTTCACCAGCCACTGTGTCACGGGTGCACCGTGTGTACATCAAATCCGGTAAAACCATCCCTGCAAGAGCCAAGTGCCGTGGACAACAGCGTGTGGATGAGCGGGGTCATCGTCGACTAGCTCGCATTGTAACAGCGGATAGACGGGCCACCGAGCAAGAAATCGTTTGCATGTCCTTTCGCGGGCGACGCATGCTACGAATTTCAAGCCAATCGGATGCTTCCTTCTTGGTGTTGCATTTTGGGTGGCCAGCAGTGTATTTATACGTTGGCTCGTACTCACACCTGCACACGTGGGCCACGTTTCATGCTGATTGGCGCGTCCACACACATCCTTTGTGAGTGATAACGCACGTTCTCATAGAGCTAGTGTAGTAGACGCGTTGTTTTCATTCGAACTCCTAGCTTGCAGTACGGAGTTTTCTTTTGTTTTGTTTTTTACATAAGTTTGCGTAATTCTCTGAGAAATTTGTGAGTAAATGAGGGTTCCTGAGTACAGTTAAACATAATCCATCCTACTAGCCGAGTGGTAAGAGTTGTGTGCTTTTGGCTAATCTGACGAGCTTGACGGCGGGGCTCAGTCACCTCACTGCATCCGTTGAGCATAAATCAAGGACAAGTTACGCCTAATGCTGTGGTTAAATCTCGTAAAAGGTTAAAATGACATTAACTATTTGATCGAAGTAACAAATTGCCGCGCCGGCGGCGCAGTAGTCTAAGCGATGGCTTCTGTGATCATTCGTCTGTAAGGGATCCGGGTTCGAATCCCGGTGAGGCATGGATGCTGTGTTTGTCTTACGGCACTGGATCTCCCTCTTCGCTGGAACCAGCGGCACTAAATTAAGGACGGGCGATTACTAATAGCCCATTTCACGGTAATCGTTAAACCTACAATAAAAAAAAATGAACTAGCAAATTGATGAAATATTAGAAATGATGCAAAGCAACTTTAAAATGCCCAAACGTTAAATAGCTGGTAAATTTTATTTTTAAATTACACTGTTTTGCCTCATCACGTGTGCTCATGTACTCGTGCAAGGCGGCATGTATAAACCCGTAAAAGAGATTTGAAAGATAAGTCTCTCCAACCGGTAGGAACGAAAAAGAAAAGAAAAAGTAACCGTTCGTTTCGTGAGTAAGGATCATGCCCGTCTGCCATCCATTGTTCCTCAGTTATTTTAATCTGAAAGAAGTTCTTAAAAACCAGCAATGTAGTGTGGGAATGAAGCAAGCCTTATCTCTCGGTCGACCCCCAACTCCTTTTTTTTTTTTTCTGTTTCTTTTTAGAGAAAGGCCATGTACCGATGGCTTGCCTACGACTATCGATTGGTGATCCTCTTCCGCATCAGATGAAGACTCGCTTAATCAAAAGCGGAAAATGTAGCAACAACAGAGTGAGTGTCGGAGTTCAGCCAATATCCCTTCTTTGAACTCTTCTTCGAAGCCCCAAGGGAGAAAAACCGTTGTTGTGATCAACTACTTCATGCCCTTCTTTCCCGCTTCTTCATCTATGTCTCGTTCTTCTTTCTTTTTTCTTTTTTTTTACGTAGACTAAGACAATCACGACAAGAGGCAATCTTTTGTAATCTGGACAAAGATTTTTGCTCATTGTTCTTTCTTTAGGGTATTGCGCGACAGCACAGCTGCGAAGGTTTGTTGTAGATTGTGCTTTCTGTCGCGTGTCACTTCGTGGACGATTCCGTGATCCGAAATTAAAAGCGGCCCACAATTTCAGGTTCCCTTTGTTCCGATACTGAATTGATCACGCACACCTTGCAGCTGTGTAGTGGGGCCATAACACCCCGGAATGGCATTCCTCTACTTTTGTTTTTCTGGCCGGCAGGCGTTCTGGTAAATCCTATACAGCATAATTTGTTGTCATTTTAAAATACGAATGTTCTGTAATCATTTTCCAATAAAAACTGCAACAGAAAAACTGCACAGTTAGTGGATTTAATGCCCTATATTTATTTGAATGTAGAGTTGGTCTCTACATCCATTCTTACTTGGCGTTCTCGAATGGTAAAATTTTGTTTCTCGAATGCCAAAATGTGTACATCCGGAAGTCTGATTTCGATCTATCACTATATTATATACAGGGTGATTTAAACTCCTTCAACGAAACAAGAGGAGTGATAGTACTCATCAAGACGAACAATATTTGCAATGGAACCTAGGGCCGCATTCCACCCCTAGTGCCAGAAAAGAGCACGTTCGAAAAACGTCCAGCAGGCACACGGAGTTCCAACTAGTGCATGAGAAGCACAAGATGCAAATCAGGTGCGCTGAACATGTGCGTAGACAATGAGAAGCAAACATTTAAAAACGCAGCCGAACCCGTTCAGCGATATTACCGTGTGAACATCACATGAGAATTGACGTATATGTCTGATCGGCGCAGCGTACCGTATGTTCCTGGAGCAAGTGCTTCCCGGTCTGCTGCAGGATGTTCCGCTCACCACACGGAGGGACATGTGATTTATGCATGATAGGGGTCCCAGCACACTTTGCCTACCGAGGTCCGATACTTCCTAAATTCGACATGCCCCGGGCGGTGGATTGGACGCGGTGGACCTGTGGCTTGGCCTCCACGCTCCCCGGACCTTAATCCACTGGACTTCTTCTTCTAGGGGCACATGAAAGCATTGGTGTACAAGACACTTCCTGGAAGATCTCGTCACGCGAATCGCTGTTGCTGTGGACAAGATCAACACCACACCTGGAGTTTACGAGAAGGTGCGACAGTCCTTCATTCGCCGGTGTGGGCTTTGCAACGCCGCCCTTGGATGCCAGTTTGAGAAGCTCCTTTGAGTCTTTTTCTGATGCGATTGGAATTGTGCAACTCATAAATTAGGTATGTCTCTTTGTTTTCACGGTTGAAGGCTCAAAGTGGATATGTCTCTTTACCCTTTCTGACACTAGGAGTGGAATGCGGCCCTAGCTTCCGTTGCAAATACTGTTCGTCTCAATGTGTACTATCACCCTCTTGTTTTGTTAAAGGACTTTACAATCACCCTGTATATAACAAAGTAAAAAGGGGAGAGGTGGAATGCGGGTGGGGTAAGAAAGGAAAGGTATTGAAGATGTAAAGTCACCGCGCGTTCCTGTACTTTTTCACTAAGCTCTACACCACTGCTTTCGATTGTGAATATTCCGGACTTAAGCTAATGTTGTTCTTAGCCAAGTGAAAACTGGAACAACATATAAACCGTATGACTACTTCGCTAATTTCTCCCTTTCTTCCACTCACTTGTCAGAGGGATTCTGAACAGATCTTTTCTTTTAACGATTGCTTACGTAAAGAATATTCAAAATCACGTTCTTCGTGGGAGTTCAGAAAAAATATGATCATGTTGTAATTGGTCTCGCGTTAATTCTTCGAGTTTCCATCCCTTACCGACATATACGTCTTACAGAAGAAAGCGAACAATCTTGTTTATACACTGGTGCTCAAAATTAAGAGAATTTGCACATTTTGTCGATTTTCACTAAAAAGTACGGAACCAAAGGTACAAATTATGTCCCCGAATAAGAATGCAAATTTGCAGTGTTGAATTAGTTATCGTACACGTGTGTGTGGGTGTTGCTTTGACAGCACATGCCATGAAAATCCCAAGTGGCTTTTTGCCGCCCCGGTGGCGCAGTGGTCTAAGCGATGGCCTCTGATCATTCGTCCGTAAGGGGTCCGGGTTCGAATCCCGGTGAGGCATGGATGTTGTGTTTGTCTTACGGCACTGGCTCTCTCCCTTCCCTGGAACCAGTGACTCTAAATTAGGGACGGGCGACTGCTTATAGCCCATTGAGTTGCTCACGGTGGTCGTTAAACCTCCAAAAAAAAAAAAAAAAAAAAGTGGCTTTTTCCGCGATTAGTTCTCTCGTACTCCTCGGCGACATTCGTTGTGTTTCTTGCAGGAGTTGGTTCAATTTCAGAAGCAATCAGGTAAATTGAGTTGCCATGAACGTATTGATGACGGAATGAGTTGGAGAATCGTCGGTAGATTGGAGACAGGGCAATCGCAAGTGCTGGTTGCTACAGAGCTCAATGTAACGCCCAGTGTCGTCTGCAATTTGTGGAAACAGTTTAAGGACACAGGATCCATATCGAGAAGGCCTGGGCAAGATCGTCCAAGAGCCACGATGGCCAATGAAGATCGTCATTTGGCACTTTCAGCAAGGCGACACAGTATTGCTACAGCTGCACAGCTATCTCGTGAGCTGCATGCCGCCACTGGGACCCGAAGTACAAGGGTTACTGTTTCCCGAAGGCTTCATAAGAGAGGGCGTTTTGCCAGAAGACCCGCTGTTTGCGTCCCGCTCACTTCAGCACACAAGAGAGCGCGTTTATCATGGTGTAGACAACATTAGCCTTGCACCAGACTTCAGTGGAGTAATGTTCTCTTCACAGACGAATCGCGATTCAGCCTGGACACTGATTCTCGACGTACCTTCATCTGGAGAGAACCTGTGACCCGATACCTTTCCTCCAACATCCGAGAAAAGGACCGCCATGGCAGCGGAGGTGTCATGGTCTGGGCAGGCATCATGTTGGACGGACGCACCCCTCTCCATGTGTTTGACAGAGGCTCCCTGACTGCTGAGAGGTATAGGAACGAGATCTTACAGCCCTATGTTCGACTTTTCAGGGGCGCAGTTGCCCTCGGTTCCTTTTTATGAACGACAACGCTCGTCCACATAGGTCTCACCTGGTCGACGATTATCTTGAAAGTGAGGATATTCGCCGGATGGATTGGCCAGCCAGATCGCCAGACCTAAACCGTATCGAACATGTCCGGGACGCTTTTGGGAGGGCAATTGCAGCTCGCCATCCTTCTCCGAGAATCATCCAGGAGCTGAAAACCGCGTTGCTGCAGGAGTGGGACCGACTGCCACAGGGACTCATCAACTGCCTCGTTTCCAGTATGAAGTCACGCTGTGAGAGCTGTATGACTGTGAGAGGGGACCATACCCCATATTAGAGTCATTTTATGTTCGATCTTGCGCCGTAGATTTTTGACATTCCTGCGCTGATGAGCCTTACTGGCGATCATGAGTGCGTACCATGACTGTTGTATGGTATCATTTTTCTCTTATATAACTGTGCATCCATACTAAATTTCATTGAATTGTGTCCATTAGTTTTTCGGGAATTCTGCAAAATGTGAAAATTCTCTTAATTTTGAAAATCAGTGTATATCATCTCCCCTCTCTGTCGGAAAATGTTCTCTCTCAGGTACAGTAATTCTCCTGAACAAGTTCTGAGACATGTCTGATAGGACGTTCGTCTATCAGAGAGTCATTCTATCTGCAAAAACGAATTACATCTTCCACATGTCGAAATGAATGAACTCTTTCCGTGCGTGATGTAGAAAGCCATGTGTGAACCATATTTACGAAATGTCTGTCCTTCAATTCATATATTATTCATTCTATCCTTTATGAGGCCTGATAAGATTTCTTCAGTTAGAAGTGGAGACATAGTTTCTTCAGAAATAGACATATTGTCCGAGGGAACATAAATCTTGTGCGCGTTTTCCTTTAATCGATAGATTACATTTTTTCGAAATGGAGATATTGTTTCTTTGTTTCTTCAGAAGAAAAAGAGGGATGCATAAGCAAAATCTTATATTTTCCTTTGCTCGATATCTATGTAGGTAAGAGATGCAAACGCTATAAATTTGACAGCGAAGAGCTCGTGTAGGAGAATACACGTAGCATAGCCAGTGTGTATATCATTATCGGCAAATACTCTGAGTTGTTGCTGATTGGAGGTTTAACGACCACCGTGAGCAACTCAATGGGCTATACTCCCTCCCTAAGTTAGGGTCACTGGTTCCAGGAAAGGGAGAGAGCCAGTGCCGCAAGACAAACACAACATCCATGCCACACCGGGATTCGAACCTGAAGCCCTATCGGACGAGTGATCAGAAGCCATTGCTTAGACCACTGCGCCACTGGGGCGGCATATATACTCTGAGTGGACAGCAATCATGGAATTCTTAGCTACTAACGCGTAGGCCCAACTTTCGACTGGATAAGGACGATCACACGGTGAGTCATTGAGTTATCTAGGTCGCGAAAGCGTTCCATAGGTACCTCCACCCATGCTTGTTATCCCGCGGTCCATAATTCAATCGCATTCCTGGAATGAGCATCCAAAGATCGAACGGACCTTCCCAGAGAAATATTCTAATGCTCTCACTGCTATGTCTCGTTTATGACATGTAAACGAGGACGCCATTCTAGGGTAGGAACTTCTGCGGAATGTTGTTTCAAGCATGTTCTAGTAACCACGGCTCTATTGAGAGACGCATTGTCCTGCTGGAGGAATCGATTGCCTTTTGCGTGCATGAGGACCGTAAAGAGATGCAGATGGTCTGCAAAGATGGACACCAGTGTGGACTTTTCAGAGACGCATCTAGACGCGCCACATGTCCCAACGTGTGCCAACTAAACGTGCCCCAAACCACAACCAAGCCTCCACCATCCGGAAGAGTGTTGACATGCCAGGTCTATCGTTTCGTGTGGTTTCTACCAAATTTGCAGCCTGTCGTCTGCGCTAAATAACAGGAAGTGGGATTTATCGGAATAGGTCCAGGACCGATGCTCCTTTGCTTAGTTGAGGCGTACAGTCCGGTGATGTGGCGTTAGCAACAGGATTTTGGTCGGGTTGGCTGTTTCCGAAACCTAATGCGCTGATGATCGACTGATGGTCTTGGTGGAGATGCTTCTGGCACCTGTGACGTGCCTGCCCCGCAGGACGCACATGAGATAAAGGTAGATAGCATTGAGAGCACGTGTCCGCGTAGCTCAGTAGCGAGAGCGACTTACTCCGGAGTCAGGGGACCCAAGGTCGATGCCCGGCGCGGATAAACTATTACGTAATACTGGCGCCCGAACTTCTAGGATGTCCTTGCTATTAAGTTTCTCGCAATGATGTGATGTTCTTCCCACACGGCGAGACAAGAAAAATGAGAATCCCTTTTCCAGTGCTTCGAAAAAATAAATCAGTGTGATATCAAGATTGAACATTACCGTGAGCATAACGATATCAAGAATGTTTCACTATTAGGTAGGAAAGAATTTTCTACCTAATAGTGGAAATAATCACCCTTGGCACGGATGACAGCGGCGAGCGACGTGGCATGGACGCAATGAGGCCCTGGAAAGTTGCCCGAGGGACACTTGCCCATTCGAACTGCAGCTGAGTACGGAGGTCCCGGAGATGAAGTGGTTGTGGATCGGCACGTCGAACGTGTCGATCGAAATAGTCCCACAGGTGCTCTATGGGATTGAGGTCGGGCGATTTCGCCGGCCAAGGGAGAACGGAGGTGTAGGAACGGAGCTCGTATGTTAATTAGCATATACTTATGCCTACCTTGCTCCCACGTGTTGAGAAGATTGTCCCACAGCAGGAGAAATAAAATAAGGTTCTTTTTACAAATAAAACTATTTATCAGCAAATGCTGATGATAGCGCTGCGTTCTTTCTCTCTCAGCTTTTATAAATGTATCTGCTATTCAAGAGAGGGGAAGGTAGAGCAGTAGACAAACATTGAGGCATAAATATTCATTAGGCCCAAGTACTAAACTTAACAACTTTATTGTCTTAGGGTTAGGACGCTATTGTTCTCTAGCACGGGCTACTTCAGTTGCTACCTACTCAGTACTTCGGAAATTTCGTCTTCCGTTTCAGAGCCTTACTCAAAAGTCAGTTCGTTCCCTAAACGCTTATCCTATCACGTAAACGTGAGCCTTCCTCGGCCTGTTTCGTTTCGTACACGTTACACTTTCTCCTCTTTACTAGCAATAAAAGAAAGGCTTAATGCTTTCTTTCCGCGCACGTGTTCCTCACTCGTAAACGACATCCCTTGCCGGCATAAATCGTTTCGTATACGCCGCACTCTTCTCTTCTCTCCAACGGAAAAATAAAGGCTTAATGCCTCATCGCAGCACACGTGGACTTCATCGAGTCCATCTCCCGGCCTCTACGCCTCACGAAAAACACGTCCTGCTCTTACGAGCACTCAATGCCAATTACCTTCTCCGACGTAAAATTCTCGAAGATACAACTTTCTTGTTCCCCATTGGGTCCAGCTTTCCTCCCTCTTTTCAGAAGTCACGTGCTTCCCTGGTGAGACGCGCGCTCAAAGATGGCTGTCTCCCCCTCTTTGCAGCCCCCTACAGCCTTCCGTGCCTTCCGACTTTTAATCTGAACTTGGACCTTCTCTTGTGTGACCCCGAAGCGTCCTTGAGCCGTTCCTGCTTCCTGCGTCCCCTGCAAACCTCAGATCACCTCGGCTAGGAACAATAGCTGTGACCTCTGTGAATACAAAGAATAACAACGGTATACATTGGAATGTCATCGAAATACTGCATTCCTCAGACGTCTAGCGTCTTGTTATTTCAACATCGTTTACGTGCGTGTCTTTGCCCAAAATGGCGATCGTTCATAGTTTCTCACAGGTGATCTTCAACATACACGAACTTGACTGGAATATTTACATTCCCATGAAATTACCTAATTTAATGTCCATCACATAATTCCGTAATATTTCAGTCTCTATAAATTATGCAAATTAGCGTTCATTACATAGTTCATGCAAGCGAATAATTCTTCGCCCCTACAGGAGGCATCGTTGTTGTGTTCCTGGAACCAGCCACGCATCCCCTTACCGACATGGCAGGGCACTTTGGGTGGTTTGTAGACACCATCACCACCAGGGTAAACGTCCAACATGAAGGAATGCGTGTTATCAGCGAGGATGGGCAGGTAGCCTTGGCCGTTTAGGGACCCATCCAGTCGTACCAGCGGTCCCAGGTCATACCAGAAAAACACCCAGATATGCACACTGCCACTGCCAGCCTGTTCTTGATCGAAAAGCGTATCCTGGTGTTTTTTATCGTGTATCTGACGCCGAATCTGCAACTTCTGTGGATTAGAAACCTCTATTCGTCAGAGAAGGCAACCTTTCTCCACTCTGCCACTGACCAATGACGTTAGTTCCATGCAAATTTCAGGCGTCGTTGTCGATGGACCTGGGTTAACATGGGCGCCTTGACGCAACGTCGACTACTGAGACCCATGCGTAACAAGGTTTCCTCTACTGTTATCGGGGACTCGTACCTGGGTGCCTCATCGTTCATTTGCGTGGTCAATTGCTGCACTCTTGGGTGCCAATTGTCCTTTACCAGTCGACGGAGGCGATGTACTCCTCTGAGGTCGATGGCCATTTGGGTTTTACAGATATGACGTCAGAAAGTTCTCAGTGTGCCAGCAGTAAATTCTTGGCAGACCCTTACTACAGCACCTCGCGAACAGCCCACGAAGTCTGGTGTTTCTGAGATGCTTCCATTCTTTACGCGGTAGCCGATGATTATTTCTTTTTGAACGTCCGTCAAATCACTACCTCTAATCATCTGTCCTGGCCGGCAGTTTATATCTCCGTGGGGCCAACCTTGTCACGTTCACTTTGTAGTGCGCCTGGGCGGGTTACACTGTAATTCCGGGGGTGGTCATATTATTCTGATACGACTGTGTATAGGTAAGAATACATCACTGCTTTCACGTAAACCATAATTCGATGTCAGTATGAATAAACGTCGTGCGTTAACATAGTTTAAAAGGGGGATGATAGAAGGCGTCCGACGCCCTCTATCCTCCTCCTTTTAATCCCGTTTGAGCGTATCAAAAGTGCATCGGGAATAAACCATTCCGAGAATAACATCACATTGCGAACAGTGCTGTGGTGGTGGATGAACGTGGCCGTCGACACCTGTCTCGCATAGTTGCAACCAACTGGAGAGACACGGGGGCACAAACCGTCGCCAACTTCAACGAGGGAGGCGTATAACGTACAAGTCTTTCTGCGCCAGACATGGAACTTGGGTCCTCTCACTCCGGAGTAAGTCGCTCTCCCAACTGAGCCACGCTCACAAGTGCTCTTACTACTATCTGCCTTTATCTCATGTGCTTCCTACGGGGCAAGCACATCACCCCTTCCCCCGAAAGAGGGCCGGGGGCATGGTCCACGGGTTATCCGGGACCACGTATCGCTGTAGGCAGTCATCTCACGAAGAACGTCCATTTGAGAAATCCCAGACAATTTGGTGTGTGGAACGTAACATCACACACATTTATATCACACTGATTTATTTTTTCGTACGCCACCACGGCGGCGTACATTTTCATGAGTTAAAAACTCTATAACTGATCTTTGGTGACACCTGTCGACATAGTTAAAAAAAAAGAATAATCCATTTTAAACACAATTATATATGAACAATTAGATGTACGGAGTTCCATGACGCAGTAAAATGAAGCTAATTGCACAAAGAATCATTTGCTGTCTGACTGGTTTCTAGGCAAGAACTCATGCGCAAGACACATGCGCAAGACACATGCGCGGAGGTATTGCTTATTGGAGGCCCCCACTCTGCGGCTGATCCTTTACCGCCAACACTTCTCCACGGTTCCTTGATTTTCTTACACAACGAGGAAGAGTGCTTATGTCCAAAGTTCCCGAAACATAAACTCCTACTAATCTGGCATGTATTTCTTTGGGAGGTACATTTTCATGATTTAGAAACTCTATAACTTATCTTTGTTAACACCTGTTGACACAGTTTAAAAAAATAAACTGTTTTAAACACAATTAAATACGAAAATTAGATGTATGGAGTTCCATGACGCAGTAAAATGAAGCTAATTGCACAAAGAATGATTTTCTGTCTGTCTGATTGCTAGGCAACTACTCATGCGCGAGACACTTGCACGGAGGTATTGCTTATTGGACACGCCTCGTATTTGTCGGAGAGCCATGCTAATTGGTGTGTATGTGTCGAGATTTGCGTCATGTAAATGAGATTGCAATTGCGAATCAGTCACGTGACAGGAGAGGGAGATACAAAGAAAAAAAACTGCTCGGAATATCGAAGTTTGATTCTCCTCACCTGGGCACTGCTTCAGAGTTATCTCGGCGGCGAAAGCGCGTGTAAGGAGTGAGAAGGAGTGAGAAATCTATTTTTGCAATATATTTAACCAATTCATTTAGACTGACCCTCTTATACCCACTCTGTGGTGAATGTTAATGAGCTCTAAGCATTAGAAGCCACACGCATGCAGCGTTCAGGTTTTACTGGCTGAGGGGAAACTGATGAAACAAGCCACGCATAATTTTTAGCACGTCTTTTGAAAAGAAAAGTACGTGCTTATGGCATCACTATGTCAGTCCGTTCATCCGTTTGTGGACACTAGTCCGATTTGAAAAATTCTCTTGGCAGTCGAAATCCAAACTGTGAGAACGATCAATGCATTTTGATCTCTTCCCGATGCCTAACTTCGCCACTAGGTGGCATACATTCCCATACTAATAAATTAAAAATATATTTTAATCTATACAGTTGCTTTAAAAAACTGATTCAAACATTATTTTTACCTTCAATACGTTTTACCACGAAGGCTGTTTTACGTACAGTT
This sequence comes from Macrothele yani, assembly GCA_039090855.1. Taxonomy (NCBI): domain Eukaryota; kingdom Metazoa; phylum Arthropoda; class Arachnida; order Araneae; family Macrothelidae; genus Macrothele; species Macrothele yani. Next base: position 136,605,567 of record CM077024.1, on the reverse strand, counting down.
TCAATTTGGAAAAATGCATGACGTCGCCCCTAGGGAGAGCGTAAATGTATATTGTATTTCCCTCCCACATCTCTGCTTCTAAAATTCGGATTTTAAAAATCCCTTTTTGCGTTACATAGAGGTCACGACGATGGATATTTTGCATCCATTTTACAATATTTTGTGTCTAAAAGCCTCACCACTAGGGCATGATTGCATATTTCCGTTTTTAGCACGTCTTTTGTTAAACAAGATCGGCCACCCGGGTGGCGCAGTGGTTTAAGCGATGGCCTCTGATCATTCGTCCGAAAGGGGTCCGGGTCCGAATCCTAGTGAGGCGTGGATGTTGTGTTTGTCTTACGGCACTGGCTCTCTCCCTTCCCTGGAAATAGCGACCCTATGGGCGATTCATATGGGCTTGTAGCTCATTGAACTGCCCATGGTGGCCGTTAAACCTCCAATTAAAAAAAAAAAAAGAAGCAAGATCGTGTTTATGTTATTTCTTTGTCCATTCGTCCATCTGCGGACACCATATCTCTGCAAGTATTATATCGATTTGAAAAAAAAATTTGCATTGGGAAGCTTGAAACATAAGAATGATTATTTTTCTTATCCTTGCTCCCCCCTCTCTTTTTTTCGCGATGTACAGTGTCGCCACCTCAGGGCGTAAATGCAGGTACTATCGACTTTAAAATACATTTTAATCAATATGATTGCTTCTGAACATTAGAAAACACTCTTTCTTCCACTCGATATCATTTTTAACGATAACTATTTTGGGTACATTTTCCATATAATGCATATTCTTTCCGCTAGGGGGAGTAAAGTTAAATTGCAATTTTCCCAATATTTGTGCTTCTAAAAGTCCGATTTATAAATCGGACTTTTAGACTACATCGGATAGAGCTCCTAGTGGGAAATATTCTGCAAATAATTTCTAAATTTTGCACAGAATCGTTTGAATACTAGGGTGCGTAAGTGTATATTTTTGTTTGTGATATATTTGCAGCAAAATTCGCGCTTCTGAAAGCTGGATTTAAAAAATTCTTCTGCAGTTCGATTCCACTCTACACGACAAGGTTTTAGGGATTACCTTGTGCTGAAAATAGTACATAAGTTTACGTCACGGGTGTAGGATATCTTATTTTGGATATCTCTGCTTCAAACAGTCAAATTAAAAAAATTATTTGTCGGAGAGCGTTTTGGGTGCCAAATGTGTTGCACATGATTTCAAATTGTACTTAACGCACACGTGTGCCACTCTGAGGGCATAAGTTCACGTTTGCGTTTGCAGCATATTAGCAGTAACATCTCTTTAAAAACCCGATTGAGAAAAATCCTTTTTCGGTCAGATACTATTAACTGCCAAAACATTTTGTGTATAATTATTGATAAAATAGTGCATAATTTTTCCGCTAGGTGCGGAAATGTCTTTTCGGTTTTTGTTAATATCTATGCTTTTAAAAGATCGATTTAAAAAACTCTTTGGACGCGTATACTATTTACTTTGTGGAACTCTTTGCCTCTACTCGTGGGGTCTTGTATTTCGCAGTTTGGGCGCTAGGTCGTGTTAGTGTGAATTTCTGTTTGATGCTGTATCTTTGCTTCTAAAAATTATTTTGAACAAATTCTATCTTTACTGTATGCTATTCGTTACAGTAAAGATCGCAAATGTTATCTTTTTAAAACAGTGCACAGCTTATTTGCTAGTGGGCAAAAACGTGGAAAATCTTTTCTCGCTATCTCTGCTTCCAAGAGACATATTTAAACAATTCTCTTTTCCTTAACATAGCTTTTGCTGTGAAGAATGTCTTTCGCATATTTTCTATTTTGCCATCATTCAAAATTCTTCCGCTAGGGGGTGTAAATTTAGATCATGTCTTCATTTCTGCAATCATCGTCGAAAAAATAGTTGCACCAAAAATGACGAGTCGGATTGCAATGCTATTTGGGAGGAAGATAAAGGTTATCAGGAACAATAAATCATTAAACAATTAGACTGATATGGAAAATATTTATTGAGCTACACGCCAGGAAGTAGTGTCTCTCAATATGGCGTCGGAGCCGCCATGTTTGCTCACACAGCATGCCAGACGTCTCTGCATGGAGTCGTACAGGTTCCTAATGGTGTCCTGCGATAAGCCATCCCATGCAGCTTAAATTTTTTCACGCAGTTCCCGCAGATTGTGCTGAAGGGGTGGAGTGTGAATAGAGCGTCCAATAGCATCCCACACATTTTCAATCAGCGATAGGCCTGGCGATGCGGCTGGTCATGGCAGAGTGTCAGTGCCTTGAAGGAAAGCTCTCGAGATAGCAGCAGTATAAGGACGAGCATTGTCCTGTTGGAAAATCGCACCAGAGTGAGCGTTAAAGAAAGGTAGGGCCACTGTTTGCAGGATCTCATTAATGTAACGTTGGGTTGTCAAAGTGCCTGTAATGAACACCAAAGGTGATCGTAAGCAATTGCACCCCACACCATGACACCAGTCCTTCTGGACGTGTGACGTTCGACAACAAACCGTTCATCTTGGAGCTGAGCACGGTGCCTCAACACACGGATTCGTGGGTCGTCTCCTCGTAGACAAAAGCGGGACTCGTCACTGAAGGTCACCCGCTGCCATTCTGAGTGGCTCCATGACAGTCTGGCACGACACCATTGCAGACTTTGGCGATGATTTATTGGTGTTAAGGGCAGTCGTCGTAACGGCCTGCGTGCGTGTAGTCCTACGTCGTGCAGCCGTCTCCCAATGGTGCTAGCACTAGTCGAACGATGCATGGAGGGCACCACTGCTCTCTGAATATCCACAATCGTGGCTGTTGGGTCACTCCGCGCATGTCGGACAACCCGTCGGTCCTCTCTTTCTCCATGGTTCGTCTAGGTCTCCCAAATCCTTCCTGTCCCTGCTGCGTGCCGCTCTCGAACTCCTCCAACTGCTCGATTTGCTTCCGAACTTTTCTCCGAGGTATACTTTACTTGCAAATGATGCAACCAACGCAACAGTACGAGTGAGAATGGCAAGCACGCACGCGCAACAGGACGACCTTACGCAGCCGGTCGGGCACAGCGCCACGACCCTCTTTGCTTGCGTCACATGCGCGACTGAGCGTGATACTTGAATCATTTGCATGTCTCAAGATGTCAAGCTTACCCACCAAGTTTCATTCCTGTCGGTTGCTTCCTTCTGGGTGCAACTATTTATTTGACGATGAGTGTATCTGTTCTTTTAACTGTTTGATACAAAAATCGCTTTGTCTCTGGTGAGTTCCTTCTTCTAAGAGACATTTTTTGAGCACAGTTGTTTAATTTTCTTTGTCGACACTTTTCAACCCCTAGTGGAGGAAATTAACTGTTTCTGTTTCTAGATTTTTATCGATTGTAAAAACGCTGTTGATTTTTTTTATAACGATTCCATTGATTATGATTAACTTTGAAATATTATATTCGTGCCGGAAAGGGTTCAAAAGACTTGCTGATTACTACCGAAAATTCGGTGTCATCTTTCTTGTCATATGTTTACAATTGTATCTTCCCTTCTAAAAATCTAACAGAAAAAAATTCTTTTGCAATCAGACTCGCCTCAATGCAGAAAACATTTATTTGCATTTTTTTCTCCCTAAATGATGTTCAGTTTTCCCGCTAAGGATGTTAATTTAAATCTCTGTAATAATGAATGATGATATCTCTGCTTCGAAAAGTTCGATTTAAAAGATTCTTTTGCTACTGATAGACTCATATACAGTATTTCATTTGATTTCATTTAATTTATTTTTCGTTTTTCGTTATGGGCTTACATTTGACCATATTACATTTCAAAATTAATTTTATAACATATAATATTAAGAAAAAAAGTATATGACATGTATACTTATGTACAGGGTAACCACAAAACAGGAAATTGAGTAAAAGGCTATATGCCTGAGTGAAATATATAGTATATCCTGAGTGAATCCCAATTTCCTTAAAGTACGTACTCAAGCCAAACGTCCTGCACATATAAAATTTACGCATATATGGTCTGATTAATAATTTTCTACTATTAAATCTTATGTTTTAGTTTTTTATTAAATATTTTTAGTTGCTTTCGAAAATAATTATAATTGTTAGTATGTATTAGTTGACAATGTAGGTTATTCCATAACACCAATCCTTGGTAATCAATAAATTTTGTTGGGTTAAAGTGTTAGGCATTGGTAACAAAAATGCATTTCTGTTTATTGTTTGATAGTCGTAACCCACAGTGTTCAGCTGAATTAAATAATTTTACATATAAATCCCAATAATCTATATTGCCATAATTTCTCAATATCTCTATATTCAAATTAATTCCCCTAAAATTATTTAAAATTTGTACCATCCTATTTTGTAATGATTATAATTTATGTAAATCAGTCTCAATCATTTGACTCCATACTAATAAACAATAAGTCAAACATGGGTAAATCAGACTGTAATATAGCATTTTTAATGTTTTAATTGTTAAATTCTTTGAAATTCTCGTAATTTAACCCAATACCCCTGAAATTTTATTTACAATATTTTGAATATTAATATTCCATTTAAAATTATTCTCAACTATTATTGCCAGTTATTATTTGCAGGTTTTTTTTTCTTTTTTTGATTGGCGGTTTAACGACCACCGTAAGCAACTCAATGGGCTTTAAGCAGGGCCACTGTACTGGTTCCAGGGAAGGAGAGAGCCACTGCCGTAAGACAAACACAACATCCATGCCTTACCGGGATTCGAACCCCGACCCCTTTCGGACGAATGATCAGAAGCCATCGCTTAGACCACTGCGCCACCGGGGTGGCAATTGTGCTCTCTTTTATTTTTGTAACCAGTTCAATACACAATGAAGACACTGCTTACATTTTAAATTATGCACAGATTTGCCCTAGAAGGCATAAATGCATTTTCTCTTTCTCTGAACATTTTCTTCTAGGAATCTGCTTTGAAATATTTTTCTCTTGTCGGAAAAAATTCAAAAGAGTATCTCATTGCGCCCGAGAATTCGATGGCATCTCTGTTGTTTAGTTAGTTTTACTTCAGCAGTAATTATACGAGTAACTAAAGATTACTCGACCATTGAACCACAATTTAAGTTGATACTCTCCACGATTTTTCTCTGCATACGTGAATCTTGATAATAAGAAGGCATCTTATGTGATGCACAAGCCAAGTCGGCAAAGTTGCAGCGACAAACTCCATCGGTATAGCTTATTCGGGAAAGCATTCAGCTCCGGAGTAGAAGGATTTGGCTTCTATCTCCACCGGCAATTTGAAAATGCTAGACATTTATTGAATATTCAAATAGAATATTCAATAGATGTCTAATATATTCAAATAGTGTGCAAATTATACTTCTGCCCCATGGATATTTAAAAAATTCGATTATTTATTGTGATCATAAAATCCAGTAAGTAGCGCGAAACTGTAAACCGGAAATAAAATTAAGAAAAGAAGAAATCATAAAATCTAATGGCTCGCTAGAAGCCTTTCATCATTTCCGGAAATTTCTTCGTTAAGTATCTAAGAACTCCCGATTAAAGCGAGAGATATGACCATCGTAAACGGCTCGCAACCAACGTAGAAGGAGATGAAGCTTTAGAGAACATTTTTGTACAGAGGTCATCTTTTCCAGCTACGTTCATCGTGAGAATATCATGCTTCGGAACGCACCGGAGAGGATATCAATCCTGTAAATTGAGAATAAAGAAATGAAATAGTGTACTTTGGATGACTTGCGCAAACTACAGCAGTTTATCCCGTAATTTCAGCGCCAATATATCCATCTCAACCTCAGAGGGGGACGGCAGTCCTGAAGCTCCCGGCCATTAAAGATTTTTACAAACACCGGTTTGAGACCCTTAACCTCCAGCAAGTTTCGTCGTTGCCTTGACAACCGAAGGAAATAAGTGCTCGTTTCCATGAGAAATTATGCTAATGACGAAAATCTCTGCTTCAAATCTCTTCTCAGGAGTTATTGATGATGACCTACCATCCCTTACAGAAACGCATTGCGCTCTCTATATTTCAGGGTCATGCGATTTTCCGGTAATTTGCTGAAGTTGTGATTTTCTCTTTTTTAACTTACGGGGAATGAGGCATCAGCCACCGAGATCTTAGATCATGAAATTCTCCTTATTTCTCCATCGACCGATTTAAAAGCGAAAAGGAATATGAGTAAGTCAGAGTGCATTACATTACTTTCTGTAGCATGATATTCTAAAATATTGATAAAACGCCTTCCAAATCTTGATATTTAACGGATCCAATAATTTCTAACGAGGATAGTTTATCACCATATCAGAGAGCTATGTTCCGAATGATTTTTTCTTTGGAAGTTGCGGGGGATGAGGACCCTCGCGAGCAGCTCAATGAGGTCGCCCGTCGCCAATTTAGGATCACTGGTTCCAGGGAAGGGAGGACTTGCGCTGTCAAACAAACGCGACACACGTACTTCACCCGGGACTCGAACCCGGGCCACGGACGAATGGTAAATAGCTAGCGCTTAGACCACTGTGCCACCACGGCGGTATTCCGTATGTCCACTTGATATTTTCTGTTTTTGTAGATACAAGTACCTTCTCGTTTGGAAACATTCCTTTTAACACATGAAAGTTTTTCTGAAGTACAGTTTTGTTCTTAACTCAAAAATGGTTTCTTGAAACGAAGATAAACAGATAAAAAATTTATTAGTTGCACCCGCCTTGGTCATAAAAACTGCTCACTCCAACAAGTTTGACGTCACGTCAGCGCGCTGTTCCATATCCCTTTAACGACGAGAGCCTTGAAATCTTGTGTCGCCCAAATTACCATAGCGCCCGAAATTGTCTGTTTCTCCTTTTAAATTTTCTCCATTCCCCTTTACAAACTAACAAAGCAAAGATTAGTTCTCCGTCATCACATGCAACTTCGGATCTATAGTCTTGATGTGCATTGAACTTCAGACGTTTCCTAGGAGCGATCACTTGATGCTTTCACGAAGAAAGAAAGCTATGCCGTTAGAGTAAATTATATCGGCCTGGAAGATACCAACATCTGCTTTACTTATACGTTTAGCGATAATGGTGACTGAGGGTGTTTCTGCTGTACCATAGACGTCCACGTAATTTCTAAGAAGAGGTACGAGGTAAGCAACCTGATTCACTGTAGACGGACGTTTTCGGGGGTTGGTGGTAGTTTGGCTGTAAGGGTGTTTCGGGCGTTATGGTCATCAAAGGGATATGAATAAAGCAGACCAATTTGTTGATCATGTGTTAGCCTTTTCGACTGAGGTTAAGAAAGGGGAAACGAGAGCTGTCAACGGCTTTGAACGCGACATGACAATTGGCGTCAGTCGTACCAGTTCAGGTATCTCCTAAAAACCCATCCTTCTGGGCTATTCACAGACAACCAGATTAGCATCAATTGTCCGAAAAGAACAAGACTTTTAACAATCGGCGATGCTGTGGGTGACAATAACTGAAGAATCAGAGGGTTTAAATGACACTAATGAGAATTGTACAAGTGAACAGAGATAATAAAATTATAAAAATCACTTCAGAATTCAACATTAGTGTGCAAAAGGTCTGTTTCAAATGCACCACATTTATCGTAGAAGAGCTCCAATGGCCTACAATCATGTCGTCAGTCTTCTCTGACTCCATTGATCCAGCAGCTGTTTTAGTCATCAAGAACGCCGATTACTGGAAGTCTTTTATGTGTTCAATCACTCACGGTAATAATACTTTGCTCCGGTTGTGTTTTAGGTTTCAGAAATGCCGATTGCTGGAAGTCCTTTGCGTGTTGCATCATTTACGGTATTCCCTTGCTACGGTTGTGTTAGCAGTAATCCTTCGCACGCAGATTGCTGGAAGTCCTTTGCGTGTTGCATCATTCACGGTAATCCCTTGCTACGGTTGTGTTAGCAGTAATCTCTCGCACGCAGATTACTGGAAGTCCTTTGGTGGCGCTTCAGTCACGATAATTCCTTGCTACGGTTGTGTTTTAGACCTCAGGAACGCCCAGTGCTGAAATTCTTTTGACTTTGTGCGTTGCATCACTCACGGTAATCTTTTGCTACGATTGTGTTTAGTCCTCAGTAACGCCGATCGCGTGTTGCATCCTTCATGGTAATTTTTTGCTACAGTTGTGTTTTAGTTCGTAGACTAAAACCCAACCGTAGCAAGGGATTACTGCTACGGTTGTGTTAGTGGTAATTCCTTGTACGCAGATTGCTGGAAGTCCTATGCGTGTTGCATCATTCACAGTAATCCTTTGCTGCGGTTGGGCTTTAGTCCTCAGGAACACCAATTGCTGGAATTCCTTTGAGAGTTACTTCACTCACAGTAATCCCTTGCTACGGTTGTGTTTTAGTCCTCAGGAACACCAATTGCTGGAATTCCTTTGAGAGTTACTTCACTCACGGTAATCCCTTGATACGGTTGTGTTAGCATTAATGCCTCGCAAGCAGATTGCTGAAAGTCCTTTGGTGGCGCTTCAGTCACGATAATTACTTGCTACGGTTGTGTTTTAGACCTCAGGAACGCCGATTGCTGAAATTCCTTTGACTTTGTGCGTTGCATAACTCACTGTAATCCCTTGCTACGATTGTGTTTGGTCCTTAATAACGCCGATTGCGTATTGCATCATTCATGGTAATGTTTTGCTACAGTTGTGTTTTAGTCCTCAGACTAAAACCCAACCGTAGCAAGGGATCACTACTACGGTTGTGTTAGCAGTAACTCCTTGTACGCAGATTTCTGGAAGTCCTATGCATGTTACATCACTCACGGTAATCCCTTGCTACGGTTGGGCTTTAGTCCTCAGGAACACCAATTGCTGGAATTCCTTTGAGAGTTACTTCACTCACGGTAATCCCTTGCTACGGTTGTGTTTTAGTCCACAGGAACATCAATTGCTGGAATTCCTTTGAGAGTTACTTCACTCACGGTAATCCGTTGATACGGCTGTGTTTTAGTCCGCAGGAACACCAATTGCTGGAATTCCTTTGAGAGTTACTTCACTCACGGTAATCCCTTGCTACGGTTGTGTTTTAGTCCTCAGGAACACCAATTTCTGGAAGTCTTTTGTCTTTGTATGTTGCATTGCTCACAGTAATCCCTTGTTACGGTTGTATTTTGGTCCTCAGACTAAAACCCAACAGTAGCAAGGGATTTTTGCTACGGTTGTGTTAGCAATAATCCCTTGCCCGCAGATTGCTGTAAGTCTTTTGATAGTTACTTCACTCACGGTAATCCCTTGCTACGGTTGTGTTTTAGTCCTCAGGAACACCAATTGCTGGAAGTCCTTTGAGAGTTACTTCACTCACGGTAATCCCTTGCTACGGTTGTGTTTTAGTCCTCAGGAACACCAATTTCTGGAAGTCTTTTGTCTTTGTATGTTGCATTGCTCACAGTAATCCCTTGTTACGGTTGTATTTTGGTCCTCAGACTAAAACCCAACAGTAGCAAGGGATTTTTGCTACGGTTGTGTTAGCAATAATCCCTTGCCCGCAGATTGCTGTAAGTCTTTTGATAGTTACTTCACTCACGGTAATCCCTTGCTACGGTTGTGTTTTAGTCCTCAGGAACACCAATTGCTGGAAATCCCTTGACTTTGTATGTTGCATTGCTCACAGTAATCCATTGTTACAGTTGTATTTTGGTCCTCAGGATAAAACACAACCGAGGCAAGGGATTTCTGCTACGGTTGTGTTAGCAGTAATCCTTCGCACGCAGATTGCTGGAAGTCCTTTGCGTGTTGCATCATTCACGGTAATCCCTTACTATGGTTGTGTTAGCACTAATGCCTCGCACGCAGATTACTGAAAGTCCTTTGGTGGCGCTTCAGTCACGATAATTCCTTGCTACGGTTGTGTTTTAGACCTCAGGAACGCCGATTGCTGAAATTCCTTTGACTTTGTGCGTTGCATCACTCACTGTAATCCCTTGCTACGATTGTGTTTGGTCCTTAATAACGCCGATTGCGTATTGCATCATTCATGGTAATGTTTTGCTACAGTTGTGTTTTAGTCTTCAGACTAAAACCCAACCGTAGCAAGAGATTACTACTACGGTTGTGTTAGCAGTAACTCCTTGTACGTAGATTTCTGGAAGTCCTATGCATGTTACATCACTCACGGTAATACCTTGCTACGGTTGTATTTTAGTCCTCAGAAGCACCAATTACTCGAAGTCCTTTGTGTGTTGAACCATTCACGGTAATCCCTTGCTATCGTTGTGCTTTAGTTCTCAGACTAAAATCTAAATGTAGCAAAGGATTACTGCTACGGTTGTGTTAGCAATAATCCCTTTGCCCGCAGATTGCTGTAAGTCCTTTGATAGTTACTTCACTCACGGTAATTCCTTGCTACGGTTGTGTTTTAGTCCTCAGGAACACCTATTGCTGGAATTTCTTTGAGAGTTACTTCACACACGGTAATCCCTTGCTACGGTTGTCTTTTAGTCCTCAGGAAAACCAATTGCTGGAATTCCTTTGAGAGTTACTTCACTCACGGTAATCCCTTGCTACGGTTGTGTTTTAGTCCTCAGGGACACCAATTGCTGGAATCCTTTGAGAGTTACTTCACTCACGGTAATCCCTTGATACGATTGTGTTTTAGTCCTCAGGAACACAGATTGCTGGAATTCCTTTGAGAATTACTTCACTCACGGTAATCCCTTGCTACGGTTGTGTTTTAGTCCCCAGGAACACCAATTGCTGGAAGTCTCTTGTCTTTGTATGTTGTATTGCTCACAGTAATCCCTTGTTACGGTTGTATTTTGGTCCTCAGACTAAAACCCAACTTTAGCAAGGGATTTCTGCTACGGTTGTGTTAACTGTAATCCTTCGCAAGCAGATTGCTGATATTCCTTTGTGTGTTGCATCAGTCACGATAATTGCTGGCTACGCTTGAGTTTTAGTCCTCAGGAATACCGATTGGTCCTTTTAGTGTTACTTCACTCACGGTAATCCCTTGCTACGGTTGTGTTTTAGTCCTCAGGAACACCAATTGCTGGAAGTCTCTTGTCTTTGTATGTTGCATTGCTCACAGTAATCCCTTGTTACGGTTGTATTTTGGTCCTCAGACTGAAACCCAACTGTAGCAAGGGATTACTGCTACGGTTGTGTTAACACTAATCCTTCGCATGCAGATGGCTGAAATTCCTTTGTGTGTTGCATCAGTCACGATAATTGCTGGCTACGCTTGAGTTGTAGTCCTCAGGAATACCGATTGGTCCTTTTAGTGTTACTTCACTCACGGTAATCCCTTGCTGCGGTTGTGTTTTGCTCCTCAGGAACACCAATTGCTGGAATTCCTTTGAGAGTTACTTCACTCACGGTAATCCCTTGCTACGGTTGTGTTTTAGTCCTCAGGAACACCAATTGCTGGAAGTCTCTTGTCTTTGTATGTTGCATTGCTCACAGTAATCCCTTGTTACGGTTGTATTTTGGTCCTCAGACTGAAACCCAACTGTAGCAAGGGATTACTGCTACGGTTGTGTTAACACTAATCCTTCGCACGCAGATGGCTGAAATTCCTTTGTGTGTTGCATCAGTCACGATAATTGCTGGCTACGCTTGAGTTGTAGTCCTCAGGAATGCCGATTGGTCCTTTTAGTGTTACTTCACCACGGTAATCCCTTGCTACGGTTGTGTTTTAGTCCTCAGGAACACCAATTGCTGGATTTCCTTTGAGAGTTACTTCACTCACGGTAATCCCTCGCTACGGTTGTGTTTTAGTCCTCAGGAACACCAATTGCTGGAAGTCTCTTGTCTTTGTGTGTTGCATTGCTTACAGTAATCCCTTGTTACGGTTGTATTTTGGTCCTCAGACTAAAACCCAACTGTAGCAAGGGATTACTGCTACGTTTGTGTTAACAGTAATCCTTCGCACGCAGATTGCTGAAATTCCTTTGTGTGTTGCATCAGTCACGATAATTGCTTGCTATGCTTGAGGTTTAGTCCTCAGGAATACCGATTGGTCCTTTTAGTGTTACTTCACTCACGGTAATCCCTTGCTGCGGTTGTGTTTTGCTCCTCAGGAACACCAATTGCTGGAATTCCTTTGAGAGTTACTTCACTCACGGTAATCCCTTGCTACGGTTGTGTTTTAGTCCTCAGGAACACCAATTGCTGGAAGTCTCTTGTCTTTGTATGTTGCATTGCTCACAGTAATCCCTTGTTACGGTTGTATTTTGGTCCTCAGACTGAAACCCAACTGTAGCAAGGGATTACTGCTACGGTTGTGTTAACACTAATCCTTCGCACGCAGATGGCTGAAATTCCTTTGTGTGTTGCATCAGTCACGATAATTGCTGGCTACGCTTGAGTTGTAGTCCTCAGGAATGCCGATTGGTCATTTTAGTGTTACTTCACTCACGGTAATCCCTTGCTACGGTTGTGTTTTTGTCCTCAGGAACACCAATTGCTGGATTTCCTTTGAGAGTTACTTCACTCACGGTAATCCCTCGCTACGGTTGTGTTTTAGTCCTCAGGAACACCAATTGCTGGAAGTCTCTTGTCTTTGTATGTTGCATTGCTTACAGTAATCCCTTGTTACGGTTGTATTTTGGTCCTCAGACTAAAACCCAACTGTAGCAAGGGATTACTGCTACGTTTGTGTTAACAGTAATCCTTCGCACGCAGATTGCTGAAATTCCTTTGTGTGTTGCATCAGTCACGATAATTGCTTGCTATGCTTGAGTTTTAGTCCTCAGGAATACCGATTGGTCATTTTAGTGTTACTTCACTCACGGTAATCCCTTGCTACGGTTGTGTTTTTGTCCTCAGGCACGCCGATTGCTGGAAATTCTTTACGTGTTGCATCACTCACGGTAATCCCTTGCTACGGTTGTGCTTGTACGTGAAAAGCAAGCCCTTCTAAAAATCCGATTAAGAAATTCTTTTTTTCTTCGGATTCTTTTTACGTCGAAGAAGTCTTTTTCTTAATAAACATACATTTGTATATTTATATAAGTAAATATAAATTATATTGTTTTTAACACCGCTGCTTCTGAAGGTTTGGTTTCGACAAAATCTTCTTAGTTTATATAGTGTATGGGGCAAATAATATTTAGCGTGTGAATTTTAATTTTTCAACTACAAGGCATAAGAGCATATTCATTTTAGAACATATATTGGCAGGCGTATCTGCAATGCAAAAATCCTGAAAAGTCTTTTCTTTGTGAGATATCGTTCACCATGTAAAGCATTTTGTGCGTATGCTACGATCAAAAAAGCGGATAATTTTTCCGCTATGAGCGTAAATGCATATAAAAGTTTTGTCGATATTTCAGATCTTCATAATCTAATTTAAAAAATAATTTGGCTTCCGATAGAGTTTATGGTCTAGAATTTTCTTAGTGTATTTTGTTATTTTCAAGTCTTACGGTTTTACTATCAATGGGTCTTATTTCCTATTTCTGTTTGCAACTTATAAAAGTCCGTTTTTTTTTTGTGTGTGTGCTGTATGGCATTTTCCATGGTAAAAGTTGTGATCATGATTTGCATGGTTTTTCGCTTCTTACTGTCTCTGCTCTCAAAAGTCGTATTTGAAAATTTCTTTTCCTGTAGCCTAGCACGGGATTGAAAAAAGTCGTATTGAAAATTTAAAAAGTCGTATTGAAAGTCGTATTTTAAAAAGTCGTATTGAAGGTCGTATTGAAAAAGTCGTATTGAAAATTTCTTTTCCTGTAGCACGGGATTGGAAAATTATTTTGTTTACACTTTTCGTAGGGCACAGTCCTTTCGCTATGAGGCGTCAGTGTATATTTCTATTTACACGAGTATGGATACTTCTACAAATCGAACAAGGAAAAAAATCTTGGTCGATACCCTTCACCGTGAATGACATTTTACGTGCATTTTTATTGTAAAATAACAAACAGGCAAATTAATGTTCGACGACTATTGCGTTTTACATTTCCACACATTTTGTTCTTATTTAGAAGACGTGTTCATTTCATCTAAGAATTAGACATTACTTTTCTTGCTCATTTTTCGGAAACACAAACAGGAATTGGAAAATGCACAAAAATGCAAATTGCTAGTCTAAGGAGAGGCTAATCAGTGAGGCAAGCTTTTTTATTTCTGCAGTCTTTCTGCTTCTAGGTATGAGTTGTGAGAGAAAATCTTTCTGAAATCGTTTCGAAGACCTTATTTTCAAAAAATTATGCTAAATTATGTTTTTTTTTGTATTTTAATAAAAATAAAGAAAAATGTTTTCTTTCGTAAAAGTATGTTCGTAAGTGAAAATTCTCCAAATACATGGCGTCAGTAAATAAACAAATACATTGCTCTTTCAGCGTTTCAGAAACACATAACAATCGAAAAATTATTATGTGGTCACCGCCTGGGAATTGTGTCCACGGATTTCTCGATATCTAGCCGAGCGCTTTAGCCTTATATTCGTGGTGTAAGGCTAACGCGCTCGGCTAGAAATCGAGAGATCCGTGGCTTCAATTCCCCGGCGGTGACGGCATAACAAATTTTCGGTTGCTATGTGTTTCTGGAAAGTGGAAAGAGTATGTGCGTAAGATACGTACTTGTGCCAAAAGTGATGAGATTCACTTAACCGTTTAAGCAACCGATGGAACCGGGGGTGTAATTAGACATTTCATCGCACTGGCCAAACCATAAAATATTGCGCCCCCATATGTCTATATTACTAATTTATATATATATACTGATAGTCTTCATATTGTAGAACAGAAAGAGATAATGATCGAATATTCCCAATGATCGAAGAAATCGAATAGCCCCCAGAGAACTGTCTGTTTGGGGGTTTGACGACTACCGTGAGCTACTATTATATATGGGCTATAAGCAGTTACCCTACCTTAATTTAGGGTCACTGGCTACAGGGAAAGAAGACAGCCAATGCCGTAGGACAAACACGACATCCGTGGCTCACGGGATTCAAACCCGGACCAATCTCAGACGATTGATCAGAAACGTGCGCTTAGACTAATACCTCGCCGGGGCGCTCCTCCCCCAAGAGAATCGTCAACAATGTGAAAGACACTCTTATTTTGCAACATACCTACTGTCCTCGGAACTAACAAGTTAGTAAAATCATGCAATGCATTGATTATGATACGCTTTCCAACATACCAGAAAACATTACTCAAATTATGAGGATAATGGCTGTGGATTAAATTTTGCTCCTGTGCCCTTACCTTTGACCCCATTTCGCTGATATTCAACAGAATCGGTTCAGTATTCCCCGGAACAACATACTAAAGTTTTGTCGCATTCGAAGCATTTTTACGTAAGGTATGACGCATAAGAGCGACGGAATAGATCCCGCTTCTATGTCCTGACCTTTGATCCCATTTCGGCCGTTTTCAATAAGGTTAGTCCCCAGTTGTTCCCTACCACATACTAAAATTTCATCGACATCGAACCATTTTTCCGTGAGTTCTCGTGCGGACAAGCCGACAGACAGACGGACAAAGCTGGAGCATGTGCGCTTCTTCAACCTACGGTTGGAAAGCGTACACAAGCGCAGGCCCCGGCTCCCTCTAGTGTTGACGAAAGCCGTGGTTCTTTAGTTGGACGGTGTGCACAACTGCGACATCATTTCTGAATGTGAACAACTAACATTCCCTGATTATTTTGAGGAAGACACGCGAATTTTAAGCTGTCATGTATACCGAAACATAATTAAAGCAAATTCCGCAAATGAAAAAAATGACGAAGTGTGGCGCTAAATAAGCTGTACAAAAAACGGTGTGACGTATTACAGAGGTAAAAACATGTGTCCAGATGACAAATCTGCAGCGAGACATTCTGCCTGCGTAGCCAAGTTGGGAGAGCGACTTACTTCGGAGTGAGGGGACAGGAATTCGATGCCCGTCGCGGGCAAACTTGTGTTTTTACATTGTCGCCCGATTGTGGAAAATGGATCAAAAAATAAAATGGGTGATGTTCGTTCCACACATTGTTTGGAGTTAAAGAAAAATTCCTACTTCGCTTCAAAGAAAAAAATAAATAAGAGGGAGACGATGTGACGTACAGCAGAGGTGAAAACATGTGTCAAGACGACAAATCTGCAGCGAGATATTCTGTCCGCGTAGATCAGTTGGGAGAGCGACTTACTCCGGAGTGAGTGGACACGGACAAACTTGTGTTTTCATAACGGGTACAAAAGTTTCAATTCCAGTTTTAATCAGATTGCGAACAATGATTTTTGCGCCCTCTCTAGACCTGCGCCCGGAGCGGCCACCCCGTCTGCCGCGACCTAGTTACGCCTCTGAATGCACCTGAATCAGGCAGTGTCCCAAAGTTTCTTTGCGACCCAAATGGAAATATATAATTTAAGACTACAAACTTGTCCAAAGTTTTACGAAAGCTACCGCAAATCATTCCTTTCCCACTCTCATCTCAGCAGTGCTGGTGATAAACCTGTTATTAGTGATAGGCGCTCCATGCTAGTCCTTTATTCTCTGCTTCATGAGCCAAGGTGGGATGAGAAGAGCTAGTGCCCGTGACACGGACACCATGCTACTAGGTAGAAGCTAATGATTCAAACATCTTCTCTTACCTGTCTTATGTTCGACGTCATTTTTATAGACTTTCAGTAGCTAATCAGTCAGAATGGGTTAATGTCAATGGGTCCCTAAACGACCACTGTGAATCTAAGGAATAAGCAACGATTTCCGATGAGCAGGTTCACTCGCTCCAGCCGCGTTCGGCCCACTTCCCAAACAGCGTATATATACACTATATTGACAAAAGTCACCGGAAACCACTTCAAAAGCAAATGAATGGATCCACTACGTTGTTAAGATGCGCGGTACCGCTGCAATCGGTATAAAAACAAGCCTGCAGCTGACTGCGATCATATCGCAATGTGAGGTTGAGTGAAAATACCTCTAAACTGACTTTGAGGAAGGAAAGATTGTTGGGTGTTATATTAGTGGGTTGTCCATAAGAGAAACCGAGAGGCGTTTAAACATACCCAAGTCAATTGTTTTGGATGTATTGAATAACTGGATGGCGGGCCTAAAGCAGAAAAACTTACCGGCAGACCAAAGATTATGATTGATAGACGACGTCTAAGCCTCAGGAGAGTCGTTGCAGCTAATCGACGGAGTATTGCACAAGACCTCAGTGAACAAGTGGGTAAAAATAGTGGATCCTCGGCATGTACACGTACTATTCGCAAAGAACTTCATTCCATGGGTTACCGTGGTCGTTCGGCTGCTCATAAGCCTTTGATCTCCACTCGGAATGCTATTCGTTGTTTAGCATGGTCTAAAGAACATTTATCGTGTGTACTGTTCCTACGATGAAGTTTGTAGCTGGCAGGGCACTCGTGTGGGGGTGTTTTTACCTGGTATGTTCCCTGCCATACCAGGTAAAAACACCCCACACCGAGGACAAACCTGATAACCGGCACGTCTACCTCGATAGTCTGGACAATTATGCCCAATCAACTCTGTGGCAATACTACGGAACCGAGCCTTGTTGGTACCAGCAGGATAATGCTCCGAGCCACAAAGCAAGGACTGTTACGGCGTGGTTTTACTATAATTCCGTATCGTGTGTAGACCGGCCAGCACAGAGCCCTGATCTTAATCCCATAGAGCTCCTATGGGATGAATTAGAGCGCTGCATAAGAAGTTTGGAACCAAGGTCTACTACTAAGCGACAGTTAGCGGTAGCGTTATGTACTGAATGGAAGCGCATACCCATCGCTGTTTTCCAAAACTTGTCGAAAGCATGTCTCGAAGGGTCAGTACATGCATTAAGACCTGTTTCTGTTCTAGGTGTCCGGTGGCGTTCGTCAATATAGTGTATACGTTCGACCTGATTTCAGCCCACTTTGGTCCGGGTATGGATTAGTGGTCAACGTTAGTGACTGCTACGGAAAAGTCTCGGGATCGATCCCAAGCAGATACGAACGCTCGAACCATTAAATATCTGCCGTGCATCGGATGGGCACTTTAAGCCGTCGGATTCAGGGTTCTGGCTCCCGGTTAATAAATAGAGGCGTCATTTCTCCCTCTTTCTACTTTGTTTCCATGTGACTTCCCTATCGGGCACTTTTGCCAAGATCTCCAAGCTTCTGCTAGCTTCCTACTTCTAAGAGTTGTTCAAGGCCATTCCCTTCCTAAAGTCCTTTACATAAATCTCGGCCCATTTTTCTCACCCATTGTTTATTCGTTCCAACAGGCTAAAGAGTTAATTAAAATTTTTATTGACATTTTTTCATTGTAAGATCTTTTTCTCAAAGTCACCCCTTTGAGAGAAATACATTGTCCCAGCTTTCCACTAGTTTTGCGGACACATGCTCTAAGCCATTTTTTTCTGAGGCGCTTCAAAGTTGCCTTCACTGACATCATACATATTTCATCACTCCGAAAATGAATGGATTTTATTGCTTTTTCTGAATTCTAGAAACAACCAACATTCACATGAAGCTAAATCAAAACAATAGGAAAGATGACAAAAATGATGGTACCTTCGGCTTGCAAAAATTGAGAGCTAACATGGTAAACATGAGGACGACATTATCACGATGAATCAGGGGGGGGGGGAACTCACCAAGCGAATAGTGAGGTCATCCCTACTATCCCCTTGGTATGAGCCGCCCCTGATTCATAAAACCTCTGCTCTTTTTTCGTTGTTGCTGTTAATAGTGATATACACAGTCGAGTCACATTATTGTGACCACCTCATGATTTTGACGTCAACAGTGCCTAGCGAATGAAAGAAGGCACGTGTCGTGAGCTGGCTTGGAGGGTACATAAGGTGTGCTGTAGGCATTCTGAAAGTGTATCACTCGTTGCTATCATGGATAAAAGGAACGAATTATCAGATTTGCAGAAAAGAGTGAACATCGGCTTTTGGGCCAAGGGTGTCAGTATTTTTGAAACAGTGCAGTTTGTGAAATGTTCGCGTGCTGCTGTGATTAAAGTGTATCGTGATTGGAGAAATGGAGCTATTGCGAATAAGCGATGTGGAAGCTGCGGAGAACCACGTGCCATTGATGTGAGAGGTGAACGTTCACTGCGAAGGTACGTGAGGGCCGATCGAGACGCTACAAATGGAGCTACTCACTGGTCGAATGAATCAGAAGGCTACCGGAAGTGTATCCAAAATGACAGTTCAGCAAACCATGCTGCGTATGGAGCTCCGATGCAGACGGATGGTCACTGCACTTATGCTAACGAAGGTGCATCGGCAGAAAAGGCTTGCATTTGCATGGCAGGATCGGAATTGAACCTCCGGTGATTGACAAAGGATTGCCTTCTCCAATGAGTCACGTTTTCTGCTTCCTCGAACGGATAGACGTTTGCTTTATGAGGCAAGAAACATCGGAGAGCAAACTCTCTTCAACCATTGTTGGAAGAACACAAGCTGGTGGTGGCAGCGTTGTGGTCTGGGGGAATGTTTTCGTTGCATTCTCTGGGACCACTCTGGTCCTGTGGAAGGCACTATGGACCGAATTCGTTACGAATCCATCCTTGCAGACCACATGCATCCATACATGCTGATTGTCTTCCCTGGGGCGGATGAAATCTTCCAGCACGACAATGCGACGTGTTACGCAGCTAGAAATGTCCGAGTGGTTGGAAGAGCACGATGAAGACTTCAAAGTACTTTCCCGGCCCCCTAATTTTCTACACTCAAACCTAATTGAGCATCCGTGGGATCACCTCGATCGTGTTGTTCACTCTATGGATCACCCACCACACACCCTCCAGCAGCTGTCAGATACACTGTAGTCAACATGGTTCCACATACTTGTGAACACCTTCCAGCACCTTATTGAGTCACTTCGCAGCCCGTCCAGTTGCTGTCCGCCCTGCACACGGCGGTTATTCTGTATATTAACTGGTGGTCATAATAATGTGACTCGACCGTGTATATACTGTAGAAAGTCTTCGTAGATATAATATCTCTGGGTCTACTTTGACTTCGTTTAGCTTTCTCTTTCCCTCCTGCCTCGCATCGTCATTATGTTTTCTTCGTCAAACCTAGTGGTCCCCGGAAGTTTCCCCCGTAATTTACTATAAAGGATGACCTCCAATGATCCCCAGAATCGTATGATGTAATTTGTAATGCACCAATGAAGAATCCTCAGCACTCGAGAAGTCTGCATAGTCGCTCATGCGTAGAATGCCTCCGTGGGGATAATCCGAAGCATCACTACGCCGTGTTGCCTGGGTCAAAATATTTAATGCCTCTTTGAAAGGTGACGAGAAGTCATTGATATCGTAAAACTTTAACTTTGCTTTGCTGTGAAACCAAAAGTTACTTGATGACTTAAACTGTAGAACCATTAAGTTTTAAATATAGTTGTAGTTGCTCGTAGAATTTACAAATTTAACTAAACATTTGCAAAGTATCTAAGTAAACGCTTTAAAGCACTATATACATGGTCTAGAGTAACTGTGACGCCCTGATGGCTCAATGGTTTAAGCGATGGCTTCTGAGCATTCGTCCGAAAGGGGCCCGGGTTCGAATTCCGGTGGGTGAGGCATGGATGTTGTGTATGTCTTACTGCACTAGCTCTCTCCCTTCCCTGCAACCAGTGATCCTAAATTTGGGACTTTCGACTGCTTATAGCCCATTGGTTTGCTCACGGTGGTCGTTAAATCTGAAAAAAAAACAACAACGAGTAACTGCTTCAACAGAACCAGTATTTAAAAATCCAACGTCCAAATTTTGTTCGTATTCAGGGTCGTCACGTTGAGGTTATGTATATCGTATGTTGTTTTTCTTGTTATGTTAATAATATTACGCACGCCACGTAGAGGAAATGCAGTTCACAAATACCAAAACGATGATATAACAAAACGTAACGCAACAAAAAGACGTAATCTATTCGTACAATTTTATCCTTCGCACTTATCACTCTTGTACGTCTCTTATCGCTATAAGTTCTCCGCACTTAAAAGCCACACCAACAGTAATTATCTTACTTCGCTTACTTTTTTATTGATCTTTAACTCACCGTTAGGACGCCAACTTTGAAAACTCGCCAGCAGACATAATGTATCGCAAATTAAGAAAACCTTGAAAGAGAAGAAACCCAATTTACGTAAGCACACGGAAACTCAAAAGGAGTGAAATTAGAGGTATGCGTCACAATATGGATTTTCTAAGAATTCATCTCTGCAAAAAACAAGTAATTCCACGTTTTCTTCAAAAGCCCAAATGAGCAAGACATGAGAGTTCTCACTTTCACGAGATGTCACAGAAAGCCATGTTGCAACGGTATGGTACACGAATGCCGAAAGCTAAATGCACTCCTTTAGTTCGATACATTTTGTAATTGAAAAGGTTCCCCCAGGCGATTTTAATTACGCGAATAATACAATACCTTCCAGGCCAAGTTACTACACAGGTGCTCAAAAGCCTGGGGTCTCAAGAAAACAGAGTTCGCTTAAATACGCAACAGAACAGAATTCGAGCTTTCTGAGGAAAAGTAGGTCCTTTGTTGAGACATTTTACTGTAGGCTGCAGGAATTAAATTACAAACGGCGTTTTTCATTATATTTCGGTTCACTTTACAGATAAAAGATGTAAGCAAGACAACATTTACTGCGGAAAAATTCATTCCAACAGCTCAAGTTAGAGAACCTTCTTCAACTTCAAATTCTTAGCGCATAAGAGGAAAACTTTTCTGTGTTTCATGTGTTGCAAAAGTATATTTTAGCACATCTTTGTAAAAAAGATCGTGTTACGTTATCGGGTTGTCCGTCCGTCTCTGGACACCATATCTCTGCAACTATTATTCCGATTTCAAAAACTCTTTTTGCATTAAGAAACTTGAAATGTGCGAATGATGATTCTTTATTTCGTTTTTTTTATACGATGCACGATTGTGCCGCTAGAAGGCGTAAACGCAGATGATTTCGGATTCAAAATACATTTTATTTCATATATTTGCTTCTAAACATCCGATTGAAAAATTATTTTACCTTTCGATTCCATTTATATCGAAAATTATTTCAGGTATAGTTAATTTTTCAAGTTATGCATAGATTTTCCGCTAGGTGGCGTAAAAGTAAATTACGTTTTCTCCGATATCTCTGCTTCTAAAACTCGGATTTGAAAACTTTCTTCTGCAGCAGATACAGCTCCTGACGGGAAATCGTTTGCATATAACTTGTAATTTTTGGTAAAAAAATAGTTTGGCCACCAAGGGTCGTAAGAGTTCATTTCTGTTTCTGATATATTTGCAGCAAAATTTGAGCTCCTAAAATTTCGATTGATACGTGGACCGATACCAATCACGTCGGCAAACTTTTTCTGAATATTTTCTTCTTAAAATAATGCATGGTCAATATCTCTGCTTTTAAGAGCCCGATTTGAAAAATTCCTTTTTTGTTGCATAGCGCTTCCGGTGCGAAATCTTTTCCCTATAATTTGAAAAATTTAAAGATATTCATAGACTTTTCGCTAGGGGGCGTAAAGGTAAATTGCGTTTCCCCCGACATCTGTGCTTCTCTCGGATTTGATAAATTTTTTCTGCAGCGGATACAGCTCTTGACGGGAAATCGCTTGCATACAATTTCTAATATTTAGTAAAGAATGGTTTGGCCACTAGGGGGCGTAAGTGCTAATTCCTGCTTCTGATGTATTTGCAGCAAAATCTGAGCTCCTGAAAACTCGATTGAAATTTTTTTGCGTGAACCGATACCGCTCACGTCGAAAAGCCTTCCGAGAATGCTTTTTTCTTGAAATAATGCATAGTTTTTCCGCCAGGGAGCGTAGATCAATAGCTTATAATTGTCCATAGCTCTGCTTTTATAAGAGTTCTATTTGAAAAATTCTTTCTTTGTTGGAGAGCGCTTCCGCTGAAAAATGTTTCCCATTTAATTTCAAATTTTTTTAACGCACAAGTCTGCCACCAGAGGGCGAACCAGAGGGCGAAACTTCACGTTTTCGTTTACAGTAATATCTTCGGGACTAAAAACCCGATTTAAAAACTCTTTTCTTTAGTTAGATACTATCAACTAAGCAAACTCTGTGTGCG
The DNA here is from genome assembly GCA_039090855.1 of Macrothele yani. Classification (NCBI taxonomy): domain Eukaryota; kingdom Metazoa; phylum Arthropoda; class Arachnida; order Araneae; family Macrothelidae; genus Macrothele; species Macrothele yani. The sequence goes on along the minus strand of CM077024.1, from coordinate 136,582,608 downwards.
TATTTTCTTCCCGAAATAATGTACAATTTCGTCGCTAGGGAGCACAAAATCTTAATCAGTTTTCCTCAATATCTCTGCTTTTACATGCCCGATTAAAAAAATTATTTCAACACCGGATGCCATTTACTTTATAGAACACTTTAGGCTGGTGTACGCGAAATTTTGTAACTGCATTCGGTGTTTGTGTACTTCACTTTGCAGCTGTATCGTAGCTTCTAAAACGCTATTGAATTTTTTTTTTTTTGCATGCCCTTCGCTACAATTGAGATGAGGAGCATCATCCCCTTTAAATAATGCAAAGATTTCCCGGGAGGTGCTTAAAGATCGAAACTTTTTCTTCGCCATCTCTGCTTCCGGGTCACGTATTTGAAAAATTCTTTTTCTTTGGCAAACCTTTTTTCACGAAGAACATTTTTGGCCTATTTTCAACTTTTCCATTATGCAAAATTCTTCCGCTAGCGCACGTAGACTTCTATCTGTTTCCTTCTCCATATTTTTTCTTTTAACTGTTCGATTTGAAAATCTCTTTGTCTCTGATACCTTCCTTGTGTTATGAGAAACTTTCTGTGCTCGATTTGTTAATTTGCGTGACATGATTTTTGGCCGCTGGTGTAATAAACAGATGTTTCTATCTGTGGATATTTTAGCGATTGTAAAAACAGGTTGATCGTTTTCCTGACTAGTTCCATTGACTTTGAATAGCTCTGTTAAATTAATTTGCGTCAGAACGGATTCAAAAAACGTGTTCATTACAACCGAAAATTCGGGGTCATATTTCTTCCTTTTAATTTCCACTGGTCCTGGCGACTAGTGTATAACACAAGTAGGTAGTCCGCACCAATTTTTATTGGTCCACTAATGACGCAAATATTAATGCATTTCATATGCACACTGTATCAGTTTTTGCCCTTCTTCAAGACGACGTACAATAAATCGCAAATTTTAATGTAAAATGAACTAAATAATATCTCACAAAATATTCTCAGGATTGATTACAATTTGAATGACAACTAAATAACATGCAAGTTGTATTTAACTTTAGTTAGTATTTTGACGGGTGAAAATACACATATTGAGAAAAGTCACCGGGCACCCCTTCAAAAGCAAATGAACGGATCCGCTGAGTTGTTAAAATGCGCGGTGCAGCTGCAAACGGTATAAAAACAAGCCTGCAGCTGACCACGATCATATCGCACTGTGATGTTGAGTGAAAATGTCGCGGCGGGGGAGAACAGACTTTAAGAGAGGAAATATTGTTGGGTGTTATATTAGTGGGTTGTCTATGAAAGAAACCAGGAGGCAATTAAACATACCCAAGTCAACTGTTTTGGGTGTGCTGAATAAATGGAAGACACATGGCGTTCCTGCAGCAGCAAAACGTACCGGAAGACCAAGGGAAATCAGTGATAAACAGACGTCGAAGCCTCAGGAGAGTCATTACAGCTGATCGACGGACTACTGCACAAGACCTTAATGTACAGGTGAGTAAAAACGGCGGAACCTCGGTATGTACACGTACCATTCGCAGAGAACTTCATTTCATGGGTTACCGTGGTCGTGCGGCTGCTCATAAACCTTTCATCTCCACTCGGAATGCTACTTGTCGTTTGGCATGGTGTAAAGAACATTTATCGTGGACCGTAGATCAGTGGAAACGGGTCCTATGGACTGATGAATCCAGATACACGATCTATCAGTCTGATGGCCGTGTGTGGGTATGGCGGTAGTCGAGGGAATGCTATTTACCATAGTGTACTGTCCTTATGGTCAATTTTGGAGCTGCCAGTGTACTCGTGTGTGGGTGTTTTTCGTCTGTGGTCCCTGCCCATTAGTTATCGTGGACAGACCTGTTAACCAGCACGTGTACTTCGATATTCTGCACAATTATGCCCTACCAACTCTGTGTCAATACAATGGAACCGAGCCTTGTTGGTACCAGCAGGATAATGCATCGAGCCATAAAGCAAGGACTGTTACGGTGTGGTTTGACGATAATTCCGTATCGTGTGAGGACTGGCCAGCACCGAGCCCTGATCTTAATTCCATAGAGCACCTATGGGATCAATAAGAGCGCCGCATAAGAAGTTAGGAACCAAGGCCTACTACTAAGCAACAGCTAGCGGCAGCATTATGCACTGAAAGGAAGCGCATACCTATTGCTGTGTTCTAAAACCTTGTTGAAAGCATGTCGCGAAGGGTCAGTGCATGCATTAAGGCCAAAGGACGACCGACACCGTACTAATGTATGTCAATAAATTCCATGTTGTGTTTCTCTTCTTGGTGTCCGGAGACTTTTGTCAATATAGTGTATTTTAATAGCAATATTTTGAGTCTTTTCATCTGGCTGAATCGAGAGTGACAGTGCCGGAAACGAATTAAGTTGTTCATATCTGGTGCTTTATCTAACAATTACCTTGTGGCGTATACCACTAACTCTACGTTCTTTTTGAGTTCTTGTGTAAATTTGTTCTTGTGTTCTTGTGTAAATTTGTTCTTGTGTTCTTGTGTAAATTTGTTCTACGTTCCTTTTGAGTTCTTGTGTTCTTGTGTAAATTTGTTCTACGTTCCTTTTGAGTTCTTGTGTAAAGTTTTATGTAAATTTGTTTTTTCTTCGTTAAATGTTTTCTGATTTAACGACACGGATTTTTGTCCGATGAGTTTGAAGTTGGAAACTCCTTACAGCTGTCAACAGGCAAGCTACGATTCTTGAGATAAGAGCAGAGTGTGCAATCTTAAAGAGTGATTGAGTGAGCAGATTTCTGTGAGCATTTGTTAAGTGAGTTACACAGTCGAGTCACATTATTTTGACCACCTCCTACGTTTGACGTTAACAGCGCGTAGGCCACAAAAAATGGCACGTGTCGTGAGCTGGTTTGGAGGCTATATAAAGTGTGCTGTAGGCATTCTGAAAACGTGTCACCCCTTTGCTGTCATGGATAAAAGGAACGATTTATCAGATTCGCAAAAAGGGATGAATATCGGCTTTCGGGCCAAGGGTGTCAGTATTTCTGAAACAGCACAGTTTGTGAATTGTTCGCGTTCTGCTGTGGTTAAAGTGTACCCTGATTGGAGAAATGACACCATTGCGAATAAGCGATGGAAACTGCGGAGCACCACATGCCATTGATGTGAGAAGTGAACGTCGGCTTCGAAGGTGTGTGAGTGCCGATCGACACGCTACCCACACACTCGTGGAATGAACCAGGGGACTACCAGAAGTGTGTCTAAGACGACACTTCAGCGAACCCTGCTACGTATGGAGTTCCGATGCAGACGGATGGTCACTGCATCTATTCTAACGAAAGTGTATCGGCAGAAAAGGTTTACTTTTGCACGGCAGTATCGGAATTGGACCTCCGCTGATTTGCGAAGGATTGCCTTCTCCGAAGAGTGACGTTTTATGCTTCGTCGAAAGGATGGACGTTGGCGTATAAGGCGAGAAACATCGGAGAACAAACACTCTTCAACCATTGCTTGGAAGAACACAAGCTGGTGGGGGCAACGTTATGGTCTGGGGGAATGTTTTCGTTGCATTCTCTGGGACCACTCTGGTCTTGTGGAAGGCACTATGAACCGAATAAGTTATGAATCCATCTTTGCAGACTACGTATACTCATACATGCCGATTGTCTTCTCTGGGGTGGTTGGGATCATCCAGCGCGCCAATGCGAGGTGTCACGCAGCTAGAAATGTTTGTGAGTGGTTGGAAGAGCACGAGGATGACTTCAAAGTACTTCCCTGCCCCCTAATTCCCCAGACTTAGACCCAATTAAGCATCTGTGTGACCATCTAAATCGTGTTGTTCGCTATATGGATCCTCCACACCGCACCCTCCAGCAGCTGTCAGATGCACTGCAGTCAGCATGGCTCCCATACCTGTGAACACCTTAAAGCACGTTATTGAGTCACTCCCAGCCCGTCTAGCTGCTGTAACACGGCGATTACTCTGGTTATTATCTGATGGTCACAATAATGTAACTCGACCGTGTATATGTTATTTTTTCTGAAAGTATCTTCCCTCGGAGGACATGCAAGGGTCTCATCGTTCAGTCTACATTTCAAAGCATGTGGCGAAGGCATTTTGTGCAAGCTGCTTTAGCGACCCCTGTGCAACTTGAATAACGTCAGCATCTGTGTTGAATGTTGCACCACGGAACTTCGCCGTCATTGTTGGAAACAACCAGAAATTGCACGAGGCGAGCTCTGGACTGTAGGCAGACTGTGGCATGATTTCAATACTGCATTTCGTAGAAAACTGTTGAACACAAGCAGCTACATGTCAGCGGGCGTTATCACTGTGTAGGGTCAACTTGCCCACCAGTTCCGGTCGCTTAATCGATATATGTCGTCACAGGCTCTTCAAGACCGAAATACAATACGTTGACAGTAATTTGTGGAGGAACAGCAGGCTGGTAGACTACACCTTTATGATCAAAAGAAATAGTCATAATCAGCTTCCCACCGGATTTTTTTAGCGGACTTTTTCAGAGAACGCGAGCTTGCGTGTTTCCAGACATCTGTTGCGCCCTTCGTGAGTGGGTCGAAATAGTGGACCTAAGTTTCATCGGCAGGTATTACTATGTTCAGAAAGTTTGGATCGTATGCAAACATTTGTGTCCAATCATGACAAACCTGAAGTCCGGCTAATAATTGTTTTCTAGTCAGGTGATGAGGTACCCATCTGGAACACACTTGATGCAGCAGTAATTTGTCGCATAGGATGCGGAATGCCGACGTTTTTGAAATGTTAGTTGACGCTGCTATGTCTTCACACGTCATTCGTCGATCTTCTTGCAGGATTGCAGAAAAAAGTGTTAACAATATGCTACGTAAAAATACCTTCAGGTCGACCAGGGCTGGGAGCGAGTTCTGCCAACAAACGCTGTTTTTTAAAATCGTGGTGCCATTTAAAAATCGTTGACACACCGAAACATTTATCTTTGTAAGCTTTTTTCATAAAATCAATTGTTTCTGGAGCCGTTTTACTCAAACAATAGCAAATTTTAATCACACAACGCATTTCAATTCTTAACTCTGAATCACTCACCTCCATAGCTGTATGGCGAAATGCAGACGTACCTTAAAAACTGCGCAATAACAAAACCAGGATCGTCTACCACGGCTAATAACTGTTGCCATAGATACTTCCTTAATTCAGTTAGTCGTCTGCGTAGTGATTTTTCCCCTTCGCACTGTTGCCAACTCAAAAAAATTACTGCCAGTTTTTATGGAACTGCATTTGTAAAAAGAATTGTGTCGTCAGCTCATCACTCAGTACTAAAAAATGACCTCTCCAGATTCTTCCTTTTGATCGTGCCACTTCTTGAATAAATACAGTAATTAATACACTTCGAATAAAATATGTTCACATAAGTTTTCCTGCGCTTTTCCATTTAAAAAAAATTCAGTCTCTTTTGATTGCCTCACTGTATGCCGTAGCTTTTTTCAGGAATAAATTACGTTACCTGAAAAAGTTACTGGCCTTCGATCTGCCACCATCTTGATTTTGGTGGTCCGACTCGAGTTTTACTGGTCTCGAACCAGCGATCCTCCAAGGATTTCGAAAGCTGCTGTGTTGTTATAAAGAAATGATAGCAAATAACGGAGAAACTGCAAAAGTACGTCACAATAACCATCCCTCCTTAAAGAATCAGAAACCATTTCTCCTTTTCTTCTCTACTTTCTTTTCTCTTTTTGAGTATTGTTTAGATGGGAAAGAAAAAAAAACTGAAATATAATGCTGTACAAATTTTTTGATAAAATTAAAGCTTAGTATTTCCAAAGAAATTTGTAGCTCGGGTGATTTTAAGGAAAGGAATTGAAATGACTTTAAAATATTTAAAGTTACTCACATTCTTCCGTTCCAAGAAATTCTTATTCGGGAGTGACAGCCAATCCCCACAGCTGAAATGACCAGCAAAAATTACGCAGATCTCTTTGACGCTATTAAATACGGAAATACCAAGGATTTGTTCAACTTTTCTTTTTAAAGTACTTTTGCATCACCTACATGAATTCTTGGAATTTCTGCTCTTAGAAAATGCCATTCATTTATCATAGAGGCTCTTCCTGCAGAGAAACTAATCAAAATTCTGAACGCTGTCCAAGGAACGAACTGCTGGATAGCATATTTCATCTTCAAACGTGACAAAAATTTGCACTCGCAGAGACCTGGCTTCTTTCGGTTTAGAACAAACGAAACATTACAGTGGAAAGGGAAAACTTTTATTTACCCTTCGTTTTCGGAAATCATAAAAATATTCTTTTTTTGAATACTGAGAAGTTGAGGATTTATTAATATTTTTCTTCAAATTTCATTCCGGTAAATTTATACGTTTTTCTCTTGTGCCATGGAAATAAAGTGTTACTGTCAATAACAACAGAAGTAGCTTCATACAATTGTGACGTACTTCAGAGGTGAATCACATATCAACACGACAACTCTGCACATTCCGTCCGTGTGGCCTAGTTGGGAGAGCAACTTAGTCCGGAGTGAGGGGGCTCGAACAAATTTGTGTTTTCACACTGGCGCCCGAAAATAAAAATGGATCTACTGGCCGTTAGGTGCTTCGAAAAATGTGTGATGTTCGTTCCGGAATTAATGAAAAATTCCTTCTTCGCTTTAAAAAAATGTTTAGAGGGAGATAATGTGACGTACTACAGAGGTGAATGACGTGTCAAGACGACAAATCTGCAGCGGTATATTTTGTATCTGTAGCTTAGTTGGGAGAGCAACTAACTCCGGATCGATTCCGTCACGGAGAAACTTATATTTTCACACAATCTTTTATTGTTTATGTGCGTATATGGTGTAGCACGTTTAATAACCTTGCACGTGAAACATTGATTAAGTTAACTGATTCTTACTAAATCCCCAGAACCTAATTTTTTTTAAATTACGGTGTACAGTGTAACATCCATTAACGGACACCTTCGAACAAAGGTAACCTCAGAGTAAAGTCAAGTTTTGGTTAATGCAGAACAACTACTGTAGAATTAACATACACTACTATTAATAAACAAAGACGTCGCTCTTTCCACGTTTTATCAACACATAGCAACCAGAAAATTGTTATCCGGTCACCGCTGAGGACCCGAATCCCAGATCTCTCGATATCTAGCCAAACGCGTTGTTAGCCTTACGTTACGGTAGCCAACAATCAACGGCGCTAAGTGTGTTTTTGGTGTCAGCTCCGACATCATAAATCCGTAAGATGGGCTCAGGCATCTGAGAAGTCTCCATCTAGTGGGCATTAAAAGCACTGACTGTATATTAATTATAGCAGTTAAATCCCAAGGGCGTGATCCAAAGTGAAAATTCCCCAAATACGTGACCTCAGTGAATAAACAAAGACATCGCTCTTTCCACGTTTTACCAACACACAGCAACCGGAAAATTGTTATCTGGTCATGCGAATCCAAGATCTCTCGATATCTAGCCGAGCGCGTTAGCCTTACGCTACAGGTGGCTAACAACTCAATCAAAGGCGCTATGTGTGTTTTAGTGTCAGCTCTGACATCATAAATCTGTAAAATGGGCTCAGCTACTGAGTCGTCTCCATCTGTTGGACATTAACCGCACTGGCTATATATTCACTATAGCAATTAAATCCAAACAAATACATCGTTCTTTCCACGTTTTATCAACACACAGGAAACGAAATAAAATATTGATAAAATGTGAAAAGAGCGATGTCTATGAAGGAAGGGTGTATGGAGGATTTTCACTTCACCTTAATGTTTGTGAAAATTGCAATACCAAGAAAGAACCGCGCTATTCAAATGAAATTTATATCATAGATTCGTCATGTTACAGGAGATAACTGATTATATTTCTAGAGGTATACTGTACAAGATTTGTTTCGCTTTAAAGCTCAGTATCGTGTGAAGTTTTGAACAGTCTCTACACGGCGAGGCTTTGAATTTTTTATTTTTTTTTATTTATTTGATTGGAGGTTTAACGACCACCGTGAGCAACTCAATGGGCTATAAGCAGTCGCCCGTCCCTAATTTAGGATCACTGGTTCCAGGGAAGGGAGAGAGCCAGCACCGTAAGACAAACACAACATCCATGCCTCATCGGGATTCGAACCCGGACCCCTTTCTGATCAGAGGCCATCGCTTTGACCACTGCGCCACCGGGGCGGCGAGGCATTGAATGGAAGAGTTTTTTTTTATATTGTCCTGCGGAATAGCTTGCTTGTAGGCGAGACTAGAGTACATTTGCGGTGACTGGAGGAGGCGCTTGACGGACCAGTCGCTTAGCTGCCATGTTCGATCGGGGACATATCCAGCGAACGTTCAGGCCATGGAAGAAGCAATATCTCCAGTGCATGGAAGTGGTCGTGGACATTTCAGGGCACATGTGGCCGAGCCTTCTCCTGCTGGAGTATAGCGCCAAGACAATTCGGAAGGAAGGGTATTATCTCTTCCTCTAAAACAACCTGGATGTATCGCTGACTGTTGAAGGTTTCGTCAATTGGGATCAGGAGAGAAGGTGAATTAAACCCAATAGCGCTCTAAACCCAGAAGCTTAGAGCCGGTATGATACTGCAAGCTGTCATTCACCACGATCTCTTCGAACACGTATACGACTATCATAGTGAATCGTGACTCGTCAGAAAGCACGACTTGATGCCAATCAGCGCACCAGAGTCTTTGTTCCAGGCCCCATTGTGGCTGAGGGGCAAGGGAGAGTTTAGTCCTCTGTTAAGAAAACGATATCGAACTATGCTGGAGGACAAAGCTTGACTTGTGACAGTGTTCCACTGCTGTGCTAATACCGTAGTTTCGCTGAGCAATCGGTCACTGTCACGCGGTACAGGTGTCTGCCAGCCCGTGCAGTCGTCTGGCTTTGCTGTTTCTTTCCCGGATTTCTGTGTCCGAGCCTCATATGTCTACAGACGCAACATTCTCATTGCCACCTCGGTGGCGCAGTGTTCTAAGCGCTGGTTTATGACCATTCGTCCGTAAAGGGTCCGGGTTCGAATCCCGTCGTGACATGGATGCTGTGTTTGTCTTACGGCACTGGTTCTCCCCTTCCCTGGAACCAGTGACCCCAAATTAGGGACGAGCGACTGCTTATGGCCCATTGAGTTGCTCACGGTGGTCGTTAAACACCCAATAAGAGAAAAAAAAACATTCGCATTAATTTACTGGCGTTTCTTCCCGTAGGAGTGGCAACTTCGTCCCGTAGGAGTGGCAACTTCGTCCCGTAGGAGTGGCAACTTTGTCCCGTAGTAGAAGCAAATTTGTCCCGTAGGAGTGTCAACTTCGTCCCATAGGAGTGTCAACTTTGTCCCATAGGAGTGGCAACTTTGTCCCGTAGGAGTGGCAACTTTGTCCCGTAGGAGAAGCAAATTTGTCCCGTAGGAGTGGCAACTTCGTCCCGTAGGAGTGGCAACTTTGTCCCGTAGGAGAATCAAATTTGTCCCGTAAGAGTGGCAACTTCGTCCAGTAAGAGTGGCAACTTTGTCCCGTAGGAGTGGCAACTTCGTCCCGTAGGAGTGGTAACTTCGTCCCGTAGGAGTGGCAACTTCGTCCCGTAGGAGTGGCAACTTCGCGGAGGAAAATTCATTTTATCTCACCCTAACAGTCATCCCTCGCTCAAAATCCGTCAGGTGTTCATAATGCGACTTTCTTCGGCCACGGGTGCAACTGAGACACAAGAAGCACCCTTTCGACTCAGTGTCGGCTCTTCACTGATTGCAACATCTCGGTTGAGTTAGCTGCTTGTACCCAAGATCGGACAATTCAGTGGGCGCTGCTACGAAACCACATGCGCATTTTTAGCGATGTTTTACTTATTTGCACGTCCCAATATGCTGTTTCGAGTTATACCAACAGTCCTTCATGGTGTTGCAATTTGCACCAACAATTGTGTATAATGATAGTCTGTGAACAATGCAACTCTACTGCGGTCAACGGACACCCCAGTCAATCCTGAAGGCGATATAACGGACTCCTCGTTCCTTAGAATTTTAGGTGTCTCCTCGGGTTCTTCGGAGAGAGGGATGATAGAAACAAATAATAATGCTAAAGAGACGGTGCCATGGTCAGGATGGGTTCGATTATAACGAATGCAATGGTGCGCTTAAGTGAAAAGAAAGGAGTTATTGTTCAGTTCCACGTGGAGCGAGCTCCAGCTCCCATACATGTTTCAGTCGGCCTCCGGTGGCCATGGAAGTGGTTGCTGGTGCCTGGAATGCTGCTCGTTGGTGGAATCTCATGGCTTGGTTCATGTGGGTTCTATTTCTGCTTTCCTGAGTGCCGCCAGCAAGCTGTGCAATTATACTTAACTGCCTAACACTCTTCTTGTTTTCTTCTCTGGCCATTATTCTCTTAGCTTGTATTTCTAAGCGATACTTAGAACCAGACGTTAGATGCTGCTATCCTAAAATCCACCACATTGTTATTTATTTATTATATTGGGTTTTATTCAGCATTCAGCAGTTGGAGAAACCCCTACAACCGTTTTTTTTTCTAAGCGTTACTTAGAACCAGACGTTAGACGCTGATTTTCAAAAATCCACCACATCCTGATTTATTTATTTATTATATTGGGTTTTATTCAGTTGGAGAAACCACTGCAACCGTTTTTGTTGTGAATAAGCTTTATGCTCTATTAAAGTTTTGTACAAACGCGGTGGACTAGCACTGTTAACCTAAGTCTAACCTCCGAACAGTGGCCACTTCCCAACAACGGTAACCTTTTTCTGGACTGAGGAGTGACCATTATTCGGAGGCTTCCCTGTATTAATATTGAGTTGATGCGTAAGTTCATGCCGTTTTTATTTTCACCGCACTACAGGAATGTATTACATCAGAAGAGAAAACGGAATCCATCAACTGTGTACCCTCCCCCCTCCGATTGATTACCATGGTGTCCCAACGCCTGGATTGGTCTGCAATGCCATTCTCGAAAAAACGTGCAGGCTTTGCTCCGAAGAAATCAAGGAAATTCTAAAATCAACGTCATTGTTGAACGTTCTACCACGGAGTACATTTGACAGAGATCGGAACATGTGATATCCTGAAGAGGACACATCTGGAGTATAGGCTGGATGTGGAAGGATCTCCCATTTCATGGCCATTTTGGTCATGTTTGCACTGTGAGGGCGTGCGTTATCATGTTGGAGAAGGACACGGTGGCGCCGAAGTGGCCGGTTCTGTTGAATCCATCCCTCCGCACGGTGGAGCTGCTCACAATAGAGAGCAGCGTTGATTGTCCGATTCCTCGGCAGCATTTCACAGTGAATAATGCCTTCCATGTCGCACCAGACACACAACATGATCGTCGCAGGATGAAGATCATGTTTTGGACGTGGTGTGGACGTCTTGTTTGGCCTTAAACATTCCTTCTGATGCTTGAAATTCACGTACAAGCACCACTTTTCATCTCCAGTAACAATACGTGACAGAAAGAGTTTGTGTTGCTGAGAACATCGCGATAACGGACCAACAAGGAACCACATATGACGACACGCTGGTTTTTGTTGTCCTCGGTGAGAGTGTGAGGCACCCAAGACCCCAATTTCTGGACCTTTCCCATATGTTCCAGGTGTCGCACCACTGTGGTCTGATCACAGTCCATCTCAGTGGCCAATTCGCGGGTGGTTTGACGCGCATCCAAGTGGATGAGGTGGTTCAAACGATCCTTATCAAAGTGAGATGGACGACCTCAGCGTGGAGAGTCTTTGAGGTCAAAATTGCCACCTCAGAATCGCTCAAACCATTTACAGGCTCTCCTTGGAGCAATAGCCTCCTTCCCATACGCAGCACAAATTTGTCAAGTAGCCTCGTTGGCTGTGGATCCCATGTTAAACTCATAGAGGAGCAGATGTCGGAAATGGTCATTCCTCTCAATTTGACAATCCATATTTCCGGAGCTGAAAATAAAAAAACATTAGCCACAATCACATAACGCAATATGATTTAGATACACGATATTACTGGCTATATTTTGATATAAAACTGGCCATCTGCATCGTCACTACTGACCAGGGAAACACTCGTGAAATAAAACGGCATGAACTTATTCATCAACACAATAACATCTTAAGCAGGCTGTGTGAACCAATAAATTTGAGCTTATGGCTTCCTAATGTTATAATTCAATAAACGACAAGTGAATAATTATTGTTTCGTAAAAATTTCTTTTTGAATTATTTTGTTAGTAAGGAATTTTTCGGACTCTTACCTAACCTAAATCAGATTTTTTTATGGAAAGCTCCTTTAAAGCACACTGTATTTTTCATAGACATAGCATTATTGAAACCTGATATTTGTACTAACTGTTACATGTAAAACCATGAAAATTCCTATTTTGGTCTACAGAAAAAAAAAAAAAAAAAAAAAAAAAAAAAAAAAACGCAAATCATTCAATTACATAAACTTATCATGCTCAAAAGACTAGCATGAATTATACCTCTATTTAAACCACCTTTTAAGTCTATCATTGTATCGAATTCCGTTTAAAGACTGTGACCCCCACCCCTCACTACGGAGTAAGTTGCTCTCCCAGCTAAGTTACTCAGACGGAATGTATTGTTGCAGATTTGTCGTCTTGACACGTGCTTTACCTCTGTAGTATGTCACATCATCTCCCTCTTATTTTCTTTATTTTTTTAATTTTTGAAGTGACGAACGAATTTTTAATAATTCTAGACGAAAAAATAATATCATGACGGAGATCGAATCCGTAATCACTCACTCCGGAGTAAGTTTCTCTACCAACTAAGCTACACAGATGGAACGTACCGCTGCAGATTTGTCGTCCTGATACGTGATTCACCTTTGTAGTGCGTCACATCATTTCCCCCTTAGATTTTTTTCTTTTTTTATGGAGCGAAGTACGAATTTTTCATCAATTCCATACGATGTGTGGAACAAATATCACACATTTTACGAAGAACCCAACGCTCAGTTGATAAATTTTTACGTCCGGGCGCCAAAGTGAAAGCACAAATTTGTCCGTAACGGAGATTAAATCCGCGTTCCGTCACTCCTGAGTAAGTTGCTCTCCCAACTAAGCACGGAATGTGTCGCTGCAGATTTGTCGTCTTGACGACAAATCTTGCTTTACCTGCTTTACCTCAGTAGTACGTCACAGGACTTGAAAGTCAAAGTGTATAGGTGGATGTTACCTTTCAGCGAATGGGAATAAAGTGTTAGAACAACGTAGATATATTTATTCATGCTGATTTTGTTCACTAGCCGTTAACAGTTAATTACTTATCAAAATTGTTGAATATATTTCAAAGAAACTACAGGTTGTCCCACTCGCTATCGAAGATGGCATTTCTTTTATAATATTAACACCAAAGAAGATACTGCAACGACATTTGAAGTGGATTTACCTCATTTCGTACGAAATGCGATGACATTACAACATATAGGGGAATTGGCCACCATTTGCGTCCAAACAGCATTGAACCCGGCGCACCGCATTGTGGAAAGTTTTTGTCAATACGTCTGCCGCCACTGCCTGAATTTCTTCGGTGATGTTTGCTCTCAAGGCATCTATGACTCGCAGTTTCTTTTGGTAAACTCTCCCTTTAACATATCGCCATTAAAAGTAATCAAGGGGGCGTCAGATCGGGCGAGCGCGGTGGGCATACACCCTTCGAAATGACGCGGTAGCCGAAAAAGGACTGAATTGCCGCCATACTGGTGTGTGATGTGTGTGATGACGCTCCATCAGGCTGGTAATATCCTATGGAGAGTTCTTCGTCGTCCAATTGATTTACAAAGGTGGTGAAGATTTTCAAATATGCAGCTGTTGTGATGGTTGTATCGAAGAAGATGGGACCGATTATGCAGCGCCGGGTCTTCCCACACCAAACGCCAATTTTCTGTGAATGAAGGAGTTCTTCATGTATCGCGTTGGGATTTTCATTGGCCCAAATACGGGACTTTTGAGAATTGACGTATCCGGACAGTTGAAACCAAGCCTCGTCCGTGAACCACATGTAGTCCAGAATGCCCGGATTTTCCTGAAGAAATGTCTGAAACCGTCGACAGTATGTCACTCGTGTCACGTGGTCATGCTCTTTCAGTTCGTGGACCACGGAGATACGATAGGCATGAAGTTTCGCTTTTTTCACAGCACGTTGACAAATGCTTTTGGACAACCCTGTTTCCTGTGACAGTCGGCGAAGTGACTTCCTGGGAGACGCAAGTAGTCGACCTTTTACATTCTGTATCGTTTCCCCGGACATTTTTGGACGATCACGGTCGTGTATTAAAGCCCCCTTGGTTTGCAATTTCTTCGACAATGCCCAAATGGTGGACTTGCTCGACGGATGTCTGCCTGGAAACGTCTCCAGGAATTGCTGTTGACAAGACTTTATCGATTCTGTTTTCCAATAAGTGCGAACAATAAACACACTCGTTCCTCTAGAGTATACCGATACATTTTCACACCTACGCGAACAGTCACGATCACGAGCACTCACTATCAACAACCGTGTTGTGTAGACACGCTCAGCGGAATGGCATAAGAAAGCAGCAGAGAGGCGCACTTCGGTTGGCTGGTGGACAGCGCCGGGTTCAACGCTGTCTGCGCGCAAATGGTGGCCACTTCCAGCACATCACAATTCGCAAGAAATGAGGTAAGTCCACTTCAAAGTTCGTTGCAATATCTTCACTGGTGTTAATATTATTAAAGAAATGCCGGGTTCGGTAGCGAGTGCGACACACTGTATTTCTTAATGCTTTTTAATGTTAAAATGTCGTACCAGCGAAAAGTGATTCTTCATGTACACATTGGTGTATTTCTTAACTTTTCCCGGCATAGCACTTTTACTCCTGTTGCAGAATTAATACCTGAGAAGACAGGATTTCAATTTTGTTTTTCAAGATACGAGGAGTGTTTAATAAGCAATGGCTCCGCAAGTATCTCACGCATGGTTTGTTGCATAACAACCAGTCAGACAGCAAACGATTCTTTGTGCCCTTAGCTTCATTTTACTGCGTAATAGAACTCCGTACATCTATTCGTTGGTATTTAATTGTGTTAAAAAAGGGATGGTTCTACATTCATATTCCAAAATGGGTGATTCTTTCTTTAATATTCTAAAATTCGCGTACGTTAAGTTGCTGCGTGCCTTCTGAAATCCCAAATTGTTCATTTTTTTATTGGAGGTTTAACGACCACCAAGCAACTAATTGGGGTATATGCAATCGCCCATCCCTAATTTAGGGTCACTCGTTCCACGGAAGAGAGAGAGAGAGAGAGAGAGAGAGAGAGAGCCAGTGCCGTAAGAGAAACACAACATCTATGCCTCACCCAGATTTGAACCCGGACCCATCTTGAACGAATGTCGGAAGCCAGCGCTTAGACAACTGCGCTACTAAGGCGGCCTCAAATTGTTCAGTTTGCTATTTAAATCCGTATGGAAATTACATTCTCTTGGCATAAGAGTGAATATAATCGTATGTGCGTGCACGTGTGGCAAATAGTTTTTTTCTTTATGAAGTGTTTTCGGAAGCAATTTGCTATTTAAAAAAGTAGTTTCACTTGTTGCACTCTGATTTGACAGAAAGGTTGTTTTTCTGCACTATTTTTCCCGGATATTGCAGCAGTTTCAACGAACTAGTTTCAGAGATTAGTTTTCCTAGGTCTGAACATTACATTTGGTGACACCACTCAGAGGTGCACTCACGGACAATGAAATTTGCGCACCTAGAAGAAAGCATGCTACAACCGTGAAACTTTTCAAATAGCTACAGTGCGTGCTGGTATGCAAATGATCCACGTTTGGTGCGATTGCGCATTACCGCACACCCTGTAGTGGCGGTGCAAGCACAAACCAGCAGCCTTAAAAACCGGGTTCTAGTCGATGCCCCATGAAAGCGAAAAGCACCGGCGGACGCAAGCAGGAGTACAAACTGACAAGAATGCCGGGTAGATGCCAGAGACGTCGATTTACGCAACTTGCGGATTTTGAGAGAGGCCTGATCATCGCGATGAAAACCGCACGGTGGCCGGCGGGCGCAGCCCGCCACGTGGATCCTTCTGCCCATACCGTCCGACTGTGTTGGGAGCAGTTGACACGTGACGGCACTGCCACACGGCGGAGCGGCTCCAGACGGCCCAGCAGGACCACCGGTAGAGAGGATCGATGGATCGTGCGCCAGGCACCAACGGATACCACGGGGACCCGGTCCACTATACAGGCAGATGTAGCGGCTTGTGTGCCCACTAACAATTTCCCGACGTCTCGCGGAAGCGAATCTGCGATTCCAGAGCCCCTTACGTGTGCTGACATTAACACCGGAACATCGCTGGCTCCGTGTTCAGTGGTCCCAGGCCAGAGCGACGTGGAACGCCGCAGACTGGCGACCCGTGATGTTCAGCGAAGAGTGCCGCTTCGTTTTGGAGACAAATAATCATCGTGCCAGGGTGTGTAGGTTCCCGGGTCAACAGCACAATACCAACCTCGCTATCGAGGGCCGCACCTCCCCCACTGCAGGCATTATGATCTGAGGAGCCATTGCCTACGATAGCCGATCAGCTCTAGTAGCTGTACGTGGATCATTGACGGACCAGCGGTATGTGGATGAGATCTTACGGCTCCATGTACTACCATTCCTGGCTGGGATTCCAGATGCGCTATACCAGCAGGATAATGCCAGGCCGCACACGGCCCAGGTTGCCCAGGACTGCCTACGTCATGTCCAAACACTTCCATGGCCTGCTCGCTCCCTGGAGAACATGTGTGGGACCAGTTGAAACTCCAGCTGCCGTCGTGCCGCACTGTCCATGATTTGGATTACACCGTCCAAATGTGTGGGCCAGTCTGCCGCAGGACAACATCAGGCGTCTGTTATCCTCCATGCCGGACCGTACTGCAGCATGTATCGCCGCACAAGGCGGCGCGACGCGCTATTGAAGACGGCCGGACTGCGTGCCACAGATCGCTCTGTAATTGTCCTGCAGCTCTGTTTTTGCCATCATGTGTATCTGTATCATTACGTCCATAAAATTTCAGTTCAAACCGATGCCTTCTTCTTGGGGCGCAAATTTCATTGTCTGCGAGTGCATATCCTTTTGGCTAATAAATTCTTTATTTGTCTTTATTGTAACTTGCATGGTGTATCCTTTTGCGCTAATAAATTCTTTATTTGTCTTTATGGCACCAGGAATTGCTTAAAAATTGCCTTTCATTAATGATTCGTATTCAGCCATGGAATGTGACGCATTATAAGAACATTTCTTACTTATATGTTTTTTTTTTGTTTATCATATTTTATAGTAAGAAATGTTATACAGCTTAAGAAAGAAATATCTTCTGTACTGCATTATCATTTTATATTATTTAAATGAACGAAAAAACTAAAAACGCTTAAATAAATTAACAAAATCTAAAGCTTACTTGGTCTTGAAAGAGGAAGCGGTCCGGATTATTGACGTTTCGGATATCCGGAGTCCGGATATTTGGGGTTCTCTCTGTACTTACACATGCTAATCAATTTATCATGGTATCTTACTTCACACTGATTAAAAAAATAGGACATATTAGTTGTACATACTAGTTAAAACGGATCTTTCACAATGGGTTTTCTATTTGCTTCAACCCGCGTGAAATCACAATTGGTACTAATCAAGACTGTTTAGTAATCCAAAGAAAAATTACTCAAAAAATTCAGTCCTCAAATTTTTAATCTTTAAGAAAAGCACTAAACTGTATGCTCTTAAAGAACTTCCTGAAATTAAGTCTATTTAGAATGTACATGAAGAACGTTTTTTGAAACACAACGATCAAAAAATAGGAAATTTAAAAATTAATCTTCAGGACCAGAGGAAATATGTAAAAAAATAGAAAAAGAAAACTTGGTCTCTGGTAGACAAACAGTAGATTGTTATGTAGAGAGGATTTCTTTCTTTAATATGTATTTTTAAAAACCACTACTATGTAAAGAGAATGTACAAGGAAAGAGAAATTAGGGTAAATAAAAATGGCGTGTGTGAGAGGGAGAGAAAGAGACCGCTAAATGGAAGGCGGAAAGTAACAGAGAGAGAGAGAGAGACAGAGAGAGAGAGAGAGAGAGAGAGAGACAGACAGACAGACAGAAAGGAAATACAACCAAAATGCGAAAGGTAGAGAGAGAGAGTAGAAGTGGAGAGGGAAAACAGAAGCAGGAACAGATGGGAAAGAGAAATGAAGAGCACGAAATAGAAAGAAGGGAGGAGAGTAGGAGAGAAAGAACGGAAGGGATAGACAGAAGAGACAAAAAGGTAGGTGAGGGAGCACAGAGACAGAAACACATGAAGCAAAAAAGGTAAGGAAAGAGGGCAAGGTTTATAAGGAAATGAAAATTAATAGGGTGAGATAATACAAAAAATTTAGGAAAGAATAAAATAGAGTAAGGAGAGAGAAAAAGAAAGGATGAGAAAAAGAGATAGGGAAAGTGTAAAATCGGAAGAGAGAGAGAGAGGGAAAGATTAACAGTTAAATGCAGATGGAGAAAAATGGAAAGCAAAAGAGACACGGAACGTGATAAGAACCGAGAGATAAAAAGTGAGAAAAAGAGAAATACGAAATGGAAAGAAGAGGGAGAGAGAGATGAAAAGAGAATTACAGTGCGAAAGGGGTATAGGGAAGAAGATAAAAGAGCTTTTAAAACGGTGAGAGATACTATTATAAAACAAGGGAATAATAGTGCAGAAAAGATAGAATGTGTGACAGGATGGAAAATAAAGAGAGATAAAACTAACAAAAAGGCAAGCAGTTTAAAACGGGAGTTCCACAGAAAACAAATGGAAAAGACAAATGGACAAGACAAATGGAAAAGGGTGAGCGAAAATTGCTATAAATTCTTTAATAGAGTATACTTTCATTCTCTTTTACCGGTACGCATTATAAGTAAATAATTGATAAAACATAGATCAAGTCTTTCTGCTACAACCTAGCTAGAAAAAGAGTTCTTAATTTTTTTCTCACCTGGTTATCCGCTTTTCCTGACTGAGAAGCTTCAACTTTTTCACTTCTCGCTCAATAGGGCCGATAAAAAAAGCAAAAGTTTGATAAGCTACATTCTATTTTTTTCAGCGGCATTCAACTTGATATTTATCCTACATTTTTTTTAGTTTCTAGTTCGTAGAGACGATTTCTTGGCCAGGTGTTTCCAGTCACACAGTCGACAAACAGCCATTCTTACAGTTTCCTAACGTTCAGTGAAAGAAGATAAATTACAAATAGGGAAAATATTCCACTTACTTTCTTTCGTCCACTTTTCCTATCCGTCGAAGCGGAAGATAGGGATCTAGAGTGTTTTTAATTTCGGAGATATATCACCAATGCCACTGGAAGAGAAGATAATTCGTAAATTCCAAATTTTCTGCACTTCTTGTTTTTACTGAAGGTTTCTTTTCAGGAGATAACTTTTTGAGTAATGTTAGAACAGCGCTGTACACAGTAGATGACTCTTCAAAATTTAGCACTTAGCTTGAATGAGTGCTCTGTTTACTCTTCCGTTGCTTTAAGAAAGGTCCGATTCTTTCTTTCATATGTCCTTCACAATTCCACCGCCTTGTCAGGAAGTGCTTTCCCTTCCCGACGCAATCTGTGCTTTCCCTCCCTAACGCGAGGAAAAAATTTGTGTTCACCCGGCATGAGACCATGATGTCGCTCTTTTACCTTTTGCACCAATTCTGAACACTTCGATGATAACATTTTCTTGACACGGGAATACGATTTGAATGATTCGGCAGTTTCTGTACAAATGACAGTCAGTGCGGGCAAAACATTCATTCAATCCTACTCGTTCATTCTGCATTCAAACAATTGTTTAAAATTTTTGATGAAAATTCCATTATTTTAAATATAAATAGTTTTAAATAGAGGTTTTTCTTTTTAAAAATTAGTAATATATATACTATATTGACAAAAGTCACCGGACACCTAGAAGAGAAGCACAACATCGTGTTTATTTACATACATTAGTACGGTATCGGTCCACCTTTGGCCTTAATGCATGCACTGACCCTTTGAGACATGCTTTCGACAAGGTTTTGGAACACAGCGATAGGTATGCGCTTTCATTCAGTACATAATGCTGCCGCTAACTGTTTCTTAGTAGTAGGCCTTCGTTCCAAACTTCTTATGCGGCGGTCTCTAATTCATCCCATAGATGCTCTACGGGATAAAGATCAGGGCTCTGTGCTAGGCAGTCCACGCACGATGCGGAATTATCATCAAACCACGCCGTAACAGTCCTTGCTTTATGGCTCGGTGCATTTCCATCCTGGTATCAACGAGGCTCGGTTCCATAGTATTGCCACAGAGTTGGTAGGGCATAATTGCCAACGAGGCTCGGCTCCATAGTATTGCCACAGAGTTGGTAGGGCATAATTGCCAACGAGGCTCGGTTCCATAGTATTGCCACAGAGTTGGTAGGGCATAATTGCCAACGAGGCTCGGTTCCATAGTATTGCCACAGAGTTGGTAGGGCATAATTGCCAACGAGGCTCGGTTCCATAGTATTGCCACAGAGTTGGTAGGGCATAATTGCCAACGAGACTCGGTTCCATAGTATTGCCACAAAGTTGGTAGGGCATAATTGTCCAGAATATCGAGGTAGACGTGCTGGTTAACAGGTTTGTACTCATATTCCAGAGCGGTTAAGGTGATTCAGATTCCAGAGCGGCTCATTGGTTAAAGGCGGGTGTTACCTGTTGATCCAACCCAAACGACGGAGGTTCGATCCTGACGGCAGCGGAAGGATGATCTGGGGTAAGGGCTGAATAATGCAGGGCTGTAGATTTTGCGGAATTTCTGTTTAAATACGGAAAATCTTGGAATGGACTTTTCAAAAATAAACGAAATTTCTGACTACGGAAAATCTGTGAAAACACGGAAATTAAAATAAACGGGCTTTTTTATAACTGGAAATTTCTGAAAAAGATGGAGACCTACCAGCAACTTTGCTGCACCTTATTTTCAGAATTTTTTGTGAATTCACACCACTTTATTTTTACAGTGTATTGATAATTCTCAACAGTGTATCGCAATCGACGATTCGCTACCTAGGATCTTCAGTTCCTTACCTAGGATTTTAATTCCTCTAGGAGGTAAAGGTGTCCTTACATTCCATGATCTACAGTTGTGTTCTTCTAATCAGCTATACTTTTTCCTCTTCCGGCCCCCTTTTATTTCCTTTGAAATCCAACTCAAAAATTAAACTTTTAGTCGGTGTGGCGTAACTGGGATTTTTTTTACGGTATAGGTTAGTTAACCCTATCTTTAACCCCATCTTGGAGAACCAGGGTACTTCTCCTCGTCTGGCCCATCACCTTTGACCTTTCTGGCTTGAGTGAACTTACCAGGGGGCAAAAACACCCGCCCGAACTTCTCTTGGAATCACTTGAGCATGCGAGCTTTCCGACTACGCCAAATGATGGTACCATCGGGGAGGTTTGTATTTGCTATTGAAAGATATTTTAATATAGGTTTCAAATGCATAATAAGGCAATAGCTTAATTTCGACATGTTTAAAATGATAAAGAATGACTTATTATCTTCCTTAATTTTTTTAACTGTCCCTAACCATTCTTACTCAACTAGACATAAAACCTCACTGATCCCTTGTTTTCCTTCACATGAACGTTCTAGAGATTTAATTAATTATGCTGGCCCGCAGATTTGGAATTCGCTCCCACCTCAATTTTTGGCTATTAATAATTATATTTTTTTAAAAAGAAAACTTAAACAACACTTACTATCCTGAAATCAGTTTCCTGATGCCCTTATTATTATCAGTTTCAACTCCTAAACGGGTTGTAGGATGTGTCTGACTTGCTTTGTTCTTGAATATTTTTTATGTGTTTAGTCGTCAGGATGAGAATGCTCGTGAGGTCTCGTGTTGGCCTTTTCCCTCTTATTTCCTGGTTGTTGCTTTACATTTAAATATCTACCGCATAAAATAAAAAATATCAGCGTTTACCACAGTCAAAGGTTTATTATACATCGACTATAGTTTCGCAGAGCTTCTGGCTCGGCTTCATCAGGACGAATGGAGCGTAAACTTTCAAATCACGTGCGGAACTGCGAACTGAAGAAGTCGTCTATGGCCCAGCACTGTCACGAAAACAACCATAAATTTCTGTTCGCAAACGCTACGCTCACTGACAAACCTGATTCAACGATCAAGCTTAATGTATTAGAAGCTTTTCACATATACCGGAACTCTTCACTGCTTGTCAACGACATGACGTCGACTCTATTTCTTTCAAGCGCGTGGAAACAACTCAACAAAAACCGTGACCGTCAGAACTCTGATGATGTCACAATGATTTGAATATTTACGCTCCATTCGTCCTGATGTATTATAAACTTTTGATTGTGGTAAACGTTGTTTTTTTTATTTTATCTCAACACCACAAGTTTGTAGTCATAATTTATACAGGGTGCATAGGAAAGTCCCTTTAGCCTGAAATAACTTGCGAACGGAGAGAGGTACAGTTATGCAAGTGTGATAACGGTATAGTAAAGCAACTACGCCCGATCGAATCCAACCAATAGCAGTGCTCCTAGTGGCGAAATGAGGAAGTTAGTCATTTGCAAATCGAAAACAAAAAGAGATAGAGCAACATTTCCAAATACCAAGTTGTAGAGCATTAATTAATTAGTACAAAACGACATTTGTTTCACACGGATAAGATAAATTGTCGCCTGAATATCCTACAGTGTCCGAAATCATTGCGCGACGATTCGAATCGGCATATTCACATTTCGCAAATGTAGGCGTATGAAAATGCAGATTGTGAAGTTGTATCGTACCTACGATATAAAAACCAGTAGCACGATGTACCCTGATTAGAAGTTTAGGTCTACGTACGCTGTGTGAGAATGGCGAGCTTGGATTTCTGGGGTTACGTAAAACATCAGGTGTATGAAACAGCGCCTACAAGTCTGCTGGATGTACGTCGTCGTGTTACAGATGCTTACAATAGTGTGACACTTTCCATGCTGAGGAATGTGCATGCAGAGTTACTTTCACGAATACAAATGTGTATCGTGGGCAATGGCGAACTCTTCGAGCATACTCGACAATAACTTTTTATCACTGTGCGCCAGTTTGCCTTTTTTGTTTTTGTTTTGTCTGATGTCATCAAACTGTATAAGTACGCATTTATGCAATAAATTGTGTGTATTTGCTCATACCTATGCCTGTTCCCTTCAAACGTTCACACAAAAGGTCGCCCATCAATTTCGGACATTTTAGGGTATTCATGCGACAATTTATCTTATCCGTGTGAAACAAAGTTAAACAAATATCGTTTTGTACTAATTAATTAATGCTCTACAACTTTGTAATTGGAAATTTTGTTCTATCGCTTTTCGGTTTCGATTTGCAATGGCTAAGTTCCGCATTTCGCTACTAGGGGCGCTGCTATTGGTTGCATTCGATCGGGCGTAGTCGCTTTACTATACCGTTATCTTACTTGCATAACTGTACTTCTCTCCGTTCGCAAGTTATTCCAGAATAAAGGGACTTTCCTATACACCCTGTATATGTCTACCGCATATTGCAACAACCGAAATACGAAATAAATGAAATGAAACGAAATGAGACATAATTGCGATATATATTTGAATTAGCCAACAATTATGATATCATGATAAAGGTTTTAGTTACAGAGTGACCGTGTGATCTTGCTTTTTATTTCGCTAGTAATGACATTATCACAATGTGGGTTTCAATTAAATAATGCTATAAGCATAGTACAGTGATTATTAACAATATCCTCATCGTGATTATTGTAAATAATGACACCATATCATGTTAGCCAATGAAAGCAGTATTTTTGTACAAATTTTAATAATACAGCAATAAAAAAAAACACTACACTAATTTTAATTAGCTAACATTGATGTCGTCAGATTTAATTTGCTGGTGTTTAGATCATCTTGCGTTTCTTTAGCTAATAACGACACCATACAAGAAGAAAATTTAACTTTTTAGAACGATAGATGTTAATTTGTAAGCTAAAGCGTATGTTTTTTACATATTCTTCAATATGCTAATAATTACGCTAAGTTGATGCTGATTTCAATTAGTTAGTAACGAGGTGCATTTTAATGGAAAAGCAATTACATTGTCGTGATAAATATAAATTAGAAAGTTAAAGCATAATTTTGATGCACGATTGGTATTAACATCAACGTGATACAGTTTTTAATTTAGCTTCATGTAAAACGGTTATTATCATACGAAGCAAAATTTAATTTGGAAATACAAAGATGCCATCACGGTATAGAGCTTCAAATATTAATTGGACAGTTAGAGCATCAAATATATGACACAGATTTTGATTAGAAAACAATTTTATTTTCACGATGAAGGTTTAGGTAACGAAGAAATTACGCCATCATGGAGTATGTTTTAATTCAGCGGTAACAAAATTATCATGGCGCAGCAAGTCCACTTCTGTGTGAAATTGTCCGTGCGTACACATGCTCCAGATTCCTGAATCTTTGCTGTGAAAGACGTAAAAATCTGAATATTTTTAATAAAAGATTTAAGGGGGAAAAAAGGAAGATATATTGTGTTTCACCACGTAAAAGACTTGGCAATTACATCTCTCTCGCTTCCACTCCGTATTCCATGCGTGTTAAGTATATATGCGTGCGTGTACGTATGTGTATGTGCGTGGTAGAAAGAAACGGGATTACGATTAAAGAGACACAGGAACCTTACAACGATATTTGTGCAATCCTCAGTTGTTGGGAAAGTCGTCAGCTGTCCAATTTGAGTGCGTGGATCCCTATCTCCTTCCCTAAATTTCTTCCCTCCCTAATATCCAAAATTCTCGTTTGACGCTAGTTTACTCCCGCCCTAAAAAACCCACCCCCGCTATTCTGAGTTAAAAAAAAAAAAGAAGGTAATAGTCGCTTCTCTCCCAATCTTTCATGCCTTATACCCTAGCTCCGTCACGATAATAGTTTGCGTGCTAAAGAACACAACAGGCCTTCTGCGTTTGGAAAGGTAGATTTAGGACGCGTATGTATGTGTATAGAATGATAAGATGTGAAAGGGGAGGTTCAGGAATTTGCGTGTGTTGAATGTGTACGCATAAAAGTAAGGAGACCCAAAGCTGAGCACACGAGCTCCACAAAAAAAAAAAAAAAAAAAAAAAAAAAGAACTCATGATAAAATAAAATAAAAAATAAAAAAAGTATAGGAGCTTTTGATCACAAGACATGCTACTCGTATAGAGAGAAAATAAATAGCTAATGAGTGTAAAAGAGAACAAAGCACGGCAAAATTCCGTTAGATAAAATAGAATTCGGATCCCGGGTATTGATCTATTTGCCCGTTTAGATTGAAAGATGGTTCAGCTGACAAGTTTCACAATATTTTAAATGTATGATCCAGCAAAGCAACTAGAAATCGTTAGCATAAGGAAGAAAAAAAGACGCGAAAAACGCTGCCTAAGAAGTTTATGGATTGTGTCGTATACTTCTAAATAATTTTCCTTTTGAGTTTCTGTTTTATTAAGAAAAATTAGTTACTTCTTGGTTAAACACTTTCTTACTGAATGGCGCATTATTTCCCAGAACAGTTTTCACGATTTAGCAAAAACTACAGGGAGTCAGAGCAGCATAAAAAGACTGCACTGAATGTACTACAAAGGTCGTTCGATAAAAACTGAGAGTTATTTCTTTTTGAGTAAAAATAACCACGCAGACGACTAACTGAATTAAAGAAGTATCTATGGCAACTGTTATTAGCCGTGGCAGACGACTCTGGTTTTTTATTGCGCAGTTGTTTAAAGTACGTCTGCATTTCGCCATACAGCTATAGATGTGAGTGATTCAGAGTTAAGAAATGAAATGGGCTGTGCGATAAAACTTTGCTACCGTTCGGGTAAAAAGGTTCCAGAATCAGTTGATTTAATGAAAAAAGCTTACAAAGATAAATGTTTGGGTGAGTCAACGATTTTTAGATAGCACCATGATTTTAAAAAAGGGCGTTTGTCGGCAGAACTCGCTCCTAGGCCTGGTCGACCTGAAAGTGTTGTTACGGAGCGTATTGTTAACACTGTTTGGGCAATCCTGCAAGAAGGTCGATGAATAATGTGCGAAGACATAGCGGCGTTAACTAATATTTCAAAAAGGTCGGCAATTCGCGTTCTACGCGACAAATTACTGCTGCATCGTGTGTGTTCTAGAAGGGAACCCCATCACTTGACGAGAGAACAATTGTTAGCCAGAGTTCAGGTGTGTCATGAGTGGAAAAAGTTATTGGAAAGGTTCTAAACCTTCTAAACACAGTAATGACTGCCGATGAAACATGGGTCCACTATTTCGATCACGAAACGCGCAACGAGTGTTTGGAAGCACACAGGCTCTCCTCCTCCGAGAAAGTCCGCGAAACCAAATCAGCTGGGAAGGTAATTATGATAATTTTCTTTGATCATAAATGTGCAGTCTACCAGCATGCCATTCCTCTACAAATTACAGTCAATGCTGAGTATTACACCTCAGTCTTGAAGCGTCTGCGACGATATGTATCGATTAAGCGACCGAAACTGGTGGGTAAGTGGACCCTACACCATGATAACGCCCGCCCACATGTGGCCGTTTGTGTTCAACAGTTTCTTACGAAATGCAGTATTGAAATTATGCCATAGCCTGCATACAGTCCTAACCTCGCCCCCGTGCGATTTCTGGTTGCTTCCAACAATGAAGGAGAAGTTCCGTGGCGCAACATTCAACACAGATGCTGACGTTATTGAAGCTGTACAGGGGTCGCTAAAGCAGCTTCCACAAAATGCCTTCGCCACATGCTTTGAAAAGTGGACTGAACGGTGGGACCGTTACATATCCTCCGAGGGAAGATACTTCGAGAAAGAATAACATATATTTTGCTGTACCTATATTTCTTCATTTTGTGTGATTTTACTCACAGTTTTTATGGAACGGCAGTCGTATACAGCGATGGCATAAGTCACTAATTCTTGGGAGTTCATCCGTATTTCATGCAAAAGCGTCATTCACGATTACCTATTCGAATGAATGGTAATTCACTTTGCATTCACTTCCGGCCGGTTGTCAACTACACTTACTGAGCAAATCATTCTTTGCTCCACTGTGGCTGAGAGTGCGAAGTTAAGCGGAAATTAGTAAATTGCTCAAAAGAGCAAGCGTTTAGGAGATCCATTCACCGTTCGTTCACGATTGAGTCGCCTCTAGTGGCGAACAATTCGGGCATACCATTCAAATGAATGGCATTCACGTATCATTCCCATTCTTAAGTTTTACCATTCTTTCCCAGTTGACTGCTGATTGCTCGCGCACATAACGGTTGAAACTTATTAATTCTTAACATTGCTTTCATTATTTCGAATTCGTTTTCGAGCTCACTGGCGCGGAAAAAAGCTAAAAGTCCTCCTTGTTGGTCGCCGTAATGACGGATCGAATGATCCTTCACAGCGGTAGGAACGAACCATTCATCATTCACGGGGAACAGTCATTTGTTGTGAGCGAATGGTCCATCACTAAATGTATACAATGTGGAGTTAACGGAGTTGTACAGATGTCGAAAGGTTACTAGTAGATTGTTGAACTTTGATACCAAACTTGTTGAGATATACACTGCCTGACAGAGACAAGACCACACTAGGAAGGAATGCTCGAAAACAGACCAAACTGCACACACACAGATAGCCAAGTAGGTCCTGAACAAATGATTTAATTGTCATATACAGACTAGGCTTCAGTGGCCGAATATACAGGATGACCAATAAGGAGTGTAGCCCTCATTTTGGGAGATACAGCGTTGAGTCCGACGTGGCATCGAGGCAATGAGAGTCCGAATAGAGTCCTGGGGTATCGTGGACCATGTGGTGTTGATCCGAGTCTACAGTTCATCTTCATTTTACGACGGTGGGGAAGTACTCAACCGACGTCCAGTCGTGTCATACAGATGCTCAATGTGCGAGAGGTCGGGGGATCGTGCTGGCCACGGAAGCATCCGCAAACCGTATAAAGCATTCAAGCTGATCCGAACGGTATGCGGCCGGGCGTTATCCTGTTGAAAAACGGCGTTTGGATTGCCCTGCAGATACGATAGTGCCACGGGACGCATCTTCTCGTCAAAATAGGGGCGTGCCATCAATGTGCCCATAATGCATACCAGCGGTGAGCGGCTGATAGCACCCCACACACAATGATTCCACGTTGCCGGGCGGTGTGGCGCTCTGCAGAGGCGGAGGAATACGCCCGTTGGACACGTTGCTTCCAGACTTTCACACGGCGATCATCCGTGATAAAACAGAACCGCGATTTGTCGCTGAACAACACGCTGTTCCATTCGGCACCCCAAGCAGCTCAGGAACGACACCACGTCAAGCAGTGACGAAGATGGCTCGCTGTTAAGGGTAGCCTTCGCAACGGACAGAATACCAGACTCAGCGAATCAGCGCGACACTCCGCGTCGATATCGGAGCATCCAAGCCTGGGTCTCCTTACTTTTATACACTCCGCAAGATGTCGCTAGTTATGGCCTGTGGGTCTGCTACGACATGACGTCGGATGCGATGATTGGTGTACTCGGACGTCAGTCTCCGTGCTCCAGTCCTCTTACGATGTTGCACAGATCCTTCCTGGGACCAGTGTCTCCAAATGCGACCGATGGTTGTGGCATCACGTTGCGTTTCTTCCGCAATACGACGCATAGACCCTCCGGCGGTACGAAGGCCTACGATGACACCTCTCGTGAACACATCCGTTTGACGAAATCGCGTACCACGGCGTCTTAACGGCATTGGCACCCCTTGTTCGTTCCCCAGACACGGATACAGCAGAACCACTCACTTCTCGAGGCCGTGACGACGTCTCGACAGATGGCTGGTTGACGCTTTCATCCCGCGCGCCGTTCGTGCGATTGGCCTGCAAACGAAATCACTTGCATAACTTATACGTGGGCACCCACTCTGCAATTTGCATGGCGCTGCGTTCACGTCTTCGTGGTGTGGCATTTTCTCTGTCAGGCAGTGTATGTGATCGACGAACAAGTGTCAGTGTTAAAAGATCGATGTCTGTATTGGAGCCAGAGAGATTTTATTCTAGCAGAGA
Organism: Macrothele yani; assembly: GCA_039090855.1. Classification (NCBI taxonomy): domain Eukaryota; kingdom Metazoa; phylum Arthropoda; class Arachnida; order Araneae; family Macrothelidae; genus Macrothele; species Macrothele yani. The sequence continues at coordinate 136,553,521 of CM077024.1, read as the reverse complement.
ATTATATGAATGTCAGTGGATTTTTGTATGTATTTTTCACTTTACGACAAATATTTTCCAAATACTTGTTCTTCTTGTCAGTGGAACAATAAAAGAAGAGTTTGCTTAACAGTAAGTGCTGATTCTTTTACCCTAGTGGCTAAGATTCTTATTCACGTAATTAAGAGGCGTGTTCAATAAGTAATGCCTCTGCGCAATTGTCTCGCGCATTAATTTTTGCCTAGCAACCAGTCAGACGGCAAACGATCAGTGTCATTACCTTCATTTTACTACGTGCAGTTACCTTCTTTTTACTGCATGCCATTACCTTCTTTTTAGTTGTTGCCTGGCAGACTTAATTTGCAACATCAGTGCCATTTCCTTCATTTTACTTGTTGTCTAGCAACCAGTCAGACGGCAAACGATCAGTGCAATTACCTTCGTTTTACTGCGTGCCATTACCATCTTTTTACTTGTTGCCTAGCAGCCTTCATTTGCAAACTCAGTACCATTATCTTCATTTTACTTGTTGTCCAACAACCAGTGAGTCTAGCAACTAGTCAGAGGGCAAACGATCAGTGCCATTACCCTCATTTTATAACGCAATAGAACTTCATACATCTTTTTGTTCGTATTTAATTGTGTTTAAAATGGATGATTCTTTTTCAACTGTGTCGATGAGTGTCAAACAACGATCAGTTATAGTTTTAAACTAATGAAAATGTACCTCCCAAAGAAATGCACGCTGGATAAATGGAAGTTTATGGTTCTTGAACTTTAGACATAAGCACTGTTTGTCATTGCATAAGAAAATCAAAAGAAAGTGGAGGAATGTTGGCCGTAAAGGATCAGCCGCAGAATGGAACACCCGTAATAGCAACAGGGAAAAAAGTGAACGAGCTCATCATGGAAGATCGAAGAATAACTCAGAGAAGCACAGCTGATAAGCTCAACATTACTTTTGGTAGTGTCAATGACATTGTTAACATTTTAAGGTACACCAAAGTGTGTGCTTTTTTGGGTACCGCGTTACCTAACGACTGAAATGAAGGAATCAAGACTTGAAACATGCTAATGGTTGCTTGCTCGCTGTGAAAAATATGGAAGTGATTTTCTCCAAAGCATTGTGACTGGTGATGAGAGTTCGATTCACCATTATGACCCAGAAATGAAAATCAATCGCTGGAATACCGACACCCATCTTCGCTTCGAGCGAGAAAATTCAGAACTCAAATTTCTGGCGATAAGTGTATGCTTACTTTGTTCTGGGACTACAGAGGCATTATTCATGAGGAGTACATTTTCAAATATTCAGGTATCACCTCTAAGGGTTGCGTGCATACCTTGAAAACGTTAAAGCAAAGAATAAACTGCGTGCGTAGAACGAAAAAGGCCAATGATTCTGCAACGCAAAAACGCCAAACCTCACGCCAGTGCTTTCACTTCAGAGACCCTGCAGAAAAACGGTTTAAATTTCGTGAACAACCTACCCATAGCCCAAATTTGGCGCCGTCCGACTTCTGGTTGTTATGTGCTGTCAATAGATATCTGAAACGAATTCAGTTCACCTGTGACGAAAATGTTCAGGCCACTACGAGAAAATGTTTGAGGACAGCGTGGAGACTTTTACAGAGACGGGTTTAAAAAAATTGTAAAACTTTTGCGTCACTGTCGTGCGTGAGTGGGACTGCGTTGAAAAATAAAATATACACTGACGGAAAAAAATCCCAACACCAAGAAGGGGTTGTGTTAGATAAACGACATTTGGTAGGCGGTGAGAGTACATCTGTAAGATGACGTCTATGAAAATTTCGCACTCGGCGCATACGTGTGGCGCTAGTAGCGCTCCTCGGAACATGCAAAGTAGGTTTGCTGTAAATACGCGATGTAACGTTTGTGAGCGTTAGTTATCGTTGAGATTCGACGTAGTGTGTTGATGTTAGTCAAGAATGCCTTTAAGAAGACGAAGAAGCCATTATCAACAGCTCACGGAGTTTGAACGAGGTCGTGTAATAGGGCTACGAGAAGGTGGATTTTCTTTCCGCAATATTGCAGAACGACTTGGCAGGAATGTAGCCACTGTGCATGATTGTTGGCAGCGGTGGTCAAGGGAAGGTACTGCCTCAAGAAGATCGGGTTCAGGCCGGCCACGTGGCACTACTGAGAGGGAAGACCGCCGTGTACGGCGTATGGCCGTGGCGCATCGTACCGCGTCTGCGGCAGCAGTTCGAGCTGCAGTTGCCACCACAGTGACACAACGAACTGTTACAAATCGGTTACTTGAAGGACAGCTCCGAGCCAGACGCCCTGTAGCGCGCATTCCACTTACTACAAACCACTGCCGTTTGCGACGTCAGTGGTGTCAAGCTAGAGCTCATTGGAGGACGGAGGGGAGATCTGTTGTGTTTTCTGATGGAAGCCGGTTCTGCCTGGGTGCCAGTGATGGCCGTGTGTTGGTTAGAAGGAGGCCAGGTGAGCGCCTGCAACCAACCTGTCTGCGGCCGAGACACACTGCACCTACACCTGGAGTTATGGTCTGGGGAGTAATTTCCTATGACAGCAGGAGCACTCTCGTGGTTATCCCACGCACCCTGACGGCACAGTTGTACGTCGGTCTGGTGATTCAACCTGTTGTGCTGCCATTCATGAACAGCATTCCAGGGGGTGTTTTCCTACAAGATAACGCTCGCCCGCATACCGCTGTAGTAACCCAACATGCTCTATAGAGTGTCGACATGTTGCCGTGGCCTGCTAGATCACCAGATCTTTCACCAATCGAGCACGTATGGGACATCATTGGACGACAACTCCAGCGTCACCCCCAAACAGCATTAACTGTCCCTGTATTGACCGACCAAGTGCAACAGGCATGGAACTCCATCCCACAAACTGACAGTACGACACAGTGCATGAACGTTTGCATGCTTGCATTCCACATTCTGGCGGTTACACCGGTTATTAATGTACCAGCATTTCACATTTAAAATGGCTCTTCTCGCGCTTACATTAAGCTGTGATCTTGAAACCTTAATCGATTAAATATGTTACCTATACAAATGTATTGCCGCCATTTCATTCCTCTACAACTATTTTTTCGGGGTGTTGGGATTTTTTTTCCGTCAGTGTATGAACTAAAGTAGAAATTCTGAGCTTCGTTCTTGTTTTGTTTCAATTTGATTCCTTGCCACTGGGCTTGTATATAAATATGGAGGCATACTTTCTGAATAACCTCAGTACCACAGAAGTAAAATAGATGTTCACCGAAGCTCATTATGAACATAAACTAGCTGCAACACATAAACAATCACGTAAAGTACAAACTGTTTAAACTCTATAAGAGATTAGGCTGTGACTCGTTTTCACAGTTTTTATCCGTAGATTCGAATCATTAATCAATTTTCGATCCGAGTATTTCACAGAACTACACCGATAAGCCGTTACATTATGACCAAACCCCTAGCCTAGAGAAATGAGCGCCCCTAGAGACCGAACGGTGGCGCACGTGAAGTCCACAGACCAGTATATTCACTACATTGATAAAAGTCACCAACACCCCTTCAAAAGCAAATGAATGTATTCGCTGTGTTGTTACGATGCGCGGTACAGCTACAAACGGTGTAGCTACAAACAAGCCTGCAGCTGACCGCAATCATATCGTAGTGTGAGGTTGACTGAAAATATCACCACTGCGGGAGAGAACTGACTTAGAGAAAGAAAAGGTTGTTGGGTGTTTAATTAGTGGGTTGTCCATAAGAGAAACCCATATGAGTTTAAACATACTCAAGTCAACTGTTTTGCATGTAATGAATAAGTGGAAGACTCATGGCGTGCCTGGAGCAGCAAAACATACCAGCAAACAAAAGAAAATCAGTGATAAAGGACCTCGAAGCCTCAGGAGAGTCGTTACAGCTAATCGACGGAGTATTGCAAAAGACCTCAGTGTACAGGTGAGTAAAAATGCTGGAAGCTCGGTATGTACACTTACCATTCGCAGAGAACTTCATTCCATTGTTTACCGTGGTCGTGCGGCTGCTCATAAGCTTTTCGTCTCCACTCGAAATGCTACTCGTCGTTTAGCATGGTGTAAAGAACATTTATCGTGGACCGTAGATCAATGGAAACCGGTCCTATGGACTGATGAATCCAGATACACGATCCATCAGTCTCATGGCCGTGTGTGGGTATGGCGGCAGCCGGAGGAACGCTATTTACCACAGTGTACTGTTCCTACGGTCAAGTTTGGAGCTGGCATTCTACTCGTGTGGGGGTCTTTTTCGTAGTATGGTCCCGGCCCATTGGTTATTGTGGACAAACCTGTTAACCGGCACGTCTACCTCGATATTCTGGGCAATTATGCCCTACCAACTCTGTAGCAATACTATGGAACCGAGCCTTGTTGGTACCAGTAGGATAATGCACCGAGCCATAAAGCAAGGACTGTTACGGCGTGGTTTTACGATAATATCGTATCGTGTGTAGATTGGTCAGCACAGATCCCTGATCTTAATCTCACAGAGCACCTATGTGATGAATCAGAGCGCCGCATAAAAAGTTTGGAACTAAGGCCTACTGCTAAGCAACAGTTAGCCGCCCCGGTGGCGCAGTGGTCTAAGGCGCTGGCCTCTGATCATTCGTCCGTAAGGGGTCCGGGTTCGAATCCCGGTCAGGCATGGATGTTGTGTTTGTCTTACGGCACTGGCTCTCTCCCTTCCCTGGAACCAGTGACCCTAAATTAGGGACGGGCGACTGCTTATAGCCCATTGAGTTGCTCACGGTGGTCGTTAAACTTCCAATCAAAAAAAAAATAAGCATCAGTTAGTGGCAGCATTCTGTACTGAATGGAAGTGCATACCTATCGCTGTGTTCCGAAACCTTGTCGAAAGCATGTCTCGAAGGGTCAGTGCATGCATTAAGGCCAAAGGCGGACCGACACCGTACTAATGTATGTCAATAAATGCTATGTTGTGTTTTTCTTCTAAGTGTCAGGTGACCTTTGTCAATATAGTGCATATAATTCGAGGACCGGCTTTTGGTTAGTAGTGTTTGGAGTCAAAATGGGAAAAGCTACCGATTTATGGGAGCTTGATAAAGGACAATTAATGGTGGCACGGCACTTTGGAACTACGATCTTGGAAACGGCACGGCTTGTGAGTTGTTCACGTGCCGCTGTAGGGAGTACGTATGAAAAGTGGGACACAGATGCTCGAACAACGAACGATCGTCTAGCTGTGTGTCGTCCGCATCTCACTGATGACAGAGGAGCGAAGACTGTGGCGCATTGTTCACAGCAACAGCAGGGCCACAGTGCGACAAATCACCCGCAGCTACAAGAGTGGTGATCAGCGCAATGTGTCACAGTACACAGTTCATCGCAGCCTTCTGCGCATGGGCCTGCGTAGCCAAAGATCCATTCAGGTGCCCATGCTCACCTCACGTCATCGGCAACAACGCATGAAATGGGCCCAAGATCATCGAGATTGGACAGTGGATGATTGAGAAAAAGTGTCCTGGTCTGACGAATCAAGATTCCTGGTGCATCACATAGATGACCCAGTGCGGATACACCAATTACCAACGGAGGCTATGGCACCTGGATGCACTGTTGGGCGGAAACAGTCCGGCGGCGGCGGCGGCGGTGTTATGCTGTGGGCGGTGTTTTCTTGATACACTTTAGGCCCCATTATTCCAATCGCACAATCTCTGACAGCTGTCAGGTATGTAAACATCGTTGCCGACCAAGTTCATCCATTCATGGCAACAGTGTTCCCAGCTGGTGATGGCCATTACCAACAGGATAATGCGCCAGTATACCACACTGCAAGAATAGTAAAGGAGTGGTTCGAGGAGCATGCTGGTGACTTTCTGTTAATGCCCTGACCTCCAAATTCACAGAACATAAACCCAATCGAACATTTTTGGTTCGACTTGAAAAAGCGGGTTCGCAGCAGGCAGCCAGTGACAGCTTGCACGGGAGAAAAAATTTCTGAGGTTACGGCCATCGCATTCGCCAACAGACAATCGAGCAAATGAGGCTGCTGGGATATCGGAGACTACGTGTTAACGGTCTGGAGATGGACCTGGCGTGTCAATACATCGTCGCACACATGTTAACTGAAGATCAGTTTCCCATACGGATGGAAATGGCTGGCGATCTCATAACCGCCGCCGACAAAACCTCACAATTCTTAGAAGAATTATAACGGGGGTGAAAAATGGTGCTTCCTGTTCGCCCCGCAGACTAGGCGGGCATCAGCTACGTGGAAATCGCCATCGTCTCCACGCAAGCAGAACTTCCGCCAAGATCGCAGTAAAAGCGAGATCATGCTGGAGATCTTCTTCGACATCTAGGGTATTGTTCATCTTGAATTTAACCCTGACGGACGCACTGTCAATAAAGAGTTCTATCTGGACATCAGGCGACGTTTACGTGAGTCTATCCGCAAGAAGAGACCTCAACTGTAGGGCGACTAATTGTGGGTGCTGTTGCACAACAATGCACAACAATGCAGCGGAACACAGGTCATTCCTTGCTCGTGAGTTTCTATCCTAATCAAGAACTGTTGTCCACCCACAACCACCGTACTACCTGATCTCGCCCCCCTGTGACTTCCACCTCTTTTCTGAGCTGGCACGTCGACTACAGGGTCGTCGATTTTCGAGCCCAGAAGAAGTGAAAAACGCACTGGTTGCACTGAAAGACATTACGAAGAATGAGTTCCAGAAGTGCTTCAACGAACTCTACAGCCGCAGGCAGATGTGTATTTTTGCAAGAGAGTATTTTTTTTTTGAAGGAAGACGTGCTTCAGCTTTGTAACTCTAACTATGGGCTTACTGACCCTGTCCAAGAACTTTTGAATTCTACCTCGTAGAATTCCATCTACTGGGAAACGGGATTCTGGAACTGTGTCTGCTGACTCATCGTTCACACACTTCAATGATGTTTTTGCAACTGATGAATTTGCTACATTTAATGATAGTATTGAAACGTCTTTCTGGAGATGATACTCTTGTACTGTCAGAAGCTGCTGAGGCGTCTGAAGAAAGTGAATAAATGAACACAGCTACGGTCGATGCAACAGATACTGACTGCAAAAAGCGTTTCCAGTATTTCTTGAGGCGACGGAACATAGTGATGGCGAGATACGAGGGTTGAACCGAAACTAATACAAAAGTGAGCATAACGCTTTTATTAACTGAAAGAGCTCGTTCAAATTGCACATATTGGTAGAGTAACTCTTCCTCTATAGTAACCCCTCGTCTTCACTGCAAATTCGAAGCAGAGAAGGGTGGAATTCTGCTCTGATCTGCTGGAAGCGTTTGAAACCAATGAAGACACATTTTTTTACCGATCAGGTGACAGGGAGTGAAACGTGGGCGTATCTTTACGATCCGTAAGGGAAGAATCAATCCATAGAATGGCGTCACACTTCTTCACCAAGTCCCAAGAAGTTCAGCGATCAACACAAAAAATTATGGTAACTGGTCTTTGGAATGACAGTGACGTCATTCTTCTTGATTTTGTGGAACGTGGCCGTACCGTAACCAGCGAGCGGTACATTGAAAAACTCAAGAAGCTTAGAGAAGCCATAAGGAGGAAGAGACCGAACAAGAATCTGAAAATGATCCACATTCACCATAACAGTGCGAGACTACACACATCTTTGGCAACAAATCAGGAGATCAGCAGTTAGGCTGGTCGGTGGTTCCCCATCTACCGTAAAGCCCAGATCTGACACCCTACGACTTCCACCTGTTGGGTCCAATGAAGGACAGTCTCCGGGGACAACGATTTGATGACACAGACGAGGTGAAAGTGGCTTAGAGAAGTCATAAGGAGGAAGAGACCGAACAAGAATCTGAAAAGGGTCTACATTGACTATGACAATGCGAGACTACACACATCTTCGGCAACAAATCAGGAGATCAGCAGATTAGGCTGGTCGGTGGTTCCCCACCCACAGTACAGCCCAGATCTGACACCCTCCTACTTCCACCTGTTGGGTCCAATGAAGGACAGTCTCCGGGGACAACGATTTGATGACACAGACGAGGTGAAAGTGGCTGGGAAGAAGTGGGTACAACCGTCCACTCCTGAATTTTTTCAAAGAGGATTCAAGGGTTGTGTTCAACGATGGTGCAAATGCATTGCTTGTGATGGAGACTATAGTAAGTAGTACCTTTGTATAGAGAAAGAGTTACTCTACCAACGTGTGCAATATGAACGACCTCTGTAAGTTAATTAAAAAAGTTACGTCCACTTTTGCATTACTTTCGGTACAACCCTAGTATTAACTGAACTACATGGCATTCGGCAAAAATTAAAGAAACGTGCATATAAGACGAAACAAATAATATTCGGCTGTTTTCTTAAAAATGTGTTCACCAAGCGCTTGGTTTAGGAAACACTACTATTATCCAAGTCCATTAACACTTTAAACCGCGAATGTACCTGAACCAGACGGTGAACAAAAGTTTCTGCACTCCCGAAAGAGAAATGTTCACATAACGACCGGCATTTACGAAAGCTACCGCAAAACATTTATTTTCTCCTCATCTCAGAAGTATAGAATATAAACTGTGACATATACTCTAATTTAACTTTTCTTTTCGGTTCCTGTTTTCTTATGCAAATTTTGGTTCATTCTCTTTAAGGAATTTCTAACTTAACGCTACATTTTCTCTCTCGCTGAATTTTAATTTGGTAACCTGACACTAGGTCAAAGGGTGAATGACGTATGCTAACGAGACTGATAAGAGTGACGTTTACGATTGTATCAGCGCTCTCGTTAGAAGTGGGCTAGAGCGTTGGATCGTCACAGTTGCTCTGGAGAGAAATTGTGAGAGAGCTCAGACTACTTTGACGTTATGTTCAGAGATGGAAACGGGTCACCGGGTCGACAATTTCGTGCAGGAGAAATGGGTCGGGTCAAGGTGTTCCTGACTCGATTTCAGTTCGATTTTGTTTCCGTTTTATTTTTTAATATGAAAAAAATATTTCAGAGAACCCTTCAGAGGTCTTTGAAATAATACTTCAGAGCTCCAGAGTTTGATCTAGGAACTTGCTGAGAAGGGTAAAGAAATGGGGATTTAAAATGAACTTTCGGAACACAAAACTGATGTACAATGATTTTACAAGATATGAAGATTTATCAATAAATGGGGAAAAGCTGGAGATAACGGATATCTGCATTTACCTTGGACAGCAGATATCAAGCGAGGGTCACATTGATGAAGAAATTAATTGGCGTATAAAACTTGGTTGAAGAGTTTTTGGAAGAAACAGTGCAATTTTTAAGAGCAATATGCCATTCATTATGCAAAGACTGCATAGAACTAAAGACATAATACTTTATTATGTTAATAAGCTAAAATATACTTACCTCTTTCTTTCTATTTACAAATCAATCAAACAATCATCTGCGTTTCTTGCCTCACTACAAAAGACCTTTACCTTTTCATGTTGACGTTAGATGTACAACCTGCTCCAATTTTTGACTTACCCGTCCTTTCATTTCAACGTACTTGGAAAGCCGCATGTAACCCACTTTCATCATCCAAAGATATCGACTGCCAATGTCTTTTTCTTCATAATCATCTTCTTTCACCTTTACGACTTCACCAACTACGAATTTTAACATCAAATATTTGTCCATCTCAAGAAGCTTAGAGAAGCCATAAGGAGGAAGAGACCGAACAAGAATCTGAAAATGATCCACATTCACCATAACAGTGCGAGACTACACACATCCCTGAAATGGCAATGGGCTGGACATACTGCCAGAAGGACAGACCATAGATGGACAGCCGAAATTTTAGATTGGATTCCAAGGGACAGGAAAAGACCCAGGAAAAGACCACATGGGAGATGGGTGGATGAAATTCGTAAATATGCGGGAGTGACATGGAGGAGACTGGCACAAGACAGACCGTTGTGGAGGAAACTTGGGGAGACCTTCGTCCAGCAGTGGATTGATAATGGTTGACAATGATGATGATGATGATTTGTCCATACTGCAATACCACTGGCTCAATCATTCGTCTCTACTCTAAATGTTGTCTATTCTCGCCACTTTTCTATTTCATATTTAGAATCACTTCATCTGTCAACACACAATCTTCGTGACTACATATTTCTACCTGCCCATGACCCTATAACTACATGCAGAAGCCCATTATGAGCATTTTACTTTATTCTCACCAAATCTGTAATTTATAATTTCTTTCTTAATCATATCAAAGATAATCCACCTCTACCACTTCGTACCGCAAGAAAACTACTTCTTCAATTCCGCATTCAGCTCATATCCAAATTATAACTGGAACTTACAATGGCGCGTAAAACTGCCCACCTTTCGAATTTTCATTCCACGTGGAAGACTTCTACTGGGTGGATGTCTGTTCACCGGAATCATATCCCTCTTAGAAACTAGAACTTCGTACCTTTAGTACTTTTTATCATTATGTAATGCATTAATTTAACGTATTTGTTCTGAATCAAATTTGACTTCTAAAGCAACAGTTCTGAAGAATTTTCTTTCATTGTTTCGTAAGTTTCACATTATGTGCAGAGAACTGAAAGAAACATGGATAGATGCATGCTTGGTGCAACCAAGAAAAAGAGGGACTCGTGGGTACGGAAAATAACAAGCGTAAAAGACATCACGATCAGAATAAAATCCCTGAAATGACAATGAGCTAGACATATTGACAGGAGAACGACCATCGACGAACAGCCAAAATTTTATACTGGATTCCAAGGGACAGGAAAAGACCTAAAAAAGACCACGTGGGAGATGGGTGGATTGGGGAGATGGTCCAAGACAGTCCGTTGTGGAAGAAACGTGGGGAGACCTTCATCCAGGAGTGGACTGATAATGATTGACAATGATGATGATTATGCTGATAAGGATGATGATGATAATTATATAGTCCAGTTTATAGCTCAAAACAGATTTGTCCGGGTCAGGCCAAGGTCGGGTCCACAATGTTTGAGCCGCTTCCAACTCTGGTTATGCTAGTGTTTGATCTTATAAAATTTGATTAATGCTTTCCGTTGAATATTACTCTTCGTTTATATTTAAGCCTTAAATTGTTGTCGAGTTGTAAGACATGAGGAGTATTAATTAATTGATGTATTCAGATGTGAAAGTACTAGATGATTCCGTGATGGCCGCCCCGGTTGCGTAGTGGTCTAAGCGCTAGCTTATGATGATTCGTTCGTGAAGGGTCCGGGTTCGAATCCCGTGAGGCATGGATGTCGTGTTTGTCTTACGGCACTGGTTCTCTCCCTTTCCTGGAACCAGTGACCCTAAATTAGGGACGTGCGACTGCTTATAGCCCATTGAGTTGCTCACGGTGGTCGTTAAACCTCCAATAAATAAATAAATAAAAGATTCCGTGATGTGCTGACGATTTCAAGCAACAAAAGTGGTTCTAATAAACCTATTGATTGACCTGTAACTACAAGACTTGTTATTGAACCTGGCCGTTAGAGCTATTAAGTGCGTATTTAAGTGCTATATTTATTAATTAAGCTATTTAGAGCACGACTTAAACTTTAAGGAACAATTTAGTAAGAAGAATGTTGACATTGAAATACTCTAATGTTTTGGTGTATTGATAGATGCATTGAACCAATTGCACTAGCTATATAAAATAGTAGGTCCGATCAAAAAGTTCCGAGACTAGGCCGATATACTACAAAGCACTTACGTTACTTAAGTCTGGTTATGATCTTCCTCAAAGTAGTCTCCTTGGGCAGCGATACACAGCTGCCAGCGTTTTCCCCACTGTTGGAATGCTCCCTGGAAGTGCTGTTCGCGAATCGTGTCGAGCACTGTTTGCGATTTGCCTTGGATCTCGTCCACGGTTTCAAAACGGCGACCCTTGCGCTTCAGCTCCATCTTCGGGAGGAGAGAGAAGTCGCAGAGGGCCAAATCCGGCGAGTAAGGCGGGTGAGGAAGGGTAGTCATGCCCTTGCAGCAGCAAAACTGGCATGTTGCTAACGCTCTGTGAGCTGCTGCATTGTCGTGATGGAGCAAGAAGTCGAATTTCATCGAAATCGAACGATTTTTAGGCGAGTTATCGTGCGGGCGAACATGCGCACACAACGCGTGACGTAATGAGGCAGATGGGAATCGCGACCATCTGCTCGCAAGAGTGTGACGTCAGGGAACTGTAATAGGATCCACACACAAAGCATGACGTAATGAAACAGTTGGCGTGACCGCGCGCCGACATCTGATAGGACGACGCCATGACACTGCACTAAAAACGTGGTAACTCCGTGTGGTTATTTAACCCACTGAACGAATTTTCCTAAAGTCGAGATCAAGCTAAATCGATTTCTAGTACCAGAAAACGGTAGGTTAACGACTTTCATCAAAATCCTTAGAGCCGTTTTCAAAATAAAATTTACATACATACTGTAACGTACCAGGAGATGTGACGTACCTGCCCGAAGGACGCACACGACATAAAGGCAGATAGGAATCAGAATAAACGTCCGCGTAGCTCAATTGGTAGAGTGACTTATTCCGGAATGAGGGGATCCGGGTTCGAATCCTGGCGTGGACAGAAATGACGGAGAAAATTACTTCGTTATAATGGCGCCCGAACTATCCGGATGACCCGACCGTTCAAAATCTCGCATTGGTGTGATGTTATTTCCACACCGCGAGATAGGAAAAATAAGAGAATCCTTTCTCCAGCTCTTCGAGAAAAAAAAATTAAAATAAGGGGGAGATGATGTTACGTACCAGGAGATGTGACGTACCTGCCCGAAGGACGCACACGACATAAAGGCAGATAGGAATCAGAATAAACGTCCGCGTAGCTCAATTGGTAGAGTGACTTATTCCGGAATGAGGGGATCCGGGTTCGAATCCTGGCGTGGACAAAAATGACGGAGAAATTTACTTCGTTATAATACAAGAATTGCTCCTTTAAGGTGAACGTCAAGTAATTTTGCTTCCTGTACTTCGAATGGAAAAAGTTTCTGTACACATTTTCTTCCCAAATAATACGTTCCCAAGGATAAAAATTTGAACATCGATTAAAATATCTTCATTTTATAACTTGCAATACTTAATATGTTCTAAAACATAACCATAATTATGCAATCCAACATTTGTTTGTCTACTGACGTCATCAAAGTACAGGCCGCACCATTCTTTTTCTGGTTTCAACACCACCAAAGGAAAAGTTATTGATTTTTAATAAAATTATGATTATGTTTTAGAAAATATTAAGTATTCCAAGTTATAATATGAAGTTATTTTAATCGATGTTCAAATATTCATCCTTGGGAACACATTAATTGTGAAGGAAATGTGTACAAAAGTTTTTCCATTGGAAGTATAGGAAGCAAAATTACTTGACGTCCATCTTAATAATATGGGATAAGGGCGATGGAATGGATCGCAATCCTATGTCCTGACCTTTGACCCCATTTCGTCCATTTTCAACAGGGTTCGTCCCCAGTGGTCCCCTACCACATATAGAAATTTCATCGCAATCGAACCATTTTTACGCACGTTATGACGCATAAGGGCAATTGAATACATCCCGCTCTAATGTCCTGACCTTTGACCCCGTTTCGCCTATTTTGAAAAGGGTTCGTCTCCAGTCGGTCCTCTACCACATAGTAAAATTTCATCGAAATCGCACCATTTGTACGCACGTTATGACGCATAAGTGCAATGGAATGGATCCTGCTCTTACGCCGTGACCTTTAACCCCATTTGTCCCATTTTCAATAAGATTTGTACCCATGTGGTCCCCTACCTCATACTAAAATTTCATCGAAGTCGAACCGTTTTTACGCCAGTTATCGTGCGGACAGACGGACGGACAAAGCTGGAGCATATACGCTTTTTCAACCTACGGTTGGAAAGCGTAAAAAAGCATACGCCACCTCTTTAAAAACAAATCAATTTACAATCATATGAATTCCAATACAAAGTGCAAATTGCTTCATACAAGTTGTGAAAACACCGTCTCACTCCGGAGTAAGTCGCTCTCCCAACTGAGCTATGCAGATATTTGCTCTCATTGCTATCTGCCTTTATCTCATGTGCATCCTGCGGCGCAGGGTCGTCACATCTTCCTCCGCCCACTCAAATGAGGGCCACGGTCCACGGGTCAGCCAGGACTATGTGTCGCTGTAGGCAGTCATCCGATGAAGAACGTGCATTTGAGAAATCCCAGACAATTTGGTGTGTGTAACTTAACATCACACTGATTTATTTTTTCAAAGCACTGAAGAAGGGATTCTTATTTTTCCTGTCTCGCCGTGTGGAAAGAACAATACACCATTGTGAGAAACTTAACGGGCAGATGATCCTTGAAGTTCCGGCGCCAATGTGAAAACAGCGGTTTGTCCACGCCGGGCATCGAATCCGGGTCCCCCTCACTCCTGAGTATGTCGCTCACCGAAATGAGCTGCGCGGACATATGCTCTCATTGCTATCTTCCTTTATCTCATGTGCGTTCTACGGCCGAAGAAAACTGTCGGTAGCTGTCACTGTGGCTTTTTCAAGGGTAGACAGTGATCGCAGCTGTCCCATCGCTACATAAGCCAAGGTAGTATTGGTTCCCGCTTTGTCAAATTTGCAACCCGCAATGAAAGTATTTTCACAAAAAAAGCCATGAAAGTTTTTGTTTTGTAAATTAAGTTAAAACTTAATTTACAAAACAAAGAAGGAAAATATTCGGGGGTCCAACTAGAATTTCGAAAAAAGACCTGTGCCCTTGGTATGTATGAGAGAGTTGTGATATGTGCGGGCCGTTGAAAAAGCCAAAGACGACAGCCGTTAAAAAGTTTTTGCACTCCTTCTATACTTGTACGAAGCAATTTACGCTGGGTATCGTAATTCACAAAATTGTAAATTGGTTTGTGTTGTAAGAGGTTATGTGTTTGCTTTTTTTTTTATTGTATTCATTTTGAATGTTCCATTCTGCGGTTACTAGCGTGCTCAGGTTTGCAAAGTTTAGTTAATTTTTTGTTAGAGTTAAAATATTTTTTCCGTACTATGTTGTGCGTGTTTGTGTGTGCGCTTGGTCTGATATATGCGTAATAACATATACACTGGTGTCCAAAATTAATAAGACAGACTCAAAATCATGAATAAGGCAAAATCCACACGACAGAATTTAATGAATGTTGGTACGTACATACATATATCGATAAGGAAGCAATACAGAACAGAAAAAATGCTATCAGCACATGAGCAGGAAGCATGCGTATGACATCATGGCAGTCCAAAAGTGTTGCAGCAAATGGCGCGGATTTCGAAGGGCTAATAGGTATTATGATTACGCCGAACAGCCACATAGGTAGCACATAGTTTAGGGAAATTAGTGCCACTTCTCAACCAAGGCGCGTCGGAGTACCGGGAGGGGTTTGGGAGGGTGCTGTCGGCATCCCAGACATGCTGTATTGGGTTCAGGTCCGTAAATCTCGTGAGCCATTCCAACCTGTGAATATCCTTACTCTCCAGGCGTTCATTGACTAGCCGAGCCCTCTGGGGACGAGTGTTATCGTTCATATAAAGGAACTGGGGTCCAACAGCTGCCCTGAAAAACCGTACATAGAGCTTTTGGATGCCATTTCTGTAGCGTGCAGTAGTCATTGTGCCTCCTGAATGCACGTGCAACGGCGTGCGTCCATCCAACATGATGAAATCCCAAGCCAGGTGGTCCTCCACCACCGCAGCGTTCAATTTCCTTAATGTTGGAGGGGAAAGTTTCAGCTTTATGCCCCTCTTGAAATATACACACGTCGAGAATCATCCGTGTATAGGCAGTAGCAGGACCCGTCACTCAAGAAAAATACAGGCCCATTGATGAGGGATCTAAGGTTAATGCTGTCGGGCGCAATTCAGACGGGCCCTTCTCTGCGATGCGGCGAGTGAGATACATACTATTGGCCTTCTGGAATACAGATCTCTCGCGTGGAATCTTCGGTAAACGGTTTGCCTCGATATTGCGGTTCCTGTTAGCAGATGAGAGCTACTGCGAGAGTTGCCTGGTTGTAGACTCCCTATGGCTGCAAGCTATTAGAGACAAATGTCGGCCATCTTGATTTATGTCTCGTGGACCTCCCTGTACCTGTCTTCTGGTTATTGTTTCGGTTTCCTGAAACTATATCCTGACACTGGAGACCATTTGCTTCAACATATTCAGCCATCTTGCTACCTAAGCATGTGATTGCTCTGCTTCCAATCGAGCGATCACTCTCCACCGTGAAGAGTCTTCTTAACGATGGTGCGGAGTCATTCCTTCACTAACAGTTAAAATCAAGTTTCAATTGCATCACACCGCTCAGCAAAACGTTTATCAAGGTCGCGTGCCGGCCAGGTCGATCACGTAAGTCGTCATTTACATACTTTCATCAGAGCCAGCACAAAGATTTGCTTGAGTACTCGGACCAAAGAAGTATAAAAAGCTTGAGCACCTAAGAAAAACGATACAACCTTACACACATCGAAATACTGTAACTATCTACAGGCACGGTATGTTTTGACATATAAAATTCGAAAAAGTAGCTTGAATTAGTTAACCTATTTGCAAGTTACTGTCATAAAAGGAGTTTAATAATGGAGAAAAATCTCTAATCATGGCCGCATGTGCCTGAAATTCGAACTCGAAACGAGGTCTCAACAATAAGGTACGCTCAAAGACAACCTGCAAATCTCGAAAAAGGGGCAAACTTTGCTAAAAAAAACTCCAAACAACTATAGGAGAAAGGGAAAACCAAACAGAAAATATTTTCTGTAAAAAAAATTTCTGTTTTTATCACTTAGATGTACCTTTATGCTTTCGAGATTATTTTCCCTTGCTTCACGGCATTTTTCTTTTTCATTGCTGATTAGTATATACTACTTCAGAGCAATAGCTGACAACAAAAATGCTAATTGAAATAACCGTCCGGAGACAATCATCCATCACTCGAAACAGATCTTTAGAATTTCGCAAATTAGCTCCCTGTTATCTCTTAAACGTGTTTAGAAAGTGCCTTAATTTAAGACTAGTTAAAGCAGTTGAAATATTGCTTCTGTAGAATGAATATCTTTCCGGTCTAGTTCTTTGGGGCTAATCAGCATTGGTGATAAACCGAATCAGACACATTCCCATGCGTTCGATTACTCTGATTGCATTTCGAACGAACGGTGGGCTTACACAGATGCACTTTGATTTATAGCTCAGAATCGCGGGAAAACAAGGACACATTGCTTCGGCTAATGTGCCCTCAGAGAGTGCGAATTCCCAGCGCGATAATTTACGACGTACCACAAAACTGTGCAATTGTGTGACGCAATTAAGTTGTTCATGAGCAAATGCGAGACAAAAATGTCATTGATTTTAGAATGTTCAGGAACAAGGACGTATTTGAGAAATGCGAGTGTCAATTCTACAAATTTTATGGCGACATTGCATTACCGAAAATCGCGGGAAATGTAGACTCATTATTATGGGTGCTGTATCTTTTTCTTTCTTTGTCGTTTGTTTCCTAAAGAAAAATTGGTACACTTATTCCTTTCCTGAGGGGTTATACCCGGTACTGTATGCCATCCTGACTTTTTGTTGACTTCAGAAAAAAAAATAATAATACAAAGACATATATTTTTTCTCACAAGAGTAAAGAATTGGGATTAAAAACGAAATTACGGAAAACAAAACAGCTATACAGTGCTATTACAAGAACAAACATGAAAGACGACACAGAACTTTCGGGTGTACTCAGCACGTTTTTGGAACCCGTTCTGATGCGAATTAAATTTATCAAAGCCAGTCCAAGTCAATGGAACCGGTATGAAAAACAGTAGTATATGACCGAAGAAAGAAGTTTTTCAATCCCGCAGGTATTGCAGGAAACGGAATCGTGAGCTTACGTCCTGTGGTTACAGACTTGTGCGTTAAGAAAAAGTTTAAATTACATGAGAAGCATTTCGCAGTGGAAACGTTTTCCAACAAAGAAGGAATTTTTAAAATAGGACTCTTAGAAGCAGAGATATCGACAAATATAAGATATGCATCTACGTCCTCTGGTGGGAAAAACATGCATTATTTTAAGAAGAAAATATTTCGAAAAGGTTTATCGACGTGAGTAGTGTTGGTCCGCGAACGATTTTTTTCAATGGAGATTTTAGAAGCTCAGATTTTGCTGCAAATACATCAGAAGCGGAAATTAAGATTTACGCCCCTGGTGGCTAAACAATTTTTTACCAAAAATTAGAAATTATATTCAAAAGATTTCTCCATCGGGAACGGTATCCGGTGCAGGAAGAATTCTTTAAATCGGAGTTTTAGAAGCAGAGATATCGAAGGAAACGCACTTTACCTTTATGCTCCTTAGCGGAAATTCTATGAATTACTTAAAATTTGAAATTACATGAAAACCATGTCGCACCGGAAACTCTATCCAATAAAGAAGGAAGTTTTCAAATCAGACCATTAGAAGCAGAGATACTGACAAAAATAAGATATATATCTACGCACCCTGGCGGAGAAACAGTACAATATTTTAAGAACAAAATATTACGAAAAGGTTTATCGACGTAAGTGGCATAAGTCCACGAACGAATTTTTAAAATCAAATGGAAGCTCAGATGTTTTTGCAAATGCATCAGAAGAAGAAATTAACACTCACGCCCCCTGGTGGCCAAACCATTCTTTACCAAAAAGTTGAAATTCCATGTAAAAGATATCCCATCCGGAGCTGTTTCCGCTGAAGAAAAAGGTTTTCAAATCGGAGTTTTAGAATTAGAGATATCAGGAAAAAAAACATTGTAATTTTAGGCCTCCTAGCGGAAAATCTATGCGTGGCTTGAAAAAGTACCTATACCTTAAATACTCTTCGATATAAATGGAATTGAAACGTAATATACTTTTTCCAGTCGGATGTTCAGAAGCAAATATATGGAATAAAATGTATTTTGAATTCGATACTATCTATATTTACGCCCTCTAGTGGCGAAATTGTACATCGAAAAAAAAAAAGAAACCTAATATAAAGGATCATCATTCGCAAATTTCAAGGTTCCCAATATAAAAAGAATTTTTCAAGCCCGACTAATAGTTGCAGAGTTATGGTGTCCGCAGACGGACGGGTGGACAAACCGATAACATAAGCACGATCTTTTTTTACAAAAGACGTGCTAAAAATTTAGATGTTGTTGAGACAAATTTAAGAGTAATTGTACCTACATCTGCTTTGGACAACAGATATCAAGGTAGGACCACAATGAAGAAGAAATAAAAAAAAACTTGGTTGGAGTGCATTGGGAAGAAACAATACAATTGCAATTTACCGTTGTGTCATAACAGAAAAGTATTGAATCAATGCATCTCAAAGTACTATTACAATACTAGTGCAGCAGAACTGCAATTATCCGGATCATCGAAACATACGACCTTTTTATATTTTTTTACTAAAAACATAAATTTATTTCAAACTGCCAATAAAAAAATTAATCATGTGCACTGTATTACTTCTAACTTTTGTTAATTTTATTAGTTTACGTCAATAAGAAAATAATATAATGCTTGGTTAAAAATTTAATTGTAAAGAGGTTATGTCTTTTGTTTATAGTAAATTAAAAATACGCAAGTACAAAGTTTTATTGTTTCATTTTTTCGATAAAAGTTTGTTTTGAATTATTGCATTTTTAGGTAAATAAAAATCTGTAATTTATTTTTTAAACTGTATAACATTTGTTATTATAAAATAAAATAAACGAAAAATTAAATTCCCTCACTTTAATCAATGAATACGTATTTGGCCTACAGAAAAAAGACACCCCGATTATCAGGATTTTCCAAATATCCGGATGGTCTGTCCAAGTTAATCCGGATAATTGGAGTTCTACTGTAATCCGAATTTATTGGGGTAGAATAGAAATAAAAGTTTCCGAGTTTTCGCACATTAACCAGATGGCTTTTTCTAGAAAGGTAGACAGCAAATTGAACAACAGAACACTTCATGCTTCGCTCGGGGGCGCCACTTCCTACAAGAAAGACAATTTGCTTCAGAGATGGATGTGCAATCTGGCATCAAAGAGTTTTCGTCGTGGAAGACTGCTGAGTGATACCGCCGAGCTTTCGTGGTTATGCTGGAGAAGGATTTTGGGAACAATATCATGTACCTTGCTGAATGAGAGAAACCCCGGAAGTGTTTAATTTTCTTACAAGCGAATTCCTGACGAACCCACGTGAAGGTTATTGAAAGTAAACTAGTGAACAGACCTGTAACACTATTGAGCAAAGGGATATTCTGATTAGTGTTCCTGCAGCACTTTTTAGCACGTCTTTTGCAAAAAAGACCATGCTTATGTTATAGGTTTGTCCGTCTGTCCGTCCATCTGTGGACACCATATCTCTGCAACTATTAGTCCGATTTGAACATTTTTTTCTTCGTTGGAAAGCTTGAAATATGCAAATGATGATCGTCATTTCTTTTTTTTTTCCAATGTAAAAAGAATTCCCAAGGTAAAAGAATTTTTTAAGTGTGGCTAATAGTTGCAGAGTTATGGTGTCCGCAGACGGACGGGCGGACAAATTGATAACATAAGCACGATCTTTTTTTACATAAAACGTGCTAAAAATTTTGATGTTGTTGAGACAAATTTAAGAGTAATTGTGCCTACATCTGCTTTGGACAACAGATACCAAGGTATCTCTGCAACTATTAGTCCGATTTGAAAAATTCTTTCTTCGTTGGAAAGCTTGAAATATGCAAATGTGATCGTCATTTTTTGTACAATGTACAATTTCGCCGCCAGAGGGGGTAAATGCAGATGATATCGAATTCAAAATACATTTTATTCCATATATTTGCTTCTAAACATCCGATTGAAAAAATCATTTTGTCTTTCGTATGCATTTATGCAGAAGAGTATTTTAAGGATAGTCAGTTTTCCAAGTTTCGCATAGATTTTACGCTAAGGGGCATAAAGGTAAATTCCGTTTTACCGAATATCTGTACTTCTAAAACTCCGACTTGAAAAATTATTTCTGCAGAGAATACAGCTCCCGATCGGAAATCTTTTGCATATAATATCTAATTTTTGGTAAAGAATAGTTTGGCTACTATGGGGCGTAAGTGTTAATTTCTGTTTCTGTTGTATTTGTCACAAAATCTGAGCTTCTTAAATCTCGATTGAAAAATTCTTTCGTGGACATATGCCAATCACCTCGATGAACCTTTTCGGAATGTTTCTTAAAAATCTGCATGGTTTCTCCGCCAGAGGACGTAGATGTATGTCTTATTTTTGTCAGTATCTCTGCTCCTAATGGTCCGATTTAAAAAAAAATTCTTTCTTTATTGGATAGTTTTCGGTACGATATGTTCTTCATAAAATTTCAAAATGTTCAAGTAATTCATAGACTTTCCGCTAGGGGACGTAAAGGTAAAGGTGCGGTGTCACGAAACGGGTAGTATTTGCGACCATCACGTGAACTACGGAAATGCTTTTTCTCTACACCGTAAAAGAAGTTGCTTTGTACCAAAGTACGTACTTCAGTTTGAACGCGACAAAACTTCAGTGTTTTGAACACGTATCTGGAGACTCGCGCTTTGTCCCCAAATTTTAGATCTCCAGAAAATGTTAAATAATAACATGGCTTCGACTCATTTGTCATTTTTTAAGAATAGCTTATTTATGCTCTGACTTTATTACAACCACATAATAAGAATTGGTTAGAAAATGTAGAAAATATCCTTCCCTAGAAAATATTCCTACCTTCATGTGTTGCTCTTTCAATTCCTCATAGATTTTTTTACACGTATCCGGAATTATTATTCCTAAAAAATCTGCAGAAATAGCTGTTGTAAATTTCAGATCTTCATACGAACGCTCAGTATCGGACTGTCGATCCATAAACAGCCCTGAAAGCAAATTTTTTGCGGCTCACTGTTTGACAAAAATATCTAAGTACCTCAAACCTAAAATTAGCCGTCACCATTTCCTGTTTAATAGTCTTTTTTACCAGAAGTCTGATAATTATTGTATTGTTTGTATTTACAAAATAAGGTTTTACTCATGGTTCTGGATTGCAGCTGAAGATACCCCTAGTGAAACTTGATCTGTATATAAAAAATAAAACACTTCCAAGCAATAGCCATATTACTTTCTCTACGACAAATTGCCGCCGGAGTTTTTATTCCATCCGTGTGAGAATTTTATTGCGATAACTGAATTGAGAATTAATTGTAAGTTTCTTCGCTTTTAGTTAGAAAGGAAATCCAAATGTTCCTCGATTTCATTTTTTTTTTCAAGACTATGGAAAAATGAAGTAATTACAAAAGCATCAAAACATCGATGACAAAATTTAAAATTTCTGTTACTACAAGAATTTCGATGGTAATTCATATATAAAGTGAGAGAAATTAAAGAGTGCGAAAATTGTTTATTCATTTAATTCCTACAAACGTGATCTGCTTGGCACCGAACCCACCTACCGTCTGATCTTTCAACAATGGTCACATTGACCGTTGGAAGACCCCCATGTGGTCAAAACCTAATCTCTCAACCCTGCCTCCCTCCCTTCTTCCCCACTCCTTTTATGCTCCTTCCGGTCGCATTTACTACCATTTCAACCCCGGTCGCAAATGCGACGACACCGATAGGTGAGTGTGCTGACTTACAGAATTAAAACACATAAATGTTCTCCATAATCGGCAGAATTTTTTAATTTTTTCTCACAAAAGCGAATAATAATAACACATGACTAATAAATAACATTTATGGGATGATTTATTAGTCTTCTCCCATAATCTAGCATTCCGACATGTTGTGGATCAATGAAGCAACGCGTTTCGGAACACATTAGACACATCGATGTCCTGCTACATAGAATTTTAATATATATTTTTTAGTAATTCACTCTTCCCAAATCATTTTGAAAGGTAAGATAACATAACTACCTACTTTCTTCTTTATTTGAACGCT
The DNA here is from genome assembly GCA_039090855.1 of Macrothele yani. Taxonomy (NCBI): domain Eukaryota; kingdom Metazoa; phylum Arthropoda; class Arachnida; order Araneae; family Macrothelidae; genus Macrothele; species Macrothele yani. The sequence continues at coordinate 136,530,590 of CM077024.1, read as the reverse complement.
TTCCACCTTTAAAGATGCTCATGCTTTGCTGTCTTTAATTGAGTAAAAATATTTATTAAAGAGGAGCGTAATGTTCTGGCTTACTTGTCCAATTTTCAATTAAATTAAATCAAGGGAATTGTCCACAATTTAGATAAAAATTTTACATTATAAAATGAGGCAGTATGGTAATTCCTCGTATTAGAATGCATGTTGTACACAAATGGATATTTTGGTATATGTCAGTCAGTGAGTCAGTTATACTCAAGGATATTAGAATAAGATATCTCGAGATGCACTCGTCAATCGGGCAGTACCACTTTACTTAAAGCCTACAACCGCAACCGGCGGCCATTAAAGTTTGGGAAAGCTGGTGGTTTCCGAGGCTATTTCAATGCATTTTGTTTTCGCTGTATCGCATCTTTTCGTCGCAAATATATATTTCCAATTTTTCATCGTAACTAGCCGCCGATGTGTAAGAAAATGTTGAATTTATAAAATTCGTAATCATTTTGAGGCACCTACCCATTTCTATTTTAAACTGAAATTTATGAAACTTTCGTGCAAGTTCGAAACAAATATAACGTTAGAAATTAAAACTTCATTCTTTTATGAAGTGTAATTTATTCCGGTTTGGTATTAACGCGATTACTGCAACCAAAAAGCACGCAATTTGAAAATACACACAGCTGAAACTGCATGAGTATCATGTTAACAAATCAAAATTTCCCCACTTACATGCTTGTGATAATTTATAAAAGGCACATAGCAATATCGCACATCTTTTAAATGAAAATAACTGAACCCCCCCCCCAAAAAAAAAAAAAAAAAAACAACAACAACAACGAGCAGTATGCAGTTTCGTAATCTACGCCAGTATACTAAAAGCACTTACGGTAAGGCAATGTTGTCTTCGGTAGAAGCGGCCTCTGGTGGCGTTGAAGGAAATCACAAACTGCTTCCGTTATGTTCAGGAAATTTGGTCCCAGATAACAGACTTCCTTAACGATCCCCGTAGGCCACCGTACGGTTCATGCCGTAAAAAAATAATTGTTTTCATTTGATTTGTACAAAATTTAGATACTGAATTATCACCAAATTCTTCCGAGCAACGCCGGGCAATTCAGCTAGTTTCAACATATATTTGTGTATTTCATGCAGCACACAGTGGGTTAACTTTTCTCCAAAAGTGGTGTAGCACCACTTTTTGGTGCAACCTACTATAAAAATTTTAACAACGTAGATGCGCGCTTATGATGAGTATTACAATCTTTAGTAAAATTTATCCCTCAAGACGGACTAAACTGGACTAGCTTGTCTTTATTGAATTCCCATCCGGAGATTTTTAAAACTGATTTTAACAAATCGGTCACCCATCTTGTATTTCCGAATGCCTATTATGAATCACGATAATGTTTTTTTTATTAAAGTTGTCTTTATTTTAAAATGCGTTTTTGATAAATACTGTATGAATATCTTTTTAATTTCATAATAACAAAAACCTGCATGTCTTCCGCAGGTTTTCTTTGCAACGAGTTCCCACTGTACAGAAGTTTGGAAGTATGTAGATGCCAGACAACGTACAATAACCTCTTTACCATTCGACAACGAAGAGGTGAGTATTGGCAGAAATTACGTGGTAATTACTAATTTCTTGTGAAATGTGTAGGTACGTAGTTCTGTGTGGATTCCATCCAATTCAATAGCCTCCTAATGTTACAAATAAGCAGGCTGATCGCAAAGTAACTTCCGTTGTCTTTTAGAGGCAAATTAAAGATATCTGAATTGGTGTCTCCCAGCAACATTACACTATGCTGACTAGAGGGCGTTGTTTAGCCCAGGAGTTTGAATAAAAAGCCAAAAGCGCTGGAGGAGAGATCCAAGTGAAAATGAGGATCCGTCTGGAAGCTTGATCTCTCTTGGAGGTTTCTTTGGGTACAGGAAGCGCTGGCAGCGGAGATCCATTGTGACCTGCGAGAAGTTTACGGTCCTCAAATCATGAGTGTTTGGAGTGTGTTAGAGGTGTTCAGAATTTGCACACTGTCACAATACTTTGACAGAGAAAAATGGAGTAGCATGCCTTCAACATCCACAACAGACAGCAACATAACGTGTGTCGTGCCTCTTGTGCAAGAAGACAGACTGATAACTTAGCGTTCGATTGCTCCAAATGCAAATGTTTCTTTCGGTGCCATGTGTTTCACTGTACAAACTAATAATTGCGCGTACCTCCGAATGAGACCATGTTTCCAGGTGGGTAGTCGTTTTTTACTTGAATCTATTCCCTAACTCGTCACCGTTTTATCCAAACTCCTGTGCAAAAAAACTCCTTCTAGTCGTGAGAGAATAATGGTAGGGAAACAACGGTCATCTGAAGTTACTTATAGATCAATCCTCGTGTTAATCAGCGCTGCAAAACAACCAACACAAGATTCATTTATACTTTATTTTGCTAATTGGACTGTTATTCTGTTTCCTGAAAGCCAATCTCACCATTCACGATTACTATTGAGTTAGTCAAAAAGTCATTGCGTTTTTACACATGGATAGCGACACATGTCTTGAAATGTAACTAACGTCATTTCAAACCGCACGTTCATTATGTAACATGACAACAAAAAAGAACACTCTCTTCATGTTTTGCTGTATTACTTCCGAAACGAAAAAACCCGCTGTGCAAGCTGATAAAAAGTTATGTGATGTGTATGGTAAAGATGCCTTAAATCTACTGCAGTGTCAGAATTGGTTTGCGAAATTTCGGTCTGGAGACTTTGATGTGAAAGATGCATCACTCTCAGGAAGACCAATCAAAGTTGATGACGACAAAGTAAAGGCATTGATCGAATTCACTCGGTCTTTAACGGCACGAGAGATTACTGAAAATCTGAACATATTGAAATCGAGCTTTGAAAACCATTTAAAGCAACTGGGATACGTTAGTGAGCTCGATATGTGGGTACCCCATGAGCTCAAAGAAATTCATCTCACTAATGCGCGTTGACATCTGCGATTTGCTCTTGAAACGTGAAGAAAACGACCCGTTTTTGTGATAACAGGCGATGTAAAGTGGATAGTCTACAACAACGTCGAACGAAAACGATCGAAGAGCAAGCGTGATGAACCTGCTCAAAGCACTTTAAAAGCAGATATGCACCAAACGGAGGTTACGCTGTTTGTCTGGTGGGATTTAAAAGGTATTGTGACTTTGAATTGCTTCCAAGGAACCAAACCATTAATTAGAACGTGTACTGTCGTCAGCTGGATAAATTAAGTGTTGCAGTCAAACAGAAGCATCCAGAAGTGGTGAATCGCAAAGGTGTTTTGTGTCACCATGATAACGCAAGACTACATACAAGTTTGGTTACTCGTCAAAAATTGTTACGGCTTGGATGGAATGCGTTTGCCACATCCACCGTATTCGCCAGGTCTGGCACCACGAGACTATATTTGTTTCGTTCTATGAAAAACGACTTGAATTGTAAAATCTTCACTGCTGATGAGGCTATCAAATCATTCTTGGAACTGTTTTTTTGCCGAAAAAAACTAAAACGTTTTGAGCGTGGAATCATGAACTTGCCTGCGAGATGGCAAAAGGTCATCGAACAAAATGAACAATATGTTGTTGACTAAAGTTTTTGTTTCCTTTTCAAAATTTCCTTTTCATTTACACAGTGATAAAACGTAATTACTTTTTGTCCAAATTAATATACATGTATTAATCATCTTCTGAGCAATTTCTTTACTGTTTTCCGAGCCACCTCATTTACCGTGAATTCAAAGTGATCCCTATTTACTGAGTAACCTCATTCACATAGGTTAAATATTACACATTTGATAGAATCATCTACATAATAGCCTATTGGATCTCCTTTGGTTTTCAGAGCAGCAGTTGCCTCGTCATTTATTTGAATAAATTTTGTAAATGCTCTTGTGGGATATTGACCCACACTGATGTCAAATAGATCTTCAATATTGAATTGCCTTGCATTCAGACCTTTGATGTCGCCTTCAAGATTCACTCTATTAATACTTAATAGGAGTGAGATCTGGGGACTGAGGTGGTCAATCACACAAGAAAAAATTTTGTTTCCCTCAAAACACTTAGAGATAATATCAGCACTGTGGAATTGACCTGACTGAAGTATCGATCACCACGGCGATAGGGAGTGACTATAGTTCAATGAATTTCATCAGTAGCAATATTTAAATATGATTGATAGCTCAAACGTGGGTCCATTTGAATCAAGATGTGTAGAATCACCAGAAAAACCTAGCTCACACTGCCCTGAAGAGTGACTGCAACGAAACAATGAATCTATGTTATTGTCCCCAAATTCCTACCTTCCCATTAGAACTCATGACCTTTTACTGATTATTCAGGGTCCCCTCCAGTGCTGTAGAGCTCATAAGAGCCGATTTCTTAAGTTTGATGCAGAACAGCAGTGGTGTGTGGACAGGTCTTGTGCTGTTGTACTGCAGGCGGTGCAACATATGGCGCGCCGTCCACTGGAATGCCGTTAGCTATAGCCCTGATTCGAATTGTCTGCTATTTGACTCATCCTTGCACTTCTCTTGGCGTGTTCTGGTATGTCTGTCGTCTGCTCACTTCGGGCTTGGACCAGCTATTTCTTATCAAGTTCGTGCGTTCACGAAAAGTATTTTTCTGTTCACAACTATTCTCTGTATACTCGTATTACGACTGTTGCTCCTCTACATTCCGCCAGAGAATGAAACGAGCCACGGGCCAATGGATCAACGATCGACAATTTTTTGCGGGTCAAACGGGTCGGGTCAAAGAGTTCCTGACCCGATTTCGACCCTATTTTATTTCGATTTTATTTTCGAAAAAAAAAATATATTTCAAAGAGAAATGTGCTCTGTGGAATTTCGTGATCGATACTGGTGCCCGCGGAGTGAAAAATGATTTATCGTGCAAAAATATCGTCTTCTCTTTCTTAAAGCAACGAAGATTTCCACCAAACGACGATATGGCACCAACGTTAGACATACCGACAGTATATCGTTGCAACGCTATTTCCTTTGCGTTTGTTTTCATTGAGATTGTACGGAGCAAGGTAAAGAAAAACGCCTGTCGCCTGCCCATTAGTACGTACGTAAGTTACTTTTCACATCGTATCTTTTGCATTGAGCATTCCGAGGTGTTTGTTTGACGTATTAACATCCCATTCCCGTGGCATGTCGTGTCGGAATTAATGCCTTATTTGTTAATATGGATGAATTTAATATTAAGGAGATTGAACAAAAAGCACGTATTTCCCGTAATACATTTGTATTCTTTTATATTTATATTCCCGTAATACATTTGTTTGATTTCCATATAACCTGCGATACCCACTGCGGAGAGACTTTTTGGACGCCCTGTGTGAACATATATCATCATCATCATCATCATCATCATCATCATCAACCATTATCAATCCCCCGTTGGATGAAAGTCTCCCCAAGTTTCATCCACAACTGTCTGTCTCATCCATGTTACTCCGGCATGCTTTTGAAAATTCATCCATGTGGTCTTCTTCTGGATCTTTTCCTGTCCTTTAGAATCGAATCTAAAATTTCGGTTGTCTATCTATGGTCTGTTCTTCTGGCAACATGTCCAGCCTTGCCATTTCAGGAATTTTATTCTGATCATGATGTCTTCTGCTCTTGTCATTTTCCTTAACCACCAGCTCCTCTTCTATCTTTCTTTCCTGGTTACACCAAGTATGCATCTCTCTACGTTGCTTTCAGTTGTTTGCAACCTTTTTATGTCTTCTTTAGTTGAGGTCCATATCTCTGCGAATCTATCTATCTATCTATATCATTATAAACCATTATCAATACTCTGCCGCTTGAAGATCTCCCCAAGGTTCTTCCATAAGGGTATGTCTCCAGCCGGTCTCCTCCATGTCATTCCTGCATGCTTTTATCCTGTCCCTCGGAATCCAGTCTAAAATTTCGGTTGTCCATCGGTAGTCTGTTGTCCTGGCAATATGTCCAGCCCATTTCCATTTCAGAAATTTTACTCTCATCATGATGTATTTTATTCTTCTGATTTTGGTTATTCACGAGTTCCTCCTCTTATCATTTCTGGTTACACCAAGCATATATCTTCCAGGCTTCTGTCAATTGTCTGCAGTCTTTGTAATACATCATCTTCAATCATTATCAAGTACCTGCTGGATGAAGGTCTCCCAAAGTTTCTTCCACAACGGTCTACCTTGCGCCATTCTCCTCCATGTCACTCCCGCATGCTTTCGGATTTTATTCACCCATCTCCCATGTGGTCTTCTTATGGGCATTTTCCTGTCCTTTGGAATCCAGTCTAGAATTTCGGTTGTCCTTCTGTGGTTAGACTGCAGACAACTGAAAGAACCCAGTCTAGAATTTTGTGAATATCTAGAATATATCTCAGTCTAGAATTTTGTGAATACAACTGAAAGAACCCAGTCGGTTTTGTGAATTTTACAACTGAATGAACCCAGTCTTGACCTACGGTGGTGCGTTCTTCTGGCAACATGTCCACTGTCCAGCCCATTGCAATTTCAGGGATTTTATTCTGATCATGATGTCTTCCACTCTTGTCATTTTCCTTATTCACGTGAGTTTCTCTTATCTCTGCTAGTTACACGAAGCATGCATCTTTCCAGGTTTCTTTCAGTTGTCTGCAATCTTTGTATGCTTTTTGTAGTTAAGGTCCAGGTCTCTGTTCCGTACGTAAGCACTGGAAGGATGCATTGATTAAACACTTTTATTTTAAGACATAATGGCATATTGCTCTTAAACATTTCACTGCTTCTTCCAAAAACTCTCTAACCAAGTTTTATACGTCAATTAATTTCTTCATCAATGTGACCTTTGCTTGGTATCTGCTGTTCAAGTTTCATCCACAACTGTCTGTATAGGTATCGGTTACCTCCAGCGTTTCCCCATTAATCAACAAATCTTCCTTTCTTGTAAAAGCACTGTACATCACTTTTGCCTTCTGAAAGTTCATTTTTAATCCCACTTCTTTACTCTTGTCAGCAAGTTCCTGGATTATACTCTGCAGCTCTGAAGGGACAGTAAAAAATGATTGCGCAGCAAAAGCAAAACGAAGGTGATTTAAATAATCTTCATTAATATTTATCCCTTTGTTTTCCCAGTTCAATGATTGAAAAACATTTTCCTGTGTGGCATTAAAGAGCTTCGGAGATATGGTGTCACCTTGTCTCACTCCCTTTCCAATTTTCATGTGTGTTGTATTTTCAAACAGCCGAATCTTTGCACTTGCATTTTCATAGATGTTATTACTAATACTAATGTAAGAATTTTCAGTACCGTAGGAAATCAAATCCATTGAAACTGCTGATGGTTTCACGGAATCAAAGACCTTTTCATAATCGATAAAAGCCATACGTAATGGGAGTTCATATTACCTCATTGTTTCAGTTAGTTTTGGCAGTACATGGATTTGATCCATAGTGCAGTAGCCACTCCCGAATCCAACTTGTTCTCTCGGTTGAGCCATGTTCAGTGTTACCTTCGAGCGATGTGAAAGAACCTTAGTGAAGATTTTATAAACCACTGATAAGAGGTTGATTGGTGGGCCTGTAGTTTCTGAGATCCACAACGTCTCCTTTTTAATGTAGCAGGATCATTGTAACATTGTTCCAATCCTCAGGAATCTTTCCTTCATTGAGGCATCAAATGAAAACTTGGGCGAGTCTAGTTTCAATTCCTTCACTTGTTTCTTCTATAATGTCAACGGTAATTCCATCTTCTCCTGGAGCTTTCCCCTGTTTCATATTCTTAATTGTATGCGTCACTTCTGTCGGGAGGACTGGAAGGACTTTGGTACTGTTACCTTTTGTAATATCTGGAGTAGATGTATCATCTCTTTAATATAGTTTTGAGTAGAAATCTTTAACTCTTGTCAAACTCCCGCCTCTATTTTTTTTGTTACAGAGCCATCGTCCTTTCATAGTGCCATAATCTGTTTTCCTCCCTTACTGAGATGTCCCTTTGCTCTTTTCAGGCTTTGGTTGTTTTCTATTGCTTTTCTCATTAGTTCACAGTTCAATTTTCTTATGTCTTCAGTGATACGTTTTCGTGCAGTCTTGTATAGCTCTATATATTCCACTTCGGATTTGACATCTTCTTTATTTGTCCTCATCTCCCTTCTCTTTTGCATCATCATTTTTGTTCTTCCTGATATTTTCTTCATATGCAACTTGTTCTTGGTACCACCTGTTTTTGTTGCTGTTAATATATATGTATATCAAAGCAGATTTTCCCGTGTCAGATCTGGGTCGGGCTCGGTACTAAAGGTTTTGACTCGTTTCCAATTCCGCATTCCACATATACAGCAGTTTTGCTCATACTCGCACCAATACGCCGAGCATCCATTGTCGTTCCAACTCATAGTCTGCTAGATCACGTGACATTACCATTTGACTTTCAATAATGTATTCTGTGCTCCTGATGGAAATTTTCGAGGTCACATGGTTATAAAGCAGTAGTAACGTAATAAAACGAATGATGTATTTATCAGCGAATTTGTGTAAAATGGTTTACTGGTCCTAATAAAGTCGCCATTCAGCGTATGTTGTTTAGTGAGGAACCAAATTTACTGTGGATTTGGGTTTTTTTCTTCCCAAGCAACCTTTTTTTGCGTCATTCAAGTTTATATGCGTTGTGTCTCTAATAAAAGCATTTTTCAAAAAAAAACGAAGTCCTTTCCCGAAAGGTTCTTTTTCATTCAAGAGTAAAGGCAAGAAAATTACTCAGACATGAATTTCCTTTACAACCACTCTAAAAGGCGTCTTAAAAAATTAAAAATAATTTCGTTTCTTTTATTTTCAAGGACGGCAACAAAATGAGATTTAAAAATCCATAAAATATCTGAGATGAATTTCATATTTCTATCTGTTCTATGCAGCTATGAATGTTACACTTCTTAGTCAACATTTCACCGCCTTTCATGTTCCTTTCTGTGAAAAGTTGCTTGTAAGCACTTATTTTCTTCAATAAAGCGACGAAATATTTATTTCCGAAGTTCCTAATTCCAGGAACGTGGGCAATTTATTTAAGCATCAACTATCTGGAAAGTATTCCTAAAGGATTAGCGTTCTCTTATTTTGTTCTCTTCGGCAACTTTCATCGTTTCACTCTTCTTTTCTGGAGTCATTAGTGTCCGTTTAAAACTTTTTCAGATCTAGGAAAACAGTAGACCGGGCTATTTTATTGGAACATATTCCAGCTTGTATGAGGATGAATCAGCACAAATGATTCGCAGGTACGAAACTAATTAATCCTTGGGGGGATTAAAAGGCCAAGAACGGAAAGAATAAGCTGTTCTACCTGTGATATCAGGAGCTCAGTTTAAAGAAAAGATCACGGTTACAACATGTAACGGTAAAAAAAAAAAAAAAAAAAAAAAAAAAAGGAATTTTACGTTTTGTACAAAGCAGATTACTGATAAAAGTTAGAAACATCTTCTTAATTTGACGAATCCAAATTTTAGAAATATCGTATGGTTTTAGTTTAAAAACTAAATGATACTATTAGTTTATTTAAATTTAAGGAACAGGCTGAATAAAGGCTGGTTCTATAAAAGACCATGACTCTATAAGAGACCACGTGTGATGTACACCTCTAAATAGATTTGATTTTATGTTTCGGTGTTTCTTGCGCAAATTTCATTTTCTATGTCAAACATTTTCTCAGTAAAAGGCACATTACTTGCCCCAGTTTCTTTTACATTATTGTAACGCTGACAGTGAATCAGGGAAACATAAAATGACTATTTTGAAAGGGAAGAGAGTGGGGATTTGTGGGGATGTAGAGACATTGCGAGTAGCATTTGTGGCATTCATAGTGCGGAAGAGATCAAAGCCTATTTGATATACACTATATTGACAAAAGTCACCGGACACCTAGAAGAGAAACACAACATAGCATTTATTGACATACATTAGTTCTTTGTCCTTAATGCATGCGCTGACTCTTTGAGACATGTTTTCGGCAATTGTTTGGAACACAGCGATAGGTATGCGCTTCCATTCAGTACATTATGCTGCCGCTAACTGTTGCTTAATAGTAGGGGTTGGTTCCAAACTTCTTATGACGCTCTAATTTACCCCATAGGTGCTCTATGGAATTAAGATCAGGGCTCAGTGGTGGCCAGTCCACACACGACACGGAATTATCGTCAAACCACGTCGTAACTGTCCTTGCTTTATGTCTCGGTGAATTATCATGCTGGTACCAAAAAGGCTCGGTTCCACAGTATTGCCACAGAGTTGGTAAGGCACAATTGTCCAGAATATCGAGGTAGACGTGCTTGTTAACAGGTTTGTCCACGATAACCAATAGGCAGATGCCATACCACGAAAAACACCTCCACACGAGTACACTGCCAGCTCCAAACTTGACCGTAGGAACAGTACACTGTGGTAAATAGCGTTCCCCGGCTGCCGCCATACCCACACACGGCCATCAGACGGATGGATCGTGTAACTGGATTCATCAGTCCATAGGACCCGTTTCCACTGATCTACGGTCCACGATAAATGTTCTTTACACCATGCTAAACGACAAGTAGCATTTCGAGTGGAGATGAAAGGCTTATGAGCAACCGCACGACCACGGTAACCCATGGAATGGAGTTCTCTGCGAATGGTACGTGTACATACCGAAGTTCCAGCATTTTTACTCACTTGTACACTGAGGTCTTGTGCAGTACTTCGTCGATTAGCTGTAACGACTCTCCTGAGGCTTCGACGTCCTCTATCACTGATTTTCTTTGGTCTGCCGGTATGTTTTGCTGCTTCTGGCGCGCCATGTGTCTTCCACTTATTCAGTTCATCCAAAACAGTTGACTTGGGTATGTTTAAACGCCTTTCGGTTTATCTTATGCACAACCCAATAATATAACACCCAACAATCATTCCTTTCTCCAAATCAGTTCCTTCCGCCGCGACATTTTCACTCAACCTCACAGTGCGATATGATCGCTGTCAGCTGCAGGCTTGTTTTTATACCGTTTGCAGCTGTACCGCGCACCTTAATAACGCAGCTGATCCGTTCATTTGCTTTTGAAGGGGTGTCCGGTGACTTTTGTCAATATAGTGTATATTTATGTGATCGACAACTAAATACTGTTTTTATACAATTGAGATCTGTGTTGATACATCAAGATGTCAAGGCAAAGTAGACATATGTGGCATTTATGCTATAAAGGTTCCTTGCGTATTCACAATCTGGTATATTTAAGATAAGAGCTATAATAGCTTTTGTTTTAAATTGTCCAAAGACTGATACATAGACATCGTATATAATCATCTGTAAGTATAATCATAATAAGTTAAGTACCCAGTTACTTACAGTAACACAATATACGCTGTTGGTCACCCAAAATGCAACACCAAGAAGGAAGCATCCGATTGGCCTGGAAATCGCGGCATGCGTCGCCCGCGAGAAGACATGAAATCGATTAGCATTGCAGGGCATATGCAAATCATGTGCATCCGGCACGCCACCGAGAAGCACTATAGGAAGGGTGCACAAAAAGCGGGGTGTAAGTAGTGGAAGTGTGTTGTGCTGCCGGACCTGTGCGTGGGAAGCTCCCTGATGCCTCGTCGCAGATCACGGCAGTAATTCCAGCACGTTTCGGAGTTCGACAGAAGACGAATAGTGGCTTATCGCGACAGTGGTTTATCGTACCGAGACATCGGCGCCCGCGTGGGACGACATCCAGCCACAGTGAGGCGAGTATAGATTCGGTGGGTGCAGGAGGGACGGTCGGACCGACGTGAGAGATTACCGCAGCCGCGACACACCACCGAACGAGAGCTTCCCACGGCATGTTGTGCGGCGGGCATTGACGGCTCGCACCGCCACATTACGAACGTTAGCGCAAGAATTAGGGTGCGTTGCTCAACAACCGTGTCAGCACGTACCGTTCGACGTCGTCTGCAGGGACAGGGACTTGTCGCACGGCGCCCATTGCTCTGATTACCATTGACGTTACACCACCGGCGAGTGCGGCGGCAGTGGGCCGTTGAACGCCACACCTGGACTACGGAATGGCACGACATTGTCTTCTCCGACGAATCCCGCTTCTGCCTGTAACACCACGATGGTCGGATACGCGTGTGGCGGCAGCTCGGCGAGAGACTGTATGACGCCTGCATTATGCATCGCCATACCGGTCCGTCGCGGGATGTTATGGTTTGGGGCGCAATTGGATAATACACCCGCACCCCTCTGGTACGCATCACCGCTACACTCAGCCGCCACCGCTGCATCTCCAACGTTTTGGAACCTGTAGTCCTCCCTTACCTGCAGAACTTGCCAGCGGCCCACGTTTCAACAGGACAATGCGCGCCCGCACGTGGCACGCATCGTGCAACAATTCTTCGCGGCTTACCAGGTGCAACTGCTGCCGTGGTTTGCCTGTTCTCCCGATATGTTGCCCATCGGACACGTCTGGTCGCTGATCAGCAACCGAGTGGCCCGGCATGCACCACCCGCGGCTACGCCTGATGAACTGTGGCAACGTGTGGAAGCAGCCTGGACCGACACACCCCAAGCCCACATCCAAAGCCTCTTTCGTTCGATGCCGCGGCGTGTAGCGGCCGTCATTGCCAGCCATGGGGGCCACACGAACTATTGATGTCTGCGTGTTCTGCAAGTCGCACGGGTCTATAAGCTGAATCGTTGCATCTTTGTATCTGTTGTTATGTGTCCAGTAAATCTGGCTTTGCTATCTCGTGTCCTTCTTGGTGCTGCATTTTGGGTGTCCAGCAGTGTATAATAAATAAATAGCTGGTGAACAAAATGGGGGAGAGGAAAAGAAATATTCTGTTCCACAATAAACAAAATTCATGCGATACGCTATCGACAATATGTGATCTCGTTACTGAACTTCAAAATCAAATACTTCGACAGACTATTAAAATTTAACAGTTAATCAAACTTTCAAGTATTCCCTTGAATCTCTCCTATTACCGGAAAGTTTTCGTCATGTGAATACGGTAAAAGTGAGCACTGAGTTTTTTCCGTTTACATGCATTTGTAAGAAAGGAATTGCAGAAAAGTTTATAAAAATTCAGAATTTTCCATTAACACACCTTGAAAATAGTGATTTGGCGTCAATATAAGAAAAGTATTGCGGGAAGGTTTCTGAAAATTCAGAATTTTCCCGCGGTACGAAAAATCCGTGAAATTGAGGTTTCTTTCCATCATTTCGCGGAAGAGGTTGTATCAGAAATATGCTTCGTTAATTCATGAAAGGAATGACAAAAAGTGGCTCGTGAATTTTAGAAATTGTTTTGCAGTGTATCTGACGCATAAACATTTAGAGAAACAGGTATGATTTGGATAAGAATTGTAAACGTGACGAATTGATGCATAAGTATAGAAAGTTACGAGTAAGAATAGGAAAAGCAGTGATGTGTAGTATCACCAACCATCCAAAGTAATGAGTAAGAGTCAGAAACGCGAGCATACCCTTTCAAATAAATGACTGATGTTCATAAAAGTTTGAAACGACCCGATACGACGCATAACTATAAAAAAATGCATGATAAAAGCTGTAATCAAGACTTTCTTGAGATTAAACATTCAGAAAACTGCGAAATGTGAAAACGAGTTGAGGACAAGAGCCTAATCAGTCGACCTTTCCTTTGCAAGGTGTCTGTGTTTATATCATAAAAGACTGACTTCAATCATTGACTGACTTCAATCATTGACTGACTTCAGTCACTCTGACTTCCAGTCACTGCCTGAAAGAAGAGAAACCGATGAGAATTCAGATGTAAGGCTCAGTGGGAAATCATAAGGAGAAGACTGACTTCAGTCACTGACAAGACTGACTTCAGTTGCTGACTTACTGATAACGAGAAAACTGACTTCAGTCACTGACAAGACTGACTTCAGTTGCTGACTTACTGATAACGAGAAAACTGACTTCAGTCACTGACAAGACTGACTTCAGTTGCTGACTTACTGATAACGAGAAAACTGACTTCAGTCACTGACTTTATTAACTGAAGTCACTTGATAAGTGCGGGGGAAATTCTGAAAGGGAAGTTCTTGTTTTACAAATTCTTGGGAAATTCTGAAAGGGAAGTTCTTGTTTTACAAATTCTTGGGAAATTGGAAATTCTTCTTTTTCAAATTCTTGTTTTACATTTTTTGTTTACATTGTTTTGCATTTCTTACCATTCTTGTTTTACCTTTTTTGTTTACATTGTTTTGCATTTCTTACCATTCTTGTTTTACATTTCTTACCATTCTTGTTTTACATTTCTTATCATTCTTGTTTTACATTTTTTACCATTCTTGTTTTACATTTCTTGTTCACATTGTTTTACAAATTCTTATTTTAAACTTCTTGGGAAATTGGAAATTCTTGTTTTACAAATTCTGACAGGGAAATTCTTGTTTTACAGATTCTGACAAGGAAATTTTTTTTTAAATTATTTGGAAATTCTGACCGGGAAATTCTTTTTCTGATTTAACTAACTGACTGAAGTCACTAAAGACTGACTTAAGTCAGTTACTGACTTTACTGATAACGAGAAGACTGACTTCAGTCACTGGCTGACTTTCAGTCACTGTCCAAAATAAGAGAAACCTATGAGAATTCAGATGTAAGGCTCAGTGTGGAAAACATAACGAGAGGCAAACAAAATTTAGGCATCCCTCCCGAAAAAATGCGATGATTATTTTCGTAAAGGAACTAAAGAAATACTGCATATTCAAACCAGACTTAAAATTCAATTTACATGAACAACTATCGGTGTGAAATACGTGCGGGTGGAGATATTCCGTATTATTTTCTTTATGTACGCCATCACATCGTTGTTGTCATATTCAAGTGTTATGTAACAAGAACAGTGAGCATTTACCTGATTTAACACTTATAATCCTCCTTAGTTTATAACGTCTTTTCACAGCCGACCGTTATGTTGATGTATAAATCGTCTTTTAAAAACCTTGAAAAGATTTGATGTGTTGAAAATGTGTATCTCTGTGAAATTGTTTTCCTTTCTGCTTCAGACATGGCAGAGTTCAGGGACTGAAGAAGAAGGGTGGTCATCGTGGAGTACTTGGAACACGTGCTCGAGAAGCTGCGACGGTGGTATCACTTACAGCTTGCGCAAGTGCACCAAAAAAACCGGGTGTCAAGGTGAAGCCGTAAGAAGAAAAATATGCAACATGCAGGTAAGACAGAATACCGACTTAATTTATTTATTAAAAGTCTGATGCAGCCTCAGAGGAAAGTAGTAATTACTGGGGGAATTTTTACGATTGAGAGAACATAAATCATAAACCCGAGATCAACCTCAATTTTTTTTTTCACGGAGAAATCATTACCCTACGATTTTTACATAAGGGACGTAATTTGCAGTGGTGCAGTGACAGGTGTAGCTGCCTTCGTTCTTTATAAGTACGCGGACGATCAGCATAAAATATTTTTAGATGTACTCATATTTTTGTTGCTTTGGGATTTAATGACACCCTATGAACACATAAAGCTATAAGAAGTCGCCAATCCCTAATTCAGGGATAGTGCCTACAGCAAAGGGAGAGAACCAGCACCGAAATCTCCCTTTTCTTTCATTCTGTAGATGGTGTCGAATAACATTGCTTCTAAAAATCCGACTGAAAAATCCTTTTCTCATTCGATATTATTTACAGCAAAGACTATTTTACATAGTTTCTTTTTCGAACAAAGCATAGTTTTCCCGTTAGGGGGCGTAAAGGTAAATTGCGATTTCTCCGATATCTCTATTTCCAAATGGTCGATATGAAAATTATTTTCGCATCTGACAGATCTCCTAGTGCGAAATTTGTACATATATTTTTTTATTTTTTTGGTGAAAACAGGTTTTGCCACTAAGGGGCGTAACAGTATATTTCCGTTTCTGATGTATTTGCAGTAATATCTGCGTTTTTGATAACTGGATTCAAAAATTAAGTTTGTGGTCTGATACCTCTCACTACAAATAACCTTTTCAAAGTTTTCTCTATTTAAAATAATGTACGGTTTTTTTCAGCCAGGGCGCGTAGATCTTTATTTTTCTCAATATTTCTTGTGACATGCCTGCACCGCAGGACGCACATGAGATAAAGGAAGACAGAAGTGACAGCACATGTCCGCGTAGCTGAGTTGGGAGAGCAACTTACTCCGGAGTGAGGTGACCCGGCTTCGATGTCCGGCGTGGACAAACCTGTGTTTTCGCAATCTGCTTATGACAGCCCGATTTGAAATATTCTTTCTTTGAAGAACAGCTTTTCTAGTGTGAAATATTTTGCATATAATTTAAAAATTTTCTTTACATATAAGTTTGCCACCAGACAGCATAAGCTCAAGTTTGCGTTTACAGCAATATCTGCGTGTCTAAAAATCCAATTGAAAACTCCCTTTTCCGTCTACTAATTACGAAAAATATTTGAAGGCATTTCCTTCCCTAAGTAATGCGCAATTTCCGCGCTAGGAAACGCAAATACACTTGGCAAAAAAAAAAAAAAAAAATACGAAACACCCAGAAAGAGTCATTCAGTCGAGACGAAAATTGGTTTGTGCAATTACATACACTGAAGAGCACTTGAATTGTTGACAGCTAACGTTATGCAAATGTGGTTCTGTGGGCGGCCCCGTAAACGGAAATTACATGACGTATGCAGCGATCCGACAATATAAGGAGTGATGCAACGGGAATCAGTAAGAGTCGGACGCAGTATGGGTAAGACGAAGGATCTAAGCGCATTTGATCGTGGGCAAATTGTCGGGGCCCGACGAATGGGTCACTCCATCTCGGAAGTCGTGCAGGTACTGGGATTTTCACGAGCCACTGTGTCACGTGTGCACCGTGAGTACATAGAATCCGATAAAACCATCCCTGCAAGGGCCAACTGCCGTGGACAACCGCGTGTGGATGAGCGGGGTCATCGTCGGCTAGCTCGCATTGTAACAGCGGATAGACGGGCCACAGTGCAAGAAATCACTCTGCAATTTAACGCTGGTGCACAAAAACGTGTAAGCAGCCACACCATCCAGAACCATCTCCTCGCTATGGGGTACAGAAGCCATTGTCCCACGAGGGTACCGCTGCTGTCCGCACCTCACAGGGTGTAAAGATTAGCATGGGCGCGGGAATATCGCCACTGGACCCTAGACATGTGGAAAAATGTTGCCTGGACGGATGAGTCGAGATTCACGTTGGTACATGCGGATGGCAGGATACGAGTACGGCGAAACTACATGAAGCGATGGATCCTTCTTGCCAGCATGGTACTCTTCAAGCTGGTGGGGGTGGCATTCTCGTCTGGGGACTGTTTACGTGGACTGAAATGTGACCCCCATGGTCACGGAAGGAATAGCGGAAAGGTTTCTGAAAATTCAGAATCTTCCGTTAACACGTCTCTAGAACGGTAATTTATCGTCAATATGGGAGATGGGTGGATGAAATTCGAAAGCATGCCGGAGTGACATGGAGGAGACTGGCACAAGACAGAACGTTGTAAAGGAAACTTGGGGAGACCTTCGTCCAGCAGTGGATTGATAATGTTTGACAATGATGATGATGATGAATGATGATAAGAAAGAAACTGCGGAAAGGTTTCTGAAAATTCAAAATTTTCTCGTATTACGAAAATCCCCTGAATTTCGGGTTTCTTTCCGTCATTGCACGGAAAAGGTTGTATGAAAAATATGTTTCGTTAATTCACGAAAGAAATGACGGAAAGTTGCCCGTGAATTTCAGAATGTTTCTTACAGTGTAGCACCTGTGAGAGTTACGCTGCTGCTTGTGATCTTTTACCAAGCTGCATGACCGATAGTTTGAGCAGTAGAATAGCTTCCACATCTAATTAATTTCAACTAAATTCGAAAATCCAAACTCACAGTTGTAATTCTCTCGGAACGAAAGTTTAATGGCTCTATCTGATAGCTCTAGATATTCGCGTCGAGCATGCACTCAAAATTTAAGAGGAGAGATTTTCACATTCTTCATTCATTTTGCTTCTGAAATTTCCAACGTACCACTAGAGAGGACGCCGCGGACCACAAGTGGTCCGAAGACCACACACTTTCACAAACACTGATTTAGCTTGTAGAACACTTTGCCTGTAACCGTTGGTATTTTTGAAGCTCACAGTTCTGGCGCTAGGTGGTGTTCGCGTGTATTTCTCTTTGGAGTTGTATCTAGGCTTCTGAACCCCTTATTGGAAAATTTCTCTTTTCTATTGTGTGCCATTGTTACAGTAAAGATGCGGAGTATATTATTTCTTTAAATAATGCACAGGTTTCCCGCTAGGGGAGCGAATGTCGAAACTGCCTCCAGGAGACTTATTTAAAACACTAATTTTCCTTGTCATAGCTTTTGCTATGAGGAATAATTTTGGTATATTCCCTACTTTTCCATCAGTAAAAATTCTTCCGTTAAGTTACACAAAACTATATTATGATTTCCTCTGTATCTCTAGTTCTAAATGTTTGATTTGAAAATAATTTGTCTCTGTTATCTTCCATGATCTACGAGACAGGTTTTGGGCACAGTTTGTTAATTTTCATGACATATTTTCCAGCTGCTACCGGAAGAAAGTTGCTGTTTCTGTTTCTAATGTTTATCCGATTGTAGAAACCTGGTTGATTTTATATTCAACTAGTTCCATTGAATATGAATGTCTTTATGGTGTCTTATTAGTATTAGAAAAGAATCAAAAGGCGTACTCATTACAGCTGAAAATTTGGGATCATCTTTCTTGTTTTGCTTACGTATATCACTAACAAGAGATGAAAACTCATCACTAGATTGACACTGTAGTCACTATGACAAATCTGAAGTAACAACAGGGCAGTATTCTGGAGATTTCTGAACCAAAGCAGAAATACTAGAAACATTCCGCCAATGTTGTGTAATATTATTTTGACATTTCTGTTCTGTCAGTATTGGACCTTTTTGAACATTACACTTGATTTTGAAAGAAACTCCGAAAGTTTCGTTTTCTTCTCGGGCAGAATGTCATGCGTTCTTTTCTCTCCAACAGGCTTGTCCGGAACCAAATGACTTTCGCGCCACACAGTGTTCAGCATACGACGAATTGCCGTACAGAGGTCGGATGTACAAGTGGCTACCCTTTCATGACCCCGATGACCCCTGCAGTCTCACTTGCCAGGCTGAAGTGTACAATTTCGTCGTGAAACTCTCCCCGAAAGTACAAGATGGAACTCGTTGTCGAGAGGGAGCTTTGGACATGTGCGTTAACGGACTATGCCAAGTGAGTGAGAGCGGTGTTCAAATTTCTACTGTACTTTTTTAAGTTACTGTAGTTTATCGCCGTTAGATATAATACATTACATAAAAACGCTAAGGTTGTCTGCCAAAATTTCATGACGTCAAAGTTGTGTTTATTAACTACTCAAACTCATGTTGTGACGTTCAGGGCCAGATTAAGCAAGGGTCTAGAGGGGCTACAGCCTTGCTGCCCACCAATACCAAGGTCCCAGGAGGCATGTCTAAGCAAATATAAAAGATAGGCTTACACTAAGAAAAGTATACAATGCTAAATCATTAGAAAATCCGAGACAAAAATCTTGGATCTTAAGCTTTTAACGCATGTTCTTATGAGAACAATGGAAAATAGAATGACTTATTATGATAACTCTGCAGATAATTTACTAGTTTGAAGAATGTACTACGTATTAATTATCAGAAGCATATTGATACAGTTTCGTGTTTTAACGGTCTTGATAATGATTCTCCGTCATAAGTTCTTTAGAGAACCACTCAGGTGTCTTAGCCTAGAGGGCCCACTGAAATGTTTTACCCTAGACGGCTCACTGAAATGTCTTAGCCTAAAAGCCCACTAAGGCCTTGGTGACGTTCCACTGAGATGACGCCAGAGTCAAAACGGTAAGTATCAGCGTACGAGGAGACGCAGTGTCTGGAGCAGGGAGACGTGCGAGAGTGTCTGGAACGGGGAGATTCGAATTCCACCACCGACAAAAAAGAGCTTTATTATAGTATTGGCTCCCGAAAGTAAAAATTAAATCTCTATGCCGTAAGGTTCGAAAAAAAAAGAAGAGTGTCGTGCTTCTTTAACATATTGTCTGAAATTAATAAATAATTCCTTCTTCTAAACGAGCTCCTTCAACATGGTTTATCGGCGGACCTATATCCTGAAATTTCCTGTACCCGCATTTCTCAAATGGGGTGGTATATGAAACGTCCCACAGAAGTGACTCCGCAAGCGTTAAAATATCCAGTTGCAGCTATAAGCCTTTGGCGGTGTAGTTAAATTAGTAGAATGTCCAACTTGATGTGGGTTGCAAGACATCACCGGCAGAAAAGCGTAGTTTCGCTATAATGTCACCCAAACTGTGCTTCAGACTTCCATTTCAGTTCATGTACGTGACTTCTGTTACGAAAAGTGACGGATCACTTTGTCCGTGTTCATTTCGTCCACGTTCACTTGGTCCAGTTCATTTCGGCTCAGTTTGTCCACCGTTCACTTTGTCCGCTGTTCATTTCGTCCACCGTTCACTTTGTCCACATTCATTTCGTCCTCAGAATGGGCGGTAGACTTTGGAAATGTTTTGATGGAATTTGTGTTGCTAGGCAACAAAGAAAAAAAAAGAAAAACGTCAGCGGTTATTGCTTACATGTTATTTTTGTCCTGTTTAAGTTTTTTCGATTAATATATAACGATTTTAAATGTTATTTTAAGTTTAAATATTAATTGAGCGATATTATATTTTATTCGCAAAATCAGATTTGACAAAAGTTCATTCCAATGGAAGAATTATTCAATCAAAAATGTTGGAGAGAAGAGGAAAATTTTAATCTCTCTTCAGCCTTTATTTACAACGGACGTTCCATAAAAACTGAGAATAAAAGAACAGAAAATGAAAAAAATTAGGTACAGCAAAATATATGATATTCTTTCTCGAAGTAACTTCCCTCGGATGGCATGCAACAGTCCCATCGTGCAGTTCACTTTTCAAAGCATGTGGCGAAGGCGTTTTGTGGAAGCTGCTTTAGTGACCCCTGTACAGTGTTGAATGTTGCGCCACGGAGCTTCTCCTTCATTGTTAGAAACAAACAGAAATCTTTCGGGGCGAGACCAGGACTGTAGGCAGACTGTGGAATGATTTCAATACTGCATTTCGTAAGAAACTACTGAACACAAGCAGCCACATGTGGACGAGCGTTATGATGGTGTAGGGTC
Organism: Macrothele yani; assembly: GCA_039090855.1. Classification (NCBI taxonomy): domain Eukaryota; kingdom Metazoa; phylum Arthropoda; class Arachnida; order Araneae; family Macrothelidae; genus Macrothele; species Macrothele yani. Next base: position 136,509,386 of record CM077024.1, on the reverse strand, counting down.
CACTTGCCCACCAGTTGCGCTCTCTTAATCAATGTGTCGTCGCAGACGTTTGAAGACTGAAATGCAATACTCAGCATTGATAGTAATTTGTGGAGGAACGGCATACTGGTTGACTACACCTTTATAATCAAAGAAAATTATCATCATCACCATCCTAGCTGATTTGGTTTGGCGGATTTTTTCGGGGAGGCCAGCCTCTGTGTTTCCACACACTCGTTGTGCACTTCGTGAAGGGATCAAAATAGTGGACCCATGTTTCATCGGCAGTTATTACTGTGTTTAGAAAGTTTGGATCTTTTGCATTCATTTATTTCCACTCATGGCACACCCGAACTGTGGATAACAACTGTTCTCTCATCAGGTGATGAGGTACCCATCTGGAACACAGATGATTGAGCAGTAATTTGTCGCGAAGAATATGGAATGCCCACGTTGTTGAAATATTAGTTGACGCCGCTATGTCTTCACACGTCATTCGTCGATCTTCTTGTAGGATTCCCCAAACAGTGTTAACAATACGCTCCGTAAAAACACTGTCAGGTCGACCAGGCCTAGGAGCGAGTTCTGCCGTCAAACGCTCTTTTTTAAAATCATACTGCCATCTAAATATCGTTGACTCACCCAAACATTTATCTTTGTAAGCTTTTTTTCATTAAATCAACCGTTTCTGGAGCCGTTTTACCCAAACGATAGCAAAATTTTATCGTACAACGTATTTCACTTCTTAACAATAAATCACTCACCTCAATAGCTGTGTGGCGAAATGAAGACGTACCTTAAACTGTTGCGCAATAAAAAAAACAGAATCGTCTGCCACGGCTAATAACTATTGCCATAGATACTTCCTTAATTCTGTTAGTCGTCTGTGTGTTTATTTTCCGCTCTGCGCTGTTGGCAACTCAAAAAAATACTCTTAGTTTTTATGAAACGGCCTTTGAAAAAAGTCTCTATTTTTCTTCTCTCACACCGAAGGTTCATAGGAAATATCAAAATAAAAAAGTTTTAGCCATTATACTTTTATGGATTTTTTCTCACGTCAAATAACTATGACACACATAGAGATCATTATAATTCATTCGTATGAAAATTAGTAAGAAAGAAATGATAGGCAATTAGTAATCAAAATAAAAAATAAATATACTAAACAGGTAAGAATTATATGAAAACAATATACAAAAAGTATTTTAAAACATTAAAAGATTTTTGTAAACTTTCATTGAAGTCATAGTGCTTGACTTCGTGCCACACAAAAGAATTAAAAAGCGCTTCAAAGTTAAGTTCCTCGTTTTACTTTAAAAAAACATTTATGATCGTTATATTTTAATCGAAAAACTTAAACAGGAAAAACAAATTCACGTAAGCAATGTCCGCTCATCTTTTTTTTTTTTTTTTCTGCCTGGTAACAAAAATTTCATCAAAACAGAAAATTTCCACAGTATTTCATCCATTCTGAGGACGAAATGGATGTGGACAAAGTGAACAGTGGAAGAAATGAACTGGACCAAGTGAACGTGGACGAAATGAACCCGGGCAAAGTGATAGGGAACCGTTACAAAGACTCTGTATACAATTCTGTAAACTTAAAAAATTCTATAAAATTAAATAGTGGAGTGTTATCAAAGATATACAGTTTGCAAAGTAGTTTTCGAGCTCAGACACGTGATTTCCTTTCCGCAGTTGTTCCTTATGTAGCTTTAATAAAATGATGATGCTTCCCATTGGTAACCGGAAACTTCATTACTGTACTACTTACAGAGGAAAGGAAATGAAACATTGAAAGGAAGTAGACAACATCTTCGATGCTAATCGATTTTGGCATGTACAAAAAGAGATTGAATGAGAGAAATTAAACACAATATGGAAATGAAGCAAGTTAAAAGAAGAATTTCAAACTGAAGTGTGCGCGAGGTTAGTAATCAATAAATATTCGTAAGAGTTACTGAAAATACGCGTGGATACTACTGTGAGCGATGCCATTGCTGATCAGGTTGCATTCCCTGAAGAACTGTTAACAGATTTACTCCAGTCAGCATTCCTGTTTACGAATTGAAACTTAGGGGGCATTCTCATGCTGCTTTGAATCCAGCTGTACACAAATGTAATTACTGTAAATCTTAACGATGTAGTAAACACCGGCACGGAATTTTTCTCCTGAAATACTACTCACTACATCAGAAATCCGACCATTGCATTCATTTAAAAAAGAAAACAGTTCTGTAGATAACATTTCTTTTCGGTGAGAATCAGTAAGTCAGAAAGTTAGACGTATGGCTAGATATGCCTTTAATAACCCAAGCCTGTTTGCACTCACGGCTATTTATATGTAGCTTTATTAAAAGCCATTTTTTAAAATTTATACTCAAAATTTGCAGTTGCATATAATTTTCAACAGACGACAGATTGATTTCAATATGCCAGAAGTTTATTTGATGTATTTCTTATGCTTCAGTAGGATAATACTCTGTCAGCAAACTTGGGTGCACACACCTTTGTTCTAAGAAAAAAACACTCACAGAATGTAGTCTGTACGTGCTTATTTTGCATCAATATTTCTACAACCGCAGTTGAAAACTTTGTATTTCTCCAGATGTTGGATTTCTCACTGATCGGTCCTTTTACTCGAGTTGGACTTCTGACGGAGACGAGCCTATTGTGATTATATTTGATTTTAATTTTCACCCTTCTCTAGTGTCAGAAATTAAAAAAAATGTTTTGCTATAATAACATGAATGTAAGGCAGAACCTTTTTGACGTTTTGTTTTGAACTTTTAGATCGTCCATTCTTCAATTTGTGTAATGGCTACTTTTTTTTTAAAGTTTGGAAAGCTAAGCTTTTTCCAAAGTAGTAGGTGCAATTGTCAGCAAGCTAATAGCTAACGGAGATGGAAACGGGTCGCGTGTCAGGGGATCAACAGGTCGACAATTTCTTACGGGTCAAGGTGTCCCTGACCCAATTCCGACTGGGTTTTATTTCTGTTTTATTTCTGTTTTATTTTTGAAAAGAAGAAAAATATTTCAAAGAGCCCTTCAGAGGTCCTTGAAATAATACTTTACAGCTGCATAGCATGACTCAAGAACTTGCTGAGAAGGGTAAAGAAATGGGATTAAAAGTGAACTTTCAGAAGACAAAACTGATGTACAGTGATTTTACAAGAAATGAAGATTTATCAATTGATGGGGAAGACCTGAAGATAACCAATACCTGCATTTAACTTGGACAGCAAATATCAAGCGAGAGTCACATTGATGGAGAAATTGATTGGCGTATAAAACTTGGTTGGAGAGCTTTTGGAAGAAACGGTTCAAATTTGAAGAGCAATATGCCATTATGTCCTAAAAGAAAAGTGTTTAACCGATGCATCCTTCCAGTGCTTACGTACAGAGCAGAGACGTGGACCTTAACTAAAAAAGATATACAAAGACTACAGACAATTGAAAGAAACGTGGAGAAATGCATGCTTGGTGTAACCAAGGCAGATAAAAGGAGGGACTGGCGGATAAGGAAAATGACAAAAGTGGAAGACATACCGATTAGAGTAAAAACCATGAAATGGCAATGGGCTGGACATATCGCCAGGAGAACGGACCGTCGATGAACAATCGAAATTTTATATATACTGGATTCCGAGGGAAAGGAAAAGACCCAGAAGAAGACCACGCTGGAGATGAGTGAATATATGATACTGGCCCAAGGTTGTCCTTTGTGAAATAAACTTGAGAAGACCATCATCCAGCAGTGGATTGATAATGATTGATAATGAGGATGACAATGATATATTCGAATTTATAGTTCAAAGCAGATTTATCCGGGTCCGGGTCCAAGAATTTTGACCAGTTTTCAACTCTAATAGCTATTAATTTCCCTGTCCAGTTTGTGCTAAATTTATTTCTATGTTCGGTTTAATGCTAAAAAACTTCTTGCCGGCTCTTTACAGAATAGACGGTAATTTGTCATTCGTTTTTTTTTATGAGCTTCTTAAGCATTGGCGGAATATAATGCCGGAACTGAGGATTTGATTCAAAGAACCGACACAGTATTTTAACATTTCCTCCGAGCTCCATGTGATTTATTGCAGTCGTTCATCGTTTATTCCTCGATTTATGATATGGTCTGAGCCTCGAAGATGGAGTGTTGATTTATTCACCAAATCTTGAATGATGTTTGCAGTGGTTAAGTGCATACGTGAGAAGTCTGCATCAGGTCTTACTTAGTTCGAATCTTCGTGTTCACGTGCGCGTACAGTTCATTCCTGATTTGAAAGCAGACGACGACCTCTGTTCTGACAGTTTAAGGCCTAATGACGCATTAATGCCGAGCCATTTGTGAAAGAGCACTGCGACTCCATGACAGCCTCCCTATATATATCACCGGAATTCAAAGCAGGAGATCAAGCTGCTTCGTCACAACGCGTTCATTCCATTTTAACGGCCAACAGATGATGAAACGTCTCTGACAGATCTACGCTTCTCCGCCATTGTCGAACAGCATACCGGAGGTGGATAGGTTTATACAATGACAACTGTGCCCCATTTGGAGTTTGCACATTACTCTAGCGAAAATGTGAGAATGTAAACTTCCTTAAAAATTTCCAGTAGATAGGATTTAATAAATGTCCACTTTTAATAATTTTTGTCTTTTGATAACAATTAATTAGTATTAAATTCTGTGATATAAAATCTTGGTTTAGAACAATTAAAAAGGTATGATAAAAATATCAACCTTGTGTTCTTTGCATGTGAATTACTTAGTTCAAGGTCTCCTGTAGGCATAATATACAGAGTAGGATCCAAAAGTACCAGGACCGTGCTTGTACGGCAAAGTACGTATGTCCCATACCCACGGTGATCGCTGCATTACGTTAGGACATTATCCCCCTCACAGGGAAATTGGTTTCGTCCATCTACGTCACGAGCTCGTTGCGGTACATCCGGGTATTGTGAGTAACTTGCGCAGTGTTCGGCGATTGATGAAAAAATGCGTTTTTTGAGCAGCGCGTTAACAGTAAGTTTTGCGTTGGTTTGGCAAAAGCCCAACGGAAACTTACGAGATGTTAAAGCAAGTTTATGACAAACAAGTTAGAAAAATCACGCCGTGCATTGATTATAATATGCTTTCCAACTAGCCAGAAATAATTACTCAAGTTATGAGGATAATGGCTGTGGAATAAATCTCGCTCCTGTGCCCTGACCTTTGATCCCATTTCGATTATATTCAACAGAACCGGTTCAGTATACCTCCGAAATAACATGATAAAGTTTTGTCGCCATAGAAGCATTTTTACATAAGTTATGATACATAAGGGCTATGGAATATATCCCACTCCTGTGTCCTAACCTTTGACCCCATTTCGTCCATTTTCAATAGAATTCGTCCCCAGGCAAGCCCCTACAACATACTAACATTTCATCCAAATCGAAGCATTTTTACGTAAGTTATGACGCATAATGGCGATGGAAGTGATTCCGCTCCTATGTCCTGACTTTTGACCTCATTTCGCCCATTTTCAACAGTGTTTGTCCCCAAGTGGTTCCCTACCACATACTAAAATTTAATCGAAATCGAACCCTTTTTTACGTTAGTTATGACGCATAAGAGCAGTGGAATGCATCCCGCTCCTGTGTCCTGAACTTTGGCCCTATTTCCTTCACTTTAAATACGGTTCCTTCCCAGGTGTTCCCCTACAACATACTAAAATTTCATCGAAATCGAACGATTGTTACGCGAGTTATCGTGCGGACGGCCATACGCACACAACGCGTGACGTTATGAGGCAGATGGGAATCGTGACCATCTGCTCGCAAGAGTGTGACATCATCAAACTTCAATAGGATCCACACACAACGCGTGACGTAATGAGACAGATGGCGTGACCGCGCGCCAACATCTAATAGGACAACGCCATGACACTACACTAAAAATGTGGTGAATCGGGATGGTTATTTAACCCACTAAACGAATTTTCCTAAAGTCGAGATCAAGCTAAATCGATTTCTAGTACCAGAAAACGGTAGGTTAACGACTTTCATCAAAATCCTTAGAGCCGTTTTCAAAATAAAATTTTCCTAGATACAAGAATTGCTCCTTTAAAGTGAACGTCAAGTAATTTTGCTTCTTATACTTCCAATAGAGAAACTTCTGTACACATTTTCTTCACAATTAATGAATTAATGCGTTCCCAAGGATGAAAATTTGAGCATCGATTAAATAGCTTCATTTTATAACTTGGAATGCCTTATATTTTATAAAACATAACCATAAATATGCAATCAAATATTTGTTTGTCTACTGACGTCCTGAAAGCACAGGTCGCGCCATCTTTTTTCTGGTTTCAACACCACAAAAGGAAGCGTTATTGTTTTTTAATATAATTATGGTTAGGTTTTAGAAAATGTTAAGTTTTCCAAGTTATAATATGAAGTTATTTTAATCGATGTTCGAATTTCCATCCTTGAGAACACACTAATTGTGAAGGAAACGTGTAAAAAAGTTTTTCCATTGGAAATATAGGAAGCAAAATTACTTGACGTCCACCTTAATAGTATGGGATAAGGGCGATGGAATGTATCCCGATCCTATGTCCTGACCTTTGACCGCATTTGTCCCATTTTCAATAGGGTTCTTCTCCAGATGGTCCCCTACCACATACTAAAATTTCATCGAAATCGAACCATTATTACGCAAATTATGACGCATAAGGACAATGGAACGCATTCCGCTCCTATGTCCTGACCTTTGACCTCACTTCACCCATTTTCAATAGGTTTCGTCCCCAGGCGGTCCCCTAATACATACTAAAATTTCATTGAAATCGAACCATGTTTTCACAAGTTATGAGGTATAAGGGCAATGGAATGGATCCCGCTCCTATGTCGTGACCTTCAACCCCATTTGTCTCATTTTCAATAGGATTCGTCGCCAGGTAGTCCCCTACCACATACTAAAATTTCATCGAAATCGAACCATTTTTGCGTGGGTTATCGTGCCAACAGACGGACGGACAGACGGGAAAAGCTGGATCATATAAGCTTCTTCAACCTACGGTTGAAAAGCGTAAAAAACACCCTGTCGCTGTCACAAACATTTGATTGGCATTGACGCCCTCAGAGAAGCCCGACAGGAGTTCGAAGACGACGAACCAAGCTTGGGGCTAGTGATAGCAAGCACGGATGAAAACATTCCGAAGGTTGTTGCCATTGTACGCACCAACAGAAAACAGACGATCGAGCAAATAGCAAAGGCTGCTGGGATATCGGAGACCACGTGTCAACGGATACTAACAGATGTGAGTGTGTCATCACATCCCCCCAAGCATGTTAATTGAAGATCAGTTGGCCATACCGATAAAAATGGCGGCCAATCTCGTAACCGCCGCCGACCAAGACCCACAATTTCTTGGAAGAATCATAACAGGGGACGAGAAATGGTGCTCCCTGTTCGATCCGCAGACTAAGAGGGCACCAGTTACGTGGAAATCGCCATCGTCTCCACGCAAGCAGAACTTCCGCCGAGATCGCAGTAAAAGCAGGATCATGCTGGGCATATTCTTCGACATCCAGAGTATTGTTCATCTTGAATTTATCCCAGAAGGACGCGCTGTCAATAAAGAGTTCCACCTGGACATCATGCAATGTTTACATGAGTTTAACCACAAGTAGAGGCTTCAAAAACTGTGGGGCCATCAATCGTGGGTGCTGTTGCACGACAATGCACAAGCACATAGGTTACTCCTTGTTTTTGAGTTTCTCTCCAAAACAAGAACTGTTGTCCTCCTACACTCGTCATATTCACGTGACCTCGTGCCTTGCAACTTCCACCTCTTCCCTGAGCTGATGTGCCGACTTCAGGGCCGTCAGTTTTCGAGCAGAGAAGTAAAAAACGCATCGCTGGTTGCACTGAGGGACATTGCAAAGAATGGATTCTAGAAATTCTTCAAAATACTCTACAGCTGATGGCAGAAGTGTGTTTTTGCAAGAGGGTGTTACTTTGAAGGAAGATGGGCTTCAGCTTTGTAAATCTAACTATCTATGGACTTACGGACCCAGACCGGGAACTTTTGGATCCTACCTTGTATAAAGAGTGTAGGTGCCCTATCTGCTTTAGTCATCTTCCCGTGTTGTTGCAACAACTCCGTTAATACCAGACCTTTCTGGATCCGTCTAAAAAGTACATGATCAATCGTTTAAATGTTCACTGATTGTTCAGAATATATTTTTATCTCAGCTTCAGATATCTTCATCAGCATATATCCCAAATTTCCTGCTTCTCAAATTTAAATCTGTTCTGTTGTGTAATGTTTTCCTCTGTTTTAATCAGTATTCGTTTTGCTATCTTTAAAGAATGTTTTGTTACGTAATTCCGGTTCATTCATTGCAATCATTCATGGGAGGTAACAGGAAGTTATTGTTTAACAGAGTGCAGCAATATACAACAGAACAAATTTGAATTTGAACAGCGAACTTGAAGCACATATCCATGAAGAATCCAATGTTGAGATTGAAATACAGGAGTCCGAGAATTAAATAACGAGATCGCTACATTGTGAGTTATAGATAAACGAAAGATTTCTGACTAATACTGCCATCTATTGGTCCATTTATGAAATATATTCTCAAGTACAATCTTCTGGAAAGATACTAGGTGTGAGCAGTTGTGAAAGGTTTTAGAAGTTTTCAGTAGCTTGTCTTAAAAATGGATGACATGTGTTTTGAACAAAGAACGTGAAATGATTTGTAAAACTTGAAAAAAAAAAAAGCCATCGGAAGTGTCTGATATATTACAAGATGTTTTATGGACGAAATTATGTCAACGACAGACGTGTTTGAATGGTGTAATGGTTCTCAGAAGAAAGTGAAACAGCGCAGTTTGCCAGCCGTCCTGGACGCGCAACGACATCGATGTCAGATAAAAATATAGAAAAGGTGAGAAACTCAGTGCAAAATGACCGTAACTTTACTGTTCGAATTATTTCAGAAGCACTAAGCATCAGTAAGAAACACTTTCCGATTGTGACACAAAACATGTGAATGACAAAAGTGTTCAAGAAGATGGTTTACAAGAACTTTACTGATGAGCAAATGCAAAGGTTGGTTGGTTAGCATTTATTGGCGCAAGTGCATCGATGGGCCTAAAAGCGCCATGTTCTAAGGTAACCGAAAACACATCAAAACATAACAAAGAGGTGTGCCTAAAAAAGCGAAACGTAAGAAGCTGTACAAACAGCTGACAAAAAGACAATGGGCTACACATAACGAAAAACACCGATACAACGTAAAGAAGATAACACAGAAGACATATCACAATGATCGTTTAATAGGCGATTGTAGATTTCTGAGTCGTCAGGTAGAGTGGGTAAAAACTAGGGAAGGAGCATGCTCATGAACAAAATGGCGACACGAAAAAAAAAACACAAACAGTCAAAGGCACATTACAAGTATCACGAATAGGGACAGTGTCGCCACGCAGCAAATATCGGTAGGTAAAAGGAAAATGGCCAATTCGGAAATGTGTCAGTACAATTTCCTGCCTACGGTTCCGACGATAAGATGAATTCTAGACTTCCGAAACTGGCTTAATACGATGCAGTTTGTTGCTCAACTCTTGGTCCCACAGACCCTGCTACATTTTTTAGCACGTCCTTTATGAAAAAAGATCGTGCTTATGTTACCGGTTTGTCCGTCTGTACCCACGATATCTCTGCAACTATTAGTTCGATTTGAAAAATTCTCTTTGCATTGGGAAGTTTGAAATATGCGAATGACGATCCTTCATTTCGTTTTTTTTTTCGATGTACAATTTCGCCGCTAGAGGGCGTAAATGTAGATGATGTCGAATACAAAAATACGTTTAGTTCCACATATTTGTTTCTAAACATCCGATTGAAAAAATTCTTCTTTATCTTTCGATTCCATTTATGTCAAAGAGTATTTTAGGTATAGTTACTCTTTTAAATTATGCATAGATTTTCCGCTAGGGGGCGTAAAAGTAAATTGTGTTTCCCCGATATCTCTTCTTCTAAAACTCCGATTTGAAAAATGTTTCCTTTAGCGGATACAGCTAATGATGGAAAATCTTTTGCAGATAATTTCTAGTTTTTCGTAAAGAATATTTTGGCCACCAGGGGGCGTAAGTGTTCATTTTTGCTTCTGATGCATTTGCCATAAAACCTGAGCTTCTAAAATCTCGATTGAAAAAATTCTTTCGTGCACCGATGCCACTTACGTCAATAAACCTTTTCGGAATATTTTCTTCTTAAAATATTCCATTGTTTCTCCGCCAGGGGGCATTGATGTATATCTTATTTTTGTCAATATCTCTACTTCTAGGAGTCAGATTTAAAAAATTCCTTCTTTGTTCAATAGTCTTTCCAGTGTGACATGTTTTTCATATAATTTAAAAATTTTCAAGTAATTCATAGACTTTCCGCTTGGGGGTGTAAAAGTAAATTGCGTTTCCCCCTATATCACTGCTTCTAAATCTCCGATTTGAAAAATTCTTTCTGCAGCGGATGCAGCTCCTAATGAGACATCCTTTGCAATTAATTTCTCTTTTTTGTAGAAAATGGTTTGGCCACCAGCGGGCGTAAGTCTTAATTTCCACTTCTGATGTATTTGCCGCAAAATATGAGCTTCTAAAATCTCGATTGAAAAAAAAGCCGTTTGTAGACCGATCATGACGACAAACCTTTTAGGAAAATTTTCTTCTTAAAATAATGCATGGTTTCTACGCCAGGGAACGTAGATGTATATCTTAATTTTGCCAATATCTCTACTTCTAGGAGTACGATTTGAAAAATTATTTCTTTATTGGATAGTGTTTCCGATGCAAAATGTTTTTCATATAATTTCAAATTTTTCAAGTAAATCCTAGACTTTCCGCTGCGCAAAGGTAAATTGCATTTTCTGCGTTTTGCTTCTGAAATTCCGATTTCAAAAATTTTTCCTGTATCGCATACAGCACCTGATGGAATATATTTTTCATATCATTTCTAATGTTTGGTAAAGAATGGTTTGGCCACCAGGGGGCATAAGTGTTCATTTCTGCTTCTGATGTATTTGCAGCAAAATCTGGGCTCCTGAAAAATTCAACTAAATTTTTTTTTTCTTGGACCGATACCGCTCATATTGAAAAAATTTTTGAGAATACTTTCTTCCTAAAATAATGCATGGTTTTCCTACCTGGGGGCTTAAAGTCACATCTTATTTTTGTCAATATCTCTGCTTCTCAGTGTGCGATTTGAAAAATTCTTTCTGTGTTCGAGAGCATTTCCGGTGCGAAATGTTTCTCATATAAATTCATATTTTTCTTAACGCTACAGGTCTGCAACGAGAGGGAGTAAACTAACAATTCCGTTTACAGCAATATCTGAGGGATTAAAAACCCGATTGAAAAACTTCATTCTTCCGTCAGATACTATGGTTTTCCATACCAGTTCCATTGGCTTTGAATAGCTTTGATAAATTTAATTTACGTCAGAACGGATTTTTTTTATTGGAGGTTTAACGACCACCGAGAGCAACTCAATGGGCTATAAGCAGTCGCCCGTCCCTAATTTAGGGTCACTGGTTCCAGGGAAGGGAGAGAGCCAGTGCCGTAAGACAAACAGAACAGCCATGCCTGACCGGGATTCGAACCCGGGCCCCTTACGGACGAATGATCAGAAGTCAGTGCCTTAAACCACTGCTTATTACACCCGAAAATTCGGTGTCATCTTTCATGTTTGATTTGTTCCCGAACAACAAAATGAAAGTTCCGGTAAAATATAGTGACAAGAGTGTGACCACCGATGAGGAAACAGGCCTAGCAGCAGCATCGGCTGACTCATTCCCCTGGATCCCAACATGGCTGGGTATCCAGCGAAACTGAATATGAATATCGGCCTCGTGTAGACAACGAAGTAGACGTCTTACTGTAGAAAGGACAGTATGGTCATCACAATCGGCATAGGAGATGAACAACATAACGCTCAAGGAAACAAGATATATCATGGCACGCCGATGAAGTCTTGACTGTGCATGGCGCAGTGCAAGATAAGTAGCATACAACTCCGATGAAAACATGGTGGGCTCAACTGAGATTCGTTTGAGAAGACGCGTCAATGCAGACAGCCACGGATCCTTCACTCTTTTTCGATCCATCTGTGGAAATCGAAACTATATGTGAGTGAAGGAACCGGTGCTTAGCGTAGATCTGCAAATATTTCAACACAGAGGATTGTGTGGCGTAAAGAAGGTATCTGTCATGACACCAAAGGAGTGCCAAGGAGGTTCCTTAAAGACCCTGGTCTGTCCGATCAAGAAGAAGTCGGGACCTGCCTCCCGTGAAACGGCTGACATTCGAAGTCCGAAAGTCGCAACGCACGAGAGCTGGTTCTCAAACTATCAAGAATACTTAGACTTAAAAACTGCATCATGTAGAGAATGGCCGGGAAGCGATTTCAGCTTCAGGTAGAACTGAAGGAACAGCTTCAGACGCCGCAATACAAGGGACGGTTCATTAGCCTTCGCATAAAGACTGGTAATTGGCGAATGCAAAGCAGTGGAGAAATTTGTCCCGATCTCTTGCAACGAAAATGTAGAGATACTAAACAAAACCATCACTGGGGACGAAACGTGTTTTCTAATACGATCCTGAGACTAGAAGGCAGAACATTGAATGGAAATCTCCGGATTCACTGTGTCCACATCAAAATCAAAGGTGACGATTACTTTAATTCGTTTTCATGACTGCTAAGAGATAGTGCATCCAGAGTTTGTTCCACCAAGACGGACTATTAATAATTTTTTTTATCTACAAGTTTTAGAACGTTTAAAGCAAAGAATTGATCAAGTGAGGCCAAATTTATTTCCTGGCAAATGGGTTCTCCTCTATCACAATACACCTTCACTCACAGCTCCTTCTCTGAAGGAGAATAAAGAATTTGGCCAAAACATCAGTTGCTGTTCTTGAACACCCTGCTTATTTACCGGATCTCGCCCCGTGAGACATTTTACTTTTCTCATGACGTAAGAAGATCCTCAAAGGTTCGTATTACAATAACGTAGAGGCGGTTAAGAAGCACACGACTACGGTCCTCAACAGCTTACGGGAAAATGACTTCAAGAACTGCTGCGACAGCTAACAAGTTAGTAAAATCATGCAATGCATTGATTATAATACGTTTTCCAACATACCAGAAATCATAACTCAAGTTAAAAGGATAATGGCTGTGGAATAAATCTAGCTCCTGTGTCCTGACCTTTGATCCCATTTCGATGATATTAAACAGAATTGGTTCAGTATACCTCCGGAACAACACACTAAGTTTTTGTCGCAATAGGAGCATTTTTAGTCAAGTTACGAGGATAATGGCTGTGGAATAAATCTGGCTCCTGTGCTCTGACCTTTGACCTCATTTCGATTATATTAATAAGAATTGGTTCAGTATAACTCGTAAACAACGTACTAAAGTTTTGTCGCAATAGAAGCATTTTTAGTCAAGTGATGAGGAAATGCCTGTGGAATAAATCTTGCTTCTGTGCCCTGATCTTTGTCCCCTTTCTCCCGTTTTCAGTAGGGTTCGTCCCAGGTAGTCCCCTACCACATACTAAAATTTTATCGAAATCGAACGATTTTTACGCAAGGTATGGCGCAAAGAGCAATGGAATGGATCCCACTCCTTTATCCTGACCTTTGATCCCATTTCGTCCATTTTCAATAGGGTTTGTCCCCAGGTGGTCCGCTACTACACACTAAAATTTCTCATCGAAATCAAACTATTGTAAGCGAGTTATCGTGCGGAAGGACAGATGGACAGGCATGCATAAAAAGCTGGAACATATACGCTTCTTGAACCTACGGTTGAAAAGCGTGAAAAACAACGCTGGAGTTCGTCTGTCACTGAGGAAATGAATTGTTTCGAAGATATTCACATTAGTTAAATATAAAATTCTTTACAAAGGAAGTGAAATATTCAGTCTCGTTATTTAATTTTTAGTCCCTACATTCATCTGGTTTTATTTTTTACTCCTTTAAACCGTAGGTTTAAGAAGCATATATCCTCCAGCTTTGTCCGTCTGTCCGTTCGTCTGCCGTCCGCACGATAACTCTCATAAAAATGGTTCGATTTCGATGAAATTTTAGTATGTGGTAAGGGATCGCCTGAGGACGATCCCTATTGAAAATGGATGAAATGGGGTCAAAGGTCAGGACATAGGCGCGAAAGCCATTCCATTGCCTTTATGCGTCATAACATGCGTAACAATCGTTCGATTTCGATGAAAGTTTAGTATGTGGTAGGGGACAACATCGGGACGAACCTTATTGAAAATAGATGAAATGGGGTCAAAGGTCAGGACATAAGAGCAGGATTCATTCCGTTGCTCTTATGCTTCATAAATTACGTAAAATTGCTTCGATTGCGACAAAACTTTGTCATGTTGTCCCGAAGATGCACTGAACCGGTTCTGTTGAATATCATCGAAATGGGGTCAAAGGTCAGGGCATAGGAGCGAGATTTATTCCACAGCCAATATCCTCATAACTTGAGTATTAACTTGAGTAATAACTTGAGTAATGATTTCTGGTATATTGTAAAATGTATCATAATCAATGCATTGCATGATTTTACTAACTTCTTCATCTTCTTTACGCTTTCCAACCGTAGTTTGAAGAAGCGCATACGCTCCAGCTTAGTCCGTCTGTCCGTACGAACGATAACTCACGTAAAAATGGTTCGATTTGAATAACATTTTAGTATGTGGTAGGGGACTACCTGGGGACGAACCCTATTGAAAATGGACGAATTGGGGTCAAAGATCAGGACATAGGAGCGGGATGCATTCCATTGCCTTTATGCGTCATAACTTGCGCAAAAATGGTTCGATTTCGATGACATTTTAGTATGTGGTGGGGATCATCTTGGGACGCACCTATTGAAAATGGGCGAAATGGGGTCAAAGATCAGGCCATAAGAGCGGGATCCATTCCATTGGCCTTATGCGTCATAATTTGCGTAAAAATGGTTCGATTTCGATGAAATTTTAGTATGTATTAGGGGACCACCTGGGAACACACCCTATTGAAAATGGGTGAAATGTGGTCAAACGTCAGGACATAAGAGCGGGATCCATTCCACTTGTCTTTTGCGTCATAACTTACGTAAAAATGCTTCGATTGCGACAAAACGTTATCATGTTGTTCCGGAGATGTATTGAACCGGTTCTGTTAAATATCATCGAAATGGGGTCAAAGGGTAGGGCACAGCAGCGAGATTTATTCCACAACCATTATCCTCATAACTTGCGTAATAACTTGAGTAATGATTTCTGGTATGTTGGAAAGCGCATCATAATCAATGCATTGCATGATTCTACTAACTTGTTTCATTTTTTTATGGTAATGTGTAATACACTTAAAAATTATTCACCTGCACATATAAGAAGAGAACAATACTTAGAAATGGAATGAAAACTTTCATGTTGAGCAAATTCATGGAAACATTGTTTTGTTTTCCATTTTAACAAAATCCAGGGATAAACGTATAGGTTTCAAAATCGCTTTATTCTAATTTATCATAAGAAAACATAAGAGGGAGACGTACAGTATTGTGCGTCTCACTGGGAAAAAATACAAAACTGGTAAAAACATGATGGTATATACACTGCAATGACAATGGGGATGAATAACAAATGCTGCAAGCAAAGCTTATTGAATAAAAATTGCGTACCTTTTCACACCAAAAATAACTGAATGCTGTCTAGACACGGTGGTACCGTGTCTAGACAGCATTCAGTTATTTTTGGTGTACTTAGTTGGCACGAATAGCACAGACGTTTGCGTACCTTTTTAGTGCATTCCTCCTTTCCATACAATTAAATGAAAATACGTAATATACCTTATTGTTTTATTTAAAAAACGGATTTATGATTTTTATTAGGATTAAGGATTTTTCTTAGAAATTTCAGGAATAAATTACTTGCTGCGTCTGTTTTTCTGAAAGTATTTATACTAATCAGCGTTAATTGTGTTGTACGTCTTCAAATAATTAAACAGAAGAAATCAGTAAGAAAAAGAAGTTTGGTCTTTTCCTTAATGCATCTGATGCTTTGTTGCTGTTCTTTCTCTTCTTGCGTTGGCAGGTAGTGGGCTGCGACCTCAATGTGGGTTCAAATAAAAAGATTGACGAATGCGGTGTGTGCGGAGGTGACGGATCCCGATGCAAACGGCCTGCTTTCGTCTGGGCAGAGAGGGAATTCCAGCTCTGCTCTGTCACTTGCGGTGGAGGTAAGAATCCATCACTACATTCACTTTCTTTTTGCTTGCATCTCTTTGCTTTTATTGTCCGAAGTGTGCGCGGGAATGGATCTTGAAAAATGATCTCCTGACAGAAGAATTTCTTTGCTGAAGTTCTTACCACGCAGTGGAAACAATTGCCAAAGACACCTAATGTATTTCACATGAGAAACTAATGTAATTTTCTTCAAAATCTACTGTAATGTTACTAGTCATGTATTTTTATTTCTTAAATGGGTGTTTTTCTTTATTTCAAGGATTTTAAATTGATTTTTTGAGTTCTTCATGCTAAAAAAAAAAAAAAAAAAAAAATTCGCTTCCATTTTCACAATGAATTTTATTTTGCAATTAAATGTCCTCAAATAAAGTTTTGCAAATTAATTTGATTCTCAAATAATTTTTGGTATTTAAAAGAAGTTCCTAAGGAATTATATTGATCGAATTGCGCCAATGTGAAAACATAAATTTGTCCGCGACGGGAAACGAACCGTGCCCCTTCACTCCGGAGTAAATTGCTCTCCCAACTAAGCTACACAGACGGAGTGGAATGTACAGGTGAAAATTTCTTGTCTTGACACGTGATTCACCTCTGTAGTACGTCACAGTTCCTGATGCTTTTGTTTTTTACTGAACTGTCTCTCCTTGGGTTGGTACGTAACGGGTTGTGTCAATGTGTGCTCAAATAAAAATATTGACGAATACGGTATGCATGAATTTTTCAAATAAATTTCGCTTATTACATCCACCAACTATTGCTTTTTTTCAAAGCAATTTCGCTTACTTATTAAAATATCTGTCACATAATTATTTCAAACACGTTTTCGTCCTTCAAATGAATTTTATTAGTTCATTTAAAGAATTTTTCAAAAGAGTTTCATATTCAAATATTTACATTTTCTACGTAGACTTCAAAAATTTTGTGCCAACTAAAATATCCTTCTTTCAGATGGGTTTAGCTTGTTCAGTGAAGAAAAACGTTCAAACGAATTTTTCAGATAAATTTCGATGTATTCAGTTATTCGATTGACAAACCCAATAATTAATTTATTGGAATGATTTCATTTATTGGTTTTAAAATATTTTAAAATCGCTGTCCAAATGATTGATTTAAATTTGATCGACATTTTTTCTGCATCTTCACACGCTTTACGATTTTCCTTCAAAAAAATAAGAAACTGACAGGATAAAATATGAAGAGTTTGTAGTAATTCTACAAAATCGTACGCTACAGTCTTTGTGAAGATTGTGCATATTAAGTACATACAAGGTTTCTCACAAATGGTTTATTCTTCAAGTCGTCCAAGGTTTCGTTGGGCTGTGGCCTAGCTACATCATGACGAATGGCACGTAAATATTCAAATCGTATGTGACATCATCAACGGTGTTTACAGTCACGGGTTTTTGTTAGTTGTATCCATAAAGGAAGGATATATGGTTGCATCCGCACGCTTGACAGAAATGGTGTGGATGCCATATCATTGGCAGGTTGCGAATAATTCTGTTATACATATGTGGAAAGCTTCCAGAGTATCAAATTTGGTGGTTGAATCTGAGTTGTCGATTAGTTTCGCTTTTTCGAAGAGAAATTTATGTTCATTTTCGTAACAGTGTTTAACCATCGACGACTTCTTTAGGTCATAGTTTCGAATGTAGGTCTTGTGTTCCTTCAATCGAAAACGCAAGGCTTTACAGGTCTGTCTTATATACGAAGCTCTTCATTCATATGGGATTTGATAAATTCCCCACGAGTTTTTATCTTCAACTTAGTCCTTTGATCCAAAAAAGTTCATTTTATTTAAGGGTTTAAGAATCGCTGTAAAATTAAAAGTTTTGATAATTTTTGATATTTTGAAGGAAAAGTATACGGAAGACGAATTTAAACTCGGAAAAATGAGACTTCCGCGCCATCTGGATGTGTTCGCCGAGATTTTCTCATCTGAACAGAATGACATCACTCTTTCTTTGTTATTTTCTACCCGACTGTACTTATTTTCTGCTCCCTCAGTAGAAAAACGTGATTTACCAAACTAGCACGGAACTTCCTGTTTTTTGTTTTGTTTTTGTTTAAGATCAAAATTTTGGAAATATTTGCCTGCGAGGTTTGAAAGCTGCCGTCTCTGCCTTAACGAAGCGCCTTTATAGATATTTTAGTACATCTTTTGTAAAAAAGATCATGCTCATGTTACCGGTTTGTCCGTCTGTGGACATCATATTTCTGCAACTGTTAGTCCGATTTGAAAAATTCTTTTTGCATTCGGAAGCTTGAAATGTGCCAACGATGATTCTTCATTTCGTTTTTTTCTTTACGATGCAAAATTTCTCTGCTAGAGGGAGTAAATGCAAATGATATCGAATTCAAAATACATTTTGTTCCATATATTTGCTTCTGAACATCCGATTGAATTTTTTTTTACCTTTTGATTTCATTTATGTCGAAGGCTATTTTAGGTATAGTCACTTTTTCAAGTTAAGCATAGATTTTCCGCAAGGGGGCATAAAAGTAAAGTGCGTTTCCCCCGATATCTCGCTTTTAAAACTCCGATTTCAAATTCTTTCAGCAACGGATACAGCTCCAGATCGTGAAAACTTTTGCATATAATTTCTAATTTTTGGCCACCGGAGGGCGTAAGTCTTAATTTCCGCTTCTGATGCATTTGCAGCAAAATCTGAGCTTCTAAAATCTCCAGTGAAAAAATTCGTTCGTGGACCGATACTGCTCACGTTGATAAACCTTTTTGAATATTTTATTTTTAAAATAATGCATGGTTTATCCACCAGGGCCGTAGAAATATATTTTATTTTTGTCAATATGTCTGTTTCTAAGAGTCCGGTTTGACAAATTCGTTCTTTGTTGGATATGGTTTCCGGTGCGAAATGGTTTTGATATAATTTCAAAATTTTCAAGTAATTCATAAACATTCCGCTAGGGGCGTTAGGGTAAATTTCATTTTCCCTGATATCCTCTTTCTAAATTCTGATAGCCGCCCCTGTGGCTGATTGGTCTAAGCGATGGCCTCTGATCATTCTTCCGAAAGGGGTCCGGGTTCAAATCCCGGTGAGGCATGGATGTTCTGTTTGTATTACTGCACTGGCTCTTTCCCTTTCCTGGAACCAGTTACCCTAAATTAGGGGCGGGAGACTACTTATAGCCCATTGAGTTGCTCACGGTGGTCGTTAAACTTCCAATAAAAAAAATATATATCTTCCGATTTGAAGAATTCTTCCTGTATCGGATAGAGCTCCTGATGGGAAATGTTTTTCATATAATTTCTAACATTTAGTGAAGAATATTTTGGCCACCAGGGGGCGAAAATGTTAATTTCTGCTTCTGAAGAATTTGCAGTAAAATCTGAGCTGAAAGCTCGATTGAAATAATTCATTCGTGGACCGATACCGCTCATATCGAAAAACCTTTCGAGAATACTTTCTTTTTAAAATAATGCATAGTTTTTCCGACAGGGGGCGTAGATGCATATCCTATATTTGTCGATATCTCTGCTTCTAAAAGTCCGATTTGAAAAATTCTTTCTTTGTTGGAGAGCGTTTCCGCTGCTAAATATTCTTCATATAATTTCGATTTTTTTCTTAACGCACTTGTCTGCCACCAGGGGGCTTAAGTTCACGTTTCCGTTACACTAATATCTGGGGGATTAAAAACCCGCTAAAAAACGTCTTTCTTAGATCACGTAGTAGTGTTTACATACCGGCTATTTTGACTTTGAATAGCTTTGATAGATTTAATTCGCGTCAGAACTGATTCAAAAGATCTGCTCGTTACAACCGAAAATTCGGTGTTATCTTTCCTGTTTTCGCTGGATAGAACGGGTTGTTGTCTCATGAAAAATAAGTGTAGAGCTGGATAACCAGTATGTAGTTTTGCACATCCTATTCAAATGAATGTAATATACATGTAAATGCTAGAATTTTTTTCTATCTGTGGATTTTGACTGTAACCCTACTCTCTTCCCCTTAAATACACTTCTTTTAACGAAACTGCTGCTTGAAAGACAAAGGGGAATAAAACTTTGTGCAATAACCAGCACTGTCTGGATCTCAAAAGGTCTCTAACTTA
Organism: Macrothele yani; assembly: GCA_039090855.1. Classification (NCBI taxonomy): domain Eukaryota; kingdom Metazoa; phylum Arthropoda; class Arachnida; order Araneae; family Macrothelidae; genus Macrothele; species Macrothele yani. Next base: position 136,489,044 of record CM077024.1, on the reverse strand, counting down.
AAATTTTCATAAACTTTGGCCATGAAATTAATACAGTTTTATCTTAACGTGATATATGCATGACTTTACGGAAATATTTTATATAGACACAGAACTACTTTTACATAAATGTAACTGAAACTATTTGAAGCTTTGCTGATACGGAAAACCCCATTGAAATCATGACAAAAAAGGCACATGGTCATTTTATTTTTACGTTTTTATAAAAAAAAATACGATGAATTGGCAGGACATTTATTTACCGCACAACAAAAACAAACACGAGTAATATAATATACACCGCAAGTAATTGTATTACAGTAGTAAATAAACATATACATTGTAACCTTTGTTCCTCTCACAGCTCCATCCTAACAGCTGCTCCTCAAAAGTTGGTTACGTGCTAACGAATCAGTAGAGACCAGAAAGTTAATCGGAAGCCATCTTTTGTCCAGGTGGAATGAACACAATTTTCACAATAACCACACTAATACATGTCCTTATTTTTCTCTGAAAAGGAAATAGGTGGTTCAAATATTTGTGTGTCCATCGTGACTTCATAAGCAGAACCTGGATTCTACTGTGAACAACACTGTACAGAACCTGAACGCGTTCGTACAGAATCAGAGGAAGTCCACTTCCTGCTCAGGATATAAAAATGTTTAGCACAGAAATGTAACGAGGAATCTTAGCCAGTGACATGATGAAACATTGATCGTCGGACGTTTTATAGTGTCAGCTTATGGTCGAATGATGTGGTGGGGAAAGACGTACCATAGATATTTAATTCTGTGTCACATTCCTAGCACTCTGGCACTCCGCAAGAATCTTGACATGAGTTATATCCGCCATCATGCCGTTCATCCAGAATGAATGTCTCGACCTATTTCAGCATGACTATTCCCATATACGTGTGTTGGATAAAATAATGTGAATACCTGGGAAATAAGCGATGTGTTTTCATTAATAAGGTGTTGGACCACCATATGCCTTTAATACAGCTTTTAAGCTTCTTGCAGTATATTCCTACAGCTTTAGAACAGTGTCCAGTGGAATGTTATACCATTCAGAACATCTACCAGTTGCTTCAGAGATGTTGGAGGAAGGAATACCCTTTCCGCTCTGCTTTCGAAAACTGCCGACAGTTGTTCGATGATATTCAAGTCAGGTGATTAATCTGGCCAATCACCTGACTTGAATATCATCGAACAACTGTTGAACTTCAACAGATGTTGAAGTTCATTTTGGTGCTCCTCGAACCGAGACTGGGCTATTCTGGCTGTGTGTGTGTAGGTGCATTATTATATTGAAAAATAACATCCTTTTTGGGAAACAACATTTGGACCATAGAATGCACCTAATAACCTAGAGTGTTCAAGTATCCGCTGACAGTAACTTGACCGTGTATGGTAACGATGGGACCAGCCGAATATCAAGACGTGGCCTCCAAAATCATCACAGATCCTCCCCCATCTTTGACAGTTGGAACCAGACATTCCGAATTGTACGCTTCCTTGGCGGTTCTCCGTGCATAGATCCGACCTATTATTGGAAATAATATAAATGAGGATACCATATCACACATTTCCAGTCATCAGTTGTCCAAGTTTTATGCTCATAACACCACCTTTTTCGTATTATAGCGTTGCTTTCTGTTGTTAAAGTTTTAGCAATTGCAGCTCTTCCATGGATGTTGGCTTTGTGAAGTTCTGTGTGGACTGTGTCTGTGAAAACAGGGTCTTCCAAGTGAATATTGAGTTCTGCTGTTACTTTTACTTCAGTAGTTCTGTGTTGTTTGCACAGAACCTTTGTCAGTGTTTGACTGTCCCTCTCATTTGGTCTTGGCTTTCGCCCACTATTCATCTTCGCCGATGATGTCTTGCCATGCTTTGTGTAAGCCATCGTAACCATAGAGACTGATGGTCTTGAAACACTAAACAATTTAGTTGTTATGGTTACAAGCTCTCCTGCTGAACGGCCTCCCACGATTTGACCTCTTTCGAAGTTTGACAGGCCACGCATTTCATCTACCTCTCGTACGAACCGTTGCTGAACACAACTTGTACTGGACTGATATACAACATAGGGAATGTATACAAAGTAAAAATATACAAAAGTTAATAACAACGCTTGTTTTTTAGCCTACACGAATAACACTAACCGGATAATCACATAACCGGTTCATATTATTACACTAACCGGTTCACATTATTTTGTGCAACCCCTGCACATACCGCTCACTTAACAATAGACAATCTTTACGGTTTCAATATTTCTCCACAGACTACACGTTCCGGGGACCTATCTCCCATCGATCACATATGGAACCTGATGAGTCATCAACAGAGCGCATACCTGCCTTCTTCCGACTTTGAGCATTTGTGTCATCAGGTGGTTGTTGGACGAAGCGCCGCATTGAAGGGAATGATTGAACGTCTTATCAAATATACACGTTGCCATCTGCAGGTATGAATCACTCTCCTGAGGTTTCCAACTTTTTTGCTAAACAAAGACCAATAAGTGTTAACACGTTGCATATTTCGGATAGACCTCTGATGGCTGTGACTTGTATTGCTTTGGGCTTTCCCTCAGCTCGATGAAGTTTTGGTGTTGAGCAATATACGCATTCACACATTTGTACAAAATAAAGAAATAAAGGAAGCTCCATATTTCATGCTGTACACAAAAATGCATTTCTCCTGCTCAGTTATAACTTTTGTGGAGCCCTTATTGCAAATTATTTTTTGCCCATTAAATGGATCCAAGTATGAATGCTCTTCTGCTTTTTCGAGGACAGTTTGCATTGTGTTATGCACCAAAGATAGGTGAAAAAAATAATGATGTTTGATTCATTTTGTTCCTTCCTTCACAGGAGTGCAAAAATCCGAGCCAGTTTGTAGGAACAAGGACACAGCAAAGGAAGTTGATGAAAGGCTATGCGATCTTTCTATAAAACCTAGAACCAAGGCAGTGTCTTGTAATACAAACCCCTGTCCAATAGTGTAAGTAAAAAAGTAAAATCCAGGTAACTATATGTTTTTTCCCTTCCTATAAAGTGAAACTGTTAGAAATCTGAGCCTTTAGTGTTGTTTTCCTCCCTTTGAACTTCATGGAGAAAAATCAAAAGCTGCTCGTTCGTAACCATTCATTTGAGCTGCAATCTCGGTTTCTTTGGAGCTTTGAAGTGCAACCTGTTTGTTATTCTTGTGAGCAAAACACAAGTTCCTTGTACTAAGAGCGTCATGGACTAAGAGAGGTGGGGATGGAAGTCTAGGGATTAGACCACGACTTGAGCTCATCGAGCTCCCGGTTCGTGTCCCGCCGGATACCGAGATACAAGAAAAGACCCGGAAGAAGACAATGTACGAGATGCGTTGGTGAAATCGAAGTCATGTCTCAGTGACTTGCTTCCGAATTTTAACGTACGCTGAAAGCACACTTTATAATACACGACTGACTCATCCACAAACCTTCCGTATGCCACGCCACAATAATGACGCCAACCGAAACCCGATGGAGGCTATAAACAAGTCATATACCAACCAGAGCTGAATAGCGTACCTTTGACTGTGAAAATGGGTAAAAACAAGCTGAGCGAATTCAATTGTGGGCAGATTGTCAGTGTGAGAAAGATAAGGCGCTCCATTCCCGCGACTGTAGAACATCTGGGAGTTCTGCGTGTGACCGTCGAATGCGTTTACAAGTTTTTCATCAAAGCCGGTAGTATCGCGGAATAATGTTGCCGTAAATAGGCCGTTGATGTTCATGGTAAGCTTCACCTTTCCCGTATCGTCACGTCCGAAATGAATTCCATAGTAGAGAGGATAACACCATGGAACCTACGACGGAAGTGTGTGTGTGTGTGCAAATACCATTCGAGCTACGGCGGTACAACCAGGCTATGGTAGTCAACACAAATATCGAGTACCGTTGTTACAGCGCGGCATCTGGCTATACGGCTACAAAGGGCGAAGGAAGATTTCCACTGGCCTTTGGAAGACTGGAAACGGGTAGCTTGATCCGACGAATCAAATTTCCAACTACAATGCACCAACGGAGGAGTGCGTCTGTTACATATACCACATGAAGCCGTTGACCTCATCAATAAAGTTGTGGAGTGTTACATGCCGGTGAACAGGCAGTGTAATATTCTATGGCGTTGTCCCATGAATCAGCTTAGCGCCTCTTTTACGCATTAAGGTAAATCACCGCAAAATGATATGTCGACTTACTAACCAACCACCTACACCCGCTCATGGCTACCCATTTCCCACAGCAGGATGCCTTCTTTTAAGAAGCCAACAGCCGTCTCGTCACTCCCATATTAGGCTTTATTGACGTACAAACCGACCACCTGCACTCTCTCATGGCTGCCCGCTTTCCACAGCACGATGCCTTCTTTCAACAAGACAACAACCATGTCGTCACTCTCATACAAGGCTATGTCGATGAACTAACCAACTAACCGACAACTACACCCGTTGATGGCTTCTCATTTCCCACATCAGGATGCATTCATTTAACAAGACAAGAACCGTGTCATCACTCCCATACAAGGCTATGTTGACATAATAACCGATCACCTACACACGTTGATGGCTGCAATTTTCTACAGCAGGATGTCTTCTGTTAACAAGGCAACTGTTTCTTCACTCCTGCCGAAGACTATGCTGATACCGTAATCGATCACCTACACCCGGTCATGGCTGCCCATTTTCCACAGCAGGATGCCTTCTTTTAACAGGTCAACAACCATGTGATCAATCCCAAACAAGACTATATCGATATACCAACAGACCATTTACACCTGTTGATGGTTGCCATTTCCCACAGCAGGATGTGTTTTGTTAAGAAGCAAGTGTCTCATCACTCCCGTACTATGCTGATGTGCTAACCGAGAACCTACAACCGTTCATGACTGTCCATTTCCCACAGCAGGGTGATTTCGTTCAACAAACAACAATGGTGGCATCGCTCCCGTTTGGCGCAGGACTAGTTGGAGAACCATTCCAGGGTGTTTGTGTAAACCTCGAACGACCTTCTCGCTCTTCAGATCTGAAGCCACTTCAGCATCTGTGAGATAAAGTAGAGGGATGCATTTGAGCTAGAAGCACACTTTATGGACGTTTGCAGAGCTTTACGGGAGGGTGTTCTGGAATCACGGGACGCAATACCATCCTAACGTCTCCAATACCTGGTAGAATTGATGCTCGATGTGTTTCTGCTGTTATGAATGTGAAAGGTGGGGCCCACACGTTATAAAGTGAGTGTACACTGAAGTGCCAGAAAAACTGGTACAGACGAGCTTATGCAAAATGCATAGCAACGTCACCTATGCGCAAACTCGGTTGCATCCTCCAGTGCGTATATAAAGCGATAGACATCCTTGCCAGCTGTCAGATCTCTTTTAGGCATGAGAATGACAAGTAATAACGATTTAAGCGATTTTCAACGCGGTGTCATAGTTGACACTCGTGAGATGGGCCATATTATTTCGGAGGTAGAAACGAAGTTCGGATTTTCACGGACGACCATTGCAAGGGTGTACCGTGACCACAAGGATTCCGGCAAAACCTCCAACCTACGATACCAGAGTAGCCGTAAAAAGACATTGAGTGAACGTGATCATCGTCGGCTGTCAAGAATCGTTTCACGCGATAGGCGTGCAACACTCTCGCAGATATCATCGGAATTTAATGCTGGAGCCTCAACAAGCATCAGCATCCGGATTTTGCAACGTACCCTGCACGATATGGGCATTGGGAGCCGACGCCCAACTTGAGTCCCCTTGATGGGTGCACGACACAGAGCTATGCGCCTCGCTTGGGCACTGCAACACCGCCACTGTACACTTAATGACTGGAAACAAGTAGCCTGGTCTGACGAGTCGCGTTTCCAACTGTATCGGGCAGATGGAAGGATTCGTGTGAGGCGCAAACACCATGAAGCCATGGATCCCGCCTGTCGACAGGAAACTGTACCGGCTGGGAGGGGGGTGTCCGTAATGATATGGGGTGTGTTTAGCTGGACTTTGATCCCTAGTACGTCTACAAACGTTTGTGACCGGCCAACGCTATGTGCGCATCCTTTCTGACGAGGTATACCAGTTCCAAGTATTAGACTGGTCCACCAGTTTTTCTGGCACTTAAGTTTATACGTCGTATAATAAATTGACTTTTCAGAGTTGTAAAATAATTGGTTATAAATGATTGCAAAAATGTATGGGATTTTTAGGTTTAACATCGTCAATAACTACTCAAATGTCACTTGTCTTAAGGTGGACGTCCAGTGATTTTGCTTCCTGTACTTCCAATGGGCAAACTTCTGTACACATTATATAACTTGATATTATCACTTGTAATACTTAATACGTTTTAAACCATAACCATATTTATATTAAAAATCAATTACTTTTCATTTGGTGGTGTTGAGACCACAAAAAATATGGCGCGACCTGTACATTGATGACGTCAGTAAACAAATAAATATTGGATTGCTTGAATATGGATATGTTTTAGAAAAGATTAAGTATTACAAGTTAGAATATGAAGTTATTTTAATCGATGTTCAAATTTTCATCCACGGGAACGCATTAATTGTGAAGAAAATGTGTATAGAAGTTTGCCCATTGGAAGTATAGGAAACAAATCACTAGACGTCCACCTTAAGCTTAATTTGACGAAACCTTATTATTAAAATTCTTTTATTGCTAACTATTAAGCTGCAACTGTAATTAAACACTGATAAACTTCTCAGAGGACACTTTCAAATAAACATTTCAGGATAAGTGATGAGACAGTACTTACAAATCCAAAGTCCACTTTATAATGCATCTCCCAGCACGTAAAGTATTCGTCACATCAAAACGTCACTTGTAACAGCAAGGTGAAGAACAATTCAAGCTATTTCGAACAATATACGCTTCATTATTATTGTTCGCCGTCATAAAAAATATTCCCCATATAACAATCTTATATTACGTATCGTACTCATCTCATAACATATCTCTCAGAACATGAGCTTCCAGTCTTAGAACATAGGTCCCTGAACATCAGGTCCTAACATAGCTTTAATTGTACTCGGCTCTGTACTTATCTGATCCATTTACTGTCGGCAACAACTCTTAAGAGAGTTAGTCATCTCTCATAGTCATCAAGGCCAATTTAACCTTCCAGTGGTGTTGATACCATTCTCTGCTTCGTGGTATTACAATTTCTTCAGGACATGACAAACCCCACATTCGAACAGTCTGCCAGACTATATGCTGCACGCGGTTCCCACCGGTGTTTTCAAGGCGTTCCCGGGCTTCAATGGTCAATCCGATCGCTGGATCTGTAGCCAATACAACATACCTGGTACGTCATAAAACGACATCCGAGAAAAACACTGACTCCATTATATAACCAGAATGATCTTGAAGTGAAAGCGGAACAAATATGGGAAAGCATAAACAAGAAGATACGTACACCTCCATTTAACCTTCCTTTTCAGTCTTTGCTTTTTTTACGTAACATTAGTTACTTTATGGTTAAACGTTTTCTCATTAACGATAAATTACTTCCTTGAACAGCTTTTATAATTTGGCAACATTGATTGATTGGGCTTAGTGAGTGGACTTTGGATTTGTAAGTACTCTCTCATCACTTACCCTGAAATGTTTATTTGTGCAGATGTAGAGAGGTTACGAGTAGATTGTTAAACATTGACATAACCTATTGAGACGTATGTGATCAACTAACAAGAGCCATACTCTTGTAAGATTGATGTCTGTGTTGAAGCTAGAGATATTACACGATCTTATCAGATATATGTGACCACCGGCGGAATCATGGTGCATCCTCCCAGGCGAGTCACAGGGTGCACGTGACAAGGTCGATAGCACGGAGATATAAGCGGCCGGCCCGGATAGATGAGACATTGTGCATTACGTAAGTACAATGGGCAGATCTGGTGATTTGATGGACGCTCAAAAAGGAACGATCATCGACAACCGCACTAAAGGGCAAAAGCATCTCAAAAACAGCAAGTTTCGTGGGCTGTTCGCGAAGTACTGTAATAAGGGTGTACCAAGGATGGACTACTGGCACACCGAGTACCTCCCGACGTCAAAACTCTGGAGCCCCAAAGGCCATAGACACCGGAGGAGAACGTCACCTCCCTCGACTGGTAAAGGGCAATCGACGCGCAACAGTGCAGCAATTGACCATGCAAAAGCCCGCTGGGGCACCTATTTACGTGCGCCGTAAAACAGTAGAGAAAACCCTGTTACGTATGGGTCTCCTGAGTCGACGTTGCGTCAAGGTACCCACACTGAGAAAAAAAGTTTGTTTGAAACAACAAAATAGTATTGTTGAGCTGTTTTGTCGATGTATTTTGTTGCTTTAGCCATACTCCATCGGAATTGTTTTGTTGGCAACACAAAATTATTTCGTTGTCTATACTTTATTCATTCAATTAAACGTTTTATCACGATAACAATACATGTTGTTAGATCAAACAAATTCCCAAAAATCGAACTTGGAATTTTGTTAAATGAGCAAAACGTTTTGTCATGATAACAATAAATTTTGTTGAATCAACAATAATTTTCAGCAAAATATTTTTGTAAATTCAACAAACATTTTTGTTGACTGCATACCGACAAAAGTGTTTGGTTGATTCAACAATTCAACAGTTCGTTTGCTGAATTAACAAAACGTTTTTCTCAGTGCCATATTAACCCTCACTGAGAAAACAAAGCTTGTTTGAAACAACAAAATTGTTTTGTTGAGCTGTTTCGTCGATTTATTTTGTTGCGTTAGCCAGACTCCATCGGAATTGTTTTGTTGGCAACACAAAATTATTTTGTTGTCTATACTTTATTAATTCAATTAAACGTTTTACCACGAAAACAATGCATATTGTTGGATCAAGCAAATTGCCAAAAATCGACCTAGGCATTTTGTCAAATGAACAAAACGTTTTGTCATGATAACAAAAAAATATTGTTGAATCAACAATAATTTTCAGCAAAATACATTTGTAAATTCAACGAACATTTTTGTTGACTGCATATCGACAAAATGTTTTACTTGATTCAACAATTTTTTTGCTGAATTAACAAAACGTTTTTCTCAGTGCAGGTCCATCGGCAACGACGCATGCAGTTCGCATGGCACTAGTACCCCACTTTTCCACTGTCGTTGGGCAGTAGAAGAGTGGTTGGTTAGTTGGTTGGTTAGTTGATTTTAATAGCGCAAGGGCCATATTTGGCCAAAGAGCGCCTAACGCAAGACGTGGAAGAATGGGAAAAGGTTGCCCTCTGCGCCGAATCGAGGTTTCTACTGAAGTGACAGGTGGTGGTGTATACGGCGTCAGACACTAGAACCAACAGCCGCGGACATGCTTGTCGGTCAGGTACACGCCGGTACGGTGGGGAAAGTGTGCATGTATGAGGAATATTTTTCTGGTATGACCCGGGATCGCTGGTAGCACTGGATGGGTCCCTGAACGTCAATGGCTACCTGTCCATCCTCGCTGACCACATGGATCCCTTCATGTTGGATGTTTATCCTGGTAGTAATGGTGTCTACCAACAAGGTGAAAACCCTCCAAATACGTGGCGTCAGTAAATAAATAAATACATCGCTCTTTCCACGTTCCAGAAACACACAGCAACCTAAAAATTGTTTTCCAGCCGCCGCCGTGGAATTGAACCACGGAACTCTCGATATCTAGCCGAGTGCGTTACATTTACACCACGGTGGCCAACAATCCACGGTGCTATGTGTATTTTTAAGTCAGCTTCTGACATCATAAATCCGTAAGATGATCTCAGCTACTGAGACGTCTCCATCTGGTGGGCATTAACGGCACTGGCTATATATTATAGCAGTTAAATCCAAAGGGCGAGATCCAAGGTGAAAATCCTCCAAATACGTGGCGTCAGTAAATAAATAAACACATCGCTCTTTCCACGTTCCAGAAACACACAGCAACGTAAAAATTGTTTTTCAGCAGCCGCCGTGGAATTGAAACACGGAACCGAACGCGTTAACTTTACACCACGGTGGCCTACAATCCACGGTGCTATGTGTATTTTTAAGTCAGCTTCTGCATTGTCTTGTCTACCAACAAGACAATGTGCTTTGCCATGTCGCTAAGGGGGTGCGTGACTGGTTCCAGGAACACGACAGTGATGACTCCGTTCACCAGTGGCCGGCGAAATCGCCCGAGCTCAATCCCATAGAGCACTTGCGATGCTATTTAGATCGACGGGGTCGACGTGCTCTGCTGCAGTCCAAATAGGCACATGTACCTCAACCAATCTTCCTGGGTCTCATTGCGTCCATGCCACGCCGTCTCGCCGCTGTCATTCGCGCTAAGGCTGGTTGTTTCTATTATTAGGAAGGTGGTCATATTATTATTATACGACTGTGTATGTTCTGGCAGCGGATTGTTTTGATGTCGATTGGATCTTCTCGTGAATGGAAGAATAAAGACTTTTGAATTGTAAGTCTGTTAGGCTGATTCTTTGCTCTGGCCGTATAGATTGACGGAATTATTATAGAAATAAAATTTATATGTTCAACGAAGTTCACTACCAACATTAACTAGCAGAGGTACGTATATTATGATGATGTACTGTAAATGTACATCATATCTACAAACATTTTTGAGAATGGTTTCTGACTGACTTTCTAAAGGTATGTATACTTCTGTCAGCGAGAGGTGGAGGTACGTCGTACTCATGTCATCCTAATATCTGCGCACCTAAATCATTAAACGGGATACAAATGCGCATATTTCTTCCTGATTTTTAGCATGTTGCTATGCAAGACATTTCTTCAAAGTGAGAATGTTTTTTTTGACGTAAAGTGTGAAAGGTAATTGCCCAGTTTCTAATGTTTATTTACTAATTTTACATTTTTTATATTTTTTTGACGTAAGTGTAGGAGATAATTGCCCATTTCTAATCTTTATTAATATGATATTTAGATGGTACATAGATTCTTGAATTTTATGATTATTGATAATAATTAGCAGAATTTTATTGTATTCCAGTTGGCTGTTTTCCATGCCTTTTTATTCATTTTTGTACAAACGGATAACAGCTTAAATATGCGTACCATGTTTCCGTATGAAAGATGTTATATTTGCAAGATTGAGAAAAATGTTGAATGAAATGTGTTAATCTTTTGGTTCCTCAAGATGGATCAGCGAAGATTGGGGTCCTTGCTCAGTGAGTTGTGGTACAGGGATTCATACAAGGAACGTGTTCTGTTCCCAGGGAGGTCCAAATGGAACGCGTTTCCAAGTGAATACGGAGTTCTGTCCACGCTTCAAGCCAATAACGGAGAGATCCTGCACCGTTCATGACTGCCCCAGATGGTTTGAAGGAGCATGGTCTCCAGTAAGTTACTCATTTTTATGGCTTCTCTTAAGTAAGATGCTGTAGCCATCCGACTGTGAAATGAGTTATGAAACATGTATAACGTACAAGTTTGTGCGCGCCGGCCATCGAATCGGGTCACCTCACTACGGAGTCAGTCGCTCTCCCAACTGATCTACACGGACATGTGCTCTCACTGCTATCTGCCTTTATCTCGTGTGCGTCCTACGGTAAAGGCACGTCACAAATGTGATTTAGTAAACAAACCGGTGCACAGGTTTCGAAGCAAAATAATTAAATGAGAAAGAGAGACGGAGTGAGAGAGAGAGCGAGAAGGAGGAGGAGAAAGAAAGAGAGAGAGACGGAGGAAGAGAAAGAAAGAGAGAGAGACGGAGGAGGAGAAAGAAAGAGAGAGAGAGAGAGGAGGGAGAAGGTAAGAGAGAGAGAAGAGAGAAGATGAAGAAGGAAAAAGAGATGAGCGGGTAAAGGAAAGGGAGAAAAAGGGAAGAGGAAGAAGGAAAGCCAGAGAGAGGAGGAAAGAACGAGAGAGAGAGAGAGAGAGAGAGAGAGAGAGAGAGAGAGAGAGAGACGGAGGGAGATAGAGAGAGGTGGAGAGAGCGGGGCGGAGGAAGATAGAGAGAGAGAGGAATAAAGCGACAGAGTGAAAGGGAGAGGTGGAGAGAGCGGGACGGAGGAAGATAGAGAGAGAGAGGAATAAAGCGACAGAGTGAAAGAGAGAGGTGGAGAGAGCGGGACGGAGGAAGATAGAGCGAGAGAGAGGAATAAAGCGACAGAGTGAAAGAGAGAGGTGGAGAGAGTGAGACGGAGGAAGATAGAGAGAGAGGAATAAAGCGACAGAGTGAAAGAGAGAGGTGGAGAGAGCGAGACGGAGGAAGAGAGAGAGAGAGGAATAAAGCGACAGAGTGAAAGAGAGAGGTGGAAAGAGCGGGTCGGAGAAAGATAGAGAGAGAGAGAGGAATAAAGCGACAGAGTGAAAGAGAGAGGTGGAGAGAGCGGGACGGAGGAAGATAGAGAGAGAGGAATAAAGCGACAGAGTGAAAGAGAGATACGGATGAATAGAGCGCTATAGTAAGAGAGGGAGATGTCATATACTCTATAATATACAGAGATTGATTGGCTGATGATTTATTGATTGAATTACAGAGATAAAAAGGAATTTGGGAGAAAATACAGAGAAAAGAAAACAAGAAAAGCATAATGTAAATACAAACAAAAAGTGAGCAAACGATACCGTCAACTTTCAAGCCGTTATGATTAACATTCCCACTTTAACTTTTCATATTTTGTTTTTTCCCCAATTTACGAAATAGCAAAAAAATGCATAGCTAATTATTTTTTTTATTATCACTTTTTAAGTTTCGTTTCGTTAATAGAGAATAATTTTCGCGGCTCATGCGGCGTTGTTACCGACAAGAAAAAAAGAAAAGAAAAAAAAAGGATGTTTTATGCTCCTATGTTAATTGAGTCATCATAGCTAAAGACTGATCCTTAGACCGGAATTTGGTGATAGTAAAAGTACCAATTTCACGCACTCCGTCTTAGTAGCAGTCTAATATTTATCCGGTTAAATGCACTATAATGACAAAAGTCACCGGACACCCTTTCAAAAGCAAATGAACGGATCCGCTGCGTTGTTATGATATGCGGTACAGCTGCAAACGGTATAAAAACAAGCCTGCAGCTTACCGCAATCATATTGCACTGTGAGGTTGAGTGAAAATGTCGCGGCGCGAGAAAACTGACTTTGAGAAAGGAAAGATTGGTAAGTGTTATATTAGTGGGTTGTTCATGAGAGAAAACGAGAGCCGTTTAAACATACCCAAGTCAACTGTTGTGGATGTACTGAATAAGTGGATGTACTGAATAAGTGGATGACACATGGCATACCTTAAGTAGGAAAATGTACCTGCAGACCAAAGAAAATCAGTGATAGAGGACGTCGAAGCCTCAGGAGAGTAGTTACAGCTAATCGACAGTGTAGTGCACAAGATCTCAGTGTACAGGTTAGTAAAAATGCTGGAGCCTCGGTATGTACACGTACCATTCGCAGAAGAGAACTTCATTACATGGGTTACCGTGGTCGTGCGGTTGCTCATAAGCCTTTCATCTCCACTCGGAATGCTACTCGTCGTTTAGCATGGTCTAAAGAACATTTGTTGTGAACCGTAGATCAATGGAAACGAGTCCTATGAACTGATGAATCCCGATACACGATCCATCAGTCTGATGGCCGTGTGTGGGTATGGCGGCAGCCGGGGAAACGCTATTTACCTCAGTTTACTGTATGGTCAAGTTTGGAGCTGGCAGTGTATTCGTGTGGGGATGTTTATCGTGGTATGATTAACCCATTGTTTATCGTGGACAAACCTGTTAACCAGCACGTATACCTCGATATTCTGGACAAATATGCCCTACCAACTCTGTGGCAATACTATGGAACCGAGCCTTTTGGTATCAGCAGGATAATGCACCGAGCCATAAAGCAAGGACTGTTACGATGTGGTTTGACGATAATTCCATATCTTGTGTGGACTGGCCAGCAAAGAACCGTTATCTTAATCGCATAGAGGACCTATGGGGTGAATTAGAGCGCCGCATAAGAAGTTTGGAACCAAGGCCTACCACTAAGCAACAGTTAGCGGCAGCATTATGTACTGAATGGAAGTGCATACCCATCGCTGTGTTTCAAAACCTTTTCGAAAGCATGTCTCGAAGGGTCAGTGCATGCATTAAGGCCAAAGGTGGGCCGACACGGTACTAATGTATGTCAATAAATGCTATGTTGTGTTTCTCTTCTAGGTGTCTGGTTACTTTTGTTAATATAGGGTATTTTCTCGCCATGGCTTACAGACATCAGGTCACAACACCAAAACAGATGGCGATTCTGGAACTTCGAACAGCCAAGTTCCCAAATTTTCTCCCAAGAGAGAAAGGGGTCAGTCCACTAAACACACGTACGCAGTTCGATTCATCCATATCGTTCTCGCCTGACGTCTTTATGCCCTACGCACAAAAAAACGCAAGAGCCTTCACTGACTGCCAAATATCTCAAACACCGATCACAAACTGTTCTGTTAATCGAAGTGACGCAATCTTCCCAAAGAACATGCAGCAGCCATGTTTCACCAACATTCGGTTAATCGCCGGCTGAAGCAGAAGTGGAATACATATATGCTCTTTGAGGTAGTACGAATTCCAGCATTGCAAAGGGGTTGGGATAAACTTTAACCGACCGGAGCGAATGTATTCTTTGCCAGCGAAGTGGGCAGAACGAGGCTGGAACGAGTGAACCTGCGCATCAGAATGCTTTGCTTTCTCTCTATTCGAAATGGTCATTCAAGGGAAATTTTTGACCCAAATCCTATCTCACGGATTACCTGTTAAAAGGGCTATAACAATGTCAAAGAATTTAAGGAGAGAGCGCATGTTTGAGTCACTTGCTTCTATCCAGTGGCATGATATCCGTGTGTCAGTAGAACTAGCCCTTTCCCATCATGCTTTGAGTCATAAAGCAAAGAATAACGGTCTAGATGGGAGCTTTTATAACTCGTAACTGTCTTATGTTCGGTACTGCTGAGATGAGAGGCGGAAAGTAATTTTTATGCCCCGTAGCTTATGTAAAACTCGGCTGCTACCTGTGTGGATATTTCTGCTTGGGGAGCTCAGAAAATGTAAGGCATCATTTAGTTCAGATACGTCACCCGCTTAAAGGGTGCATTAATGGCAGACAACAATGCAATACAATACAATGCAATACAACAACAACAAAATATATATCAAAAAGTTGTGTGTTCTTCCTTACATCTATTCAATAGTACACTATCTACCAACAAGTAATTGGCCACCCCTGCAATCGACGATATCTGCGGTCCTGATACACGTCACGGCCGCCGCCGTTAAATATCGGGTGGGAAACAACAACGCAACCAGTCGCATGCAAGATGCCACGCAGGTCGGACCTCTCTGATTTCAAGAAAGGTGTAATCGTCGGGTATCACAGAAATGGCCGTTCTATACGTGACATATCCAGCGAGTTGAAGCACCCAAAATCGAAGTGGCCTACGTGATTGGCAAGTGGAAGATGAGAGATGACTGTCGGAATGTGCCCCGACCCGGCAGATCCACAAAACTGGGAGTTAGAGACCGACGAGTGCTGGCCAGAGAAATTAGGAAGAACCGCACCAAATCGATGGGTCACATCCGCGAGGAGTTTCAACAGGCATCCGAGAATGTTCTTTCGATGAATACCATCCGTAAGGAAGCCCATCTGCTTGGTCATCATGGACGTGCTGCCGCCCACAAGCCTTTGATCACCAAGTCCAATAGCGCTGCTTGGCTAACGTGGTACAAAGAACGTCGACAGTGGACCGTTGAACAGTGGAAACAGGTTCTCTGGAGCGACGAATCAAGGTTCGCCCTCTACCCTTCGGATGGCAGGATCTGGGTTTGCGTCTGCCTGGAGAACGCCTCCTGCCGGAATGTATTGTGCCAACTGTGAACCTTGGCGGCGGTGGAATTATGCCATGGGGGTGTTTCTCCTGGTATGGCACGGGACCCTTGGTCGCAATTCCTGGTAGACTCAACGCCGAGACATACTGCATAATTTTGGATGACCATGTGCTTCCTACGTTGTGGCAGTCTTACGGGGTGGACCCATGTTACTTTCAGGACGACAATGCCACCTGTCATGTTGCGAGGTCTACCATGGCTTGGTATGATGACAATGGGGTTAATCGAATGGACTGGCCTGCGCAGAGCCCGCACCTTAACCCTATCGAGCACCTCTGGGACGAGTTGGAGCGTCGATTTAAGGGGTGCCCCCATCGTCCAAAATCAGTGAAGGAACTGACCGGTCTTCTCCAAGCCGTGTGGAAAAAAATACCGCTAGCCGTCGTACAACGCCTATTTGAGAGTATGCCCCGGAGAATCACAGCTGTAATTGCCGCTCGTGTAGGCTCCACCAACTATTGAAGGTGAATAAACTTCGTTTTCCTTTGCTATCACAGGTGTCCAATTACTTGTTGGTAAATAGTGTATTTTACCAATGCAGATTTTTACTAAATTTAATCTGAACATGACTCAGAGTTCTACTCGATATCTGTTTGATTCAGTGCCATAATGTGCAGTCCGTATCTTGCGAGTCGTTATGTAATCTGTCTGTAAACTAAATAAATCTGTTTCTGCTCTACTTTAATCTTGCACCATTGATCTCCAACCTATGTTGTAAATGTTTCTTATATGACTCGAACATGTATATTGTATTTGCCCTATCTTCCAAACTGTATTTTCTTTAAATTTCATTTTCTCGGGAGTTAAACTTCAGTATTCAAGAGCGTAGTTTACAGAATACCAGTTATGGAGAGAGTACTCGTGTTATAAAGAAACAAGAAAGATGACACCGAATTTTCGGGTGTAATGAGCACGTCTTTTGAATCCGTTCTGACGCGAATTAAATTTATCAAAGCTATTCGAAGTGAGTAGAACCAGTATGGAAAACAGTAGTATCTGACCGAAGAAAGAAATTTCTTCAATCGGGTTCTTAATCCCGCAGATATAGCTGCAAACGGAAACGTTCTCTTACTTCCTCTGGTGGCAGAATTGTGCTTTAAGAAAAATTTGAAATTATATGAAAAACATTTCACAGTGGAAACGCTCTCCAACAAAGAAAGAATTTTTCAAATCGGACTCTTAGAAGCAGAGATATCGACAAATATACGATATGCATCTACGCCCTCTTGGCAAGAAAAATATGCGTTATTTTAAGAATAAATTATTCTCAAAAGGTTTTTCGACGTAAGCGGTTTCGGTCCAAGAAAAAAATATTTCCGTCGAGTTTCCAGGAGCTCATATTTTGTTGCAAATACATCTTACATTAACTACCGGGATTTAGAGGCACGGCAAGGACATGTCAGTTCGCCATTACGAATCCCATGTAATCGGGAAAGGAAAGAAATTGTCGGAGTTTAAACAGTGGGTGGTTATTTGGGCGAGGAAGACGTAGACAAGCATCTTAGCAACTGCAGTCATTGTTGACTCTCCGAGCTACACGGAAGGGAACACAATACTTGTATTAACAACACAAAATACTATGCTTGCTTGGTGCTTTAGCACTTCAGAACAATTTACAGTGCTGTTCTCCGAAATAGTATAGTCGTAAAATATCGCTAACGTTCGACAAATAAGTCAAACTCTAGAAAAAGGAGTCGTCAGCATTCAGCGAGAGCGTGAGTGAATGCTCAAGTAAGCGTGAATTCGTGAGTGCCTTAAATAAAATCTTCCGTACAAATCAAATCCCTCGATACAGTTCAAAACACCGCAACTCTTATCATCAGTTCCTATGTACTTCACTACATTTTGGCCTGCTGTCAAGTTGCCAAACACACATTTGCTAAGACATATATAGCGTTCAGACAGAAAAATGCTTAACGAGAATGAGCCATTTCCATAAGAAGACAGGAACTACGTAGGTCATTTCAAAAAGTTTGCACACTGTGCAGGTGCACCCGTAGGATGATGCAATCGCTCCAATAGTTGCACCAGTTGTGAATCAGACTTCAGTATACGAAGTTTTGTCTACGTTTTTTGGCCAATTTGTTCCTGTTACGAAACATTCTGCCCAGAAGTACAGGAAGAGAGTGAATCAGGTCAGATCTCAGATAGCAACCAGCGATCGTACATTAAAATTGAAACTTTGCGAGGAAAATCATTTACCGAAATTCATAAAGCTTTGTGCGAAGTTTGTGGGGTTAGTGTAGTGGATCGTAGCACAGTGTCACTGTGGGCTTCTCGTTTCCACCAAGGTCGGGAAAGCATCGAAGACGACCCAAGAAGCGGCCGGCCATCAGATTCAACGGACGACACTTCTGTGGTTATCGTCAACAAAATTTTGAAAGAAGATCGACGGAAAACATGCGCAAAGATTGCATATGAAGCAGACATGTCTACCACCTTGATTTTTAGAATCCTAACTGAAACATTACAGAAGAAAAAAGTGGAAACCAAATGGGTTCTGCTTGATCTGAGTGAAGAGCAGCAAGCAGTTCGAAATGAGATCACAGAAGAATTGCTTCAGCAGTACGAGACAGAAGGCGAGAAGTGTTTTGGGCAGAATTGTTACTATAGACGAAACCTGGATACGAGATTTTAACCAGAATTGGAATCTCAGTGCGCTCAGTAGAAACATCCAGAATCACTTCGGCAGAAAAAATTCCGCCGCCAACAAATCGAAGGTTAAGCTGATGATAATTATGGCCTACATGTATGACAAGGTTGGAGTAATAGATAGCAACAGACAGAGTGCCCGAAGGGACCACTGTAACAGCCGAATACTACAGAAGGTTTCTGCAAAATGTTTTGCTCCCAAAGATTTGCCAAAGAAGGCCCGACATGCTCGAAACTGGTGTCATCATGTTGCACGACATCACGAGGCCGCATTTTGTCCGTACAGTAAGAGACGTTCTGGAAAAGTACCGATAAGGATTACTTTCTCACGCGCCATAGAGTCTTGACATGAGCCCACCAGACTATGATTTGTTCCCAAAACTGAAGACGCCACTCCGCGGGAAATGATTCAGTAAGATTTAGAGTTTTCTAATGAGGTAAACCGAGTAACCCGACGCCTCAGCAATTGAGGTGTCCTGACTGGAATACAAAACTTGCCCAAACATTGTACCGCTGTAATAAAGAAACAAGGAGATTACTACGAAGGCCTGTAAAGGTATGTTTTGAAATAAATTCGTTTATTAGGAGATAACCCCCAGTGTGCAAAACTTTTGAAATGACCCTCGTAAAAGAAAAAGCTAAATCACAGTACGTTTTCTAGCTTTTCTGGCTTTGTGAAATCTTACACGATGAGTACTCTTACCTATAAACGCTTTTCTTTTATTCAGGAAATTATTACAATTTCCCTTGCAAATGACTGAACTTTGCCACGGTTTTGTAGTCGGCTTTCTTCAACGTGTTACACGTTGCTAATGTTCTCCTTCTAATGCAGGAAGTTTACCACTTGCATAAAGAAAATAGTGTGTTAGTTTATCTGTAAGTAGCAGTAGCGGCGGAACCGCCCGGGCTGCCAGGGCCAGGGCCCGGTCAATAATTTCAGCCAAGATTTTTAATTTTTTATTTTGGCATATGTGCGATTGTTCTGATGTGCCTTAGAAAGTTCCTCTAGGTAAGTGGTCTGGTGGTCCTAATTCCTAACGAAGCTCCTTAGGCATTGTTTTTCTTCTGTTTGTTCCGGGAAGTGGGAAGGGAGCTGGTGCACCACGATTCGAAATTTTGGGCCCGGTCAACGAACTTCACTTTCCGCCGCCCCTGGTAAGTAGTGTGTACGTAAAACTGAATTACGTCTACGTGAGGGTGTGATATTATTAACTGCCTCGTGTTAGTCAGATATAAAAGTGTGATATGATATTGATTTACACTGAAGTGCCAAAAGTCATGGGATACGTACCTAGTATCGTGTAGGACCTCCTCTAGTCGGGCGAAGTGCAGCAACTCGACGTGGCGTCGATTCCACAACTGGCCGGAAGACGTCTGGAGAGATGTTTAGCCATACCTTCTGAACAGCCTCCCACAGTTCCCTGGTATTTGTAAGTGCAAGATAATGGGTGCTAATGGAACTACCCACCACGTCCCATAAGTGCTCTATTGGGTTCATATCGAGCGAACGTGGTGGCCACACCATTCGGCAGAACTGCCCAGAATGATCCTTGAACCAATGTTGGACAACTTGGGCTTGATGACATTGTGCATTTCCGCCTGGAAAATCCCACCCTTGTTGAAGTACATGAAGTCCATGAAGGGCTGCAAAGAGTCACCCAGCAGAGCAACAAACCGATTTCCGGTTAATGACGTATTTACGAGGACCAGAGGACCCAAACCGTGCCACATAAAGACACCCTACACATGTATGGAACCATCATCAGGTTACACAAAGCCTTGTTAACAGCTTAGTGTGACTCACAACTCGTAGTGAGACTCATTAGGTCTGCGCCACATCAGCTCGTAACAACTCGTAGTGTAACTCATCAGACCAATTCACATGTTTTCAATTTTGCAGGGTTCAATTACCGTGTTCACGAACCCAGGTGATTTCCTGTGTCCGATGTCGTGGTGTTAACAAAGGCACTTTAGTAGGTCTTTGACTCCCATATCACATGGACGCTAAATTACGCAGCACTGACCTGATGGATATGTCTCTGGTGCGTCATGCATTGAATGTGGATGTTATTTGAGCCAGTGTCGCTTGTCTGTTAGCATGGACAATTTTTGTCAGACTCCGCCGGTTACGGTCATTCAGCACCCGTGGTAGGCCACTGCGCTGTGCTCGGTGGGTGAAAATGCCTTCCATGAAGTATTTTCGGTACACAGGTGACAACGTAGATCGAGGAATATTGAGTGTTCCACAACTGCGGAAATTGAATGTCCCATCCGTCTGGCTCCCACTACCATGCTTCGTTCAAACTCCGATAATTCACGTCGGCTTGCCGTAATCCTACTGGCGGTTCTTCATCCTGACTCACGAGATTACCCCTCGCAACTGATAAAAATCGTGGCGTGCGTCGAAACCTTTATACAGATAGTAACACCAGTTGAAAATTTGCACATTGCTATCCCATGACTTTTGGCACTTCAGTATAGTGTACGATCTGCATTTTGTTTCATTAAATTCCTTTGGTGATTTCGAAATTTCTTCGTTTCAGTGCTCCATGACGTGTGGGCGGGGTTTCCAGACACGGGTTGTTGTTTGTCGAGATACCAGAGGACAGTACAGTGAGCAGTGCGACAGTACGGCAATGCCCGTTTCCCAGAGATTCTGTGACACTGGGGTTGAATGCTTGCCTCCAGTGGCCTTCTACAATGCAACTGTATATTGTAAGCACCTATTTGCAAAGTTTAGTAGAATTTAATTTTTATGTTTTTTTAATGGCGATTTCTTTCGAAACGATCCACATTGTTATGTTTAATGTATTTTGCCGTAAACCTTTTCTTGTAGATGAGTGGAAATCCTTTGCAAGGTATTTAAGAGCAATCTACTAAAAGAGACGATAACAATATGGCTTCTGTTCACAACGAATTTGGAGAACGCCGTCCCATTCCGAAATATGTGACAGCCATATCGTTATCATCTAATTTCTAACTTCCTTTTCGCCAAGTACAAGGTATCCATAAAATCTTTCCCACATTACAAAAGTCTGTTTCTCAGATGATGTCACATTCCACATCTCTGGTACAGTAAATAGGCACAATGTGTGGATCTGGGGATCAGAAAAAATCCCCATTGTATCATCGAACAAGAAGGCTAGCCCGAAAGGGAATGTATGGTGCTGTCTGATGCATGACAGAATCATCGGACCCTTCATTTTTACTGAGCCCACGGTAATATGTAACATGTACCTGGACATGCTGGAACTTTTTGTAGCACCTCATTTGCATCCACTCCAAACTTCTATTATTTTTCAACAAGCCAGTGCCCAGCCATATTTTGTAATAATGGTTCGTGAGTTCCTGAATGGCACATTTCTGGACAGATGGAATGGCCACGACGGTCCCATGACATGGCCACCTCTCTCGTCCGACATAACCCCTCTAGAACTTTCTCTGTGGGGTTATGTGAAAGACCGAGTTTACTCTAGCAGTGTTCCTGATGTCAAGACGTTGAAGAGCGGAATAATGGACGTCATTGGTTCTGTCTCTACTGAGATGTTAAACAAAACATGGCTTCAAATCTAGTAACGCTTAGATGCCCCCCCCCCCCGGGCCACAAATGGCGTCCATGTTGAGGTGTACTGATACTGGAGAAAAAACTTTACATGTGCACCATCATTGTCGTGCAATCCCTTTCTTGTACCTGTAATACATTTTTTTATATAAATTTTTATAATGTGAGAAAGGCTATGACACCATGCTCTGTACGTTGTTAACTTTATTCGCTGTTCTTGTACAAATAAAGTTAACAAATTAAAACCTATATTAGCTTATACCTTGGAATTATAATTTTAATATGAGGGGATTAAATATAGATATACATTATTAATCTTTGGAGTTCGCGAAAACTTCCAGTAGTGTTCAGAAAATATTTCTCTCTGATACTAAGCACATATATTCTTCAGCAATGGTTCGTTCACAGAATCTCACGCTGTGTAGTATAACTTTCCGCAGACTGTATGGGATAAAATGATTACAGCCAGAAAGAAATCAAACCAAAAGAGCAAAGTCAAATCATACGCATGGTGTAATGACAATTTTCTGCAATTTCACCATATTTATAGAAATTTACTTATATGGTGAAATTACGATTCGTTTCTCATTATACACTGCTGGCCACCCAAAATGCAACACCAAGAAGGACACGAGATAGCAAAGCCAGATTTTCTGGGCATATAACAACAGATACAGAGATGAAACGATTGAGCTTACAGGCCTGTGCGACTTGCGGAACACGCAGACATCAATAGTTCGTGTGGCCCCCATGGCTGGCAATAACGGCCATCTTCGGATGTGGGCTTGGAGTATGTCGGTCCAGGCTGCTTCCACACTTTGACACAGTTCATCAGGCGTAGCCGTGGGTGGAGCTTGCCGGGCTACTCGCTTGACGATCAGCGACCAGACGTGTTCGATGGGCGACATATCGGGAGAACAGGCGGGCCATGGCAATAGTGACACCTGGTGGGCCGTGAAGAATTGTTGCACATGTATGCCACGTGTGGGCGCACATTGTCCTGTTGAAACGTGGCCGCTGGCAGGTCCTGCAGGAAAGGGAGGACTACAGGCTCCAAAACGTTGGAGATGGTGCGGTGGCTGTTGAGTGTACCGGCGATACGTACCAGATGGGTGCGGGTGTCTTATCCATTTGCGCCCCAAACCATAACGCCAGGTGACGGACCGGTATGGCGATGCATAATGCAGGCGTCATACAGTCTCTCGCTGCGGTGCCGCCATACGCGGATCCGACCATCGCTTTAGACAGAAGCGGGATTCGTCGGAGAAGACAATGTCGTGCCATTCCGTAGTCCAGGTGCGGCGTTCAACGGCCCACTGCCGCCGCGATCGCCGGTGTTGTAACGTCATTGGTAATCGGAGCAATGGGCGCCGTGGGACAAGTCCCCGCTCCTGCAGACCGTCAATGCCCGCCGCACAACATGCCGGCCCTCTCGTTCGGTGGTGTGCCGCGGCTGCGGCAATTGCTCACGTCGGTCCGTCCGTCCCTCCTGCACCCACCGAATTCATATTCGCCTCACTTTCACTGGATGTCGTCCCACACGGGCGCCGATGTCTCGGTACGATAAACCGCTGTCACGATAAACCACTATTCGTCTTCTCTCGTGCTGGAATGACTGCCGTATTCTGCGACGAGGCATCAAGAAACTTCGCACTCACAGGTCCGGCAGCACAACACACTTCCACTACTTACACCCCGCCTTCTGTGCACCCTTCGTATAGGGTTTCTCGGTGGCGTGCCGGGCGCACATGATTTGCATATGCCCTGCAATGCTAATCGTTTGCATGTCCTCTCGCGGGCGACGCATGCTGAGAATTTCAGGCCAATCGGATGCTTCCTTCTTGGTGTTGCATTTTGGGTGGCCAGCAGTGTACTTTGTGGAGTAAAGGTACGTTTTCTTAATTTTTGCTGTGTTATCTGTAAGTCTTCTACAACGGCAGGAACTTGTTTGGTCACCCAATATTTCGGAGAGAAGACAGGGAGATCCATTAGTTCAGTGAAAAGTCAATGTCCAATTTTAGTTTTGTGAGAAGTCATTCATCAATTGTGTGGAAACTCAAAAGTTTGTCCGTGACGAAGTTCGACGAGGAACCCCCTCACTCCGGAGTAAGTTGCTCTCCCAACTAAGCTACAAGGACGGGATGTACCACTTCAGATCGTGACTCACCTCTGTAGTACGTCACATCATCTCCCTCTTAATTTTTTTTTTTTTTTTTTGAAGCGGATTTGAAGTGAAGTAAGAATTTTCCATTAATTCTAAACGATGTGTGAAACAGCCATCACACATTTTTCGAAGAACCCAAGGGCCTGTAGATCCATTTTTAAGTTCGGGCGCCAGTGTGAAAACATAAGCCTTTTCGTGAAGGGGATCGAACTTACGCCCGCTCACTCCGGAGTAAGTTGCTCTCCCAGCTAAGCTACACGGACGGAATGTACCGCTGCAGATTTGTCGTCTGGACACGTGATTCATCTTGTAGTACGTTACAATTGAGAAGAACATATCGCTTCTTTGTAAAGTCGCTCACCAGTTCAAAAGACTGCGTGCATTGTCTGAGAAGTCATGCTGCTATAATTAAGAGCCTTAGATGCGTGAAAAGTCAGTCACTTCTTAAATGAACTGCTTTCATTTTGTGGGAAGTTACTTATCGGTTTAGAGAGCTATTTTATTTCCATAAGAAGCAAGTTGCCTATTGGGTGGGCTGTATTTGCTTTGTGATAAACATTAGCTACTTGGAAAGACATTTATTTCGTAAGAAGTCAGGAGCTAATTGAGATTACATATCGCTGCTCACTGTCTCGCTTGGGTAGGAATTTTTGGTCGTCATAGCATCCATTAAATACAAATGATAACGTTCAGGGTTGGGGGGATGGTTAAATACCCATTTCCAATGCACAATATCGATTACTGAAGAAACCTAACCGTGATTGAAAATGTTTTTTTTTTTTAATTTTGTATTCCTAAATCTTCTACAAAAGGTAAAAATGTGTTCATGATCCTAGCAAAATTCAGGGCAATCCTGAATGCTGTGAAAAGGCAACTTATAAAAAACATATGCAAGTTGCCAATAGAACAATACAGAACGTGTTATCATGAAACTAAGAAAAAAAAAATTCTGAATTGAAATCGAAAACGAATTATTTCACCAAAATTAATTGGATAATAATTTAATAAATATTATAGAAAACTGGAATAACTATCCGTTTATTGGCGTAAGGGATGAAACATACACTCATCGTCAAAAAAATAGTTGGAAGGACCTGTCGGATTGAAATACTATTCAGGAGGAAGGTAAAGGTTACCAGGAACAATATATGAATAAACATTAGGACTGATATGGGCAATATTTATTGAGCTGCACGCTAAAACATAGTGTCCCACAGTATGGCGTCGGGCCACCATTTTTGCTCCACAACATGCCAGACTTCTCGGCATGAAGTTGTACAGGTTCCTAATGGTGTCCTGTGATAAGCCATCCCATGCAGCTTGAATCTTCTCACGCAATTCCTGCAGATTGTGCGGTAGGGCTGGAGTATGGATAGCGCGTTCAATAGCGTCTGACTCATTTTCAATCGGCGATAGGTCTGGCGATGCGGCTGGCCATGGCAGAGTGTCCGTCCTGTTGGAAAATCGCACCGGAGTGAGCGTTCAGTAAAGGTATGGCCACTGGTTGCAGGACCTCATAAACCTAACGTTGGGCTGTCAAAGCGCCTGTAATAAAGAGCAATCGTGATCTTGCATCGTAGGCAATCGCGCACCACACCATGACACCAGGCCTTCTGGATGTGTGACGCTAGACAACAAACCGTTCATCTTGGCGCTGACCTCGGTGCTTCCATACACGGACTCGTCGGTCGTTTCCTGCAAGACAAAAGCGGGACTCGTCGCTGAAGATCACCTGCTTCCATTCTGATTGGCTCCACGACAGTCTGGCACGACACCATTGCAACATTTGACGACGATGCAATGGACAAAACATTTGACTGCCTCTAATCGGACAACATTTGACTGCCTCTAATCGGACGATGCATGGAGAGCCCCACTGCTCGCTGAATATCCGCAATCGTGGCTGTTTGGTCACTCTGCGCATGTCGGACAACCCGCCTGTCCACTCTCTCCGTGGTTCGTGTAGATCTCCCAGACCCTTCCTGTTACTGCTGGTGCCTTTTTCCATCCACTGCTGCCAGCACGTGCTATGGTGATATTCGCACGACCGGTATAGCGCGCAATACGGCGATAAGACCATCCGGCTTCCCGCAGTCCGATGATGCGGCGCGTCCCGAACTCCTCCAACTGCTCAAATTGCTTCCAAACTTTTCTCCGAGGTAAACGTCGCTTGCAAAGGGTACAGCCAACACAACAATACGAGTCAGAATGGCAAGCACGCGCTACTGGACTACCTTATATAGCAGGTCAGGCCCAGTGCTACCACCCCTCCTTGCTTGCGTCACATTGCGCGGCCGATCGTGATACTTGAATTATTTGCGTGTCTCACAATGTTAAACCTACCCACCAAGTTTCATTCCTGTCGGTTGTTTCCTTCTGGGTGCAACTATTTTTTTGACGATGAGTGCACATTTTTCTGAGTTTTCACTTATCGACAGATGACTTTTTCAAAACTAACAGCATAGAACAAACTAAAATTCTAGAACCCTGAAATACTAGTTTCTTCTTTGAAAAAAGCCATCCTTCGATAAGCGAAAGCTCAGCAAAATGTAGGGTTTAATTTCACACTCCAAAAAAAGGATATCTTAGTTTTATATACTCGGTTTATCAATAGTTCTGTTACTTAAATTATATCATTCTGTGATTTCATTTTATTGGGAATTCAAAATCGAAAATGCTTCTGTTTACAGTTCATTTACAAACGATATGTCAAACTCTACTAATGTGGTTTTAAGGAATTTCGGAAGTATGTTCCTTTTCGCAGGAAGAAGAAATTCGGGACATAATTTCTCTTACATGGATTCCACATCATCTGCCTGTGTGTCTGTGAATGTGTCCATGTCACTTACCTATTCGACAAAAATAAGTCACATACGGAGTAAGATCACGTACAGTCAAGAACCTAGGCTTGGCCAGCAAATACTTCATTAGCGCTGCAAATAATTTACTAATATTTTTGTTTCATGAAATGTAGCATATGCTGTCCTCCGACTGAAATACATAACAGCTGCCTTATAGTCTCTCTAAATAAATGAAGTTCAAAAGCGTGGGGTATGATGAAGTAAATTTCTCCATCATTTCTATGCCAGGAGCAGAATTCGAACCTGCAACTCTCGGCTCCGAGTGTTATCCACTATACAACACTGGCGAATGCTCTCACTGCTATCTGCCTTTATCTCATGTGCGTAATGCGGGGCAGGCACGTAACAGAGGATAAATTCCGTCTTTCTGTCTGTCTCACCTTTTATATTCTTTATCTCACAAAATTTCCGTGACTTTTTCTTCGTGTGAAATCTTCCTTTATACACTGAAGTATGAATTCGTAAACCAGCTGGAATAATGGAAAACCTCTAAATACGTGGCGTCAGGGAATAAACAAAGAAATCGCTCTCTCTACGTTTACCAACACATAGCAACTGAAAAATTGTTATCCGGCCACTGCTGGGATCATACCCCAGATCTCTCGATATCTAGTCGAGTGCTTTCGACTTACGCTACAATGGTCAACAATCAACGGCGCTATGCGCGTTTATCTGTCAGCTTCTGACATCACATATCCGTAGGATGGGCTCAGCAACTGAGATGTCTCCATCTGGTGGGCATTAGCGGCCCAAGCTACATATACACTATATTGACAAAAGTCAACGGACACCTAGAAGAGAAATAAAACAAAGAATTTATTGACATACATTAGCACGGTGTCGGTCCACCTTTGGCCTTAATGCTTGCACTGATCCTTGTAGACATGCTTTCGGCAAGGTTTTGGAACACAGCGATAGGTATTCGCTTCCAATCAGTACATATTGCTACCTCTAACTGCTGCTTAGTAGTAGGCCTTGGTTCCACACTTCTTATGCGGCGCTCTAATTCATCCCATAGGTGCTGTATGGGATTAAGATCAGGGCTCTGTGCTGGCCAGTCCACACACGATACATAATTATCGCCAAACCACGCCGTAACAGCCCTTGCTTTATGGCTCGGTGCATTATCCTATTGGTACTAACAAGGCTCGGTTCCATAGTATTGCCACAGTGTTGGTAGGGCATATTTGTCCAGAATATTGAGGTAGACTTGCTAATTAACAGGTTTGTCCATGATAACCAATGGGCCGGGACCATACCACGAAAAACACCCCTATATGAGTACACTGACATCTCCAAACTTGACCGTAGGAATAGTACACTGTGGTAAATAGCATTCCACCGGCTGCCACCATACACACGCACGGCCGTCAGACTGATAGATCGTGTATCTGGATTCATCAATCCATAGGACCCGTTTCCATTGATCTACGGTCCACGATAAATGTTCTTTACAGCATGCTAAACGACGAGTAGCATTCCGAGTGGAGATGAAAGGCTTATGAGCAGCCGCACGACCACGGTAACCCATGCAATGAAGTTCTCTGCGAATGGTACGTGTACATACCGAGGTTCCACCATTTTTACTCATTGAGGTCTTGTGCAGTACTCCGTCAATTAGCTGTAACGACTCACCTGAGGCTTCGACGTACTCTATCACTGATCGTCTTTGGTCTGCCGGTACGTTTTGCTGCTTCGGCCACGCCATGTGACTTCCACTTATTCAGTACATCCAAAACAGTTGACTTGGGTATATTTAAACGCCGCTCGGTTTCTCTTATGGACAACCCACTAATACAACACCTAGCAATCTTTCCTTTCTCAGAGTCAATTCTCTCCCGCCACGACATCTTCACTGAACCTCACAGTGCGATATGATCGCTGTCAGCTGCAAGCTTGGTTTTATACCGTTTGTAGCTGTATCGGGCATTTTAACACCGCAGCGGATCCGTTGATTTGCTTTTGATAGGGTTTTCCTTGACTTTTGTCAACGAAGTGTATATTAATTACAGCCAATAAATCCAAAGGTCGAGAACCATAGTGAAAATCCTCTAAATGCATGGCGTCACTTGGGCAAAAAGTTTTATTTTCTCATCTTCTCTTACTAATGCAGTACAAGTTGGAACCTTTATTTTTTCTAACCCCCCCCACCTATTTAGACCCGGGAACAATATTCCCTCTAAGCGGCCATGGGCAATGCGCGCCAAACCCAATTAGCTGGGCAGACTTCAAAACCAGTAGGGCAATAAATTTTATTTTCTCAACTTCTCTTACTTAATGCAGTACAAGTTAAGTCACAGCACGGCCGTATGCGCGAACATCTTAGAGGGAGCATAGCTCATCCCTTATTTTTCTAAACCCCCCCCCCCCCCTTATTTTAGATTCGGGATCAATATTCCCTCTAAGCGGGCATGGGCAATGCGCGCTTAACCCAATGAGCTGGGCAGGCATCAAAAATTCTTGGGCAAACATTTTTTATTTTCTCAGCTTCTCTTACTAATGCTGTAGAAGTTGGAACTTCGATTGGAATACTCATTTTTTTTAGTCCCCTCCATTTTTATCACCGTTCTTCCCGCAATTGTTTTAAAAAAAATGTCAAAAACATTCCGTTACTTAACATCCTTATTTTATAAAAAGTGAGAAGCGCACTCTTATTTCTGGAATAAAAAAACTGGAAATTAGGAAAAACATGTTTACGCATAACACACAGTTTCTTTGCATATCAAAATACCAAGGGGAATAAGAAACAAAATAACAACTAAATGAAAAATAATTAATTCAAATAGAACAAGTGCAAAATCTTTCTGATCTGACAATCCTTTCAAGGAATAAATCGCCTCTCAATTACCCCTCCCCCTCCCTTTCCCAAACCGAAGACTCGAGCGCGGGAATTTAGGACTTCGCCATCTTTGAGAGTACTCGGAAAATAATGTTTACCATTTATGAAGCTGATGCTGATGTGTTGTTTTGAGAAAATACTCAATATCTGGATGTATATAATACTCAATGTTTTGAGAAAATACTCAATATCGCCGTGGAAAAATCACTGATCCGCATTCTCGTGTTCACTATCTGCTCGCACGAGGCTACTTTGCAAGAAGCCTTTAAGAATGAAAAGGACAATGAAACGAACTTAGAAGGAGGCAAACGGCATTTAAGAAAAGTTTTGTTTTGTATTTTGAGAGCCCGAATTTTATATATTTATTATTATTATTTTTACAGCTGAGTTTTGTTTTATGAAAATTCATTAGGGATTTGGGAATTTCAATATAAAATGCTTACTGCGCGGAGGAAGTCGAGTCCCTGCGCGGCCTCGCGTGCAGTTTAGAGAGAACATTATTCGTGCCTCGCTGTCCTTAGCTTTGACTACCTTTGACCTTAAATCACAAACGTCAGCGGACGCAATGGGACCAAGAATGCAGACACTGGTATAAAGAATGGCCGCGTATGGTGTTTTCCTACGAGTCGCGGTTCAAGTTAAGAGCACGGCCGTACACGCGAGCATTTTAGAGGGAGCATAGCTCGTCTCTAGCTGTCCTTAGCTTTGACTTTTCTTGATCTTAAATCACAGACGCCAGACGACGCAATGGGGACACGAATGCAGACACTGGTATAAAGAATTGCCGCGTATAGTGTTTTCCTATGAGTCGCGGTTCAACTTAATAAAACATGATGGACGTAACCTTGTGTGGCAACACCTTGATGACCGGCTGATACAGTCACGCATTATGTTGCGTCATACGAGTCCGACGCCGGACGTTTTTGTGTGAGGTACTGTTGGGTACCATTCGCGTTTCCGCCTCATACGCATTGCAGTAACCATGATGAACCAGGGGTGCATCGCTAAAGTTATGGAGGCTAAAGTGCTGCCACATCTGCAGAGGGGTATCCAGTGCCATCTTTGAACCGGACAGTTCCGAACCACATGTGGTGGGGAATGTACATACGTGAATCAAAAAGAAAATAACGCTTAGTGGTATCTGGAGTGGGATTCCAGTCAGACCGTGTGTGCTTGGGAGCGAAGTAGACAATACGTCAGAGCTGCCGACGGGAGGTGTTTTAGTTCAGTAACTGCGTAAGGCGTGGGCAGGAGTCAGTTCGTAACGACGCGTCAACTGAATTCTTACTCTAAATTGGAAGTGCGGGAAACCATTCGATTTTTCGTGACATCCATCGTGATATCTGTGCTGTATAAGGAGAAATGCCATGTTTCTCCCGGCCATCGTAAAGTGGTGCCAACAATTTGAAAATGGTCTAACAAATTTGATGGACGAATGCCGCGAAGGCAGACCATCAATATCCAGCACTCTGGAGCATGTTGCCGCCGTTGAAGACATGATACGGAATAAGAGGCGGATCAAATCAAGGAAATCTCCAGTACGTTAGATATTTCATATGGGACTGTGCATTCCATGATTCACGAGCAGTTCGGATTTCGGAAATTGTGTACTAGAGGAGTGTCACGTTTACTCACCGACCAGCACAGAAACCAACGTTTCCTTTCGTTTTTGGCTCTTCTGCAACGGTGTTCTGCTGAGGGTCACAATAGTGTGCGAGATGGGTGCCACGTTAACTCACCACCGACCAGCACAGAAACCAACGTTTCCTGTTGTGTTTGGCTCTTCTACAACGGTGTTCTGCTGAGGGTCACAATTGTGTGCAAGATGGGTGCCACGTTTACTCACCAACCAGCACAGAAAACAACGTTTCCTGTCGTTTTTGGCTCTTCTGCAACGGTATTCTGCTGAAAGTCACAATTGTGTGCGAGAGGGGTGCCACGTTTACTCACCGACGGCGCAAACCACATGAAGAGATAAATTCACAATTGTGTGCGAGATGGGTGCGACGTTTACTCACCGACCAGCACAGAAACCAACGTTTCCTGTCGTCTTTGGCTCTTCTGCAACGGTATTCTGCTGAGGGTCACAATTGTGGGCGAGATGGGTGCGACGTTTACTCACCGACCAGCACAGAAAACAACGTTTCCTGTCGTTTTTGGCTCTTCTGGAACGGTATTCTACTGAGGGTCACAATTGTGTGCGAGATGGGTGCCACGTTTACTCACCGACCAGCACAGAAACCAGCGTTTCCTGTCGTCTTTGGCTCCTCTGCAACGGTATTCTGCTGAGGGTCACAATTGTGGGCGAGATGGGTGCGACGTTTACTCACCGACCAGCACAGAAAACAACGTTTCCTGTCGTTTTTGGCTCTTCTGGAACGGTATTCTACTGAGGGTCACAATTGTGTGCGAGATGGGTGCCACGTTTACTCACCGACCAGCACAGAAACCAACGTTTCCTGTCGTCTTTGGCTCCTCTGCAACGGTATTCTGCTGAGGTCACAATTGTGGGCGAGATGGGTGCGACGTTTACTCACCGACCAGCACAGAAAACAACGTTTCCTGTCGTTTTTGGCTCTTCTGCAACGATATTCTTCTGAGGGTCACAATTGTGTGCGGGATGGGTGCCACGTGTACTCACCGACCAGCACAGAAAACAAAGTTTCCTGTCGTTTTTGGCTCTTCTGCAACGGTATTCTGCTGAAAGTCACAATTGTGTGCGAGAGGGGTGCCACGTTTACTCACCGACGGCGCAAACCACATGAAGAGATAAATTCACAATTGTGTGCGAGATGGGTGCGACGTTTACTCACCGACCAGCACAGAAACCAACGTTTCCTGTCGTCTTTGGCTCCTCTGCAACGTTATTCTGCTGAGGGTCACAATTGTGGGCGAGATGGGTGCGACGTTTACTCACCGACCAGCACAGAAAACAACGTTTCCTGTCGTTTTTGGCTCTTCTGGAACGGTATTCTACTGAGGGTCACAATTGTGTGCGAGATGGGTGCCACGTTTACTCACCGACCAGCACAGAAACCAACGTTTCCTGTCGTCTTTGGCTCCTCTGCAACGGCATTCTGCTGAGGGTCACAATTGTGGGCGAGATGGGTGCGACGTTTACTCACCGACCAGCACAGAAAACAACGTTTCCTGTCGTTTTTGGCTCTTCTGCAACGATATTCTTCTGAGGGTCACAATTGTGTGCGGGATGGGTGCCACGTGTACTCACCGACCAGCACAGAAAACAACGTTTCCTGTCGTTTTTGGCTCTTCTGCAACGATATTCTTCTGAGGGTCACAATTGTGTGCGGGATGGGTGCCACGTGTACTCACCGACCAGCACAGAAAACAAAGTTTCCTGTCGTTTTTGGCTCTTCTGCAACGGTATTCTGCTGAAAGTCACAATTCTGTGCGAGAGGGGTGCCACGTTTACTCACCGACGGCGCAAACCACATGAAGAGATAAATTCACAATTGTGTGCGAGATGGGTGCGACGTTTACTCACCGACCAGCACAGAAACCAACGTTTCCTGTCGTCTTTGGCTCCTCTGCAACGGTATTCTGCTGAGGGTCACAATTGTGGGCGAGATGGGTGCGACGTTTACTCACCGACCAGCACAGAAAACAACGTTTCCTGTCGTTTTTGGCTCTTCTGGAACGGTATTCTACTGGGGGTCACAATTGTGTGCGAGATGGGTGCCACGTTTACTCACCGACCAGCACAGAAAACAACGTTTCCTGTCGTTTTTGGCTCTTCTGGAACGGTGTTCTACTGAGGTCACAATTGTGTGCGAGATGGGTGCGACGTTTACTCACCGACCAGCACAGAAAACAACGTTTCCTGTCGTTTTTGGCTCTTCTGGAACGGTGTTCTACTGAGGGTCACAATTGTGTGCGAGATGGGTGCCACGTTTACTCACCGACCAGCACAGAAACCAACGTTTCCTGTCGTCTTTGGCTCCTCTGCAACGGTATTCTGCTGAGGGTCACAATTGTGGGCGAGATGGGTGCGACGTTTACTCACCGACCAGCACAGAAAACAACGTTTCCTGTCGTTTTTGGCTCTTCTGGAACGGTATTCTACTGAGGGTCACAATTGTGTGCGAGATGGGTGCCACGTTTACTCACCGACCAGCACAGAAACCAACGTTTCCTGTCGTCTTTGGCTCCTCTGCAACGGTATTCTGCTGAGGGTCACAATTGTGGGCGAGATGGGTGCGACGTTTACTCACCGACCAGCACAGAAAACAACGTTTCCTGTCGTTTTTGGCTCTTCTGGAACGGTATTCTACTGAGGGTCACAATTGTGTGCGAGATGGGTGCCACGTTTACTCACCGACCAGCACAGAAACCAACGTTTCCTGTCGTCTTTGGCTCCTCTGCAACGGTATTCTGCTGAGGGTCACAATTGTGGGCGAGATGGGTGCGACGTTTACTCACCGACCAGCACAGAAAACAACGTTTCCTGTCGTTTTTGGCTCTTCTGGAACGGTATTCTACTGAGGGTCACAATTGTGTGCGAGATGGGTGCCACGTTTACTCACCGACCAGCACAGAAACCAACGTTTCCTGTCGTCTTTGGCTCCTCTGCAACGGTATTCTGCTGAGGGTCACAATTGTGGGCGAGATGGGTGCGACGTTTACTCACCGACCAGCACAGAAAACAACGTTTCCTGTCGTTTTTGGCTCTTCTGCAACGATATTCTTCTGAGGGTCACAATTGTGTGCGGGATGGGTGCCACGTGTGCTCACCGACCAGCACAGAAAACAACGTTTCCTGTCGTTTTTGGCTCTTCTGCAACGGTATTCTGCTGAAAGTCACAATTGTGTGCGAGAGGGGTGCCACGTTTACTCACCGACGGCGCAAACCACATGAAGAGATAAATTCACAATTGTGTGCGAGATGGGTGCGACGTTTACTCACCGACCAGCACAGAAACCAACGTTTCCTGTCGTCTTTGGCTCCTCTGCAACGGTATTCTGCTGAGGGTCACAATTGTGGGCGAGATGGGTGCGACGTTTACTCACCGACCAGCACAGAAAACAACGTTTCCTGTCGTTTTTGGCTCTTCTGGAACGGTATTCTACTGAGGGTCACAATTGTGTGCGAGATGGGTGCCACGTTTACTCACCGACCAGCACAGAAACCAACGTTTCCTGTCGTCTTTGGCTCCTCTGCAACGGTATTCTGCTGAGGGTCACAATTGTGGGCGAGATGGGTGCGACGTTTACTCACCGACCAGCACAGAAAACAACGTTTCCTGTCGTTTTTGGCTCTTCTGGAACGGTATTCTACTGAGGGTCACAATTGTGTGCGAGATGGGTGCCACGTTTACTCACCGACCAGCACAGAAAACAACGTTTCCTGTCGTTTTTGGCTCTTCTGGAACGGTGTTCTACTGAGGGTCACAATTGTGTGCGAGATGGGTGCGACGTTTACTCACCGACCAGCACAGAAAACAACGTTTCCTGTCGTTTTTGGCTCTTCTGGAACGGTGTTCTACTGAGGGTCACAATTGTGTGCGAGATGGGTGCGACGTTTACTCACCGACCAGCACAGAAAACAACGTTTCCTGTCGTTTTTGGCTCTTCTGGAACGGTGTTCTACTGAGGGTCACAATTGTGTGCGAGATGGGTGCGACGTTTACTCACCGACCAGCACAGAAAACAACGTTTCCTGTCGTTTTTGGCTCTTCTGGAACGGTGTTCTACTGAGGGTCACAATTGTGTGCGAGATGGGTGCGACGTTTACTCACCGACCAGCACAGAAAACAACGTTTCCTGCCGTTTTTGGCTCTTCTGGAACGGTGTTCTACTGAGGGTCACAATTGTGTGCGAGATGGGTGCGACGTTTACTCACCGACCAGCACAGAAAACAACGTTTCCTGTCGTTTTTGGCTCTTCTGGAACGGTGTTCTACTGAGGGTCACAATTGTGTGCGAGATGGGTGCCACGTTTACTCACCGACCAGCACAGAAACCAACGTTTCCTGTCGTCTTTGGCTCCTCTGCAACGGTATTCTGCTGAGGGTCACAATTGTGGGCGAGATGGGTGCGACGTTTACTCACCGACCAGCACAGAAAACAACGTTTCCTGTCGTTTTTGGCTCTTCTGGAACGGTATTCTACTGAGGGTCACAATTGTGTGCGAGATGGGTGCCACGTTTACTCACCGACCAGCACAGAAACCAACGTTTCCTGTCGTCTTTGGCTCCTCTGCAACGGTATTCTGCTGAGGGTCACAATTGTGGGCGAGATGGGTGCGACGTTTACTCACCGACCAGCACAGAAAACAACGTTTCCTGTCGTTTTTGGCTCTTCTGGAACGGTATTCTACTGAGGGTCACAATTGTGTGCGAGATGGGTGCCACGTTTACTCACCGACCAGCACAGAAACCAACGTTTCCTGTCGTCTTTGGCTCCTCTGCAACGGTATTCTGCTGAGGGTCACAATTGTGGGCGAGATGGGTGCGACGTTTACTCACCGACCAGCACAGAAAACAACGTTTCCTGTCGTTTTTGGCTCTTCTGGAACGGTATTCTACTGGGGTCACAATTGTGTGCGAGATGGGTGCCACGTTTACTCACCGACCAGCACAGAAACCAACGTTTCCTGTCGTCTTTGGCTCCTCTGCAACGGTATTCTGCTGAGGGTCACAATTGTGGGCGAGATGGGTGCGACGTTTACTCACCGACCAGCACAGAAAACAACGTTTCCTGTCGTTTTTGGCTCTTCTGGAACGGTATTCTACTGAGGGTCACAATTGTGTGCGAGATGGGTGCCACGTTTACTCACCGACCAGCACAGAAACCAACGTTTCCTGTCGTCTTTGGCTCCTCTGCAACGGTATTCTGCTGAGGGTCACAATTGTGGGCGAGATGGGTGCGACGTTTACTCACCGACCAGCACAGAAAACAACGTTTCCTGTCGTTTTTGGCTCTTCTGGAACGGTATTCTACTGAGGGTCACAATTGTGTGCGAGATGGGTGCCACGTTTACTCACCGACCAGCACAGAAACCAACGTTTCCTGTCGTCTTTGGCTCCTCTGCAACGGTATTCTGCTGAGGGTCACAATTGTGGGCGAGATGGGTGCGACGTTTACTCACCGACCAGCACAGAAAACAACGTTTCCTGTCGTTTTTGGCTCTTCTGGAACGGTATTCTACTGAGGGTCACAATTGTGTGCGAGATGGGTGCCACGTTTACTCACCGACCAGCACAGAAATCAACGTTTCCTGTCGTCTTTCGCTCTTCTGCATCGGTATTCTGCTGATGGTCACAATTATGTGCGAGATGGGTGCGACGTTTACTCACCGACCAGCACAGAAAACAACGTTTCCTGTCGTTTTTGGCTCTTCTGCAACGATATTCTTCTGAGGGTCACAATTGTGTGCGGGATGGGTGCCACGTGTACTCACCGACCAGCACAGAAAACAACGTTTCCTGTCGTTTTTGGCTCTTCTGCAACGGTATTCTGCTGAAAGTCACAATTGTGTGCGAGAGGGGTGCCACGTTTACTCACCGACGGCGCAAACCACATGAAGCGATAAATCCTTCTTGCCAGCAGGGTACTCTTCAAGCTGGTGGCGGTGACATTCTCGTCTGGGGACTGTTTACGTGGACTGAAATGGGACCTCTGATACGTGTGACATCGTCCCTCACAGGTCAACGTTACCGGAATATCCTGGACGACCATTTGCTCCCGTTTGTGCGTCTTAAACATCCCACTGGGGATCTCATCCTGCAACAAGACAATGCACCGTGCTATCGCACCAGAATTGTATCCGAATGGTTGAATGAACACTCCAACGACGTGTCCTTGCTTTCTTGGCCAGCTAGGTCACCTGACCTCAATCCCATCGAGCACATCTGGGATGACATCGAGAGAGATGTTCGAGGCTTTGACTCCCTCCATCAAATCTTCGTGAACTGTGGGAGCTTGTTCAGGGGTCGTGGATCCGTATGGTTTCCCAATGCTTCCGGTGTCTTGTCGAGTCCATACCGAGATGAATCGCCGCCGTCATCAGGGCGAAAGGTGGTGCTACAAGTTACTAGACAGGTATCTCTAATTCAGTTGCTCTTCAGTGTAGATGAAGGTTCTATGGAAGTATGATTTATCTTTCACGTTGTTTCGCTCCGATGGGCGTGTTTGGGTCTGATGATTGCTGGGGGAACGATTCTCTCAAGACTGCATCATACCAGCAGTCATGTTTGATGGCAGCTAGGTAATGTTGTACCTAGATATTATATGCCATTGTTGTTCAACTGGTTGCCCACTAATGAAAAAACAAACAAATTTGGTTTTTGACTGAAAAGAGATAGAATAAGATTTTAAATGTTACATTTCATTGTACACCAACAAGCATTATGTGGGTCTTCGCTGGGCCGGTCATTCCAAATAGCGAAAATAACTAATTTAATTAGTAGCGGAAATTGTGCTTACACATAGATAATTCAAAAAATCTTAGATGAACTTTATGCCCAGTATGGTGACTTGCTTATGCACAATCGAATCTGTTGGCTGAATGCTGGGAAATATGTTGAGTGAGATTTTTCCATTTTTTCAAAAAATGTTGTCTCACTTTATTGGACGAAATGAAAAAATAACTACACTACTGGCCACCCAAAATGCGACACCAAGAAGGAAGCATCCGATTGGCCTGAAATTCGCAGCATGCGTCACCCGCGAGAAGACATGCAAACGATTAGCATTGCAGGGCATATGCAAATCATGTGCGCCCGGCAAGCCACCGAGAAGCACTATACGAAGGGTGCACAGAAGGCGGGGTGTAAGTAGTGGAAGTGTGTTGTACTGCCGGAACTGTGCGTCGGAAGCTTCCTGATACCTCGTCGCAGAATACGGCAGTCATTACAGCACGTTTGGGAGTTCGACAAAGGACGAATAGTGGCTTATCGCGACAGCAGTTTATCGTACCAAGACATCGGCGCCCTTGTGGGACGACCTCCAGCTACAGTGAAGCGAGTATGGATTCGGTAAGTGCAAGAGGAACGGACGGACCGACGTGAGCGATTGCCGCAGCAGCGGCACACCACCGAACGAGAGGACCGGCATGTTGTGCGGCGGGCATTGACGGCTCGCACCGCCACATCACGAACGT
The DNA here is from genome assembly GCA_039090855.1 of Macrothele yani. Classification (NCBI taxonomy): domain Eukaryota; kingdom Metazoa; phylum Arthropoda; class Arachnida; order Araneae; family Macrothelidae; genus Macrothele; species Macrothele yani. Next base: position 136,449,966 of record CM077024.1, on the reverse strand, counting down.
TAGCGCAGGAATTAGGGTGTGTTGCGCAACAACCTGTGTCAGCACGTACCGTTCGACGTCGTCTACAGGAGCGGGGACTTGTCGCACGGCGCCCATTGCTCCGATTACCATTGTCGTTACACCATCGGCGAGTGCGGCGGCAGTGGGCCGTTAAACGCCGCACCTGGACTACGGAATGGCATGGAATTGTGTTCTCCGACGAATCCCGCTTCTGCCTGCAACACCACGATGGTCGGATCCACGTGTGGCGGCACCGCGGCGAGTGACTGTATGACGCCTGCATTATGCATCGCCATACCGGTCCGTCGCCTGGCGTTATGGTTTGGGGCGCAATTGGATATGACACGCGCACCCTTCTGGTACGCACCGCCGGTACACTTAACAGCCACTGCTATATCTCCGACGTTTTGAAGCCTGTAGTCCTCCCTTACCGGCAGGACCTGCCAGCGGCCACGTTTCAACAGGAAAATGCGCGCTCGCACGTGGCACGCATCGTGCAACAATTCTTCATGGCCTGCCAGGTGTCACTGCTTACGTGGCCCACCTGTTCTCCCGATATGTCGCCCATCGAACACGTCTGGTCGCTGATCAGCAACCGAGTGGCCCGTCAAGCAGCACCCGCGACTACGCCTGATGAACTGTGGCAACGTGTGGAAGCAGCCTGGACCAACTTACCCCAAGCCCACATCCAAAGCCTCTTTTGTTCGATGCCGCGGCGTGTAGCGGCCGTTATTTACAGCTATGGGGGCCACCCGAACTATTGATATCTGCGTGTTCCGCAAGTCGCACGGGCCTGTAAGCTCAATCGTTTCATCTTTGTATCTGTTGTTATGTGTCCAGTAAATCTGGCTTTGTTATCTCGTGTCATTCTTGGTGCTGCATTTTGGGTGGCCAGCAGTGTAAATATCCAGTCATGTCCATCATTTCTTAAATGACTAACCTTTCTAACTGATATCACGCAACATTGGAATGCGCTAAATATTTTTCTGCAAGAAAGAGAGACCAAAGTATGGTTAACCTTTACAGTCATATAGCTTGTTTTGGTAACTAGCTGCCATTGTTGAAATCAAATATACAAAGAAGCAATTTAGTTTGACTTCGAATCCATCAAACGTTTTTGATGAAATGACAATATTTGGTAGAACTTTGGATTTTAAAGTATTTATTCCTCAGATCGAAAGTCTTACTAAGAATTTTGATGACAGCTATAAACAATTTGATGAACTCAAACCAAGCATATGTCTCTTCAACTACCTATTGAATGTTGTCATTGGAAGCACAAACTTCATTTATCAAATGGAATTAAGCGATCTTCAAGCGAATGAGTTTGTTAGAGCACGATCAGAGAGTGGAGCAAGATTACTTATACTTTTTCTACTGAGAAATACCCAAACATTAGAGATTTAGGGTTAAAAGTTATTTCAATATTTGAAAGACTTACGTACGTGAGAAGGCCTTTTCTGACATGAAATACATAAAATCAAAATACAGGAACCGTGTGAATGACTCTACTTTTAAATAATTTCTTCGACTTTCAACAACAAGCGTCAAAGTCGACATGCAGCAGCTTTTAGAGGAGTTTAATTGTCCATAGTTCTCTAATTAAATGTAAGTTTTTGTTTTCAAATTTAAACATTTAATAAATTCAGCAGGAAATGTTGATATTTACATTATGTTATATATATTTGAAAAAAGATGCGATCTCCAATCTAATTCTTTTAAAAGGCTTGCCGAGAAGCTATATAGAAGTAGAACAGCACCTTTCTAGACAACGCTGCGCTTCTTATACTGTGGTGTTACTTGGTAAGGATTGTTGTCTATACCAGCATTACAATGCTTCGCATAACCCTGCACGACCGGGTTGTTCGTAGAGAACAACGCTTAAATGCTGGACTCGCAGCTCAAAGGTTGGACCTCAGCACCATTCAACATCTTTGAGATGCATTGGAAGACTGAATCAGATCTCTACCACAACGACCTTCCTCCAAATAAGCTTTGGCAGTAGCTCTGCAGGAAGAATTGGCGGACAAACATTCCAGTCGGTACTTATCGGGATTAAGTAAAAAGTGTCCTGAAGTGTTGCCTCTCCCATTAAAGCTTTTCTAGGTACCAATATTTTGACAATAAAATACTTGCTGCTATTAAAGGTAGGTGTTCTAATGTTTTTACCAACGTAATGTAACAGTCTGTGTCTCTTCGCTCTTATCAGTGCTACAAAAATTTTTCCTTCACTTTTGTTTCTTAAGATGAAATATACACTGACGGAAAAAATCCCAACACCAAGAAGGGGTTGTGTTAGATAAACGACAGTTGGTAGGTGGTGAAAGTACATCTGTGAGATGACGTTCATGCAAATTTCGCGCTCGGTGCATATGTGTGTGGCGCTAGTAGCGCCCCTCGGAACATGCAAAGCAGGTTAGCTGTAAATACGCGCTGTAACGTTCGTGAGCGTTAGTTATCGTTGAGATTCGACGTAGTGTGTTGATGTTAGTCAAGAATGCCTTTAAGAAGACGAAGAAGCCATTATCAACAGCTCACGGAGTTTGAACGAGGTCGTGTAATATTGCTACGAGAAGGTGGATTTTCGTTCCGCAATATTACAGAACGACTTGGCAGGAATGTAGCCACTGTGCACGATTGTTGGCAGCGGTGGTCAAGGAAAGGTACTGCCTCAAGAAGACCGGGTTCCAGCCGGCCACGTGGCACTACTGAGAGGGAAGACCGCCGTGTACTGCGTGTGGTCGTGGTGCATCGTACTGCGTCTGCGGCAACAATTCGAGCTGCAGTTGCCATAACAGTGACACAACGAACTGTTACAAACCGGTTACTTGAAGGACAGATCCGAGCCAGACGCCCTGTAGCGTGCATTCCACTTACTCCAAACCACTGCCGTTTGCGACGTCAGTGGTGTCAAGCTAGAGCTCATTGGAGGACGGAGTGGAGATCTTTTGTGTTTTCTGATAAAAGCCGGTTCTGCCTGGGTGCCAGTGATGGCCGTGTGTTGGTTAAAAAGAGGCCAGGTGAGCACCTGCAACCAACCTGTCTGCGGCCGAGACACACTGGACCTACACCTGGAGTTATAGTCTGGGGAGCAATTTCCTATGACAGCAGGAGCACTCTCGTGGTTATCCCACGCACCCTGACGGCACAGTTGTACATCGGTCTGGTGATTCAACCTGTTGTGCTGCCATTCATGAACAGCATTCCAGGGGGTGTTTTCCTACAGGATAACGCTCGCCCGCATACCGCTGTAGTAACCCAACTTGCTCTACAGAGTGTCGACATGTTGCCGTGGCCTGCTAGATCACCGGATCTTTCACCAATCGAGCACGTATGGGACATCATTGGACGACAACTCCAGCGTCACCCCCAACCAGCATTAACCGTCCCTGTATTGACCGACCAAGTGCAACAGGCATGGAACTCCATCCCACAAACTGACATCCAGCACCTGTACGACACAATGCATGAACGTTTGCGTGCTTGCATTCAACATTCTGGCGGTTACATTAATGTACCAGCATTTCACATTTAAAATGGCTCTTCTCGCGCTTACATTAAGCTGTGATTTTGAAACCTTAATCGATTAAATATGTTACCTATACAAATGTATTGCCGCCATTTCATTCCTCTACAACTATTTTTTCGTGGTGTTGGGATTTTTTTCCGTCAGTGTATGTCAGCATTTCGGTGAAATACAGAGAAGCTGTATTACAAAGCATAACAATGTAAGGATCAACTCTGTCTTCCTGTTTATCTCTCCCTTCTTTCTGTTTCCATACATATGTCTGCTCCTCTTTCTCTTTCATCTTTCTGCCCCTCTTTGTGTAATCTTCTTCTTTCCCTCGTGTTATCTCTATATACATATCTGTGGCTTCCGTATCTGTCTATTTCTTTCTTTCTCTGTATACACATATATATATTTACTTATTTATGTATGTTTTCTCTTGTTGACGTAAAGCAATCTGCAGTTAATTTAAAAACCAGGATCTTTTTGCAGCTGACGAAAACAAAAATGCGTGTCACTTTTCCAATTGCCGTTCCGCTTCTTTTTATCGTTGTTATGTAAAATCAAATCTGAAATTTTGTAGTCGACTTTAAAATGTACTGAGAGTATTGCGTTCACGTGCAATCTATTCCAAAAGAGAAAGGATCACGCCAAAAAAAGAAAGAAAAAACAGCTCGTAGGAAAGTAGCAAATGATACCTGCAAATGCCCATTTTCGCAGGCCGCTTATATCAGTATGTCTTACAAGGGCCCTTATAAAGACACCGAGAATTTATTAAAATTTGTCAAGTTGGGAATAACCCCAACATATTTGCCGTATATAATATGTAGCATAGTTTAGTTAAAGCTGTGTTGTATTGGCAGCGGCAGGAGCAGCATGGCTGTGCTGGGGGCTCGCATGAAAAATCATACTTTCGTAGCTCGCAGTAGTCTCGCTCTTGACTGAAGCAGCGCTTTATGAGGGAATGAAGCATGTTTTCAGTGCACGCAGCATGCAGCGTAGAAGCCTTGGAGAAGAACGTAGTAAGATGAATATTATGTTGGTTCGATTCCATACTGACGTAACTGCAGGTATCCCTTTTCCAGTGCCTGGGTCTCCGTCCCAGGGATCTATGGAAGACGCCCAACCTGACACTTCCCCGGAACCCTCTACGCCAGCATCCACTACAACTTCTAAAGCCTTAGATATTCTGATCAAACTTACAAGTACTACTGTAGCACCGATTCAACAAAAGTAAGTTGCGATGCTTTCTTTTTTCTATGGATATGCTCCACACAACAAATTGTAGCCGTTTCTCTATCTCTCCCTTTGTCTCCAGTGTTCATTCATGTCTTCCTTCTCGTCCACACTGCCTATTGCCGATATTTTGCTCCTTCCTTTCCTTACACTAACATTCTTTCTATTTGTTCCTTTTCTCTCGCGCTCACCTGCTCATTTTTACATGCTTTTTCCTTTGTTTATCACTTACACACTGATCCTCTTTCTCATTTTCAATCCCTTTTCTTCCTTCTCTCTCACTCCTCTTCATTTTCAATTCCTTTCCTTCACCTGCTCTTTCTTCCTAATTTTCAGTCCCTTTCCTATCTTCGCTCTCACTCTTCATTTTTAATTCCTTTCCTGCACCTGCTGTCTCTTCCTCATTTTCAATGCCTTTCCTTCCTTTGCCCGCACTCTTCCTCATTCTCAGTCCCTTTCCTTCCTCTGCTCTCACCGTTCCTCATTTCCAATCATTTCCCTTCGCTTTCACTCTTCCTTATTTTCATTTCCTTTCTTTTCTTAGCACACACACACACTCTCTTTCTCTCTCTCTCTCTCTCTGCGCATTACTTTGCTTTAATCGCTCTTAGATTCTTTTTGTCTCTTACCTTTCCTTTTTTTCTTCTGTATATTTCTCACTCTGTCTTTTTTTCTGTTTCTCGGGCTCTCTGGCTTACACATTCTTTCCATCCCACTCTTTCTCTTGATTCCACTTTTCCATTTTTTTGTCCTTTTCCTTCCTTATTATCTCTGTTTCTTTCACTTTCTCCTTTTTATTCTCTTCCTTTGCTTTCATTATCCTTGCATTTCTAGCTTGCTCTTTCTTAATGTTTTCTACCCCTCAGTTTCACACAATTTCTACTTTCATTTTTGTTTATTTTCTATGCATTCCTTCCCCCTCTCTCTCTTTTCCATTTTCTGTTACCTTGCCTTCTTTTTAATTCTAACACTAATTTCTTTTCTCTTTCTTTACTTTTTTTATTTATTCTGACAGCATTAAGATTTTTGTGTACATTCTTTCTTAGTAACTATTAATATTAATAAATCTTTAGTTTATGAATTACAAATTGATAACAAGGAACAGTACACCAATTAAGTAGTAAATAGTAACCTTGTACTAGTGGTCCGATTTATTGGCGTAGAAAGTAGACACATTAGCGTTTCCAAGCTTTCGCACATCAACCAGATGGCTTTTTCAAGGAAGTTAGACAGAAACTGCAACTGAAAAATCGAACGCATTAGCAATTTGAACGCGGGAACTTGACTTGACAACAAAAGATACGACGTTATATTCATTTAACGATATGACGCCTCACGTTGGTTGCACGCTCGGTATCCTGGTAGGCACAGGCTTTACTTGAATAATTGGTTCCAAATTCGTGGCAACTCGAATGAGGCGCAATCATTGCAAGCATCGCTCTTGGTAATGATTTCGAAGGTCATTCCAATGTAGTAACGTTTAGAGCCGTCCGGATACTATAGGCGATCTCCTGCATCTTTATATACTATGCTAAAGGGAAGTAGTGAAAAACCACCTCTCTCCTGCGAAGCAGGTGTTTATGCAATCCCCCTACAGTATCCGGACGGCTCTAAACGTTACTACATTGGATGACTAAGCGTTCGTTTGGAATCAGAGTCAACCAACATAAAAGAGACACAAAATACGGTAAAGTAGCCACGGCTCTATCCAGAGAAGTGAAATTCAAGTCCGCTACTCCTATGTGGAACGATATAAAGAAATTAGCTACTTACTCTACCCCTAAAGGTACAGCCAGTCGGGAAACCTTGGAAATCATTACACACAGTGATACTTGCAATGATTGCGCCTCATTCGAGTTGCCACGAATTTGGAACCAATTCTTCAAGTAAAGCCTGTGCCTACCAGGATACCGCGCGTGCAACTAACGTGATGCGACATATCTTTAAATGAATATAACGTCGTATCTATTGTTGTCAAGTCAAGTTTCCGCGTTCAAATTGTTAATGCGTTCGATTTTTCAGTTGCAGTTTCTGTCTAACTTCCTTGAAAAAGCCATCTGGTTGATGTGCGAAAGCTTGGAAACGCTAATGTGTCTACTTTCTACGCCAATAAATCGGACCACTAGTACAGTGTTACTATTTACTATTATGAATTACATTTAAAGTAACTTTCAACAATCTAAGTTATTTTCTGAGAACTTTACACATGTTACACGAAGATTGTTTATTAACATGGAAAGCCAAATGCAACATGATTCATACGGTCGCATCCATTCCTTTGCTAAATCAGCACAACTGGCAACATTACATTTCACATGCAACTCTCTCCGAGTCGATATAATTAAAAATAATTATTGCATTCATGTATAAAATTCGGTACACATATCTGTGTACGTAAGGATTATTTACAGTGCTCTAGCATTAATACTAGGACACCCCTCTCTTGAAGTAGGCCCTACGCAAGCACGATCTCACAGACCTATAATGAATTAGCTTTATTTGCTTTCCGCTAAGCTAATTATAATGAATAAGCTCTTTCTACCAGCTAGCTAATGATAATAATGAAGCTTTCCTACTGAGCTAAGTATAATGCTTCTGCTACTGAATGATATGCTTGTACTAAGCTTCAAATAGTGAATTCAAATGGTTGTTGTTACTAGTTATTTAAGAAACATGAATAAAGTCTCCTGCTAGTAGTGTAGTAATAGTATTGAACAAACTTATAACTGGTAGTAATGTTGTAGCAGTCATTAGAATGTATAAAGTCTTAACGCTGGTTGTTAATGGTAATAAACTAATGATATAAACCTAACAGCCAGACAGAGGTCTGACAAAAACTATTAATTGAGAAAGACGTACTTACTACCAGCTCTTTTATTATGCAACTCTTGGTCATCCAAAGCACACACACACAACTTGTTTCACAATAATGAAGAATCAAACTAATCACATAGAACGAAACTCTCTCCTCTAGTATAACAACAAACGATCTCCCTATAACAACAAAAGCTCTCCTTATAACAACAAAATCTCTCTCTTCAATAACAAACGCTCTCCTTATAACAACAAAATCTCTCCTCTCGCTATCGATGAACGCGCCTATATATACTAGCTACCACCACGTCATGACTTACACTCATTGCCAGATCTCATTCATCGGGTGAAATAATATTTCGTTCAGTAAGAAGATAATTTACATAGTAAAATAAAATAACCAGAGATAGTAAAATCAAAAGGAAAGTGAATATAGAGTATACGTTACAGACCCAGCTATAAATATACTCCTAAAGAAAGCTACGATGAGACAAAAGCTGGACTGTTAATGCAAGGTGCCTCGATTTAAAGAGTTACACGATTTTGAGCGCGAATTATAATGCGTGCCATATGAGCAATCTCCCCGGGCACGATATTTCAACAGCAATGAAGATCCCTAGGTCGACGGTTGGTGGTGTGCTAACAAATGGGGCCGGGCTAGTGTTGAATCTATCAAGAAATGACCCGATAAACCTCCGAAGCTAATATAATGTGCCAAGAGAACCCTTCGAAGACCTGTCCGTTCAGAACACTAATCAATATTGAATCAAATCATGAAAAACCTATGTGAGACAATTGGAACTGATATTAGTGGCAGTATAGTCTGCAGAAAGTTGCACTATATTGCTTACCATTACTAAACCCTATGTGAGACTATTGGGGACTGATGGTAGCACCAGTGCAGTGTTCAGAACGCTACACAAGAGGAATTACCACTGTCAACCTGTGACGTACCTGCCAGCAGGACGCACACGACATAATGGCAGATAGGAATCAGAATAAAAACGTCTGCGTAGCTCAGTTGGTAGAGCTACTTGTTCCGGAATAAGCGGACTCGGGTTCTAATCCCGGCGTAGACCAGAAATGACGGAGAAATTTACTTCGTTATAATGGCCAATTATAATGAATAGATTTCTCCGCTGGCCGTGTCGTGCAGGAAAGCTCACGTTAAGTCACGTTAGGGTTATTGAAAGGTTACTTGACGTAGCAAAAGTGTGCTTAATCATCAAAGTGCTAGAGTTTGTTTAGGTAAGACACTCAATGAAATAGACTTAACGGCCAGACAGAGGTCTGACAATAAAATGAACTAAGAAAACGTACTCACTTTTAACCTTTTATTGGGAAACTCCTGGTATTACTCAATACACACTCCAATATAATACAACTACTGTTAGACCGAACTTTCGTAGAATCGCATAACAATAATTAGGAAGAACCTATCATATATACAACGAACCTCTCTGCGTATACTTGAGCGCGCCTATATATACTGCATACCACCACGTCATGACTTACACTCGTTGCCACATATAATTCAGCCGGAGAAATAATATCTCGTTAAGTGAGAAGATAATTTGCATAGGAAAATAAAATAACAAGAGATAGTAAAATCAAAAAGAAACTGAATCTAGAGTATACGTTACAAACCTTTATGTGAGATTATTGGAATTGGCTTTAACTCTAGTACAGTGTCAGGACGCTGTACAGCATGGGCTACCACTGTCAAACCTTATGTGAGATTATTGGAACTATCGTTAGCTCCAGTACAGTGTCAGGATGCTGCGCGGCATGGATTATCACTGTCAAACCCTACGTGGGACTATTGGGACTGATGTTAGCACCAGTAAAGTGCGGAGGACGCTGTGCAACAGGAATCAATTCGGAGTATTTTCACGCAACAGGAGTCAATTCGGAGTATTTTCACGCAACAGGAGTCACCTCTGTCAAACCTAATGTGTGATTATTGGGGATGGTGGTACCTCCAGTATAATGTGCAGAACGCTACACAACAGGAGTTACCACTGTCAAACCTTATGTGAGATTATTGGAACTGACGTTAGCTCCAGTACAATGTCAGGACGCTTCACGGTCATGGTTTACCACTGTCCGAACCAATGTGAGACTATTGGAACTGATGGTAGCACCAGTACAGTATGTAGGACACAACACCATATCGATTACCACAGTCAAACCCTACGTGAGATTGTTGGGACTGATGTTTGAATAAGTAAAATGCGCAGGACACTGCACGATATAAGTTCCCACGTTCGAGCAGCCATTCAAAAGGCACTAATCACTTCGACTAATACCACATGCCGATTAGCATGGTGTAAGAAACGTCGGGCTTCGACTCAGCACTAATGCAAAACTGTGCTGTGAACCAACGAGTCACGGTTCAGTGTCTGCCAATTTGACGTTCTTTCCTTGGCGTGGTGGATTCTATAACGTAGAAGTTTTTCGTACTTCTACGTTAATTTAAAACATCAACATACTAAGAAATAGTTCCTAAATGAAAGAAACCTCAACGGCCAGACGAAACATGTAAACAACAGAAGTCAAACTTACGGAAAAGATGCTTTATTCAAGGTTGTAGCACGTCCATAACAGAACGATAACAACAATATTTAAACACACCACACAGCTTCACAGCTCTTAACCCAACGCTCTCTTTACAACGCTCTCTTTCAACGCTCCCCTTAAAACGCTCGCTTTACACTCTCTCTAAGCATCAGTTTAGTCTTTGTTTTTATCTCTCGTTCTTATCTTGTCTCAGACATACGTCACGTGCATTCAACCTCAATTCTGTTGCCAAACGTATTCGTTTGAGAGAAAAGATATTACGTTAAGAGTGAAATATGACTGAGAATAAACTCAAGATTTACATAGGAAAATAAACCAAAAAGGAAAGTGAATTTAGAATATACGTCACAATTCACAAAAAAGGTACCTTCTGGGCTATAAATTCCGACAATGGAATTTGGTGGTGACAGCATAATGCTTTAGAGCTGTTCGGTTCTGGACCATCAGCCGTTTTGAATAAAATCATAAATGCTGAGCTATATTAAGACGCCGTGGACAATTAAGCACTAGCAAAGTTGTGGAAATACTTGGAGGAAGGCCCATACTTCTGTCAGAAGAACAATGCATCATGTCATGCATTGTTACAAATTGGATTTAGGGCATGGGCAACGAAAACGTGGGCCGCCCAGCTCAAAGTCGTAAGTTGTGTACTATAGAGAATCTGTAGTACGATTGGATCGTCCAATCCGTGGAAGAAGAGATTTCCCAAAAAATGAAGCTGGACTGATAGCTGTTTGAAGGCTAAATGACGAAACATATTGGTGAACATTTACCAAAAAACTGAAGGAGAGTATTCCATGAAGTGATTAGAGGTTGTTGTAATAGTCAAAGGTTTCAGCACGCAATAATGAATATATTGTAAAACATGATTATCTGCAGACATGCAGGTGTCCAGATATTAATGGAAGGGCGGTGGACGTCTTCATACGTGTGTGCATATGTATAAACTTTAAGAACAATATAGAGATCTACTCACGGGCCAGAGGTATGTGAATGAGATCCTACGGCCCCGTGTCCCTCCAGTGTGCGGGATTTCACATTTCATCAAGAACCTTTTTCGAAGGAGAGGTCTAGGTGTAGGTTTGAAACCACCTAAATCAATGGCGGCCATACTCAGCACTGAAAGGAATGAAACCACAAGCCTTAAGGATGCCGGTATCTATAATGTTCCGCTGCAGTACCCAGACTCGTCAGTTCTACATTATGTGGGACTCACAAGAAGGTCTTTCAATGTGAGAATGGCAGAACATAAAAGGGACGTAAAGCTAAATAAGCTTACCACAGGACTTACACGAGAAGTTGCCGTACAAGGAGCGCAGCCGCAATGGCGTAACATCAGCAAGATTGCGCATTACGGAGGTCCCAGAACGGCGGCTATTAGGGAGACTATCGAGATATTGACACGCCATGATGTGTGCAATGCAGACGTTTCTATTGAGCTCCTTGTATCTTGAAGACATTTACTTGGCATAAGTAGGATGCAATAATTTGTATACATTAATGTCTTATTAAGTTTTGATCATATATCATATACTGTTACATCTCATTTGTTACCGCGTATTTAGCATGCGCGAGTGTGTTCTACATATCATGTTTAATTATGTGTATGCGAATTCGTCTATTTTAGTTTGATTCTGTTTCCAGTTTAGCCGCCTGATGTAGCTGTCCGTTGACGGGGAGAGCTTGCGGAATATTATATTGTTTTTCCTACACCAATTAACACGGTGTTATAGAATTATTTGTTTTTGCTTTGGTGTTGACATGATTTCTGGTAAATTGGAAAACGTATCATAATCAATGCATTGTATGATTTTACTAACTTGTTTAATATTACTATCTTAATCAAACGAACATGAGTTAATAAAAATAACACTTGGTTAAGAAAACAACAATAACACTAGAATACATTCAATTAGACAACGTTTCTTCCACAATTGACACTATAACTTTCACCATCTCCACACTTTTGCTGCTGCTCAAACATTATATAACGTCCAGTTCTCATTTGACACATGCATATGTCATAAGTAACGATCTCAAGGTGTTGCCAACCATACTCTTGCGAGAGAGAAGATATAACGTTAAGTTTGAAACACGCGAAGGAGAATGAATTCAAATTCACATAGAGAAAGAAACTAAAAAGGAAAGTTAAATTAGAGTATACGTCACACTATTTATAGAGCGTAGTAACACACGAGGAGCCTCTGCTTAAAACGTAAGTAAACTCGTCGGGAAGTGCAGTGGAAGGATATATGCAACGCTTCGGAAGTGCATTCCAAAACTTTTAGCACAACCTATAAATATTGTCGCTTCTATTCTCCCGCAGGTGATCTCACACATAGGTTTGAAGTACTGGTTTCTCTCGATAAAGCCAAGCGTGGGTGCGTGAAAACCTGGCACGTATAAGTTGCTACGCCAATGAAAACGGATTCTTGTAATAACTTCTATCTCATTTGTTAGTGAGGTTCTCGTAGTTTGCGCAAAAGTGCAATGAAGTATTGTTGCGTTCGTACAAAGCGTAATGAAATATTGTTGCTGTTGGGTGCAACGAAATAATATTAAGCAAAAGTGAAATGAAATTCTTTTTTTTTTTTGCGTAGCTAATGGCTCAGCAAAACCTCAAGATCAGATTTCGACATTTATTTTTCCAACACTACTTGACAGCTTTGAAAATTAAATAAATTAATAAAATTCTGGAAATTTGAATTTTAAAGAAAAGGGCTCCGAAGCATACACACATACGCACTCATTTGCCTCTGTAGATTTCTGGCAAATTTCAAATCTCGGCGAGATTTTTCTGTGGGCGAGCGATAGATAGACAGATAGGCAAAACAACGCAGGAATTCTATTATTATAGATAAAACTGTTGTAAAGCTGTGTTAGTGTTATTAGTGTGTTTCGGATAAAGTTGGACAGTTTCAGCTACAAGTTTTCCAATGAAACACAAATGCAAGAGCTTCTGTACGTTTTTCCATAGAAACAGTATAACAGAGGTGCTGAACTTCACTGAAACAGAGTAAATAAACTTGTGAAGAGAAAAGAAATGTGTGAATGTTCTTGTTTTAAATTATGCCTTTTATGTTTTGTTTTTGTTCTCCTTGGCTGAAGACTACCGAGTTTTTTTGTGGGCCCGTGGGGACCGTGCAGCACCACCTGTGGCGAAGGCACCAGACAGAGGATTGTTCAATGTCAGATATTCCTTCAGTTCTCCAAAAGCATTGCCCGACTTCCAGATATCGAATGTAAAGGTAAGTATTTTAACTGCGTACGAAAACTATGTTTCAGTGAATAACATAGACAGCATTTCAAACAATTTTTCAGCTGTGATCACCAGGTTATTCTTACTTTACACTAACAAAAAGAACCGGCGTTTCTTTTCTTTTTTTTTTTTTGATTGAAGGTTTAACAACCACCGTGAGCAATTCAATAGGCTATAAGCAGTCACCCGTCCCTAATTTAGGGTCACTGCTTCAAGGGAGAGAGCCAGTGCCGTAAGACAAACACAACATCCATGCCTCATCGGGATTCGAACCCGGACCCTTCACGGACGAATGAACTGGCGTTTCTTAAATTTAAAAAAAGTATACATGATTCAGCTTATCGGTTATAATTGTCGGAGCTTTCCTAGTACTTTAATTTTAGTTAAATATTTAATTGTAAGTCTTCCAACAAGCAATAAATCAATCAAAAAACAAATACGTAAGTCATTTCAAAAGTCTTGCACATTGCGCACCCGCTGCCCGTAGGATGATGCAATGCTACGCAGGTTGTGAGTCAGATGTCAGTATACAAAGTTGTGTCTACGTTTGCTGGTTAATTTGTTCCTGTTCCGAAAAATTCTGCCTGGAAATGTAGGAACTAAGTGAGTCAGATCAGATCTCGCGCAGCGACCAACGATCGTACATTAAAGTTGAAACTTTGCGAGGAAAATCTCCTAAGGAAATTCATGAAGTTTGTGGGGTTAGTGTAGCGGATCGTAGCAGCGTGTCACGGTGGGCTTTTCGTTTCCACCAAGGTCGGAAAAGCATCGAAGACTACCCAAGAAGCTGCCGGCCATGAGATGTGATGTATGACACTTCTGTGTGATTATCGTTAACATTATTATGGAAGAAAATCGACCAAAAACATGTGAAGGAATTGCATATGAAGCAAACATGGCTAATGCTTTGGTTTTTATAATCCTAACTAAAAAATTACAGAAGAGAAAAGTGGCTGCAAAATGTGTTCCGCACAATATGAATGACGAGCAGCAAGCCGCTTGCAAAGGGATCGCAGAAGAAGTGCGTCAGCGATAAGAGACAGGAAGCGAACAGTTTTTGGACAGAACTGTTGCTATAGACGAAACCTGGATACTAGACTTTGAACCAGAACTGTTGCTATAGACGAAACCTGGATACTAGACTTTGAACCAGAACTGTTGCTATAGACGAAACCTGGATACTAGACTTTGAACCAGAACTGTTGCTATAGACGAAACCTGGATACTAGACTTTGTACCAGAACTGTTGCTATAGACGAAACCTGGATACTAGACTTTGAACCAGAACTGTTGCTATAGACGAAACCTGGATACTAGACTTTGAACCAGAACTGTTGCTATAGACGAAACCTGGATACTAGACTTTGAACCAGAACTGTTGCTATAGACGAAACCTGGATACTAGACTTTGAACCAGAACTGTTGCTATAGACGAAACCTGGATACTAGACTTTGAACCAGAACTGTTGCTATAGACGAAACCTGGATACTAGACTTTGAACCAGAACTGAAATATCAGTCCGCTCAGGGGAAAAATCCAAACTTTGTTCGCCAGAAAATATTCCGCCGCCAACAATCGAAGGTTCAGCTGATGATGACAAGGTTGGAGTGATAGCAACACACAGAGTGCCCGAGGGGACGACTGTAACAGGGGAATACTGCAGAAGGTTTCTGCAAAATGTTTTGCGTCCAAAGGTTCGCCAAAGAAGGCTCGACATGCTCGAAGCTAGTGTCATCATGTTGCACGACATCGCGAGGCCGCATTTTGCCCGTACAGTAAGAGACGTTCGGGAAACGTACCGATGGGAATTGATTTCCCACGCGCCATAGAGTCTTGACATGATTCCACCACATTATGACTTGTCCCAAAAACTGAAGAAGCCACTCCGCAGGAAAGTTTTCAGGATGTTTCTAATACGGTTACCGGAGTAATCCGACGCCTCAACAGTGGAGGTGTCCTGACTGGAATACAAAACTTGTCCAAACGTTGGACCGCTATCATGAAGAAACAGGGAGATTACTTCGAAAGCCTGTAAAGGTATGTTGTGAAATCAATTCGTTTTTCGAGAGATAACCCACAATGTGCAAACCTTTTGAAATGACCCTCTTAAAAACTGTAGGCTTTTTTATACGCCAGTGTTGTCCTGATACAATTTTATCATTTCAGTAGTTTTTTGCTTAAAAATTTAGTTCTTATATCGTTCAATAGGAAAACAATTAAGCTGTAAGCTATAAAACATGGGTTGTGTGTAGATAAAACATGGGTTGTGTGCTTGTGTGATGGATCTGGTTCTTTCCTTCTCTGGCACCAGTGACCACAAATATAGGGACATGCAATCGCTTATGGCAGTTAGAATTACTCATGGTGGTCGCTCAACCTACACCCTCAAAATAAATTCCAACACACTTCGAGTAAGAAACAGAATACTTCGAGCGGACAGAAAACCTCCAAATAGGCTTATAGCACATCACACGGGGGAGGGGGGGGTCCCCATACCACCGCGCAGGGGCTTTACGGCAAAAACTTATTTTCGGCTGAAATTTCTAGGCTAACCTCACTCCATAATTCTAGACTTATTACAAAAAGTAAAATCTCTTATATAGTACTCGCACACCAAAATGAAAAGTTACCAAACAAAAGCATGAAACAACGATGATGCACAGGCATAATGTTCTGATCCTCACTCGACTGCGATAAGCACTCACAGCCACACCTCCTCTCACTGTTAGAACGTCCCATCGTTTGGATCCTTGGCCATATTTGTTAATAAGCTATAAAAAGAAGTGTACATTTAATTATGTCTGCAAATAAGTAGAAAAACATTAACAAGCTTTCCATGCACAACTGCCCTCGGTCCCCTTAAAATTCCAGATATTTTATTTCAAATGAAGCTTGGTCGGCCCCGAGTTTCAGTGGTCTAAGCGCTGCCTTCTGACCATTCGTCCAAGATCAGTCACCGTTCAAATTTCGGTGAGGCACGGATGCTGTGTTTGTCTTACGGCACTGGCTGTCTCCGTTCCCTGGAACCAGTGGCCTTAAATTAGGGACAGAAGACTGCTTATAGCTCATCGAGTTGCTCACGGTGGTCGTTATCCTTCTCTCCCAAAAAATGAAGCTTGTTTCCTAAGTACATACGTGCTGCCATCTATCTGTGAGGTCTGCCTCAATATTTTACAAAATTTAATAACACTTAAATGAAATTTAAATTTCGAAAGAAAAAGAAGTATGGTTTTTACCTCCCCAAGAAAAATGTTCAAACTTCTACTTTGGGTTACTTTCCTGTGAGCTACCGTCCAACTACAGTCAAAGAACCCATTTTATTTTTATAGACACAAAACAACAAAATTAAATAAAATACTACTATACACTGAAGAGCAATTGAATTAGAGACAGCTGGCGTTATGCAAATGTGGCGCTGTGGGCGGCCCTGTAAACGGAAACGACATGACATATGCAGCGACCCGACAATATAAGGAGTGATGCTACGGGAATCAGTCAGAGTTGGATGCAGTATGGGTAAGACGAAGGATCTAAGCGCACTTGATCTTGGGCAAATTGTCGGGGCCAGCCGAATGGGTCACTCCATCTCGGAAGTCGTGCAGGCACTGGGATTTTCACGAGCCACTGTGTCCCGTTTACACCGTGAGTACATCGAATCCGGTAAAACCATCCCTGCAAGGACCAACTGCCGTGGACAGCAGCGTGTGGATGAGCGGGGTCATCGTCGGCTAGCTCACACTGTAACAGCGGATAGTCGGGCCACAGTGCAAGAAATCACTCGGCAATTTAACGCTGGTGCACAAAACGTGCAAGCAGCCACACCATCCAGAACCATCTCCTCGCTATGGGGTACAGAAGCCATCGTCACACGAGGGTACCGCTGCTTACCGCACATCGCAGCCTGCAAAGATTAGCATGGGCGCTGGAACAACGCCACTGGACCCTGGACATGTGGGAAAATGTTGCCTGGACTTATGAGTCGAGATTCACGTTGGTACATGTGGGGGGCAGGATACGAGTACGGCGAAAACCACATGAAGCGATGGATCCTTCTTGCCAGCAGGGTACTATTCAAGCTGATGGGGGCGGCATTCTCGTCTGGGGACTGTTTACGTGGACTGAAATGGGACCCATGACACGTGTGACATCGTCCCTCACAGATCAACGTTACCGGGATATCCTGGACGACCATTTGCTCCCGTTTGTGCGTCTTCAACATCCCACTGGGGACCTCATCCTTCAACAAGACAATGCACCGTGCCATCTCTCCCGAATTGCGGCCGAATGGTTGGCTGAACACTCCACCGACGTGACCTGGCTTCCTTTTCCTTCGCCAGCTAGGTCCCCTGACCTCAATCCCATCGAGCACATCTGGGATGCAACGAGAGAGATGTTTGAGGCTCTGACACCCCTCATTCAAATCTTCGTGAACTGTGGGAGCTTGTTCAGGCGTCGTGGATCCGTATGGCTTCCCAACGCTTGCGGTGCCTTGTCGAGTCCATCCCGAGACGAATCGCCGCCGTCATCAGGGCGAAAGGTGATGCTACACGTTACTAAACAGGTATCTCTAATTCAATTGCTCTTCAGTGTACAAAGCTGCCCAGCGCTCACTTACTAATGGCTTTGGCAAGATTCTGACGGAAACAGAACGTAGTGTAGATACATGTGCGCGTTGGTATCCAAATTTGACTGTGCTTGGGAACAATGAAATTGCTTAAAGAGCAAATGTAAATCTCTTTTAACGATTGAATCTATGACCCAACCAAAGGACTGCATTGATCCAATTGCCGATGACAGATACAAGAACCGAAGATTTAGTGATTGTTGGGGCAAATTTAGAAGTAACTTATGAGTTCATCTGAATTAGAGAACTTAAACTATATTCATAAAAGTCAATGGATACCCATTCAAAAGCAAATGTACTGATCCGCTGCGTTGTTAAGATGCGCAGTACAGCTGCAAACGGTATAAAAACAAGCCTGCAGCTGACCGTAATCATATCGCACTGTGAGATTGAGTAAAAAGGTTGCGGCGGGAGAGAACTGACTTTGAAAAAGAAAAGATTTTTGGATGCTATATTACTGGGTTGTCCGTAAGAGAAACCGAGAGGCGTTTAAACATACCCAAGTCAACTGTTTTGGATGTACTGAATAACTGAAAGACACATGGCGTGCCTGAAGCAGCAAAACGTACCGGCAGACCAAAGAAAATCAGGGTTACATGACGTGTTAAACACCTCAGGAGAGTCGTTACAGCCAATCGAGGGAGTACTGCACAAGACTTCATTGTACAGGTGAGTAAAAATGCTGGAACCTCGGTATGTACACGTGTCATTCGCAGATAATTGCATTCCATGGGTTACCGTGGTCGTGCGGCTGCTCATACGCCTTTCATCTCCACTTGGAATGCTACTCGTCGTTTAGCATGGTGTAAAGAACATTTATCGTGGATCGTAGATCAATGGAAACGGATCCTATGGACTGATGAATCTAGGTACACGATCCATCAGTCTAATTGCCATTTGTGGGTATGGGGAAACCAGGGGAACACTATTTACCACAGTGTACTGCTCCTGCGGTTAAGTTTGGAGCTTGCAGTGTACTCGTGTGGGAGTGTTTTTCGTGGTATGGTCCCGCGCCATTGGTTATCGTGGACAAGCCTGCTAACCAGCACGTCTACCTCAATATTCGGGACAATTACGCCCTACCAACTCTGTGGCAATACTATGGAACCGAGCTTTGTTGATACCAGCAGGATAATGCACCGAGCCATAAAGAAAGTACTGTTATGGCGTGATTTGACGATAATTCCGTATCGTGTGTGGACTTGCCAGCACAGAGCCGTGATCTTAATCCCATAGAGCACATATGGGATGAATTAGAGCGTCGCATTAGAAGTTTGGAAACAAGGCCTACTACTAAGCAACAGTTAGCGGCAGCATTATGTTCTGAATGGAAGATCATACCTTCCGCTCTGTTCCAACACCTTGTCGAAAGCATGTCTCGAAGGGTCAATGCATGCATTAAGGCCAAAGGTGGACCAACACCGTACTAATGTATGTCAATAAATGCTATGTTGTGTTTCTTTTGTAGTTGTCCGGTGACATTTGTCAATATAGTGTATATCAAGCGAGATCCACACCAAAAAAATTAAATAGCGTATATCTAATAAAACTTGGCTGGAGTGCACTGGGAAAAACAGCAAAAATTTTCAAGAACAATAAGTATGTCTTAAAGAAAAAGTATGCAAAATCAGTGCTTCCTTCCAATTCTTGCTCGTGGAACAGAGACAGTCCTTAACCGAAAAAGACACACACAGGGTGCAAACTACTGAAAGAAGCGTGGGAAAATGCATGATTGTTGTAACCAAGAAAGATAGGAAAACGAATCCATAGATCAGGAAAAGGACAAGAGTTGATGACATCATAATCAAAGTAAAAACCCTCAAATGCCAATGGGCTACTACTGCACATACTACTAGAAGAACTGACCACCGTTGGACAACTGAAACTTTATGCTGGATACCAAGTTTCAATATAAGGCTATGTTGTAGTTGACTGGATGAAATCCGATAAAACGCCGGAGTGATATGGAAGAGAGTCGCTCAAGGTAGAGAGTGGTGGAAGAAACGTGGAGACTTTCATCCAGAAATGGATTGAGAAGTGATAATTTTAGCATTGCTCATACCAAATGTCAGATAGTGTTGCAATATTCATTTTGCGGCTCCTATTGATCCCAATTTTTAAAATACGATTACTGATATGTAAAAACTTCGCCATTCACCTTGTAGCTGCAAAAACATAATTTTTTATAGAAAAAATATATCTGTGTCTCCCATTTTAACGCTGTTGTTTGCTGTAAGAATGTTTTTTCATACACAGATCTTTCCTAAGGACAGTGTTTCTCGATGGAAATTTCTGGATATTTTGCTGTTGTATCAGGAAGAACTCAAGAACTTATAACGAAGTAAATTTCTCCGTCATTTTTGACCACGCCGAGGCTCGAACCCGGGTCCCCTCATTCCGGAATAAGTCGCTCTACCAATTGAGCTACGCGGACGTTCGTTCTGACTGCAATCTGCCTTTATGTCGTGTGCGTCCTGCTGGCAGGTACGTCACATCTCCCCCTCCCACCCCACCCCGAAAGAGGGCCGGGGGCATGGCCCACGGGTCAGCCGTGACCATGAATCGTTGTAGGCAGCCATCCGCTGTAGAACGTGCACATGAGAACTCCCAATCAATCTAGTGTGTGGAATGCAACGTCACACACATATATTTTTGGAAGCGCTGGAGAAGGAATTCTCTGATTTTTCCTATCTCGCGGTGTGGAAAGAACATCACACCATTGCGAGATTTTGAACGGCCGGGTCATCCGGAAAGTTCGGGCGCCGTTACAACGAAGTAAATTTCTCCGTCATTTTTGTCCACGCTGGGGCTCGAACCCGGGTCCCATCATTCCGGAATAAGTCGCTCTACCAATTGAGCTACGCAGACGTTCTTTCTGACTGCAATCTGCCTTTATGTCGTGTGCGTCCTGCTGGCAGGTACGTCACAGACTTGAAAGCATCAAACAGGAAAAAAGAACTGAGAAAGACGTAGGGCTCTTCTACATACTTCAAGCGTAATCTATATATAGTCTGTTAAAATTGTGTCGTCCTGGAGCGGGGATGGTAACATACCCGGGCGCTACCTGGGAGACGCGAGTTCAATTCCCGCTCCAGGACAACAAAATTTTCAAGTTTCCGGATATTTTCTGACTTACCATCCTTGTCATATTTACACCAAAAAACGGATTGCCATCTTCAAAATTTGATAAACAACTAAACGATTTACGTTTGGATTACTGGAATTCAGTTTAATAAAAAAAATATTAGATTATACTTTTTTTCTCATGACTATATTTATCTTTGTTTAATATATAGGTAAAAAGCCGAAAGATGTGGAAAGATGTTCTTCAAAATGCCCGCTTCCTACATTTCCAAGGAAACCAACACCTCTGCCAGAATCAAATGCTGTTGATACAACTGAAGTTTCAGTGAAACCTCCTGCATATACTTGGAGAATATCGCCGACTTTCACACCTTGCTCTGCTTCTTGCCTAGGAGGTACGGATGCTGCAGTAAATATATATTTCTATTTCTTCCTGAATGTAGTGCTTTGATATATGCACCGCTTTTACTCCCTCTGAACTCTTTGATAAATGGATCAGAATCAGATAAATATTTTGTGAGGAAGTTGACGCACTTATTTTTACTTTTAGAATACTAGAAATATTTCATTGTCATAGTGGAACTGCTGTGCTTTGAAGAATTAAGTAAGAATATATGTTTCATGTTGAGACTAAAAACAAGTTCGTTGATGTTGCACTTACACAAGCAGGTCGCGTTTAGTCATCAAAAGTGTGGAGCCCATAAGCTATAATTGTATAACTGTTTAACCACTTTTATGGTCGAATGGACTCCATCTTTGTCTAGAAGTGCTTGCAAATCCTCTGTGTTTAGAATCTCCTTCAGCCGTCCGCTAAGCTGCTTGTCCTACATTATGCAATCACTACTCCTGGACTTCACAAACCACTCACGACACGTACTTTCGCATACAGCTTTCTTGCAGTATGGCAAATACCCCCCCCTGAAGCTTCTGTAGTTGTTTTTCCCCATGACTAAACATGAACAACAGGTAGTGGCAAATATATTACCTTGTCGGTAGCCACGTTCTAGATCAACTAATCATACGTGTAAACTGCCCACTAACATATGTTGTTCGACGCAGTGTTGCCAACTTACTCCCTAAAGCGAGAAATTCTGACAGAAATTCACCCGTTTCGCTTTGACAGCTAGATATATGGAGCCTCTGGAAAACTTAGGCATTAAGCCGATTCTCTCTCTCTCTCTCTCTCTCTCTCTCTCTGTCATTTTTTGCAACTACCTCTTCAGAGCTGCAGAGTATGATCCAGGAACTTGATGACAAGGGCCCAGAAATGGGATTAAAAATGAATTCTCAGAAGACAAAACTGATGTACAATGCTTTTACATCAAATGAAGATTTATCAATTGATAGGCAAAAGCTGCAGATAACCAATTGTTGTATTTACCTTGGACAGCAGATAGCAAGTAAGGGTCACATTGATCAGGAAATTAATCGTTGCATAAAACTTGGAGAGCTTTTGGAAGCAACAGCGCAATGTTTAGAGCAATATTCCATTATGTCTTCAAAGAAAAGTGTTTAATCAATGCATCCTTCCAGTGCTTACATACGGAGAAGAGACGTGGACCTTAACTAAAAAAGACATACAAAGACTGTAGACAACTTAAAGTAGCAAGGAGAGATGCGTGCTTGGTGTAATCAAGAATGATGACGAACTTCTGGATCAGAAAAATGACGAGAGTGGAAGACATCATGATCAGAGTAAACTCCCTGAAATGGTAATAGGCTGGACATATTGCTATAAGGACGGACAATCGATGATTTAGACTGGATTCCAAAGGATAGACAACCGAAATTTTAGACTGGAATCCAAGTAACAGGAAACGACACAGAAGAAGACCATATGGGAGCTGGATGGATTTAATTTGAAAACTGCCGGAGTAACATGGAGGTGAGTGTCTCAAGACAGACGATTATGGGAGACACTTGGGGAGACCTTCATCCAGCAGTGGACTGATAACAGTTGACAATGATTATATATATATATACACTGCTGGCCACCCAAAATGCAATACCAAGAAGGACACGAGATAGTAAAGCCAGATTTACTGGACACAAAACAACAGATACAAAGATGAAACGATTGAGCTTACAGGCCCGTGCGACTTGCGGAACACGCATACATCAATAGTTCGTGTGGCCCCCATGGCTGGCAATAACTGCCGCTACACGCCGCGGCATCGAACGAAAGAGGCTTTGGATGTGGGCTTGGGCTATGTCTCTCCAGGCGGCTTCCACACGTTGCCACAGTTCATCAGGCTTAGCCGCGGGTGGTGCTTGCCGGGCCACTCGGTTACCCATCAGCGACCAGACGTGTTCGATGGGCGATATATCGGGAGAACAGGTAGGCCACGGCAGCAGTGACACCTAGTGGGCCGTAAAGAATTGTTGCACGATGCGTGCTACGTGCGGTCCCGCATTGTTTTGTTGAAACGTGGCCGCTGGCAGGTCCTGCAGGTAAGAGAGGACTACAGGCACCAAAACGTCGGAGATGTAGCGGTGGCTGTTGAGTGTACCGGCGATGCGTACCAGAGGGGTGCGGGTGTCATATCCAATTGCGCCCTAAACCATAACGCCAGGTGACGGACTGGTATGGCGATGCATAATGCAGGCGTCATACAGTCTCTCGCCGCGGTGCCGCCACACGCGGATCCGACCATTGTGGTGTTGCAGGCAGAAGCGGGATTCATCGGAGAAGACAATGTCGTGCCATTCTGTAGTCCAGGTGGGGCGTTCAACGACCCACTGCCGCCGCACTCGCCGGTGGTGTAACATCAATGGTAATCGAAGCAATGCGTGCCGTGCGACAAGTCCCCGCTCCTGCAGACGACGTCGAACGGTACGTGCTGACACAGGTTGTTGCGCAACACACCCTAATTCCTGCACTAATGTTCGTGATGTGGCGGTGCGAGCCGTCAATGCCCGCCGCACAACATGCCGGTCCTCTCATTCGGTGGTGTGCCGCGACTGCGGCAATCGCTCACGTCGGTCCACCCGTCCCTTCTGCACCTACCGAATCCATACTCGCCTCACTGTGGCTGGATGTCGTCCCACACGGGCGCCGATGTCTCGGTACGATAAACCGCTGTCGCGATAAGCCCCTATTCGTCCTCTGTCGAACTCCGAAACCTACTGGAATGACTGCCGTATTCTGCGACGAGGCATCAGGAAGCTTCCCACGCACAGTTCCGGCAGCACAACACACTTGCACTACTTACAACCCGCCTTCCGTGCACCATTCCCTTAGTGCTTCTCGGTGGCGTGCTGGGGGCACATGATCTGCATGTCCTCTCGCGGGAGACGCATGCTGCGAAGTTCAGGCCAATCGGATGCTTCCTTCGTGGTGTTGCATTTTGGGTGGCCAGCAGTGTATATATGTATATCTTTTTTTGAAATGTAGTTTGAATGAATTCTCTTGGACTGGTTATTGGTTTAGTGTGCGTCGGGCAATGTTATTTGGTTTGTTATTAGTGGGTCTGTGCCCCTTTTAAATTTGTTTAATTTATCCTTAACTTTAATTTGTCCTTTGTAGCAAATTAAATTAGCAGAAACCCACACTTTTCTGGTCTTTGCTGATATATGAGAGTTTTTCTTGATGTTTGCCCCTGAAGAAGCCATAAGAGACTCTTTCGTACGATCTGTAATCCCTGCGTTCTTCTAGTTTTTTTAATGTTTGTTTTTTGTTTGCTCCTGTGCTCGTTTGGCTTGGAAGTTTGGCATTTTTTATTTTTCCTCTATTTTTAATATTGCTTGGTTTTTTCTCTTAATTTATTTTTGCTTTGGTTTTAGCATTACTTCCGTATATATATATATATATATATATATATATACTTAAGAGCAAAACTGAAGACTAAGGAAAAACTTTAGAATTTAAAACGAAGGTTGCAAAATAACCTGAAAATCAAAACGCGCAACGCAGCAGTTTTGAAAATTCAGAATTCACATTCTATAAAGAAGATACCTAAGCAAAAAAATACAAATATAATTTTGACTCACACCTAGTACAACATAGAAAAGGTTATGTATCTACCTGTGTGAGTAAAAGGAGAAAAGATAAAAAAAATAATAAAAAAAATAAAAAAAAAAAAAACTGAATGTAGAAGGTGTCGAGAATACTGAGCCTTGGCTTTATCAAGGACCAGCAAAAACTCTGCATTTTCTCACTTCCACAAAGACCTAGTTGGAAATGGGTTTCTGCAAGGCCATAGATGCAAGTAACATTCCCACCTAAAATAGTTTAAAAAATATATATATGTCATGTCCTCCGTAGAGTTGCATGACCTAGCACTAGTTAACAATTTCGCTTGCATCCATTAACCTTCCTGGCCCGACCCATGCTCTTCATCTGTTACTATTAAACAGAGAGAAGAAGATTAAAGAGAACTCAAGCTGTGAGAGTGACATAATAATTAGAAATGATTTTCAGCCATAACGAAATTCCAAGTTCGTTTGAGAGAGAATTTAAACCTGAAAATCAATGCAAAAGAAATCCAAATTTTTACATTGCAATTAAAAAAGGAGATATTAATTTTTAACGAACAGAATTTTGAAAGAAAACTTGAGTCTAAAACCCCCTACTCTACAACTTATGACAGCACGAAAACGAGAATAAGTTAAAGATAATAATTAACTAAAGAAAACTTTGTGAAAGTTATATACCTTAAACAGTTAGTTGCAATATGTACAAAGTATTTCAGCAGTGCTTTAAGTGCATAATTAATTAGTTATTAAGAACTAATTAATAAGAACTTCTTTGTTGTTATTAAGAACTACTTTGAAAAAACAGCGCATAGACAGCGCATAGAAAAGGAACAAGCTTAGCCATCTTCTGTTCCTAGGTACCCCAAAAGACGCTCAAAGTTACAAAGAAAAGAAAGAGTTAAAACCCGCAAAAAATGTTAACAGACAAACCAATGCCTAAAAGCTGAAAAGCTAAAAAACGACAGAGAAAAAGTACATGAAGTACAAACATTGAACTTATAAAACCTAGAACCCAAAAACAAGGAAGAGAGCTTACCTCTTGTGTGACAAAAACTTTTCTCCTCACAAGAGAAGAACATGGCTGACCTCTTCCGCCACTCCCTAGACGCCGGGGGGCAGTGAGGGTCAATAGTTAAAAACTACAAACTTAACTCTTCGAGCTACATTCCTGTAATTACTACATGTTCTTGTGATGAACATAAAGAAACAGTTCACTATGATAAGAATTACAACCATATTATCACCGGAAACTTGAGTTTTGTTGAAAATGAAAAGCTTAGGAATTTATTAGAGTATGGCTCTAAATTCAGACCTTCCTTCACAATTTCCAAAGAAAGGATTCTTGAGAGCTTCACTCAAGATGTTAATAGGTACATCGTAAAAACCAGTTTAAGGTACAATCAGCCTATTGAGGCCTTCGCAGAATGGAAATATAATATAATCAATAGCTTCACCGGTGAGTTGGCAGGTCTGGACTTTTGTTTCGACAGAAATCTCTTTTTCTCTGGAGAAGCTAAAAGGTCACTCTCCAAACTACAAGACCAATTTATTTTTACCACTACGGATAAAGCTAGCAATAATTTTGCAATTATCTGTAAGAAGTTCTATTTTGAATTGTTAACTATGGAACTCAATAATAGAGTAACATCATCATCATCATCATTGTCAACCATTATCAATCCACTGCTGGACGAAGGTCTCCCCAAGTTTCCTCCACAACGGTCTGTCTTGTGCCAGTCTCCTCCCTGTCACTCCCGCATATTTACGAATTTCATCCACCCATCTCCCATGTGGTCTTTTTCTGGGTCTTTTCCTGTCCCTTGGAATCCAATCTAAAATTTCGGCTGTCCATCTATGGTCTGTCCTTCTGGCAGTATGTCCAGCCCATTGCCATTTCAGGGATTTAACTCTGATCATGATGTCTTCCACTCTTGTCATTTTTCGGATCCACGAGTTCCTCTTCTTATCTCTCCTGGTTATACCAAGCATGCACCTCTCCATGCTTCTTTGAGTTGTCTGCAGCCTTTGTATGTCTCTTTTAGTTAAGGTCCACGTCTCTGCACCATACGTAAGCACTGGAAGGATGCATTGATCAAACACTTTTCTTTTAAGACATAATGGCATATTGCTCTTGAAAATTATGCTGTTTCTTCCAAAAGCTCTCCAGGCAAGTTTTGTACGCCGATTAATTTCTTCATCAATGTGACCCTCACTTGATATCTGCTGTCCAAGATAAACATACGTATCTGTTATCTCCAGTTTTTCTCCATCAATCGATAAATCTTCATTTCTTGTAAAAGCATTGAACATCACTTTTGTCTTCTGAAGGTTCACTTTTAATCCCACTTCTTTACTCTTGTCAGCAAGTTCCTCGATCATACTCTGCAGCTCTGATGGGGTAGTTGCAAAAATGACTACGTCATCAGCAAAACGAAGGTGGGTTAGATAATCTCCATTAATCTTTATCCCTTTGTTTTCCCAGTTCAGTGATTGAAAGACATTTTCCAATGTGGCATTAAAGAGCTTCGGAGATATGGTGTCACCTTGTCTCACTCCCTTTCCAATTTTTATGTGTGTTGTATTTTCAAACAGCCGAATCTTTGCACTTGCATTTTCATAGATGTTATTAATAATATTAATGTATGCATCTTCAATACCGCAGGATTTCAGAGCCGTGGTAACTGCTGATGGTTTCACCGAATCAAAGGCTTTTTCATAATCGATAAAAGCCATGCACAATGGAAGTTCATATTCCCTCGCTCTTTCAATTAGTTCTCTCAGTACATGGATATGATCTATTGTGCTGTAGCCACTCCTGAATCCAGCTTGTTCTCTCGGTTGAGCCATGTCCAGTGTTACCTTCAAGCGGTGTGAAAGAACTTTAGTGAAGATTTTATAAACCACTGATAGGAGGCTGATAGGTCTGTAGTTCCTGAGATCCTCAATGTCACCTTTTTTATGTAGCAGGATCATTGTAGCATTGTTCCAATCCTCAGGAATCTTCCCTTCATTAAGGCATCGAGTGAAAATTTGGGCGAGTACTGTTTCAATTTCTCCACTTGCTTCTTGTATGATGTCTATAGTAATTCCATCTTCTCCTGGAGCTTTCCCTCGCTTCATGTTCTTGATTGCATGAGCAACTTCTGCTGGAAGGACTGGAAGAACTCTGGTACCTTTCATGATGTCTGAAGTACATGTATCATCCCTTTCATATAATTTGGAGTAGAAATCTTTCACTCTTGTCAAAATTTCGCCTCTATTTCTTGTTATAGAACCATCTTCTTTTCTCAGAGCCATAATCTGTTTTCTTCCCTTACTGAGATGTCCCTTTGCTATCTTTAGGCTTTGGTTGTTTTCAATTGCTTTCCTCACTAGCTCACAGTTGAATTTCCTTACGTCTTCAGTGATACTTTTTCGTGCTGTCTTGCATAACTCTATATATTCCACTTTGGAAGTCACATCTTCTTTAGTTGTCCTCATCTCTCTTCTTTTTTGCATCAACATTTTGGTTTTTCCTGATAATTTGTTTACATGCAACTTGTTCTTAGACCCAGCTAATTTTGTTGCTGTTTCCATAAGAGCTTTGGTTACTTTTCTGTTAACTTCCGAAATATCCACTTCTTCCGATGTTAGGCCTTCTAAAGCAGAGAATCTGTTCTTCAGTTCCAACTTGAAAGTATTATGGTATTTTTTAAGGTTGGTTATGTCAATACATTTTGTTTGTCTTATGAGCTTGCCACGTTCCAGTTTAGTGTTGAGGTGCATCTTACATCTCACCAATCTATGGTCACTACCTGTGTTGAACTTGTTTAGCACACTGCAGTCTTCGATGACGAATTTTTTGTTACACATAATAAAATCAATTTCACTTGTCGTCCCAATTGGATGTCTCCATGTCCATTTCCTGTGTGGCTTTTTCTTGAAAAAGGAATTCAAGATGAAAAATCCTTCTGCCTCTGCAAACTCAACGAGAGTATTTCCACGCTGGTTTCTGTTGCCGTGACCGAATTTACCTACTGAAGTTTCATCCTGTTGCCGGTGCCCTATTTTTGCATTGAAATCTCCCATAATTATCTTCAAGTGCTGCTTACCTTTATTATTTAGACGACGAATTTCCTCATAACATACGAGCCCGTAAGTTATTCTACCAAGCAGTTAGAAAATTGGTTTAAGGCATTCTTCAAGAAACTTAAAATTCCACAAACTAGAAGATATGAGCCTGAATTTCCATTTCTTTTTGCAACGGTTAAGTTTCATAAGGATCCTGTGAAGTTCAGGTTCATAGCTAGTGGAGTAAGGAGTCATAAAAAGAAAATAGATCTTGCTTTTGAAGATGTCTTAAAGAAGGTTTTGAAACACATTAGAAACTGTTCTAACTTGATGTACAGAGATTTTTGGATAATTAATAATAATGCAGAAGTAATTTCTACTATACTCAAAGTTTGTCCCCTAGATATTAATAGTTATGATTTTGAAAACCTATATACTAATCTGCCTCTATCAGATATAATCACTACCTTTAAAGAGCTGTATGCAGAATTTAAACTTAACCAATTTGTTGATGTAGGAACTTGGAACTCTTATCTCAATTGCTGCATAAAAAATAACCATATCTTATATAATAATACTCTCTATAAGCAAGTGAACGGTATTCCCATGGGAACATCAACGTCCACGAATATCGCTAATCTATTCCTGTTCTTTAAGGAATATAAATTCATTAAAAATCACCCCACCTGCTCAGATAACTACCTTTACACTTTTAGATATATTGATGATCTGGTGTGTATCAATAATTCAGAAGTTATAGAGAGTGATTTTGATAATATCTATCCTAGCTCTCTTAACTTATGTAAAACCAACCACAGTAATCAGGAACTTGAGTTCCTAGACTTAAGCATTAAGCTCAACAGAGGTAACCCATCTATTAGCCTCTTTGATAAAAGAGTTAATTTTCCTTTCAAAGTAATTAAATATCTACACTGGAATAATAACATTTCAACCAAAGTAATTGAGAATGTACTAATTTCTCAGGTCCTAAGAATTTCAAGAATTTGCAGCAACAATTTGGACTTCAATTACCACATTAATATACTATTAGAAAGTTTTCTAGAGAACGAAATTCCTTCTTCTTTCATCAAAAGAACTTTAAGAAAAATTATTCTGAATAATAGAGTAAGGTTGGCAGATCTGCTTTAATTTTCTGCACAGTTAATAATATGATTCTGACCAATCAAAGCCGTAAGGAAGTTGGCTAGAGGATGCCTATTAACTACCTAAAGGAACCTTAGTGCTATGGATATGACGGTCCTATTAAAACAAAAAATTAAATAATATAAACAAAATCACAAAAAAAGCTTAAAAATCTGTTTATAAAAGAAAATAAAAACAAATAAAAAAGAAAACTAGTTATTCATCACTAGGATAGCTATACTAAAAATAGTAAAACCAACATTAAAATTAATAAGATTCTGATTAATCTATAGAAGCTCACTAAGGTGATTTAATACATGCAAAGATTATTAAATACACTGCTCTTGTATTTTATAATATTTCTCATGTATTCTGGACAGTTAATTCTGCTCTTTCTGATCATACAGATCCACAGTCTTAAGTTTATATATTTTTTTTTCTCTGGTTAAAATCTCCGCGCGTTGGTTTCTTGCTGTATGTGGAGGCCATCAGCCCCACCCTCACTGCCCCCCAGCGTCTAGGGAGTGGCGGAAGAGGTCAGCCATGTTCTTCTCTTGTGAGGAGAAAAGTTTTTGTCACACAAGAGGTAAGCTCTCTTCCTTGTTTTTGGGTTCTAGGTTTTATAAGTTCAATGTTTGTACTTCATGTACTTTTTCTCTGTCGTTTTTTAGCTTTTCAGCTTTTAGGCATTGGTTTGTCTGTTAACATTTTTTGCGGGTTTTAACTCTTTCTTTTCTTTGTAACTTTGAGCGTCTTTTGGGGTACCTAGGAACAGAAGATGGCTAAGCTTGTTCCTTTTCTATGCGCTGTCTATGCGCTGTTTTTTCAAAGTAGTTAAGTTCTTAATAACTAATTAATTATGCACTTAAAGCACTGCTGAAATACTTTGTACATATTGCAACTAACTGTTTAAGGTATATAACTTTCACAAAGTTTTCTTTAGTTAATTATTATCTTTAACTTATTCTCGTTTTCGTGCTGTCATAAGTTGTAGAGTAGGGGGTTTTAGACTCAAGTTTTCTTTCAAAATTCTGTTCGTTAAAAATTAATATCTCCTTTTTTAATTGCAATGTAAAAATTTGGATTTCTTTTGCATTGATTTTCAGGTTTAAATTCTCTCTCAAACGAACTTGGAATTTCGTTATGGCTGAAAATCATTTCTAATTATTATGTCACTCTCACAGCTTGAGTTCTCTTTAATCTTCTTCTCTCTGTTTAATAGTAACAGATGAAGAGCATGGGTCGGGCCAGGAAGGTTAATGGATGCAAGCGAAATTGTTAACTAGTGCTAGGTCATGCAACTCTACGGAGGACATGACATATATATATTTTTTAAACTATTTTAGGTGGGAATGTTACTTGCATCTATGGCCTTGCAGAAACCCATTTCCAACTAGGTCTTTGTGGAAGTGAGAAAATGCAGAGTTTTTGCTGGTCCTTGATAAAGCCAAGGCTCAGTATTCTCGACACCTTCTACATTCAGTTTTTTTTTTTTTTTTATCTTTTCTCCTTTTACTCACACAGGTAGATACATAACCTTTTCTATGTTGTACTAGGTGTGAGTCAAAATTATATTTGTATTTTTTTGCTTAGGTATCTTCTTTATAGAATATATATATATATATATTTATATATATATATATATATATATATATACTGTCCAGGTTTTATGCTCATTATCATCAAGCATGCCGGAGTGACATGGAGTAGACTGGCTCAAGACAGACAATTCTGGAAAAAGCTTGGGAAGACTTTCATCCAGCAGTGGATTGATAAAGGTTGACAATGATGATGATGAAGATGATGATATATATATCTACATCATCATGTATGTACAGTTAGGAGTTCAAGAGGTAGAAATTGCAGTGCAATCATTGTCTGAAGTAAAAATTGGAACATACCGGATTGGACAAATTAATGCGAACACCTAGGAAATAGGCGATATGTATTTATTAGTAAGGTGTGTTGGACCACCATATGCGTTCAGTACAGTTGCCAACCTTTTTTAAATAGATTCATACAGCTTTTTCATAGTCTCCAGTGGAATATTATACCATTCGTTGATCAGAACATCACCCAATTGCTTCATATAACTGAAGTGCCAGAAAAACTGGTTCAGACGAGCTTATGCAAAATACATAGCAACGTCACCTATGCGCGTACTCGGTTGCGTCCTCTAGTGCGTATGTAAGCGATAGACATCTATGCCAGCTATCTGTTTTCGGCACGAGAATGACAAGTAATAACGATTTAAGCGATTTTCAACGCGGTGTCATAGTTGGCACTCGTTAGATGGGCCATAGTATTTCGGAGGTAGAAACGAAGCTCAGATTTTCACGGACGACCATTGCAAGGGTGTACCGTGACCACAAGGATTCCGTCAAAACCTCTAACCTACGATACCAGTGTGGCCGCTAAAAGACATTGGGTGAACGTGACCATCGTCGGCTGTCAAGAATCGTTTAAAGCGATAGGCGTGCGACACTCTCGCAGGTATAATCGGAATTCAATGCTGGAGACTCAACAAGCATCAGCGTCCGGACTGTGCAACGTACCCTGCACGATATGGGCTTTGGCAGCCGACGCCCAACTCGAGTCCCCTTGATGGGTACACGACACAGTGTTATGCACCTAAGTTGGGCACAGCAACACCGCCACTGGGCACTTGATGTCTGGAAACAAGTAGCCTGATCTGACGAATCGCGTTTCCAACTGTATCGGGCAGATGGAAGGATTCGCGTGTGGCGCAAACATCATGAAGCCATGATCCCGCCTATAAACGGGGAATTGTACCGGCTATTGGGGGGTCTGTAAGGGTATGGGGTGTGTTTAACTGAACTTCACTGGGTCCCCCCGTAAGTCTACAAACATCTGTGACCGACCAACGCATCCTTTATGACGAGGTACACCCGTTTACGTCTTGCATTCATGCTGATGGGTTGGACCTGTTCCAACAGGACGGACAATGCACCTCCACACAAGTGTTGGTACGCCGCATTATGGTAAGAGGAGCATTGATCTGAGTTTGGGGTGTTGCCATTCCCACCCAAGTACCCAGATCTGAACGTGATAGAACACATTTGGGATGCCATGCAACGCGCTATCGAACACAGGAATCCGAGACTTCGGAATACACCTGAATTGTGGAACACTCTGAAATAAGTATGGTGTGCATTGCCTACAGCATATTTCCAGGAGATAGTGGAGTCCATGACCTGTCGTATTTCTGCAGTCCTGCGCTTCCGTGGGGGACCAACCAAGTATTGGACTAGTGTACCAGTTTTTCTGGCACTGTAGTGTATGCTGGACGAAGGCATCTGCTTCCCACTCTGCTCTCCAAAACTGCCCACAGTGGGACGATGTGGGCAGTTTTGGGCAGTTAAGTGATTGAACTGGCCAGGACATATGTTGAAATCGATTTTGGTGTTCCCCAAACTAAGACTAAAATGTTCTGGCTGTGGGTATGGGTGGGTGCATTTCTTGAAAAATGGCATCATTGTTGGGAAACAACATTTGGACCACGAGGTGCACCTGATCGCCTAAAATGTCCAAGTAATCGCTGGCAGTTACTCGACCTTATAGAGTAATGATGGAGCCAGCCGAATACCAAGATATGGCCGCCCAAATCATCACAGATCCATCTCCATGTTTGACAGTTGGAACCAGACATTACGAATTTTACGCTTCCTTGTGGGTTCTCCATTCTTAAAACCAACCGACTGTTGGGAATAATGTAAATGAGGACTCATCGGACCATATCACACGTTTCCAGTCATAAACTGTCCAGGTTTTGTGCTCATTATCTTTTTCGCATGAAACCGTTGGTTTCTGTAATTAAAAGTTTGGCAATTGCAGCTCTTTCATGGTTGTTGGGTTTGTGAAGTTCACTGCGCATTGTTTTTGTAGAAATAGGGTTATGACGAAGTAAATTTCTCCCCCATTGTTTTGCCAGGGGCGGGGTTCGAATCCGAAACTCTCGGCTCCGGAGCTCCGAGTGCTACGCTCTACCACACTGGCTTGTGCTCTCACTGCTATCTGCCTTTATCTCATGTGCGTCCAGTGGGGCAGGTACGTCATAGGGTCTGCCAGATGGATATTGAATTTTGTTGTCACTTTTGCTGCAGTAATTCTTTGTTGTTTGGACACAATTCTTGTAAATGTTCGACGCTCCCTCCCATTCAGTCTCGGTTTTCGCTCACTATTCTTCTCCTCTGACGAAGTCTTGCAACGCGTTGTGTACGCAGTCAAAACCGTGGATGCTGTTGCTATTGAAACTCCAGACAATTTGGCCGTTATGATTACAGACGCTCCTGCTAAACGGACTCCTACGATTTGTTCTCTTCGGAAGTCTGACAGGTCACCTATTTCACCAACCGCTCGCACGAATCGCTGTTGAACACAACGTGTATTACACTGGCATACAACATCGAGAATATATACAAAGAAAAAAATTACAAAAGATAATCACAACATTTTTTTTTCAGTGTAGCCTACACGAATAACGTTAACCATTACGGTACAATCATGGTGTTCACATCATTTTGTCCAATCCCTGTGCATATTGCATCTTAAGTGTTATACAGGGTATAATTCGAACAGTATAATATACACTCATCGTCAAAAAAATAGTTGCACCCAGAAGTAAGCAACCGACAAGAATGAAATTTGGTGGGTAGGTTTGACATCGTGAGACATGCAAATGATTCAGGTATAACGCTCAGCCGTACACGTCAGGCAAGCATGGAGGGATCGCAGCGCTGTGCCTGAAAGGCTATATAAGGTCATCCCGTAGCGCGCGCTGGCCATTCTGACTCGAGCTGGTGTGTTGGTTGCATCCTGTGCAAGTGAAGTATGTCTCGGGGAAAAGTTTGAAAGCAATTCCAGCAGTTGGAGGAGTTCGAGAGAGGCCGAATCGTCTGGCTCCGAGGAGCAGGATCGTCTTATCGCCGTACTGCGCGCCGTACCAGTAATGCGGATAACACCATAGCACGCTGTTGGCGGCAATGGATAGAAAAAGGCATGCAGCAGCAATAGCAAGGGTCTGGGAGACCTAGACCAATCACGGAGAGAGAGAGATAACCGATGGGTTGTCCGACATGCAAGGGGGACACAACACCCACGATTGCGGATATTCAGCAAGCAGTGGTGCCCTCCATGCATCGTTCGATCAGTGCCAGCACCATTGGAAGACGGCTCCACGAAGTAGGACTACACGCACACAGACCGTTACGACGACTGCCCTTAACACCATTGCATCGTCTCCAAAGATTGCAATGGTGTCGTGCCAGACTGCCGTGGAGCCATTCAGAATGGCAGCGGGTGATATCTTCAGTGAGGATTCCCGCTTTTGTCTTGGAGGAGAAAACCACCGAATCCCTGTGTGGAGCCACCGTGGTCAGCGCCAAGATGAACGGTTTGTTGTCGAGCGTCGCACGTCCAGAAGGCCTGGTGTCATGGTGTGGGGTGCAACTGCCTACGATACCAGACACCCTTGGTGTTTATTACAGGCACTTTGACAGCCCAACGTTACGTTAATGAGGTCCTGCAACCAGTTGCCCTACCTTTTCTGAACCCTCCCTCAGGTCCCATTTTGCGACTGCTTATAGCCCATTGAGTTGCTCACGGTGGTCGTTAAACCTCCAAACAAAAAAAAAAAAAAAAAAAAAAGGTCCCATTTTCCAACAGGACAAAGCTTGTCCGCATACTACTACTGTCTCGCGAGTTTGCGTTCAAGGCACTGACTTTCGGCCATGGCCAGCCGCATCGCCAGAGTTATCTCCGATTGAAAATGTGTGGGATGCTATTAGACGCGCTATTCACACTCCACCCCTATCGCACAATCTGCAGGAACTGCGTGAGAAGATTCATGCTGCATGGGATAGCTTATCGCAGGACACCATTAAGAACCTGTGCTACTCCATGTCGATACTATAACGAAGTGAATTTCTCCGTCATTTTTATCCGCGCCGGGGTTCGAACCCGGGTCCACTCATTCCGGAATAAGTTGCTCTACCAATTAAGCTACGCGGACATGTATTCTGATTCCTATCTGCCTTTATGTCGTGTGCGGGCTTCTGGCAGGTACGTTACATCATCTACCCCTTATTTTTTCGAAGTGCTGGAGAAGGGATTCTCTTATTTTTCCTATCTCGCGGTGTGGAAATAACATCACACCAATGCGAGATTTTGAACGGTCGGGTCATCCGGGTAGTTCGGGCGCCATTATAACGAAGTGAATTTCTCCGTCATTTTTATCCGCGCCGGGGTTCGAACCCTGGTCCACTCATTCCGGAATAAGTTGTTCTACCAATTAAGCTACGCGGACATGTATTCTGATTCCTATCTGCCTTTATGTCGTGTGCGTCCTTCTGGCAGGTACGTCACATCTCCTGGTACGTTACAATACGTCTGGCATCCTGTGTGGGCAAACATGGCGGCCCTACGCCATAATGAGACACACTACACTACTTATTGGCGTGTAGTTCAATAAATATTGCCCGTATCAGTCCCAATGCATAATCATTTATTTTTCCTGGTAACCTTTGCCTTCTTCCCTAATAACATTGCAATCCGACCCGTCCTTCTGGGTGCAACTATTTTTTTGATGATGAATGTATATTCATAGAGTAGCCTTTAGTCAACGTATTTCATTAGAAGAGAAGTCGTTTTAGTTCAGCAGTCTAGAAAAAAATTATTAAGCCCTGAGCATATGTAATTTAAATACATGGTTCAGCACCAGTAAATTTTGGGCTAATAATAAACTACTGTTACGTCAGTTCAAAGCATTTCCAACTCTACATTACAAGCCAAACACAGGAAAGCATGCAATTTATGTTTTCTTCGATAGGTCTGCTTACCAAACGATGTATCCATTTTGAAATGGACAGCAAAAATTACAAGAAACGATTGATCCATTTTGAAATTGATAACACAAATTGTTTCTGTATCTCATAGAAGAAAAAGGGTGCAAAGCGTTTCGATAAATTTGTCCTTCCCCGTTTTTTCTGTTTGCCTGTCTACCGAAATTGATATCTCTGTTGGTAAAAATTGAACTGAAGAAATCCGTTGCCTTTTTTGACAATGGGCATGTTGGGAAAAAAAACAATATACACAACATTTTAGACTGTCTGCGCTACTTATGATACGTCATTCTGGCTGTCTGTATGTGAAAGGCATAATCCTGCTTCTCGAAATCAAATGAAAGCTTCTCAAACTTTGTGCAGACAAAATATTTTGGTCATGGCGTCCTTCTTTCTTAGATATGATGGACGTTTTAACCCTTTAACCGGCTGGAATGAGTTTACTCGAGGTTAGCTGATATTAGCTAGAACGAATATATCCGGTATCTAAGAACTGGCCCGAACGCGGGTGTACTGAATGAACGTTCGCATAAAAAAAACGATGCCTTCACTTTAGCTTTGTTATTCAAATTGGTCATTTAGGGGGAAGATCGACTCTATTCCTTTCTCGCAAATTACGAGATGAACGCTCTACAACAATGGCGACTACACTAAGAAAGGATAGAGTTGTTTTAAATAGTCACTGGTTTCTACCCAGTGGCATAATATTCTTGTAAGGGGGAATAGGTCTTCGCCGTCATACCTTGGGCGATATAGTGGAGAATAAATGACTAGAAGGAAGTAGTCATCACCTGTGATAGGTTTTTCGGTGGTACGGCTGAAATGAGAGGAGGCAAAGGAATTATTTTGCTGTGAAATCATGCAGCATTCGTAAAATACGGCAGCTATGTGACAGTTTTTAGCCGCCCCGGTGGCGCAATGGTCTAAGCGACACCTTGTGACCATTCGTCTGGGAGGAGTCCGGGTTCGAATCCCGGTGAGGCATGGATGTTGTGTTTGTCTTACGGCACCGGCTGTCTCCCTTCCCTAGAACCAGTGACCCTAAATTAGGGACGGGTGACTGCTTATAGCCCATTGAGTTGCTCACGGTGGTCGTTAAACCTTACAATCAAAGAAAGAAAAGAACGTTTTTACTTGAGAAGAGCAGAAAATTAAGGGACCCATTTGGTTCGGGTACATCGGCCACTTAAAGAGCTAAAATGCTATGTACGGTCTAATGTAAATTTTTAAAATCTACTGCTCACTATTTTTCAGTCCATATTTTAGAAGCGGAGCAATTAATTTTTATAGACAGAAAGACAACCTGGCGAAAGAACGGAAGGACAAATACACTGTTGTTTGTTGAAAATGCAACACCAGAAAAAAGTGGACAATTAAACTAAAACTCTCAGGATGAGTAGAACACACACGCGAGAAGGTGCAAGTGACAACAATGGCAGCGCAGGTGGAATGATTTGTGGCAGACACGCCCTCGTACTTGCCCCAGAGGTGGTATAAAAGCAGGACGCACAGGGCAAGTTGCTATTGCCCATTCGCGGGAATTGTGAGAGTAAGGGAATGGTACTAACTGGTTAAGCCCCACAACTGGAGACGAGACCCTACGTACAGCTGGCGGACTTTGAGCAAGGACGATGTGTTGGACTGCGGGAAGTTTGACTTTCCTTCCAGGACATCGCCCCTCGTGTTGGACGAAACGCGGGCACAGTGATGCGAATATGGCGTCAGTTGGAAGAGGAAGGTCTAACAGGCCGATCTGATTCTCGAGCCCAGCGACAGACGAACGCCCTGAAAGACCGTCACCTACACTGTTTGGTATGGGCGAACCGAACGGCAACGTCCCGAGGGTTAACACAACAGTGTGCAACGCTCCTTGCCATTACTTTCCCACCAGAATTTACTTTGCCCAGCTACTATCTCGGTAATCTGTCTCTCTCTCTGGGTTAGAACCCACGATTAGGACGTAATGTGCAGTAGACAGGTATTCAAATAAATTTACAATGACAAATAAACAAATCATACACAAATTACTTTTCTAAACCCTTTTATATAATTCAACAGTTTTAGTGCAACCACAAGTCAATTACTTCAGAGCGCATGCTACTAAACGGAATTCAAATTCTAACATACACAGTGCGTCAAAGAATTTTTAAGACTGGATCTGTAAAATGAAATAGAAACAAGAAATTGTCATTTGTTTTGGTTTGTTATTCAAAATAAGTCCCTCCGGCTTCAATACACTTGTTACAGCGATTTCATAATAATTCGAATGCCTGTTCCAGTTCACTTTGCGGAATTGCCTCCAAAGCACGCGTCGAAGCTGTTTGTATGGTCGAAATATCATCAAAATAACACCCTTTTAACGTCATTTTAAGTTTTGGGAACAAAGAAAAATCGCAGGGTGCTAAATCAGGCGAATACGGTGGATGATTCAACACACAGACATTTTTCGCCAAAAATCTACGAACAAGAAGTGAGGTGTGACTGGGTGCATTATCGTGCAACAAACACCAACAGTTTTCATCGTTGCATTCGTCCAGAATAGCGATTCTGTACGAATGCGACGAATTCTGCCCATCAAACGCCTCAAAACATTTAAATAAAACTCACCAGTAATTGTTCGTCCACTTGGAACAAATTCTTTGTGGATAATAATACCCTTACTATCGAAGAATGTAATGAGCATTGTTTTCATTTTCGATGGAACTTTTCTTGTTTTTTTTTTTTTTTGGCTTATGGTGAGTTTTTTGACTTCCATTCCGCACTTTGTCGCTTTGTTTTAGGATCATATTGAAAACACCATGTTTAATCGCCAGTAACAATCGATTTTAAGAATTTTGGATCATTTTCAGCTGCTGAAATGATGTCTCTGCAATGTGCACTTCTCTTTGATTTTTGTTCATTATTTAACGTGTGTGGAACAAATTTAGCACAGACTTTTGTTTTGCCCAAATCTTCATGCAGGATGGTTCGAATCGTTTCTTTGTTGATTTTTAAAGACTCTTCCATCATTCTTAGTGACGGACATTGATTGTTTGCCACGAAATCGCGCACTTTTTTAATAATCTCAGGTGTCCTAGATGAACTTGGTCTTCCGGTATGCTTATCATTTTCTAGCGTCTCTCTTCTGTCCAAAAAACGCTTGTGCCACAGGAAAACATTTGATCTACTTAAACAAAACTCACCGTACACTTGTTTAATCATTTGGTACATTTCCGAGGCACTTTTACCAAGTTTTGCGTTAAATTTAATAACAGCCCTTTGTTCCATCTTAATAATTCAACATGAAAAAAATTTTACTTCTCCAATGAACGCTCGTTTCGTTTGAGTTACTTTAACAACTGCACAGTACTTTTGGTAGAAAGCAAGCAGATGGTCACGGTTTATAACGCATTCGCGATTACACTGGTGCCGCCACCGTAGGCTGAAATCTAGCGCCAGTCTTAAAAATTCTTTGACGCACTGTGTACTGCAGATTTTCACCCCTCTTGCTTCTTCAATTTTTATCACGCAAGTCAGGCAATACAATACTAATAACATTAGGTATTTAAACCCCATTAATCATTAGCCTGTCATTTCTTTAGGCAACATTCAAAATTAGTTAAAGCATATGAGCACACTAAAGCACAAGAGTGACACTCAACTCTGGGTATGTAACCACTATTAATTTTAAACTCCTAATACGCTGCCGGACAATTGCTAAGGACGGATGACAATAGCAACGATAGCAACCATAAAATGGAAGGCAGGAAAATGTGGAAATTAGCATAAGTGCGGGATACAGTAAGACGTGTTGTGCGTATGCAAATTTTGGATTGCCGAACTTGTTCGTGACGTCATAGCGCTGATAAGAGATATAAAGGATTTGACACGTATTGACAGTTGTTGTTCAAACGCAAAGTTGAAAGGGAAAGAATCAATTGACGAA
The DNA here is from genome assembly GCA_039090855.1 of Macrothele yani. Lineage (NCBI taxonomy): Eukaryota > Metazoa > Arthropoda > Arachnida > Araneae > Macrothelidae > Macrothele > Macrothele yani. The sequence continues at coordinate 136,408,907 of CM077024.1, read as the reverse complement.
CTTGCAAGTTTCAGTATGTCTTCCCGACATCACCTAGATGATTTTACGCGTGGCCGTATTATTAGCAAGATTGAAGAAGGGCGAAAAATAACAGATGTTGCCAGGAGTTCGACGTCAGCCATAGTGTTGTTTCAAGGCTTTGGAAATCATTTCAAACAAATGGAGAGTGTAGCAAACGTCACGGGGAGGTCATGTTCGCAGTACAACACCTGCAGAAGATCGGTACATAGTGCTATCAACAAAAAGACACCGGCGCAGCACAGCTAGTGAGGTAGCAAATCAGTTTATGGCTGCTACTGGCAAGCGGATCTCCCGAAAAATTGTCGCCAGATGTGTGCATGAAGGAGGACTATACGCCCTCCGTCCTGTTGTGTGCATCCCATTGTACAGACGTCACCGTACCGCCCGTTTGCAATGGTGCCATCAACATCGCAATTGGACTGATAACGACTGGTCTGCTGTCCTCTTCTCAGATGAGAGTAGATACAGTCTATCGTCTGATTGTCGACGACAACTGATCTGGCGTGATAGTGGTACTGCATATTGTCCAGCAAACATACAGGAAAGGGACCGATATCCGACATGTAGTGTCATGGTATGGGCTGGCATCATGATCAATGGCCGTACGTCCCCCTATGTGCTTCCAACTGGGACTATGACTGGCCAAAGATACATTAATGATGTTCTGCTACCTCATGTTCGCATGTCCCGTGGTGCTGTCGGTGATAGATACATTTTCATGGACAACAACGCAACATGTCATCGAACAGTCGTTGTCCATGAGTGTCTTGAGAGCGAGGATATTCAACGCCTCGTATGGCCAGCACATTCTCCAGATCTGAATCCCATTGAAAATGTGTGGGATGCTTTGGGGAGGAGTCTTGCTGGTCGCCAATGCCCTCTAATAAACAAGGACACCCTCATCCGTGCACTGACAGAGGAATGGGACAAATTACCCCAACAGCTGCTTGATAATGTTGTGCAAAGCATGACACGACGTGTGGAATCTTGTATCGCCCTCCATGGTGGCCATATCCCGTATTGACATCTTACGCCGGAACGCCTGCGGACGGTAATTGCATTTTTTTTCACGTTTACGTATTCTGCACAAAATGGCCTGTTTGTCCCTTGAACACGTTCCAAAGCCTTCTGGATTTCAGAGCACAATAAATTGTCTTTCTTGTAATGTCCTGGCATTCTGACATTATTTTATTTCACTTGGCATCCAACCACACTTACTTTTTTATGCGCTATATAGCCGTTTATGATCCGTCCTTAGCAATTGTCCTGCAGTGTAGTACATCATGCATCAATGAACACCACATGAAAATAAACCAATTTCAAATAACTTTCAATTACCCTACAACCCAACTTTAAACTCTGCCAGCTACTATTAATTATACAAAGAAAAAGACTTTTACACTCACGTACTAGGATTTAATGGTATTCCTCTGACGTCCCACGGCACACACACAACAGGCTCAATGAGAAGAAAAGTTCACACACAAAATAAAAAAACTTCCAGTGAATCACTGGATGATGAGTATTCCGTGTAAAAAAAAGTTCCGGTACTCTAAATTTTTCACAACAACGCATTCGTCCAGGCGTGAAGAGAACCCTACACCACTCATAACTCTCAGACATAATTGGACGGAAACTCCATACTCTCTCGGCATAAAAAAGACGTGACGAAAACTTTCACTGCTTCCGACACCCAGGGACAATTAAGCAGAAACTCGGAGCTCTTACGACATGGAGACGCGTAAAGCAAACTCTACTGCTCCTGACACCCAGGAACTCTTAAGCAGAAACTCCGAGCTCGTACGGCATGGAAGGGCATAACGCTTTTGCTAGTTCTAGAAAAGGAACTCTTAAGCAGAAACTCCGAGCTCGTACGGCATGGAAGGGCATAACGCTTTTGCTAGTTCTAGAAAAGGAACTCTTAAGCAGAAACTCCGAGCTCGTACGGCATGGAAGGGCATAACGCTTTTGCTAGTTCTAGAAAAGGAACTCTTAAGCAGAAACTCCGAGCTCGTACGGCATGGAAGGGCATAACGCTTTTGCTAGTTCTAGAAAAGGAACTCTTAAGCAGAAACTCCGAGCTCGTACGGCATGGAAGGGCATAACGCTTTTGCTAGTTCTAGAAAAGGAACTCTTAAGCAGAAACTCCGAGCTCGTACGGCATGGAAGGGCATAACGCTTTTGCTAGTTCTAGAAAAGGAACTCTTAAGCAGAAACTCCGAGCTCGTACGGCATGGAAGGGCATAACGCTTTTGCTAGTTCTAGAAAAGGAACTCTTAAGCAGAAACTCCGAGCTCGTACGGCATGGAAGGGCATAACGCTTTTGCTAGTTCTAGAAAAGGAACTCTTAAGCAGAAACTCCGAGCTCGTACGGCATGGAAGGGCATAACGCTTTTGCTAGTTCTAGAAAAGGAACTCTTAAGCAGAAACTCCGAGCTCGTACGGCATGGAAGGGCATAACGCTTTTGCTAGTTCTAGAAAAGGAACTCTTAAGCAGAAACTCCGAGCTCGTACGGCATGGAAGGGCATAACGCTTTTGCTAGTTCTAGAAAAGGAACTCTTAAGCAGAAACTCCGAGCTCGTACGGCATGGAAGGGCATAACGCTTTTGCTAGTTCTAGAAAATTAACTCTTAAGCAGAAACTCCGAGCTCGTACGGCATGGAAGGGCATAACGCTTTTGCTAGTTCTAGAAAAGGAACTCTTAAGCAGAAACTCCGAGCTCGTACGGCATGGAAGGGCATAACGCTTTTGCTAGTTCTAGAAAAGGAACTCTTAAGCAGAAACTCCGAGCTCGTACGGCATGGAAGGGCATAACGCTTTTGCTAGTTCTAGAAAAGGAACTCTTAAGCAGAAACTCCGAGCTCGTACGGCATGGAAGGGCATAACGCTTTTGCTAGTTCTAGAAAAGGAACTCTTAAGCAGAAACTCCGAGCTCGTACGGCATGGAAGGGCATAACGCTTTTGCTAGTTCTAGAAAAGGAACTCTTAAGCAGAAACTCCGAGCTCGTACGGCATGGAAGGGCATAACGCTTTTGCTAGTTCTAGAAAAGGAACTCTTAAGCAGAAACTCCGAGCTCGTACGGCATGGAAGGGCATAACGCTTTTGCTAGTTCTAGAAAAGGAACTCTTAAGCAGAAACTCCGAGCTCGTACGGCATGGAAGGACATAACGCTTTTGCTAGTTCTAGAAAAGGAACTCTTAAGCAGAAACTCCGAGCTCGTACGGCATGGAAGGGCATAACGCTTTTGCTAGTTCTAGAAAAGGAACTCTTAAGCAGAAACTCCGAGCTCGTACGGCATGGAAGGGCATAACGCTTTTGCTAGTTCTAGAAAAGGAACTCTTAAGCAGAAACTCCGAGCTCGTACGGCATGGAAGGGCATAACGCTTTTGCTAGTTCTAGAAAATTAACTCTTAAGCAGAAACTCCGAGCTCGTACGGCATGGAAGGGCATAACGCTTTTGCTAGTTCTAGAAAAGGAACTCTTAAGCAGAAACTCCGAGCTCGTACGGCATGGAAGGGCATAACGCTTTTGCTAGTTCTAGAAAAGGAACTCTTAAGCAGAAACTCCGAGCTCGTACGGCATGGAAGGGCATAACGCTTTTGCTAGTTCTAGAAAAGGAACTCTTAAGCAGAAACTCCGAGCTCGTACGGCATGGAAGGGCATAACGCTTTTGCTAGTTCTAGAAAAGGAACTCTTAAGCAGAAACTCCGAGCTCGTACGGCATGGAAGGGCATAACGCTTTTGCTAGTTCTAGAAAAGGAACTCTTAAGCAGAAACTCCGAGCTCGTACGGCATGGAAGGGCATAACGCTTTTGCTAGTTCTAGAAAAGGAACTCTTAAGCAGAAACTCCGAGCTCGTACGGCATGGAAGGGCATAACGCTTTTGCTAGTTCTAGAAAAGGAACTCTTAAGCAGAAACTCCGAGCTCGTACGGCATGGAAGGGCATAACGCTTTTGCTAGTTCTAGAAAAGGAACTCTTAAGCAGAAACTCCGAGCTCGTACGGCATGGAAGGGCATAACGCTTTTGCTAGTTCTAGAAAAGGAACTCTTAAGCAGAAACTCCGAGCTCGTACGGCATGGAAGGGCATAACGCTTTTGCTAGTTCTAGAAAAGGAACTCTTAAGCAGAAACTCCGAGCTCGTACGGCATGGAAGGGCATAACGCTTTTGCTAGTTCTAGAAAAGGAACTCTTAAGCAGAAACTCCGAGCTCGTACGGCATGGAAGGGCATAACGCTTTTGCTAGTTCTAGAAAAGGAACTCTTAAGCAGAAACTCCGAGCTCGTACGGCATGGAAGGGCATAACGCTTTTGCTAGTTCTAGAAAAGGAACTCTTAAGCAGAAACTCCGAGCTCGTACGGCATGGAAGGGCATAACGCTTTTGCTAGTTCTAGAAAAGGAACTCTTAAGCAGAAACTCCGAGCTCGTACGGCATGGAAGGACATAACGCTTTTGCTAGTTCTAGAAAAGGAACTCTTAAGCAGAAACTCCGAGCTCGTACGGCATGGAAGGGCATAACGCTTTTGCTAGTTCTAGAAAAGGAACTCTTAAGCAGAAACTCCGAGCTCGTACGGCATGGAAGGACATAACGCTTTTGCTAGTTCTAGAAAAGGAACTCTTAAGCAGAAACTCCGAGCTCGTACGGCATGGAAGGGCATAACGCTTTTGCTAGTTCTAGAAAAGGAACTCTTAAGCAGAAACTCCGAGCTCGTACGGCATGGAAGGGCATAACGCTTTTGCTAGTTCTAGAAAAGGAACTCTTAAGCAGAAACTCCGAGCTCGTACGGCATGGAAGGGCATAACGCTTTTGCTAGTTCTAGAAAAGGAACTCTTAAGCAGAAACTCCGAGCTCGTACGGCATGGAAGGGCATAACGCTTTTGCTAGTTCTAGAAAAGGAACTCTTAAGCAGAAACTCCGAGCTCGTACGGCATGGAAGGGCATAACGCTTTTGCTAGTTCTAGAAAAGGAACTCTTAAGCAGAAACTCCGAGCTCGTACGGTATGGAAGGGCATAACGCTTTTGCTAGTTCTAGAAAAGGAACTCTTAAGCAGAAACTCCGAGCTCGTACGGCATGGAAGGGCATAACGCTTTTGCTAGTTCTAGAAAAGGAACTCTTAAGCAGAAACTCCGAGCTCGTACGGCATGGAAGGGCATAACGCTTTTGCTAGTTCTAGAAAAGGAACTCTTAAGCAGAAACTCCGAGCTCGTACGGCATGGAAGGACATAACGCTTTTGCTAGTTCTAGAAAAGGAACTCTTAAGCAGAAACTCCGAGCTCGTACGGCATGGAAGGACATAACGCTTTTGCTAGTTCTAGAAAAGGAACTCTTAAGCAGAAACTCCGAGCTCGTACGGCATGGAAGGACATAACGCTTTTGCTAGTTCTAGAAAAGGAACTCTTAAGCAGAAACTCCGAGCTCGTACGGCATGGAAGGGCATAACGCTTTTGCTAGTTCTAGAAAAGGAACTCTTAAGCAGAAACTCCGAGCTCGTACGGCATGGAAGGACATAACGCTTTTGCTAGTTCTAGAAAAGGAACTCTTAAGCAGAAACTCCGAGCTCGTACGGCATGGAAGGGCATAACGCTTTTGCTAGTTCTAGAAAAGGAACTCTTAAGCAGAAACTCCGAGCTCGTACGGCATGGAAGGGCATAACGCTTTTGCTAGTTCTAGAAAATTAACTCTTAAGCAGAAACTCCGAGCTCGTACGGCATGGAAAGGCATAACGCTTTTGCTAGTTCTAGAAAAGGAACTCTTAAGCAGAAACTCCGAGCTCGTACGGCATGGAAGGGCATAACGCTTTTGCTAGTTCTAGAAAAGGAACTCTTAAGCAGAAACTCCGAGCTCGTACGGCATGGAAGGGCATAACGCTTTTGCTAGTTCTAGAAAAGGAACTCTTAAGCAGAAACTCCGAGCTCGTACGGCATGGAAGGGCATAACGCTTTTGCTAGTTCTAGAAAAGGAACTCTTAAGCAGAAACTCCGAGCTCGTACGGCATGGAAGGGCATAACGCTTTTGCTAGTTCTAGAAAAGGAACTCTTAAGCAGAAACTCCGAGCTCGTACGGCATGGAAGGACATAACGCTTTTGCTAGTTCTAGAAAAGGAACTCTTAAGCAGAAACTCCGAGCTCGTACGGCATGAAAGGACATAACGCTTTTGCTAGTTCTAGAAAAGGAACTCTTAAGCAGAAACTCCGAGCTCGTACGGCATGGAAGGACATAACGCTTTTGCTAGTTCTAGAAAAGGAACTCTTAAGCAGAAACTCCGAGCTCGTACGGCATGGAAGGGCATAACGCTTTTGCTAGTTCTAGAAAAGGAACTCTTAAGCAGAAACTCCGAGCTCGTACGGCATGGAAGGACATAACGCTTTTGCTAGTTCTAGAAAAGGAACTCTTAAGCAGAAACTCCGAGCTCGTACGGCATGAAAGGACATAACGCTTTTGCTAGTTCTAGAAAAGGAACTCTTAAGCAGAAACTCCGAGCTCGTACGGCATGGAAGGACATAACGCTTTTGCTAGTTCTAGAAAAGGAACTCTTAAGCAGAAACTCCGAGCTCGTACGGCATGGAAGGGCATAACGCTTTTGCTAGTTCTAGAAAAGGAACTCTTAAGCAGAAACTCCGAGCTCGTACGACATGGAAGGACATAACGCTTTTGCTAGTTCTAGAAAAGGAACTCTTAAGCAGAAACTCCGAGCTCGTACGGCATGGAAGGGCATAACGCTTTTGCTAGTTCTAGAAAAGGAACTCTTAAGCAGAAACTCCGAGCTCGTACGGCATGGAAGGACATAACGCTTTTGCTAGTTCTAGAAAAGGAACTCTTAAGCAGAAACTCCGAGCTCGTACGGCATGGAAGGGCATAACGCTTTTGCTAGTTCTAGAAAAGGAACTCTTAAGCAGAAACTCCGAGCTCGTACGGCATGGAAGGGCATAACGCTTTTGCTAGTTCTAGAAAAGGAACTCTTAAGCAGAAACTCCGAGCTCGTACGGCATGGAAGGGCATAACGCTTTTGCTAGTTCTAGAAAATTAACTCTTAAGCAGAAACTCCGAGCTCGTACGGTATGGAAGGGCATAACGCTTTTGCTAGTTCTAGAAAAGGAACTCTTAAGCAGAAACTCCGAGCTCGTACGGCATGGAAGGGCATAACGCTTTTGCTAGTTCTAGAAAAGGAACTCTTAAGCAGAAACTCCGAGCTCGTACGGCATGGAAGGACATAACGCTTTTGCTAGTTCTAGAAAAGGAACTCTTAAGCAGAAACTCCGAGCTCGTACGGCATGAAAGGACATAACGCTTTTGCTAGTTCTAGAAAAGGAACTCTTAAGCAGAAACTCCGAGCTCGTACGGCATGGAAGGACATAACGCTTTTGCTAGTTCTAGAAAAGGAACTCTTAAGCAGAAACTCCGAGCTCGTACGGCATGGAAGGGCATAACGCTTTTGCTAGTTCTAGAAAAGGAACTCTTAAGCAGAAACTCCGAGCTCGTACGGCATGGAAGGGCATAACGCTTTTGCTAGTTCTAGAAAAGGAACTCTTAAGCAGAAACTCCGAGCTCGTACGGCATGGAAGGGCATAACGCTTTTGCTAGTTCTAGAAAAGGAACTCTTAAGCAGAAACTCCGAGCTCGTACGGCATGGAAGGGCATAACGCTTTTGCTAGTTCTAGAAAAGGAACTCTTAAGCAGAAACTCCGAGCTCGTACGGTATGGAAGGGCATAACGCTTTTGCTAGTTCTAGAAAATTAACTCTTAAGCAGAAACTCCGAGCTCGTACGGCATGGAAGGGCATAACGCTTTTGCTAGTTCTAGAAAAGGAACTCTTAAGCAGAAACTCCGAGCTCGTACGGCATGGAAGGGCATAACGCTTTTGCTAGTTCTAGAAAAGGAACTCTTAAGCAGAAACTCCGAGCTCGTACGGCATGGAAGGACATAACGCTTTTGCTAGTTCTAGAAAAGGAACTCTTAAGCAGAAACTCCGAGCTCGTACGGCATGAAAGGACATAACGCTTTTGCTAGTTCTAGAAAAGGAACTCTTAAGCAGAAACTCCGAGCTCGTACGGCATGGAAGGACATAACGCTTTTGCTAGTTCTAGAAAAGGAACTCTTAAGCAGAAACTCCGAGCTCGTACGGCATGGAAGGGCATAACGCTTTTGCTAGTTCTAGAAAAGGAACTCTTAAGCAGAAACTCCGAGCTCGTACGACATGGAAGGACATAACGCTTTTGCTAGTTCTAGAAAAGGAACTCTTAAGCAGAAACTCCGAGCTCGTACGGCATGGAAGGGCATAACGCTTTTGCTAGTTCTAGAAAAGGAACTCTTAAGCAGAAACTCCGAGCTCGTACGGCATGGAAGGGCATAACGCTTTTGCTAGTTCTAGAAAAGGAACTCTTAAGCAGAAACTCCGAGCTCGTACGGCATGGAAGGGCATAACGCTTTTGCTAGTTCTAGAAAAGGAACTCTTAAGCAGAAACTCCGAGCTCGTACGGCATGGAAGGGCATAACGCTTTTGCTAGTTCTAGAAAAGGAACTCTTAAGCAGAAACTCCGAGCTCGTACGGCATGGAAGGGCATAACGCTTTTGCTAGTTCTAGAAAAGGAACTCTTAAGCAGAAACTCCGAGCTCGTACGGCATGGAAGGGCATAACGCTTTTGCTAGTTCTAGAAAAGGAACTCTTAAGCAGAAACTCCGAGCTCGTACGGCATGGAAGGGCATAACGCTTTTGCTAGTTCTAGAAAAGGAACTCTTAAGCAGAAACTCCGAGCTCGTACGGCATGGAAGGGCATAACGCTTTTGCTAGTTCTAGCAAAGACACTCTTGCATTCTCAAGAGAAAACTTGAAATAGATAGCAATTCATCTTCAAAGAAGTTCAGTCATGGAGATTCCCTTCTGGCAGATTTCGACCGTCCCACTTCACCACTTGAAGCCAAAGAGCCTTCCCGCATGGTTTTCCAAGGAGAAATCAAACTGCACCTGAGTGCCACACGCAAAGCAAATGTGCAAACAATACCACAAAAACAAAAACCGAGCAAGCGAGAGATAAAGATCACCAATTTATAGCGCCAAGAGACCCTGAGCTCCAATCAAGCCATTCCACTACGAGTGGCGTATAAGTATTTTCCACACATCAACTCCTTAATCATAACTCACAACTTAATAAATTCCAACATTATATAAATAAAATGTTCAACAATTTCTTTTACAAATAACACATAATGAACAATTTATACAATCATTATTTGTAACCTCAGTACGTGAGCGACTACAAATATTCTAAATAAAGTATTTAGAATTTCCACCTGTATATAAAAAAAACCTTTCTCTAATTATAAACATTATTAATTTAACTTTACATTTACGTTATTTTTATCCTAGCGACTCCAGGCCATGACTCCGGAACGAATCCCACCAAAACGTCACAAGTGGAGGTCTGTATTACATCAAGGGAGTTCTTCAAGCTCTGTCCTACGCCGTTTGCTTTAAACAGGACTCTTCGCTCGCTGTCCGTTGCGCAAACTTCCCGTGACCTAAAATCACAGACGTTAGCGGTTGCAATAAACCGCAGAGACGCAGACACTAGCGTAATGAATGGTTGGGCTTAATGTCTTCCAACGAGTCGCTGTTCAACCTAATGGCCCGTGATCGACGTATCCTTATACGGTTATAACAGGGTGAACGGCTGCTGGAGGCATGCGTCACGCAGCGTCACACCGGGTGTTATGTGGGGTTTCATTCACCTTCCCGCTCGAGCGCATTGCAAGAAACATGACTAGCCAGCGATACATCGCAGAAGTTGTGGAAGATGAAGTGTTGCCATATCTGGAAACGGTCCCCGGTGTGCCGCCTTTCAACAGAACGATGACCGGCTACATGTGTCGACGTATGTCTTACAGCTCCTGGATGCCCGACTACATGTGGCGAGGAATGTTTTACAGCTCCTGAGTGCCTGGCATGTGCTACGCCTTCCTTGGCCCGCACGGTTGCCTGATTTGTTCCTCATTGAACAAGTGTGGGATATGGTCGGTGGACGCCAGGCTCCGCCTCTAGTTACCCAAGATGAAATTTGGGTGCTAATCCAGAAGGGATGGAATGACCTTCTGTAGTGCGACAACTAGGACCTCTTCCCGTCTAGGCAACGCCTTGCATAACCGCTATCGCCACTCGTTGTGGGTCCACAAGGTACTTAGTATTGTGTGTTTCGCATCGTTTAGAGGTCTGTACTTTTGATCATTTAATCTTGTATCATAAGTAATGTACTCTATAAATCTCACTTTAATATCTCTAGTATTTTATATAACACGCAAGAGTGTATTTTCACCCGTGTGCTGACCTGGGTTAAAGAATAGTCCCAATGTAGCACATGCATGTCGTAAAAGGCGACTAAAATGGGTACCCAGTACCTGGGAGTATTTCTAGAGCACCCTGCACCCAAGGGATTTAAATGTGGAGTCCTGGTCCTCCTGATTCGGGTTTGCACGTGAGATTAAAAACCCACCCTGTGAAAATCTACATGTTGAGAAACCAAAGGAGGATAATAACCGGCTGCTTTTACGGAGACAACCTGGCAAATGATTTAAGGATTTGAGACTTGGAAGTTGGAATGTTCTTTCTTTATATCGACGATGGGAAGACGCCATTGAAAAGGATTTCCAAGCGATAAATGAAAAAAAAACTAGGGTGCCGAAGCCAGAAATAAAGGTAGATGGCGAAATCTTCAGAGGAAAGCCTCGTTCCATCCGGGGTTGTAGAACCAATGATGATGATATGGCAACAGTGTATGTGAAAAATCGAAAGCATTTGTGGTTAGGTGTTTGCTGTCCGACATTTTTGAGGAGCAGATTCCATTTATGTAGACAGACACACACAGGCAGAAAGGCAGATGAATGGCTGCGCTTAGTGTTTACCGACGAGAGTCGTGCTTCAACCTAATGACCCGTGATGGAGGTATCCTTGTACGGTTATAACAGGGTGAACGGCTGCTGGAGGCATGCATCTGGCATGCATCATATGGTCCCGACACCTGGAGTTCTGGTATGGGGTACCGTGGGGTTTCATTCACGTCTCCGCCTCCAGTGCTTTGCAGGAAACATATTTAGCAGCGATAAATCGCAGAAGGGAAGATGGACATTATCAAAACCATGTAGTTTCCTCTATTTGATTTCTATACAACTACAAGTTAACTTGAAAACGCGATGAATTTGCACTGAAAGAATTGACGGAGGCGATGAAATGGTTAGCCATGAACCGGTAGGGAGCCTCTAAAATTCTATTTAAACTGTGCTGTGGTCCTATGATCATGGCTTTCAGTATAAAACCTAAAAGTCACGAAATATTTTATTTGCAGGAATTCAGAGGACTACAGTTCACTGCGTGAGCACAGCCGATGAAACAGAAACGCACCCTAGACTGTGTGACGCAAGCAAGAAGCCAAATATTACAGTGCAAACGTGCAATGATTTCCCCTGTCCTTTCAGGTAATTAAAATTTAGATAGTATTTTGATTTATAAAATTACTAATTGATTTTGAAACTGTGACATCTGATATCACACTACATGAGATCTCTGAATGATTAGAACATCGGTACGTCGCCCCGATGGACGAGTGGGAAGAAACGTAAGTTGTGTCTGGTTGTTCCCGGATGTGAGGAAAGGGCTGTATTTCTCTTATGGTTCTGGTTTTCCAGCCTTGGAGCCAATGGTCCCAGATTAAGGATGAGGGACAGCTTTCAGTGTTTCCAGTGTCGTGTAACGGTCGTTCAACCCCTGTTAAAAAATGCTAGGACGCAATTAATCGTCGTTTAGTTAAACACGACAGCTTTCAAAATATTACACATTTATGCAAAAACAAATAAACATATTGGTAGAACTGACGACGGCTGGACAATTGAAATACTTGACTGGATGTGAAGGGACAGGAAAAGACCCAGATGAAGACCACGTGCATGATGGTTTACGATGAGAATAACAAAGAGAATTTCTCAAGGTAGAAAGCTGTTGAAGAAACTGAGGGAAACTTTCATCCAGCAGTGGATTGAGCAAATAATAAACACAGTCGAGTCACGTTATTGTGACAACCTCCTGCTTTTGACGTCAACACTACTTTTGACGTTCTGTGAGGAACATGCTGGCTTGCAATTGCTCTTCCCAGACATCCCAGACCGACTCTATTCAGGTTTCGAAATCTCGCTGGCTACTACACCTTGTGAATATCCTCACTCTCCAAGTGTTCATCGACTAGCTGCATCTTATGAGGACGGGCGTTGTCCCCGATAAAAAGGAACTGTGGCCAAGAGCTGCGCTGAGGCACCATACATAAAGCTTTAGGATGTCATCACTGTAGCGTGCAACAATCAGGGTGCCACCTGAAAACACCTGCGATAACTTACATCCAACATGATGCCAGCCTAGGGTCCTCCACCAACCTCAATTTCCCTAATGTTGGAGGGAAGACTTCGGTTTCCTGTTTCTCTCCAAATATTCACTTCTCTGCTATGCGGCGAGTAGGATACAGATCATTGGCTTTCTTACATACAGACTTCTCTTGGGGAGTCTTCTGTAAAATGTTTGTCTCGATATCACGGTTCCCATAGCAGAGGAGAGCTCCAGCGAGAGTTGGCTGGCTGTCGTCTCCCTATGGTGGCGAGCTGTTAGAGACAAATACCGGTCATCTTGACTGGTTGTGGCTCGTGGAGGTCCTTGTCCTGTCCTTCTGGTTATTGTTCCAGTTTCTTGGGACTGTCTCGAGAGATTGAAAACCACTTGCCTTGATACATTCAGTCATGTTGCTACTTCAGCTTCCAATCTGCCGATCGCTTTATCCCGTAAAGTGTCTTCTAAGCGATGGTGCGAAGCAATTCTTCCACTAACGATCCAACTCAATCTTCAGTTGCCACATCTCGCTCAGGACAAATTTATCAAGGTCACGTACCTGCCTGCTCGATGACGTACGGTCGTCATTTGTATATTTTCGTACGAGCTAGCGCAATGTTGCTTGGCTACGTCAACTTAGCGTTTCCCCTTGAACATGTTTCCAAAAAATCTTTACAATCTGTTGTCTCGTTTTGGATATACAGGGCCGCGTGTCATTGTCGCTGGAGGTGGAAATATTAAGCATTTGTGGACATATTAATATTACAGACATATTATGTTGACATATTAAGCATATTAAGCATTTCAATAATGTGGACCTCCAAAACGCTTTGGACAGTATTGAACAAACCATCACCTGGGTTGTGCTGGAATCACATGGCATGGATGCCAGGATAATTCGGCTTCTGAAAGAAATGAACATGAATGCACAGGCAGCTGTCAGGATTGGAGTCAAATGTGGAGTTTGGTTTACCACCAGCAGAGGTACATGACAGGGAGATTCAATATCGCCAAGCATCTTCACCTCACATCTGGAGAGAATGTTGGAGAAAATCAGGTATGAGGAGGCGGAAATTTCTATTGGAGGACAAAGATTCAACGATGTGTGTTTCGCAGATGAAACGGTACTGATTGAAGAAGATGAAATGAAACTGGATCAAATAGTACAAGAACTGAATAGAGAGGGTAAAAGATGTAGACTAAAGATGAACACAGAAAAGACAAAAAAAATGGTATTTGGCGCGAAAGAGATCAGGAAAAAGATCATTCTGGAAGGCAAAGAACTTGAAAATGTGGAAAAATTCGCTTATCTCGATAAGCTGTATACAATTTAAGTTAAACAGCAAAAAATAATTTTTAATTAGAATTGCAAAGGCTATAACATTGTTAAAAGCCACGAATGAAATTTTGAAGAGCAGAGCTATTAGCCTCAAAACTAAGTTAAGGATTCTTGAGACATGCATCTTCAGCAGCATGCTATATTTAGGCGATACTTGGACATTGACAAAGGAATCAGAGAGAAGGATACTTGCTTTTGAAAGAAAGTGTTATCGTAAAATCGTACGAATCGGATGAACTCAGAGGATAAGAAATGAAGAAGTGTACAGAATAAATCAGCTAATAGAGATCCTCTTCAAAAAGTCATACAGAGAAAACTAAGACTCTTTGGACACATCTGAATAATGAAAAATGACAGAAAAATAAAGACATTGGTGTTTCACTTAATGAAGGGAAGAAATGCAAGAGGACGCCCTCACCGTGTTTGGGCTGACGATATTAAAGATTGGTGCGGTGGAACTGTTCAAGAACTGAGCCACGCTGCAACGAACAAACTTATATGGGACAATACGTGTGTAGTTAAAATGGCAACAGGCACCTACGGGAATTGTACCCATGGTTGATGATGATGCTGATGATGAATTATCAGTAAAACATCGAAACGGTTTGTGTTATTTCTTGGCCGTTTTCTATAATTTGTTTCTTCTCACATTTAGACAGGCTTCCTATGTTATTCGTAGGTAAAACTGTGCCGTATGTCATTGAAATTCCGTACTTCGCATACCGTCCTTCATTTGACGATATCTCGTTCACTTTTACGTCTAGTGATACCATTTCTGCATTATCGTGCAACAAACACCAACTGTTTTCATCCCGACATTATGGACGAATGCGACGAATTCTGCCCATCAAGCGCCTCAAAACATTTAAATAAAACTCACCAGTAATTCTTTGTCCACTTGGAACAAATTCTTTGTGGATAATAACCCTTACTATCGAAGAATGTAATGAGCATTTTTTTGATTTTCATGGAACTTTTCTTGTTTTTTTGGCTTGTGGCTAGTTTTTTTACTTCCATTCCGCACTTTGTCGCTTTGTTTTAGGATCATATTGAAAACACCATGTTTCATCACCTGTAACAATCGATTTTTAGCAAGTTTGGATCATTTTCAGCGGCTGAAATTATGTCTCTGCAATGTGCACTTCTCCTTGATTTTTGTTCATTGGTTAACGTGTGTGGAACAAATTTAGCACAGACTTTTGTTTTGCCCAAAACTTCATGCAGGATGGTTCGAATCATTTCTTTGCTGATGTTTAAAGACTCTTTCATCCTTCTTAGTGACGCACATTGATTGTTTTCCACGAAATCACGTACTTTTTAATAATCTCAGGTGTCCTAGATGAACTTGGTCTTCCGGTACACTTATCATCTTCTAGCGTATCTCTTCCGTCCAAAATACGTTTGTGCCACAGGAAAACATTTGATCTACTTAAACAAAACTCACCGTAAACTTGTTTCGTCATTTGGAACCTTTCCGAGGCACTTTTACCAAGTTTTGCGTTAAATTTAATAACAGCTCTTTGTTCCATCTTAATAATTCCACGTGAAAAAAAATTTGCTTCTCTAATGAACGGCCGTTTCGTTTGAGTTACTTTAACAACTGCGCAGTACTTTTGGCAGAAAGCAAGCAGATGATCACGTTTTTTTTTTTTGATTGGAGGTTTAACGACCACCGTGAGCAACTCAATGGGATATAAGCAGTCGCCAGTCCCTAATTTAGGGTCACTGGTTCCAGGGAAGGGAGAGAGCCAGTGCCGTAAGACAAACACAACATCCATGCCTGACCGGGATTCGAACCCGGGCCCCTTACGGACGAATGATCAGAGGCCATCGCTTAGACCACTGCGCCACCGGGGGGGGGCGGTCACGGTTTATAACGCATTCGCAATTACACTGGTAACGCCACCGTAGGCTGAAATCTAGCGCCAGTCTTAAAAATTCTTTGACGCACTATGTATATTCTGAATTTCCATTCATTCGCCATAATTCAGTTGTGAAGTTAGAATTACAGCAATTATCTTTTCTTTATCTGGAGTTTAACGACCACCGTAATCCCCTCGATGTGCTATCAACAGCCGCCTATCTCCAATTTAGGGTCACTAATTCCAAGAAAGAAGGGGAGCTAATGTCGGAAGACACATACACTATCTACCAACAAGTAATTGGACACCTGTGATAGCAAAGGAAAACGAAGTTTATTCACCTTCAATAGCTGGTGGAACCTCCACGAACGGCGACTACAGCTGCGACCGTCCGGGGCATACTCTCAACTAGGCGTCGTACGACGGCCAGCGGTATTTTCTTTCACTCGGCTTGGATGAGACAGGTCAGTTCCTTCACCGATTTCGGACGGTAGGGGCACCCCTTAAGTCGACGCTCCAACTCGTCCCAGAGATGCTCGATAGGGTAAAGGTCTGGGCTCTGCGCAAGCCAGTCCATTCGATTAACCCCATTGTCACCATACCAAAGCCATGGTCGACCTTGCAACATGACAGGTGGTATCGTCATCCTGAAAGTAACATGGGTCCACCCCGTAAAACTGCCACAACGTAGGAAGCGTATGGTAATCCAAAATGGTGCAGTAGGTCTCGGCGTTGAGTCTACCAGGAATGGCGACCAAGGATCCCGTGCCATACCAGGAAAAACAGCCCCATAGCATAATTCCACCGCCGCCGAATTTCACAGTTGGCACAATACATTCCGGCAGGAGGCGTTCTCCAGGCAGAAGCCAAACCCAGGCCCTGCCATCCGAATGATAGAGGGTGAACCTTGATTCGTCGCTTCAGAGAACCTGTTTTCACTGTTCAAGGATCCACTGTCGACGTTATTTGCACCACATTAGCCGAGCAGCGCTATTGGACTTGGTAATCAAAGGCTTGTGGGCGGCAGCACGTCCATGATAACCGAGCATGATGGTATTGGATGGTATTCGTCGAAAGAACACTCCCGGATGCCTGTTGAAACTCCTCGCGGATGTGGCCCATCGATTTGGTGCGGTTCTTCCGAATTTCTCTGGCCAGCACCCGTCGGTCTGTAACTCCCAGTTTTGTGGGTCTTCCGGGTCGGGGCACATTCCGACAGTCACCTCTCATCTTCCACTTGCCAATCACGTAGGCCACCCACTGTCGATTTTGGGTACTTCAACTCGCTGGATATGTCACGTATGGATCGGCCGATTCTGTGATACCCGACGATTACACCTTTCTCGAAATCAGAGAGCTCCGAACTGCGTGGCTTGTTTCCCAGACGACATTTACGGGCGGCGGCCGTGACGTGTATCAGGACCGCAGATATCGTCGATTGCAGGTGTGTCCAATTACTTGTTGGTAGATAGTGTATAACGTCACAGGAATTCGAAGCCGGGCCATTTGGCACGAATGGTCAGAAGCCAGTGCTTAAACCACCGCACCGCAGGGTCGGCGTCATGATCTCCTAACGCTGGGCTCTTCAGTGACATTACGAGATTTAATAAGCAGCTTTGTGGATGGAAATAAGTTTTATTTCGTAGCATTTCAATTTCTCCTTTTTCAGGTGGAACGTCTCCACGTTTGGCGAGTGTACGAAGACTTGTGGTGGAGGCGTGAAGACAAGAGAAGTGAACTGCGTCCAAGAAGTTCTCAAAGGAAGATCTCGGGTCTTAAAGGAGGTTCACGTGAGTCAATGTGCAGCGCCTGTGCCAAAGTCTCAAGAATTTTGCAACATTATTGACTGTCCTCCAAAATGGCGATCTGAACCCTGGAGTAAGGTGAGATTTATAAGTTTCAGTGAATCTTTAAGAATAAGTTTTCAGCTGATGTGATTTTTTTAATGATACTAAAAAGTTGTATCGCGCTAATGCCTACAAACCTTGATACTGGTTAGCACTTTCATGAAAAAAAGGTTTTTCCATTCTATCATACATTTTAAAGTAAGAGACATGCCATGTAATTGTCAGTACTGAACAGGGTTTGCTTTTACTCTCTGAGGTGATGGAATTTATCTGTTGTCTAGAATTTTATTTTGCATCTGTACTTTACGGGAAAGTTATTAGCCAGAATGTAACAGCTTGAATTTTATTTTGTGTCCTACATATAGCACCACTGGGAATTAATCACTGAAAAATACCGTGTTTAAGGGTACCTTGCCTATTAATTGCTCGCTCAATCCCCATTTTCGATCCCTTGATTGTCATAAAGAAATCAAAACGGCAGTTGTTCGATAAAAAGGGACTTAACAAAAGGGTACCAATACTTCCCTTTGTTAAGTTTTGAAGATAAAACAATAGATTACATGTATCCACATTTAAATTCCTCCTCAGCATTTCATATTTCATAACAAACAATTTCTTCATGTTAATTAGAGACAGCTGGCGTTATGCAAACGCGGCGCTGTGGGCGGCCCTGTAAACGGAAACGACATGACGTATGCAGCGACCAGACAATATAAGGAGTGATACGACGGGAATCAGTAAGAGTCGGATGCAGTATGGGTAAGACTAAGGATCTAAGCGCATTTGATCGTTGACAAATTGCCGGGGCCCGACGAATGGGTCACTCCATCTCGGAAGTCGTGCAGGCACTGGGATTTTCACGAGCCACTGTGTCACGGGTGCACCGTGAGTACATCGAATCTGGTAAAACTACCCCTGCAAGAGCCAGCTGCAGTGGACAACAGCGTGTGGATGAGCGGGATCATCGTCGGCTAGCTCGCATTGTAAGAGCGGATAGACAAGCCACAGTGCAAGAAATCACGCGGCAATTTAACGCTGGTGCACAAAAACGTGTAAGCAGCCACACCATCCAGAACCACCTCCTCGCTATGGGGTACAGAAGCCATCGTCCCACGAGGGTATCGCTGCTGACCGCACCTCACAGGGTGCAAAGATTAGCATGGGCGCGGGAACATCGCCACTGGACCCTAGACATGTGGAAAAAGGTTGTCTGGACTGATGAGTCGAGATTCACGTTGGTACATGCGGATGGCAGGATACGAGTACGGCGCAAACCACATGAAGCGATGGATCCTTCTTGACAGCAGGGTATTCTTCAAGCTGTTGGGGGTGGCATTCTCGTCTGCGGACTGTTTACGTGGACTGAAATGGGACCTCTGGTACGTGTGACATCGTCCCTCTCAGGTCAACGTTACAGGGGTTTTCCTGAACGACCATTTGCTTCTGTTTGTGCATCTTCAACATCCCACTGGAGACCTCATCCTGCAACAAGACAATGCACCGTGCCATCGCTCCTGAATTGTATTTGAATGGTTGGATGAACACTTCAGCGAAGTGACCTCGTTTCCTTGGCCAGATAGGTCACCTGACCTCAATCCCATCGAGCACATCTGGGATGTCATCGAGAGAGATGTTCGAGACTCTGACCTCCCCCCCCTCAATAAAATCTTCGTGAACTGGGGGAGCTTGTTCAGGGGTCGTGGATCCGTATGGCTTCCCAACGCTTCCGGTGTCTTGTCGAGTCCATGTCGAGACGAATCTTTGCCGTCATCAGGACGAAATGTGGTGCTACACGTTACTAGACAGGTATCTCTAATTCAATTGCTCTTCAGTGTATGTTGATACTTTCCATGGAAGAATAGCAAATTTAGACATCTTCTGTAAAGCAAGAACCCCTCTGTGCGTCCGCGTGTAATGAATTGAGCCTTACAATTGTTGTCTTTTGATCTTCATTTAGAGTAAGATCACTAAATTTTATTTCCACTTTTAGTCCACGTGTACTCATGTCAAATTTAGCTTTATTACTGCACAATAAAGTGTTATTGGGATATTGTAATCTCCGTTATTTTTTCTAATATAGTTTTTACGATGGGTCGGGAATGATAATAGCTGTATCGTTTTTACCACCCGTTTAAAAGAATTAACATGCATAATTTGGCTTTAAATATTTTTTAACTTGTCAAAAGAACTAAAATATAAGATTACCTCACAGCTATTTTCGAAACACCAATTTTTTTCCTGAATGGAGAGCAATATTGACTGACATTCCTTTGATAAGACTAGCAATACTGAGCTGAATTTATAACACTTTTTTGCTAGTTGAGGTAGTCTTTTTTCACTTCATTTAAATGATACGGGTATTGCGAAGGGTTTTATTTAACCGCTACAAAGAATTATTGATTTTTTTATTTTCTTGCTGTACGGAAAGTTCTTGATTTGCTGACTCAGGACACGATAAGACTTTTCCACAGGGCGTCCCGTAAGTCGGGACCCTATAAGAGAAAAGCACATACAATTGTAAAATTTGTTCAAAGTGTCCGCCGTTGTATTGCACACACAGATGAAGACGCAATCTCCACTCTTGCAGCACGTTATGGATCACACGCGCGGAAATTTGCTGACACGTCTGCACAATGCGTTTTTTAAGATAGAGAATGCTTTGAATTTTCACCGCCCTACACCACAACTTTCAGGTGACCCCACAAATAAATATCGAACGGGGTGAGATCTGGTATTCTTGGAGGCCACTCCACGTGTCCTCGGCGTTCAATCGAATTTTCGGAAACTGTGTGTGAAAGCAATGTCGTACTGTCAGCCGTAATGCAGAGGGGCGCCGTCCTAATGAAATAATCCCAAGAATGTGCCTGGTGTATTTAATAGGCTAAGAAATACTTCCTCCTACAACATGGTCAGGTACGTTTTAATGGTTACCGTCTCGTCAAAGACGAATGCACCAACAAATCTGTCTTTCCATGTCCCGCACCTCACCATGACGCGCCTGCTACCTTGTTTCTTGGAAGGATTGAACCGAAAAAGGATTTTGTACTGACAAGTATCGAGTGTTCTGACGGTTGATTTCCCCGGAAACATAACAGCTCGTTTCATCAGAGAAGCGAATTTGTGATGGAAACGTCCTATCATTCACGTATTGTTCTGCCCATTCGCAAAACTGAATTCATCTATCATTATCATCTTCACGTAAACGCTGATGGAGATGCAGTTTGTATGTATGCCAGTGGTTAAGTTTCAAGATGTAGTGGATGCTGCTATTGGACACCCCAGTTTCAGTGGGCATGCATCGAAGCGACTTCTTGAGGCTGACAACGAAGAGAGCCACCATATTGGTACTGGTTTCGTCTTCCGTAACAGTCCTCCGCTGTCTGCTGAGAGGCCTGTCATGTATGGACCCAGTTTACTTAAATTTGGATGTCAGCTTGCCAACACATCTGTGTGTGATTGGTGCGTTGCCTGGATGTAGCTTGTTGAATGCCTCGGATATTTCCCTCTGACTTCGGGTTACAACCAACAAAATAACATCAATTCGTTCCTCCGTACTCAGCGACATGGTTTACTTGTAAAAGAAGAAACAAAAATGTGTGAAATTCCTGTAAATCCGAAGTTACGGGATACCCCGTATTGTTAAGTGAATTTATTTACATATATGTAAAACACGAACTTCTACACTGAGTGCCCACTTTATTATGATCACCTGACAATTTTGAGCAAATGAGCTATGGCTGCACGCTGTTGCCGCCAGAGGGCGAGGCTAGTATAAGAAGGGAAAGCTTAGTGCTTACGACAGTAGTAGAAGTGATTTTGGGGTGACGAGATGGGTAAAAAATGCGATTTGACGGACTTTCAACGTGGGATGATTGTAGGAGCTCGGAACTATGGAACGAGTATCACTGAAACCGCCGCATTAGTAAAATGTTCCAGAGCAGCTATTGTTAAATTGTTTAAAGACTGGACTGTCAGCCAAAAAACTGGGTCTCTACGCGCAACGTGTGGTCGTCATCGACTAGTGACTGCTCGGCCGGAACGAAGAGTGTCCAGACTGGTAACAGACAACAGAAGGGCAACAGTGCAGCAAATTACAGACCATCTAAATCAAGGATCCCCTCAAAAGATATCTGCACGCACTGTTCGCCGTACACTGCATCGGATGGGATATGGCAGCCGAAGCCCTGTTCGAACAGCTTAGCTGTCTGCAATTAACAAGAGAAAACGTCTCCAGTTCGCACAGGAGCACAAGGATTGGACAGTCGATAATTGGAAACAAATTATGTGGTCCGATGAATCACGTTTTCAGTTGCCCCATACCGATGGCCTAGTGAAAATTTGGCGGAAACAGCACGAATGCATGGACCCCAAATGCATTGCTACAACCTTTCAAGCTGGTGGAAGCAACGTAATGGTTTGGGGAATGTTTTTCTGGCATGTTTTGGGCTCTTTAATTCGTGTTGATCAACGTCTGACTGGCACATCATATCTAAACATCGTTGCGGACAACGTGCATCCTGTCATGTGGATTGTTTATCCCAATGGCGATGGCTACTTTCAACAAGATAATGCATCCTGCAATAGTGCTCGTATTGTACAGGATAGGTTTCAGGAACATGCCGGTGAGTTTACTTTGCTTAGGTGGCCCAAACAATCTCCAGATCTCAACCCCATTGAGAATTTGTGGGATGAAGTTGAACGAGCCATCAGACAGCTGGATCCACAACCCTGCAATCTCACACTCCTGGAAAGTGCTATTCATCAAGCATGGTCTCAGATTCCACAAACCACCTATCAACATCTCGTGGAGTCCATGCCACGATGCATCGACGCAGTATTAAAGGCAAAAGGTGCCCAACGAAGTACTGAGGTGTTGGTCATAATAAAGTGGCCACTCAGTGTATACATGTATTCATATATAGACTCAGTTGACAAATCATTAGATGTAGAGTAATGCGAAGTTGACATGGGCCTTCCCACGCAGAGTGGAATAGATCCAATCAGACCGCAGGCGATAAAATGGCGGACAGCAGTCCTCCCTACAGTGCATCGCAATCAGCGAAATAGGTATACGTCGTGAAATGAGCGACTTCGATCGGGAACTAATTGTCGGCGCAAGACAGATGGGTAATTTTATCATCCAAGTAGTAAGAACCCTAAGGATCCTGAGGGCAACCGCATCAAGGTGCATCGGAAGTATGCGATCGACTGACGTACCATCCCCCAGAGAGCAAGCTATGAACAACCACCCACCATGATGACAGGGGGTTAAAGTAGACTATCCTGGCTCTTACAGACCAACTGTTTGACAACGACAGCGCGCAAATCACATCGAGTTTCCTAATATCGGAGGCCCAAGCAGCATCAGCTGTAAAACGGTACGGTGCACACTCTATACCTTAAACTACCGGAGTTGACTCCCTACTCGTGTTCCACCGTTGACTGCTCGTCATTGGACATTACGTCTCGCTTGCCCCCAGGAACATCAAAACTGGACCTCTTAAGAGTCGCGCCGCATCGTGTGGTCCGATGAATCCCGCTTTCACCGGAACCGAGCTGACGGGAGAGTACGGGTGTGGTGTCCGCAGCATGAGGCCATGATCCCGTCGTTCCGGATCTGCTCTGTTCAAGGCGGTGGTGGTTCCGGGATGGATCGGGGAGCGTTCTCATGGGACACATTGGGTGTGTCTGGAGAGGTCCTTAACCGCTGAGTGCTACCAGAATGTGCTGGCTGATGATCTCCACGCCTTCACGGCCTTCGCGCATCTTGCGGACGATTGCATCTTTCAACAGAATAATATACCATCCCACTGGGCCGCAGCCATCCAGGCATGTCTTGAAGAACACTCATATGAATTTAGGGGATGGCGTCCCCACGGCCCGAGCTGACATGTACTATATGCGATGATTTTCACATTTTTTATGTTTTTTTGTTTTTTTCACTTGACACGCTCCCGCCTCAGTTGTAGGTTGGCGAGGTTGTGATTATGCGCCGGCCCTGGATATTAGTTTCTCTTTTTCTTTCCTGTCATCTCCGTTTTATGTTCCTTTCTTTGTTTTTCCGAGCTGGTTAGCTAGACCTACCTGCACGTGTGGCGAGTGCAGTGACCCGTAAGGTGGAAAAGGGGATGCTGGAGGCTGAGGTTTCTGGAAGCCAGGGTGTGGTTGACGCCGGTGTGTGAGACGTGCGACTGTTTACTCACCGTCTCTCATGTTTTGCGTAATTGTGTTCGCTTTCGTTATCATCGGTTTCACTATTTTCAGTCTCATCTATGGGACGACGGCGCAGCCACGTTTCAAAAGCTTTTGGGCGACCACTGCGACACTTTCGCAGTTTTTCCTTTTTAAAACAGATTGACGTTTTAAAACTTGTTTAAAAAAAAAAAGATGATTTATAACAATATATAAATAAAAAATAAAAATATGTATATATATATATATATATATATATATATATACACACTGCTGGACAATTGCTAAGGACGGATCATAAACGGCTATATAGCGCATAAAAAAGTAAGTGTGGTTGGATGCCAAGTGAAATAAAATAATGTCAGAATGCCAGGACATTACAAAAAAGACAATTTATTGTGCTCTGAAATCCAGAAGGCTTTGGAACGTGTTCAAGGGACAGACAGGCCATTTTGTGCAGAATACGTAAACGTGAAAAAAATGCAAATACCGTCCGCAGGCGTTCCGGCGTGAGATGTCAATACGGGATATGGCCACCATGGAGGGCGATGCAAGATTCCACACGTCGTGTCATGCTTTGCACAACATTATCAAGCAGCTGTTAGGGTAATTTATCTCATTCCTCTGTCAGTTCACGGATGAGGGTGTCCTTGTTTATTGAAGGGCATTGGCGACCAGTAAGACTCCTCCCCAAAGCATCCCACACTTTTTCAATGGGATTCAGATCTGGAGAACGTGCTGGCCATACGAGGCGTTGAATATCCTCGCTCTCAAGACACTCCTGGACAGCGACTGTTCGATGACATGTTGCATTGTCGTCCATGAAAATGAATCTATCACCGACAGCACCACGGAACATGCGAACATGAGGTAGCAGAACATCATTAATGTATCGTTGGCCAGTCATAGTCCCAGTTGGAAGCACATAGAGGGACTTACGGCTATTGATCATGATGCCAGCCTATACCATGACACTACATGTCGGATATCGGTCCCTTTCCTGTATGTTTGCTGGACAATATGCAGTGCCACTATCACGCCAGATCAGTTGTCGTCGGCAATCAAACGATAGACTGTATCTACTCTCATCTGAGAAGAGGACAGCAGACCAGTCGTTATCAGTCCAATTGCGATGTTGATGGCACCATTGCAAACGGGCGGTACGGTGACGTCTGGACAATGGGATGCACACAACAGGACGGCGGGCGTATAGTCCTCCTTCATGCAAACGTCTGGCGACAGTTTCTCGGGAGATCCGCTTGCCAGTAGCAGCCATAAACTGATTTGCTACCTCACTAGCTGTGCTGCGCCGGTGTCTTTTTGTTGATAGCACTATGTACCGATCTTCTGCAGGTGTCGTACTGCGAACACGACCTCCCCCGTGACGTTTGCTACACTCTCCATTTGTTTAAAATGATTTCCAAAGCCTTGAAACAACACTGTGGCTGACGTCGAACTCCCTGGCAACAACTGTTATTTTTTGCCCTTCTTTAATCTTGCTAATAATACGGCCACGCGTAAAATCATCTAGGTGATGTCGGGAAGACATACTGAAAATTGCGAGTTCGTCAATTGATTCTTTCCCTTTCAACTTTGCGTTTGAACAACAACTGTCAATACGCGTCAAATCCTTTATATCTCTTATCAGCGCTATGACGTCACGAACAAGTTCGGCAATCCAAAATTTGCATACGCACAACATGTCTTACTGTATCCCGCACTTATGCTAATTTCCACATTTTCCTGCCTTCCATTTTATGGTTGCTATTGTTGCTATTGTCATCCGTCCTTAGCAATTGTCCGGCAGTGTATATATATAAACCTAATTAACTAACTAGTCTTCACACCTTTCATCATTCTCTTTTCTAAACTTTACCCGAGTCTGTCTGCTCTTAATCACCTCACCCCACTTTCAAAAATCTTTAACTGATTGTTCTGTGTCTGGCGCTCTTTGGCCAAACCTGGCCCTTACGCCATTAAAATCAACTAACTAACTAACTAACTGACATATGAATTTAGAACCATTAAGTAGCCACCAGGGCCCGCAGATTTATACCCACTGGAAGCTCTCTCGGATGCCGTTGGGCGGAACATCAGACCCATGGATCTTGGACTGACGTCTCGGGAGGAATTGTGGACAATGATGCAACAGCCATGGCTGGTATTACTTCCGGAGACCCTCAGGTATTTGATGGAGTCGATACTTCGGCGTGTAAGTATCGTACAAGAGAAGGACCAACACACAAATACGTAGGTATCTCAAATGTTTTGTCCTTTGAGTGTATACACTATGTTTGCAGAAATTGCAGCACCCTGAAGGACTGCTGATATTAGATTGAAACTTATAGGATATGTACTACAGGTTGGGACATACAAATGACTAAAATGTCATTGAAAGTGCACGTACGTTTTAAGGGCAATACCTGGCTGGTCGTGGGTATAAAAAGCTGGCTCAACCGAAATGTTGCAATCAGTGAAGAGCTGTCATTGAGTCGAAAGTGTGTTTCTTGAGGCTTATTATGCTCGTTGCCGAAGAACGTCGCATTATGAACACCTGATATGCGGGCGTTCCGATCGTTCATTGTCTGATGGTTGTTCTCAAGCCTTCATCCATCGGGAAACTATACGATAGGGTAGCGTTTCATCTCCACACGCATCCTTCATATCTAACCAGCATTGTTTTGCGTTGAAGCACGTGCAACTTCAATTTTTATCCAGCTGTGTTGTTCAGACTTCGCAAACATGCTTTAGACCGCCTTCACACAACACCTATACTTTACGTGCTCCGTAAGCTACCACCTTCGTTTTACGCAAACAGTCATGTAAAGCCTGACACTCGAAATGCTTTCTTGTAATTGACTGCATTATCACCAGAGTACGCCACATCAGTCTGCACCGCGTTTCCAGTACTTTTCATTCGAATCCATCAACCTATCTATCTATCTAGCTATCTCTATCGAGATAGATCTTTTGGAAGAAACAGCATAATTTTCAAGAGCAATATGCCATTATGTCTTAAAAGAAAAGCGTTTGATCAATGCATCCTTCCAGTGCTTACGTATGGTGCAGAGACGTGGACCTTAACTAAAAGAGACATACAAAGGCGGCAGACAACTCAAAGTAGCATGGAGAGGTGCATACTTGGTGTAACCAGGAGAGATAAGAAGAGGAACTCGTGGATCCGAAAAATGACAAGAGTGGAAGACATCATGATCAGAGTTAAATCCCTGAAATGGCAATGGGCTGGACATACTGCCAGAAGGACAGATCATCGATGGACAGCCGAAATTTTAGATTGGATTCCAAGGGACAGGAAAAGACCCAGAAGAAGACCACATGGGAGATGGGTGGATGAAATTCGAAAGTATGCAGGAGTGACATGGAGGAGACTGGCACTAGACAGACCGTTGTGGAGGAAACTTGGGGAGACCTTCGTCCAGCAGTGGATTGATAATGGTTGACAATGATGATGATGATTTATCTCTCTCTATTCTAAAAAGTAATTGCCGCCGCCGTTGATTTAGTAATTTCGAGAAACTCGCGCGTTTCTAGCTCGCAGCACAAAAAGTATTGAACACAAAAATATGAAATGGTCGTCGTTTGTAGAGAAGTGTCGGAGAACAGGCTGAAATAAGCCGTTTTTCGATTCTGGCGATACTTCAAGAGCTATTGTATTTTGAATTGAAGGTAAGCAAGAAACTGCTATCAGTTCGGGTTCCGGACACACTAACAGGAATAGAACCATGAAACTTTTTGGGAATGTAGGGCGATGGCCTAGTGTTTGTACCCCGTCACCCTTTTTTTTTTTTGAATTTCAATTTAGTTTACGAAAAATTAA
Organism: Macrothele yani; assembly: GCA_039090855.1. Lineage (NCBI taxonomy): Eukaryota > Metazoa > Arthropoda > Arachnida > Araneae > Macrothelidae > Macrothele > Macrothele yani. The sequence continues at coordinate 136,381,447 of CM077024.1, read as the reverse complement.
ATTTTTAAATTTCACCTATTCTCTATTTCGCCATGGGATCCATTTTAAAAAACGGATATATGGTAAACTATAAAACATAACACATTGCAATTTTTACAGCATAAACTCACAACTATCGTACCTCTTTTACAAAAAGGGTTTTAAGAAAAAGTCATTTTCTGATTTTCAAGCATTTTTAAAAGACGCAAAGGAAAGGAACGAGCGGCTCAATCTGTCTTCAGCGTTAACCACACAGGAAAGTTCTCATCCCGTGACCTGCTGCTATGGTGACGCAGCTATTTTTAGCACTCTCTTCTTATTGGGTGAAAGGACAGGATAAAATCAAACTGGTAATGACGCAATGCTTAATGACGTAGCGACGCTCTTAAAGTTCGACGTTATTTGCCGGTATACGTGAATATAGGCTTTCGCATCATATATAAAAAGCAAAGAGGGAAAATGCAAACGTGTTCCTCCGCGAATTGTTCGACTTCTTCTAAATGACCTAGAGATCTGAAAATTGGCATGCTGATAGGTTTTAAGGTCTGTATACCTAAAAAAGTCCAAAACCGAAAATAACAAAAATGGCTGCTTCTTGGAATTTTCGCGAATTGTTAGGCCACTTCTAAATAACCTAGAGATCTAAAAATTGTCATGCTTGTTAGGTCTTAAAGTCCGGATACCTGCAAATGCACGAAAAAAACAACAACAACTGCGCTTTGAAACACTGTCTGCTTGAATTTTTCAACCATTTCTACACCTAGAAAAAAGTCTGAAAACCAAAGAATTCGAAAGGGTGGCTTAGCTTTACTGTTTCAAAATGCTGATAAGTTTAAAGATAATTTTGTCAGAATCACTGAAATGCCTTGAAAAAATTTCAAATTTTGATTTAAAAATTAAGGGGCGCCAAAGCCATCTCCGTTTTACGTCAAACCGTATGCATTGACGTTACGACGCTGTTCTAAATCGTAAAACAGTTACTGATTTTAAATTACTCTTCTGTCCCTTAATTACTTCACCCTTTTCTTTAATTTTATGTTCAAAAATGATTTTATAAATTCACCGTTCGGAGAACGAGCATGATTGCTAGTGTAAGTTATGTATGTATTAATGTTTCCCCAATTTAAACTACAACCTACGTCCGAAAAGGTCCAGGATTGGCAGCATAACTAATCTAACAGTACTGGGATAAAAATATATCAAGCGTATGTCAGAAGACAGCAATTCTTGGCCAATTAGCGTACAGCTGGAAACCGGTTAACCCTAGCACCGAGAGGCGGCAGACAGGCATTAAGGGAGTCATAGCAAAAGTGTTCGTTCCATTTCATTTAGCTATATGGAAGATCAGAGAGTAAACATCAGTTTTTGTAGAAAACTTGGTAAATGAGCTACTGAAACTTACAGAATGTTAAAAGAAGCGTATGGGGACACAGCAGCAGAGTTTTCTATTAGTACGCAAGATTTCGTGGCGGTCGGGAATTCTTTGATGATGAACAGAGATATGGGTGTCTCTCTAGTGTGCGGGACAGCGGAAAAATCTAAGAGGTGCGGAATGATTTAAAGGAAGATCGCCGAATTACGGTGAGAATTTTGGCTGAGTGGGTGGACATAAGTAAGTCTATCTGTCAAAAGATTGTACGCGAGTATCCGGGAAAACGGAAACTTAATAGCAGATTATTACCCCACACACTGGAGCGAAGCTCAGATCTCGAATCATCATCAAATGATTCCCAGCAGTCAAGAAACCATGCATACCATAGGAAAGCTCTGCTGTGGATAACGCTGTGTCTCCATACGCTTTTTTTAACATTCTGTATGCTTTAGTAGCTGCTTTACCAAGTTAAACGGATGTTGAATCTCTCCTGTTCCATAGCTAAAATGAAATGGGACGAGAAGGCTCGCTGTGACTCCCGTAAAACTGGTCTGCCGCCTGTCGGAACCGGTATAAACGGGTTTGCAGCTGTTGGTCATGGACTGCTATCTTCTGAAATACACGTGAATTTTTTATCCCACTAGTGTTACGTCAGTTATGCTGTCAGTCCTGTAACTTTTCGGACGTACGTCGTATATACACTCTCGGACAATGAAATTTGAGCACCTAGAAGAAACCATGCTGCATCCTCGGAACTTTGCAAGTAGCTAGAGTGCGTGCTGGTATGCAAATGATCCACGTTTACTGTGAGTGCCCGTGACCGCACACCCTGTGCTGGTAACGCTGCAAACACGAATCGTCAGCCTCATAAACTGGCGTGCAGTCCAGGCCCCATGAATGGGAAAAGCACCGGCCGACGCAAGCAAGTGTATAGAGTTACAAGAATGCCGGGTAGACCCCAGAGACGTCGATTTACGCAACTTACGGACTTTCAGAGAGGCCATATCATCGGGCTGAAAAACGCAGAGCCGTCGGCGCACCGTATACCCCGCCACGTGGATCGTCCTGACCATACTGTCCGACTGTGTTGGGAGCAGTGGACACGTGACGGCGGTGCAGTGGATCGCCCTGACCATACCGTCCGACTGTGTTGGGAGCAGTAGACACGTGACGGCAGAGCAGTGGACACGCGACGGCACTGCCACACGGTGGAGCGGTTCCGAACGGACCAGGAGGAGAGAGGATCAACGGATCGTGCGCCAGGCACGAACGTATCCCACGGGGACCCGATTCACTGAACAGGCAGATGTAGCGGCTCCTGTGTGCCCACGAACCATTTCTTGAAGCCTCGCGGAAGCGAATCTGCGATCCCAGCGACCTTACAGGTGCTGCCATTAACACCGGAACATCGCCCGCTCCGTGTGCAGTGGTCCCAGACCAGAGCAACGTGGAACGCCACAGATTGGCGAGATGTGGCTTTTAGAGATGAGTGCCGCTTCGGTTTTGGGGACAGATGATCATCGTGTCCTGGTGTGGAGGTCCCCGGGTCAACGGCACAATACCAACCTCGCTAAAGAGCGCAACACCTCCCCCACTGCAGATATTATGTTCTGGGGAGACATTGCCTATGATAGCCGATCAGCTCTAGTAGTGGTAGGCGGACGACGGGTCAGCGGTATGTGGATGTGCTCCCATTCCTGGCTGAGATTCCAGGTGCGCTTAAACTCCCGGATAATGTCTGCTCGCACACGGCTCGGTTGTCCCAGGACTACCTACATCATGTTCAAACACTTCCATGGCCTGCCCGCTCCCCGGACATGTCCCCTATCGAGCATGTGTGGGACCATTTTAAACGCCGGCTGCTGCCGTGCCGCGCTATTTGGAATTTGGAGCACAGCGTCCAACACGTGTGGGCCAGTCTGCCGCAGGACACAAGAGGCGTCTGTTCGCTTTCATACCGGATCGTATCGCAGCATGTATCGCCGCACGAGGCGGTGCGACGCGCTATTGAAGATGACCGGACTGCGTGCCACAGATCCCTCTGTAATTGTCCTGCAGCTCTGTTTCTGCCATCATGTGTGTCATTCATCAGTATCATTACGTCCATAAAATGTCAGTTCATTCCGATGCTTCATTCTTGGTGCGCAAATTTCATTGTACGTGAGTGTAGTTTGCTCTAGATATGTCATTTGTTACTACAACTCAGCGTCGTTTTTCATTTGCAGTGTTCCGCGACGTGTGGAGGTGGTTTTCAGTCCCGAAAGCTTCACTGCGAGAAAGAGCTGGCTCTGGGACAAATTGTCGAACTTCCTCCTTCGAAATGTATCGGCAGCCGACCGAAAGCAAGCAAAAAGTGCAACAAGAAGCCCTGTGCGCTTTCGAAGACGTCGACGATCACCAGAGTCACCACGAGCATTCCAGTGGTGAAAATTACCACTCCGAAGCCAGGACACTTTAAAGCAACACCACCTTCTGACCAACATAAGCCGAAACTGACTGCTTCCTCGACTAACACCATAGATGATATTTCTTCACCGACTACTCCTCTTACTATCGTACAGCAGTTACCGAACAGGTAATGAAACTCATAATGTACTGTATATAAACGCCCAGATCTGTCTGTCTCTCTGGAACGCTTGACGTCACAGCAACGTCTGCATTGTGCGCCATCACTTATCGAACAATTCGTGTGTACTCTCGCAATGTCAAAGATCCCCTTGACATCTAAATGTGATCCGTGTGATATAATAGCACGCGATCACGTTTAGATGTCAAGGTGATCGCGTGTTGATTTAAAGACAATGGATTATTAATCACTCGAGTATTGATTATTAATGACTCGAGTTCTATTTTCCGATCTACAAAATTCGAATTGAGTTCTTAATATCACAGCAAGTAGAGTTTGCACGTGATCACATTGAGATATGAAGGTGATCGCGTGCTAATTTGAAAACACTGGACTATCAATGACTCGAGTTCTATTTATCCGATCTACAAAACTCGAATTAAAATCCTAATATCACGCCAAGTTGCGTTTGTATATTAATTTAATTTATTCGAATATTAATTTCTACGCTTTAATTATTTTTTATTTTTTTTATTTAATTAAGTTTCCGAGTTTTGTACTGATTATGTTATACATTTTACAAAACATCGGTCTATCTAAACGCTCTAAGCTATAATAAAAACTGAAATCTTGAGATATCAAAGTCAGCAAGATTCCATTTAAAAGCAGACAACGCCCCAATAGCACATTGTCGAGAATTCAGATAGTTCCGATTTGTAACACCAGATATCGCATTATGTTGTACACAAAAGCTTTTTTATGAAGTTTCAAACTAACTGTCGAATAGGACAGTCTAAAACAAGCCGTGGAGGGAATAACAAGTGTACCGGAGAAAAGAAATCCAACGTGAAATATCAAGGTAAAAGTTATTAAAGTAAGTTTACACGAAAACAACTTTCTAAGTTTAGTGCTGATTATATTACACATTTTGCAAAATATCGATCTATCAAAACGCTCTAAATCTACAATTTTTCAACAACAAATATTTTGCACTGAATGTTATTTATCGCGAGGTGTTTTGAACAAGGTAGTAAAATAATGCAATGCATTAATTATGATCGCTACGCAAGTTATGAGGATAATGGCTGTAGAATAAATCTCGCTCCTATGCCCTGTCCTTTGACCCCATTTCGATGATATTCAACAGAACCGGTTCCGTATACTTCCGGAATAACATGGTACAGTTTTATCTCAATCGAAGCATTTTTACATAAGTTATGACGCATAAGAGCAATGGAATGGATCCCGCTCCTATGTCATGACCTTTGACCCAATTTCGCCCATTTTTAATGCAGTTCGTTCGCAGGTGATCTCCTACCAGAATTTTCATTGAAATCGAACCATTTTTACGCAAGTTATGACCATAAGAGCAATGGAATGGATCCCGCTCTTCTGTCCTGACCTTTGACCCCATTTCGTCCATTTTCAATAGGGTTTGTCCCCAGGTGGTCCCCTACCACATACTAAAATTTCATCTAAATCGAACCGCTTTTACGCTGGTTATCGCGTGGACGGATAGACGGACAAAGCTGGAGCATATACGCTTATTCTACCTACGGTTGGAAAGCGTTAAAAACGGAAATAAAGAACATATCATTTTTAGTTCTAACATGAATGAGTTCTGACAATATAAGTTTTTACTTATTTCTTTACAGAAATCCGGCGTCTATTTGATTTTTTTTTATCTGCTTCAATTAAAAATCTCACTCCGTCACAGGACGGGCAACATCCCCTATATACACTGGCGAAAAGTGAAAAAAGAACCCCAAGAAGGAGACGTCTGATACCAACGAAATTTGTACAGCATAATAACGGAATACAGAGGATAACGTTATCAAAACATTATGGCAAAATACAGCTGTGTTTGCTGGTAAACTGAAAAATAACATTTCCATGTAACATGGTTAGTACGAAGTTGAACCGCCATGAACTGCGTCACACTATGCAATTCTGGCATGGAGTCTGTCGTACGGATGTTGGATGTAAGTTTGGGGTATTGAGTTTCAAGCATCCTCAACCTGGACGCGTAAATCGGGGATGGCCGTGGCTGGCCGTGGAGACCGAATAAGTCGTTGTCCCATAAAATTCCACACGTGCTCAATGGGGGACAAATCCGGTGAACGTGCAGGCCATGGAAGTTATCTCACACCCTCAAGTGCATGTTGCGTTGCACGTGCCGTGTGTGGGCGTGCGTTATCTTGCTGGAAAACACCACGATGGACTGACCTTACAAATGGCACAACAACGGGCTGAATGATTTTGTTGATGTAGGAGGTGCTGTTTAACGTACCCGGTACAAACCCTAATTGTGTACGGGAGTGATAGCTGATCACTCCCCACACCAGGAGACCAGGTGTAGGCCCTATGTGTCGCTGGCGGATGCAAGAAGGGCGGAGACGCTCCCCTGTGCGTTTGCGAACACGCACACGGCCATCGGATGCTCGCAAGCAGAATCTGCTTTCATCGCTGAACACGACAGATCGCCATTGCGTTCTCCAGTGCAGACGTTGGCGACACCACTGCAGACATTCCTGACTGTGGGCTGGAGTCAGAGGTGCACATGCCACAGGCACACGTGTAAGTAGTCCTGCATCCAGTAGACGGTTGCGGATTGTTCGCACAGTTACCTCAGGTGCAAACGGCAGCTCGGATTTGCGGCGCAGTGGATGTTCTGCTTAACAACGCCGCTCTTCTCATGCTTCGATCGGTACGCTCATCAGTCCGTCTTTGACTCCCGGTTCCACGTCGTCTCGTGTGGGAATGTTCCTAGGACCATCTACGCCACCATCTTACCACCACCGATACTTCCAGCCCAATTCGCTCCGCAATACTACGATACGACCACACGGCCTCGCGGAGTCCGACTAGACGACCTCGCTCAAAGTCCGATAAATGCTGAAATCGTACACGCCTTTCATGTCCGGACATTGCAGCTACTTCAGGGTCTTCGCACGTGTCCGTACGCCGACGACTGATTACATTCACTTCGCCGTACTCCTTAAATACCACCGACGATAATTTGCATATTATGCCGTGTTGTGGCGTAAGCGTTCACCAGTTGGTCCGGAATTTAACATCACACCTACGTAAACTCGACCCCATTAACATATGTAAATTTCATGATCGTCCGCCAATTCCTTCTTGGTGTTCTTTTTTCACTTTCCGGCAGTGTATATTAATATTTATTTAACGCTTAAAAGCAACCGTCCTAGGACGGGCTATACGCTAGTTCTTAATATGCTTTTACCTTCTGTTTAAATCTGTATGCATCGATGCACGCCGAAAAGCCAAAATGGAAAGGTATAAATAACGCCTGATACTCTAATTCTTCAGATGGGAAAGGCAGCGGACTTCAGCACATTTGACGAAGGCCAAATTGTAATGACAAGACGATGGAGCGTTTTCGAGACGGTAAAACTTGTGAGGTGTTTACGGTCAGCCGTGGTTGGTACCTACAAAAAGTGTTCCGAGGAGAGATAACCCACGAAGCACCTGCAAGGTGAGGGCCAACCATGGCTTATCGATTCTAGAGGTGAGCGAAGGCTATTCCGTATGGTACGAGCCCACAGAAGAGGTACGGCAGCGCCACTCGACTCGATAAACACTGGTGACAGACGTAATGTGTCACAACACACATTACATAGAATCATGTTGAAAAGCGGGCTAAGTAGCCGCAGGTCTCCCCGAATGCCCACGCTAACCGCGGTTCACCATCGAAAGCGCCTATAATAATGGGCACGCGAGCAGGGCCTGATTTACTGGATGGCATTTGGGGCACGTGCCCAGGGCCCCGACCTTCTGAGGGTCTGCCTAAAATATTGTTATATACTACTGACTTTGAAACAAACTGATTCACACGGGATACCCCCCCCCCCCGAAAGCCTCTTGCACGGGGCTCCAAGCAGTCTAAGTCGGTCCCCGCGCGCTAGCGTTAAAACTGAACATTGAGTGATTGAAAGAAAATCATTTGATATGATGAATCTCGTTTCCTGTTGCACAATGTGAAGGTCGTACGTCGTTTACCTGGGGGAATTATAGGCACTAGGGTGCACCGTTGGACGAAAACCGTGAGCAATTCCATGGGCTATAAGCAGTCGCCCGTCTCTAATTTAGGTTCACTGGTTCCAGGAAAGGGAGAGAGCCAGTGCGAAAAGACAAACACAACATCCATGCCTCGTCGGGATTCAAACGGACCCCTTTCGGACGAATGATCAATGGCTTTTGCTTAGACCACTGCGCCACCGGGGAGGCATTTTATTATTAAATTAGTGTTCAAAAATTATTCTAAATATTCTCACCTTTGTGCACTGAAGAGCAATTGAGTTAGAGACAGCTGGCGTTATGCACATGTGGCGCTGTGGGCGGCCCTGTAAACGGAAATGACATGACGTATACAGCGATCCGAAAATATAAGGAGTGATGCGACGGGAATCAGTAAGAGTCGGACGCAGTAAGGGTAAGACGAAGGATCTAAGAGCATTTGATAGTGGGCAAATTGTCGGGGCCCGACGAATGGGTCACTCCATCTCGGAAGTCGTGCAGGCACTTGCATTTTCACGAGCCACTGCGTCACGGGTGCACCGTGAGTACATCGAATCCGGTAAAACCATCCCTGCAAGGGCCAACCGCCGTGGACAACAGCGTGTGGATGAGCGGGGTCATCGTCGGCTAGCTCGCATTGTAACAGCGGATAGACGGGCCACAGTGCAAGAAATCACTCGGCAATTTAACGTTGGTGCACAAAAACGTCTAAGCAGCCACACCATCTCCTCTCTATGGGGTACAGAAGCCATCGTCACACGAGGGTACCGCTGCTGACCGCACATCACAGGGTGCAAAGATTAGCATGGGCGCGGAAACGACGCCACTGGACCCTAGACATGTGGAAAAATGTTGTCTGGACCGATGAGTCGAGATTCACGTTGGTACATGCGGATGGCAGGATACGAGTACGGGGAAACTACATGAAGCGATGGATCCTTCTTGCCAGCAAGGTACTCTTCAAGCTGGCGGGGATGGCATTCTCGTTTGGGGACTGTTTACGTGCACTGAAATGGGACCCCTGGTAAGTGTGATATCGTCCCTCACAGGTCAACGTTACCGGGATATTCTGGACGACCATTTGCTCCCGTTTGTGCGTCTTCGACATACCACTGGGGACCTCATCCTGCAACAAAACAGGATGAGTTCTATGAATATTATGCGAATGGTTGGATGAACACTCCACCGACGTGACCTCGCTTCCTTGGCCAGCTAGTTCACCTGACCTCAATCCCATCGAGCACATCTGAGATGCCATCGAGAGGGATGTTCGAGGCTCTGACCCCCCTCCACCAAATCTTCGTGAACTGTGGGGGCATGTTCAGGGGTCGTGTATCCGTATGGCTTCCCAAAGTTTCTGGTGTCTTGTCGAGTCCATGCCGAGACGAATCTTTGCCATCATCAGGGCGAAATGTGGTGCTACACGTTACTAGACAGGTATATCTAATTCAATTGTTTTTCAGTGTATTTCCTATTTATAAGTTTCCCACAGGGATCTGAAACTATTGAGGGTTTTAGAGCTTTTAACGAAAGGAAATCTTTTGGGTATTCCTCTCAGGTGGGCTTAGATTTTAGTCCCACGTGAGAAATGAGTGGCGTGTTTGCATTACGGCGCAAGCTACCGTCCTTTCGTGCAATCTGTGGCACTATGCCGCACTCTAAATTTGGGATGGCCGACTGCCTATAGCCCTTAGTATTTTTTATGATGTTCATTAAACTGTGATATAAAAATAACAAGTTAGTAAAATCATGCAATGCATTGATTATGATACGCTTTCCAACATACTAGAAATCATTACTCAAGTTATTACTCAAGTTATGAGGAAAATGGCTGTGGAATAAATCTCACTCCTGGTGCCCTGACCTTTGATCCCATTTCGATAATATTCAACAGAACTGGTTCAGTATACCTCCGAAATAACATGATAAACTTTTGTCACAATCGAAGCAATTTTACGTAAGTTATGATGCATAAGGGCTATGGAATAGATCCCGCTTCTGTGTCATAACCTTTGACACATTTCGCCCATTTTCAGTAGGATTCGTCCCCAGACAGGTCCTTACAACATGCTAACATTTCATCCAAATCGAAACATTTTTACGTAAGTTATGACGCATAATGGCGATGGAAGTGATTCCGCTCCTATGTCCTGACCTTTGACCACCCCCATTTCGCTAATTTTCAAAAGGGTTTGTACCCAGGTGATTCCTTACCACATACTAAAATTTAATCGAAATCGAACCTTTTTTACGTTAGTTATGACGCATACGAACAGTGGAATGGATCCCGCTCTTATGTCCTGACCTTTGACCCCATTTTGTTCAATTTCAATAGGGTTCCTTCTTAGGTGTACCCGTACCACATACAAAAATTTCATCGAAATCGAACGATTTTTACGCAAGTTATCGTGCGGACGAGCATACGCACACCACGCGTGACGTAATGAGGCAGATGAGAATCGCGACCATCTGCTGGCAAAACTGCGACGTCGTAAAAGTTTAATAGGATCCGCACACAACGCGTGACGTAATGAGACAGATGGCGTGACCGCACGCCAACATCTAATTGGACGACACCATGACATTACCCTAAAAACGTGGTAATTCGGGGTGTTTATTAACTTACTAAACGAATTTTCCTAAAGTCGAAATCAAGCTAAAACGATTTCTATTACCAGAAACGGTAGGTTAACGACTTTCATCAAAATTCTTAGAGCTGTTTTCAAAATAAAATGTATATACATACATACAAGAATTGCTCCTTTAAGGTGAACGTCAAGCAATTTTGCTTCCTGTAGTTCGAATGGAAAAATTTCTGTACATATTTTCTTCCCAAATAATGCGTTCCCAAGGATGAACATTTGAACATCGATTAAAATATCTTCATTTTATAACTTGCAACACTTAATTTTTTCTAAAACATAACCATAATTACGTAATACAACTTTTGTTTGTCAACTGACGTCATGAAAATTCAGGTAGCGCCATCTTTTTTCTGGTCAATTAATGCGTTCACAAGGATGAAAATTTGAACATCGATTAAAATAGCTTCATTTCGTAACTTGGAATACTTAATATTTGCTAAACCATAACCGTAATCATGCAATCCATCATTTTTTTGTCCACTGACGTCATCAAAGTACAGGTCGCGCCATCTTTTCTCTGGTTTCAACACCACCAAAGGAAAAGTTATTGATTTTTAATATAATTATGGTTATGTTTTAGAAAATATTAAGTTTTTAAAGTTATAATATGAAGTTATTTTAATCGATGTTCAAATTCTCATCCTTGGGAACACATTAATTGTGAAGGAAATGTGTAGAAAAGTTTTTCCATTGGAAGTATAGGAAGCAAAATTACTTGACGTCCACCTTAATAATATGGGATAAGGACAATGTAATGGATCGCAATCCTATGTCCTGACCTTTGACCACATTTCGTCCATTTTCAATAGGGTTCGTCCCCAGTGGTCCCCTACTACATACTGAAATTTCATCGAAATCGAACCATTTTTACGCACGTTATGATGCATAAGGGCAATGGAATGAATCCCGATTTTATGTCCTCACCTTTGACCCCATTTCAACCATTTTGAATAGGGTTCGTCCCCAGGTGGTCTCCTACCACATAGTAAACTTTCATTGAAATCGAACCATATTTACGCAAGTTATGACGCATAAGGGTAATGGTATGATCCCGCTCCTACGTCGTGACCTTTGACCCCATTTGTCCCATTTTCAATAGGGTTCGTCCCCGGGTGGTCCCCTACCACGTACTAAAATTTCATCGAAATCGACCCATTTTTACGCCAGTTATCGTGCGGACGGACGGACGGACAAAGCTGGAGCATATACGCTTCTTCAACTTACGGTTGGAAAGCGTAAAAAAAGCAAAAGAAAGTTGACGGGGCGGGATGCTCCTGCTTAAACTGCAAATGAGATAATACATAGCTACTCATTCTGTTTTGTTTCTAACAACCAGTTTGGAAACAGGTGCACTCCGTCCTCTTCGCACAACGAAACCTTAAAGCAACGCACTGATTTCGATTTCTATTTGTTTTAGATAAGATGCGGTGAAATTTTTTAGCAGAAATTGTCAAAAAAATTCTGCTGCCCTACGCACCAATACATAAATACATTCTTGACTTACTAATTCATCTTAAATACATTCCTGACTTGCCAACATAATTACATTCCTGATAATGGAAATTTATTTGCACTTTGTTTATGAAGTCCGCTTCGAAGGAGAGCGTTTGTTGGATTTTTATTAAAACTCGCTTTGGGTGCCGCTTTTCATATTCAGGTGTTCATGACCCCCGCCCCCCCCCCAGGAATAAATTAAAAACAAAGAGAGAGAGAAAAAACAGTGAAAGCATTTTTTTATAGTAGGTTTAACGACCACCGTGAGCAACTCAAATGGGCTATAAGCAGTCGCCCGTCCCTAATTTAGGGTCACTGGTTCCAGGGAAGGGAGAGAGCCAGTGCCGTAAGACAAACACAACATCCATGCCTGACGGGATTCGAACCCGGACCCCTTATGGACGAATGATCAGAGGCCAACGCCTTAGACCACTGCGCCACCGGGGCGGCGTGAAAGCATTTGACTGTAAGAATTCGGCACATATGAAATTTATCTTAGTTGCCCCGGTGATGCAGTGATATAAACGCTGGCCCCTGACCATTCGTCAGAGACGGGTCCGGGTTCGAATCCCAGATGAATCATTGATGTTGTGTCCGTCTCTTATTGCCCCTAGCTTTCTCCTATCCCCGGAACCAGTGCATTCCAATTAAGAACGGGCTGATGCTTATACCCCATTGAGTTGCTCACCGTAGGTGTTCAACTCCCCAACAAGAAATATTTATATATAAATACAGCGTGTCTATAAATAAAGTATACAACTTGAGTATGCTATTAAAAAATACGATAGAAAAAACTTACTTTAAACGTCAAGGCAAGTGTTAAAGTTTGTTAAGTCAGATAATAGATGACGCCAGGTGTCTCGTGTAATGAAAAGCCTTTATATTTAGAATACCATTTTCTAGGGCGTTGGATTGGACGTGGGGGTTTGACGGCATGGCCACCCCGATTTCCCGATATTACGCCATGCGATTTTCTTCCCTTTGGGGATTTATTAAAGACATTGTGTACAAGAAAAAGGTTACATTTATGACTCAGCTCAAAGAACGCATTATTGCAGCCATCCTCCTTGTTACACCTGACATTCTGCAACTTACGTGGAGAGAACTGGACTATCTAACGTTTAGACATTCTGAGAGCAACCAACGGAGCACACATGGAGACCTGCTGGCAATTTTTTTAAACCTTTCAGTTTCCATTTGTTTTGACATTAAAAGTAAGTTGCTATTTATTGTAGATTTTCTTTTTCAATAGCATAGTGACGTTGCATACTTCATTTATGGACACCCTGTGTATTGAATAATATGTTGTTAAAGTTTCTACTCAGGAAACAATTCCTATCCTGATACCGGTTTTAAGAATTTAGGTTCCATAGCATGCATTTTAAAAAATAACGGATTTCTCGGGTCTTTATCTCATATTTGAAGTTCAGTTTCCCTCATAGGCATAACCACTGGGGGGTCGGTGGGGCCAGGACCCCTCCAGATTTTCAGAGTCAGGGATCTCCAATGTAAAGGACCCCCTAAATTTTTCGGGAATATAATGATATACTGCACACTTTCTTATGATGTGAACCGACTAAATTTAATAATATAAGATTATGATTTTTCGTAGAATGCAGACACGTCTATAATGTGTACTTAATAAAACAACGATATCGATTCCTAATAAGCAAAGTCAGCTCTGCAACTTTGAAGTTTACATTTCTGCCCTATCTATTTTTTTTATTGGAGGTTTAACGACCACCGTGAGCAACTCAATGGCTATAAGCAGTCGCCCGTCCCTAATTTACGGCCAATGGTTCCAGGGAAGGGAGAGAGCTAGCGCTGTAAGACAAACACAACATCCATGCCTGACCGGGATTCGAACCCGGACCCATCTCGGACGAATGAACAGAAGCCATCGCTTAGACCACTGCGCCACCGGGACGGCGCCCTATCTATCATAGTTTTACAGTTGTGTTCGCTAAGTTCCAGAATTCGCCAACAGAGGCGTCTATGTCGTGCCCGTTTTTTTTTTTTTTTTTTTGATTGGAGGTTTAACGACCACCGTGAGCAACTCAATGTGCTATAAGCAGTCGCCCGTCCCTAATTTAGGGTCACTGGTTCCAGGGAAGGGAAAGAACCAGTGCCGTAAGACAAACACAACATCCATGCCTCAGCGGGATTCGAACCCGGACCCCGTTCGGACGAATGATCAAAGGCCATCGCTTAGACCACTGCGCCACCGGGGCGGCCGTGCCCGTTAGATCGCGCCTCAGCAACTGCTTTGCTCCTGCGTGTGTGTGTGTGTATGGGGGGTCCAAACAATTTTATACAGTATGTATATATTATTGTATATATATCTATACATAAAATCTTGGGGGGGGGGTCCGATCACTGTGTATATGTAATCATACCCCCTCCCTCCAGATTTTGAAACATGGTTACGCCACTGGCTTCACTTTATTACTTAACGTGATACCGCTACTTAGAACTTTAAAATGATCATGAGTGTGCTTTAAAGGTCCACTTAAGCGATGGCCTCTGATCATTCGTCCGAACGGGGTCCGGGTTCGAATCCCGGTGAGGCATGGATGTTGTGTTTGTCTTACGGCACTGGCTCCCTCCCTTCCCTGGAACCAGTGACCCTAAATTAGGGACGGGCGACTGCTTATAGCCCATTGAGTTGCTCACGGTGGTCGTTAAACCTCCAATCAAAAAAAAAAAAAAAAAGCTGCACTTAAAGAAGGGTAAATCCAGAGTATAAATATAAACTTTTATTTAGGAAAAGAACAGCGTTTGGTTAAGCATGCATGTTCTTCAATATTTTTATTATCTGTAATGTTTTGAATTTAACACTCTAGTCAAATTTTTGTTTTTGCATTTGTGCTAAACTCTCTTTTTTCCTTTTACTTTCAGGAGGGTTACTGTGAAGGCTGAAGGTCGTGTTGTTGTGTTTAAGGGCTCCACAATGAAATTCCACTGCCCTAATAACGAGCCCAACAAAACACGGGTTTTGTGGTTCAAAGGCCACAGGCGACTCTTTTCTGGGCCGAGGACTACCATTTCTTCAAGAGGAGCTCTCAGGATCAGAAAGATTAATTTTTCTGATAGTGGGAACTACACATGCCTTATTGGACCTTTCAAAAGTGACGTCGTTGTTGATGTTAAACCTCTGCCTTTGGGATATGCGCAGTCGCTCGATGACGACGATGTCATGATCGATAATCCATCAGAAGTGTCTTCATCTCGTGAGTATGCAAATCGAAAAATTAAATACAACTACTTGAATGAGATGTTTGTAGATGAAAGTTAGGGAAAGAGTTCTGAAGACAGAGGAAGTGTCATTCGCCAGCTTGATTGCGTTAAAAGGCGACTTAGACAGCTTTACTTAACAGGAACCTGGGTATGAGGTAAAGAGATCAACCGCACGAGTGTTCAAGGTTCTATAAGATCGGTATGACCCCAGGAGGGACGGAACAATTATTGCTAAAATCGAAACACATGTCACTTATTTTAGCAATGGTCCGCTAATTAACGTGGATACCTTAAAGTCAATGAGAGAATCCAGTAAGATCTGCACAGACACAACAGTAATCGAAGAAGTGATTAAAAGTGAAGGCAGAAATACACTAAAGGTCATTCTACACCTACATGCAACTGCTGTGAGACACAAGTTAGTACTTGCTGAGTTGGTCAACAAACATACCTACAGTAGTATGCGATCACGGCAGTTGTTCTTGGTAACACATGGAGCCGTGCAGTGTACGCCCTAGTGTAACTCTGCCGTTAACATTGCCTAGAATCCCCATATAAATGGTAGGAGTAAAGGCTCTCGCACATAAGCTTGGAACAGAAGCAATGGGGGGGGGGGGGTGATAACGATGATTTGAATAAGACAGCAAACACTACCTCGAAACAGAAGGGAATCAAAGAAGATTTTTGCTTACCGAAAATAATTTGACGAACTCCGAAGCTTTCCAAAGTCCTGCCCATGTGCAATTGAGGCCCATTGCGTCATTTGTTGATGTGTTGCATCAAACAATACGCGGCTGGCTTGACCTCCGTTGCTAGTTATGACCATTTCTTCCTCTTCACTACTACCATCACTCACTCCCCGAAAAAGTATGTCAATATGCTAAAAAAATCTCAGTATTCAAATAGTACGAACAACACGATTTCCATCTTATTCGACGTCTTCCAACTGAGTGATTGCGGTTTCTTCTGTATAGTTCAGATGTCGTGTGAGGGCAAAGTTTGTTTCTGATTCTATATGTTCCGATTCGAAGAGTTCTATTCCGTTCTGTTCCAAGTTAATGTGCGACATCCCTAAGATTTTCGCGAAGTTGAAATACCACGAGGCATTTTCTGTAACAGTAACGTGTACCTTGGTTATCATTGCCACACATAGTGCCTTCTCGACAAATACAAAAAGTAGATTGGTCCGATATGTTGACCAGTGTGCCTTTCCTGAAGGTTTTTGCTTGCAGGTGTCCTATTGTCATTCAGCTCGAGGCTGAAGTGAAAATTGTCGACACACAGTACGGATTTTCATTTGCACCTGAACATTTTTTATGTAAGTGTTGTTGCCCATTGGACTTATGTTGGAGCACACTTCTAATTTCCATTATCAGATTGTTTTGGTAGACTATCAGGTAGTTTTGGTAAACAGACTTCCTGCTTTTGATAGTTTATCAGGTTGTTTTGATATCAGGTTTATCAGGTTGTTTTGGTAAATGATATCAGGTTTATCAGGTTGTTTTGGTAAACAGCCTACCAATATACCTGATGTTTTTTGATATCAGGTTTATCAGGTTGTTTTGGTAAACAACCTACCAATATACCTGATGTTTTTTGATATCAGGTTTATCAGGTTGTTAATATACACTGACGGAAAAAAAATGCCAACACCACGAAAAAATAGTTGTAGAGGAATGAAATGGCGGCAATACATTTGTATAGGTAACATATTTAATCGATTAAGGTTTCAAGATCACAGCTTATTGTAAGCGCGAGAAGAGCCATTTTAAATGTGAAATGCTGGTACATTAATAACCGGTGTAACCGCCAGAATGTTGAATGCAAGCACGCAAACGTTCATGCATTGTGTCGTACAGGGGCTGGATGTCAGTTTGTAGGATGGAGTTCCATGCCTGTTGCACTTGGTCGGTCAATACAGGGACGGTTAATGCTGGTTGGGGGATAACGCTGGAATTGTCGTCCAATGATGTCCCATACGTGCTCGATTGGTGAAAGATCTGGTGATCTAGCAGGCCACGGCAACATGTCGATACTCTGTAGAGCATGTTGGGTTACAACAGCGGTATGCGGGCGAGCGTTATCCTGTTGGAAAACACCCCTGGAATGCTGTTCATGAATGGCAGCACAGCAAGTTGAATCACCAGACCGACGTACAACTGTGCCGTCAGGGTGCGTGGGATAACCACGAGAGTGCTCCTGCTGTCATAGGAAATTGCTCCCCAGACCATAACTCCAGGTGTAGGTCCAGTGTGTCTCGGCCGCAGACAGGTTGGTTGCAGGCGCTCACCTGGCCTCCTTGTAACCAACACACGGCCATCGCTGGCACCCAGGCAGAACCGGCTTTCATCGGAAAACACAACAGATCTCCACTCCGTCCTCCAATGAGCTCTAGCTTGACACCACTGACGTCGCAAACGGCAGTGGTTTGGAGTAAGTGGAATGCACGCTACATGGCGTCTGGCTCGGAGCTGTCCTTCAAGTAACCGATTTGTAACAGTTCGTTGTGTCACTGTAGTGGCAACTGCAGCTCAAATTGCTGCCGCAGACGCGGTACAATGCGCCACGTCGATACGCCGTACACGGAGGTCTTCTCTCTCAGTAGCGCCACGTGGCCTGCCGGAACCCGGTCTTTTTGAGGCAGTACATTCCCTTGACCACCGCTGCCAACAATCATGCACAGTGGCTACATTCCTGCCAAGTCGTTCTGTAATATTGCGGAACGAAAATCCACCTTCTCGTAGCCCTATTACACGACCTCGTTCAAACTCCGTGAGCTGTTGATAATGGCTTCTTCGTCTTCTTAAAAGCATTCTTGACTAACATCAACACCCTACGTCGAATCTCAACGATAACTAACGCTCACGAACGTTACAGCGCGTATTTACAGCTAACCTGCTTTGCATGTTCCGAGGGGCGCTACTAGCGCCACACATATGCACCGAGCGCGAAATTTGCATGAACGTCATCTCACAGATGTACTTTCACCACCTACCAACTGTCGTTTATCTAACACAATCCCTTCTTGGTGTTGGGATTTTTTTTTCCGTCAGTGTATATATATATATAATTGAATAATATAGTAGGGGTTATCATGAATAATATTATAGGGGTTTATCTTAATATAAGAGGGGTTTATCATGTTTTTAATAGGGGTTATCAAGTCGGATTCAGAACGTTTAAATGTTAATTAATAGGGGTTATCAAGTCGGATTCAGAACGTTTAAATGTTAATTAATTGGGGTTTATCATGTTTTTTTATATCAGGTTTATCATGTTGTTTTGGTAAACAACCTGATAAACTGATAAGTTTATCAGGAATCTCTCTCTCTAAACAACCTGATCAGTTTATCAGGTTGTTTTGGTAAACAGACTTCCAGCTTTGAGAGTTTTCTGAGCTCGATTTCCAGAGCTGTCAGTCGACTGTATCTCTAATAATAAACTAATGTTCTATGTTCTGCTTCAGTCTTTGACGGGGTACACCGTTTTGTATTTTTACCAGAAGAGTTGAATTATTTGGACGTCGAGTGATGGCTGCCACTGGGAACGTAATTCATATGTTTTAGAGGTTTTGAAAATATCCTTTTCTTTGATTGAAATTCTTGCATCTCGAAACGGTGCTTGAAGCAAGCATGCTGTGGCACAAACTGATTCTACCATTGTTCAGAAAATAAATCAAAATGAAGACATATAAATTTGAAAAATTCTGAGTGAAAGACCACAATGAGAGGCACTTTCTGAGATACCTTAAGGCTGTCTTTGAATGAGTGTTAGCGTTCATCTTCTACCCTATATCTGCAATGTAAACCCTTTTGTACACATTTCCTCGAAGACTATTAATTTGTAGCGTTTTAAACTTTGAGCTCAAAAAAAACCCCGACCCATAGCTAATATATGCATGCTATAGTTATTTTTCCGAAAAAGTTGTTCGAACTTTTTTTAAAACTAAATGTATCTAACTCTAAAGTATTCCAGTTTAGCTCTAGATGTCCCGATAAGTTAGCGTAGAGGTGTTTCTGTCTGGAAACAGTGAAATCTCTCATTTCTGCCTGGTTTTTCTAATTATCTGAACCAAATCGAAATCAATCAATACGGACAAAATTAAGATTGGAATCTTGTCTTCTATAGATAATCTTAAATCCTACTGTACTTTCATTACTTGAAGAGAAAGTGTGTACATTAGAAGATAACCCCTGAATCTTAGCTATAAGAACTCCGCCTACTTACTGAGCTCCATCCCCAAATAACGTCATTGGTTAAAATGTAACAGCCCGTATTTTGTCTTTTCATTGTGGAAGCAGCGAGGGACCGCTTCCATTATGAGCATGGTGAGGTCTGTAGTAATTCGCTGACGCCAACTTCTGAGACAGTCACTCACGACGTAAAAGCCACGCCCAAGGAGTGATTTTTGCGCCATCTATCGCAGAAGATGAACTCTAACACTCATTCAAAGACAGCCTTAATAAAAATTAACAAATACATCTGTCCGCTACAAAAGCACGACGAACGGTAGACTACGCTGGTGTCTAAACTTAAAGTCTGTAAGGCAGTTGGTAAATAACGTAAAGCGATCAATGAAATGTTAGGATGTTCATAGGACATGCCAGTGGACACGAGTGAAATGTGCATATCCGTGAGCAAAATGCTGTTCCGTATGCAAATTGGGTTACACGCTGAAAACCAACAGGGAACGACAGTACCATTTCTCTTGACAGCGTGTGTAAGAAGCGTTATGGTGCCTGCAAATGTTTTCCTTATGTCTCATACATTTGTATCAGACGCTGCACGGTGGCTATCAATGGGACGATTAGAAGCAGTCCAGTCTCACGCTCAAGTCGCAAAGGACTTGAATATCCACCCCAAAGTAGTAGTTTCACCTTTATGGCAGTTTAGGTGTCACGAAGGCCTTGCTAATTTTGTCCAAGGCGTACGATAGCTCGTGATAACCGTTGTGTCGCCTTAGCCTCACGGCGCTATGAGGTCCAGTAATCGCCTTCGGAGCTCTGCGCTGGCACTGGAACAATGATATAGAGGCAGACGATTTATCGAAAGCATAATGCAATTGGCCTTTATGCCATGAGACTCATGACTTTTGTTCAGCTCAATGCATCTCGCTTAAACTGGTGGAAGCAACATCGTTCATGAAAGCAGCCCAGACAAATAGGCCAGTGTCCTTTTTACCGACGTGTCGAGATTCAGTCTACAAACGGTTACAGCATGAGTTCTTGCGAACGATACGTCTTTGGAAGTGATGGTCTATTTGTGTGGGATGGCGTTATGCTAAACGGCGACACACCACTCTCCGTGTTCGTAGAAGGCAATGAGAATGCTGAGTGATATAAGGACAAGATCCTTGAGCCCCACGCCTGACTTTTTCAGGGTATTGTTGACAATAATTTCCGTAAAGCAATGGGAATGCTGAATAATTTCAGTAAAGCAATGAGAATGCTGAGTGCTATAAGGAACAATAATTCCCGTAAAGCAATGGGAATGCTGAATAATTTCAGTAAAGCAATGAGAATGCTGAGTGCTATAAGGAACAATAATTCCCGTAAAGCAATGGGAATGCTGAATAATTTCAGTAAAGCAATGAGAATGCTGAGTGCTATAAGGCGAGATCCTTGAGCCCCGCGCTTGACTTTTTCAGGGTATTGTTGACAATAATTTCCGTAAAGCAATGGGAATGCTGAATAATTTCCGTAAAGCAATGAGAATGCTGAGTGCTATAAGGAACAATAATTCCCGTAAAGCAATGGGAATGCTGAATAATTTCAGTAAAGCAATGAGAATGCTGAGTGCTATAAGGCGAGATCCTTGAGCCCCGCGCTTGACTTTTTCAGTGTATTGTTGACAATAATTTCTGTAAAGCAATGAGAATGCTGAATAATTTCCGTAAAGCAATGAGAATGCTGAATAATTTCCGTAAAGCAATGAGAATGCTGAGTGCTATAAGGAAAAGATCTTTGAGCACCACACCTGACTTTTTCAGGGTATTGTTGACAATAATTTCCGTAAAGCAATGGGAATGCTGAATAATTTCAGTAAAGCAATGAGAATGCTGAGTGCTATAAGCGAGATCCTTTAGCCCCGCGCTTGACTTTTTCAGGGTATTGTTGACAATAATTTCCCTAAAGCAATGAGAATGCTGAATAATTTCCGTAAAGCAATGAGAATGCTGAGTGCTATAAGGAAAAGATCTTTGAGCACCACACCTGACTTTTTCAGGGTATTGTTGACAATAATTCCCGTAAAGCAATGAGAATGCTGAATGCTATATGGCAAGATCATTGAGCCCCAATCCTGACTTTTTCAGGGTTCTGCTGACAATAATTTCCGTAAAGCAATGGGAATGCTGAATAACTTCCGTAAAACAATGAGAATGCTGAGTTCTATAAGGAAAAGATCCTTGAGCCACACGCCTGACTTTTTCAGGGTATTGTTGACAATTATTTCCCTAAAGCAATGAGAATGCCGAATAATTTCCGTAAAGCAATGAGAATACTGAAAAAATTTCCGTAAAGCAATGAGAATCCTGAGTGCTATAAGAACGAGATCCTTTAGCTCCATGCCTGACTTTTTCAGGGTATTGTTGACAATAATTTCCGTAAAGCAATGAGAATGCAGAGTGTTATAAGGACGAGATCCTTGAGCCCCACGCCTGACTTTTCAGTGTATTGTTGACAATAATTTCCGTAAAGCAATGAGAATGCTGAGTGTTATAAGGACGAGATCCTTGAGCCCCACGCCTGGCTTTTCAGTGTATTGTTGACAATAATTTCCGTGAAGCAATGAGAATGCTGAGTGCTATAAAGCGAGATCCTTGAGCCCCACGCCTGACTTTTTCAAGGTATTGTTGACAGTAATTTCCTTTTAATGGATGATAACACAGGGCTCAGCTTGCCGATGATTCAGTGCAGAGCTAGGATATTCAGCGTACGGACTGGCCACCCATATCTCCGAAGCTTAACCTTATACTGCATGCCTGAAATGCTTTGGGACGATATGCAGCAGCTCGCTAGCACACTCTCAGAACCCTTCGAGAGCTATGCACCTCCCTCATTAAGGAATCGAATTCTTTGGATCGTCAACAACCTGGTAATGAGTATGTACCGTCGTTGTGAGAGTTTCAACCAAAAGATGAAAAAAGAAAAATAAGTAAACAAAATAACCATCTTAAAGAATTTGGGAAAACTAGGCAACAACCATCTTAAGTTCACGAGAATCCCTTGGCAATTAGTTATTCTGCACAAAGCATAAATTATTCTCTAACCCTTTTATAGGCTGGAACGAATTAACTTGGGGTCAGCAAAATAGGTTGCAAATAGCTGGAGGGAATATATTCGTTGCCTCACAGGTTGGGCGAACACTGCTGGAACCAGTGAACTTTGCTCATTAAAAAGCTGTATTTTCTCCTTAGTTTTGTTATTCAAAGTGCTTCTACATAAGTGGATGATTGACACTAATCCTTTCCTACTTATTTCCTGCTAAAAGGGCTACAACAATAACGGTTAACCTAAGAAAGGAGAGGGAAGACGTTTGAGTCATTTCTTTCTTCTTCGTGGCATAGTATCCGTGTCAGAAGGCCCAACCCCATAATGCCTTGGATTATGGAGCAGTTAATAAGGGATTAGAGGTCAGAGACTATAACCTCTGACAGGTTTATGATCCTTACTGATCAGATGGGAGGATGATTAAATTGTTTTGCCGTAGTTTTACTTAAATGAGGCCGCTATGTGACCCTTTCTGTTTGGGAAGCGCAGAACATTTCGCGCATGATTCGATTCAGGTGCTTCGGCCGCTTAATGATTTAAGCGGCCGATGTACGTGAACCAAACGATAAAAAAAAAATTGTGCGATCCTCAAAGAGAAGTGTACACTTAGTGGCCGGGTTTTACGAATGCTACGATAAAGCAATTCCTTTCCCCTCTCTCATCTCAGCAGAATCGACTATAAATCTTTCGCTGGTGGTAGGTGTCCCCTTACATCCCGTAGCCTTATTGTCTACAGTCTGATTCCCGTATAGTTCTTTATTCTCTGCTCCATTACTCGAGGAATGATTGGGAACGGTTAGTTCCCCTAACACAGACATCATGCCAGTAGGTAAAAACAATACAAATTTGAAGTTGTGATTCCGTCTCTTGGTGTAAATTATGATAAGAGTGTTAAGTCATATAATATCCGAAAACTTGAAAATTTCATCGTCCTTTAGCAAGAATTGAACCCGCGTCTCCCTGTTTGCGCACAGAGTATGCTAACCACTACACGACTCAGAACGACTCAAGTTTCCGAGTAATTTGAATTTAACACATCACAGGAATCACCAGTCGAAGCAACGGCATTCATATTTAGCGAATCTGGATGAATAGAATTCCTGTGATGTGTTGAATTCAAATTACTCAAAAACTTGAGTCTTGGTCGTTCTGGGGGGTGTAGTGGTTAGCATTCTATGTCGCAAACCGGGAGACGCAGATTTGATTCTTGCTCCAGAACGATGAAGTGTTCAAGTTTTTGGATGTTATATGACTTACCACTCTTGTCATAATTTACACCAATAGACGGAATCACAACTTCAAATTTGTATCGTACACTGGTGTAACCCCGTGTTCATAGGTAAAAACAAGTTACTCAGACATCTCTTTTCTCCTTTTTTAGGCACCATTTTTATAGCATAGTCATGAAACGCATATGGCATATTAAATTCGTTTATTCTTGTGGTGTAGTAAGCACAAAAATTCGCCAAGCATTCGTAGTGCACTGTGGGGCTTTTTTAGGCAGTGGTGGACATAAAAAGGCAGGGAATTGGAACACGTAAGAAACAAAGATGGTGTTTGAAAATAACGTAGGTGACATTACGAGCATATTACATGAATTTCTATCACGCATCATTGCCTTGAAAAAGCCCTCGCAGTAGAGTGCGAAATCTTGTCGAATCTTTGTGCTGACTACACCACAAAAACAAACGGATTTAATACGCTTAATGCATTTCATGAGTATTCATAATTTGGTGCATTTAAAATAAAGTTATTTTTATAGCATTTTTAGTGAAGCAGGTAATTAGATAGAAAGCATTGCCACTTTGAATGAAAAGCCTAAAGGAAAATCAACGATTTCTGATGTTGTGCAGCGTTCGGCCTACTTCTTAGACAACGAATATAATCGTTTGAGCTAACTTCTGCCCATTTTTCTAACCCCGAGTTAATTCGTTCCAGACGTTTAAATAGCTTATATACCATGTTTTACCTAAGAGGACATAAATATAATTATTCTTTAAATGGTATATTTTATTAAATAATTAGCATTAGTTAAAACAAGTTAGTAAAATCATGCAAGGCATTGATTATGATACGCTTTCCAACATACCAGAAATTATTACTCAAGTTATGATGATAATGGCTGTAGCATAGATCTCGCTGCTGTTACCTGAACATTGACCCCATTTCGATGATATTCAATAGAATTGGTTCAGTATACCTCCGGAACAACATACTAAAGTGTTGTCGCAATAGAAGCATTTTTAGTTAAGTTATGAGGATAATGGCTGTGGAATAAATCTCGCTCCTGTGCCTTGACCTTTGACCCCATTTCGACGATATTCCACAGAACCATTTCAAAACATTTCCGGAACAACATGATAAAGTTTAATTGCAATCGAAGCATTTTTACGTAAGCTGTGACGCATAAGGGCGATGGAATGGATCCCGCGCCAATCTCCTGACCTTTGACCCCATTTCGCCCATTTTCAATAGAGTTTGTCCCCTACCACATACTTAAATTTCATCGAGATCGAACCATTTTTACACGAGTTATCGTGCTGACAGACAGACAGACAGACGGACAAAGCTGGAGCATATACGCTTCTTCAGCCTACGATTGGAAAGCGTAAAAAATGTTATTCATATATGCTCAAATTTTGTCATTGTTTCTTATTCGTAAAAAACTGAAACCTTTAGATATTTATTTATTGAAGTCTGCTTGTGGAGTTTCTCTCAGGGCTGCAGAACTTTCCTTATTGCGAATGTAAATTCGTAGCGAAATCATGGAGTACTTACTGATTTTAAGGGGTTTATCATAGGTTGGAGTCATGAATGGTTTCAGAAGAGAAACACGACATCGTGTCCGTATGCGTCTCTGTGTGTGTTCGTCTCGGCACTTCCTATTAAAATCGAGCTTACTCCCTGAAAATCGTTTCCGCATGCCTCAGGTGCTATTACCTGATTGGATACTCGCTTGGATGCTTTTACGTAAGGGTGAAGAGCAAAATGAGTGCATTTATGCTTCGAAAAATGGGCAGACGGGCATAAAAATCTCAGATGCTTTGCCTGCGAGAGGAGATTAAACAACAGTGCAAAAACGTAGCATCTTTTATGCCCCTGTACATTATAAATGATACAGCTACTATTTCCAGCACTGCGCACAGCTCTTTTCACAATTTTGACAGAAGCATCTAAAACAAAAAAATGGAGGTTTAAATTTTTTTATTCACCCAAAAGTATTGTTTTGTTTCCTCTTTTTACTTCTATCGTTCCCTGGAAGTGAAATTTTACGCCGGCACCCACATTATTCGAGAGTAGTTTTATGTAAGGGCAAGAAGCATAAAACCTCTTAGAGTACTCAGAGAAGAAAAAGAAATTATTGAATTCATATTTGAATACATCAGAGGAGTGTATCTTGTCGATAGTGTGGTCATATTCGCAGTCCTACTAAGTGATTTATCATGCATGTATCCTTGGGCAATACTACTACTCAAGAAGTACACAAGAAAAGAAAAATGTTTGCGTCACAAAGTACTTTATTTATTAAAAATAATACTTCAATTATTTGTTAATAATTTGTTATTCTTAATAAGAAGCTTCAATGAAAATTTCGAAGTGCGCTACAAATGCATGTATTTCATTCATTTTTTTCCTTTTGATTGGCACCAATCATTTTATAGCACGCATTGTTTTTCGAAACAAAAAAGTGTATTTTATGAGACCAAAAATTTTTACTCTCTTTTGAAATATTAATAAACTGCTATTGAGATTAAGCCACGAATTTTCTTTCACCATAGAATATTTCGCGAGAGAAACTCTTTTTTTCTGTATGGTAGAAATTTCTTTATTAAAATACATTTGTAATACACAATATTTTAAATTATTTAAGATCGTGTGAGTCAACAAGTGTTCGAATTTAGTTTATTTTCTTTAGTACATTTGGTTACTGGCAGCCAAAATTTTGTAGACGTAAAGCACCTATTTTTTTGAAGGAAATACATACAGTGTTTCTGCTTAAAATTTTGATTTCGATGAGGACAAAAAAAAAAAAAAAATCTCGCACAAGCTTTCAATATCACCCAAATTTATGCTATGTTTCTTCCTAATGAAAGCACGAAAGCTATAAGACAAGTAATTTTTTTATTTTGCAAAGCAAGTCCCGAAATTTCTTGAAAATGGAAAGAAACTGCACATTTGTTGTAAATACTTATAAACTAAAATTCGTGCGGCATCACTAAACGGAAACTGATTTCGAAGTTTAGCAGTCGTTCAATTTTTCCAGTGCTAATTCCGTAATATATTAAATCCTAACGCTATCTGTTATTTTCTTTTCCCCTAAGTGACAACAGCTCATTTTCGTGTGATGCCAAGAGATGTGATCTCGCAGTTCTGCCTCGTATTTCAGACTTTCAATTTAGCTCAAGTATGAGGTTTCTGTTACCGAGACATCACCCTATTGCAACTGTCCAATGTCATGGAATGACATTAAAAAAAAAAAACACCGGTTGGACAAAAATTGAACCTTGAAAAATCTAATCCCATATACTATTCGTATATGCATCGTTCGCGAAGTAGAGATTCTTCTTCAGCTCAAGTACGTGATTTCTGCTTTGCTGCTATGCTTTGTTACGATTCGCCAAACTGATGATGTTTCCAAAGAGACAGCCGGATTACACACGGATCAAAGATAGAAACGGATCACGGGTCAACGGGCCGACAATTTCTAGCAGGTCAAACGGGTCGGGCGTTCCGGAACCGATTTCGACCAGGTTTTATATCCGTTTTATTTTTGAAAACAAAAGAAAAACAAAATTCAAAGAAATATGCTCATTGTGGAATTTTGTACTCGATACTGGTGCTGCGGACTTCAAAATTATTTGTCATGCAATATGAAGGAAGAGTGTGTCCTCAGAAGGAAAAGTGCTCCTTCCTTCTGAGGGGCAACGAAGAAAGTAACATATGCATTTGGAAACTTTCAACTCATCATAAAATTGTGAAAATTGACGTTGCTGTGAAACACATTCTGAAACTTGATATGTTAGCAACAAAACAGAACAACAAAGATGACACCGAATTTTCGGGTGTAATAAGCACGTCTTTTGAATCCGTTCTGACGCAAATTAAATTTATCAAAGCTATTCAAATTCAATGGAACCGGTATGGAAAACAATAGTATCTGACGGAAGAAAGAAGTTTTTCAATCGGGTCTTTAATCCCTCAGATATTGCTGTAAACGGAATCGTGAGCTTACGAACTCCTAGAAGCAGAGTTATCGACAAAAGTAAGATGTGACTTTACGTCCCTTGGTGGGAAAACCATGCATTATTTTAGGAAGAAAGTATTCACAAAATGTTTATCCATATTAGCGGTATCGGTCCAAGAAAAAAAAATTTAGTCGAGTTTTCAGGAGCCCAGATTTTGCTACAAATACATCAGAAGTAGAAATTAACACTTATGACCCCTGGTGGCCAAACCATTCTTTACCAAACATTAGAAATTACGTAAAAAATATTATCCGTCAGGTCTTGTATGCGATACAGGAAGAATTTTTCAAATCGGAGTTTTAGGAGCAGAAAACGCAATTTACCATTGTGCGCCATAGCGGAAACTCTATGATTTACTTGAAAATTTTGAATTTATAGGAAAAACAATTCGCATCGGAAACACTATCCAACAAAGAAGGAATTTTTCAAATCGGACTTTTAGAAGTAGAGATATTGACAAAAATAAGATATACATCTACGCCCCTGGCGTATAAATCATGCATTATTTCAAGAAGAAAATGTTCCTAAAATGTTTGTCGACATGAGTAGTATCGGTCCACAAAAGACTTTTTTTTCAATCGAGATTTTAGTAGCTCATATTTTGCTGCAAATAAATCAGAAGCGGAAATTAAGACTTACGCCACCTGGTGGCCAAACAATTTTTTACAAAAATTTGAAATTACGTGCAAACGATTTCCCAGCAGGAGCTGTATCCGGTGCAGAAAGAATTTTTCAGATCGGAGATTTAGGAGCAGAGATATACGGGAAAACGCAATTTACATTTACGCCCCGTAGCGGAAAGTATGAATTACTTGAAAATTTTGAATTTATAGGAAAAACATGTCACACTAGAAACACTATCCAACAAAGAGGGATTTTTTAAATCGGACTCTTTAAGTCGATATATTGACAAAAATAAGATATACATCTACGCCCCCTGGCGTAGAAACCGTGCAATATTTTAAGAAGAAAATGTTTCTAAAAGATTTGTCGACATGAGTAGTATCGGTCTACAAATGATGTTATTTTCAATCGAGAATTTAGAAGCTCATATTTTGCTGCAAATACATCAGAAGAGGAAATTAAGGTTTACGCCCCCTGGTGGGCAAACCATTTTTACAAAAATTAGAAATTATATGCAAACGATTTCCCATCAGCATCTGTATCCGGTGCAGAAAGAATTTTTCAGATCGGAGATTTAGAAGCAGAGATATAGGGGAAAACGCAATTTAACTTTACGCCCCCTAGCGGAAAGACTATGAATTACTTGAAAATTTTGAAATTATATGAAAAACATGTCAGACGGAAAACAGTATCCAACAAAGAAGGAATTTTTCAAATCGGACTCCTAGAAGTCGAGATATTGACAAAAATAAGATAAACGGCTACGCCCTCTGGCGGAGAAACTGTGGAATATTTTAGGAAGAAAATATTCCTAAAAGGTTTATCGATGTGAGTGGCATCAGTCTAAGAAAGAATTTTTTCAATCGATATTTTAGAATCTCAGATTTTATGGCAAATACATCAGAAGCGAAACTTACGCCCCTGGTGGCCAAAGTATTCTTTACCAAAAATTCGAAATTATATGCAAAAGATTGTGCATCAGGAGATGTATCCGCTGAAAAAAAAATTTTAATCGGAGTTTTAGAAGAAGAGTTATCGGAAAAATGCAATTTACTTTTACGCCCCCTAGCGGGAAATCTATGCGTAATTTGAAAAAGAAACTATATCCAAAATACTCTTCGACATAAATGGAATCGAAAGGTAAAAGATTTTTTTCAATCAGATGTTTAGAAGCAAATATGTGGAATAAAACGTATTTCTGCATTCGACATCATCTGCATTTACGCCCTCTAGCGGCGAAATTGTACATCGTAAAAAAAAACGAAATGAAGGATCATCATTCGCATATTTGAAGCTTTCCAATGCAAAAATAATTTTTCAAATCGGACTAATAGTTACAGAGATACCGTGGGTACAGGAGGGCGGACGGACGGACGGACAAACCGATAACATAAGCACGATCTTATTTTACAAAAGACGTGCTAAAAACTATGTTAGAAACAAAACAGCCTTAACATTACTGCTGAGGGAGTTTCTGACTCTCGCAGATGTGTTTGAAAACATGTGTAAAACAGTTAGGTTATGTTTTACAATAGAAAGACCACGGTTTCAATACTCCCTGTAAGGGAATAAATTATACGCTCCTATAATACATGCG
Organism: Macrothele yani; assembly: GCA_039090855.1. NCBI lineage: Eukaryota > Metazoa > Arthropoda > Arachnida > Araneae > Macrothelidae > Macrothele > Macrothele yani. The sequence goes on along the minus strand of CM077024.1, from coordinate 136,351,375 downwards.
TTTGATTTCCATATAACCTAAGACACCCACTGCGGAGAGACTTTTTGAACGACCTATATACACTGCTGGCCACCCAAAATGCAACACCAAGAAGGAAGCATCCAATTGGCCTGAAATTCGCAGCATGCGTTGCCCGCGAGAGGACATGCAAACGATTAGCATTGCAGGGCATATGAAAATCATGTGCGCCCGGCACGCCACCGAGAAGCACTATAAGAAGGGTGCACAGAAGGCGGGGTGTAAGTAGTGGAAGTGTGTTGTGCTGCCGGACCTGTGAGTGGGAAGCTTCCTGATGCCTCGTCGCAGAATACGGCAGTCATTCCAGCACGTTTCGGAGTTCGACAGAGCGTGAATAATGGCTTATCCCCACAGCGGTTTATCGTACCGAGACATCGCGCCCGTGTGGGACGACATCCAGCCACAGTGAGGCGAGTATGGATTCGGTGGGTGCAGGAGGGACGGGCGGACCGACGTGAGTGATTTCTGCAGCCGCGGCACACTACCGAAGGAGAGGACCGGCATGTTGTGCGGCGGGCATTGACGGCTCGCACCGCCACATCACGAACGTTAGCGCAGGAATTAGGGTGTGCTGCGCAACAACATGTGTTAGCACGTACCGTTCGACGTCGTCTGCAGGAGCGGGGACTTGTCGCACAGCACCCATTGCTTCGATTATCATTGGCGTTACACCACCGGCAAGTGCGGCGGCAGTGGGCCGTTGAACGCTGCTCCTGGACTACGGAATGGCACGACATTGTCTTCTCCGACGAATTCCACTTCTGCCTGCAACACCACGATGGTCGGATCCGCGTGTGGCGGCGCCGCGGCGAGAGACTGTATGACGCCTGCATTATGCATCGCCATACCGGTCCGTCACCTGGCGTTATGGTTTGGGGCGCAATTGGATATGACACCCGCACCCCTCTGGTACGCATCGTCGGTACATTCAACAGCCACCGACATCTGTGACGTTTTGGAGGCTGTAGTCCTACCTTACCTGCAGGACCTGCCAGCGGCCACGTTTCAACAGGACAACGCGCGCCGGCACGTGGCACGCATCGTGCAGCAATTCTTCATGGCCCACCAGGTGTCACTGCTGCCGTGGCCTGCCTGTTCTCCCGAAAAGTCGCCCATCGAACACGTCTGGTCGCTGATCGGCAACCGAATGGCCCGGCAAGCACCACCCGCGGCTGCGCCTGATGAACTGTGGAAACGTGTGGAAGCAGCCTGAACCGAAACACCACAAGCCCACATCCAAAGCCTCTTTCATTCGGTGCCGCGGCTTATAGCGGCCGTTATTGCCAGCCATGGGGGCCACACGAACTATTGATGTCTGCGTGTTCTGCAAGTCGCACGGGCCTGTAAGCTCAATAGTTTCATCTTTGTATCTGTTGTTATGTGTCCAGTAAATCTGGCTTTGCTATCTCGTGTCCTTCTTTGTGTTGCATTTTGGGTGGCCAGCAGTGTATATATACACTGGCGGAAAGTGAAAAAGAACACCAAGAAGGAAACGTCTGATACCAACGAAATTTATACAGCATAATAACGGAATACAGAGGATAACGTAATCAAAACATTATGGCAAAATACAGCTGTATTTGCTGGTAAACGGAAAAATAACATTTCCATGTAACATGGTTAGTACGAGGTTGAACCGCCATGAACTGCGTCACACTGTGCAATTCTGGCATGGCGTCTGTCATACAGATGTTGGATGTAAGTTTGGGGTATTGAGTTCAAAGTTCCTCAACCTGGACGCGTAAATCGGGGATGGTCGTGGCTGGCCGTAGAGACCGGATAAGTCGTTGTCCCACAAAATCTCACACGTGCTCAATGGGGGACAAATCCGGTGAACGTGCAGGCCATGGAAGTTGTCTCACACCCTGAAGTGCATGTTGCGTTGCACGTACCGTGTCTGGGCGTGCGTTATCTTGCTGGAAACCACCACGATGGACCGACATTACAAATGGCACAACAACGGGCTGAATGATGTTGTTGATGCAGGAGGTGCTGTTTAACGTACTCGGTACAAACACTAGTTGTGAACGCGAGTGATAGCTGATCGCTCCCCACACCAGGAGACCAGGTGTAGGCCCTGTGTGTCGCTGGCGGATGCAAGAAGGGTGGAAACGCTCCCTGTGCGTCTGCGAACACGCATGCGGCCATCGGAGGCTTCAAGCAGAATCTGCTTTCATCGCTGAACACGACAGATCGCCATTGCGTTCTCCAGTGCAGACGTTGGCAACACCACTGCAGCCGTTCCTCACGGTGGGCTGGAGTCAGAGGTACACATGCCAGAGGCACACGCGCACGTAGTCCTGCATCCAGTAGACGGTTGCGGATTGTTCGCACAGTCACCTCAGGTGCAACAGCAGCTCGGATTTGCGTCGCAGTGGATGTTCTGCTTGACAACGCCGCTCTTCCTATGCGTCGATCGGTCTGCTCATCAGTCCATCTGTGACTCCCGGTTCCACGTCGTCTCGTGTGGGAATGTTCCTAGGACCATCTACGCCACCATCTTACCACCACCGATACTTCCCGTCCAATTCGCTTCGCAATACGACGATACGACCACCCGGCCTCGCGGAGTCCGACTAGACGACCTCGCTCAAAGTCCAATTACTGCTGAAATCGTACACGTCTTCTATGTCCAGGCATTGCAGCTTCTTCAGGGCCTTCGCACGTGTCCGTACGCAGACGACTGATTACATTCACTTCGCCGTACTCCTTAAATACCACCGACGATAATTTGCATATTATGCCGTGCTGTGGCGTAAGCGCTCACCGGTTGGTCCTGAAATTAACATCGCACCTACGTAAGCTCAACCCCATTAACATATGTAAATTTCATGATCGTCCGCCAATTCCTTCTTGGTGTTCTTTTTTCACTTTCCGCCAGTGTAAAATTGAATGTTTGCTGTATATCAGCTATACAAATATGAAGTTTTCAATTTAGAACAACGAAATTTGGTATACCATCTCATCGTACTCTAACTTTAACCGCAGACGGTTTTTGGAAGTGGTCGAATCCCAGAGTCGGTCGGAGTTTTAAATTTAGAACCACCGAATGTGGTATACTATCTCATGGTATTCTAACTTAGACCGTAGATGGTTTTTTGAAGGGGTCGGTCGGAGCTCGGGGTCAAGGGGCCCCCATACAAAATTTTCGTGAAATCTACTGTTTTAAATTTAGATTCACCAACTTTGGTATCTATTTCATGGTACCCTAACTTAAACCGTAGATGGTTTTTGGAAGGGGTCGGGGCCCCGGCGGTAAAGGTACCCTACACAAAATTTTCGTAAAATCTAGTTTTCAATTTAGAACTACCAAGTTTGGTATACTATATCATGGTACCCTAATTTAGGCCGTAGATAGTTTTCGGGTGGGCTCGGAGTCCGGTATAAAAGGACCCCCATGCAAAATTTTCGTAAAAAGTTCGTTTTTTACTTTTAAGAACTGCAACACAATTCAGCACTTCAATAGCAAATCTACGGTCTAAGTTAGAGACGGTAGATTGCAATAAGTGCAGATATTAGATAGCAATAACGTGCAAATCTATCCGTTTAATGGTGTATTAAAACACAAATGAATAAACGTTAGCTTTCACCACCGACGGGCGGCTTCATCAGGAAGAAATACAGGGTAATATAAATAGAGACTTCCAGATATTCAGTGTCGCGAAATTCTCAGAAGGACACGTCAGATGTACGAGTCTTACAGATGTCTCCTCGAAGGTAAGTATTTCCATTAATCTTCCTTTCTTTCCTGTTTCGTAAAAGTAAATTAACTAAATCAAATTGTTCTTTTTATTTTTCACATTTGCAGCTATCCCGGCTGCTTTTTTTTTTTTTTTTTTTGTCATTGGCAGTGGCTGGCATTAATTTGGAGGAACCCTGCCTTTCACACCTACACCTCTACGTCGCCTGCTCAAGGGTTGGCAAACCTAAAAATCTCTACATTTTTTGCTCCCAATGGAAAAACCAAAAATATAGTTTACCAAAAGGCAATAACCTAAATGAATTAAAATAAATTTACTCGAAAATTACAGGTATATTTTTTCATTCATTAACTATCACCCGCTGAACTTAGTGTTTCCACGAAAAGTAATATTTACCCGGGAAATACCAGGTACCCCTGCTAGTCGACTATAGTTTCGCAGAACGTTTAGCTCGGCATGATGAGGACGAAATCAACAAGACCATAATACTGTGAATTAACGTTAAATGAAATGAAATGTGATGTGCAAAACAGAAAAGTATTCATCCCTTTCACGTCATATCTTTTTTTGTTTTATGTGTACTCATTGGAAGTTATAATTTTCATTTCTTGAACATCGCAGTCTTAGTATCATGTAATAATTTCAGTTTCCTTTATTTTTACTCCCAACCAGTTACTCCCAGGAGCAGTACAACTCCCCGCAATCATCTCCATTTCGACCAAATCCATAAAGCAGATTTTAGTTCACCTCACAAGGAGAAAGTGGCAAGCCAGCCTTTCGTCCATGGAGAAGCGAAACAAAAAAATATCGGTTCGCCTGGTCATGACAGCTTAGCAGAAAACAAGGAACAAGACAAAATAGAGATTGTTAGTACTCATGAGAAAGATAATACCGACGGGGAACTGAAGTCGTACGACAAATTCAAATACAGGATTTCGGGATCCTCATTAGGGGCGTCCGATCTGCGCGAAGATGCTGCAGTTCCCATTGACGATTTTTCTCCTTCCCTTAGCAAGGGCAATGGTATTCGATCAAATGTCTCATTACCGCGTACTCGTGTGACGAGTGCATTACCTCAAGTACGTCATTTCCTTGTGAATATGAGACACTTCAAGGATCACTATGGACTGCATGGCCCGAACTACAAGCAGGTTGCAGAAGGCCCGGATGAGAACCTGGAGTTTGAGTGGATTATTACCCCATGGTCTGAGTGTTCACAGAGCTGTGGAAATTCTGGAATACAGGTATAGTCATTTAACTACATCGAAGCATGCTATTAGATGTTCAAGTTGTGTATTAGTATCGAATAAATTTATTTTAGTTACCTATGTACATGAGCGCAACTCGTTTCTTCGATGACTGCTTCACCGGATATCCCTACACCGGAAAGGTCATTTTACCGAAATTGTCACATTACAGAAGGGTTGTTGGCAGGAACGAAGTATATGTACCTGACGACATAGGCTCAAGACAAGATGGCGACCCCCATCACAACATTTTTTCTTTTGCTAAACGGTGCTGGCTCATGACGTGCATGTGTCTGTTTGTCGGGAGTGTGTTTTATTGCGTTATGTTAAGTAATTTTGCAATGATATCCATTATTAACGAAACATATCGTAGGTCTATTTCATAGTGTACCAGTGTACGTTTAAAATTATCGACCTTCACGATTTTGTGAAAAATAAGTACTGTACATTATGATAATGACATTTATTATTATGAAACAATATAATGCACCAGAAAAGACACAATAATGTGGGAAAAGAAGCAAATATTAAAACAATATTACTGAACACTTACGATGAAAATGAATATTTGATTAACATTTACGTAAAGATTCACAATATATCCGTCTACGCACGATCTTCATAACTCGATTAGATGCGAGTCGATGAAATAAAATCCATAGCAGTTAAAATACTTTAATTTTAGAATCACAAGGTTAAAAATTACATAAGACTTTTCGAACCTTCGTAAGTTTTCCCTCACATGTAACGACTATGAGGACATCTGAGGAAGAACCTTACGAAGAATCGAGAGATCTTATGTGTTTTTTTAACCTTGTAATTTTAAGATTAATGTATTTTGACTTCTATCTTATCGACTCGCATCTAATCGAGTTATGAAGATCGTGCGTAGACGGATATATTGTGAATCTTTACGATGATTAGCACGAAGTGATCATTCTTAAAACGCTAACGTAATTTCTCACTTTTCCACCCAATGTCTGACTGCACCATAATTATGGCATGATCATCGGTATTTGATGGTCTTTTGCATGGGCAAATTGTCAAATACTGGAGAGTAGTCTATAGTAGGAGTTATTGTCCTTTTCTACACACATTATCACGAGTGAATTAAACTTTTGTTCTCCCAATAACATCCTTTTTTCATATTTTATTCTTGAGATTGGTGAAAATGATCTTTCAGGAGAACAGTTCGTGGTTGATGAGGTTAAAAACATTCTCAAAGCTATTCCTAAGTTTGAAAATGTATTCTGAAGACCGTTATCAATGATAAAAGTGTACAATTAATTCCCTTGGTGTGTTCAAGGCTTCGGCATCCACATATGACTGGAAATGTAGAAATTTCGTTGCTGGGAAAGTTTTCTATGTCTCCTTGCTAACTATGATCAAGTTTATTTGATCTATACTCTATGTCACGAGTACTGGTTCCTTTCAAATCCCTGAAAAATTCAAACCTTTCCAGAGCAACTTCGTATGATTTCCTTCTGTTTGCTGAATTACTGATTAAAGAATCCATAATCTTAAAAAAACGTATTTACTATTTCTCAGTTAATGCTCTCCATCTACGCATATGGAGTGACGACTACAAATAATATAAGTTCTAAAAATTAAATATTTTTGTAAAATTATTTACGTAAACATTTTTTTGGGTGGTGGTGCTAAAATATTCATGAAAAAACTCTTCCAGCTTGGCGGCCCCGTAAATCTGGCGCCCTGGGCCTGTTGCTTAAATTGTCCCTGGTTGTTGCAACGAAAACTTCAGTTTACGGAAAGTACATGTAACTGGATTTTTGAATTTACCCACAACACATGATATTGGACGGTTCATTTCCCCGAATGGTTGCTTCACCTAAAATCTCACTTAATCAAAAATTATTTCACCGAAAGTTCAGTTTACCGAAAAATTTGTACTTTGGTAAAAGATCCATTGAGGTGCAGTGTTTTCTCGCATGGGTATATAAAAAGCAGGCCACTTGAAGTTTTGATTCTTCTCTCCAAACGTTATAAAAAGCAGGCTTCACGAAGTTTTGACTCTTCTCTCCAAAAGTTATAATAGCAGGCGCCTCGAAGTTTTGATTCTTCTCTCCAAACGTTATAAAAAGCAGGCGCCTCGAAGATTTTATTCGTCTCTCCAAACGCTATACAAGAAGGCGCCTCGGAATTTTTATTCTTCTACCCAAACGTTTCGGTAGATGACCTTGGAGATTTTCTTGTGTACACTTTTTCATCAACACAGGTAAGTAAGCTGAACAGAATGCGTGGTATTTAAAAGAACTGTTTCTTTTCTTTTTCGAAAAAGATTATAACTACTATTAATTAAAAATAGCTGACTTTTTTGTAAAATTCCTTGATTCTATGAATAAAATAGTTCAAAGACATTCATAGTTAATAGCACCCGTTACAAAAAATAAATAAAAATGAACCAGATTTCTACAATCAATAAAACTAGCGCCTGTAAAGTAGATTAAGAAAATTAACAAATTGTTCACAAAAGTTTTTCATAGATGAAGCAAGATATCGGAAACAAAGGGATTTTCAAATCCACCAGTTAGAGGAAGATATACGGAGGAAAACATTATATAAATTTGCGCCATCTAGCAGAACAATTTTGAATAATAGAAAAGTAGAAAATATGTGAAAATTACTTTTCACAGCAAAAGCGAAAGGAAAAAGAATTTTTAATGAGTCTCCTGGAAGCAGATATAGCGAGAAAAAGATTTTGACATTTATGTCTCTTCGCGGGAAAACTGCATTAGTAAAGAGAATAATGTTCTCCTTCTTTACTGTAGTGAATTGCATGCAGTAAAAAAAGAAATTTTTCAATAGGATTTTTAGAAGCAGAAATACAACTGCAAAAGGAAATGCACACAAACTCCGCCTACCGCCAGAACTGTGAAATACAAAAATCCAGGAGTACAGGCAAAGCGTTCCACAAGGTATATGGTATCCAGTGTTAAAATAATTTTTAATCGGACTTTTAGAAGCAGAGATATCGAGAAAAAAAAATTAAAAATTTGACAACCTAGCAGGGAAATTGTTCATTATTTTGGGAAGAAAATGTTCGCACACATTTTTTAATAGATAGTAGTACTGTGTCGGACTGAAAAAGGATTGTTTTCAACCGGGTTTATAGAAGCGCAGATATTGCTGTAAATATGCTGTAAACGCAAACGTGACCTTATACCCTCTGGTGGCAAACTTGTACGTTAAGAAAAAATTGAAATTATATGCAAAAAATTTCGCGCCTCCAACAAAGAAGGAATTTTACAGATCGAACTGCAAGAAGCATAGACATCAAATATAGATAAATATGCATTTAAACCTCCTGACGGAAAAACTTCGTATTATTTCAAGCAGAATATATTTTAGAAACCTTTTTCGTGGTGAACGGTATTTGATCACAAAAAAAGTTTTTCAATCGAATTTCTAGAAGCGCCGATATTTCTGCAAATACATCAGAAACAGAAATATACACTTACGTTCTCTAGTGGCAAAACCGCTATTTACCAATAATTAAGATATATATATATATACATATGCAAAACATTCCCCACGAAAGCTCTATCCGATGCTAAAAGAAGTTTTCAAATCGATCATTTAGATACAGAAATATCGGGGGAAATTGCAATTTGCTTTTACGCCTCCTAACGGGAAAAGGAAACAGGTAGGCTCAGTTCTGCTTTAGTTTGAACGTAGGACTACGACTTGCAGATCGGAGAGTTGAAATAAGCTAGTCGAGTATCTATCTTTATCACTTGCTTCTTGCCTCTCGTTTTGATTTTCTCCACGTTTGCTTGCGTTCATTCTGAGAATTCCGCGGACGAAAACAATTTTTAAAAATTTTAGTTTATACCACTGCGATATGTTCTTTATGTATTTGAATATATCTTGTCTAAAGCTTTAAAACGATATCAAGCACAGTCGTTTTGCACACACGGTTATCCAGATAAACTGCGATATTGTTAAAAGTGTTCACCAATTCACAAGGACACAGTTTTTAAAATGTTCAGTTCAAAGCACTGCGCAATGTTCTTGGTATATTGAAATAAATCTCATCGAGAGATTTAAAACGATACCACGCACAGTTGTATTGGGGTTGTCAAGAGAGACGGAGTCAAACGCGGCAGAAATATTGCATCATCTCCCCTGCGCACAGGGAGGAGGGGAGCGTCGCGCGCACGAAGTATTGCGCAGTACGCGAATTGGACTCCATGCTGTTCACGAATATGCTAACACGATTAGTGTGCGGCACGTATTTTTAACGCCATAATGATTTCACTTGGGACCTATTTTTATCACAGACGGTCTGCCCTAAATCGCCCCATATTATCCCAGGACTTAGACGTGGTCCTACGTCAAAGTACGCAATACTTGTAAAAGAAACTGTCAAAAATAGTCTTCATTATGAATGGAATCGATTGAAAGAAATAATTTTTCAGTTAGAAATTTAAAAGTATTGATATGGAATAAAATGTATTTTAAATTCGATAACATCTGCATTTACGCCCTCTAGTGGCAAAGTTGCGCATCGGATAAAACCCGGAAAGCAAGGATCACCGTTATCTATCCCATTTAGTGCTTCCCAACGTAAAAGGAATTTTTCAAACAAAACTAGTATTTGCAGAGAAATGGTGTCTACAGACGGTCGAATAAAGTGGCGCTATAAGTACGCACATGTTTTGCAAAAGATGTGCTAAAAACAAGTATCCGAAGTAAGGCAAACGCAAGAAATGCTCCGTGCTTCACATATGTAAAAATTATCAGAAAAATTGTGGAGTAATCAATACAGACTTTTAAGTTTTTGTTAGATATGCCATAATACAATAACTACTGCATTCTGCCTTACATTAGCTTTCAATTTAAAAGTTATCACTATTACTCACAAATGCAGGTTACTAGTATCTTCACGAACTGTGCTTCGTTATGATAAAGATGCAAAAGGCCTCGGATCGGCAAATAGCAGACAGCAGGTCTTTGTTGATATGCAATTACAAAACAAATATAATATAATCCGTATTTCATGAAAGAAATACGGGATTACGCCATATAATACAAATTTTGAAGATGACAATCCGATTTTTGGCGTAAATGTGACAAGGATGGTAAGTCAGATAATATCCGAAAACTTGAAAATTTTCATCGTCCTGGAGCGGGACTCGAACCCGCGTCTCCCAGAAAACGCCCGGGTATGCTAAAAAAAAAAAAAAAAAAATTTCAAGTTTTGGGATATTATCAGACTTACCATCCTTGTCACATTTACGCCAAAAATCGGATTGTCATCTTCAAAATTTGTATTATATGGCGTAATCCCGCATTTCTTTCATGATTTATCTGCTTCTCCGGGTAAACACGGAATAAGATAAACATGAATGCCGGTTGCTTCGACTAGCGAATCCTGTAATGGTTAAATTCAAATTGATCGTAAACTTGGAGCTTGGTTGTTCTGGGTGGTGTAGTGGTTAGCATACCTGGGCGTTTTCTGGAAGACGCGGATTCGAGTCCCACTCCAGGACGATAAAAATTTTCAAGTTTTTGGATGTTATCAGACTTACCATCCTTGTCACATTTACGCCAAAAATCGGATTGTCATCTTCAAAATTTGTATAAACCGTATTTATTGGTGTAGGAAAACAAAATCTTCCAGCAAGCTTTCCCCGTGAACGCACGGCTTCTTCAGGCGGTCAGTTGACGGGAAAAGCACCAATACAAATTATATTATATTTGTTTTGCTATTAATTTGGTGTTGACAACCTACAATTTACTCATGGTGTGCAATTGTTGAAACTGTGGCGTCTTCTTATGCGCTATGCCTTTTGGTTTCGGACAGTGCATTTCGTATTGGTGATGCTCGTGGAGTAATGGTATTAAATTCAGTCTAGCGACTACTAAACTGTTCCACCATATCCTATCCATGTACAAACCGCTAAATTCAAGAATACAGGGACACCATCAAGCTGCTATATTTTGTTACCAAATTTTGAACCAGTTGTCGTTTTTGGCGCAATTCCAGCCCTGACCAGAATTCATTGAACACTTGGTACATGCTTTAACTTCCCGTGAGATTTCTCGTCATTCGTAGACATCATTGAATCGTCTGACCCGTCATTTAATTTTGAAGTTTTGCTCACGACTCCGATATGTCTTGTGGGTTCTCAGAATCCACTGATAAAATGTAGCTTTCCTTTCAAAATCGTCAGTATTTAGTGCTTGTAGCAATACTGGCTTATAAGTTTTAAACTTCACCTGCTTCAGAATTATCTTTACACTTCGGATAGACATAACAAGTTCTTGAGCTGAGCAAGTTGTTTTTCAAGGACTCTGCATAAGTGCAATCTCTTCGACAGTGACTTTTTTAGGCTACTCAGTTTTTGCAGAATCAGCTACACTTCCTTTCCTTCAAATTTCTTCTTCCAGTTACGAATTACCTGCCTGCATAGAGAGAAACAGCAGGAACGTATTCAGCAAAGGTTCTGATAATACTAGCATACGTTTTAGTGGTTTATCGCCTTTTTCGTAAAAGAAACGTGCTATGACCTTTATGCAATTTCTTAATCAGTTCTCACTCTGAAAACCAGAACGGCATTATTCATCCTCATCTCTCAACCTAAGTTGTCGTTATAATGCCGCAGGATTCATTCTGGAATCAAAATGAATGGCAGAAGTAAATTCTCTTTGAAATTTCATGTTGTTTTAGATCAAGTGCCTTACCCTGCCCAAGATCCCAGTGTGGCCGATGTGAGTGGCGTATTATAACACGGTCTAGAGAGAAAAGCGAAGACTAAAGGTTGGAACAGTTTATTTCATGTAGCATTTATATTTGGATATCAGTTGAAATCCATTTTATACGCATAATATATATAAACACCCAGATCCGTCTGTCTCTCTGGAACGCTTGACGTCCCAGTAACGTCTGCATTGTTGCGCCATCAGTTATCGAACAATCCGTGTGTGCTCTCGCGATGTCAAAATGATTTATTTTTTTTTTTGGAGGTTTAACGACCACCGTGAGCAACTCAATGGGCTATAAGCAGTCGCCCGTCCCTAATTTAGGGTCACTGGTTCCAGGGAAGGAAGAGAGCCAGTGCCGTAAGACAAACACAACATCCATGCCTGACCGGGATTCGAACCCGGACCCCTTACGGACGAATGATCAGAGGCCAACGGCTTAGACCACTGCGCCACCGGAGCGACTCAAAATGATTGCCTGCTATATAATAGCCCGCGATCACTTTCAGATGTCAAGGTGATCACGTGCTGATTTTAAAATGTTGGATTATAATGACTCGAGTTCTATTTTTCCGATCTACAAAATTGAATTGCATTCTCAATATCACAGAAAGTTAAGTTTGCACGCGATCACACTGACATGTTAAAGTGATCGCCTGGTAATTTAAAAACATTGGATTATCAATGACTCGAGTTCTATTTATCCGATCTACGTAATTCGAATTAAAATCTTAATATCACGGCAAGTTGCGTTTGTATATTAATTTAATTTAGCACAATTCGAATATTAATTTGTACGCTTTAATTATTTTTTACTTTTTTAATTGAACTAACTTTCCGGGTACAGTGCTGATTATATTATACATTTTGCAAAAATATCGATTTATCCAAGGTTATTAGATATCTCTTTAGGTTGAGCCACTTCGGAAACGAGCTGCTATTGGCTGGCGAAATGGCGTCACACAGGGAGCGAGAGGCAAAGAGGCGAGAGCCAAGAGCCATCGCTGCTACGGGTTACACTTTAGCAAGGAATGTAAATAAACGCGATGGAAAATGTTTTCAAATACTAATAATTTCAAACTTCAAAGATTAACATATTTATCAGTGATCTGCTATTTCCTCTTTCATGAATTAGTTAATTTTGAAAACAAAATAAATTAACAGCTTTTGTGTAAAGAAATATGAGGGCATTGCTGTAAACAAACATATTGCTGAACTTCGTAGTTCCGTAGTCCGCAGGAAGTTATATTTACAAAAACGTCATTGTCAGTGCGAAAGTAAATTCTTAAAAATCCAAACTTTTTAAAGTCTAGCCTTTCGATTATCAGCGCATCAAGTAGTTAACGGGCTAAACAAACAAGAAGTAAATATGTTATTCATCATTTCATTTTTGCAAAATAAATTTTGTTGTTTTCAGATTTCCACTTAATAGCCTTCAAATACAAACAAAAATTCGCACGAAATGTTCGTTTTTCAATTTATTTTAATAGGTGGCACAAAAAGCTATCAAAAAATACTATTGCAATGGCGGGCAGTATCGAACACCTGCTGCAAGTGTGTTTACGAATGCGTTGATGCCGAGCAAGCGGTGTGTTGCAAAGAATTATGGGATCACGACCCTGGACAATTGACAGAGTGAAGAGAGAGGAGACAAGATGGCGTCGTCACTTCACTCTGTGTGAACACGATATTTGTTGTTCTTACAAAAGTGCTCTAAAAGAGTACATGTATTATCATCGTCTAAAAGGATTCTCGCCGGAATAAGCTGTGTGTTGTGTGAACCTCCTAAAAGGAATATTAATCATGGTAAGACTGTTTAAAACAGACTAAATAGAAAGCAAAGTTCATTGTTAACAATAACTCATTCGTTCTATGTTTATTATATATCCGTGAACCATCATTAATGTCCTAGCTGTGTGTTTAGTCAAGAATAAATAACGAAAAACTTAAATCAGGAGTCTGTCGATTATGAACATAGTTACCGTTGCAAATCATTTCTTAGTTTTTTTAACTTACACCATCAGTTTGCACTCCCAAGCCAAAGATGCCGTGCGGCGTTGGTTATCGGCTTGGTTATCTGCTGTCGTGTTTTCGCGGCGTTTGCTCCCGGTGTGACGTCATGCGCAAATCCAAGAAAACGGAGACTGCAACTGCACATTGAAATGGCGCCCCCTGGATTTATCTAAACGCTCTAACTTACAATAAAAACTGAGATCTTGCAATGTCAAAGTGAGCAAATTTGCATCTAAAAGCAGATGTCGCCCCAACAGCACAATGTTGAGAGAACTTAGATAGTTCCGATTTGCAATACCAGATGGCGCATTATTTATAGAAAAAGCTTTGGTATGAAGTTGCAAACCAACCATCGAACAGGACAGTCTGAAACAAGCCGTGAAGGTAGTAACAAGTGTGCCGGAGAAAACGTAATTTAACATGAAAAGTAAAAGTAAAAGTTATTAAGGTAAGTTTACACGAAAACAACCTTTCCGAGTTTACTGCTGATTATATTACACATTTTGCAAAATATCGATCTATCTAAACGCTCTAATCTGCAATTGTTAAACAACAAATATTTTACACAGAATGTTATTTATCGCAAGGTCTTTTGAAAAACGGAAATAAATAGCATATAATTTTTAGTTCTAACATGAATGAGTTCTTACTGTATAAGTTTTTGCTATATTTCTTTACAGAAATCCGGAGTCTATTTGATTTGTTTCAATCTGCTTCAATTAAAAATTTCACCCCGTCACAGGACGGGCAATATTCCCTATGTATTGATATTTAGTTAAAGCTAAAAAACAACCGCCCTAGGGCGGGCTATACACTAGTATACATATTAATGTAATTTTCATTTCAGGTTCGCAGCAGCCAATGCCTCGTTCGACACCGAGACGCTACTCGACTAGTGTCCAATGGCCTATGTGTCGACGGCGGATTGGAGGAACCATTAACTCTAAAAAAATGCGGGATACCTGAATGTCCACAATGGCACACAGCAGAATGGTCTAAGGTACGCACTACTCTTTTGAAATTCCAAGTGGAAAAAGTTATCCACTTACAGTAGGACCGCGATTATCCGACCCTCCATCATCCGAGTTTCAGGTTGTCCGAGGTACCAGCGAAATTACACACACAGTAGTGGTGGTGTACTTTTCCTAAGGTTTTTTTTTGAGGCATTAGTGTAGAGTTGTGTTGTTCTGTTTTGCGATTCAAAGCAACATGAGTGCGAAAAGAAAAAAAATCGTTGTTTCGTTAGAGACCAAGTTAAAAGCCATTAAAAGAATCGATCAAGGGGAGACAATAAAAAATGTTGCTTTAGATTTAGGTGTAGGTGAGGTTACTGTAGGAGACTGGAAAAGAAATCGGGATAAAATCGAAAAATGGTGTTCTTAAAAGGCCAGCGGGAGTGGAGAAAATGGCGGTGCTAAGGACAAAAATGAATGCGTTCATTGAGCAACAGTCAGAAGCCACTTCAACGACGCTGGCGTGAAATGGCGGCAAACGAAGAGGGCGAGCGAGCGTCTTCAAGAAAACTTTGAAGGACTAAAAATAATCTTTCAAAATTATGTAAGTTTTGTTTTATATTATACACTGAGTGGCCACTTTTTTATGACCACCCCCTCAGTACTTCGTTGGGCAACCTTTTGCCTTTAATACTGCGTCGATTCTTCGTGGCATGGACTCCACGAGATGTTGATAGGTGGTTTGTGGAATCTGAGACCATGCTTGATGAATAGCACTTTCCAGGAGTGTGAGATTGCAGGTTTGTGGATCCAGCTGTCTGATGGCTCGTTCAACTTCATCCCACAAATTCTCAATGGGGTTGAGATCTGGAGATTGTGGGGGCCACCTAAGCAAAATAAACTCACCAGCATGTTCCTGAAACCAATCCTGTACAATACGAGCACTATGGCAGGTTGCATTATCTTGTTCAAAGTAGTCATCATCATTGAGATAAACCATCCACATGACAGGATCACTTGGTCCGCAACAATGTTTAGATATGATGTGCCAGTCAGACGTTGATCAACACGAATTAAAGGGCCCAAAGCATGCCAGGAAAACATTCCTCAAACCATAACGTTGCCTCCACCAGCTTGAAGGGTTGTAGCAATGCATTTGGGGTCCATGCTTTTGTGCTGTTTCCGCCAAATTCTCACTTGGTCATTGGCATGGTGCAACTGAAAATATGATTCATCGGACCACATAATTTGTTTCCAATAATCGACTGTCCAATCCTTGTGCTCCTGTGCGAACTGGAGACGTTTTCTCTTGTTAACTGCAGACAGCAAAGCTGTTCAAACAGGCCT
The DNA here is from genome assembly GCA_039090855.1 of Macrothele yani. Taxonomy (NCBI): domain Eukaryota; kingdom Metazoa; phylum Arthropoda; class Arachnida; order Araneae; family Macrothelidae; genus Macrothele; species Macrothele yani. Next base: position 136,335,370 of record CM077024.1, on the reverse strand, counting down.
TCGGCTGCCATATCCCATCCGATGCAGTGTACGGCGAACAGTGCGTGCAGAGATCATTTGAGGGGATCCTTGATTAAGATGGTCTGTAATTTGCTTCCCTGTTGCCGTTCTGTTGTCTGTTACCAGTCTGGACACTCTCCGTCTCGCCCGAGCAGTCACTAGTCGATGAAGACCACACGTTGCACGTAGAGACACAGTTTTTTGGCTGACAGTCCAGTCTTTAAACACTTTAACAACAGCTGCTCTGGTACATTGCACGAATGCGGCGATTTCGGTGATAGTTGCTCCATGACTCCGAGCTCCTATAATCATCCCAGGTTGAAAGTCCGTCAAATCGCAATTCTTACCCATCTCGTCACCCAAAAATCATTTCTACTACTGTTGCAAGCACTAAGCCTTCCCTTTTTATACTAGCCTCGCCCTCTGGCGGCAACTGCGTGCAGCCATAGCTCATTTGCTTAAAACTGTCAGGTGGTCATAATAAAGTGGCCACTCAGTGTATATCCTTAATCTTGCGTTTAAATGTTTGTAACAAGTTACTTTTAAATAAACGTAACTTGTAGCATGTGCGTCTTTATTTATAACCTCAAATTGGAATAAGGTCCGTATTATCCAAATTTTTGGGTATCAGAGCTAGGCCCGGTTTACAATAGCTCGGATAATCGCGGTCCTACTGTATTGGCTTAAACAGTCTCTAACTGTTTGTTCAGTGACTTTTAAATTTGACTACAATCCAATTCTTTAGCGCATTTTAGTTTTTGTGTATGATTACTGAACGAGGAGAAAACCAATTTTAGCACTGATAGATATTCTGCAACTTTTATGCCGTACCGACATCATTAGACATTTTAATGTAGTACACTGGTCCCTTGATTGTCGAGTGGTAAAACGTACCAACTCTCTTAGTATACTGTTTGGTCAGAAATGGAATCCGCGATAGGACATGCATTGTGAGTTTAAATTTTTCCTTAAGTCAGCAATGAACAGCAGCAAATCTTTTGTTGCGTGTTTTCCGAAACCTTAAACCCACAAGATGTGAGCCAGGCAGCATGTGAAATGTGAAGTTCTAATCTTCCGAAATGGGCAACTTAACTGCACAAGTCGCGGTTTTCTGCAGTGGCAGATCTTACAGCTTACGTCAAATGGGATGGAGAAAGAAAATTCGATCTGGAAGTTTATTTCAAAGAGAGGGGGGTGAGATTGTTCCTGTCTATATACATATATACGATCCAGTCACATTATTCTGACCACCGGCTAATATCCAGAGTAACTACCGTGTGCAGGGCGGACAGCATGCCGACCGACTGGGAGTGACTCAATAAGGTGCCGGAAGGTGTTCAGCGATATGTGGAGCCATGCTGACTGCAGTGCATCTGACAGCTGCTGGGAGGGGTGGTGCGTGGTGGAGGATTCATAAAGCGAACAACACGATCGAGGTGGTCCCACAGATGCTCAATTGGGTTTACGTGTGGGGAATTAGGGAGCCAGGAAGTACTTTGAAGTCTTCATCCTGCTCTTCCAACCCCTCTCGAACATTTCTAGCTGTGTTACACGTCGAATTGTCGTGCTAGAAGATCCCATCCGCCCCATAGAAGACAATTAGCATGTATGGGTGTATGTGGTCTGCAAGGATGGATTCATAACGAACTCAGTCCATAGTGCCTTCCACAGTATGAGTGGACTAAGGGAATGTCACGAAAACATTCCTACGACCATAACGCTGCCTCCAGCAGGTTGTGTTATTCCAGCAGTGGTTGAAGAGTGTTTGTTCTCCGATGTCTCTAGCCTTTTACGCCAACGTCCATCCGTTCGATGAAGCAGAAAACATGACTCATCGGAGAAGGCAATCCTTTGTCAATCAGCGGAGGTCCAATTCCGATACTACCGTGCAAATGTAAGCTTTTTCTGCCGATGCATTTTTGCTAGCATAGGTAAAATGACCATCCGTCTGCATCGGAACCCCATACGCAGCAGGATTCGCTGAACTGTCATTTTAAACACACTTCCGGTATCCCTCTTGGTTCATTCGGACAGTGAGTTGCTCCACTGTAGCGTGTGGATCGGCCCTCACGCACCTTCGCACCTGACGTTCACCTCTCACATCAATGGCACGTGGTGCACCGCTGTTTCCACGGTGCTTATTTGCAATTGTACCATTTCTCTAATCACGATACACTATAACCACAGCAGCACGCGAGCAGTTCACAAACTGCGCTGTTTCAGAAATACTGCCACCCTTGGCCCGAAAGCCGATAATCATTCCGTTTTGCAAATCTGATAAAGCGCTCCTTTTATCCATGACAGCAACGAGTGATATGTTTTCAGAATGCCTACAGCACACCTTATATACCCTCCAACCCAGCTCACGAGACATGCCTTTTTCATTGGCTACGTGTTGTTGATGACAAAAGTAGGAGATGGTCACAACAATGTGACTCGACTGTGTATAAGTATATATGCGTTATATTCTTCGAAAATTCTGCTTTTTATATTCAACTCAAAATCAAATTTTAACCGTTGTCAAAAAACCAGGTAGACTGGAAATAGCTACAGATGAGAATTTTTTTTAAAAGTCACAGAATATGCCCAATGTGTTATCAAATTTAGACAGTGCGAACTTTTATTTTTTAATTAATTTTTGGTTTTAAGTTTGTTAGAATTTTTTCTTGGTTTGTTTTATGTTCGTTATAATTTATTCTTGGTCTTAAGTTTTGCAATCGTGAATCATAATTAGATTTGTAAAAAAATATTTTATAACATGAGTGAAAATTAAGCAGAAAAAGATGATGAAATAAAATGTCGAAATGAATGAATCATTCTTGGTCACTGATTTCTGCATTCCAGGAGTTTCCTTTTTTCTGCTTATTTTTTTTTTTTTTTTTTAGTTTCCTAGACTAATTCTGATTATTTTAGCTATTTAGTTCGCTTCCAAATTCTGATTCAAGATTTGGAAGTGAACTAAATAGCAAGCAAAAATGTTTTCTTTTTTAAATTAGCATCTGTAAAATTGACATATATTCCACGTATGTAGATGTAATCTTCAGAATAAGGTTTAAGATCTTGCAATGTATTTATTAGGTAACTTGATTTAAAAAGTTCCAATTTCAATCATAAGACTCATTCTGCTTCGACATGTTCGTTTTCAATACTTTCAAAATGTACATATGGTTGCTATTGTTTTTCAAAAGCGATTTCTCTTTGTGTTTATTCCACTTCTTGGAATCATTCCTGCATCATTAACTGGCTTACCGGAGATCGTCTCTAAGACTATTCTGGAAATATGATAGTGGCTTTGTAAACCACAAAGGTGCCTTCCCCAGATGCGTACACCTTGTCTGTACGACCCTGAACTATTCAACTTAGTTATGTAATTCTTGCTTTGTAAAACACAGAGGTTGCTTCCCAAGATGCGTGCGCCTCGGCATTGTAATCCCTGCATTGCCTATCCTAACTGAGTGATCTTGTTTTCTTAAACTACAGAGGTGTCTTCCTCAGATGTGTGCATCTCGTTTTTGAACCCCCTGAACTGGCTATTCTAGCCTAGTAATTTTGGTTTTGTAAACCCCAGAGGTTCCTTCCCCAAATGCATGCACCTCGTCTTTATAACCCCTTAAGTGGTCACCCTAGTTGAGTGCATCCCAGTCTCGTAAACCTCAGAGCTGCCTTCACCAGATGCGTGCTCTTTGTCTTTGTGACTCCCTGAAATGTCTACCCTAGCTACATTCATCCCATTTTTTGTCACCTCCTGAACTGGTCCCTCTAAATACGCGCATCCAGTTTTTTTAATCCAACTGAACTGGCTCCCACTTGTATATCTATACCGATCTTGTAAACTCTCCTAAATGGAAAATAATTGATGGACTAAAATAATAACAGAATGGAGACCATATAAAGAAAAGAGAGGAGTAGGAAGACCAGAGGGAAGATGGACGGAGGCTATAAACAAAACTGTGGGAAAGCTGTAGAATAGACAACCCCAGGACAAGAACATTTGGAAAGAGATTAGGGAGGCCTATAGCCCAATTGGCTATAAAGAGGGTTTGAAGAAGAAGAAGAAGAAGAAGAAGCAGAAACTCTCCTATTCGTCAAAACTGATTTTTCCCTGACTAAGTGGATATCATTCTAGTAATTCTCTGAAATACCCTTAGCATATGCCCAAATTTCTAGTTTTGTAACCGAATGAATTTTCCACCCAAGGTGCATGAATACAGGTTTGGCAATCTTCAACCAGCCACTTCAGCCGTATGTATCCCGATTTTGTAATCTCCTGGAGGGTTCACCTCGTTGCGTTAATCCAGGTTTCATGATTCCGCTCTGAACTTTCCTCTACGGACGATAACTCCCGGTCTTTGGAACCCATTGAGATAAGAAGACTGCCGAAATGCGTGATTCAAATTTTGTAACACCCTTAAATTACTTCCCCAAATGCGTGAATTCAGATTGTGCAAGCACCTTAACTTTTCTCCTCAGATGTGTGTGTCCAGTTTTTGTAATCACCTGAACTGACCATTCCAGCTGCGTACATCGCGAGTTTGTTAACATTTGAGCTGTTTCTATCGTACAGCATATAACCCCGAATATGAGGATTTTATTGACTTTCATCTTTCGCCGTTTGCGATGTTTTCCACATTTTGGATAAGAAGGAATGTTCTGCAGCACCTGTAATCAACATATTCAAGTTCTACTGTAATACACGTGTGTCTGTGACGAAAGAAGGGGTACTTACGGTCTCTGCTACAGACGCCATTAATTACGAGATGACCGTAGGAGACAGGCCTCAATCCCACTAGTAGGTGAATGGGGCAAGCAAGTGCTGTTATCAAAATCAGTATACAGAGGTTGTTCCACATTTATACTGACGACGTTTGCAGGATCATACAGTTATGAAATACCATAGCGCCAACTTCTGTTATGTTTTGTGTGCTTACCATGTTCCTGTACTATCCTTCTGCAGCACAACTTCCACTATAGCAGGATCCTTTGCAGACAGCCAAGATAAATTCTCTCCCACTCCTCTTTGCAAGTTTTCCAAAGGTCGTCAATTGTTTTGGGTCGTCTACATTTGAGTGCTTGCTTAAGTAACCAGAAGCCGCAGAAATCCATCGAAGAGGCATCTGGTGATTTGACAGGAACTGAAGATAATTGTATAGTGTGAATCCAGATCTCAGCTTCTATCTTCCGCATGGATGCCACTGTGGACTTCGTCATACGGCTGGAAGCCTTATCTTGGTGGATCCAAATATTTGGAGCCATAGCACCGTATAAAAATGGAATTTCTTCGCGGTAAATTGGGTCAAGAATGTTTGTCTGATAATAAGCTGCATTAATTTTTGCGTAATTAGCAATATTTCGCAGCTTTAACTTGCCATTATATCAATAACCTGCCACAACCATATAAATCCACGTGAAAAAATTTCTTTGCATTCCCGTACCCATTCCGGGTATGCTTATGCATCTTTTTCTTGATAGTATATTGCCCGGATTTTGTTTGTGTCACTAACTATCCATGCTTCATCCAAAGTGACCCCAAACTTCCACCTGTCCCTTGCTAGGTGTCTGTCGTAAGATGTTCTGCATTTCGTCATCCGCTCCGAACTGTGACGCAGAAAGAGCTTGTGGACGTTAGGCTTATACAGCTTCTCTAAGTGTAGCCCATATTACATTTGCCTGTGGGACCTCTACATGCTGTGCAATGCTTCTTTGTGTTGCTGGATTCTCTTTCTTCACAAGAGATCTGACTTTTCGCACCACCTCAGCGGTTCTCTTTGGTTGAGAGTGTGTTTTTCGTTGCGTTTGTGCACCACTCGCGCAAGCTGAAAAGTTCTCTTTTGCATGCATAATTACTTGAGGTATGCCATTTTTAGAAATCACGCAACCATTTTCCTTGCACCTTTTTTGGATTGCTGAATACGAATAACATTAATCGGAAAGTAAACTATATACCCCTCTCAGAACAGAATCACTCGCGGAGGCATCTTAACACCACGAAAGCAAAATTACAAATGCTCTTAAAGCGGAAGGCTGCTGTTGCACGATAAACATATTTACGTAATTGTGCCGCACAAGATTTGCATATGACCCTTATTTTACTTTGTCACTATAAACGTGAATCACCCTCTGTACGTTCATCTGCATTGGCTAGCAGCTTCCTTGCTGTGGGGAGCCAAAAAACGAACATTTATCGATGTCTTTTCCAGGTCCGAACCCTACACTTAGACAACTCTACCACCTGAGAGGGATAGGCAGGAAGACTTCGTGTGGCAAAACAATACTGTGAGAGACATAGGAAGAGAGATCTCACATGATAAAGCAATACTGTGGCAGACATAAGAAATCAAACGTAACATGACCAAGGAATACTGTGATCTACACTGAAAAGAAACCTCACATCCCAAAGTAATACTATGACAGACGTAAAGAGAGAGACTTCCCATGACAAGAAGTACTCTGAGATTCATAGGAAGAGATACCTCACATAACATGGTAATACTGCAACATAATAAGAGAGAGCTGACATATAACAAAGTAATACTGTAACAGGCACCGGAAAAGGGACCTCAAATGATAAAGCAAATACTGTGACAGTCATAATACAAAGAGAGACCGTAAATGATAAAGCAATACTGTTACTGACTTTGGAAGAGAGACCTCGGATGACTAAGCAGTGCTGTGTAACAAATATGGGAAGAGAGACTTCACATGACTAAGCGATATGTAAGAGACATAGGGAGAGAGACTTTACGTGACAAAGCAATACTTTGAGATTCATAGCAAGAAATACCTCACATGACAAAGTACTGCAGTAACTTAGTTAGTTAGAGAGAGCTCACACATGACAAAAGTAATTTCGTGAAAAGCGTCGGAGGAGTGACCTCAAATGATAAAAAAACTGTGAGAAGCATCGGAAGAAAAACCTCAAAATATAAAGCAAAATATAAAGCACTGTGATTGACATAGAAAGAGACACTTCACATGATAAAGCGATACTGTAGCAGATTTTGGAAGAGGTACCTCAGATGACGATATAATGTATCAACGAACAAAGGAAGAAAAACTTCACATGACAAAGCGATGCTGTGAGAGAGTTGGCAGGAAAAACTACAAATGATAAAGCAATACTGTGACAGACATAGAAAGAGTGACTTCACATGCAAAAGCAATATTGTTGCAGATTTTGGAAGAGAGACTTCAGATAAAGACACAGTACTGTAACGAGCACACGAAGAAAAGCTTCACATAACAAAGCGATACTATGACAGATTTAGTAAGAGAAACTCATATTGTAAAGCAATACGGCGACAGACATGGAAAGAGATACTTCACGTGACAAAGAGATAACGTGAGAGACAATAAGAAGAGATACTTCACGTGACAAAAAGATAATGTGAGAGACAATAAGAAGAGATACCTCACAGGACAAAATAATACTGTAACTGAGTTAGTTAGAGAGACCTCACACATGGCAAAGTACACTGGCGTGCAAAAATGCAAAAATTAAGGACGAGACGGTTTTTCGAATGTAATGTCGTGCAGAAGTGCTCCACATCGACTCAAATCATACCATAAGATCCTCAAGATGTAAGAATATGGGGAAAGTGAGCAAAATCGTCCAAACAAGAAATCCAAAGGATACAAAGGCACTTTATTGAAAAGGTAGCTTCGAGCACAACTGGAGAGGAGACAGCAACGTCCATATGACAGGCGGCTGCCAAGAAAATCCAGTCTTTAGTAGGGGATATGATCATCTCTGACTGCGTTGCAGGATTTACAACGTCTGTCCATGCTGAGGACGAGGTTGTCTAGGAGCTGTTGAGGCATCGCGGCCCAATCTTCTTGTAGCGCTAATCGCAGCTGTGGAATCGTTGCTGGCGGCTGGTGACGTGCTGCCAAGCGTCTCCCGAGAAGGTCTCCCACGTGTTCGATTTGATTTAGGTCCGGGGACCTTGCGGGCCAATCCATGCGTTGAATATCTTTACTCACCAACAGCTCTGCGACAGCCACTGTACGATGAGGTGTAGGGTTGTCGTCCATGAAGAGGAATTCAGAACCCACAGCACCTCTAGCCAGACGTACGTGAGGCAGGAGAATCTCGGTACAATAGTGGGCACCGGCGACTGAACCTCCTTGGAATGTGTGGAGGTCAGTACGGCTACCAAGCATGATACCTCCCCAAACGAGAACTCCACCACCTGCAAACCGGCCCCTTTTGATGATGTTGGAGGTGTGATTGCGTGTTTCCTGCTCTCTCTAGATGTGTATACGTCCAGAATCGCTCGTCAGACTAAATCGGCTCTCATCCGTAAAGAGAACTCGACCTCATTGCTGATGTGTCCAGTTCTTGTGTTCCTGGCACCAAAGAAACCGCCGTCTCCGATGAGTAGGCGTTAATGGAACACACCGTACTGGTCGTCGTGCAAATAGACCACTTTGTGCAGCCTCCTGGCCACGGTAAAACGCGATAATGACGTCCTATTGTCTGTTGCATGTGCCTTGCGATTTCTCCTGCTGTCTCTTCTCGCCTATAGGACAATATACCGGTCGTCAGCCGTCGAGGTTACTCGTGGACGACCACTGTTAAACTCTCGGACAGCTGTTCCTGTCGCTTGAAATGCTCTCCAAGCTCGTGAAACGATGCTGTGAGCGATCCCGAACTCCTTGGCCACCCTAGTCACACTTCGACCTTCTTCCAACTTCCCAAATGACGCGACCTCTGGTAAAGGCATCCAGATGTCGTCTACTGGATTGCCTGTTGTCCATATCACACGGTGGCAGCAACTCGACGTCGTTCAAACCGATGTACACCGTGCAATAGCTTTCACCGAATTGCTGAGCGTACACAGCCCGTGTGCTTTATACCCTTCTGACACCCCCCCTTACGTCATGCTGCATATATGCGCATGGCCTACCGTATCGGACCCTAGTCTATCTCCTGAGTGGTCTTTCGGTCCGTTCTGCCTGCTCGTTCCGCTGTTTCACTAATTTCCCCTCTTCGTCCTTAATTTTTGCACACCAGTGTAATACTGGAACAGACATCGAAGAGAGACTTCAAAAGATAAAGCAATATTATGACGAACATAGAAAGAGAGACTTTACTTGACAAGGTATTACTGTTACAAATACAGGAAGATAGACCTCATATGATAAAGCAATGCTGCAATAGATATAGGAAGTGAGACCACCCATGGCAAAGAGGTAGTGGGGCAGAAACAGAAAGAAGGACTTCATTTGAATATGGAGCAAGTTGTAGGGGCTAGCAGGTAAAAAGGGAAACTGTACGATTTCGTCACTCAAAATGCTTCTAGAAATGTAAATACTAGCATGTCTTACGGAATCCATCCTAATACATCACGCGATGACACTTATATTGCATCTGAAGGCAAAGACTAGTATATATTCAATAATAATGTTTCGTTCACTTTTCCAAGAAGAAGAAGTTCTTAAGGGAACTTTCAATAACAGTGAAGATATAGTCTTTATCATAAAACACCACCTCATCTTCGTTTTAAGAAAAAAAAACCGCATCCTCATTTTGTATGGTAATAATATTCTTTTTCATGCCTGTTGCGCAGATTAGCATAATTTCCTCGGCAAAAATTGATATTCGTGCAATCCCTTTCCAATGATTCTGTCATCTGATCGTAAATGAAAACGTTTTCCTCGTCCTAACGTGAACTGAAGTGCTCTTACTTCTTCTTGAAAAGAATCTATCAGTAATGCAATTTATTATCTCCACATCTGTAATTGCACTTTTAGAGGTCGATCATATTGAATCAGATATTTCATCATGTCAGATAATATTTTTCCGGTTGCATCAGGGAGTGCGTTATTGACTGTTTTTTTTTTTTTTTACTGCTGGTAGCACTAATAACAGATGCATCGAATTTCATTTCTTCTAACTACTTCACTTAAGGTGATTGATTACATCGCAAAGGAATGACAAGAGTTTCTAAAGAAAATTGGAAATTGTGACAAAAAAACTTTTGCGATACCCACAATAAAAACATAAAAGCCTGACAGTTGAATGTACCGTTTGATTAGATGCATGGTAATGTTTTACATCTGAATGTTTTCCATTATGCAGAAATGAATTTCTCTTTTCATAATAGAAGCAGATATATTACATGATTGCACAGCAGCAATATGATAAAGGAAAAAAATTGATAAGGGAGCTCGAAAGAAGAAAAATGATCTCAAGGAAGTCTTCGTACACCAGAAATAATGGAGGAGAACGTTATTACATTCGGTCTTAAAAACTTCGCCAGTGCCGTTACTTCACCGTAGTATAAAAAGAAGATCCTTGTAAGATGTGAAATTCATAGAAACACAAGGTCGTGTCAGAATAATATGACCACCCCCGGAATCACGGTTTACCCACCCAGGAGCGTCACAGAGTATAAGTGTCAAGGCCGACCACGCTGAGATATACAAGTTTTGTCCGCAAAGTAATGAGATCACTTTTCCTGGGCCAATCAGAAAGGCCGGAAGGCGGAGCCTTCGGGCGTAACGGGTGGCGGTGTATGTTAGGTAAACGATCGATGTCTCGTCAGTTTGCTCTGAGCTCTTACAGAGTGAAGATCGCTTGCGAAGTTGACAGCTGTGTGAGCGACGCGTAACGGTCAAAATGCAGAAGAGTGTGGAACAGCGATACGCGGTAACGTTTTGTGTTAAACTTGAAAAATTCGCGACCGAGACGCTTGCTATGATACAAAAAGCATACAGGAAGGATGCTTTATCGAAATCACAATTGTTTCGGTGACACAAAACGTTCACAGAGGGAAGAGAGAGCGTCGAGGACGAGCCACGCCCAGGGCGCTCTTCAACGTCTCACACTTCGGACAATGTGGAAAAAGTGAAAGTGGTTTTAGACTCAGACCGACGTCTGAGTGTTAGATTAGTAACAGAGCACGTGGGACTCGCAAAATCCATTGTGAATGAAATCATCACGCAAGAATTGCAGATGCGGAAAGTTTGCGCCAAATTGGTTCCTAAGGTTTTGACCGATGAACAGAGGAACAACCGTGTGTCGATTTCTCGTGAGCTTGTGGATCATGTGAGGAGTAAACCTGTTTTTTTTTGTTTTGTTTTTTGGAGAAAGTGATAGCAGGTGATGAAACGTGGGTCATTGGGTACGATCCGGAGACGAAAAGACAGAGCTCAGAGTTACACACTCCCGAGTCTCCTCGACCAAAGAAAGCTCTAATGTGCAAATCGAAGATGAAATCGATGCTTATTGCCTACTTTGACTGTAAAGGTGTTGTCCATAAGGAGTTCGTACCACCCGGACAAACGGTCAACGCTGCATTTTACATGGTAGTGCTTCAATGGCTGAAGAACAGAGTCTCGCGCGTCCGTCCGGAGATCACCAACACTTGGGTTCTTCACCACGATAATGCGCTGAGCCATGCGTCGCTTAGAGTGAGAGAGTTTCAGGCGAAACACAACGTGGCAACGCTGCCCCAACCTCCCTACAGCCCGGACTTGGCCCCGGCTGACTTCTTTTGTTTCCCCGTCTCAAATCCAGCCTGAAAGGACACCATTTTGGGACTGTTACAAACGTGCAAACTGCCGCGACAAGTGCTTTGAAACTGATCCCTGTTCCCGACTTCCAGACAAGCTACGCGATGTGGCAGAACAGCTGGCAGTGGTGTATTGTTTTTCAAGGATGTTATTTTGAGGAATTTTAATGTTATTTAAGTATAACTTTAATTAAACGTCTGCTATTGAATGCGTTTCATTACTTTCCGGATAGTCCTTGTAAGCGGCCGGCCAGGATAGATGAGCCACAGTGTGTTACGTAAGTACAATGGGCAGAGGTAGTGATTTGAGGGACGTTCAAAAAGGACTGAACATCGGCTACCCCGTCAAGGGTGGAAGAATCTCAGAAACAGCAGACTTCGTGGGATGTTCGCGAGGTACTGCAGTAAGGGTGTACCAAGGATGGACTGCTGACACACCGAGTATTCCTCCGAACGTCATAACTGTGGCACCCCAAGGACCATAGACACCAGAGAAGAACGTTGCCTCCACGAACTTGTAAAGGGCAATCGACGCACAACATTGCAGCAACTAACCAGGCAAATGAACGCTGCGGCACCCAGGTACGTGTCCCCGATCCCAGTAGAGCGAACCCTGTTACGCATGGGTCACAGGAGTCGACGCTGCTTCGAAACGTCCATGTCAACCCAAGTCTATCGGCACCGACGCCTGCAGTTCGCAAGGGACTACAGTCATTGGACAGTGGAGAGTGGAAAAAGGTTGTCTTCTCCGAATAATCGAGGTTTCTACTCCACAGAAGTGTCGAGCGGTGATGGATACGGCGTCAGAAACACGAGAACCAACACGCGGACACGCTTGTTGGTCTAGTACAGTCCGGCAGTGGCAGTGTGCACTACAGATGAGTATGGGTTCAATTTTAGAAGCCCGGGCCCTCCCGGCTCTAAAGGCCTAGAGCCTGGGCCTGGTCCATTTTTTATTACATGTGTTTGCTGCGCCCGGGCCCGTATTCTTGGAAAATTTTGCTTATCAAGGCTTGCATTTATGCATTATACACTGACCAAAGGTATGGCCCAAACAAGGATTAGTTTAAAAATCATTAGTTTAAAAAGTTTATAGTTCAGTTAACCCACTTCACAATATTAATATGTTTTTAGAAATACTACGCATAAAGCCAAATGTTCTAAAATGTGGATTTGAAAAAAAATAAATAATCAACGTGCCCTTCGACCGTATCAGTAATTTTGGTAAACGCTGAAGAAAAGAAAATCGTTTAGAAACAGAAAATTCCATTCGTTATTTCTTTTTGATTTCTAAATTTACTTCTATTTTGAATAAATTGCATTGTAAAACGTACAACACCGTACAGACAGTTGCAAGTGTTTGAAATTTTGACTCTAGAAAACTAATCTTTGCAATATAATTTACATGTATGCTAATTGGTTAATATGTTTTTAGAAATACTATGTAGTAGAATATAAAGAAAGCATGTAAGGGAAATTTCCAAAATTAAAAAAAAGAAAGAACGTAAAAGCATTCCAGACCAGATTTTTCTGCATTTTGTAACATTAACAAAGCTTTGCACAGTATACTAATAGTATCATAATCACAATATTTTCATATGTGTGAGCAATTTCCGGATCAAGTTCACCATGAAAAAGAGAGAGAGAGAATTGCATCTAATGCCTCAGCGCTTCAACTTGATCTTCTTTTCTCTAAAACTCAAACTGTTGCACTAAAAACCAATGTCACCCCATTGATCGCAAGAGTGAGGAAATTTAAAAAAAATAATAACAATACTTCTAACTGCATAATTTTGGAAATTAATACATCATTTTAAAGATAAGATTCTTCATTTTTAATAAAATACAAAAAATGGGAATGTGATTTTTTCCCAGTTTTTCGATACCAGACCTCCTTAAACTAATCCTTGCTTGGGCCATAGCTTTGGACAATGCATAATGCAAGTCTTGCTAAGCAAAATTTGTCTTGCAATGGCAGCTAGCTTAGGAAATTGAAAATCCTTCCACCATGGTAACGAATCCACAATGAAATTCAACACGTGTAATTCAACCGGGCTCGGAAGTACACGTGTTGAATTAATTACAGTAATGAAATTCAAGACGTGTTATTGCGAGCCCGGGCTCGGGTTTTTCGGTAGTTAACGAATTCTGAGCCCGTCCGAACCCGGGCTCCGAAGGCGAGCCCGGGCCCGAGCTCATCTCTAGTGTGCACGTATGGGACATATTTTTCTGGTATGACCTGAGACCGTTGGTACCAATGAATGGGTCTCTGAACGTTAATGGCTACCTGTCCATCCTCGCTGATCATATGCATTTCTTCATGTTTATGTAGCCTTTGTCTTTAAATCGACGGCTACGATGCTTATGTATTCGATATGAGTGAATTTTATTTCGAATTTAATTGTTAAGCCTTGTTTTTGACTATGATTCCAAATGATGTCTTAAACGAACGTAAATCTAATCAGGCGAGGTCTTTTGAAGGGTGTGGGGTCTAACGACTCCCGTGAACGCCTAGAACTGCAGTATGCCGTCCTTCTGTAAGCTGGGTGGGGTCCCCTGATGCCGGGCATACACACCGGCGTGAGGCGACTGCGGCATGTCTTGCGTGGAGCTCGATCTCAGGACCAATCCAGACGCCTAACCAGAAGCCTGCGCCTCTGACCACCCACTGATTGGAGCACACAAATGAGTTTCTACCACTTCGTAACTTTTCAAGTTCCTTTATTTCTTAGGCGACCAGTTATAAGAACTAGATACAAGTTTATTAATTTTCTTAAATATATCAATGTAACATTTACATCGGTTCTTAAAAACACATATTACCAAGTCCAAGTTTTGACTGTTGTGGTGTGTGACGTACACAGTGGGTCAAAGAATTTTTAAGACTGGCGCTAGATTTCAGCCTACGGTGGCACCACCAGTGTAATCGCAAATGCGTTATAAACAGTGACCATCTGCTTGCTTTCTTCCAAAAGTACTGCGCAGTTGTTAAAATAACTCAAACGAAACGGGCGTTCATTAGAGAAGTAAATTTTTTTCATGTTGAATTATTAAGATGGAACAAAGGGCTGTTATTAAATTTAACGCAAAACTTGGTAAAAATGCCTAGAAAACGAACCTATGATGAAACATGTTTACCGTGAGTTTTGTTTAAGTAGATCAAATGTTTTCCTGCGGCTCAAACGTTTTTTGGGCGGAAGAGACACTAGAAGATGATAAGCATACCGGAAGACCAAGTTCATCCAGGACACCTGAGATTATTGAAAAAGTGCGTGAATTCGTGGCAAACAATCGATGTGCGTTACTAAGAATGATGTAAAAGTCTTTAAACATCAACAAAGAAACGATTCAAATTATCCTGCATGAAGATTTGGGCAAAACAAAAGTCTGTGCTAAATTTGTTCCACGCACGTTAACCAATGAATAAAAATCAAGGAGAACTGCACATTGCAGAGACATCATTTCAGCCGCTGAAAATGATCCAAACTTCTTAAAATCGATTGTTGCAAGTGATGAAACATGGTGTTTTCAATATGATCCTAAAACAAAGCGACAAAGTACGGAATGGAAGTCAAAAAACTCACCACAAGCCAAAATACAAGAAAAGTTCCATCGAAAATCAAAACAATGCTCATTACATTCTTCGATAGTAAGGATATTATCCACAAGTAATTTGTTCCAAGTGGACAAACAATTACTGGTGAGTTTTATTTAAATGTTTTGAGGCGTTTGATGTGCAGAATTCGTCGCATTCATCCAGAATATCGGGATGAAAACAGTTGGTGTTTGTTGCACGATAATGCACCCAGTCACACCTCACTTCTTGTTCGTAGATTTTTGGCGAAAAATAATGTATGTGTGTTGAATCATCCACCGTATTTGCCTGATTTAGCACCCTGAGACTTTTCTTAATTCTCAAAACTTAAAATGACGTTAAAAGGGTGTTATTTTGATGATATTTCGGCCATACAAACAGCTTTGACGTGTGCTTTGGAGGCAATTCCGCAAAGTGAACTGGAACAGGCATTCGAATCATTATTAAATCGCTGTAACAAGTGTATTGAATCCGGAGGGACTTATTTTGAATAACAAACCAAAACAAATTATAATTTCTTGTTTCTATTTCATTTTACAGACCCAGTTTTAAAAATTATTTGCCACACTGTGTATATCCCAAAATTGACCTTCAGTATTGAGTTTTAGTTCTTACGTAAATTATGCAACTTTTTTCCGTGAATCGAAGCGTCGACTTCTCCGAATTTCCTTAAACTTTTTGGCAACGGCTGACAATGGGTCAGATGTAAATAAAAAGCCACGCCCAGTGTAAAGTCGGGTAGAGGTGCGTGGAACCTCGACATAATCAGTAGTCAGGTGAGCAATCACTCTGATGCAACGAGTTATTTATGAAACCAACCCTTTAAAACGTCATAATTGTGTACATAAGTGAGGATAGCATATGCCTGATTACTATTGGGTGTTTTTAATGATTTTTTATAGAAATCTGTGTATTTAAGAAGCATGGTTGACATCGAAAAACCACAGCTATGGGGAAATAAGAAGGCGAGTGGATTTGGCCTTCAATTTCGTTGTTGTTCATTTAGAAGGATTCTACAGGAGTGACGACTTCTCAAAACAGTAGAGTATTACGTTTGTGAAAATGTAGTTATTCCAGTTTTGATACATGATGATGAAACCAGGTTACTCCAGCAAACAAACAGGAATCGTTTATAACATGGAGAGACGCGATTCTTAAGAGCGATTTATGGCAGGACTCGTTCTAGACATAGGCAGAATGAAGATGTTTCGTAGATACGTAGTATGAAAAGTGAAGCAAGTTAGTGAAATCATGTAATGCATTGATTAAGATACGCTTTCCAACATACACTGACGGAAAAAATCCCAACACCACGAAAAAATGGTTGTAGAGGAATGAAATGGCGGCAATACATTTGTATAGGTAACATATTTAATCGATTAAGGTTTGAAGATCACAGCTTAATGTAAGCGCGAAAAGAGCCATTTTAAATGTGAAATGCTGGTACATTAATAACCGGTGTAACCGCCAGAATGTTGAATGCAAGCACGCAAACGTTCATGCATTGTGTCGTACAGGTGCTGGATGTCAGTTTGTGGGATGGAGTTCCATGCCTGTTGCACTTGGTCGGTCAATACACGGACGGTTAATGCTGGTTGGGGTGACGCTGGAGTTGTCGTCCAATGATGTCCCATACGTGCTCGATTGGTGAAAGATCTGGTGATCTAGAAGGCCACGACAACATGTTGACACTCTGTAGAGCATGTTGGGTTACAACAGCGGTATGCGGGCAAGCGTTATCCTGTTGGAAAACACCCCCTGGAATGCTGTTCATGAATGGCAGCACAACAGGTTGAATTACCAGACCGACGTACAACTGTGCCGTCAGGGTGCGTGGGATAACCACGAGAGTGCTCTAGCTGTCATAGAAAATTGCTCCCCAGACCATAACTCCAGGTGTAGGTCTAGTGTGTCTCGGCCGCAGACAGGTTGGTTGTAGGCGCCCATCTGGCCTCCTTCTAACCAACACACGGCCATCACTGGCACCCAGGCAGAACCGGCTTTCATCAGAAAACACAACAGATCTCCACTCCGTCCTCCAATGAGCTCTAGCTTGACACCACTGACGTCGCAAACGGCAGTGGTTTGGAGTAAGTGGAATGCACGCTACAGGGCGTCTGGCTCGGAGCTGTCCTTCAAGTAACCGATTTGTAACAGTTCGTTGTGTCACTGTGGTGGCAACTGCAGCTGGAATTGCTGCCGCAGACGCGGTACGATGCGCCACGGCCGTACGCAGTACACGGCGGTCTTCCCTCTCAGTAGTGCCACGTGGCCTGCCGGAACCCGGTCTTCTTGAGGCAGTACCTTCCCTTGACCACCGCTGCCAACAATCATGCACAGTGGCTACATTCCTGCCAAGTCGTTCTGCAATATTGCGGAAAGAAAATCCACCTTCTCGTAGCCCTATCACACAACCTCGTTCAAACTCCGTGAGCTGTTGATAATGGCTTCTTCGTCTTCTTAAAGGCATTCTTGACTAACATCAACACACTACGTCGAATCTCAACGATAACTAACGCTCACGAACGTTACAGCGCGTATTTACAGAAAACCTGCTTTGCATGTTCCGAGGGGCGCTACAAGCGCCACACGTATGCGCCGAGCTTGAAATTTGCATAGACGTTATGTTACAGATGTACTCTCACCGCCTACCAACTGTCGTTTATCTAACACAACCCCTTCTTGGTGTTGGAATTTTTTTCCGTCAGTGTACCAGAAATCATTACTCAAGTTATGAAGATAATGGCTGTAGAATAAATATCGCTCCTATGTCCTGACCTTTGACCTCATTTATGCCGTTTTCAACAGGGTTTGTCCATAGATGGTCCTCTACCACATACTAAAATTTCATCGAAATCGAACCATTTTTACGCAAGTTATGACGCATAAGGGCAATGGAATGGATCCCGCTCCTATGTCCTGACCTTTGACCCCATTTCTCCCATTTTGAATAAGGTTTGTCCCCGTGTGGTCCCCTTTTACATACTAAAATTTTATCGAAATCGAACCATTTTTACGGGAGTTATCGTGCGGACAGACGGACAAAGCTGGAGCATATACGCTTTTTCAACCTACTGTTGGAAAGCGTAAAAAATAGATTTGTTAGTAGGTTGGAGACAGATATTCTTGGGCAGTTGGATATATTCAGATAATAAATAGTGAAGTGTTAACTAAGGCCAAGTGACTAGAAAAATTAAGGAAGGCCCAAGAAATCACGGAAGTGTCAGGCTCGAAAATGTGAAAATGAGAAAATGGTAGTGAAATGTAAAATATCATTGGATCGAGGAGCTTACACCTGTGCAATAGTTCAAATAAACTTCTTATGTATTTACTTTCCGTTTTGATGGTGTAAGAAACTTTACGAATGCCAAGCTTTCGCTCTCCGAATGGGAGGCTTTCTCAAGGCAAAACTGAATGCGTTAGAATACAAGAAAAACATGAATATTATTATTATAAAACAAGAATAATAATATTTATATTATTCTTGTTTTCTTGAATAATAAGAATATTATTATTACAAAAAAGAGTAATAACACGTTGTGCGATCAAAAAGTGCCGTGACTAGGTACGTAGAGCGCCAACTGATGGCCGTACGCAGATGCACGAGCAGTGGTCGAGGGCAGTGACCTTCATGAGTCATTGTGCCGAGTAGCGTCGTTCTGTGAACATCGGGAGCTGTACTACACGATATCTGGATGACCACGTGCAGAACACAGCTGCGATTTTGGTATGGACAGCAAACCAGAGCAGCGAGCGAACATCCAATTCGACGTCAAACTCGGCAAATCGGGAACGGAAACGCACGAAATGTTGCGCCAGGCTGATGGCAATGAAGCAATGAGTCGTACGAGGTGTTTTGAGTGGCACTCGCGCTTCAAGAGCGGCAGAACGGCACTGGAAGACGACGAGAGGTCAGGGCGACCGTCCACGAGCAAAATCCCCGAAAATGTGGACAAAATTAGGGAACTGGTGCATGAGGATCGTCGCAGAACCATTCAAGACATTGCTAATATCGTCAATGTATCATAGCAATAGTGCAAGAAATTCTGACGGCGGTTTTGAACATGCACCGCATTGCTGCAAAGTTTGTGCCAAAGATTCTGAACCCCGAACAGAAGGCGTTCCGTGTTGAACTCTTTCAAGATCTCTGTCAGCAGGTGGTGAATAAATTAACGTTCCTGTCGCGGGTCATCACTGGAAGAGCCCGGCATCTCCACGACCGAAGAAGGCCCGACAGGTCCGGAGCGCAACCAAAAGCATGCTCATCGTGTTCTTCGACTTTCGTGGGGTTGTGCACCGTGAATTCGTCCCCCAGGGCCATACCGACACCGCTCTTTTTTATTGCGTTGTTCTGCGGCGTCTTAGGGAGGACATTCGCCGCAAATGACCTGAAATGGGGAGCAGGGACGATTTCCTGTTCCATCACGACCATGCAGCAGCTCACAGAGCATTAGCAACACGCCGGTTGTGCAGCCGGAACAGCATGACTACCCTTCCTCACCCGCCTCACTCTCCGGATTTGTCCCCCTGCGACTTCTTTTTGTTCCCGAAGATGGAGCTGAAGCTCAAGTGTCGCCATTTTGAAACCGTGGACGAGATCCAGCGCGAATCGCAGGCGGTGCTTGACACGATTCGCGAACAGGGCATTCAGGGAGTGTTCCAACAGTGGCAAAGACACTGGCAGCGGTGTATCGCTGCCCAAGGAGACTACTTTGAGAGAGATCATAGCCAGACTTAAGTAATGTAAGTACTTTGTTGTATATATCGGCCTAGTCTCTGAACTTCCAGAGAGCGTTCCAACAGTGGCAAAACGCTGGCAGCGGTGTATCGCTGCCCAAGGAGACTACTTTGAGGAGATCATAGCCAGACTTAAGTAATGTAAGTACTTTGTTGTATATCGGCCTAGTCTCGGAACTTCCAGTGACGTTCCAACAGTGGCAAAAACGCTGGCAGCGGTGTATCGCTGCCCAAGGAGACTACTTTGAGGGAGATCATAGCCAGACTTAAGTAATGTAAGTACTTTGTTGTATATCGGCCTAGTCTCGGAACTTCCAGTGAGCCGCCCCGGTGGCGCAGTGGTCTAAGGCGCTGGCCTCTGATCATTCATCCGTAAGGGGTCCGGGTTCGAATCCCGGTCAGGCATGTATGTTGTGTTTGTCTTACGGCACTGGCTCTCTCCCTTCCCTGGAACCAGTGACCCTAAATTAGAGACGGGCGACTGCTTATAGCCCATTGAGTTGCTCACGGTGGTCGTTAAACCTACAATAAAAAAAAAAAAAAAAAACTTCCAGTGACGTTCCAACAGTGGCAAAAACGCTGGCAGCGGTGTATCGCTGCCCAAGGATAGTACTTTGAGGAGATCATAGCCAGACTTAAGTAACGTAAGTACTTTGCTGTATATCGGTCTAGTCTCAGAAATTTTCGATCCGACCTCGTATTCATATTATTCTGGTTTTTCTTGTATTCTAACGTATTCATTTTTGCCTTGATAAAGCCTCCCGTTCGTAGAGCGAAAGCTTGGCGTTTGTAAAGTTCCTTACACCATTAAAACGGAATGTGTATACATAAGTAGTTTATTTGAAGAAAAATATCATGCCTAAGACATGGCATGGATATGTATGAATTCCGAGCTGTGTGCCAAAGACGCTGTAAATAAAGACCTATGGTGCATCAGAAAGTTAATTGAAATTTAGAGGACTATCTTTCTTTGAGAAATTAACCTTTGAATTGCAGAGAACATCTTAATTATATATTATATCCTACACTAATTAAAATTACAAGAAAAATAATTTAAGCCCGAGCGACTAAAACTGAAACGACGAAAATACAAAAATTGAAACAAAGCGGCTTTTAAAATAATTCGAAAAATTGGAAAGAATTAAACTTCCCAATTTTGGAAATCAGTTTCAAAGCCACTCTTTTTTTTTTTTTTTTTTGACTGCGAAATTATAACAAAGAATGACATTCGTATGTTTTTCTGTTAAATAAATTATGACACTCCCACATCTGATTTTGCTGCGTGTCTGTCAAAATATTTTATATATTCTGTTATGTTATTTATCTATAATAGTAATGAGCTTAAACTTATTTTATTTTATGATCATCCTATGGAATATAATCGATTTTTTATTTCGTGGATTGACAGTGCTCTGAATTGAACTGTGTATCATGGAACACCGCTTATCAGAAGAGAGATGTCCAGTGCCAATTTCCAAACGGAACTACCACTGCACATGCGCTATGCGATGATCGAACGAGACCCAGGAGAAAGCAAGAATGTTTTCATAATTTGTGCAAAGGTATTTGGAGAATCGCAGACTGGTCGAAGGTATGTGGCAATAATGATTCACACACTATTAGTTTCTTATTATCTTACTATATAAAGGGTAAGACTTGCGACGACGTGGATCACATTTTAAACATAAACAAACAACTACGCACGTGGTTTAACAAAAGTAGGCGGACATTTTTCAGGTGTTTGCATCGTGTTATCAGTAATCGTTCTTTCTCAATGCTTCCTTTAGATCTTTTTTCTTTTGTTCGAAGTTAGTTTTTTCTCTGGTTAGGGAAGTGGAAGCACACATTTGTAAGTTGTAGGATGTTTTACTTTACTGGCTCTGAGTAAAGCAAGGACGAACATTACTTTCCTTCGAGAACTTGACTGTTGAAACCTCGTCTGTGCCGCGTCCAAAGAGAAAGTTACCTCTTTCATTACATGAAGAGATTGAAGCTAGACGCCGCAAAGACGATTACGATCGAGCGAGGCGGAAACAACGCACTGCAGTCGAAAGACAAGAAGTTAACCGCTGCAATGCCGAGTATGCGGGGAAAAAAGAAACAAAAATGCAGTGCAGTTGGAAGAAATTCTAACATTCGACGTTTACGTGATCGTCGAAGTAATATGACGCCGCAACACACTATTGAAGCTGAATCTCAGCGCATGAGAAATGTTCATATTGCAGATGCACGGAATATGACCCCCGAACAAAAGAAAGAACGCTGCGCTCGAGAGGTTCAGAGGCAATTAAAGAACTGACAACAACAAAGAAATGCTACGCGTCATGTGTATTTAAAAGTCATAGACGAAAACTCGCCTTTGCTATGATCATTAAAAAGTCTCAAAGTCAAACACTTGTATCCACCTTCCTGAACAAGTGTTTAGCCATGGATAACTTTATGTTCATTGTCAAGAGTTCGACGGTTTGATCATGTCACAGTTAAAATAATCCATGGGCCAGAACAAGGTCAGATCCGATCAGATCATATGTAGAGGATTTCAGGAAGGGAGTGTCTGACCCCAGGTCTTAAACAACCCTTAGAAATAGGAAGCTAGGAGATTTGGGCTAGAGTGCTAGATAGGAAAGTGACCCGGAAGCGAACTAGAAAGGGGTAGGAAGACGCCGTTAAGCTGTCGGGGTTCGACAGCTTAACGTGCCCATCCGAAGCACAGCGGATATTTAGTGGTTCGAGCGTTCGTACCTGCCTGGGATCGAACCTGTGGTTTCTTCTTGGCAGTCACGAACGCTGACCACTAGGCCATCCTCAGTCCGCCAGAACAAGGAAAACTACTTCCAGATTCCGAAAAGATATTTAGAATAAAATATCGTATACAAAGACATTTTCCAACGTCGTGAACTTAATTGATAAAGGCTAAAATATATCACAAAGAAAAAAAACGAGTAATACAAAAAGACCCCCCCCCCCACCCAAAAAAAAAACAGAGAAACCATGAAGTAGCATGTAAAAGGGAGTCCACGTCCCTTACCAAGGGCGGATTATCATCCGGCAAACGCTTCCGTATTTTGTATTTTTATGCATGAACAATGAAGCACATCAAGGGCATATTTCAATGCACACTCATTATTTACGAATAGCAATTAGTGATTTCTAGAACCTGTTGTATTCTTATCTCACCGGGCAGCTAGTAACAGAATATTTACTTTATAGCAAATATTTCCTGAAAACTAAGCAAAATTGATCTTTTGTATCCATTAGCATAGCTTGGATAAAGAAAAATCTTCTTCGCCAGCTTATTTGTTATATTTGTTGATAGACCGGTTGGTTAGTTTGAGTTTATATGCGCAAGAGGCTCAATGAGCCAAAGAACACCAAGTGAAATGGTTTAAAATAATTCAAAAAACAATATTAAATCATAACAAAAAACAATATCATAAAACATAACAATAAGTGGTGTAAATAGCTTATAAAACAATATCATACTACATAAAACGATAAAAACCGGTGCAACTGTGATGGCCGTCCCAGTGGCGCCGTGGTCTAGTGATGACTTCTGTTCATTCGTCCAAGATGGGTCCGGGTTCGAATGCCGGTGAGGCGGGGATGTTGTGTTTGCCTTACGGCGCTGGCTCTCGCCCTTCCCTGGAACCAGTAGCCCTAAATTGGGGACGGGCAACTGCTTATAGCCTACTGAGTTGCTCACGGGGGTCGTTAAACCTCCAATAAAAAAACTAAAAAAAAAAAACTTTAATGTACTACAAAGGTAATAAAGCACGTGTCAAGACGACAAGTCTGCAGCGAAACATTCGTCGGTGTGGCTTAGTCGGTTAGAGCAACTCACTCCGGAGGGAGAAGACGCCGGTTCGAACCGGGAATTAACAAATTCCTGTTTTTATATTGGCTCCCGAACGTAAAACTGGCCGTTGAGTCCTTCGAAAAATGTGTGATGTTTGTTTCACATATTGTCTGGAATTAAAGAAAATTTCCTTCTTCGGTTCAAAAAAAAAAAAAAAAAAAAAAAAGAAAATTACTAAGAGGGGTACTACAGAGGTGAAGCATGTGTGAAGACGACAAATCTGCTGCCACACATTCCGTCGATGTGGCTTAGTCGGTTCGAGCAACTCACTCCGGAGCGAGGAGACGCGATTGATAGACCGGTTGGTTAGTACTTTGAGGAGATCATAGCCAGACTTAAGTAACGTAAGTACTTTGCTGTATATCGGTCTAGTCTCAGAAATTTTCGATCCGACCTCGTATTCATATTATTCTGGTTTTTCTTGTATTCTAACGTATTCATTTTTGCCTTGATAAAGCCTCCCGTTCGTAGAGCGAAAGCTTGGCGTTTGTAAAGTTCCTTACACCATTAAAACGGAATGTGTATACATAAGTAGTTTATTTGAAGAAAAATATCATGCCTAAGACATGGCATGGATATGTATGAATTCCGAGCTGTGTGCCAAAGACGCTGTAAATAAAGACCTATGGTGCATCAGAAAGTTAATTGAAATTTAGAGGACTATCTTTCTTTGAGAAATTAACCTTTGAATTGCAGAGAACATCTTAATTATATATTATATCCTACACTAATTAAAATTACAAGAAGAATAATTTAAGCCCGAGCGACTAAAACTGAAACGACGAAAATACAAAAATTGAAACAAAGCGGCTTTTAAAATAATTCGAAAAATTGGAAAGAATTAAACTTCCCAATTTTGGAAATCAGTTTCAAAGCCACTCTTTTTTTTTTTTTTTTTGACTGCGAAATTATAACAAAGAATGACATTCGTATGTTTTCATCACCAACAAATTCCTGTTTTCACACAACGTAGGAAAGATAACACATAAGAGCATCACAATGATCGTTTGAAAGGCGACTCAGTATTTCTGAGCCACCCCGGTGGCGCAGTGGTCTAAGGCGTTGGCCTCTGATCATTCGTCCGTAAGGGGTCCGGGTTCGGATCCCGGTGAGGCATGGATGTTGTGTTTGTCTTACGGCACTGGCTCTCTCCCTTCCCTGGAACCAGTGACCCTAAATTAGGGACGGGCGACTGCTTATAGCCCATTGAGTTGCTCACGGTGGTCGTTAAACCTCCAATCAAAAAAAAAAAAAAAAAAAAAGTATTTCTGAGTCGTCTGGCTGAGTTGATAACAGCAAGAAACAACCGCGTTCACGAACAAAACGCCGACACGATTATTAAACATCAACAATAGTCAGACGTGTGTACATTACACGTCCCACACATAGGAGCAGTATCATGCCACACAGTAAGTAGCGGTGTTTATGCACTGGGAAACGATCTTTCACATCCGTTTATGTTTCAGTCATACACTAAAACAGAAACGTTCTCAACGATTTACATGTTGTCGAACTTCGTATGATTTCAATCCGTTCCAGAAAAACCATCCTTAAATAAATTAATCGATCATTAATACGATATGCTATTTGCTTGTTTAACTACAATTTCGTTCTAGAAGCTCAGAAAATCAACCGTTTTGCACACCCAAAAAAAGAAATTTTCGGCATTTACTGAAACAATATCTCATTTCGCATAAAATGAAACAAAATAACACTTAATTACTAATATTTCAAGCAAAAAATAGTTAAAATATCAAAAGAATCTCCTGCCATGGGAACCTCTGATGGTTCTGGGGTGACAGAAGTTGCGAGCAATGCAGAAATGCTGGTTATAGAGCATTTACAAAAAGATTATGACTCCAGTCGAGATTTCTTTTTGAATTCTTGACTGGAGTCTTTTTTAAGTCTTGAAAAAAAAGGCTAATAAAAATACTTATAACGAAGTAAATTTCTCCGTCATTTTTGGTCTACGCCGGGATTCGAACCCGAGTACGCTTATTCCGGAACAAGTCGCTCTACCAACTGAGCTACGCAGACATGTATTCTGATTCCTATCTGCCTTTATGTCATGTGCGTCCTGCTGGCAGGTACGTCACATCTCCCCCCCGAAAGAGGGCCGGGGGCATGGCCCACGGATCAGCCGTGACCATGAATCGCTGTAGGCAGACAACCACTGTAGAACGTGCACTTGAGAACTCCCAGTCAATCTGGTGTGTGGAATGCAACGTCACACACATTTATTTTTCGAAGCACTGGAGAAGGGATTCTCTGATTTTTCCTATCTCGCGGTGTGGAAATGACATCACGGACCAATGCGAGATCTTTGAACGGTCGGGTCATCCGGGTAGTTCGGGCGCCATTATAACGAAGTAAATTTCTCCGTCATTTTTGGTCTACGCCGGGATTCGAACCCGAGTACGCTTATTCCGGAACAAGTCGCTCTACCAACTGAGCTACGCAGACATGTATTCTGATTCCTATCTGCCTTTATGTCATGTGCGTCCTGCTGGCAGGTACGTCACATACTCCAAGGACTTTATCTGGAGTCTTTTATTGAGTCTTTTTTTTTTTCTTCTTCTTTTTTTCGTTTAGAAGAAATTATGCAAACATTGGATTTGTAAGATTGGGTCCGTGTTGATTCCATGCATGCCTATTGCATAAACTCATTGGTTCTTAAACGAGGTTTTAAAATAAATATGAGAATATCTGCATCAAAACATCGGAATATTATTAATCCTTTAATCGTTTTTTACTGGTGGTTGAACTGCAGCACAATTCCACTTCGTAGATTCTGATGCGTCAAAGTATACTATTTTTTAAATAATTTTTTTTAAAAGTGACGCAGGGTCTGTTCACACTGCCAGGGCTTCCCAAAACTACGTTTGCAGAACGAAAGCGTCGATGATTGCGGCTGAATACAGATGAGACCATTTCCGAGCTTTCTGATTAATCAGAGTTTGTATCTGTGACTAAGCATACGGCATCTTCGTTAGTGGACGCACCGAGCTACAGGTGCTGGAAAATGGAACTATGACGGGTGAACGATATTGCGATGAAGTTCTTCTACGTCGTGTTCGATTATTCCGTGTTGCGATACGGCGAAGACTTTCTGTTCATGGACGACAGCGTGAGACCTCATCGTACAAGAGCAGTACAGACACTTCTGGAGGCTGAGGATATCGCTCCCAAAACATCAAACCCATCAAACAGGTCTGGGACGCAATGGGAGAACGCATTGGTACTCGAAACTTCCCTCCAGAAAAAAAGAAGGGCTTCGTCCGTGCTCTGAAGGCACGGACGAAGAAAAGAGTTCCTGAGGCAAGTTGTCTCACTCCTCTGAGGGAAGAGTGGGGCAACTTGCCTCAGGAACTCCGGGATCACTTGGTGCTCGGCATGCCACGACGTTATAAGAGCTGCATCGCAGTTCGGGGTGGGCATATTCCATACTGAAATCTCTCTGCCTGGTTATCGGTAAGCACGTACATCCATTCTCCAAATATGTCCTTCGGAAATTTGTAACTTTTGCGTAAACACTGATTACAATGGTAAACTAAAAACCGTCCAAGCACCGTATACATGTATGAGATGATAAATTAAAATACTTTATTAAAATCCATCCTCAGACTAAAAAGACGAATGGAACAATATCGTTACAGAGTTTTTATAAGTGTGCTGTGACAGAACCAATCATGATCTGCACATGTCCACAACTAAACAGATCCTGCAGGCGGAGTCGGAAGATCTCACTTGTATTTTAATTTTAATAAAGTATTTTAATTTATCATCTCATATAGCTTGTTGGGTGGATGAAATTCGAAAGTATGCGGGAATAACATGGAGGAGACTGGCAGAAGACAGACCGTTGTGGAAGAAACTTGGGCAGACCTTCGTCCAGCAGTGGATTAATAATGGTTGACAATGATGATGATGATGTTGATTTCGTGCTTAGACGGTTTTTAGCTTATAATTGGATTTTCGCCCGAGACGTATATTGTACGGATTACAATGTAATTTGTGCGTCATTTATAAAGACTTTTTCGCACCTTTTAGCGGGTTCGTATGCTGGCAATATAATGATTTTCCCATTGGGCTGCAGTCATGTATTGTTTTTCTTATACAGGTAAATATGTAGTCAGCCCTTAGGTTTTGGATACCAGTGCAAGATAGAAACTCATGTTATCGTACTTCGCTATTAGTAACCACATACTATTGCCTGGTATTTAAAATACCGTCATTTCTTGGCTAATATAGGATGTGATCCATCATGCTGTTGCTAATGTGTAGCAATACAGTGAGTCAGAGTGAAATAATATTAATGACGTTGTACTGTACATTGAAAAACAACTGGTCGTTATTGTTTGTAATGTTATATACAATAAGATGCTTGTCACAGTTCAAAACTAACAACATATGTTCTTAATTTTTTTAGCTCTAATATGAAACATGATTTATAGTTCAAATTCTGATACCAAATTTTCAATGTCTGTGTCAATTAAACGTATGTGTATTACCATTTCCTTTCATCGGGGTATGCAGTTCTTTCGTTATTGGAGAAGATTGAATGACGGTCTGGAAATTAAGAAAGTTTCTGTTGAGCACAAAAGACTAAATCAAAAGAATATATCTTCCCTGAAATCAGTGGCCCCAATTAGGCAAAGTGACTCATTACAGCCTAAATTGTTTCTGGAAGTCTGAAAAAAAACCTCGCTATTTCTTTCAATTTTGTAATTTTATCAATAATTATTTTGAATTTTTTAACATATCACCTTCGGATTTTTTTAAATTTAGAACACTAATTATTTTGGCCTCGGGTCTTGAAAACCTCATAATGAAATCTCCTCGTCTTAAAATTGAATTTAGAAAAGGTCTAAGAACATTTTTGTAGAATAAAGGATAGCATTTAAAACTTAAAACACTTTAAATCAAAATCTCCTTAATTTTTCAAACATACTTTTTAAAATTACAAAATTGAAAGAAATAGCAAGTAATTTTTTTCCAGTGTCGTAGTAACACTTCAGGCTGTAAGGAATTGTGCATGCTAACTTGGAGATACTGGTTTCAGGAAAGTGACAGAGCCAGTATCATGGAACTAATGTCTCCATCCAGGTTTTCAAGCAGGACTAAGTTCGAACGACAAGCCAGAGGTATCCACCTCTGAACACTCAACGAGGGACTCTACTATGCGAAGCAGATCTTGAAGGAAGCACCATTAAAAATACAGGAGTTCAGAGAATTATTGGACACATTACAAAATTATATAAAAATAAACATTAAACAGATAGAAAGAAACTCACTGTACTAACGTACAATGTAACTACACAAGTCAATAAATTTCGATGTGAGATCCCTTGGTTGTTCGTAGTACGTCCAAGCAATACTCGATTTCATGGCATGTAATGGCAAGCCTCTGAGGAGTTATAGAAATAATAGCAGCTGTGATACGCTGTTTCAGCTCCTGCAAATGAGTACAAGGCGTCTGATAGACACGATCCTTCACATAACCCTACATGAAATAATCCAATGGGGTTAGATCTGGAGAGAGAAGAGGCCACGGAATGGGACCACCACGCCCAATCCATCTGTTGGGGAAATCTTCATTTAGGCACTTACATACATACACACGTTGACCAATGCTGAGGCCCGCAGTCTTGTTAGAAAACGACGTTGTCATATCTTTTGATCAGGGGTATAGCGAAATTTTAATGTTTTAGCATATCCAAGTAAATGTCACTGTAGGGGCGAGAAATTATGCCCCTATGTAAATTGTGTGATGGACATTAAATCACCTGGATCTTACAAGATACGAACATTTCAGAACAACTATTTTCAGGTGTATTATTTAGAACGGATGTTAAACGTGGAAATGTACCAGACAGGCGTCATTCCGATGCGCCTATTTGTCATGACGATTGTATTCACGGAGGCACCGCTATTGTTCCTGGCCGGGGAAAGGCAAGCTGCAGGGCACACAGGAGCTAAAGTTCAACGAGAGGATATCTCGGGATCAGCGAGGGGAGAGCTCAAGGTCAGTGCCGGAACGCACAGGTCAAGGAGAAAAGGGTAGGGGGCACCGAGAAGCAGGGGGTCGCCTGCTCTTCGCGGGCTCCGACTAGAAAGGAGAGGAAGCGCCTCTGGCGGAGGATGGCAGGAGCCAATCAGGATGCGAGGAGAAGTTATGCTGGGAAAAACTTCAGGATAGGAGTTAGGAAGGAAGACAGGAAACACACAGTTAGAGCTGGGAACTGTGGACTGACAGCGAGAGCTCGGGAATGGTTTGAGGAGTGCTGGGAAGCAGCACGGACAGCCAGATCTGGGAACGGTTGAAGGACAGTGCTGGGTGTCAGCGCTGGGAAAGGAAGTTGGTGATAGAACGTGCCAGCTAAGGCACGGGGAAAACGATCGTGGTTGGAAGAGTTGGAAGCAGACACGTCGGTTTGTAACGTCGTACGGAGAAAGCGATTTGAGAGGACACGTGTTCGTGACAGAACACGAGGCATAACTTCCGAAACAAAGGAAGGGAGGTGACGGAAGGTTACGACGATTAAAACCTTTGACATCTGTGATAGAAAAAGAACGGGCAAAGAGTATTAGCAGGAAATAGTATTCTTTAATGAATAGAGACTCTGATCATTTTTTCGTAGAACTGCACTTGCAGGAGCTCGGGTCAAGGAACAATAGCTGCCGGAACGATTACTTTTGATTAAACGATTTTGTTAAGTTTTCAACAAGCCTGAGAGTGAATTCATGCTTGGAATGTCTTGCCATTATTGTTACTTCCCCTCTCCCGAATAGCAGATTATTTCTAGTAAAGCTGGGAGAGCAAGAACGCCGGGCTGTCTTCAACTTTTCGTTGATAGACAGTCTCCAGACAAAATGAACCTTACAAATAGTTTTCCTTCCTGCTGTGGGGAATTTTCATCAGCGCTGGAAGCCAGTGTTGTTTGGCCGATAAGCATTAACTAACATAATGAGCTTCCACCCCTACAGTCACCATTTATGTTTTTTTCGCAGAAGAAGAAAGGGCCAATCACTTCCCTTTTTGATAGGGCGCACCACACATTAACTTTTGGAGAATCACGTTCCAGTTCAATAGTAGCATGAGGCGGTTCACTGCCCCATATCCAAACAAAACATAGTTTACGAAGTGAAACAATACCTGATACATGAAATGTGGATTCATCACTGAAAATTACAGTACTGAGAAAGTTTTCGTCGTTTTCCACTCGATTCAGCATATCCACAGCGAAATCGTATCGCAGAGTATGATCATTTACATGCATCTTTTGCACTATTAGAATTTTATAAGCATGAAACTTTAATTTCTTGTGCAAGATATCGTGAACTGTCGATTTCAGAATGCACAGTTCTCTGCTTGCTTTACGAATGGATTTCCTGGGGCTTCGTCGGAAACTTTCATTAACTTGGTCAACCGTCTCACCACTGACGCTAGGCCTACCGGCTCCTCCACGATGTTCCACATTGCCAGTTTCTTCAAACTGTTTCATTCACCGCTTAATTGAATTCGTTGACGGAGGACTACAACCATACTCTAAACGGTACCGTCTTTTAACTTTAATGACAGACTTTAATTCCGCAAGCCATAAGACACACATCGCCTTCTGCTGTATGGATGACATGACTACTGATTGCACATTTCTCATACATTCTTCATCAGGCCACACCTAGCGCCATCTATCGAATTCTGGGAATAACAATTCTGCAAAACAAAAATATAGAAACCGTGTTAGTAATACGTGACATAGAAAAACGGACAATGCTTATAGTTTTTTTTTGTACATAATTTTGTAATGTGTCCAATTATTCTCGTCCACCCTGTATATTGTAGATGAAAATTACGATTTTCAGCAAAAGACATAAGGAAAAACGAAAATTTCGAGTTAAAAAGGCTTTCGGTTTTTTTAAGATCTGCGCAGAATAGTGGAACAAACAAATGAGAACGGGAAAAAATAATATATTAATAGTGAACTGAATGTAAATACCATGGCTAAGTTTTTTCATTTTTGTATTTCAAAAGTCATGTTTTCTTTTTAACCTCAGACGGACGTTCTGCTATATCCGTGCAATCACATAAACGGAGTGGTTACAAGCGTACGGTTATGGCCAGTAGTCCGGGCTGGGCCTACATTCGAATCCCGGCTGCGTCATGGGAAGTGTGGTCTTCCTTCAGCATTGGTTGTCTCCCTTCCCTGGAACAGGTGACCCAAAATTAGGAACGATATGCTACTTATAGTGCTTTGGTTTACTCATGGTGACTTTTTAACCGCGAAAAAAAAAATTATCGAACTCGCCTTTTACTTTCGGTTTGAAAATCGACCTGGCTCATTTTTATTTCGGTGGGTCTAATACGATATTTAGCGAGAGATGTCACGGAACCAAACCATCAAGCGTGAATCAATTCAATAAATTTTTCTTTACATGACATATGCAGTTCTTTACATAATATGATAAAAACTTACTAGTGTCCATTAACATTCCTTTGATGCGTGTTTCTTTTTCCAGTGCACAGCGAAATGTGGAAATTCAGGAGTAAGGACACGAATGATTCAGTGTGTCTGGTATGGAAGCCGTCTTACAGCCGGAAACGCGTGCAAGTATCTCCGCTACACACCTACCACGATATCTGCGTGTAATATGCCGCCTTGCGAAAAAGGTGAGTTCGATATGACTTGTGATCTTTGTACCTAAACAACTTAAATTAAATACTGAGGGTCTTAAATTTTGATGAAATTGTCAATTATTATCAGGTCGTCTCACTACCTAGCTTACATTTTTAAAATCTTTTGACAGGAAGGGTGACAACGATTTTTTACGTACCTTTCGTACCTCTGTAGCTAAAGATATTTCGTACTCTTTCCAACAGAGTTTTGGACGCTTTCTGGAGTAAGAGTAGAAACAGTTTGTGTCTCTATATTCTACAAGAGATAGTGCGTATTTGTAAGTATACGTTGGGGTTAACACTTAGACTTCGTGCTGCTGTTAGTCTTTATTACTTATATCTAGTATACTTTGTGACGTGCCTGCACCGCAGGACGCACATGAGATGAAGGCAGATAGCAGCGAGAGCATACGTCAGCGTAGCTGAGTTGGGAGAGCGACTTTTTCGGGAATGAGGTGACCTTGGTTCGGTGCCCGGCATGAACAAAGATGACGGAGAAATTTACTTCGTTATATTGGCGCCCGAACTTCAAGAATGACCTGGCCGTTAAAGTTCTCGCAATGGTGTGATGTTCTTTCCCCACCGCGAGACAGAAAAAATAAGAGAATCACTTATTCGGCGCTTCGAAAAATAAATATGTGTGATGTTACGTTCCACACACCAAATTGACTGGGATTTTTTAAATGCACGTTCTTCATGGGATGACTGCCTACAGCGACACATGGTCCCGGCTGACCCTTGGGACATCATGCCCCCGTCCCTCCTTCAGGGGGTCATAGCCCATTACATTCATTCAAATCCGTAAGGATGTAACCGAATAAATAGTACATAACTGTGTGCAAGAAATACATCCAACTTTTTTTTTAATTTTCTGTTGGGGGGGGCATTTTTTTGTTTATAGCAGCCGCTTTGACAGAAAATAAAAACATGTATAAAAATGACAAGGGGGCTGTCTCCGCCACCACCTCCTCTATGATCGCGCCTGCAAATAAAATGTTCAAAATCTTCCCACAACCTCCTCGTCAAATATTCCTACATCCGCCACTTCACATGCGTATCATCGTTTTGTAGCAAACATCGTTTTGCTACAGAACGGAATGTTAAAATGATATAAACGATTCAAACTTAATGCTTGAAGAGTACGCCATTCTATTTCACTGCATCAGAATTTTCTTAATATTTTCAACCACAGAAAGTAATTCGAAGGTTCTGTACAGTACTTCGCCTTAAACCCAGTGGCGTGGACCGATGAGTCCCATTTCCGGTTATTTCGCGTAGATGAGACCCTTTTCCGGTGCGGATATTGTGAAAACCGTACGAAGCGATGGACAATTCATGTAAACAAGAAACTATTCAGACTAAGGATGTTTATTTATGGTCTGAGGCTTGTTTTACTGGCCCTATTTTGAGACCTTTGTTTCATCTAAATACATATCTGAACGGTCTGCGTTCAGATATGTATTTAGAAGAAACAAAGCCCGTAGCAGCACAACCATTGAAGGCAATATTCACCGTTCATGGTTGTGATACTACGGGCTTTGTTCCAGGCAGTTATTTCTCCTGGCAGGCTCCATATTTCAGTTCCCTTTATCCTTTATAGCAGAATGAAGAAGGTCCTTATTCGAAATGCTTCAGAAATCCATTAAAATGAGGTTCAATTATTTGTTTATTTATTTAGGATATATATGTATATTATTTACGTATTTGTGGGTTTTATCCCATAAAACGAAACAACATTACTCTGCATCTCCGTGGCATATCCTTCTCTCTCTATGCCTCGAATGTCCTTCTCGTTTGCACCCTCAGGAGCCACTGAAACGTTTGTGGGTCACGTTGTTGACACCTCATAACGAAAGTCCCTTTGGTTCCGCCTTCAAGTATGTAAGAAGGCCTACAGAACATCACTATGTATTTCACAACAACATTCTTAAAACAGTTCGAGCGATATGGCGTCTTTTAGGAGAAGTTTCACAAAACGGCGTGCAAAATTTCGTAAGAATAAACTGTCTGTTTTCGTGATATTTCTTACACTGCCGTTACCTGAACGCATACACATACACAGAAAAACAAAATCATATTCATCACTGTAAGACAAATTTGAATAATACGTCAATTGGATAAACATAAAACATATTTCAATATTTATAGTGGCCTCTCGTCCGCGGAGATCCTCACAATGGTCATCATGCACCAACACGACAATAAACTCTTCCAACATAAGGTTGAGCTTTCCCATAGAGCTGTGACTTGAACATGGTTGGAAAAGAATTTTGCAGAAGTTCGTACTATGGAATGGTCTTCCCGTTCATCGGATATGAACACTGTGAAAACTCTTTGAGATGGTGTAGAAAGGTCTGTTCGAGCTGTGGATCCTCCACCTAGGAAAGGAAATATGGACGGCTAAGTCATCATTATAAAAGCATTTGATCATGCCAATGCTAAAATTTCTATCAATCTTTGGGTTTCCCTCTCAATCTCATTATCAGCGATACTGTGTAACATTACGCGGTAACAAAAATTCCTATAAAACTGGGCATCACTATGATGGTCACTTGTTTGGGCTGTGTGCTCAGTGGCGGCAGAGAGTAAAAATTCTTGGGACTGTTGAAAATCTGTAAATTCAAGCTATTAATAGTTTCGAAACTCACCTTTGTCATTTGTAAGGAGAAATATAGAAACCTCCGTTTTTGTTGAGAAATAATTTTGGAAGGGCAATGTCTCAACAACATTTTTCTTGGGTAATATAAATTTTTAAGCCTCCTTCCAGTTTCGGTACCATGGAATGTGGCTTGATGAAACAGCTCAGAAATGGTAGTTGCCCGATGAAATACATTCATTAGAAAGACCATTGTGAGCATCCCTGACTCCCCGAATGGGTACAACCAGCAGTCACGTCCCCAGAAGGCGAGGACTGGTCATGCTGTAATGGGCTGAGAGATTGAGTAGTAGCAATATTTTTCTATGCATCCACTTGTTAGCATAGTTATGACGTTTTGTTTTTTTTTCTCTTTTTATACGATAACATAAACGATTACATTGAGATGTCCGGAA
Organism: Macrothele yani; assembly: GCA_039090855.1. Lineage (NCBI taxonomy): Eukaryota > Metazoa > Arthropoda > Arachnida > Araneae > Macrothelidae > Macrothele > Macrothele yani. Next base: position 136,299,938 of record CM077024.1, on the reverse strand, counting down.
AAATTGCGTTTCAGATGCTGATACGCAATCACTCAGAAACTTGCAACAGAATCAATGTTTACATTTCAAAGTATGTGCCATTGTGTTTAAGAGTTTCACCCATCTTTCTGCAGGGTATTTAATACTGGCAAATTGCCATGCCCCCTGTTTAGAGGTTTTCTTGAAATCTGCGTTCTACGTTGTTTGAATAAGTGAAGTGTCTGTCACGAAGAAAATGCTACATTTACCAAAACCTTTGACAGTCAGAAAGAATGAGTTCAGGGATGGCCGTCTAGAAAGTACGAAGCCGTGCCATACAGAAATTAGTTCCCTCCATCACTCTCAGGCTATATGGCCTAATGTACCAGGCCATATAGCCTGAGAGTGATGTAAAAGAAAAGGAGGGAACTCGTTTCTTTAATCACATGATCTCCTCTCTTGTAGACGCCCTTTGTTCAGAGCAGTAGGCTGTGTGTGGGGAAAAGCTCGTTTTCACCAAATTCGTGAAGATCTCTGTAGGTCCGAATTGCGGTACGATGCTTGACTTTTACCTTTTGAAAGAGTTTCATCTTTCGGTTGACTAAAGCAGGGTACTATTTCTTCAATCTTTTGTACATATTAAACAGCTGCTGGAGATGTCGTTCCACGTTGACAGTCGGGAACGAGCTCAAGATGGATCCTCGTGATTCCACTAGACACAGAGCATGTCCATTTTTTTCTCAAAACTACCGCTTTCGGGGAGAGATAAAGCTTGTTTACCGGGACTCATCTAATGGTTGGAGGTACTTAAATGCAGATTACGTAGATACATCTTGTCCTCATCGCCAGTATCTATCCCGTGATTAACCGAGTCTCATGCGGACTCTTAGGCCGTTCCTCACAGAACTCGTCGCCTGGTTGAGCCTGAGTGGGGTTCAATTCACTCGGAACCCTATGCTATCGTCTGTTCTCCTATTTGAACTTCTGTAGGTGGTCAGCGTAGGTGGATTAGGAAATTCCCAGTCATAGTGAAGAATTGTGGGTGTTGGTTGCTCAGATTTGTCTCAGCGGCCATGAGCACGATGTTTGAATGAACCACAAAGGTTCTTTCTTAACCTTTCCTTTTCTCCAAATTTATGTCTCCAGCCACAAACTTCTTAAACCATATTTACGCTGTCCACGTGAGAGCAACACCATCGCCTTCGACCATTATTTTTCAGATTTTTTCCGATACCTCAATAACTTATACCTTATGCACTCACACTGACCAAAGATATGAACCTTTATTGAGTATGGAGCAGGGCTTCCTTTGTTACGAACAAGCTTTGTGAATCGCTCTTGTTCGTTTTGGTCCAAAGACAGCCACTACTGCTGCAAAATGTCCCGAAATCCTCTCAGTGATGAAGGAAAGGGAGATAGATACCGAACAGCTCTCTCCAGCATGTCTCACACATTTTCAATAGGATTGAGATCAGCACATTATAGAGGCCAGGGCTAATGATGGAATTCCTCGTCGTGTTCATCAAACAATTTTTGCACGGCCCTTGATGCTTCATTTTAACCCCTTGTGATGCCATCAAATGCAAGAAAAAAAGTGTAACACGGCAGCGCTCGGTTTATTTACAACAACACTAAGGTATTCCTTGGATGTCATATTACCTTCCATTGGTATCAGTGGACCCAGTCCGCACCAACAGAATATCACCCGTAGCCTTGTGCCACCTCCAGATGCTTGTAAAGCTTTCAAAAGGCACGCAGGGTCGGTTTTATGAAATTCACGCCAAAACAACGCCCCGTACGATTCATCTGACCATATTTATTCAACAGAATAAAAGTATCAACTTTTACCTCAATCAAAGGTTTATTATACATCGACAATAGTTTCGCAGAGCGTTTGGCTCGGGATCATCAGGGTGAATGGTCCTGATGATGCCGAGCCAAACGCTCTGCAAAACTGCAATCGATGTATAATAAACCTTTGATTGTTGTAATCGTTGATATTTTTATTTTTATCTCAACACCACAAGCTCTGTAGTCATAAATCAAACATATCATTTTCTTGCCCCTGTATCACGGTAAGCGGATCTTTTTGCGTTTTGCTGTGCCAAGTGGATTTTGAACCGGCAGATGGATTCCAAGACCCAATCTCTTTAACTCCCTATTTATGGTTTAGGACGAAATGGGCTGCTCCTGTCCTTTGTGGAATTCAGCAGTCAGCTACTACATACTGGAAGACTTGTTCTTGCATCCTGTCCTTCTACCACAATAAGACGATGACGCTCTTTGAGTTTAGTTTTTCTGTCACATTTACGCTTTCTGGATATGGAAGACATGCTTGTCTTTCATATATTGTCTTTCATGCTTATTGGTCAGTCCTGAAACTTTTCGGACGTAAGTTGTATTATACAGAATAAGTCAAAACTTTACCAGCCCATGTGACTGTTTTATTTGCGTGTACGGTTTCTGAATGTCTTAACATAAAGGTTTGTAAATATTTTGCCAGTGTGTGTAATGTATATATATCGTTGATCTGCAACAGTTTCATTTTTTACAAAATGGTTCCTGAGTGTGTAAATTACCATATTAGAAACTCAATAATAATTTACTGTATATCGTTTTTCAGGTTCCGAATGCTTGGACTACCTGAGTTATTGTGATGTGGTGAAAAAAAGCAATCTGTGTAGAATGAGTCATTTCCGTCTTCAGTGTTGTGCATCATGTACAACTGAAAATTAGCCGCGAGCAAGTTTCTCTCCATATCTCTCTATCTATCTATCTCTATCAACATTCTCTCGCGGTGTGATTTCAACATTCGCATGAAAAACAGGAAAACGTATAGAAACTAAGCATTCCGGAACCTATCTGGAAAAACATTTGTTTTCCTTTCACGAAAAAAGAAGAAAGAAAATAAGGAAAAAAAAAAAAAAAAAAAAAAAGGAACCTATATGTAAAGGACAAACGTACTGTAATTGAAGTACGTAATAGTCAAACGTATTTTCATTAATATGGAACCTTTTCCTAGAATTTCAAATCGTGCTCTATTTATCCAGTATTGTGGTGATGTGTACTAGACCTCAAATGTGTGTGGTACACAAGTTTCATTTACGTAATTTTTCATCTTCCGGTTTTCCTGCTCATTTTGAGGGTATTCAACGCAATGAAACATATCAACTTTACTGCCTTTTCGTAATGCCAAACGCGAGGTAAAATAACTTCTTGTTTTCTTCTTATATTATTATTCCAGAGCCAGTAAGAAAGCCTGGGAATTTCAAAGATTGTGAACTGAACGAAAATATACTGGGTAAAAGAAAGAAATCATCTGCGGAATTTCGAACTGAGAATACCGTAGAATGGTTTCTATTAGTGTCTCTCTGCAAATAGTGAAGCTTTGTAGACATGCAGACGACATACTTACGCGCCCTACTAAAACAGAAGAATAGTTTCCAGCCATTTTGTACTCTCGTTCCTTGTGGATATTTGTTCTGCGTTCCGCAACAGACAGCGGTGCGAGATTATTCTTTCAGTGCCAAATTATGATGCAAACACCTTCGTCTTCATGAAATCATCCAACTGTAAGCGAAAACCGAAAGTACAAGTATTAAATTATCGCTCTGTGGAAAACCTGTTTTTACAGAGCTACAATATATGTCTTCTTTCGGAGTCAAGAAAATTATTAAAAAAATGCTCTGATCACCGTCCTGTTAATCCGGTACGAATAACAGCTGTATTTAACTTTCCACTTATTTTCAGGTTTATGTAAATAAACTGTTCTCAGAATGTTTACTTGTTTTCTTGTATGTTCTGAAAGAATGGAAGCTTCTACCATTTGTACATATTACTCTGTAATTAAGATTTCAACTGAGCTCAATGTCATAATCGTACTATCACGATTTTTGTTGTTGTATTTTTCTGTTTATTTCTGGGTGTGGCATAGTGAGAGGTATTGCATGGTGAATGTTATTGCACTTTATTTCACTGCGATACTCTTACCATCCAGATGCACTTACTTTTTTCTTGCTGCCACCAGTCTAGATTGGGGTAAGGTCTAGACGCCTTATGGAGATCACTTTATTCGAGACAAAGGCGTGGTTGAAGACTTCCAAGCTGGTGTAGAAATGAGCCGAAGATATTTAACAAACAACAAATCAATTTATTATCCACCACTTAGGGTAGGATGAAGGGTGGTTTTACACCTTGCACTCGAACATACAGAAGATGCTCGTCGGAATTTCAGGTGACAGTAGAGCTTGAGCTGAGCAAATAGAAATATGGTGCTTCCTTGTTAGCACAGTTCAGATTTTACAAGAGTTCAGTGAAGTCAAATTCAGATCTTGTTTGAGTTCATAAGTTACGCAGCGTTCAGCACATAAGGTAACACTTTAGCATACGTTACGCTTTAATAGCATTATGCAGCACTTTGGAAACAAGATCTGAGATTATCAGATCTCAGATATGATGGATCTAGACCTCGGCCTGATCTCTTGGAACAAAATATAGATAGTTACTAACCGCAGTTAGTTGAAATCTACCACTAGCTAACTCGACCGAAGCCAAGCGCCGTTCTTAAGTCAAAATCATCCCCCGCGATGACCTGACGTCCTACCGCGGAGATAACTAGACGAGAAGCGAGCGCCAAAAAACTAACTTCCTGAGTTCTCCCCAAACTTTCTGAGCCCCAGCGAGCGCTTAGCCAATCACGTCGACGCATTCGAACCCCTTAGCTGGGCATCCTTCACTCTCCGCATCCTGCTTCTCACGGTTTACACCTGCCCGATGGTTCTTTGAAGAATTCCATGCTCAAAGTTCTGAGAATTTATTGACTTGTTATGACCTTGTGAACTGGTCACCAAGATGGCTGTCCTTCTCCCTTCCTCAATTTTCACTTCAAAATGGCGTTCCATTGCCCACTTCTGATATTTCCCACGTTTACTTTTTTAACATTCAGCAGTTCCTATACTCCTGTGCGCCACTGGCATTTTTCCCAATTTATTTTTCTAACGTTTTTCACATCATCACACTCAATAACATATTTTCGCTTATCGTAATCGTTTCTATTACTATCCAAGAAGGCTTTATTTTAAGCATAGATTAATATTTTTTGGTTATTCATACCTGAAGTAAAAAAAAAAAGGCTTTTTGAATATTTTGACTAGAAGATTATCTCTGGTACTCTCACGAATGATTGCAAGATCACTCCAGCGACCATGTCATCTCCAGACTCTCAAGCGACGATCGTCGGTACTCTTACGGGTGATTGCAAGATCACCCCGGTGATCATGTCATATCCAGACTCTCAATCGACGATCGCCGGTACTCTCACGGATGATTTCAAGATCATCCTGGTGGCCATGTCTTCTCCAGATTCTCAATCGACGATCACCGGTACTTGAAAGAGAAGGGATACTTCTTGCTGAATGCGACGTGGTTCTGTTCGTATCGCCACCCATGTCTGGTGCAGCACCACTGCAACATTGCGCGACAATGTGCTGCGTTGAGTGGTAATCGTTGCAACTGCTGGCGAAAGCTCAAACCTGCCTCAGCGAATCTACGATTCACAGTCAGTGTCGATGCACGGATGTTCATAGCTGCCGGTTTACCTTTTCAATTGTCGCCGGCTGTAGATTGTGCTGCTGCTACAGCTTACTGTCGAGTGCTGCTATCGAGGCATTCGGTTGTCCGCCTTTCCGCAGCTGCATGACTGGGTGCCTTCCTTTAACCACTGTGGACACATTCGGCTTACAGTTGTTCCATGGCGATGCGTTTGCTCACCGATGCTATGCAGAAACTAAACAACCTTGCTTAAGACCTATAATGAAGACTCTGGTAAAGGTGTCCGTGTGATGGTAGGATTTACGATGACGTCACCCCCGGCATTTTCACTCTTTCGCCACCGATATTACTACGAAACAGTGGTCCATACGCCTAAGTACGTACGCCCAAAGCTCCAACGGTACGTTTTGCCGTTTCCTTTTTCCTGATCTATCACGTGATTAGTTCGCAACTGGAATCATTCGCATAATCCAAGTATCGACACATGCCCACTAATTTGCATGGCGCTCAGACAAATGCTTCCTGGTGTAACATTTTCTACGTCGAACAGTGTAAATTCCATTTCTTTGATCTGTTTGACTCTAGAAATTTAAATTATTCTCAAACGTTTTGATGTTTTGCTTAGAAAAAAAATGAAAGCAACAACTAACAAATTGTTACGTGGCTTAATTGATTAATTCCTTTTTATTGCTGAGTGTGAAATCAAAGATTCGAGAAGTCATCTTAAGTGATATGCGTGATTTGAAGCCACGCTATACATCTTAAGTAACTCTTACAGCTGGACAAAAGTTACTGTTTCTACGTTTTTTCTCTTACCGTGGGTAAACTTTGCAGTGGGTGTTCATTGTTTATGTATTTACAAGATAATCCATTACCGTTTTTTTCTTCGTGTGTGGGAGCTGAGCGTGGGTCACGTAAGAGCATCGTGTATGCAGCTGAAAAGAAAGCAAAATGTCGGGAAAATTGGGTTCTTGTGACAGTGGGAAGAGACACTCGTGTTTTGTGACGGGCGTCGTAATGTGCGTATCATTAGTTTGTGCCAAACTAATGCCTCTGTGTGTTTTGAAATTCACATACGTAAAAGGATTACACTTTTTCCATATGTAAAGGTAGGGAGATCATTTATGTCGCAAACAGCGGAGATGTTTATGATTTTAGGAAAGATTGCGGAGCTTAAATTATGTCTTGCAGTACGAAGGAAATTATTTTTTGTACAAACTCATTAGCTAGGGTCTGTCAGACATAGTGATTTACGTATGTGTTATTCACTCACTTTGTTTAACGTTAGTACTGTATCTTGTGATATCAAACTTATATTTTTTTAGTCATTAAATGTTGCTTTTATTTCCGATTTAATGCTCCTTAGAGGAAATGTTTTCATTCCAACTGCATCTTTACTACTCTCTAATACAACGGTCGAACCTCCGACTATTCCGGTTTCATATTGTGCGGATGTCTCGAATCTTATTCGAGGCAGGAGGCCACCAGCGACGTAACAATATTTCTCATTAATTGAATTCGCTCTGTCACTACTGAAATAATAGTTGCACTTAAAAACTGCACTTAAGAAATTTCGGACGGAGTAAAATCTGAGGAGAAAATAGTAAAACTATACTAGTAATCCAATTTATTGGCGTAGGAATATATAAATCTTCCTGTGTCGTAGCTTCATTATTTAAGCTCAATTCCCCACATACCAAATGTGTCTTACAAACTCAAGAACGCCCTCAAGAAGATGAACTACGGTGTCGACATAGGGTCTTCTTCATCCTTATATACTATGCTAAAACAAAATACTGAAACCCCACCTCTTTCCAGCGAAGCAGGTGCTTATGTGAGTCCCTTACAACATCCGGACGGCTCTAAACGATATTACATTGGAATGACCAAGCGTTCGTTTGGAATCAGAGTCAATGAGCATAAAAGGGACACAAAATACGATAAAGTAACCATGGCCCTATACAGAAAAGTCAAATTCAAGTCCGCTACTCCTATGTAGGAATGTATAAAGAAATTACTTAGCTACTCTACCCTTAAATGTACAGCCATTCGGGAAACCTTGGAAGTCATTACCAACAGCGATACTTGCAATGATAGCGTCTCACTCGAGTTGCTACGAATTTGGAGCCAGTTCTTCAAGTAATGCCTTCTCCCTGCCAGGATATCGCGTGCACAACCAACATGATACCTCGTACCTTTCAATGAATACAATGTCGTATCTATTTATTGTCAAGTCAAGTCACCGCGTTCAAATTATTAAAGCGTTCTCATATTCAGATTAGAGTTTCGGTCTAATTTCCTTGAAAAAGTAATCTGGTTGATGTGTGAAAGCTTGAAAACGCTTATTTATGCGCATATTCTTACCCAATAAATCGGCTTACTAATATAGTTTTACTATTTCCTACATAATTGGTGTACAGTTCCTCTTTATTAAGATCTACGTATCTCGAACAAAATCAGGTTCAGCAGTCTCAAAAATATGGAAACAAAATCGACGAAGCAGCTTTTGTGTCAGAGATTATACATATTCCAAATTAGGTTGAAATGGGAGGGGTGAGACATTAACGTCGTCCTAAGTAAACATTTAAGACATGTATAAGTGTGTGTGGAGAACTTGTTTTACTAATTTTATCCAAATTTAGGAGGAAAAGCTTTAAAAGGAAAAGACTGGCCTCAAAAATGCCCTCTTCATTAGTTTTGCCATTTATTGAGTAAGCTGTGCCATATTTCAATGTTTTGTAAACATTATGCGAAGTTTATCTTATTCCCAAGGCATTTTTTGCGCGAAATCAAAATTTGAAATGTTAAGCTAATGTTAAGGGCTCTGTTTCATTGGTATAACATGATAGTATGCCTATAAAGTGGGTAGTAATGTAGATGCAACACATTTTTAAAAAATGCAAATTACCCATCTGTATGCTACATCATTTTGCTGTCCTTTTCTTTTCTCGGTGAAAACAAAAAGTAAAGCAATGGATATATCTTTCTATGTCTTGAAATATTTGACAAAAAATTATGAAGACTTATGATGAGAAAAATAATACAGTACTAATCAACAAAGCCCGGATGTTGATGACCTACAAATTCCTAAAAAATGCCCTTAAAAGATGAAAGAGTCCCTTAAAAAGATGTAAAATTCCCTTAAAAAGATGAAAAATGGCCTTAAAGGGATAAGAATGTCCCATAAAACGATGAAAAAATGCCCTTAAAGGTGAAAAATGTCCTTAAAAGCTGAAAAATGCCCTTAAAAATGAAAGATTCCCCAAAAAAGATGAAAAATGCCCTTAAAAAGATGAAAGTGGCCTTAAAAAGATGAAAAATGGCCTTCAAAGATGAAAAATTCCTTTAAAAAGATGAAAAAGTGCCCATAAAACGATGAAAAATGCCCTTAAAGATGAAAAATGCCCTTAAAAATTAAAAATGACCTCCAAAGATGAAAAATGCTTTTCAAAAGATGAAAAATGCCCTTCAAAAGATGAAAAAGGCCCTTAATACTTGAAGAAAAAATCCTCCTAAAACAGTTCCTGTTTTGTTTTGTTTTTTTCAAAATAATAAACTAAATAATTTCAATCTTAGAAAATTCATAAACTAGAATTTTGTCTTTCCCTTATAAATTGCACTATAAAATCCCAGAAGAAAAGAAAAAAGCAAGTAAATACCTGCCAGGTAGTACATTAATGGTTTGGAATGTCAGCAACAGTGCAACATAAGAAGCTCTGAATTTGAATTCTTTTGTTTACTACCCTCCCTCACAGTCCCTTTCAAAAGTGGACAATGGGAATTCTCTTTCCCCAAACTGGACAGCACTAAACAGTGTCAGAGTTGCCAGAATGAGTTACTTTTAAAGGTTTCTTGCTTTGGTCATCTGGCAATACTGGTTTCGGTGTGTTGCAATTTGAAAGCATAATCCTTATGAAAATTTAATTTTTTATTAAAAAATGACAGAAAATCCAAACAAATTGGCGTAAAATATAACAAATGCTCCGAAAATATAAAACAAAAATGCCCCAAAACTTCAAAAATGCCCTAAAAGAGAGAAAAAAAGGCCCAGAAATGCAAATGCTATCAAAGTCCTGGCTCTACTAATCTGAATAAACAGCATTTTAAATGTCGGTTTATTTCGCGTAAAATGTACTCAAAAATATCCAAGCTTTCGCTCTCCTCAAGAATGCTTTTCCAAGGCTGTACGTTAGAGCAGAATTCAAAATCGGATTTGACAGAGAAACTTGCTATATGAACACTGAATAAACAGCCTTTTAAATATCCATTTATTACGCGTAAAATATACTCAAAACCTTCCAAGCTTTCTCTCTCCTCAGGAATGCTTTTTCCAGGCTGTACTCTAAACCTTCCAAGGTTTTTCTCTCCTTAGGAATGCTTTTTTTTTCCAGGCTGTACGTTGGAGCAGGACTCCAAATAGGATTTGACAGGGAGTTTAATTACGAACCCTGAATAAATAGCATTTTAAATATCCGTTTATTACGGGTGAAATACTTTCAAAACCTTCTAAGCTTTTGCTTTCCTCAAGAATGCTTTTCCAAGGTTGTACGTTAGAGCAAGATTCAAAACGGAATTTGACAGAGAAACTGCATATATATAAGAGAAAAAAACATTTGTGAGAAAACATTAAATTTATTGCCCTTATTTTCCATCACTGAATGCGTTACAATGCGAATTTAAAATGCAGTGCCATTGAAACGGCTCAAGATCTGACAATTTCTTCGAGTTTCAACATTTTTATGTTTGGGATTTATCTCTGTTTGATGTCAGTCGGAATCATACATTGGCAGGACGAACTGGCCTGCAAGGGAAAAATAAAATGATAACGGCAATCATCACTCAGAAATAACATTAATTCAGGGATTGACGAAATCATGGGAACATCTATTATTTTGTGCACTACTGAAAATAAAATGAAAGAAAATGCATTATTAACAGCATATACGTATACTCAAGGAAAGCACATAGCGTATTAAATCCGTTTATTTTTGTGGTGTGGTCAGCACAACGATTCGCCAAGCTTTCGCACTCCACTGGGAGGCTTTTTCATGGCAATGGTAGACATAAAAATGCAGGGAATTGGAACACGTAAGGAAAAAAGATGATTTTTAAAAATAACGTCATGCATTCATCGAGAACACGTAAGAAACAAAGATGTTTTTTGAAAATAACGTCATGCAAAGTCATGCATTCATCGGCCACTCCTGTGTGGAATAATATTAGAAGAATTGCCCCTTACACGAACTTTGAAGAGACTGCCATCAGGGAAATAGTCGAAATCTTATCTAGAAAACTGGCATGCAATGATATGGTCTCTACTGAGCTACCAATGGTGTGACATGCGTTATCGAAACATATCGCAGCGTACCGTATAATTGCGTGATAAAAAAATCATGTAATATGCTCGTGATGTCATCCACGTTATTTTCAAACAAGTTAATAAAATCATGCAATGCATTGATTTTGATAAGTTTTCCAACATACCAGAAATCATTACTCAAGTTATTAGGATAATGGCTGTGGAATAAATCTCGGTCTTGTGCCCTGAACTTTGATCCCATTCCGATGATATTCTACAGAACCGGTTCAGTATACCTCCGAAATAACTTGATAAAGTTTTGTCGAAATGGAAGCGCTTTTACGTAAGTTATGATGCATAAGGGCTATGGAATAGATTCCGCTCCTGTGTCCTAACCTTTGATCCCATTTCGCCCATTTTCAATAGGATTCGTTGACCCCATTTCGTCCATTTAATAGACAGGCCCCTACAACATACTACCATTTCACCCAGATCGAAGAAGTTTTACGTAAGTTATGACGCATGATGGCGATGGAAGTGATTCCGCTCCTATGTCCTGACCTTTGACCCCATTTCGCCCATTTTCAATAGAGTTTGTGCCCAGGTAGTCCCCTACCATATACTAAAATTTAATCCAAATGGAATCTTTTTTACGTTAGTTATGACGCATAAGAGCAGTCGAATGGATCCCGCTTTTATGTGCTAACCTTTGACCCCATTTCGTTTACCTTCAATAGGGTTCCTTCCCAGGTGATCCCCTTCCACATACTAAATGTTCATCAAAATCGAACGATTTTTACGCAAGTTATCGCGCGGACGAACATACGCACACAATGCGTGACGTAATGAGGCAGATGGGAATCGCGACCACCTGCTCGCAAGAGTGTGACGTCATAAAACTTTAATAGGATCAAGACACAACGCGTGACGTAATGAGACCGACGGCGTGACCGCGCGCCAACATATCAAGCGCGAGATTGTGACGTCATAAGATCGTCCCCAGATGGTCCCCTACCACATAATAAAATTTCATCGAAATCGAACCATTTTTACGCACGTTATGACGCATAAAGGCAATGGAATGCATTACGCTCCTATGTCCTGACCTTTGCCCCACTTCACCCATTTTCAATAGGGGTCATTCCCACGTGGTCCCCTATAATATGCTAAAATTTCATCGACATCGAACCATATTTACGCAAGTTATGACGCATAAAGGCAATGGAATGGATCTCGCTCCTATGCCGTGACCTTTGACCCCATTTCGTCCATTTTCAATAGGGTTCGTCCCCAGGTAGTCCTGTACCACATACTAAAATTTCATCGAAATCGAACCATTTTTACTCGAGTTATCGTGCCAACAGGCGGACAAAGCTGGAGCATATACGCTTCTTCAACCTACGGTTGGAAAGCGTAAAAAACAGTCTTTGTTCCTTACGTGTTAAAATTCCCTTCATTTTTTATGTCTACCATTGCCTTGAAAAAGTCTCCCAGTGGAGTGCAAAACTTGGCGAATCTTTATGCTTAAAACGCCACAAAAATAAACGGATTTAATACGCTATATGCGTTTTTGAGTATTCACAGTCTGGTGTATTTAAAATAGAGTTAGCGTTTATGTAGTTGACTTAATGTTGTGTTATGGCTTTTTTTAGCAGAAAATGCTGCAAATTGTTATATCGTAATCAATAGAAAGGTTATTTCTGATATATAGCAAATTACGTAAATATACATAACGGAAATCGTTCGATCTTTCAACGAGGACAAATTGGTCGTGCTCGTATAGCCGTTTTCTTTTCATTATTTCCAAAGGAATTTACTTCAGAATCCTGGGGTAATTCACTCACCTTAGACGGACAGAGAGTTTGAAAGCGAAATAGGTAGAGAAGGAGGTTAACAAGGGCTGTGAACACACACATACACACACACACACGTGTAGAGTAACTGCATCTGCAATAACCACAGCGCTCAACACGCATCTTATCTTAGTAACACGATATAAAAAACAGAATTCATCCGAAGCTGCCCAAACCATAACGAGTTACCATTCCTGATCTATATGTTACAAATGTCAATCTTATGAAGCCAAAATGTGATGGCGCACTGAACTTAGCATCTGGCCGTCAGATGGTGAGGAAAGTGTCATATCATCTCATGATTCATCTCTAACACTCTTCACAAATCCAGTAGCGAATATGTTTTAAAAACCCCAAAAGGCGCAGTCAAACCAGGAGGTGTATCATCTCTTCTATGGGTGTGAGAAATCACAATATTTCTTAAGTTCCAATGTTGCATAGCACAGGAAAAAAATCGCGAGTGTCTATGTAGTTTTATTTGGAAACACTGCGTATTTTAAATTCAGTAATTTGCAGATCTTCCGCTAGGTAGCGTAAATGCATTTCTTATAAGCTGCTTTCCTCATTCTCTAAAAATATGCTTTGAAAAATTACAAAATAAATAAATAATATATTAGGCATATGGAATTAAAACGTAAACCTGATATGAACCACCTTTCACTAATGAAATAACCTCTATATACTTGTATATACGCGTTAACTGAAATTAATGTAACATATTAACATTAAAACAATTATATAAATATAATATGGGAAAAGTGATGTACAGGAGAAATAAAATTGATTTAGATCATACATTAATTGAAATTTCATTACCTACCCATGTCTATAATATTCTAGGTGGATCTCAACTGAGACCAAATTTTCCCAGGACTCAGTATGTTAAACAATATTTAAGTTATATTGAGCCTCAGTTTTGAAATTCTGTACCTCATGATCTTACAATAATAAATAATTTCAATCTATTAAAAAAATTAAAACTTTACATTCTGGGACTACCAGGAATATAAAAAAGGGACTAAGGAGAAACGAAATAGAAAATGTAAAAGAAAAGAAAAAGATGAGGGGAAAAGAAGGAAAAAACAGGTCAAAGGGATAAAATGGGAAAGTGGGTACATAAAGTGCGAAGATGTGGGAAAGTGGGGAAGGTTGGGGGCAAGGTCGAGAAAAAGGAGCGGGAACAACTTTACTAACACTGATTTTTGCTACTATCTTTCAATGTTGTGCGCCATGCTTTCAGGTGCAAGTCCGACTTGCCTATATTGGCACTGGAAGGTCAGGGCCTTGTCAGGACTTTTGCGGCCTCTTCCCAGATTTCCCATGCTGTTACAATTGCCCACACTGTTGTTATATTACTTTGTACTTTTGGTTTTAATGTAAAAACTGAATAAACTAAATTGAATTGAAAAACAAGCAAATGAATTGTTTTCGTGCTTAAAAAGATTTATTACACGCGAGAACTGGGAGTAATATCTTTTGTTTTCGTTATGTCCCTTGATTGTAACACTTTTTCTGCCTTCTGGAAAGACCCTTTGTTGAGCCGTGCTGATTAAAAAAGTTATAATGTTTTCAGTGCAACTGGTTATAGATATCAGTTAATTGTCTATGTTACGCTAAAACGTTAGCATTACTACAATATAAATACTCTTCGTACTGAAACGTTCCTTAAAGTGGTGCTCCGGATAACATAATTAACACACACAACACTTAATTAAACACTTAATGTCTCGAACTGCCAAGTAAAATAAAAAGTCTTCTATTTAAAGGTATTAAGCGTTTATCGGTTCATAACATATCAGGCACGTACTTCAGTTGAACATCATTGTCAAAATCATTTGCATCATACTTAATGGTAGCTTCAATATCTGAGTAATTCAATACTCGAAACACCAAATAATATCCAAGTCATATTAACTCGATTATAATTAGACCAGTAATGAACACAAGCGTAAATTTCAGCGTGAAATACGTAATTAATCCAATTACATATGCTCAAGCGCTAATCGTAGAACATAGTCTGAGCTCTCTCAACATATCGCTCCAAAGAAATAACAATGATCACGCGCTCTAGCGGACTTCTAACGACAGCCGTGCTACAGTCGTAAACATCATTCTTATTAGTCTTGATCATCTACGTCATTCACCCCTTTGATCTAGCGTCAGGCTGCCAACAAAAAATTCAGCGAAAGGTAAAATGTAGCGTTATGTTCAGAAACTGCTTAAAGTGAATGGAACAAAATCTACATAACATATTAGGAACAAAATATGAAAGTTCAATTAGAGTATAAGTCAGACAGTGTCATACCAATATAATTGGTAATTACAAATAGATAACTTTAACATTTGTTTCCACCAGAATTTTTGCATCAATTATGTACCAACTCCTTCTTGAGTGAGCTCTGCGTTGGATTTCCAGATTTTAAGTCCTCACCATGAGTTCATTGTTCAACCTATATTAACCTCATTGCACTTAACAGTTGTTTTGGTAAGGCATATAAATACGGTGAAGTCCATGAAAACTTGGCAGGATTTTCTAAAACCTTCACTGCATAAAATTTGCTTTACTGCTCAACAGGCTTCGTGTCCTGAATTTTTCTGATGGCGTACAATGGTAACCTATCGCCGAGATTCCTCCTATAAGTTTCTGACAAACCTGAGCGTGTTTTACTAAGTATCTTCCAGATACTGCAGCAATACTTCTAGGGCGCCTTAAGGCTGGAATATCTACGTTATTTGTAAACGACTGAATTCTACGTTATTGATTTGTGAACTTAAGTCACCACTAAAGCGAAATTCGTAATTAAGGACAAGGATCTAACTGAAACACTTGAGGAATCAGGTCTTTATCAGATACTGATAAAAACCTCATCAAAACACACAAAAAAACTATGTTATGTATCGGAATACAAAAAAATCCCCCAAAGCACCGACTTAACCATCATTTAAATAAATGGATACATAAACGAGAAAAAACTGCGCGAATCCAATATTACATAGCGAATGAAACAGAATCTTTCTTTGAAGATGAAGGTTCTGTTAACCGAAACCTATACTTAACCAGCAGGAGAATGAATTCCATTGAGATATGGCGAAGCAATAAAAATCGAACGAATAAAAGAAGCTAATTGTGTTAACAATAAACCAACTATAATTCAATATACATGAAAACTTGTAATCGCACATGAAAATAAAAAAGACAACACAGAGTTAAAAATACAAAAAAATTAGACTCACCTGACTACAGATCGCGCCACCGGCAAGGAAGACCGGAGTACAACCAAGCTGAGATATTTTGTGAAACTACACGGTTGTATCAGAATAATATGACCACCCTGGAAGCACAGTGTACCCGCCCAGAAGCGTCACAGAGTGCACGTGAGAAGATGGACCACAAGGAGATATAAGCGACCGGGCAGGACAGATGAGCCATAGTGCATAACGTGAGCACAACAGGCAGAGGTGGTGATTTGACGGACGTTCAAAAAAGAATGATCATCGGCTACCGCGCCAAGGTTGGAAGCATCTCAGAAACAGCAGACTTCGTGGGCTGTTAGCGAGGTGCTGTAGTAAGGGTGTACCAAGAATGGGCCGCTAGTACACCGAGTACCTCCCGACGTCATTACTGTGGAACCCCAAAGGAGAACGTCACCTCCGTCGACTGGTAATGGGTAATGGATGCGCAACAGTGCAGCAATTGACCACGCAAATGAAGCCTGGGGCACCCAGGTAAGTGTCTCCGATAATAGAAGACCGAACCCCGTTATAAATGGGTCACCGGGGTCGACGCTGCGTCAAGGCGACCATGTTAGCTGATATCCATCGACAACGACGCCTGCAGTTCGCATGGAACTACCATCATTGGGCAGTGGAAGAGTGGAAAACCTACGACCAATCGAGGTTTCTACTCCACAGAAGTCACAGGTGGTGGAGGATACAGCGTCATACACACGAAAACCAACAGCCGCACACGCTTGTCGCTCAAGTACAGGCCGGCGGTGGAAGTGCGCATGTCTAGGGGATGTTTTCATGGTATGACCTGGAGACATCTGGTACCACTGGATGGGTCTCTCATCGCCAATGGGTGCCTGTCCATCCTCGATGACCACATGCATCTGTTCTTGTTGGACGATTACCCTGGTAGTGATGGTGTCTACCAACAGGACAATGCGCCGTGCAGCGTCGCTAGGGGAGTGCGTAACCGGTTCCAGCCACCCAGGTGGCGCAGTGGTCTAAGCGATTACTTCTGATCATTCGTCCAAACGGGGTCCGGGTTTGAATCCCGGTGAGGCATGGATGTTGTGTTTGTCTTACGGCACTGGCTCTCTCCCTTCCCTGGAACCAGTGACCCTAAATTACGGACGGGAGACTGCTTGTAGCCCATTGAGTTGCTCACGGTGGTCGTTAAACCTCCAATCAAAATAATAATAATAACTGGTTCCAGAAACACGACAGCGATGTCTCCGTTCTCCCTTGGCCGGCGAAATTGCTCTACCTGAATCCCATAGGGTACTTGCGGGACTATTTGGATCAACAAGTTCGACGTGCTGACCCACAACAACGTCATCTCCGGGACCTCCGTGTTCTTCTGGAGTCCGAATGGGCACGTGTGTCTCGGGCAACCTTCCAGGGCCTCATTGCGTCCATTCCACGCCGTCTCACCGATGTCTTCTCGGCCAAGGCTGGTTATTACCATTATTAGGTAGGTGTTCATATTATTCTGATACGACTTTGTAAGCCGGCTGAAGAGATTTCAAATATACAAACACCGTCTAGGACATTGTTGTGGTCTAAGATGGCCCTGAATATAGATACAAAAGAAGCATATCCGAAATGCATCACCCAATTCAAGATTCGCTTCGTTCAACGAGTGTAAAGTTCCTAATCTTTTTTAATATTTTCTTCTAAATGTAAAGTTTTTTACCGATCTTCTTTTAAGAATCTTTGTGCTGCTTCGGTGTTACCGTGATTTAAGCACTAGCTTCTGACTATTCGTCCGAGTGGGTCAGAGTTCGGGTCCCGAATGGAGCTTGCATAGTTTGTTTGTTCATGGGTACAACCACCGTGGGCAACTCAGTGAGCTGTAAGCAGTCGGCCGTCTTTAATATAGGGCCATTGGCTCCAAGGAAGAGAGAGAGCCAGTGTCGCAAGACAAGTACACCATTCATGCCTCAACGAGATTAGAAACGCCACCCATCTCGAGAGATGGAAACGCGTCACGGGTCACCAGGTCGACAATTTCTTGAGGGTCAAACGGGCAGGGTCAAGGTGGTCAACTGGAGTCGACCCGATTTCGACCAGGTTTTATTTCCATTTTATTTTTGAATATAAAAAAATATTTCAACAGCCCTACAGAGATCTTTGATGTAATACTTCAGAGCTGCAGAGTATGATTCAGGAACTTTCTAAGTAAGGAAATGGGATTGAAAATGAACTTTCAGAACACAAAACTCAAGTACAATGCTTTTACAAGGAATGAAGATATATCGATTAACGAGAAAAAGATGGAGATAACCAATACTTAGATTTACCTTGGGCAGCAGATACAAAAGGAGGGGAATTCAGATGAAGAAATTAATTAGCATATAAAACCTGGTTGGAGATGTTTTGAAAGAAACAGTTCACTTTTTAAGAGTAATATGCCATTATGTCTTAAAAGAAAAGTTTTTAATCAATGGATCCTTCCAGTGCTTACGTACGGAGCAAAGACCTGAACCTTAACTAAAAAAGACATGCAAAAACTGCAGACATCTGAATGAAGCATTGAGAGATGCATGCTTGGTGTAACCAAGAACGGTAAATAGAGGAACTCGTGGATCAGGAAAATAACAAGAGTGGAAGACATCACGACCAAAGTAAAATTCCTGAAATGGCAATGGGATCGACATATTGCCAGGAAAACGAACCACCGATGAACAACCGAAATTTTAACCTGGATTCGAAGAGACAGGAAAATCCTAGAAGAAGAATACCACGTGGGAGATGGGTGGATGGAGAAGACTGGCCCAAAACAGTCCGCTGTGGAAGAAATTTGGGAGACCTTCATCCAGCAATGGATTGATTATGATTGTCAATGATGATGAGGATGATAATATAGTATATTTGAGTTAATAGCCTAAAGTAGATTTGCCCGGGTCAGGTGTGGGTTGGGTTCAATTATGTGACGGCCGTGTCCGTGTCCAAACTTTTTGACCAGACTCTGCCCATCTCGGACGAATGATCAAAAGCCAGCGCTTGGATCAATGCGCCATTGAGGCGGCTCCTTGCTTAGGGTTTTTGTCTTACGACCCTGTTTCTGGCAATTCCTTGGAATCAGTGAATCTAAATTAGGGTCTGGAGACTGCTGATAGCCCTTAGAGTTGTTCATGGTGGTCGTTGAACCTCGTAACAAACAAAACGGATCCTCTTTTGTGCTTTTATGAATCTGTCTCATTCTCAAAACCAAACTTCCATTCCAGCTGCAATCGGTACTCATCAGAATACGATGTCTGACGAACTATGAGACGAAATGAAAGACATTTACTGTGACTGATTCAAGAGTTGAACTCGAAGCAGTAGTTTCACAACAAACCGAAGAGAACGGGAATAGACTTCTTTCACCTCGCTCTGCATCGTGGCAAGGAAATTCATTGGTTGTGGAACAACATGAGTTTGTTTACGTCTATTTTACTATTGGTTAAGGTGTACGTCTAGTGATTTTGCTTCCTATACTTCCAATGGGTTTACTTCTGCACACATTTTCTTCACAATTAATGCGTTCCCAAGGATGAAAATTCGAACATTGATTAAAATAACTTCATATTATAACTTGGAATTCTTAATCTTTTCTAAAACATAACTATAATTATATTAAAAATCAATAACTTTTCCTTTAGTGGTGAGACCAGAAAAAAGATGCCGCGACCTGTACATTGATGACTTCAGTAGACAAACAAACGTTGGATTGCTTAATTATGCTTATGTTTTAGAAAATGTTAAGTATTCCAAGTTATAATATGAAGTTATTTTAATCGATGTTCAAATTTTCATCCTTGGGAACGCATTAATTGTGAAGAAAATGTGTCTGTGATCGAGAAGAGTAATGAAGTGCTAGGTGGATTCCTTGAAATTCTGAATTTTTCTTCACAAATTTTTATTAAGAAGTGATCGACAATTTTTTTGGAAGGGGATGAGTAGGGGTTGACCATCACCGTGCGCAACTGGATGGGCTATAAAATGATCACCCGTCCCTAGTTTAGGGCCACCGGCTCCATGGAAGGGTGAGAGACAGTGCTGTAAGAAAACCACACCATCTATGCATGTCACGGGGTTCAAACCCAGACCCATCTCGGACGAATGATCAGAAAGCAGCTCTTACACCACTGCGCCACCGGGCAGGCACAATCGGTTTAATAGGTTGTGACGCGCTACGATGGTGAAGCACGTGTCAAGACGACCACAGCGATACATTTCGTCAGTGCAGTTTAGTGGGTTAGGACAACTGGTTACGTAGCGAGGAGGCCCGGTTTCGATCCCTGTATCCGACACATTTGCGTTTTTGCATTGGCACCTGATTGTAGAAAATGGAACTACTGGCCGTTGGTTATTTGAAAAATGTATGATGTTTCTCGAATGAATGAATTAAAAGAGAGATGATGTGAGGTGAAGCACGTGCCAAGACGACAAATCTTCAGCGATACATTCCATCGGTGTAGTTTAGTCGGTTAGTACAACTGACTCCGGAGTGAGGAGGCACGAGTTCGATCTCTGTCATCAAAAATTTGTGTTTTTAAAAGCTGTACAAAGAACGTAGCAAAAGAACTTCCGAGCACAAGGGCAACTTGATCATGAAATCAAGGGGATGGTTAACCGCCCAAGAAAAATGGATGGTTAACCGCCCAAGAAAAATGGATTATCAAACCTATCGTTAAGTATCGTGCTTATTTATTAGTTGATTCTGGTGTTCTCAGTGTTCTGAAGTTACCACAAATCGCTATCTCGTTATTCTTAACTGAATATTGAAAGTCATCAATGACGGCTCGAAATATCGATATCGTTTCCCAGTTTCGACTCCTTTGCACTGCTTGCCTGTTTCGATGTTCCAGTATTTAAAAATGCCATCCTCTGTCATTCATCGATTGTTTCATTTTGGTTCTTATTCAAATCCCTGAAGGGCGTAGACATCTTTTCAATGATTGGGAAATCTTTTAAGACTATACTGTCCCTAACTTATTAACTCGTTGACTTCTGTACAGTTACGGCTTGCAATTTATACGCATTATAATATCTCAAACGCAGTTGCGTAACTAAGCGAGTGAGAAGATGGCAGACCGACAATTACAACGCCTACGTCTTCTTCTAGACGGTGCACCTTGATGACGTTAATAGTGAAACACGACGATAATAATTTAACGATGGCGAAGACACACCAATTTGTAGAACTTAATGTGTTATTTAATGGTGAAACGAACAAATATTAACAAGGATTATAGAATAACTAGCAACGAACATGAACATAACAAAAATATAAAGTAGCACAGACTAACAAATGATGAACTAGGTAGTAAATACTACATAAATCTAGCGTTGAAGATTACTAAAACCTAATGTAGTAGCAATCTAATATATCACAGATGAAGCCAACTAACACACCTCGCTTCTCATCTCATCGCTCATTTTCATCTACTTTGCTTGTGCTGACCGACTGCCATTGTTGCCAAATATAGAACAAAAACTTGGTAGTTCAGATATGACGTTAAAGACAGAAACAATGAAGAGAAATAAATCTAGCGTGAAGATTACTAAAACCTAATGTAGTAGCAATCTAACATATCATAGATGAAGCTAACTAACACACCTCGCTTTTCATCTCACCGCTCATTTTCATCTACTTTGCCTGGGCTGACCGACTGCCATTGTTGCCAAATGTAGAACAAAACCTTGGTAGTCCAGATATGACGTTAAAGATAGAAACAATGAAGATAAATAACCAAAATTTATATAAGACACAATATGAACAAGAATGAAAAGTTAAATACATCTCGTTGCACTCGTCGAAAAATCACACTGTGGTTTGGTTTTTTGACATCATTTATCATCAGGCCGTATTTTTCGAAGAAAATCCTCCAACCAGACTTGTGCTGTCAATACTCACAGGTATCGAAAGATGCTCAACAACGTTGCGGTCCCATACCCACAGCATCGACGATGTCTTGTCTCGTCTATTCGTTTATGCAGGACGGGGCACCTCCACATTTTGCAATGTCAGTTGTTACAACGGCTTACCAATAGCAGAGTGATTAGTCGTACATTCACCGTAGGCAACCTCGTTCGTCTGTCTGCAATCCCTGCAATTTTGGGTTGTGGGAACAGCTCAAAATACAGGTTTATCATGGATATGTTTCTGATTTGGCAGCCTTGAATGACAGAATAATACAGAATGTGAAACAAATTCATGCGGATCAGTTGCGTTCCACTGTGGAGAACGTGGTTCAACGCTGCAGAGCATTGGAGTGGAGGATCCACTGAGATATCTGCAACATGTACCAATTCAAAAGATAATCCGACTTCTTTTTTTTTTTTTTTCATTGGAGGTTTAACAACCACCGTGAGCAACTCAATGGGCTATAAGCAGTCGCCCGTCCCTAATTTAGGGTCACTGGTTCCAGGGAAGGGAGAGAGCCAGTGCCGTAAGACAAACACAACATCCATGCCTCAGCGGGATTCGAACCCGGGCCCCGTTCGGACGAATGATCAGAGGCCATCGCTTAGACCACTGCGCCACCGGGGCGGCAATCCGACTTCCATCAGCATTTTAGGTTTTCTGTGACTATTACACCTCGCTGTATGTGTAGACATTTTGTGCTTCCAAGGGTGGGAGTGCATGTTCGCTATAGTAGTCATACTTCATGGGGTTGCGTTTGTCTAACTGCAATGTCATACCTCATGGGGTTGCGTTTGTCTGACTGCGATGTCATACCTCATGGGGTTTCGTTTGTTTAACTGCGATGTCGGTATTGGGATTCCGAACACCTCCACTTGCATTGTGATAATCCTTGTTCATTCTTCCGGGGCTTGTCTTTCTTTTTTTACTTTTTTGAGTGGAGGTTTAATGTCCACCGTGAGCAACTCAATGGGCTATAAGCAGTCGTCCGTCCCTAATTTAGAGCCACTCGTTCCAGGGAAGGGAGAGAGCCAATGCTGTAAGATAAACACAACATCCATGCCTCACCGAGATTCGAACCCGAACCCTTCACGGACGAATGGACAGAAGCCAGCGCTTAGACCACTGCGCCACCGGGGCGGATTTCCTGGGGCTGGCAGCGTCACATAACCCCCAGCTTCACAAAATGGAACTATTTGTTTTTCATAAGTCGTGAGCGCTTGTTGGTGAGAGTGTTCTTACAAACGTTGGTCGCGTTGTGTCCCATAGATGTTTCGCTAATGGACCGTATGTGAACACCTTCTCTTTAGTAGTGATCACACAGTACGTTACAGTATGCGGACATGCCATAAGTAAATAGACATATGTCGCGACGTCCTTTTTGCTATGTAGTAGAACCTACACTATATTGACAAAAATCACCGGACACCCCTTGAAAAGCAAAATAACGGATCCGCTGCGTTGTTAAGATGCGCGGTACAGCTGCAAACGGTATAAAAACAAGCCTGCAGCTAATCGCGATCATATCGCACTGTGAGGTTGAGTGAAAATGTCGCTGCGGGAGAGAACTGACTTTGAAAAGGGAAAGATTTTTGGGTGTTATATTAATGGATTGTCCATAATTGAAACCGATAGGCGTTTTAACATACCCAAGTCAACTGTTTTGGATGTACTGAATAAGTGGAAGACAAATAGCGTGCCTGAAGCAGCAAAACGTACCGGCAGATCAAAGAAAATCAGTGATACAGGACGTCGAAGCCTCAGGAGAGTCGTTATAGCTAATCAACGGAGTTCTACACAAGACCTCAGCAGTGGCGGCTCGGGGTTGAAAAAATAGGTGAAGAGCTACAAGAGCAATATGAAAAGATATCTACTGTCTTCAATGAAAATCACTATATGAGGACTGACCTATTTTTTGTATATTAGATCAATTCTTCTTTCTTTTAAAGCTGCAAATTTGTCGATTATGTCGTCATAGAATGGTTGTTTGTTCATAAGCATCAATAAAATATCTTTCTGAATAGAAATATTTGCCAAAGAAGCAAGTCTGTCTTGAGAAATGGTGTTTCTTGAGTAAGTTTGTATTCTTTTAAGGCAAGAAAAACTTCTTTCCACTGACACACTTGTAGATGGAATGGTTAAAATGAGGGCAACCAATTTATAAGCTTCTGTAAAAATGTCTTTATCTTCATGAAGCACTCGAAGAAGTTTTGAGTCGATATATTCCTTAATTTTTCGTTGGCATATACAAGACTCAGTTCATTTTTAAGGCGCTGGAGTTTAGTAAATATTTTTCCGTAAAAATGTTGTAGATTTTCAAAAGCGTGAGAGGGAAAGCTTGAATTAAATTGTTCGAATTTGGTTGTGTCAGCAAGACAAACAAATTGAAGTTTTTTACAGTCTTGAAATCTTATATCCATTTCCATGAGAATGTGGTCTAAAATTTCAAAATACAATTGTTTATAATTTTTAAAAATTGTTTCTTGTGTAAGAGCAGCATATTCCCGTTTAGATCTGCTTATTTCTGTGATTTTGCTAGCTTTTCCAAACAGTGTTTCAAATACTTCATCGTTCCTTTTATGACCAAAATTTCACGAGTTTTTTTATTTTGAGTTACACAGTAGTTTATGTCTAGTGATTTTTTCTGCAAAATTTCGAATAATAGATCGGTGGGGCCAAAAATTTCATTAAATACTATTCCCAAAAATGTAAATTCAAAAGTGTTCATATCATTTAAAAATCCCTTGGCAAGTTGAATTGATTTTTTGTCAGATTGTTCACTATTTGTCAGAAATTCGAATACTTCCTTCAATTTATCCC
Organism: Macrothele yani; assembly: GCA_039090855.1. Classification (NCBI taxonomy): domain Eukaryota; kingdom Metazoa; phylum Arthropoda; class Arachnida; order Araneae; family Macrothelidae; genus Macrothele; species Macrothele yani. The sequence goes on along the minus strand of CM077024.1, from coordinate 136,275,319 downwards.
AATCTTCAACAATTACACTTACTAACTTCGAAGTGGAGGACCATCGAGTTTCTGCTATGGTTGATATGCGTCTTGCGGTTGTAGATGTGAGTGTATAAGATCACTTCACTGAGTGGTGAAAAAACGAAGGAATTCCAGTGAGGCTTGCGTAAAATATACGACACTTTGAAATTTTAGAAAAACTCTGCTGTAATACAAGGTTCAAACGATATGCTAAGCAATGAACAAAAACAGCTTGAGAAGCTTTATCCTTGATTTTTTTCTGGAGCCCATTCAAGTGTCCAGACATTACACTTGCCCTATCGTAACATTGTCCTATTAATTTGTGTTGATAATCGAATTGTTCCAAAATTTTGTCTAACATTTTGTATAAAGCTTCTGACGTTCGATCTCTACTCACGTCGTGGAAACCCAAAAATCGCTCAGCCAATACACCATCCGAATCAACAAATCTTATTATTAAAGAGCCCTGAGAAGTCTGATTTATGTCTGTGGTGTCATCTACTTGAATAGAAAAGCATTGAACTTCAGTTATTTCATTTTTAACGTGATCATTTATATATTCAGAAATACATTCAATTAATTCATTTTAAATAGTTTTTGAGTCACCTGTGAAGACATTTTTTATCTTTTCGTATTGATTTTGAATTTCTAAAGGACTTCTTGATATCAACAATGAAAGTAATTCCTTGAAATTTCCACGATTTATCGAGTCCATGCTTTCGTCATGGCCACGGAATGCTAGTTCTTGTTTGCTCAAATATAATACTGCATCAATCACTGTCTGCAGGAACAGTCTATTTAAACGAACGTTTTCGTTGAAATGCATTTTCAAAAGCCTAGCATTCTCTCTCAGGGCATCGGCAAAGGTGTTCTGATTTTTTTCAAAATTCCTTAGCATTAACTCGCATTTCAGGTGTTTGCTAGAATCACCATGTTTATGAAGTGAGCGTGTTATATTTAATAAATCGGAGAATCCGTCTTTATTCCACGCCGAATGTTTATTACTAAAAAGTAAGCAGGGCCAACAAAATAATTTTTGTAACACAGAATTACTACAAAGCCATTTATATTCAGTAAACCAACAATTTTTAAAATTAATATTGTAGGATTTACCACTCTTCTTGACTTCTTTTTTGGCAACAATTTTCAGTGAATCCGTCGGTCGTCCTTGAAGTAAAATGTCTCTTTTATCTTCATCTTTCCACCGATTAAATGGAGTTTGTAATAAATTACAAACAATGTCGTTCACAGGATACATACTTTAATTAAAACTAACACTAACTGTTAAACTGTACACGAAACTACAGTAACAGCTAAACTTTTTGACAAATAATCACAAAGCACGAAAAAACAAATCTTTTTCGGAAAGCATGTATTACAACACTGCAAGATGCCCTGGGTAAAACATAACGTTTCACCGTGATCTTCTTCGAAGGTCACGATTCCATCTGCAGAGCTTCGGAGCCGAAAGATAAAACACTTCACTTGCGCGCCAGATAGGGGAGGTTGACGTCACGGTTACCATAGCAACTTGGTCGACAGCTGCAGACTTCCAAGGGTTTTCATTTCGGCTCTTCACTTGCACTGTTTTGCATATGAGGACTTGTTTTCCGTCTTGAACGCGCTATGTGAATTGATATCTAAACAAAATTTTGAGTATTTTGTAACACAATAGACACAAAAAATAATATATTATACAAATTACTGAATAAAACTTTATTTTAAGTAAAATAGCAGAAGAGGCACTTCACCTACTTCACCTGAAAAGCCGCCACTGGACCTCAGTGTACAGCTGAGTAAAAAAGCTGGAAACTCGGTATGTACGCGTACGATTCGCAGAGAACTTCATTCCTTGGGTTACCGTGGTCGTGCGGCTGCTCATAAGCCTTTCATCTCCACTCGGAATGCTACTCATCGTTTAGCATGGTGTAAGAACATTTATCGTAGACCGTAGATCAATGGAAACGGGTCCTATGGACTGATGAACCAAAATAGACGATCATTCAGTCTGATAGCCGTGTGTGGGTATGGAGGCAGCCGGTGGAACGCTATTTACCACAGTGTACTGTTCCTACAGTGAAGTTTGGAGCTGGCAGTGTACTCGTGTGGGGGTGTTTTTCGTGGTACGGTCCCAGCCCATTAGTTATCGTGGAGAAATCTGTTACCCAGTACATCTACCTCGATATTCTGGACAATTATGCCCTACCAACTCTGTGGCAATACTATGGAACCGAGCTTTGTTGATACCAGCAGGATAATGCACCGAGCCACAAAGCAAGTACTGTTATGGCGGGGTTTGACGATAATTCCGTATCGTGTGTGGACTGACCAGCACAGAGCCCTGATCTTAATCTCATAAAGTACGTATGGGATGAATTAGAGAGCCGCCTAAGAAGTTTAGAGCCAAGGCCAACTACTGAGCAACAGTCAGCAGCAGCATTATATACTGTTTGGAAGTGCATACCTATCGATGAGTTCCAAAACCTAGTCGAAAGCCTGTCTCGAAGGGTCAGTGCATGCGTTAGGGCCAAAAGTGGACCGACACCGTACTAATGTATGTCAATAAAAGCTATGTTGTTTTTCTTTTCTAGGTGTCCAGTGACTTTTGTCAGTATAGTGTATAGTGCATTGTACGCTAGAATTCCCTTTAATATATTTTGCAGGACCACATCAGTGCGTAGGTGACACCAAACAAATATGCCTCGAGCCAAGGAACTAAGCGGCTTTCAGAGAGAACGAATCGTGGGGCAATCGGATCACGGAGCCAACCAGCGTCAGATTGCTGCAAATCTGCAGATTTCTCTTGCCACAGTCAATCGAGTGCTAATGGAATTCGAGAAGGCAGGGAAGAAAGCACCAGAATAACGTTCGGGTCGCTCTGTTCTATCACAGAGGTGTCTTCGAGCTGTGAAGTGTTCTGTTGAAACCAGTCTTCGTAGTAAGGCCACTGAGATTTCAGAACATCTCCAAATGGGTTCCAGAACTGCTCAGCAATATCTTCACCGACTTGGCATCATGGAAGAGCTTCTTAGCGTAAACCTCTTTTGCGAGAAGCAAATATTCGTCGCAGATTGGCATGGGCGACAGACATGATGCGACAGATCCTTGGCGTTTTGGCATACTGTCGTATTATCTGATGAGACCCAATTCAGCTTGAAGCACCTGCAGCCAGCCGTGAAACATGAAGGTTTTTTCGTCAGAAAATGGGGAGCCATATGGATGACTGGTCGTTCACTCCTCATAGAATGTGAAGGCAACATCAATGCACAGAAATACATAACCATCTTTTAGAGGCGCCTGCTAATAATATTTTCCAGTGGTCAAATGTCAAAGGCCACCTCCTTGTTCATGGAGATGGCGCTCCATGTCATTGGGCAAAACGTACCCAAAAATGATCCGAACAAAACGACATCCAGAAACAACTACAGCTTCTTCCATTTCGCTACAACTACAGCTCCTTCCATTCCACGCGGATAGAAAATAAATATTAGTAACAAATCAAGTGTATATATACTTATCTCATGTCTACGTATATTTCATTGACTACTCTTTGTTTCTTAAAAAAATATCTCGTTTAAATTACTTCAATCTGTGCAAGAGAATTACGAAAGTTTAAAAAAAAACGCACAGGGTAAGTCAAAATAGTGTTTCCCGATTTCAATGCTTTACCACACGACATGTAATGAGTATTTTTATTTGCGAGATGTGTACTTTAGAAAGTAATATCTCCAAGTTCCAATTCCCAGCTACTGATTCCGCGGGTGGTCGGTAGATGGCGCGATACGTCCGGCAGAATAAACCAGTCATACAATGGCGGGAAGCGGACAACATAAGGCATTTTGTGTTCTCGATTTTCATACAAACAACTCAGCTGTGACTGTTCAACGGCATTTTCGGACAAAATTTGAGATAGAGCCAGCCAGTCGTAAGTCAGTTCGTAATTGGTATTCGCGATTTCAAGACGCGGGCTGCATTTACAAGGGAAAATCGACTGGACGTCCGTCGATAGGAAACGACGTAGTGGAACGTGTTCGGGTTAGTTACGTAAGGAGCCCTCAGAAATCCACTTATCCAGGAGGTCGAGAACTTAGTGTCTCTCAGAAAACTGTATGGCGAGTTCTGAAGAAACGTTTGCACATGCAACAGTAAAGTCTGCAGTTGTTTCAAAAGCTGAAGAGGAATGACCACCACCTGAGAGCGTCTTTCTGTCAAAGATTTATTACTCTAATGGAGGATGACAGTTTCTGTGAAAAGTTAGTTTCTAGTGACGAAGCAACATTCCACATTTCAGGAAAGGTGAACAGGCATAACGTGAGAATTTGAGTACTGAAAATCTCCATGCAATCTTGCAGCGCAAGCGTGCTTCCCTAAAAGTCATTGTCATCTGTGCAATTACTCATCGAAAGGTGTATGGGCTCTTTTTCTTCCCTGAAGTCACTGTGGCAGGAATTACCTATCATGACATGCTCGAACAATGGCTTCTCCCACACCTGGAAGAAGAAGACATTCAGTGGCGTCGGAACTCTTTTTTGACAGCGAGGACAAGATGGCGCAGAACAAAATTTGTTATCATGGCATACTATTTATCGTACTACTTGTAAAAGAAGACGTGCTGATTTTTTTTTTCGATTACACATTCATCTAAAAAAAAACACTTTCATATCATATAGTTTCTAAATGTAAACTAACGGTACGCGTAAACGGCGTTAAACCACAGATTTTGGTACTTCCGGATTTATACGAATTCCGCAGGGATTGTAGGCGTAGACGCTATAATTAAACGTTGAATGAACTTATATCTCATTTCGTACCCTACTTTTATTTATTTTTACTCATTTTTTTAGAGGAAGACTAATTTGTTACACCTAATAAGACACAAAACGTTGCTGTTTTTCAAACGGGAACCAGCCATCTGGACTGTTTAACCCTTTAACGACCATGACCCAAAAATCTGGTATCACTCTAAATACCATAACGCCAGAAACTGTCTATTGTTTCACTTCTTTCTTTAATAACAACAGTAGTGACTGAGGGTGACTCCTGCTGATCCCTCATAGGTCAAGAAAATTTGAAGAACAAGTAAGGGTAAGAAATCTGTCTCACTCTAAACAGGCCTTTCGGGCGGCTTTGCCGTTTGTACGCACGCGCGTTTTGGGCGTTATGGTCGTTAAAGGGTTAATAGTTCTAGCATTTCTTGGCCTCTCAGGAGTGGTATTAAAAAATATTCAGATTTGCAGATGGTTCATGAAAAAAATTAGGAACAATACTCAATTTTTATTAAAATGAACTTCAAGAAAAAAAAATGAATGTTTGAGATTTCCAATCACAAGCATATGTAACTTGAAAAAGAAGAAAACTGGGGGGCAAATGTGATGTTTTGCCTCTACACTCATTTGCGTGCTGGGGCAACTGCCCCCTCTGCCCCCGCGGTTCCGACGTCGCTGAGGACATTGATGACTTAATTTTTCAACTCGATGGTGCTCCACCGCATTTCCATAACCAGGTTCGGAGCCACCTCAATGGCAGGCTGCCAAAACGATGGACTGGTGGTTCAGCTGAGGAGGATGAAGAACTGTTACGTTGGCCACCACGATTCCCAGATCTCACCCCGTGTAATTTTTCTTGTGAAGTTTCATAAAGGATCGTGTCTATGTACCACCACATACAACGACGCTGGATGATTTGAAAGCTCGCATTACAGCAGCCATCACAGAAATGGACACCGACATGCTGCAGAGAGTTTGGCCGGAACTTGATTGCCGACCTGATGTGTGCCGTGTTACGAGTGGAGCGCACATTGAACATTTATAATAAGTTGAACAAAACTTTGTGAAATGTGCTTTTCATAAAGTTTTGTTCAACTTACTATAAACGTTCTTTATGAAATGTGTTTATCTGTTTTACATTAAACATGGGTACCAAATCATTTAAATCGGGAACATCATTTTGACTTACCTTGTAAATGTGCAGAACATCAAATTCAGATGCCCGTTACAGCGTGAATGAGAACTAGCAAAGTTTTCTCTTACCGTCGTTTCCAATAGCAGTATTGGTACCCAGAAGTATGAAATAGCATGGATCCTCTCCATTTGGTGAACATGGGTTTCCATATGTCCACTCGTCAGTGTCAGGATCGTAAATCTCAAGTGGACATGGCCAGCTTTCTCTCTCACCGTCGGCAGCGTACAGTTTCCCTGAACAAGAAACTAAACAGAGTTTTTGGATGAAGTCGGTGGTTTCAGTCTTTAATGGCGCTAGAAGAGTCCACTGATCAGACAAAGGATCGAAAACTTCTGTCGTGGGGTAAACGGGATCGTCACCTGCGCATACATAAACTCTGCCACGAAGACCAGCACTTGAAGGGTAATCTCTAGACTTCAACATCGACGGAATTTCGGTGCTAAGTCCTGTAGCGGGATCATATCTTTCAGCATAATCAGCAGCATGGAAACCAATTCCACCGATAACATAAATGTAGTTTTCCATAGACGCTACTGCAGCACTGAAACGTTTCTTTGTTGTTCTCCCCACACGATGGACCTTTCCAGTTCCCAAACATAGGAGAAACACTACATCCGTTTCACTATGATTGCCAAATATGTATATCGCTCCTTTATGTACGCAGGCTGGAAAAACGTTATTACCGCGAAATTCATTCTTCATTAACGTGCATTCAAATGTTTTTAGGCAGAGGATGAGCGTATCAGGAATTCCAACGAACAAAATTTTATCTTCTGTGCAGACGACGTATTCAGCATAAATCACATTGTCCATTTCCTTGATTTCTTTCGAAATGCATAAATTAACCCATTGGTCTTTGTGATAGAAACAAAGAGACAAAGCTGTCTTACAATAAAACAGGGAATACATGGAACACCCATATTTTCTCTGGTGTTTTATATGTTCCATTGACTTGGAAAATCTTTCAACTGATGTAGAGGAATGATTTTCTTGAATCCTGCGTAAAACGCCTTTGCATGTATCGGATGTTTGAACGAGTTTCTCAGTTAATATTCGTGCATCCAAAAACTCTTGCGCCAAAAGAGGTATCCGAATACAACTAAGCAACTCTGGTAGAAAGACAACTCTCTCCGTTTCGTCAGCTTTCACCCATCTCATAACTGCTTCGAATACCATCTCTTCCTCCAGTACGTATAAATCGTCTTTTTCTATAAATCCCTTTACCACAGAGAAAGGCAAACGAAGGAATCCATCTGTCACCCATACCTGCTCGAAATTGTTCAACAGATATTGACCGCATGCTTTAGTTGAACTGAAGTCATTATGCTCCTGTGCCAGAATGAGAATGTCTGACACATTTTCATCGTTGAGTTCCTTTATCATGAACTTAAAACATTCTTCAACAGCTCTCTGGAACTGTGTGCGTGTCGCGGTGGAGAGTACATTCTCAACGTTAGCGGTCTCAATGTTCAGTTTGCCAGTGTAGAGAAAATTGATCAGGCATTGCAAGCCACTCCAGTTGAAGCCATCCAAAGTTACTTCAACAGTCTTACTGTCTGCACTTAGATCTCCCATCAGATCACTGAAGTATGGGATTCCACTAGCCAAAATCATACGGTGAGCAGAAAAGGATTTACCATCTATTTTTATTACCACATCGCACAAAATTCCCGATTCCTTCATTTCTTCAATTGCCCTTAAAGTGCTGACTAATAGTTTGTCATCATAGTACTCCCACGGATCTTCAGAATCAGTGGTCTGAGGAAATTCAGCACACCTGCACGGAAAGAAAGAGGTGTAGGGCAGTTTATACATGCCATACTAAAATTAAAGAAGAAATTATGTTAAAATATGTTCACTGAAACTTATACAATTTATACACGGTCGAGTCACATTATTGTGACCATCTGCTAATATCCAGAGTAACCGCCGTATGCAGCGCGGACAGCATCTAGACGGGCACGAAGAGATTCAATAAGGTGCTGGACGATGGTCACAAGTATGCGGAGCCATGCTGACAGCAATGCGTCTGACAGCTTCTGGAGGGTGCGTGGTGGAGGACACATAGAGCGAACCACACGATCAAGGTGGTGCCACAGATCCTCAATTTGGTTTACGTCTGGGGAATTAGGGTGATAAGGAAGTACTTTGAAGTCTTCATTGTGCTCTTCCAACCACTCTCGGACATTTCTAGCTGTGTGACTCGTCGCATTGTCGTGCTGGAAGATCTCGTCAGTCCCAGGGAAGACAATCAGCATGTATGGGTGTACGTGGTCTGCAAGGATGAAGTCATAACGAATTCGGTTCATAGTGCTATCCACAGATATGTGTGGACCGAGAGAATGCCACGAAAACATTCTCCAGACCATAACGCTGCCCCCACGAGCTTGTGTTCTTCCAGCAATGGTTGAAGAGTGTTTGTTCTCCGATGTTTCTCGTCTTATACGCCAACGTCCAGCCGATCGATGAAGCAGAAAACTTGACTCATCAGAGAAGGCAATCCTTTACCAATAAGCGGAGGTCAAATTTCGATACTGCGGTGCAAATGTTAGCCTTTTCTTCGGATGCACTTTCGTTATCATAGGTGCAGTGACCATCAGTCTACATCGGAGCAGTTCAATGAACTGTCGCTTTAGACACACTTCCAGTAGCCCCCCTGGTTCATTCGGCCATTGAGTTGTCCACTGTAGCGTGTCGATCGACACTCATGCACCTTTGAAGCCGACGTTCACCTCTCACATCAATGGCACGTGGTGCTCCGCAGTTTCCACGTCGCTTATTCGCAATGGAGCCATTTCTAGAATCGCGATACTCTTTAATCACAGCAGCACGCGAACAGTTCACAAACGGCGCTGTTTCACAAATACTGCCACCCTTGACCCGAAAGCCGATAATCATTTTTTTTTTTTGAAAATCTGATAAATCGCTCCTTTTATCCGTGACGAGTGATATATTTTTAGAATGCCTACAGCAGACCTTATAGCCTGCACACTCCAAGCCAGCTTACAACACGTGCTTTCTTTCATTGGCTACGCGCTGTTGACGCCAAAATAGGAGGTGGTCACAATAGTGTGATTCGACTGTGCATAAAAGTATCTTTCATTTGATTCACACTGAAACGAGCTTTGTGAACGTTCACAACTTATCTATGTGAAATTTTTGTATGTTCTTTTTCATAACATATCCTTGGGCGTGTGGAGAAACAGATTTATATCTTATACACTCTTAGAAAATAAAAACACACGTTGAGTTGAAAGGAGAGTGATGTTCTAGACGTTCGAGAAACATCTTGTTCTATGCCTAAGGCAATAACTCTCTTTCTCTCTCTGTGTGTGTAACTAAGGGAGTAAAACCTGTCCGGGCTCAAGAAACGACTCGTTCGACGCTAATGGCTAAGATTTTCCCTGTGCTAAGGAAATAAAAGTTTGGAGGTTTCAAGAAACAACTCGTTCGACGCCCAAGGCAACAATTCTTTCTGCGACCAAGTGAACAACACTTTCGGCGCTCAAGGATTTCGACTATTTCGGCGCTTAAGGCTTTCGGTTATTTCGGAGCTTAAGGCCTTAACTATTTCGACGTTTAGGGCTTTCGACTATTTCGACGTTTAGGGCTTTCGACTATTTCGGCGCTTAGGGCTTTCGACTATTTCGGCGATTAGGGCTTTCGACTATTTCGGCGATTAGGGCTTTCGACTATTTCAGCGCTTAAGGCTTTCCGGTTATTTCGGAGCTTAAGGCTTTCGACTAATTCGGCGTTTAAGGCTTTCGACTATTTCGGCTCTTAGGGCTTTCGACTCTTTCGGCGCTTAAGGCTTTCGACTATTTTGGCGCTTAGGGATTTCGACTGCTTTAGCGCTTAAAGATTTCTACTATTTCGGGGCTTAAAGCTTTCGACTGCTTTAGCGCTTAAAGATTTCTACTATTTCGGGGCTTAAAGCTTTCGACTATCTCGGCATTTACAGAAATAGTCGAAAGCTTTAAGCGTTGACTATTACAAAAATAGTTGAAAGCTTTGACTTTCTTACATTCCTCATGACTTGCTCTTGCCTCTCGTTTTGACTTTCTCCACTTTTGCTTGCATTCATCCTGGAAATTCCGCGGCATTATTGAAGTCGTTAACCCGTTCACACGAAAATATTTTTTTTATTTTAGTTTAAACCACAACGATATGTTCTTCATATATTTAAATAGATCTCATCGAGAACTTTAAAACGATACCACGCGCAGTCGTTTTGCACTCACGGTTGTCCAGATAAACCGCGATATTGTCAAAAGTGTTCACCGGTTCACAAGGGAAACAGTTTTTTAAATGTTCAGTTCAAACCACAACGTTCTTCGTATATTTGAATAGGTCTCATCGAGAGCTTTAAAACGATGCCACGCACCGTCGTATTGGGTTTACTGTTGCCGACATAGCCTGAGTCAAACGCAGCGGAACACCCAGAAATATTGCATCATCTCACCGCTCACAGGGAGCGAAGGGAGCTTTGCGAGCACGATGTATCGCGCAGTACGCGGATTGGACTCCATGTTGTTTACGAATATGCTAACACAATTAGTGTGCGGCACAAAGTTTACTAGCGTCTCGAGGTAGAGACATCCACATGTATCGAGTTATCTCATTGGCAGCAATACAACTGGGACCAACCAATTGGCGAACGGCATCGTAACGGCTTTAACAGTTTGGCGGTAATAATGGTGGATAATGGCTACTGCTACGCTGCGAAGAGGTAAGTTTGAGAGAATAAGTAAGTAGTTTTCTTTAAAACTTCTATCTAGTTAATAATTATATTTGGATGGATACTGCGAACAGGTTAAGTTGTTCGATTTGTACTGTTTCATTCGGGTAGAAATACAATTTGAGCCAGATATACGTCGTCGAAGTCGTGACACAGGTTGTTTACATCTTAGTTAACATTAGTTTCTTCGTTGGCGGTTGTCGATAGTCCTGTACAATTGATATTTTAAGGTGAAATTGGATTTATTTGATATGCTTTTATGTTTTGCAGCTATTATCCACCATTATTACCGCCAAACTGTTAAAGCCGTTAAGATGCCGTCGCCAATTGGTTGGTCCCAGTTGTATTGCTGCCAATGAGATAACTCGATACATGTGGATGTCTCTACCTCGAGACGCTAGTAAGTTTTAACGCTATAAGAATTTCATTTGAGACTTGTTTTTGTCACAGGCGGTTGGCCGTAAGTTGTCCCATGCTATCCACGGAGTTAGACGCAGTCCTATATCAAAAATTAAAAAGAAAGATGACACCAAATTTTCGGGTGTAATAAGCACGTCTTTTGAATCCGTTCCGACGCAAATTAAATTTATCAAAGCTATTCAAAGTCAATGGAACCGGTATGGAAAACAATAATATCTAACGGAAGAAAGAAGTTTTTCAATTGGTTTTTAATCCCTCAGATATTGCTGTAAACGGAATCGTGAGCTTACGCACTCTGGTTGCAGGCTTGTGCGTTAAGAAAAACATGAATTTATATGAGAAACATTTCGCACCGGAAACGCTCTCCAACACAGAAATAAATTTTTTTTTCAAATCGGACTCTTAGAAATAGAGATATTGACAAAAATAAGATGTGACTTTACGTCGCCTAGTGGGAAAACCATGCATTATTTTAGGAAGAAAGTATTCTCAAAAGGTCTTTTCATATGAGCGGTATCGGTCCAAGAAAAACAAATTAGTCGAGTTTTCAGGAGCACAGATTTTGCTACAAATACAGCAGAAGCAGGAATTAACACTTATGCCCCCTGGTGGCCAAACCGTTCTTTACCAAACATTAGAAATTATGTGAAAAATATTTTTTTCCATCAGGTCTTGTATGCGATACAGGAAGAATTTTTCAAACTACGAGATGCACCAGATGCACCAGGAATCTTATTTCGTCACACCAGGCCACTTTCTTCCACTTATCCACGGTCCAATCTCGATGATCTTGGTCTGATTTCATGGGTTGTTGGAGATGACGTGCAGTGAGTATGGGGACACGGCTGGGTTTTCGGCAACGCAGGCCCATGGGCAGAAGACTGCGATGAATTGCGTGCTGTGGCACATTGTCCTGATCACCACTGTTGTAGCTCCGGGTGATTTGTCGCACTGTGGTCCTGCCGTCGCTGTGAACAATGCGCGCCAGTCTCCGCTCCCCTCTGGCATCAGTGAGCTGCGGACAACAGACGACTGGACGACGGTTCGTTGTTCGGACATCAGTGCACCAAATTTGATACGTACTTACTACAGCGACACGTGAACAATACAACTCGGAACTACGATCCGTTTCCGAGATCGTAGTTCCGAGGCGCCGAGCCATCACAATTTATCCTTTATCCAATTCTGATAAATCGGCGCTTTTCCCATTATGACTCCGAACACGCTAGTAACCGAAAACCGGTCCTCAGATCGTATATATACTGCTCTGTGAACTTCACTTGCGCCACCGTTCTGTTTCCAGGCGCGATCACTTCTCTAGGTTGGGGGGAGGGGGGTGATCGTACTGGAAAGGCTCATCGGTGTGTAGGTGTAATGTCCCCAGAGAGCAAATGGTGTTTAGTGAACCGGCAATGTCCAACGCAGAGACGTGCGATTACAACTTCCTTTCTATGTTCCGGGCGACATAATGAAGTCCGAACTCTTAGAACTGGCTTGATATGGTACAACTTGTTTTCCACCTGATGGTCCGACAGACACTGGCATATTCTCTTGATATGATCACTAACAAGAAAATTCAAGTACCGATGAAACACTTGCAAGGGTGATGACAACCAAAGACTTGGCGGCAGCATCAGTTGACTCGTTACTTGGAATCCCCACTTGGTTGGGAATACAGCAGAATCGGATCGGGAAACCGGCTTGGAGAAAAGAACGAAGTAAATTTCTCAAGATAAAAACCAAACGGTGGTCACACCAATTAGCAGCAGGGACGTCTCTGGACTTTCAAACGAGGATGGGAGACGGTGACAGAGTATTATTTTTGCCGGGGCAGGTTTAATAGCAACTTGATATGCGAAACACTGAAAGGTATAATTTTTTTTGCTTTACACTACCAGCTATAAGGAATTCAGTGCGACCCCTCACCTTTACCCGGATGCACACACCGACATCAGGATCTCACAAGCTATGCCACTGGTGTTCCAACATGACAGTGACTAGTGGGTTAATGACGTAAAATATACAGGGGTTAGACAGAATAACGTGAACAGGTAGAAAAAAGAAGGTTTTTATGGGCCTAATAGAGTGCATGACCACTCATGGCATTCGAAACTGCCTGAATCCTCCTTAGAATATACGCATACAAATCCTGGATGGTGGTTAGTGGGATGTTACACCGCTCCTCTTACAGAAACTGCACCAGGTCCTTGAGAGATGTAGGAGGAGGATAACGGGAGCTTACGCTGTTTTCCAACAGAAACTCGATGATGTTTACGTCTGGTTATTGGGGAGGCCAAGGAAGGTGTGAAAGTTCATCCTTATGTTCCTCAAACCATGATTGGACATTCCGAGCTCTGAGAATCGGGGCGTTACCATCTTGATAGATGGCATCCCATGCAGGAAACAATGCCTGAGACATTGGATGGACTTGGTCGGTCAAAATGGTTTCATAGGTCTTACAAGTCATCCCTCCTGTCAAGGTGATCAGGTTACCTGATGAAACCCACGGTATGCCCCCCAGAGCATGACAGAACCACAACCATGCTGCACAGTTGGGAGCAGACAGTCTGCGTTGTACGCTTCTGGCGGTGTTCTTCACACGCAAACACGTCCTGCGGTGGGAAACAGAGTAAATATGAATTCATCCGACTACATTACATGCTTCCATGCATCGGCAGTCCACGTTGTATGCCCTGGCACTACTGCCGTCGCCGTTGTGCATTCACCCGGGTCACCAGAGGTTTTGCAATAGCAGATTTGCCATGAATATTAGTTCCTTTAACACTGTTTCCGTCGATACTGGGATCTGGAGATGAAGATTGAGCTCTGCACTAATTTTCGGTTCCGTGGTCTTCTTTTTATGGGTAACAATCCTTTTTAATACTCTCCTGTCTCTACCAGTTAGTGCCGTTTTCCTGACGCTCATGTGTTTCGCAGACGAGGTTTTGCCACGAGCACTGTATGCTCTCATCACGCTAGTAGAAACAGTAGCTGTCGATACCCCCACTACCCTGGCGACTGTTGTTACGGAGGCACCAACTAGCCGGCCACCAACAATTAGCCCTCCTTCGAAGTCCGTTAGGTCGCTCATTTTGTCGTCAACTTGAAAGCAATTTTGCAACAAGACACTTTAAATGCATCTAAAGAGGACCTTGAGGTTCTAAACGAAGCTGTTACAACCAAAAAGTGGTGGATACGTCTGCGTATTGCGACGTACGCAGCTGCGTTAAAAGAAACGTCTCTGAGCGTAGTGTTCACATTATTCTCTCCAATCTGTAAGTGTTAGTGGAATATCGCCTTCAACATTTTTCTTGCTACGAATGTATTGTTTTAATTGCTTTTCAAAAATTTGCGTTTTTTTTTTATAAAAATAATACTGTACTTTAATAATTTTTAAAAAGAAAAACGTTCTATTTAATTTCCTAAACCAAATTTTAACGTCGTGATACGCCGACACAATACCTTCCCGCACCTTAACTCCCTTCCTTCAAGCCAGTGATCTTGCGGTGCACTTCTCACCTCCAAAATAGTCGTCAGCCACGCACCGCTTCCTCGCTGCGCCAGTACAAGCTTGCGATGGTATAGCTTTACACTCCACTTTCCGCGTTGAAATCCCCTACTTAGTAGATCAAACAACAGAAGAATTCACTCCTCTTAGTGAATTCCTATTCACCGTACTCAGTCATTGCTGACCATACTAACATGAAATAAAGGCTTAAACTGGCTGCCCTTGTGGCGCAGTGGTCTAAGTGACCCTTCGTCCGAGAGGGTCCAGGTTTTAAAATCCTGGTTAGGCATGGATGTTGTGTTAGTTTTACCGCACTGGCTGTCTCCCTCCCCTGGAACCAGTGACACTACATTAGGGATGGCGACTGATTATAGCCCACTAAGTTACTCACGGTGGTAGTTAAACCCTCAAGAAAAAAAGTCTTAAACTAAGTATTTCAGGAAGTGGAAGACAATCATATTTTCCTGTCCCTACGGATGCCATTTTGATAGCCTTTCTGGAGTAGTAAACAACGCACTTCCTAGGGGAGAAAATACGTACGGCTACCTGAATAAAATCAAGAGACTCATTATTACTTGCCAAATACAGATTATATTTTAAAGTTAAAGAAATTGGAAAATAGCACATCTTGAAGTGAGTGGGCAATAAGAACTTCAGGGTGGTCTACCACCCACTCTAGCACCCCTTTGGCAACGTCCCTGATTGGCAGAAAAGAGAGACTGTGAAACACTGAAGGAATCCGTATATATCATCACACAGCACCCTGAACGTGAAGAAGTACAAGATACACAGCATTCATCCCCGATGGAAACACCGATGCCTCGTTTGGGATCCACGCTACAGAAACTACATTGGAGAACGCAACCGCGGGTCCAACAACTCCACCCATCTTATAGAGATCTGTCGATGAAAATGTGAGCATAGTCAGTATTTTTTTGGAGGCCATACAAGCAGACAGATCGTGTTTCGCGTTTTGAGCTGTTGTTTCCCTCCGTAAGTGGAGAACGCCAGCGGATTGTAAATTTTAATCTCTCTCTCTCTCTCTCTCTCTCTCTCACTCTGTGTATATATATACACTATACTGACAAAAGTCCCCGGACACCCCTTCCAAAGCAAATGAACGGATCCGGTACGTTGTTAAGATGCGCGGTACAGCTGCAAACGGTATAAAAACAAGCCTGCAGCTGACCGCGATGATATCGCACTCTGAGGTTGAGTGAAAATGTGGCGACAGGAGAGAACTGATTTTGAGAAAGGAAAGACTGTTGGGTGTTATATTAGTGGGTTGTCCATAAGAGAAACCGACAGGCGTTTAAGCATACCCAAGTCAACTGTTTTGGATGTACTTAATAAGTGAAAACACATGGCTTGCCTGAAGCAGCAAAACGTACCGGAAGACCGAAGAAAATCAGTGATAGAGGACGTCGAAGCCCCAAGGGAGTCAGTTACAGCTAATCGACGGAGTACTGCCGAAGATCTCAGTATACAAGTGAGTAAAAATGCTGAAACATCGGTATGTACAGGCACCATTCGCAAAGAACTTCATTCCATGGGTTACCGTGGTCTCATAAGCCTTTCGTCTCCACTTGGAATGTTACTTGTCGTTTAGCGTGGTGTAAAGAACATTTATCGTGGACCGTAAATCAATGGAAACGGCGCCTATGGACTGATGAGTCCAGATACACGATCCATCAGTCTGATGGTCGTGTGTGGGTATGGAAGCAGCCGGGGGAACGTTATTTACCACAGTGTACTGTTCCAACCGTCAGGTATGAAGCTGGCAGTGTACACATGTTGGGGTGTTTTTCGTGGTATGGTCCTGGCCCAGTGGTTGTCGTGGGCAAACCTGTTAACCAGCACGTCTACATTCATATTCTTGACAATTATGCCCTACCAACTCTGTAGCAATTCTATGGAGCCGAGCCTTGGAGGTACTAGCAGGATTATGCACCGAGCCATAAAGCAAGGACTGTTACGGCGTGGTTTGGCGATAATTCCGTATCGCGTCTGGTCTGCCAACACTGCCTATGGGATGAATTAAAGTGCCGCATAAGAAGTTTGGAACCAAGGCCTACTACTAAGCGACAGTTAGCGACAGCATCATGTACTGAATGGAAGCGCATACCTATCGGTGTGTTCCAAAACATTGTCGAAAACATGTCTCGAAGGATCAGTGCATGCAGTAAGGCCAAAAGTTGGAACGACACCGTTCTAAAGTATGTCAATAAATGCTATGCTGCATTTCTCTTCTAGGTGTCCGGTGACGTTTGTCAATATAGTGTGTATATACATGTATATCATCATGATCATCATCATTGTCAACCATTATCAATCCACTGCTGGACGAAGGTCTCCCCAAGTTTCCTCCACAACGGTCTGTCTTGTGCCAGTCTCCTCCATGTCACTCCCGTATACTTTCGAATTTCATCCACCCATCTCCCATATGGTCTTTTTCTGGGTCTTTTCCTGTCCCTTGGAATCCAATCTAAAATTTCGGCTGTCCATCGATGGTCTGTCCTTCTGGCAGTATGTCCAGCCCATTGCCATTTCAGGGATTTAACTCTGATCATGATGTCTTCCACTCTTGTCATTTTTCTGATCCACGAGTTCCTCTTCTTATCTCTCCTGGTTACAGCAAGCATGCACCTCTCGATGCTTCCTTGAGTCGTCTGCAGCCTTTGTGTGTCTCTTATAGTTAAGGTCCACGTCTCTGCACCATACGTAAGCACTGGTAGGATGCATTGATCAAACACTTTTCTTTTAAGACATAATGGCATATTGCTCTTGAAAATTATGCTGTTTCTTCCAAAAGCTCTCGAGGCAAGTTTTGTACGCCGATTAATTTCTTCATCAATGTGACCCTCACTTGATATCTGCTGTCCAAGATAAACGTACGTGTCTGTTATCTCCAGCTTTTCTCCATCAATCGATAAATCTTCATTTCTTGTAAAAGCATTGAACATCACTTTTGTCTTCTGAAAGTTCATTTTTAATCCCACTTCTTTACTCTTGTCAGCAAGTTCCTGGATCATACTCTGCAGCTCTGATGGGGTTAGTTGCAAAAATGACTACGTCATCAGCAAAACGGAGGTGGGTTAGATAATCTCCATTAATCTTTATCCCCCTGTTTCCCCAGCTCAGCGACTGAAAAACACCCTCCAATGTGGCATTAATGAGCTTCGGAGATATGGTGTCACCTTGTCTCACTACCTTTCCAATTTGTATCTTTGTTGTATTTTCAAACAGCCGAATCTTTGCACTTGCATTTTTATAGATGTTTTGAATAATGTTAAAGTATGCATCTTCAATACCGCAGGATTTCAGAGCCATTGTAACTGCTGATGGTTTCACCGAATCAAAGGCTTTTATATATATTGTACCGTCTATGTGTTCGAGCGTTTTATTAAAAATCATTTAACTGCCTGCATTTTATTTGAATAATGCTACATGTTAATTTGCGCCGAGCTGTGGTAATGAGGAAAGGCTGGTGATCATAAGTGCCAATCTGTTTGGCAGCCGCTATGATAAACAATAGTATGTGTGAGTGGAATCAAAACCTAAAATTGTTAACACCCTCATCAAATCATAACATAACACCATATTTTTTCTGCTTATTCTTCCTGTTTTGTTTCTTTAGTTGACCGTTGTTGATTCAGTTCGAATTGTAAAATTCTGTTTCTTTTTCCATTAATAAGGACTCTTAATTTTCTTTTGGAAAAAAATAACCTAAGATGCAATAAATTCGAAAGTCTACTGTTTCTTTTAACATGTGCAGAATTTCTTTTATCGTAGATCGAACTCCCCGCCCCGGCGGCGGCTCAGTTGTCTGAGCCGTGCCTTCAGACCGTTAGTCCGAGTGGACCTAGTTCGAATCCTGTATGAATCATGGGTGATATTCTTGCCTTATGGCACTGGTTCTTTCCCTTCCCTGGAACCATCGTTCCCAAATAACTGACTGGTGACTCCTTATGGCCCACTGAGTTACTCATGGTCTCAAGAGGCTTTTGCTAATTTCCATTCGATTAGTGTACCGTATTTTTCGGCTTATAAATCGATATGGGGTAAAAGTCGAATTAATTAAATTTCCTAATTTCCTTGTGTATATTCACAGATAAGTCGATCTTGAGTATAAGGCGAGACTAAAACAAATACAGTTAGCGTTCCGAATTTTTGTAACTATATTTTTGATGTTTCAATAAATACTGTATTAGAAGGAAGAGAAACTGAAGTAACTTTTTCTTCTCAGCAGGAAATTGAATTTCGTAAGATTATTTTTCTCACGAGCTGACGCTACCGTAATTCTTCTCTCCGATCGACCAGTAGGTAAAACCGCCGCACAAATGTGAAAGAAAAAATAATATTAATAAGGGGTGTGTCAAATCAGAGAAATTCTTGCTGAATTAGCTATTGTTTGTTGCTTTCACACAAACTCCGACTGAAATCAGACGCCAAAAGAGCTTTTGATTTCAATCAGAAGTCTGAAAGAAATTAAGAAAGGCATAATAAATGGAAGTAATCGTTGATTTTAATTCAGTTGTGTGAAACAATTCAGAGGTTGACAAAGCAAAATAGGACTGCCTTCGCTAGCTGCTGGTCATTGATTTTTTTTTTTTTTATTGCAGGTTTAACGACCACCGTGAGCAACTCAATGGGCTATAAGCAGTCGTACGTCCCTAATTTAGGGTCACTGGTTCCAGGGAAGGGAAAGAGCCAGTGCCGTAAGACAAACACAACATACATGCCTCACCGGCATTCGAACCCGCACCCCGTTCGGACGAATGATCAGAGGCCATCGCTTAGACCACTGCGCCACCAGGGCGGCCTGGTCATTGCTGTTCTTAAATCGCATTCGCTGCCGGCTATCAAAACGACTGTCACCCGATAATCAACTGCGTGGTTTCACCCACTGTAGTTCTGGCGGCTTTGTAAAACCAACCACAAGAAATCGGTCACAGACGATTTTAATGAAGTTTTTGTCGAACGGAAATATCCCTTTAGTAGCTTTTAAACAAGTTTTTAGTGAACGGAATATTAAATTTCGTATGTTTTTAAAATGGTTTCGAAAAAATATTGAATTTCAGGTGCTCAGAACTTAAGAATTTAAGGCACAATATTTTTTTCTCATTGGTAAATTTCAATGATCAATCAATAGATAAGTCAATGTGGTGTATAAGTGGAGGTCGACTTCTGGAAGAAAAATAAGAATTGCGCGTAACGTGAACTACTTTCTTCGCCGTTTCATACTGGATGTGAGCAGGTTCTATGTAAACAATGCGGTATAACACACGAAGACGGGAATAACGGAAGATCACACGTAACAATTTTCCGAATAAAAAAAAACCGCTGTTCCATTAAGATTTTGAATTTTCTTCTAACAAAACAAGCATTTGTTTTTTTTGTTTTTCTTTGTACGTATAAACAATCGGTGTTATTACAGAATCTAAATTTTTATTATTCTAACAAACACTTAACACGAAACGTAGCGGCGGAGCTTATTTCTTTGCCCTCCTCTCCCCCCGATAATGGGTGTTCTCAAGCCTTTTATAAACAAAGCGCATTGATACACTGACCTACTTGAAAAGCAGATAATGGGAAGCCCACCCGAGATTGATACCCAGAAAACGAATAGCAAACGATCTCTATATTGCATTGGAATAATGAAATATTTATACCAACCTGTCATCCGGTTTGGAGAAATATGACATAATAAAATTCAGCACTTCCATTATAATTCCTCTGACAAAAAAGTATCCTAACAAGAAAAAAAAAGAAAGAGAAAAAAAATCATTACTAATCCATTCTTGCCAACGTAAAACGTACGTATACGCGTGAGTTTTTCTTTTCTTCAAAATTCGTACGTAATATGAATTCTGGCACGTAGCTTGTGTCTCATACTTCAGATGCCATACCTCGGAAGGTTCCGTGGAGCTTACTAATGTGATACTACAATCAAAGAATATAAACGCTTCGCGTGAAGAAGCTCAACTCTCGTAGAGATAATGTAAAACAGGCGACAGCAGCGCCACCATGTAATGCGGCAGCAGATGCTCTGCGGGAAAGTTAACATTCAGGCGCAAAAAGCGTAGGAGACACGGGACGGGAAGCCTATTTCACGGAAAGGAAGCTAAGCTTTGATCTGCGACTGTTTCCTTCGGTCTCATTGGGTCTACTAAAGCATTTTTTTTTTGTTGTTCTTTTCTGAGTATCCCTCCTGTCCCTTCTTTTGGTGAAACAAATATATACATTAGCAATTAATATTATTTTAAGGAAATTTTAGCAGTTTTATTCTCACTTTAAGCACCGTAGTAATACCAGGTTGCTTGGCATGAATTTCATATTTACAATATACCTTAAATGTCAAAAATGCTGAGGCTGGTTTCCCAGTAGCAGCCATAATAATAAAAAAAAAAAAAAAAGCAAAGACAACCGCAGTTTCCCAAAGCTACAATTTTTTTTCTACCCTTCCGAAGTTTGTAAATTAAACGCACTGCGCTGGAGAAATTTTCTCAACAGATCGGAATAACATCCGTTCGTATCTGAGTAGGTTCGAACCTGGGCCGCTGGCGTGATAGCTGAGCTCTCTACCGACCGGACTAACTCGCCACGATTGAGTGTATGCTTAAAGCTGTCTGTTTGGTATGCATTGTGTAATCGAATGCTTCCCTCTTTCATTTTACAATATTACGAGGTATTTTTCATAAAAGTCAGTTTCATATAATTGATAAATTAATTTTTTCAACGTAACGATAGCTTTTTTCAGCAAACGTTGTTTTAATGGTTTTCCAGGATATTTGTTTCAAACGGTTTCAAATTTGTTCTTGTTATTCATCCACTCCATTCCATGAATTGTTATTCATCGGAATGGAGTGGGTGTATTTCATGGCTGTAATATAAACGCAGATCTAGATGAGAACAACAAAACCTTTGAACAAAACGCCAACACAAACAAGCGTTTATATTCTTTGAACACAAACACGCATGCTCAGTCTAACTCAGTCTGCTCGGCATCCTGCGGCATCAGCCTGTAATGTTGGCTTCTGTGTAGTAATTCTTTGCCGCATAATATAGTGGCGCTAGTTACGTCTCGCTGAGCCTTACCTTCTTATCAGTTAGATATTCTTTGCTACAATCGCCGCCTCGGCCAAAGCCGTCCCGAGCAAAGACTTTTAAGATGCACAGACTGGAAGTTCTTGCGCAAATGAGGGGCAGCAGCTGGTGACATTTTGATCACAGAGCTTGTACGGATAAAACGGCGTGTGTCCTGTGTAAGCAACGTTAATTAAGCTCTTTTAACTGCGCGAAAAAAGAAATTTTACGTTGTTTTAATACTGCGTATTAATTTTTTTTCAATAGGGTATAAATTATACATTGCGCCTTTTAACTTACCATTAAAGAAAACATCAATTTCGTAATGCTGGGGGATATGAAATAATTAACTGAAGGGAAACAGCCGCCCCGGTGGCGCAGTGGTCTAAGCGATGGCCTCTGATCATTCGTCCGTAAGGGGTCCCGTAAGACAAACACAACATCCATGCCGGTGAGGCATGGATGTTGTGTTTGTCTTACGGCACTGGCTCTCTCCCTTCCCTGGAACCAGTGACCCTAAATTAGGGACGGGCGACTGCTTATAGCCCATTGAGTTGCTCACGGTGGTCGCTAAACCTCCAATAAAAAAAAGGGGGGGGGGGAAACGTCGCTTGTCCTACGTGTAAAATATATTTCGGCTTCAGTTGCTTGCAAACTGCGTGATCTAGTTGCATGAAATTCGTATTTCGCACTCTAAGTAATGTCAAAAAACATTTTAATGTGGCCATTTGTTTATTCTTAAGAGAAGTTGCCGAGAACAAAATTTTTAATTTTGGAAGTTTTTCCAGCAGTATTATGGGTTCGTAATAGCTACTAAACGGGAGAAAAAATCAGTAAAATTAAATATAATAGAAAGAAATTCCCTCTTCATAAAATTTAGAATTTAGTCAATTACAAATCTCGAGGATGAAAAGTCTCGGAAAAGAAACACGAGTTAGCAACCATCTGTAGGTTTAACCAGAAAACCTTCACTTTAGAGCCATACATACTCTGGTGAATGCCACAAGGATCTAGTAAAAACTAAGTCCCCCAATTTAATATTTAGATATCAAATACGCGAACAGGATTACTAGCTAACTATCTTGCACTTAAAATACTAAAACAACTCTATTATTTCCAGGGAAAGATTAGAAAAGGAGGTGAGAACCCTAGAGTGAAACTGCAAGTCACGGTAAATGTGACAGTGTTCTAGTAAGAACTGAGTCCTTCAACTTAATATTTAAAGATAAAGTAAGTGCAAAAGGTTACTAACTAATTATCCTGCACTTAAAATACTAAAACAACTCTTATTTCAAGGGAAAGATTAGAAAAGGAGGTGAGAAGCCTAGATTGAAACTGCAAGTCACGGTAAATGTGACAGGGTTCTAAGAAAAACTGAGTACCTTAACTTAATGTTTAGAGATAAAGTAAGTGCAAAAGGTTACTACAAAAACAGATCCGGAAAACGGAAGACACAATAATGTATGAGAGCGCCCTCTAATGTATGAGAGCACCCTCTAATCCTGCACTTAAAATACTAAAACACCTCTATTATTTCAAGGGACTCATTAGAAACGGTGGTGAGAAGCCTATACGAGATGTGACAAAATCTTGACGTACAGCACTGAACTTCAAATGTCGCGCGGCCGCCCAGGTGGCGCGGTGGTCTAAGCGATGGCCTATGATCATTCGTCCGAAAGGGGTCCGGGTTCGAATCCCGGTGAGGCATGGATGTTGTGTTTGTCTTACGGCACTGGCTCTCTCCCTTCCCTGGAACCAGTGACCCGAAATTAGGGACGGGCGACTCCTTATAGCACATTGAGTTGCTCACGGTGGTCGTTAAACCTCCAATCAACTCCAATAAAAAAAAATGTCGCGCGGTTAACCAAGGCCATCTTAATACCACACCAGGCCTGCAACAAGGTCACGTGATTCTGCCGCGACGTCACGATCGTAGGGCTACTCTTTTACCAGTAGACCTACGGATTTGACTCGTTTCGTAGTTGTAGTTGTGTTATCATACCGGTTTTTGTTTGCTAGTTGTGTTGTTCCAGTGAAAGTTTTGTGGATATTTACAGCGTGTTTTAAGTCTATTGTAAAGATCCTGCTCGACTACAAAAGATATTTTCAACGGTAAGGAGTGTTTCTTTTATTAGTATTCAGTACTGAAATTTTATAAATACGAATTGTTGATTGAAAGTTAGTTAATCCTTCATGAAGTGCGGGTTTTACGTTTTATAAATGTTCTCATTGCTGCCGAATAAAACGGGATGTAATGTTATACATTTTGTTATACGTAATATGTGCATGCTGCAAATGGAACAAGGGAAATTACGTTGTGATCTTAGAAATGGGTTC
This sequence comes from Macrothele yani, assembly GCA_039090855.1. Classification (NCBI taxonomy): domain Eukaryota; kingdom Metazoa; phylum Arthropoda; class Arachnida; order Araneae; family Macrothelidae; genus Macrothele; species Macrothele yani. The sequence goes on along the minus strand of CM077024.1, from coordinate 136,251,266 downwards.
ATGATTCTGAAGACGTCATATGAAATATCATTTCTTTATTCTGCAAAAGTTAGTTAAGAATAATGTTAGAATTACAGGAAATTACAAAAAATTTTCGTTTTGAATAACATGTTTTAATGGTTGTTCACTGAATTTAAAACTGATAACTTGGAATTTCAAAACATATCTTCTATTGTATGCCACCAGCAATTCTGTTTTTAACACTACACACGTAGCTTTCATTCTTGCGTCCTGGGGCTTATTGTGGACGAATTTTAATCTTTGAAAATTTTGAAGACTTGTTATGATTGTCAAGTTATTCAAAACCTCATTTCTTCAACTTCCATATTTCTTTTTCCTTCGAGAACTATGCAATAAAGTGAAATGTATTAGGCTCATAGCTTATTTACGATATATCAAAATAACTGATGATCCTGAATGCTTGTTGCTTTGTAAATAAGACAGCATGTAATTTTATAATGCCAAACAACATTACGATGACTGGAAAGTGGGATACCTGGAGGTATTCGACATTTTCCTTTATTTTATGACAATAGAGTGCTTTTACCTGAAAAAATTACTCATCATGGATTCAGGGATCGTGTTTTTAACTTTTAGTGATACCTACAGCATAGCTGTGGAGAAAGCGTATTCGCTATTTTTTACGACACATACACACACACACACAAAATAAAAATGTCATGATTGCTATGCATTCACGAATTGAGTGAAGCTGCTGCACAATGTGCTGAAGAATCTCCACAGCTTGCGTATCGATTAAAAAATTATGTTTAGGCACACAGGTCTCTATTTCTGCTGTACTAACCAACAACACTAAATGTGATAGTGTATCACCGATCAGATATAATTATACAATGCACTTCTCGTTTTCTGTAAAATTAATACTTTTAATATGCACATATAGTAATAAATATGCACATGTAGTAATAAATATGCACATATAGTAATAAATACAATAGTATTTCAGTCTGGTTGCGACTTCTCTTTTCCAAAACATGAATGTCGACAAGTTAGAAACAGATTTCACCCACATGCTGTCTCCCAATCGCGATGCAAATTTAACTTGAATTTTTCAGGTGATACTTGAACAAATACTATACGCACAAAAGCATTAAGAGTACTACTTACCTTTCTGAAGAAATTATTTTCCAAAATACTATACCGCGCAAATTAATTGGGACAAGCTATTTTATTCTCAGAATTGTAATGTGATCGCCAGTTGATGTCGGAAACCCACATAAACCGATTTTATCAGCTGTGAGGTCATGTGACTGTTAGAACTTGATAGTAAGAATGTAGTTTGACCGGTTTTAAACAGGAAACAGACACTTCAGCTTCAGTTGCGAGCTTTCGTGTGTGACAGGTGGATGCTAGTTTTTGCTCTCTGTGAGTACGTGTTGCTTTCGTGTATTGAAAAATGGATATTTCTCCAAGGAAGCGTGCAAAAAGAATTGCTCTGAAGGATGACACTTCTATGACAGTGAGAGATATCGCTTCTGCAGTTGGTGTAGACAAATCAAGTGTATCAAGACTGCTTGCGCGATACAATGCATCTGGATCACCGTCTCCAAAAAGGAGAGGTAAATGTGGAAGAAAACGAAAAACAACTCCACGAACCGATAAATATCTAATCAGAAATAGTAAAATGAATCCAAAAAAAAAAAAAACAAGCACCGACCTTCAAAAAGATTTATTGGCTAGTGGTTGTGGTGTTAGTGATTCAACTGTACGCCGTAGGCTTATGGAAGTTGGCCGGAAGGCAAGAAGACCAACAAAAAAATAATATTTGAATGCGAAAATGAAGATAAAACGTTTAGCATGGGCCACAAAATATAAATCATGGGCTGCTGACGACTGGAAAAAGGTAATTTTCAGTGATGAAACTCATTTATTTGTACACGGTTACCAAGCAAATGTCGTTAGACGAAGAAACGGTGAACCCTTAAGACCTGAGCATGTATATCAAACAAACTGTAAAACACCTTCTGAAGCAGATGTTTTGGGGTTTTTTCACATCAAATGGCACTGAAAGCTTAGTTCCTGTTCAAGGTATGGTGAATTCAGCCAAGTACGTAGAAATATTACAACGTAGGATTGTTCCATTCTTGCAAACTTTTAACGGGACATTTCAACATGACTTGGCCCCATGTCACAATTCGAAATTGGTCAATAATTGTGTGCTGTAAAATCAAATTCATTTGCTTGATTGGCCTGGAAATTCACCAGACTTAAATCCCATAGAAAACTTGTGGAATATTTTGAAGAGACGTTTAGGTAAAATGGACTGTACAACCAAAGAACGCATGATAATGAATGCTATAAAAGTATGGTTCCACGATTATGAAGTCAAAAATATGTGCACTCAGTTAGTGGAGTCAATGCCAAAGCGAATTCAAGAGTTCATTTCTACTAAAGGAGGACGTACTTCATACTAATACAGGTATTTATCAGCGTATATCAAGGCATAGAATGATATAAAGGCATAGTTTTGGAAAAAAGAGTGATTTTTTACTTTGTCCCAATTAATTTGCACAGTATAGTAGTTCCGAGAAGTACTCGAGAACATATCCCTTACGATGAGAACGCTAACATTTCTGTTACCACGAAGAGCAAAGCAATAGCACCACGATTGTGACGTCACAAATCCTTGTGGCAGGCCTGGTGAGGTATAAAGATGGCCTTGGGTTAACTTACAGTTTTCCAGTCTATGTATCTTAAAGGTCTTTGGTCCCGAGCATTAGAAGGCCTTAGTCCTCGATTCGTGACGTCACCATCAGGGTCATAACAAACGCTGCCGTGACTGCCATCAAAGTTACGAAAAAGTAGAATCGATATCAAGATTCTAATTTTACGTAACTTTGCAACATCGATGGAAAATGGTTATAAATTTTGGTAAATGCAAAACATTTCGTAAAAATCCAAAACGCAAACACTTTATGAGCCATGGGAGACATGAATTCAGTGATTATTTCATACCTATAAGCTAATTCAGATAGAAAATCGCTTTAACATTTTCTTTTTACATCAATGTTATTGTTTTTTTATTGAAGGTTTAACGACCGCCGCCGTGAGCAACTCAATGGGCTATAAAGCCTTTGTGACGTAACAAAACTGTCTGCTAGACTTCCGGATGGTTAGAAACGACCCAAGCTGGTCTCTCTCCATGCTTTTCTATGGCTGTTGCTGCTGTAAATAGAGTTTAAAAATACTGTTCTTTCTGACAAAATTTGCCATCTTAATGTGGTTGAAAAGCAACGTTACGAAGAAAAGCTTAGAAATAATGGCATAGAAGATCCATATGACATACCTGAAAGATATTTTTATCGGCTGGAAGTTTGTGTTGCTACGGACCTCCCAGATCTCAACTATCACGATATTTATAACTATTTGATAGGCAGTTTTTCGTGTTATACCGGAAAAGCTCTAAAAGCTTATAAAAACGCTTTGATGCATATAAATATTTACCAATGGATGGGTTAGAAATTTATTAATTCTGAAGACTGAAAACAAAAAATTTCTGATCCGGTGTAAGTTGTTAAATTCTGACTGGTTCCAGTGTGTATGGTTGGTTCATGTGTGTATTGCAATTAAAATAAAAGAAAATACCGATTTATCATACCCCGAAAAACGGACATTTTTTTTTCGTTTCTGACTGGTTCCAGTGTGTATTGCAATTAAAGAAAGAAAATACCGATTTATCATACCCCGAAAAACGGACTATTTTTTTACATGAAAAAAAAACAGATCCGGAAAACGGAAGACACAATAATGTATGAGAGTGCCCTCTAATTCTATGTGGACGTATATCCTTAAATTTAGGTTTGCAGGCATGTTTCAGTATTTAGAAATCAGTAATAGTACACGATATTGAAAGTTCACGAAAGCTTAGCAGTTTCCGATTCGACAGCAAATTTCATCCGTCATGCATTCAGAGCATTTTAAATAGAATAACAAGGATTTACGTAAAAACTTGAAAATAATACATAAGAGTGAGCAAGAAAATGCATCGATATAAATTCGACTATTAACGTAGTAAAATATGCAGTACGATACCTGAGATGAATTGTTTACTGAGATCCTCTCCTACGGCTTGGGCGACTATGCCTTCCGATTTACGGCTATTTTCTACATAATCAGGCGTTATGGAAAGCGATAAAAGGAAATTCCACTACCTTACTGGTATTTTAAGAAGCACTCATACGCCACATAACTTTTAACCATTTCTAAAATTTCAAACAACCGAGTGATGGAGGGTCCAGAAATCGCTTCCCCATGTTAATCCTATGGGAACCTTAGCAGCCGAACTTTCTCTTAACAATCCGGAAATAACCGTGACGTCCAAAATGACGTCGGTGCAAAGACTCTAAGAGCAGTCGTCCGTCCCTAATTTAGGGTCACTAGTTCCAGGGAAGGGAGAGAGCCAATGCCGTAAGGCAAACACAACATCCATGCCTGAGCGGGACTTGAGCCCATACCTTCTCGGATGAATGGTCATAAGCCTGCGCTTAGATACCGGGTTGTTGTTTTGCACAAATTGCCCGGTATTACTGTAGGTAGGCACCATGCATTTTTTATACAAACTATATTCTGTTTCATCTAAAAAAGTTAAGGAGAAAAAAAGTCAATACTGAAAAACTTTTTCTGATAAGATAAGGAGGAACAGTCCATGCATCACATTAAATTTTCCGTTATTGATATGGTAATTCCATATTCTTTCAGTAACAAAATGTGCGACTGATACATATTTCTTTTATTTCAGCATGACGTCCAAAAACTACACATCTAAGTATTTCATACAAAATAAGGCGAAACAGCACCGGACCCATAATGATTATGGTGTACGTCTAGTGATTTTGCTTCCTGTACTTCCGATGGTCAAACTTCTGTACACATTTTCTTCACAATTAATGCGTTCCCAAGGATGAAAATTTGAACATCGATTAAAATAACTTTATATTATAACATAGAATACTTAATATTTTCTAAAGCATAACCATAACTAAGCAATCCAACATTTGCTTGTCAACCGTCAACAATGTGCAGGTCGCGCCATCTTTTTTCTGGTCTCAACACCACTAAAGGAAAAGTTATTGATTTTTAATATAATTATTGTTATGTTTTAGAAAATATTAAGTATTAATAGTTATAACATGAAGTTATTTTAATCTGTGTTCAAATTTTCATCCTCAAGAACGCATTAATTGTGAAGAAAATGTGTACAGAAGTTTGCTCATTGGAAGTATAGAAATCAAAATCACTAGACGTCCACCTTAATGAAAAGTTTCTAATCCTAATGATACATGAAACGTTGCTAAACTTTCGCGGGAACTACTACGTTTGCAAAAAAAAAAAAAAAAAAAAAAGCATGGTTCATCAATTCATAAGAAATATGCAATCTAAATTAATAAAAACGCTGTCTTCTCTTCAAATCCTCATATCGCACATCAAGTCTTCAGCACTCTCAGTATAAGACACAAGCCGAGCAAACAGACTGTTTCGCGTTTTCAATCCTGGCGGGTTTGGATTGTTATGACCGAGTTTCTGACGTCACAAACTGGAAAATCGCGTAGGCTTAAGCTTCTAATACTCACCACGGTTCTGCTCCGGCGCTTGTAGATACTACTATAATAGACCCCTGGCCCAGTAATCTCAGCACTGCTTTATGACCATTCATCCAAGTGGGTCAGGGTTCGAATCCAGCGCCGTAAATTAGGGACGGGAGACTGCTTATAGCCCATTGAGTTGCTCACGGTGGTCTTTAAACTCTCACCAAAAAAAAAAACAAAAAAAAACCGACAGTCCGGGCTTGAGGATCAGCATGGGTGGTCACTCAATGTTGGCGCTATGAGATTGCCCTTACAATGACTAATTTTGAGAATCCTGACGTCTAGAAGCATGGAAAAACATTGGTAGAACTACAGGACTGAAAAGTCAAGTTCAATTTCAGATCAATGGCGAAAAAATGTATGAGAACAACTTCGTCCTTAATGTTTATTTCAAGTCTATTCTGCCGCCCCGGTGGCTCAGTGGTCTAAGCGATTGCCTGTGATCATTCGTCCGAAAGGGGTCCGGGTTCAAATCCCAATGAGGCATGGATGTTGCGTTTGTCTTACGGCACTGGCTCTGTCCCTTCCCTGGAACCAGATACCCTAAATTAGGGACGGGGACTGCTGATAGCCCATTGAGTTGCTCATGTTAAACTTCCAAAAAAACAAAACAAAAAAACAAGCCTATTGTTGTTGTGCCCAACGTCATGGCCGTATGTCGAGATGGTGGACATTCTGGAGAAACTTTCCTTATACAGGGAAATCTCAAGGCCGAAATGAAGACAGGGGTGACCTATCCAATAATCTCTTTCCAGTTTCTCTGAACAGTATATAATGTGGAAAGTTTTAAGTTCATCCCATTCGTAGTGGAATAATACACAAAATCTTCCTCGACGAAGTAAGCATAACCCCCGGCACTCACACACACAGTCGTATCAGAATATAACCACCTACCTAATAATGGGAACAACCACCCTTGGCCCGTAAGACAACGGCGGGACAACGTAGCATAAAGGCAATGAGGCCCTGGAATGTTTCCCGAGGCAGAAGTACCCATTCGGGCTGCAGCAGAGCACGGAGCTCCGGGAGATGACGTGGTTGCGGATTGGCACGTTGAACCTGTCGATCCAAGTAGGCCCCACAAGTTCCCTATGGAATTGAGGTCGGGCGATTTCGCTGGCCAAGGGAGAACGGAGACCGCTGTCGTGTTCCTGGAACAAATCACACATACCCTTTCCGCCGTGGCACTGAGCATTGTCCTGTTAATAGGCACCATCATCACCAGGGGTAAACGTCCAACATGAAAGGATGCATGAGGTCAGCCAGGATGAACAGATAGCCATTGGCGTTCAGGTACCTATCCAGTTGTACCTACGGTCCCAGGTCATACCTGGAAAACATCCCCTACACATGCACACTGCCACCGCCAGCCTGTTCATGACTGACAAGCATGTCTGGGGGTTGGTTCTCGTGTGTCTTACGCCGTATCCACCACCGCCCGTCATTTCTAAAGAGCAGAAACTTCGATTCTTCGGAGAAGGCAATCTTTTCTTATTATTTCACTGCCCAATGGCGGTAGTCCCATGTGAACTGCAGACGTCGTTGCCGATGGACCTGGGTTTACATGGACGCCTTGACGCAGCGTCGACTACGGAAACCCATGCGTAATAGGGTTCGCTCTATTGTTATCGGGGACACGTACATGGGTGCCCCAGCGGTCATTTGCGTGGTCAATTGCTGCGCTGTTGCGCGTCTATTGCTCTTTCGCAATCGACGGAGGCTATTTTCTCCTCTGGAATCGATGGCTTTTATGGCTCCACAGTTATGACGTCGGTAGGTACTCGGTGTGCCAGCGGTCCATTTTAGGTACACCCTTACTACAGCACTTCGCAAGCAGCCTACGAAGTCTGCTGTTTCTGAGATGCTTCCACTCTTGGCGCGGTAGACGATGATCATTCCTTTTTTGAACATTCCGTCAAGTCACTACCTCTACCATTGTGCTCACGTGATGCACTATGGGTCACCTGTCCTGGCCGGTTGCTTACACCTCTGTGTGTTCGTCCTTGTCACGTGCACTCTGTGACGCGCCCAGGCTGGTACACTGTGATTCCGGGGTGGTCTTATTATTCGCATACGATCGTGCATATATATATACACTGAAGTGCCAGAAAAACTGGTACACCAGTCTAATACTTGGTAGATCCTCCACGGGAGCGCAGGACTGCAGAAATACGACGGGGCATGGACTCCACTAGCATCTGAAAATATGCTGTAGGCAATGCACACCATACTTCCTTCAGAGATGAATCCTTCCATCTGCCCGATACAGTTGAAAACGCGATTCGTCAGATCAGGCTACTTGTTTCCAGACATCAAGTGCCCAGTGGCGGTGTTGCTGTGCCCAACTTAGGTGCATAACACTGTGTCGTGCACCCATCAAGGGGACTCGAGTTGGGCGTCGGCTGCCAAAGCCCATATCGTGCAGGGTACGTTGCACAGTCCGGACGCTGATGCTTGTTGAGTCTCCAGCATTGAATTCTGATGATACCTGCGAAAGTGTTACACGCCTATCGCGTGAAACGATTCCGGACAGCCGACGATGGTCACGTTCACCCAATGTCTTTTTACTGCCACACTGGTATCGTAGGTTGGAGGTTTTGCCGGAATTCTTGTAGTCACGGTATGCCCTTGCAATGGTCATCCGTGAAAATCCGAACTTCGTTTCTACCTTCGAAATACTATGGCCCATTTCACGAGCGCCAACTATGACACCGCGTTGAAAATCGCTTAAATCGTTACTTCTCATTCTCATGCCGAAAGCAGCTCTGACAGCTGGCAAGGGTGTCTATCGCTTTATATACGCAACTGGCGGACGCAACCGAGTACACGCATAGCTGACGTTGCTATGTATTTTGCATAAGCTCGTCTGTACCAGTTTTTCTGGCACTTTAGTGTATATGTACGTACACACATATATATATATATATATATATATATATATATATTGTTCCGGTAGGTTTTTTATTTTTTAAATGACCACCATGAGCAACTCAAAGGGTTATAAACTGTTGGTCGTCCTTAATTCAGGGCCACTGATTCCAGGAAAGGGAGAGATCCTGTGCCATGAGAGAAGCACTCTACCCATGCCTCATCGGACTGGAATCCGAGCATACTCGGACGAACGGTCAGAAAGCGCTTGAGCCATTGCGCAACGGAGAAGGCCAACATTTCTTGGAAGACACATTAGAATTAAAATCTCCCCGTTTCATTACATATTTCTTTAAAAGTTCCGTCGTTTGAGAGAAAATTTATGAAAAAGTATGCCTTGCCCTATAGATTTTAAGCGGAGAGATTTATTCATATTTTCTTTTTTTTTTTTGGAGGTTTAACGACTACCGTGAGCAACTCAATGGGCTATAAGCAGTCGCCCGTCCCTAATTTAGGGTCACTGGTTCCAGGGAAGGGAGAGAGCAAGTGCCGTAAGACAAACACAACATCCATGCCTGACCAGGATTCGAACCCGGACCCCTTACGGACAAATGATCATAGGCCAGCGCCTTAGACCACTCCACCACCGGGGCGCGACTTATTCATATTTCATATAAACTGAACAAAAATCAGACATGATCTTGATGAATGTAGTAAAAATCGCAAAATTTCCTGAGCAATTACAACGAAATCTTTCTGAAATAACGCCAGTCGTTCCGGTAACGCACTAGTCTAAGCTTTGGTTTATGACCGTTTGTCCAAGTGTGCCCGGGTTCGAGTCCCAGGCGAGGTGTCGATGGTGTCTTTGTCTTACGGCACTTGCTCTGTCCCTTCCCTGGAGCCAGTAGTACTAAATTGGGGACTGGAATCTAATAGTCGTCAAACCTCCAAATTAAACAGAAAAAGCCGTCCCGGCGGCGCAGTGGTCTAAGCGATGGCCTCTGATTATTCGTCTGAAAGGGGTCCGGTTTCGAATCCCGGTGAGGCATGGATTTTGTGTTTGTCTTACGGCACTGGCTCTCTCCCTTCCCTGGAACCAGTGACCCTAAATTAGGGACGGGCGACTGCTTATAGCCCATTGAGCTGCTCAAGGCGGTCGTTAAACCTCCAATCAAAAAAAAAAAAAGGCGTCCGTTGAGTGGTAAGTCTACCCATTCGTAGATGGCACTACTCGCTCAATTCAGTACCGCTAGCATTACATCTGCCAGTCTGCGCTCCTCTGATGTCTTTGGTTAAACCTAAATGACTGCGTTTGTTGTTCACGAACGAGATAGTTGCATGGGAAAAGCGAAAGATAATTCCAGCGAAAACAATGAGGTTGTAGCAGACACGTAACTTTAGCATGGCAACGAGCCTTAGTAACGTAAGTGAAGGACAACCAGTCCCTGTTGAAATGATGGCGTCCTACTTTGAAAGTTTAACTTCCGAGTACAAAATGCGGTGTTTGGAAAAAATTTAAGAGATTCAAGGAAAATATCTGCATGTGCTGAATGCAAGTATCTTCGAAGGTGACGCGAAAAGTTTTCCGAAAGTACAAATAGTAAATATTTTCTATTACTTTCTTTTGGTCGAACCGCCTTTACCATACAACAGCTCGAGGCATATAAAAGTCTTGAAGCAAATAACATTTTATTTAAATGGATATTCTTTTACATGGTAATTTAGTGAGATCACTAATTAGTGAGCAATTAGGAACTCTTCAATAAAAAGTGTTTCTCTTAGTTCTGGGAAACGTTTTCCAAGACTTAGAAAAATTTAGAGCAAAATCTGTTTTTCCACGCAAAATTGTGGTGAAAAAAAACCAATAATTTTGATGCGCCTTACGTTATTTATCCGTAAATAAATTTAGCAGCATAATCCTACACCCCCCGAAAAAAAAATTTCATTTGGAAATAATTTTATTCATTATTTGCATTTTTCCACAAAAGTGTACTTCAGCTCTAGTTTAAAAACCAGTTACTAAAAATAAAATCAACGGTGGTTTGGGGAGGAAATATATAGAACGAAATATTAAAGTAAAAAACAAAAATCTCCCAACACTGAGAGCCAAATAATCTTAAAAGTGAAAATACTAAGTGAAGAGCAGAAAACTCGCAAAAAAAGTGGGTCAAGCTCTCCTAAAAAATCCAAAACAGACGAAGAGATTTGATTCTGACTAACAGTCAGATTGGCTAACAAATTAATTTTCAGCTCTATAAAAAGTTTCAACACCTCCGTGATCAGTCAGGAACCTTTCTGAATAGAAATCCCTGAAGGTGAAAAACCCAAGCGCACAGAAGTGCAGATCGGATACCGAAGAGTTGATTTAGGAATTTTTTTTGACTAAGAGACAAACTCTGAAGGGTGTTCTATCAGAAAATAGTCAGTAGCAATAAAACCAACGCAAAACAAAAGCCAACACCTTTTAAATTCAACTTGAAAACTTCGAATCAACAAGTGAAACGACTGGCTCAATAAGTACAAGCACTGCACGCCAACAGCATTTGAACAAGTAAACGATAGGTTCCCAGCCTTACCAGAAATCACTGACTTATAGGTAAAACTAACCTTTAAAAGATTGTTTACCTTTGAAGAGTCTAACTCTTCAATATTTTTGTTAACATTGATCGCTAATGATCGCATTTTACACAATAACTGCAGGACAGCCAGCTGTGTTTGTCCCAAGGAGGATAGAAGAAGAGGAGGTGTAGGGACCCGTTTTGAGTGAAGCCAAAACAGATCAGCTGTTTCTGTCCTCTCTCTCTGAGGTGGTGGGAGTCTGCGCTGCGGGAGTTCGGGAACGTGACGTCACTTCCTGTGGCTTAAGCAGTTTTGCTTAGCACATGCAAACCAGGGATGGAAAGAAGGAGTATTTCGGACTTCTTATTTCATAACATTAGGCCTTTGGTTACATTTTAAACATGGTTACTTGTTTAAAATGTAACCAAAGGCCTAATGTTATGAAATAAGAAGTCATGGTTACTTACTGAGCGGAAGTGCATAGTGCGCCTGGTTACTTACTGCAGTAAGTAACCATGCGCACTATGAACTTCCGCTCAAAAAATCATTATTTTGTTCAATATTTTAAAGAAATACCAACACATATTTTCCTGTTTTTTCTGGAAATGTTTTATTATGAATATGAGTATTTCAGCCTCAATTTTTTTCATGCCTGTATGGGTAGAGGAAGGGTCCGAAAAACCCGTTCAAAATCGCGATTTCCCCATAGAGATACACAGGAGATTCTTAGGTTGGGCGCATAGGCGTAGTCAGCTGATAAAAAGTGGCGTCACGCCAGAAGCACAGGGAAGAGGGGCTGTTGCCACCTCCCCTTACTTCTAACCTCCTTGGTTTGTCCTTCAGGAACTTGCAAGGACTGTTGCCACTTAACTGAAACTTCTCGATGGTGTCACGTGCTACATCCTCATAGATACTCACTACGGCTAGAATAACAAATGCAAACCCGATGGTTTAGTGGTCTAAGTTAGAGGTCTGCACGGGCCTTATTTGGTGACCCCGGCGCTGCCCAAGCCGGTGCATTTAAGGCCCGGCCCGTGATGTACCATTTGGTATTACTTTGTCTTTCTATTGTATTTTATTAAATTGTGAATATTAAGTAATGAAATGAGATATTATTGAAAATATTTAGTTGAATGTAAATCTTAAAATATTTATTAAACTTTAACAATTATTGAAGAATATTACCTTTAAAGAGAGGCAGAAAAGCATGCTGAGCACGTTCAAAATCTCCTTTTCTCTGAACTAGCAACTGATAACACTATACAAATCGATCCGCATACAGATTAGGGATGAAACAATCGATGACCCACTCTCTCATAATACGCACACGGGCACCCTACTTCACCGCAGTCCCCCACTCCGCACAACACCCACACTCGGTCGAACTTTTTGTTGTCAACAAGACCCAAAGAGGTTTCAACCAACTTAATACCTGTAGATGGTAAAAATACTGTTAGGGCCTTTCCTTGCCTTTGTGATTATTGAAAACAATAATCACATTGGTTGTCATATAGAACATAAGCAGAAAGCAGCCCCGGTGGTGCAGTGGTCTAAGCGACGGCCTCTGATCATTCGTCCGAAAGAGGTCCGATTTCGAATCCCCGTGAGGGTATGGATGTTGTGTTTGTCTTACGGCACTGGCTATCTCCCTTCCCTGGAACCAGTGACCCTAAATTATTTTTTTTGATTGGAGGTTTAACGACCACCGTGAGCAACTCAATGGGCTATAAGCAGTCGGCCGTCCCTAATTTAGGGTCACTGGTTCCAGGGAAGGGAGAGAGCCAGTGCCGTAAGACAAATATAACATCCATGCCTCACCGGGATTCGAACCCGGACCCCTTACGGACGAATGATCAGAGGCCAGCGCCTTAGACCACTGCGCCACCTGGGAGGGGGACCCTAAATTAGGGACAAGCAACTGCTTATAGCTCATTGAGTTGCTCACGGTGGTCGTTTAGTTGAATGTAAATTCCCTGGAACCAGTGACCCTAAATTAGGGACGGGAGATTGCTTATAGCCAATTGAGTTGCTCATGGTGGTCGGTAAACCTCCAATCAAAAAAAACATAAATAGAAACAAATTTGGGCTTTATACTGTGACAAGTGAATGTCATGTCATGGAAGTAAGTAAAGCCATCAAAACAGTTAAACAGACCAGGAAATCTGGAACACTTTTTTCTTTCTGTACCATCGCGATAAAAAGAATGGGTCGACTTGGCCTGGCCCGGCCGGTTGCTTTGTTCTCTAAACTTAAAAAAAGCCCGATTTGGCCTATGCAGACCTCTAGTCTAAGTAGTGGCTTCATCAGAGTGAGCTTAGGTTATTTTTCTTCATTCTTTTTCTTTTTTTTTCATTTGAGGTTTAACGAACACCGTGAGCAACTCAATGGGCTCGAAAAGTCAGTACGAAGTCAATACTTCGGACCATTCGGCCATTGAGGCAGTGCAAAAAATATGCACTGAGTATTGTTATGTTTAAATACTGATTCATTCTCAGAGAGAGAGAGAGAGAGAGCAAAGTAAAATATACTTAATAGCTGCTAATTTCTTCTGCATACAAAGTAAATGAGCCGCAGCCTAAGCTTTCACTGCAAGTTTTCAGTTTAGTATCCTGTTTCAGTCAGTAACAGTTGAAAACGCTTTCTCTGAGATAATTTCAGTTTATATCCAAGATTTACCTTTCAGAACAATGACGTCACTCATGACGTCACCGATTCCTTGCTTGCGAAGGAGCCAAGTTCAGCAAACCGTGTTGCCTAGTAACCTCTGTTATCTAAACTTCTGAATTTTCATTTGAGATTCTGGCAACCATATTGAAATCTAAGTTCTTCATAAATAAACTAGTATTGAGAGTTCTACGAAGAATTTCACTCTGTTGTTCTAGCGAAGCGATGTTTATGGGTTTCTATATATAAAAGTATAATCATGGGAAATGTTTTGAGTATTATTTATACGTACTTTTACAGAGTTAAAAAAACGTAAGTGGAAATTTATTGCCTTTTTAATGACAAAAGTGCTTTGTTATTCTTTCATTATTCTGAGGTCTTTCGTTCAGTTTCATCAATATAATATTGACTCAAATATTTTGTGATTAAGATAGCTGCATTCTATTTAGGCGACAATGGAGAAAGAATTAACACCACATTCTGGGACAAATTTGAGCTGTAAACTGTAACAAGTGGATTTTGGTGGTTACACTTTCAATAAATCTCTAAACTCTTGAAAGATCGCAGTACAAGTTGAAAACGAAAACGCAATGCTAGATAGCTATTGTTATTAAATGGATATGATATTAAAACTCCAAAGACATTTTAATCAAGAGAAACGAAAAAAAAATCCTTAAACTGACAAGTTTCAAATTTCGAATCATTCGTTTCTTTATCCCTGAAAGAAATGCGTCGAAAAATGAACTATATTTACCTCGTTATGCGACAAGTAAAGTTTATTGGCGATAATGTGCGAAGGGATACTCTTTATTTAGGGCCTCTTGTCTGAGAATTACGAAGTCGCTGTCATTGGAATCTTTAGCCAGATGAATATAGCGAATATATTTTTTTTATTTGGATGTATAATAAAAAGAAACCACGCACGTAGCACGTCTTTGGTCCTAGCAAGCGGGTTTCCGGAAGCAAGTCCACAGGTCAACAAGGGTGCACGAAAAAAAAAAGGTTTGACATCTTTAAGGCTCTACGAGACCCGCCATTTGTATTGCTGTCTTCTCTTATTAACCAACGGGCAAGCGTATTTCACAAATTGCTCGGGCAATTTTGCACATTTTGGAACACCGTTTGTGGCTAACGCAAGATATATGAAAAATAAAGAGTTCCCTAGTTTCATAATTTTTATTGACCTTACCCTTCATTTTTTATCTGCAGCGAAAGTCATACCAAGGCGTCTTCACAGTTTTATTAATTAATAAAAAATACTTAAAGGATCCAAAATGAAAATCTGAAACCAGGAAACTCTTTTTTTATCATATATCTTGCGTTAGCTACAAACGGTGTTCCAAAATGTGCAAAATTTCCCGAGCCATTTGTGAAATACGCTTGCCCGTTGGTTAATAAGAGAAGGCAGCAATACAAGATAGCGGGTCTCGTAGAGTCTTAAGTTGGATTTGACCAGAACACGAATGTGACGTCATCTGCGAAGAAACTAGTCTAGGTCAAGGAGGTTAGAATAATACTTCTGTAATGCCCTGAGTCTTAACCGTGAAGCTTCAAACTGTGGGAATTTGACGTTGTTTACATGATACCTATGTAATTTCAACTGTGTATTTTGGAACAGTGTAAATTTGGGTTGCAGAAACCGTGTTAATATCAAACCGGGATGAATTATAGTTCTTACGAGAACGAAGGTTTCATTTTTAACGTTATGTTTTGTTTAAAATTCCCATTAACGTTCGTTTATTTCAGTTTAAAATAAAAATGGGAAGGAGCCTCAACATAATTAAAAGTTTTATAAATTCATTTTCTCACGCATTGGCAGCAAGTTACGATGCGGAATTGGAAACCTTTGAGACGAAAGAAGGCGATTCGGCCAACACAAAATGCATTGCAATAGCCTTGAAAACCATCAGCTTTACCACACTTTGATTGCCGTCTCTCGCGGTTATATGCTTCACGCAAAGCGGTACTGCCCAGTTAACAAAGGCATCTCCAGATATCACATTCTAATATCCTTGGTCTAGGTTGATATCTGAAATTGGGAAGTCCGCCCCGGTGGCGCAGTGGTCTAAGCGATGTCTTCTGATCATTCGTCCGAAAGGGGTCCTGGTTCGAATCCCGGTGAGGCATGTATGTTGTGTTTGTCTAACGTCACTGGCTCTCTCTCTCTTCTCTGGAACCAGTGGCACTAAATTAGGGACGGGCGACTGCTTATAGCGCATTGCTTTGCTCGCGGTGGTCGTTAAAGCTCCAATAAAAAAAAATTGAAAGTAGTGAGCACCTTCTTCGTGTGTTATATTACTACAGCAAACTCTCGATTATCCGTTCTAATCACCTGATAAACGTGCCCGGATAACTAAAAAATAATACGATTTTTGCTTTTACTGAAAAAATTACCTACGTATGTACTATACAGTATATAAAAATGCATTTGACACATTGAACTGTAAAACATAGAGTATATGAAATTATAAAATACCGGTGCTGTACTTAAAATTGCTGTTGTTGATGAAAGTAAAATGTGATTGGCCTATATACATATACTGTAGTACGTTTACTGGACACAACCCGCAAAATTCATTAGTTCCATCGGTTTCCGTAGTTTCAAAACAGCTTCTTGGTAGATGTGACGTCATCTTCAGCGAGGGCAGTGACTTAAGACTGCTAGTAGTGGATGTAAGCTCGATGGTTCCTGTCACTGATACACTAAGCCACTGACGGACAAGCGTTACACGATCTGGAGGCGCTTCTGTTACCGACACTGGTTTTATCACAGATACATTTTACTGATACTTCTCTAGAACAGTCACTGATACTTAAAAGGGTTCTACGTCAATTCGTCGCGTGCGTCAATTCGTCGACTGCGCCAATTCGTCGACTGCGACGATTCGTCGCGCGTCAATTCGTCGCCTACGTCAATTCGTCGCGCGTCAATTCGTCGACTGCGTCAATTCGTCGCGCGTTAATTCGTCGCGCGTCAATTCGTCGACTGCGTCAATTCGTCGCGGACAAATTCGTCGACTACGTCAATTCGTCGACTACGTCAATTCGTCGACTACGTCAATTCGTCGCGTTTACAGATTTTGGTTACATACAAAACGAATGCAGGAAAACGTACGATTTCGAACGTCTTGCTCCCAGATCTACAGTTTTCAATTCAGAACCACCAAATCAGGTATCCTATCTCATAGTACTCTAACTTAGACGGCCGCCCCGGTGGCGCAGTGGTCTAAGGCGCTGGCCTCTGATCATTCGTCCGTAAGGGGTCCGGGTTCGAATCCCGGTCAGGCATGGATGTTGTGCTTGTCTTACGGCACTGGCTCTCTCCCTTCCCTGGAACCAGTGACCCTAAATTAGGGACGGGCGACTGCTTATAGCCCATTGAGTTGCTCACGGTGGTCGTTAAACCTCCAATAAAAAAAAAAAAAAAAACTTAGACGGTTGCCGGTTTTTGGAACGGGTCAAGGCCCGGGGAGTCCGAACTTCCCCCCCCCCCCTACATACAAAATTTTCGTAAAATCTAGTTTTCATTACAGAACCATCAAATTTGGCATCATGAAACTCTAACTTAGACGCTAGACGGTTTTTGGAAGGGGTTGGAGCCCGCGGGGTCGGAGCCCCCCCCTCATAAAAAATTTCGTAAAATCGACAGTTTTCATCTTAGAACCACCAAATTTGGTATACTATCTTATGGTACTCTAACTTAGACGGCAGACCGTTTTTGGAACGGGTCAAGGCCCGGGGGTGAGAGCCCCCACATACAACATTTTCTTAAATACTACAGTTTTCAATTCAGAACCACCTAATCTGGTATACTATCTCATGGTACTCTAACTTAGACGCTAGACGGTTTTTGGAAGGAGTTGGAGCCCGGGGGTCAGACCCCCCCGAATAAACACTTTTTCGTAAAATCTACAGTTTTCAATTTAGAACCACCAAATTTGGTATACTATCTCATGGTACTCTAACTTAGACGCTAGACGGTTTTTGGAAGGGGTTGGAGCCCGCGGGGTCGGAGCCCCCTCATAAAAAATTTCGTAAAACCTACAGTTGTCATCTTAGAACCACCAAATTTGGTATACTATCTTATGGTACTCTAACTTAGACGGCAGACCGTTTTTGGAACGGGTCAAGGCCCGGGGGTTAGAGCCCCCCCACATACAAATTTTTTTTAAAAACTACAGTTTTCAATTCAGAACCACCTAATCTGGTATACTATCTCATGGTACTCTAACTTAGACGCTGGACGGTTTTTGGAAGGGGTTGGAGCCCGGGGGTCAGACCCCTTCCGAATAAACACTTTTTCGTAAAATCTACATTTCAAAATTGTCTTTATTCTTCAAATAAAATAGCATTTCTATGTACATGACAGTAGAATTCTGCCAATAAATACAGTGGTATATACAACAACTGGAAAGTTCCAGTGAAACGTAAAACAAAATATTGTAAAATCATAAAATTATTTCGCCCCAAAGGGCGATGGAGAGGCAGACAATAAAGCACGAGCGATGCAAATGAAAATGTATACTACAGTATTGTAGGCAAGAAAAGACATGATGCTATACTATTCACAAATTCCAATTAAGTATTACTACCATACTCAAGGTTAAATATGCACAAGGTACTAATTCACATAAAAGACCATGGGTGAGAAGGAACTAACAGGTGCAACAGTATTTAGAAATATGACAGAAATGGTAGAAACAATTAAGCACAAATACTTATTATATGCACAGAATTATGCAGTGACAAGAGAGAAATACGCTAAACGAACCCAGGAGGGCAACTTTACAAAAAAAACAGAAATCGAACAAGAATGCAATTCATAAGTGTCATATCATATGTACAGAACAATACAGTGACAAAAAAAGAAAGCCGCTAAGCATACCCAGAAGGGCAGCTTCTCATAAAACAGAAATGTAACAGTGGTGCTACACTCAAAATTTACATCATATGTACAGAAGTATTCAATGACAAGGGAGAGAATCGCTAAAAGTACTCAGAAGAGCATCTTCTTACATTAAATTTTATACACGGGGCAATAAAATTTCAAAATATATTCAACATAATGTAGGGGACATTGCGTGTGCAGTAAACTGTGCAGAAGAAAGAATTATATACAACATAAAATACAACAAAATCGAAGAGATCATGGGAAACATGGTCAGCTATCTCCAATAGCACATAAAACAGAATAATCACAAATAGCGAATCATGTGGGTGAAAAAGGAGACTCCACCTAGGAGCCTCATACCACCAAAATTAATACGTAAAATCATGAGTTGTGACAGTGAATGTGAGCGACAACAAAAATCACATCTATAAGTTGAGATGTAGCTGCAAATTGTGGATATGGAACCACCCAGCCGATTGGGCCCAGGTGGATTGAAAAACGTTATCGGTGTTTGTTGAGGCAGCACGAGAGTGCTCCATTCGGAGACGAGTGGTTAACCGTGCTAGGAAGCGTCTCCGAATGATAGCACTTGCCTCCTGAGGAGGTGGAGTAAGAGCAGGGAGGCGTTGTTCAAGATGGAAGGCATATACAGTGAACTTCACAAGAAGAAAAATGTAACGGCACACAGGAGGCAAGTGAGTAGGTGGATGCTTAGTTTGGAGTAGCCAAGCATATGCAAGAAATGGTAACGATCGAGCACAAATTCGATCAGCAAGACGAAATGCTGTGTTAGGACTGGCAGGAGAACGGGGCAGAATAGGTATTGATGTTGGACGTCGCTGACTTCAGGGCAAAAGGAGCACTGCGGAGAGGTGAGAAGTGTCATGCGAAACAGTACTGATGGGGCGGGGAGACGAAGGTGAAGAAATTGCCAATGGACATTGAGTTCAAGAGGGGAGGAAAGGGGAGAGGTAGAGGCTGTCCAGATGGCGGGGAGAAGAGAAGGAGAAGCAGAATGAACAGAAAGTGGAAGTGCGGGAGGGGAAAGAAGGAGCCAATAAAGAGAAGAGGAGGAGGTAGAAGTAACTAGAACCGGGGAGCTACGAATGAGGAGAAAGAACGGTAGAGAAAGAGGGGCGGAGGGGACCGAGAAGAGACCATCAGGGGAAGCGAGGAGTGGAAAGAGGCTCCAAAGCGCTGTGCGAAGGAGAAGATATTCGTTAGCAAGAGTAATGGTTGGAGATAGAAACAGGGAAGAAAGAGGTCTCCAGGTTAGATCAGAAGTTACGAGAGAACGGACAGTTATCACACCAGAGCGGATCCAATGAGGAAAGTAAAAGTAAGGGAGGTTAGGAGGGTGAATAAGAGAAGAGAAGAAGAGAGGTTCATCTAGAAGATCAAGAGTTGAAGAAGGAAATGAACGGAGAAGAGGAAGCGAACGAAAGAGAGAAAGGCCCTCTCGCAGGACAGAAGGGAGGTGGGACGGAAGAAGAGAGTATGAATCCATCTTCAGAAACAGTAAGAAGGTGAAAGATGGGTCACGAGAAGAAGCAAGAACATTCAAGGTAGCGGTAAGGGACGGAACAGTTGAAGTGGCAAGGCGAATGAAATGAATAATGCGATGTGTTTTATAAAGGACTGCTGGATCAGGAAGCTGGATGCCACCTAATGAGGCTGGTAGATGAAGCGCGGCAGGTTTAACCCAGTGATGTGAAGTCCAGATGACGGAAGTTGAGAGGCGAGTGATGGTCATCATTTGTGACACGGGAACAACCGTCGACATCCAAGAGTATTCGCATAGGGAGATAAGTTGTCGACGAACAATGGCTGCTCGTTGACGGAACGATGTGAAAGGGCGATCCTTACTCCAGTAGGCAGCAGCCCGTTGTATCCGGGGAAGAAGAGCAGTCCAGGTGGCAGATGCAGAAGCCAAGGGCAAACCGACATACGCACCGAGGATCTTCTGTGTAGTGGCTGTCCACTGCGCACCCCAAGGAGCATCGGTGCGGACAGCCCATGCCCCGCACCATAAGCCAGTACTTTTAGTGGCATTCAGCGCAGCTCCAGATATTGCAACATATTGTTGATATACAGAATACAGGCGATCAAATTGAGATTCATCCCGGACACAAAAGGTCACATCATCAGCATAGGCGGTGAAAATTATCCGATGATGACGAGTACTAGCCACCGTCGGCGGTAGGACATCCAGGAGTGATCTTTGGGCTGCTAACAGGAAAGGCTCAAAAGCGAGAGCGAATAGCTGGCCGGAGAGCGGACATCCTTGCCGGATGCCTCGCCTAAACGGAATTGGAGCGGTTAGTTTTCAATTTAGAACCACCAAATTTGGTATACTATCTCATGGTACTCTAATTTAGACGCTAGACGGTTTTTGGAAGGGGTTGGAGCCCGTGGGGTCGGAGCCCCCCTCATAAAAAATTTCGTAAAACCTACAGTTTTCATCTTAGAACCACCAAATTTGGTATACTATCTTATGGTACTCTAACTTAGACGGCAGACCGTTTTTGGAACGGGTCAAGGCACGGGGGTCAGAGCCCCCACATACAAAATTTTCTTAAAAACTACGGTTTTCAATTCAGAACCACCTAATCTGGTATACTATCTCATGGTACTCTAACTTAGACGCTAGACGGTTTTTGGAAGGGGTTGGAGCCCGCGGGGTCGGAGCCCCCCCCTCATAACAAATTTCGTAAAATCTACAGTTTTCATCTTAGAACCACCAAATTTGGTATACTATCTTATGGTACTCTAACTTAGACGGCAGACCGTTTTTGGAACGGGTCAAGGCACGGGGGTCAGAGCCCCCCACATACAAAATTTTCTTAAAAACTACAGTTTTCAATTCAGAACCACCTAATCTGGTATACTATCTCATGGTACTCTAACTTAGACGCTAGACGGTTTTTGGAAGGGGTTGGAGCCCGGAGGGTCAGACCCCCCCGAATAAACACTTTTTCGTAAAATCTACTGTTTTCAATTTAGAACCACCAAATTTGGTATACTATCTCATGCTACTGTAACTTAGACGTTAGACGGTTTTAGGAAGGGGTTGGAGCCCGCGGGGTTGGAGCTCCCCCCTCATAAAAAATTTCGTAAAATCTACAGTTTTCATCTTAGAACCACCAACTTTGGTATACTATCTCATGGTACTCTAACTTAAACGCTTGACAGTAGACCGTTTTTGGAACGGACTAACTTAAACGCTAGACAGTAGACCGTTTTTGGAACGGATCCAGGCCCGGGGGTCAGAGCCCCCACATACAAAATTTTCTTTAAAACTACAGTTTTCAATTCAGAACCACCAAATCTGGTATACTATCGCATGGTACTCTAACTTAAACGCTTGACGATTTTTTGAAGGGGTTGCAGCCCGGGGGGTAAGGGCCCCTCTCATATAAAAATTCGCAAAATCTACAGTTTTCAATTTAGAACCACCAAATTTGGTATACTATCTCATGGTACTCTAACGTAGACGCTAGATGTTTTTTGGAAGGGGTTGGAGCCCGGGGGTAAGAGCCCCCCCCCATAAAAA
Organism: Macrothele yani; assembly: GCA_039090855.1. Classification (NCBI taxonomy): domain Eukaryota; kingdom Metazoa; phylum Arthropoda; class Arachnida; order Araneae; family Macrothelidae; genus Macrothele; species Macrothele yani. Next base: position 136,229,125 of record CM077024.1, on the reverse strand, counting down.
TGCCGCGTAAAATCTACAGTTTTCAATTTAGAACCACCAAATTTGGTATACTATCTCATGGTACTTTAACTTAGACGGTCGACGGTTTTTGGGACGGGTCAAGGCCCTGGGGGTCGGAGCCCCCCTCCCGCCCCGCACACACACACAGACATACAACATCTTATTAAAAACTACCGTTTTCAATTCAGAACCACCAAATTTGGTATCATGAAACTCTAACTTAGACGCCAGACGGTTTTTGGAAGGGGCTGGAACCCCGGCGTGAGAGCCCCTCCCCCTCCTCATAAAATTTTTGTAAAATCTACAGTTTTCAATTTAGGACAACCAGATTTGGTATACTACTTATGGTTATCTAACTTAGACGGTAGACGGTTTTTGGAAGGGGTCGGGGCCCGGGTCAAGGTAGCCCCATGCAAAATTTTCGTAAAAAGTTCCGTTTTTTACTCTTAAGAATACCCTATTTACGTTCTAAGACGATCTTTGGCCCTTTGAGGGCCTTGCACCATAAACCATCAACCAACCAACCAACTAACCAATCTACGGTCTAAGTTAGGGACTGTAGATAACAATAAAGTGCAAAAATATGCGTTTAATGGTGTATTAAAAACACAAATCTATATAGTTTAGCTTTCACTACCAACGAACGGCTTATCAGAAAGAAATATAATGTAATGTAAACAGAGAGTTCCAGATATTCAAAATTCAAAACGATAAGAAAAAGATGATCAATGCCAATGTGAAGTCGTATGCATGCGACATCACATAGGTACATTGCATTTCTGTGTCGCTTGATTCACAGAAGCACACGCCAGATGTACGGCAGTTGTATAGATGTCTCCTAGAAGGTAAGTATTCCCATTCCTTTTTCTTTCTTTTTTGTTTCGCAAAATTAAATTAACTAAATCAAAAAATTTAAAATAACTTTACTGGAAAATTGCAGGAATATCTTTTTCATTCATTAACTCTCACCCGCTGAACTTGGTGATTCCACAAATAGTAATATGTACCTGGCTAATAACTGGTATCCCTGCTAGTACAAATTATATTAATGGTTTATTTGGGTCCAGTTCAATCTAGTGTGTCCATAAGAGCGTTTGGGGCCGTATGAAAAATACATTTCAACGTGTGCCGCAACGGCGGCGGAGGGATCTAGGCGCTGGCTTCTGACCACTTGTCGAGAAGGATCCTGGTTCAATTCCCGGTGAATCATGGACGTTGTGCTTGACTTCTGGCACTGGCTGTCCCCCTTCCCAGGAACCAGTGGTCAAAAATTGGGAATGTCCGACTGCTTATAGCCCACTGAATTGATCACGGTGGTCGTTAACCCCCCCCCCCCCCACCCCCACAAAAAAGATTGCGACGTGTCCATTGCTATTTGTTGTGGACCGTACAAAAAGTATGTTTTTGATATCAAGGTGTCCACTTCCATGAAGGCTGGCCATAAAATGTAAGGGGACCGTACAAAATTGCACTTTTGTTTTCACCTTGTCAGCGCTTCGGTATATGGTTGAAGTATACGTATATATAGTTGGGCCATTTCAGCACGTAGTTTGGTTTATATAGAAAATAAAGATAATGTTACATTTTTACTCAGCTACAACACATTAATCCCAAAGGCTATTTGTTGAAATCTTTAATCCGCCGTGCTCATATTCACAACGTTAACATAACATGTAAAGTTATTAATGTTGCAGTTTTACCCTGTCACAAAACTTTAGTTACAAGACCTTAGGCGTAAACTTTTTTAGGAATTTTTAGTCCGACGTATTCATAAGGTTTCGATAACATGCCAAGGTTATGGTACTGCGTTTTGACTGAGGCACAAAAATTAATAAATAGGCCTTAAGCCTTTTTATCAGTTTTCAATCAACCGTGCTCATATACATAAAATTTTCAGAGAAAGTCAAGTTTACTGTGTTGCGCATTTACTCGAGTACAAAACTATAAACAGCCATTAACTTTCACCAGCTGAACTTGGTGATTCCTCAATTCATCCATTAACAAGTCCTTTAAGTGATTGTATGCTATGGTCATATTGATAATGTTTGATGACAAGTCAGGTTAATGATGTTGCACTTATTAAAGACTTAAAAAGGTGTAGAGGCTAGTAATTATTATTTGAAGTCTAAGTAAAAGCTCATTTTTAACTTGACTCGTCATGAAATCCTTGTGAATATGGCATTTATTTTATTTTGTACATTTTACAAAGCGCATGCATTTTTTTTTTTTTGGCATTTGTTTTATTTTGTGTTGTACTTGTTACATAGCGTTTCGCATTTTTGTAATGCTTGTGACTTGTGATTGCATTTTGAATTTTTATTTGTTTCACATTTTGGATTGCATTTTGAATTTTTATATGTTTCAAATTTTGGATTACTTTTTGACATTTTAAGTTTTTGACATGCTATTTTGAAAATTTTGACTTTTTTAATTTTGCGTTGTATTTTACATTCTTGCATCTTCGGCGGAATTACATTCTTGAAAAATTCAAATACAAGTTAGTAAAAGGTATAATTCAATTAGTGAGAAATACCAGCACATTTTAGTAAAGGGTAGAATTATATGAAATTCCTCTTAAAATGTCCAGCATGTTAACATTGTCTCTGTGCACCAAAGAAGTTCGAATTCCCTTTTATCTTGCCAGCGTTTCTCTTCTGGGTGGATTTGTTGGAATCTGTACTATCACTCTTTCGATTTTAGCCATAGTTGTTCTCTCCTCTTTCGCAATTTCACTGATTATTTCGTACAGTCACAGTTTTTTCTCTCCCAGAATTGTATTCCAGCGTCTGTCTAATCTTTCAAGTTCGTTTTGTGTTCTGGGAAAGCCAAATAAATTGTTTTCACTAACTGACCAAATTGTTGGCGGGAACAGCGGAGGGCTTCTGCTTGGATTGTTTCTTCTGCTTCCACGAAATTTTCCAAGAACATAATTTTCCTCAAACCACTGAACTACAGAATCTGCATATTCTAGTAAAATTGATTTCACTTCTTCAAAAGCAGCTGGAATTTCATCAGATGAAAAAAATGCGAGTGCTTGCAAATGTCTGACTTTGAGAGCAAACTCACTGTTTTCCTTATATTCCAAGGCTATGCCAGAGGATGGATATTCCTCAGCACATTTTTTTCCGAGATGAAACCAACAACATTTGTGTGTGCTACTTCCAAATTCTTTTTTAGCAGCATTATAACGGTAGCTATTTCAAAATCTATTATTATGCGTATATTGTGGTGCAAGCTGAAAATCATAGTCTGATGCATAGTCTTGTAAATCCTACAAAAATACTTTATAATAGTATTATATTATTTATACTTGCTGGAAAGTAACCCATAAACTAGTGGGACAAGTCTGTGCATCTCTGGATTCGTTTCAACCATAGCATGAATGGAACATAATTGCCTACAAAGGGTTGGACAAGTTTCAAATGTCCCATCCATAATCCAGAGGGGTGCTTCTTTAAGCTTTCGTAAATTATTCTCTGTTAAAAATAAAATAATTCTTTGATGTCCAAATGCGCTACCTCTGCCAAGAAATTTTGCACCATCTTCTCCTGTAAATTTATTGGGGCATCGATCCGTTCTGAAGTCGTAGGCTCCGCAGGCATGTCTTGGCATGTCTTCTCTTTTTTACAACTTGCCTTAGTGCATCCATATTAGGCATGTAAGCTGCATTTACTGTAGCCATTGACGTTGTCACGGTTTGAATAATTTGTGCAGGGGCTTCGTCCGTATTTCTCGCTCGTTCTTTTATTTGCGCTCTTGCAACAGCAAAATCACTTTTCTCCGGTCTTGGAGCATGATTATGTGGTTTCTCATTGTGCATCCTGTGTTCATCTCCAATAAGAATAGTACTAGCAAAGCCAGTACAATTTCCATAATTTCTTTCAATACAGTGACAATACCGTAAATCACCTCGCACTCTGTTATGGCAAAATAAATACCCTTTCCATTTCAGCAAATCATTTTCTTTTTGTGAGTTAACTATTTATGTTGCATGTTTCATCTGCATAGTGCCTTCGGAAAACAATGCACTTTCTCTTTCCAAAATATTTAGAATGATATGTTTCCACTATTATCACTTGACAACGCACAACAAAGGTTTCAACAAGCACGTTCTCTGTTCTCCAGTCAACTACGAACTAATGAGCAACCATTCAATAAAACACTCAGAATACAGACAATCACGTGAAGCTTGTTCCTCCAGTTAGGGTTTAAGCGAAGTTCAAGATTTTCGTACCTGCGGTCACAAGAAGTGGTTAATTTTAAGGATCGGCATCTTATCTTTTGTTTTTCCAAAACGCAGAGGTACATGTATTTTACAGCTGGGACGCTCCAGGCGGGGGATCAACAGATGCGAAGAACCCGGGAGCCAGGTTCCGGAGGCGGCAGCAGGCGCGGACTGGGCAGCTGTACTCTGGGCCGGTAGGCGTCATGCTAATTCTCAAAAATAAATTCAAATTTTTTGTGTTGCACCATGCGTATGAAAGAAAATTGTTATACTGAAAAGACAATTTGTTTACCCCGTAACATATTAAACGAAACCTACGTCCCTACGTGCCAAATGATCTGTAAGCCAAACACAGTTTTTCATGCAACACCTTCCCCCGACTTTCTAAGTTCAGATCTGTCTCGTTCGACTTATTTCCTGTACCGCCCCTCTCTTTCGCTAATTGCAGTTAATTGCCGTGAAATTGGTGTTTTACGTTTCGGTGTATTGCCGCCTGTCTTGAAGACTATAGTGAAAGCGGTGAACCCCAGGGGAAAAGTATTCCATCAAAAGCAACAGAAATCCAATGCGAGAGCAAAACTTTGTTCTTTGGCATTACATCCAAGCAATTTAGGCAAAGTAGGAAGTGTGTTTTTCTACTACGACACCAGAAGATTGTCGCGAATGCTCAGGCAATTACGATACAGATGTGTCCTTAAGACTTCTCTTTCAAGACGTCCAAAGGCCGGCACTAGGGGATGGGGAGGGATACAGTGCGGATGTTCTTTTTTGTTGCAGTTAGAAATTCTTAAGCTCATTCTTCCTTAAAACTTTGCCTGGTTACCAGTAAGTACTGTCTCATGCCTCAACCATTGCACAGATTTGTTGTTTTTGTTTTCATTCTTTGAGTTAACAGCGGGAAAATATCTGAACTGCGTTGTTTCAGTTGAAAATATTTTTTTTTACTTCAGCAGCAGGGCTTCACGTATAATTGCAAAATACTTCGATAGAATGAACATACCTTACATAAAGAGTTTGCATGAGAAAATAGATTAATAATAAGGAAAATATTCTAAAACCAAAAAAAGAAATTGCGGAACCGAAAAAGCTAGGTAGAAGAAACAAAAGGCTCTAAGAAAACTTTCATATTTAAAGAAACCTGTAGTCGCTTAATGAGTAAGTGGTATAACTCAATATAAAATCATGTACTGTATTTGAAAAAAAAATTAGAAGCAAGTAGGCATCGTGACTGTCCACAGTTTCCCCTTTTCATTTTGTCGACATTACAACCACCACAGAAAAGAAAAGAACAAAAACATAAAAAAAACCACCCATACAAAGTAAAATGCCCAAAACATAAAAAGAAGTAACCACACAAAATGAAATGCCCAAAACATTAAAAAAACTGCAACCACACGAAACAAAATACCCAAAACATGGTAAGAAATTCTGTTTAAAGCACAATGAAGGTATACGATAGGAGAAATATATGTTTTTAAAACTTAAAACTAGTGTCAAAACTGAAATAAAAGAAAGAAAAAAGAAATATTCCAAATTTCATTGTTACTTTAGATATTTTGACCTGTTGACATTTCGTAAATTGTACTTGCACTTGGTCAAAAAATATTACTTACAAGGACTCTTTAGTAACTTTTAATCGCTGTGGTCGTATTTATAAGGTTTGCATAACAAATCAAGTTAATAATGTTGCGCTTTCACTTACCGTCTCCCGCTAAGTTAAAGTTTCATGACACAAAATGTGGTGGTTCTGAATTGAAAAATAAAGATTTTAAGAAAATTTTGAATGGGGGTCTTACCCCGGGCCTTGATCCGTTCCAAAAACATTCTACCGTCTAAGTTAGAGTACTATGAGATAATATACAAAATTTGGTGGTTCTAAATTGCAAACTATAGATTTTACGAAAGTTTGTGTGTTGGGGGAGGGGGTAACCACCCTTGCCCAGACCCGTTCTGAAAACCGTCTACCGTTTAATTTAGAACACCATTATATAGTATACCAAATTTGGTAGCTCTAAATTGAAAGCTTTAGTTTTTACGAAAAATATTTATGGGCGGAGGGACTCTGATCCCCGTGCCCGACCAGTTCCAAAAACCGTCTACCGTCTAAGTTAGAGTACCATGAGAGAGTATGCCAAATTTGGTGATTCTAAATTGAAAACTGCAGCGCTTTGGAGCCTCTTTCCACTCCTCGCTTCACCTGATGGTCTCTTCTCGGTCCCCTCTGCTCCTCTTTCCCTACCGTTCTTTCTCCTCATTCGTAGCTCCCCGGTTCTAGTTACTTCTCTCTCCTCCTCTTCTCTTTATTGGCTTCTTCTTTCCCCTCCCGCACTTCCACTTTCTGTTCATTCTGCTCCTCCTTCTCTTCTCCCCGCCATCTGGACAGCATCTACCTCTGCCCTTTCCTCCCCTCTTGAACTCAATGTCCATTGGCAATTTCTTCACCTTCGTCTCCCCGCCCCATCAGTACTGTTTCGCATGACCCTTCTCACCTCTCCGCAGTGCTCCTTTTGCCCTGAAGTCAGCGACGTCCAACATCAATACCTATTCTGCCCCGTTCTCCTGCCAGTCCTAAACACAGCATTTCGTTTTGCTGATCGAATTTGTGCTCGATCGTTACCATTTCTTGCATATGCTTGGCTACTCCAAACTAAGCATCCACCTACTCACTTGCCTCCTGTGTGCCGTTATATTTTTCTTCTTGTGAAGTTCACTGTCTATGCTTTCCATCTTCAACAACGCTTCCCCGCTCTTATTCCACCTCCTCAGGAGGCAAGTGCTATCATTCGGAGACGCTTCCTAGCACGGTTAACCACTCGCCTCCAAATGGAGCACTCTCGTGCTGCCTCAACAAACACCGATAGCGTTTTTCAATCCACTTGGGCCCAATCGGCTGGGTGGTTCCATATCCACAATTTGCAGTTACATCTCAACCTATAAGTGGGATTTTTGTTGTCGCCCACGTTCACTGTAACAAATCATGTTTTTACGTATTAATTTTGGTGCTTCGCTATTTGTGATTTTTCTGTTTTAATGTGCCATTGAAGATAGCTCACCATGTTTCCCATGTTCTCTTCGATAATGTTGGGTTTTATGTTGTTGTATATAATTCTTCCTTCTGCACAGTTTACTGCCCACGCAATGTCCCCTTCATTATGTTGAATATTTTTTTTAAATCTTAGTCACTGTGTGTATAATATAATGTAACAAGATGCCCTTCTGAGTGCATTTAGCGTTATTTCCCCTTGTCACTGAATACTTCTGTACATATGTTGTAAATTTTGAATGTAGCATCACTGATGTATTTCTGTGAATTAGTACCTAATGTTTAATCTTTAGTATGGTAGTAATGCTTAATTGGAATTTGTGCATAGTATAGAATCATGTCTTGCCCTGTCTACAATACTGTAGGTAAACATTTTCGTTTGTATCGCTCGTGCTTTATTGTCTGCCTCTCCTTCGCCCTACGTGGCGAAATAATTTTATTTTTTATGATTTTAACAATATTTTGTTTTACGTTTCACTGGAACTTTCCAGCTGATGTATATACCGCTGTATTTATTGGCAGAATTCCATTGTCATGTACATAGAAATGTTATTTTACTGAAGAATAAAGGCAATTTTGAAATGTAGATTTTACGCGGCATTTTTATGGGGGGCTTTACCCCCGGGCTCCAACTCCTTCCAAAAACGGTCTACTGTCTAAGTTAGAGTACCATGAGATAGTATACCAAAGTTGGTGGTTCTAAATTGAAAACTAAAGATTTTACAAAAAAAAAAAATTATTCGGGGGTGTCTGACCCCCGGGCTCCAACCCCTTTCAAAAACCGTCTAGCGTCTAAGTTAGAGTACCATGAGGTAGTATACCAGATTAGGTGGTTCTGAATTGAAAACTGTAGTTTTTAAGAAAATTTTGTATGTGGGGGCTCTGACCCCCTGGGCCTTGACCCGTTCCAAAAACGGTCTGCCGTCTAAGTTAGAGTACCATAAGATAGTATACCAAATTTGGTGGTTCTAAGATGAAAACTGTAGATTTTACGAAATTTTTATGAGGGGGGGGGGGGCTCCGACCCCGCGGGCTCCAACCCCTTCCAAAAAACCGTCTAGCGTCTAAGTTAGAGTACCATGAGGTAGTATACCAAATTTGGTGGTTCTAAATTGAAAACTGTAGATTTTACGAAAAAGTGTTTATTCGGGGGTAGGGTCTGACCCCCGGGCTCCAACCCCTTCCAAAAACACGTCTAGCGTCTAAGTTAGAGTACCATGAGATAGTATACCAGATTAGGTGGTTCTGTATTGAAAACTGTAGTTTTTAAGAAAATTTTGTATGTGGGGGGCTCTGACCCCGTGCCTTGACCCGTTCCAAAAACGGTCTGCCGTCTAGGTTAGAGTACCATAAGATAGTATACAAAATTTGGTGGTTCTAAAATGAAAACTGTAGATTTTACGAAATTTGTTATGAGGGGGGGCTCCGACCCCGCGGGCTCCAACCCCTTCCAAAAACCGTCTAGCGTCTAAGTTAGAGTACCATGAGATAGTATACCAGATTAGGTGGTTCTGAATTGAAAACCGTAGTTTTTAAGAAAATTTTGTATGTGGGGGCTCTGACCCCCGTGCCTTGACCCGTTCCAAAAACGGTCTGCCGTCTAAGTTAGAGTACCATAAGATAGTATACCAAATTTGGTGGTTCTATGATAAAAAATGTAGATTTTACGAAATTTTTTATGAGGGGGGGGGCCCGACCCCGCGGGCTCCAACCCCTTCGAAACACCGTCTGGCGTCTAAGTTAGAGTATCATGATACCAAATTTGATGGTTCTGAAATGAAAACTAGATTTTACGAACATTTTGTATGTACGGGGGGGGGCTCTGACTCCCCTGGCCTTGACCCGTTCCAAAAACTGACAACCGTCTAAGTTAGAGTACCATGAGATAATATACCAAATTTGGTGGTTCTAAATTGAAAACTGTAGATTTTACGCGGCATTTTTATGGGGGGGGCTCTTACCCCCGGGCTCCAACCCTTCCAAAAACCATCTAGCGTCTACGTTAGAGTACCATGAGGTAGTATACCAGATTAGGTGGTTCTGAATTGAAAACTGTAGTTTTTAAGAAAATTTTGTATGTGGGGGCTCTGACCCCCTGGGCCTTGACCCGTTCCAAAAACGGTCTGCCGTCTAAGTTAGAGTACCATAAGATAGTATACCAAATTTGGTGGTTCTAAGATGAAAACTGTAGATTTTACGAAATTTTTTATGAGGGGGGGGCTCCGACCCCGCGGGCTCCAACCCCTTCCAAAAACCGTCTAGCGTCTAAGTTAGAGTACCATGAGATAGTATACCAAATTTGGTGGTTCTAAATTGAAAACTGTAGATTTTACGAAAAAGTGTTTATTCGGGGGTAGGGTCTGACCCCCGGGCTCCAACCCCTTCCAAAAACACGTCTAGCGTCTAAGTTAGAGTACCATGAGATAGTATACCAGATTAGGTGGTTCTGTATTGAAAACTGTAGTTTTTAAGAAAATTTTGTATGTGGGGGGCTCTGACCCCCGTGCCTTGACCCGTTCCAAAAACGGTCTGCCGTCTAGGTTAGAGTACCATAAGATAGTATACAAAATTTGGTGGTTCTAAAATGAAAACTGTAGATTTTACGAAATTTTTTATGAGGGGGGCTCCGACCCCGCGGGCTCCAACCCCTTTCAAAAACCGTCTAGCGTCTAAGTTAGAGTACCATGAGGTAGTATACCAGATTAGGTGGTTTTGAATTGAAAACTGTAGTTTTTAAGAAAATTTTGTATGTGGGGGCTCTGACCCCCGTGCCTTGACCCGTTCCAAAAACGGTCTGCCGTCTAAGTTAGAGTACCATAAGATAGTATACCAAATTTGGTGGTTCTAAGATGAAAACTGTAGATTTTACGAAATTTGTTATGAGGGGGGGGCTCCGACCCCGCGGGCTCCAACCCCTTCCAAAACCGTCTAGCGTCTAAGTTAGAGTACCATGAGATAGTATACCAGATTAGGTGGTTCTGAATTGAAAACCGTAGTTTTTAAGAAAATTTTGTATGTGGGGGCTCTGACCCCCGTGCCTTGACCCGTTCCAAAAACGGTCTGCCGTCTAAGTTAGAGTACCATAAGATAGTATACCAAATTTGGTGGTTCTAAGATAAAAAATGTAGATTTTACGAAATTTTTTATGAGGGGGGGGCCCGACCCCGCGGGCTCCAACCCCTTCGAAACACCGTCTGGCGTCTAAGTTAGAGTATCATGATACCAAATTTGATGGTTCTGAAATGAAAACTAGATTTTACGAACATTTTGTATGTACGGGGGGGGGGGGGCTCTGACTCCCCTGGCCTTGACCCGTTCCAAAAACTGACAACCGTCTAAGTTAGAGTACCATGAGATAATATACCAAATTTGGTAGTTCTAAATTGAAAACTATATTTTACGGCAATTCTGTAGGGGGGGGCTAACCCCCTACCCCTCTCCAACCGCTTCCCAAAACCGTCTACAGTCTAAGTTAGAATACCATGAGATAGTATACCAGATTTGGTGGTTCTGAATTGAAAACTGTAGATTTTGCGAAAATTTTGTATATGGGGGGCTCTGTCCAACCGGTGCCTGCTCTATTCCAAAAACCGTTTACCGTCTAATATTTTTTGTGCCAAAGAAAAACATAATATTCCTATCCTGTCTGCGTGTCCAAACTTTATAAATTTGATCAGGGAGCAAGACGTTCGAAATTTTCCTGCATTCGTTTTGTATGTAACCAAAATCTGTAAACGCGACGAATTGACGTAGTCGACGAATTTGTCCGCGACGAATTGACGCGCGACGAATTGACGCGCGACGAATCGTCGTGGTCGACGAATTGACGCATGCGACGAATTGTCGTAGTCGACGAATTGACGCATGCGACGAATTGACGCATGCGACGAATTGTCGTAGTCGACGAATTGACGCGCGACGAATTGACGCGCGACGAATTGACGCGCGACGAATTGACGCACGCGACGAATTGACGTGACACCCTTAAAAAGTCATCGCCAGTGATAAAAGTCACCGCTAAGATAGTGGATAGCACTCGGAGCTCCGGAGCCGAGAGTTGTGGGTTCGAAATCTTCCCCTGGCATAAAAATGAGGGAGAAATTTACTTCGTCATATTGGCGCCCGAACTTCAAGAATGACCTGGCTGATAGGTTTCTCCCAATGGTGGGATTTTCTTTCCACACCGGGAGGCAAGAAAAATTAGAATCCCTTCTTCAGTGCTTCGAAAGAAAAATAGAATCAGGTGATGTTACGTTCCACACACCAAATTGCCTAGGATTTTTCAAATGCACGTTCTTGATAGGATGATTGTCTACAGCGACACATGGTCCCTGCTGACCCGTGGGCCATGTCCCCGGCCCTCTTTCGGGGGAGGAGGAGATGTGACAGGCCTGCCCCCAGGACGCACATGAGTTAAAGGCAGACAGCAGTGAGGGCATATGCGAGTGTAGTACAGTGGAAGACACTCGGCGTTCCGGAGCCGAGAGTTGTGGATTCGAATCTCGCTCCTAGCATAAGAATGGTGGAGAAATTTACTTCGTCATAAGTGACTTAAGGCGGAAGTTAAGCGTGGATGTAAGCTCGATGGTTTCTGTCATTGAGTCTCTGACGGACAAGCGTTACACGGTCTGGAATCTTTGCTGTTACCGTCTGTGATTTTGTCACTGATACTTCTCTGGAACAGGTCACTGATACTTAAATGTCACCGCCAAACCCATCTCTCTACCGACTACAGTATAATAAAGCTGCGATCAGCAAAGATAAGTTGGTGACGGGCAGTTGATGATGCCCGCAGAAAAACTCAAAGCTCGGTTCACGCGTATTAAAAATACTGCAGCGAAAAAAAAGGGGGGGCCCGGATAATCCGCAAACCGGAAAATCAGCGAACGGATAATCGAGAGTTTGTTGTACTATTATTTTCCACGCCTTCTGCTCCCCTCCCTTCTAGCCACTCTTGCTTCTTCTCAGGTCGCCCAATCAGCCTCATTCATTTCGGATTCCATCATTCTTCTCCATGTTAATTTTGGGCGACCTCTAGAGCGTTTCCCTTTTGGTGCCCAAGTCAATGCTACTTGGGGAATTCTGCTTGTCCCCATGCGCAAAATATGACTGGTCCATCTCCATCAGAGATGGATCTCATCATCTACTGGTTTAGAGAAAGTATTTTGCAAAAGTTACTCGTTAGCGATAGTATTTGGCCAGAATATTTTTAAAATTCTTCTTAGGCATTTGTTTTGAAATACATCCAGGTTTTTTGCTTTGTGCTTTGATGAGTTCCCAACTTTCAGAGCCGTATAACAGTACTGCTCGCACAATAGATCTGTAAACGTTAATTTTCACTTTGACTGTAATATTAGATGCTTTCCATAATTTGTGTGAATACCAGAGGTTTATTTCTACTACGCGCGCGCGCGCGTGTGTGTGTGTGTGTGTGTGTGTGTGTGTGTGTATGTGTGTGTGTGTGTGTGTGTGTTTGAGGTTTAGCGACCACTGTGAGCAACTCAATGGGCTAAAAGCACTCACCCGTCCCTAATGTAGGGTCACTGGTTCCAGGGAAGAGAGAGAGCCAGTGCCGTAAGACAAACACAACATCCATGCCTCACCAGGATTTGGACCCGGACCCTTCTTAGACGAGTGATGTGTGTGTGTGTGTGTGTGTGTGTGTGTTTGTGTGTGCACGCTGAAAGTTTGTATTTCTGCATTGCCCAATTAAGCATGTCGCTAATGTTGCAGATTTCATGGGCAGCAAAATTTTCTGACTGTTTCAGAAAAGCATAGAACCATGAAAGAAAAAAAGTTGGCTTTTGATCATTCGTCTAACATTTCTGGGGGTTTGGGGGGGAGTGGAGGGTTGGCTACCCCCTTGTGAATGAAAAGTTATCAGAAGCTGCCAGTGCCAAACTTTTGGTCCTGGCACCCGTACCATTCGACAAACACATCTCTCATACGCCATGCAGGACTCGAACCCAGGTCCAACAATTAGATCACACCACTCAGCAATCGGGAAGAAAAGTGGCAGCATGCATCAAACTATCGCTTGTCGCAAAACTAATGGGTCCAAAATACTTTGTGACATTCGTTTTGCCACAGAGTTTCTTTTTTTTTTTTTTTTTTTTTTTACCATTACATTACACAAAAATATTAAAATAGGAAAAACCTGAAGTAAACAGTAAAAAAACTGAAGACCTGTTTGTGAAATAATAGCTCTCGGCGTTTGATTTTTAATTTTTATTTTGCTGTAAGCAGTCGCCATCCTTTATTTAGGCTACTGGTTCAAGAGAGAAGAGAGAGCCGCAGGATAACCTAGACACTGCGTCAAATACCTCCGACAACTGATACCCTGGTACCACCCCGGTGACCGAATGGTACAAAGCGTTGGCTTTTGATCATTCGTCTAAGATGGGTCTGGGTTCAAGTTCCAAGTGAAGCGTGGGTGGTGTGTTTGTCTGACAGCGTTGCCTCTCTCCTTTCCCTGAAACTAGTCGCCCTAAATCATGGACAGGCGACTGCTTACAGCCAAGGTGTTTAGAATAAGTCTTTTGGAGATGCCCTAATTCTCTTAATCGTGAAGCCACAAAGGCATGGGAATTTCGATGTTGTTTACACACAGCTGAAACTACGTTAAACTACCTACGGAGTTTCACGTAGTTTCAGCTGTGTGTATTTTTGAGTTGCGTGGTTTTGGGTTGCAGAAACATTGCTAATATCAAACCGGAGAGTGTAACGCTCAACAACGGAGTAACGTTTTCCATTTTTACGTTTTCTTTTGCTTTGAACCTTCACTAAGTTTCATGTATTTCAATTTAAAGTGCAAATAGGGATGGTGCCTCAAAATGAAAATCCTCCAAATACATGGCGTCAGTAAACAAACAAAGACGTCGCTCTTTCCACGTTTTAGCAACACACCACAACCGAAAAAGTGTTTAAAAAAATTCGGTTGCTATGTGTTGCTAAAACATGGAAAGAGCGATGTCTTTGTTTATGTGACTCAAAATAATGAATAATTGTATAAATCGAACATTTTCTCACACATCGACAGCATATTACGATGCAAAATTAGAAACACTAATGAAATAATGCGATTCGGCCAACGCAAAATGCATTGCAATAGTCTTGAAAATTACCAGCTTTTCCACACTTTAATGACTGCCAATCACGGATAGGCTTCGCGGAAAAGGATACTACTCGGTTGACGAGCGCATCTCCAGATATCTTATTCTAACTTCATTGCTTATAACCCATTGAGTTTTTTGCGATTGCCGTTAAACCCACAGACAAAAAAATTATAAATAAAAGATAAAGAGGTGTCTAACGGTACAATTTATTTCGTCAGTTTTCCAGGACTATGAGACGTCTGAACAATTCTGTTTCATGGATGGTGGCCGAATTCATGGCTCATCAGGGAGAATTTGATTAATACTAGCATTTAACGGTGGTATACTCGAAGCCGAATCCTTCTGTTCCGGAGCCGAATGCTTTCCGAATTAAGTTACACCTGCAAGTGCTCATCACTGCTACTTGCTGTCATAACATGTGCGTCTCCTCTGTAGTGATGATGATAATGTTATCCATTCAGTCGACTCCGACGCTTGGCGATTCTATAGGTTGCGTCCCTCTATGCCTCAGCTGTTCCATGTCCAGCCCAGCGTACATTTTGGTTATATCCAGCCAAAGTGTTCTTGGTCGACCTCGTGTACTTGTTCCCTCCACCATTCCAAGCTCATTTCTTTCTCCAGTGAGTCCGATAGCATCACATGACCAAAGTAAGTGAGCTGTAGTTTGGTAATCTTTCTCTGAAGTGACATTTCTGGTTTGATGCGCTCTAGACCTTCTCTGTTGCTCACCCTTGCTGTCTATGGTATCCTTAAGAATCTTCTCCAACACCAAACCTCAAATGCATCAGTCCTCCTTTAGTTAGCTTTTTCAAGGTCCAGCTTTCACCCTCATAGGTTGCTATGGGAAACACGTCTGTAGTACGTCGCATATGCCCCCCTCCCTTGAGAAACGCGGAGGAACGAAATTGCATATATGAATTCTGGCAAGTAACTTGTGCCTCATACCTCAAATGTCATAATAGAGCTTATTATGCGGTATTACAATCGCCGCCCCGGTGGCGCAGTAGTCTGACCTCTGACTTAAGATCATTCGTCCGAGATGGGTCCGGGTTCGAGTCTCTGTGAGGTATGGATTTTTTAATTCCTCCTATGGCGCTGGACCTCTCCTTTCCCTGCAACCAGTGGTCCTAAATTAGGGACGGGAGGCTGCTTGTAGCCCATCGAGTTGCTCACGGTGGTCGTTAACAAACCTCTGCCCCCCCAATCCCCCTCTATTTCCTTAATAATGAAAGTAAAACCTGCTTGGTAAGTAGTTATGCTCTTGTTACGCTGATGTAACACACTGCTGGTGCGGCTTGGGCTAAGTCGCAGCGTGACCCTAGTGTTTTTGAACATTTTTATTTCCATTAGTGTGACTTTGGAAATTCAAACTCTGTTGTTTTAGAATTAAAATTGAACTTTAAAAACTTTTGTCTGATCGTAACTCTTTGCTTCCGAAATATATAATTGAATAAATAAATTATCCACCCCGGTGGCGCAGTGGTCTAAGCGCTGGCTTCCGACCATTGGTCCGAGATGTGTCCGGGTTCGAATCCCGCTGAGACATGGATGTTGTGTTTGTCTTACGGTATTGGCCCCCTCCCTTCCCTGGAACTAGTGGCCCCTAAATTAGGGACGGGCGATTGCGACTGATGATAACCCATTGAGTTGCTCCCGGTGGTCGTTAAACCTCCAATCAAAAAATAAATAATAAATAAATTCAAATTTTAGGAACTATTAGAAATGGCAAAATCCGCCGCTGAACGAATGTAATCTTGTCGAGCTGGCATTGCGACTCCTAAGCCAGTTGGTCCACGAAAACCGATTACATATAAAAGAATCCAAGAACCGTATGTTTTTGATAATCTAAATTCAGAATTTTACATACACCGATGGATGAGCCATAACATTATTACCCCCAGCCTAGAGAAATGAGTGCGCCCTAAGACTGAGCGGTGGCGCAGGTGAAGTTCACAAGCAGCATATATGCAACATAAGGACCGGCTTTCTGTTAGTACAGTGTTCAGAGTCAGAATAGGGAAAGCTGCAGAGTTATTGGAGTTGGATAAAGGACAAATTTTAATGGAACGGCACCTCGGAACTACAACCTCGGAAACGGCTTGGCTTGGGGGTTGTTCATGTGCCGCTGTAGTGAGTACGTATCAGAAGTGGTACACAGATGGCCAAACAACGAACCTTCGTCCAGCCATGTGTCGTCCGTAGCTCATTGATACCAGAGGGGAGTGGAGACTGTCACGCATTGTTCACGGCGACCGCAGAGCCACAGTGCGACAAATCATCCGCAGCTAAAACAGTGGCGATCAGAGCAATGTGTCACAGCACACAGGTCATCGCAGTCTTCCACGCATGTTCCTGCGTAGCCGAACACCCAACTGAGTCCCCATTCTCACTGCACGTCATCGCCAACAACGAGTGAAATGGGCCCAAGATCATTGAGATTGCGCAGTGGATGATTGGAAGAAAGTGGCCTGGTTTGACAAATCAAGATTCCTCGTGCGTCACGTGGACGGCCGTGCGCGGATTTTCCGATTGCCATCGGTGGCTATCGCACCTAGATGATCTGTTGGGCAGAAACAGGCCGGCGGTGGCGGCGGTGGCGGCGGCGCTGTTATGCTGTGGGCGATATTTTCTTAGGTCCCATTATCCTAATGGCACAATCAGCTGTCAGGTATCTGAACATCTTTGCCGTCCAAGTTCAACCCTTCATGGCAACTGACAGCTGTCAGGTATGTGAACTGTGACGTATATTCTAAATTAACTTTCCATTTTTAGTTTCTTTCCCTATGTAAATCTTGAGTTTGTTCTCAGTTATATTTCACACTTAACGTGATATCTTTTCTCTCAAACGAATACTGTTGGCAACATATTGAGGTTGAATGAACGTGACGTATGCCTGTTATGATAAGAACGAGAGATATAAACTACGAGTAAACTGTTGCTTGTGGAGCGTTGTGTTGGAGAGCGATTAATGTGAAACGTAGTGTTGTTGGTGTGCTGTGTGTTTAATGTTGATACCAATTTGTTATATGTGAAGTGCTTCATCGAGAAATAAAACATCTTTTCCGTAAGTTTGACTTCTGCTTTCTAAATGTTTCGTCTGGCCGTTAAGGTTTAATTTAGGAACTATTTCATAGTATGGTGATGTTTTAAAATAACGTAGCAGTACGACAAGACTTCTACGTTATAGAACATCTTTGCCGACCAAGTTCAACCATTCATGGACACTTTGTTACTTCCTGGTGATGTCCATTACCAACAGGGTAATGCACCATACAAAATTTGTACGAAAATTTTGTATTGGGGTCCCTTGACCCCGGGCTCCGACTCGATAGTATACCAAATTTGGTGGTTCCAAATTAAAAACTGTGGATTTGCGTAGCGGACAAACAAACAGTAAATTCGAATTAAAAATAAAAAAAGCAAAAACTGGAAGTTTTTACGAAAATTCTGTATGGGGGCCCTGGACCACGGGCTCCAACCCCTCCCAAAAACCGTCTACGGTCTAAGTTAGAGTACCATGAGATAGTATACCAAATTTGGTGGTTTTAAACATCAAACTGTTGATTTTACGAAAATTTCGCATTGGGGCCCCTGAACCCTGGGCCCGACCCCTTTCAAAACTCGTCGACGGTCTAACTTGGAGTACTATGAAATAGTATACCAAATTTGGTGGTGGTTCTGAATTCAAAACTGTAGATTTGTATAGCTGACAAACGAACAAACATTCAATTATTGATATTTATATTTAGATGTAAAAACTAGATAAATACTCGAAAACCACAGGTTGTAAATTCCAAATAAAGCATAAAAGTTAGATTGTGTGAACGCCGACAACACAACACTCCACAGAAATGCAGAACGAAAACAAACCAGCGCAGAACGAATGAGTATCTGATAGTGAACGTAACAATAGGATGGAGCTTTTTTTTTTTTTTTTTTTTTAATTGGAGGTTTAACGACCACCGTGAGCAACTCAATGGGCTATAAGCAGTCGCCCGTCCCTAATTTAGGGTCACTGGTTCTAGGGAAGGGAGAGAGCCAGTGCCGTAAGACAAACACAACATCCATGCCTCACCGGGATTCGAACCCAGACCCCAGACGGACGAATGATCAGAGGCCAGCGCCTTAGACCACTGCGCCACCGGGGCGGCCATGGAGCTTTTAGGGGTAGGACTTGGAAAAAATTCCGTTCAGGGTTAAACGCTCGGAAAACTTTCTGCTACAGAGCACAAAATTAGCTCTTCGTCCCAACGGCATGTTCGGTAAGGTCATGGAGGTTAGGCATATCAGCATTATGTTTTCTATGCCTCCATTCACTGTTTTGGAAAAATTCTTTCATACATGAGATATTCAGACCACGTAGTTAATGTATGCTATTCTGTACCCTGGTGAACTATTGTGTAATACTGTAGGTGACTAGCTATAGTCTTTAAAAAGAAAATACTAAAGGGTGTAACTTTATTTTTCTTTTATAATTTCTATTTTTTACATCACCAGAGCATGAATTTACGCCCCTGGAATGACAATTCTAGGAGGGAGGTCCTTCAGGTATTCACGGCCCTGACTTGCATTCTTGTAGCTGCAACACTATCGATTTGGCTTGTGCGTCGCCTCAGTAGTACGTCATGTTAGGTAGTGAACGCATTACAAGATTAAAAAAAAGTTGATATTTCCTAAAGGGGGGAAGGACACGTGGAATTGCATTGGCAAAGCAGGTACACAAAGAGCAAAGAGGATGGTGCTAAGGAAATCCGTTTTGATGCAAGAAAGTTGAACCAATATTTCTGTAAAAGAACTCCAGAATTTTAGAGATTTGCAGATGATCGACCACATTCACTTCCGCAGGTACGAAGTTTACGTGCTGCAGAACCAAAAATTTGAATAAAAACATCGTCGTCGTGTGCGAACGGGATAAATTATATAATATAGTTTCCGCTTTACCTTTCTCCACTTTCGAAGTTCAATCAACTAGAGATTCAGCCTGGCTTTAAAAGACAGATATGGAAGGTGACGACAGAATGTTCCAAAAAGAGGTTTCGAATAGTCTTTTCGACATGCCAGTGATTTTATATACTGGTGCCCAAAGGTTAAGCATAATCAACAAAAATTTCTAAATTACAAAAGCGAGAAGGAACAATGAGATAGGCTGTTTACTGTACATAGCTATCTTAGGGGGAACTATATGCGTAGTACAAATCATATAAAAAAAGATGACCCAGGAAAATGTACCAGTAGTCCAAGTGAAAACAGCAGGAATTTTCCGGAAGTGTTCCTGATTTTGTACAACGGTGTCTAGTAAGGCGTATCGTGACCTTCACAGCGATATACAGAGGTTAGACAGAATAATGAAAAACCACGTTCAGAGACGTGACTTCTTATGCAGCTACGTACGTAGCAACACGCAAAGATATCCACCACATTTTTGTTGTAATAGCTTCGTTTAGAACCTCAAGGTCCTGATTAAGTGCATTTAAAGTGTCTTGTTGCAAAATTTCTTTCAGGGTAACGACGAAATGAGCAACCTGATGGACTCCGAAAGAGGGCTAATTGCTGGTGGCCGCCTAGTTGGTGCCTCCGTGACAACAGTCGTCAGGGTCGTGGGGGTATCGAGAGCTACTCTGTCTAGCATCATGACAGCATACCGTGTTCGTGGCAAAACCTCGTCTACGAAACACAAGAGCGGCGCGGGAAAACGACCTTGACTGATAGAGATAGGAGAGCATTAGAGAGGATTGTTACCAGTTATAAAGAGACCACAGCGTATTAGTGCGGAACTCAATTTGCATTTCCAGACCCCAGTATCAACGTACACACTGCGCAGGGAACTGCATGAACAAGATATTCATGGCAGAGCTGCTATTGCAAAACCTCTGGTGATTCGGGTGAACGCACAACGGCGACTGCCGTGGTGCCAGGGGCACACAACGTGGACTGCCGACGCATGGAAGCGTTTCATGTGGTCGGATGAATCCACATTCACACTATTCCTCAACACAGGACGTGTTTACGTGTAGAGAACAACGTCAGAAGCGTACAACCCAGGCTTTCTGTTCCCAAATGTGCAGCATGATGGTGTTCCTATCACGCTCTGGGCGGTCATATTGTGGTTTTCAGTAGGTTCCCTGATCACCGTGAAAGGACTGGAAGGGCGTATGAAACCATTTTGGCTGACAAAGTCCATCCAATGGCCCAGGCATTATTTCCAGCAGGGGATGCTAGCTATCAAGATAATAACGCCCCAATTCATAGATCTCGGAATGTCCAATCATGGTTTGAGGAACATGAGGAAGAACTTTCACACCTTTCTTGGCCTCCCCAGTCACTAGAATTAAACATCATAGAACAACTGAGGTCTGTGTTGGAAGATATGGTAAGATACTGCTATTCTCCTCTTGCATCTCTCAAGGACCTGGAGGCGTTTCTGCATGACGAATTGTGCAACATCCCACTAACCACCATCCAAGATTTGTATGCGTCCATTCCAAGGAGGATTGAGGCGGTTTTGAATGTCAAAGGTGGTCCCACACCATACTAGGTACGTGACACCGTCTTTCTTTATGTGTTCACATTATTCTGTCCAACCCTTGTGAGTGTCACGCCGATGTCTCCTGCTGTTGAGGTAGAAAACAAGAAGACTCTATAGTAGCAAATCGCACTCCTGAACAAGAGCTGATCAGAGTTCCCAGAGAGATTTAACATGAAGCTAAAGAACTGTATTGCGTTTCCTCAATGTGTCCCCCACATGCTCTATTTCGTTGGGGTGTGGGGAATGGACTAGCCATGGGATACGATGGATATCTTCACTTTTCAGATAATCATCGAAAATAGCTGCTCTATGTGGTCTTGCATTACTGTCCATGAATAGAAAATCTAGATCAACAGCACCCTCAAGAAGTCTCACGTAGGGATCAAGGATTTCGTCTCTGTATCTCCGACCTGTTCAAGTTCCACCAGAAAAGAAATAGAGCTGTGCCGTGGGTTGTACATAACGCCACCCAAGTAAGTACACGACCATCGATGAAATGATGCATTTCTCGAATGTTTGTGGGGTAATAATGGGTTCCAAGTTCTTTCCAGATGAGGACATGACGCCTGTCAGTTACGAGAATGCACCTGGATTCAACGAAGAAGAGGACATTTGGTCAAACCTTTGAGTTGCAGTCTCGCTGTTGTGTGTATCACAGTACCCTGGTATTTCTTGCTGACGGATTGAGTTGAATGTAAACTGCAGGCCTTTTCGCGTATAGTCCTTGTTCGTTGAGCCGTTTGTATACTGTTTGCCTTGGAATAGCTACTCCACTAGCCACAGACAACTTTGAAGCAAGCCCTCTCGCTGACGTTGAGCTGTTACGACTCGCTGTTAGTGCTACATATCTATCATCCTGGCCCAATATAATCCATGGACGACCTGCCACAGGTTGACGATTAACATCTCCGTTGTTCCGGTACCTTCAATAAAATCTGGATGCAATGGATTGATTCACGCCCGTGTCTCTGGCAACATTACTCTGCGTCTGGTCGGATTCCAACATTCCGATAATCCGACCACGTGTAAACATATCCACTTGCCGTCTTTCTAACATGCTGTTTTAATAAAAATAAATTCTAGTCATGAAAGAAATACGGGATTACACCATATAATACAAATTTTGAAAATGACAATCCGATTTTTGGTGTAAATGTGACAAGAAAACTTGAGACTTGGTAGCTCTGGGTGGTGTAGTGGTTAGCATACCCGGGCGCTATCTGGGAGACGCGGATTCGCGTCCCGCTACAGGACGTTGAAATTTTCAAGTTTTCGGATATTTTCTGACTTACCATCCTTGTCACATTTACACAAAAAATAGGATTGTCATCTTCAAAATTTGTAAATTCCAGTGCTAGCAGGACGTGATGCCGACAAGAAATGTCCCCTTTATCATCTCAACTCCACAAATGGGCTGTTTTGCCTTTTATACCAATTATCGTTGGTCACATGGTATTCCCACGTACTCTGTACCTTTTTTGTTCCCCCTCTTTCCCCTTTCATTTGTTCTAAAATGCCTTTTTTTATCTATGCTTAACTTTTGGACACCAGTGCATACAAATACATACTATTCGTTTCTTGTGCTGTGTTATAAAATGCATTTGTTTTCAAATCTTTATCTTAGGTACGATGACGCTACAGTGATAAACTTTTGACAAGGATAATTTGTACGAGGGTGAGTCAAAAGTTTTTCCCGTTTGTAGCTAAGAAGTTTAATGATGCAAGGAGGGCACATACGCTCACCTCATTCTAAAAAGTACAGGCCTTTGGTTTCGATAATCTTTTGCAAACGTTCTACCACTGCCGCGATCCTACGGCCATACCGCTCGGAATGTTACGAGGATAGAAACTGCAAGATTCCACATTTACCAGTGAAGCGAAGCGCCGTCCTTGTAGAAAATGAGTAATTGAGCGAAACAAGTAATAGTCAGATGGGGCAAGGTCTGGACTGTATGGAGGACGGGGTAGGATCTCAACCTCTTCGAATTTCTGCAGTTTTCGGAGGGCACTCTGGAGGTGTGACTTGGGGCATGATTACGTTGGTCCACAACATCATGGACCCACTGCAGGTGTTAGGCATACAGGTTGCCATCCGTGGTCGGGCACGAGTCCCAGTTCACAAGATCCTAACAATTCCATGGAATGCGGAGCATGACTTTCCTGTAACTGCCCTCTTTGCACCACTGGCTGAACTTTCCGGTATGACCTTAGTCTCTGATTTCCAGTAGAAGGACAGCATAAGAATTTACAACTTTATCATCTCTGACAATACGACAATAAAAGCTATCGTCTTCGCGAAACTTTCTGCCTACCGGGGTGCCAATGCATGGGAAGCGGGAGCCTGGAGGGGAAATCATGATTGTTCAGGTGATGAACGATGGTGGATTGGGAAGATCCTACCTTAGCTGCCAATTGTCTTGTAATGACACCAGGATTCGCTTTCACAGTTTCGACTAAGGTGTCAGTATTTTTGGTCGTTGAACGTCCTGTTCTCGACTTGTCTTCGAGACTGTTTTCCCCAGGATTAAAACTCCGCTACGATTTCTGTGCAATGTTGCTATCCGCTGTTTCCTCGCTTTCAAATAAACGAATTTCTCTCGGTGCTGCCGCGATTCTTTTTTCTAGTAGTGGCTAGGAGCATTCGAACAGCTCCTTTATCGGCCTCCATCCTCTGTGCACTTTAAAATGCTATCTGGTTCAACGACAATGCATACAAAATGTTATCTGGTTCGGCGGCAATCGCTGTACCCAGTCGAATTCTCACAGGAACGGAGTCCCAATATTATGTGCAGCTCAAAGCAAGACGAACTTTTGACTTATCCTGACGGATGTGTAGACTTCCGGAAAATTTTGACCACCGTTACTTTTTATCTCTCTTTGACACCAGACTTCTCAAACAGATATATATATATTTTTTGATTGGAGGTTTAACGACCTCCGTGAGCAACTCAATGGGCTATAAGCAGTCGCCCGTCCCTAATTTAGGGTCACTGGTTCCAGGGAAGGGAGAGAGCCAGTGCCGAAAGACAAACACAACATCCATGCCTCACCGGGATTCGAACCTGGACCCCTTCGGACGAATGATCAGAGGCCATCGCTTAGACCATTGCGCCACCGGGGCGGCTCAAACAGATATGACCTACACCATTACGAAATCTCTACAAGTAAAGTACCCTTTCCGTTGAAAGTTTGGATCGTAAATTGGTGACATGGAGTTTAGAATTGGGAAAAATCTGCCATGGAGGACAATGGCTTTGACTCTTACACAATGAGAATTTTTCTCACGCTTTGCATACAAAGAAAGCAATTTGTTTGGAAGTGACCCTGGATGCACCGCCCTGCTCTAGCTGACCCCTAAAATCTTCTCAACAATATGTTATCAGTTCGGATAAGGATTGACGTGTCTTTGACCTTTCAACATACTGCTCTTTGCTCCATGTGCTTCGTGAGAAAATTTCTCTGAACAAGCGAAGGCTGGCGTTTGCGTAACGCTTTTCTCATCAAGCGACCACTGGCGTTTCTGTTTTGTATTTTTATCGATAAGGCGATGTACGAGTGCATTTTTTGCCTGATTTGATTTGTAACTTTTGGTTTGTTGGCAGCGCATTTTGAACAACTGTGATTTTTTCACTTTTGAGGGAAAATATCGGGAAAATGTAGTGTGAGAAAAACTCTTACGCGCGGCCACTGGCGTCGGCGTTGTTCAACGTGTAGCGATCAACAATGGGTTAAGAATTTAAAATTAAGCAGCCCGGAATCTTAACTTTTTACCGACTACTTCAAGTTTCTGTCATTGAATTTGTATTCACTTTTTAACAACAGCCTTGCTGGTTGGCATACGCAGTGTACTGCCTAATACATACAACGACGCTAGATTTTTGAGATTCAGATTGTGTCTAATTGCGTTTTGGGATAGAAAGTACCATAAGCATCGTTCTTTGTTTCACAGTGGGCAAGTCATATCTACTAACGGGTTTTATTTTGACATAATTTGCTCGTAGGAAATATCAAAGGCTACCCGGTAGTCAAGTGATCTCACACGAAAAATGCAGGTTTCTGGCTAATCACCTGAGCCGGGATCGTGTCTCGGAATAGTTACGGAGAGCGGTACTGTCCCATGGCGCTGGCTCTGCCGCTACATCCTATATATGTATACACTGAAGAGCAATTGAATTAGAGACAGCTGGCGTTATGCAAATGTGGCGCTCTGGGCAGCCCTGTAAACGGAAACGACATGACGTATGCAGCGATTCAACAATATAAGGAGTGATGCGACGGCAATCAGTAAGAGTCAGACGCAGTATGGGTAAGACGAAAGATATAAGCGCATTTGATCGTGGGCAAATTGTTGGGGCCCGACGAATGGGTCACTCCATCTCGGAAGTCGTGCAGGCACTGGGATTTTCACGAGCCACTATGTCACGGGTGCACCGTGAGTACATCGAATCTGGTAAAACCATCCCTGCAAGATCAAACTACCGTGGACAACAGCGTGTGGATGAGCGGGGTCATTGTCGGCTAGCTCGCATTGTAACAGCGGATAGACGGGCCACAGTGCAAGAAATCACTAGGCAATTTAACGCTGGTGCACAAAAACGTGTAAGCAGCCACACCATCCAGAACCATCTCCTTGCTATGGGGTACAAAAGCCATCGTCCCACGAGGGTACCGCTGCTGTCCGCACCTCACAGGGTGCAAAGATTAGCATGGGCGCGGGAACATCGCCACTGGACTCTAGACATGTGGAAAAATGTTGTCTGGACTGATGAGTCGAGATTCACGTTGGTACATGCGGAGGGCAGGGTACGAGTACGGCGCAACCACATGAAGCGATGGATCCTTCTTGCCAGCAGGGTAGTCTTCAAGTTGGTGGGGGTGGCATTCTCGTCTGGGGACTGTTTACGTGGATTGAAATGGGATCCCTGGTACGCGTGACATCGTCCCTCACAGGTCAACTTTACCGGGATATCCTTGACGACCATTCGCTCCCGTTTGTGCGTCTTCAACATCCCACTGAGGACCTCATCCTGCAACAAGACAATGCACCGTGCCATCGCTCCTGAATTGTATCCGAATCGTTGGATGAACATTCCACGGACGTGACCTTGCTTCCTTGGCCAGCTAGGTCACCTGACCTCAATCCCATCGAGCACATCTGGGATGTCATCGAGAGAGATGTTCGAGGCTCTGACCCCCTCCATCAAATCTTCGTGAACTGTGGGAGCTTGTTCAGGGGTCGTGGATCCGTATGGCTTCCTAACGCTTCTGGTGTCTTGTTGAGTCCATGCCGAGACGAATCGTCGCCGTCATCAGGGCGAGAGGTGGTGCTACACGTTAGTAGACAGGTATCTGTAATTCAATTGCTCTTCAGTGTATAGGTGACACCATATCTACCAAACTTTTTAATACCTCATTGCAAAATGTCTTTGAATCATTGAACTGGGAAAAAAGAGGGGTAATGGTTAATGGAGATTATTTAACTCGCCTTCATTTTCTTGATGACGTAGTCATTTTTGCAGCTACCCCTTCAGATTTGCAGAATATGATTTAAGAACTTGCTGATATGAGAAAAAAGAAGTGGGATTAAGAAAGAATTTTCAGAAGACAAAAGTGATGTACAATGCTTTTACAAGAAACGAAGATGTATGGATTGATGGAGAAATGCTTGTGACTGTTTATCAGCTGAGGGTCGCATTGATGAAGAAATTAATCGGCGTATAAAACTTGGATGGAAAGCTTTTGGAAGAAACAATACAATTTTTAAGAGCAGTCTTAAACACAAAAAAGTCTAATCAATGCATCCTACCAGTGCTTACGTACGGAGCAGAGACTTGGACCTTAACTGAGAAAGACATACAAAGACTGCAGACAACTGAAAGAAGCATGGAGAGATGCATGCTTGGTGTAACCAGGAATGATAAGAAGAGGAACTTATGGATAAAGAAAATGATAGGAGTGGACGACATCATGACCAGAGTGAAATCCCTGAAATAGCAATGGGCTGGACATGTTGCCAGAAGAACGGACCACCGATAGATAACTGAAATTATATTAATAGACTGGATTACAAGGGAAATAAAACGACCCAGAAGAAGACCAAATGGGAGATGGGGGATGAAATTTGAAAACATGTGTGACTGACATGGAGGAGACTGGCGCAAGACAGACCATTGTAGAAGAAACTTGGGGAGACCTTCATCAAGCAGTGGATTGGTAATGGTTGTTGTTATTGATGATCATGGTATATATATATATATATATATATGTAATTTTTGGTTTAGATAGATAGATATTTTTGCAAATGCGAGATCCCTTAACAAGGCAAGTGCTGTATAAAGGGGTTGCTGAGGAAGTAATTCACATATCTCCAGGGTACGTGCTGTGTTCGGAAAATAATGCCTCCCTGTTTGTATCTTCAGCCCCAGAAAAGGTACTGAAATAAAGCAAAATGCAAAGTATTGCTCAGAATGTGTAGTTTGCTTGTATAGTTGTTTTTTTTGCGCAGTCTCTCTGTACTTTCGATGCAACTGCCCCAGCGCCGAAGTTTTTCGACCCCGCCTCTGCGGAGCTCTTGCGGCTGTTTTTTTTTTTTTTTTTTTTTTTTGATTGGAGGTTTAACGACCACCGTGAGCAACTCAATGGGCTATAAGCAGTGGCCCGTCCCTAATTTAGAGTCACTGGTTCCAGGGAAGGGAGAAAGCCAGTGCCGTAAGACAAACACAACATCCATGCCTCACCGGGATTCGAACCCGGACCCCTTTCGGACGAATGATCAGAGGCCATCGCTTAGACCACTGCGCCACCGGGGCGGCTGCGGCTGTTAGCAAAACCATTTTCTGATAGCAGCTTCATCTTAATCACACGTGAAATGAGCCCATGTGAGATATTTCTTGAGTGCTACGTAATGCGAACAACCAGAAGTCACACGGCGCTAAATCTAGGTTGTGGGAAGGGTGTGGAACAAGTTCGAATTGGGATCTTTCTATTGTCGTCAAAGTGGCAGTACTGGTGTGGGGTCCGACATTGTCTCGTTGAAGAAGCATGCGTCTTTTCTCCTGATGAGCAGGATTGATCCTTTGCTTCAGTCTCTTTAGTGTGTTGAGAAGAGGAGGTTACGTAAGCCTCCGAGTTGATCTGATCATGTACTCCTGGTAATGATGCCTATGTAGTCCCAGAAAGAGGTGATTATGTATTTACGAGTGTGGAAGGTTCATTCCTGAATTTCTTTGTTGCGTGGAGATGTGGGGCGACTGTATTCAAGTAACTGGTTTTTCATTTCCTGGTCGGAGTGAAACCAAACTGTCATCACGTGTGAATAGTATTTGCAGGAAATCATAACTTTTTCTTTCATAGAGAGCGAGTAATCGTTGGCGTGCTTTCTTCATTTGGGAAATAAGCTGACAAGGCGCCCATTGAGCCCACATTTCCGTGTAACACACACAGATCTTCGATAATCTCATTGACACTAGCTACGATAATGGCGAGTAATCGTTGGCGTGCTTCCGTACTTGCTTTCTTCATTTTGGGAATAAGCCGACAAGGTACCCATAGCTCAAATTTCCTTGTAACGCCCACAGACCTTCGATAATCTCATTGACACTATCTAAGCCAATTTTAAACTTTTCCTATTGTCTGTCTGATAAATTCGTTGGTTTTTTCAAATCTGGAGATAAGGTAACAGGCTTTTCTGATCACTGATCGTTCAGGCCCAAATTTCCACCACTATTTATTTAGTTTCTTACCCAAAAACGCAAACTCGTGGTTGCACCTAGTGCTGCTGCTGTTGCAAAGATTTGTAATCTAGGAGAAGGATTCACCAAGTAATTCCACGTCTAAGAATGATCTCCTTGCTGCACAAGATCCTCTTGGCTCATCTACTTTCCAGGAAGTTGAGAATGTCGGCTCTGCTGCAAGTATTCGTCTTGCAGCTTTGGAAGCGTAGTCCCTGAAAATATTTGATAAGCCGCAAAAACAGCACTTTTTTCTATCAAAATATGAAGAGGTAAACTCTAGGAAATGCAAGGTCTTCCTGCTGTGACGATTTCGTTTTCCTAAAGAAAATGTACGTTTATTGTAGTGACCGGGAATGTTTCATGTAACCAGGGACTGAATTTTCAGTTTATCCAAGAGTAAGACGATTTTGGTTGTTAATTTTGAGTGAATGTGGGTTACCACCGCTACCATGAAAAATCCACACTTTACTTGGTTTATGCACAACGAAAATATTGAAGAACACTGAACTTCTTATGAAACGTATTACTGCCCTAGATGGGGGATAGCGTATGGTGTCAGATAGGGAGTAAAATTTGGAGGCTCTAGACTTCAGCCGATGTTGAATGCGTTCGTTCGTCGTTTCTTCTCCCATGAAAATCTATATGGAGTGCTGGCATAGAACTGTAGATCTGCAATTTATAGAGTCCTACACAAATAACTGCACCTGCAACTTTACAAAGACCAATTACCACACCATCACACCAAATAATAGAATAAAAAGAGGCATGCGTTTTCAGTTAAAGTGCTTGGCAGATTGGGAAGTGATAAAACATTCTGGATCCTACGGCATTTTGGAAGGAACAAACTTCGAGCGTAAGTGGCTTTAAGAATTAGAGTAATTGTCGTGGTTTAGATTAAAGGTCTGTACGGACCTGTCCGGGGCGAGCTTTTTCATCCGGTAAGTGAACTTTTGAAATTTCCCGGGCACTGGCTGGGCTGGGCCTTTACTGGAAGCACCTGAATTACAAAAAAAATTGTCTCACAAAACGAAAATGGCTTGTTAAATAATCAAATGAAGAATCTCACTGAGTTTTTCTATCCTACTGACGCCGACAGGTCTGTAAGATGACAGTCTGGAATGGGATGTTTATTTCTTTAAGGTGGACGTCAAGTAATTTTGCTTCCTATACTTCCAATGGAAAAACCTTTGTACACATTTTCTTCACAATTAATGCGTTCCCAAGGATGAAAATTTGAACATCGATTAAAATAGCTTCGTTTTATAACTTGGAATACTTAGTATTTTCAAAAACACAACCATAATCATGCAATTCAACATTTATTTGTCTACTGACGTCATCAAAGTACAGGTCGCGCCATCTTTTTTCTGGTTTCAACACCACCAAAAGAAAAGTTATTGATTTTTATTGTAATTATGGTTGTGTTTTAGATCATATTAAGTATTCCAAGTTATAAAACGAAGCTATTTTAATCGATGTTCGAAGTTTCATCCTTGGGAACGCATTAATTGTGAAGAAAATGTGTACAAACCTTTTTCCATTGGAAGTATAGAAAGCAAAATTACTTGACGTCCACCTTAAAGTTGAAATCAAATTCCGTTTTCACTTCGTTAGCTTTAGAGATTAAAACGTGTTTTTTTTCTTTTCCCAGAAATGTTTACATGAACAGTTTTCAGCTTCCCAAAACTAAAAGGAACTTGTGGCACCATTTGTTGCTGCAACGGAGATGAGCAAGTTCGAAGTATTTATTTACATATTCGAGGACCTTGTTTATACTTAAGTGTAGAAGAGAAAACGCGTTTACACATGCAACAGCAGGGCTGGATCAACACCTTAGTGGATCCCTAGACTAAGACATCTAAGTGGGGCCCCCCAACGAACTTGTAATGGACAATCATTATTGAAGTCCGTTAAAATACGAAGCTCTAGCAATATGCCTGTGATAATTATTATGTAGTGCATTCTGCAAACTAATAAATTACCTGCAGAATTTTCAAGAAAGTCGCTGTGTTCTCCGCTGTTCTCACAAGAACATGAGTTAAAAGTTTGAGATTCTTAAATTTTGTCTTGGAATTTTTAATAATTTCGCACTGTGAACTTCTCTTGGTGCATCTTTTTTTGTTATGCAATGTGAAATTACAGTGGATTTTGCTAATTAACGGTTCCATATGCAAACAGGGAGGTGTGAATAGATGGTAATGAAAAAGTTAAAACTGTCTCACCAACCCCGACATGGAACGTTTACCCTTAGTGAGTCACTACTTTGAAATCTATTCGTCTCCTAGCCACTGTTTGCGATCAAGTGGAAACCATACGACACGCACACACACAAAATTAATTTACTTCTCTATACACTGAGTGGCCACTTTATATGACCACCCCTCAGTACTTCGTTGGACCACCTTTTGACTTTAATACGGCGCCGATTCTTCGTGGCATGGACTCCACGAGATTTTGATAGGTGGTTTGTGGAATCTGAGACCATGCTTCATGAATAGTACTTTCCAGGAGTGTGAGATTGCAGGGTTGTGGATCCAGCTGTCTGATGGCTCGTTCAACTTCATCTCACAAATTCTCAATGGGGTTAAGATCTGGAGATTCTGGGGGCCACCTAAGCAAAGTAAACTCACCGGCATGTTCCTGAAACCAATCCTGTACAATAAGAGCATTATGGCAGGATGCATTATCTTGTTGAAAGTAGCCATCGCCATTGGGATAAACCATCCACATGACAGAATGCACTTGGTCCGCAACGATGTTTAGATATGATGTGCCAGTCAGACACGAGTTAAAGAACCCAAAGCATGCCAGGAAAACATTCCCCAAACCATAACGTTGCCTCCACCAGCTTGAAGGGTTGTAGCAATGCATTTGGGGTCCATGCTTTCGTGCTGTTTCCGCCAAATTCTCACTCGGCCATCGGCATGGTGCAACTGAAAACGTGATTCATCGGACCACATAATTTGTTTCCAATTATCGACTGTCCAATCCTTGTGCTCCTGTTTGAACTGGAGACGTTTTCTCTTGTTAACTGCAGACAGCAAAGCTGTTCGAACAGGCCTTCGGCTGCCGTATACCATCCAATACAGTATACGGCGAACAGTGCATCCAGAGATCATTTGAGAGGATCCTTGATTAAGATGGTCGGTAATTTGCTGCACTGTTGCCCTTCGGTTGTCTGTTATCAGTCTGGACACTCTCCGTTCAGCTCGAGCAGTCACTAGTCGATGACGACCACACGTTGCACGTAGATAACCAGTTTTTTTGGCTGACAGTCCAGTCTTTTAAACAATTTAACAACAGCTGCTCTGTAACATTTCACGAATGGGGTGGTTTCGGTGATACTCTCTCCATGGCTCCGAGTTCCTTCAATCATCCCACGTTGAAAGTCCGTCAAGTCGCAATTTTCACCCATCTCGTCACCCAAATATCACTTCTACTACTGTCGCAAGCACTAAGCTTTCCCTTTTTATACTAGCCTCGTCCTCTGGCGGCAACAGCGTGCAGCCGTAGCTCATTTGCTTAAAACTGTCAGGTGGTCATAATAAAGTGGCCACTCAGTGTATATATACAGTCTTTGCAAAAGTTTAAGACCATCTGTCACTTTATTGAAAATTAAGATTTTCAGAGAAACAACTAATTGCTAGTGAGAGATATTTGAAAAAATGACCACACAGATAAATTCTTACATTCTTTAGAACCCAAAAGACCGAAATCAGTACTTTTTTTTGGCTACCTTTGTTTTTTATAACGGACAGAATACGATGTGGGATACTCTCAATGAGGGATTTGCAATATTCACTTGAAATGTCTTTGCACCACGTGTACTCTATCGCGTCAGTCAAAGCCTGGGAATTTGATGGGTGTTTTTCTGCTACCTTGTCTTTTAAAATGGAACACAAATTTTCGATGGTCGGGACTATTACCGGTACAGTCAAGCACAGTTATGCTTTTCATCTGCAGGCGTGTCCTTTCCTGTCTTTGATCTATGGCATGGAGCACCATCATGCATAAAGACTGTGCATCTGTGCATTTGCATATGCGGTAACAGCTTCTCATATAACATTTCCACATAAAAAGGACCAGTCATGATAGTGCCTGTCAGCAAAATGGATAATGAAGCAGTACCGGATGCAGACACCATACGATATGACTAGACGGATGTCTCTCGGTGCTAACTGTGTATTTTCCCTCAAACCTTTTGCCTTTTGGTAGTCAAACATGTGCTTCACGTGATACAAATTGACGCATAGTTGATTCATCGGCAAAAAAAAAAAAGAACTTGGTTCCAATTTTCAGAAGTTCACGATTCACGACCCTTCGCAAACTGGAGTTTCTTCATATGACAGAAGTTAGTCTAGATTTATGTGCAATTTATAAGACTTTAATCCAAAATCTTTGGTAAGACATCGGGGAAACAGTGCTGATACTAATATCAGGCCCTTTTAAATGTAGAAATGCCTTGATTTTTTTGCACAAACTCCTCGGAGAATGCATAACTATTCGCCTTATGGTATTGTCATCCCGTGGGGTTTGTTTCCCTTGGACGTCCACTTCTCTTTAGGTCGATAAATTCACCTGTATCTCGATATTTCATGATCTTATTATGAATACCAGTCTTGCTCACATTCACCTTTCTGCTTATGTCACGTTCAAAGTATCCTTCATGATATAAAGTCACTATTTGTGGCCTCTGAGTAACACTTAATGACGCTTTTTTCCCATTTTTCGCTATATAGAAAATACGTACAAAACCTCTAAGCATGAAAACCAGAAGGAAACTGACGCTCGCACTCTTCCCCGAACTCTAACAACAGCTGCCGCTGTAGGATGATGCAACACCGACAGGAAGTTGAGTAATACAGACAGTAGCTGACGCAATCGGCAGAAATCTCCTAATACCAACAGGTGGCCTTAAACTTTTGCAAATGACTGTAAATATATAAGCTGTGCATTATTTACGGAGTAGGGGCATGTACCTTGAGCCCTTGGTAATGGTCGGCCCCTAGGCTATAAGCCTGGTTAGACCCCCTTAATGCGGCCCTGGATAACAGTAGTATGTAGTCAGGTCTAAACCTCAACTGTGGAAGGAATTCATATGAGAAATGGCACGTTTCTCTGCATTACATTCCTTTTCTTAATAAGGTAAGTCAGTTCAATAGAGCAGCTTTATTTCTCTTGTGTAGCGAGTCTTCTTTTCTGATTCGCGGACAACATGGCAAGAAGGAATGAGACTCGTTGACCACAAGGAGGAGAAAGGTAAAAATGCATGTATTTATTATGAATATCGTTTAGTTAAGAGAAGTTCGAATCATAAAACTTAACTTTCTGAATAAAAAAACCATGTGGTTGACATGATATTTATCTTACAAAGAAGCTCAAAGAAGGTACCTGTGATGCCTACACTTTTTAGAACTCTTTGAAAATTTCAGTCGTATTTAAATTTTTCGCAGCATGTTTCTTAGCATATTTGGGGACTCAAAGTCCATGTACACAAGATGCCTGAATATTCATTTTCCCATTTCAAAAATGCATCTCGTTTATGAACGTCTCACGGGCCATTAAAAAATGTTTAGTATTTTCCGCATGTCAAGAGTTGAAGAGTGTTAGGAAACGCTTCAAGAATGTTTGAAACGGGTTGAGCCGAGCTCAGACCGGGGGCCTTCTGAAGTTCAGGCCCAAGACAGGCCGGGATTTCCAAATTAAGTCCCGTGCAGACCTCTAGTTTAGATACAGAAATCCAGTCAGACAATTGTTTAGTGCTGACTTCTCCATGAAAGCAAAATAGGTAATTTGTTAAACAAAAGCATCAAATTCAGTTACATGTTAGGTCATGCCGAAAACTCATTTCTCCAGTTAGAAGAACTGGAACCCGAAGTTATCTTCCTACAACACGGATCACCGCTTCACTATGGTCAGACTATGAGGGAGGAATACCCAAACCGATGGATCTAGAGTGGAGGACCTATCGCGTAGCTGTCTAATTGTCTATCTCCTGCCTAATTTGGGTCCTCTGGTTCCATACAGAAAAGAAGCCTGCGCCGTAAGGACTTGCATACTCATGCCTCATCCGGGACTCGAACCCGGAACTAGCTCGGACGACTGGCCAGCACTTCTGAGCACTCGCTCACCGGCGTGGAGCATCCCGTTTCCCTGATAATAAGTCTTTGGAATTTATTTTTGAGAGCTTATCAAAGATTTTGTTTACAGAATTAAGGTTCCTGACTTGGACTCACAACTACGACGAATTTCAAATGGTTTGGTGAGCCTTGTACTAATGGTTTTAACGCGTTGGTTTGGTTAGAATTACAATAAATATGGATGATGTTCGAGTCGTGAATGTTCATCAAATGCGATCGAAATAACTACCACTTCCGCTTTACATTATGTGAATGCAGTTCTTCAAAGAAATGCTTTCGATGGAGTTTTAAAACCGTTCTCATAATTCTAGGGACACCCACTGGTGTCAGAAATTATTCTAATGTGTAACTATAGTGGTATTCATGATGAGGCGCAACTGTTTTGATGAATTATATATACTGATGAGCCATTTCCATTATGACCACCCCTAGCCTAGAGAAATGAGCGCGCCTCGAGATGGAACGGTGGCACAGGTGAAGTTCACAGAGCGTGATATATATACAACCCGAGAACCGACTTTGGGTTAGTGGAATGTTTGGAGTCAGAATGGGAAAAGCTGCCGATTTATCGAAGTTTGATAAAGGACAAATTGTGATGACACGGCGCCTCGGAACTACGATCTAGGAAACGGCGCGGCTTGTGGGTTGTTCTCGTGCCGCTGTAGTGAGTACGTATCAAAAGTGGTGCACAGATGGCCAAACGACGTACCGCCCAGCCGTGTGTCGTCCGCAGCTCATTGATGCCAGAAGGGAGCGGAGACTGTCGGGTATTGTTCGCAACGACCGCAGGGCCACAGTGCGACAAATCACCCTCAGCTACAACAGTGCTGATCAGGGCAATGTGTCACAGCACACAGTTCATCGTAGCTTTCGCCCATGTGCCTTCGTAGCCAAAGACCCAGCCGAGTACCCATGCTGACTGCACGTCAACGCCAACAACGCATGAAATGGACTCAAGATCATCCAGATTGGACCTTGGATGATTGGAAGAAGGTGGCCTGGTCTAACGAATCAAGATTCCTAGTGTATCAGGTAGACGGTTGTGCGGGTATATACTCTGTTGGGTGGAAACAAGCCGGCGGCGGCGGTGGTGTTCTGCTGTGGAAGATGTTTCCTTGCGATAATTTAGGCCCCATTATCCCAATAGTACAAAATCTGACAGCTGTCAGGTATCTGAACATCGTTGCGGACCAAGTTCACCCATTCATGGCAACCGTGTTCACCGCTGATGATGGATATTACTAACAGGATAATGCGCCATGCCACACTAACAGAATCATCCAGGAGTGGTTCGAGGAACATGTTGGTGACTTTCTGTTAATGCCTTGGTCTCCAAATTCACCTGACATGAACCCAATCGAACATTTGTGGTTCGACTTGGAAAAGCTGGATCGCGCTAAATCACCACCACTCCAAAATGCTCGGGACCTGGAGGACCTGCTGTTGACATTATGCTACCAGATGCCCCAGGATACCTATCGGCACCTCATCGAATCGATGCCTCGCCGAGTGGCCGCTGTTTTGAGGACTAAATAATAGGCGGTCATAATGCAATGGCTCATCGATGTAGTCTTAGTGTGTGATATTAATGTTTGTATCCTTAAAGTTTTAAACATTATACTTATTTCACCCGTCCTTTTCCCACTTCTCTTTTAAAAGGGTCAAGCTGATTTGCTACATGGATGCTTCCGAAGATATTTGGGAATTCTTTGATGACGACTATCAGAGCAAAGCAAGTGCAATTGAAGAAATGAGAGAACGCCGGACTCTATGTGATGTCACTATTAAGATCAAAGAGCGATCCATTCCAGCTCATCGCATCATCTTAGCAGCTGGAGTGCCATATTTCCGAAATATATTTGAAGAAACCCGTTCTGCCAGTACTATTGTCGAAATAGCTGTAGACAATGTAGATCCCAGTGCACTTCAATGTCTGATCGATTATTTGTATAGCGGCAAATTAGCCGTCACAGGAAAGGATGTGAAAACTGTATTTGCCACTGCCACGTACTTACAGTTTGCGAAGGCTGCGAACCTATGCTTTCAATTTATGTTAGGGAATTTGGATAATTTTACAGTACTGAACACTCTAGCTGTTGCTGAAGAGCGTAAAGATTCCAGCGCCGTTGAAAAGTGCGCTGTCTGCGTGAGAGAAAATTTTGAGGATGTGTCTGCGTCGGAAGAGTTTTTGAGCTTGCCATTTCCCACCATTCATGATCTAGTAGGTAGAAACGATCTTTACGTGACGACGGAAGACGTTGTGTTTGAGGCGATCATGAGATGGACAAAAGCACATGAAACCGAGAGAATCTCTTACTTACCTGACCTGTTGAGCAAGGTTCGAGCTCCTCTTCTGTCATCAGAGTATTTCTTTGAACGTGTGCTTAACGATGAAGTCATTCGTTCGTCCCATGTTTGCAAAGCTGAGTTAGAGAAGTTTCAAAACTGTCAATTCGTGCCAGGTTGTTTTGCATCAGGTGAGCGATACTGCGTATACAAAG
Source organism: Macrothele yani (assembly GCA_039090855.1). Lineage (NCBI taxonomy): Eukaryota > Metazoa > Arthropoda > Arachnida > Araneae > Macrothelidae > Macrothele > Macrothele yani. The sequence continues at coordinate 136,191,842 of CM077024.1, read as the reverse complement.
AGCACATGGAACACTCGAAAGTGATGGGTTGTTCCTTGTACTGTATTAGAGCATCTCAGACATCCTTGGAGGTGGATTTTTATGATGCAACCCGCAAGAGGCGATGGGTTAATCTGTGCGTTTTAGAGGAAAGAAGTAAAATAAGAGATTTGGCTTGTGTTGAACAGATCGTTTGCACGGAAAATGAAATCGTGTTTGTAGGCAGAGAGCTGATGTCCGTCCTTTGTCTTAGAACCTTTGAATGCACTTCCCGGAAGGGTGAATTTAATGCATTTCAGAGGGCATCTGTGTGTGTACATCATGGCGCCATTTATTCTTTTGGAGACTTCAAGGAAGAAGACCTAGTACAGTTTCTGTATCCACATCAGGGAGCCATCCGTCCGGTCGGAAGAATGCTAATGGGCCGCATCTACACAGCAGCTGTGTCTTTGGGAGATTACATATACGTTACCGGAGGAACACGCCGTATTGAGTTTCCAGAAGAAAACAGAATCATCAGCAATGATGATATATTCCTGTTTCGTGAGGGTGTCGTTGTACATATTCCCTACGTCCCGGTTAATTATGCTGAACGATACGATCCCGCGACCGGACGCAGCGTCGAAATTTCTGCTATGTTGCAAGCGAGAAGGAGACATGGGTCCGTCACCCTGCGTGATAAAGTTTATGTATGCGGAGGAGAGTTTATTGCACCTTCAGATCAACCTTTGCCGGAATTTTATGACATCCAGACGGATCAGTGGATCTCCGTAGCCCAGATGGAAACTGCATTTACATCTGTCTCTTTGGTCTTTTGTTCGGGGAAGCTGTTCGCTTCCGGTTATGAAAAGAAACGTAACGTAATAACTTTTGCTGTTTATGATCCTGATGATGATGAGTGGACATCTGGACAGACTTTTGCGCCGAAAACCGAGAAGTTTTTCTTCTTCTGGGAACAAACACTGCTGCAAGAAACGAACGTATGTATAAACGAGTAGTCAATTTTTAAGTTCTTGTATTTCTGTTGGAGAGAAATTGTTGCTCTGTGAAACTTGGCTGTATCGAACGCTCCGGCACTGTGTGGTTTTTCTCTTTGTAGTTTTTATGGTTTTGCTCGTTGCGTGCACATACATTTGCATGTACTATAACGATGCGGATATTTTATAACGAGAAAGCAGACATAAGAGTTGTTGTTCGCAATATTTAACAATGCCATTAAATACAGAAGTTGTACTGATTAATACACCAAATATACACTCACGGACAATGAAATTTATGCATCAAGAAGGAAGCATCTGATTGAACTGAAATTTTATGCAGGTAATGATACAGATGAAGGACACATATGATGGCAAAAACAAAGCTGCGGGACAATTACAGAGGGATCTGTTGCACGCAGTCTGGTCATCTCCAATAACGTGTAGCACCGCCTCGTGCGGCGATACATGCTGCATTACGGTCCGGCATGGAGGCGATCAGACGCCTAATGTCGTCCTGTGGCAGACTGGCCCACACGTGTTGGGTGGTGTGCTCCAAATCTCGGATAATGCGGCACGGCGAAAGCTGTAATTTCAACTTTTCCCACACATGCTCGATAGGAGAAATCTCCGGGCAGTGGGCAGGCCATGGAAGTGTCTGGATATGACGTAGGCAGTCCTCGGCAACCCGAGCCATGTGCGAGCGGGCATTATCCTGCTGGTATAACGCACCTGGAATCCCAGCCAGGAATGGGAGCACATGGCGCCGTAGGATCTCATCCACATACCGCTGGCCCGTCAATTATCCACGTACCACTACTAAAGCGGATCGGCTATCATAGGCAATGGCTCCCCAGACCATAATGCCTGCATTGGGGGAGGTGTGGCGCTCGATAGTGAGATCGAGATTGTGCCGTTGACCCGGAGACTTCCACACCCGGACACGATGATCATCTGTCCCCAAAATGAAGCCGCACTCATCGCTAAACACCACACGTGACCAGTCTGTGGCATTCGACGTAGCTCTGGTCCGGCACTACTGCAAACAAAGCTTGCAATGTTCCAGTGTTAACAGCAGCACACATAAGAGGCCCTGGGATCGCAGATTCGCTTCCGCGATGCGTCGAGAAGTGGTTCGTGGGCACACAGGAGCCGCTACTTCTGCTTGTACAGTGGACCGTGTCCTCGTGTACGTCGATCTTCTCTACCAGTGGTCCTCCTGGTCCCTGCGGAGCCGCTCCGTCGTGTGGCAGTGCCGTCACGTGTCCACTGCTCCCAACACAGTCGGACTGTATGGTCAGCATGATTCGCGTGGCGGGCTATACGGCGCGCCGACCTCCCTGCGATTTTCAGCCCGATGATCCGGCCTCTCTCAAAGTCCGTGAGGTGCGTAAATCGACGTCTCTAGCGTCTACTCGACATTCTTGTCGCTCTGTGCCCTTGCTTGCGTCAGCAGGTGCTTTTCGCTTTCATGGGGCATCGACTACACTCCTGTCTATAAGGCTGCCTGTTCAAGATTGCACCGCCACGGCAGGGTGTGCGGTCATGCGCAATTGTACTAAACGTGGATCATTTGGATATCAGCACGCACTCTAGCTATATGCAAAGTTTCGCGGTTGTAGCATGTTTTCTTCTAGGTGCGCAAATTTCATTGTCCGTGAGTGTATAAGGCCGAAGTGATACTCCGTTTGATCGTGGTAAGAAATTAAAATCACAATTTGCTAAGCTTTCGCTTATCAACGGATGAATCCATCCGTTGATGAGTGAAAGCTTGACAAATGTAATTTTGGTTTCTTACGCCGAAAAAATGACAAGTTTGTGTGTCTCGCCAGCAAACGGGGAAGTTTTGTGCCTGAGGTGGCATGTAGCATGGAGTGAAGGAGGAGTGAAGCTCTTCAATGCCTGCCTGAAATCTTTTCCACTGAACGCTACATGCCGCTTCAAGCTCAAAGCTTCCCCATTTGCTGGCTTAACCCTCAAACGTGTCATTCAAACGTGCGTGTATGTGGCCGCTTTTATACTGAAGTTACCACTTTCTCTGAATTTTCTGTCTAACTGCACGTGGTTTGAGACTTGCATTCGATATTGGCGGTGCGTTTAGTCAATAGCACTGGTTCGGTCCCTTAGCCACAACCACCTGCAATAAATAAGGTATGGGCGGCGCTTTAACAGCCAAAAGTACTGGTTCGGTCCCTTAGCCACAACCACCTGCAGTACATAAGGAATGGGGGACGCTTTAAGAGCCAAAAGTACTGGTTCGGTCCCTTAACCACAACCACCTGCAATAAATAAAGAATGGGGACGCTTTAACAGCCAAAAGTACTGGTTCAGTCCCTTAGCCACAACCACTTGCAAAAAATAAGGAACGGGCGACGCTTTAACAGCCAAAAGTACTGGTTCGGTCCCTTAACCACAACCGCCTGCGATAAATAGGGAATGGGCGACTCTTTAACAGCCCAAAATGCTCTTGAGGTCATTTTACACAGAAGCAAAAAAAAATGTTTTTAAGAGTAAGCAAAATGAACACGTTCTAGTTGTATTTTGTCCATTAAATATTTCTTTGATTACCTTATGTCCAGTTCCATGGTTTGCTGTTTCTTTTTGCTTCAAATGAAGAATTTAAAATGGCAAAAGAAGAGCAGCTGCTTTCCAAGTGAGATTCCCAGACAGCTTTAATTTGACAGTAAGACGATTTCAGTTTCGAAAATGTAAGGAGAAGGATCAATATTTTCCAGTCAATATTTTACTGACGTATTGAACTTGATTGTGAGATGGCACTAGTTTTTAAAGTAATTTCCCAACATCTTGAATTTGAGAAAAAGATGTCACCAGTTTTTAAAATACTATGCGAAGCTTAAATGTTTTTCAGTTAATATTTTCATCTCACCTTTTTTTTTTTTTTTTTTTTTGGATTGGAGGTTTAACGACCACCGTGAGCAACTCAACTGGGCTATAAGCAGTCGCCCGTCCCTAATTTAGGGTCACTGGTTCCAGGGAAGGGAGAGAGCCAGTGCCGTAAGTCAAACACAACATCCATGCCTGCACCGGGATTCGAACCCGGACCCCTTACGGACGAATGATCAGAGGCCAACGCCTTAGACCACTGCTCCACCGGGGCGGCACCATCTCACCTTAAGGTGGACGTCAAGTAATTTTGCTTCCTATACTTCCAATGGAAATACTTCTGTACACATTTTCTTTACAATTAATGCGTTCGTAGGGACGAAAATTTGAACATCGTACGGCATTTCGCAATCTCCCGCAACCCCTAGAACATGGCTTATAAAAGTGGGGCGCCCGCCTGTAATGTATGCAGTCATAAAGTATCAAACAACATTTACCAGTTAGATATGAGGCACCTAAATGTCGGGAGAGACTACGTACAACACCATTAGGTTGCAAATGTCATATACGTACCTCACTCCACGTCATGGTAATGTGTTGAGAAAAGGCAGTTGCTGCAACAGTTTTCTTTGCGACCTTCACATTGTCATAGATATGCTGCATGGTTTGTCCGGAAAAATATTCGTGAATGCTTTTCCGTTTCACTTTGAAGGTGATGGTTCATAGGAACTCGAACGGCTTGGCACGTTGTGTGCTGGAGTACCCGGTGTATCATTATGTTCAGATAACGTGTTCGACGTTTCATCACTATCACGCCACAATGTCTGTCCTTCAAACATGTCAGCGCCTCCAATCACCCCAAAACACTATACAACTGACTTGCAATTCGCCTGTCGATATACGTTGGAGCCGTGTCGTCCTCTTGGTATTTCTGCGTCACCTCGTTCACCAGTATCTGTACTACAGCATGAGGGTTACAAGCCATTTTCTTAAAACACACAACACAATATTTCTATGCGTACGAACAGGCCCGCGCGCTGTCTCCCGCTACTCACGTTTAACTGTCACTCACGTACACAACGCAGGACATCTTCCAGGCATGCGCAGTGTCACCCAATCACATCATACTCACATTTACATGTTGTTTGACACTTTATGGCTGCATACATTAAAGGCCGGCGTCCCACTTTTATAAGCCATGTTCTAGGGGTTGCGGGCGATTGCGGAATGCCGTACTTCACACCTGTTACTTTGGTGTCATGCTTGTCCACCACAGAAAGTTCCGTGACGATTGTCGTCGGGAGGTCCGATAGTTTCCCTTGTTAGAGATTAAAATTTGCAACTTAATTTCTTTCCAGTTATGTTGATAAATTTCATTAACGTTTTGGCCACGAATCGGAATTTCTCCAGGTGAAAAAATTGTTTTCCGAAAACAGAATCCAATATGACCGCCTTATCATTTAAAATCCGGTCTACTCCATTCAAAGAATTAGAAACAAAATTCACATCAAGTAAATTTTGAAGTTGTTCTAGTATAGTTGTATCTTGTCCATAGATTTAACATATAAGCTGTGATTTCCATGGTAACTCACTACTCTACTAGTATTGATAATAATTTTATCGTTATTGTCTTTGGAAAACAATATATTTTATCCAAGATAATGATAAAGGTTTCGGTTATGAGAGTGCACTTTGCACACAAACATTTGGTGACTTAAATTTTCGTTTGCGATTTTCCGCTATAACATTAGCTTAGTTATAAAGATGATTATTATGAAAGCGTTCAACTGTACCTGATGTTTATAAATTCTTACCAAGTTCCTTCCTGATTAGAAAACTCATTTGCGAGTAAACCGTACGAATACGTAATAAATGCTTTTGCGCGGAACATAGTGCTTCTCAGCAGCCCCTGATCAATAATCACATACACGGTCGTATGAAAATATTATAACCACAATATGACCACTACCTAATAATGGGAATAACCACCATTGGCCCGGATGACAGCAGCGAGACGGCGTGGCATGGACGCAATGAGGCCTAGAAGGTTCCCCGAGGAACATGTGCCCCTTCGTCCTGCTGCAGAGCACGGAGGTTCCGAATATGATGTCTATGGGTCGGCAAGTCGAACTCCCAGTCCAAATAGTCCCACAAGTGCTCTATGCAATAGAGGGCAGGCGATCTAGCCTGTCGTGTTCGAGGAACCAGTCACACACCACGTTAGGGACATGGCAGGGCATATTGTCCTGTTGGTAGACACTATCTCTACCAGGATAAAAGGGATCCATGTTGATAGACACTATCACTACCATCATGAAGGGAACCATGTGGTCAGAGAGGATGGGCAGGTAGCCATTGGCGTTCAGGGACCCATCTAGTGGTACCGGCGGTCCCGGGTCATACTGGAAAAACATCCCACTGCGTAACCGGGTGTTGGTTCTCGTGTGTCTGAAGTCGTATCTCCCACCGTCCGCCAACTGTGTGGAGCAAAAGCCTCGATTCGTCGGAGAAGACAATCGTTTTCCATTCTTCCACTGTCCAATGAGGGTAGCCCCACGCGAACTTCAGGCGTCGTTGCCGATGGACCTGGGCTAACATGGGTGCCTTGACGCAGCGTCGACTACGGAGACCCATGCGTAACAGGGTTCACTCTACTGTTATCGGGAATCCCTGGGTGGCCGGGCGTTCATTTGCGGGGTCAATTCCTGCACTGTTGCGCATCGATTGCCCTTCTCCAGTAGACGGAGGCGACGTTCTCCTCAGGGGTCAATGGCCTTTGGGGTTCCTCAGTTATGACACCTGGAGGTGCTCGGTGTGCCAGCTGTCCATTCTTGGAACACCCTTACTACAGTACCTCGCGAACAGCCCATGAAAGTCTGCTGTTTCTGAAATGCTTCCACCCTTAGCGCAGTAGCCGATGATTATTCCTTTTTGAACGTCAGTCAAATCACTACCTCTCCCCGTTGTGCTTATGTTGCGCACTACAGCTAATCTGTCCTGCCCGGCAGTTTATATATCCCATCTTGTCACGTGCACTCTGTGACGCGCCTGAGCGCCACAGAGTGATTTCGGGGGTGGTCATATGAGTCTAATACGACTGGGTATACAGCGTGTTTCAAAAACATTGAAGCAAACTTTTTATCTCTTCAACGGTTGATCACAAATGCATACTTTCAATTAGAAAAATTCTCAAAATGACGTATAGACTTATGATATGGCAGTTGCGCCCATGTGGATAGTATTTGCATAAAAATAAAAAAATAAAAAACAATTTATACAGCCTTTGCAGGGAAAAAGTTCAATAAAACATTTTTGTTGGGACGTTCCGGTGGCGCAGTTGTCTTAGCCAGTATTTCCATTCCGGTCGGTACCGCCCCCAGGGGTTTTTTGTGATTTTCAGGAAAGGAGCGGTAAATCGTAAGTGGCAATTGCAGGGGCGTTTAGGTTTCTATGGATATTACAGCAATAATTTATATTAATAATAAACTTTATACAGCCTTTGCAAAATTCAATAAAACATTTTTGTTGGGACGTTCCGGTGGCGCAGTTGTCTTAGCCAGTATTTCCATTCTGGTCGGTACCGCCCCCAGGGGGTGTTTGTGATTTTCAGGGGAGGAGCGGTAAATCGTAAGTGGCAATTGGAGGGGCGTTTAGATTTCTACGGATGTTACAGCAATAATTTTATATTAATAATAAATGCAACAAAACGTTTAACAGAAGGGTCTTAAATTTATTTTAATATTTATGTTCTAGAATTTTGTGTGATAGTACGTTTAATTACTTATGTTTATAAGCATTTAACAGAAGTTATGTTTTAACGTGTGTTTTATTCATAAGGATTTTAAGTAATGCTATGAAAAAGTGCAGTTATTTTGTGACTATGTTTTTCGGAGGAGGGTTTATTAACCATCTAGTAACATACACTATCTACCAGCAAGTAATTGGACACCCCTGCAATCGACGATATTTAACGGCGGCGGTCCTCTTACACGTCACGGCTGCTGCCGTTAAATATCGTGTGGGAAACAACAACGTAACCAGTCGCATGCAAGACGCCACGCAGTTCGGAGCCCTCTGATTTCGAGAAAGGTGTCAGAAATGGCCAATCCATACGTGACATATCCAGCAAGTTGAAGTACCCAAAATCGACAGTGGCCTACGTGATTGGCAAGTGGAAGATGAGAGATGACTGTCGGAATGTGCCCCGACCCGGCAGACCCACAAAACTGGGAGTTAGAGACCGACGGATGCTGGCCAGAGAAATTCGGAAGAACCGCACCAAATCGATGGGCCACATCCGCGAGGAGTTTCAACAGGCATCCGGGAGTGTTCTTTCGATGAACACCATCCGTAAAGAAGCCCATCTGCTCGGTTATCATGGACGTGCTGCCGCCCACAAGCCTTTAATCACCAAGTCCAATAGCGCTGCTCGGCTAACGTGGTGCAAAGAACGTCGGCAGTGGACCGTTGAACAGTGAAAACAGGTGGTCTGGAGCGACGAATCAAGGTTCACCCTCTACCGTTCGGATGGCAGCGTCTGGATTTGTCGTCTGCGTGGAGAACGCTTCCTGCCGGAATGTATTGTGCCAACTGTGAAGTTCGGCGGCGGTGGCATTATGCTATGGGGGTGTTTCTCCTGGTATGGCACTGGACCCTTGGTCGCAATTCCTGGTAGACTCACCGCCGAGACCTACTGCACCATTTTGGATGACCATGCGCTTTCTACGTTGTGGCAGTTTTACGGGGTGGACCCATGTTACTTTAAGGATGACAATGCCACCTCTCATGTTGCGAGGTCCACCATGTCTTGGTATGGTGACAATGGGGTTGATAGAAGGGACTGGCCTGCTCCGAGCCCGGACATTAACCCTATCGAGCACCTCTGGGACGAATTGGAGCGTCGAATTAAGGGGTGCCCCCACCGTACGAAATCGGTGAAGGAACTGACCTGTCTTCTCCAAGCCGAGTGGAAGAAAATACCACTAGCCGTCGTACAACGCCTGGTTGAGAGTATGCCCGGAGGGTCGCAGCTGTAATCGCCGCTCTTGGAGGCTCCACCAACTATTGAAGGTGAATAAACTTCGTTTTCCTTTGCTATCACAGGTGTCCAATTACTTGTTGGTAGATAGTGTAGCATTGCCGCCAGGGTGTGTCAGTCAAGAGAGATTTGAGTACCCGTACGGCGTCTTGAATACTTCATTCGCTGCTATGAATACTAGTATTTTCCAATACTGATTGGAGACAATTAATTCCACTTCGTTATGATTAAAGTTCGGCTTCTTTAAACTTTTTTATTGACAAACTAATCTATGACCGAAGTGTAGCTTTTGAAAATTTTCTTGGAAATACGCACCACATGCTGTGCAGAAATTCAAGCTCAAGGCAGCCATTGATCAGAAAATCAGAAGTGTGAAGAAATTTGTGACTTTTGGCAGATGATCAATTCAGATCATATGTAGAGGATTTCAGGAAGGGAATGTCTGACACCAGGTCTTAAACAACCCTTACAAATAGGAAGCTAGGAGATTCGGGCTAGAGTACCCGACAGGAAGGTCACACAGAAGCAAGGTAGAAAGGGTGAGGAAGACGCCCTTATTTATTACTGCGCAGCCTGTGCCTGTACCCGCTGTCTGACGGTTAAACGTGCCCATCTGACGCACGGTAGATATTTAGTGGTTTGAGCGTTAGTACCTGCCTAGGATTGAACCTGAGGTTTCTCCGTGGCAGTCATGAACGTTGATCACAAGGCCACCCGCTGCCCCACTTTTGACACGTGTAAAAAATTATATTTGTTGTTGTACTTTGATTTTTTAATGGAACTGTGTGACGTTATTTCTAATTTTTTTCCCTCAGTTCTTATATTTTCACTAGATCTTGAAGGAAATTAATCAAAATTTATAAAATTTACCCATTAATAATAGTTAAAATATTATAACTATATTAGTAATCCTAATTTCTTGGCGTAGAATGTAAATCAAAGTTTCCAAACTTTCGCATATCAACCAGATGGCTTTCTCAAGGAAGGTGGACAGCAAACTGTTGCTGTCTACCTTCCTTGAAAAAACCATGTGGTTGATTTGCGAAAGCTCGGAATCTTTGATTTATATTCTACGCCAAGAAATTCGGATTACTAATATTGTTATACTATTTTAAGTGTAATTAGTGTACGGTTCCTTGTTATTAGTTAATAACAGTTATTTATATATTCACTGAAGTGCCAGAAAAACTGGTACAGACGAGCTTATGCAAAATACATAGCAACGTCACCTATGCGCGTACTCCGTTCGTCCGTCAGTGCGTATATAAAGCGATAGACAACCTTGCCAGCTGTCAGAGCTGTTTTTGGCATGAGAATGACAAGTAATAACGATTTAAGCGATTTTCAACGCGGTGTCATAGTTGGCGCTCGTGAGATGGGCCATAGTATTTCGAGGTAGAAACGAAGTTCGGATTTTCACGGACGACCATCGCGAGAGTGTACCGTGACTACAAGAATTCCGGCAAAACCTCCAACCTACGATGCCAGTGTGGCCGTAAAAAGACATTGGGTGAACGGGACCATCATTGGCTGTCAAGAATCGTTTCACGCGATATGCGTGCAACACTCTCGCAGGTATCATCGGAATTCAATGCTGAAGCTTCAACTAGCATCAGCTTCCGGACTTTGCAGCGTACCCTGCACGATATGGGCTTTGGGAGCCGACGCCCAACTCGAGTCCCCTTGATGAGTGCACGACAAAGAGCTATGCGCCTCGCTTCGGCACGGCAACACCGCCACTGGACACTTGATGACTGGAAACAAGTAGGATGGTCTGACGAGTCGCGTTTCCAACCGTATCGGGCAAATGGAAGGATTCGTGTGTGGCACAAACCCCATGAAGCTATGGATCCCGCCTGTCAACAGAGAACTGTACCGGCTGGGGGGTTCTGTAGTGGTATGGGGTGTGTTTATCTTGTCTTCACTGGGACCCCTGGTAGGTTTATAAACGTCTGTGATCGGCCAAAACTATGTGCGCATCCTTTCTGACAAGGTACACCCGTTCATGTCCTGCATTCATGCTGATGGGTTGAGCCCGTTCCAACAGGACAATGCACCTCCACACAAGTGTCGGGACGCCACATTATGGTTAGTGGAGCATTCATCTGAGTTTGCGGTGTTGCTATTCCCACCCAAGTCCGCAGATCTGAACGTGATAAAATACATTTGGGATGCCATGCAGCGCGCTATCGGACACAGGAATCCGAGAATTCGGAATACACCGGAATTGTGGGACGCTGTGCAGGAAGTATGGTGTGCATTGCCTACAGCATATTTTCAGAATCTAGTGGAGTCCATGCCCCGTCGTATTTCTGCAGTCCTGCGGTCCCGTGGGGGACCTACCAAGAATTAGACTGGTGCCAGTTTTTCTGGCACTCCAGTGTATATCCCCCACGCGCATGTGCTGTTTCGCCTACTGACATCCAAAACTCTTCGAATTTTTCCCTGATTTTTAGTACAGTTTCGTCGCACACCAACTGCAAATAATTATTTCTTAAAGTAGATTCGTCTGGAATTATTCGACGGCAATACCTTTCTAAGAAACTAAGAAACGACCTTACTAAGAAACCGCTTTATTACTAAGAAGCATTATTATCACTATTACAACTAAGAAACTACTAAACAGTTTCTTTTTTCAAGAGCTTAATGATGTGCGACGTACCTGCCCCGCAGGACGCACATGAGATAAAAGCAGATAGCAGTGAGAGTACATGCCAGTGTAGTTATAGTGGACAGCACCGGGAGCCGAGAGTCGGCTATTCTTCTACAGACGGGCACACGGCGTATTTGTCACAGCTAGGACAGCGGAACGCTATCACAGCTCCGCGAGCATGTAGCGGAAGCATCAAGCTGCTGTTTTAATGTGGCAACACTCCAGTAAATATCAAGTGGTCCGGATTAACTTTCGATGGTATTAACATTTCAGTAAGTCCTCGGTGAAATTGGTCTGTTCGTTTTTATACTGCCTCAGTGGAGTTTATATCGTTTCGTTAACGATGTCGTACGAGACAGAAGCACATGCATATATCATGGTGTGAAAGAAACGGTTTGCTCCCCACTGAAAAATTGTTCCGAAGGGCATCAAATGCGGAAGTCACTAGGTCGCTCGCTCAAAAACATCTGGTTCTCAAAAACGAAAATTTCTCCGCAGAAAATTCTGCTGCTAACATACTGCTTTTGCAGGAGTTTCCATTATAAGACAGCAATTCTGGAGACAAGTATAGAAAAGAATATTTGTGCATCTCCTGAAACTATGTCGGATTGGTATACTTACTACCGCGAGATTATTACGAAATACATGCTAACAAAAAATGAAGTCACTGGACGACTAGGGTGCTTTGGAAGAACTGTTGAGATTGACGAGGCAAAGCTTGGAAAGAGAAAATACCACGTGGGACGTGTGGTTGATGGATCATGGGTGATTGGTATGATAGACAGGGAATCAAAAGAAGTTAAGCTTGAATTACGCCCTGAAAATAAAAGATCAGCCAGAGAATCACTACCAGTTATCAAGAAAAATATGGCACCAGGTACAGCGATAATATCAAACAGAGGTTATCGCTCTTTCCACGATTATAAGTGAGTCATGGAAAAATTCTCATTGGCCGCCACCGGGAATCGAATCCAGGGTCTTCCAGTTACACGCCAGATATGCTTCCACTGCACCACAACGGCCTCGAATTCCTCCAGACTCACACACACTAACTGCCAAGCCAATTTGGCAGGTTGCTTCTTGGAGCCCCGCACAATGCTGGGGATTCACCAAAGATGAACAGCAGCAACTGAACAAATAATTAGAAGGCGAATGAATAATTAATACAGACATTTGACGTGGACCAGGAACATCAAACAGAGGTCATCGCTCTTTCCACGATTATAAGTGAGTCACGGAAAAATTATCATCGGCCGCCACCGGGAACCCGATCCCAGGATCAACCAGTTACGCGCCGGAAATAATTCCACTGCACCGAAGCGGTCTCGAAATTCTCCAGACTCACATACGACAAACAGCCAAATTACCTGGCAGGCTGCTTTCTTTGGAGCACCGGACAATGCTGGGGATTCTGCACTGTAGTCAATTGCTACACTGTTGCGCGTCGATTACTCTTTACTAGTAAAGATGAACAGTAGCAACTGAACAAATAACTAGAAGGCGAATGAATAATAAATACACAGTTGACGTGGATTAGGAACATCAAACAGAAGTCATCGCTTTTTCCACGTTTTACAAGTGAGTAACAGAAAAATTCTCATCGGTCGCCCACGGGAATCGAACCCAGGGTCATTTATTAACAACAGATCCGTTGCCACATCGAAAACAGTAGCTTGATGCTTCCGCTACTTGCTCGCGGAACTGTGTTAGCGTTCCGCTGTCTTAGCTGTGAGAAATGAGCCGTGCGCCCGTCTGTGAAAGAATAGCCCAGTGTTCACTCTATTGTTATCGGAGACGCGTACCTGGGTATCCCAGCATTCATTTGCGTAGTCAATTGCTGCACTGTTGCGCGTCGATTACTCTTTACGAGTCGAAGGAGGCACCGTTCTCCTCTGGGGTCGATGGCCTTTGGGGCTTCACAGTAATGACGTCAGGAGGTACTCGGTGTGCCAGGAGTTCATTCTAGGGACACCCTTACTACAGCACCTCGCGAGGAGCCCAAGAAGTCTGCTGTTTCTGAGATGCTTCCACTCTTTGCGCGGTAGCCGATGATCATTCCTTTATAAACGCCTGTGAAATCACTACATCTGCTCATTATGTTCATGTTACGTACTATGGCTCATCTTTCCTGGCCGGCTGGTTATATCTCCATGTGGTCGACCTTGTCACGTGCCTTTGTGATGCACCTGAGCGGGTGCACAGTGACTCCGGCGGTGGCCATGTTATTATCATACGACTCTGATGTTTAAATGCGTCATTCATCGTGTGTTTTCTCCTACATTGGATTAAAGAAAAACGTAACAAAAAGATTACAGGTGCATGTTTCATTACTTCTGTTTATTTACAATCGTAAAGAGGTTCTCCAGCACAAGAATTCATAAGGAGTACGAGGTAGCAAATATTTCTATGAAAAGCTGCACTTTAGTGCTTTGAATGTCCTTGTCACTGTTCTAATACTCACATTTGTCAGTTTTACTTTTTTTCCAGTAGGTTGTTCTTCACATCTCATGTCTACTTTTACAGCACGTATGTACCACTTCTTCGACGATCCTGTTCCGGCTGATCCTGAGTCTGACTCCGACTCATAGAATGGTGTTTCTTTTCAAGCAAAAGATGTTTCCTAAAAATTTAAATAGTTAATGTGGACAGCATAACAAGTAAAGATTCTGCTGCTTGAATAGGCATTGTGTTTTGTAAAAAAATAGCTTTTGTCGTTATGCATTTTGTAGAGTTAGTGTTCTTAACTGTCCTGATTAAACAGAATTTGTTGTACAAAGATGCTTTTGCTTATTCTTGATAGTTACTAAGAACACGTATGTTTTAAATACACTCATACAATCATTTGCAAACATTTAAGACCACCTGTTGATATTAGATTTCTGCCGATTGCGTCAGCTACTGTCTGTATTACTCAACGTCCTGTCTGTGTTGCATCATCCTACAGCGGCATCTGTTGAAAGAGTTGGGGAAAGCGTGCGAGGGTCAGTTTGCTCCTGATTTTCATACTGATAGGTGTTGTACGTATTTTCTATATAGCAAAAAATGGGCAAAAAAGCGTCATTTTGTTACTCAGAGGGCCCAGGTAGTCACTTTATATCATGAAAGATACTCCGAACGTGGCATAAGCAGAAAGGTGAACGTGAGCAAGACTACAATTCATAACACGATCATACAAAATCGAGATACAGGGGAATTTGGCGACCGAAAGAGAAGTGGACGTTCAAGGAAACCAACCCTACATGACGACAGTACCATAAGGCGAAAGTTATACATTCTCCGAGGAGTTTGTGCAAGAAAATCAAGGCTTTCTACATTCAACAGGGTCTGATATTAGTATCAGTACTGTTTCCCGACGTCTTAGCAAAGATTTTGGATAAAAGTCGTATGAACGTGCGCATAAACCAAGACTAACCTTTGTCATGAAAGAGAAGAGACTCCAGTTTGCGAAGCGGCATCAATCGTAGACTGCTGGAAATGGTGGTTTGTTTCTTTGAAAATCTTAATTTTCAGTAAATTGACAGGTGGTCTTAAACTTTTACAAATGACTGTAATTTTTATTTTTTAAATATTTTAAGCAAAAGTAATTTACACAACTTTTTAATATAAGTATTTTGATATAATAAACCTTTCATGGTTAAAGTGATGTCCGCCTTGTATGAAGATCGTAAGATAATTTAAACATTGTTAAGATTATCGAATACTTTACACCGTTTATAAACTAAAACACTTCCTTTACATGGTGTAAAACTCATACACAATTTAAGCCGAGCTTTCGCGCTCCACTGGGAGGCTTCGTCTCTGCTAAGCTTTCAAAGCCTTCTTAGAGATAGCAACTTACAATGTTGTTATGATTCAAAAATTTGATATTATAGAATAATATCAACTATAATATCAAATTTTTGAATTTTAACAACATCGTAAGTTGCTATCTCTAAGAAAGCTTTGACGAAGTGTCCCAGTGGAGCGCCAAAGCTCGGCTTAAATTGTGTATGAGTTTTACGCCATTAAAAGGAAGTGTTTTAGTTTAATAGTTAAGATTTTTAAGTCGAAAATTCATTCTCATAGCTTTCCGAAAGCTCCCACTGTCTAGAGATCTTCTCTTAAGTTTTTGATGTTGCCTGATATCAGACCACTCCTTTAGGTCATTTGTCTCCATTTCTATTGGGGCGCTCTGTTCTTCCCTTTGCCCTATCCATCGCTCCAAGCGTGCAACAATTCATTCTCCTCATGGTCCTCTCCAAATGTGTTCTTGCTTATCTCCGTTTTCTACTCTGAACTTCACTGAAGCCACAAAAGCTGCATTTTACTTCAGCCTGAACTTCATTTTTTAATCCTCTTGTCAATCCATTTTCCTTCTTGAGTTTTTCTAGAGCAGCATAATCAAATGTATTGACTCGTTTTATGCAGTCTTTTTTCAGTGATCAAGTCTCACGCCCGTAGTACACTAACAAAACACAGCGTTATAGTATTCTTCTCTAAATTTCTTTGGTGATATCTCTTCTTAATTAGTTTCGGAAACGCATATTTTGCCGTCCTTAATGTTCTTTGAATTTCTCTTGTATTGGAGTTCTTACTCGCCAAATAATCCAGCGCTCTTGACATCGCTTTACTGGCCAGCGGTAAAGACAGGATCCGTGTGCGGGTCGGCTCTTCTCCAGACACATACACGTTGGTTATCGACGCCAAGTGCAAATCGGGACTCAACACTGAAGGCAACACGACGCCACTAGACACTAACCCGCGTTGATCGGGCCCGATGCCGCTGAGGCCGGTACCGGCGATGCTCGCTCGTCAATGGTATGCGGTCAGAGGTTGTGCCATCCTCGATCAATTGGCGCCAATATCCTCCGATTGCCGCGTCGCTCAGACCCACATTGCTGGCGATACAGGGACTTGACCAACCGACCTCTATCAGCCTAATTATACGTCCTGTCTCAAACTCGCTCAACTACTCGTATTGTTCACGGATCCGACGTCGAAGCGTCCTCACAGTCCGTGGAAGTTAATGCAACTGAAATCCGCTCTCACCATTGTCCCTGTGTGGGGGGTTTTACTCTTGATATACCCTCCTCGATGTGCCGTTCCCATGCGCTGTGGCCGCCACTATTTAGTCATTGGTCGTTATTCTTTGATCATTTGCGATTTCGGTCTTGCGGTACTTGCATGTGGAATTTCATCAGGATCGAACGACTTTCTTGGCTGCTTCGTTGTTTTTCCTTCTTTTTTTGGCAAAGAGTGTATTTCAAAGTTATTCATAGTGAAGGGGAATGCAAATTAAACAAGAAAGATGACGCCGAATTTTCAAGTGTAATAAGCACGTATTTTAAATCCGATCTGACGCAAATTAAATTTATCAAAGCTATTCAAAGTCAATGAAACCGGTATGGAAAACAATAGTATCTAACGGAAGAAAGAAGTTTTTCAGTCGGGTTTTTAATCCCTCAGATATTGCGGTAAACGGAATCGTGAGCTTACGACCACTGGTTGTAGACTTGTGCGTTAAGAAAAACGACTTTATATGAGAAACATTTCGCATCGGAAACGCTCTCCAATACCGAAAGAATTTTTCAAATCGGACTCTTAGAAACAGAGATATCGACAAAAATAAGATGTGACTTTACGTCCCCTTGTGGGAAAACCATGCATTATTTTAGGAAGAAAGTATCCTCAAAAGTTTTTTCCATAAGAGCGGTATCGGTCCAAGAAAAAAAATTTTTGTCGAGTTTTCAGGAGCCCAGATTTTGCTACAAATACATCAGAAGCAGAAGTTAACACTTATGCACCTAGTGGCCAAAGGCCAAACCATTCTTTACCAAACATTGGAAATTATGTGAAAAATATTTTCCATCAGGTCTTGTATGCGATACAGGAATCATTTTTCAAATCGGACTTTTAGAAGCAGAAAAACCGCAGAAAACGCAATTTACCTTTGTGCCCCCTAGCGGAAAGTCTATGATTTACTTGAAAATTTTGAATTTATAGGTAAAAGATTTCGCATCAGGAACACTATCCAACAAAGAAGGAATTTTTCAAATCGGACTTTTAGAAGTAGAGATATTGACAAAAATAAGATATACATCTTTGCCCCCTGGCGTAGAAGCCATACATTATTTCAAGAAGAAAATGTTCTTAAAAGGTTTGTCGACATCAGTAGTATCGGTCAACAAACGACTTCTTTTTCAATCGAGATTTTAGAAGCTCATATCTTGCTGCAAATACACCAGACGCGGAAAGAAAGACTTACGCCACCTGGTGGCCAACCCATTTTTACAAACATTAGAAATCATGTGCACGCGATTTCCCATCAGGAGCTGTATTCAGTGCAGAAAGAATTTTTGAAGTCGGAGATTTAAAAGCAGAGATATAAGAGGAAACACATTTTACCTTTACGCCCCCTAACGGAAAGTCTATGAATTACTTGAAATTTTTGAAATTATATGAAAAACATGTCACGCTGGAAACACTATCCAAGAAAGAAGGATTTTTTAAAATCGGACCCCTAGAAGTAGAGATATTGACAAAAATTAGATGTACATCTACGCCCCTGGCGTGAAAACCATGCACTATTTTAAGAAGAAAATGTTTCTAAAAGGTTTGTCGACATGAATAGTATCGGTCTACAAACGACGTTATTTTCAATCGGAATTTAGAAGCTCATATTTTGCTGCAAATACATCAGAAGAGGAACTTGAGGTTTACGCCCCTGGTGGCCGAACCCTTTTTTCACAAAAATTAGAAATTATGTGCAAACGATTTCCCATCAGGAGCTGTATCCGGTGCGGAAAGAATTTTTTAAATCGGAGATTTAGAAACAGAGATATAGGGAGAAACGCAATTTACCTTCACGCCCCCTAGCGGAAAGTCTATGAATTACTTGAAAATTTTGAATTTATATCAAAAACATGTCACAGGGAAAACACTATCCAACAAAGAAGGAATTTTTCAAATCGGACTCCTAAAAGTAGAGATATTGACAAAAATAAGATATACATCTACGCCCCCTGGCGGAGAAAATGTGAACTATTTTAGAAAGAAAATACTTAGAAAAGGTTTATCGATGTAAGTGGCATCAGACCACGAAAGAATTTTTTCAATCGATATTTTAAAAGTTCAGATTTTATGCTAAATACATCAGAAGCAAAAATTAACGCTTACGCCCTCCGCTGAAAAAAGATTTTCAAATCGGAGTTTTAGAAGAAGAGTTATCGGGAAAAATGTAATTTACTTTTACGCCCCCTAGCGGAAAATCTATGCGTAATTTGAAAAAGGAACTATATCTAAAATACTCTTCGACATAAATGGAATCGAAAGATAAACTACTTTTTTCAATCGGATGTTTAGAAGCAAATATGTGGAATAAAAGGTAATTTTAAATTCGACATCATCTGCATTTACGCCCTCTAGCGGCGAAATTGTGCATCGTAAAAAAAACGAAATGAAGGATCATCATTCGCATATTTCAAGTTTCCGAATGCAAAAAAAAATTTCAAAACGGACTAATAGTTGCAGAGATACCGTGGGTACAGACGGACGGACGGACAAACCGATAACATAAGCACGATCTTTTTTTACAAAAGACGTGCTAAAAAACAGTATTTCCATAACCAATAAAACATCTAGAAAAGTGACAGTTACTTCTTCAACTAGCTGCTTAAAAGTATGTTATGAACATTTTACAAATTGTGCGCAGAAAGTTTCCCTTAGCTGAAGGAAGATATCAGAGACAAGGGGATTTTCAAATTGAACAGTTAAAAGAATAGGTAGGCCCTATAGAAAAAGTATGATATACGCTTACTCTCCGTAGTGAAAGAATTTTGAATAATGAAAAAGCAGGAAATATACGAAAAGTATTCTTCATAGCAAAAGGTATTTTAAGAAAAAGAAATTTTCAAATACGCCTCTTGGAAGCTAGAAAAAAGTTTTGACCTGCGGAAAACTGTGTATTATTTAAAAAGGATAATGTCTTTTTTAAATCCAATCTTGACTTTAACGAACGATCTTTACTTTAACGAATGGCATACCAGTGAAAACAGAATTGTCAATAAGATTTCCAGAAGCAGAGATACAGCATCAAACCGAATTGCACGCTAACTCCACCTAGCACCAGAACTGTTAACTACAAAAAACCACAAGTACAGGCAACATGTTCTATAAATTAAATGGTGTTCTGCGTTCAACGAATTGTTTAAATCGGACTTTTAGAAGCAGAGGTATTGACAAAAACATATTCAACATTTGTGCTCCTAGCGGGGAAATTGGGCACTATTTTTGGTAGTAAATGTACACAAAATATTTTGGCAATTTGCAGTAACGTTTACGGTTACCGAAAAAGTTTTTTTCAAAAGGGTTTCCCAAACGCTCAGATAGCTCCGCTAATACACTGCAAACGGAAACGTATGCTTTCTAATGGCACAGTTGTGCGTTAAGAAAAATTTGAAATTGTATGTGAAACATTTCGTACCACAAACTCTCTGACAAAGAAAGAATTTTGCAAATCGGAGTGTTAGGAGCAGAGATACCGAGAAAAATAAGATGTATATCTACGTTCCCTGGTGGTAAAAGAATGCAATATCTTAAGCAAAAGGTGTTCTCAGAAGGTTTGTTGTGGAGAGCGGTATCTGGCCGCGAAGGAATTTTTTAAATAAAGTTTTCAGGAACGCAGCTATTTCTGCAAACACATCAGAAACATAAATATACATTTACGCCTCCTAGTGGCCAAACCGTTCTTAACGAAAAACTTGAAATTATATGCAGACAATTTCCCACCAGGAGCTCTATCTGACGCAAAACGATTTTTTTAATTAGACATTTAGAAGCAGGAATATCAGGGGAATCGCAATTTAACGTAACGCCACCCGGAGAAAAAACTATGTACAACTTGTGAAAGGAACTGTACGTAGGTCTTTCAAAAAGTAATGAGACTGACGCCCTAGCACCAAAACAAACTCACGCTGAAAAATGCACCTGCTTGTGTCGTCACACCTGCAAGGTCGGTCACGTGACGACGCGTTGTTACAGGGCAATGCTAATTCAGTCTTGTGGTAGATAGCGTAGAGTTCAGACGTGTTTCTGTAACCCAATATGGATTTAATGCTCGAGCATAGAGCATCTATAAAATTTTACGTGGGTTTGAATAAAACCGCCACAGAAATGCACAAATGATTGAAACAGATTATAAAGAAAATGCTTCGTCCCATTCAAGAGTTTTTGAGTGGCACAAGAAATTTGTGAATGGTGAAGAGAGTCTAGAAAATGCGCCACGCTCCGGTAGGCCTTCGACATCGACTACGGAGGTTAATATCAATACCAACGAGGCAATCCTGCGCGAATGCCTCCGAATGGTCATTGAGGAGGTTGGTATCGAAAAGTCGCTGCAAAGTAGATTTTCCACTTGCTCACGGATGAACACAAAAGGAAATCGTGTTGTCACTTGTTCCCAATTAAAGTAACGGCTACGACGTGAGCCACGCGTTTTAGATCGAGTCGCCACATGTGATGAAATACTTTTCTCGCCATTTCGATCCAGAAACAAAACAGCAGAGCTCCCAAAGGCCACACCTAGAGGGTCACCGATCCAAGAAAGCAAAAGGTTCAAGTAAGTGGAGGGAAGGGCGTGCACCTAATTTTCTTTGATAAAGAGGAAATTGTGTATGACAATGTTGTTCCACTAGGGAAAACTGTTACCGGTGCCTATTATTCTGAAATTCTCAAAGGTCGTCTAAAGAAAAAAAATTTCCCAAAACACCCAGAATATGAACAAACTCGGTCCCGGTCGATTCGTCCAATGACGATTGGTCCAATGTCGATTTGTCCAATGCCGATTCGTCCAAAGGGACAATTGGTCCAATGCCGTTTGGTCCAATGGTACGATTGTTCCAATGCCAATTCGTACAATGGTACGATTGGTCCAACGCCGATTCGTCCAATGGTATAATTCTACCAACGGTAAACTTTTTTATTTTCCAGAAAGGAATAATAATTTAAATTATTATCCTCTTTATATCCTTTTAAAGGATAATTTCCGTATATTTGGTAATTGTAAACATTTTACATAAACTTGGTAAAAGGCACTCAATGGAGCATTTCTCGGCTGTCTGCAAAGCACCTAGCCCCCAGGCTTTTTGCCTTTTTAGAAGATATAAACTTACAACCTAGATATTTGATATTTGTAAACATTTTATAAAACCTAATAAAAGGCACTCAACGAACAATTCTCAGCTCTTAACAAGCTCTAATAAACAGATCTTCCTGCTCTTAACAGCTCTAATAAACAGATCTGCCTACGTTGGAATCAATTGATTGCACAGTTTCGTCAGTAAACACTCCAAAAAAAAAGCGATAACTTCAGCGTAACAAATTAGAATCCCCCTCAAGTCCACAAATTCGGGAAATGAGAATCTGTGTATTGGTGTAAATGTGACATGGATATTAAATCAGGTAATATCCGAGCGAAATAAAGGGTCATCATTCGCACATTTCAAGCTTCCCAACGCAAAAATAAAAAAACATTTCAAGTTGGACTAATACTTGCAGAGATATGGTGTCCACAGGCGGGCGTACGGACTGACGGACAAACCGATAATATAAGCACCATCATTTTTATCACGTCTATAACGACGTAAATTTCTCCGCGCCGGGGCTCGAACCCGGGTCCCCTCATTCCGGAATAAGTTGCTCTACCAATTAAGCTACGCGGACATTTTATTCTGATTCGTATCTGCCTTTATGTCGTGTGCGTCCTTCTGGCAGGTACGTCACATCTCCTGGTACGTTACATCATCTCCCCCTTATTTTTTTTTTTTGTTATTTTTTCGAAGTGCTGCTCTTATTTTTCCTATCTCGCGGTGTGGAAATAACATCACACCATTGCGAGATTGTGAACGGTCGGGTCATCCGGATAGTTCGGGCGCCATTATAACGACGTAAATTTCTCCGTCATTTCTGGTCTACGCCGGGATTCGAACCCGAGGCCGCTTATTCCGGAACAAGTTGCTCTACCAATTGAGCTACGCGGACATTTTATTCTGATTCGTATCTGCCTTTATGTCGTGTGCGTCCTTCTGGCAGGTACGTCACATCTCCTGGTACGTTACACGTCCTTTGTAAAAAAAGGTCGTGCTTATGTAATCGGATTGTCCGTTTGTGGACACCTTAACTCTGCAACTATTAGTCCGATTTGAAAAATTCTTTTTTCATAGGGAAGCTTTTAATACACAAATGATGATACTTCATTTTGTTTTTGTTTTTTCTTTACGATGTACAATTTCGCCGCAAGAGCGCGTAAAAGTAGGTGATATCGAATTCAAAATACATTTTATTCCATAAACTTGTTTCTAAACATCCATTTGCAAAAATTATTTAACTTTCGATTCCATTTATGCCGAAAAGTATTTTAGGTACAGTCACCTTTTCAAGTTACGCATAGATTTTCCGCTAGGGGTCGTAAAATAAATTGCATTTTCCCCAATATCTCTACATCTAAACTCCGATCTGAGAAAGTTTTTCTTCAGCTGATACAGATTCTGACGAGAAATCTTGTGCACATAATTTCTAATTATGATAAAGAAGTGCTTGGCCACCAGGGGTCGCAAGATTTAATTTCTGCTTCTGACGTATTTGCCATAAAATCTGAGCTTTCTAAAATCGCGATTGAAAAAATTCGTTCGTGGACCGATTGCACTCACGTCGATAAACGTTTTCGGAATATTTTCTTCTTAAAATATTGCATTGCTTCTCCACCAGGGACATAGATGTATATCATATTATTATCAATATCTCTGCTTCTAATGATCCCATTTGAAAAATTCCTTGTTTGTTGAATAGCATTTCCGGTGCGAAATGTTTTCCATATAATTTCAAAATTTCCAAGTAACTCGTAACTCAGATTTTACTCTAGGGGGCGTTAAGGTAAATTGCGTTTCCACCGATATTTCTGCTTCTAAAACTCCGATTTGAAGCGTTCTTCCTGTATCACATACAGCTGCTGATGGGAAATATTTTTCATATATTTATAATATTTGGTAAAGACTGGTTTGGCCACTAGGGGCATAAGTGTTCATTCCTGCTTCAGATGTATTTACAGCAAAATCTGAGCTCCTGATAACTCAACTGAAAAAATTCTATTTTGGACCGATACCGCTGACATCAAAAACCTTTTCTTCTCAAAAATTGCATGTTTTTCCCGCCAGGGAACGTAGATGAATATCTTATACTTGTCGATATCTCTGCTTCTGAGAGTCCGATTCCAAAAATTATTTCTTTGTTGGAGAGCGTTTTCGCTGCGAAATGTTTTTCATATAATTTCAAAGTTTTCTTAAAGCACAAGTCTGCAACCAGAGCACGTAAGTACACGGTTCCAATTAAAGCAATATTTGCGGGATTAAAACCCCGATTGAAAAACTTCCGTCAGATACTACTGTTTTTTTATACCGGTTCCATTGACTTTCAATACCTTTGATAAACTTAATTCGCGTCAGAACGGATTCAAACGACGTGATCATTACACCCAAAAATTCGGTGTAATATTTCTTGTTACAAAAGACATGCTAAAAAATTGGTTGATATCTAACTTCACGGATGCAATGGCTTTTCGATTTCACTATCTAATATCCGCAAATGTAAGACACGATTCATCAAACGCGAAGTAAAACTCGTGTTTTGCTCCAGAATTTTTAATTACGTGCTGCATTATTTCATTTGTTCTCGCAATACCAAATTCAAAAAATCTTTTCAAACGTTTCTAAATTATGCTGACATAAGGATAGGAAACATTATTAGCTTTATTTATTCGTTTTCCCGACGCAAAGACAGGTCAATGTAAGTATGTTACTTGTTCAGCGATGCAATTGTATTTTTACTTCATTTTTTTTTCATCTTACTTTTACTATACGAGAAATAAAGAAGAAACTCCAATAATAAAAAAAATCAAGAAATAATAAAACTTCATTTTTGAAAAATTAAATCAAGAGCACGGAGACTGTAACTGCAGTCTCCGCAAAGGTCTTTCACGGAGACTGCAGTTTACAGTCTCCGTGAAAGACCTTTGCGTCATATCGGTATCATCGCTAACTTAGTCCATACGAAGAAAAAGAATACGAGCCTGTCTTTAAAAAAAATAAGCACCATTAACAACCCTTTATCAAACTGCTTCCAATATCTTTCTAGGGTACTATTTTAATTCATGCGGAACTGTTTTCTTTGCGCTTTGATTGTGGGTGTGAGCCGGTTTTATGCAAGCATGGCGCAGCGATACACGCGAACTTGGGAACTACGTATAAGCGTTTGTAATCAGAAGACCACAGAGCAGCAGTGCTAAGGAGGGCTTTAATTTTTCATTATTTTGTATTTCGGTGTGTAACGAACTTCATGACCAATTCCGTGTACTGTAAACTAGTCACTCATCCCTAATTAGGAGCCATTGGTCCCATTAGGAAGGAAGGCCAGAACCATGGGGTGCGGACGACTTTTCAGAAATCTACGTTTCTGGCTACTCGGTCACCTCTAGGGCTCAAACATTCTCTCGACCACATAATCTCCTTAACATTGGGGAAGATTTCCCCCTCATACCTATAATTTACACTGCCTGATTTACACAGATTTTATGTCCTGCATGTCTCGGGGGAAGGGGGGGCACATGCTGCTAGTAACATTTTTTCCGATCTACCGGGTGCAGTTTCTAAATCTACATTTGAAGTTTGGGTTAAAGTGTTTGCTTTCTTTCTAAACTGGATAGCAATAACCATGAGAATAATGATAGACACATTTCCGAATTTGTGTAATGAGCAGTTTTTTCGTTAGGTGGAATAAACTATTTTTATATTTTATCTGATGGCCACATCTCTAAAATACGAACTGGAAAAGATTCCTTTATGAAAGAGATACGGGATTACGCCATATAATACAAATTTTGAAGATGACAATCCGATTTTTGGCGTAAATGTGACAAGGATGGTAAGTCAGATAATTTTTGAAAACTTGAAAACGATGAAAATTTTCAAGTTTTCAAAAATTATCTGACTTACCATCCTTGTCACATTTACGCCAAAAATCGGATTGTCATCTTCAAAATTTGTATTATATGGCGTAATCCCGTATCTCTTTCATGATTTATCTGCTTCTCCGGGCAATCACGGGATAGGATTATTAACCTCCAGATTCGCTAAACATGAATGCCGGTTGCTTCGACTAGCGAATCCTGTGATGGTTAAATTCAAATTGATCGGAAACTTGAAACTTGGTCGTTCTGGGTGGTGTGGTGTAGTGGTTAGCATACCTAGGCGTTTTCTGGGAGACGCGGGTTCGAGTCCCGCTCCAGGACGATGAAAATTTTCAAGTTTTCAAAAATTATCTGACTTACCATCCTTGTCACATTTACGCCAAAAATCGGATTGTCATCTTCAAAATTTGTATAGATTCCTTTATGCCATCCGTTTGTCTTTGTTGCAAGTTCTACCGCAAGGGGTGCCGAAAACAAATACTTTTAGAGATGACGTAATTTCACATTTACGTACTGAATCAAAACTACAGCTGTACCTACCGCTTCTAAAAGCCAAATCTGAAAATATTATGCTTGAAGCCTATAGCAAAAACTATTATAGCTAGTGTTATGCACTGTTGAAAAAGCTGTGACTAAATCATTACTACGCCTGCAGTTATTTTGTTATAATTGTTCCTTTTTACGAAATTAAGTAACGCTTATTCCTTTCTGTCTGTCTGTCCGTCCGCTCGTTAACTCGCGTAAAAATGGTTCGATTTCGATGAAATTTTAGTATGTGATAGGGGATCACCTGGGGACGAACCCTATTGAAAATGGGCTCAATGGTCAGTACTTAAGAGCGGGATGCATTTCATTGTTCTTATGCGTGATAATTCGCGTAAATATGGTTCGATTTCGATTAAATTTTACTATGTCATAGGGGACCACCTGATAACGAACTCTATTTAAAATGGGTGAAATAGGGTCAAAGGTCAGGACATAGGAGCGAGATTTATTCTGCAGCCATTATCCTGATAACTTGAATAGGGATTTCTGGTATGCTGGAAAGCGTATCATAATCAATGCATTGCGTGATTTTACTAATTTGTTATAATTTATGCTGGGATTGAAATAAGTGCATGCAGTGCCATCCGTTTGTTTTTGTTGCACGTTCTGTCGCAAAGTGTACCGAAAGCAAATATTTTTAGAGATGACGTAAATTCACATTTACGTACGGTACTCCTTACCGCTTCTGAAAGCCCAATCTGAAAATATTAAATATTATGTTTGAAGCCTATAGCAAAAACTATTATAGCTAGTGCCATGCACGGTTGAAAAAGCTGTGACTGAATCAAAACTACGCCTGCAGTTACTTTCTTACAGTTGTTCCTTTTTACGAAATAAAATAACGCTTATTCCTTTTTATGAAATTACTCTTAAATTTTATTCTTTTTTATTAAATTACTGAGTAATTTTACAGAGCTGCAATGCGAAGAAAACGAAATAAAACATGACAAAGCACTTGCGTAACAGAAAGACGCTTATAGTTGTTTAGCAGTCATTTGAATGATTGCTTGGCTTCCTCCAAATCATAGGAACAGGAAACGGCACCGACACTTTCCCAGCCACTTCTGAAGATTTCTAGCACACGTACTGCAGCATATATATGGGGCCCATGTCTAGTCCTGGTTCCCGATCTTGCATCCGAAATAAAGCTGATATAATTTTTTACTGTCGGAGTGACGGCCTTTTTCTGGCTTGCAAACGTCACTTCTCCGCAAATATAACAAACTTTACTTTGATTAATAACACAGATACGAGGCATCACTTCTGCTAGATTTACACTGCAGGGATCACTTGTGTATATGACGCAGGATTAAATAGGCGTGTAGCCCATGACTTCGCACACAAACAATTCCTCACCCAACGAAATTTCAGTTTGTACTAATGATTGCATCGTCTTACGTCAGCGATGTCATGACCGAACAGCAATACATAAAACTATGATGCAATAACTTCTGGGAGTGGTGAGTATGATGGGGTAATGCGACGCAATATGTTGTGGACTGTCTCTCCTGCACAAGAGTCAATCGACAGATTTTATTGTCAATTTCTTGTTCAGAACATTGAAATTCATAAAGATTCGATATTTTCATTTCATAGGCAGACTGTGTGTTGTCCAGTGTTATGGGGTGCGTGTGTGTAAATTTGGCTTTTTTTTTTCTTATTTACTAAATTCAGATTTTAAAACTAGAAAAATTACCTGGAAATATAAGTAGATTAGTAGTTCGAGCTCTTGTCAAAAGGAGTGCCGATTACACTCTAGAATTTGAAGACTTTCCTTTCAGTTTCATGCTACATGCTACCCTTGATTTCCACTATTTCGGTATCTTTTCGTCGTTAACATATCGCGATTTCTGAAACAAAGCACGATAATCTGCCCTGATACACTATGTATTTCATTTAGTAACAGCCGAAAGTGAAACCGCTAGAAATGCAGCTTGTTAACTGAAAAGGCTTATTGTGATGTGTCTTTGCAGAAACAGTTCACTCAGTAAGATACGATGCTTTCAAATCACAATAATTTTGGTAAACCTAACTGTCTGTGATTGCCATAAGAAAAGAAACACTGTCGACAAAATGCGTCAAGTCCACATGAAAGTCATCATTTTATTGGAGGTTTAACGACCACCATGAGCAACTCAGTGGATTATAAGCAGCTGCCTGACCCTAATTTAGGGCCACTAGTTCCACTGATTCAAAATTGGTTCCAAGTATGCCGTAAGACAAACACAACATCCATGACTCACAGGGATTCAAACCATCTCGGACAAATAATCAGAAGCCATCGCTTAGACCACTACGCCTCCTGGACGGAATCAACCATTATAGTACGATAGAAAAACTGTCTGAAAAATGCTCACACTTTTTCATAGATTTTTGGGTGCTCAAATTCAGAAAAAATTATTTTAAAAAAATTAGCGTACAGCATTTTCCACCAAATAAAAATACAATTTCTGTCTATCTTTTAATTCGTCTGTTGTTACGTATAAAATAATTACTTTGATTCTAGCTCCTTTGTTTACTGCATTTACTATAATTTGACGACTCTATTGTAAAACTATTATATTTGCAACAGAAAAGAAAAGACATTAGGATAAATAAACCCTGTGCCGCCCCGGTGGCGCAGTGGTCTAAGCGATGGCTTCTGATCATTCGCATGGAAGGGGTCCGGGTTCGAATCCCGGTGAGGCATGGATGTTGTGTTTGTCTTACGGCACTGGCTCTCTCCCTTCCCTGGAACCAGTGACCCTAAGTTAGGGACGGGCGACTGCTTATTGTCCATTGAGTTGCTCACGGTGGTCGTTAAACCTCCAATAAAAAAAAATAAAAAAACCCTGTAGAGTGTTAGTGTTTGGGTAGTTCTCAAGGAATTGTGTCCTTAGGCTACAGCTAAAACCCTAACATACTTCACACTAAAGCGCTCAGCTTTCTGAAGCGTAAATCTACTGCAGAACGGCTTCACTGGAAAGCTTACTGAAATGTCCCGGAT
Source organism: Macrothele yani (assembly GCA_039090855.1). Lineage (NCBI taxonomy): Eukaryota > Metazoa > Arthropoda > Arachnida > Araneae > Macrothelidae > Macrothele > Macrothele yani. Next base: position 136,162,823 of record CM077024.1, on the reverse strand, counting down.
AGCTTCATTGAACAACATAAAGTTAATTAGGCACTGAATGGAATTGCTGGCCAGTTTTAAAAAGGAGCCTTGTGCACGATTACCTGTTATAGTACCCAATTTGCCCATTAGGTCCTTATAAGGCATATACACGGAAGGAACGAATCATTATGACCAGCACGTTTTTATGCAAATCGAAGCATCTCCAGGTAAACGACTGCGTGTCTGAAGGTCGTAAAACGATTTATTTAACATCTGATACTGAGCTCTACTTTTCAGTGTTGTTCTTGTTCTTCAAATGCGAAAGGCAACGGACTTAAACGAACAAAAAGTCTTCGGATATTACCTGATTTAACATCCATGTCATATTTACACCAATAAACGGATTCTCATCTTCCGAATTTGTGGACTTAAGGGGGATTCTCATTTTTTACGCTAAAGTTACCGCTTTTTTTGGAGTGTTTATTGATGAAACTATGCAATCAATTGATTTCAAAGTAAGTACGTCTATTTATTATAGTTTCAGGTATTTTCAAAACAATTTTGAATAAGTTTCATGAAGAATAAACAAAGACATCGCATTTTACACGTTTTTTCAGTTGCTGTGTGTTGCTAAAACGTGGAAAGAGCGATGTCTTTGTTTATTCACTGACGCCACGTATTTGGAGGATTTTCATTCACTTCATGAAGAATAACACCCGCAAATCCCTCTCGACCATGACACTGCTAGAAGATTCGCTGTTGCTGGTTGACATGATTTCTCCACTTCAGGTTATCTGAAACAAAAACCTCGACCGGCTTTTTACTCCATACACAAGTAGTTATCGTTTGATGAACCAGAAAAAAAATGTATGTATTTGAGAAAATGGTGACTGTCAAACTCAAATTATCAATTTAGCTCAAAAATTGACAATGTTTTTCGCTATTAAAAAAAATATACGAAACGTATCGCGTTTCTGGTTCATCAAACGATAAAATGATGTTTGCTGAATATGCAGTTTTACATTTGAAGTCGATCGGTCTAATAGTTTTTGAACTATCATGTCAACCATTCGCGAAACAGCTGTTTCGAGATAAACGCATTTAAAGTTTCAAATACAGTTTACGGAGGCATATCGAGTACTTACATTATTTATCTGCTAATCTGCTATATCAGGACCGTACAGTGTTCCTTCCTTTGCTTTGTAGAACTAGTATAGAGATATTTGCTCGCTTCTACGCCTTGTACGAGCCTCTTTGGTAGCCTCGAGGTTGGGTCTCGACCATCTCTGCAGACGCTGTTGGTCCCATGCGTTGGCAAATATCTTCGTTTGCTCGCCAATAACAATTCCTATCGTTGTCATCATTTTTAGGACGGCATAAAAACGTTCATTAAAAATGCTTGCTGGTACATCAGCTTCCATTTTGCTGGTTTTTGAGCCACAGTGAAGATGTTTGAGCACGAACCGCCAGACAGTAGAATTGAAACTTTCGTTGTTGTTTTTAGTGACGCCATCCGAACACCTTTCTAGGAAATCTCTTGATGACAAATCGTTGTAAATCGGCTCTATAGTATTTTTGACGTCTTTATGAAGTGGCGGTTCGTGATTGAATTCTTCCAGAATTTTCTCAGCTTCGGATTATATCCAGTTGCACCAACTCTGTGACCCCACTGGACAATAATAGATTATAACGTAGCCAATTTTGCGAGTTTCGACTTGAAATTTGGTACACATATTCTTAAGACCTGAAATAATAAAATAACGTAAAAAAAATTGTTATTTTTGCACAAAAAAGGGATTCCCCCCCGTTAAGCGAGTTTAACAAAGGCTAAATTGTAATGGCCAGACGACTGGGTCAGAGCATTTCCCAGGCGGCAAGGTTTCTGGGATGCTCACTGTAAGCAGTGGTTAGTACCTTCAAAAAGAGGTCCGAGTAAGGGGAAAAACTAAGAACCGTTGGTAAGTTGTGGGCCGACCACGGCTTTTCCATCCTAGAGGTAAATGAAGGCTATCTCTTACGGTACGAGCTAACAGAAGAAATACTGTGACGCAACTTGCCGGTAATTTGAATGTGGGTGATGGGTGTAAGTAATGTGTCACAACACACAGTACATCGAACCCTGCTGAACATGGGGCTGCGTAGCCGTTGGCCTCTCCGAGTGCCCATGCTAACCTCAGTTCACACTTGACAGCGTCTACAATGGGCACGCGAGCATCAAAACTGTAACTTGAATGATTGGAAGAATGATATCTAGTCCTATGAATCTCGTTTCCTGTTGCACCGTGTGGACGGCCGAGTACTTATGCGTTGTTTACAGGAAAATGTTGGTACCATCATGCACAGTGGGGTGAGAGAAACAAGCCGGTGTAGGAAGATTAATACTTGGCACAATGTTCCGATGTAAAACCCTAGATCCAGTCATTCATGTTCAGGAAACTGTGACGTTTACCACCTACAGAAACATCAATGCAGACCACGTACATTCTTTGATGGCAACGTTTTCCCCCTCTAGCAGTGCCTTCTTTCAGCAGGATAATGCGCCATGCCACACTACCCATATTGTTAGAGAATGGTTTGCTATACAACCGCTATAAGTGAGTGACGCTGCAGCATGCACTTCACTTAAAGCTCTACTACGAGACCCGTCATCTTGTATTGCTGCCTTCTCTTGTTAACCAACGGACAAGCGTATTTCACAAATTGCTCGGGCAATTTTGCACATTTTGAAACACCGTTTGTGGCTAACGGAAGATATATGATAAATAAAGAGTTCCCTGGTTTCAGATTTTCATTTTCGACCCTTTAAGTATTTTTTATTAATTAATAAAACTATGAAAGACGCCTTGGTACGACTTTCGCTGCAGATAAAAAATGAAGGGAAAGGTTAATAAAAATTCTGAAACCGGGGAACTCTTTATTTATCATATATCTTGCGTTAGCCACAAACGGTGTTCCAAAATGTGTAAAATTGCCCGAGCATACGCTTGCCCGTTGGTTAATAAGAGAAGGCATCAATACAAGATGGCGGGTCTCGTAGAGCCTTAAGTCTTCCAGGTACGGCTCTGGCTTTCAAATTCCCCAAACACCAATCGAATCGAACATCAGTTGTTTGTTTTGGAACAGCAAATTAAATCAGCCACGGCTCAACCATACATGAGTTGAAGCGTGTTGGTACCATATACCACAAGACACCTTTAAAAATCTCGTACTGTCCATTCCTCGCCGGGTAAGAGTTTTTCTTTGGCCGTTACGGGGAGGACTAACATCATATTAGGCAAGTGGTCATAATGTTTTGGCTCTTCGTTGTATTTGTGTCAGCACACCACCAAACGTAGGAATAACTCCAATTTCAATCTGGATACTAGCAATACCGTCTTAGCACGATATATTAAAAAACGAAAATTATGTACAGGTTAAAAACACACACACATTAGTACTTTCCAGGTGATGTTCACCTCATCTTCAGATGTACCAAAAACACGCCAACACGACATCTTATATACACATGTGCACCATGGGTACGTTACTGCATAGTCATGTGACAAGACAGGGCTATTTGTAAACAATATATGCAAATCATGATGAAGGTAAATTGTGAGAACGATATTATTCCAGAATTAAACACATTATGCTACTTGAAATAATAATTTGTCACGAAATGTATGAATGAGGTGTTCCCATGTTCCAGAAAATTCAAAAGGGGTGTACTCGTTACAACACTAGTCACCATAAGCTGTAACATATATATTTTCCATGCATAGTAGTGCTAATATTTTGGCAGAGACGGGGGTTACAAATAATTTGGTGTTTTACCAGTCTGGCTACCCAGACTTGCAAAACACCAAAAACACCAAATTATTAGCAACCGAGTGAGTGAGTGGGCAGAGTGGGCAGAGAGGCGGGGTTTGCTAATAATTTGGTGTTTTGCAGTCTGGGTACCCAGACAAGAAAAACACCAAATTATTAGCAAGCCCCACCCGGCACCCCTCTCTGCCCACTCACTACTATGCATGGAAAGTATGTATATTACAGATTTTGGTGACCAGTGTTGTAACGATTACACCCCTTTTGAATTGTCTGGAACTTGGGAAAACCTCATTCATACACTTCGTGACAAATTATTGTTTCAAGTAGCATAATGTGTTTAATTCTGGAATAATATCGTTCTCACAATTTACCTTCATCATGATTTGCATATATTGTTTACAAATAGCCCAGTCTTGTCACATGATTATGCAGTAACGTATCCATGGTGCACATGTGCATATTAGATGGCGTGTTGGCGTGTTTTTGGTACATCTGAAGATGAGGTGAACGTCACCTCGAAAGTGCTAATGTGTGTGTGTTTTTAACCTGTACATAATTTTCATTTTTTAATAAATCGTGCTAAAACGGTATTGCTAGTATCCAGATTGATCATTTTGCACGAAGTTCTCGTCTTGTATTTTAACTCTAATTTGTATGCGATCAACGATTGCTTCAATATCTGAATACAGTAGATAAATTCTCGTAACACAGGGTACTTTTTAAGTCTTACTAACTGGACACCAATTTAAGACTTCAATATTAAAGAAGCATAACACTAAACGTAAGCGACGATTCCAAACAAGTTCGTATAACATCAAACTTTTATCCTACAGCATCAGTTCTCACTGATTGCTCTCATAGCACCAAACTTTAATCTTACAACATGCATTCCCACCTATCGCTCTCGTTACAACTGCCTCTCTCTCTCCCTCTCAACTTCTTTCTCTCTCTCTCTCTCTCCCTCTCAACTTCTTTCTCTCTCTCCCCCTCTCAACTTCATTCTCTCTCTCTCTCTCTCTCTCTCTCTCTCTCTCTCTCTCTCTCTCTCTCTCTCTCTCTCTCTCAACTTCATTCTCTCCCTCTCTCTCAACTTCATTCTCTCTCTCTCTCTGCCTCTCAAATTCTTTCTCTCTCTCTCTCTGCCTCTCAAATTCTTTCTCTCTCTCTCTCTCTCTCTCAACTTCTTTCTCTCTCTCTCTCTCTCTCTCTCTCTCTCTCTCTCAACTTCTTTCTCTCTCTCTCTCAACTTCTTTCTCTCTCTCTCTCTCAACTTCTTTCTCTCTCTCAACTTCTTTCTCTCTCTCTCTCTCTCTCTCTCTCAACTTCTTTCTCTCTCTCTCTCTCTCTCAACTTCTTTCTCTCTCTCTCTCTCTCTCTCTCTCTCAACTTCTCTCTCTCTCAACTTCTTTCTCTCTCTCCCCCTCTCAACTTCTTTCTCTCTCTCTCTCCCTCTGAACTTCTTTCTCTCTCTCTCCCTCTCAACTTCATTCTCTCCCTCCCTCTCTCTCTCTCTCTCTCTCTCAACTTCATTCTCTCTCTCTCTCTGCCTCTCAACTTCTTTCTCTCTCTATCAATTTCTTTCACTCTCTCTCTCCCTCTCAACTCTCTCTCTCTCTCTCTCAACTTCTTTCTCTTTTTCTCTCTCTCCCTCTCTCCCTCTCAACTTCTTTCTCCCTCTCTCTCAATCTCAACTTCTTTCTCTCTCTCTATCTCTCTCTTACTCCCTCTCAACTTCTTTCTCTCTCTCTCCCTCTCAACTTCTTTCTCTCTCTCTCTCTCTCTCTCTCTCCCTCTCAACTTCTTTCTTTCTCTCTCTCTCTCTCCCTCTCAACTTCTTTCTCTCTCTTTCTCCCTCTCAACTTCTTTCTCTTTCTCTCTCTCCCTCTCTCCCTCTCAACTTCTTTCTCTCTCTCTCTCTCTCTCTCTCTCTCTCTCTCTCTCTCCCTCTCAACTTCTTTCTCTCTCTCTCACTCTCAACTTCTTTCTCTCTCTCTCTCTCGCTCCCTCTCAACTTCTCTCACTCTCTCTCTCCCTCTCAACTTCTTTCTCTCTCTCTCTCTCGCTCCTCTCAACTTCTTTCACTCTCTCTCTCCCTCTCAACTTCTTTCTCTCTCTCTCTCTCTCGCTCCCTCTCAACTTCTTTCACTCTCTCTCTCCCTCTCAACTTCTCTCTCTCTTTCTCTCTCTCTCCCTCTCAACTTCTTTCTCTCTCTCTCTCTCGCTCCCTCTCAACTTCTTTCACTCTCTCTCTCTCTCTCTCCCTCTCAACTCTCTCTCTCTCTCTCTCTCTCTCTCCCTCTCAACTTCTTTTTCTCTCTCTCCCTCTCAACTTCTTTCTCTCTCTCTCTCTCTCTCTCTCTCTCTTCTCTCTCTCTCTCTCTCTCTCTCTCTCTCTCGCTCTGTCTCCCATACAGTTGCATACAGCATTTTTATCACTGTCGCACACATACATCATTCATTTTTGAACTAATGTCAGGTTGCTAAACCAACACTCACCGAGAGAGAAAATGTAAAAGTAAACTAGTTTAAGTCGCTTGGAAAATAAAATCGGCCTGTCGTCGTTCAGAACACGAACGTTAGTAGAAACGGGCAGAGACCAGGCGATAGCGGATCCATTTACTGGGCGCAAACGACCTAGTTTATGCAGTGTGAGCAACGACAAAGTGATAGTGAGTGTTTGTGCCATACGCCGTCATGATTCCGGTTTTATTCTATTTCTCAGGTACAACTGGACAGTGCTGTCCGACTTTTCCTTATCTGTGGCATGTGTTCGGTTGCATTTGAATGTTTAGGGCTAACAGTTCTGTGAAAAAGAGTGTTTTCTTTTTTAGTGCTGTAGTGTTTCAAGGTTTTGTGTTTCTGCTATTAACATAGTGAAATAAATGGTAGCAAGTGGGGTGTCTTTATTCGCCAGATAACTTTTGTTACATCTGTGGGGACTTTGTACTCAAAAAGCAACAGAGGAATGTTACAGTAAATATACGATGTCATCGCTCTGTCCACGTTATTTTTATATACAACGAATAGCAACTGAAAAATTGTACTCCGACACCGCTGGGATCGAACCCCAGATCTCTCGATAACTAGCCGAGTGCGTTCGCTTTACGCTACGGTGCCAACAATTCATACCGCTATTCGTGGTTTATCAGTCAGCATCTGACTACACAAATCCATATTGATGGGCATATTGATGGAATATTACAAACTTTGCGATAAAAGTATGTTATGTATATTTTGATGTAAAAGTTGGTGATCGGAATAATTGTGAACTCCTTATACCGTGTGCTTTACTTTTATACAAGAACTACGACAGTGGTCAAAAGGTAAGGAAAATATCTTTCCATTTCGGGGTTTCTATCATCTGGAAGGAACCCAAAAATCATAGTCCATTTTTGGCGTTTCTATGATTGGAAGAAATCCAGAAATCATAGTGATGAGTGCTACTCTTGCTCTTGTATTTTTCTTTCATAATTTTCTTTCTGAATCTCCCATAAGCCATCCGCCATATACGTCATGGCCCAGGAGTACCATTGCCTTCGCCAATAGATACATTAAAATTACACCTACTGATTTTGAAAAGGAGGAAAAAGACTCAGTAGTTCCACAGTGCTTTCTGCAGCACAGAACCCTAGCTTTTTCACTGAGTAGTTGAACGATTTATTCATACACATAGGTATTCCTAAAGATTCTCCATAAGTGTTAGGCTCTAGGTTTAAGAAAAAGAACTTACTTGCTCCTGGCACCTCCTTCTCGTCGTATAGGGAAAAAATACATTCAATATTTATCTCAAGATATTTACTTAATGTACTGTAGCGATGTTGTTGGACTCATGCAAAAGTTCAACATTTAGTATGTGGACGCGTGGAGGCTATTTGTGGTAATAAGTCTATTAGCCGGTGATGGGATTCGAACCACATCTGCCTTCTCCGAAGTAGACCGTTCTACTGTTCGAACAACAGCAACAAATCTTCCTGCTGCAACTTTGTCGTCTTTTCATGTGCGTCACTTTTGAGGTAAGTACTCACACAGATCGTCCTCTTGAGAAAGCGCTATAACAAAATCTTTGGTTTGCTGATCAGCCTGCAAACCATGCTTGAAGTAACTCGCCGTGGAAGAAGGAATTTTGTTTAATTCCAGACGATGTGGGGAAGAAATATCACATTATTTTCTCGAACCTCACGGGCAAGAGTTTAGATTTTACGTTTGAGCTCCAATGTGAAAATAAACTCATTTGTCGATGATGGGATTCGATCCATCATCTGCCTTCTCCGGAGTTAACTATTCTACCGATTGAACGGTACCGGTAAAGCTTATAGCTGCAACTTTGCCGTCTTGATATGTGCGTCGCTTCTGAAGTAGGTGTGTCACATACTGAATCATCGGAAAGAAGTTTAAAATTAGTGTATTCACACAATGGTAGAAAATATGGTTCAGTTGTACAGGCCATTCCGTGCTCCTAAAAGAAAGTTATGGAAATGTAGCCTTCTCATGAAGCTTAACTGTAACGATTATAGATGTATGATCTATGGTGATCTTAAAGTACTGACCATGCTCTTGGATAGCAAGGAAGATACATAAAATGAACCTCCTTTTCACGAAAAAGCTTTGCCAAAAGTAGGACAGTGTTTTAAGTATCTGTGTAAAAGGTTTAGAGAATTATCAGATGCCAAATTAAAAGAAGACATTCTTGTTGGACCAGACATTCGAAAACTCCTAAAAGACAATGAGTTTGAAACAAAAATGGAAACTGCTAAAAGAGAGGCTTGCAGTACTTCCAAAGATATTGTAATGAAGTTCTTTGGGACCTACGAAGGTCTCAAATACAAGAAAATAGTTAAAAACATGATAGAAAATTTCAAGACATTGGATTGTTTAATGAGCTTGAAAGTGAACTTTCTGATGGCTCACTTGGACTACTAGCATGAAAACCTTGGAGCAGTCAGTTAGGGATAAAGAGAAAGATTCCACTAAGATATAAATTAATTGTACGACGATACCGGGAACGATGGTACGTCAGCATGATGGCAGACTACTGTTGGTGTTGCGCAAAGAAGGCCTACAAGCTGTGCATAGAAGGAAAAGTACCAAAATGAAGCTTCGAAGCTAAAATAAAAAGACATATAAGGACTTGGAAATATAAATAACATTTTAAAAGGGCTCTTTGTAACATTTTTGAACATAAAAATATAATTTCACTTTTTGTAATAAAATAAACTTTTCATCGGAATTCATGTGAATAGGCTATATCTTCATATCCATTTGTGGAAAATCCTTAGATCTTAAGGGAACAAAGCAGTCATTTTTAAAATTCTCACACCAAATTCTTTAGAATTAGCTAAAAACTTTCAAACAGTTTTCAGTGAGTCCAATTTCGCAGGCTTATGTTCCCAATCTACTGCTGGATGAATGTCCCTGCAATTTTCTATCCTGAGACATTCCCTTCTAATCAACAACCCAGTTCTCTCGTAGTTATCTGGGTCATTTCCTGAAAAAAGGACTGAAAGATTTCTTTTGGCACCAAACCTAGTAAGTATTTCAGTTGCACAATTTTGATCAGTTCTTCTAGCTGCATCTCCAGCCCATTGCAACTTGAGCATCTTCATTTTGATCCTGATGCCCCCAACTCTTGTCATTTTCCTAATCCATGTGTTCCTCTTCCTATCTTTCTTGGTTACAACAAACATTCATCTCTCTATCCTTTTTGCAGTTGTTCGTAACCTCTGAATGTTTTTAGTTACGGTTCATGTCTGTCATCCACATGTAGAACTGTATGTATTGATTAAGCACTTTTGTTGTAAGATAGAATGGTACATTGATTTTCAAAACTGTACTGTTTATGCCAGAAGCCCTCCAACTAAGTTTCGTACGCCCATTTATTTCTTCATCAATGCGACCCTCGCTTGATATCTGTTGTCAAAAGTAAACGTAGATATCGGTTACTTCTAGATTTGTCCCATTAAACTCCAAGTTTTTCGTTTTGTAAAAGCATTGTGCATCATTTGAGTTTTTTGCAAGTTCATTTTTAAACACACTTCTTTCCTCTTTTCATCGAGTTTCTGAATCATACACTGTGACTCTGATGTACTTGTAAGAACGACAATGTCCTTAGCAGGATGAAGGTGGGTTAAGTAGTCTCCATTAATATTTATGCCATTGTCTTCGCTGTTCAATGATTGAAATACAATCTGGAATATGGCACTGAAGAGTATGGTGGATAGATATCACCATGTCTCACTCCATCGCGATTTGTTATAACAGCAGTATCCTCGAACAGCCGAACGTTTGCACTTGAATTTTCATAAAAGTTATTAATAACTTTGACGTGTGTATCTTCAACACAACGGGATTTTTTTTCAAAGACACTAAACCTGCTGATGGTTTTACAGAATCAAAATCTGTTTTATAACTAATAAAAGCCATGTATAATGGGAGTTCGTATTCATTCATTTTTCAATTAATTCTCTCAATACATGGATATTATCTGCAGTTTTGTAGCCAATCATGTATCCTGCTCGTTCCCTCTGTTAAGCATTATCCAGTGTTGCCTTCAAGCGATAGGAGAGTACCTTTGTGAAGGTTTTGTAAACAACTTATTTGAGGCTGATGGATGTGTAGTTCGCGAGATATAAAATTCAAGATCCTCTTTTGGGGTAGCAGAATAACTAACATTTTTCCAATCATCAGGAATCTTCCTTCGCTAAGGTAACTTCTGAACATTGGGGGCGAGTGTAGTTTCTATTTTTCTACTAGCTTCCTGTACAAATGGGAAGCTTCAGCCGGGAGGTATGGAGGAACTTTGGTTCCTGTATATTTGTTAATGCCTGTAATAGATGTATTCACATATGTACATTTTTGTCGCCTGTAATAAATGCATGATCCCCTTCATCTTTCCTGGAGCTCTTCCCCGTTAATTTTTAATTGCATGAGCAACTTCAGCCGGAAAGTGTGGAGATATTCTGGTTCCTGTATATATGTTATTGCCTTAATGAATATATCACCTCATTATATAGCGTTGCATAGAAAACTTCAACCCTCTTCAAAGCAATGGAAATAATGCAATGTAAAATATCATTCCCCTAAATTGCATAGTTTACTTGTTTTTCCATAATGATGTCTCACATTCGTTTTTGTTTCATTCTGTTTCCGTTTCAGGATTCCACAAATTCGTAATACCGATGATTCTGAAGTTATCCAGGAGAGAAATACAGATGATTCTCAAGTCACACAAGAGCCAGACATTAATGATCCTGAGGAAAACTGGGAGCTATCAGACCATGAAGTATTGTTTCCCAACATATTTAACTCAGTTAATGAAATGAGGGAGTCAGGAAAGCTCTGTGATATGCTCATCAGAACCGGAGATACATCTGTAGCAGCTCATCGCATAATCTTGTCAGCAGGAATCCCGTATTTCAGAGATGCATTAGAAATTAGTATCGGAGACGAAAAGCCGGTTGAAATAACTTTGGATAATGTCGATGCCTCTACACTGCAATGCTTGATTAATTTCCTGTGCAGTAATAACTTAAACATTACACCTGCTAACGCTGAAACTTTACTGTCCGCGGCGGGACACTTGCAGTTTAAGAGAGCTGTTGACGCATGTTTCCAGTTTATGGTAAAGACATTGAATCCTGTGACGTCTTTGAGAACTATGGCACTGGCCGAAGAACACCAACAGTTGGAGATCGTTGAAACATGTGCTGTTTACATTCTGGAAAATTTTGAAGACATCGCAGTGTTAGATGAGTTCTGTAGCTTGTCTTTCTCAATGCTGAAAGAGTTAATAGGAAGAGATGATTTATTCGTAATACGGGAAGATATCGTTTTTGAAGCAGTTATGAGGTGGGTGAAATCCGAAGAAATGGAACGCAGTCCCTATCTACCTGACCTTCTGAAGCAAGTTCGCATGCATTTCTTGAGTGAAGATTATTTGAATACCCATGTGCTAAATGAGCAACTCATTCTGTCTTCCGATACTTGTAGAAGTATGGTAAATACCATTCAGGAATATCACTTAATACCCGGATATTTAATTGCCAGAGAAAGGTATTGCGAATCCAAAGAGCATATAAGACATGCAAAATTGTTTGGTTGTGCCGTATTACGTGTTTGCGCATATCGTCAAGTGTTGTCAGTGGAGTTTTATGATTCGATCCATAAAAGGCAATGGGTGAATTTGTATTCTGGGAAGAAAACTCGTGAAGATTTTCAGATTAACCACATTGTTTGCACAGAAGATAAAGTAGTATTTATTGGAGTATGTCAGATGTGCAGCTTCTCTCTTCGGACATTCGAATGCACTGTATTCAAACGTTCATTTCCTGCTGATATCTCGAACACTGCATGTTTTCATCAAGGAATGATATATTTATTTGGAACGAACCAAGATGAAACTCTTGTGAGTTCTGTGTGTCCCGAAAAAGGAACAGTCACTCACGTGGGCAGATTGACAACGACACGTGCTGGTGCTGCAGCTGTGTCTATGGGAGGTTATATTTACAGCACTGGTGGAATGAGAGGGCAACTCGTATCTCTAAAGACAGTTGAACGATATGACCCTGAATCGGGTCAAGGAACGCAAATATCACCAATGCTTGACCCTAGGTTTGATCATGGGTGTGCATCTCTTCGTGGCAAAATATTTGTATGCGGCGGCCACGTCGATTCTACAACTGCTGAGTTTTTTGATCCTTTGTTCGATCGATGGATGTATATTGCCTCAACGAAAACTAAATTCACCAGTGTTTCGTTAAAGCCTTGCGCAGGGAAGCTGTTAGCCGGAGGAAGTGATTTTTTCTGTCATAAACGTGCCGTTGAAACTTATGATCCTGATGCTGATGAATGGGCAGTTGATGAGACCTTTGGCACTTGGGCAAGATATAATTTCGCTTTGGTCGGGACTAATGCTGCTACGAGATACGATGGCATATGGTAAATTTCGTTCGTCCTGTTTTCGCCTTTTTTATGGCGAGCAAAGTACGAATTTTACTGTTGTTGAAATAAAACTAAGCAACTAACCCCTGAGAAATGTTTTCTGTGTTTATCCGGGATCAAGTAATAAATAGACAACACAACCCTGTTTTCAGAAGTCGTAACTTTTCAACAACGAACTTCTACTTGAAGATATTTACTAAAATATACACCCAAATCTCTCTCTCTCTCTCTCTCTCTCTTTCTCTCTCTCTGTCTCCCTGGGAAGCTTGACGTCACAGCAACGTCTACATTGTTGCAGCATCACTTATCCATCAATTCGTGTGTCTCGCGATGTCAAAATTACTGCCTGCTATATAAAAGCACGCGATCTTTTTTAGATGTCGAGGTGATCGCGTGTTAATTTAAAAAAACATTGGATTATCAATGACTCGAGTTCTATTTCTCCGATCTACAAAATTCGAATTGAATTCTTATTACCAAAGCAAGTTGAGGTTTTTATTTTTGATTGGAGGTTCAACGACCACCGTGAGCAACTCAATGGGCTATAAGCAGTCGCCCGTCCCTAATTTAGGGTCACTGGTTCCAGGGAAGGGAGAGATCCAGTGCCGTAAGACAAACACAACATCCATGCCTCAACGGGATTCGAACCCGGACCCCTTTCGGGCGAATGATCGGAAGCCATTGCTTAGACCACTGCGCCACCGGGGCGGCTAGTTGAGTTTGCACGCGATAGCGTTGAGATGTCTAAGTGATCGAGTGCTAATTTAAAAACGCCGCCCGGTGGCGCAGTGGTCTAAGCGATGGCCTCTGATCATTCGTTCGAACAAGGTACGGGTTCGAATCCCGGTGAGGCATGGATGTTGTGTTTGTCTTACGGCACTGGATCTCTCCCTTCCCTGGAACCAGGGACCCGGAATTAGGGACGGGCGACTGCTTATAGCCCATTGAGTTGCTCACGGTGGTCGTTAAACCTCCAATCAGAAAAAAAAATTTAAAAACATTGGATTATTAAGAACTCGAATTCAACTTTCCCGATCTACAAAATTCGAATTAAAATCTTAATGTCATGGGCAAGTTGCGTTTGTATATTAATTTAATTTAGCACAATTCGAATATCAATTTGTACGATTTAATTATTATTTTTTTTAATTTGTCTAACTTTCCGAGTTTAGTGATGATTTTATTATATATTTTGCAAAACATTGATCTATCTAAACTATCTAACCTACAATAAAAACTGGAATTTTGAGATGTCAAAGTGAGCAAAATTGCATCTAAAAACTGATCGATGTCGCCTCAACAGCATATCGTCGGCAATTTAAATAGTTCCGATTTGTATACCAGATGTCACATTATTTTGCAGAAAAAGCTTCGGTATGAAATTTCAAACCGCCCAATTCGAAAGTCCAAAACAAGCCGTGAGCGGAATCACAAGTGTGCCGGAGAAAAATTCATTTAACACAAAAAATAAAAGCAAAAGTTATTAAGGTAGGTTTACACGAAAACAACCGTACTACAAGGAAAATTGTTAAACAAGAACAAATATTTCGGACAGAATGTTTATTTATCGCGAGGTCTTTTATAAAAGGAAAATAAACAGCATATACTTTTCAGTTCTAACATGAATGAGTTTTTACTATATAAGTTTTTACTGTATTTCCTTACCAAAAACCGGCGTCAATTTGATTTGTTTTCAATCTGCTTCAATTAAAAATAAATCTCACTCAGTCTAAGGACGGGAAACATCCCCTGTATATTAATAATTATTTATAGCTTAAAAACAACCGTCCTAGGACAGGCTATGGGATAGTTATTAATAATACTCTGAGCAACAAGTGAACACCTTTCATTTCGTGAACTGGAAAAATTAGAAACAGCCGAAACTTAAGAAAACTTTAAAGTACTTAAAAACATTCTTTCTGAACTGAACTGCTTTATTGTCCTTATCGTTTTTCCCTTCTACGTATAGTAATGTTATCAATAGAACGTATCAGGGTAAGTCAAACGTTTGTACCGTTACCAGCAAAAAACTTTATAATGCAGGAAAAAAAACTTTAATAATGCGTCCACATATGCTCACCTGATTCTAATTAGTTTTTTCTATAGTCATTTTGCCAACATTCCGCCAGAGTCACGATCTCACGTCGGTGCCACTCGGTAGATATCGAGGACAGAAGCTCTCTGATGCCATATTCTACATCTACCACCAAAGAAAAGATCCGTCTTTGCAATAATTGGGCCATAGATCGAAACAGGTGATAGTCGGATGGATAAAGCTCCGGGCTGTGTGGGGGATGGAGTAGGATCTCAACCCTTTCCAATTCTTGCAGTTTTCGGTGGAACCCTCTGGTGGAATGACTTGGGGCATTATGCACTTACAACAAGGCCCAGTTCCTATTGATGAGGACTGGTTAGTGTTGGGGCAGAGCACCATGTACCAGCTGCAGTTGTTCAGCATAGAAGTTCCGGTCCAATGCCTGATCATCTTGCACGAGTTACCAGTACACAGGAAGTTCATAATTGCATTTACATTGAGAAAGAAACTAAAAAGGAAAGTTAAATTATTATATACGTCAGTAGTATAGGAAATGGGTGTTCTGAAACAGTGAAGGAGCCAATGTTATCCTATGGCTCCTCCACCTTCCCAGGTGGAGGAGCGGTGGAGGAGGCGGACGCTTGGGTGGTGGAGGAGGCGGTCGATCGGTGGTGGTGGTGGAGGAGGAGGATGTGATGGCTACAATTTGGAAAACGCGGCTGGTTGGGTGTATGTGAAGAACTTTTTTTTTTTTTTTCCCCACACTTTTGATTTGTTGTCTTAATACAACATAGCTTGCCGAGAGCTCTGGTTTCATAAGTAATGTGTTATTCCCCTCTATATATCTTTAAATTTTTGGTTTATAATTATGGTTATTATGACGTAACTATTGTAGCGTTTAAAGAACATATATATTGTACATTTCACACATTTGAATGCTATTCGCAGGTCTGGAAAGATGAACATTTCATTCAGTGTGAAAGGTATTGAAATGAAAAGTTGATGTAAAGAACTACAGCTGATATTTTTATTCCTAACTTGTGTATTTACAGCACTGCTTTCGGAGATGAAAGCAGTGATTTGTCTGGCGAAAAGCTACATCGGGTCATCATCAGGAAACTGTGTTATTTGCAGCCGAGGCCCACTGAGTTAAGAGCGCCCTGTGTAGCCGCAAATTTTTCCTTTTCGGCCTCTACTCCTGAAAGGATGTTAAGTTTCAATATTTTTCAGTGTTTAGTTTGATTATTAATTTTAGGAATATAACGAAAAAAAATCTTGATTTTTACCTATATGCTATGAAACCGTAACTCACCAAATTCCAAGTGAAATTTCATCTGGGTTTAGTCTCACATCGGAACCCATCATTTGCATTCTTTTAGAGTTTAAGAGCAATTATGTCTCATTAACAGCAAGCGTGCCAACCTCATCCCTCACACAAAATTCAGGGTTACAGATAATTGTACCATTCTAGAATCTCCCGCACTAACACCGATTTAAGCAAATTTTTAAGGTTACAATTCTACTTTCATCCAACATAAAGGTAAAAATCTTCTCATAGCTCTTATTATCGAGCGATTTTTCTTCATTCTTTAATTAAAGAATAATGGGAAATTATACTTAACACCCTTTTTTTTTTAAAAAAACTCCGCTTTCTTATTTTCATGGCATAGAGTTTATGCTTTTTACTTTGAATTTGCTGCATTGTGGTATAGAATATTTTTTTCTGAAAAAGGGATGTTTTATATAACTCACGTCGTAGTTTTTTTTAATTGCGGCTTTAACAACACCTTTTGCAGTTAATTTTTCTCCACATTCACTGTCTATACTATACATTTTCGATCGAAGTCCTATAAAATTCTTTTATCACTCTTCCATTCAGCTCATCTTTCATTTTTCCAATCACTTTTCTATTTACCTGACTATGTAGAAAGTGATTGGTTGGATACTCAGAAGTATCAAATTTTTCAATGTCTTCTAGCATATCTGCATAGACATCATCAGTACAGATCTCGTAAGTGAGTGAGTCTGTGTCCGTAAACAAAAGTTTAACACACTTATCATCATATTTCTGTTTTACATAAGTGTAATGAAAATTATACATTAATGTTTTACTAATATCCAAAATCGCAAATCCAGCATAGATAGGTCTATTTAAATACAAATTCACACGTTTCATATTAACAGCAACTAAACCATCGCTAAATCTGATAAACGAATCAAAAGCTGGTGATGCTATTAACTTTAGCATTTGTTTCTCTGTCTGCACTAACTTTAAGTTTACATGTTTTCGGATATTTTCAATAGTTTTACCGAAAACGGCATTATTTAAAAGTTAAAAAAATCCTTTTCAAAAGCGGTTTTCGCCTGTGCTCGTTTTGCTGTATTAAAATGTATGTATTCTCTTAACCAGGGACTTTGTGTGAATGATAGAATTTTGTGAACTTTTCCCAGTTTCATCCCCAATTCTAAATAAAGTTTCAGATTCCTGTAGTGCAAAATATAATTATTCTTGTTGTGTAAAGTAGTCAGCAGTTTTTCATTTTTACTGTAGGAAATGAGGTTAAGATCCTCCATTAGCTGCTTCGAATAACTGGAGAGCATGTCGGGTGAAATATTCATTTTTTCTGGTGCTAATGGATAATCACTGTGAGTGCTCTGCATGATAAGAGAGATCTACCTCCAAAATGTATCCTACATCGCTTTCATCAGATACCTGGGAAATATTGAGATTTTGCACTTCTTCATCTGTTAACCACCGGAAGTCCTTCATTGGTAAAAATTGGCTAAGTCCATAACCGTATAAATTATTGATATTGAAGTACATTATGTATTTAGAGGGTTCAGACGGGTTATATTCTTCAAGATATTTATTATTGGATCTAGCATATCTATTGCTGATCATTCGATACACCACCCCTGATACCTTTTTCAATGAAAAGATGCATGTCAATGTCTGTTAAAAACTCAAGCTCAACACCTGTCATTTTCAAACAAGCTTGAAACGCCATCCCAGGGGCCGTGTACGTATGCAAACAGTCAATTCCATAATAAGAAAGGGTTAGCACCCTAAAATTCTCGAATACGTCTGCTAACAGTAAAACATCTGTTAGCATATATAAATCATGGTACTCTCCAAGATTTCTAATTTGAAAGTGCTCCCACACCTTTTCTGCGTGTGCATAATCTTCATCACATATGTTTTCCTCTGTCAGGGTGTTATAGAAATAATACTTATCGGGAGACGAATATCTTCAAATTTTTTCCCTATCCATGTAATCATAGGGATAAACTCTCTTTCGCAATAGAAGTTCTACCTGAGTACTAGAAAAGTTTTGGTTTAAATTCTTAAAACTATCTTTTCCCTCTTGAGCTAAATTTTTGACTAGTTTCTCCAAAGAGGTGTTTAAAAATTTCAAAGAATACATAAAGTGTAGATTACCCAGTGAGAAAGAAATATATTGCTCCGTGTTGGATGGAATACAGCCAATGGCTTTATCCTTTATTTTTCCTATTTCTTGCATGATTAAGTGGGAATCATAACCTTGAAGATTATGAAAAATTACTGGGATTTTGAACGAAAATTTAAATTACAGCTGTTATGTGCAGCCCCTCGATATTTGGAAGTTAAATGACAGTGATCTCGCACTTTATCACCATTCAGTGGTTTCTCACAAATATGACACAAAACTGATTCTTGGAAAGAAATTTCGTCCTCTTCAGTCATATCTATAGGTTTATTGATTTTTAGGAGAACACCGATCTTTTCCTCTTCAACCAATAAAGATTTTAGAAAAAGCTCCACAACGTTTTTTCCACGGTATACAACAGGTTTAGTATGTTGAATTTGATGGATTTGAAAATCAAACTTATTCGAAGTAAACCCGAATTTTGTCTCATCTCTTCATCTGCCACTCCTGATTACAAAATGCGTATAGAATATGCTTCAATCTTTGTGAGAAAAGTTCAAGTCAACCCCGAAATTTTAATCGGTCATGCTAAGGCACTGGAAAAGGCTTCTGCAAAATACCCAGTTGATCGTATTTTGTGCAAAGTGTATTCCATTTCTCAAGGGAGCATGTCCTTTGTACAGGATAATGTATTCCTAGGTCAAATGCCTAAAAGAGTAATTATCACATGCGTCGATAATGAAGCTTTCAACGGTACATATAAGACCAATCCATTCGAATTTAAACATTATGATGTCAACTTTATGGGCGTGTATGTTGACGGCCAACCGGTACCTCATAAACCTTTTGAACCGGATTTTTCTTCTGAAAACACTATTCGATCCTATCACAGTTTATTCCAGGGAACCGAAAAACTGAACCAAGACAGAGGAATTGATATTTTAAGAGAAGAGTATCGAAAAGGTTATACGATGTATGCTTTCGATCTGTCTCCTGACTTGTGCGATGGAGGTCATATGAATTTTATTCGTCAAGGGAATTTAAGAGTGGAAATAAAATTCAATACTGCTTTATCTGCATCGGTGAGTGTACTAATCTATGCTGAATTTCAGAATATTATAGAAATTACGAAGTCTAGAAGTGTTCTATGCGACTTTTCCAACTAGATGGGGAAAAAAAAGACATGGATAGCATTCAAATTCGCAACATACTTAGAAAAGGTCCAGTAACTCGTCATATTTTTATCGACGTGTTTCCGTGCAATAGACTTCCTAAAACAATTTCAAAATACCCTGCCTGTATTGTGGTGAATACAGATCCTCACAACAAACCTGGAAAACATTGGATAGCTATATATATACAAAGTCCTGTAAGATTAGAATTTTTGATTCCTATGGACATTAACCTGCGTATTTTGGTGGACATATTGCGAGGTTCACTTCCAAATTCGGTTATGTAAACTATAACGATATATCTCTTCAGAACCCTTTTACTACTGTATGTGGACAATTCTGTGTTTTTTATTTGTATTCTAGATGTCGTGAAAGAAGTCTTAAATCTATTTTAAGATCATTCAATTTCAAAAGCATGTCAAATGACAAACGTGTCTACAATTTTGTCAAAAAAAGATTTGGAGTAGCGGTAAAATTTAAATAAAAATTATTTCTTTAAATTCTGTTTTCTGTGTCTATCCTTAAACTATGTTATACTTCCTTCACTTGCTTAGTTGGAATTATGGAAGCACCAGTGTTACACCATCCATTTACGACAGTCATCAGCGGTCCGACCGGATGCGGAGAAACGCAGTTTGTCTTTCTTCAAACTCTTGACTCATATTCACGAAATCATTAAACCTACTCCAACACACGTGGTATGGTTCTACGGTGTTTATCAACCTCTATATGATGAAATTTCTAATGTTACATGTGTTGAAGGAATCCCTAGTAGTTTTCAAGAACATATCAAAGACAATACTTTGTTTATTTACGATGATCTTATGTTTGAATGCGCTCGTGATAACAAATTAGCCCATTTATTCGCTAGGGGAGTCATCATTATAATACTTCAGTTGTTTTTATCACGCAAAATATATTTCATAAAGGTAAAGAAATGAGAGAAATTTCACTGAATGCACACTATTTGCTTTTGTTTAAATCTCGAAGAGATATTGCCCAGATTACTCATTTAGGAAGGTAGTTGTATCCTTCTAAAGTAAAATTTTTCAAGAAGCATTTTTAGATGCTACCAAACCCGCATTTTCTTATCTACTAGTTGATCTTCGAAGTGATACACCTGAGGAAATTCGTTTACGAACCAATATCCTTCCAGGAGAAACCCAATATTCTTATTTACCATGGTGAAAGCAGTTAAAAGTGCACCCAAACCTAACTAATTGATTTGTATCCACAATGACGATGACGAAAGAAGAACTCCAGTTTCTTCACGTAATTCAAGTTTGTCCTAAGAAAGTGTTAAGGGAACTGCTAATGAAATGTTCGAATCGAAATCTACGCTGCATTTGCGAATGTTGTTTGAATATATTAAAAAGAAATATACCACTCTCTCCAAATCAAAATGACAAACTACACCGTCATAGACACACAATACGGGTTTTGGTACGAAAAAAGACGCCATTATATTTAAAGAGAAAACTCATTGAACAACGTGGAGGGTTTCTAAATATATTAGTACCGACTGCACTAACTTTACTAACGTCAATCCTTTCAAAATAACCATGGAATATACACGCAAGGTTGTTTTAGTTTCTGAAGAACGAATGCTGCGTCACATTCCAACTGAGAATTTTTTATCCAAACTTGATGAGGAAATGAAAGAAATTCTGTTTAGTACACAACCTGATTATGTAAAAGTAATGCTGTATAATCAAGTGTTGAACAAACGACTTCAGATGCCTCTCCTGAACTCAATGGCGAAAGACTCCGAGTTTGAACACAAAAGCCGAACGAGCGGAATGGAAAAACAGTCTAAGGATGAAGTTGAAGAAACAGAAGTTGATGAAACACAGAAAACTGTGAAGCGTGATTTTGTAGAAGATTTACTAGTGTTAACGGTTCCAAAAAATTCGAAGCGCTCTGCCCAGAATGTTTTGAAAGTTTTTAAAGAAAATTCGAACATTATATCTTGGACACCACAAGCTGAATTCATATACCGCGGCAAAACGTTTAAAAATTCAAACATTGTTGATTTGGTAGATCACATGTTAAATCCTCAAAGTGTTTCGGATATCCCTGCAATGAATGTATTTGCAAATGCTGTAAACGAAGTTAATTTACCTTTAAGATATCGGAAAAATAAGAAAATGTTTGTAACAGAAAAACCATCGCAATCCGGTAAAAGCACTTCACCGCGGTGGGTTCCTTATGAAAGAATTACATATTTTTTCTCTGTATATAATATGAATTCGGTCTCATTATTTGCTTGTTTTATTTGAATGTGTTTTGCTAAAAATATGTAATTTGACTGTCATGAAAATACAAACGATAATTTTCACACCTACTCGATTTTAACACTAAGCTAGAACTGTAGTTTATGTCATGAAAATTTTACTTAAATCAATAACTTATGGGTAGTATTAAAGGTAAGGTTTTGAAGCTTAAAAAATTCAAATAGTCAATATTGGAGTAGAATATTTTGTTAAGGTGGGTTTTGGAAAGTAAATTTACTCTACGGTTGAAACTCGTGTTTGTGATGACTGTGGTTTGCTGAAAATGTCATAGAATAACATTGGAAGATACATATGATGGAAGTATGATATTTTGTTTAAACATTTTGTGAAAACGGAAAAATTGATTCTAACAAGTGTAGGGTCGATATTTTGAAGTTAGGTTTTTGTCGAGGTTACTTTTTGAGCATCGTGTGTGTGTGTGTGTGTGTGTGTTCTTCTGTACTCACTTTGAATCACATCAAGTTATCAATGAAGCACCGGATACTCCTGAAGAACATAAGACTTTATGTAGCATTCACGGTGCACAAAAAGTTAGACTTCCAAAAGAGAATGAAAAATTGTAAAAATTCAAAAACCATTTTTTTCAATTGAGAATTCCTTTTGTCATTTATGCAGACTTCGAATGTTTTGTTCAGAAACTACCAGTGGGTAACAAACTCACGGAAAAGACTGCAAAACATACCCCGTCAGAATACTGCTATGCTGTTATTGGTAATGATGGGGAATGCATTACTAAACCTGTTGTATACCGTGGAAAAAACGTTGTGGAGCATTTTCTGAAATCTTTATTGGTTGAAGAGGAAAAGATCGGTGTTCTCCTAAAAATCAATAAACCTATAGATATGACTGAAGAGGACGAAATTTCTTTCCAAGAATCAGTTTTGTGTCATATTTGTGAGAAACCACTGAATGGTGATAAAGTGCGAGATCACTGTCATTTAACTTCCAAATATCGAGGGGCTGCACATAACAGCTGTAATTTAAATTTTCGTTCAAAATCCCAGTAATTTTTCATAATCTTCAAGGTTATGATTCCCACTTAATCATGCAAGAAATAGGAAAAATAAAGGATAAAGCCATTGGCTGTATTCCATCCAACACGGAGCAATATATTTCTTTCTCACTGGGTAATCTACACTTTATGTATTCTTTGAAATTTTTAAACACCTCTTTGGAGAAACTAGTCAAAAATTTAGCTCAAGAGGGAAAAGATAGTTTTAAGAATTTAAACCAAAACTTTTCTAGTACTCAGGTAGAACTTCTATTGCGAAAGAGAGTTTATCCCTATGATTACATGGATAGGGAAAAAAATTGAAGATATTCGTCTCCCCGATAAGTGTTATTTCTATAACACCCTGACAGAGGAAAACATATGTGATGAAGATTATGCACACGCAGAAAAGATGTGGGAGTACTTTCAAATTAGAAATCTTGGAGAGTACCATGATTTATATATGATGTTTTACTGTTAGCAGACGTCTTCGAGAATTTTAGGGTGCTAACCCTTTCTTATTATGGAATTGACTGTTTGCATACGTACACGGCCCCTGGGATGGCGTTTCAAGCTTGTTTGAAAATGACAGGTGTTGAGCTTGAGTTTTTAACAGACATTGACATGCATCTTTTCATTGAAAAAGGTATCAGGGGTGGTGTATCGAATGATCAGCAATAGATATGCTAGATCCAATAATAAATATCTTGAAGAATATAACCCGTCTGAACCCTCTAAATACATAATGTACTTCAATATCAATAATTTATATGGTTATGGACTTAGCCAATTTTTACCAATGTAGGACTTCCGATGGTTAACAGATGAAGAAGTGCAAAATCTCAATATTTCCCAGGTAGCAGATGAAAGCGATGTAGGATACATTTTGGAGGTAGATCTCTCTTATCATGCAGAGCACTCACAGTGATTATCCATTAGCACCAGAAAAAATGAATATTTCACCCGACATGCTCTCCAGTTATTCGAAGCAGCTAATGGAGGATCTTAACCTCATTTCCTACAGTAAAAATGAAAAACTGCTGACTACTTTACACAACAAGAATAATTATATTTTGCACTACAGGAATCTGAAACTTTATTTAGAATTGGGGATGAAACTGGGAAAAGTTCACAAAATTCTATCATTCACACAAAGTCCCTGGTTAAGAGAATACATACATTTTAATACAGCAAAACGAGCACAGGCGAAAACCGCTTTTGAAAAGGATTTTTTAACTTTTAAATAATGCCGTTTTCGGTAAAACTATTGAAAATATCCGAAAACATGTAAACTTAAAGTTAGTGCAGACAGAGAAACAAATGCTAAAGTTAATAGCATCACCAGCTTTTGATTCGTTTATCAGATTTAGGGATGGTTTAGTTGCTGTTAATATGAAGCGTGTGAATTTGTATTTAAATAGACCTATCTATGCTGGATTTGCGATTTTGGATATTAGTAAAACATTAATGTATAATTTTCATTACACTTATGTAAAACAGAAATATGATGATAAGTGTGTTAAACTTTTGTTTACGGACACAGACTCACTCACTTACGAGATCTGTACTGATGATGTCTATGCAGATATGCTAGAAGACATTGAAAAATTTGATACTTCTGAGTATCCAACCAATCACTTTCTACATAGTCAGGTAAATAGAAAAGTGATTGGAAAAATGAAAGATGAGCTGAATGGAAGAGTGATAAAAGAATTTTATAGGACTACGATCGAAAATGTATAGTATAGACAGTGAATGTGGAGAAAAATTAACTGCAAAAGGTGTTGTTAAAGCCGTAATTAAAAAAAACTACGACATGAGTTACGTAAAACATCCCTCTTTCAGAAAAAAATATTCTATACCACAATGCAGCAAATTCAAAGTAAAAAGCATAAACTCTATGCCATGAAAATAAGAAAGCGGAGTTAAAAAAAGGGGTGTTAAGTACAATTTCCCATTATTCTTTAATTAAAGAATGAAGAAAAATCGCTCGGTAATAAGAGCTAAGAGAAGATTTTTACCTTTATGTTGGATGAAAGTAGAATTGTAACCTTAAAAATTTGCTTAAATCGGTGTTAGTGCGGGAGATTCTAGAATGGTATAATTATCTGTAACCCTGAATTTTGTGTGAGGGATGAGGTTGGCACGCTTGCTGTTAATGAGACATAATTGCTCTTAAACTCTAAAAGAATGCAAATGATGGGTTCCGATGTGAGACTAAACCCAGATGAAATTTCACTTGGAATTTGGTGAGTTACGGTTTCATTGCATATAGTTAAAAATCTTGATTTTTTTTCGTTACATTCCTAAAATTAATAATCAAACTAAACACTGAAAAATATTGAAACTTAACATCCTTTCAGGAGTAGAGGCCGAAAAGGAAAAATGGGCGGCTACACAGGACGCTCTTAACTCAGTGGGCCTCGGCTGTAAATAATACAGTTTCCTGCTGATGACCCGATGTAGCTTTTCGCCAGACAAATCACTGCTTTCATCTCCGAAAGCAGTGTTGTAAATACACAAGTTAGGAATAAAAATATCAGCTGTAGTTCTTTACATCAATTTTTCATTTCAATACCTTTCACACTGAATGAAATGTTCATCTTTCCAGACCTGCAAATACCATTCAAATGTGTGAAATGTACAATATATATGTTCTTTAAACGCTACAATAGTTACGTCATAATAAAAATAATTATAAACCAAAAATTTAAAGATATAAGGGGGAATAACACATTACTTATGAAACCAGAGCTCTCGGCAAGCTATGTTGTATTAAGACAACAAATCAAAAGTGTGGGAAAAAAAAAAAAAGTTTTTCACATACACCCAACCAGCCGCGTTTTCCAAATTGTAGCCATCACATCCTCCTCCTCCACCACCACCACCGATCGACCGCCTCCTCCACTACCCAAGCGTCCGCCTCCTCCACCGCTCCTCCACCTTCCCAGGTGGAGGAGCCATAGGATAACATTGGCTCCTCCACTGTTTCAGAACCCCCATTTCCTATACTACTTACGTCACAGAATGTCTTAGGGCTTTATCCACTTACAGCAACGCCCAGTTCCTGTTGATGAGCACTGGAAAGTGTTGGGGGCAAAGCACCATGTGCCAGCTGCAGTTGTTCACAGTTGTTCAGCATAGAAGTTCTGCTCCAATGCCTGATTTGGGGCATTATCCACTTACAGCAATACCCAATTCCAATTGATGAGCACTGGAAAGTTTTGGGGCCGAGCACCATGGATCACCTGCAGTTGTTCAGCGTAAAAGTTTAAGTCCAATGCCTGACCATCTTGCACGAATTACCAATGCACAGGAGCTTCACAATTCCATTTACATAGATAAAGAAACTAAAAAAGAAAGTTAAATTATTATATACGTCACAGCATAACTTAGGCCATTATACACTTACAGCAATACCCAGTTCCTATTTATGAGCGCTGGAAAGTGTTGGGGCAAAGCAGCATGGACCAGTTGAAGTTGTTCAGCATAGACGTTCCCGTTCAGTGGCAGACCATCTTGCATGAGTTACCAGTGCACAGAAACTTCCCAATTCCACGTGCATGACTTTCCTCTAGAACTTCCCTTTTTGCACCATTGACTGCTCATCCTCGTGTGTACTACACACCGTATAACGAAGTAAATTTCTCCGTCATTTTTGTCCACGCCGGGGCTCAAACCCGGGTCCCCTCATTCCGGAATAAGTCACTCTACCAATTGAGCTATGCGGACGTTCGTTATCGCTGTTATCAGCCTTTATGTCGTGTGCGTCCTGCAGGGCAGGCAAGACATATCTCCCCCCGAAAGATGGCCGGGGGCATGGCCCACGGGTAAGCCGTGACCATGAATCGTCGCAGGCAGCCATCCGCTGTAGAACGTAGTTGAGAACTCCCGGTCAATCTAGTGTGTGGAATTAAACGGCACACACATATATTTTTCGAAGCGGTGGAGAAGGAATTCTCTTATTTTTCCTATCTCGCGGTGTGGAAAGAACATCACACCATTGCGAGATCTTTAACGGCCTGGTCATCCGGGAAGTTCGGGCGTCATTATAACGAAGTAAATTTCTCCGTCATTTTTGGCCACGCCGGAGCTCGAACCCGGGTCCCCTCATTCCGGAATAAGTCACTCTATTGAGCTACGCGGACGTTCATTCCGGAATAAGTCTACCAATTGAGCTACGCGGACGTTCGTTATCGCTGTTATCTGCCTTTATGTCGTGTGCGTCCTGCTGGGCAGGCACTTCACAACTGGTTCCAAGTCATAGGAAAACGTACAAATGTCCACTTTTCATAACCCGTTATGGCATGACGCCAAAACCTATCGTTCTGTGGATTTCACAGCAATCTGCGACAGAGAGTGACACATTGTTTTCCCTGCTGGGGTGTCAATTTATTGTAAAAACTTCTATGGAGCATGAAGGAGGAGATATGGAAAGATAGTGGATTGGGAAAACTCATATCAGCGTATACTGATACCGGGGTGTCCACTGTTCCCTCGCCTTTAACTACACACATTTTTCTCGCTGTGCAGCCGCGCTTAACCCTTTTTCTTAATAATGTCGTAGGAACACCAAACAGAACGTTTATCCGCCTGCATACTCTGCTCACCTGATAACGCAATACGGCTAATTGTCAAATGCACGTGATCAGCCTCGTGTGTTCCACTTCATCGCAGTACCCAGTAGGCGCTGGTGCACGTTTCTCACAAGAATGCAATCCCAATATTATGTGTAGTTCAAAATTGAACGAACTTTTGACTCGCGCTTGTACATTAATGACATCTGTCTTATCAATACGCTCTTGAAGTAATGTATTATCGTATTGATTCATGATATAATAATCTCCACATTACGTGGCACTTATAAAAGGTCTCAGTGCATTTTTTATTTTTATTCTTTGCTATTCCAGGTCAAAATATAAAGTTGAATTTCGAGTAAGTGTCTGAGGAATTACAGAGGATACTCAAAATAGTATAACTATACTAAAAATCCGAAAATTCTTGGCGTAAAATAGAAATAAAAGTTTCCAAACTTTCGCACATGAACCAGATGGCTTTCTCAAGGAAGGTATACAGCTAACTGCAAACAGGATAATAGAACGTTTCAACACTTTGAACGCGGCGACTTGACTAGACAATAAATGATTAGGAGCAAACGTGATATTTCGAAGAAACGAGGTCACGTTGGTTGGGCACGCGGTACAATGGTAGAGAACTCAGCATTATTTGAAGAACTGATTCCATATACGTGGCAACTCCAGAGAAACGCTATCATTGCAAGCCTCGCAGCTGGTCAAGATTTCCAAGGTTTCGCGAATGGTGGTAGATTTGGGTGTGGAGTATGAAGCTAATTTCTTTACATCTCTCCATATAGGATCGGCGGACTTTAACTTGACTTCTCTTGATAGGACAGTGGTCATTTTCCCGTCCCTTGTATCCCTTTTATGTTCGCTGATTCTAATTCCAAACGAACGTTTGGTCATTCCGATGTAGTATCGCGTGGAGCCGTCCGGGTGTTTTAGTGGGATGGCATAAACACCTGCTTCATTGAGAAGAGGGGGCTTGTCAATATGTCTCTTAAGCATCGTGTATAAAGATGCCGGAGACCTTATGCCGACACCGAAGTTCATCCTCTTTTGAATTACAGAGGATTTTCACACATTTTTAGAGCTATTTTTCAGCAATATAATTAACGTTAAAAAAATTATTTATTTATTAAATGTTCCATCTGATAGCTCTTTCTCTGGATTACGGACTTACATCTAGATTTCCAAGATAATAGGGCATTTCTTTGAATTGGTAGTAGTATTTTATTCCACTCCTCTTCCACAGCTTTCCATAGCCCGATCATTTGTTTAGGTCTGCGTTTAGAAAGAGCTCTTTTTGGCAATCCGAAGTCACAACAGTCCATTGGTGACACATCATGGGACTTTGAAGGAATATGAGCAACAGGTGTAGACTTGATACTCTGTTCTTTTTACATTTTTTCAAGAATCAGAGTGGTAGATTTGGATGTATGACTGATGTAAGAATCTTATTCTGATGGAATTCTACTCTTTGATGGCTCTGTTGATAAAGGAATGGTATTTCCTCTTTAAACATAAGAGTTAAAACATCATTTTGGTAATATGTAGAATTGATTTTAACATTTTTTTCTTAACTTTAATGTCCCATTGTACGAGAAACCCAGCAATAATCATGAATCCTTTACTGAAACTTTCTTTGGATTCTTGGAACCAAGTCTGTAAGTATTTTTCTACTCTTTTTGGATAGTAAATCGATCTTTTTTCTTTTAGCCGTTTAGGTAGATCCAGGCTTCATCAATAGTCACAATAAATTCGCATCTATCTCCAGCTAAGTGATTTTCATAAAGAAGTCTACACCGTGTTCTGCGTTCATCCACGTGCCTCGGCAGTGAACATTATGCTTTTTGGTTTATTTCAGACTCAAAACTTTGTTTATTACCTTATTTGCAGTTTATACAGAGATTTTTAACGACTTGCTCTTCCGGTCGGTGGATTTCCTTTTAGGACCACAGACCCTGCTTTTGAAATAGTCGTAAAAGTACGTATCTTCTTTGGATATTCGTTTGGTGTTATTTTTCCAGTTAAAAGCAATGCTTGACGATTTTATCTCTATTACCAATAAATTGCTTATCTTACATTTAGAAATGCTAGTAATTTTCACACCCTTTTTTAATTGAAGAATGAGAATATTTCTCTTCGTAAAAAGCAAAAACATAGCCTTCTATCCACAACTTGCTTACGTCTGCCATATTTTTAGTAGACGATATTTAACTTCAGCAGATGCTTCTTTTGTGCTCATCTAATAAGCTCTTGCCAGTTTCAATTCTTTAAACTTTTTTTTATTTTCTGTCAAAAACGTTCTAAAAATGCGTCAATATCTTCTGCAAAATGTGCAGTATAAAACATATGCCGTTTTTTACGGTAAGGGTGCACGAAATAATGGATTTACGGGGATCAGTGGCAAAAGTGTGTGGTGAACATATCGTGCCGGAACTTTACTCCATTTTCCCCCGTAGCATCAATGGTCCCGTGTTCACAGGGTTTTCAAAAACGTAATCCTAGCGAACAGCAATGTCTGAGAGCATATATTTTATTTATGAGTTTAACGATCACTATGATGAACTCTGAGCATTATACGTAGAAACTCGTTATTATTTTGAGGCTACTGGATCTATGGAGGACTGAGAACCAGGCCATCCGGCAAGCGCGCCACCCATGACACATCCATGCGAAAACCCGCTTCCAGTTTTGATAAAATCCAGAAACCTGGGCATCTGACCATTCCGAGGCTTCACAAAACCCGGGCATCTGACCACCGAGGGCTTCACTATACTTTTACATCTCTTTATTCTGCAACAAAGACTGAACGTAATTCCTTTTCTCTCTGGAGCTCCAGATAAAAACTGACGAAAACAGAAATAACGACGCATTTTGCTCTTTTATGTTCCATAAATGTCTACACCAATGCAGTACCAGTCATTTCAGAATTGTAAGTGCAGCTTCAGAAGCCAGTATGAAAACAAAAAGAAGCTACTACGGATATCTATTAGAGTCTTGTAGAATAATGTGAAGCAGAAATGGAGATTTGTTTGTGTTGGCAGTATTGCCAAATTTTCCTAAGGACACCGCTTGCGGTCCACACAATATGCAAACTGCATTCCAATTCAAGCCGAACCTGTCGAAGCAAAACAGGTATCCACGATCGTTATTAAATTTTCTTTACAGGAAAATATAAACTTATGACAAGAACTGTAGACAGTGTCTTTGATAAAATCATATGAAATAAAAATGTCTAACTGTCTTCTCAATAAACTAATCAAATCTATGAAGGCCGCACCGGTCGCGCAGTGGTCTAAGCGCTAGCTTAGACTCATTAGTTCGAGAGGGTTCGGGTTTGAATCCGGATGGCCGCCCCGGTGGCGCAGTGGTCTAAGGCGTTGGCCTCTGATCATTCGTCCGTAAGGGGTCCGGGTTCGAATCCCGGTGAGACATGGATGTTGTGTTTGTCTTACGGCACTGGCTCTCTCCCTTCCCTGGAACCAGTGACCCTAAATTAGGGACGGGCGACTGCTTATAGCCCATTGAGTTGCTCACTGTGGTCGTTAAACCTCCAATCAAAATAAATAAAAAAAAAAAAAAAGAATCCGGATGAAGCATGGGTGTTGTGTTTGTCTTATGGCACTGTCCCTTTCCTGAAACTAGTGAACCTAAATTTGGGAAGATGAGCTGCTTATAACCCGTCGAGTTGCTCACTGTGGTCTTTAAACTTTCAAAACAAAAATCTCTGAAGAATTTAACTACTCAAAATAAGTTTGCCTATAAAAGGAAACGGCAACGCGTTCCACTGCAGTCAACAAAAGAGATTCAGAACACAAACCAAACATAAAAGTATCAGACAAAAGGTGTGGCTTGGTACTTTCGGAGTTCAAGCGCGAAAACAGTCCACTGGCACAGAAGAAACGAGAGGCATAGACTCATTTTGTTAGTCAGTAAGTTGTGACTCCTTCGGTAGTTTACAACCATTTTGCATCTCCGTGGCATACTGCAGATCAGATGAGTCAGCTAGCTGTCTTTGTGGTCGTGCCAGCCATAGACGAGACAAAAGAACTTAAAGCTCTGAAAAATTCATAGGGACCTCGTGGTGCCTATCAAACCCCTTCTGTAGTGCATCCCAGTAGTACTAAATCGAGTTTCATGGAAGAAGTAAACGTAGAACGAAGAACACCGTGATCTTCGAGCTAAGGAACCACGATGTGCGTTAGAGGAAATCGCGCGTTTCCGTCCTCGGCACATCTCACCGCGTTGAAGTTACTCAAAACTTTTAATGATATCGTCTCGGCTCACGCTAGAGGGCTTGTACCCTCGATAAACATACAGATATCTTCATCCAGCGAAACAGATGGCACGATAAACAATGAATCGGCAGCCAAGAATCCCGCGTTGCCCCAAATATAGACTACCATGTGTTCCAGAGTTTCTCTATACATGGATTCGCCGACTATCACAATACACTCACGGACAATGAAATTCGCGCATCAAGAAGGAAGCATCGGATTGAACTGACATTTTATGGACGTAATGACACAGATGATGGATACACATGATGGCAAAAACAGAGCTGTAGGACAATTACAGATCTGTGGCACGCAGTTCGGTCATCTTCAATAGCGATCGCACCGCCTCGCGCTCCGATGCATGCTGCAATACGGTCAGGCATGGAGGCAAACAGACGCCTGATATTGTACTGCGGCAGACTCGCGCACATGTGTTGGACGGTGTGCTTCAAATCCCGGATAGTGCGGCACGGCGGCAGCCTGCGTTTCAAATGGTCCCACACATGCTTGATAAGGGGCATGCCCGGTGAGTGGGCAGGCCAAAGAAATGTCTGGATAGGACGCAGACAATCCTGGGCAGCCCGAGCAGTGTGCGGACGGGCATACTCCTGCTGGTATAGGGCACCTGGAATCCCAGCCAGGGATACGAGCACATGGGGCCGTAGGATCTCATCCACATTCCGCTGGCCCGTCAATGATCCACATACCACTACTAGAGCTGATCTGCTATCGCACGCTATAGCTCCCTAGATCATAATGCCTGCAGTGGGGGAGGTGTGGCGCTCGATAGCGAATTTCGGATTGTGCCGTTGACCCGGTCACCTCTACACCCGGACACGATGATCATCTGTCCCCAAAACGAAGCGGCACTCATCGCTAAACACCACACGTCGCCAGTCTGTATTGTTCCACGTCGCTCTGGCCTGGCACCACCGCAAACGGAGCCGACGATGTTCCGGTGTTAATGGCAGCACACGTAAGTAGTGCTGAGATGGCAGATTCGCTTCTGCGAGGCGTCGAGAAATGGTTCGGGGGTACACAGGATCCGCTACATCTGCCTGTATAGTGGACCGGGTCCAGTGCGATCCGTTCGTGTCTTGGGCACGATCAGTTGATCCTCTCTACCGGTGGTCCTCCTGGTCCCTCCAAAGTCGCTCCGCCGTGTGGCAGTGCCGTCGCGTTTCACACTGCTCCCAACACATTCGGACTGTATGGTCAGAACAATCCACGTGGGGGGCTATACAATGCTCCAATCACCCTGCGGTTTTCAGCCCGAACATCAGGCCTCTCTTAAGGTCTGTAAATTGCGTAAATCGACGTCTCTGGCGTCTATGCAGCATTCTTGTCACTATCTACCCTTGCTTGCATCGGGCTGAAAACAATATCTACCCTTGCACGCCGGTTTATGAGGCTGCCGGTTCGTGTTTGCAGCGCCACCACAGGGTGTGCGGTCATGCGCATTCGCACTAAACAGGGATCATTTGCATATCAGCACTCTAGCTATTTGCAAAGTTCAGCGGTTGTAGTATGTTTTCTTTTAGGTGCGCAATTTTCATTGTCAGTGAGTGTATAAGCGAAATCTGTACCCATCGAGGATAAGACACTGCCGTTTTTTCTGCCACTGTCGGTGTATTTGCGTCCACTAACGATTACTCTCTTTTATTAAGGTCTTTTAATGGTTAGCACCATTACCTGAAAAACTACTTCAGAAGTATACAGAGAATGGATTGAATAATCAAAATAACACTGTCTTTAAAGAAATCATATATGTTTATTAATTATTTTAAGCAACTGATGTACTTGAATCAAATGCTCCCCAAACAGTACAAATGTTCACATAGCGACCGGGTTTCACGAACGTTACGCAAAACAGTTCCTTTCCGTCTCGCATTTTGACCTAAGCCTTTCACATGCCATAAGCGCTCGGACTTTTAGTATTTAGACTTTTAGTTAATTGGACTTTAAGTTATTTTTTTATTTAGACTTTTAGTTAATTGGTGGTGTTATTGTCTAAAAATATTTAGACTTTTAGTTATTTTTTTTATTTAGACTTTTAGTTAATTGTTGATGTCATTGTCTAAAAATATTTAGACTCAATTATTTTTTTATAAAAAATCTAAAAGTATTACTCAAAGTCTAAAAGTATTTAGACTTTTAGTAATGCTTTTAGACTTTTTATAACCATTTAGACTTTTAGACTAAAAGGCTATAAAAAGACAAGACTTTTATTATGTAAGACTTTTAGACTTTTATCATATAAGACTTTTAGACTTTCATTATATAAAGATTTTAGACTTATATAATAAAAGTCTAAAAGTCTTATAACTGTCGGAACACAAGACCTTTTATTATATAAGACGTTTAGACTTTTATTATACAAGACTTTTATTATATAAGACGTTTAGACTTTTATTATACAAGACTTTTATTATATAGGACTTTTATAACACTAACTGTCGGAACACAAGACTTTTATTACATGCAAATATAACTGTCGAAACACAAGACTTTTATTATATAATACTTTTAGACTTTTATTATACAAGTCTTTTATTATATAAGACTTTTATGAGACTAACTGTCGGAACACAGTACTTTTATTATATGCAAATATAACTGTCGGAATACAAGACTTTTATTATATAAGACTTTTAGACTTTTATTATACAAGTCTTTTATTGTATAAGACTTTTATGAGACTAACTGTCGGAACACACTACTTTTATTATATGCAAATATAACTGTCGGAATACAAGACTTTTATTATATAAGACTTTTTAGACTTTTATTATACAAGTCTTTTATTGTATAAGACTTTTATGAGACTAACTGTCGGAACACACTACTTTTATTATATGCAAATATAACTGTCGGAATACAAGACTTTTATTATATAAGACTTTTAGACTTTTATTATACAAGTCTTTTATTGTATAAGACTTTTATGAGACTAACTGTCGGAACACACTACTTTTATTATATGCAAATATAACTGTCGGAATACAAGACTTTTATTATATAAGACTTTTAGACTTTTATTATACAAGTCTTTTATTGTATAAGACTTTTATGAGACTAACTGTCGGAACACACTACTTTTATTATATGCAAATATAACTGTCGGAACACAAGACTTTTATTATATAAGACTTTTAGACTTTTATTATACAAGTCTTTTATTGTATAAGACTTTTATGAGACTAACTGTCGGAACACACTACTTTTATTATATGCAAATATAACTGTCGGAACACAAGACTTTTATTATATAAGACTTTTAGACTTTTATTATATAAGACTTTTAGACTTTTATTATACAAGACGTTTATTATATAAGACTTTTATAAAAGACAAGACTGTTATTATATAAAACATTTTAGACTTTTTTAGACTTTAATTATTTTTTATAAAAAGTCTAAAAGTATTGCTAAAAGTCTAAAAGTATTTACTCTTTTAGTAATACTTTTAGACTTTTTAGATTTTTTGTAATACTTTTAGACTTTAGTAATACTTTTAGACCTTTTTTTCGAACCGGTAAGACAGGTACTTCGTACTTTACTAAAAGTCTAAAAGTATTTAGACTTTTAGTTAAATACTTTTAGACTTGTTGAGTGGTATCATTGTCTTCCAGTTACATGTGGATTTATTTTCTGCTATAGAACCCAAAGCATGATGGGTATGTATTCCCTTTGGTACGTCAGTCATGTAGTTGGGGACAAGTGACTCAAGCATCTTCTTGCTCTTGTCTTAGATTCGTCGCCATTGCTGTAGCACTCTTATTAGGCAGGCAGTCAGAAATTAATAATATCAATAAATCACCTAAATGACCATTTGAAGACAAAAGCAACGTTTGCACAGGTTCACTCGCTCGTGCCACGTTCGGCTTACTTCTTAGACAGCGAAAATATTGGTTCGATCTGATTGATTGCAGTTAATTTCGCTAACCCCAAGGTAATTCTTTCCAGTTGGTCAAGGATTAACAAGGCGTCATGTTGCAATTTGCTCCTAAGTCATCTCACTTTGCTGTGTTTGGGATCGACATAAATAAATCCACACTCTTGCAAAACAAAATGAAGCTGTGGTGACGTGGAGAGATTTAGGTAAAAAATAAAAGAAAAAAATTGCCAGTAGTGAACGCAAATCAGTGGTAATATGGAATTCCAAATTAAAAAAAATAATAATAATAAAGGGAGAAAACTCAGAACTTGGGTTATGGCACGCCCATGGGCAGATTTCCAAGTAGGAGCACCAGGCGTGCGCCTAGGGCCCCAGAGCTTGAGGGGCCCCGCAAACGTATAATTGGATTGCCAGTTTTGTTTCGGGTTTCAAACCGAAATAAATCAATCCTTAAAGGGACCACTTTGTTTATATTGTCAATTGATATTTTACTTTCTCATATTAGTAACATACATTTTTCCTTGCTGCTGCTGATACTCCGAATTTTCGAGTTCTTATCAATGTACTTA
Organism: Macrothele yani; assembly: GCA_039090855.1. NCBI lineage: Eukaryota > Metazoa > Arthropoda > Arachnida > Araneae > Macrothelidae > Macrothele > Macrothele yani. The sequence goes on along the minus strand of CM077024.1, from coordinate 136,126,893 downwards.
TTTTGAAAGGAACGGTTGAAATAATTTGGCCTTTCTTTTAGTGGTAGATAAAGGAAGTAATCACACTTCCAACACCTTTCATTGTTTTAGGCGAATTCTTAAATGGCCTACTGTGCTATAAGTTACTTTCATGCTACTTCCAGCCAAAGGAAAACATCTGTGTTGGAACCTTTCACCCTTCCTCCCTGAGTTAGATGAGGAGTGCTTGTAGAAACTGTCCTGATAATCAGGGGTGTTTGTTGTTAATCTTTTTTTATTTTGTAGTAGGATAATAAAGTTCTGTGTCAGCCCTAGTCCCCTTAAACCAGCCTACTGTGCACAATTTGTATTTTACACGAATTTTCTCATGTGGAAGACTTCCGATTGCCAATGCTTTCAAGTATTTTATATTTGCTTGATACCATGCTCGTTGCTTACTAATTTGCTCATAAGGTGAAAACAAGATGATTTTTCAAAGCTGAAGCAATAGAAAAAGCACGTTTTGTAATTGAATCACATTCCAATTTCATGACAATTAATTTATGCGCAACGTACTGATAAATTCACTGAAATTCCATTTTCAGCATCCTTAGTGTTAAATTTTCCTAGTAACTTGCAAACGGAAAGGTGCTAAAATAATCAGTTTTGCATAACGTATCAAATTCAAAAAGAACGTTTTTCTGTAACTAATACTCTATTCGCAGTGTAAAGGTAAAATTTGATAAATTTCCACTTTGAGAACTCCTAGCAGGAAATTTATGAACTGGTAGTAAAATTCTCAATGGATTTAAGATCTGGAGATTGTGGGGGCCACCAAAGCAAAGTAAACTCACCGGCATGTTCCTGAAACCAATCCTGTTCAATACGAGCACTAGGGCAGGACGCATTATCTTGTCGAAAGTAGCCATCGCCATTGAGATAAACCATCCACATGACAGGATGAACTTGGTCCGCAACGATGTTTAGATATGATGTGCCAGTCAGACACGAATTAAAGAGCCCAAAGCATGCCAGGAAAACATTCCCCAAACCATAACGTTGCCTACACCAGCTTGAAGGGTTGTAGCAATGCATTTGGGGTCCATGCTTTCATGCTGTTTCCGCCAAATTCTCACTCGGCCATCGGCATGGTGCAACTGAAAACGTGATTCATCGGAACACATAATTTGTTTCCAATTATCGACTGTCCAATCCTTGCACTCCTGCTCGAACTGGAGACGTTTTCTCTTGTTAACTGCTGACAGCAAAGGTGTTCGAAAAGGCATTCGGCTGCCATATCCCATCCAATGCACTGTACGGCGAGCAGTGCGTGCAGATATCATTTGAGGGGATCCTTGATTTAGATGGTCTGTAATTTGCTGCACTGTTGCCCTTCTGTTGTCTGTTACCAGTCTGGACACACTCCGTTCCGCCCAAGCAGTCACTAGTCGATGACGACCACAAGTTGCGCGTAGAGACTCAGTTTTTTGGCTGACAGTCCAGTCTTTAAACACTTTAACAACAGCTACTCTGGAACATTTCACGAATGCGGCGGTTTTGGTGATACTCGCTCCATGGCTCCGAGCTCCTACAATCATCCCACGTTGAAAGTCCGTCAAATCGCATTTTTTACCCATCTCGTCATCCAAAAATTACTTCTACTACTGTCGCAAGCACTAAGCTTTCCCTTTTTATACTAGCCTTGCCCTCTGGCGGCAACAGCGTGCAGCCATAGCTCATTTGCTTAAAACTGTCAGGTGGTCATAATAAAGTGGCTACTCAGTGTATATAGAATATCCAAACCCTCTGTATATAAAAATGCTACAATGAACAAGTGAAGTATGTACAAATAACATAAACGAACTTGAACTAGTTTATGTTATATGTTCATACTTCACTTGCTCATTGTAGCATTTTTACTCACAGAGTGTTTGGATATTCTATATAGGCCTATACTCATAGTAAGCTGCAAACTCTGCGCAACTTGGGTATACTAGCAAATTCTTCCTTTTTTTCTTTTTTCTTTTTTCCTGTTTGAGGGTTAGTGGTTCCAGTATCATTTATTTATTTGAGAGTTGCTTTTGCTTTGTTCTCTTTACTGTGCTTGGTTTATTGGTTTATCGAAAGAGGCTTTTTTACGCTTTCCAACCGCACGTTGAAGAAACGTATATGCTCCAGCTTTGTCCGTCCGTCTGTCGGCACGATAACTCGCGTAAAAATGGTTCGATTTCGATAAAATTTTAGTATATGGTAGGGGACCACCTGGGGACGAACCCTATTGAAAATGGATGAAATGGGGTCAAAGGTCACGGCATAGGAGCGGGATTCATTACATTGCCATTATGCGTCATAACTTGCGTAAATATGGTTCGATGTCGATGAAATTTTAGTATATTGCAGGGGACCACCTGGGAATGAACCTTATTGAAAATGGGTGAAGTGGGGTCAAAGGTCAGGACATAGGAGCGGAATGCATTCCATTGCCTTTATTCGTCATAACGTGCGTAAAAATGGTTCGATTTCGATAAAATTTTATTATGTGGTAGGAAACCACCTGGGGACGGTCTTATGACGTCACAATCTCGCGCTTGAGATGTTGGCGCGCGATCACGCCATCTCTCTCATTACGTCAAGCATTGTGTGTGGATCCTATTAAAGTTTTATGACGTCATACTCTTTCGAGTAGATGGTCGCGATTCCCATCTGCCTCATTACGTCAAGCGTTGTGTGCGTATGTCCGTCCGCACGATAGCTCGCGTAAATATCGTTCGATTTCGATGAACTTTTAGTATGTGGAAGGGAATTACCGTAGGGAAGAAACCCTGTTGAAAGTGAACAAAATGAGGTCAAAGGTTAGGACATAGGAGCGGGATCCATTCCACTGCTCTTATGCGTCATAACTAACGTAAAAAGTTCGATTTCGATGAAATTTCAGTATGTGGTAGGGGACTACCTGGGAACAAACCCTATTGGAAATGGGAGAAATGGGGTTAAAGGTCTGGACATAGGAGCGGAATCACTTCCATGTGGGAGGGGACTACCTGGGAACAAACCCTATTGAAAATGGGCGAAATGGGGTTAAAAGTCTGGACATAGGAGCGGAATCACTTCCATCGCCATTATGCGTCATAACTTACGCAAAAAATCTTCGATTTGGATCAAATGTTAGTATGTTGTAAGGGCCTGCCTGGGGACGAATCCTGTCGAAAATGGGCGAAATGGGGTCAAAGGTTAGGACACAGGAGCGGAATCTATTCCATAGCCCTTATGCATCATACCTTACGTAAAAATGCTTCCATTGCGACAAATATTTATCACGTTATTTCGGAGGTATACTGAACCGGTTCTGTTAAATATAATAGAAATGGGATCAAAGGTAAGGGCACAGGACCGAGATTTATTCCACCGCCATTTTCCTCATAACCTGAGTAATGATTTCTGGTATGTTGGAAAGTGTATTATAATCAATGCATTGCATGATTTTACTAACTTGTTAATATGTAGTGTATATACACTATCTACCAAGAAGTAATTGGACACCTGTGATAGCAAAGGAAAACGAAGTTTATTCACCTTCAATAGTTGGTGGAGCCTCCGTGAGCGGCGATTACAGCTGCAACCCTCCGGGGCATACTCTCAACCAGGCGTTGTACGACGGTTAGCGGTATTTTCTTCCACTCGGCTTGGAGAAGACAGGTCAGTTCCTTCACCGATTTCGGACGGTGGGGGCACCCCTTAAGTCGACGCTCCAACTAGTCCCAGAGGCGCTCGATAGGGTTAAGGTCCGGGCTCTGCACTGTCCAGTCCATTCGATTAATCCCATTGTCACCATACCAAGCCGTGGTGGGCCTCGCCACATCACAGGTGGCATTGTCATCCTGAAAGTAACATGGGTCCACCCCGTAAAGCTGCCACAACGTAGGAAGCGCGTGGTCATCCAAAATGGTGCAGTAGTTCTCGGCGTTGAGTCTACCAGGAATTGCGACCAAGGGTCCCGTGCCATACCAAGAGAAACACCCCCACAGCATAATTCCACCACCGCCGAACTTCACAGTTGGCACAATACATTCCGGCAGGAAGCGTTCTCCAGGCAGACGCCAAACCCATACCCTGCCATCTGAACGGTAGAGGGTGAACCTTGATTCGTCGCTTCAGAGAACCTGTTCCCACAGTTCAACGGTCCACTGTCGACGTTCTTTGCACCACGTTAGCCGAGCAGCGCTATTGGACTTGGTGATCAAAGGCTTGTAGGCCGCAGCACATCCATGATAACAGAGCAGATGGGCTTCCTTACGGATGGTATTCATCGAAAAAACACTCCCGGATGCCTGTTGAAACTCCTCGCGGATGTGGCCCATCGATTTGGCGCGGTTCTTCCGAATTTCTCTGGCCAGCACCCGTCGGTCTCTAACTCCCAGTTTTGTGGGTCTGCCGGGTAGGGGCAGATTCCGACAGTCACCTCTCATCTTCCATTTGCCAATCACGTAGGCCACTGTCGATTTTGGGTACTTCAATGGGTCGGCCATTTCTGTGATACCCGACGATTACACCTTTCTCGAAATCAGAGAGCTCCGAACTGCATGGCATCTTGCATGCGACTGGTTGCGTTGTTGTTTCCCACACGATATTTAACGGCGGCGGTCGTGACGTGTATCAGGACCGCAGATATCGTTGATTGCAAAGATGTCCAATTACTTGTTGGTAGATAGTGTATATATATATATATGGGATGTAAGGTCAGGTGATGCGTAACATCACAGCCTCTCCTTGACAAATGTCAACCCCGCCTTCTCGTGGTACATCCTGTTCCCACTAAAGAGGCTCTGACGACCGCCAATAGCGGTATAACTATACCATCGGGATTAGAGGAAATGCTATCCCACACTCACCAACCCGCTTGGCCAGCGTGGTGAGTTATGGCCAAACCCCCCAAAATGACTCCACAACTTAAATCTTGGCCCTCAGTCTCCGGCAGCTGGAATGTACCTGGCCAAGGCAGCGGCCAGTGCGACATGAAGGCAGAGGGTGCTAAGAATCCCCGGAGGACCGGACTAGGCTGCCATCTGATGCTGACCTTGGCTACGTACAACGGACGCTCCCTATCTTCTGATTCAAGGCTCCTTGAATTGGAAGAGGAACTACAAAGGATCAAGTGGGACATCGTCGGGCTAAGTGAGGTAAGGAGAAAAGGAGAAGATCTCATTGAACTGAAAGTGGACATCTCTTCTACTATCGTGGGACAGATACTGGCAGAACTAGTGGTGTTGGATTTATAATAAACAAGAAACTGAAGGATAAAGTTGTAGAAGTTGAAAGTTCCTCTGACAGAGCTGCACGACTCGTTATCCAACTCTCGAGAAGATACCAGGCTCAGATTATTCAAACTTATGCACCCACCACAAGTCATGCTGAAGAAGAAATTGAAGAATTTTATGAGGAAATTCGTGATCTAAATAATAAAGGTAAGCAGCACTTGAAGGTAATTATGGGAGATTTCAATGCAAAAATAGGGCAACGGCAACAGAATGAAACTTCAGTAGGTAAATTCGGTCACGGCAACAGAAACCAGCGTGGAAATACTCTCGTAGAGTTTGCAGAGGCAGAAGGGTTTTTCATCTTGAACTCCTTTTTCAAGAAAAAGCCACACAGGAAATGGACATGGAGACATCCAAATGGGACGACAAGTGAAATTAATTTTATTATGTGTAACAAAAATTCGTCATAGAAGACTGCAGTGTGCTAAACAAGTTCAACACAGGCAGTGACCATAGATTGGTGAGATGTAAGATGCACCTCAACACTAAACTCGAACGTAGCAAGCTCATAAGACAAACAAAATCTATTGACATAACCAACCTTAAAAAACACCATAACACTTTCAAATTGGAACTGAAGAACAGATTCTCTGCTTTAGAAGGCCTAACATCGGAAGAAGTGGATATTTCTGAAGTTAACAGAAAAGTAACCAAAGCTCTTATGGAAACAGCAACAAAATTAGCTGGGTCTAAGAACAAGTTGCATGTGAACAAATTATCAGGAAAAACCAAAATGTTGATGCAAAAAAGAAGAGTGATGAGGACAACTAAAGAAGATGTGACTTCCAAAGTGGAATATATAGAGCTATGCAAGACAGTACGAAAAAGTATCACTGAAGACGTAAGGAAATTCAACTGTGAACAAGTAAGGAAAGCAATTGAAAACAACCAAAGCCTAAAGATAGCAAAGGGACATCTCAGTAAGGGGAAAAAACAGATTATGGCACTGAGGAAAGAAGATAGTTCTGTAACAAGAAATAGAGGCGAAATGTTGACAAGCGTGAAAGATTTCTACTCCAAATTATATGAAAGGGATGATACATGTACTCCAGACATCATGAAAGGTACCAGTACCAGAGTTCTTCCAGTCCTTCCAGCAGAAGTTGCACATGCAATCAAGAGCATGAAGCGGGGAAAAGCTCCAGGAGAAGATGGAATTACTGTAGACATCATACAAGAAGCAAGTGGAAAAATCGAAACAGTACTCGCCCAAATTTTCACTCGATGCCTTAATGAAGGGAAAATTCCTGAGGATTGGAACAACGCTACAATGATCTTGCTACATAAAAAAGGTGACATTGAGGATCTCAGGAACTACAGACCTATCAGCCTCCTATCAGTGGTTTATAAAATCTTCACTAAAGTTCTTTCACACCGCTTGAAGGTGACACTGGACATGGCTCAACCGAGAGAACAAGCTGGATTCAGGAGTGGCTACAGCACAATAGATCATATCCACGTACTGAGAGAACTAATTGAAAGAGCGAGGGAATATGAGCTTCCATTGTGCATGGCTTTTATCGATTATGAAAAAGCCTTTGATTCGGTGAAACCATCAGCAGTTGCAATGGCTCTGAAATCCTGCGGTATTGAAGATGCATACATTAATATTATTAATAACATCTATGAAAATGCAAGTGCAAAGATTCGGCTGTTTGAAAATACAACACACGTAAAAATTGGAAAGGGAGTGAGACAAGGTGACACCATATCTCCGAAGCTCTTTAATGCCACATTGGAAAATGTCTTTCAATCACTGAACTGGGAAAACAAAGGGATAAAGATTAATGGAGATTATCTAACCCTCCTTCGTTTTGCTGATGATGACATAGTCATTTTTGCAACTACCCCATCATAGCTACAGAGTATGATCCAGGAACTTGCTGACAAGAGTAAAGAAGTGGGATTAAAAATGAACTGTCAGAAGACAAAAGTGATGTACAATGCTTTTACAAGAAATGAAGATTTATCGATTGATGGAGAAAAGCTGGAGATAACAGACACGTACGTTTATCTTGGACAGCAGATATCAAGTGAGGGTCACACTGGTGAAGAAATTAATCGGCGTACAAAACTTGCCTGGAGAGCTTTTGGAAGAAACAGCATAATTTTCAAGAGCAATATGCCATTATGTCTTAAAAGAAAAGTGTTTGATCAATGCATCCTTCCAGTGCTTACGTATGGTGCAGAGACGTGGACCTTAGCTAAAAGAGACATACAAATGCTGCAGACAACTCAAAGCAGCATGGAGAGGTGCATGCTTGGTGTAACCAGGAGAGATAAGAAGAGGAACACGTGGATCCGAAAAATGACAAGAGTGGAAGACATCATGATCAGAGTTAAATCCCTGAAATGGCAATGAGCTGGACATACTGCCAGAAGAACAGACCATCGATGGACAGCCGAAATTTTAGATTGGATTCCAAGGGACAGGAAAAGACCCAGAAGAATACCACATGGAAGATGGGTGGATGAAATTCGAAAGTATGCGGGAGTGACATGGAGGAGACTGGCACACGACAGACAGTTGTGGAGGAAACTTGGGGAGACCTTCGTCCAGCAGTGGATTGATAATGGTTGACAATGATGATGATGATGATATATATATAAAGGGTGATCAGAATCGACGGCACAATAAACCTACTGCACGATTCCTCGTGGAGAGAGAAGCCGCAAGCCGTTGTCCGTCGTCCGATCGGACGTAGCATTCCGGATATATACGCGCCGAAAGTTCGTGACGTCACATCCGGTAAGAATACAGACATTAGAAATAACTTACCCAATCACTTTGACAGAAAACATGTAATTTATCGATGTCTACCACTACAACACAAATGATAAAACATGTGGATTCGGGTCAAATTACAACATGTGTTCAAAATTACCACCTTTTAGTGCGGAACAGGCGGCAGCCCGCCGAGGAATAGACATCTCACTCGTCGCAGCATAGCAGGGGTTACAGTTGTGAGGGCCGCGTGTAAGGTGACCATTAGGTCATGCAGGGTGCTGAAAGGCCGTCGATATACCAGTTCCTTTAGATGACCCAAGGGAAAGAAGCCCAATGGGTTAAGATCCGGAGATCTAGCGGGCCATGCGACAGGACCACCACGGCCAAGCCATTGACAGGGATATCCCGTATCCAGCCACTGGCAAAAATTTGCAGCGTAATGCGCCGGTGCTCCGTCATGCTGGAACCATAGATTGCAGAGAACAGCCAATGGTACGTTTTCCAGTAAGTCCGGCAGAATATCATATAGGAACACCATGTTGTTGGCAGCTGTGGCACGTTCGGGAAGAAGATATGGTCCCACTAGGATATCGCCCACAATACCACACCAGAAATTAACACACCACCAGACCTGGTGAGCGTGTTCATGTGTTGCGTGCGAATTTTCCAATGCTCAAACATGACTATTATGGGTGTTGCAGATGCCCTGCCGTGTAAACCTTCCTTCATCAGTCCACAATATCCGGCGGATAAAACTATTATCGGCAGCATGTTGCTGTAGCAGCCACTCACAATATGCCTATCTTCAAGGATAATCCTGTGGTAATAGGCCTTGCACCCATTTGATGTGATATGGATGCAGGTCTTTGTCGTGTAGAACGGCAAGTACGGTACTTTAGTGAACACCGAACTGTCGCGTCACCGCACGGCTGCTGGTCGTTGGTTCCTCCTCTATGAACTCCGGTATGGCTTCCTCGAGGGATGGTGTTTTCACAGAGGGTCCAGCGCCGCTGTTTGCACTTGGACGTGGTGCGACATTGCCTGCGTCGCGCATTCGTGCGTCAAGCCGCCGTATGACCTGGGCGTCCGGGTGCCGTCGTGCTTGGTATGGCTCGCTGTAGGCCCTTGCTGCACGCAATGCTGAACCATGGTATTCCTCCAATAGGAGATACATGTCACAATACTCTCTCAAACTGTACGATATATCGCTACCCACAGTACCGTCAAACGTACCAACGCAGTACGAGCTTATCTGCTACCTCCGCCAACCCTTTTTATCTCTACCTGCTGTATCGCGCAGGCGTACAGCTGATGATTTCACGCCACCACGTCCTTCGAATTTGCATACCCACCCACTGTCACATTTTTTAATGTTTGATTGCCTTTTTTTTCTTTTTTTTTATATATAATTGAGGTTTAACGACCACCGTGAGCAACTCAATGGGCTATAAGTAGTTACCCGGCCTCAATTTAGGACCACTGGCTCATGGGAAGGGAGAGAATCAGTGTCGTAGGACAAACACAACACCCATGCTTCACCGTGATCGAACCCGGATCCCTTTCGGAAAAATTACCAGGAGGCATCGCCTTAGACCACTGCGCCGCCGATGCGGCTTCACTGCCTTGCGGTACGTGCGTTTGTATAACTATTAACGTCGCTCTTCAACGAGCATGTGCGTTACCGGATGTGACGTCACGAAACTTTCGGCGCGCATATCTCCGGAAGGTGACGTCCGATCGGACAACAACGAACAACAGTTTTCGGCTTCTTTGTCCACGAAAAATCATCCGGCATGCTTATTGAGCTGTCAATTCTGATCACCCTGTACATATATATATATACATACACTGCCGACTACCCAAAATGCAACACCAAGAAGGACACGAGATAGCAAAGCCAGATTTACTGGACACATAACAACAGATACAAAGATGAAACGATTGAGCTTACAGGCCCGTGCGACTTGCGGAACACGCAGACATCAATATTTCGTGTGGCTCCCATGGCTGGCAATAACTGCCGCTACACGCCGCGGCATCGAACGAAAGAGGCTTTGAATGTGGTATGTCGGTCCAGGCTGCATCCACACGTTGCCACAGTTCATCAGGCGTAGCCGCGGATGGTGCTTGCCGGGCCACTCGGTTGCCGATCAGCAACCAGACGTGTTCGATGGGCGACATATCGGGAGAGCAGGCGGGCCACGGCAGCAGTGACACATGGTGGGCCGTGAAGAATTGTTGCAGGATGCGTGCCACGTGTGGGCGCGCATTGTCCTATTGAAACGTGGCCGCTGTCAGGCCCTGCAGGTAAGGGAGGACTACAAGCTCTAAAACATCGGAGATGTAGCGGTGGCTGTTGAGTGTACCGGCGATGCGTACCAGAGGGGTGCGGGTGTCATATCCAATTGCGCCCCAATCCTTAACGCCAGCCGACGGACCGGTATGGTGATTCATAATGCAAGCGCTATACAGTCTCTGTGGTCGGATCCGCCACACGCGGATCCGACCATAGTGGTGTTGCAGGCTGAAGCGGGATTCGTCGGAGAAGACAATGTCGTGCCATTCCGTAGTCCAGGTGCGGCGTTCAACGGCCCCCTGCCGCCGCACTCGCCGGTGGTGTAACGTCAATGGTAATCGGAGCAAATGGCGCCGTGCAACAAGACCCCGCTCCTGCAGACGACGTCGAACGGTACGTGCTAACACAAGTTGTTGCGCAACACACCTTAATTCCTGCGCTAACGTTCGTGATGTGGTGGTACGAGCCGTCAATGCCCGCCGCACAACGTGCCGGTCCTCTCATTCGGTGGTGGGCCGCGGCTGCGGGAACTGCTCACGTCGGTCCACCCGTCCCTCCTGCAGCCACCGAATTCATACTCGCCTCACTGTGGCTGGATGTTTTCCCACACGGGCGCCGATGTCTCGGTACGATGAACCGCTGTCGCGATAAGCCATTATTCACGCTCTGTGGAACTCCGAAACGTGCTGGAATGACTGCCGTATTCTGCGACGAGGCATCAGGAAGCTTCCCACGCACAGGTCCGACAGCACAACACACTTCCACGGCTAACACCTCGCCTTCTGTGCACCCTTCTTATAGAGCTTCTCGGTGGCGTGCCGGGCGCACATGATTTGCATATGCCCTGCAATGCTAATCGTTTGCATGTCCTCTCGCGGGCGACGCATGCTGCGAATTTCAGGCCAATCGGATGCTTCCTTCTTGGCGTTGCATTTTGGGTGGCCAGCAGTGTATATATACGGATCCTCTGTTTGTTAAGATACGCGGTTCAGCTGCGAACGGTATAAAAACAAGCCTGCATCTGACCACGATCATATCGCACTGTGAGGTTGAGTGAAAATGTCGAGGAGAGAGAGAATTGACTTTGAGAAAGGAAAGATTGTTGGGTGTTATATTAGTGGGTTGTCCATAAGAGAAACCGAGAGGTATTTAAACATACCCAAGTTAACTATTTTGGATGTTCTGGATAAGTGGAGACACATGGCGCGCCTGAAGCTGCAAAAACGTACCGGCAGACCAAAGAAAATCAGTGATAGATGACGTCGAAGCCGCAGGAGAGTCGTTACAGCTAATCCACGGAGTACTGCACAAGACTTCAGTGTACAGGTTAGTACAAATGTTGGAACCTCGGTATGTACACGTACCATTTCTAGATAACTTCATTCCATGGGTTACCGTGGTCGAACGGCTGCTCATAAGTCTTTCATCTCCACTCGGAATGCTACACGTCGTTTAGCATGTTGTAAAGAACCTTTATCGTGGACCGTAGATCAATGGAAACAAAACCTATGGACTAATCAATCCAGATACGCGATCCATCAGTCTAATAGCCGTGTGTGGGTATGGCGGCAGCCGTGGGAACCCTATTTACTACGGTGTACTGTTTCTACGGTCAGGTTTGGAGCTAGCAGTGTACTCGTGTGGGGGTGTATTTCGTGGTACGGTCCCGGCCCATTGGTTATCGCGGACAAGCCTGTTAACCAGCACGTCCACCTCGATATTCTAGACAGTTATGCCCTACCAATTCTGTGGCAGTACTATGGTATCGAGCCTTGATGGTACCAGCAGGATAGTGCACCGAGCCTTGTTGGTATCAGCAGGATAGTACACCTAGACATAAGACAAGGACTGTTATGGCGCGGTTTGGCGATAGCCCCGTATCGTCTGTGGACTGGCCAGCACAGAGCCCTGATCTGAATCCCGTAGAGCTTCTATGGGATGAATTAGAGCACCGCATAAGAAGTTTGGAACCAAGGCCTACTACTAAGCAACAGTTAGCGGCAGCTTTATGTACTGAGTGGAAGCGCATACCTATCGCTGTGTTCCAAAACTTTGTCGAAAGCATGTCTTGAAGGGTCAGTGCATGTATTAAGGCCAAAGGAGGATAGACACCGGACTAATGTATGTCAATAAATGATATCTTATATTTCTCTTCTCGGTGTCCGGTGACTTTTGCCAATATAGTGTATATCATATTATATCATATGTAGAGGACTTTAGGAAGAGAGTGTCTGACCCGAGGTCTTAAACAACCCTTAGAAATTGGAAGCTAGGAGATTTGGGCTAGAATGCCCGATAGAAAAGTGACACGGAAGCGAGGTAGAAAGGGAGAGGAAAACACTTTTATTTATTACCGGGTGCCAGTACCCGGGGTCCGACGGCTTAATATGTCCATCATACGCACGGGGGATATTTAGTGGTTTGTGAGTTCGCTGAGGTTCCTCCGTGGCAGTCACGAACGCTGACTACTAGGCCATCCGGCCCGTTATTCGCATTGGATGAATCTTATCAGCATCGCAACTTATATTGGCTAATGGTTGGGGAAATTTCTAAATAAATTAAACACAAGAATCAAATGTTAAAAAAACTTCATCAAAAAAGTTTTCCTCTGCATCGACTCACATCTACCAAATAAAAGTGCCACCTGCAAACCCTCATAAAAATAAGAAACACCTACTCGTCTAGTCAACGAAATTTCATCTACATCGACATGCTTCTGCCAAATGAGGGTGCCGCCTTCAAACCCTTTTTAAAATGTGAAGCACCCTCTCGCCTAACCAATGAAGTTTCCCTCTGAATCGACACACATCTACCAAATGAGAGTGCCATTTGCAAACCTTCAGAAAAGTAAGAAGCACCTACACAATAATCAATGAAGTTTCCCTCTGCCTCGACACAAATCTACCAAAAGTGCCACCTCCAAACCCTCATAAGAATAAGAAGCACCTACTCACCTAGTCAGTGAAGATTCCCTCTGCCTCGACACACTTCTACCAAATGAGGGCGCCACCTGTAAACCCTCACAAAAATCATTCGCCTAATCAAAGTTAATTCCCTCTGCATCGACATACTTCTACCAAATGAGAATGCCGCCTGAAAACCCTCAAGAAAATAGGATGTACCAACCCGCTGTGTCAAAGTAAGTAGTTCCACATCTGCATCGACACACTACTACCAAACGAGAGACTCACCTGCAAAACTTCAAAAATACGAGGCACAAACCTGCCTTGTCAAATTAGTTACCCTCTGCATCAACGCACTTCTGCCAACATGTTACGGAGCCCTGAGTTCCACAACAATAAAACTCCGGAGTCTGGAGAAGAAAACAAGGTGGCAACGACATGGCAGACAACTTGGTGATTTGGGAAGGTCTTCTCTGATAGGAAATAATCCAGATACCCGAAAATGTGATAATCCGTGAGAGCATGCAGGATGCCGCATAATCTGGAGAATACAAAATTCTGTCGCACCCTCAATATTCTGGGGAATATGGAGGGTGCAGCAAAGTTTCGTAGTCTAATTGGTGGATTTTTTGGGCAGTCATATATTTCATAAAATGCTCCTCGAATAAATTAGGGATATTGTAAAAAATGGAGGAAGTATGTATCTGACTCACGTAACACGCACTGAAATAACGTCAGAGAGGCTACGTAACACAAACCATAAAGAGTGCGTTTACAATTTATTGTGCAATTTCTATACACAACAAAGTAGCACTGCATAATAGACAAAATGGTAAATTCGAAGAATGTCCATATCTCTGGATTTCAGTACCTTGTAACACCACCTCTGTGTCGAAGAAGGACTTGACACGTTCGAAGCATACTTGCAATGACATTATTGATGAGTGTCTAGGACAGCTCGTCCCATATTACAGGCAAAACGTTTCGTAGGTCTGACAGTGTATTGGGTTCAGGAACGTGGTTATTCAGACGTAGCTGTACAGCTTCCCAAATGTTCTCAATAGGATTAAGGTCAGGAGATCTCAGAGGCAGCTGTAACGATTCAATATCATTATCAGGCGACTGATAATTATGATAGACTGTATTCACTGTACAGTAGTGTACATATAACCAATATTAGTGGATTGATGACGATGATATACACACTGCTCGACCTAAAAATTGCCTCACCCAGAAGGAATGAGGATAGAGGAGCGGAATTGAACACGCAGATATGAATGCATATGTGTTTACCTTGCTTTTGTTCTCAGCCACGTACAGTGTTTGTCAGATGAGATAATGCAGCGCAATGGGTAAGTCCCAGTAAGGGGTTCCACCGCAACGAACGGCAATACAGGCAGCAATACGACGTGGCAATACGTCATACAGTAGACGGATATCGACCTGAAGAATGGAACACCAGGCACGGTTTACTTGCCTTCGTAATTCATCGAGATCGAGCGTGGGCCGATCCCATTGCAGACTACGTCCAATGTGGTCCTACGAGTTTTCGATTGGGGATCAATCGATAAGCGATCTTACTGGCCATATCAGTGTTTGAACACATAGACTACAATATTCTGTAGCGCCTTGCATATTCCCCAGACCTTGCTCACAGATCATCAGCTTCTCTGCCATTTGGACCATTTTCTGGTTGGGAAGACCTTCCCAAACGACCAAACCCAGGTAGCACAGCTTTGCGATTTAACGTAGGCCCAACACTGAGACACCGTGGAGAGGTGTGTTCACGGCCGTTGTCTTGCTGGAAAATGAGGTGCTGTAGGCTAGGAGGAAGGGTATCAAAATAGGCTGCGGAACCTCGCTCACGTATCGTGCAGTTGTCAATGTACCCGTGATGTCGACAAGAGGTGATCTGCTGTTATGCGCAATAGCACCTAGTACCAGGATGTCTGCTTGATGGGCTGCGTGACTGGCACGAACGAAACCGGGAGTCTTCCGTTCACCAGGGTGTCTTCAGACACTGATCCGTTGATCGTCACCACCCAGACAGAAACGGTATTCATCACTGAAGACCACAATGGTTCATTCGTGACCCCAGTTTGCATGATGTCGACACCAAGACAGATGAGAGCTGCGATGGTTGTCCTTCGATGACAGTCGACGTAACGGTTACCTACTGCGCAGGTTTTCCACACCTTCGGTTTACAGTTCGGAACGCTGTGACTGCGTCCGTGACCGATGACAAAGCACGTCAATTTCGGCTGCAATGCTTTCTGCTGATGAGCAATCACAGGAAAGCAGTTCGAGGTAAAAGGGGGAAACGATGTAATTTCATAATTCGTTATGTCCAGTTTCCTCTTCGGCGATATTCCCACTCTATTACTTACCTACTATTCTTATCTTCAATTGTCACCCAAAAATCCAATTGCACGTACGTGATTCCCATCCATGATGTGTTTGCCTACGTCCAGGTGGACTGCTTTAGTGTTTGCTGACGTGTTGCACCCAAGTCATAGTACCTTGGAGAGAATGTCCGAGAGATTATCTCATACGACTAGCATTTCATGTACTCTTTTCCCGATGCTTTTCTACCTACATACTTCCATTAGCACACCAACATTTCCTTGAGCTGTTTCAATTTCGTCCTTATGTCACCATTTCTATTCTTCCATTCCCGGACTTAAGTGCGTAGGAAATTTTTTCTGCCTCGTTAAATATAAAATTTCCGTAAATTTTGTTACTTTGCTTGTTAAAAGTAATCATCTCAGTCTTTTCCTCCCTTGTTAAATCCAGGGATTGCGTTAAATTTTGTTCATTAAAAACGATCCGATTAGCTTGGAATTAACGTCAAAAGAGTTCCTGTTTTGCTTGTTAAATCAGAGACATTTCTAGATATTGGCTCTTTATAAGCGAGTTTTACTGTATCAATCTGTGTATGTGTGTGTGTTCAATGATTAGCTCTACACTCCAAATGAAAATTGAAGCTAACAATTGAAAAGGAAGTTACATATTGATATTAATTTCAAACAATCTTGCGCAACGTAGCAGAATGGCAAGACATCATGAATGGTAATAGCACACGTACTGTAAAATTTGTTCGTTTGCAAATGATAAATTGAAAGGCATTGCTGTGCAGCTTTTCATGTGGCGTTGCAGTCCCTTGAATACAGCTTTGTGAGGAACAGCATGAAGCAAGTCATAATTTGCTTTCTCAAACACGCACAAAGTGTCTTCCTGCGGTTTTTTCTTTATTTAAAAAAGTCAACAAATTCGTGGCAGCGATGCCATTGCGAATTTTAAGATAGATTTTTCTATCTTGAATCTTCATCTACCTCTCCGTTGACTTCCTTTTAATTCTCATATTACTCTTTCGAAGTAGTTTCCGTTTCTTACTGTTGATGGATAACCCGTAGAATTTAGCGAGAGTGGGTTGATTCGTTCCTTCTGCGATGGAATACCGTTAGGCCGCCCCGGTGGCGCAGTGGTCTAAGCGATGGCCTCTGATCATTCGTCCGAATGGGGTCCGGGTTCGAATCCCGGTGAGGCATGGATGTTGTGTTTGTCTTACGGCACTGGTTCTTTCCCTTCCCTGGAATCAGTGACCCTAAATTAGGGATGGGCGACTGCTTATAGCCCATTGAGTTGCTCACGGTGGTCGTTAAACCTCCAATCAAAAAAAAATAAAATAAAATAAAAAAAAAATACCGTTAGTATGTCTTTTCTATTAATGCATCTGAGAAACTAACTTACTGCATCAAATTAAGGCCATAAACGGTAAATAAAAGTAACACCAATATAATTTTTGTTAAACTTAATAATGTAATTTAATAGACGCTCCAAGCGCAATTACTTTGGCTTTCGTGCTCCTTGTTCCGTCAGCGAATGAAGAAACTTTTGCTCATCTTTTCACAACGGACTCGTTAGCCTTCAACAAAACAGACAGTCCTCAGGGCGAGGGCCGCCGTTCAATCGCATTCCACGGCAGGACACTCACAAAAAATATCTACAGGCAACTTTAGTCTATCAATTGTCAAATCGTCCACGTCTCCGATGCGGAACCACAAATATCTTGCGTGAGCGCAAGCCGAACTACAAGAAGCCATCAAGTCCTCCAAACATTGTTTTTATACTTCCCTTAAGCCCAAGGTGAATTAATCACTTTTCCTAATCTACTATGAAATTTTAATTTTTTCTCTTTCCCCACTCGCTGACACAAAACAAAAAACATACACTGGCATTAAAAAATATACATTAGCGTGTACCGGCCTGCTATCATGAATACTGAGTCTCACTTTTCATCGGGATCTCAACATTGTTTACTTGTTTACAACGTTTTTTGATCCGTCTCTGCCTGGTTCCAATCCTTTCTAGGGACATTTCCATCACATGGACTCTCCCGAAAATGGTGCTAAGGCAAAACTTTCCGATTGATGCGAATATTGAAGCATATTTACATATATGGCCATGAACGCGATCCGAGAATCCTACTGATGCAATCAGTCTTATGCTTTCAGTTAAATCAAGGATTTGAGGAATTATTCCGCAATGCGAGTTATTCACACAAAAAGTACTAAACACGCAAACGTGACTTCATTAACTATATCCTACGCTTCACTGAATTTTATTTTGCATTTCGATTTGAATCGGAAAAGTTTTTTGTCAGGGCCTGCTGTAAAAGCCAGAGGACTGATCTCATCAGCTCGACTTCAGCGCCCCTAGCAAGATTTCGAGAACTTAGCACACCGAACACCAAAAATACGATAGATTTAACAAAAATATCCCTTGTTAATTGGGAGGACATTATTCGTTTACTACAAATCAATTTCGAATAGCGGGATAAATGGACGAATTTAGGTTGTACATTGATGAAGCAAAGATATCGACGGGCATTTCTAAGCAGTTCAATATCGTTCGATTACTGTCTAGCAAAGGCGACTCCTGGTTCTTATGGCGTGTACGATGTAAAGAGACGGAACTCAGGAAATAAAGCTTCGAGGAGAATATATGAAAATCCTAAAAATGAATACGGTATATCTTAAAGCTAAACGCATAAAGACCATATAATAAAATTAAATGACTAAAAACAATAAACGAAAATAAAAATATACATGAGGTCAATTATCCTATTCTCATTTTAGATAAAGATATCGGTGACTGCACCATGAAACTTGTGGCAATTTTTCAGTTCCTTGAAGAATTCTCTCTACGGATATTGAAGCTAATTCACTCAGACGATCTCCTACTGTACAATTTCTACTGTTGGTGTTGATACGTTTCAGTGCAGAAAAGATACTCTCTTTACCAGAGCACAACAATAAATACACTGAATAGCAATTTAAGACAACAAATCGAACAAATGTTGAAACTTCAAAGAACTTAGCGGAACACAAACACCTCCTTTTCCTTACAGAGCTTTTTCACTTGAACTGTGCGTTGGCGTTACGTCACACCAGCTAATGCTGTGTGTTTTAGGAGGGGACAACGAACATGGGAGCAAGATTAAGCAATCTGTAGCAGCTCGTAGGAGGATTCGAGACGTCCTCTGCATGTCGTTCAGCTCTGTGGCCTTCCATTATATAAAGAGGATAATGCTTCTCATTTCTAATGTAACAAATGGCATACAGTAAAGAAGAAATTCCTCAATAATGTTTTTGGAGCGGCGACACACCTACAAAGTGAAGTACACAAACACCACCTACCGACAGAACTGTGAACTACTAAACTGTTCTACAAGGTAAATGGCATGCGGTGCTGAAAGGATTTTTAAATCGCACATGTAGAAGCAGAGATATTGAGAAGAACAGATTAAGTCTTCAGGCCCCCTAGCCGCGAAATTGTGCATTATTTTGGAAAAAAAAATACGAACACAGAGTTTGCATAGTTAGTCGTATATGATGGAAGAAAAAAGTTGTTCAATCGGTTTTTAGTCTCGCAGATACTGCTGTAAACAGAAACGTGATGTTACGTCATCTGTTGGCAGACTTATGCATTAAGAAAAATTTGAAAATGTGTGAGAAACATTTCCCAGCGGAAACGCTCTCCAACAGAAAAGGAACTTTTCGAATCAGACGCTTAGAAACTAAGATATTGACAAAAATAAAATATGCACCTAGCCCCGCCCCCTTGCGAAAAGCCATGCATTATTTTAAGATGAAAGTATTTTTTTAAGGTTTTTCGATGAGAGCTGTATCGGTCAGGAAAGAATTTTTCAATCAAGTTTTCAGGAACTCAGATTTTGCTGAAAATGCATCAGAAGCAGAAATAAACGCTTACGCACCCTGGTAGCCAATCCATTGCTTACCAAATATTATTAATTATAAGCAAAGCATTTTCCATCAGAAACTGTTTCAGGTGCAGAAAGGAAAAGTCAATGAATTACTTGAAAATATTGAAATTATATGAAAAGCATTTCACACTGCAAACTCTATACAACAAAGAAGGATTTTTTCCAATCGGTCTGTGAGAAGCTGAGATATTGACAAAAGTAAGATATACGTCTATGCCCCCTGGCTGAGAAACTATGCATTGTTGTACGAAGAAAATATTTCGAAAAAGTTTAGGACGTGAATGGTATCGGTCCAGGAAAGAATTTCCCTCGATCGAAATACTATATTCTCAGATTTTGATGCAAACGCAACAGAACTGAAATTAACCTTTACGCCCACTGGTGGCCAAACCGTTTTTTTACCAAAAATTAGACATTCTATGCAAAAGATTTCCGGTCAAGTGTTGTATCCGCTGCAAAAAGAATTTTTCAAATCGGAACTTTAGTATATTCGGAAAAACACAGTTTAGTTTAACGCTTTCTATCGCAAAATCTATGCCTAACTTGAAAAGGTGAATATACCTTAAATAGTTTTCGACATAAATGGAATTCGAAAGGTTAAAGAATTTTTTCAGTCGGACGTTTAGAAGTAAATATATGGGACAAAATGTACTTTGAATTAGATATCATCTCCATTTACTCCTTCTTGCGGAAAACTTGTGCATCGAGAAAAAGAAAACCGAAAAGAAGGATCATCATTCGCGCAAAACAAATTTTTCAAACTGATAGTCCGATTTGAAAAATTTGGAAAACAAATTTTTCAAATCGGACTATCAGTTGCAGAGATATGGTGTTCTCAGACGGACGGACGGACTTTTCCATTTATGTCGAAGAGTATTTTAGTCCCAGTCACTTTTTCAAGTTACGCATAGATTTTCCGCTAAGGCGCGTAAAAGTAAATTGCGCTTTCTCCAATATCCCTGTTTCTAAAACTCCGATTTGAGAAATTTTTCTTCAGTTGATACAGCTTCTGATGTGAAATCTTTTGCATATATTTCTAATTTTTGATAAATAATTATTTGGCCACCAGGAGGAGTAAGTGTTCATTTCTCCTTCTGATGTATTTGCCAAAAAATCTGAACTTCTAAAATTTCGAGTGAAAAAATTTGTTCGTAGACCACTGACGTCGATAAACGTTTTCAGAATATTTTCTTCTTAAAATATTTTATGGTTTCTCTGCCAGGAGACACAGATGTATATCTTATTTTTTTTTAATATCTCTGCTTCTGATTGTCCGATTTGAAAAATTCCTTCTTTGTTGCATAGAGTTACCGATGCGAACAGTTTTTTATATAATTTCAAAATTTTCAAGTAACTCACAGATTTTCCTCTAGGGCGGGTTAAGGTAGATTGCGTTTTCCCCGATATCTCTGCTTTTAAAACTCCTATTTGAAATATTCTCCCTGTATCGCATACAGCTTCTGATGGGAAATGCTTTTCATATAATTTCTAATATTTGGTAAAGAGTGGTTTGGCCACTATAGGGGCATAAGTGTTAATTTCTGCTTCTGATGTATTTGCAGCAAAATCTGAACTGCTGATAGAGAACTCGATGGAAAAAATTCCTTCCTGGTCCGATACACACACATCGAGAAACCATTTGAGAATACTTTCTTCTTGAAATATGCATGTTTTTTTCCTTTAGAAGGCGTAGGTGCACATCTTATATTTGTCAATTTTTATTGATAAACTTCTTTCTTCAGTCAGATACTGCTTTTGACTTTCAATACATTTGATAAATTTAATTCGCGTCAGAACGGATTCGAGAGACGTGCTCATTACACCCGAACATTCGGTGTCTTATTTCTTGTTACAAAACAAGTGCTAAAAAATTGGTTGATGTCTAACATCACGGATGGAATGGCTTAGCGATTTCATTATCAAAAATCCGAAAATGCTTAAGACGATTCATCAAACGTGAAGTAAAACTCGTGTTTTTCTCGAGAATTTTATAATTACGTGCTGCATTATTTTATTTTGTTCTCGTAATACCAAATTCAAAGAGTCTTTTCAAACGTTTCTAAATTATGTCAACATAGGGATAGGAAACAGCATTAGCTTTATTTATTCGTTCTTCAGACGCAGAGACGGGCAAATGTAAGTACGCTACTACTTCAGCGATGGAATTTATATATTTATTTCATTTTTTTTCCTTTTTAATTGCTGTACGAGAAATAAAGGAGAAAATCTGATAAAAAGAAGTCAAGAAATGATAAAACTTCATTTTTGAAAAAATTAAATCAAGAGCAATTTCCGCAAGAGAGAACTTTGCGTCATATCGGTATTATCGCTAACTTCGTTCATACGAAGAAAATAAATACGTGTTTGTACGAAAACAACCACTGTTAACAACCATTTGTGAAACTCTGCTTCCAATATCCTTCTAGAAACTATTTTAATTCATACAGAACTGTTTCCTTTGCGCTTTGATCGTGGGTGTAAGCCGGTTGTATGTAAGCATGGCGCAGCGATACACTCGAACATAGGAACTACATGTAAGCATTTGTATTCGAAAAACCACCCAGCAGCAGTGCCTAGGAGGGCTTTTTTTTTTTTTAATTATTATTCATTTCGGGGTGTAACGAACTCCATGACCAATTCCGTGGACTGTATGCGTGTCACTCATCCCTAATTAGGAGCCATTGGTTCCATAAGGAAGGAAGGACAGCGCCGTTGGGCTCGGACTGCTATTCAGAAATCTACGCTTCTGGCTACTCGGTGACCTCTGGGGCTCAAACATTCTCTCGACCACATAATCTCCTTAACACTGGGGCAGATTCTCTTCACACGCCTATAATTTAGATTGACTGAATTACATAGATTTTAAGTCCTGCATGTCTTTTAGGAAGGGGGCACGTTCTTATAGTAGCAATTTCTCCGACTGACCTGCTGTAGATCCCAAATCTCTGCATTTGAAGATTGGGTTAAAGTGCTTGTTTTCTTTCTAAACCGGATAGCAATAACTATGAGAATAATGATAGACACATTTCTGAATTTGTGAAATCAGCAGTTTTTTCGTTAGGTGGAATAAACTCATTATTTTTATATTTCATCTGACAACAACATCTCTAAAGTACGAACTGACGAACTGGGAAAAATTCCTTTAAGCTGGGATAAAGATTACCACAGGCAGTGCTATTCGTTTGACTTTGTTGCAAGTTCTACCGCAAGGTGGCGCCGAAATACACTGCTGGCCACCCAAAATGCAACACCAAGAAGGACACGACATAGCAAAACCAGATTTACTGGACACATAACAACAGATACAAAGATGAAACGATTGAGCTTACAGGCCCGTGCATCTTGCACATCACGCAGACATCAATAGTTTGTGTGGCCTCCATGGCTGGAAATAACGGCCGCTACACGCCGCGGCATCGAACGAAAGAGGCTTTGGATGTGGGCTTGGGGTATGTCGGTCCAGGCTGCTTCCACACAGTTCATCAGGCGTAGCCACGGGTGGTGCTTGCCGGGTCACTCGGTTGTCGATCAGCGACCAGACATGTTCGA
Organism: Macrothele yani; assembly: GCA_039090855.1. NCBI lineage: Eukaryota > Metazoa > Arthropoda > Arachnida > Araneae > Macrothelidae > Macrothele > Macrothele yani. The sequence goes on along the minus strand of CM077024.1, from coordinate 136,103,858 downwards.
TGGGCGGCACATCGGGAGAACAGACGGGCTACGGCAGCAGTGACACCTGGTGGACCGTGAAGAATTGTTGCACGATGTGTGCCACATGCGGGCACGCATTGTCCTGTTGAAACGTGGCCGCTGGCAGGTTCTGCAGGTAAGGGAGGACTACAGGCTCCTAAACGTCGGAGATGTAGTGGTGGCTGTTGAGTGTACCGGCGATGCGTACCAGAGGGGTGCGGGTGTCATATCCAATTGCGCCCCAAACCATAACGCCAGGCGACGGACCGGTATGGCGATGCATAATGCAGGCGTCAGACAGTCTCTAGCCGCGGTGCCGCTACACGCGGATCCGACCATCGTGGTGTTGCAGGCAGAAGCGGGATTCGTCGGAGAAGACAATGTCGTGCCATTCCGTAGACCAGGTGCGGCGTTCAACGGCTCACTGCCGCCACATTCGCCGGTGGTGAAACGTCAATGGTAATCGGAGCAATGGGCGCCGTGCGACAAGTCCTAGCTCCTGCAGACGACATCGAACGGTATGTGCTGACACAGGTTGTTGCGCAACATACCCTAATTCCTGCGCTAACGTTCGTGATGTGGCGGTGCCAGCCGTCAATGCCCGCCGAACCACTTGACGGTCCTCTCGTTCGATGGTGTGCCGCGTCTGCGGCAATCGCTCACGTCGGTTCGTCTGTCCCTCCTGCTCCCACCGAATCCGTTCTCTCCTTACTGTGGCTGGATGTCGTCCCACAGTGGCGCCGATGTCTCGGTACGATAAACCGCTGTCGCGAAAAGCTGCTATTCGTCCTCTGTCGAACTCCGAAACGTGCTGGAATGACTGCCGTATTCTGCGACGAGGCATCAGGAAGCTTCCCACGCACAGGTCCGGCGGCACAACACATTTTCACTACTTACACTCCGACTTCTGTGCACCCTTTTTACAGTGCTTCTCGGTGGCGTGCCGGGAGCACAGGGTTTGCATATGCCCTACAACGCTAATCACTTGCATGGCCTTTAGCGGGTGACGCATGCTGCGAATTTCAGGCCAATCGGATGCTTCCTTCTTGGTGTTGCATTTTGAGTGGCCAGCAGTGTAAAATAGAGATGACGTAAATTCACATTCGAAACTACTTTTCGCTTCTAAAAGCTCAATCTTAAAATATTATGCTTGAAGCCTTTAGCAATAAATAGCTCATAGCCCGTGCCATGCACGGGTTAAAAAGCTGTGACTAAATCAAAATTACGCCTGCAGTTACTTTATTAAAATTTTACTTGAACTTTTTATGAAATAAAATAACGCAGATTCCTTTTTATGAAATTACTCTGCACTTATATTTCTTTTTATGAAATTACTCTGCAATGCGAAGAAAATGAAATGAAACACGACGTAACACTACGTAAAAGAGCAAACGTCGCAGACTGTTGTTTGAGCACGTGCGAGTTTCTACCGATGAAATTGTTCTTGTTACTAACTAAATATTATTTTACTGTATTTATCCTTGATTTAAGGTATCGAACGAAAGCAGTGAGCTTAGTGCCGATTTTATCCACCAGATAAAAGCAGATGGTGCTGCAAGTACTGAATGACGTCAGAGCGTTAGGGACTGACATAGTCTATTATATACATGTAGGTCTTATGGCGACAAAAATTTGTCGCTCTCATTTCTGAAATATTTGTCATTGAAAATATTTCTACTCAAAAGCAGAAATTTACATTTGATTTTGTGGTTCTTCATCTTCCACAAGTCAGGAAAGAAAAAATTATTTCTATCTAATTAGGCAGCCTCCAGCAGCAAATGGTATCGTCCACATGCTTCTGGTTTTCCAAATCAAATATTTTCACACTTGAGGCAGCTACAATACAGTATTTGCTCTGAATATATGCTTCTACAATAAAAGCGCTATTTTATTACCCTCGTGCTTCTGATTTTCCAAATGAAATATTTTTCTACTTGAGTACGTCATAATATTTTTATTTTGTTCTGAAAATTTGTTTCTGCAGTAAACGCCCTATTTTTAGAATTCATGTTACACCCAACTTCTGTATCCACGATTACGATAATCCTTTTTTCAGCTTTTGTCATGCTAAATTTTCCTCTTACAATGGACAATAAACTTTTACAAGAGTCTAGCCCCAAGATTTTATTAATCATTTCTTATATATTTCGAGGTGCTGAACACGAATATGACAATGAATATGTAAAATTGGCCACGGTTTTTGAGAGATCCGCAACAGTTTCTTATGAGTACTTAGCACATGTACCGGTAACTGTTTGATTCTACGTCCGACATTGCTTTGCATGTCGCTTGTATAGCTACTCAGGATCAACTCTAGCGAGTGTGCAACTGTATACAGCCAACATACAAGTGGACAACTTCCCTTGGTATCTCTTCCCCTTAGTTGCAATTTCCTCATGGAAACGTTCACCGTGCTTATCACTAATCACGCCGTGGTTATCCGGAAAGAACTCCAAGTGGGAATGGAAGAATTGCATCTTCTTTAAGGACATATTGCATCCAACTTTTTGATGAAGAGACATGTCCTCAACCAGTTCCTTGTAGTTTTCAGCCCTGACACTTCCAAGGAAATTAGTTGACACCAGACGAAACGCGTCCCAAGTTTGTTTGTTTTTTTTCATCACTCTGTAGCGGGTTGTCGAACATATTATCAATGAAGAGCTCTCGGATCTATGGACCCACAAAAATTCCACTTCAATTTTCGCTTCGCTGAGTCGAGGGAATTTGTCAACCAGGTACTTGAAGGCTGTTCCAGTCTGGTCGATGGCTTTCACAAAGTTTTTTACCAGACCGATTTCGATATGTAGGAGCGGTAGCAGAATGGTGTGTCTTTCTGCCAGTGTTGGTTGTTACAAATCCTTCTCTGCCGCCCCAGTGGCGCAGTGGTCTAAGCGATGGCCTCTGATCATTCGTTCGTAAGGGGTCCGGGTTCGAATCCCGGTGAGGCATGGATGTTGTGTGTTTTATAGCACTGGCTCTCTCCCTTCCCTGGAACCAGTGACCCTAAATTAGGGACAGGCGACTGCTCATAGCCCATTGAGTTGCTCACGGTGGTCGTTAAACCTCCAATAAAAAAAAAAAAAAAAAGAAATTCTTCTCTCGGACCTTCAGAGATTTCTTCGCAGGCCGGTCTCTCTTCACATAGTACACATTCCTTGCTCGGCTGTCCCATTCACACCAAAGCAGCAGTTCTTCGTATACCCCAACTGCAGGCCCATCAACACAGACACTACAATCAAGTCACCACAGAGAAGTCAGCCGTACTGGCTCTATCGAAGACAGTCCAATACCAATTTTAGGTTTTCGTAGGTTTAATTCATATGGACAGCGTGTCCGTCTGGAACAGATGGAAGCTGGTTTCCATTATGAATCAACACCGTCTTGAGACTCAATTTCGACGAGTCTACGAATAGTCAGCATTCGTGCTGATTATGTTTGATTCGAAGATCATTTATCAAGCCATCTACATCGGAGCAGAACAAAAGGCCATATTCCTTCTGCATGTGTAGCGCAAACTGCTCACGTCGAGTGCGAAACAAAGTCACTCGGATATCTTCGTTCAGAAGATTCCATTGTAGACGTCTTGACCCCAATAACTCCTCTTTCGGCTTGGAGAGCTCCACTTCGAGAACAAGATCCATCAGTTCTTTTTGTGCGATAGTGCACCAACGCATATACAGTATGTGGGGCCAGCAAATATATACAATGGTGCGCAAAAATTAAGGACGCAGAGGAGAAATTGGCATAACAGCGGAACGAGCAAGCAGAACGGACCGAAAGACCACTCAGGATATAGACTAGGGTCCGGTACGGTAGGGCATGCACATATATGCATGACGTAGGGCGGGGGGGGGTGTCGGAAGGGTATAAAGCACACGGGCGGTGTACGCTCAGCAATTCGGTGAAAGTTATTGCACGGTGTACATCGGTTTGAACGATGTCGAGTTGCTGCCACCGTATGATATGGCCAACAGGCAATCCAGTAGACGACATCTGGATGACTTTACCCGAGGTCGCGTCATTGGGAAGTTGAAAGAAGGTCGAAGTTTGACTAGTGTGGCCGAGGAGTTCGGGTTCGCTCACAGCATTGTTTCACGAGCTTGGAGAGCATTTCAAACGACAGGCATCTAGCTCGTCCAATAGCATCCCACAGATATTCAATCGGTGATAGGTCTGGCGATGCTGTTGTCCATCGCAGAGTGTCAGTACCTTGAAGGCAATCTCTTAAAACAGAAGCAGCATTCGGACGAGCGTTGTCCTGTTATAAAATCGCACCGGACTGAACGTTCAGAAAAGGTATAGCCACTGGTTGCAGGACCTCATTGACGTAACGTTGGGCTGTCAAACTGCCTGTAATCAACACCAAAGGTGATCTGTAATCGTAGGATATTGCACCCCACACCATGACACCAGGCCTTCAGGACGTATGACGTTCGACAACAAACCGTTCATCTTGGCGCTGACCACGGTGCCTCCACACGCGGATTCGGTGGTTTTCTCCTCCAAGTCAAAAGCTGGAATCCTCACTGAAGATATCACCCACTGCCATTCTGAGTGGCTCCATGACAGTCTGGCACGACACCATTGCAGTCTTTGGCGACGACGCAATGGTGTTAAGGGCAGTCGTCGTAACAGTCTATGTGAGTGTATTGGTACGTCATGCAGCCGTCAACCGATGGCGCAGCCCTTAATCGGACGATGCATGGAGGGCACCAACACTCGTTGAATATCCGCAATCGTGGCTGTGAGAACGGACGACCAGTCCGTTCTTTCTCTCTCTCTCTCTCTCTCTCTCTCTCCGTGGTTCTCCTAAATCTCCCAGAACCTTCCAATCGCTGCTACATGCCTTGTTCGGTCCACTGCCGCCAACAGCGTACTATGTTGATAGCAGCACCAATGGTATGGCGCGCATTACGGCGATAAGACCATCCCGCTTCCCGTAGCCTGACAACACGGCCCCTCTTGAACTCCTCCAAAACCTCGATTTGCTTCCGAACCTATCTTCGAGGTATACTTCACTTGCAAAGAATGCAAACAACACAACAGCACGAGTCAGAATGGCAAGCGCACGCAACGGGACGACCTTATACATCCTGTCAGGCAAAGCCCTACCACCACCCTTTGCTTGCGTCATATGCGCGGCCGAGCGTGATACTTGAATCACTAGCATTTCTCACGATGTCAAACCTACCCACCAAGTTTCATTCCTGTCGGTTGCTTCTTTCTGAGTGCAAACATTTTTGCGACGATGAGTGTACAACAAAATTTATTTGAATTATTAATACAGATACGAAGCATCACTACTGCTGGATTTACACTGCATTGATCACTTGTGTATATGACACAGCAGTATATGAGAGTGTAGCTTAGGAAGTCGCACAAACACTTGCTCACCCTACGAAATTTCAGTTTATACTAATGATTGCATCATTATTCGTCAGTGAAGTCATGATTTAACTGCATGCATTAAATAATGATATAATAACCCCTGAGTGTGGTGTGTATGATGGGGTAATGCAACGCAATATATTATGTTGACTGAGTCCCTCATACACAAGAGTCAATCGACAGATTTCATTGTCGTTTTCGTGAGCACATTGGAATTAGTAAACATTCGCTACTTTCGTTTCGGAGGCAATTTGTGTGCTGTCCAGTGCTATGGGGAGGGCGTAAATCTGCATTCTTTTTTCTAATTTACTAAATTCATATTTTAAAACTAGAAAAAATACCTGGAAATATAAGTACAGTAGTAAATTCGAGATCTTGTCAAAAGAAGTGCCTGTTACGCTGTAGAACTTGAAGACCCTTTTATTTTCATGCTGCATGCTATATTTGAGTTAAACTATTTCGATAATTTTTCATCATTAGCATACCGCCATTTCTGAAACGAAGCAAGTTCATCTACCTGATACACTGCGTATTTCATTTAGTAACGGCCGAGACTAAAACCGCCAGAAATGCGGCTTGTTAGCTGAAAATGCTAAATGCAATGTACCATTGCAGAAACAGTTCACTCAGTAAAATTAATTCCTTCAGAAACACAATAATTTTGGTAAACCTAACTGTCTGGGATTGCCATAAGCTGCAAACGACCAACAAGCTGCAAATGACCAACGAGCTGCAAACGACCAACAAGCTGCAAACGACCAACAAGCTGCAAATGACCAACGAGCTGCAAACAACCAACAAGCTGCAAACGATCACCACTATTACATACCGGCTTGCAGTGAGGAAAGCAAAATAAACTAGTAATAAGTTAATTCACCATGGGTAGTGGTAACCGACACGTCGAGCAGTGGGATCGAATGAAACCAAGTTTGGTTGGTTGTCTGCGATATTGCATTCCATTCTGCTTCTACACGCATCCACAGATCGTTGGTTGTGACAGGCGGCAAGGTCATGGGACACAGTTGTTGTGAGTTGACACCCCAAAAGTTCTCTACAGGCGACAAATCTGGCAAGCGAGCATATCAGGGAAGACGAGAGACTTGATTCGCACAGAGTACGTCTCGGACAGTACGAGAAGCATGGGGTACATTAAAATAAGCAAATACATTTAGCATAAGCCAAAACCTTTCAGATAGTTTTCAGTGATTCAAATTCTTCAGGCTTATGTTGTCAGTTTACTCCTGGAAGAAGGTCCCCGCTATTTTTTATCCTGAGACATTCCCTTCTGCATATCTATCCTGTTCTCTTGTGCTCTTCTGAGTCCTTTCCTGCCCTTTAGCATCAAACCTAGTATACCTTTTAGTTGTCCCACAGTGGTCAGTTCATCTAGCTGCATCTCCAAACCATTACCACTTGAGCATCTTCACTTTGATCCAGATATTATCAACTTTGGTCATTTCCCTAATCCACGTGTTCCTCTTCTTATCTTTTCTGGCTACAACAAAAACTCATCTCTTTATCCTTTTTTTCAGTTGATCGTAACCTCTGCTCGTTTTTTTAGTTACTGTCCACATCTTTCATCCACAAGTAAGGACTGGCAGGATGTATTGATTAAGCACTTCTCTTGTAAGACAGATGGTAAATTGGTTTTCAGATTTATACTGTTTATGCCAGAAACCCTCCAACCAAGTTTCATACGCCCATTTATTTCTTCATCAATGTGACCCTCGCTTGATAACTGTTGTCAAAGGTAAACGTAAGTATTGGGTATTTCTAGATTTGTCCCATTAAAGTCCAAATGTTCCGTTTGTACAATCATTGTACATCATTTTAAATTTTTGTAAGTTCATTTTTGAATCCACTTCTTTGCTCTTTTCAGCGAGTTCGTGGATCGTACACTTTAGCCCTGATGTGCTCCGTGTAAAAACAATGATGTCCTTAGCAGAAAAAAGGTGGTCTAAATAATCTCCATTAATCTTTATACCATTGTCAACGAAAGTCAATGATTGAAATACAATCTGGAATATGGCACTGAACAGTATGGTGGATAGATATCACCATGTTTAACTCGATTTCCAATTATTATAAGTGCTATGTCATGGAACAGCAGAAACTTTGAACTTGCATTTTCACAAAAGTTATTAATAACTTTAACGTATGTATCTTCAACATAACGGGATTTTTCAAAGACATTAAGTCTGCTATGGTTTTTCAGAATCAAAAGCGTTGTCATAATTAATAAAAGCCATCCATAAGGGGAGTTCATATTCACTCATTTTTCAATTAATTCTCTCAATACATGGATATCATCTACAAATTTGTAGCCGCTCTTGAATCCGGCTTGTTCTCTCGGTTGAGAACTATCCAGTGTTTTCTTCAAGCGATAGAACAGTACCTTCGTGAAAGTTCTGCGAACAACTGATGTGAGGCTGATGGGTTTGTAGTTCGTGAGATATGTAAGTCAAAATCCCATTTTGGGGTAGCAGTATCACGCTAATCATTGTTCCAATTATCCGGAACCTTCCCTTCACTGAGGTATCTTGTGAACACTGGGGGCGAGTGTAGTTTCTATTTTTTCTACTTGTTTCCTGTTTAAATGGACAGCTTCGGCCGAGAGGTATAGAGGCACTTCTGTTCCTGTACATTTTTAATATCTGTAATAGATGTACCACCCTTTTCATATATGTGTATTTGTTAACGATTGTAATACATGCAACATTCCTTTCATCTTTCCTCGAGCTCTTACCCGTTTATTCTTAATTGCATGAGCAACTTCAACCGGAAGGTACGGATATATTCTGGTTCGCCGCTCCAAGAAGGGTCCGGTTTCGAATCCTAGTGAGGTATGAATGTTGTGTTTATCTTACGGTCATGGTTCCTTCCCTTCCCTGGAACCAGTGGTCCTAAATTAGGGGCGGGCGACTGCTTATAGCCCACTGAGTTGCTCATGGTGGTCGTTAAACCTTCAAAAAAACATATTCTGATTCCTGTATATATGTTAATACCTTTATGAATATATCACCCCATTATACAGCTTTGTATAGAAAACTTCAACCCTCTTCGAAGTAGTGGAAATAATGCAATGTAAAATACCAATGTCCTAAATTGCATAGTTTAGTTTTTTTCCATAATGATGACTCACATTTGCTTTGTTTCATTCCGCTCTCATTTCAAGCTTTCACAAAATCGCAATCCCGATGATTCTGAAGTTATCCAGGACAGAAATACAGATGATTCTGAAGTCACACAAGAGCCAGACATTAATGATCTTGAGGAAATCTAGAAGCTATCTGACGATGATGTACTATTTCCCAAAACATTTAACTCAGTTAATGAAATGAGGGATTCAGGAACACTCTGCGATGTGGTCATCAGAGTTGGAGATACATCTGTAGCAGCTCATCGCGTAATCTTGTCAGCAGAAATCCCATATTTCAGAGATGCATGAGAAATTAGCATAGCAGACAAAAAGTCGATTGAAATACCTTTGGATAATGTTGATGCCGCTGCACTGCAATGCTTGATTAATTTCCTGTATAGTAATAACTTAAACATAACATCTGCTAACGCTGAATCTTTACTGTGTACGGCTGGGTACTTGCAGTTTAAGAGAGCGGTTGACGCATGTTTCCAGTTTATGATAAAGACATTGAATCCTGCTACTTCTTTGAGAACTAAAGCACAGGCCGAAAAACACCAACAGCTGGAGATCGTTGAAACATGTGCTGTTTACTTTCTGGAAAATTTTGAAGACATCACAGTGTTAGATGAGTTCTGTAGCTTACCTTTCTCAATGCTGAAAGATTTAATTGGAAGAGATGATTTATTTTTTAGACGGGAAGACACCGTTTTTGAAGTAGTTATGAGGTGGGTGAAAGCTGATGAAATGGAACGCATTCCCTATTTGCCTGACCTTCTGAATCAAGTTCACATGTCTTCCTTGAGTGAGGATTATTTGAAAACCCATGTGTTAAATGAGCAACTCATTCTGTCCTCCGATACTTGTAGAAATATGGTAAATAGCATTCAGGAATATAACTTAATACCCGGATCTTTAATTGGCAGAGAAAGATATTGCGAATCCAAAGAGCATATCCGACATGCAAAATTGTTTGGTTGTGCCTTATTTCGTGTTTGCGCATCTCGAGAAGTATTGTCAGTGTATTTTTATGATTCGATCTACAAAAGGCAATTGGTGAATTTGTATTCTGCGAACGAAGCTCGGAAACATTTGAAGTGTGCCCATATTATTTGCGCAGAAGATAAAATGGAATATCAGATGTGCACCCTCTCTCTTCGGACACTCGAATACACTGTATTCGAGCCTTCATTTCCTGCTCATATCTTCTCCACCGCATGTTTTCATCAAGGAATGGTATATTTATTAGGAACTGACAAAGATGAAACTCTTGTGAATTCTGTGTGTCCCGAAAAAGGAACAGTCAATCACGTGGGCAGAATGACAACGAAGCGTTTTAGTGCTGCAGCTGTGTCTATGGGAGGTTATATTTACAACACTGGTGGAATAGTCAATATCCTTACATGTCTTAAGACAGTCGAACGATTTGATCCTACGTCGGGACAAGGAACGCAAATATAACCAATTCTTGAAACTAGGTGTGATCATGGGTGTGCATCTCTTCTTGGCAAAATTTTTGTATGCGGCGGCAACATCGACTCCACAACTGCTGAGTTTTTTTACCCTTCTTTGGATCGGTGGACATATATTGCCTCAATGAAGACTAAATTGGACGATATTTCATTAACGTCTTGCTCAGGGAAACTATTTGCCGGAGGAAGTAATTTTTTATCTAAAACACCTGTCGTTGAAATTTACGATCCTGAAGCTGATGAATGGGCACTTGATAAGACTCTTGCTCCCACAGCCCCAAATGATTTCACTTTGCTTGGGACTAATGCTGCTACGAGATACTATCATATGTGGTAAATTTCGTTCCTGCTGTTTTTGCCACTCTTTATGATGAGGAATGTAGGTAACTTTACTGTTGTCGAAATAAAAATAAGCAACTTATCTCTGAGAAATGTTTTCTGTGTCCATCCGGGATCACGTCATAAATAGACGCCGGAAGCTTGTTTTCAGAATTCTCCACTTTTCCATAAGGAACTTCTACTTAAATATAATTATTAATAATACTCTTAGCAACAAGTGAAAACGCCATTCACTTTATGAACTGGAAAAATTATAAATAACTCTCTGATGCCATATTCTACACCCACCACGTAAGCATAAGATGTATACATCTTACGGAAATGCTAATCCGTTAAACAACTGAGATAGTTTTACCAACAAAACATATGCATAACAATTCTTTTCTCACGTTATATTACTTAAGACAGAAAAGAAATCTCACCTATATATCAGTAACAGCAGAAACTAGCGGATAAAAACAAATAATCCTTTTCTTGTTTTTTTCAAAAGCGCTCTAACATTTTCTTCTGGTGCAGTGGTAAATGAGCATTGTATGTTATTACGAGTGTTAACTTGTTTTTCATCGGAAAAAATCACAATAATAAGTAAAAATAATAAAATATGAACAACTTCACAGCAACACCCTAACGTACTAATGGCGTACACGAATTTACGTGAATTTCAGAGAAGGGAAGCTGAGACTCGTTTGGTCACGTTGTGACGTACCTGCCAGCAGGACGCACATGACATAAAGGCAGATAGGATTCAGAACAAATGTCTGCGTAGCTCAGTTGGTAGAGCGACTTGTTCCGGAATAAGCGGCCTCGGGTTCGAATCCCGGCGTAGACCAAAAATGACGGAGAAATTTACTTCGTTATAACATGACTAAATCCTTTCATGGCCTCTTCTTTCCAGTGGGCTATGATGACTTGGGGCATAATCCACTTAGAGCAACACTCAGTTCCTATTGATCGTCACTCGATAGTGTTGGAGCAGAGCACCATGGAGCAGCTGCAATTGTTCAGCATAGAAGTTCCGGTCCAATTCCTGACCATCTTGCACGGGTTACAAGTGCAAAGTAACTTCACAATTCCACTTGCATGACTTTCCCCTAGAACTTCCGTTTTTGCACCACGGACTGTTCATCCTCACGTGGTCCGATCCACTAGTTCCAAGTCGTAGGAAAACGTAGGAATATCCACTTTTCATAGCACATTATGGCATGACGATGAAACCTATCGGTATGTGGATTTCACAGCAATCTGCGACAAAGGGTGACACGTTGATCCCATCTCAGCTACCAATTGTCCTGTACTGATACCGGGATGTACACTTCCCTCTCCTTCAACTGCACAAATTTTTCTCGCTGGTGCAGCTACGGTTAACCCAGTTTTTTAATATTGGCGTAGGAACACCAGAACAGGATGTTTATCGGCGTGCATACGCTGCTCCCCTGATAATGTACTGTGTCTCTTTGTCAAATGCACGGAATCAGCGTCGTGTGTTCCACTTCATCGCGGTACCCATTAGACGCTGACGCACGTTTCTCACAGGAATTCAGGCTCAAAAATATGTGTAGCTCAAGATAGGACGATCTTTTGACTCGCGTTTGTATATTTATGATGTCAGTCTTTTCAATACGCGTTTAAAGTAATGTATTATCGTATTGATTCATGATATAATAATCTCCACGTGACGTGGCACGTATGAAAGGTCTCACGTCTTTTTTTATTCATATTCTTTGCTATTCCAGGTCAATACATGAAGTTGAATTTCGAGTAAGTGTCTGAGGATGTTCACACTTTTCTGTTCAGAGGATGTTCACTGGATGTTTTCTTACAGAGGACGTTCACACATTTTTAAAGCGATTTTCCACCAATATAATTAATGTTTACAAAAATTATTTCTTTCTTAAATGTTCAATCTGATAGCCCTACCTCTGGACTGTGGGCTTACATCTAGATTTCCAAAATAATAGGGCATTTCTTGAAATTGGTATTGGTATTTTGTTCTATTCGTCTTTCACAGCTTTCCATAGTCAAATCATTCTTTTAGGTCTACGTTTAGAAAGTGCTCTTTTTAGCAAACCGAATGTACAATAGTACATTGGTGACACATCACAGGACTTTGAATGAATATGAGCAATACGTACAGACTTGATACCCGTCTCTTTTTGCATTTTTTCAAGAAACAGAATGGTATATTTGGATGTATCACTGATTTATGAATATTATTCTGATGGAGTTCTACTCTATGAAGGCTCTGTTGATAAAAAAAATGGTATTTCTTCTTTAAATATAAGAGTTAAAACATTATTTTGGTAATATGTAGTATTGATTTTAACATTTTTTTCTTAAATTTAATTTCCCACTGTACAAAAAAAACCAGCAGTAATCATGAATATTTTACTGAAACTTTCTTTGGATTCTTGGAACCAAGCCTGTAAGTCCTTTTCTGCTCTTTTGCGACAGTAAATCGACGTTTTGTTCTTACAGTCGTTTAGGTAGATCCAGGCTTCATCAATAGCCACAATAAATTCCCATCTGGTCCCGGCTAGGGGATTTGCATAAAGACGTCTACACGGTGTTCTGCCATCAGCAACGTTCCTAGGCAAAAGACGGTAAACACTATGTATTTTTTTTTTCGATTCAAATTTTTATCACCTTATTTACAGTTTATAAAAAAATATTTAACGACTTCGTGATTGCTTTTTCGATCGGTGGATTTCCTGTTAAGAGCGGAGACCTTGCTTTTAAAATAGTCGTGAAAGTACGTACCTTCTTTGGATATCGTTTTCTGCTCATTTTTCAGTTAAAACACTGTTTACGATTTTTTCCTCTGTAATTAATCATGCTAGTCCGCAACCCGGGTCATGCGTAACTGAAAAAGCTGTGACTGAATTTTTTTCTTGTCATACAGTATAACACGAATCGTAATAAAATGCATAACTATAATGAAAGGTTGAATTATTCATTAGCGGTGTGTAAGAAGGGTCACCAACAAAAATATTTTTTCGAAATATTACCATTAATTTTTAATTTCTCTAACTACTCGTATAAGAATTTAACGACGACGTTCGTCATTACTGTATAAGCGTGTGCTTACTCGTCCTTGATGGGCTTGCATTGGAGTATTGAGACATCCTTTCAGTGACCCCAAATGATATTATGTCTAGATCACTGCACAATGGGGTTACAAATGTGTTTTATTTTGCCAGTTTCGTTTCAAGATTTTTTTTTATATTATTATAAACTGGTGTGCAAAAATTAAGGAGGAAGAGGAGAAATTAGCACAACAGCGGAACGAGCAGGCAGAACGGACAGAAAGACCACACCGGATATAGACTAGGGTCCGGTACGGTAGGGCATGCGAATATATGCAGCATGAAGTGGGGAGGGGGGAATGTCGGAAGGGTATAAAGCACACAGGCGGTGTACGCTCAGCAACCGATGTACACCGTGCATAATATATATATATATATATATATATATATATAAGGTCAGGTGATGCGTAACATCACAGCCTCTCCTTGACAAATGTCAACCCCGCCTTCTCGTGGTACATCCTGTTCCCACTAAAGGGGCTCTGACGACCGCCAATAGCGGTATAACTATACCATCGGGATTAGAGGAAATGCTGTCCCACACTCACCAACCCGCTTGGCCAGCGTGGTGAGTTATGGCCAAACCCCTCCAAAATGACTCCACAACTTAAATCTTGGCCCTCAGTCTCCGGCAGCTGGAATGTACCTGGCCAAGGCAGCGGCCAGTGCGACATGAAGGCAGAGGGTGCTAAGAATCCCCGGAGGACCGGACTAGGCTGCCATCTGATGATGACCTTGGCTACGTACAACGGACGCTCCCCATCTTTTGATTCAAGGCTTCTTGAATTGGAAGAGGAACTACAAAGGATCAAGTGGGACATCGTCGGGCTAAGTGAGGTAAGGAGAAAAGGAAAAGATCTCATTGAACTGAAAAGTGGACATCGCTTCTACTATCGTGGGACAGATACTGGCAGAACTAGTGGTGTTGGATTTATAATAAACAGGAAACTAAAGGATAAAGTGGTAGAAGTTGAAAGTTCCTCTGACAGAGCTGCACGACTCGTTATCCAACTCTCGAGAAGATACCAGGCTCAGATTATTCAAACTTATGCACCCACCACAAGTCATCCTGAAGAAGAAATTGAAGAATTTTATGAGGAAATTTGTCATCTAAATAATAAAGGTAAGCAGCACTTGAAGATAATTATGGGAGATTTCAATGCAAAAATAGGACAACGGCAACACAATGAAACTTCAGTAGGTAAATTCGGTCACGGCAGCGGAAACCAGCGTGCAAATACTCTCGTAGAGTTTGCAGAGGCAGAAGGGTTCTTCATCTTGAACTCCTTTTTCAAGAAAAAGCCACACAGGAAATGAACATGGAGACATCCAAATGGGACGACAAGTGAAATTGATTTTATTATGTGTAACAAAAAATTCGTCATAGAAGACTGCAGTGTGCTAAACAAGCTCAACACAGGCAGTGACCATAGATTGGTGAGATGTAAGATGCACCTCAACACTAAACTGGAACGTGGCAAGCTCATAAGACAAACAAAATGTATTGACATAACCAACCTTAAAAAACACCATAATACCTTCAAATTGGAACTGAAGAACAGATTCTCTGCTTTAGAAGGCCTAGCATCGGAAGAAGTGGATATTTCTGAAGTTAACAGAAAAGTAACCAAAGCTCTTATGGAAACAGCAACAAAATTAGCTGGGTCTAAGGACAAATTGCATGTGAACAAATTATCAGGAAAAACCAAAATGTTGATGCAAAAAAGAAGAGTGATGAGGACAACTAAAGAAGATGTGACTTCCAAAGTGGAATATATAGAGCTATGCAAGACAGTACGAAAAAGTATCACTGAAGACGTAAGTAAATTCAACTGTGAACTAGTAAGGAAAGCAATTGAAAACAACCAAAGCCTAAAGATAGCAAAGGGACATCTCACTAAGGGGAAAAAACAGATTATGGCACTGAGAAAAGAAGATGGTTCTGTAACAAGAAATAGAGGCGAAATTTTGACAAGAGTGAAAGATTTCTACTCCAAATTATATAAAAGAGATGATACATGTACTCCAGACATCATGAAAGGTACCAGTACCAGAGTTCTTCCAGTCCTTCCAGCAGAAGTTGCACATGCAATCAAGAACATGAAGCAGGGAAAAGCTCCAGGAGAAGATGGGATTACTGTAGACATCATACAAGAAGCAAGTGGAGAAATCGAAACAGTACTCGCCCAAATTTTCACTCGATGCCTTAATGAAGGGAAAATTCCTGAGGATTGGAACAACGCTACAATGATCTTCCTACATAAAAAAGGTGACATTGAGGATCTTAGGAACTACAGACCTATCAGCCTCCTATCAGTGGTTTATAAAATCTTCACTAAAGTTCTTTCACACCGCTTTAAGGTGACACTGGACATGGCTTAACCGAGAGAACAAGCTGGATTCAGGAGTGGCTACAGCACAATCGATCATATCCACGTTCTGAGAGAACTAATTGAAAGAGCGAGGGAATATGAACTTCCATTGTGCATGGCTTTTATCGATTATGAAAGCAGCCTTTGATTCGGTGAAACCATCAGCAGTTGCAATGGCTCTGAAATCCTGCGGTATTGAAGATGCATACATTAATATTATTAATAACATCTATGAAAATGCAAGTGCAAAGATTCGGCTGTTTGAAAATACAACACACATAAAAATTGGAAAAGGAGTGATACAAGGTGACACCATATCTCCGAAGCTCTTTAATGCCACATTGGAAAATGTCTTTCAATCACTGAACTGGGAAAACAAAGGGATAAAGATTAATGGAGATTATCTAACCCACCTTCGTTTTGCTGATGACATAGTCATTTTTGCAACTACCCCATCAGAGCTACAGAGTATGATCCAAGAACTTGCTGACAAGAGTAAAGAAGTGGGATTAAAAATGAACTTTCAGAAGACAAAAGTGATGTACAATGCTTTTACAAGAAATGAAGATTTATCGATTGATGGAGAAAAGCTGGAGATAACAGACACATACGTTTATCTTGGACAGCAGATATCAAGTGAGGGTCACATTGGTGAAGAAATTAATTGGCGTACAAAACTTGCCTGGAGAGCTTTTGGAAGAAACAGCATAATTTTCAAGAGCAATATGCCATTATGTCTTAAAAGAAAAGTGTTTGATCAATGCATCCTTCCAGTGCTTACGTATGGTGCAGAGACGTGGACCTTAGCTAAAAGAGACATACAAAGGCTGCAGACAACTCAAAGCAGCATGGAGAGGTGCATGATTGGTGTAGCCAGGAGAGATAAGAAGAGGAACACGTGGATCCGAAAAATGACAAGAGTGGAAGACATCATGATCAGAGTTAAATCCCTGAAATGGCAATGGGCTGGACATACTGCCAGAAGAACAGACCTTCGAGGGACAGCCGAAATTTTAGATTGGATTCCAAGGGACAGGAAAAGACCCAGAAGAAGACCACATGGAAGATGGGTGGATAAAATTCGAAAGTATGCGGGAATTCCAGGCACAAGACAGACCGTTGTGGAGGGAACTTGGGGAGACAATGATGATGATGATAATATATATATATATATATATATATATATATATTATCATCATCATCATTGTCAACCATTATCAATCCACTGCTGGACGAAGGTCTCCCCAAGTTTCATGATGATGATGATAATATATATATATATATATATCATCATCATCATCATTGTCAACCATTATCAATCCACTGCTGGACGAAGGTCTCCCCAAGTTTCCTCCACAACGGTCTGTCTTGTGCCAGTCTCCTCCATGTCACCCCTGCATACTTTCGAATTTCATCCACCCATCTCCCATGTGGTCTTCTTCTGGGTCTTTTCCTGTCCCTTTGAATCCAATCTAAAATTTCGACTGTCCATCGATGATCTGTCCTTCTGGCAGTATGTCCAGCCCATTGCCATTTCAGGGATTTAACTCTGATCATGATGTCTTCCACTCTTGTCATTTTTCGGATCCACGAGTTCCTCTTCTTATCTCTCCTGGTTACACCAAGTATGCACCTCTCCATGCTGCTTTGAGTTGTCTGCAGCCTTTGTATGTCTCTTTTAGTTAAGGTCCACGTCTCTGCACCATACGTAAGCACTGGAAGGATGCATTGATTAAACACTTTTCTTTTAAGACATAATGGCATATTGCTCTTGAAAATTATGCTGTTTCTTCCAAAAGCTCTCCAGGCAAGTTTTGTACGCCGATTAATTTCTTCATCAATGTGACCCTCACTTGATATCTGCTGTCCAAGATAAACGTACGTGTCTGTTATCTCCAGCTTTTCTCCATCAATCGATAAATCTTCATTTCTTGTAAAAGCATTGAACATCACTTTTGTCTTCTGAAAGTTCATTTTTAATCCCACTTCTTTACTCTTGTCAGTAAGTTCCTGGATCATACTCTGCAGCTCTGATGGGGTAGTTGCAAAAATGACTACGTCATCAGCAAAACGAAGGTGGGTTAGATAATCTCCATTAATCTTTATCCCCTTGTTTTCCCAGCTCAGCGACTGAAAGACACCCTCCAATGTGGCATTAAAGAGCTTCGGAGATATGGTGTCACCTTGTCTCACTCCCTTTCCAATTTTTACGTGTGTTGTATTTTCAAACAGCCTAATCTTTGCACTTGCATTTTCATAGATGTTATTAATAATATTAATGTATGCATCTTCAATACCGCAGGTTTTCAGAGCCATTGTAACTGCTGATGGTTTCACCGAATCAAAGGCTTTTTCATAATCGATAAAAGCCATGCACAATGGAAGTTCATATTCCCTCGCTCTTTCAATTAGTTCTCTCAGCACGTGGATATGATCTATTGTGCTGTAGCCACTCCTGAATCCAGCTTGTTCTCTCGGTTGAGCCATGTCCAGTGTTACCTTCAAGCGGTGTGAAAGAACTTTAGTGAAGATTTTATAAACTACTGATAGGAGGCTGATAGGTCTGTAGTTTCCGAGATCCTCAATGTCACCTTTCTTATGTAGCAGGATCATTGTAGCGGTGTTCCAATCCTCAGGAATCTTTCCTTCATTAAGGCATCGAGTGAAAATTTGGGCGAGTACTGTTTCGATTTCTCCACTTGCTTCTTGTATGATGTCTACAGTAATTCCATCTTCTCCTGGAGCTTTTCCTCGCTTCATGTTCTTCATTGCATGTGCAACTTCTGCTGGAAGGACTGGAGGAACTCTGGTACTGGTATCTTTCATGATGTCTGGGGTGCATATATCATCCCTTTCATATAATTTGGAGTAGAAATCTTTCACTCTTGTCAAAATTTCGCCTCTATTTCTTGTTACAGAACCATCTTCTTTTCTCAGTGCCATAATCTGTTTTCTTCCCTTACTGAGATGTCCCTTTGCTATCTTTAGGCTTTGGTTGTTTTCAATTGCTTTCCTCACTAGTTCACAGTTGAATTTTCTTACGTCTTCAGTGATACTTTTTCTTACTGTCTTGCATAGCTCTATATATTCCACTTTGGAAGTCACATCTTCTTTAGTTGTCCTCATCTCTCTTCTTTTTTGCACCAACATTTTGGTTTTTCCTGATAATTTGTTCACATGCAACTTGTTCTTAGACCCAGCTAATTTTGTTGCTGTTTCCATAAGAGGTTTGGTTACTTTTCTGTTAACTTCAGAGATGTCCACTTCTTCCGATGTTAGGCCTTCTAAAGCAGAGAACCTGTTCTTCAGTTCCAACTTGAAGGTATTATGGTGTTTTTTAAGGTTGGTTATGTCAATACATTTTGTTTGTCTTATGAGCTTGCTACGTTCGAGTTTGTGTTGAGGTGCATCTTACATCTCACCAATCTATGGTCACTACCTGTGTTGAACTTGTTTAGCACACTGCAGTCTTCTATGACGAATTTTTTGTTACACATAATAAAATCTATTTCACTTGTCGTCCCATTTGGATGTCTCCATGTCCATTTCCTGTGTGGCTTTTTCTTGAAGAAGGAGTTCAAGATGAAAAACCCTTCTGCCTCTGCAAACTCAACGAGAGTATTTCCACGCTGGTTTCTGTTGCCGTGACCGAATTTACCTACTATATATATATATGCCCGGTGTACATCGGTTTGAACGACGTGGAGTTGCTGCCACCGTGTGATATGGCCAACAAGCAATCCAGTAGGTAGACGACATCTGGATGACTTTACCCCAGGTCGCGTCATTGGGAAGTTGGAAGAAGGTCGAAGTGTGACTAGTGTGGCCGAGGAGTTCGAGATCGCTCACAGCATCGTTTCACGAGCTTGGAGAGCATTTCAAACGACAAGAACAGCTGTCCGAGATATTAGTGTGGTCGTCCACGAGCAACCACGGCGGCGGACGACCGATGTATTGTCCTACAGGCGAGAAGAGACAGACGGCAGACAGCGGAAGAAATCGCAAGGCACATGCAACAGACAACTGGACGTCCGTTATCGAGTTTTACCGTGACCAGGTGATTGCACAAAGGTGGTTTATTTGCACGACGACCAGTACGGTGTGTGCCATTAACGCCTGCTCATCGGAGACGGCGGTTTCCGTGGTGCCAGGAACACAAGGACTGGACACATCAGCAATGGGGTCAAGTTCGCTTTACGGATGAGAGCCGATTTAGTCTGACGAGCGATTCTGGCCGAATACACATCTGGAGAGAGCAAGGAACACGCAATCACACCTCCAACATCATCGAAAGGGACCGGTTTTGAGGTGGCGGAGTTCTCGTTTGGGGCGGTATCATGATTGGTAGCCGTACTGACCTTCACACCTTCCAAGCAGGTTCAGTCACTGGTGTCCGCTATTGTACCGAGGTTCTCTTGTCTCACGTGCGTCTATTTAGAGGTGTTGTGGGTTCTGAGTTCCTCTTCATCAACCACAACGCTACACTTCATCGTACAGTGGCTGTCGCAGAGCTGTTGGAGAGTGAAAATATTCAACGCATGGATTGGCCCGCAAGGTCCCCGGACCTAAATCCAATCGAACACGTGTGGGACCTTTTCAGGAGACGCTTCACCAGCCGCTATCAACCATTTCGCAGCTGCGATTGGCGCTACAAGAGGAATGGGCAGCGATGCCTCCACAGCTCCTTGACAACCTCGTCCTCAGCATGGACAGACGTTGTAAATCCTGCAACGCAGTCAGGGGAGATCATATCCCCTGCTAAAGACTGGATTTTTCTTGGCAGCCGCCTGTCACATGGACGTTTCTGTCTTCTTTCCAGTTGTGCTCGAAGCTACCTTTTCAATAAAGTGCATTTGTATCCTTTGGATTCCATGTTTGGACGGTTTTGCTCACTTTTCCCATATTTTTACATCTTGGGGATCTTATAGTATGATTTTAGTCGATGTGGGGCACTTCTGCACGACGTTACATTCAAAAAACCGTCTCGTCCTTAATTTTTGCACGCCAGTGTATACACTCACGGACAATGTAATTTGCGCACGTAGAAGAAAACATGCTAAAACCGCGAAACTGTGCAAATAGCTAGAGTGCGTGCTGGTATGCAAATAATCCACGTTTGGTGTAAGTGCGTATGACCGCACACCCTGTGCTGGCATTGCAAGCACGAACCGACAGCCTTATAAACCGGCGTGTAGTCGATGCCCCAGGAAAGTGAAAAGCACCGGCAGACGCAAGCAGGAGTACAGAGTGACAGTAATGCCGGGAGACACCAGAGACGTCGATTTACGTAAAAAAACGGGCTGAAAACAACAGGGTGGTCGGCACGCCGTATAGCCCGTCACGTGAATCGTTCTGACCATACCGTCCGACTGTGTTGAAAGCAGTTGACGCGTGACGGCACCGCCACACGACGGAGGAGCTCCGGAAGGACCAGGAGGACCACCGGTAGAGAGGATCGACGGATCATGCGCCAGACACGAACGGATCCCACGAGAACCCGGTCTACTATAGAGGCAGCTATAGCTGCTCCTTTGTTCCCACGAACCATTTCTCGATACGTCGCGGAAGCGAATCTGCGATCAAAGCGCCCTTTACGTGTGATGCCATTAACACCGGAACATCGCCGGCTCCGTGTGCAGTGGTGGCAGGCCAGAGCGACGTGAAACGCCACAGTTTGACGACGTGTGGTTTTTAGCGATGAGTGCGGCTTCGTTTTAGGGATACATGTTCATCCTGTCCTGCTGTGGGGGTCCCTGGGTCAACGGCACAATACCAACCTTGCTGTGGAGTGCCAGAGTCATTGCAACATAAGTCCTTAAGTACATCAATGCATCAGCTTTCAGTCAAAAGCAAAGAACACACATTGCGTTGAGTAATGAGCGTCCGAGCTTGGTCCCAAATAGGTGAGTGGGCTCCATCGACAGTCAATTTGCCAATGCTGTGTTCATAGACCCCATTTTCACGCTGCACTTATGTTCAGACTAGCGGATCTGAAGAGAACGCCTCGTGGAACCGATATAGAGTTTGGCAGGTACGTCGGTGTCCACGGGTTGCCTGGGGGTAGCATACACCCCATGACGTTGATGTTCTACAATTGAATCTCTGTCCTTCTTGATTAAAATTTAAAATGTTCAAGGACCTGAGGCCGAAACCTACCTAGATCATGACGACTGCAGATGTTTTTAAGAACTCTGACAGGTGCAGGGTGATAATCAATGAAACCGACGTACCTCAGGTTGGAATCACGTTTTAGCATTGATGGAGGAACGGCCCATTAGCTTTCTCAGCAGTCGATCTACAATTCTGATGTCGGTTCCATGAGAATCAACAAATTGAGATACGGCACGTTTAACCAGGAAACTGATAGCAGAGAGTTTGTAATCCATGGTATGAGAAGACATAAAAAGAATGGTAGATGGATTCATTGTGGGTTTTCAGTACACTGAATAATTGAGTGTGTGATTAACTGGATTTTTTGACCAAGAATAGATGTTCCGAGGTGTACTGCAAGAACACCAAAATGTCTTCTGCATATCTAATGTATACTAAAGGCCTGCGGACACATGTGTAGAGAACCTTTCCTTCTAAATGTTGAAGTAAGACTTCGGCAAAAACAGTGGATAGTGGAGAGTCCATGGGCGCTCCACTGTTCCTAATACACATCAATCGTCGGTTCCTAATCCACGTCAATTGTCTGTTCCTAAACTCACGTCAGTTGTCTGTATTAATATCAGAAGGAGTTTCTGAAGAAATTTGGTGGGCGTAAACAACCCACCAGAGCCACCATTTCGAAATTGGTGAAGAAGTTGGAGAGATCGGGAAGCTTGGTGTATCTGCATGCAAGCAGAGGACACAATAGAGGATCTGAACCAGCGGTTATTGGCATCCGCACGAAAATCCATTCTGCGGCTATCTTAAGAGACAAAGAGCAGTAAAACAGGCGAACTGCGAATGAACGAATTGCAGCCACCAGATTTTGCAAAGCAACTGGCATGTTTTCAATGGTTTGCCAAATATTTCGCCGAAAATCCCGCCCTGTTGGACATAACATGGTTTACTAACGAAGCATGGTTCCATTTTTCCGGCTATGAAAACTTGCAAAATATACGGGTATAGGCCAGTGATAATCGCCACGCCATCCATGAAGAACTATTGCATCCAGTGAATATAGGTGTCCGATGTGCTATGTCCCGACGCCGTATCATTAAGCCAATCATTTTAAAAAAATCAATGTATGTTTTACATGGATCAGTATATGTTTTGCATTAATTTCCTTCAAGTGTGTCTTTGTAATCGTGATTTAATACAAAAAATAAGTGTTCAGTCCAGAGTGAATCAACCTTTACATCATTATATTAGTAATAATACAAATCGGGGCGCAATATTTATGGTATTCCTCGGGCGCAGAAATGCCTGGTTACGCCTCTGATTTACGGTTCCCTCACAGCTATTTTTCAAGGGCATGATGCACATAAGGTTTCTATGTTTAAGAATCTGCGGTCGTAAGTCAAGGACAAAAAATTTCATTTCTGCAGTTCTCACTACGAAAATAGTTCCGTTATGTAAATTCCTGGTAAAAATACTGCGGGTATGCCATACCGGCGTATACCGCCCGATTTCGATCACTGATGGTAATAGTACATGTACTGTAAGCTTTGTTCTTTTGCAAATGATAATTGAAAAGTATTGTTGCGCATCTTAAACGTGGCATCGCTGTCTCTTCAATGCATGTGATCGAAGAACTTTGTGAGGAACAGAATGGAAAGAGTCATAATTAGCTTTCTCAGACACCCTGCTGTTTTTACCTGGCTCAAGAGGGTCAAAAATAATAAATGCAAAGCAGTGGTGCTTCGAATTAATTTTGAATCCTTTTCAACCTCTCCATTAACACCCTTTTAATTCTCACCCTACTCCTTAGCAGAAGTTTCCGTTTCTTGCTTTGTATTTCTCTCGGTTTTCACCACATACGAAGTTTGCAGTCGTCATTCTCTTTTCCGGTGACGTTGCATATCTTCCGATAGTCTTGCTCATCTTATCGCTGCCCTATAGAAAAATTCTTATTTCAGTCGACACATGCCCTTGAGAGGTTGACACCATGACAAATACAAATATTTGCGAACGCCACTCAGGCAAGAAAAGAATATTGCCTGTCGAACGAAGGTTACTGAGAAATGAGAATTTTGTTTTAATAAAATCATAATTTTTTAATCTTGTTAGGAGTTACCAGCCGAATCAGATAGTGATACTCACAACATAAAAAGCAGAAGTTGATACCTGCAACATAAAAGGGGACAAAAGTTGTAAAGGACACCGTAGCGGCACTAACAAATTTTCGCCCCCTTTAGTAAGTCTGATTACCCGTGGAATCCAGCGAGAGTAGGTTGGTTCGATTCTTCTGCGATAGAATGCCGTGAGTTTCTCTTTTCTATTAATACATCTGAGAAACTAACTCATTGCAACAAAGTAAGGCTATACACATTAAATAAAAGCGACACGAAGGTAATTTTTTTAAACTTAATAATGTAACCCAATAGACACTCCAAGCGCAATTATTTTGGCTTCCGTGCTTCTCGTTCTGTCAGCGAATGGGGAAACTTCTGCTCATAGCTTCACAGCTGGCTCGTTAGCCTTCACCCAAAGCAGACACTCCTTCGGGCGAAATCCGTTGTTCAATCGCACTAACAACAACAAAAAAAAAAGAACCACAGGCTACTTTAATCTATTAACTGTCAAATCGTCCATGTCTCCCATGCAGAACCACAAATGTTAGGTGTGAACGCAGACCGAACTACAAGAAGCCATCAAAGCTACCAAACAATGTTTTTATACTTCCCTGAAGCCCAAGGAAAATTAATCACTTAGGCTACTATGAAATCTTAATAATTTACATTTCTCCATTCGCTGACACAAAACAAAAAGCATGCACTGACATGAGAAAATACTGTTATGTTGACGTACTTCGAGTTCAAATAATAAGCACTATACGTTCAACATTAGAACTACCATAATCTCATAACAAAAAAAATCGGAGCTTTGCTACGGAATATATATTCACAGTCGACAGAATTCTGAAATAATAATGCTGATACTTTCGAATTACTTTTCTGTGGTTATTTATTCCTTAATATTCAGACGATGAAACAAACACTAAATCATATTTCGCTACTAACAAAAACAAGAATACGTTAATCGAAGGAGAAAAGGGTTCTAAATGAACACTGTTGGTCTTCATTTTGGCGAATCATTCCCTGTTTACAGTTCTTTGAACTAACCCAAATTTATTTGGCGAATCATTCCCTGTTTACAGTTCTTTGAACTGACCCAGTGATTTATTTTTGCTTATAACCGACGTCAGGCATCATGGCTTTCACACTTTCGTATAACGCAAAACAACACAGGGAAATAGATCATCATATCTTGGATAAACCTCCTCGGGAATATCAGTTCACACACAGCATAGGTTTCTTTAGAAAAATCAACACTCGAAGAAGAATGCTTCTGCTCTAACATCGTAAATAACATGAGTTAGTCTTCCCAGCATTCCTTTCAATTAGCAGCTTGGTTTCCGTGGCAACCAGTTTGCAAACAAACGGGCGTACAGGTGCGTTACTTGAAATGCAAGGACGTGAGCTAACTAATACACATTAGCGCGAACCGGTCTGCTATTGTGGATACTAAGTCCCATTTTCATCGGGATCTCGATATTGGTCATTTGTTTACAAGGGGTTTCTCATCGTAATCTGCCTGGTTCCAATATTTTCTAGGGGCATTTCCGTCTCATGGATTCTGACAAAAATAGTGCACACGTAAAAACTTTCCGATACGTGCGAATATTGAAGCATATTTACGTGTATAGCAACGAACGGGATTTAATTTAATTTAATCAAAGATTTAAGGAATTATGACACAATGCGCGTTATTCACACAAAAAATGTTAGACGCATGAAAGTAACTTTATTAACCATATCCTACGCTTCACTAAATTTTATTCTGCATTTCGATTTGAATCGGATATGTTTTCTGTAAGGGACAGCTGTAGGGGCCAAAGGACTGATCCCATCAGCTCGATTTCAGCGACCCTAACAGCAATTTCAAGAACTTAGCACAACAAACTCCAAAAATATGATAGATAGAGAAAAAATGTTCAATGTTAAGTTGCAGATCATTATTTGTTTGCTACAAATTAATTCTAAATAGCGGGGGAAATGGGCGAATTTAGGCTGTACATTGATGAAGTAAAGATATCCAAGGCCATTTCCAAGCAGTTGAATATCGTTCGATTACTGTCTAGCAAGGGCGACTCCTGGTTCTTATAGCGTGTAGGATGTAAGGGGACGGAATTCAGGGAACAAAGCTTCGAGGAGGATATATGAAAATCTTAAAAATGAATACGGTGTATCCTAAAAATAAACGCATAGAAACCATACAATAAAGTTAAATGACTAACAACAATAAAACGAAATAAAAATGTACATGAGGTCAATTCTTCTGTTCTTCCCTGAGGTAAAGATATCGGTGACTGCATCATGAAAGTTGTGGCAATTTTTCAGCTCCTTGAAGAATTCTCGCTACGGATATTGAAGCTAATTCACTGACACGATCTCTTGCTGTTAAATTTCGACTGTTGGTCTTGATACGTTTCAGTGCAGAAAAGCCCCTTTCTTTACCACAGCACAACAATAAATATATTGAATAACAAATTAAGACCCAAAATCGAACAAAAGTTGAAACTTCAAAGAACTTAGCGGAACACAAACACCTCATTTTCCTTACACAGCTTTCTGATTCAAACTGCGCGTTGACGTCACGTGACACTTGCTAATGCTGTGTGTTTGAGGAGAGGGATCAACGAATAAGGGAGAGAGATTAAGCGATTTGTAGCAGCTTGTAGGATGATTCGAGACGACATCAGCATGTCGTTCAGTTCTGTGACCTTCCATTATATAAAGAGGATAATGCTCCACATCTCTAGTGTAACGAATGGCATACAGTAAAGAAGAAATTTCTCAATAGTTTTTGTAGAAGCGGCGACACACCTGCAAACTGAAGTACACATACACCACCTACTGACAGAACTGTGAACTATTAAAGTGTTCTATAAGGCAAATGGAATAGCGGTGCTGAAGGGATTTTTAAATCGCACATGTAGAAGCAGAGATATTGAGAAAACCAGATTAAGCCTTCAGGTCCCCAAGCGGCGAAATTGTGCATTATTTTGGAAAAAAACAAATACGAACACAGAGTTTGCATAGTTAGTCGTATCTGATGGAAGAAAAAAGTTGTTCAATCGGTTTTTAGTCCTGCAGATACTGCTGTAAACAGAAACGTGATCTTATGTCCTCTGGTGGCACACTTGTTCGTTAAGAAAAATTTTAAATATGTGAGAAACATTTCGCAGCGGAAACGCTCTCCAACAAAAAAGGAACTTTTCAAATCGGACGCTTTGAAACAGAGATATTGACAAAAACAAAATATGCACCTACGCCCCGCCCTCTTGCGAAAAGCCATGCTTTCTTTTAAGAAGAAAGTATTATCATTAGGTTTCTCGATGCAAGCTGTATTGGCCAGGAAAGAATTTTTCAATCGAGTTTTCAGGAACTCGGATTTTGCTGAAAATACATCAGAAGCAGAAATAAACGCTTACACCCCCTGGTGGCCAAACCATTGCTTACCAAATATTATTAATTATAAGCAAAACATTTTCCATGAGAAACTGTGTCAGGTGCAGAAAGAATTTTTCAAATCGCAGTTTTACACGCAGAGATATCGGGGTAAACGCAATTAATATTTATGCTTCCTAGCGGAAAGTCTATGGATTACCTGAAAATATTGAAATTATATGAAAGGCATTTCACACTGCAAACTCTATACAACAAAGAAGGAATTTTTCCAATCGGTCTGTCAGAAGCAGGTATATCGACAAAAATAATATATACGTCTATGACCCTGGCGAATTTTACGAAGAAAATACACTGGCGGAAAGTGAAAAAAGAACACCAAGAAGGAGACGTCTGATACCAACGAAATTTATACAGCATAATAGCGGAATACAGAGGATAACGTGATCAAAACATGATGGCAAAATACAACTGTATTTGCTGGTAAACTGAAAATTAACATTTTCATGAAACATGGTTAGTACGACGTTGAACCACCATGAACTGCGTCACACTGTGCAATTCTGGCATGGAGTCTATCGTACAGATGTTGGATGTAAGTTTGAGGTATTGAGTTCCAAGCATCCTCAACCTGGACGCGTAAATCGGGGATGGTCGTGGCTGGCCGTGGAGACCGGATAAGACGTTGTCCCATAAAATCCCACACGTGCTCAATGGAGGACAAATCCGGTGAACGTGCAGGCCATGGAAGTTGTCTCACACCCTGAAGTGCATGTTGCGTTGCACGTGCCGTGTGTGAGCGTGCGTTATCTTTGTGGAAAACACCAGGATGGACCGACCTTACAAATGGCAGAACAACGGGCTGAATGGTGTTGTTGATGTAGGAGGTGCTGTTTAACGTACCCGGTACAAACACTAGTTGTGTGCGGGAGCGATAGCAGATCGCTCCACACACCAGAAGACAAGGTGTAGGCCCAGTGTGTCGCTGGCGGATGCAAGAAGGGTGGAGACGCTCCCCTGTGCGTCTGCGAACACGCATACGGCCATCGGAGGCTCCCAAGCAGAATCGGCTTTTATCGCTGAACACGACAGATCGCCATTGCGTTCTCCAGTGCAGACGTTGGCGACACCACTGCAGCCGTTCCTGACGGTGGGCTGGAGTCAAAGGTACACATGCCAAAGGCACACGTGCATGTAGTCCTGCATCCAGTAGACGGTTGCGGATTGTTCACACAGTAACCTCAGGTGCAACGGCAGCTCGGATTTGCGTCGCAGTGGATGTTCTGCTTGACAACGCCGCTCTTCTTATGCGTCGATCGGTCCGCTCATCAGTCTGTCTGTGACTCCCGGTTCCACGTCTTCTTGTGTAGGAATGTTCCTCGGACCATCTACGCCACCATCGTACCACCACCGATACTTCCCGTCCAATTCGCTCCGCAATACGACGATACGACCACCCGGCCTCGCGGAGTCCGACTAGACGACCTCGCTCAAAGTACGATAACTGCTGAAATCGTAAACGTGCTCCATGTCCAGGCATTGCAGCTTCTTCAGGGTCTTCGCACGTGTCCGTTCGCCGACGATTGATTACATTCACTCCGCTGTACTCCTTAAATACCACCGACGATAATTTGCATATTATGCCGTGCTGTGGCGTAAGCGCTCACCGGTTGGTCCCGAAATTAAAATCACACCTACGTAAATTTGACCCCATTATCATATGTAAATTTCATGATCGTCCGCCAATTCCTTCTTGGTGTTCTTTTTTCACTTTCCGCCAGTGTATTTCGAAAAAGTTTAGGATGCGAGTGATATCGGTCCAGGAACGAATTTCCCTCAATCGAGATAATATATTTTCAGATTTTGATGCAAATGCAACAGAAGCTGAAATTAACCTTCACGCTTACTGGTGGCCAAACCGTTTTTTACCCAAAATTAGAATTATATGCAAAAGATTTCCGGTCAGGAGATGTATCCACTGCAGGAAGAATTTCTTAAATCGGAACTTTAGAAGCATATATATTCGGGAAAACGCAGTTTAGTGTAACGCTTTGAGCAACTCTATGGGCTATAAGCAGTCGCCCATCCCTAATTTAGGGTCTCTGCTGCCAGGAAAGGGAGAAAGAGCCAGTGCCGTAAAACAAACACAACATCCATGCCTCACCGGGATTCGACCCCGGACCCCTTTCGGACGAATGATCAGAGGCCTTCGCTTAGACCACTGCGCCATCTGGATGACTAGTTTAACTCTCCCTATCGCAAAATCTATGTGTAACTTGAAACAGTGAATTTACCTAAAATAGTTTTCGACATAAATGGAATTCGAAAGGTAAAAGAGTTTTTTCAGTCGGACGTTTAGAAGTAAGTATTTGGGATAAAATGTATTTTGAATTAAATATAATCTCCATTTACGCCCTCTTGCGAAAAAATTGTGCATCGAGAAAAAAAACGAAATAAATGATCATCATTCGCACATTTCAACCTTCCCAATGGAAAACAATTTTTTCAAATCGGACTATCAGTTGCAGAGACATGGTGTTCATAGACGAACGGACGGACCTTTCGATTCCATTTATGGAAAATCTATGCGTAACTTGAAAAAGGCACAGTCACTTTTTTAAGTTACGCATAGATTTTCCGTTAGCGGTCGTAAAAGTAAAATGCGCTAAAACTCCGATCTGAGAAACGTTTTCTTCAGTTCATACAGTTTCTGATGTGAAATCTTTTGCATATAATTTCTAATTTTTGATAAAGAATGGTTTGGCCACCAGGAGGAAAAAGTGTTAATTTCTGCTTCTTAAGTGTTAGTTTCTGCTTCTGATGTAATTACCACAAAATATGAACTTCTAAAATCTCGACTGAAAAAATGCTTTCCTGGACCGATGCTACTGACGTCGATAAACGTTTTCGGAATATCTTCTTCTTAAAATATTGCATGGTTTCTCTACCAGGAGACATAGATGTATATCTTATTTTTTGTCAATAGCTCTAATTCTAATGGTCCGATTTGAAAAATTCTTTCTTTGTTGTATAGAGTTTCCGATGCGAAAAGTTTTTTTCACATAATTTCAAAATGTTCAAGTAACTCACAGACTTTCCTCCAGGGCGCTTTAAGATAGATTGCGTTTTCCCCGACATCACTGCTTTTAAAACTCCTGTTTGAAATATTCTCCCTGTATCGCATACAGCTTCTGATGGACAATGCTTTTCATATAATTTCTAATATTTGGTAAACAGTGGTTTGGCCACTAGGGGCATAAGTGTTAAATTCTGTTTCTGATGTATTTGCTACAAAATCTGAGGTCCTGATAACTCGACTGAAAAAATTCCTTCCTTGACCGATACACTCACATAGAGAAACCATTTGAGAATACTTTCTTCTAGAAATATGCATGTTTTTTTCCTTTAGAAGACGTAGGTGCATGTCTTATATTTGTCAATTTTTATAGATAAACTGCTTTCTTCGGTCAGATACTGCTTTTGGCTTTCAATACATTTGATAAATTTAATTCGCGTCAGAACGGATTCGAGAGACGTGCTCATTACACCCGAACATTCGGTGTCTTATTTCTTGTTACAAAACAAGTGCTAAAAAATTGGTTGATGTCTAACATCACGGATGGAATGGCTTAGCGATTTCATTATCAAAAATCCGAAAATGCTTAAGACGATTCATCAAACGTGAAGTAAAACTCGTGTTTTTCTCGAGAATTTTATAATTACGTGCTGCATTATTTTATTTTGTTCTCGTAATACCAAATTCAAAGAGTCTTTTCAAACGTTTCTAAATTATGTCAGCATAGGGATAGGAAACAGCATTAGCTTCATTTATTCGTTCTTCAGACGCAGAGACGGGCAAATGTAAGTATGCTACTACTTCAGCAATGGAATTTGTATATTTATTTTATTTTATTTTATTTTTAATTGCTGTATGAGAAATAAAGAAGAAACTCTGATAAAAAGAAGTCAAGAAATGATAAAGCTTCATTTCTGAAAAATTAAATCAAGAGCAATTTCCGCAAATCTGAGGCTGCAGTTTACAGTTTCCGTGAGTGACCTTTGCGTCATATCGGCATTATCACTAACTTCGTTCATAAGAAGAAAATAAATACGTGTTTGTCCGAAAACAAGCACTGTAAACAACCATTTACCAAACTCTGTTTCCAATCTTCTTCTACAAACTATTTTAATTCACGCAGAATTGCTTCCTTTGCGCTTTGATCGTGGGTGTGAGCCGGTTGTATGTAAGCATGGCGCAGCGATACACTCGAACATAGGAACTACATGTAAGCATTTGTAATCGGAAAACCACCCAGCAGCAGTGCCTAAGGAGGGCTTTAATTTTAAATTATTATTCATTTCGGGGTGTAAAGAACTCCATGACCAATTCCGTGGAATATAAACGAGTCACTCATCTCAAATTAGCCGCCTCGGAGGCGCAGTGGTCTAAGCGATGGCCTCTGATCATTCGTCCAAAAGGAGTCCGGGTTCGAATCACGGTGAGGCATGGAAGTTGTGTTTGTCTTACGGCACTGGCTCTCTCCCTTGCCTGGAACCAGTGGCCCTAAATTAGGGACGGGCGACTGCTTGTAGCCCATTGAGTCACTCACGGTGGACGTTAAACCTCCAAACAAAAACAAAATCCCTAATTAGGTTAGGAAGGAGGGCTAGAACCATGGGGAGTGGACGACGTTTCAGAAATCAACGCTTCTGGTTACTCGGTCACTTCTGGGGCTCAAACACTCTCTCGACCACATCATCTCCTTAACTCTGGGGTAGATTTTCCCCACATACCTATAATTTACATTGACTGAATTACACAGATTTTATGCCCTGCATGTCTTTGGGGCGAAATGACACGTTCTTTTAGTAGCGTTTTCTCCGACGGACCGGCTGTAGATCCTAAATCTCTGCATTTGAAGATTAGGTTAAAGTGTTTGTTTTCTTTCTAAACCGGATAGCAATAACTATGAAAACAGGTTAGTAAACTCATGCAATGCATTGATTACGATACGCTTTCCAGCATACCAGAAATAATTACTCAAGTTTGAGAATAATGACTGTGAAATAAATCTCGCTCCTGTGACCTGATCTTTGACACCATTTCGATGATATTCAACAGAACCGGTTTAGTATACTTCCGGAACAACATGATGAAGTTTTGTCGCAATGGAACCATTTTTACGCAAGTTATGACGCATAAGGGCAATGGAATGGATCCCGCTCCTATTAACCTATTTCGCACATTTTCAATAGGGTTCGTCCCCAGGTTGTTCCGTATCTGCAATTTCATGATGGAAACGTTCACCGTGCTCATCACTAATCATGCCGTGTTTCTCCAGAAAGAACTCCAAGTGGGAATGGAGGAAGTGCATCTTTAAGGATATATTGCATCCACCTTTTTGATAAACAGACATGTCCTCAACCACTTCCTTGTAGTTTTCTACCCTGACACTTCCGAGGAAGTTAGTTGACACCAGACGAAACGCGTCCCAAGTTTTTTCTCATCATCCTGTAGATGGGTTGTCGACCATCACATCAATGAAGAGCTCTCGTATCTAAGGACCCACAAAAATGCCTTCTTTAATTTTCGCTTCGCTGAGTCGAGAGAATTTGTCAGTCAGGTACTTGAAAGCTGATCCAGGCTGGTCTATGGCTTTCACGAAGTTTTTTACCAGACCGATTTTGATATGTAGGGGCGGTAGCAGAATGCTCTGCCTTTCTGCCGGTGTTCGTTGTTACAAGTTCTTCTCTCGGACCTTCAGAGATTTCTTCGCAGGCCAGTCTCTCTTTACATAGTGCAAATTCCTTGCTCGGATGTCCCATTCACACGACAAACATCAGTACTTCCTATATCCCAACTACAGACCCATCAACACAGATACCACCTTCAAGTCACCACAGAGAAGTCAGCCGTACTTGCTGTATCGAAGACAGTCCAACATTTGTTTTAGGTTTTCGTAGGTTTCATTCATGTGTACAGCGTGTCCGTCTGGAACAGATGAAAACTCGTTTCCAATATGCAGCAACAACGCCTTGAGACTTAATTTCAACGAGTCTATGAATAGTTGACATTCCTGCTGGTTATGTTTGATACGACGTTCATTTATCAGGCCATCTACATCGGAGCAGAACAAAAGGCTATCTTCCTTCCGGATGTATGGCGCAAACTGCTCACTCGAGTGCGAAACATAGTCACTTGGAAATCTTCGTTCAGAAGATTCATTTGTAGAAGACTTGTTCCCAATAACTCCGCTTGGACCTTGGAGAGCTCCACATCGAGAACAAGATACTTCAGTTCTTTTTGTGTGATAGTGCACCGCAGCATATACAGTATGTGCGGCAGCATATATTGTATATAAATCTAATACGCCTTTTTTCCTTATCGGAGTGATGGCCTTTTTCTGGCTTGCAAACGTCACTTCCCCCCAAATACACTCATCGTCAAAAAACTAGTTGCACACAGAAGGACGTGACAGATTGCAATGTTATTCGGGAGGACGGTGAAGGTTACAAGAAACAATAAATGATTAAACATTGAGACTGATATGGGCAATATTTATTGAGCTACAAGACAATAAGTAGTATCTCTCAGTAGGGCGTCGGGCCGTCATGTTTGCTCACACAGCACGCCAGACGTCTCGGCACGAAGTTGTATGCGGGTTCCTAATGGTGTCCTGCGATAAGCTTTTCCATGCAGCTTGAAACTTCTCACGCAGTTCCTGCAGATTGTGCGATAGGGGTGGAGTGTGGATAGCTCGTCCAATAGCATACCACAGATATTCAATCGGTGATAGGTCTGGCGATGCTGTTGTGCATGGCAAAGGATCAGTACCTTGAAAGCAATCTCTTGAGACAGCAGCAGCCTGCGGACCAGTTTGGCCTGTTATAAAATCGCACTGGAGTGAGCGTTCAGAAAATGTATAGCCACTGGTTTCAGGACCTCATTGACGTAACGTTGGGCTGTCAAAGTGCCTGTAATCAACAACAAAGGTGATATGTAATCGTAAGATATTACACCCCACACCATGACACCAGGCCTTCAGGACGTGTGACGTTCGACAACAAACCGTTCATCTTGGCGCTGACCACGATGCCTCCACACGCGTATTCGGTGGTTTTCTCTTCCAAGACAAAAGCGGGAATCCTCACTGAATATATCCCCCGCTGCCATTCTGAGTGGCTCTATGACAGTCTGGCACGACCCCATTGCAATCTTTGGCGACGACGCAATGGTGTTAAGGGCAGTAGTCGTAACAGTCTATGTGAGTGTATTCGTACGTCGTGCAGCCGTCAATTGATGGTGCAGGCCTTACTCGGACGATACATGGAGGGAACCAGCACTCGCTGAATATCCGCAATCGTGGCTGTTGGGTCACTCCGCGCATGTCGGACGAATCGTCCGTCCTCTCTCTCCGTGGTTCGTCTAAATCTCCCTGAACCTTCCAATCGCTGCTGCGTGCCATGTACTGTCCACTGATGCTAACAGTGTACTTTGGTGATATCCGCTCGACCGGTATGGCGCGCCATTCGGCGATAACGTCATCCCGCTTCCCGGAGCCCGACGACGCAGCCCGTCTTGAACTCCTCCAAAAGCTCGATTTACTTCCGAACTTATATCTGAGGCATACATTACTTGCAAAGGATGCAAACAACACAACAGCACGAGTCAGAATTGCAAGCGCACGCAACGGGACGACCTTATACATCTTGTCAGGCTCAGTCCTACGACCACTCTTTGTTTGCGTCACATGCGCGGCCGAACGTGATACTTGAATCATTTGCATACCTCACGATGTTAAACCTACCCACCAAGTTTCATTACTGTCGGTTGCTTCCTTCTGGGTGCAACTATTTTCTTGACGATGAGTGTATAACAAAATTTATTTGCATTATTAACACAGATACGAAGCATCAGTACTGCTGGATTTACACTGCATTGATCACTTGTGTATATGACACAGGAGTAAATGGGAGTGTAGCTTAGGAAGTTGCACAAACACTTGCTCACGCTACGAAATTTCAGTTTATGCTAATGATTGCATCATCTTACGTCAGCGATGTCATGATTTAACTGCATTGCATCAGACAATGATATAATAACTCCTGAGTGTGGAGTGTGTGATGGACTAATGCGACGCAATATATTTTGCTGACTGAGTCTCTCTTACACAAGAGTCAATCGCCAGATTTCATTGTCATTTTCGTGTTCAGCACATTGGAATTAGTAAACATTCGCTATTTTTGTTTCGGAGGCAATTTGTGTGCTGTCCAGTGTTTTGGGAGGGCGTAAATTTGGATTCCGTTTTCTAATTTACTACATTCAGATTTCAAAACGAGAAAAAACACCTGGAAATGTAAGTTGAGTAGTAAGTTCGAGATCTTGTCAAAAAGAGTGCCTATTGCGCTCCAGAATTTGAAGACCCTTTTATTTCCATGCTACATGCTATCCTTGAGTTAAAAAAATTCGGTAACTTTTCACATTAACATATCGCCATTTCTGAAACGAAGCAAGTTCATCTACCTGATACACTGCGTTTTTCATTTAGTACCGGCCGAGACTGAAACCGCCAGAAATGCGGCTTGTTAGCTGAAAATGCTAAATGCAATGTACCATTGCAGAAACAGTTTACTTAGTAAAATCCGATCCTTCAGAGACACAATAATTTTGGTAAACCTAACTGTCTGGGATTGCCATAAGCTGCAAACGACCGCGACTATTACATACCGGCTTGCAGTGAGGAAAGCTAAAAAAGCTAATCCACCATGGGTAGTGATAACCGACACGAGGCGCCGTGGGATCGAATTAAACCGAGTTTGGTTGGTCGTCTGCAATATTGCATTCCATTCTGCTTCTACACGTATCCACAGTTCGTTGGTTGTGACAGACGGCGCGGAAGCCATCGAGCCAGTCGTTGCAAGCTGACACCCCAAACGTTTTTTACAGGCGACAAATCTGGCGAGCGAGCAGGTCAGGGAAGACGAGAGACTTGATGCGCACAGAGTACGTTTCGGACAGTATCAGAAACATGGAGTCTATTAGAATAAGCGAATACATTCAGCGTAAGCCAAGAACTTTCATACAGTTTTTAGTGATTCACGTTTTTCAGGCTTATGTTGTCAGTCTACTGTTGGAAGAAAGGCCCCGCAATTTCTATCCTGATACATTCCTTTCTAATCATCTATCCAGTTCCTGCGTGGTCTTCTGAGTCATTTCATGTCCTTTAGCATCAAACCTAGTACGCATTTAGTTTCCCAACGGTAGTCAGTTCATCTAGCTGCATCTCCAGCCCATTGCCGTTTGAGCAGCTTCACTTTGACCCTAATGTCATCAACTTTGGTCATTTCACTAATCCATGTGTTCCGTTTCTTACCTTTCCTGGCTACAACAAACATTCATCTCTCTACCCTTTTTTTCAGTTGTTCGTAACCTCTGAAAACTTTTTTAGTTACGATTCACATCTTACATCCAAAAGTAAGAACTGAAAGGATGTATTGATTAAACACTTCTCTTGTAAGACAGATGGTAAATTGGTTTTCAAAATTGTACTGTTTATGCTAGAAACCATCCAACCAAGTTTCATACGTCCATTTACTTCTCCAACAATGTGACCTTCGCTAGAAAGCTGTTGTCAGTGTAAACGTAGGTATTAATTACTTCTAGGTTATCCCCATTAAACTCCAAATTTTCCGATTTGTACAATCATTGTACATCATTTTAAATTTTTGTACGTTCATTTTTAAACCCACTTCTTTGCTCCTTTCAGCGAATTCTTGGATCCGCACACTGTTGCTCTCATGCCGTACGTAACAACAATGATGTCGTTAGCAGAACGAAAGTGGTTTAAATAGTCTCCATTAATCTTTATACCATTGTCTTCGAAATTCAATTATTGAAATAAAATCTGGAATGTGACACTGAAGAGTATGGGATATCACTATGTCTCACTCCATCTCCAATTATTGTAAGTGCTATGTCCTCGAACACCAGAACCTTTGAACTTGCATTTTCACAAAAGTTATTAATAACTTTAACGTATGTATCTTCAACATAACGGGATTTTTTCAAAGACATTAGGTCTGCTGATGGTTTTCAAGAATCAAAAGCCTTGTCATAATTAATAAAAGCCATGCATAAGGGGAGTTCATATTCATTCTCATTTTTCAAATAATTCTCTCAATACATGGATATGATCTACAGTTTGGTAGCCACTCCTGAATCCGGCTTGTTCTCTCGGTTGAGAATTATCCAGTGTTTTCTTTAAGCGACAGAACAGTACCTTCCTGAACGTTCTGCGAACAACTGATATGAGTCTGATGAGTTTGTAGTTTGCGAGATATGCAAGTCAAGATCCCATTTTTAGGTAGCAGTATCACAGTAAACATTGTCCCAATCATCCGGAATCTTCCCTTCAATAAGGTATCTTTTGAACACTGGGGGTGAGTGTGGTTTCTATTTTTTCTACTTGCTTCCTGTTCAAATAGACAGCTTTGGCCGAGAGGTATGGAGACACTTTGGTTACTGTATATTTGTTAATGCCTGTAATACATGTATCATCCCCTCCATATATGTGTATTTGTCAACGACTGTAATACATGCAACATTTCTTTCATCTTTCCTGGAGCTCTTCCTCGTTTATTCTTAATTGCATGAGCAACTTCAACCGGAAAGTAGGCATATATTCTAGTTCTCCGCCCCAAGAAGGTTCCGAGTTTGAATCCCAGTGTGGCATGAATCCTGTGTTTGTCTTACGGCCATTGTCCTTTCCCTTCCCTGGAACCAGTGGACCTAAATTAAGGACGGGCGACTGCTTATAGCCCACTGAGTTGCTCGTGGTGTTCGTTAAACCTTCAATCAAGAAAAAAATATATTCTGTTTCCTGAATATATGTTAATGCTTTTATGAATAAATCCTCCCATTATACAGCTTTGTAAAGAAAACTTCAACCCTCTTCAAAGTAGTGGAAACAGTGCAATGTAAAATACCGTTGTCCTAAATTGCATAGTTTAGTTGTTTTTCCATAATGGTGACTCACACTCGCTTTGTTTCATTCCGTTTCATTTTCAGGCTTTCACAAAATCGCAATCCCGATGATTCTGAAGTTATCCAGGACAGAAATACAGATGATTCTGAAGTCACACAAGAGCCAGACATTAATGATTCTGAGGAAATCTGGGAGCTATCTGATGATGATGTACTGTTTCCCAACACATTTAACTCAGTTAATGAAATGAGGGACTCAGGAACACTCTGCGATGTGGTGATCAAAGTTGGAGATACATCTGTACCAGCTCATCGCATAATCTTGTCAGCAGGAATCCCATATTTCAGAGATACATTAGAAATTAGCAAAGTAGACAAAAAGCCGGTTGAAATAACTTTGGATAACGTTGATGCCGCTGCACTGCAATGCTTGATTAATTTTCTGTATAGTAATAACTTAAACATAACATCTGCTAACGCTGAATCTTTACTGTACACGGCTGGGTACTTGCAGTTTAAGAGAGCGGTTGACGCATGTTTCCAGTTTATGATAAAGACATTGAATCCTGCTACTTCTTTGAGAACTAAAGCACTGGCCGAAAAACACCAACAGTTGGAGATCGTTGAAACATGTGCTGTTTACATTCTGGAAAATTTTGAAGACATCGCAGTGTTAGATGAGTTCTATAGCTTGCCTTTCTCAGTGCTGAAATATTTAGTTGGAAGAGATGATTTATTTGTAAGGCTGGAATATACCGTTTTTGAAGCAGTTATGAGGTGGGTGAAAGCTGATGAAATGGAACGTATTCACCATCTGCCTGATCTTCTGAATCAAGTTCGCATGCCTTCCTTGAGTGAGTATTATTTGAATACCCATGTGCTAAATGAGCAACTCATTCTGTCCTCCGATACTTGTAGAAATATGGTAAATAGCATTCAGGAATATAACTTAATACCCGGATCTTTAATTGGCAGAGAAAGATATTGCGAATCCAAAGAGCATATCAGACATGCAAAATTGTTTGGTTGTGCCTTATTTCGTGTTTGCGAATCTCGAGAAGTGTTGTCAGTGGATTTTTATGATTCGATCTACAAAAGGCAATTGGTGAATTTGTATTCTGCGAAAGAAACTCGTAAACATTTTAAGTGTGCCCACATTATTTGCGCAGAAGATAAAATGGTATTCATTGGGGAATATCAGATGTGCACCCTCTCTCTTCGGACATTCGAATACACTGTATTCGGGCCTTCATTTCCTGCTCATATCTTCTCCACCGCATGTTTTCATCAAGGAATATTATATTTGTTAGGAACTGACCAAGATGGAACTCTTGTGAATTCTGTGTGTCCCGAAAAAGGAACAGTCAATCACGTGGGCAGAATGACAACGAAGCGTTTTGGTGCTGCAGCTGTGTCTATGGAAGGTTATATTTACAACACTGGTGGAATAGTCAATCTCCTTATATGTCTTAAGACAGTCGAACGATTTAATCCTACGTCGGGACAAGGAACGCAAATACCACCAATGCTTGAAACTAGATGTGATCATGGGTGCGCATCTCTTCGTGGCAAAGTTTTTGTATGCGGCGGCAATAGCAACTCCACAGCTGCTGAGTTTTTTGACCCTTCTTTGGATCGGTGGACATATATTGCCTCAATGAAGACTAAATTGAACGGTATTTCATTAACGTCTTGCTCAGGGAAACTGTTTGCCGGAGGAAGTAATTTTTTATCTGAAACACCTGTCGTTGAAATTTACGATCCTGATGCTGATGAATGGGCACTTGATGAGACCTTTGCTCCTACAGCCCGAAATGGTTTCGCTTTGCTTGGGACTAATGCTGCTACGAGATACCATCATATGTAGTAAATTTCGTTCTGCTGTTTTTGCCAATCTTTATGATGAGGAATGTAGGTAACTTTACTGTTGTCGAAATAAAAATAAGCAACTAATCTCTGAGAAATGTTTTCTGTGTCCATCCGGGATCAAGTCATAAATAGACGCCCTCAAGCCTGTTTTCAGAATTCTCCACTTTTCCATAAGAAACTTATGCTTAAATGTAATTATTAATAATACTCTTAGCAACAAGTGAAAACGCCATTAAATTTGTGAACTGGAAAAATTATAAATAACCAAAACTTAAGAAAACTTTAGAGTATTTAAAAAAAATTGTTCTGAATTTAACTGCTTATTATCATTATCGTTTTTGCCATCTACGTGTAGTAATGATATCAATTATTAGGGTAAGTCAAAAGTTCGAACCGTTACTAGCAAAAAAACTTTATAATGCAGGAAAAAACTTTAATGATGCATCCACAAATGCTCACTTAATTCTAAGTAGATTTTTCTGTAGTCATTTTGCCAACATTTCGCCAACGCCGCAATCTCACGTCGGAACTACTCGGTAGATATCGAGGACTGAGACTCTCTAATTCCATATTCTACACCCACCACGGTAGCAAAGATTCGTCCATGCGAGAAATGGGTCATAGAGAAAAATAGGTGATAGTCGGATGGATCAAGTTCCGGGGCAGGATTTCTCAACCCCTTCCAATTCTTTCTGTTTGGGGCGGACCCCTCTGTTGTCATTGTAATGCTTGTGGAGTATGGCTGTCCGAACACTGCATAGATCAGGTCTCACAGCATCACCTACAGTGAACCAGGATTCATTCAAGAAACTTCAGAAAATGTTACTTACGATTAGTCTTTACTCAGCTAATTATCCTTCAGCACAACTCAGTCTTCACCAATATTGGTGAACTAATCCAATTTACTTGTGGGGTCATTCCATGTTAAATCAACCAGCAAAAATAGCATTTTCAACCTGACCATTTTTTATTTTTATGAAACTTAGTATATTTGTAGAATTTATCGATATAAACATGTATGAATTTTTTCAGAATTTTTAAGGCATGCGTTTTTGAGTTATTGATTTTTGAAATTTCAAAAAAACCCTGAAATTTCATCATCTGAGCAAACTTTAACTGCCAATTACTCGGGTTCTAGTAGAGCTAGGGTCATGAATTATGGCTCATTTTAAAGATCTTGAATTGGGCTTTCATTTGATATGCCACGTGACACTATTAAAAAGATTAATGTCAATTTCAAAATTTTAAAATTTTGAAATTGAAATATTTAAAAACCTATTTTTTTAAAAATCTGAAAAAATATATGTTTAACAAACATTTTTTTTTGTACATATTGTTTATTTTGTCTGCCTAAAATGTTATCCCTGTACTTACAAACACTGCAAATGTTAATGAATTAATTATAATTAGTTAAAAAGTTAATATATATCCATAAGGGTAACAAATTGTGTTTCTTTCCTAGGTTTTAAAGTAAAAGCAAAGTAAAAGATGGATGCAAGCAGACCATCCACATCAAAAGTTTCAAGTGTGGTTTACTGTTGCAACCCCCTTGGGAAACCAAACTATAAATATAACAAAAAAATCTGCGACCAGTTTCCAAGAATCTATTGCTACAGAACAAGTTGCTCAAAACTGGAGACAAGATCTTTGACAGTTGTCGTAAAGCAATCCATAAATTTCACTCTGAAGCTGCTGAACATTCTTCTTCACCTTCTGACAGTTATAATGAACAAAAAGCCGAAGGCCATGCTGTTCCATCTGAAAGCATTGAAGTATCAACTCCTGAAAAAGAGCATGCTATAGAAGCATTTAACAGAAGTTTAAAATGTCTGGATGAAACACCAATCAAGGAAAAACGCCTGCAAGAAAAAAATACCCTGAAGAGAAATATAAAAAAGCCCAAGAAGCATTTCGAGCAAAATTATTAAAGTTAAGTCCTGCGTCGGAACCAAAGGATATTTCATCTCCTGAACCAGAAATTATGACAGTTGAAAGAAAAACTTCATTCCACAGAAAATAAAAGCATAAGAATGCAGATATTGAGTACACTGACTAAATCTTGGTCACTGAAACGAATTGAAACAGAATTTAGAGTTTCAAATTTTATGGCCAGAAAGGCTTTTTTGCTAGTAAAAGAAAAAGGTATCATTCATGTCTTCTGCTGATATAAAGCCAAGAAAGACTTTAGACAAAGACACAGCAAATTGTATACAAGAATTTTAGGAGAGTGACTATGTAAGCCGCCAAATGCCAGGAAAAAAATACTTTGTTTCCATTAAAATAGATAATAAGCGTCAACAGGTACAAAAAAAATTGCTTCTGAGTAATTTGCGTGAATTGTATACTCTTTTTAAAGAGAGATTTCAAGAGAAAAAGGTGGGGTTCTCCAAGTTCTGTGAACTTCGCCCTAAGCACTGCGTTCTTGCAGGAGCAAGTGGCACACATTCTGTTTGTGTTTGTACAATGCATCAGAATGTTACACTGATGATGACATAATGCAAGTTACCTGAATTAACAGGAGACACTGTTCAGCCAATAAACTCCTATAAAGATGTTCTTGCAAACATAATTTGTGGATTACTAGTCAAAACTTACTCACTTTCTGAGCATTTTAAATAAGAGATATGTGCAACAGATGAAGGGGAAGAGAACATTAGTTTTGAAAATATGGTAGGTTTTGTGATTAGTAAGTACTCAAAGCACTGGTGGTTGGGGATGTGTACTTGGTGTGAATGAGGACACAGAAGAGATAAAAGTAAGCTTCCTGGAGCCGCACGGTCCATCTCCATCATACAAGTATCCTCAATCACCGGATATACTGTTGGTTCATAAATCTGATGTTTTGTTAAAAGTTGACCCGACAACAGCTACTGGAAGAGTATATAATTTAACAATGACTGAGACAAAGAAGGCAAATCAAGCACGGGCATACAAGTGCGGCAAAATTTAAAAGATAGAAAAAAAGCAGGATACATATAGATGAAAAAATAGTTTTGTAAGTGTAAATATGCACACATAACCTTATACTGAATTATGAAATGAATTACTTTGGGACACAGTTTCAAAAAACTTAGATGTTTATTTTCATTCTTAAACATTCACAATGTTTAAAAGAACAAGTATGACATTTTACACAAACCACATAAAGAATACCCTTCCAGTCATGGGTGGAACCGGTAAGTATATCTGGCACATTTCAGTTGCATTGTTCTACATTATTATTTTTTTTACAGTGATCCCATAGCGATCCCATTATAACACTTTCAGGATATGTAGAAAAATAATGTTTGTTAAACATATATTTTTTTCAGATTTTTTTAAATATATGTTTTTATTATTTCAATTTTAAACTTTTAAAATTTTAAAATTGACATTAATTTCTTAATAGTAGCATGTTGCATATCAAATGAAAGCCCAATTCAAGATCTTTAAAATGAGGCATAATTCAAGACCCTAGCTCTACTAGAACCCGAGTAATTGGCAGTTAAAATTTGCTCAGATCATGAAATTTCAGGGTTTTTTTTAATTTCAAAAATCAATAACTCAAAAACGGATGAATTAAAAATTCTGAAAAAAATCATGTTTGTTTATATTGATAAATACTACAATTATACCAAGTTTCACAAAAATAAAAAAATGTCGGGTTGTGAGCCTTGATTTGAAATGGAATGACCCCGTGAGTGAACTTTTAACGAAGAAAACAGAATACCAACACTAAATATATAATACGCAGACATCAAGAGATCACAACTTCAAGTAACTCAATTTCGCAACTCCTATTATAACGCCATACTACCAACATCTCCACACACTGCTGCTGTTCAAACATTATACAGTATATATATATCGTTCTATTCTCATCTGACGCATACACGCATCATTCTGACTTCAGGGTGTTGCCAACACTCTTGCAAAAGAGCACACATCACGTTCAATTTGGGAAACGTGAATGAAAACGATCTCGAGTTTACGTAGAGAAAGGAAGTAAAAAGGAACGTCAAATTAGGGTATGCGTCACATCAAGGCTTGGCATAGCCTACTGGAAAGAAGAGGTCCTGAAACGAACTGCTGCCACTAAAGTCATGTGACCAACTGAGTCCCAGCTTCCAGCTACCGTGTGTGCGTCGTCTCAGTTTTCAGTGATGGACTCAATTGGAAGGGTGACAGAGAAGCGGGAGAATTTCATAAAACGTGCGCTGATGGAAACTTCGAAGGTTGTGTTGCAATATGAATAAAACGTGCTAATATTTAGTTCACAAATTATTTTGATTGTTTTACACAGAATGAAGGTAATGCTAATTTTTAAACGAAACGGACGAAGTATTTGCAAAGGTTTCGCTTAGAATTTCAGCTGAAGGAAACTTTGAAATTTTCAGCACAAAATAAATGAAATGCGCGATTGTTTTGTTGACAAATTACTTAAAACGTTGTGCCACGAAATGCAAATATTTTAATGTTTTTGGTGGCATATTGGATGTCTGCATCGAATCAAGATGGCTGCTTGTTTACGATTTTTTGTTCGCTCCTGGTGAACCCCCTGTTTGCATTTTTCAATTTCGTTCTATTTTTAATTGAAGGACTTTGCTCCGCCGCAATTCCCGAGGTTTCGGCGACGGGATTTTTGGTTCTGGCCTGTGCCCGTAATGTTAACATTACCGGCGTGCGGTGTCAGTGTGTTCCTTA
This sequence comes from Macrothele yani, assembly GCA_039090855.1. Classification (NCBI taxonomy): domain Eukaryota; kingdom Metazoa; phylum Arthropoda; class Arachnida; order Araneae; family Macrothelidae; genus Macrothele; species Macrothele yani. The sequence continues at coordinate 136,058,911 of CM077024.1, read as the reverse complement.
TTCATTGATTGCACAAGGAAGAAGACTTTTAAGTATGTTTTGCATTTCTCTTGCTAAACTTGAACATATTTTCTTAGTTTTTTTTCACTGTCGTTATTTTTTGGGAAGGGCAGACTTTTGTTGTTTGAACATATCATCATCATCATCATTGTCAACCATTATCAATCCACTGCTGGACGAAGGTCTCCCCAAGTTTCCTCCGCAACGGTCTGTCTTGTGCCAGTCTCCTCCAAGTCACTCCCGCATACTTTCGAATTTCATCCACCCATCTCCCATGTGGTCTTCTTCTGGGTCTTTCCCTGTCCCTTGGAATCCAATCTAAAATGTCGCCTGCCCATCGATGGTCTGTCCGTCTGGCAGTATGTCCAGCCCATTGCCATTTCAAGGATTTTAGTCTGATCATGATGTCTTCCACTCTTGTCATTTTTCGGATCCACGAGTTCCTCTTCTTATCTATCCTGGTTACACCAAGCATGCACCTCTCCATGCTGCTTTGAGTTGTCTGCAGCCTTTGTATGTCTCCTTTAGTTAAGGTCCAAGTCTCTGCACCATACGTAAGCACTGGAAGAATGCATTGATCAAACACTTTTCTTTTAAGACATAATGGCATATTGCTCTTGAAAATTATGCTGTTTCTTCCAAAAGCTCTCCAGGCAAGTTTTGTACGCTGATTAATTTCTTCATCAATGTGACCCTCACTTGATATCTGCTGTCCAAGATAAACGTACGTGTCTGTTACCTCCAGCTTTTATCCATCAATCGATAAATCTTCATTTCGTGTAAAAGCATTGTACATCACTTTTGTCTTCTGAAAGTTCATTTTTAATCCCACTTCTTTACTCTTGTCAGCAAGTTCTTGGATCATACACTGCAGCTCTGATGGGGTAGTTGCAAAAATGACTATGTCATCAGCAAAACGAAGGTGGGTTAGATAATCTCCATTAATCTTTATCTCTTTGTTTTCCCAGTTCAGTGATTGAAAGACATTTTCCAATGTGGCGTTAAAGAGCTTCGGAGATTTGGTGTCACCTTGTCACACTCCCTTTCCAATTTTTATGTGTGTTGTATTTTCAAACAGCCGAATCTTTGCACTCGCATTTTCATAGATGTTATTAATAATATTAAAGTATGCATCTTCAATACCGCAGGATTTCAGAGCCATTGTAACTGCTGATGGTTTCACCGAATCAAAGGCTTTTTCATAATCGATAAAAGCCATGCACAATGAAAGTTCATATTCCCCCGCTCTTTCAATTAGTTCTCTCAGTACGTGGATATGATCTATTGTGCTCCACTCCTGAATCCAGCTTGTTCTCTCGGTTGAGCCATGTCCAGTGTTACCTTCAAGCAGTGTGAAAGAACTTTAGTGAAGATTTTATAAACCACTGATAGGAGGCTGATATGTCTGTAGTTCCTGAGGTCCTCAACGTCACCTTTTTTATGTAGCAGGATCATTGCAGCGTTGTTCCAGTCCTAAGGAATCTTCCCTTCATTAAGGCATGGAGTGAAAATTTGGGCGAATAGTGTTTCGACTTCTCCATTTGCTTCTTGTATGATGTCTACAGTAATTCCATCTTCTCCTGGAGCTTTTCCACGCTTCATGTTCTTGATTGCATGTGCAACTTCTGCTGGGAGGACTAGAAGAACTCTGGTACTGGTACCTTCCATGTTGTCTGTAGTACATTCATCATCCCTTTCATATAACTTGGAGTAGAAATCTTTCATTCTTGTCAAATTTCGCCTCTATTTCTTGTTACAGAACCATCTTCTTTTCTCAGTGCCATAATCTGTTTTCTTCATTTACTGAGATGTCCTTTTGCTGTCTTTAGTCTTTGGTTGTTTTCAATTGCTTTCCTCACTAGTTCACAGTTGAATTTCCTTACGTCTTCAGTCATACTTTTTCGTACTGTCTTGGATAGCTCTATGTATTCCACTTTGGAAGTCACATCTTCTTTAGTTTCCTCATCTCTCTTCTTTTTTGCATCAACATTTTGGTTTTTCCTGATAATTTGTTCACATGCAACTTGTTCTTAGACCCAGCTAATTTTGTTGCTGTTTCCATAAGAGTTTTGGTTACTTTTCTGTTTACTTCAGAAATATCCACTTCTTCCGATGTCAGTCCTTCTAAAGCAGAGAATCTGTTCTTCAGTTCCAACTCGAAGGTATTATGGTGTTTTTTAAGGTTGGTTATGTCAATGCATTTTGTTTGTCTTATGAGCTTGCCACGTTCGAGTTTAGTGTTGAGGTGCATCTTACATCTCACCAATCTATGGTCACTACCTGTGTTGAACTTGTTTAGCACACTGCAGTCTTCTATGACGAATTTTTTGTTACACATAATAAAATCAATTTCACTTGTCGTCCCATTTGGATGTCTCCATGTCTGTTTCCTGTGCGGCTTTTTCTAAAAAAAGAAGTTCAAGATGAAAAACCCTTCTGCCTCTGCAAACTCAACGAGAGTATTTCCACGCTGGTTTCTGTTGCCATGACCGAATTTACCTACTGAAGTTTCATTCTGTTGCTGTTGCTGTTGCCGTTGCCCTATTTTTGCATTGAAATATCCCATAATTATCCTCAAGGGTTGCTTACTTTTATTATTTAAATGACGAATTTCCTCATAAAATTCTTCAATTTCTTCTTCTATGACTTGTGGTGGGTGCATAAGTTTGAATAATCTGAGCCTGGTATCATCTCGAGAGTTGGATAACGAGTCGTGCAGCTCTGTCAGAGGAACTTTCAACTTTTACAACTTTATCTTTCAGTCTCTTGTTTATTATAAATCCAACACCACTAGTTCTGCCAGTATCTGTCCCACGATAGTAGAAGAGATGTCCACTTTTCAGTTCAATGAGATCTCCTTTTCTCCTTAACTCACTTAGCCCGACAATGTCCCACTTGATCCTTTGTTGTTCCTCTTCCAATTCAAGAAGCCTTGAATCCGAAGATAGGGAGCGTCCATTATACGTAGCCAAGGTCAGCATCAGATGGCAGCCTAGTCCGGTCCTCCGGGGATTCTTAGCACCCTCTGCCTTCATGTCGCCCTGGCCGCTGCCTTGGCCAGGTACATTCCAGCTGCCGGAAACTGAGGGCCAAGATTTAAGTTGTGGAGTCATTTTGGAGGGGTTTGGCCATAACTCACCACGCTGGCCAAGCGGGTTGATGAGTGTGGGATAGCATTTCTTCTAATCCCGATGGTATAGTTATACCGCTATTGGTGGTCATCAGAGCCCCTTTAGTGGGAACAGGATGCACCCCAAGAAAGCGGGGTTGACATTTGTCAAGGAGAGGCTGTGATGTTACGCATCACCTGGCCTTATTCCACATATTTGCTTCTAAACATCCGATTGAAAAAATGATTTTATATTTGGATTCCATTTATGTCAAAGAGTATTTTATATATAGTTACATTTTCAAATTCCACATAGATGTTCCGCTAGAGGGTGTAAAAGTAAATTACATTTTTCCCGATAACTCTTCATCTAAAACTCCGATTTGAAAAAAATATTTCTTCAGCGGATACACCTCTTGATGGAAAATCTTTTACATATAATTTCTAATTTTTGGTAAAGCATACTTTGGCCACCAGGGGGCGTAAGGGTTAATTTTTGCTTCTGATGTATTTGCCTTAAAATCTGAGCTTCTAAAATATCGATTGAAAAAATTCTTTCGTGGACTGATGCAACTCACATCGATAAACATTTTCGGAACATTTTCTTCTCAAAATATTCCACAGTTTTTCCGCCAGGGGCGTAGATGCATATCTTATATTTGTGAATATCTTTACTTCTAGGAATCCGATTATAAAAATTCCTTCTTTGTTGGATAGTGTTTTCAATGTGACAAAATTTTCATATAATTTCAAAATTTTCAAGTAATTCGTAGACTTTCCGCTAGGGGCGTAGAGGTAAATTGCGTTTCCCCCTATATCTCTGCTTCTAAATCTCCGATTTGAAAAAGTCTTTCTGAACCAGATACAGCTCCTGATGGGATATCGTTTGCACGTAATTTCTAATTTTTGTAAAAAAAATGGTTTGACCACCAGGGGGCGTAAATCTTAATTTCCGCTTCTGATGTATTTGCAGCAAAATATGAGCTTCTAAATTCTTGATTGAAAAAAAACGTCGTTTGTAGACCGATACTAGTCATGTCGACAAACCTTTTAGAAACATTTCTTCTTAGAATAATGTATTGTTTCTACGCCAGGGTGTGTAGATGTATATCTGATTTTTGTCAATATCTCTACTTCTAGGAGTCTGATTTGAAAAATTCCTTCTTTGTTGGATAGTGTTTCCGGTGTGACGTATTTTTCATATAATTTCAAAATTTTCAAGTAATTCATAGACTTTCCGCTAGGCGGCGTAAAGGGAAATTGCTTTCTCCCTATATCCCTGCTTCTAAATCTCCGATTTGAAAAATTCTTTCTGCACTGGATACAGCTCCTGACGGGAAATCCTTTGCACATAATTTGTAATTTTTGTAAAAAATGGTTTGGCCACCAGGTGGCGTAAGTCTTAATTTCGCTTCTGATGTATTTGCAGCCAAATATGGGCTTCTAAAATCTCGATTGCAAAAAAAGTCGTTTGTTGACCGATACTACTCATGTCGAACCTTTTAGGAACATTTTCTTCTTGAAATAACGCATGGTTCCAACTCCACGGGGCGTAGATGTATATCTTACTTTTGTCAATATCACTACTTCTAAGAGTCCGATTTGAAAAATTCCTTCTTTGTTGGATAGTGTTTCCGATGCGAAATGTTTTTCCTATAAATTCAAAATTTTCAAGTAAATCATGACTTTCCGCTAGGGGAACAAGGGTAAATTGCGTTTTCTGCGCTATTTCTGCTTCTAAAACTCCGATTTGAAAAAATCTTCCTCTTCGCATACAAGACCTGATGGAAAAAAATTTCACATAATTTCTAATGTTTGGTAAAGAATAGTTTGGTCACCAGGGGGCATAAGTGTTAATTTCTGCTTCTGATGTATTTGTAGCAAAATCTTGGCTCCTGAAAACTCGACTAAATTGTGTTTTTCTTGGACCGATATCGCTCATATGGATAAACCTTTTGAGAATACTTTCTTCCTAAAATAATGCATGGTTTTCCCACCAGGGGACGGTAAGTCACATCTTATTTTTGTCGATATCTCTGTTTCTAAGAGTTCGTAAGCTCACGATTCCATTTACAGCAATATCTGAGGGATTAAAAACCCGATTGAAAATCTTCTTTCTTCCGTCAGATACTATTGTTTTCCATACCGGTTCCACTGACTTTGAATAGCTTTGATAAATTTAATTTGCGTCAGAAGGGATTCAAAAGACGTGCTTATTACACCCGAAAACTCGGTGTCATCTTTCTTGTTTAATATTTGCGTAGGAAAATCAGAACAGAACGTTTATGGGCCTGCATACTCTGCTCCCCTGATAATGTACTATGGCTCTTTGTCAAATGCACGTGATCAGCCTCGTGTGTTCCACTTGTCGCGGTACCCATTAGACGCTGGTGCCCGTTTCTCACAGGAATTCTGGCTCAAAAATACGTGTAGCTCAAAATAGGACGACCTTTTGACTCGCGCTTGTACATTAATGACGTCAGTCCTTTCAATAAGCGTTTGAAGTAATGTATTATCGTATTGATTCATGATATAATAATTTCCACATGACGTGGCTCGTACAAAAGGTCTCACGTCATTTTTTATTCTTATTCTTTGCTATTCCAGGTCCTAACATGAAGTTGTATTTCGAATAAGTGTCTGAGGATGTTCAGAGAATGTTCACACTTTTCTGTTCAGAGGATGTTCACTGGATGTTTTCTTACAGAGGATGTTCACACATTTTTAGAGCGATTTTCCACCAATATAATTATATGTTTAAAAAATTATTTTTTTCTTAAATGTTCCATCTGATAGCACTTCCTCTGGACTATGGACTTACATCTAGATTTCCAAAATAATAGGGCATTTCTTGAAATTAGTATTGGTATTTTGTTCTATTCGTCTTCCACAGCTTTCCATACTCAAATCATTGTTTCAGGTCTACGTTTAGAAAGTGCTCTTTTTAGCAATCCGAATGTACAATAGTCCATTGGTGACATATCAGAGGCCTTTGAATGAATATGAGCAATACGTACAGACTTGATACCCGTCTCTTTTTACATTTTTTCGAGAAACAGAATGGTAGATTTGGATGTGTCACTAATTTATGAATATTATTCTGATGGAGTTCTACTCTATGAAGGCTCTGTTGATAAAAAAATGGTATTGTTACGCTTTCCCCTTATACCAGGGTTGCGTCCCTGAACATGAATTCGCTGCAATACAGTGAGAATAAAAATATAAGAGGCAATTTGGATTTCGCTGATAGGCCAGAAACCACGCAACACACACTCACAATAATGATCAGGACTTAGCACGAACACAACATTTAATTACTCTGTTAACATCTTGGATAGGAATTAAATAAAAGAAGAAATATCCTGCACCATTATTAGCTCGAGGCTCGTCGTCACCCCTGACCAGATGAACATTCTGCGAAGGAGTTCACCGCTCATATGTCCGGCGTTAGTTCTCGGAGATCCACTCCCCGTAGTTCTTACAATGAGAGACAAAAAAAGTACTTACATGCCTTCAAGGTAATCCTTTGGCATTTGTGCGCCAATTTAGCGCTTTGGAGTTAAGCACACGCACAAGTAATCACTGGGGATGAAGCACTCTCTGGGTATCACTGGTGTGGGCCAGTCTGTGTGATGGCCTAGGAATGTTTTTCTCACCACGAGATAGCATCTATCATACCCAGATTTTCTTCTTCTCGCCGATTGCGAGGGGTAGAGGGAGGTGGAGCGTATAGGAGTGGTTCCCTCTGCACCCGTAAAGGCCGCTGGTCTAAAGAGCGTCTCTTCCTCGCTCTTCTTGACGACGTGTCTTTTGCCCTGTCCTGGGACGGCAGTCGTTTCACTACACTGTTTGTTTTTCCACGAGGCTGTGGAATAGCGCAGCTCGTACCTGCTGCCGTAGTTTGGCTGTCATCTTTTAGGACTTGGCGTCCGCTATTCTCCTTCGCTCGTTCTGTTTTCTGCTGCACGGCGACACGAGCGAAAATATCAGTCTCACCGCTCCAGCGGGTGCCTCCGGTCTCTCTCTCTCTCTCTCTCTCTGTTGCTAAGTACCTTTTCTCCTCTTGTACCGAGCTAAGTGTCGTCAAGCTCTCTCTGAACAACGGTGCAGAATGTCATCTGGTCTTTCTCAGATTGTTCGCCACCCCCCCATGCACTGTAAAGTTTTTGGACGGCCCCTCAACAAGCGCGCTGCCTTATCTGGTCAGCAGCTTGGCTTCCCAAAGAGCGACGTTCCTCTACACACGGGAATTCGGTTGACGCCGAGGGAGCGAAGACAAGGGAATTTATTACCTTGTTTTTGCCACTTGCGAAGTCTTTTCCTGAGAGATCCGAATGGGGAAATAAGACATCCAAACTCTTACTTGTCCTCTCAAAAATTGCTGTTCCTCTCAGCTCATTTTTGACCCCGCGTAACACTGCTCTCCCCTCCGAATAAATTCGTCCCGAATTTTCGGCCTATACAATCCTACCCAATCCGAATTCCTAATCCGGCTTAAACTCTCCGAAATAGGGCGGAGCCCTGCCGCTTCCCGAACTCGAAACTCAAGTTACCCTATGGGAACAGTACTGCTTTCTTGCCAGGGGCCTACACTCATTGGCACACAACGCAGGGTGCAAACTCCCTGACCTTCTCATTGGTTACACGTTTAGGTCGCTGACCAAACTGCATGCACGCAAGTCCCGGTTCATCCCTCTACTTAATTTGGATCATCTACACCTGGAGCTCTCCTGCGATAGGGACGGAGCCTATCAATGTGAATAACTCTGCTCGGTTTGTTCCGATACTTGATTTGATATAAAACATCATTGAGCTGTTTCTCGACCTTATAGGGCCCCTCCCATGGCCGCTGCAATTTGGGGTAACGCCCCTTCTTCCTCTTAGGGTAATACAGCCATACTAAATCGCCCACCTGTAAGGTAGTTTCCGAGGAATGCACGTCATATCTTGTTTTCATCTTATCTGCCGCCACCTTTAATGTTTTCCCTAGCAAATTCGTGGACTTTCTCCATTCTTTCCGTCAATTCCTCCGCGTACTCACTAGCTTCCATCTGTAGCTCCTCCGGCCTTCCAAACATCAAATCGCAAGGGAGCCGCATCTCCCTCCCATATACCATCGAGCTTGGGGTTCTACCAGTCGTGTCGTGCTCGGCGGCCCGTTGCGCCATTAGAAACATCGGAATTAAACGGTCCCAATCCCTCTGGTTTTCACTTACAAACATAGAGAGGTGCTACGCAATGCTTCTGTTCAGGCGCTCCACTGCTCCCGTTGACTGGGGGCAAAGGGGGTTGTCCGGGTCTTTCTAATCCCTATAGCAATTTGCACATCTTCTGGAACACCTGCGATTCGAAATTCAGCCCCTGATCTGAGTACAGCAATCTCGGGACCCCATGACGGCTGATCACGTGAGTTACAAGAGTTTCCGCCACCAAGGTGGCTTCCTGCGTGGGCAAAGGAAATATTTCGGGCCACTTCGTGAAGTAGTCAACAACAACCAGCAAATAGCGGTTTCCGTCCTGAGTTCTTGGGAGGGAACGGCCCCATCATGTCTATAGCAAGTCTCTCGAATGGAGACCCGACATTGTACACCTTCATACGCCCCCGGAGCCTCGTGGCCTGCCCCTTTCTTGATGCACATAGGTCTCAGCGTCGGCCCCACCTGCCCGACAATTCGCCCAATAAAAACGCTATCTGATTTTCTGCAGCGTCTTCTTGACACCAAGGTGACCACCAGTAGGACTATCATGAATTTCCCGCAGCACTTCCGCCACCCGGGCTTTTGGGAGCACCAACTGGAAGCTGCTGCTTCTCCCTGTATCTTTCTCAAATTCTCTGTACAGGACGCCATCTTTCACCACAAAAGAATTCCATTGAGCCCAGTACGTTTTTACTCGCGGGCTATAAATGGAAACATCGTTCCAACTAGGCCGCTCAGGTGAGTTCTCTTTCCAGCGAAAGAGAGGGCCAATATCTTCATCCCCCAGCTGAGCATCGCTGACGCGCTCGGAGCTCCACGGGTCATCCACCACTGGAGTCGCTGCTCCACCCACCTGGCGAACCTCGACCGCCTGCCTTTCCCTTTCTCCCTTTTCCGTTCGGTCGCAATGGGAACATGCCTCGAAACACGGGCGCCGAGACATAGCATCGGCGTTCCTGTGGGAACCTCCTCTTCTGTGCTCTACGTCGAAGGCATACTCTTGCAGTCTTTGAATCCAACGGGCGACCTGTCCCTCCGGATTTTTAAAGTTGAACAGCCATTTCAAGGTCCCGTGATCCGTCTGGATCAAAACTTTTCCTCCCATACAAATAGTGGGGAAAATTACTGACAGACTTCACAGTTGCCAAAAGTTCCTTCCGCGTCACGCAGTAATTTCTCTCTGACCCAGAAAGAGATTTACTGAAATAGGCAATCACTCTCTCTTTCCCGTGCTGCACCAGGGAGAGGACCGCCCCAACTGCCACAGAGCTAGAGCATCGGTATCTAAGACGAAAGGAGCCTCCGACTGGGGGAAGGCTAAAATGTGTGCCGATACCAAAATTCTCTTCAATTGTTCGAATGCCTGCCGACACTCCTCACCCCATTTGAACTTGGCCTTTTTTCATTTAAGCGATGCAGCGGTTTAGCAATCTGCGAGAAACCCTGGATGTACTTCCGGTAGTAAGAGCACAATCCCAAGAAGCTCCTAGTCTTATGTACGTTCAGCGGAGGTGCCCATTCACTCACCGCAGAGATCTTCTCTGAGTAGCTGGTAACCCCCTGTGCCGATATTACATGTCCTAGAAATTTTGCCTCCTGCCTTGCCAACCTGCATTTCCCCGGATTCAATTTCAACTGAGCACCCCGGAGGCGAGAGGAAACGGTCTTCAAGTTCTCGAGATGTCCATCAAAGGTAATTCCGCCGACCATAATGTCGTCGAGGTAGACCACGCACGTTTCGAAAGGCAGTCCACACAGGACGGTCTCCATGAGACGTTTGAACGTGCTGGGGGCGTTACACAGCCCGAAAGGCATAACCCAGAATTGCCATAGGCCGTTCCCGGCCGTGAAGGCGGTCTTCTCTCTATCATTTGGATCCACTGCGACCTTCCAGTACCCGCTTTTCAAATCCAGGGTCGAGAACCACTCCGACCGTGCCAAACGATCAAGTGTATCATCGATCCGGGGCAGCGGGTAGGAGTCTTTTCGTCACCTCGTTCAACCTACGGAAGTCCACACAGAATCTCTAGGCCCCTGAACGCTTCTAGACGAAAACTATAGGCAAAGCCCACGGACTGGTGGATGGTTCCACAATTCCTTGCCTTTCCATCTCCTTGATCATCCTATCCACATCGTCCCGCTTCGCCAGCGGAAAACGCCTCGGTGGCTGTTTGATTGGCGCGCTTTGGCCTGTATATATTTTATGCAGCACCGCCTCCGTATGACCGTAATCATCTTCACCCTCCGCAAAAACGTCGCGATTCTCCCTCAATAGGTTCCGCAACATTTCTTCTTGCTCCGCGCTCAGGTTTTCTTTCGCTTCCTCCATCAACTCCTCCAAACACGGGGAAATCCTGCGGCTGTTGAACTTTCCGCCGGGCATTCTCTTATTTTAGAGCGAAAGACCGAAGCGACCGGCTCCATAGAGCAAAGTGCCGCTCTCTTTCTTAGAGTGTTAGGCGCATCTCCTATATTAAACACTCTGACGGGAATGCTCTGACGTGGATGCATTACGACTCGCAAATTCTTTTGGGGAGGCGAATCCTCTGACATCTCGCAGACGGCCACAGGAAAAGGTGCACTACCATCGGTAACCTGCCCGACAACCACTGCTTTACTTCGTGCCGGAATTATGACATCCTCTTTGACTACTACTTCCAGTTTCCTTGCTTCCAGCTTGCAAAAGCTCCTAGTCAAGAGAGGTAATTCCTCAACCTCTCCCCGTAGTGCCGCATGCTGCAGATCTAAAACATAGCCATTCCGGCACAAAAAAATCCAGACCGATAATTCACTGATCTGAAATGTCCGCAATCACGACCGTATGTACGCTGGACAGATTCCCAATCTGAAATCGAAACCGCTGTTCCCTGAGCCACCACCTCTTCTCCATTCACCGTTCGCAAAATGATGTGCGGCTCTGTTTTAAGGTGAACCGTCGACCCTTTAACTATGTTAAAAAAAATCAGAGCGCATCAGGGTCGCATCTGCACCAGCATCCAATACAAAATCGCATCCCACGTCATTTACTTTTCCTTCAACCACAAGCCCGTTTGCATCTCCCGCCAGCCCTGAGATATGCACTATTACTTGTTGGGGCTCTTCCGCCGCTCGAGTCAATTTCCGCCCCGCGAGACTGGCCTCTGTACGTTTCCCGCGTCCCTTTCCTTAGGTTTCGTTTATGTAAAGTTGTTCCGGTTCCTAAGGTAATTTCTGCGCTGATGCGTGGGGGACGCACAGTCCCAGCAGCCAGCACCCCTTTCTGACGGGCTTCTGGTCCGACGCCACTCGGAGGGAGACGAAGATTGTCGCGGTGGGCAGTTTCTTTCAAGCCGCTCGACTCTTTTATTCAGTCGCTCCTCCAACTCCTTTATTTCTCGCCCTAGGCCACTGACCAAGTCCTCCACCTTTCTCTTGGGACTACACGGCACACACTCGGCCGCGGTTGCCAGCCTCACTGATTTCCGCGTTCTTCTCGAATGGCGCGACGAGTCGTCATTCATGGCACGGAGTACTGCAGCACGCATTGAGTCGCAGTCTGCCATTTGAACTGAGTGTTGCATGTCCGCATCTAAAATTGCATCAGCAAAATATTGTTGGGCTATGTTATCCTGAACTTCGGGAGGGCACTGAGCATATGCATGCTAATCGTGCCAGCCTCTCTATATCGGATGCCAGTTCCTGCAAGGACTCGTTTCCTTCCTCACGTCGATTCTTCAGCTGAATAATTCGCAGCCCTTTTAGGGTTTTTTTTTTTTTTTTTTGGAGGTTTAACAACCACCGTGAGCTTCAACAATATTTTATTTGGAGCAAACATGGACAGGAAGATACAGATGGCCTGTGCTTAACAGTTACCAAAAGATAAACAAGTGGATGACCTATTTACAATGACAATGAGATATTTACATTATGTGGATGCACTATATACAATGTAAGCAAATTCATAACACTGACAATACTGGACTGATGGGTTGACTTACTCTATGTACAACATATGTTCGCAATGTGCATCAGCAGAGTGCTATCTCTAATAGGTGAACACCAGTACAAGGTATAACTATATATTTTACAGTGCAAAAACAAACATGTATATTTTGAGCAATCTTGAAAAAAAAGAAGAAAGAGAAGAAAAGAGCAGAAGGTTTATACTTTTCAGTATCTGAAAGATAAGCGAATAAATGATCTATCCACAATGATGGTGTGAACTCTATACAAATTGAATGCAATATCTCTCTTGTGAAACGCTGTCAAATTACAAAAAGAACTATTACTTAGGCTTAAACAAGTGCCTCAATCACAGTGCTATAGATTAACTTGTAATGAACAACAACATATGTACACAAGATGCAACGGCATAGGGAAGACACTAATAAGGAATTACAATTCCATGGTACAACTGTAAATTTCACAGTGCAAAGAGTAAAGTATATTAGTACAAACAGAACTTGCGTTTTACAGAAAATTTATACTTCGAGTACAATACAAATAATGAAAATATGAAACTGACTCTTTGTACAGCAAATATGCAATACAGCGCAGAACATTATCTAATAGACTGATTATATCCTATTAGGCACATGTGACATGAGAAAAACCACACTGTGTAACATTAACATATAATTGAAATACTATCAAAGCGTTTGCTCCGCACCATGAGCATAAAACTTAAGACATGTAATCGTGACCCAACATGCGAAATGTGCCAAACATAAATTTTACAGTGCAATTAGGAAAGTACATTAGTATATACAAAACTGAGCTTTTGGCATAGCAACTATACTTCAGGTACAGTACAAATAACCGAATGATGAACAATTACCCCTGCACTACAAAAGTGCTAAACCTTGCAGAACATGGTGTAATCGACTGAACATATCCCTTTATGTACATGTAACATGATCAGAAACCACACTGTGCAAAATCAATAAGACAATTTAAACACTATCAAACAGTTGCTTAGCACCGTGAGCAAAAACCATATATTATAAAGCCCGGCAGACATAATGAAAGTGCCGAAAAAAAAAAAAAAAAAGAAAAAACTTTAAACTTATTTTAAGTGCCTGTGGTATAACAAGAAACTCACCTACAGGACCTTGTTGCTGAGAAACATGCAAACGTGCAGTAACATTAAGAAGCGATTATGACAAGGGCACCTAAGAACACGATAATCACAAAACTATACTTCAATTAGTCCAAACAATTTCACAGACGTCAGAACAAGAGTCTAAGGTCTTCTGATGGACCAGAAAACCATTGACGAAAAGGTGACCACACTGACATAAAGTGTGGGATTCGATTCGCAGCCTTAGCAACAGTGAAAGCAAGCCTCAAGCGTGAAATCATTCTGTTCCGGAACTGACTGCACATCGCAGCTCCCGCCTGAAAGATGGTAGGCTGTATAGGGGTAGAACGTAGCTGTTGATAGTAGCAAAAAATCACATTTTTTTGCTAATATGAATACATAAGCACATGACTCTGATATAGGAATAGGCGGAGTACTTGAACTGAGTAGCGTGCTATAGGCTGAGAAGGAAAGATCATTAGTACTAAGGCACTGTGCAGTAGTGAAGGTCAGATGTAGCAAAGGGAAGAAGCACTGTGCAATATTGATACACATGATCTACATCCGCAATCGTAGAGCAAAACATGCAGTTAGGCGAATCAACAAGCGTCATCCTGAATAATTTGGTAGGAACTGGTAACCGCCGATGAAGAAACAACCATTGGATGTTTCTTTCTGCTGGAATAGATAGTGGCGAATTAGACATGGACCACACTTGTGAAAGGGCGACATTCGGAACATCTGGAATCATCAATGGTGTAGCATACAGTGGATCAATGAGACAACGGTAAAGAGACGAGACAGAAAAGCTGGAGAGAGGAAGTGATGAGCCCCGAACGGAAAGGAAAAAGGAAGAAGAAGAGGCAGAGGGAACAAGAGTTAACCCAGCTTGAGAGGCAAGGTTAGGGAAGAGGGTAATGATTGAAGAACGGAAGGAATCATACAGCGAAAGAGAGGAAGAGGTAGGGGAGATGTGGGGGGACAGATCAGAGAAGAGTTTCCAAGAAAGATCTGGAGAAATTAGATCCTGAACAGATACTATTCCGGCGGGGAGCCAGGAAAGGTCAGTAAAGTAGGGAGCATTAGGGGATGAAGGATGGAAGAAAAGAACAGGGGCTCAGCTAATAGTTCAGTGGTGGAAGCCGGTGGAGCACGGAAGAGGGGTAGAGAACGGAGAAAGGAAAGGACCTCTTTGTAGAAAGGGGAAAGTTTAGAATGAAAAAAAGGAGATTGATCCATTAGAAGATACGTGATGAAAGTGATTCGGGGATTCCTAGGCGATATCATGACATCTCTAACGAGCGTAACTGGCGACTCTGGTGCACTTAGTAGCCGCAGGAAAGAAACCACTTTATGTGCTTTATAGTAGGTGCGAACTTCCAGCAGTGAAATACCTCCATCAGTGACTCGACGACAGAGAGTGGAGACCTGAATCCAATGGTACCTGTTCCATATTATCGTTGAGATGATTCGAGTGATTTCATTGAGGTGATAAATGGGCATACGTTCTGCTGACCATGCATATAAGCATGGTGAAAGAATATAAGTCTGAGCTATTCTAGCTCTTGAGAAGTAAGAAGTACAAAACTGGGAACCTCGCCAGAATGCAGCAGTTCGAGTAAGGCGTGTTCTGAGAGCATTCCATGTTTCATTTTGAGCAGAAAGACGGACTCCGAGATGGACCCCAAGGAATTTTTGGGATGAAGCAGTCCATGAGGCGCCCCACGGGGTGTCAGTCCTAGAGGCCCACGCTCCGCTCCATAGGCCTGCACTCTTGGATGTATTAAGTGATGCCGCTGAACATGAAGAATATTGATCGTAAATCTGGAGCAAGATGTCGAATTGAGCGTCTGTCCTTACACAAAAGGTCGCGTCATCGGCATATGCAGAGTATGTCACAGAAAAGTGCCTAGTACTTGCAGTAGGCGGTGGCAGCGCATCTATAAAGGCTCGATGGACAGACCGAAGAAACGGCTCAAAAGCAATGGCAAAGAGCTGCCCAGAAAGTGGGCAACCCTGCCGAATGCCTCGCCGAAAAGGAATAGGTGCAGTCAAGAAGGCGGCCGTCTTGACATGGAAAGCAGCGTCCTGATAAAGGGCAAGAATAGAGGTAACAAAAGCAAAAGGAAAGCCGAAAGCAATAAGAACAGCAGAAAGATACGAATGTGAGATATTGTCGAAAGCTGCTCTTTGGTCAACTCAATGGGCTATAAGCAGTCGCCCGTCCCTAATTTAGGGTCACTGGTTCCAGGGAAAGGAGAGAGCCAGTTCCGTAAGACAAACACAACATCCATGCCTGACCGGGATTCGAACCCGGACCCCTTACGGACGAATGATCAGAGGCCAGCGCCTTAGACCACTGCGCCTCCGGGGAGGCCCTTTTAGGTTCCCCGTCAACCTCATCTCGAGCGCGGCCACTAAACATTCATAATTTACCCGATTTTCAGTTGGCAATGACTGCATGATATCGGCAGCTGGACTCCGGAGTGTGGCGGCTAAAGAGCTCGCCATCTCGTTTGAATTCCATCGGTTGGTCGCTGCTATCATTTCGAACTGAATTTTGTAGACTGACTAGCTCCCGTCAAATGTACTAGGCTTAATTCTAACTGTCCTACCTAGATCTCCGCTTGGTAGCGCGGCTGTTACCCTTTGCCCCATTTCAATTTTATTTTTTAAAATATTTATCTTTTCCTCAAACTCCTTACAATCTCCGACTGCTATACGCCTACACCCTGTCCCGGCAGCTGCCTTCTTAAATTCTCCATTTCTGATTCCAAATGCTCACTAACATTTTTGGCACTGAGTAGAAAATTCTGTACGCAGCGTAGAACATGCTTTACCTATTTTATCCTGCACTGTATTTACAGTTGTTACTACGTCAGCCTGCAGTTCCTCAGAGATCGCCCTTTGGGAGCCAATCTGCCCGTCATCTGCTGCTGGGCGACAGCATACTGTTCCTCCAATTTGTTTACAATCTCGTCTTGAGTACGCAATTTAGTATCCAATTCTTTAACGCACACATTTAGCTGATACTTACAATCTGGCGCGTGTTCGTTAAGCAAGGCAGTGAAACTTTCTTTTTGATGTGGAGATGTACAGTAAATATCCGTGTGTTGTCATTGAAGCGTTCATATGTGTGGAATCCATTTTTCTGTCTGGGATAACTAAGGACAGATCTTCCTGCAGCTGGTAAATGGCTTACTGCGTTACATAAAAGGCTATCATCAATTATAGATTTTATTTTTTTAGAAATAACTAACAAATACAACACACGATTGATCAAACGTGAAGTAAAACTCGTGTTTTGCTCGAGAATTCTATAGTTACGTGCTGCATTACTTCATTTTGTTCTCGCAATACCAAATTCAAAAAGCATTTTCAAACGTTTCCAAATTATGGCGACATAGGGATAGAAAACATCATTAGCTTTATTTATTCATTCTTCGGATGCAGAGACAGGTAAATGTAAGTATGTTACTACTTCAGCGATCGAATTTGTACTTTTTTCATTTTTCTATTTTTAATTTTACTATACGAGAAGTAAAGATAAAACTCTGACAAAAAGAAGTCAAGAAATGATAAATCTTCATTTGTGAAAAATTAAGTCACAAGCAATTTCCGCAGATCTGCGGCTGTAGTTTACAGTCTCCGTGAAAGACCTTTGCGCCATGTCGGTATTATCACTAACTTCGTACATACGAAGAAAAAAATACGAGCCTGTCCTTCAAAAATAAGCACCATTAACAACCCTTTATCAAAATGTTTCCAATATCCTTCTTGAAACAATTTCAACTCATGAAGAACTGCTTCCTTTAACAAATATATATACGATCGATGAAGAAACGGGTTTCTGTACGCCCAATTAATGTGAAAGACAATAAAAATAAAAAGTGAACTCCGTTTATTAGGCGTAGAAAATAAGGGAATCAAAAGATGCTAGCTTTCACTACCTCCGGGTAGCTTCATCAGGCATTTAGTAGTTAAAGATCGCAGAAGCAACTGGAACAAATGTATTTCTGAGAATATAATTAAATTCAAAATAAGTAAAACACTTGCACGATGTCACGGGTTGTTTGATCCCAGGGCCGGGTGGTCACGTGTAACTTCTAGGAGCCGGTGCCATATGAAAGGAAGGCTCGTGGTTACATCTTTGTTACACACATTCCGTCGCGTGATGATCTCGATGGTTTCGCGAAGCGCAGTAGCTCTTGCGCTGACGTACGGTGCTAGTTTCTTAAAATCTCCCCATCTGGGAACTGCCCTTTCAGATGCAACATCACGGGCTAGTGCCGTTGTAAGCTTTCCGGCCTTAACGTCCCTTTGGTGTTCAGAAAAACGGATCTGGAAGGATCTTTTTGTCATCCCGATGTAGGACTTAACGGCGCCAATACAGCTCCCTATCGGCGAAGCACCAGTGCAAACTAGCCAACCTGAGAGATGAACTTGGACCTCCCCGGCACCCGCCAGCCATTCCCATAGTCAATGTCTCTTCCCGGTCATTCTCACAGGAAGAGATGAAAGTTCTACAAAAAGGACCAAAATTTGCATTTTACCAACCAGTCGGACTTAAGGCCGTTATTCCCGCCATTGAAAGCGTCCTACAGAGTGTTCCGCTCCAAGAAAGGGACCAGATTAGACTCGGATGTGTTGACAGATTAACTCGTGCTGTTAAACAACACCGAATCGGAAAAGCACCGGGAATACCCAAATATGTCTCCAACCTCAAGAAAGACCACTCCCTGATCTTCACCCTCAGACAAGTCCGGGCAAATTGCAGTGATGGACGAACCCGACTACTGCAGGAAGCTGGAGGAGTTCATCACCCAGTCTGATTCCATTCTGCAAGCTGTAAATCCGCTTAACAAGTGGGTGGCGAAGATTAAGCGAATAGCAAGAATGAAGACGCTTCCTGAAGTACTTAGAAGGGCTGCCAAGATCCCTCCGGGACCTAAGGTTCCTCTCCTTTTTGCTCGACTTAAACATCACAAGCGCGGCAACCCAATCAGACCTATTACTAGCAGAAAATGCGCCCCTTCAGCTAATTTGGAAAAAGCATTCTCGTCCTTCTTGCGGCCGTTCCTACCGATAGCCGAATGTGTCCTACTCTCCTCAGCTGACTTCGTTTCCAGAGTGAGATCCACGACAGTGTCTCCAGACGACATAATTGGAAGGTTTGACATCGAATCTTTATACCCCTCAGTGCCGGTGCATGAAGCCACCACAAACCTGAAGCGCTCTATCGCTGACTCGAACTTGTACCCTTCGGAAACTGTGGAAGCTATTTCCAAACTACTGGATGCAGTCACGGACTCAAATTTTTCAGCTTCCGATCCAGAATTTACAAACAAAACAAAGGGGTGCCTATGGGGTCCTCGGTGTCGGCGGTTCTTGCTGAAGCGGTCCTCCGACCTCTCGAAAATGAACTCTTGCAATCGTCGGCCACAGTTCCTAAAATATGGTTAAGGTACGCTGACGACATTTTCTTTGTTTGGCAGCATGGACAAGCCAGCCTAAGTGATTTTCTCGCTAGAATGAATGATGCGCACCCAGATATTAAATTCACAGCAGATTATGAGTCCGAAGGTGCATTACCTTTTCTGGATGTACTAGTAAGAAGATTACCCTCAGGTGCTCTTAGCACAGAGGTCTACTACAAACCTACCCACGTGGACAACCCCATACTCCCTGACTCAGCAGGCCCGGCCGCACGCAAATATGCCCTTTTTAAGTACAGAGCAAAGCGAGCTTTCGAACTCTCATCGAACAAAGCCAAATGCGAGGAGGAGATCCGTAGCATTAGAAACCTAGCGGCTGCAGCGGGATACGACCTGATCGCAATCGACCAAATAGTCAGAAAGGCTGCAAAAACTGCTCTCCCACAGCCTCGTGCCAACCCCACGGCACAGCCAGCCCGGTTCGTGGGTTCGGTTCCCTACGTTTCTAGGCTAACGTACTTCCTGAAGAATGCTCTCCGAAGGCTAGGTTATGATATCGGCGTGGCAGCTCCTAGACCTTTGTCAGATATCCTCTCAGCAGACCAACGCGCATCACCTTCTACGCTCACTGAAGCCGGAGTCTATGATATTCCTTTGGATAATCCTGACGCATCCGTTAAGTCCTACATCGAGATGACAAAGATCCTTCCAGATCCGTTTTTCTGAACACCAAAGGGACGTTAAGGCCGGAAAGCTTACGACGGCACTAGCCCGTGATGTTGCATCTGAAAGGGCAGTTCCCAGATGGGGAGATTTTAAGAAACTAGCACCGTACGTCAGCGCAAGAGCTACTGCGCTTCACGAAACCATCGAGATCATCACGCGACGGAATGTGTGTAACAAAGATGTAACCACGAGCCTTCCTTTCATATGGCACCGGCTCCTAGAAGTTACACGTGACCACCCGGCCCTGGGATCAAACAACCCGTGACATCGTGCAAGTGTTTTACTTATTTTGAATTTAATTATATTATCTCAGAAATACATTTGTTCCAGTTGCTTCTGCGATCTTTAACTACTAAATGCCTGATGAAGCTACCCGGAGGTAGTGAAAGCTAGCATCTTTTGATTCCCTTATTTTCTACGCCTAATAAACGGAGTTCACTTTTTATTTTTATTGTCTTTCACAACTGCTTCCTTTGTTCTTTGATTGTGGGTGTGAGCCGGTTGTATGTACGTAAGCACGGCGCAGGGATACACGCGAACTTGTGAACTGCGTGTAAGCGTTTGTAATCGGAAGACTACCCAACAGCAGTGCCTAAGAAGGGCTTTAATTTTTCATTATTTTTCATTTCGGGGTGACCAGTTCCGTGGATTGTAAACGAGTCAGTCATCCCTAATTAGGGGTCATTGCTTCCGCGAGTAAGGAGGGGCCAGCACTGTGGGGATCGGACGACTATTCAGAAATCTACGCTTCTGGCTACTCGGTCACCTCTGGGGCACAAACATTTTCTCGACCACAAAATCTCCTTAACTGTCTAGCAGATTTTCCCACACATACCTATTATTTACATTCACTTAATTACACAGATTTTATGTCCTGCACGTCTTTGGGAGAAGGGGAAGACACGAGCTTATAGCAGCGATTTCTCCAACCGACTGGCTGTAGATCCTAAATCTTTGCATTTGAATATTGGGTTAAAGTCTTTGTTTTCTTTCTAAAACGGGCAGGAATCACTATGAGAACAATGATAGACACACTTCTGAATTTGTGTAATGAGCAATCTTTTCGCTAGGTGGAATAAACGATTTTTATATTTTATCTGTTCATCTCTAAAATACGAACTGGAAAAATTCATTTACGTTGGGATAGAGATAACTGCATGCAGTGCTATTCGTTTGTCTTTATTGCAAGTTCTACCGCAAGGTGGCGCCGAAATAAAATAGAGATCATGTAAATTCACATTTACATTCGGTACTACTTTCCGCTTCTGAAAGCCCAATCTGAAAATATTATGCTTGAAGCCTATATCGATAAACTAGCTCATAGACTGTGCAATGCACGGGTAAAAAGGCTGGACTGAATCAAAACTACGCCTGCAATTAGTTTCTTACAATTTTACTTGTTTCTTTTTATGAAATTAAAGTAACGCCGATTCGTTTTTATGAAATTACTCTGCAATTTTATTCCTTTTTATGAAATTACTCTGCAATGCAAAGAAAATGAAATGAAACACGACATAGCACCTGCGTAACAGAATAAACGTCACATACAGTTGTTCGCGCACGTGCGTGTTGCCACAGATGAAGTCGTTTGCCTTACTGACTTTATTTTATTTTCCGGTATTGCTCCTTGATTTTACGTATCGTTCGATGGCAGTGAGCTTAGTTCTGATTTCGGCCACCGAAAAAAGCAGATGGCGGTGCAAGTAATGAATGGCGTCAGAGCGTTAGGGACAGACGTGGCCTATTATATAGGTTTCATAGCGACGAAAATTTGTTGATCTCATTTGTGAAAATTTTCTCATCGAAAATATTACTGCTCAAGAGCGTAAATTTACATTTTGGCTTGTCAATACTTCATCTTCATCAAGTCAGGCAAGAAAACATTATTTCTAATTGGGCAGTGTCTAGCAGCCGTTGGTATTCCACACATGCTTCTGATTTTTCCAAATGAAATATTTTCTCACTTGAGGGCGGTACAAAAATTAGCATTTACTCTGAAAATGTGCTTCTACATTAAAAGCCCTCTTTTTGCAATTTATGTTGCTTACAACTGCTGTAATCGCGATTACGATGATCTTTTTTGCAGCTTTTGTACGAAAAATTTTAATGTTACACTGGACAACAAATGTTAACAAAAATTTTGCCCCCAAGATTAAATTAATCATTTCTTATGTGGATGTTTTACTGAGCAAGTTGCCTGAAAATTGCCTCCGTACAAAAGTATATTATAAACCCATATCCGTCCCCAACCTAATGCTCCGCAGCTCATTCTGCCCTGCTGATTACAAGACAGTGTTTTTCCGTTCTCGAATCAGAAGAGTATTTTCAGTCACCTCCGGTGTGCTTCCTAGACAGTGCGAATTAAAGAACGTTACCGAATTGGCCACTGAGGCAGGATAGACCCTGAACATGGAACATAGATATATCGAGAAAGTCAGAACCAGTCATATTGATCTTTCTGTGCCGTAAATACGCTACCTGGGTTCATCTCCTTGAGCGCGTTCATGAGCTGATAAACATTGCCCAGGTAGCGTATTTGTGCCGCAAATACGCTTACTCTACCTGGGCAATGTTTATCAGCTCAAGAACGCGCTCAAGAAGATGAACCTCGTTGTTGGCATCAGGTTTTCGACATCTTTATATGCAATGCTTCAGAGAAACACTGACAAGACCCCGCTTTCCAATGAGGCAGGTGTGTATGCCATCCCTCTACAATATCCGGACTGCTCCAAGCGATACAGAGATACTACATTGGAATGACCAAACGTTCATTTAAAACTACATAGACTCAACTGCATAAAAGGAACATAAAGAACGGCAAAGTCAACGGCCCTATCCAGACCAGAAAGGTCCAGTTGAAATCCGTTACTCCTATGTGGAATGACGAAAAGAATTAGCTTTTACTCCACCCCAAAACCTATGGCCATTTGCGAAACTTTGGAGACCATCACCAACAGCGAATCATGCGATGACAGCGAATAGCTGGTACGAGTTTTGAACCAGTTCTTCAAATAGTGAATGACCTTTTTTGATTTCCTTCCATGATTCCCCATGCTAAAAGAACATGAAATCTCGACTACTTGAATGAATAATTACTTAGCATCTGTTCGTTTATTATCAAGACAAGTCACCGCGTTCAAATTATTGAAGAGTTCTATTATTCAGTTTGCAGTTTGCTTTCTACCTTCCTTGAAAAAGCCATCTGGTTGATGAGCGAATCTTGGAAGCTTTGATTTATAATCTACGCCAAGAAATTCGGATTTCTAATATAGCTGCACTATTTTAAGTGTACTTGGTGACAGTTTGTTGTTATTAACTAACCATGCCGTAGTTCTCGGGGAAGAAATCCAAGTGGAAATGGACCAAGTACATCTTTAAGGACACATTGCAGCCAAGTTTGTGATAAAGATCCCATATGTCCTCAACCAATTCCTTGTAGTTTTCTGCCCTGACATTTCCGAGGAAGTTAGTTGACCCCAGACAAAACAGTTGTAGTTTTCTACCCTGACATTTCCGAGAAGGTTTGTTGACACCAGACGAAACGCGTCCCAAGTTTTTTTCTCATCACACTGGAGCAGGTTGCCGAACATCTTGTCAATGAAGAACTCTCGGATCTGAGGACCCACAAAAACTCCCTCTTAAATTTTCGCTTCGCTTAGTCAAAGGAATTTGTCAACCAGGAACTTGAAAGCTGATCCAGTCCGGTCGATGGCATTTACGAAGTTTTTTTACCGGGCCTAGTTTGATGTGTAGGGGCTGTAGGAGATATTTGTGCCTTTCTACCAGTGTTGGGTTTTACACATTCTTCTTTCCAAATTTCAAAGATTTCCTCTCAGGCTAATCTCTCTTCACATAGTGCAAATTCCGTCCTCGGCTGTCCCATTCACACAAAAAACAGCAGTACTTTGTATATCCCAGCTGCAGATCCATCAATACCTCCACGTCACCACAGAGATGCCAGCCATACTTGCTGCATTGAAGACAGTACAACTGTTTTAGGTTTTCGTAGGTTTCTTTCGTGTGGACATCGTGTCCGTCTGGAACAGATGAAAGCTGGTTTCTACTATGCAGCAACACCACCTTGAGACTCAATTTCGACGGGTCTATGAATAGTCGCCATTCATGCTGGTTATGTTTGATTCGAAGATCACTTATCAAGCCATCTGCATCGGAGCACAGCACAAGGTCGTCTTCCTTTCGGATGTATGGAGCAAACTGCTCACGTCGAGTGCAAAACGAAGTCACTCAGGCATTTTCGTTCAGAAAATTCCATTGCAGAAGTCTTGATCCCAATAACTCCGCTCCACCCTTGGACAGCTCCACATCGCGAACAAGATCGTTTAGTTCTTCTTATGCGAGCATTTGTGGCGCAGATGATGCTCCGTGGCCGAAATATGAATCATCATTAGACGCTGCAGGCTCAGGAGAACCCGACATCCCTTTGCCTCTGTTCTCATCGACCTCTGAATCGATGGAAAATTCTTTCGGAGGTTGGGTAACACGAAGTCCTTCGCGGTTTAGAATAGGTCGCTCAGATACGCAATTGTCCACTTCTTTTTCCTCATGATGCCTAAAGATTCTCTAGAAGTGTTAGGCTTTAGGCATAAGGAAAAGAACATATTCCTTCCTGGCACCTCTTTCTTGTGGTATAGGAATAGAGAAAAATATTTCATTCATATTTCTCTCAAGATGTTTACTTAGTATACTGTAGCGGTGTTGTTGGACTGATGCAAAAGTTCAACACTTAGTATGTGGACGAGTGGAGGCTATTTGTGGAAATAAGCCTATTAGCCTGTAATGGGATTTGAACCCACAGCTATCTTCTCCGCAGTCGACTATTCTACCAATTAAACTACACCGATAATGTTTAAATCTGCAACTTTGCCGTCTAGATCTGTGCGTCACCTCTAAGGTAGGTATGTCACATACTGACTCATCGAAAAGAAGTCTGCCGCCCCGGTGGCGCAGTGGTCTAAGGCGCTGGCCTATGATCATTCGTCCGTAAGGGGTCCGAGTTCGAATCCCGGTCAGGCATGGATGTTGTGTTTGTCTTACGGCACTGGCTCTCTCCCTTCCCTGGAACCAGTGACCCTAAATTAGGGACGGGCGACTGCTTATAGCCCATTGAGTTGCTCACGGTGGTCGTTAAACCTCCAATAAAAAAAAAAAAAAAGAAGTCTCAAATTAGTGTTGTTGCACAATGGTAGAACGTATGCTTCAGTTATAATCGGCCATTCTGTGCTCCTCAAAGAAAATTATGAAAATGTGGCTTTAGTTCTCACGAAGCTCAACTGGCCGCCCCGGTGGCGCAGTGGTCTAAGGCGCTGGCCTCTGATCATTCGTCCGTGAGGGGTCCGGGTTCGAATCCCGGTGAGGCATGGATGTTGTGTTTGTCTTACGGCACTGGCTCTCTCCCTTCCCTGGAACCAGTGACCCTAAATTAGGGACGGGCGACTGCTTATAGCCCATTGAGTTGCTCACGGTGGTCGTTAAACCTCCAATAAAAAAAAAAAAAAAAAAAAAAAAAAAAAAGCTCAACTGCAACGATTGCGAATGTACCTTATAATAGCTTGTTGTGCTGCTATCGTTAATTCACGTGCATAACAAATAATGGTAATAAGTGGCAGCTTACCTTTTGAGGTTTGCCTCTCTTGACATTTCTTGCACGTCGTTATCATATTGCCACGATTTTGAATGGATGATATATGGTGATCTTAAAGTGCTGTCAATGCTCCTCGGATAGCAAGGAGGATACATAAATACTCATGATTTTTTATGCAAATGGGACAGCCAAGCGAAGAACCATCACTGAATCCTAAAACTTGGCCGAGCGGAGTTCTTTAAAACCGAGAAAAGCACTGTTTTCCAAGAATGTATGCTTGATTTCAAAACAAAGTCCTCCTATTTCCTCATCGTATCAAACTTGGACTTACGAAGCGATTTGTAAAGGCTTTGCCAAGAGTAGGACAGTGTTTTAAGTACCACCTGCTTTCCAGAATTATCAGATTCCACATGTTTGTCAAAACAGACATTGGGAAACTTCTAGAAAACAATGAGTTCGAAACAAAAATGGAAACTATTGAAATACAGGCTTGGAATGCTTCTAAGGAAGTTGTAAAGAAGTTCTTGGGGAACTACAAATATCCCACCAACAAGCAAATAGTAGAAAGTATGCTAGAAAATTTCAAAAATTAGACTGTCCAACGAGGTTGAAGGAATGCTCACTCGTACTACTTTCATTAAAACCTTGGAGCCGTTAGTGAGGAATAAGGACAAAGATTCCACCGTGGACGACGATTCTAGGAAAGATGGAACGTCAACAGAATGACAGACTGCTGTTGGGTGCTGCACAGAGAACGCAAGTTATAAATAGAAGGAAAAGTACCAAACGAAATTTTGAAGGCAAAATAAAAAGACATCGTAAACATAATTAATATCTTAAAATGGCTCTTTGTAACATTTTGGTATATAAAAACATCATTTTACTTTTTGTAATAAAACAAATGTTTTATCAAAATACATGTGAATAGGTTATTTACCCGTATCTTTGCACCCACTTTGTGGAAAATGCTTAGGTTTTAGAAAAAAAGTCGCAGTCATTTTTTAAATCAGCACACCAAATACCTGTGGAATCAGCCAAAAACTTTCAGGCAATTCTCAGTGGCTCAAACTTTGCAGGCTTATGTTATCAGTTCACTGCCGGATGAAGGTCCCCGAAAGTCTCTTCAGCAACTTTTAATCCTGAGACATTCCCTTCTAATCATCTGCTCAGTCCCTTCGTGGTCTTCTGGGCGGTCTTTTCCTGTCTTTTGGCACCAAACCCAGTAAGCATTTCAGTTGTCCAGTAGTGATAAGTTCTTCTATTGTAGCTGCATCTCCAGCCCATCGCCACTGGAACATCTTCATTTTGATCCTGATGTCCTCAGATTTGGTCATTTCCAGTGCCAGGATAAAGAGGGGGTCTAGCTGGGGCCTAGGAGACCACCAGTACCAAAGAACCAGTGGGCATAGCGGTACACCGCAAATAATACACAGCTTACAGCGATGGGCCATTACATTATGACCACCTACTTAATAAACTGTAGGACCCCCTTTAGCCCGCAAAACAGCGTCCACTCGGCAAAGCATCGATTCGATGAGATAGCGATAGGTATCCTGTGGTAACTGGTACCATAATGTCCAGCAGGTCATCCAGTTCACGTACATTTCGGGGGGAGGAGGGGGTAGCGCTAACCCAGTTGTCCAAGTCGAGCAACAAATACTCGATTCGGTTCATGTCAGGTGAATTTGGAGGCCAGGGCATTAACAGAAAGTCACCATCATGTTCCTCGAACCACTCCTTCACGTTTCTTGTAGTTTGGCATGGCGCATTATTGTTGTCAGTAATGCCCATCACCAGCATGGAACAAACAC
The DNA here is from genome assembly GCA_039090855.1 of Macrothele yani. Classification (NCBI taxonomy): domain Eukaryota; kingdom Metazoa; phylum Arthropoda; class Arachnida; order Araneae; family Macrothelidae; genus Macrothele; species Macrothele yani. The sequence continues at coordinate 136,031,971 of CM077024.1, read as the reverse complement.
AGTTGCCATGAATGGGTGAACTTGGTCAGCAACGATATTCAGGTACCTTACAGCTGTCAGAGATTGTGCTATTGGAATAATTGGGTACACAGTGTCCCCGGAAAACATCGCCCACAGCATAACCCCGCCGCCGGTCTGGTTTGCGCTCCGCAGTGTATCCAAGTGTCATATCTTGAGTTGGTAATCGGCGTATCCGCGCTCGGCCGTCTACGTGCACCAGGAATCTTGATTCGTCAGACCAGGCCACTTTCTTCCAATCAACCACGGTCCATTCTTGATGGTCTTAGGCCCATTTCATGCGTTGTTGGCGATGACGTTGCAGTGAGCATGGGGACCCGGCTGGGTCTTCGGCGCAGGCTCATGCGCAGAAGGCTGCGGTGAACTGTGTGCTGGACACATTGCCTGATCACCACCGTTGTAGCTGAGGGTGATTTGTCGCAATGTGGCCCGGCGTTGCTGTAAAGAATGCGCGAAATTCTCTGCTCTCCTCCGATCTCAATGAGCTACGGAAGACACACGATTGGACGACGGTTCGTCGTTTGGAAATCTGTGCACCACTTTTGATACGTACTACGGATGCACGTAAACAACCCAGAGCCGCGCCGTTTCCGACATCGCTGTTCCGATGCGCCGTACCATCACAATTTGTCCTTTATCAAACTCTTATAACTCGGCAGCTCTTCCAATTCCGACTATGAGCACTCTACTAACCGAAAGCCGGTCGTCGGGATTGTATATATACTTCTGTGTGAACTTCACCTGCGCCACCGTTCAGTCTCCAGGCGCGCTCATTTCTCTAGTCTGTGGGTGGTCATAATGTAATGGCTTATCGGTGTATATACACTATCTACCAACAAGTAATTCGACACCCCTGCAATCGACGATATCTGCGGTCCTGATACACGTCACGGCCGCCGCCGTTAAATATTGTGTGGGAAACAACAACGCAACCAATCGCATGCAAGATGCCACGCAGTTCGGAGCTCTCTGATTTCGAGAAAGGTGTAATCGTCGGGTATCACAGAATTGGCCGATCCCTACGTGACATATCCAGCTAGTTGAAGTACCCAAAATCGACAGTGACCTACGTGATTGGAGTGGAAGATCATCTCTCCATGCTTGTTTCACTGTTTCGCAAGCACTAAATATCCTTTTAGTTACGGTCTATATCTTTCATCCCCAAGTAAGAACTGAAGGATGTATTGATTAAACGCTTTTCTTATAAGACATAATGGTAAACGCCTTTTGAAAATGTTACTGTTTATGCCGGAAACCCTCCAACCAAGTTTCATATGCCCATTTATTTCCTTATCAATGTGACCCTCGCTTGATAGCTGTTGTCCAGAGTAAACGTAGGTATTAATTACTTCTAGATTTGTCCCATTAAACTCCAAATATTCCGTTCTTACGGAAAACTAAAATGTACATCATTTCAGTTTTCCGTAAGTTTATTTTTAAACCCACTTTGCTCTTTTCAGCGAGTTGCTGGATCATACACTGTAGCCCTGATGTGGTACTTGTAAAAACAACGATGTCGTTAGCAGAACGAAGATGGATTAAATAATCTCTATTAATTTTCATTCCTTTTTCTTCTGAGTGCAATGACTAAAACACAATCTAAAATGTGGCACTGAATAGTTTGGGGGATAGATGTCACCATGTATCAATCCCTTTCCAATTATTATAAGTGTTTTGTCATCGAACAGATTAACCTACGTTTTCATAAATGTTATTAATAACTTTGGCGTATGTACCTTCAACCCAACGGGATTTTTCCAAAGACATTAAATCTGCTGATGATTTTACAGAATCAAAAGCCTTTTCATAATTACTAAAAGCCATGCATAATGGGAGTCCATATTCACTCATTTTTAAATTCATTCTCTCAATACATGGACATCAAATTCCCCGCTTTTGTAAAAGCATTATATTATACATTAGGAGTGGCTACAGTTTTGTAGACACTCCTGAATCCAGCTTGTTCTCTTGCTCGAGCGCTGTCTAGTGTTTCTTTCAAGTGACAGGACAGTACTTTCGTGAAAGTTTTGCAAGCAACTGATATGAGGCTGATGGCGTTGTAGTGAAAATCCTCCAAATACGTGGCGTCAGTGAATAAACAAACACATCGCTCTTTCCACGTTTTAGCAATACATAGCAACCGAAATATTATTGATCGGTCACATAGCAAGTGAAAAATTAGCAACACCTAAGAACCGAAAAATTGTTATTCGGTTGTAGATCCTGAAATATTGAACTCAAGATCTCCTTTTTAGGTAGCAGTATCACAGTATTGTTGTTCCAATCATCGCAAATCTTCCCTTCACTGAGGTATCTTGTGAACGCTGGGGTGCAGCCCCGGTGGTGCAGTGGTCTAAGCGATGGCCTCTGATCATTCGTCTGAAAGGGGTCGGGTTCGAATCCCGTGAGGCATAGATGTTGGGTTTGTCTTACGGCGCTGGTTCTCTCCCTTGCCTGGAGTCAGTGGCCCTAAATTAGGGACTGGCGACTACTTACAACCCACTGAGTTGCTCACAGTGGTCATTAAACCTCCACTAAAAAAAATAAACATTGGGGGGGGGGGGGGGAGTTAGTGTAGTTCCTAGTTTTCTACTGACTTCCTGTACAAATTTTTCTACTAGCTTCCTGTACAAATGGGCAGCTTCAGCCGGGAGGTATGGAGGAACTTTGGTTCCTGTATATTTGTTAATGCCTGTAATAGATATATCATCACCATATATATATGTATTTGTTAATACCTGTAATAGATCCATCATTCCTTTCATCTTTCCTGGAGCTCTTCCCCGTTTATTCTTAATTGCATGAGCAACTTCAGCCGGAAAGTACTGAGCGATTATGGTTTCTGTGAATATGTTAGTGTGTCTTAACAGATACATTACCCTTTCATATAGCTTTGTATAGAACACTTTACCCCTCCTCAAATTAGTAGAAATAGTGCAATGTAAAATACCATTGTCCTAACTTGTATAGTTTAGTTGTTTTTCTATAATATAATGATGACTCACATTCGTTTTTATTTCATTCCATTTTCCTTTCAGGCTTCCACAAATTCGCAATGCCGATGGTTCGAACGTTATCCAGGACAGAAATACAGATGATTCTCAAGTCACACAAGGGCAAGACATCAATGATCCTGAGGACGTCTGGGAGCTATCTGACGATAGCATTCTGTTTCCCAACATATTTAACTCAGTTAATGAAATGAGAGAGTCAGGAACGCTCTGTGATGTGCTCATCAGAGTTGGAGATACATCTGTAGCAGCTCATCGGTTAATCTTGTCAACAGGAATCCCATATTTCAGAGATGCATTAGAAATTAGCATAGCAGACAAAAAGCCGGTTGAAATAACTTTGGATAATGTTGATGCCGCTGCACTGCAATGCTTGATTAATTTCCTGTATAGTAATAACTTAAACATAACATCTGCTAACGCTGAATCTTTACTGTCCACGGCAGAGTACTTGCAGTTTAAGAGAGCTGTTGACGTATGTTTCCAGTCTATGGTAACGGTATTGAATCCTGTGACTTCTTTGAGAATTATAGCACTGGCTGACGAACACCAACAGTTGGAGATCGTTGAAACATGTGCTGTTTATATTCTGGAAAATTTTGAGGACATCGCAGTGTTAGATGAGTTCTCTAGCTTGCGTTTCTCAGTGCTAAGAGAGTTGATAGGAAGAAATGATTTGTTCTTAAGACGGGAAGACACCGTTTTTGAAGCGGTTATGAGGTGGGTGAAAGCTGATGAAATGGAACGTAGTCCCCATCTGCCTGACCTTCTGAAGCAAGTTCGCATGTCTCTCTTGAGTGAAGATTATTTGAATACCCATGTGCTAAATGAGCAACTCATTCTGTCATCTGATATTTGTAGAAATATGCTAAATAGCATTCAGGAATATCACTTAATACCCGGATCTTTAATTGGCAGAGAAAGATATTGCGAATCAAAAGAGCATATAAGACACGCAAAACTGTTTGGTTGTGCCTTATTTCGTGTTTACACATCTCGAGAAGTGTTGTCAGTGGATTTTTATGATTCGATTTATAAAAGGCAATGGAAAAATTTGTATTCTGAGAAGAAAACTCATGAAATCTATAAAAAATTTATGATTAACCACTTTATTTGCACAGAAGACAAAATTATATTTATTGGAGATTCTCAGATGTGCACTCTCTCTCTTCGGACATTCGAATGCTCTGTATTCTGGCGTTCATTTCCTGCTGAATTCTGGTCCACTCTATGTTTTCATCAGGGAATGATATATTTATTAGGAAAGACCCGAGATGAAAATCTTGTGAGTTCTGTGTGTCTCGAAAAAGGTGCGGTCACTCACGTAGGCAGAATGACAACAACACGTTTTTGTTCTGCAGCTGTGTCTTTGGGAGGTTATATTTACAACACTGGTGGAATAGGAAGACACGACATATTACTTAACACAGTTGAACGATATAGCCCCGCATCGGGACGAGGAACGCAAATATCACCAATGCTTGAAACTAGGTGTAATCACGGGTGCGCATCTCTTCGTGGCAAAATATTTGTTTGCGGCGGGGACATCGACTTTACAACTGTTGAGGTTTTTGATCCTTCGTTGGATCGCTGGACATATATTGCCTCAATGAAGACTCAATTATGCGATATTTCATTAAAGCCTTGCTCAGGGAAGCTGTTTGTCGTAGGAGGTAGACGCCTGTATTCTACAACAGTCGTTGAAATTTACGATCCAGATGCTGATGAATGGACACTTGATGAGGCCCTTGCCTCTGGGGTCCCAGATTGTTTCGCTTTTGTCGGGACGAATAGTGTTTCTAGAAACTGTGTTGCGTTGTAAATTTCACTCCTGCTGCTTTCGTCATTTTTTATGGTGAGACATGTATGTAACTTTACTGTTGTTGAAATAAAACTGAGCAACTAGTCTTTGAGAAATGTTTTCTGTGTCTATCCGGGATGAAGTAGTAAACAGACGCCTCAACACTGATTTCAGAATTCGCCACTTTTCGATAATGAGACAATAATTATTAAAAATATTCTAAGCAACAAGTGAATGTCTTTCGCTTCCTCAACTGGAAAACATTATACACTGATGTGCAAAAATTAAGGAGGAAGAGGATAAATTAGCATAACAGCGGAACGAGCAGGCAGAACGGACCTAAAGACCACTCAGGAGATAGACTAGGGTCCGGTACGGTAGGGCATGCGCGTATATGTAGCATGACGTAGGGGAGGAGTGTCGGAAGGGTACAAAGCACACGGGCGGTGTACGCTCAGCAATTCGGTGAAAGCTATTGCACGGTGTACATCCGTTTGAACGACGTCGAGTTGCTGCCACCGTGTGATATGGCAATCCAGTAGACGACATCTGGATGACTTTACCCAAGGTCGCGTCATTGGGAAGTTGGAAGAAAGTCGAAGTGTGTCTAGTGTGGCCGAAGAGTTTGGGATCGCTCACAGCATCGTTTCACGAGCTTGGAGAGCATTTCAAACGACAGGAACATCTGTCCGAGAGTTTAGCTGTGGTCGTCCACGAGAAAGCACGGCGGCGGACGACCGGTATATTTTCCTACAGGCGAGAAGAGACAGACAGCAGACAGCGGGAGAAATCGCAAGGCACATGCAACAGACAATTGGACGTCCGTTATCGCGTTTTACCGTGGCCAGGAGGCTGCACAAAGGTGGTCTATTTGCACGACGACCAGTACGGTGTGTCCCATTAACGCCTGTTCATCGGAGACGGCGGTTTCTGTGGTGCCAGGAACAAAAGAACTGGACACATCAGCAATTGGGTCGAGTTCTCTTTACGGATGAAAGCCGATTTAGTCTGGCGAGTGCTTCTGGACGTATACACATCTGGTGAGAGCAAGGAACACGCAATCACACCTCCAACATCATCGAAAGGCACCGGTTTGGAGGTGGCGAAGTTCTCGTTTGGGGCGGTATCATGCTTGGTAGCCGTACTGACCTCCACATCTTCCAAGGAGCTTCAGTCACTGGTGTCCGCTGTTGTACCGAGGTTCTCCTGTCTCACGTGCGTCTATTTAGAGGTGCTGTGGGTCCTGAGTTCCACTTCATCGACGACAACGCTACACCTCATCGTACAGTGGCTGTCGCAGAACTGTTAGAGAGTGAAGATATTCAACGCATGGATTGTCCCGCAAGGTCCCCGAACCTAATTCCAATCGAACACGTGTGGGACCTTCTCGGGAGACGCTTGGCAGCACGTCACCAGCCGCCAGCAACGATTCCGCAGCTGCGGTTGGCGCTACAAGAGGAATGGGACGCGATGCTTCAACAGCTCTTTGAAAACCTCGTCCTCAGCATGGACAGACGCTGCAAATCCTGCAACGCAGCCAGGGGTGATCATATCCCCTACTAAAGACTGGATTTTTCTTGGCAGCTGCCTGTCACATGGGCGTTTCTGTCTTCTGTCCAATTGTGCTCGAAGCTACCTTTTCAATAAAGTGCCTTTGTATCCTTTGGATTCCTTGTTTGGGCCTTTGTATCCTTTGGATTCCTTGTTTGGGGATCTTATGGTATGATTTGAGTCGATGTGGAGCACTTCTGCATGACGTTACATTCGAAAAACCGTTTCGTCCTTAATTTTTGCACACCAGTGTATATAACCGAAACCTAAGAAAACTTTAAAGTACTTAAAAGAATTCGGTCTGAACTGAACTGCTTTATTATTATTATTATTATCATTTTCCCCATCTACGTTGAGTAATGTTATGCATGGAACGTACCAGGGTAAGTCAAAAGTTCATACAGTTACCAGCAAATACACTTTATGATGCAGCAAAAATCTTTAATGATGGATTCACCCATGCTCATTTTTTCTAAGTAGCTTTTTCAATAGTCCATCTTCCAACGTTTCGCCAGCGCCACGATCCACGTCCGTGCCACTCGTCAGATATCGAAGACAAAAACTCTTTCTGATGCCATATTCTACATCCTCTACGAAAGCAAATATCCGTCCTGGTGAAAACTGGGTCATAGAGCGAAACAGGTAGTAGTCGGATGGCTCAAGCTCCGGACCGCATGGAAGATGGGGTATGATCTCATCCCCTTCCAATCCTTCCAGTTTTCGGCGGACCAATCTGATGGCATGACTTGGGATACTGTCCACTTACATCAACGCCCAGTTCTTATTGATGAGCACTGGATAGTGTTGGGGCATAGCACCATCAACCACCTGCTATTGTTCAGCATAGAAGTTCCCGTTCAATGCCTGATCATCTTGCACGAGTTACCAGGGCACAGGAACTTCCCAATTCCATTTACAGAGAGAAATAAAATGAAAAGGAAAGTTAAATTAGAGTATACGTCACAACATGACTTGGGGCATTATCCACTTACAGCAACAACCAGTTCCTATTGATGAACACTAGATAGTGTTGGGGAAAAGCATTATGGACCAGCTGCTGTTAGAAGTTCCGGTCCAAAGCCTGACCATCTTGCACGAGTTGCCAGTGCATAGAAACTTCACAATTCCGCCTGCATGGCTTTGCTGTTGAACTTTCCTTTTTGAACCACGACTGTTCTTCCTTACGTGGTCCCAACAACTGGTTCCAAATGGTAGGAAAACGTTGGAATGTCGACTTTAAATAACATGTGATGGTTTGACGCCAAACCCTGGCGTTTTGTGGTTTTCACAGTAATCTACGACAGAGAGTGGCACGTTGTCTCGCTTTCTGGGCTATAAATTCATGGGAACCATTCGACGAAGCATGGAGGATCAGGTGACGAAAGATGGTAGATTAGGAAGAAATCAGCTGCCAATAGTCGTGTACTAATACCAGGACTCTCTGTTACAGCTGCGACAAAGGTATAAGTGTTACTGGCCGTTGGACATCTTGACCTTGGCTTGTCTTTGTGACTGGTGTCTCCAGCATTGAAACTCCGGAACCATTTTCGTTGAACGCCTTCACTTTGGCTTGTCTTTGTCACTGCTGTCCCCAGCATTGAAACTCCAGAACAATTTTCGTTGAACGCCTTTACCTTGGCTTGTATTTGTGACTAATGTCCCCAGCATTGAAACTCCGGAACCATTTTCGTCGGACACCTTGACCTTGACTTGCCTTTGTGAGTGATGTCTCTAGCATTGAAACACCGAAACCATTTTCGTTGGACGTCTTGACCTTGGCTTGTCTTTGTGACTGGTATCCCCAGCATTGAAACTCCGGAACCATTTTCGTTGGACGCCTTGACCTTGACTTGTCTTTGTGACTGGCGTCCCCAGCAGTGAAACTGCGGAACTATTTTCGTTGGACGCTTTGACCTTGGCTTGTCTTGGTGACTGGTGTCCCCAGCATTTAAACTCCGGAACCATTTTCGTTGGAAGCCTTGACCTTGGCTTGTCTTTGTGACTGGTGTCCCTAGCATCGAAACTCTGGAAGCATTTTCGTCGGACGCCTTAGCCTTGACTTGTCTTTGGAACTGGTGTCCCCAGCATTGAAACTCTGAAGTCATTTTCGTCGGACGCCTTGACCTTGACTTGTCTTTGTGACTGGTGTCCCCAGCATTGAAACTCCGGAACCGTTTTTGTGCATTGTGTGCGCTGTTTTCTCGCTTTCAACTGAAAAAATTTCTCTCGCTCTTGCTGCCAAGCTTAATTCTTTTTAGCACGTCTTTTGTAAAAAAAGATCGTGCTTCTGTTATCAGTTTGTCCGTCCGTCCTCCTGTACCCACGATATCTCTGTAACTATTAGTCCGATTTGAAAAATTCTTTTTGCATTGGGAAGCCTGAAATATACAAATCATGGTTTTTTTTTTTTTTGTTTTTTTTTACGATGTACAATTTCGCCGGTGGAAGGCGTAAATGCAGATGATGTCGAATTCAAAAATACGTTTTATTCCACATATTTGCTTCTAAACATCCGATTGAAAAAAAAATTTTATCTTTCGATTCCATTTCTCTAACAGTATTTTAGATATAGTTACTTTTTCAAATTACGCATAGATTTTCCGCTAGGGGGCGTAAAAGTAAATTACATTTTCCTCGATAACTCGTCTTCTAAAGCTCCGATTTGATTTATTTTTTCTTCAGCGGATACATTTCCTGATGGAAAATGTTTTGCATATAATTTCAAATTTTTGGTAAAGAATACTTTGGCCACCAGGGGGCGTAAGTGTTAATTTTTGCTTCTGACGTATTTGCCATAAAATCGGAGCTTCTAAAATATCGATTGAAAATTGAAAAAATTATTTCGTGGACTGATGCCACTCACATCGATAAACCTTTTCCGAATATTTTCTTCATAAAATATTACACAGTTTCTCCGCCAGGGGGCGTATATGTACATCTTATTTTTGTCAATATCTCTACTTCTAGGAGTCCGATTTGAAAAATTCCTTCTTTGTTGGATAGTGTTTGCAGTGTGACATGTTTTTCATGTTTTTTCAAAAATTTTCAAGTAATTCATAGACTTCCCGCTAGAGGGCGTAGCGGTAAATTGCGTTTCCCCTATATCTCTGCTTCTAAATCTCCAATTTGAAAAATTCTTTCTGCACGGGACACAGCTCCTGATGGGAAATCGTTTGCACATAATTTCTATTTTTGTAAAAAATAGTTTGGCCACCAGGGGCGTAAATCTTAATTCCCGCATCTGTTGTATTTGCAGCAAAATATGATGTTCTAAATTCTCGATTGGAAAAAACGTCGTTTGTTGACCGATACTACTCATGTCGACCAACCCTTTAGAAACATTTTCTTCTTAAAATAGTGCATGGTTTCTACGCCAGGGGCGTAGATGTATATCTTATTTTTGTCAATATGTCTACTTCTAGGAGTCCAATTTGAAGAATTCCTTCTTTGTTGGATAGTGTTTCTAGTGTGACATATGGTTCATATAAATTCAAAATTTTCAAGTAATTCATAGATTTTCCGCTAGGGGGCGAAATGTAAATTGCGTTTCCCAATATATCTCTGCTTCTAAATCTCCGATTTGAAAAATTCTTTCTGCACCACATACAGCTCCTGATGGGAAACCGTTTGCACATGTTTTCTAATTTTTGTAAGAAATGGTTTGGTCACCAGGTGGCGTAAGTCTTAATTTCCGCTTCTGTTGTATTTGCAGCAAAACATGAGCTTCTAAAATCTCGATTGAAAAAAAAGTCGTTTGTTGACCGATACTACTCCTCATGTCGACAAACCTGTTAGGAAAATTTTCTTCTTGAAAAAATGCATGGTTTCTACGCCAGGGGGCGTCGGTGTATATCTTATTTTTGTCAATATCTCTACTTCTAAGAGTACGATTTGAAAAATTATTTCTTTGTTGGATAGTGTTTCCGATGCGAAATGATTTTCCTATAAATTCAAAATTTTCAAGTAAATCATAGACTTTCCGCTAGGGGGCACAAAGGTAAATTGCGTTTTCTGCGTTATTTCTGCTCCTAAAGATCTGATTTGAAAAATTATTCTTGTATCGCATACAAGACCTAGAGGAAAATATTTTTCACATAATTTCCAATGTTTGGTAAAGAATGGTTTAGCAACCAGGGGTCATAAGTGTTAATTTCTGCTTCTGAAGTATTTGTTGCAAAATCTGGGCTCCTGAAAACTCGACTAATTTTTTTTTGTTGTTGGACCGATACCGCTTATATGGATAAACCTTTTGAGAATACTTTCTTCCTAAAATAATGCATGGTTTTCCCACCAGAGGACGTAAAGTCACGTCTTATTTTTGTGGACATCTCTGTTTCTAAGAGTGCGTAAGCTCACGATTCCGTTTACAGCAATATCTGAGGGATTAAAAACCCGATTAAAAATCTTCTTTCTTTTGTCAGATCTATTGTTTTCCATACCGGTTCCATTGACTTTAAATAGCTTTGATAAATTTAATTTGCGTCAGAACGGATTCAAAAGACGTGCTTATTACACCCGAAAATTCGGTGTCATCTTTCTTGTTTCTTTTAATATTGGCGTAGGAACAACACCTGAACAGCACGTTCATCGACCTGCATACTGTTCTCACCTGATAACGCAATGTGCCTCTTAGTCAAATGCACGTGATCAGCCTTGTGTGTTCCACGACCAGTACACAGTTTACGCTGGGGCACGTTTCTCACAAGAATGGAGGCCCAGTATTACCTGTAGCTCAAAACAAGAAGAGGATTTGACTTACTCTGGTATATTAATGACATCAGTCCTATCAATACGCCTTTGAAGTAATGTATTGTCATAATGACTTATGATATGTTAATCTCCATATGACGTGGTTCATATCGAATGTCTCACTGCCTTTTTTATTAAAATTCTTTGCTACTTTAGGTTAAAGCATGAAGTTCAGTTTCGAGGAATGGTCGGAGGAATTACAGAGGATGTCTACATATTTTAATAATGATTTTCCAGCAATATAATTAATGTTTGAAATAAAATTATTTCTTTATTCGATGTTCTGTCTGATAACCCTTTTTTCTGGAATGAAACTACATCTAGATTTCCAAGATAACAGGGCATTTCTAACATTGGTAGTGGTATTTTATTCCATTCCTCTTCCACTGCTTTCCATAGTCTAATCACTGTTTTAGGTCTGTGTTTCGAAAGCGTTCCTTTTAGCAGTCCGAAGGCACAACAGTCCATTGGTGACACATCAGGGGACTTTGAAGGAATATGAGCAAAAGGTATAGACTTGATACCCGTCTCTTTTTTAGCTCTGAACGCTCTTTTTAACAGTCCAAAATCACAATAGTCCATTTGTGACTGTGACTGTGACGTGCCTGCCCCGCAGGATGCACACGACATAAAGGCAGATAGCAGCTATAACGAACGTCCGCGTAGCTCAATTGGTAGAGCAACTTATTCCGGAATGAGGGGACCCGGGTTCAAGCCCCGGCGTGGACAAAAATGACAGAGAAATTTACTTCGTTATATGACACATCAGGGGACGTAGAAGGAATATGAGCAAAAGGTATAGACTTGATACCCGTCTCTTTTTTAGCTCTGGGCGCTCTTTTAACAGTCCGAAGGCACAATAGTCCATTGGTGACACATCAGTGAACTTTGAAGGAATATGACCAAAAGATATAGACTTGATACTAGTCTTTTTTTGCAGTCCGAAGACACAATTGTCCATTGGTGGCACATTGGGGGACTTTGAAAGAATATGAGCAAAAGGTATAGACTTGATACCCGTCTCTTTTTTAGCTCTAAGCGCTCTTTTTAGCAATCCGAAGACACAATAGTCCATTGGTGACACATCAGGGGACTTTGAAGGAATATGAGTAAAAGGTATAGACTTGATACCCGTCTTTGTTTTAGGTCGGAGCGCTCGTTTTTGCAGTCCGAAAGCACAATAGTACATTGGTGACACATCAAGGGACTTTGAAGGAATATGAGCAATAGATATAGACTACACCCGTGTCACACACCCGTCTCTTTTTTAATTTTTTCAAGAAATAGAGTGGAATATTTGTGACATAAACTGTAATTTAACTTTCATTTTTAGTTATTTTCTCTATGTAAATTTTGAGCTCCTCTCCTTAGCGTTTTTCAGACTTAACGTCATATCTTCTCTCTCGCAACAGTATGGTTGGCAGCACCCTGAGGTCGGAATGTATGACGTATGTATGTGTCCGGTGAGAACTGGATGATAAACTACTGTTTGTGGAAATTGCAACACCATGAAGGAATGACGGTAATCACGTAGTAGGACATGCAAACGATTAAAAGAGCAGAGTCATTGAGCATGTCTGGGCCAGGCAGCGCCCTCTGAACAGTCAAGTGAGGGGTAATAAAAGAGGGCTATTTAGTACGGACTTAAATCAAGCTGTTCTTCCATGCAGCACAGCCACAGACATTTGAAAATTTCATCGTTCTGGAACAGCAATAGAACCCGCATCTCCCGATTTGATTTTTGTATTCATTATTCCATGCATTTTCAACTTGATAGTGCTGTTTAGGATGCACATCACTAGTGCATCGTGGACAGTGAGTTGTGAAAGTGTCTCCACGATTCAATAATGCCTTGGTGACGACGAAGGGCGCAATATCACCATACGACAGAGTCTACAAACGGTGGTCTCGTGAAGGTGCATTTTCGTACCGCGACATTGCAGCTCGGACGAGACATAACTCCACGAGCAGAAGGGTGCGGTTTTGAGTCCACTATTAGTCCAACGTATATTACAACTTTGCAGGTGGCGGCACCGGCAACATTGTGTTTTCACATTGGCCCCAAACTTAAATATAGACTTATTGGCAGTTAAGTTCTTCGAAAAATGTATGATGTTCGATCCACACATCATCTGGAATTAAAGAGAATTCCTTCTTCTACAGGGAGTTACTTCAAGCACGGTTTACAACAGGTCCCGAAACTTTCAATTTTGTGCACCCCTCCTTTCTCAAGGGGAGGGGGAATGCATGTGACGTACTACAGAGGTGATGTACACGTCAAGATAGTAAGTGGAAGTGATAAGCACTTATCGTTGCAGCTTAATTTGGAAAGCACTCGTCTCCGAAGCACAAAGACGTGTGGTCTAGATTTGCCACCGGCAAATTTGTGTTTTCAGTTCTCTCAGGACATTGTTTATCAAGGTCGTGTGCCTGCCTGCTGGATTACGTACAGTCATCGTTTGCGTATTTTTATCGGAGCTAGCACACAGTTGCTTAGGTACATCGACTTAGAGTTTCCCTTTGCACATGACTCTGAAAAATCTTAACAATCCGTAGTCTCGTTTTGGACATATTCTCGAATTTGTATTTCGCACGTTAATTTTGTACACCAATTTAGTTCTTCGACAGTCTGATTCTTACAGTATCGTGCACCGATGATCACTAAATTATGACCACCTCTATCGAAAGTGGATGAGGTCCACTGTCCACGTGATTTCCAAGAGGGCGCGATTAGTCTCCGAAGTAATATATATATGGTGTGAGTGAAGCAGTGTGTAGTAAAATTTGGAACGTGATGGGTAAACGGAGATTGATCGGACTTTGAGAAAGGACAATTGTAAGAGCTCGGAGAGCAGGTGCCTTGATTTTCGAAATGGCTGAACTTGTTGGTCGTTCGTGAGCCGCTTCATGTTAAAGTGCATCAGGACTAGCGTGGAAATGGTCAAACAACGACCCGCAGGCAAAACTTCACAGGACAGCGAAAGGTTGATGTGAGAGATGACCGTTGGGTATGACGACTTGTATACGCCAAGAGACGCAGCAGTGTTAAAAAGCTGACTACCCAATGCAACAGAGGTCAACCCGGAACAGTAACTGTCACGAACCTGCGTCGCAACCTGGCACGTATGGGCTATAAACAGCAGACGACACCGACGACATCCACCCTTAACCACCGTTCATTGGCGCAAAGGATTCACCTGGTGGAAAGATAATTTAAGCTGGAAGTAGGATAACTGGAAAAAAAGTGTTCTGGCTGGACGAGTTGCATTTTTAGCTAACCTCCGTGGATGGTCGTGCACGTATTTGGTGCAAACAATATAAAGCAGTCGATCCATTCTGCATGGTCTCCAGAGTGCAAACTGGTGAAGGCGGTTGAATGGTGTGGGGCATGTTTACCTGGATGGAATTTGGACCCCTGATGCATGTGGAACAATGTACGACTGGTGCCCACTATCATGAATTGCTTGCTGACTGTGTATACCCAGCAATCTTGCAATTTTTGTCTCCCAAGATTACAATGCGCGGGAGCCACCGGTACAATGTTGTGCAGGAATGGTTTAAGGAACACAGTTCAGACTTCCAACATATCGATTGGCCTCCAAACTCCCCAGAGATCAGTCCCATAGAGCACTTGTGGTACGCTGTGTGATGACATATCAAGCGCCTGGATACACCAATCGGTTCCATACCTACATTGAAGGTCGCATTACACACAGCTTGGTTCGCCATACCTCTCGACTACTTCTGGCACCTTATTGAATCGATGCCACGTCAGATAGCCGCTGTACTGAGGACGAAAGGGGGACATACGAATATTAGGTAGGTAGTCATAATTCAGTGATCACTCAGGGTATTTCTGACATTTGCTGCGAGTGTATTTCTAATTTTACCTTCCTTGTTGAGTTACTGTTCTTATATGAATTGTGTTACTCCTTAGATTTTCCTTCTGAAGGGCACGTTACTATCTCGAATTTTCTTATACATTTTTCCAACAACTGAAAGTGAGTCAAAGGAAAATTACAGCCACGTCGAGAATAAAAGTAGGTGGTGGAGGCACGACAAAGCATGCCTTACTAAGTTTGTGTTTTACGCACGTCATCTTGACGACCAAGATATTGAAATAGACTTATCTACGAATGCGTTCTTGTGGAAAAAAGTCTCTGTGAAAAGAAGAATTATATAAAGAGTAAAGGGGTATACTTCGAAACTCGGTAAACAAATAAGTCGTTGTATGCTATATTTCTTGGTATTTCTTGTTTAAACCGTTAGTGATAAGTTTTGTGTTTAAAAATTTAGTAGTATTTCAAAGCACGCGTCTAAAACATCAAATCATTATATGTATATTCCTGGATCCTGAGTTAAGAGCTTATGTGTTATCTTAGCACCGTCGCTTTGTCCCTTGTAACGTTTTTAGTGTTATCGGTTGAAGCTTTGATGATTATGCTACACCAAAACATTAGCATTTCTTCAATGTAAATTCTTTTCGTAAGAAATGTTCCTTAAGTCGTGCTCCGGATAGTTTAATTAACAAACATAGCACTTAATTATGCACGTAATGGATCTAACAGCCAGGTAAAATAACAGATAATGTTTTTACAGGTATTAGCTCTTTATTTTATCCACATACGTCAGCAACGACATCAATTGCCGAAATCACTTGAATCGTTCTTAATCAATGGTCGCTTCAATAGCTGAATATTTCAACACCCTCAGCACCAAATAATCCAAGTCACATTAACTCGATAACAGTGTGACTTCAGTAATAAAACAAACATAATTTTCAATGCGAAATAATTCATCCAATTACATAAGATCGAACGTAATCGTAGAGCATCAAAGTGCTGTTTTGGAGGGGTGGAAATATTAAATTCACAAAGATTGGATGCGTAGTTAAAAAGATAACATCAACAACCCAATTATTCGGCACGCAGTAAAAAACAAAAATGTTTTTCGCTAGTCTTCATTAGTGGCAAAAGAATGTGAGCTAAATAATAAAAATAGAACAGAGCACTTCACGCTAGCAATAATAAATTCATATACAGACCTGACTTGTATGCAAAAAAGGTACTTAATTATAACATAAATGATGGTACATAGATATCCATTTAGATGTAATACGTCGACACGTAGTTGTTCCATAACAGTAACAAAGGACGTTTCTTACAGACGCCAACTGAAGCCATGTTTGCTGAAGAAGTTCACTTCAGTCCCGCACACACAAACACTTTGCAAGTGGACAAAAAATACGTTCATAACACCAGGAACGCATTCCAAAAATCATGAACCGTACCAGATTCTATTGATTAGGAACATCTCACATAATACAGTTTGCTTCCTTTATTGAAGGAGCAGTTGTATTTTATAAAACGCAGAACTTCCTAAACATACAACCGCGTACAAGCAAAAGACGACGGACCGCACAGAAGAAAAGAGTTCTCCTCAACATCGCTTACGTCACAGATCAAAAGAGAAAGAGATATGATCGCATGCGGCGTTTCAATGTACGTTTAGTTCGGTGAACAACAGCTGCGCCGGTATGTGGCAATTCATTTGGAGCGTCGGTATGTGGCAATTTATTTGGAGCGCCGTAAAAATCCCGTCTGACGATCTGCGTTTTTATTCTTTTTTCGCTGACAGGCTGGGATTCCAACACAAAGTAGTCTATCTCTGTCTGCAAATTCTCTCTCTCTCTGTGTAATCTCTCTCTCTGCAATTTCCCTCTCTCTCTCTCTCTCTCTCTCTCTCTCTCTCTCTGCAATTTCTCTCTCTCTCTCTCTCTCTCTCTCTCTCTCTCTCTCTCTCCAAATCAATTAAAACGATCTCCAGCTCTTGCTAACCTCTAACGAGAGAGCCCTAATACAACTCTCTCATTAATCTCGATCACATACGTTATTCACAATTGACTTAACATCAAGTTGCCAAATCAAAATTCAGCGAGAGAGAAAATGTAGCGTTAAGTTCAGAAACTGCTTAAAGAGAATAAACTAAAATTTACATAAGGTAACAAGAACCAAAAATGAAAGTTAATTAGAGCATACGTCACACCATCTGTATAATCAACAGTCACTAACGTAGTGCATCAACCCTATGTGTTCAGTGGTCTCACAATATATATCGCTTTGGCTGCATTTTTCACGTGGCAGATTTTCTTGTAAAATGTCTTTTCTCTAATTTTTGGTTATAACCAGTGCATCACGAATGCCCATCAGAAATCTAGAAGTCAATCCCAAAAACCTTCCTCCTTTCATCCCCCCAGTATAAGACATTCTTATCAATTTTTTGCATCTCTCGGGAAGTGCATTCTGTTTTTGTGCTAAGTAGCCTTCTGAAATAACCTTCTACGCTGTGTGGATCTAACATGAGGCAGGCAAAGGTATCCAGCCCTCAGAAATTCACAAATATAACACATGATTTATCGAACGTTAAAACATTCGTGCCCCACGAGAATTTTAAAACGAAGATTAATCACGTGATTTCGTTTTATTCCGTCACATTATTTTATTTTATTCCAACGGTAACTAATTCAGAACGACTTTTCATAAGCATTTCCAAATTACGGTAACATAGAGATGGGCAACATAGTTAGCTTTCTTTATTCGTTCTTCGGACGTAGAGACAGGTAAATCCAAATTTGGTGCTACGCCAGTGACAAAAATTGTGTTTTTATTTCATACTATATTTTGTAATTTTAGTATATGGATAGTTCAGAAGAAACTGAAGTAAAAACAACTAGGATATCAGCATCTTCCTTGCGGCATCAGCTGTTTAAGCAGTTCTGTGTATCACTCCGCTCTGTTTACGTAAGGCTTGAGCACGCCCACCACCACGAGACAAAGAAATTAGCTCCGCCGTTACATTTTATGAGGAAGATTTATCAGAATAGTAATAATTTAGACTCTGCAATGACACGATATTTTGTACGAAACATAAGGGTAATTTTATATGAAGAAAATGTACAATAATAATAATACACTGGCGTGCAAAAATTAAGGACGAGACGGTTTTTCGAATGTAACGTCGTGCAGAAGTGCTCCACATCGACTCAAATCATACCATAAGATCCCCAAGATGTACGAATATGGGGCAAGTGAGCAAAACCGTCCAAACAAGAAATCCAAATGTTACAAAGGCACTTTATTGAAAAGGTAGCTTCGAGCAAAACTGGACAGAAGACAGAAACGTCCATGTGACAGCCGGCTGCCAAGAAAAATTCAGTTTTTATAAGGGGATATGATCATCCCTGACTGCGTTGCAATATTTACAACGTCTGTCCATGCTGAGGACGAGGTTGTCATGGAGGTGTTGAGGCATCGCGGCCCATTCCTCTTGTAGCGCCAATCGCAGCTGCGGAATTGTTGCTGGCGGCTGGTGACGTGCTGCCAAGCGTCTCCCGAGAAGGTCCCACACGTGTTCGATTGGATTTAGGTCCGGGGACTTTGTGGGCGAATCCATGCGTTGAATATCTTCACTCTCCAACAGCTCTGCGGCAGCCACTGCACGTTGAGGTGTAGCGTTGTCGTCCATGAAGAGAAACTCAGGACCCACAGCACCTCTAAACAGATGCACGTGAGGCAGGAGAACCTTGGTGCAATAGCGGACACCAGTGACTGAACCTCCTTGGAAGATGTGGAGGTCAGTACGGCTACCAAGCATGATACCGCCCCAAACGAGAACTTCGCCACCTCCAAACCGGTCCCTTTCGATGATGTTGGAGGTGTGATTGCGTGTTCCCTGCTCTCTCCAGATATTTATACGTACAGAATCGCTCGTCAGACTAAATCGGCTCTCACCCGTAAAGAGAACTCGACCCCATTGCTGATGTGTCCAGTTGTTGTGTTCCTGGCATCACAGAAACCGCCGTCTCCGATGAGCAGACGTTAATGGCACACACCGTACTGGTCGTCGTGCAAATAGACCACCTTTGTGCAGCCTCCTGGCCACGGTAAAACGCGATAACGACGTCCAGTTGTCTGTTGCACGTGCCTTACGATTTCTCCCGCTGTCTGCCGTCTGTCTCTTCTCGCCTGTAGGGCAACATACCGGTCGTCTGCCGCCGTGGTTGCTCGTGGACGACCACTGCTAAACTCTCGGACAGATGTTCCTGTCGTTTGAAATGCTCTCCAAGCTCATGAAACGATGCTGTGAACGATCCCGAACTCCTCGGCCATACTAGTCACACTTCGACCTTCTTCCAACTTCCCAATGACGCCACTTCGGGTAAAGTCATCCAGATGTCGTCTACTGGATTGCCAGCAACTCACGTCGTTCAAACGGATGTACACCGTGCAATAGCTTTCACCGAATTGCTGAGTGTACACCGCCCGTGTGCTTTACACCCTTCCGACACCCCCCCTCCCACGTCATGTTGCATATATGCGCATGCCCTACCGTACCGGACCCTAGTCTATCTCCTGAGTGGTCTTTCGGCCCGTTCTGCCTGCTCGTTCCGCTGTTATGCTAATTTCCCCTCTTCGTCACCAGCGTAGTACAACTTTCTTTTTCCCTGGGCAAATTGTTGCAGTTCGCTCAAAAGATTTTGTATGGCTTTAATAAGAAGCGGTCGGGAAGAATTATGTAATTTATAAATATTTAATAGGTCAGACAGATATCAATTGAAAAACTTTCTGCTTAAAAATATACAATGTGGTAATTTTATAATTACTTGTACAACATTAAAGGAAGCAGAAAGCTGGGCATCCATACTTTTACGACGAAACATTTCGCTGACAGGATTTGGAATTTTTTTCGATGTACATGTAGGTGCCGAATGCAGCGGTCAGATCTCTCAGGAATTAATGAAAAAAATTCAGTGACGCCCTAGTGGCGCAGTGGCCTAAGCGCTAACATGTGACCATTCCTCCACGATGTGTCAGGGTTTGAATCTAGGTGAGGCATGGGTGTTGTGTTTATCTAACGGCACCATGGCTCTCATGGGATATAATGACTTCTACGAACAGCTCTGAAAGCTATAAGTAGTAGCCCATCTCTAATTTGGGACCGCTGGTTTTAAGTAAGAAGGACCAGCGTCGTGGTGTAGGCGGCCCATGCCTGATATGCAACTCTGACTTGAGCCAAGTACCCACCTCGGATGATTGGTCAGCAATCTGCGCCTCAGACCATTTGGCTGGTACTAATATTGTATCCACCAGATATTCCTTTTTGCTGTATGGGAGAACTCCCTGCCTTTTCCCAGACGTACCAAATGTACTTTGTCTATTTTTTTTTATTTTTAATTGAAGGTTTAACGACGTAACTCAATGAGCTATGAGCAGTCGCCCGTCCCTAATTGAGGGCCTGACTCCAGGAAAAGGAGAGAGACAGTGCCGTAAGACAAACACAAAATCCATGCCCCACCGGAATTTGGACCCAGACCCATCTAGGACGAATGATCAGAAGCCATCACTTAGACCACTGCGCCATCTCTTAGACCAGGCTTGTCTAAATTCCACAAAATTCTTTCGCTGTATGTTTTTGGGGGAAAACCTTTGCATTTTGCTCTGAAAATATGCTTCTACAGTAAAAGCCCTATTTTATAAACTCCATTCTTCTGATTTTCGAAATGACAAATTTTTTCACTTGAGTGGAAAAATTTTCAGGTATATGTCATCTTCAAAATTTGTATTATATGGTGTAATCCCGTATTTCATTCATGATTTATCTTCTCCTCCGCGCAATCACGGGATAGGATTATTAACTTCCAGATTCGCTGTACATGAATGCCGGTTGCTTCGACTAGCGAATCCTGTGATGATTATATTCAAATTAATCGAAACATTGAGACTTGGGCGTACTGGGTGGTGTAGTGGTTAGCATACCCGGGCGCTATCTGGGAGACGCGGATTCGAGT
The DNA here is from genome assembly GCA_039090855.1 of Macrothele yani. NCBI lineage: Eukaryota > Metazoa > Arthropoda > Arachnida > Araneae > Macrothelidae > Macrothele > Macrothele yani. Next base: position 136,010,994 of record CM077024.1, on the reverse strand, counting down.
TCCGCTCCAGGACAATGAAATTTTCACGTTTTCGTATATCATCTGACTTACCATCCTTGTCATATTTACACCAAAAACAGGATTGTTATCTTCAAAATTTGTATTATATGGTGTAATCCTGTATTTCATTCATGAAAGTGTTTTTGTTGGACTAGACATTCGAAAACTTTTAAAAGACAATGTGTTTGAAACAAAAATGGAAACCGTTGAAAGAGAGGCTTAGAATGCTTTCAACGATGTTGTAAAGAAGTTCCTGTGAAACTACAAAGATCCCAAATACAAGTAAATAGTTGAAAACCTGCTTGAAATTTTCAAACATTAGAACGTTCAATGAGATTGAAGGAATGCTCACTTGGATTACTTCCATGAAAACCTTGGAGCCGTTAGTGAGGAATAAGAAGAAAGAATCCACCAAGATATAAAAGCAAGGGGATGACGATACCATGGAAGATGGAACGACAACGTTCCATCTTCATACCACTGTTCAACCACCACTGTTCAACCAATGGCATACCACTGTTCGGCTGCACACAGAAGCTCCGCAAGCTGTGTATAGAAAGAAAATTACCAAAAGAAGCTCTGAAGGCAAAAGAAAGCCATATAAAGACTTTTTAAATATAAATAAAATTTTAGAATGGCTTTTATAACATTTTCATACATAAAAATATTAAATACAAGTGAATAGGCTATTTACCCGTATCTTCACATGCAATTTTGTGGAAAATCGTTAGGTCTTAGAGAAATATCGGCAATTTTTGAAATCAGCACGCCGAAGATCTTTAGAATGAGCCAAAAACTTCCAGGTAATTTTCAGTGACTCAAATTGTGCAGAATTGTGTTATCAATCCATATTTGGATGAACGGTTGCTCAAGTTTCTTCCGCAGATTTCTATCCTGAGACATTTCTTTACGGGTATACACCGATGAACCATTCCATTATGACTACCCCGAGCCTAGAGAAATGAGCGCGCCTGGAGACAGAACGATGGCGCATGGGAAGTTCACAGAGCAGTATAAATACAACCCGAGGACCGTCTTTCGTTTAGTACAATGTTCGGAGTCAGAATGGAAAAGCTGCCGATTTATAGGATTTGATAAAGGACAAATTGTGATAGCACGGTGCCTCGAAACTACGTCTAGCAAACGGCGCTCCTTGTGGGTTGTCCACGTGTCGCTGTAGTGAGCACGTATCAAAAGTAGTGCACAGATGGCCAAACGGCGAACCGTCGTCTAGCTTTGTGTCGTCCGCAGCTCATTGATGCCAGAGGGGAGCGAAAACTGTCGCGCATTGTTCACAGCGACCACAGGGTCACAGTCCGACAAATCACCCGCAGCTACAGCAGTGGTGATCATAGCAATGTGTCCCAACACATAGTTCATCGCAGCCTTCTGCGCATGGGCCAGCGTAGCCGAAACACCAGCCGGGGGTCCCCATGCTCACTGCACGTCATTGCCAACAACCCATGAAATGGGCCCAAGGTCATGGAGATTGGACCGTGGATGATTAGAAGAAAGTGGCCTGGTCTGACGAATCAAGATTCCCGGTTCATCACGTAGACGGCCGAGCTCGGATACGCTGATTACCAACGTAGGCTATGGCACCTGGATGCATTGTTGGGAAGAAACAGGCAGGCGGCAGTGGTGTTGTGCTATGGGCGATGTTTTCTTGTGACATTTTAGGCCCCTGACAACTGTCAGGTATCTGAGCATCATTGAGGACCAAGTTGAACCATTCATGGCAACTACGTTTCCTGTTGGTGAAGGCCATTACCAACAGAATAATGCTCCATGCTACAATGCCAGAACCGCCAAGGAGTGGTTCGAGGAACATGCTGGAGATTTTCTGTTAATGCCCTAGCCACCAAATTCACCTGATATGAACCCAATCGGTGGTTCGACTTGGAAAAGAAGGTTCGAGCTAAATCACCAGCACACAGAAACGTACTGGAACTAGAGGACCTGCTGTTGACATTATGGTACCAGATGCCCCAGGATACCTATCGCCACCTCATCGAATCGATGTTTCGCCGAGTGGCTGCTATTTTGCGGGCTACGGTTCTACAACTTATTAGGTAGGTGGTCAAAATGTAATCGCTCATCGGTGTAACCATCTGCCCATTTCCCTCCTGTTCTTTGGGTGCTTTCCTGCCTTTTGGTACCAAACCTAGTAATAAAGTTTTCCAACGGTAGATGCATCTTTCCATGATTCTTTCAATTATTTGCATCCTTTGAATGTTTTTTTAGTTAAGGTCAGTGTCTGGGATCCATAAGTAAGAGCTGGAAGGATGCACTGATTAAAAATTTTCCTTTTAAGACAAAAGGCAGGTTGCTTTTGAAAATTGTACTGTCTCCACCAAAAGAATCCCATCCAAATTTTATACGTCCATCTATTTCTTCGTCTATGAATTGTTGTCCACGGTAAACGTAGGTACTGGTTACTTCTAGATTTGCCCCATCAACTCCTAAATCTTCCGTTTTTGTAAAAGCATTGTACATCATTTTAGTTTTCTGTAAATATTTACGTCAAAGTTTTGAACTGCTTTTATGAAAATGCAAGTGCAAATTTTAAATTGACTTCTGTGCTCCTGTCAGCAAATTCCTGGATCATACACTGTAGCTCTGATATGGCACTTGTAAAAACGACGATGTCTCAGAAGAACGAAGATGGGCTAATCAATCTCCATTAATGTTATGCCTTTGTCTTCCCAGTTTAATAACTGAAAGGCAATCTAGATTGTGGCATTGAAGATTTTGGAAGATAGATGTCACTTTGTCACACTCCCTCTCTAATTATTGTAAGTGTTGTGTCCTCGAACATCCGAACTTTGCATTTTCATAAAAGTTATTAATAACTTTGTCGTATGTATCTTCAGCACCACGAGATGTTTTCGTTGACATTGAATCTGCTGATAGATTTACATAATCAAAAGCCTTTTTACACAGTTAATGAAAGCCATATACACTGAAGAGCAATTGAATTAGAGACAGCTGGCGTTAATGCAAATGTGGCGCTGTGGACGGCCCTGTAAACGGAAACGACATGACGTATGCAGCGATCCGACAATATAAGGAGTGATGCGACGGGAATCAGTAAGAGTCAGACGCAGTATGGGTAAGACGAAGGATCTAAGCGCATTTGATCGTGGGCAAATTCTCGGGGCCCGAAGAATGGGTCACTCCATTTCGGAAGTCGTGTAGGCACTCGGATTTTCACAAGCCCCTTTGTCACGGGTGTACCGTGAGTGCACCGAATCCGGTAAAACCACCCCTGCAAGGGCCAACTGCCGTGGACAACAGCGTGTAGATGAGCGGGGTCATCGTCGGTTAGCTCGCATTTTAACAGCAAACAGATGGCCACAGTACAAGGAATCACTCGACAATATAACGCTGGTGCACAAAAACGTGTACGCAGCCACACCATCCAGAACAACTCCTCGCTATGTGGTACAGGAGCCATCGTCCCACGAGGGTACCGCTGCTGACCGCACACCACAGGGTGCAAAGATTAGCATGGGCGCGAGAACATCGCCACTGGACCCTAGAGTGGAAAAATGTTGCCTGGACTGATGAGTCGAGATTCACGTTGGTGCATGCGGATGGCCGGATACGAATACGGCGCAAACCACATGAAGCGATGGATCCTTCTTGCCACCAGGGTACTTTTCAAGCTGGTGGGAGTGGCATTCTCGTCTGGGGACTGTTTACGTGGACTGTAATGGGACCCCTGGTACGTCTGACATCGTCCCTCACAGGTCAACGTTACCGGGATATCCTGGGCGACCATTTGCTCTCGTTTGTGCGTCTGCCACATCCCACTGGAGACCTCATCCTGCAACAAGACAATGCAGCTTCCGAATTGTATCCGAATGGTTGGATGAACACTCCACCGACGTGACCTCGCTTCCTTGGCCAGCTAGGTCACCTGACCTCAATCCCATCGAGCACATCTGGGATGCCATCGAGAGATATGTTCGAGGCTCTGACCCTTCCCCCTCCCTCCATCAAATCTTCATGAACTGTGGGAGCTTGTTCAGGGGTCGTGGATCCGTATGTCTTCCCAACGCTTCCGGTGTCTTGTCGAGTCCGTGCCGAGACGAATCGCCGCCGTCATCAGGACGAAAGGTGGTGCTACACGTTACTATCCAGGTATCTCTAATTCAATTGCACTGCAGTGTATAATGGAAGTTCAATATTTTTTTAATTAATTCTCGCAATACATGGATATGATCTATAATTGTGTAGCCACACCTGAATCCAGCTTGTTTTCTTGGTTGAGCATTGTCCAGTGTTTCCTTCAAGCGATGCAACAGAACCTTTATGAAAGTTTTGTAAACAACTGATACAAGACTGATGGGTATGTTGTTAGTGAAATATTTAAGACCAGGCTCCTTTTTCTGTGTTGCAGAATCGCAGTACTATTGTTCCAGTAATCAGGAATCTTCGCTTCACTGAGTTATGAAGCGAACATTGAGCGCGAGTGAAGTCCCTTTATTTGCATTAGCTTAATTGTGTAATGTCCTTGGTAATTCCATCTTTTCCCCATTTATTCTTAATAGCTGGTGGTACTTTAGCCTGTAGGCATGGAAGGACTTTGTTTCCTGTATACTTGTTAATGCCGGTATTTTTGTTTAGAACTATTTAACTCTCTTCAAAATAGTGGAAGTAGTACAATCTAAAGTACCATGGTCCTAAATTGCATAGTTTTGTTTGTTTTGTATAATGATGACTGACATTCGTTTTTGTTTTATTCTGTTTCCCTTTCAGGCTTCCACAAATTCGCAATGCCGATGATTTCGAAGTTATCCAACAGTACAGAAATACAGATGATTCTCAAGTCACACAAGAGCCAGACATTAATGACCCTGAAGAAATCTGGGAGCTATCCGATGATGGCATACTGTTTCCCAACACATTTAACTCAGTAAAAGAAATGAGGGAATCAGAAACGCTCTGTGATGTGCTCATCAGAATCGGGGATACATCTGTCGCAGCTCATCGCGTTATCTTGTCAGCAGGAATCCCATATTTCAGAGATGCATTAGAAATTAGCATAGCAGACAAAAAGCCTGTTGAAATAACTTTGGATAATATAGACGCATCTACACTGCAATGCTTGATTAATTTCTTGTATAGTAAAAACTTAAGCATTACACTTGCTAACGCTGAAACTTTACTGTCCACAGCGAAACACTTTCAGTTTAAGAGAGCTGTTGATGCATGTTTCCAGTCTATGGTAAAGGCATTGAATCCTGTGACGTCTTTAAGAATTATGGGTCTGGCCGAAGAACACCAACAGTTGGAGATCGTTGAAACATGTGCTGTTTACATTCGGGAAAATTTTGAAGACATCGCAGTGTTAAATGAGTTCTGTAGCTTGCCTATCTCAAAGCTGAAAGAGTTCATTGGAAGGGATGATTTATTCGTAAGACGGGAAGACACCGTTTTTGAAGCAGTTATGAGGTGGGTGAAATCTGAAGAAATGGAACGCAGTCCCTATCTACCTGACCTTCTGAAGCAAGTTCGCATGTGTTTCTTGAGTGAAGACTGTTTGAATTTCCATGTGCTAAATGAGCAACTCATTCTGTCCTCCGATGCATGCAGAAATATTGTAAACAGCATTCAGGAAAATCACTTAATATCCGGATCTTTAATTGGCAGAGAAAGATATTGCGAATCCAAAGAGCATATAAGGCATGCAAAACTGTTTGCTTGTGCCTTGTTTCGTGTTTGCACATCTCTGCAAGTGTTATCAGTGGAATTTTATGATTCGATCTATAAAAGACAATGGTTAAATTTGTATTCTGCGAAGAAAACTCGTGAGATCCAAGAAGATTTTCAGATTAACCACATTATTTGCACAGAAGATAAAGTGGTATTTATTGGCGTACATCAAATGTGTACCCTCTCTCTTCGGACATTCGAATGTACAGTATTCAATGGTTCATTCCCTGCTGATTTCTTGTCCACTACATGTTTTCATCAAGGAACGATATATTTATTAGGAAAGTGTGGAGACGAAAATCTTGTGAGTTCTGTGTGTCCCGAAAAAGGTTCAGTCACGAACGTGGGCAGGACGACAACGCAACGTCTTCGTGCTTCAGCTGTGTCTTTGGGAGGCTATATTTACAACACAGGTGGAGAAGAAAGGCACAGCATATTTCTTAAAACAGCTGAACGATATGATCCCGCTTCGGGTCAAGGAGCGCAAATACCACCAATGCTTGAACCTAGGTGTGATCATGGGTGCGCATCTCTTCGTGGCAAAATATATGTATGTGGCGGTCACTTCGACTCCACAACTGTTGAATTTTTTGATCCTTCGTTGGATAGGTGGACTTATATTGCCTCAATGAAGACTGAATTCTTCAATGTTTCGTTAAAGCCTTGCTCAGGGAAGTTGTTTGCAGGAGGAAGTAATCTTGTCTCTCCTACACGTATCGTTGAAATTTACGATCCTGTTGCTGATGAATGGGCACTTGATGAGAGCCTTTCCACTTGGGCAACAAGTTATTTTGCTTTGGTGGGGACTAATGCTGCTACGAGATACTGTGACATTTGGTAAATTTCGTTTCACCTGTTTTCGTCATTTTTATGGTGAGCAATGTACGTAATTTTACTATTGTTGAAATAAAACTAAGCAAGTAATCTTTGAGAAATGTTTTCTGTGTCTATCTTGGATCACGTACTAAATAGACACCAGAAGATTGTTTTCAGAATTTGCTACTTTTCGATAACAAACTTCTACTTAAAGATAATTATTAATATTACTCTAAACAACAAGTAAACACCTTTCATTTCGTGAACTGGAAAAGTTATAAATAACCGACACTTAAAAAAACTTCATAGTGCAGGAAAAAATTGGTCTGAACTGAACTGCTTTATTATTATTTTTTGTCGTGTTCCCCATCTACATTTAGTAATGGCATCTATAGAACGTATCAGGGTAAATCAAATTTCGTGTCGTTACCAGCAAAAAACATTTTATGATGCAGCACAAACTTGAAGGATGCATCCACTCATGCTCACTTTATCCTAAGTAGCTTTTGCTATAGTCATTTTGCCAACGTTTCGCCAGAGCCACAATCTCAAAGCGGTACCACTTTGTAGATATCGAGGACAGAAATACTCTGATGGCTCATTATGCTTCCACCACGGAAGGAAAGATCCATCCTTTTAAGAAAAGAGCTATAGAGCGAAACACATAGTAGTCGGATGGATCAAGATCCCGACTGCATGAAAGATGGGATATGATCTCAAACATTTCCACTTCTTGCAATTTTCGGCGGACCCCTCTGGTAGCATGACTTGGGGCATTATTCACTTTCAGCAACTCCTAGTTTCACTGGAAATTGTTGGGGCATAGTACCATGGACCAGCTGCAGTTGTTCAGAATAGAAGTTCCGGTCCACTGCCTGGCCATCTTGCACGAATTACCAGTGCACAGGAACTTCACAATTCCATTTACATAGAGAAAGAAGCTAAAAAGGAAAGTTAAATTATAAAATTCGTCACAGCATTACTTGGGGCATTATCCACTTACAGCAACGTCCAGTTCCTATTGATGAGCACTGGAAAGTGTTGAGGCATAGTACCATGGACCAGCTGCAGTTGTTCACAGTTGTTTAGCATAGAAGTTCTGGTCCAATGCCTGACTTGGGGCATTATCTCCTTACAGCAATACCCAGTTCCTATTGATGAGCACTGGAAAGTGTTGGGGCATAGTACCATGGACCAACTGCAGTTGTTCAGCATACAAGTTCCAGTCCAATGCCTGACCATCTTGCACCAGTTATCAGTGCACAGGAATTCACGATTCTACGTGCATAACTTTCCTATAGAAGTTCCCTTTTTTGCGCCACTGACTGCTCATCCTTGTGGGGTCCGACCCACTAGTTGCAAGTCGTAGGAAAACTTAGGAATGTCCACTTTTCATAACCCATGAAGGTATGACGCCAAAATCTATCGTTCTTTGGATTTCACAGCAATCTGCGACAGAGAGTGACACGTTGTTTTGCATGCTTAAGTGACAATTCATAAGAAACCATGCGATAGAGCATGGAGGAGCAGGTAACGAAAGATGGTTGATTGAGAAAATCCCACCTCAGCTGCCGATTTTCGTGTACTGACACCGGGACTCGCTGTATCCTCGCTTTCAACTGAACAAATTTCTCTCTCTGCAGCTGAAGAGCTTAACCCTTTTTTTAATAATGGCGTAAGAACACCAAGGAGGATATAATAAGAAGACGAGCATAACACGCAATCCCTACGTAAAGCTCTGAAGCCAGCTCTGCTGTGCGGCAGCCATTTTACACTCATCGTCAAAAACATAGTTGTACCCGATGGACGTGTCGGATTGCAATGCTATTCGGGAGGAAGGTAAATATTACCAGGAACAATAAATGATTAAACATTGCGATTGATATGCGCAATATTTATTGAGCTACGCGCCAATAAGTAATGTCTCTCAGTATGACGTTGGGACGCCATGTTTGCTCACACAGCATGTCAGACGTCTCGGCATGAAGTTGTACAGGTTCCTAATGGTGTCCTGCGATCAGCCATCTTATGCAGCTTCAATCTTCTCACGCCGTTCCTGCAGATTGTGCAGTAGGGGTGCAGTGTGGAAAGAGCGTCCAATAGCATCTCACACATTTTCAATCGGCGATAGGTCTGGCGATGCGGCTGGCCATGGCAGGGTGTTGGTGCCTTGAAGGCAAGCTCTCGAGACAGCAGCAGCAAGCGGACGAGCGTTGTCCCGTTGGAAAATCGCACCGGAGTGACCATTCAGAAAAGATAGGGACACAGGTTCCAGGACCTCATTAACGTAACGTTGGGCTGTTAAAGTGCCTGTAATGAACACCGAAGGTGATCTGGCATCGTAGGCAACTGCACCCCACACCATAACACCAGGCCTTTTGGACGTGTGACGCTCGACAACAAACCGTTCATCTTGGCGCTGACCACGGTGTCTGCACACACGGATTCAGTGGTCGTCTCCTCCAAGACCAAAGCCGGACTCGACACTGAAGGTCACCCGCTGCAATTCTGAGTGGCTCCGTGACAGTCTGGCACGACACCATTGCCGTCTTTGGCGATGATGCACTGGTGTTAAGGGCAGTCGTTATAACGGTCTGCGTGCGTGTAGTCCTACGTCGTGTAGCCGTCTGCCAATGGTGCTGGCACTAATCGGACGATGTATGGAGGGCACCACTGCTCACTGAATATCCGTAATCGTGGCTGTTGGGTCACTCCGCGCATGTCGGACAACCCATCGGTTCTCTTTCTCCGTGGTTAGTCTTGAACTCCCAGACCCTTCTCATCGGTGCTGCGGGCCTTGCTCTCACCACTGCCGCCAACAGCGCGCTGTGGTGATATCTGCACGACTGGTATGGCGCGCAATATAGCGATAAGACCATCCCGCTTCCCGGAGTGCAACAAAGCGGCGCCTCTCGAACTCCTCCAGCTGCTCGAATTGCTTCCGAACTTTTCTCCGAGGCATACTTCACTTGTAAAGGTATGCAACAAACACAACAGCACGAGTCAGAATGGCAAGCGCGGACGACCATATATAGCCGATCAGTCACAGCGCCAAGATCATTCCTTGCTTGCGTCATATGCACGGCCGAGCGTAATACTTCAATCATTTGCATGTCTCACGATGTCAAACCTACCCACCAAGTTTAATTCCTGTCAGTTGTTTCCTTCTGGGTGCAACTATTTTTTTTGGCGATGAGTGTAGTTTACCCTTCTGACTGCGTTCTCATCGAATTATGTACCTAGCTACATCAGACTAGTTAGCACCTTTGAAGCCTCCTTGCGAAAAGAAAAAAATATCATTTAAATTTACGGATATAGTCTATAATAGTACAACTGTCTTCTTTCCTTTCAAAGCAATGCTACGTCACGTTTTACTGCTGCGTTTGACAAAAATCGCTTTAACTTACCTCACGAAAATTGCATGCTGTTTAAAGTAATGCATAAAGCAGTTCATAAACTCTCTAGTAAAAAATAAAACACATGTTAAATTTTTGTACACATTTACCTCAGTAAAATTTTAGAATTGGTATACGACTATAGAGCTCATGAAGTGCTGTGAAAAACATATCTCATCTGTTGCTTCAACTCTTTGATTTTGGTTCTGGAACATAAATCCATTGCGGCATTTAAAGGAAGATTCTTTCAACCAGCTATAAGCATGGGCTCTTTTTTTTTAAAAGGCATTTTGAAAATACATTTCTAGCTATAAAAGTTGGCATGATGCATGTATGTTGATAATTCTGTCACCTATAAAAAAAACGCGTTAAAGTTGTCTTTGGGTGATGGTGAGCTTTCCATTGCAGCAATTGAACAATTTGCTCCTAATCCATGCTTTATTTATTATCGTCATTTTTTTTTACTGAAAACTGCAGTTCTCACTTCATAGCATCGTCAATGAATAACAGCAATGAAATATAGCGCATCATGTATACCGCCGTTTATGGTCAATTTCCTCTGTAAATTGCTTGAACTTATTCCTTACAGTTTATAAAATAACGAAAAATCAGTTAAAAGTGACATGGCGTTATATTGATTCTATATTATTTTTTTTACGTTATGCATTAAAATTAGAATATTAGATGCGTAAGACTCAGCTGCGAAACGTGATTCTAGGCAGCTTTTTACCTGCGCTATCCTAATTTTAAACAAAAATGAAAATCAGACAAACAAACAAAAAAATAAAAATCAGAAAGAAAAAATAAAAAAAAAAAACATTACTCTCGAACTACGCTAGCGTTCACTTCCACAACTTAGAATGTACAAATGAGCGACTGAGGGTAACACAACATGGCGGCCACGCAACTCAGCTGGCTTCACCAGTGAAAGCACATGCTCCTTCCTCTTCTTCTATCCTCCTAAAGGAACCTGAAGAGCACATTTATCGACCTGCATATTCTGCTTACATGATAACGCGGTGTGGCTCTTTGCCATATGCACGTGATCAGCCTCGTGTGTTCCACAACATCGCGCTACCCAGTCAACGCTGGAGCACGTTCCCCATAGGAATTGAGGCCCAATATCATATGTAGTTCAAAACAAGACGAACTTTTGACTGACCCTGGTATATTAATGACATCAGTCCTATCAATACGCGCTTGAAGTAATTTTTTTTCCTTTGATTGGAGGTTTAACGACCACAGTGAGCAACTCAATGGGCTATAAGCAGTCGCCCGTCCTTAATTTAGGGTCACTGGTTCCAGGGAAGGGAGAGAGCCAGTGCCGTAAGACAAACACAACATCCATGCCTCACCGGGATTCGAACCAGGACCTCTTTCGGACGAATGATCAGAGGCCATCGCTTAGACCACTGCGCCACCGGGGCGGCCTTGATTCATAATGCAATAATTTCCATATGACGTGGCACGTATCAATGGTCTCACTGTCTTTCTTGTTCCAATTCTTTGCAACTCCAGGTCAAAGCATAAAGTTGAATTTCGAGTAACGGTCTGAGGAATTACAGAGGATGTTCATATAGTTTTACAACTACTTTTCAGCACTACCATTAATGTTTAAAATAAAATTATTTCTTTCATAAACATTCTATCTGATAGCTCTTCCTCTGGACTATGAAACTGCATCTATATTTCCAAGATAACAGGGCATTTCTTTAAATTGGTAGTGGATTTTATTCCACCCTCGTCCACTGCTTTCTATAGTCAAATCATTCTTTCAGGTCTACGTTTCGAAATCGCTCTTTTTAGCAGTCAGAAGGCATAATAGTCCATTGGTGACACATCAGGAGACTGTGAATGAATATAAACAAATTGATACCCGCCTCTTTTTTCACTTTTTTTTTAGAGTGGTAGATTTTGATACATTGCTGGTACCCTTATCCTGACAGAGTTCTACACTTTGAAGACTCTGTGGATAAAGGAATGGTATTTTCCTCTTCATGTATAGGAGTAAATAACATTTTTGGTAGTATGTAGAATTGATTTTAACATTCTTTTCAACTTTTCTTAACTTTACTTTCCCATTGTACGAGAAACCAGAAATAATGATAAAACTTTTACTGAAACTTTCTTCCGATTCTTGGTACCAAGTTTGTGAGCCTTTTTCTATTCCAATCGACCTATTTTTGGTACAATCGTTTGGGTAGATCTATGCTTCATCAATACTCATAAAGAAGTCTACACAGTGCTTTGTGCTCGGTCAGGTGCCTAGGAAAAACGAAGTGAACATTATTGTTTTTTGTTGTTGTTGTTGTTTGTTTCTTTGTTTCTTTGTTTGTTTTTTTAGATTCAAATTTTTGATTATTACTTTGTTTGCATTTGATACAGAGATTTTTAATGACTTAGTGATTTTGGTCAGTGGATTTTCTTTTAAGACCAGAGACCTTACTTTTTAAATAGTCGTAAAAGTACGTACCTTCTTTCGACATTCGTTTGGTGCTCTTTTTCCTGTTAAAAGCAATGCTTGACGATTTTTCTTTCTATTATTAATAACATTGCTTATTTTACATTTAGAAATGCTAATTCTAAAATGTTCACAGCATTTTTTAATTACAGGATACGAATACTTCTCTTCGTAAAGAGCAAAAACATCTTCAATCCACAGCTTGTTTGCGGACGCCATTTCCTTAGCACACGGGACAAAACATTAGTCACCTCTGTAGGAAATTACCTAATAACGGGTGACAGCCCTCTTGCCTTGGTAACAGCATGAATCCGGTGTAGTAGAGACTCCACGAGGTTCTGAATGTATTGAACATCGATTTGCATCCACTCATGCGTCAATTGATCCCGAAGTTCCGACAGAATACGTGGGTGTCTATTCCGGCGTTTCCCCTTCCGTTTCAAATGATCCCACAGATTTTCAATAGGATTTGAATCTGGGGATTTGGCGGGCCAGTCGAAGTGAAATAATGTTGCTGATTGTTCTTCGTGACACTAAGACACAGATTTAGCCCTGTGCACACGACAATTGTCGTCTTGGAAGACAGGAGTGGCAATGTAATGCTGCTCCTGGAGATGTATGGCAAAGGGCAACACTTCCTCATTCAGAATGCAGAGGTACGCATTTTGGTACAAATTCATCGTCACTGCAATGAGAGGGTCCATTTCGTGGTACGAAAAACATCCTCAAAATATCACAGAACCCCCTCCAGCCTAAACAACACCTTCGACGCAATCAGGATTAAAGGCTTCATTGGGCCTGCGATGCACTCGTCGCATCGCATCATTGGAGTACAAACAAAAACGAAACTCACCAGACCAAATTACTCGTTTCGAATCCTCCACAGTAAAGTTTTGGTGCCCCTGAGCCCATTGATAGCGTGTTTATGACTTGCTGTTAAAAGGGGCCTCTTCCGGGGTACTCTGCTCCAGATGCCCATCGCATGCAGTTCTCGTCGCAATGTCCTTTCAGAATGTCCTTCGTCAGATGTCCATCGCATGTCCTTCTCCAGATGTCCATCGCATGTCCTTCTCCAGGTGTCCTTTCGGAATGTCCTTCTCCAGATATCCATCGCATGGAGTTCTCGTCGCAATGTCCTTTCGGAATGTCTTTCGCCAGATGTCCATCGCATGTCCTTCTCCACATGTCCTTTCGGAATGTCCTTCTCCGCATGTCCTTTCGGAATGTCCTTCTCCAGATGTTCATCGCATGGAGTTCTCGTCGCAATGTTCTTTCGGAATGTCCTTCGCCAGATGTCCATCGCATGTCCTTCTCCGCATGTCCTTTCGGAATGTCCTTCTCCAGATGCCCATCAATGTCCTTCTCCAGATGTCCTTCGCATGGAAATCTCGTCGAAATGTCCTTTCGGAAATCTGTTGGAGCGGACTTTCATTTACTGTATGGAGCAACTGTTGCTTGGATTGAAACCGATTTGCAGTTACTAGTCGTGAAACATAGTCCATGTTGGTGAGAATCGTTTTCCGGCCGCAGTTTCGTTTCCGATTATCAGTTGACTGCAAACTACACCACTGTTTGTAGAGCTGATGGACAGTACTCTTTGACACACCAACAAATCGGGTGATTTCATTCCCTTTGTGTCCGTGGGCACTGCCAAACACAATGGCTCCTTTTTGCTACTCAGAAAAGTCTGTCTTACAATCCATATTGCAGACTAAATGGAAGACACACGTTGCTCTTCACCACTGCACGCCACGCGTTAAAAATGATCCTGTTGACCACGTCAGTGCTATTTACCTCCCAACAATGTTATCATGGAGCCCTATGTGCAACCGGCAACTTCCTACTATCATTTCTCTTAGGAGTTGAAAATACTCCATATATATATATATATATCCTGTGCCGTTAATGCCCACCAGATGGAGACGTCTCTGTAGCTGAGCCCATCTTACGGATTTATGATGTCAGAAGCTGACTTAAAAATACACATAGCACCGTGAATTGTTGGCCACCGTGGCGCATATGTAACGCACTCGGCTAGATATCGAGAGTTCTGTTGGTTCAATTCCACAGCGCCGGCTGAAAAACAATTTTTCGGTTGCTGTGTGTTTCTAGAACGTGGTTAAGAGCGATGTATTTATTTATATTCTCTTAAGAGTGACTAATTTTTTGTCCGGTGTACTTATTTAACTGCAGTAGATGTTTCTTTCGTGTTCATCTAACACGCTGTTTCCAGTTTCAATTCCCTGAACTTTTTTTATTTTCTGTAATTTCTTATCAAAAACGTTCTAAAAATGTGTGAACTCATCTGTGTTCCACCTGTGAAGATGACTACCATATGTATGTAAGCCGCTTTCAGCTACTACATCTGCACAATTTGTCCAGGCAATTCTATGTTAGTTGGTGATCTGTCGCAAAGGTCATGAAAACATTACAGTCCAGCGGTAATGCATATTCAATAACGAATACTTCAGTCTGTCTTTGGCCATACACCAAACATAGAATTCAGTGCACAAATTGTGCAGATGTAGAAGCTATATGCATGTCTGGACGATTGGCTAAAACGCTTATGCCTGATTTTTTTTTCCTCTGTCAAAGTACAATTTGAATAGATTGTTATCTACTCTGGTGTCCAGAACTAACGTGACAAACACAAAATCATGAATAACGCGTTTGAAGCCAATGAAGACACGTTTTTGTTTTCAATCTGGTGACAAGGAATGAAACGTTGGCGTATATGTACGATCCGGAAACGAAGAATCAATCCATGGAATTGCGTCACACCTCTTCATCAAGGCCTAAGAAGTTCATGAGCCAGCGATCAGCACAGAAAGTCATGGTGACTGTTTTTGGGGGGGATAACAGGGGTGTTATTCTCCTTGATTTTCTGGAACCTGGCCGTACCGTGACCAGAGAGCGGCACATTGAGACACTCAAGAAGCTTAGAGAAGCCATAAGGAGGAAGAGACTGAACAAGAATCTGAAAAGGATCTACATTCACCATGACCAGCAAGCAGTACATTGAGACACTCAAGAAGCTTAGAGAAGCCATAAGAAGGAAGAGACCGAACAAGAATCTGAAAAGGATCCACATTCACCATGACCAGCAAGCAGTACATTGAGACACTCAAGAAGCTTAGAGAAGCCATAAGAAGGAAGAGACCGAACAAGAATCTGAAAAGGATCTACATTCACCATGACCAGCAAGCAGTACATTGAGACACCCAAGAAGCTTAGAGAAGCCATAAGAAGGAAGAGACCGAACAAGAATCTGAAAAGGATCCACATTCACCATGACCAGCAAGCAGTACATTGAGACACTCAAGAAGCTTAGAGAAGCCATAAGAAGGAAGAGACCGAACAAGAATCTGAAAAGGATCCACATTCACCATGACCAGCAAGCAGTACATTGAGACACTCAAGAAGCTTAGAAAAGCCATAAGAAGGAAGAGACCGAACAAGAATCTGAAAAGGATCTACATTCACCATGACCAGCAAGCAGTACATTGAGACACCCAAGAAGCTTAGAGAAGCCATAAGAAGGAAGAGACCGAACAAGAATCTGAAAATGATCCACATTCACCATGACCAGCAAGCAGTACATTGAGACACTCAAGAAGCTTAGAGAAGCCATAAGAAGGAAGAGACCGAACAAGAATCTGAAAAGGATCCACATTCACCATGACCAGCAAGCAGTACATTGAGACACTCAAGAAGCTTAGAGAAGCCATAAGAAGGAAGAGACCGAACAAGAATCTGAAAAGGATCTACATTCACCATGACCAGCAAGCAGTACATTGAGACACCCAAGAAGCTTAGAGAAGCCATAAGAAGGAAGAGACCGAACAAGAATCTGAAAAGGATCCACATTCACCATGAATAGCAAGCAGTACATTGAGACACTCAAGAAGCTCAGAGAAGCCATAAGAAGGAAGAGACCGAACAAGAATCTGAAAAGGATCCACATTCACCATGACCAGCAAGCAGTACATTGAGACACTCAAGAAGCTTAGAGAAGCCATAAGAAGGAAGAGACCGAACAAGAATCTGAAAAGAATCTACATTCACCATGACCAGCAAGCAGTACATTGAGACACCCAAGAAGCTTAGAGAATCCATAAGAAGGAAGAGACCGAACAAGAATCTGAAAAGGATCCACATTCACCATGACCAGCAAGCAGTACATTGAGACACTCAAGAAGCTCAGAGAAGCCATAAGAAGGAAGAGACCGAACAAGAATCTGAAAAGGATCCACATTCACCATGACCAGCAAGCAGTACATTGAGACACTCAAGAAGCTTAGAGAAGCCATAAGAAGGAAGAGACCGAACAAGAATCTGAAAAGGATCTACATTCACCATGACCAGCAAGCAGTACATTGAGACACCCAAGAAGCTTAGAGAATCCATAAGAAGGAAGAGACCAAACAAGAATCTGAAAAGGATCCACATTCACCATGACCAGCAAGCAGTACATTGAGACACCCAAGAAGCTTAGAGAAGCCATAAGAAGGAAGAGACCGAACAAGAATCTGAAAAGGATCCACATTCACCATGACCAGCAAGCAGTACATTGAGACACCCAAGAAGCTTAGAGAAGCCATAAGAAGGAAGAGACCGAACAAGAATCTGAAAAGGATCTACATTCACCATGACCAGCAAGCAGTACATTGAGACACCCAAGAAGCTTAGAGAAGCCATAAGAAGGAAGAGACCGAACAAGAATCTGAAAAGGATCCACATTCACCATGACCAGCAAGCAGTACATTGAGACACTCAAGAAGCTTAGAGAAGCCATAAGAAGGAAGAGACCGAACAAGAATCTGAAAAGGATCCACATTCACCATGACCAGCAAGCAGTACATTGAGACACTCAAGAAGCTTAGAGAAGCCATAAGAAGGAAGAGACCGAACAAGAATCTGAAAAGGATCTACATTCACCATGACCAGCAAGCAGTACATTGAGACACCCAAGAAGCTTAGAGAAGCCATAAGAAGGAAGAGACCGAACAAGAATCTGAAAAGGATCCACATTCACCATGACCAGCAAGCAGTACATTGAGACACTCAAGAAGCTTAGAGAAGCCATAAGAAGGAAGAGACCGAACAAGAATCTGAAAAGGATCCACATTCACCATGACCAGCAAGCAGTACATTGAGACACTCAAGAAGCTTAGAGAAGCCATAAGAAGGAAGAGACCGAACAAGAATCTGAAAAGGATCTACATTCACCATGACCAGCAAGCAGTACATTGAGACACCCAAGAAGCTTAGAGAAGCCATAAGAAGGAAGAGACCGAACAAGAATCTGAAAAGGATCCACATTCACCATGACCAGCAAGCAGTACATTGAGACACTCAAGAAGCTTAGAGAAGCCATAAGAAGGAAGAGACCGAACAAGAATCTGAAAAGGATCTACATTCACCATGACCAGCAAGCAGTACATTGAGACACTCAAGAAGCTTAGAGAAGCCATAAGAAGGAAGAGACCGAACAAGAATCTGAAAAGGATCCACATTCACCATGACCAGCAAGCAGTACATTGAGACACCCAAGAAGCTTAGAGAAGCCATAAGAAGGAAGAGACCGAACAAGAATCTGAAAAGGATCCACATTCACCATGACCAGCAAGCAGTACATTGAGACACTCAAGAAGCTTAGAGAAGCCATAAGAAGGAAGAGACCGAACAAGAATCTGAAAAGGATCCACATTCACCATGACCAGCAAGCAGTACATTGAGACACTCAAGAAGCTTAGAGAAGCCATAAGAAGGAAGAGACCGAACAAGAATCTGAAAAGGATCTACATTCACCATGACCAGCAAGCAGTACATTGAGACACTCAAGAAGCTTAGAGAAGCCATAAGAAGGAAGAGACCGAACAAGAATCTGAAAAGGATCTACATTCACCATGACCAGCAAGCAGTACATTGAGACACCCAAGAAGCTTAGAGAAGCCATAAGAAGGAAGAGACCGAACAAGAATCTGAAAAGGATCTACATTCACCATGACCAGCAAGCAGTACATTGAGACACCCAAGAAGCTTAGAGAAGCCATAAGAAGGAAGAGACCGAACAAGAATCTGAAAAGGATCCACATTCACCATGACCAGCAAGCAGTACATTGAGACACTCAAGAAGCTTAGAGAAGCCATAAGAAGGAAGAGACCGAACAAGAATCTGAAAAGGATCCACATTCACCATGACCAGCAAGCAGTACATTGAGACACTCAAGAAGCTTAGAGAAGCCATAAGAAGGAAGAGACCGAACAAGAATCTGAAAAGGATCTACATTCACCATGACCAGCAAGCAGTACATTGAGACACCCAAGAAGCTTAGAGAAGCCATAAGAAGGAAGAGACCGAACAAGAATCTGAAAAGGATCCACATTCACCATGACCAGCAAGCAGTACATTGAGACACTCAAGAAGCTTAGAGAAGCCATAAGAAGGAAGAGACCGAACAAGAATCTGAAAAGGATCTACATTCACCATGACCAGCAAGCAGTACATTGAGACACTCAAGAAGCTTAGAGAAGCCATAAGAAGGAAGAGACCGAACAAGAATCTGAAAAGGATCCACATTCACCATGACCAGCAAGCAGTACATTGAGACACTCAAGAAGCTTAGAGAAGCCATAAGAAGGAAGAGACCGAACAAGAATCTGAAAAGGATCCACATTCACCATGACCAGCAAGCAGTACATTGAGACACTCAAGAAGCTTAGAGAAGCCATAAGAAGGAAGAGACCGAACAAGAATCTGAAAAGGATCCACATTCACCATGACCAGCAAGCAGTACATTGAGACACTCAAGAAGCTTAGAGAAGCCATAAGAAGGAAGAGACCGAACAAGAATCTGAAAAGGATCCACATTCACCATGACCAGCAAGCAGTACATTGAGACACTCAAGAAGCTCAGAGAAGCCATAAGAAGGAAGAGACCGAACAAGAATCTGAAAAGGATCCACATTCACCATGACCAGCAAGCAGTACATTGAGACACTCAAGAAGCTTAGAGAAGCCATAAGAAGGAAGAGACCGAACAAGAATCTGAAAAGGATCCACATTCACCATGACCAGCAAGCAGTACATTGAGACACTCAAGAAGCTTAGAGAAGCCATAAGAAGGAAGAGACCGAACAAGAATCTGAAAAGGATCTACATTCACCATGACCAGCAAGCAGTACATTGAGACACCCAAGAAGCTTAGAGAAGCCATAAGAAGGAAGAGACCGAACAAGAATCTGAAAAGGATCCACATTCACCATGACCAGCAAGCAGTACATTGAGACACTCAAGAAGCTTAGAGAAGCCATAAGAAGGAAGAGACCGAACAAGAATCTGAAAAGGATCTACATTCACCATGACCAGCAAGCAGTACATTGAGACACCCAAGAAGCTTAGAGAAGCCATAAGAAGGAAGAGACCGAACAAGAATCTGAAAAGGATCCACATTCACCATGACCAGCAAGCAGTACATTGAGACACTCAAGAAGCTTAGAGAAGCCATAAGAAGGAAGAGACCGAACAAGAATCTGAAAAGGATCCACATTCACCATGACCAGCAAGCAGTACATTGAGACACTCAAGAAGCTTAGAGAAGCCATAAGAAGGAAGAGACCGAACAAGAATCTGAAAAGGATCTACATTCACCATGACCAGCAAGCAGTACATTGAGACACTCAAGAAGCTTAGAGAAGCCATAAGAAGGAAGAGACCGAACAAGAATCTGAAAAGGATCTACATTCACCATGACCAGCAAGCAGTACATTGAGACACTCAAGAAGCTTAGAGAAGCCATAAGAAGGAAGAGACCGAACAAGAATCTGAAAAGGATCTACATTCACCATGACCAGCAAGCAGTACATTGAGACACCCAAGAAGCTTAGAGAAGCCATAAGAAGGAAGAGACCGAACAAGAATCTGAAAAGGATCCACATTCACCATGACCAGCAAGCAGTACATTGAGACACTCAAGAAGCTTAGAGAAGCCATAAGAAGGAAGAGACCGAACAAGAATCTGAAAAGGATCCACATTCACCATGACCAGCAAGCAGTACATTGAGACACTCAAGAAGCTTAGAGAAGCCATAAGAAGGAAGAGACCGAACAAGAATCTGAAAAGGATCCACATTCACCATGACCAGCAAGCAGTACATTGAGACACTCAAGAAGCTCAGAGAAGCCATAAGAAGGAAGAGACCGAACAAGAATCTGAAAAGGATCCACATTCACCATGACCAGCAAGCAGTACATTGAGACACTCAAGAAGCTTAGAGAAGCCATAAGAAGGAAGAGACCGAACAAGAATCTGAAAAGGATCCACATTCACCATGACCAGCAAGCAGTACATTGAGACACTCAAGAAGCTTAGAGAAGCCATAAGAAGGAAGAGACCGAACAAGAATCTGAAAAGGATCTACATTCACCATGACCAGCAAGCAGTACATTGAGACACCCAAGAAGCTTAGAGAAGCCATAAGAAGGAAGAGACCGAACAAGAATCTGAAAAGGATCCACATTCACCATGACCAGCAAGCAGTACATTGAGACACTCAAGAAGCTTAGAGAAGCCATAAGAAGGAAGAGACCGAACAAGAATCTGAAAAGGATCCACATTCACCATGACCAGCAAGCAGTACATTGAGACACCCAAGAAGCTTAGAGAAGCCATAAGAAGGAAGAGACCGAACAAGAATCTGAAAAGGATCCACATTCACCATGACCAGCAAGCAGTACATTGAGACACTCAAGAAGCTTAGAGAAGCCATAAGAAGGAAGAGACCGAACAAGAATCTGAAAAGGATCCACATTCACCATGACCAGCAAGCAGTACATTGAGACACTCAAGAAGCTTAGAGAAGCCATAAGAAGGAAGAGACCGAACAAGAATCTGAAAAGGATCTACATTCACCATGACCAGCAAGCAGTACATTGAGACACCCAAGAAGCTTAGAGAAGCCATAAGAAGGAAGAGACCGAACAAGAATCTGAAAAGGATCCACATTCACCATGACCAGCAAGCAGTACATTGAGACACTCAAGAAGCTTAGAGAAGCCATAAGAAGGAAGAGACCGAACAAGAATCTGAAAAGGATCCACATTCACCATGACCAGCAAGCAGTACATTGAGACACTCAAGAAGCTTAGAGAAGCCATAAGAAGGAAGAGACCGAACAAGAATCTGAAAAGGATCTACATTCACCATGACCAGCAAGCAGTACATTGAGACACTCAAGAAGCTTAGAGAAGCCATAAGGAGGAAGAGACCGAACAAGAATCTGAAAAGGATCTACATTCACCATGACCAGCAAGCAGTACATTGAGACACCCAAGAAGCTTAGAGAAGCCATAAGAAGGAAGAGACCGAACAAGAATCTGAAAAGGATCTACATTCACCATGACCAGCAAGCAGTACATTGAGACACCCAAGAAGCTTAGAGAAGCCATAAGAAGGAAGAGACCGAACAAGAATCTGAAAAGGATCCACATTCACCATGACCAGCAAGCAGTACATTGAGACACTCAAGAAGCTTAGAGAAGCCATAAGAAGGAAGAGACCGAACAAGAATCTGAAAAGGATCCACATTCACCATGACCAGCAAGCAGTACATTGAGACACTCAAGAAGCTTAGAGAAGCCATAAGAAGGAAGAGACCGAACAAGAATCTGAAAAGGATCCACATTCACCATGACCAGCAAGCAGTACATTGAGACACTCAAGAAGCTTAGAGAAGCCATAAGAAGGAAGAGACCGAACAAGAATCTGAAAAGGATCCACATTCACCATGACCAGCAAGCAGTACATTGAGACACTCAAGAAGCTTAGAGAAGCCATAAGAAGGAAGAGACCGAACAAGAATCTGAAAAGGATCTACATTCACCATGACCAGCAAGCAGTACATTGAGACACCCAAGAAGCTTAGAGAAGCCATAAGAAGGAAGAGACCGAACAAGAATCTGAAAAGGATCCACATTCACCATGACCAGCAAGCAGTACATTGAGACACTCAAGAAGCTTAGAGAAGCCATAAGAAGGAAGAGACCGAACAAGAATCTGAAAAGGATCCACATTTACCATGACCAGCAAGCAGTACATTGAGACACTCAAGAAGCTTAGAGAAGCCATAAGAAGGAAGAGACCGAACAAGAATCTGAAAAGGATCTACATTCACCATGACCAGCAAGCAGTACATTGAGACACCCAAGAAGCTTAGAGAAGCCATAAGAAGGAAGAGACCGAACAAGAATCTGAAAAGGATCCACATTCACCATGACCAGCAAGCAGTACATTGAGACACTCAAGAAGCTTAGAGAAGCCATAAGAAGGAAGAGACCGAACAAGAATCTGAAAAGGATCTACATTCACCATGACCAGCAAGCAGTACATTGAGACACTCAAGAAGCTTAGAGAAGCCATAAGAAGGAAGAGACCGAACAAGAATCTGAAAAGGATCTACATTCACCATGACCAGCAAGCAGTACATTGAGACACTCAAGAAGCTTAGAGAAGCCATAAGGAGGAAGAGACCGAACAAGAATCTGAAAAGGATCTACATTCACCATGACCAGCAAGCAGTACATTGAGACACCCAAGAAGCTTAGAGAAGCCATAAGAAGGAAGAGACCGAACAAGAATCTGAAAAGGATACACATTCACCACAATTCCAAACTACACAAATCTTTGGCAACAAATCAGTCGGTCAACAAATTAGGCTGGTCCGTTGTCCTCCATCCACGGTGCAGCACAGATCTGGCGCCTTACGACTTCCTCCTGTTTGTTCCAATGAGGGACAGTCTCCGGGTACAACGGTTTGATGACACAGAAGGGTTAAAGTGGCTGTGAAAAAGTGGGTACAACAGGCCACACCTGAACTTTTTTCAAAGAGGATTCGAGAGATGGGTTCAACGATGGCGCAAATGCACCGCTTGTGAAGGAGATACTCTACGGTCATGTGCAATTGAACTCTACGAACATGTGCAATTTGAATGACGTCTGTCAGTTAATAAAAAAGTTTTGCCCACTTTTGCATTACTTTCGGTACAACTCTCGTAAATTACAGCCACGTCGTGAGAGAAAACTGCGTGGTGGAAGTACGACAAAAAATGATGTCTTACAAACTTTGTATTCTGACGCATTCTATCTTGATGACCGAGATATTGAAATAGTCTTGGGCCGCGGGTGGCCTAGTGGTCAACGTTCGTGCCTGCCACTGAGAAGACCTCGGGTTCGATCCCAGGTAGGTACGAACGCTCGAACCACTAAATATCCGCCGTGCGTCGGATGGGCACGTTAAGCCGTCTGACTCCGGGTACTGGCCCCCCGGTAATAAATAAGGGCGTCTTCCTCCCCTTTCTACTTCGCTTCCGTGTCACTTTCCTATCGGGCACTCTAGCCCAAATCTCCTAGCTTCCTATTTCTAAGGGTTGTTTAAGACCTTGGGTCAGACACTTCCTTCTTAAAATCCTCTACATATGATCTGATCTGAAATAGTCTTATCTACGAATGCGTTGTTATGGTAAAAATCTCTTTGAAAAAGGAAGTGTAATAAGGAGTATACTTCGACAATAGGGAAACAAGTAAGTCGTTGTATGCTACGTATAATTCTTGATATTTTTTTTTATTAGACCTTTAGTGATAACTGTTGTGGTTAGAAATTTAGTAGTGTTTCAAGGCATAATATTTAACGTGAAATAATTAACCCAGTTACATAAGATCAAACGCTAATCGTAGAACATCAAAATAGTCTTATGTCTCTCAACAATCTCTCTCCAAAGCAATTAGAACTATCTCACGCTCTTGCCGACCTCTAACGAGAGAACCGTAATACAGTTATAAACCACTCTCTTATGAGTCTCGGTCATATACGTTATTCACAATTTACCTAACGTCAGGTTGCCAAATCAAAATTCAGCGACAGAGAAAGCGTAGCGTGAAGTTCAGAAACTGCTTAAAGAGAATGAACCCAAAATTTACATAAGGTAACAAGAACCAAAAAGGAAACTTAAATTAGAATTTACGTCACACCCTCTGTATAACTAACGGTCGCTAACATAGTGCATCCACCATATGTGCTCAGTGGTCTCACAACATATATCGCTTTGGCTACCTTTCTCACGTGGCAGCTTTTCTCTAAAAAGTATTTTCTGTAATAAGCACGTCTTTTGTAAAAACAGATCGTGCTTATGTTATCGGTTTCTCCGTCCATCTGTCCGTCTGTTAATACCATATCTCTGTAACTATTAGTCCGATTTGAAAAATTCGTTTTGCATTGGGATGCTTGAAATATGCGAATTTCGTTTATTTCAGGCTTCCCAATGCAAACGAATTTTTCAAAAAATTCCTTCATTTCAACTGAAGGAATTTTTTTTTTCAAAAAAATTCCTTCAGTTTCGTCGCTAGAGGGCGTAAATGCAGATGATATCGAATTCAAAACACATTTTATTCCATATATTTGCTTCCAAACATCCTACTGAAAAAATTATTTTACCTTTCAATTCAATTTATGTCGAAGAGTATTTTACGTACAGTTACTTTTTCCAGTTATATAATTTCTAATTTTTGTTAAAGAATGATTTGGTTACCAGGGGCGTAAGTGCTATGTTTTTTCCTTCTGATGTATTTGCCATAAGATCTGAGGTTTTAAAATCTCGATTGAAAATATTCATTTGTGGACCGATGCCACTTCCATCGATAAACCTTTTCGGAATATTTTCTTCTTAAAACATTCCATGGTTCCTCCGCCAGGGGGCGTAGATGTATATCTTATTTTTGTTAATGGTCCTATTTGGAAAATTCCTTCTTTATTGGATAGAGTTTCCGGTGTAACATTTTTTTCATATAATTTCTAAATTTTGAAGTAACTCATAGACTTTGCGCTTGTAGGCGTAAGGGTAAATTCCGTTTTCCCCGATATCTCTGCTTCTAAAACTCCGATTTGAAATATTCTTTTTGCACTGGATGCAGCTCCTGATGGGAAGTCCTTTTGCATATACTTTCTAATTTTTGGCAAAAAAATCGTTTGTCCACCAGGGGCGTAAATCTTAATTTCGTCTTCTGATGAATTTGAAAAAAAATCGTAGCTTCTAAAATCTCGATTGAAAAAACTTCGTTTGTGGACCGATACTAGTCACGTCGATAAACCTTTTAGAAATATTTTCTTCTCAAAATAATGAATGGTTTCTACGCCAGGGGGCGTAGATGTATATCGTAGTTTTGTCAATATCTCTTCATCTAGGAATCCGATTTGAAGAATTATTTCTTCGTCGGATAGTGTTTCCGATGCGAAATGTTTTTCACATAAATTCAAAATTTTCAAATAAATCATAGACTTTCCGCCAGTGGGCGCAAAGGTAAATTGCGTTTTCCTTGATAGTTCTGCTTCTAAAACTCCGATTCGAAAAATTCTTCCTGTATCGCATACAGCTCCTGATGTAAAATGTTTTTCCATATAATTTCTAATATTTGATAAAGAATGGTTTATCCACCAAGGCACATAAGTGTTCATTTGTGCTTCTGATGTACTTGGAGCAAACTCTGAGCTCCTGAAACTCGACTCATTTTTTTTTTCTTGGACCGATACTGCTCACATCGAAAATCTTTTTTAAGAATACTTTCTTCCTAAAATAATGCATGTTTTTCCCGCCAGGGGGCATAGATGCTTCTCTTATATTTGGCCATATCTCTGCTTCGAAGAGTCCGATTTGAAAAATTATTTCTTTGTTGGAGAGTGTTTCCGCTGCGAAATATTTCTCATGTAAGTTCAAATATTTCTTAACGCATAAGTCTGCAACCAGAGGGCGTAAGTTCACGAGTCCGTTTACAGCAATATCTGCGGGATTAAAAACCCGATTGAAAAACGTCTTTCTTCGGTCAGATACTATTGTTTTCCTTACCGGTTCCATTGACTTTGAATAGCTTTGATAAATTTAATTTGCGTCAGAACGGATTTAAAAGACGTGCTTATTACACCCGAAAATTCGGTGTCATCTTTCTTGTTTTGGGTTGTGATCACTGCATCACGAATGTCCATCACAAATCCTGAAGTCAATCCAAATAACTTTCGTCCTCTAGTATAAGACATTCTCATGTTTTTTTTTAGCATCTCTCGTAAAGTGGAGTCTGTTCTTGGCAAAGTAGCATTCTGAAATAACCTTCTGTGCTATGCAGATCTAACATGAGGAAGGCAATGGTATACCCATCCAGCCATCTAAAATTCACGAATACAACACATGATTTATCGAACGTGATAAAATTCGTGTCGCACGAAAATGTTAAAAACAAGATTAATCACGAGGTTTTATTTTATTTCGTCACATTATTTTATTTTATTCCAACAGTAACTAACTCAGAACGACTTTTCATAAGCATTTCCAAATTACGGTGACATAGTGATGGGCAACATGGTTAGCTTTGTTTATTTGTTCTTCGGACGTAGAGACAGGTAAATGCAAATTTGGTGCAACATCAGTGACAAAAATTGTGTTTTTATTTCATATTATATTATTTTAATTTTTGTATATGGATAGCGAAGAAGAAATTGGGGTAAAAAGAATTAGGATAGCCGCATCCTCCTTGGGGTATCAGCTGTTCAAGAAGTTCTGTGTATCACTCCGCTCTGAGCTCTCCCACCATCACGAGATAAAGAAATTAGCTCCTCCGTTACATTTTATGCGGAATATTTATCAGAATAGTAATAATTGAGACTCTGTAATGACACGATTTTTTTTTACGAAAGATACGAGTAATTTTATATGAAGAAATTGTAGAATATCAATAGCGCAACCTTTTTTTTTTTCCTGGGTAAATTGTTCCAGTTCGCTCAAAAGATTCTCTATGGCTTTAATAAAAAGCGATCTGGCAGAATTATGTAATTTAGAAAAAATTGAACAACCTTTTCCTTAAAAATTTAAAATGTGGTAAATCATAACCGCTTATACAGCATTAAAGGAAACAATAATAAAAGCTGATCATCCATGCTTTTGCGTCGAAACATTTCGCTGACAGGCTTGTTAAATTTTTGTTTCGGCGTAGGTGCCGAATGCTGCGGTCATAACTCTCAGGAATTAATGAAAACAATTCACTGACACCCTAGTGGCGCAGTGGTCAAAGCGCTGACTTGTGACCATTCCTCCGTGATGTTTCAGGGTTCGAATCTAGGTGAGGCATGGATGTTGTGTTTGTCTTACGCCACAATAGCTCTGATGGGATTTAATAACTTCTTCGAACAGCTCTGAGAGCTATAAGTAGTAGCCCATCTCTAATTTGGGGCCACTGGTTTCAAGTAAGAAGGACCAGCGTCAAGTTGCAGGCGGCCCATGCCTGATATGGGACTCTGGCCTAAGCCAAGGACCCACCTCGGACGATTAGTCAGCAATCTGCACCTCTGTCCACTCGGCCGGCACTAATATTCTATCCATCAGGTATTCCTCTTTACTGTATGGGAGGAACCCCGCTTCCCCGAACCTTTCCTGTTATCTGCCCGCCGCAACTACACTATCTACCAACAAATAATTGGACACCTGTGTTAGCAAAGGAAAACGAAGTTTATTCACCTTCAATAGTTGGTGGAGCCTCCACGAGCGGCGATTACAGCTGCGACCTTCCGGAACATACTCTTAAATAGGCGTTGTACGACGGCTAGTGGTATTTTCTTCCACTCGGCTTGGAGAAGACAGGTCAGTTCCTTCACCGATTTCGGACGGTGGGGGCACCCCCTAGGTCGACGCTCCAACTCGTCCTAGACGTGCTCGATAGGGTTAAGGTCCGGACTCTGCGCAGGCCAGTCCATTCGATTAACTCCATTGTCACCATATGAAGCCATGGTTGACCTCGCAACATGACAGGAGGCATTGTCATCCTGAAAGTAACATGGGTCCACCCCGTAAAACTGCCACAACGTAGGAAGCGCATGGTCATCCAAAATGGTGCAGTAGGTCTCGGCGTTGAGTCTACCAGGAATTGCGAACAAGGGTCCCGTGCCATACCAGGAGAAACACCCCCATAGCATAATTCCACCGCCGCCGAACTCCACAGTTGGCACAATACATTCCGGCAGAAGGCGTTTTCAGGCAGACGCCGAGCCCAGACCCTGCCATCCGAACGGTAGAGGGTGAACATTGATTCGTCACTCCAGAGAACCTGTTTCCACAGTTCAACGGTCCACTGTCGACGTTCTTTGCACCACTTTAGCCGAGCAGCGCTATTGGACTTGGTGATCAAAGGCTTGTGGGCGGCAGCACGTCCATGATAACCAAGCAGGTGGGCTTCCTTACGGATGGTATTCATCCAAAGAACACTCCCGGATGCCTGTTGAAACTCTTCATGGATGTGGCCTATCGATTTGGTGCGGTTCTTTCGAATTTCTCTGGCCAGCACCCGTCGGTCTCTAACTCCCAGTTTTGTGGGTCTGCCGGGTCGGGGCACATTCCGACAGTCACCTCTCATCTTCCACTTGCCAATCACGTAGGCCACTGTCGATTTTCGGTACTTCAACTCGCTGGATATGTCACGTATGGATCGGCCATTTCTGTGATACCCGCGGATTCACACCTTTCTCGAAATCAGAGAGCTCCGAACTGCGTCGCATCTTGCATGCGACTGGTTGCGTTGTTGTTTCCCACGCGATATTTAACGGCGGCGGCCGTGACGTGTATCAGGACCACAGATATCGTCGATTGCAGGGGTGTCCAATTACTTGTTGGTAGATAGTGCATCTTCTAATAGGAAAGATCCATTTTGTCAACGAGCTCTCCGAGCAGCAGAACACACAGTCCTCGGCAGCAGATGCGCAGTGATCACGTGCTACTGTATGCATACCACCGTCACCAGAGAGCCAATCCCGTCCATGTGTTTCAGTCTGTGTCTGCGCTTGGAAGTTCCATGTGGTCATTTGAAAGAAACGAAGGAATTTACCTTGTGTGTTGAGGCCCTGAATGTTGTCCATTCAGTAGGGTTTCTACAGTATAACCCATCTTCGAAATGAATTTCCTTGATTTATCGACAACGGTTAAAGACCGACCATCGGACATACGTTTCCTTTAAGAAAAAGGAGTTTTCCACCCTCAAAGAAATTGCTCTTCAGGTCATGAGATGACATTGGCATTAAGTGGAAGAGAGAGATGGAGATGTTATAAACGAGGATGCCGAGAAGAAATACCTTTACGTTCTAATACGAGGTTAACAGCTTCTAAATTAGATTTCAAAACGGCTATATTTTTCGTGCATTCTTGGGGTTACGGGTATACAACAATTTCGTTTTGTGAGCATAAACAAGAACACTTGTGTGGACTGGAATAACTACATGAGAGAGGTTTGTGCAGCAAGTTTGCTAAGCAATCCTTCGTTACCAAGAGGACAAGGACTGGCAGTAGAAAGAGATGAAAGTTTATTTTCTGAAAGGAAAAACAACATTGGCCGTGTATTGCCAGAGCAAATGGGCT
This sequence comes from Macrothele yani, assembly GCA_039090855.1. Lineage (NCBI taxonomy): Eukaryota > Metazoa > Arthropoda > Arachnida > Araneae > Macrothelidae > Macrothele > Macrothele yani. The sequence continues at coordinate 135,981,158 of CM077024.1, read as the reverse complement.
TTCGAAGGAATTTGCAGGGAAACGCATGAGTGCTTCCTTATTGCTGTTCCAGACCGAAATAGCCGTACTTTAATATTCATTACTATGCAGCAGTATATACGTCATGGGACTACGATAATATCTGACGAATTTCGAGCGTGCAACTGTCTGTCTGATGAAGATTATTTACATTTTCAGGTAAATCATTCACTGAACTCTGTAAATCCCAATACAGGTGCCCACACTCAGTCAGTGGAATCGATGTGGGGAAAGGCGAAGTTTAACAAAACCCGTTCGGGCACTCATAGGAGCATGTTGGATTCATACCTATGTGACTTTATGTAGCGGAAGAAGTTGAAAAGTGATGATGATCCATTTTTTTATTCTGAAGGAGATCGTAGTACAAACATGCTACCTAATTTGTTGGTATTTGTTTTCTTATATAGTATAATTTTTTCTTTCATATATATCTTAAACTGCTTCAATTGTATCATTAATACACACAATTGACGTGGAGTAGGAACATCAAACAGAAGTCATCGCTCTTTCCACGTTTATAAGTGAGTCACGGAAAAATTATCATCGACCGCAACCAGGAATCGAACCCAGGGTCTTCCAGTTACGCGCCGGACATGCTACCACTGCATCACAGCGGCCTCGAATTCTCCAGACTTGCATACGACCAACTGCCAAATCAAACGGCAGGTTGCTTCTCGGAGCCCCGCACAATGTTGGGGACTCACCAAAGATGGAAAGAAGCAATTGAACAAATAACTAGGAGGCGGATGAATAATTAATACACGCAATTGACGTGTACTAGGAGCATCAAACAGAGGTCATTGCACGTTTACAAGTGAGTAACGGAAAAATTCTCATCGGCCGCCACCGGGAATCGATGTGGTTTGGCAGTTTATCGTATGTGAGTCTGGATAATTCGAAGCCGCTGTGGTGCAGTGGTAGCATGTCCGGCGCGTAACTGGAAGACCCTGGGTTCGATTCCTGGTTGCGGTCGATGATAATTTTTCCGTGACTCACTTATAAACGTGGAAAGAGCGATGACTTCTGTTTGATGTTCCTACTCCACGTCAATTGTGTGTATTAATGATACAATTGAAGCAGTTTAAGATATATATGAAAGAAAAATTATGCTATATAAGAAAACAAATACCAACAAATTAGGTAGCATGTTTGTACTACGATCTCCTTCAGAATAAAAAAAAATGGATCATCATCACTTTTCAACTTCTTCCGCTACATAAAGTCACATAGGTATGAATCCAACATGCTCCTATGAGTGCCCGAACGGGTTTTGTTAAACTTCGCCTTTCCCCACATCGATTCCACTGACTGAGTGTGGGCACCTGTATTGGGATTTACAGAGTTCAGTGAATGATTTACCTGAAAATGTAAATAAAATTGCTTCTTTCCATCTTTGGTGAGTCCCCAACATTGTGCGGGGCTCCGAGAAGCAACCTGCCGTTTGATTTGGCAGTTGGTCGTATGCAAGTCTGGAGAATTCGAGGCCGCTGTGATGCAGTGGTAGCATGTCCGACGAGTAACTGGAAGACCCTGGGTTCGATTCCCGGCTGCGGCAGATGAGAAATTTTCCGTGACTCACTTATAAACGTGGAAAGAGCGATGACTTCTGTTTGATGTTTCAATTGTATTAAAAAGTGAATAATTACGTATTTGCTACGTAAAGTTCCATTTATATACCAATTAACAACAGCAAATAGTGGCGGACAGATAACAAGACCCCTTCTCCCTATTTTTCCCCCGACGTACCAAATGTACTTTGTCTAAATTCCACAGAATTCTTTTCAGCATGTTTTTTGGGGCAAACGTTTGCATTTTGCTCTGAAAACGTGCTTCTACAGTAAAAGCCCTATTTCATAAACTCCATCCTTCTGGCTTTCCAAATGACATATTTTTACACTTTTGGGTGCTATAATATGATCTGAAATTGTGTTTCTTCAGTAAAAACCTTATTTTTGGAATTCATGTTCCTTTTCTTGGTTGGAGGTTTAACAACCACCCTGAAAAACACAATGCGTTATAAGCAGTCGCCCGTCCCTAATTTAGGGGCACTGGTTGGAGGGAAGGGAAAGAACCAGTACCATAAGAGAGAGAGAGAGAGACAAACACACCATCTATGCTAAACGGGATTCGAACCCCGACCCACCTCGGACGAATGGCTGTAAGCCAGCGCTTAGACCATTGCGCCACCGGGGCGACGAACTCGTGTTTCTTTTTTTTTTATTGGAGGTTTAACGACCACCGTGAGCAACTCAATGGGCTATAAGCAGTCGCCCGTCCCTAATTTAGGGTCACTGGTTCCAGGGAAGGGAGAGAGCCAGTGCCGTATGGTTCCAGGGAAGGGAGAGAGCCAGTGCCGTATGGTTCCAGGGAAGGGAGAGAGCCAGTGCCGTAAGACAAACACAACATCCATGCCTGGCCGGGATTCGAACCCGGACCCCTTACGGACGAATGATCATAGGCCAGCGCCTTAGACCACTGCGCCACCGGGGCAGCGAACTCGTGTTTCATCCAACTGCTTAAACTTCGAGAACGATATTTCTTTTTGCAACATTTGCTATGCAAAATTTTCCTGTTATTTGTACGTAAATTTGGCTTCTCTTTTTTTACAATTTGCTAATTTTAAGTTTTAAAATCGGAGAAAATACCTGGCAATATAAGTAGAAGTAGTAAGTTCGAGATGTTGTCAAATTACATTACGTCCTATAATTCCGAGATTTCTGAAAAGAAATCATTAACATACCGTGATTTCTGAAAAGAAGCAAGTTAATCTATGTTCATACATTACGTTTTACATTTAAGAAACGAAAGAGAACTGAATACGCCAGAAATGCGACTTGTTAACTAATTGCACTGTGTCTTTGCAGAAGCAGCTTACTCAGTAAACTCCGATCCTTCAGAAACACAATAATTATGATAAGGCTCAGCGAGACGTAACTAGCGCCACTATATTATGCGGCAAAGAATTTCTACACAGAAGCCAACATTACAGGCTGATGCCGCAGGATGCCGAGCCGACTGAGTTAGACTGAGCATGTGTGTTTGTGTTTAAAGAATATAAACGCTTGTTTGTGTTGGCGTTTTGTTCAAAGGTTTTGTTGTTCTCTTCTAGATCTGCGTTTATATTACAGCCATGAAATACACCCACTCCATTCCGATGAATAACAATTCATGGAATGGAGTGGATGAATAACAAGAACAAATTTGAAACTGTTTGAAACAAATATCCTGGAAAACCATTAAAACAACGTTTGCTGAAAAAAAAAAGCTATCGTTACGTTGAAAAAATTAATTTATCAATTATATGAAACTGACTTTTATGAAAAATACCTCGTAATATTGTAAAATGAAAGAGGGAAGCATTCGATTACACATTGCATACCAAAGAGACAGCTTTAAGGATGCACTCGAACGTGAGGAATTAGTCCGGTCGGTAGAGAGCTCAGCTATCACGCCAACGGCCCAGGTTCGAACCTACTCAGATACGAGCGAATGTTTTTCAGATCTGTTGAGAAAATTTCCCCAGCGCAGTGGGTTTAATTTACAAACTTCGGAAGGGTAGAAAAAAAATTGTAGCTTTGGGAAACTGCGGTTGTCTTTGCTTTTTTTTTTTTTCTTTTTTATTATTATGGCTACTACTGCGGACAGTGCTGGCCCAGCAAGACTGTTTTTGCTGGGTACCTAATGTTTACGTTTTGTGGGAACCCATTCCTTTGTTTTGCTACTGAAAATTCCATGCAAACAATTTTTAATGCGAAGTACCACGAATCCCATAGAAATTCAAAACCAGCCTCAGCATTTTTGACATTTAAGGTATATTGTAAATGTGAAATTCATGCCAAGCAACCTGGTATTACTACGGTGCTTAAAGTGAAAATAAAACTGCTAAAATTTCCTTAAAATAATATTAATTGCTAATGTATATATTTGTTTCACCAAAAGAAGGGACAGGAGGGATACTCAGAAAAGAACAAAAAAGAAAATGCTTTAGTAGACCCAATGAGACCGAAGGAAACAGTCGCAGATCAAAGCTTAGCTTCCTTTCCGTGAAATAAGCTTCCCGTCCCGTGTCTCCTACGCTTTTTGCGCCTGAATGTTAACTTTCCCGCAGAGCATCTGCGGCCGCATTACATGATGGCGCTGCTGTCGCCTGTTTTTAGATTATCTCTACGAGAGTTGAGCTTCTTCACGCTAAGCGTTTATATTCTTTGGATAAACCCAACAGTCTGGGATTCCCGTAAGAAAAAAAGATCGACAAAATGCACTGCATGGTAGTCATCATCATCATCATCAATAACCATTACACAAGCGTACGATAGAAGAATTATCAGAAAAATGTTCACACTTTTTTACGCTTTCCAACCGTAGGTTGAAGAAGCGTATATGCTCCAGCTTTGTCCGTCCGTCTGTCCGCACGATAACTGGCGTAAAAATGGTTCGATTTTGATGAAATTTTAGTATGTGGTAGGGGACCACCGGGGGACGAACCCAATTGAAAATGGGACAAATGGGGTCAAAGGTCACGACGTAGAAGCGGAATCATTCCATTGCCCTTATGTGTCATAACGCGTAAATATGGTTCGATTTCAATGAAAGTTTACTATGTGGTAGGGGACCAACTAGGGACGAACCCTTTTGAAAATGGGACAAATGGGGTCAAAGGTCACGACGTAGAAGCGGAATCATTCCATTGCCCTTATGTGTCATAACGCGTAAATATGGTTCGATTTCAATGAAAGTTTACTATGTGGTAGGGGACCAACTAGGGACGAACCCTTTTGAAAATGGGACAAATGGGGTCAAAGGTCACGACGTAGGAGCGGTATCATTCCATTGCCCTTATGCGACATAACTTGCGTAAATATGGTTCGATTTCAATGAAAGTTTACTATGTGGTAGGAGACCGCCTGGGGACGAACCCTATTCAAAATGGGTGAAGTAGGGTCAAATGTCAGGACATAAGATCGGGATGCATTCCATTGTCCTTATGCGTCATAACGTGCGGAAAAATGGTTCGATTTCGATGAAATTTCAGTATGTAGTAGGGAACCACCTGGGGACGAACCCTATTGAAAATGGACGAAATGTGGTCAAAGGTCAGGACATAGGATTGCGATCCATTCCATTGCCCTTATCCCATATTATTAAGGTGGACGTCAAGTAATTTTGCTTCCTATAATTCCAATGGAAAAACTTTTGTAAACATTTCCTTCACAATTAATGTATTCCCAAGGATGAAAATTTGAACATCGATTAACATAGCTTCATATTATAACTTGGAAAACTTAATATTTTCTAAAACATAACCATAATTATATTAAAAATCAATCAGTTTTCCTTTGGTGGTGTTGAAACCAGAGAAAAGATGGCGCGACCTGTACTTTGATGACGTCAGTGGACTAAAAAATTTTGGATTGCATAATTACGGTTATGGTTTAGAAAACATTATGTATTCCAAGTTATGAAATGAAGCTATTTTATTCGATGATCTAATTTTCATCCTTGTGAACGCATTAATTGTCCAGAAAAAAGATGGCGCGACCTGTGTTTTCATGACGTCAGTAGACAAACAAATGTTGAATTGCATAAATTATGATTATGAAAATATTAAGTATTGCAAGTTATAAAATGAAGATATTTTAATCGATGTTCAAATTTTCATCCTTGGGAACGCATTAATTGTGAAGAAAATGTGTACAAAAGTTTTTCCATTGGAAGTAAAGGAAGCAAAGTTACTTGACGTCCACCTTAAAGTAGCAATTCTTGTATGTATGTATGTATGTACATTTTATTTTGAAAACTGCTCTAAGAATTTTGATGAAAGTCGTTAACCTACAGTTTTCTGGTAATAGAAATCGATTTAGCTTGATCTCGACTTTAGGAGAATTCGTTTAGTGGGTTAAATAACCACCCCGAATTATAACGTTTTTAGTGATGGCGTTGTTCCATTAATGTTACCAACGCTTAGAAATCTTATGACGTTATAATCTCGTCTTTGAAAATGTTGGCGCGCGGTCACGCCATCTGTCTCATTACGTCACGCATTGTGTGTGGATCCTATTAAATGCCACCCCGATGGCGCAGTGGTCTAAGCAATGGCCTCTGATCATTTGTCCCAAAGGGGTCTGGGTTCGAATCCCGGTGAGGCATGGATGTTGTGTTTGTCTTTCGGCACTGGCTCTCTCCCTTCCCTGGAACCAGTGGCCCTAAACTTGGGACGGGCGACTGCTTATAGCCCATTGAGTTGCTCACGGTGGTCGTTAAACCTCCAATCAAAAAAATCCTATTAAAGTTTTATGACGTCACACTTGCGGCAAGCAGATGGTCGCGATTCCCATCTGCCTCATTACGTCACGCGTTGTATGCGTAGGTCGGTCTGCAGGATAACTCGCGTAACAATTGTTCGATTTCGTCGAAATTTTAGTATCTGGTAGGGGATCACCTGGGAAGGAACCCTATTTAAAGTGAACGAAATGGGGTCAAAGGTCAGTACATAGGAGCGGGATTCATTCCACTGCTGTTATGCGTCATAACTAACGTAAAAAAGGTTCGCTTTCGATGAACTTTTAGTATGTGGTAGGAGACCACCTGGCGACAAACCTTATTGAAAATGGGAGAAATGGGGTCAAAGGTCAGGACATAAAAGCGGAATCACTTCCATCGCCATTATGCGTCATAACTTAGGTAAAAACGCTTCGATTTGGATGAAATGTTAGTATGTTGTAGGGTCTTGCCTGGGGACAAATTCTATTGAAAATGGGCGAAATGGGGTCAAAGATTAGGACACAGGGGCGGGATCTATTCCATAGCCCTTATGCATCATAACTTACGTAAAAATGCTTTGATTGCGACAAAATTTTATCATGTTATTTCGGAGGTACACCAAACCGGTTCTGTTGAATATCATCGAAATCTGATCAAAGGTTAGGGCACAGGACCGAGATTTATTCCACAGCCATTATTCTCATAACTTGAGTAATAACTTGAGTAATGATTTCTGGTATGTTGGAAAGCGTATTATAATCAATGCATTGCATGATTTTACTAACTTGTTAATAGATTTTTCGGTGCTCAAATTCATGAAAAATAATCAAAAAAATTATCACATTGCTTTTTCTACCAAACAAAATATAAGTTCTATCTATCTATTCACTCTTCTGCCCAATAAAATAATTATTTTGATTTTAGCTCCTTTGTTTACTGAATTTACTATAATTTGACAAATATATTGTAAAAGTATTATGATTGCAACGCCGAAAAATATTAGGATCGATGAAACCTGTAGGGTTTTAGTGTTTGAGTGGGTGTTAAGTAACTGTTGTCAGCTTGTGCTACAACTAAAACCCTAACATATTCACACAAAATCACTCAGCTTTCTGAAGCGTAAATCTACTGCAGAAAGCGGCTTCACCATAAAGCTTAATGAAACGTTCCGGATAGCTTTTTAAACAACATAAAGCTAATTACGCATTCAATGGCATTGCCAGCCAGTTTTATAAAGAAGTCTTGTACATAATTATTATATTTTCCAATATGTCCACTACGTCCTTATCAGGCACATACACCGGAGAACCAAAACACTATGACCAGCGCGTTTTTATGCAAATCGAAGCAACTCCAGGTAAACAAACAACTGCGTGTCTGAAAGTCATGAAACGATAAACAAGAAACATGACACCGAATTATCAGGTGTAATAAGCACGTCTTTTGAACCCGTTCTGACGCAAATTAAATTTATCAAAGCTATTCAAAGTCAATGGAACCGGTATGGGAAACAATTGAACTGACAAAAGAAAGAAGATTTTCAATCGGGTTTTTAATCCCTCAGAAATTGCTGTAAACGGAATCGTGAGCTTACGACTCTTAGAAAAAGAGATATCGACAAAAATAGGATGTGCCTTTACGACCCTGGTGGGAGAACCATGCATTATTTTAGGAAGAAAAATAATGCATGGTTCTCTCGACAAATTTTTTGTAAACCTTTTTTCAAAAGGTGTATCCATACAAGCGGTATCGGTCCAAGAAAAAAAAATTGTCGAGTTTTCAGGAGCTTAGATTTTGCAACAAATACTTCAGAAGCAGAAATTAACACTTATGACCCCTGGTGGCTAAACCATTCTTTACCAAATATTAGAAATTATGTGAAAAATATTTTCCATCAGGTCTTGTATGCGATACAAGAAGAATTTTTCAAATCAGAGCTTTAGGAGCAGAAATAACGCAGAAAACGCAATTTACCTTTGTGCCTCCTAGCGGAGAGTCTATGATATACTTGAAAATTTTGAATTTATAGGAAAAACATTTCGCATCGGAAACACTATCCAACAAAGAAGGAATTTTTCAAATCGTACTCTTAGAAGTACAGATATTGACAAAAATGAGATATACATCTACGCCCCCTGGCGTAAATACCATGCATTTTTTCAAGAAGAAAATTTTCCTAAAAGGTTTGTCGACATGAGTAGTATCGGTCAACAAACGACTTTTTTTTCAATCGAGATTTTAGAAGCTCATATTTTGCTGCAAATACAACAGAAGCGAAAATTAAGACTAACGCCACCTGGTGGCCAAACCATTTCTTAGAAAAATTAGAAATTATGTGCAAACGATTTCCCATCAGGAACTGTATGCGGTTCAGAAAGAATTTTTGAAATCGGAGATTTAGAAGCAGAGATATAGGGAGAAACGCAATTTACCGATACGCCCCCTAGCGTAAAGTGTATGAAGTACTTGAAAATTTTGAAATTATATGAAAAACATGTCACACGGAAAACACTATCCAACAAAGAAGAAATTTTTCAAATGGGACTCCTAGAAGTAGAGATATTGACAAAAATAAGATGTACATCTACGCCCTCTGGCGGAGAAACTGTGCAATATTTTAAGAAGAAAATATTCCGAAAATGTTTATCGATATGAGTGGCATCAGTCCACGAAAGAATTTTTTCAATCGATATTTTAGAAGCTCCGATTTTATGGCAAATACGGCAGAAGCAAAAATTTACACTTACGCCTCGTGATGGCCTAAGTATTCTTTACCAAAAATTTGAAATTATATGCAAAACATTTTCCATCAGAAGATGTATCCGCTGAAGAAAAAAATGTTCAAATCGGAGTTTTAAAAAAATAGTTATCGGGAAAAATGTAATTTACTTTTACGCCCCCTAGCTGAAAATCTATGCATAATTTGAAAAAGTAACTAAATCTAAAATACTCTTCGACATAAATGGAATCGAAAGATAAAAAAAACATTTCAATCGGATGTTTAGAAGCAAATATGTGGAATAAAACGTATTTTTGAATTCGACATCATCTGCATTTATGCCCTCCACCGGCGAAATTGTACATCGTAAAAAAACGAATAAAGGATCATGATTTGCATATTTCAAGCTTCCCAATGCAAAACGAATTTTTCAAATCGGACTAATAGTTGCAGAGATATCGTTGGTACAGACGGACGGACGGACGGACAAACCGATAACAGAAGCACGCTTTTTTTTTTTTTTCAAAAGACGTGCTAAAAATAACACCCGATACTGGGCTCTCTTCATCAGTGTTATTCTTGTTCTTCAGATGGGGAAGGCAGCGGATTTAAGCGAGTTTAACAAAGGCTGAATTGTAATGGCCGGACGATTAGGTCAGAGCATTTCCAGGACGCCAAGGTTTGTGGAGTGTTCAGGGATGGTGAGTACTCTTAAAAAGTAGCCCCATGAGAGAGAATCCACGAACCACCGGCAAGACATGGGCTGACCACGGTTCGTCGATGCTGGAGGTAAGTGAGTGCTATCTCTCACGGTACGAGCCAACACAATGAATACTGCTCCGCAACTTGCCGGTAATTTAAATGCCGGTGACGGGTGTAATGGGTTACAACACGTAGTAGTACATCGAACCCTGCTGATAATGGGGCTGCGTAGCGCCGGCCGCAAGGAGTGTCCGTGCTGACCTCAGTTCACAGTCGAAAGCGCCTACAATGACACGTGAGAAAGCTTTGTAAACACCTGATGTGAGATCTTCGTGAAAGTTTTGTAAACAACTGGTATGAGCCTGATGGGTTTGTAGTTCCCGAGATATACAAGTCAAGATCCCCTGTTGTGGTAACAGTATCACAGCATCTTTGTTCCAATCATCAGGAATCTTCCCTTCACTGAGGTGTCATGTGAACATTGGGGGCAAGTGTAGTTTCTATTTTTCTTCTAGCTTCCTGTACAAATGGGTAGCATCAGCAGGGAGGTATGGAGGGAATTTTGTTCCTGTATATTTGGTAATGCCTGTAGCAGATCTATCATTCCCTTCATATATGTGCATTTGTTAACGCTTAGAATAGATGTATCATCCTCTTCATCATTACTTTCCCTTTTATTCTTAATAGCATGAGCAACTTCAGCCGGAAGGTATGGAAGGATTCTCGTTACTGTATACATGTTAAAGCCTGAATAGATACACTATATAGACAAAAGTCACCGGACATCCAGAAAAGAAACACAGCATAGCATTTATTGACATACATTAGTACGGTGTCGGTCCACCTTTGGCCTTAATGCATGCACTGACCCTTCGAAACATGCTTTCGACAAGGTTTTAGAACACAGCGATAGGTATGCGCTTCCATTCAGTATATAATGCTACCGCTAACTGTTGCTTAGTAGTAGGCCTTGGTTCCAAACTTCTTATACGGCGCTCTAATTCATCCCATAGTTACTCTATGGGATTAAGATCAGGGTTCTGTGCTGGCCAATCCAGACACGATACGGAATTATCGTCAGACCACGCCGTAACAGTCCTTGCTTTATGGCTCGTTGTATTATCCTGCTGATATCAACAAGGCTCGGTTCCATAGTATTACCACAGAGTTGGTAGGGCATAATTGTCCAGAATATCGAGGTAAACGTGCTGGTTAACACATTTGTCCACTATAACCAATGGGCCGGAACCATACCACGAAAAACACCCCCACACGAGTACACTGCCAGCTCCAAACTTGACCGTAGGAACAGTACACTGTGGTAAATAGCGTTCCCCCCGCTCAGGCCATACCCCCAAACGGCCATCAGACTGATGGATCATCTGTCTAGATTCATGTCCATAGGACCCGGTTTCTTTGATCTACGGTCCAAGATAAATGTTCTTTACACTATACTAAACGACGAGTAGCATTTCGAGCGGAGATGAAAGGCTTATGAGCAGCCGCACGACCACGGTAACCCATGGAATGAAGTTCTCTAGGAATGGTACGTGTACAAACCGAGGCTCCAGCATTTTTACTCACTTTTACACTGAGGTCTTGTGCAGTACTCCGTCGGTTAGCTGTAAGGACTCTCCTGAGGCTTCGACGTCCTCTATCACTAATGTTTTTTGGTTTGTCGGTACGTTTTGCTGCGTCAAGCACGCCATGTGTCTTCTATTTATTCAGTACATCCAAAACAGTTGACTTAGGTATGTTTAAGCGCCTTTCGGTTTCTCTTATGGACAATCCATTAATATAACACCCAGCAATCTTTCCTTTCTCAAAGTCAGTTCTATCCCGCCACGTCATTTTCACTCAACCTCACAGTGCGATATGATAGCGGTCAGCTGCAGGCTTGTTTTTATACCGTTCGCAGCTGTACCGCGCACCTTAAAAATCAGCGGATCCATTTATTTGCTGTTGAAGGGGTGTCCGGTGACTTCTGTCAATATAGTGTATATCACCCTTTCATGTAGTTTCGTACAGAACACTTCAGTACTTTTTAAAATAGTGGAAATAGTGCAATATACAATACCATTGTCCTAAATTGAACATTTTAGTTGATTTTCTGTAATGATGACTCACATTCGTTTTATTTTCATTTTGTTTCCCTTTCAGGCTTCCACAAATTCCTAATGACGATGATTGTGAAGTTATCCAGGACAGAAATACAGGTGATTCTCAAGTCACACAACAGCGAGACATCAATGATCCTGAAGAAATCTGGGAGCTATCTGACGATGAGATACTGTTTCCCAACATATTTAACTCAGTTAATGAAATGAGAGAGTCAGGAACGCTCTGTGATGTGTTGATCAGGGTTGGATATACATCTGTAGCAGCTCATCGCGTCATCTTGTCAGCAGGAATCCCATATTTCAGGGATGTATTAGAAATTAGCATAGCAGACAAAAAGCCGGTTGAAATAACTTTGGATAATGTTGATGCCGCTGCACTGCAATGCTTGATTAATTTCCTGTATAATAATAACTTAAAAATAACATCTGCTAACGCTGAAATTTTACTGTCTACGGCGGAGTACTTGCAGTTTAAGAGCGCTCTTGACGCATGTTTCCAGTTTATGTTAAAGACATTGAATCATGTGACTTCTTTGAGAACTATAGCACCAGCCGAAGAGCACCAACAGTTGGAGGTCGTTGAAACATGTGCTGTTTACATTCTGGAAAATTTTGAAGGCATCGCAGTGTTAAATGAGTTCTGTAGCTTGTCTTTCTTAAAGCTGAAAGAATTAATAAGGAGAGATGATTTATTCGTAAGGCGGGAAGGTATTGTGTTTGAAGCGGTTATGAGGTGGGTGAAAGCTGATGAAATGGAACTTATTCACCATCTGCCTGACCTTCTGAACCAAGTTCGCATGTCTCTCTTGAGTGAAGATTATTTGAATACCCATGTGCTAAGTGAGCCACTCATTCTGTCCTCCGATACTTGTAGAAATATGCTAAATAGCATTCAGGAATACCACTTAATACCCGGATCTTTAATTGGCAGAGAAAGATATTGCGAATCAAAAGAGCATATAAGACACGCGAAACTGTTTGGTTGTGCCTTATTTCGTGTTTGCACATCTCGAGAAGTGCTGTCAGTGGATTTTTATGATTCGATCTGTAAAAGGCAATGGTTGAATATGTATTCTGCCAAGAAAACTCGTGAAGATTTTCAGATTGATCACATGATTTGCACAGAAGATAAAGTGGTATTTATTGGAGTATATCAGATGTGCAGCCTCTCTCTTCGGACATTCGAATGCACCGTATTCAAGCGGTCATTTCCTGTTGATTTCTGGTCCACTGCATGTTTTCATCAAGGAATGATATATTTATTAGGAACAACCCGAGATGGAAATCTGGTGAGTTCTGTGTGTCCCGAAACAGGAGCAGTCAATCACGTGGGTAGAACAACAACGACACGTCTTTGTGCTGCAGCGGTGTCTTTGGGAGATTATATTTACAACACTGGCGGCGTAGGAACGAACCTGATTATTCATAGCACAGCTGAAAGATATGACCCTGCTTCGAGACAAGGAACGGAAATATCACCAATGCTTGAAACTAGGTGTAATCATGGGTGCGCATCTCTTCGTGGCAAAATGTTTGTATGCGGAGGTCGCATCGCCTCCACAACTGTTGAGGTTTTTGATCCTTCGTTGGATCGGTGGGCATATATTGCCTCAATGAAGACTGAATTCACCAGTGTTTCGTTAAAGCCTTGCTCAGGGAAGCTGTTTGCTGGAGGAAATAATTTTTCTCTTCTACACGTGCTGTTGAAATTTACGATCCTGATGCTGATGAATGGGCACTTGATGAGACCCTTGCCCCGACAGCCCCAAATTATTTCGCTTTGCTCGGTACTAATGCTGTTTCGAGATACTGTGGTATGTGGTAAATTTCATTCCTCCTAGTTTCGCCATTTTTTGTGTTGAGGAATGTACGTAATATTACTTTTGTTGAAATAAAGCTAAGAGACTAATCTTTGAGAAAAGTGTCTATCCGGAATCAAATAATAAACAGACGCAATTGTTTTCAGAATTTGTCAATAGCGAACTTCTACTTAAATTTAATTATTAATAACTAGATGAAACCCGTCTAAATCGACGGTATTTTTTTTTTGAGAATAATAAACTCATATGAAACAACAAATGTAAACTTTATTTGATTGACAAATTAATTTATTTATTTATTTATTTATTTTGATTGGAGGTTTAACGAACACTGTGAGCAACAACTCAATGGGCTATAAGCAGTCGCCCGTCCTTAATTTAGGGTCACTGGTTCCAGGGAAGGGAGAGAGCCAGTTCCGTAAGACAAACACAACATCCATGTCTCACCGGGATTCGAATCCAGACCCCTTTCGAACGAATGATCAGAGGCCATCGCTTAGACCACTGCACCACCGGGGCGGCACAAATTAATTTAACCACTTCAGTAAAAACAATAGTCCAGGTTCATGATTTTTTTATTTTTTTTATTTTTTGTAACTGAAGATGTGACGACCACCGTGTGCAACTCAGTGGGCTATAAGCAGTCGCCCGTCCCAAATTTAGAGCCACTGGTTTCAGGGAAGGGAGAGAGCCAGTGCCGTAAGACAAACACAACATCCATGCCTCACCGGGATTCGAACCCGGTAGACAAAACCCGTCGGAAACGACGATTAGTTTTTTTTTTTTTTTTGAAAAAAATAAACTCATGGAAAACGCTTTTTTACATCTTTACATAAGGTAAAACGTCTTACCTACGTGAATAAACTGGATCGAATGAATGTTAAATTGTATATATACATCACACTGTCCAATGGCACAACGCAATCAGGTCTTCGAGTGTTCGCTGCTCCGATAAGAACTTTCAAACGAATTCCTGCTAGCGTTGTTTTGCACAACAGTTCACTGAGAAGAGAGACTTCGGACTTTGGACTATCTGAGTCCCTCCAAAACTCCGCCTTCAACAGCGCGTGAGTCAACCGCAGGCGATCGGATGTCAACCGCATGCTTCTCCAATTGCCTTTACGTGGGAACTTTGCCCCACGACAACGCCCGAACCGTTTCCCCAATCTCATTTTTCTCTTGGACAGGCATATTTACATGGTAATACCTTTATTTTGGTACCTCAACCATATGTTTACGTTCAGCCGTTCTCTCACAACTGCTCTTACAGTAAAAAAACATATAGAATTAATATACAGGTACTCTAAGCAAGAAATGAACGCATTTCACTTCGTGAACTAGAAAAATTAAAAATAACCGAAACTTAAGAAAAAATTGAGTACCCAAAAGAGTTCGGTCTGAATTGAACTGCTTTATTATCATTATCGTTTTAATAATGATAGTAATGGCATCTATAGAACGTATCAGGGTAAGTCAACCGTTCGTACCCTTACGAGCAAACATACTGTATGAGACAAAAAAAATCTTCAATGGTGCATCTACTCAGATTCTAAGTAGCATTTTATCCTTTGGTCCTTTTGCCAAAATTCCTCCAGAGCCACTACCTCACGGCGGTACCACTCGGTAGATATCGAGAACAGAAACACTCTGATACCATATTGTACATCCACTACGAAGGCAAAGAGATCTGTCCTTGGAAGAAATGGGCTATAGAGAGAAACACGTGGTAGTTGGATGGGTCGAGATCCGGACTGTATGAAGGTTGCAATAGGGTCTCAACCCCTTCCAATTCTTGCAGTTTTTGGTGGAACCCTCTGGTGGTATGATTTCGGGCATTATTCACTTATGAAAACGCCCAGTTGCTATTGATGAGTACTGTACCGTGTTGGGGCAGAGCACCGTGGACCAGCTGCAGTTGTTCAGCATAGAAGTTCCCGTCCAATGTCTGACCATTTTGCTCGAGTTACCAGTGCACAGGAACTTCACAATTCAATTTGCATTACTTTCCTCTAGAACTTCCCTTGTTGCACCACTGACTGTTCATCGTCACGTGGTCCCAGCCACTGGTTCCAATCCGTAGGAAAACGTTGGAATATCCACTTTTCATAACATGTGGTGGTTTGACGCCAAAACCTGATGTTTTGTGGATTTCACAGTAATATGCAACAGAGAGTGACACGTTGTTTCCCATACTGGGCTGTCAATTCATGGGAAAAATTCGATGGAGTCTGGTGGAGAAGGTGACGAAAGATGATTGATTGGAAAGACATCATCTGCCAATTGTCGTGTACGGAATCCGAGGTTCGCTGTTACAGCTTCGCCAAAGGTATAATAAGTGTTGCTGTTCGTTGGACGTCTTCACCTTGGCTTGTCTTTGTGACTGGTGACCCCAGAATTGAAACCCCGGAACCATTTTCGTTGGACGTCTTGACCTTGGCTTGTCTTTGTGACTGGTGACCCCAGCATTGAAACTCCGGAACCATTTTCGTTTGACGCCTTGACCTTGGCTTGTCTTTGTGACTGGTGACCCCAGCATTGAAACTCCGGAACCATTTTCGTTGGACGTCTTGACCTTGGCTTGTCTTTGTGACTGGTGACCCCAGCATTGAAACTCCGGAGCCATTTTCGTTGGACATCTTGACCTTGGCTTGTCTTTGTGACTGGTATCCCCAGCATTGAAACTCCGGAACCATTTTCGTTGGACGCCTTGACCTTGGGTTGTCTTTGTGACTGGTGACCCCAGCATTGAAACTCCGGAACCGTTTTTGTTGGACGTCTTGACCTTGGCTTGTCTTTGTGACTGGTGTCCCAAGCATTGAAACTCCGGAACCATTTTCGTTGGACGCCTTGACCTTAGCTTGTCTTTGTAACTGGTGTCCCCAGCATTAAAACTCCAGAACCATTTTCGTTGGACGCCTTGACCTTGGCTTGTTTTTGTGACTGGTATCCCCAGCATTGAAACTCCGGAACCATTTTCGTTGGACGCCTTGACCTTGGCTTGTCTTTGTGACTGGTATCCCCAGCATTGAAACTCCGGAACCATTTTCGTTTGACGCCTTGACCTTGGCTTGTCTTTGTGACTGGTGTCCCCAGGATTGAAATTCCGGAACCATTTTCGTTGGACGTCTTGACCGTGGCTTGTCTTTGTGACTGGTGACCCCAGCATTGAAACTCCGGAACCATTTTCGTTTGGACGCCTTGACCTTGGCTTGCCTTTGTGACTGGTCACCCCAGCATTGAAACTCCGGAACCATTTATAATACGTGCTGTGTGCGTTGTATCCTCGCTTTCAACTGGACAAATTTCTCTCGCTGCTAGTGCCGAGCTTAATCCTGTTTTTTTAATAATGGCGTAGGAACACCTGAACAGCATTCTCTGCTCACCTTATAACGCAATGTGGCTGTGAAATGCACGTGATTAACGTCGTGTTACCCAGTCTAGGCGGGGTCACGTTTCTCACAAGAATAGAGGCCCAATATTATGTGTATCCCAAAACAAGGAGAACACTTTACTTATCCTGGTATGTTAATGCCATCAGTCCTATCAATACGCCCTCGAAGTAATGTACTGTCATACTGCTTCATGATAAGATAATCTCCATATGACAGGGCACGTATGAAATGTCTCACTGCCTTTTTTATTCTGATTCTTTTCTACTCCAGGTTAAAGTATAAATTTCAATTTCGGGAAAGGGTCGGGGAAATTACCTAGGATGTCTGCATAATTATTTTAACAACGATTTTCCAGTAATGTAATTAATGCTTAAAATGAAATTATTTCTTTCTTAAATGTTCTATCTTATAACTCTTTTTTCCGGAATGAAACTACATCTAGATTTCCAAGACAACACGGCATTTCATTAAATTGGTAGTGGTATTTTATTTCATTCCTCTTCCACTGCTTTCCATAGTCTAATCATTGTTTTAGATCTGCGTTTAGAATGCGGTCTTTTTAGTAGTCGGAAGGCACAATAGTCCATTGGTGACACATTAGGGAACTTTGAAGGAATATTAGCAAAAGATATAGACTTGACACCCATCTCTTTTTCATTTTTTCAAGAAATAGAGTGGAAGATTCTAATGTGTCACTGGTAGCCTTATCCTGATGGAGTTCTACTTTTTGACGTTTTGGTGGAAAACGGAATGGTATTTCCTCTTTAAATATAGGAGTTCAAATATTATTTTCGTAATACGTACAACTGATTTTAACATGCTTTTCAACTTTTCTTAACTTTAATTTCCCATTATAAGAGAAACCAACAATAATCATGAATCTTTTACTGAAACTTTCTTTCGATTCTTGGTACCGAGCTTGTAAGTCTTTTTCTGTTGTTGTTGTTTTTTGAGATAATAAATCCACTTTTTTTGTTACAGTGGTTTAGATGTATCAATGCTTCATCAATAGTCACAATAAATTTCCATCTGTCTCCTTCTAAACGATTTTCATAATGAAGTCAACACCGTCTTTTGTGCTTGGCAACGCGCTAGACAAAAGGCAGTGGTGAACATTTCGTTGATGTTTTTTTTTTTTTTTTTTTTTTTTTTCAGATTCAAATCTTTCTTTATTACCTTGTTTACAATTGATACAAAGATTTTTAACGACTTAGCGATTGCTGTTTGGGTGGCTGAATTTTCTTTTAAAACCACATATTTCGCTTTTGAAATTGTTGTAAAAGTGCATACCTTCTTTGGATATTCGTTTGGTGTTATTTTTTCTGTTAAAAGCAATGCTTGACTATTTCCCCCTCTATTATTAATAATACTGCTTATTTTGCATTTAGAAATGCTAATTCTATGATTTTCACATCGAATTTTAATTATAGAATACGAATATTTCTCTTCGTAAAGAGCAAAAACATAACATTATATGGACAGCTTGTTTATGCACTTCATTTTCGTAGCAAATGATATTTAACTGCAGCAGATGTTTCTTCGGGTTCATCCAACACGCTGTTGCTAGTTTCAATTCTTTGAACTTGTTTAATTTTTTGTAATTTCTTATCAAAAACGCTCTAAAAATGTGTAAACGTCCTCTGTATTCCAACTGTGAAGATGACTATCATACGTATGTAAGCCCCATTCAGCTTCTGCATCAGCACAATTAATGCGGCTGATTCTACATGTTTGTTGGTCTTCTGTCACAAAGATCTTGAAAACATTATAGTCCACTGGCAAAGCATTTTCAATAAAGAAGGCTTCACTCTTTCTTTGGCCATACAACACTATGTCTGGACGATTGGAAAAAACAGTTATGCTTGATTTTTTCCTTTGTTTAAGCACAGTTTGAATTGATTGGTATCTACACTGGTGCCCAAACTTAAAGTGACAAACACAAAATCATGCATAACGCACAATTCACACGACAGAGTTTAATGATAGTTGGAACGGACGGACGTATTTTGACAACGCAGCAATTTATACGTGAAAAAAAGGAATGCCATCACAGCATAAGAGGATAGCATGCACGACAGTCCGAAAGTGATTCAGCAAGGGTCTAGGATTTCAAGGTGCTAATAAGGAGTATAATTACCCCGAACAGCGATGCAGCTTGCACTACGAGCCCTCATGCTGTTTACAAGGCTGGGAATGAGAGTTTAAGGCAATAAATGCCATTTCTCCACTAAGGTGCGTATCATTGCCCTAAACTCTCATTCGGGGTAATTTTTGGTAGCCCCCTTCCAAAACCTTCCTGTCCCCGGAAGGTTCAGGATGAGGCTACCGGCTCGCAATTGCTTTTCCTAGGGCACCTCAGGGGTCAGGTCCGGAAATCTCGCAGGTCACTCCATCCTATGAATATCCTCACTCACCAGCTTCCGTCGACTAGCCGAGACCTATGGGGACGGGAATTATCGTCCATAAAAAGAAACTGGGGGCCACCAGCTCCCCTGAAAATTTACGCTGTAGGATGTCATCTCTGTAGCGTGCAGCAGTCACGGTAACCCCTGGAAACACATGCAGCGGCGTACGCCCATTCAACATGATACCATTCTACACAGGAGACCTCCACCGTCATAGTGGTTAGTCTTCTTAATGTTGGAGGGAACATTTCGGATTCCCATCTCACTCCAAATGTACACACGTGGAGAATCAGTGCTTAAACTATATCGCAACTTCTCACTGAAGAGAGCACAGAGGTCAAGAAGTGATGATGTCTGGCCCAATTCAGACGGCCCTTCTGTGCGATGCGGCGAGTGAGATATAGACCACAGGTCTTCTTGCATACAGACATCTCTGCTGGAGTTTTATGTAAACTGTTTGCCCCAACATCGTGGTTCTCATAGCAGAGAAGAGATCCTGCGAGAGTTGCCTAGCTGTCGACTCTCTATGGCGGCGAGCTTTTAGAGAAAAATATCTGTCGTCTTGACTTGTTGTGGCTCGGGTGCGTCCTTGTCTCTGCATTCTAGTTATTTTTCCGGTTTCTTGGAACTACTCCAGAGATTGGATACCTGATGCCTCGGCACGTTTAACCATTTTGCTACCACAGCTCGCAATTATTCTGCTTCCAATCTGCCGATCGCTTTCCACCATAAAGTGTCTTCTAAGCGATGATGCAGAGCCATTCTTCCAATAACAGTCGAGCCCATACATTGGTTGCCGCACTCCTCTGCGATGTACATGTCAAGACGGCAAGCATCAGTATGATAAGCATTTGTCGGGGTACTTTAATTATGAAAGCACTCGTTTCCGGAGCAGAAGGATGCGCGTTCAAGTCCACTAGGTACATTACATTTTTGCCGGTGGCTGCACCGGCAAAATTGTGTTTTCACATCGGCGCCCCAACTTAAAAATAAATCTAGCGACTGATAAATTTTTCGAAAAATGTGTGATGTTTGTTCCACTCATCATCTGATATTACAGGGAATTTCTTCTTCGCTTCGAAAAAATTGTGTGGTGCTTCTTCCACCCATCGTCTGGAATCAGTGATAATTCCTTCTTCTACAGAGGGTTACTTGAAGCATAATTCGCGGATTTCGTGCTTCCGCCTTTCTCAGGGGAAAGGGGGAATTATTTGACGTACTAAGAGGTGACGTACATATCAAGACGACAAGTAGCAGTGATAAGTACTGGTCGGTGCAGCTTAATTTGGACCCGATTTCCGCCACAAGAATGTAGGCTCGATCACCGCCAACTGCACATTTATATTTTCACATCTCCCAGAACAACGTTTATCAAGGTCACGTGCCAACCAGCTGGTGTACATGCAGTCGTCATTTGCATATCAATACACTGCTGGACAATTGCTAAGGACGGATCATAAACGGCTATATAGCGCATAAAAAAGTAAGTGTGTTTGGATGCCAAGTGAAATAAAACAATGTCAGAATGCCAGGACATTACAAGAAAGACAATTTATTGTGCTCTGAAATCCAGAATGCTTTGGAAAGTGTTCAAGGGACAAACAGGCCATTTTGTGCAGAATACGTAAACGTGAAAGAAATACAATTACCGTCCTCAGGCGTTCCGGCGTAAGATGTCAATACGGGATATGGCCATTATGGAGGGCGATGCAAGATTCCATACGTCGTGTTATGCTTTGCACAACATTATCAAGCAGCTGTTGGGGTAATTTATCCCATTCCTCTGTCAGTGCACGGATGAGGGTGTCCTTGTTTATTGGAGGGCATTGGCGACCAGCAAGACTCCTCCCCAAAGCATTCCACACATTTTCAATGGGATTCAGATCTGGAGAACGTGCTGGCCATACGAGGCGTTGAATATCCTCTCTCTCAAGACACTCCTGGACAGCGACTGTTCGATGACATGTTGCGTTGTCGTCCATGAAAATGAATCTATCACCGACAACACCACGGAACATGCGAACATGAGGTAGCAGAACATCATTAATGTATCGTTGGCCAGTCATAGTCCCAGTTGGAAGCACATAGAGGGACGTACGGCCATTGATCATGATGCCAGCCCATACCATGACACTACATGTCGGATATCGGTCCCTTTCCTGTATGTTTGCTGGACAATATGCAGTACCACTATCACGCCAGATCAGTTCTCGTCGACAATCAGACGATAGGCTGTATCTACTCTCATCTGAGAAGAGGACAGCAGATCAGTCGTTATCAGTCCAATTGCGATGTTGATGGCACCATTGCAAACGGGCGGTACGGTGACGTCTGGACAATGGGACGAACACAACAGGACGGCGGGCGTATAGTCCTCCTTCATGCAAACGTCTGGCGACAGTTTTTCGGGAGATCCGCTTGCCAGTAGCAGCCATAAACTGATTTGCTACTTTACTAGCTGTGCTGCGCCAGTGTGTTTTTGTTGATAGCACTATATACCGATCTTTTGCAGGTGTCGTACTGCGAACACGACCTCCCCCGTGACGTTTGCTACACTCTCCATTTGTTTGAAATGATTTCCAAAGCCTTGAAACAACACTGTGGCTGACGTCGAACTCCCTGGCAACATCTGTTATTTTTCGCCCTTCTTCAAGCTTGCCAATAATACGGCCACGCGTAAAATCATCTAGGTGATGTCGGGAAGACATACTGAAACTTGCAATTTCGTCAATTGATTCTTTCCCTTTCAACTTTGCGTTTGAACAACAACGGTCAATACGCGTCAAATCCTTTATATTTCTTATCAGCGCTATGACGTCATGAACAAGTTCGGCAATCCAAAATTTGCATACGCACAACACGTCTTACTGTATCCCGCACTTATGCTAATTTCCACAGTTTGCTGCCTTCCGTTTTATGGTTTTTTTTTTTTTTTTTGATTGGAGGTTTAACGACCACCGTGAGCAACTCAATGGGCTATAAGCAGTCGCCCGTCCCTAATTTAGGGTCACTGGTTCCAGGGAAGGGAGAGAGCCAGTGCCGTAAGACAAACACAACATCCATGCCTGACCGGGATTCGAACCCGGACCCCTTACGGACGAATGATCACAGGCCAACGCCTTAGACCACTGCGCCACCGGGGCGGCCGTTTTATGGTTGCTATCGTTGCTATTGTATCCGTCCTTAGCAATTGTTTGGCAGTGTATAAGAGCTACCACAATGCTGCTTAGGAACGTCGATTTAACATTCCCCTTTGCACATGTCTCTCAAGAATCTTTAGGATCGATCGTCTCGTTTCGGACATATTCTCCACTTTATATCTGTCACGTTAATTTGGACACTAGTTTAGTTCTTCGACAGCCTGATTCTTCCAGTATATAGTGGGGTGTGCATAAGTTCTAATCGTTTTTGTAGGCTACGAAGAAAGTAGGAGAACACAACAAATAACGTGCCTAGGATTACACATAATTGCCATCATTCTGTATGACCTTCTTGCCATCTGTCTATGAGTTTGTGAACTCCACGCCGGAAAAAAAAAACCCTGTGTTTTAGAGTCAAAAAAGTCATGTAATGCTGTTTTCCACATCGTCCACATCAGCGAAGGTTAGGAGAGCGAATACGTTCTGTAATGATCGAAAAAGGTGGTAGTCGGTAGGTGCTAGATTAGGGGAATACGCCAGGTGAGGCAACACTTCCCAACCAAAGTGCAGCATGAAGTCTGGCGTTATCATGATGAAGGATCACGCCTTTGCGATTGACGAGTGATGGCCTCTTCGATGTCAGTTGTTCTCGCAATCTGTCCAACTGTTGGCAGTAGAGGTCAGCATTTATCGTTTGGTTAGGTGCCAATACCTCCCAGTGGATTATTCCCTGGACATCCCACCAAACACTCAACAAAACCTGTTTTGGGATACAGTCCTCCTTTTGAGGTCGATGGAGCAGGTTCCGCACCTAGGCACACAGTCCTTCGACGCTTTACATTACGGTACAGTACCCATTTCTCATCACCCGTTACAATTCGTCTCAAAAACGGTTCATTTCTGTGACGAGAAAGCAAAGAAACACTGGTACGGATTCTCTCCTCTCGTTGCTTTGCAGAAAGCTGGTGCGGAACCCAGTTATCGAACTTGGTGATGAACCCAAGCGCATGCATCCGTCTTTCGACTGTTGTTCTGTGTACCGATAACGTTTCTGCTAATTCCTGAATGGTTGGATGTGGGTCATTTGTTATGGTTTGGTCTATATCCTCGTGAGAAACCACGGATGGACGAGCAGGACGTGGTTGATCTTTACAACTTCTGTCTCCGTCCCGGAATTTCCGAAACCAACGGCGACATGTGTCATCATCAACTGCATCCTCCACATACGCTTCACAGATGTTGCGGCAAGCTGCGGATGCAGTACTGCCTTTATCGAACTCCTATAGAAAACGATGTCTAATGTGCTCCTTATCTCATGCCATGTTACACCGTCCGTGATTTCCGTTACGAATGACTTACTCGAACAAACCTAGTGCCTCTAAATGCTCTACTGCTCCACGCTTTATTGGCCGAAAATTCGGCATCGTAGCGTCATCTGTGACGTAACTACTCTGATCGCAATTTGCATCTATTACAATAACGGGTAGAACTTTTGCACACACCCAATAGTGCATCGAGTGATCACTGAATTATGATCACCCCTATCAAAAGTAGATGCTGCGCGTTGACCGTGTAATTTCTAAAAGACCGCGATTAGTCACCGGTGTAAAATATATATATGGTGTGAGTAGAGCAGTAGGTAGTAAAATGCGGAAAGTGATGCCTAAAGGGTAGGGTAAAATCCTGTATTTGTGCATCGTCAGCACATCTAGTTTATTAAAATGCAAAATGCGGAGTACAAAATGATACTTAAAACATAATCCAAGGACAATTGTTGGATTAAAAACAAAAGCGAAATATTTGCACAAGGACACGTTTTAAATGACAAGGGTTATAAGTGAAACGGCAATCTAATTTAAAGAGTATACATACGGATTAACATCATTAGTGCTGTGGTTCACACAGGCAGGAACATAACAAACAATAAAAGGATTGGAGAAGCTGCAATATACTGCAATGGGACAGGAAAGTTCCCAAAATGACACAGTTTTAGAATAAATATATCTACAGAATTGCATCAATACGTTCAGGAGCACAATGTCAAAACTCAGGCCCCATATGCACAAAGTAAGAGACACGAAGGCAGACTTTGAGCAAGACGCATATAACAGCACACTAAGTATAAAAGGTTCAAAATCGTTAATGTATCATCCGACATCAAAATGAATATATTCCTATTAGAAAAATCTCTGAAGATACACTGCATAGTCTCCAACTTGGGCTAGACACGAATATATCCAATACGATGGTGACGTATAATAAGGGTGAATTAAGCAAAGCAGTGAAAAACAAGGATACCGCAATTCCATAGTAAAGAACACTGAAAGGATGAGAAAAGAATATCATCCCGAAGTACTGATTCTGTAGTTCAGTGTACTAACTGAAGATCAAGCAATAAAATACAATATGAGTTGTGTGACGTGCCTGCATCGCAGGATGCACATGAGATAAAGGCAGATAGCAACGAGAGGACATGTCCGCGTAGCTCAGTTGAGAGAGCGACTTACTCCGGAGTGAGGGGACACGGTTTCGATGCCTAGCGTGGACAAACCTGTGTTTTCACATTGGCGCCCGAACTTCAAGGATGGCCTGGCCGTTAAGTTTCTCGCAATGGTGTGATGTTCTTTCCTGACCGCGAGACAGGAGAAATGAATCCCCTCTTCACTTCAGTGTTTCGAAAAAATGGATCAGTGTGATGTTACGTTCCACACACCAAATTGTCTGGGATTTCTCCAATGTACTTTCTTCAGCGGATGACTGCCTACAGCCACACATGGTCCCGGCTGACCCATGGGCCATGCCCCCGGCCCTCTTTATGACGCACATGAGATAAAGGCAGATAGCAATGAGAGCACATGTCCGCGTAGCTAAGTTGGGAGAGCGATTTACTCCGGAGTGAAGGGACCCGGCTTCGACATCCGGCGTGGACAAACCTGTGTTTTCACAGTTGGGAGCAATACTGTCCCCAAAAAAGAAGAACTACTGGAGCTTACTAATTTACATGGGGAGTAAAACAAACAGTTTCTGAAAGCTGACATCATCTATCACACGAGCAAAGATTAGCTGAAGACATACCCCTGAGAAAGAACTTCGTGTAACAGCAGTATTACGCCAGAAGTTACAATGATAAGCTATTAAATCTAAAATTGGGTAATGCAATCGCTAAACGGAAAGATTTATCGGACTTTGAGAAAGGATAGGTTTTAGGACCTCTGAGAGCGTTTGTCTTGATTTCCCAAACGGCTGAACTGGTTGGTTGTTCGTGAGCAGCCGTAGTTAAACTGTATCAGAACCGACGTCGAAATGGTGAAACAACGACCC
Organism: Macrothele yani; assembly: GCA_039090855.1. NCBI lineage: Eukaryota > Metazoa > Arthropoda > Arachnida > Araneae > Macrothelidae > Macrothele > Macrothele yani. The sequence continues at coordinate 135,955,260 of CM077024.1, read as the reverse complement.
ACAGGCAAAACTGCACAGGAAAGCAAAACGTTGATGTGAGAGGTGAGCGCCGGGTCCGAAGACTCATACATGCCAACAGACGCAGAACTGTTCAACAGTTGACAACCCAATACAGCAGAGGCCAACCCGGAACAGTAACTGTCACGACCCTGCGTCACACACTGACACGTATGGGGTATAACAGTAGACGACACCGGCGATATCCCCTCATGACTACCTTTCCTTTTGCGCAAAAGATGCACCTGATGCAAAGATCATTCCAACTGGACGTCGGATGACAAGGGGAAAAAGTGTGCTAGCCTGACGCGTTGCTTTTTTGACTCCACTGCATGGATGATCGCGCACGTATTAGGTTCAAACAACATGAAGCACTCGATCCATCCTGTATGGTCTCTACAGTGCAAGCCAATGGACAACATGAAGCACTCGATCCATCCTGTATGGTATCTACAGTGCAAGCCAATGGACAACATGAAGCACTAGATCCATCCTGTATGGTCTCTACAGTGCAAGCCAATGGACAACATGAAGCACTCGATCCATCCTGTATGGTCTCTACAATGCAAGCCAATAGACAACATGAAGCACTCGATCCATCCTGTATGGTATCTACAGTGCAAGCCAATGGACAACATGAAGCACTAGATCCATCCTGTATGGTCTCTACAGTGCAAGCCAATGGAGGCGGTTGTATGGTGTGGGGCATGTTTATCTGGAAAGAACTTGGACCCCCTGGTGCATGTGGAACAAGGTACGACTGGTGCCCATTAATATGAATTGCTTGCTGACTCTGCACACCCAGCAATGTTGCCCTTCTTTCCTGAATGGCGACGGTACCTTCCAAGATTACAATGCGCCAATCCAAGGTTCAATATTGTGCAGTAATGGTTTGAAGAACACAGTTTAGACTTCCAGCATGTCTATTGACTCCGAACTCCCCCGATATCAGTCCCAGCATAGAGCACTTGTGGAACACTATGTAACGGCATATCAGGCGTCTGGATACAACAATCAGCTCCATACCTGCACTGAAAGCCACATTACACACGACTTGGTTGGCCGTACCTCTAAACTACTTCTGGCATCTGATTGAATCGATGCCACGTTGGATAGCTACTGCACTAAGGACAAAAAGGGGGTCTACGAAGTATCAGGTAGGTGGTCATGATTCAGTGATCACTCAGTGAATTTCTGACATTTCCTGTGAATGTACCTCTAATTTTGCCGTCTTTCTTGAGTTACTATTCTTATATACAATGCTGGCCACCCAAAATACAACACCAAGAAGGAAGCATCCGATTGGCCTGAAATTCGAAGCATGCGTCGCCCGCGAGAGGACATGCAAACGATTAGCATTGCAGGGCATATGTAAATCATGTGCGCCCTGCACGCCACCGAGAAGCACTATAAGAAGAGTGCACAGAAGACGGGGTGTAAGTAGCGAAAGTTTGTTGTGCTGCCGGACCTGTGCGTGGGAAGCTTCCTGATGCCTCGTCGCCGAATACGGCAGTCATTCCAGCACGTTTCGGAGTTTGGCAGAGGACGAATAGTGGCTTATCGCGACAGCGGTTTATTGTACCGAGACATCGGCGCCCGTGTGGGACGACATCCAGCCGCAGTGAGGCGAGTATGGATTCGGTGGTTGCAGGAGGGACGAACGGACCGACGTGAGCGATTGCCGCAGCCGCAGCACATCACCGAACGAGAGGACCGGCATGCTGGGTGGCGGGCATTGACGGCTCGCAACGCCACATCACGAACGTTACCGCAGGAATTAGGGTGTGTTGCTCAACAACCTGTGTCAGCACATACCGTTCGACGTCGTCTGCAGGAGCGGGGATTTGTCGCACGGCGCCCATTACTCCGATTACCATTGACGTTACACCACCGGCGAGTGCGGCGGCAGTGGGCCGTTGAACGCCGCACCTGGACTACGGAATGACACGACATTGTCTTCTCCGACGAATCGCGCTTCTGCCTGCAACACCACGATGGTCGGATCCGCGTGTGGAGGCACCGTAGCGAGAGACTGTGTGACGCCTGCATTAGGCAACACCATACCGGTTCGTCGCCTGGCACTGAAAGCCACATTACACACGGCGCAATTGGATATGACACGCGCACCCCTCTGGTAAGCATCGCCGGTACACTCAACAGCCACCGCTGCATCTTTGACGTTTTGGAGCCTGTAGTCCTCCCTTACCTGCAGGACCTGCCAGCGGCCACGTTTCAACAGGACAATGCGCGCCCACGCGTGGCACGCATCGTGCAACAATTCTTCAAGGCCCAACAAGTGTCACTGCTGCCGTGGCCAGCCTGTTCTCTCGATATGTCGCCCATCGAACACGTCTGGTCGCTGATCGGCAACCGAGTGGCCCGGCAAGCACCACCCGCGGCTACGCCTGATGAACTGCGGCAACGTGTGGAAGCAGCCTGGTCCGACATACCCCAAGCTCACATCCAAAGCCTCTTTCGTTCGTTGCCGCGGCGTGTAGTGGCCGTTATTGCCAGCCATGGGGGCCACACGAACTATTGATGTCTGCGTGTTCCGCAAGTCGCACGGGCCTGTAAGCTCAATCGTTTCATCTTTGTATCTGTTCTTATGTGTCCAGTAAATCTGGCTTTGCTATCTCGTGTCGTTCTTGGTGTTGCATTTTGGGTGGCCAGCAGTGTAAATTCCGTTACTTCTTAGATTTTCCTTCTGAAGGATACGTCACTTTCTTCAATTTCCTTATACTTTTTGCGAACAATTGAAATTGAGTCAAAGATAAATAACAGCCAAGTCAAGATGTCGTTAGTGATAAGTGCTGTGCTTAAACATTTAGTAGTATTTCAAGGCACGCGTCTAAAATGTCTAAAAAATATCAAATCATTATATTAGGTGTGCAACTTAATTCTCGGCCACAGGCACGGCACGTTGACAGCAAATTATAGCAAATCGAATATGTACCTAATCAGGGAAATAATCCCTGTCGTGTTGGATACGTTTGAGCTATCCGTCAGGGAGCTGCCGAATGCCACTGCGGAAGAAAGAGGGCTGTTTCGAGTTGACGAACTTATCAATATTTGTGTCGACTTCCTTGACAGAAGTGAAGTGCGTATCACTCAGGTGATGTTGCAGGAAGCGAAAGAGGTGATAATCCGACGGGGCGAAGTCTGGAGAATACGCCGGGTGGGACAAAATCTCCCATCCCAGGTCGGTGATCGTGTTTAAAGTCGTTTTCGAGGTGTGAGGACGCGCGTTATCCTGAAACAACAGGACCGACCTTCTGCCCTTGCCGGTGTATGGCCTTTTCGCCTCCATTGCGTCACTCACACGAATGGGTTGCTGACAATAACGCTCAGCATTGACCGTTTCACCAGGTTTGAGCAACTCATAGTGTACGACACCGCGCTGATCCCACCATATGCACAGCAACAACTTACTGGCATAGATATTCGGTTTGGCGGTACTGGTGGTAGGCTGACCTGGATAACCCCACGATTTGCGCCGCTTAGGATTATCGTAGAGGATCCACTTCTCATCACAGGTCAAAATCTTGTGGAAGAAATCCTTCTTGATTCTGGAGAGCAAAGACACAGCAATATCGTAGCGCCTAGACTCGTTCGCAGCTGTGAGTTGGTGGGGCACCCAACGTCCCTCCTTGTGAATCCGTCCAAGCTTGTGCAGGAGATTTGCAATGGCTTGCCCTGTTACTCCGAGTTCCTGGGCGAGCTCTGATTGTGTGCCACAGGGAGCCGCGTCCAACACTTGTTCCAGTTCCTCATTGTCAACTTTCTGTGGCTGTCCCGGACGTTCTGCGTCACGGAGATCGAAATTTCCCTGCTTAAACCGCTGGAACCACTTCTTACACGTACTGTAGGACACAGCAGCCTGGATCATTTGCTGGGCTTCCGCGGCACTTTTTTCCAGCTGAAACGCGAACAGGAGGCATTGCCTCAAATGTTGCTTTTCGAACGGCATTGCTTTCACTGTCAACTTTCGTCCCTTCTGTCACTACAGCTGTGAGCGGTTACAGTTGCCTGGAAAGCTGTTGGATGGCGCTGCAATCAGCCATTATTGCACACAGCTATTTGCATTTGCCGACGTTCTATGATTGTTTGCGGTTAGGGGCCGAGAATTACGTTGCACACCTAATATGTTCCTGTACCCTAAGTTAAGAGCTTATGTGTTATCTTAGGGCAGTCCTTTTGTCGTTGGTAACGTTTTTAGTGTTATCTGTTGAAGCTTTGATGATTATGCTGCACCAAAACACTAGCATTTCTTCAATGTAAATTCTCTTCGTAAGAAATGTTCCTCAAGTCCTGCTCCGGATAGCTTAATTAAGTACTTGATGGCTCTAACAGCCGGATGAAATAACAGGGCAGCCCCGGTGGCGCAGTGGTCTAAGCGATGGCCTCTGATCATTCGTCCGAACGGGGTCCGGGTTCGAATCCCGGTGAGGCATGGATGTTGTGTTTGTCTTACGGCACTAGCTCTCTCCCTTCCCTGGAACCAGTGACCCTAAATTAGGGACGGGCGACTGCTTATAGCCCATTGAGTTGCTCACGGTAGTCGTTAAACCTCCAATCAAAAAAAAAAGAAAAATAATAACAGGTAATGTACTTAAAGTTATTAGCTGTTTATTTGATCCACATACGTCAGCACAACATCAATTGCCGAAATCACTTCAATCGGACTTAATCAATGGTCACTTTAATAACATAATAATTCAATAATCTCATCACCAGTACTCGAAATGGAAATTTCAAAGTGCCGGTATGTTCATATTTAGCTAAAAATCTTCCGGAAAAAATACCTTCGCCAGAAAATCACCAAAACTGTGTGACGTACTACAGAGGTGAATCACGTGCCAAGACGACAAATCTGCAGCGATACATTCCGTCCGTATAGCTTAGTTAGGAGAGCAACTTATTCCGGAATGAGGGGCGCGAATTCTATTTCGTCATGGACAAACTTGTGTTTTCACAACTGAAAAAAAAATACTCCCTGGGAGAAAAAACTCCTTTGTGTGAAAATGTAATTGACAATTCCATAGAATACTACTGCACTATAAGTCAGAAACGATGCCAGTCGATTTCAGTTGGTTGGTTTGTGGATCCAGCGGGCGCTACCTTTGTTACACCGAGGACTGACTGAGGTTATACTTGTTTATAACGAGGAGTATATGCCCCAGGACCAACGGATTAACGAGACTTCCGAACCACGGCTAATCATTAGATATTCAGCTAGAGTTGAACCCAGAGCTTTAAGGTCCCGAGCCGAGAAGACAGCCCCCTTACAATAGGATATTTCATGAAGTTGAAAATAGGGCAGTTAGAATTTCTGCAATCCGAATGAATAAATTAATAGCAATCTCACCACCGTCAAAAAAAAGTCCGATGAGGAAAAAGTTCATACTCATTAATGCAAAAACTAAAATATGTATTTAATCTATTACTCCCAGTTCTTCATTCTATGAAAAAGCTCTTCAAACTGAATATATTAATTTTGAAGATGGCAATCCGTTTTTTGTTATAAATAAGACAAGGACGGTAAGTCAGATAATACCCGAAATCTTGAAAATTTCGTCTTCCTGGAGCGGGAATCGATCCCGCGTCTCCCAGATAGCGCCCGGGTACACTAGCCACTACACCACCCAGAATGACCAAGTCTCAAGTTTCCGATTAATTTTAATATAACCATGGGATATGTAACGTACCAGGAGATGTGACGTACCTGCCAGAAGGACGCACACGACACAAAGGCAGATAGGAACCAGAATAAAGCGTCCGCGTAGCTCAATTGGTAGAGCAACTTATTCCGGAATAAGCGGCCTCGGGTTCGAATCCCGGCGTAGACCAAAAATGACGGAGAAATTCATTTCGTTATAATGGCGCCCGAACTATCCGGATGACCCGACCGTTCAAAATCTCGCAATAGTGTGATGTTATTTCCACGCCGCGAGATAGGAAAAATAAGAGAATCTCTTCTCCAGCACTTCGAAAAAAAAAAATAAAATAAAAAAAAAAAAAATAAGGGGGAGATGATGTAACGTACCAGGAGATGTGACGTACCTGCCAGAAGGACGCACACGACACAAAGGCAGATAGGAACCAGAATAAAGCGTCCGCGTAGCTCAATTGGTAGAGCAACTTATTCCGGAATAAGCGGCCTCGGGTTCGAATCCCGGCGTAGACCAAAAATGACGGAGAAATTTACTTCGTTATAGATATTATATTCAAGTTTCGGATTAATTTGAATATAACCATGTGATGGTTATATTCAAATTAATCGGAAATTTGAGACTTGGTCGTTCTGGGTGGTATAGTGGTTAGCGTACCCGGGCGCTATCTGGGAGCCGCGGGTTCTATTTCCGCTGCTGGACGACGAAATTTTAAAGTTTTCAGATACTATCTGACTTACCATCCTTGTCATACTTACAAAAAAAAACGATTGTCATCTTCAAAATTTAGATTGTATGGTGTAATCTCGTATTTCATTCATAAATATATTAAATTAATGATACAACTGACATCTTTTGTGGGATGATCTGGAGCCTGGGAAAGACGTGATCATGCGCTATGGGTAGGTTCATTTCCATCCTTTGAAGGATTGAACTTGTAGATCAAGTGTACTCCACTTCCCTACCTTTTACGATTCCCATTCAGCTGTTACTCAACGGTACTGGGCAAACAAGGTTTCTATGTTTAAGAATTCGCTTTCGTAAATCAAGGATAATAACAAAATCATTTTTGCAGTTACCACTACAAAAATTAGCGCCGGTATGTAAATTCCGGATTTAAAAAGTGCCGGTATGAAATACTACAAAAAAGAAACGCCGATATACCATACCGGCGTATACTGGCCCATTTCGAGCACTGCACAGCACCAAATATTATTCAAGTCGCATTAACTCGATAACAGTGTGACTTCAGTAATCGAACAAGTAATTTTCAATGTGAAATAAATAATTCATCCAATTATTAGGGGTATGCAAAAGTTTCCGCAGTCCCCGCTAGCGGGCGTTGTAGGCGTCTAAACGGAAAGGCGACCCGTGCTTTCAGTTCGTACATGAAGTCAAGCATAGAGTTCGATAAAGTTCATTTGCGGCACTGCTTGTGTTTCATGTTTAATTAAGGGAAAAGTGCGAGTGAAGCATACGGTTCAATATGTCAGGCGTATGGCGAAACGATTATGGGTGAGCTGACGTGTCGAGAATGGTTTGCCAAGTTTAAGAAAGGGGATCTAAGCTTGGACGACAAGCCACGTGCAGGTAGACCGCAGGAACTCGCAGACGAGGAGCTAGAGTCGCTGTTGCAAGAGCATGCCACTCAATCGACCACGCAACTGCCAAAACGTTCGAAAGTGGCTCAATCGACCGTGGTATGGGGTCTACAGGCCTTGCGAAGGACCCAGAAGATTGGTAAGTGGGTTCCGCATACTTTAACGGAGCGTAATATTGGTCAACGATTGGGTATCTGCATGTCGTTGCTGATGTGGTTTCAAGGGAAGAATTTCTTGTGGAAGGTTGTCCCCGGGGATGAAAAACGGGTCTATTGCTACAACCCCGTACGCAAGTGATCCTGGATCGACCCAGGTCAGCCATCAACATCCACTGCGAAACAGGACATCCACGGGGAAAAGGTGCTGTTGTGTGTGTGGTGGGATAACTACGAAGTGCTGTACTTCGAACTGTGCAACCAGGCGAAACAATCACAGCTCAACGATATAGCGATTATGAAACTGAACGCCGCAATCGTGCAAAAACGCCCATGGACAGGTAAAGGACGCCGCTCAGCCATCCTGTTACACGATAATGTCAGACCACATGTCGGTGCCACCACGAAATCAATCCTTGAGTTACACTGGGAGGTTTTACCGCACCTGGCTTACTCCCCGGACATTGCACCCTCGGACTTTCATTTGTTTCGCTTTATGTAACATGCCCTAGCCTAACAGCGGTTCACCACAGTTTCAGGGGTGGATAGTTTCGTCACTGCGTTCTTCAGCTCAAAACCCCAGTCCTTCTACCACAGGGGCATTCATTTGCTGCCTGAAAAATGGCGAAATGTCATTCATGCTAACAGACAATATTTCGTTGAATATTTCGTTGTTTTTACTGGTTTCATGATTGTTCCTCTATCCTTTCTCCTTAAAAGGGCGGAAACTTTTTCATACCCCTAATACATAAAATCAAACGCAATCGTAAAACATCAATGTTGTCTCTCTCAGGAGTCTCTCTCAAAGCAATTAAAACGATCTCCCGCTCTTGCAGACCTCTAGCGAGAGAGCCCCAATACAGCTGTAAGCAATTCCCTTATTAGTCTCGATCACATACGTGATTCACAATTGGCCTAAAGTCAGGTTGCCAAATCAAAAAAAAAAAAAAAAAAAAATTTGCCGCCCCGGTGGCGCAGTGGTCTAAGCGATGGCCTCTGATCATTCCTCCAAATGGGGTCCGGGTTCGAATCCCGGTGAGGCATGGATGTTGTGTTTGTCTTACGGCACTGGTTCTCTCCCTTCCCTGGAACCAGTGACCCTAAATTAGGGACGGGCGACTGCTTATAGCCCATTGAGTTGCTCACGGTGGTCGTTAAACCTCCAATCAAAAAAAAAAAAATCAAAATTCAGCAAGAAAGAAAATGTAGCGTTAAGTTCAGAAACTGCTTAAAGAGAATGAACGAAAATTTACGTAAGGTAACAAGAACCAAAAAGGATAGTTAAATTAGAGGATACGTCACACCCACTGTATAACTAACGGTCGCTAACGTAGTGCGTCAACCTTATGTGCTCAGTGGTTTCACAAAATACATCGTTTTGGCTACATTTCTCACGTGGCTGATTTTCTTTTAAAACGTATTTTCTGTCATTTTTGGTTGTAATCACTGCATCACTAATGTCCATCACAAATCCAAAAGTCAATCCAAATAACTTTCCTCCATTCATCCCCCAATATAAGACATTCTTAACAGTTTTTAGAATCTCTCGGAAAGTAGAATCTGTTCTTGTGCGAAGTGGCATTCTGAAATAACGTGCTATGTTTTGCAGATCTAGCATGAGGGATTCACAAATATAGCACATGATTTATCAAACGTGACAAAATCCGTGTTGCACGAGACTGTTAATCGCGTGATTTCATTTTATTCCATCGTATTATTTCATTTGATTCAGGCAGTAACTAATTCAGAACGACTTTTCATAAACATTTCCAAATTACGGCGACATAGGGATGGGCAACATACTTAGTTTTGTTTATTCATTCTTCGGACGTAGAGACAGGTAAATGCAAATTTGGTGTTACATCAGTGACAAAAAATGTGTTTTTATTTCATACTACAGATTTTAATTTTAGTATATGGATAGTAAAGAACAAACTCCGGTAAAAAGAAGACAAAACATGATAGAAATTTATGTTTGAGAAATATGCGAAAAGTGATTTCTGGTGGACATATGATTATCAGCTGTTCAACCATTGTGTGTATATTACTCCGCTCTGTTCACGTAAGACCTGCGCACTCCCACCATCATGAGGCAAAGAAATTAACTCCGCCGTTACATTTTATGAGAAGTATTTATTAGGATAATTATAATTTACACTCTGTGAAGACAAGATTTTTTATGTACGAAAGAAATGGGTTATTTTATATGAAGAAGATGTAGAATAATAATAGTACAGCCTTCCTTTTTTTCCCTGGCAAATTGCTACAGTTCGCTCAAAAGATTTTGTATGGCTTTAATAGGAAGTTATCGAGCAGAATTATGTAATTTTTAAATATGTAATAGGTCTGATAGCTATCAACTGAACAACTTTTTCCTTAAAAATATGCAATGCGGTAATTTTATAACTACTTATATAGCGTCATTAAAGGAAGTAGAAACAAAAGCAGAGCATCCATACTTTTACATCAAAACATTGGGCGGCTGAACTTCCAAATCAGAACGCTTTCAAGTAGTTCCAGATTTCGAGTGTATCGTTCCGCTTTGTTTACATAGAACCTGATCCCACCCAATGTGAAAGAAAGTAGTCCACGATATCGTACGGAAGTTTTTTTGTACTATTTTCATCGAAATAAATCTTATTGTAATGGAAATAATTATAGGCATTTATTTTATTATGGAAAATAGTAATACATTTATTTCATATCACAGATCTATGCATTACAATTCCATAAAGTATCATAATGCAACGCTCTTTCTCATATGGTGTAATAGAACGAAATTAATGTGTCTAATTAAATAACAAGGGACTGTACACCAAATGCACTTAAATAGTATAACTATACTAGTGATCCGAAATGTCTTGGTGAAGAATAGAAATCCAAGTTTCCAAGCTTTCGCACGTCAACCAGATGGCTTTTTCAAGGAAGGTAGATAGCAAACTGCAAACTGAATAATAGAACGATTCAACAATTTGAACGCGGTGACTTGACTTGACAATAAACGAAGAGATGCAAACGTAATCAGGTATTCAAAGAAACAAGGCGTTGTGCTCGTTTAGCACGCTGAATCATGGAAGGAAAACAAGAGGCAATCACTATTTCAAGAACTGGTTCCAAACTCGTAGCAACTCCAGCGAGACGCTATCATTGCATGACTCGCTGTTGGTTATCATCTCCAACGTTTCGCGGATGGCAGTAGATTTTGGTGTGAAGTAGGTAGCTAATTTCTTTACGTCATCCCGCATAGGAGCAGTGGACCTGAACTTGACTTTTCTAGATAGGACCGTGGTTACTTTGCCGTTCTTTATGTCCCTTTTATGTTCGTTGACTCTAATTCTAAATGAATGTTTAGTCATTCTAATTTAGTATCGCTTGGAGCCGTCCGGATATTGTAGAGGAATGGCCTAAATACCTGCTTTCTTGGAAGGTGGGGTCTTGTCAGTGTTTCCCTTAAGCATGGTATATGAAGATGTCGGAGATCTGATGCTAATACCGAGGTTCATATTCTTGAGCGCGTTTTTGAGCTTATAGGAAACATTTGCTATATATAGGGTATTGAGCTTAGGTAGAGTAGCTGCGGCATAGAAAGATTAATATGACTGGTTCTGGTTTTCTCGATATAGCGATGTACCATTTTCTCGGCGTATCCTGCCTCAGTGGCCAATTCGACAAAGTTTTTCTTTTCGCACTGCTTAAAAGGAACGTCTGAGGAGACTACAAAGGCTCTTCGGATTCGAGAATTGAAGAAAGCTGTTTTGTAGGCAGCGGGGCAAAGTGAGCTGTGGAGCATCAGATTTGGGACGGATGTGGGTTTATAATAGACTTGTGCACGAAGGCGATTTCATGGTAATTTACTCAGTAAAACATCCAAATAAGGCAAGGCACCAATGTGTTCGAGCTCCATAATGAAATTGATCGTAGGATGAATATCCTTGATTTCCCCCTACGCGTTCAAATTGTTGAAGCGTTCTACAGTATTATTCAGTTTGCAGTTTGTTGTCTACCTTCCTTGAAAAGCCATCTGGTTGATGTGCGAAAGGTTGGTAGCCGCCCCGGTGGCGTAGTGGTCTAAGCGATGGCCTCTGATCATTCGTCCGAACGGGGTCCGGGTTCGAATCCCGGTGAGGCATGGATGTTGTGTTTGTCTTACGGCGCCGGATCTCTCCCTTCCCTGGAGTCAGTGACCCTAAATTAGGGACGGGCGACTGCTTATAGCCCATTGAGTTGCTCACGGTGGTCGTTAAAACTCCAATCAAAAAAAAAAAAAAGAAAAGGTTGGTAACATTTCTATTCTGCATCAAGAAATTTCGGATCACTAGTATAGTTATACTACTTCAGTTAATGTACCTAACATTCAGTTTTCCACTCGGTAGAAAGAAGCACTTCAATGAACTGTTCAAATAGATCTAAATTTTGTTCTTTTACAAAATCGTCGGAACAAATATTCCATTTGGTTATCGGCCAATAGTTCTTTCTGCTTGGATGTATTGCTTCGCATATTTTTCCGGATGAAAAACAAAACAAAAAGAAACGTAGTACAACATATTTCTTCATAAAATATATTTACAAGAAACGTAGTATTCGAAATATTTTCTTCATAAAATATATTTACAAATAAAAATAGTCATTAAGGCATCTATTATAACGAAATTGTAAAAAACAAAATCCGCATAACATTTATCGTGAACTACTTTCTTTCACGTTGGGTGTGATCAGATTCTATGAAAACCAAGCGAAACGATGCACTCAAAATCGGGAACTGCTTGAAAACATTCTAATTCGGAAGCCCAACCCATTTGGCTGACAGGCTCTTGGAATTTTCGTTTCGACATAGGTGCCGAATACAGCGGTTAGATCTCTCAGAAATTAATGAAAAAAATTCATTGACACCCTAGTGACGCAGTAGTCCAAGCGTTGGCTTGTGGCCATTCGTCCGTGGTGGGTCGGGGTTCGAATCCAGTGAGGCATGGATGTTGTGTTTGTCTTACGAAACAATGAATCTGGTGAGATTTAATGGCTGCCACGAAAATGCCTGAGAGCTATAAGCACTAGTCCATCATTAATTTAGGGCTAATGGTCCAAGTAAGAAGGGACCAGCGTCGCAATGCAGGTGTCTCCCATGCTTGATACGGGACACGGACAAAGTCTCGGACCTGGGCCAGTACCCAGCTCAGACGATTAGTCAGCAATGTGCGCCTCTGGCCATTCGGCCACTTGGGGGGGGCACTAATCAGTACTTTGTCGAAGAATTCCTTTGTTGCATGTCTTTGGGGCAAACGTTTGCATTTTGCTCTGAAAATATGCTTCTGAAAAATCAAGTTAGTAAAATCATGCAATGCATTGATTATTACACGCTTTCCAACATTCCAGAGATTATTACTCAAGTTATGAGGATAATGACTGTGGAATAAATCTCTCCCCTGTGTCCTGACTTTCAATCCCATTTCGATGATATTCAACAGAACCGGGTAAGTATACTTCCGGAACAACGTGATAAAGTTTTGTCTCAATCGAAGCATTTTTTCAAGTTACTACGCATAAGGGCAATGGAATGGATCCCATTCCTATTTCCTGATCTTTGATCCCATTTCACCCATTTTCAGCGGGGTTCGTCCCCAGGTGGCTCCCTAACGCATACTAAACTTTTATCGAAATCGAACCAATTTCACGCAAGTTATGACGCGCAAGGGTAATAGAATGGAATGGATCCCTCTCCTATGTTCTGTCCTTTGACCTCATTTCGCCCCATTTTCAATAGGGTTCGTCCCCACTACCACATACTAAAATTTCATCGAAATCGAACCATTTTCACGTAAGTTAGGATGCATAAGGGAAATTGAATGGATCCCTCTCCTATGTTCTGACCCTTGACCCCATTTAAACCATTTTCATAAGTTCGTTCCTTTTTCCTTAAGGGCTTAATAAATTTTCATCGAAATCGAACCATTTTTACGCAAGTTATGGCGCATAAGGGCAATCGAATGGATCCCGCTCCTATGTCCTGACTTTTGACCCCATATGATCCATTTTCAATAGGGTTCGTCCCCAGGTAGTCCCCTACCACATACTAAAATTTCATCGAAATCGACCAATTTTTACGCGAGTTATCGTGCGGACAAACAGACGGGCAGACAGACAGACGGACAAAGCTGGAGCATATACGCTTCTTCAACCTACGGTTGGAAAGCGTGATAAAAGACCTATTTTATACCCACATGCTTCTGTTTTTCCAAGTAAAATGTTTTTCCACTTGAAGGAGCCATAGCACAATTGCATTTTGCTCTGAAAAGAGCAAAATGTGCTTCTACAGTAATAACCTTATTCTTGAAATTCATGTTCTTTTTGGTTGGAGGTTTAACAACCACCATGAGCAACTCAATGCGTTATGGGCAGTCACCCGTCCCTAATTTAGGGACACTGGTTGGAGGGAAGGGAAAAAAACAGTACCGTAAGACAAACACACCATCTGTGCCACAGCAGGATTCGAGTCCGGACCCATCTCGGACGGAGGGTCATAAGACAGCGCTTAGACCGCGGCGCTACTGGGGCGGTGAATTTAAGATTCATCCAACTGCTTAAACCTCGAGTACAATATTCCTTTTTGAACTTTCGCTATGTAAAGTTTTAGCACGTCTTTTGTAAAAAAAGATCCTGCTGATGTTACCGATTTGTCCTTCCGTCCATCTGTGGACACCATATCGCTGCCGCTATTTGTACGATTTCAAAAGTTCTTTTTACATTGGGAAGCTTGGAATATGCGAATGATGTTCTCCATTTCATTTTTTTACGATGTACAATTTCGCCGCTAGAGGGCGTAAATGCAGATGATATCGAATTCAAAATACATTTTATTCCATATAATTGCTTTTAAATATCCGATTGAAAAAATAATTTTACCTTTCGATTCCATTTATGCCGAAGAGTATTTTAGGTATTGTCACTTTTTCAAGTTATGTATAGATTTTCCGCTAGGGGGTGTAAAATTACATTGCGTTTTCCGCCGATATCACTACTTCTAAAACACGGATTTAAAAAATATTTTTTTCAGTGGATGCAGCTCCTGATGGGAAATCTTGTGCACATCATTTATAATTTTTGGTAAAGAATAGTTTGTCCGCCAGGGGACGTATGTGGTTAATTTCTGCTTCTAATGTATTTGCCACAAAATATGAGCTTCTAAAATTTTCGATTGAAAAAAATTCGTTCGTGGACCGATGCCACACATGTCGATAAACTTTTTCGGAATATTTACTTCTTAAAATATTGCATGGTTTCTCCGCCAGAAGGCGTAGATGTATATCTTATTTTTGTATTTATCTCTGCTTCTAATGGTCCGATTTGAAAACTTCCTTCTTTATTGAATAGAATTTCCGTTGTGAAATGATTTTATATCATTTCAAAATTTTTCAAGTAACTCATAGACCTTCCGCTAGGAGCATTAAGGTAAGTTGCGTTTCCCCGATATTTCTGCTTCTAAAACCCCAATTTGAAAAATTCTTCCTGTGTCGCATACAGCTCCTGATGGGAAATGTTTTCCATATAATTTCTAATATTTGGTAAAGAATAGTTTGGCCACCAGTGGGCGTAGGTCTTAATTTCCGCTTCTGATGTATTTGTAGTAAAATCTGGGCTTCTAAAATTTCGACTGAAAAAATTATTTCCTGGGCCGATACCGCTCATATCGAAAAACATTTTTGAGAGTACTTTCTCCTTGAAATAATGCATGTTTTTCCCGCCAGGGGCGTAGATACATATCTTATATTTGTCGATATCTCTGCTTCTAAGAGTCCGATTTGAAAAATTATTTCTTTGTAAGAGAGCGTTTCCGCTGCGAAATGTTTCTCATATAAATCCAAATTTTTTCTTCGCGCACAAGTCTACAACCAGAGGGACGTAAGTTCAAAATTTCATTTGCAGCAATATCTGTGGAATTAAAAACCCGATTGAAAAACTTTTATTTTCGGTCAGGTACTACTGTTTTTCACACCGGTTCCATTGACTTTGAATAGCTTTGATAAATTTAATTTGCGTCAGAAGGGATTCAAAAGATGTGCTCGTTACACCCGTAAATTCGGTGTCATCGTTCTTGTCTTTCCTGTTATGGGTGCGGAAATTTGGCTTCTTTTCTCTAATATGCTAAATTCAGATTTTAAAGTCGGAAAAAATACCTGGAAATATATGTAAGTAGAGTAGTAAGTTCGAGATCTTGTCAAAAGGAGTGCTCACTACGCTCTAAAATTCGGAGATTTCCTTTTTAGTTTCATGCTATACGCTATCTTTGAGTTACACTATTTCGGTAGCTTTTCATCATTAACATTCAGCAATTGCTGAAACGAAGCAAGTTAATCCACCTTCATACATTAAGTTCTCAATTAGGAAAAGAATAAGACTGAATGCTCCAAAAATTCGGCTTGTTAACTGAAGAGGATGATTGTAACGTGTCATAAATAAAAATAAATAAAAAATATTGCAAAGAATAAAAACGTAACCCTAATAAATTCTTAATTCAGCTAAAAATGTCTCTCTTACAAAGAGCAGGTTACGTGTCGGCTAAAGGAATTTTGTTTTTCTTAAGGATGCCTTTGAATGAGTGTTAAGGTTCATCTTCTGCGATAGATGGCACGAAAAATCACTCCTTGAGGGTGGTTTTTACATCTTGAGTGAGTATCCCACAAGTTGGCGACAGCGAATCACTGCAGACCTCCCCATATTCAGAATGGAAGTCTCTCTCTCTCTCTCACTCGTTGGCTCCAAAATGAAAAGGCAAAATACGTGCTGTTACGTTTTAACCAATGACGTTCTTTGGGGTGGAGCTCAGTAAGTAGGTGGAGCTGTGTAAATAGGTGTAGTTTCTATAGCTTAAATTCAGGGATTATTTGCTAATGCACACGTTTTCTCTTCAAACAATGAACGTACGACAGGATTTAAAATGATTTATGGAAGAAAACATTCCAGTCTCTCTTTTTGCCCCCATTCATTTATTTCTCTTTGGCTAAGATAATTAGAAAAATCAGGCAGAAATGGGAGAGATTTTTCGTTTCTTCCAGACAGAAACACTGCTGAGCTAACTTATCGCGCCATCTAGCGCCAAATTAAAATACCTTCGAGTCAGATAAATTGAATTTAAAAAAATCTAACAATTTTTTTGGGATAATAACTGTGGCATATATAAGCTATGGGTCGTTTTTATTTGTGCTCAAAATTTCAAACACTGCGAAGTAACAGTCTTCGAGAAAATGTGTACAAAGAATTTATATTGCAGATGTAGGATAGAAGATTAACCCTAGCACTCATTCAAAGACAGCCTTAATCGCGCAGCAAAAAAATAGTTAAAACATTTTGAATTCATAAATTGTTTACCAACCTAATTGTACAAAGTAATTATCGTAATAAATGAACATATTAAGTTCATCGACTATATGTAGTTTTAAAAGGGCAAAAACTACACACCCCGGTTAATAAAAATAAAAAAATAAAATAAAAATTGCCGCTCCGGTGGCGCAGTGGTCTAAGCGATAGCTTCTGATCATTCGTCCGAACGGGGTCCGGGTTCGAATCCCGGTGAGGCATGGATGTTGTGTTTGTCTTACGGCACTGGCTCTCTCCCTTCCCTGGAACCAGTGACCCTACATTAGGGACGGGCGACTGCTTATAGCCCATTACGTTGCTCACGGTGGTCGTTAAACCTCCAATCAAAAAAAAAAAAAAAACCTGGAGAGGAACACCTCAAAGGGTATCCTTTTCTTTCGGGGGGGGGGGGGGGGGGTTTAGAGTTTTAACGACCACCGTGAGCAACTCAGTGGGCTATAAGAAGTCACCCGTCCCTAATTTTTAGGGTCACTGGTTCCAGGGAAGGAGGAGAGCCAGTGCCGTAGGACAAACACAACATCAATGCCTCATCGGGATTCGAACCCGGACCCAACTCGGACGAATGATCAGAAGCCATCGTTTAGACTACTGCGCCACAGGGATGGCCAAAGCGCGTTCATTTCTAAATTTATGTTATCAAAGAAATCGTTGCTGTTAGTCATCACTTCAAAAATTAGAGGATTTCGTCTCTTCCTGAAGCCAGTGCGGTCTTAGTCAGCTGCTACGTACGGAATTGTTACTGTGGAAGAATTTGAGTTTGCAATTCTAAAACCAAGGTTAGTAGACTCTATTAAATTATTTCCAAACAAAGCCTGTCGCCCCGGTGGCGCAGCGGTCTAAGCGATGGCCTCTGATCATTCGTCCAAAAGAGGTCCGGGTTTCGAATCCCGGTGAGGCATGGATGCTGTGTTTGTCTTACGGCACTGGATCTTTCCTGGAACCAGTGACCCTAAATTAGAGACAATTAGGGACGGGCGACAGCTTATAACCCATTGAGTTGCTCGTGGTGGTCGTTAAAGCTCCAATCAAAAAAAAAAAAAAATCAAGCCTGCAACATTGTTACTAATTCAACATTCCGTCCTGCTCGATAAAGTACAAATTTATACGAAAGCAAAAACATCGAATGCAAGCATCCCCTCTAGCTACCGGTCTTTAGCTTAAAAGTCCGAAGGACAAAATTTATGGTCTCTTCAAAAACTGCAAAATCAGAGAAAAAGTTTTCAAACGTGAAAATCTTACAAAAATTACGAATAGAATTCATAAATGTAAATAAACCGGGATCCAAAATTTCCTCGGCATAGTTCTGTAGTACATTTTTTTGACGTAGAACTACGTCTAACCCTGGGGATATTATGGTGCGACTTACGGCCAACCGTCTGTGACAAAAATAGGTCACAATTAAAATCCATATAGCGTTAAAAATACATGCCGCATACTGATCGTGTTAGCAAATTCGTTAGCAGCATTGAGTCTAATTCGCGTACTGTGCCGTGCATCGTGCGTGTGACGCTCCCCTTCGCTTCCCGTGGGCGGGGGAGATGATGCAATATTTCTGGATGTGCCGCAGCGTTTGACTCAGTCTATCTCGGCAACCGTGAGCGCAACACGACTGCGCGTGGTATCGTTTTAAAACTCTCGACGAGATCAATTCAAATATACGAAGGAACATTTCCCAGTGGATTGAACTGAACATTTAAAAAATTGTTTACTTGTGAACCGGTGAACACTTTTGAAAATATCGCGGTTTATCTGGACAAACGTAAGTGCAAAACGATTGTGTGTGGTATCGCTTCAAAGCTCTCGACGAGATCTATTCAAATATATAAAGAACATATCGCATCGGTTCGAACCAAATTTTTAAAAAATTGTTTTCGTGGTGAACAGGTTAACATTTTCGGCAATGCCGTGGAATTCTCCGAATGAACGCAAGCAAAAGTGGAAAAACTCAAAACGAGAAGAAAGAGCAAGTGATGAGGAATGTAAGAAGTCCAAGAAGATAGAACACCACGTTTGGATAATTTGTGTAGCGATTTGCTTCGTGTTTGCAATTTATCCAGCATTATTTGTAAAAATTATGTAAACTACTTTTCATATCCTAGACCTGTGTTGGCTATAACAAATTAAATAAACGCTTTGAAACCATATTCGACTAGCTCCTTTCAACACTCCGATCTGCAAGTCGTAGTCCTACGTTCCAAACTGATGGCTCAATCAGAACTGAGCCTACATGTTTGTTTGGTTTTTTGTTTGTTTGCTTGTTTTTTCAAATATTGTGTACCTTTGTTCACAATTATTTAGAGAAAAGTCGTTTCTCTTACCAATTTCTTAAGAGAACGCCGTTCCCCACCGTTCCCGTCCACTTTCGCACTGATTTTACGGATGTTCTCTTCGTGAATAGACAGAAACATTCGAGGTAATCTTGCTCCGGTTAATAACTGCACGCGGCCGTTTTCAAGAGGTGGTGTCGGAAAATCCTGAATTTTCAGTGAACCTTTTCGTCATTCCGTTCGTATATTAATTGAAAAATGCTCACTTTTTCTGTATGCACATGATAGAAAATTGCCAGTAATAAGAGAGGTTCATCGGAATAATATATTAGGTTTGATCAGCTATTAAATATCAATCGTATGTTGGCGGACTTGCTTTTGAAGATCTTCAGCAGGACCGAATGTTGTGGATACATGATATACACCGATAAACCATTACATTATGACCACCTACCTAATAAGCTGTACGACCCCCTTTAGCCCGCAAAACTGCTGCCTCTCGGCGAAACATCGATTCGATGAAGTGGCGATAAGTATCCTTGGGTATCTGGTATCATAATGTCAACAGCAGGTCCTCCAGTTCCCGTAAATTTCGGGGGAAGTGGCGATTTAGTGCGAACCCGCTTTTCCAAGTCCAACCACAAATGTTCGATTGGGTTCATGTCAGTCGAATTTGGAGGCCAGGGAATTAGCAGAATGTTACCAGCGTGTTCTTCGAACCACTCCTTGACGATTCTGGCAGTGTGACATGGCACATTAACCTTTTTATTATGACCATCACCAGCAGGAACAAACACAGTTGCCATGAATTGGGTGAGCTTGGTCCGCAACGATATTCAGATACCTGACATCTGTCAGGGATTGTGCTACTGGGATAATGGAGCCTAAAGTGCTCCAACAAAACATCGCCCACAGCATAACACCGCCGCCGCCGGCCTGTTTCCGCCCAACAGTGCATCCAGGTGCCATATCCTCCCTTCGTAATCGGCGTATCCGCGCTAGGACGTCTACGTGATGCATTCCATTGCCCTTATGCGTCATAACTTGCGTAAATATGGTTCGATTTCGATGAAATTTTAGTATGCGGTAGGGGACCACCTCGGGACAAACCGTATTGAAAATGGACGAAATGAGGTCAAAGGTCAGGACATAGGATCGGGATCCATTTCATCGCCCTTATCCCATACTATTAAAGGAGCAATTCTTGTATGTATGTAAATTTTATTTTGAAAACGGCTCTAAGGATTTTGATGAAAGTCGTTAACCTACCGTTTTCTGGTACTAGAAATCGATTTAGCTTGATCTCTACTTTAGGAAAATTCGTTTAGTGGGTTAAATAACCACCACGTTTTTAGTGTCATGGCGTCGTCCAATTAATGTTACCCATGCTTAGAAATCTTATGACATCACACTCTCGCGATTCAGATGTTGGCGCGTGGTCACGCCATCTGTCTCATTACGTCACGCGTTGTGCGTGGATCCTATTAAAGTTTTATGACGTCACACTCTTGCGAGCAGATGATCGCGATTCCCTTCTGCCTCATTACGTCACGCGTTGTGTGCGTATGTCCGTCCGCACGATAACTCGCGTAAAAATCGTTCAATTTCGATGAAATTTTAGTACATGGTAGGAAAACACCTGGGAAACAACGCTGTTGAAAGTGAATGAAATGGGGTCAAAGGTCAGGACATAGGAGCGTGATCCATTTCACTGCTCTTATGCGTCATAACTTACGTAAAAATGCTTCGATTGCAGCAAAACTTTATCATATTGTTCCGGAGGTGTACTAAACCAATTCTATTTAATATCATCGAAATGTGGTCAAAGGTCAGGGCACAGAAGCGAGATTTATTCAACAGCCGTTATCCTCATAACTTGACTAAAAATGCTTCTATTGCGACAAAACTTTTAGTATGTTGTTCCGGAGGTCAGGGCACAAGAGTGATATTTATTCCACAGCCATAATCCTCATAACTTGAGTAATGATTTCTGATATGTTGGAAAACGTATCATAATCAATGCACTGCATGATTTTATTAACTTGGTGTTTCATTCTGTTTCTTTTTCAGGCCACCACAAATCTGCAGCGCCGGTGACTCTGAAGTTATCCAGGAGAGAAATAGAGATGACGCACTAGAGCAAAATATCAATGATCCTGAAGAAATCTGGGAGCTATCTGACGATGATATACTGTTTCCCAATATATTTTACTGGATTGAAGAAATGAGGAAATCAAGTACGCTCTGTGATGTACTCATCAGAGTTGGAGATGCATCTGTCACAGCTCATCGACTTATCTTGTCCGGCGGAATCCCATATTTCAGAGATGTATTAGAAACAAGCAGCTCAGGGAAAAGGATTTAGAAATTACTTTGGAAAATGTCGATTCCACCGCATTTCAATGCCTAGTTAGTTTTCTCTACAGCGGCAACCTAAATATTGCATCTACTAACGTTGAAATTTTACTGACCACGGCAGAGCACTTGCAGTTTAAAAGAGGTATTGACGCATGCTTTCAGTTTTTGGTAAGGGAACTTAACCCTGCTTCTGCTTTGAGAACTAAAGCATTGGCTGAAGAACACCAACAGCTGGAAGTGTTCGAAACATGTGCACTATACATTCAGGAAAATTTTGAAGTCATTGCAGTGTTAGATGAGTTCTGCAGCATGCCTTTCTCAACGCTGAAAGAGTTGATAGGTAGGAACGATTTATTTGTAAGGTGCGAAGATACTGTGTTTGAAGCAGTTATGAGATGGGTGAAAGCAGAAGAAACGGAACGCAGTCCCTATCTGCCTGACCTTCTGAACCAAGTTCGCATACCTTTCTTGGGTGAAGATTATTTGAATACCCATGTGCTTAATGAGCGACTCATTCTGTCCTCCGATACTTGCAGAAATATGGTAAATAGCATTCAAGAATATCGCTCAATACCCGGATCTTTAATTGGGACAGAAAGATACTGCAAATCCAAAGAGCATTTAAGACATACAAAATTGTTTGGTTGCGCCTTGTTCCATGTTTGCACATCTCGGGAAGTCCTGTCAGTGGATTTTTATGATTCGATCTATAACAGACAATGGATAAATTTGTATTCTGCAAAGAAAACCCGTGAAATCTACGAAGGGTTTCGGATTGGCCACATTATTTGCACAGAAGATAAAGTGGTATTTATTGGGGAACATTACATGTACGCATTGTCTCTTCGGACATTCGAATGCACTGTATTCAAGGGTTCATTCCCTTTTGATTTCTGGTCCACTGCTTGTGTTCATCAAGGAAAGATTTATTTATTGGGAAAGGCCCGAGATGAAGATCTTGTGACTTCGGTGTGTCCCGAAAAAGGTACAGTCACTCATGTGGGCAGGACGACAACAAAACGTCTTTCTGCTGCAGCAGAGTCTTTGGGAGGTTATATTTACAACACTGGTGGAAGAGAAAGGCACCGCATATTTCTTCAGACAGCTGAACGATATGACCCCGCGTCGGGTCAAGGTACGCAAATATCATCAATGCTTGAAACTAGGTGTAATCATGGATGCGCATCTCTTCGTGGCAAAATATACGTATGCGGCGGTAACTTCAACTCTAAAACTGTTGAGAATTTTGATCCTTCGTTGGATCGGTGGACTTATATTGCCTCAATGAATACTATAGTCAGATGTCCTTCTTTAAGGCCTTGCTCAGGGAAACTGTTTGCCGAAGGCATAAATTTTGTCTCTCGTGTCGTTGAAATTTACGATCCTGATGCTGATGAATGGCTTCTTGATGACACCCCTATCTGTACGGCCACAAATTCTTTCGCTTTTCTCGGGACTAATGCTGCTACGAGATACCGCGGTGTGTGGTGAAATTCGTTCCCCATATTTTCTGCCAATTTTTCTACGATAATGAAGCTACACAACTTTAAAGTCGTTGAAGTAAAACTAAGCAGCTAATCTTTGAGGACTGTTTTCGAAGTTTATTCCAGATCAACAATAGAATGGATACTGCAGTTTGTTTTCAGAAGATAGACTGAGCAGCAAGTGAACACGCTTTACTTCGTGAATTAAAAAATTACAAATAACTGAGCACGTTATACTTCGTGAAATAAAAAATCACAAATTACTAAACACGTTATACTTCGTGAAATGAAAAATTACAAACAGCTGAACACGTTATACTTCGTGAGATAAAAAATCACAAATGACTGAGCACGTTATATTTTGTGAAATAAAAAATCACAAATAACCGAACACGTTATCCTTCGTGAAATAAAAAATCACAAATTACTAAACACGTTATACTTCGTGAGACAAAAAATCACAAATAACTGAACACGTTATACTTTGTGAAATAAAAAATCACAAATAACCGAACACGTTATACTTCGTGAAATAAAAAATCACAAATTACTAAACACGTTATACTTCGTGAAATGAAAAATTACAAACAACTGAACACGTTATACTTCGTGAGATAAAAAATCACAAATGACTGAGCACTTTATATTTTGTGAAATAAAAAATCACAAATTACTAAACACGTTATACTTCGTGAAATGAAAAATTACAAACAACTGAACACGTTATACTTCGTGAGATAAAAAATCACAAATGACTGAGCACGTTATATTTTGTGAAATAAAAAATCACAAATTAACTAAACACGTTATACTTCGTGAAATGAAAAATTACAAATTACTAAACACGTTATACTTCGTGAGACAAAAAATCACAAATGACTGAACACGTTATACTTTGTGAAATAAAAAATCACAAATTACCGAACACGTTATACTTCGTGAAATGAAAAATCACAAATTACTAAACACGCTATATACTTCGTGAAATGAAAAATTACAAACAACTGAGCACGTTATATTTTCGTGAGATAAAAAATCACAAATGACTGAGCACTTTATATTTTGTGAAATAAAAAATCACAAATTACTAAACACGTTATACTTCGTGAAATGAAAAATTACAAACAACTGAACACGTTATACTTCGTGAGATAAAAAATCACAAATGACTGAGCACTTTATATTTTCGTGAAATAAAAAATCACAAATTACTAAACACGTTATACTTCGTGAAATGAAAAATTACAAACAACTGAACACGTTATACTTCGTGAGACAAAAAATCACAAATGACTGAACACGTTATACTTTGTGAAATAAAAAATCACAAATAACCGAACACGTTATACTTCGTGAAATAAAAAATCACAAATTACTAAACACGTTATACTTCGTGAAATGAAAAATTACAAACAACTGAACACGTTATACTTCGTGAGATAAAAAATCACAAATGACTGAGCACGTTATATTTTGTGAAATAAAAAATCACAAATAACCGAACACGTTATCCTTCGTGAAATAAAAAATCACAAATTACTAAACACGTTATACTTCGTGAGACAAAAAATCACAAATAACTGAACACGTTATACTTTGTGAAATAAAAAATCACAAATAACCGAACACGTTATACTTCGTGAAATAAAAAATCACAAATTACTAAACACGTTATACTTCGTGAAATGAAAAATTACAAACAGCTGAACACGTTATACTTCGTGAGATAAAAATCACAAATGACTGAGCACGTTATATTTTGTGAAATAAAAAATCACCAATAACCGAACACGTTATCCTTCGTGAAATAAAAAATCACAAATTACTAAACACGTTATACTTCGTGAGACAAAAAATCACAAATAACTGAACACGTTATACTTTGTGAAATAAAAAATCACAAATAACCGAACACGTTATACTTCGTGAAATAAAAAATCACAAATTACTAAACACGTTATACTTCGTGAAATAAAAAGTTACAAATAAATGAACATGTCATAACTTCGTGAAATATAAAATTACGAATAACTGAACACGGTTGACTTCATACTTAAAGCAAATGAAGAATCTGAAACCTAAGGAGTAATAAAAATGCAAAATAATTGAAGTTTTTGATTTCGACTGAACCCAACTTCGTTATTATTGTTATCATTTTTCTTCCTAATTGCATAGTTCTCCTGTCAACACACGAATGAAGTACTGTATTGGCGTATTCGTTCGTGGATTAATATTCACTTTACGATGTCACTCGTATCAAGGATTTGATTCTATTATCATCTTTGATTCTAGTTCTTTGTTGCTGTAGGTTCAAAGCATAAAGTTCAGTTACGAGGACGCTTCCGAAGAATTATACCACTTGTTGTTTCAGAGATTATTGATCCCCGTGAGCAACTCCAAGTGCTGTAAATAGTCGCCCATCCCTAATTTAGGGCCACTGATTTCGGAGAAAGAAGATAGCCAAGTCAGTAAGACAAGCTCACCACCCATCCGCCATTCGGACAAACGTTATACCACTTGTAATTATAACTAGTAGACGTATGTGAATTTTCCTCAGCTTCCACATCTACACAGTTTGTGCAGCCAATTCTACACTGAATGGACAAATTATTGTTGGGTAAACTTTGTGGAGCAAATCCGTAACAAATGATTTAGAAAACTGACTGAACTTCACATGTTCAAATATCCAAAAAAACTATTTCTGTATAGAAGCTTAATCAAAGCGCGATGAAAAACGGCCAGGGGTAAGGAATGGGGCTGACAGCTCTTCATATAAATGAAAATGAAAGTGAAAAATACGATAAAGCTGCTCGCTTGCGGGAAAGGGAATACATATCATCAAGAAGACTTACAGTTGATTTGGCGCACTCTCCCAACTCTACTGTAAGAAGAATGCTTCAGGATTGGATTAAATTGCATTATTTGTAGTGCCATTGGCTCCCACGTGAATAGGATCCGGTAGTCTCCATCTTGTTGCAGGTCCGACACAAAGGTTCCCATGCCCAGTGCATTCAGCGTTGTAGGTGTATTGTTTGCTATGCGTACAGAAGATCAGAAATCGTGTGCGTCGAACGAACGTTAACCTTTGTAAAGGCGGCCACATACATACACGTTTGAATGACACGTCTGTGTGTCACGCCAGCAAACGGGGGAGTTTTATACCTGAGGCGGCATGTAGCGTGGAGTGAAGCTCTTCAACGCCTGCCTGAAATCCTCTTCACTCCACGCTACATGCCGCCTCAGGCACAAAACTCCCCGTTTGTTGGCGTGACTCTCAAACGTGTCATTCAAACATGCGTGTCTGTGGCCGCTATAACAAAGTTAAATTTCTCCGTCATTTTTGTCCACGCCGGGCATCAAACCTGGGTCCCCTCATTCCGCAATAAGTGGCTCTCCCAACTGAGATATGCGGACGTATTTTCTCGCTGCTATCTGCCTTTATCTTATGTGCGTCCTGCGGTGCAGTCACGTCTTGAATGGACATGAACCTGGCCTTAAAAGTTCGAATTTATTACGGGCCGGACTACCAATGTACAAATACTAAATGGGCCGTTAATAATTTAATCTTTATTGGAGTTTGGCGTTTAGGGGGTAATGTGACATGCTATTTTGCAGCAAATATTGGAAATTTCTTGGGTTAGTACAAATTAATGGGAAACCTAAAACTTGGTAGTTTTGATTTGGTGTAGTGGTTAGTATACTCAGGCGCTCTCCGGGAGACGCGGATTCGATTCTCGCTCCAGGACAATGAAATTTTCTTCGGATATTACCTGACTTAACATCCATGTCATGTTTACACCAATAAACGGATTCACATCTTCCAAATTTGTATTGTACAACTATTGTAATTAACCTTAGAGTGTCAACACCGAACCAACCTTGTGTGTGTGTGTGTGTCGAAATTCAAGCTCTATTTAATCAATTCAAGAATATATGACGTTTATTTTTCATAAGACAGCTCTCTGGGCTCTAAATTTGTGTTAGCTGTTTTTCTTAAATGACCTTGATCTAGTGATCGAACGGGGCTGATCCGATTGGATTGAGAAGTGTAGCCAAGAAGTTAATTTATGGTAAGTCACTCAACAATAATCATCTAGACAAAATACTTATTGTTTTATTATAAAAAAATTTGAGTAGTGTTTTAATATCCACTCCCCATTCAAATTCCATTTCTGCGATATAAAACCACTCACTCGTGCACTCTTGATAAATAAGTATAAAAGACACCGTCACTGCACGAACAAATAAATAAGAAAATCTAAAACCAATAAAATTAAAAGCCATAAAACTTTCAATCCATCAGTTGATACACATTGGTACTTCCGGGTCACTTTGGTGTCATCTTCAGATGTGAAGTGAACATCAGATCAGATGTAGAGGATTTTAGGAAGGTAGTGTATGACCCCAGGTCTTAAACAACCCTTAGAAATAGGAAGCTAGGAGATTTGGGCTAGAGTGCCCGATAGGAAAGTCGCACGAAAGCGAAGTACAAAGGGGGAGGAACACGCCCTAATTTATTACCGGGGGCAGTAACCAGTGTCCGACGGCTTAACGTGCCCATCCGACGCACGGCGGATATTTAGTGGATCGAGCGTTCGTACCTGCCTGGAATCGAACCTGAGGTCTTCTCCATAGCAGTCATGAACGTTGCCCACTAGGCCACCCGCGGCCCATGAAGCGAACATCTGAACAGTGCTGCTATTTATACAAACCAGTGGCAGTATGGGTAAACATAGTATGTGTGTATTACGTCAGCGATGTTTAAGGTGGAGCTCCTTGTTTCGTCCAATCTCTTCTGTGTTTACTGTCGTTACGTTGAGGATATTTTGCTTATATGGCCATACTTCCCTGAGGAATTAAATATATTTACCAATGAATTCTCTTCACAAATTTCATCCATAAATTTAACCACTGAAATTGAACAAAATTATAAACTACCTTTTCTGGATATACTTATATCACGCTCACCATTTAATAATAACTTAATGACTTTTTCTGTCTACAGGAAACTGACAGTTATGCCAACTATGATTCCTTATGACTTAGCCCATCCGCCTATAGCCAAAAACTTGCCTCTTTACATTTTCTTTTAAGAAGAGTCTATACCCACTCCTCTGACCGTCCAGCTCACATTGAGTAGATCCAATGGATAACTGGGCTTGCTAAAGCATTTGGATACCCTACTCGCTTGATCAACAGAACTCATTCACGTATCAGGACCACTTTGGCCTCTACGCTACAACATGTTGCCGAGTATTCTAAAATATATGTGGGCTCAATAGACTATATTCCAGCTCTCACTAAACCCATCAGAATCATCTGCCACCGTTTCTCCTTGGACTTTGACACCAAATAACGCAATATGTTAACCATGATCCTAAGGGATTGAGAAAGAACCACGAAAGAACAGAAATTAGGTATCTATAGCATTCCCTTACTTAATGGGACAGACCAGCTTTGTTCCCGGTATATCAGATCTACAGTTCGAAGTCTTGTTTGCAGAATCCAGGAACACAAATACACCATCAAAGCAGGGCTTCAAAAGACCATTTTGGCACGAACTGTCAGTGATGAAACTTTCTACCGAGATTGGGACCAAGTAAGAATTCTGTAACACCAAGATCCTGTTCTATGATGTTATTGACTGAAAGTTTATTTATTTATAAAGCTCGTTAGGAATGTTGTAGCGACTATGTGCCATATGACTTGCCACCTATATGGCAAAATATTATATAATAACCCAGAAGAGATCGGACAAAACAGGGGGATCCACCTTAAACATCGCTGACGTAATACACACATACTATGTTAACCCATGATACCACTGGTTTGTATAAATAGTAGCACTGTTCTAACTTTCACTTCACATCTGAAGATAGGACTAAAGTGACCAGAAAGTACTAATGTGTATCTTTGGATAAAACTAATGGATTGAAAGTTTTAATGGATTTTAGTTTTAGTGGTTTTAGATTTTCTTATTTATTTGTTTGTCCAGCGACGGTGTCCTTTATACTTATTTTTCCATTTCATTTGTATTTGATAATACCCTTTAAATACTGTCAATTTATATTGCACATATTTCATATGTGGCAGAAAAACTATACAATTCAACCCACACAAAAATGTTTGTAGTGGATGTAAACAAATATTTTCGCACCGAGCGCCACGAAACGTTAAAGCTCTATAATCAGCATATTAAAACTGTACAAATTAGATGAAAAGATCGATGATTTTTTTATTGGTATAGATTCCTTATTTGTTTCGGCAAAAATCTCAGGCTTCCCAGCTTGTTGGTTAAAATCGCATATGGTAAATGCAACTCTTTTATGTTACTTTTTAAAAATTCATTTTGAAGTCGAGTTCGAAATTTTTCTTTTCTTTAGTAATTGCGTGAAGTGAAAAATTCACGTGGAAAATAATTTCACGTTTTATTCATATAAACTACACATACCGGCCACTGAATTATAAATTAGAATTCAATACCGTGTTGGACCTCCTTGAACCCAAATTACAGCATTATACGGTTTGTCATAGATTCCACAAGGTGTCGGAGTGCATCTACGTCTACAGCATACCTGGTGTTCAGCAGACAGTCCTTTAACTTGCTAAGATTTGACAGAGGAGGGCTTTACATCGGGATTTGTTTTTCAAACACCTCCCATACCGTCTCAGTGGGATTCAGATCCGGGCTTGGTGTTGGTCATAGAAGATGGTAGAAGTCGCTGTCATGCTCGCTGAACACATCTTGCGCGATGGACAGTAGCATTGTCGTCCATGTAACGGCCGTCGACAGCTGGATAAAAAGTCAACATTGCAGGATGAACTTGATCAGCGACAATGTTAAGATAATCCTTTGAGGACACCCGACCTTTTAACAATATTTGATCCTCTCCGTGCCAATATAATGTGCTCCACACCATGATACCACCTCCAAAAGCTTGAGTTATGTTTACAAGGCAGGCTGGGTCCATTGCTACATGGATTTCCCGCCAACCTCTCTACCTACCTATCTACTGTCGGTTCAGAACAAGGTGTATTATGACTCGTCGGACCTCCAGACTTTTTCTACAGTCTTCCAGTGTCTCAACCCCAAGAAATTCGTGCTATGAGTTACACACTGGATTATTCCGCCGTCTGATCACGATTAACACAAATTAAAATTGTATCTCGAATTAAAAGCATTTAATATATACAGGTTCAAAAAGCCTTAAAAAAACATGAAAGTACTCATGTTTTTTAAGGCATTTTCCTCATCACAACAAAACGAGTTTAACAACATCAAGGATATTGCAGCAAGACATGGATACAATGAATCTATCGTAAACAGTGTACTTGGTAAAATAAAAAGCGCCCGACAGACCCCTCAATCCCGGGACAACAATAAAAACAGGTTCATTGGGTCACTTGATTATAACCCTCGGATTAAACCTGTTGTGAAAAATATTTGCAAAAGAAACCATATTGGTTTTGGGGTTAAAACAGAAAATATACTATCCATGATCAAAAAAGACAGAGATCCCATCGAAATGTCAAAGAAATTTAGTATATATAAAATTCCTTTGAAAGCAGAGTCATCTACAGCAGCCGATAAGGTGTACATAGGATCGACCTCCCGTTCCCTTGAAACTAGAATTAGGGAATATCGATATGATGTTAGAACTGGATCAGAGGCAACAGCCCTCTCACGATTATCGAATGGAAGTGAATATTTCCCCAACTGGAACGAGTCCTCAATCTTAGTCACACCCATTAAAAACTCATCCTTGCTATTTACAGAAAGTCTCATCACACATAGCCTAGGACATTTATGCTGCAATGACTCCACACCTCTATATATACCACAAGCTTGAAAACGCTTATTGGATAAAACTGAAAAGGATGAGACAAAAAATTCACTGCCAAATGTATAAAACCAACCAACAAAAATGACTTTGGTCCGCGACAAATGCGCAGAACATCGTTTCCTCCACACTTTACGTTTTTACGTCACAGTGTTTGAACTCTAACGCTTATATACATGAGTTTCGAACTGCGTTCCACAGTGTACTAGGGTCTGAAAGTACTCGTGTTTTTTAAGGCATTTTTTATCCTGCATATATTAAATGCTTTTAATTCGTGATACAATTTTAATTTGTGTTAATCGTGCTCAGAGGGTGTAATAATCCTATGTGCTTCCAGTGTCTAGTCACTGAGTTCCTGACACTAATGTAGACGTTCCTGACACTAATGTAGACGTTCCTGACACCACTGTACACGAACACCACTTTGAAGGTGTACCACGACTCGTCGAACCTCGAGACACTGGAAGAATGTGTCTAGTCACGATATTTCTGACACCAATGTAGACGAACACCACTGTGAAGGTGTATCACGACTCGTCGGACCTCGAGACTTTTTCTCAAGTCTTCCAGTGTCTAGTCACGGTGTTCCTGACACCACTGTAGAAGAATTTTTCAGTTCTTCGCAGAAATCAGTGGTTTGCGTAAAGGCATACAACTGCCAATATCGATTCTCTGCAATTCCCTGGGCATAGTTCGCCGAGATATGGATGGGGTCGGAAACAGCCTTTATTGAATGCTTTGGAAAAATTGTTGCACACAGGAAGTCCTATTTCACTGTACAAGCCTTCTCAGAAGACGGCGATCTCTTTCCTGACAGATTGTCGTCGTGCTACAGTTGCGCCTCTTAGGCAAAAAATGTTGGTTATTTTTCCACTCATTAAAGACGCGGGATATTTAACCTTTTGGGAAACCAGTTAGCTCTGCTGATTTAAAAATCGTCGTTCCACAATCAGATGGGCACCCACAATAAGCCCTTAATCTAACTCCGAAAGATCCTTTGTGTTTTTTCCTATTATGATCAACACTAATGACAATTACTGGCGAGCAGCATTCTTAAAATAGTTATAGAACAAAATCCGTTACTTCATATTTTAGTGGCATAGAACAAACTGATAGTGCTTAGCTTTCGCGCACCAACGGGTTCCTTTTTCAAGGCAGGTTATCACTAATCTATGAGGAGAGAATTTACAGTAAACGTTAAGTTTTGAAAATCAATACTTACTGTGAGTCAACGTCGAATTGTGCAAATTGATTACTGTGAGTTAGCTTCGAATTTTGGTGCGCGAAAGCTAGACATTATCGATTTGTTCTACACCAGTAAAATATAACGGATTTCTTTCAATACAAATTTGGTGCATTTGTGCTTCTTGCTTATTCTATGTCTTAAATGCAGGGAGCATTCTGAAAGTAATGCCTTCTCCTTAATAACTTTTGAAATCTTGTGATTTTAATGAAACTGAACTGACATGTACTATAAGTTACCAATGTGGGAGCATTTTTTTTTCAGAATCGGAAATAAAGATCATGAATGACAGAGAAAAGCAGCGAGTCGTAATTGAATTCCTGGAAAAGGAGGGATGTGAGGTACCATAAATCCACAGAAGACTCCTAGCGGTGTATAGAAATGGCACAATCGATATCAGTAACGTCTGAAGATGGATGAAGAGGTTTCGAGATGGAGAAAGTTCAGTGTCGGACAAACAACGGAGTGGAAGCCCCGCAACTGCAGCGACAGATGCAAACAGGCAACGTGTGAAAGACCTCATCACATCTGATCGTTGTGTCACCATCCAGGAGTTGCAACAACAAACAATGCTCACTATGTGAAGACATTGAAGAAGCTAAAGGAAGCCAACAAAAGGAAAAAGACGTGACATTTTACTTCATAGTGTTGTTTTACACCATGATAACGCACTTCCCCACACCTCAACAGAGATTTCACAGGATATTGTCAAAATGGGGTGGACGGTGATGCCCCAAACTCCCTACAGTACTGATTTGGCTCTCTCACACATTTTCCTGTTGCCCCTTTGGAAAACACCTTTCGTGGTGTTTTTCGACGATGCGTCAGAGTTTAAACTGGCTGTGAACCAATGGGTAAAACGACAGCCTCGGGAATGTTTCCAAAATGGATTTTACCAATGGGTTCAAAGATGGCGGAAATGTATAGAAAGTGATGGACATTACTTTGAGTAGGCTAGCATTATTAACAATATGTCCAAGTATTTTGCCATTAACTTTCACATTTTCGTTGCTACCAATAAAAATCTTATGAGAGACGAGGCGTTACTATCAAGATGCTCTTTGTACTTGTCTAGATCAGTGGTTTTCAACATTTTTGCATTCGCGGACCGGAAAAACGTTGGAGAAACTTTCGCGGACCGGCGATGCCGAAGCAAAACCTTTAGGCTATTTCCAAGCGTTATATGTATATCATCATCATCATCATCATTATCAACCATTATCAATCCACTGCTGGACGAAGGTCTCCCCAAGTTTCCTCCACAACGGTCTGTCTTGTGCCAGTCTCCTCCATGTCACCCCTGCATACTTTCGAATTTCATCCACCCATCTCCCATGTGGTCTTCTTCTGGGTCTTTTCCTGTCCCTTGGAATCCAATCTAAAATTTCTGCTGTCCATCGATGATCTGTCCTTCTGGCAGTATGTCCAGCCCATTGCCATTTCAGGGATTTAACTCTGATCATGATGTCTTCCACTCTTGTCATTTTTCGGATCCACGAGTTCCTCTTCTTATCTCTCCTGGTTACACCAAGTATGCACCTCTCCATGCTGCTTTGAGTTGTCTGCAGCCTTTGTATGTGTCTTTTAGTTAAGGTCCACGTCTCTGCACCATACGTAAGCACTGGAAGGATGCATTGATCAAACACTTTTCTTTTAAGACATAATGGCATATTGCTCTTGAAAATTATGCTGTTTCTTCCAAAAGCTCTCCAGGCAAGTTTTGTACGCCGATAAATTTCTTCATCAATGTGACCCTCACTTGATATCTGCTGTCCAAGATAAACGTACGTGTCTGTTATCTCCAGCTTTTCTCCATCAATCGATAAATCTTCATTTCTTGTAAAAGCATTGAACATCACTTTTGTCTTCTGAAAGTTCATTTTTAATACCACTTCTTTACTCTTGTCAGCAAGTTCCTGGATCATACTCTGCAGCTCTGATAGGCTAGTTGCAAAAATGACTACGTCATCAGCAAAACGAAGGTGGGTTAGATAATCTCCATTGATCTTTATCCCCTTGTTTTCCCAGCTCAGTGACTGAAAAACACCCTCCAATGTGGCATTAAAGAGCTTCGGAGATATGGTGTCACCTTGTCTCACTCCCTTTCCAATTTTTATGTGTGTTGTATTTTCAAACAGCCTAATCTTTGCACTTGCATTTTCATAGATGTTATTAATATTATTAATGTATGCATCTTCAATACCGCAGGTTTTCAGAGCCATTGTAACTGCTGATGGTTTCACCGAATCAAAGGCTTTTTCATAATCGATAAAAGCCATGCACAATGGAAGTTCATATTCCCTCGCTCTTTCAATTAGTTCTCTCAGCACATGGATATGATCTATTGTGCTGTAGCCACTCCTGAATCCAGCTTGTTCTCTCGGTTGAGCCATGTCCAGTGTTACCTTCAAGCGGTGTGAAAGAACTTTAGTGAAGATTTTATAAACTACTGATAGGAGGCTGATAGGTCTGTAGTTTCTGAGATCCTCAATGTCACCTTTCTTATGTAGCAGGATCATTGTAGCGGTGTTCCAATCCTCAGGAATCTTTCCTTCATTAAGGCATCGAGTGAAAATTTGGGCGAGTACTGTTTCGATTTCTCCACTTGCTTCTTGTATGATGTCTACAGTAATTCCATCTTCTCCTGGAGCTTTTCCCCGCTTCATGTTCTTGATTGCATGTGCAACTTCTGCTGGAAGGACTGGAGGAACTCTGGTACTGGTATCTTTCATGATGTCTGGAGTGCATGTATCATCCCTTTCATATAATTTGGAGTAGAAATCTTTCACTCTTGTCAAAATTTCGCCTCTATTTCTTGTTACAGAACCATCTTCTTTTCTCAGTGCCATAATCTGTTTTCTTCCCTTACTGAGATGTCCCTTTG
Organism: Macrothele yani; assembly: GCA_039090855.1. NCBI lineage: Eukaryota > Metazoa > Arthropoda > Arachnida > Araneae > Macrothelidae > Macrothele > Macrothele yani. Next base: position 135,920,392 of record CM077024.1, on the reverse strand, counting down.
CTATCTTTAGGCTTTGGTTGTTTTCAATTGCTTTCCTCACTAGTTCACAGTTGAATTTTCTTACGTCTTCAGCGATACTTTTTCGTACTGTCTTGCATAGCTCTATATATTCCACTTTGGAAGTCACATCTTCTTTAGTTGTCCTCATCTCTCTTCTTTTTTGCATCAACCTTTTCGTTTTCCCGGATAATTTATTTACATGCAACTTGTTCTTAGACCCAGCTAATTTTGTTGCTGTTTCCATAAGAGCTTTGGTTACTTTTCTGTTAACTTCAGAGATGTCCACTTCTTCCGATGTTAGGCCTTCTAAAGCAGAGAAACTGTTCTTCAGTTCCAACTTGAAGGTATTATGGTGTTTTTTTAAGGTTGGTTATGTCAATAGATTTTGTTTGTCTTATGAGCTTGCCACGTTCAAGTTTAGTGTTGAGGTGCATCTTACATCTCACCAATCTATGGTCACTACCTGTGTTGAACTTGTTTAGCACACTGCAGTCTTCTATGACGAATTTTTTGTTACACATAATAAAATCAATTTCACTTGTCGTCCCATTTGGATGTCTCCATGTCCATTTCCTGTGTGGCTTTTTCTTGAAGAAGGAGTTCAAGATGAAAAACCCTTCTGCCTCTGCAAACTCAACGAGAGTATTTCCACGCTGGTTTCTGTTGCCGTGACCGAATTTACCTACTGAAGTTTCATTCTGTTGCCGTTGCCCTATTTTTGCATTGAAATCTCCCATAATTATTTTCAAGTGCTGCTTACCTTTATTATTTAGATGACAAATTTCCTCATAAAATTCTTCAATTTCTTCTTCAGCATGACTTGTGGTGGGTGCATAAGTTTTAATAATCTGATAATATTGTGGTATAATGATTATGGATTGCATTTATTAATCACTAAAGAATATTAACAAATTAAACGATATTAGCTGTAAATAGGTGACATGGAATAATCTGGTATATAAATTATGGATTGTACGCAGTGATAATTATAATATAGAATATTACGAGATCAAACGCTCGTAATATTCTATATTATAATGATCATCATCATCAACCGTTATCAATCCACTGCTGGATGAAGGTCTCCCCAAATTTCTTCCACAATTGTCTGTCTTGGGCCTGTCTCCTCCATGTCACTGCAGCATACTTTCTAATTTCATCCATCCATCTCCCATGGGGTTTTCTTCTGGGTCTTTTCCTGTCCCTCGGAATCCAGTCTAAAATTTCGGTTGTCCATCGGTGGTCCGTTCTTCTAGCAACATGTCCAGCCCATTGCCATTTCAGTGATTTCACTCTGGTCATCATGTCGTCCACTCCTATCATTTTCCTTATCCACAAGTTCCTCTCCTCATCTTTCCTGATTACACCAAGCATGCATCTCTCCATGCCATTTTGAGTTGTCTGCAGTCTTTGTATGTCTTTTTTAGCTAAGGTCTATGTCTCTGCTCCATACGTAAGCACTGGCAGGATGCATTGATTAAACACTTTTCTTTTGAGACATAATAGTCAATTTCACATTATAATGATATAAAACATTATATATATATATATATATATATATATATATATATATATATTTAATATATACAGGGTGTCCGAGAATTATTGGACACATTACAAAGTTATATAAAACAAAACATTAAACAGATAGAAAGAAACTGACTGTACTAACTTACAATGTAACTACACAAGTTAATAAATTTCGATGTGAGATTCCTTGGTTGCTCGTAGTAAATTATGGAATTAATAGCAGCTGTGATACGCTGCTTCAGTTCCTGCAGATCAGTACAAGGCGTCTGATAGACACGATCCTGCACATAACCCCACATGAAATAATCCAATGGAGTTCGATCTGGAAAGCGAGGAGGCCATGGAATGGGACCACCACGCCCAATCCATCTGTTGGGAAAATGCTCATTTAGGCACTTACGTACACACGTTGATGACGTTGTCATATCTTTTGATCTGGGGTATAGCTAAATTTTCTAGCATATCCAAGTAAATGTCACCATTTATGGGGGTTTTTCACAGAAAAAGAAAGGGCCATTCACTTCTCTTTTTGATAAGGCGTTCCACACACTAACTTTTAACTTTTGGAGAATCACGTCCCAGTTCAATAGCAGCATGAGGCGGTTCACTGCTCCATATCCTACAGTTGTGACGATTTACAATAAATACCTGGTACATGAAATGTGGATTCATCACTAAACATTACAGTACTGAGAAAGTTTTCGTCGTTTTCCACTCGATTCAGCATATCCACAGCAAAATCGAATCGTATCGCAGAGTGTGATCATTTACATGCATCTTTTGCACTATTTGAATTTTATAAGCATGAAACTTTAATTTCTTGTGCAGGATATCGTGAACTGTCGATTTCGGAATGCACAGTTCTCTGCTTGCTTTATAAACGGATTTCTTGGGGCTTCGTCGGAAACTTTCATTAACTTGGTCAACCGTCTCACCACTGACGCTAGGCCTGCCGGCTCTTCCACGATGTTCCACATTGCCAGTTTCTTTAAACTGTTTAATCCACCCCTTAATTGAATTCTTTGACGGAGGATTACAACCATACTCTAAACGGTACCGTCTTTTAACTTTAGTGAGAGACTTTAATTCCGCAAGCCATAACACACACATCGCCTTCTGCTGTAGGGATGACATGACTACTGATTGCGCAATTCTCATACATTCCTCATCCGGCCACACCTACCGCCATCTATCGGATTGTGGGAATAACAATTCTGCAAAGCAAAAATATAGGAACCGTGTTAATAATACGTGACATAGAAAAACAGACAATGCTCATAGTGTTTTTGTACATAATTTTGTAATGTGTTCAATAATTCTCGGACACCCTGTATAATGTTCTTTATCATTATATATATTCAAAAAATACATTTTTAATATATATATATATAATGTACTATATCATTATAATATAGAATATTACGAGCGTTTGATCTCGTAATATTCTATATTATAATCTTCCGCGAAAGGTGTTCAAAAAAATTTTAATTTAGATTTCCTCTTACTTTGACTCCATTTCGATTCAAGAAAAAAAAATTCACTCGTTTCTTGCTGGCTGGCAGAAAAGACCTCGCGGACCGGTGCTGGTCCATGGGCCGGCGGCTGGGAAACACTTGTCTAGATCACGTGGCGACGAACGCTACCACGTATTTTACATATATGCTGCGTAAGTGACGTTTACGTACGTCTGCATATATGTTTCTAATTCAGTGTCCGGTATGTGTATAAATTACGTATCATCATAGGTACACAAGGAAATTAGATGAACGCTGTGTTTTGTTTCCGCTCCTTCACAGTGACGTCAAATGAAAGAGCCAACGAGAGCATACATCAATGAATGAAATATAGGATTACACCATTTGCACAATACAAATTTGGAAGATGTGAATCCGTTTGTTGGTGTAAATATGACATTGATGTTAAGTCAGATAATATCCTAAAACTTGAAAATTTCATCGTCCTGGAGCGAGAATCGAATCCGCGTCTCCCAAACTTGTATTGTGTAATGGTGTAATCTCGTATTTCATTTATTGATATTCTGCGCCTCCTGGCAATCACGGGAATGAATTCTAAACCTCCAGATTCGCTATATATGAATGCCGGTTGCTTCGACTAGCGAATCTTGTGATTGTTGTATTCAAATTAATCGGAAACTTGAAACTTGGTCGTTCTAGGTGGTGTAGTGGTTAGCATGTTTGAGTGCTATTCGGGAGACGCGGGTTCGATTTCCGCTCCAGAACGACGAAATTTTCACATTTTCGGAAATAATCTGACTTAACGTGCACGTCATATTTACACAAATAAACAGATTCACATCTTCCAAACTTGTATTGTGCATACATCACTTCATTCGTCCGAGAAGGGTCCGGGTTCGAATCCCATGAGGCATGTATGTTGTTTTTGTCTTACGGCACTGGGTCTCTCCCTTCCCTGGAGCCAGTGGCCCTAAATTGGGGACGGGCGACTGCTTATAGCCCATTGAGTTGCTCACGGTGGTCGTTAAACCTCAAATTAAAAACAAATGCATCCCTTCGATGTTTCTTAGTGATAAAATTTGAAATACCGGGACTAGAACGTGAATGCCACCCAACAGCACAAAAATATTTTAGCACGAGTTGCCTTCCAGTTGCAAAATAGCGTCTCGTGAAGCATTTCCAATAGAAATTCTATCTTTCGTTTCAATTTGGTCTTGTTTGCCAGTTGTTTGTGAGAAAGATTCTTTTGTTTCATTGAGCGAATTTTTAGAACTGTTGTCTTCGCTCAAATGGCGTCTGAAGACAGTTTCGATTATTTCGACACGGATTTTTCATCCACTTCATTCCTCATGTTCGAGGAGATGAGAGAAGCCGGAGAATTATGTGATGTTACCATCAAAATAGGGACCGAATCTGTGACGGCCCATCGTGTAATTCTGGCTGGTGGAATCCCATATTTCCGAGCTATGTTCCGTCACAACTTTACTGAGAACAGGAACAGAGAAATAACTATGGAGGACGTAGATTTCGGCTCTGTGCAGAGTCTTACCATTTTCGCATACAGAGGCGTATTACACATCACCACTGCTACCGTTGCGTCTTTACTTATAACCTCGACGTACTTGCAGATGAACAATGTTGCCGAAGCGTGCTACCAGTTCCTTTTGAAGAGACTAAATCCTAGGAATGTGCTAAAGGTTCGAGATTTTGCCGAACGTTCAAATTACGCCAGTGTAGTTGAAAACACCAATCTCTATGTTCGAGAAAATTTTGAGGATGTTTCCAAGACGGAAGACTTCTTGAATTTACCTCTCCCTTTGTTAAGTGAATATGTACGGAGGGATGATTTGTTGGTTACGAGCGAGGAAACTGTGTTTGAGGCTGTCATGCGGTGGGTGAAGGCTAAAGAAAGTGAACGCGTCGTCTCTCTTCCAGGTCTTCTGCAACATGTTCGAGTTAATCTACTGTCGGCAGAATTTAGGAATAAAAGAACTGCAAACGAAAAACTTTTCCTAGAATCTCCCGAGTGCAGAGGCCTTTTGTTCAAGCAAATGCCTTATGGCTTCACAACACAACAGAGGTACTGTAAAAAAATGCACCATATGAAATGTTCCAGAGTTATGGGAGGAGCAATATACTGTATATGCCCAGCATTTAGCAAAATACTCTCTTCGTGTCCTTCCTATTCGTTAAAATATTACGATCCTACTAATGATAGGTGGAACATTTTATGTAGCCTACCAGGATTTTTGTATTATAAGGAGAGCATTAGAAATTGTTATGTCGTTTGTGCAGAAGAAAAACTATTCTTTATCAGGAACAGGCACATAGCCAGTCTTTGTCTCAAAACATTAGAAACATCTTGCTCGTTAAGAAGTGACTTTAGCATTCCGTTACGCTCAGGAGTTGTTTTTCATCAGCGCAAGGTTTATCTCTTCGGAGGCTTTGACGACCCCTGTGACTTAATACATTGCTTTCACATTAGGCAGGTCACGTGTGTTGAGGTTGGAAGGATGATTGTTGGCCGCTGGGGCCCAGGTATTGCGTCACTAGGAGAGAAAATTTACGTCACAGGTGGATGCACCAATCACCCCAAAGAAGCCATAAATTCCCAGGAGGGCGTTCCGCTGGCTGCTCTAAGAGATAGCGAGGTGTACAATGCAGTAACTGGTCAAAGTGTCGAGATTTCACCAATGATTGAAGCGAGATACAGACACGGATGCTCAGCACTAAATGGAAAAGTGTATGTGTGTGGAGGTTATACCACTCATAGGTGCCACAAAGTAAATTTTGAAGGAGGCAAACGCAAGTTTCGTTGCAAAAGAAGTGGAGCTTTATTCTCTGCCGAAGTTTACGACCCGACAACAGACCAATGGAAGGTTATACCTCCACTTAGTAATGCACTCGATGCCTTTACGTCTTCCCTTGCTAGTTCTGGTAAGCTATACGCTCTTCATAAACAGAGTGACTTCGGTACCGCTTTATATATTGATGTCTACTGTTCAAGCGATGGAGACTGGAAAACTGGTAAACCTGTGCCTCATGGCTTGACCTTATCGAAGGGAAACCCTCTGTTATTGACTGAAAATACAGCATCAATTTTCACTTACAAATAGATGCTAAAAAATCATTACAGACCAAGGACTTGTAATGGCAAGAATTAAATGTAGTTAAGTAGATGTTCAAACTTGTATACTTATATCAAAAAGATTCTGTCCTTTAATATGGTTTTACATTTACCGTCATGTGTATTCAAAATTGGGGTATTCTTTCCAATAGCACCTATGCTTTTCTGCTAACGTAGCGGTTGCCTTCTCTAACGCTGAATTTCGTTGTGCTGCCCCGGTGGCGCAATGGTCTAGGCGACGGCTTCTGGTCATTCGTCCGCGAAGGGTCCGGGTTTGAATCCCGGTGAGGCATGGATGCTGTGTTTGTCTTACGGCACTGGCTCTCTCCCTTCCCTGGAACCAGTTGCCCTAAATTAGGGAGGGGCGACTACTTATAGCTCACTGAGTTGCTCACGGTGGTCGTTAAACCTCCAACCAAAAAAAAAAAAATTCGTTGTTTACATTCTCTTTCGATTACGAAGAAAAAGGTAAGGATTCCTGAAAATGATAAATATAGTTAAAAACATTTACGTTCAAAAGGTCGTTTTGGGCCAAATTTCACATTTTGTAAAAATGCGTTCATTTTAAAGCTCCATTCTTTATGATTCCAAAACTGCCTTTGTTTCTTGTTTACGATGAATAGATACAGAGTTATAGCAACTGGAATATCTAAACCTAGGTGTCAAACGAACGGGAAGTGACACTTGAAACGCGTTTTTTTTACAGCAAGAGATTTTCGTTCCGAACTCTTTACGGAAAACCTGATAACTGCAAAAGATATGTAAATAAATTGATGAAACTTGGTATACATCTTTTTTTTCAATGTTTTGCATACAATGAACTAAAGGTTTTGATGTTTGGCAGTTCAAAGTTAGGTTATAGCTATTAATATTCAACATAGTGAAGAAACAAATATATATACGATCGATGAAAAAACGGGTTTCTGTACGCCCAATTAATGTGGAAGACAATAAAAATAAAAAGTGAACTCCGTTTATTAGGCGTAGAAAATAAGGGAATCAAAAGATGCTTATTTTCTACGCCTAATAAACGGAGTTCACTTTTTATTTTTATTATCTTCCACATAGTGAAGAAATTTGTCGAAAATTCACACTAATGCTTGCAGGAATGAGTGTAACTCAGCAGTGTTTAGGAACATCACTTGCCTTTTAGTTCACTGCATAGATAATAGTCATGCGCATATACTGAGGCAAAACAATGCCATCATATATCTGTAACTTTTTTATTTAGAGAGTTTACCGTAAACTACATATTTCCTTAAATTCTTTCACAAATTTCCCAATTTCTTGAAAATTTATATTGATATCATTTTTTTTCCAACGTTTATGAGTTTTTGTGTGTTAGCCTTCCTGAAAAAAAAAATTACGCATTCTTGCATTTTTTCAAAAAAAGTGCCCCCAACGTAGTGGGATAGGCCTACCTTAAAGCAAAATCACTAAATCATTAATTCAAGTACTGGAAGCAGTAAAACACAGAAATCATGAAGTTTTATGATTTGCTCCACTGTGTTTTTGTTGACATTTAACATTTGTGAAAAAATTTCTTTTTATAAACTCTACAAATTCTTCGGAATAAGAACTTTAGTAGTCTATCAGATATGTCTTCTTTTCAGGAATCCTTATCATTTTTCCGTAATCGACAGAGAATGTAAAGAATGAAATTCAGCGCCGAACCCAACTGTCACGTGAGCAGGCAAGCGCTGGCTCTATTTGAAAGAACACCCCGAAATCCGTATGAATGGGTACGATAAAGATACCATTTATATTTTTCTTATGTTACAAAGGGCCGGACTTCCGAATCAGAACGCTTTCAAGTAGTTTCCGATTTCGAGTGTATCATTCCGCTTTGTTTACAAAGAACCTGATCACCCTCAACGTGAAAGAAAATCGTTCACGATCAATTTTATGCGGATTTTTTTTTTTTTTCAGAATTTCGTTATAATAGACGCCTTAATGATTATTTGTGTTTGTAAATATATTTTATGAAGGAATATATTTTATCGAATAGGCCAGATGTAGGTACACAGTACTAATCGGGTCATTTTTAGTTTCTTAGGTGCAACATCCCTTGAACCTGTCTCTGACACTGTGACATTGTTTAGTCTCTTTGGTGCCCGAAATGTCCTTTTATCAACCTTACAACATTCCTGAAACCTGTCCCCCGACACTGTGACACACAGTAACACACAAATTCCAGTTAGCATTAATGTCCATAAATGCTTCTCGTTCTCGGTATGGATAGCTCCTGAGACGCACGTCACGTGGACTTTTTCGGACTGTTCACGAATGTCAAGATGACTCATCTCATTCTCTGCTATTACAGACGCCCAGATTTTCATAGATTAATCACTGAAACCGTTGCATCAAATTTATCACTGATACGATTAATTGTCAGACGTGTTGGTGGAGCCGTGGCACACCCACAGGGGGGGTCGACGGGGCCCGGACCTTACCCCCTTTGGATGGCAGGGTGAAAAATTATTACATTGAAGTTTGTAACAAAAAATCACGCTACGCGATCTAGATATACTTCTTAATCATGAACCGTATAATCATAACGTACGATAATTACAAGGGAGTAGTTCTGTTAAATAAATTTAGAAAAATCTAACTAGAAAAAGAATTTCATCTACTGCTTCTTCTAATCATTTAACTTTCTTGTACTGTAACTTTTCTAGTAACTGGATAAAAATAAATGTACAAAAGTCAAGAGACGCATATAGCGTATTAAATCCGTTTATTTTTGTGGTGCAGTCAGTACAAAGATTCGCCAAGCTTTCGCTCTCCACTGGGAGGATTTTTCAAGGCAGTGGTAGACATAAAAATGCAGGTAATTGGAACACGAAAAGAACGATGATTTTTGAAAATAACGTGGGTGACACCACGAGCATATTACATGAATTTTTATCACACAATTATACGGTGCGTCGCGATGTGCTTCCATCTTTTAATAAAGCATGCCAGGCCATTGGTAGTTTAGTAGAAACTATATCATTGCACGCCAGTTTGCTGGATATGATTTCGACTGTTTCCCTGATGGAGGTCTCTTTAAAATTCGTATAAGGGGCAGTTCTTCTAATATTATTCCATACAGGAGCGGCCGAGCAATGCATGACTTCCATGGCGAGGGCTGTATTCCGGATGTCCTGGTTGACACTTCGTGCGTGTTCTTTACATCTAGTGTTGAAGGATCGCTTTCGCATTCCGATATATACCTTTTCCGTGTTGTCAGGATATACCAATAGTATAGCGTACACACCTGCTTTTCTTTCTCATACTGTCTCTCCTTGCAACTTGATATTGTACACTGAAGAGCAATTTAATTAGAGATACGTGTCTAGTAACGAGTAGCACCACCTTTCGCCCTGATGACGGCTGCGATTCGTCTCGGCATGGCCTCGACAAGACCCCGAAGCGTTGGGAAGCCATACGGATCCACGACCACTGAACAAGGTCCCACAGTTCACGAAGATTTGATGGAGGGGAGTCTGAGCCTCGAACATCTCTCTCGATGGCATCCCAAATGTGCTCGATGGGATTGGGGTCAGGTGACCTAGCTGGCCAAGGAAGCGAGGTCATGTCGGTGGAGTATTCATCCAACCATTCGAATACAATTCGGGAGCGATGGCACGGTGCATTGTCTTATGCAGGATGAGGTCCCTAGCGGGATGTTGAAGATGCACAAACGGGAACAAGTGGTCGTCCAGGATATTCCGATAACGTTGACGTGTGAGGGACGATGTCACACGTACCAGGGGTCCCATTTTAGTCCACGTAAACAGTCCCCAGACGAGAACGCTTGAAGAGTACCCTGCTGGCAAGAAGGATCAGTCCCCATCAGCTTGAAGAGTACCCTGCTGGCAAGAAGGATCCATCGCTTCATGTGGTTTGCGCCGCACTCGTGTCCTGCCATCCGCATGTACCAACGTGAATCTCGACTCATCAGTCCAGGCAACATTTTCCCACATGTCTAGGGTCCAATGGCGATGTTCCCAGCGCCCATGCTAATCTTTTTGCACCCTGTGATGTACGGTCAGCAGCGGTACCCTCGTGGGACGATGGCTTCTGTACCCCATAGCGAGGAGATGGTTCTGGATGGTGTGGCTGCTTACACGTTTTTGTGCACCAGCGTTAAATTGCCGAGTGATTTCTTGCACTGTGGCCCGTCTATCCGCTGTTACAATGCGAGCTAGCCGATGATGACCCCGCTCATTCACACGCTATTGTCCACCGTAGTTGGCCCCGCTCATTCACACGCTATTGTCCACCGTAGTTGGCCCTTGCAGGAATGGTTTTACCGGATTCGATGTACTTACGGTGCACCCGTGACACAGTGGCTCGTGGAAATCCCAGTGCCTGCACGACTTCCGAGATGGAGTGACCCATTCGTCGGACCCCGACAATTTGCCTACGATCAAATGCGCTTAGTTCCTTCGTCTTACCCATACTGCGTCTGACTCTTACCGACTCTTACTTACGTATTCCAATTACCTGAATTTTTATGTTTACCATTGCCTTGAAAAAGCCTCCCGGTGGAGAGCGAAAGCTTGCGAATCTTTGTACTGACTACACCACAAAAATAAACGGACTTAGTACGCTATATGCGTCTCTTGAGTATTCAAAATCTGGTGTATTTAAAATAAAGTGTTCAAAAGTCAACCTCCTTCTTAATTGTTATAGCACTTGACTATTTTTCCCTATAAATTTAGGATGGACCACCCCCACCTTGGGAAATTTCTGGGTGCGCTACTGTGGTGGAGCAGTGTGAAATGCCTATTGGCACGTTCTGCGCACCCTGTTGGCATTTTCAGTCTTCCAATACTGCTTCAGAATCCGCTTTCTTTGTACTTCACTCAAATTCCCTGCCGTCGTTCTCAATACCTGTAAAGTAAAAGGAATAGCAGGTAAATGAATATAAAAAATAAATAAATAAAAATGAAATCAAGATGCCATGATCCGATTAGTACTGTACACCTAGTTTTGGCCCTCCCTGTAGTAGTAAGTTTTTTTCCTTTGTTGTTGTTGTTTTGTTTTTCTATCCAGAGCAAGCGTGTTTTTTGTTATGCGAAGCTATTTCCGACTTTTGTTTGGGAAGTCATAGTGGCTAAGATTGACGAGTCATTTTTGGTAGTAGTTATTCGAATTTTGTAAATTATGCCTGTGTGGAATTGATCGCGGCTGGGGATACCAGCCAAAGGTTCGGAGGCAGCTATTAAGTGAGCTGAATTGCGTTGCAGTATAATTCTTTGTGGAATTATGCTGTATAAATTTGCTATATGAAATAAATGTATTATTATTTTCCATATTAAATAAATGTCTATAAATATTTTTCACTAAGATGCGATTTATTACGATGAAAATAGTAATAAAAATTCCGTAACGTATGATGAACTACTTTCTTTCACGTTGGGTGTGATTAGGTTCTACGTAAACGAAGCGGAACGATACACTCAAAATCGAGAACTACTTAAAAAAGGTGTGATTCGGAAGTCCATCCTTAAAATGTTCAGTAAGAGTGTTCTTCCGACACGTGGAACATCGCGAATCCGACCTACAACAAAACACAATGAAACACATTATACTGATATAGATAATAATTTTAATGATATTGTTAACGCACAACAGTAGTGTTTCCCATAATATCAAAGAAAATTTTTAAACTCTATATTCTATAAATTCAGCACTTTTCCGTGTGTTTTAGTACAACTAAGAAACTTACACAGTCGTATCACAATAACATGACCACCCCCAGAATCAGAGAGTACCCGACCAGGTGCGTCGCACATTAAACGTGACAAAGTCGACCACGCGAAGATATAAGCGGCCGGTCAGGACAGATGAGCCATAGTGCGTTACGTGAGCACAATAGGCAGAGGTAGTGATTTGACGGACGTTCGAAAGGGAATTGTTATCGGCTACCGCGCCAAGGGTGGAAGCATCTCAGAAACAGCAGACTTCGTGGGCTATTTACGAGGTGCTGTAGTAAGGGTGCACCAAGAATGGACCGCTGGCACACTGAGTAGCTCCCGACGTCATAACTGTGGAGCCCCAAAGGCCGTTGACCCCAGAGGAGAACGTCGCTTCCGTCGACTGGTAAAGGGCAATCGACGCGCAACAGTGCAGCAATTGACCACGCAAATGACCGCTGGGGCACCCATGTACGTGTCCCCGATAGCAGTAGAGATCTCCGGAGTCGACACTGTGTCAAGGTGCCCATGTTAACCCAGGTCCATCGGCAACAATGCTTGCAGTTCGTGTCCTGTCGAGAATTTTCGTGTTCGTAAATCTTGGGGAAATTGATCACTTCCCTGGGATTTACGAAAAATAAAAATGATAGAAAATAAAAAAAAACATGGAATGAAAATACTCGACAGTCCACGTTTCAAAATTTTGTTTGGAAGGGAAGAGAGTTGATGGAATAAATGGCCATGTTCGCTCATTTCTCAGCCCTGAGCAAGCAAACAGAATTTCTCAGAAGAAAGGGGAACAATAGGCATTGAACTTCTTTTTTCTTTTGGCTTGATTCATTTTTTTTACTTTAGTAAGTTATATAAAAAAAGAAAAGAAAAAAAATAGGCGAGCAAAAAGAAGTCCCCATCAACCCTTTTAAAATCAAAATTATTCGTAGTAATCACAGAATGAAGAAAAAGCATTTCTGAAAAGTTGTGCAAAAAGGCCAGAAAATCTTTTCTTTCAGATCGGCCATTTTAGGGAAACTTTCGTTGTCACCCAAAATGTGTTCGCAGAGAGCTATCTCTTGGGGCCAGCAATGTTTTATTTCGGGAACAAGGTCACAGCATCATACTGGAGGCTACAGCGATTCCCCCATGCAGAGGTCAGGGGTCACTCTCCAGGCGTGGGGGAGAAATTCCGTTGTGAGGTCCGTTAGTTACCATGCAGAATTTCAGCAAATGAGGGGTCAGCATTTTCAAACACCCCTGAGTTCTCTGAGAGATACTCACTCTGATTCTTGTCTTTCGGCCAGCAGCATGTGGAGAGCAATGGAAAGGCTCCGTTGGGGGCCCAGCCAGCTTTTTTTTTTTTTTTTTTTTCTTTTTTTTTTTTTTTTTTTTTTTTTGAGCTTGGCTTTCTGGGCGAAATTAAAATTCGTTCTGATTTTCGGATTGATTGAAAGGAAAAGGCGCGAGTGGACCCTCTGTCCCAAACCGGACTGAATATTTTGGGAATGCCAGCAAGTAAGCCTCAAGATGGCGGAGAAGGATGACCCACCGATGCCCACCTAACCCTTTTCGTGATAGCTGGGGACCGCGCCTGCAAACCGCCTGGCAGATGATGATGACGGCCATTGCCGGCTGTAGAAAAATTCCCGTTACTGGATGACCCCTGAAAACTGCAGAGATGATGACGACTACTAATAGGCGTGGGAGAGAAAAACAGCCCTCCCCAAAGATTTAAGGAAAATGGCTGACCTGGTCTTCCTGAGAGAAAACACCTGCAGAGAAAACATCTTGGCCCCTGGAAGAGGCGCTTCGGACAAAGAAAAAATTAAACCGTAGAACGTATGACTTTTTTTTTTTTTTTTGGTTCGCCAATCCCTAAGGACTGGGGGTAAGTTTTGTTTCATTTTTCCATTTCGGAGGCTAGATATATCAGGTCGTCAAAATTCGCCTAGAAGTGTCATCAGGAACTCGAAAAGTTTTTTTCTCCAAAATTTAAGACACCTTCGAATTCTCACCCTCATCTATGTGAGCGGTTTGTTCAATATAGTCAATCTACTAAAATCATTATTCTTAAATAATAAGTTTTTTTTTTTTTTGTAACGATGAAGTTTGAATCAAAATAGTTTTTTCCCTTTTGACATTTTAAATATTATGTTGTGGTCTCTTTAAAATTATGTAACAAGTGGGCTTTGAAATGGGGGCCTTCGGAAAAAAGATATTGCAAAGAAAAAAAAAAGGGGGGGGGAGTTGTAAATGTTTTCATTCAGGTTTTTTTTTTGTATTTTAGTGTTCTGGCGTGCTTAAGGAATGAAACCATCTGATTTAATGTTAGGCTGCGTAAATAAATTTCATGTCATCTTCTGTGGATAGGTAATTGAAAAACAAAACAAAACAAAGAAATGGAAATGAATAATTTTCTGGGTCATGTAGTGATAGAGGATATAATAAGTATTAAGATATTTTGGAAAGAACAACCTCTCAGACCAGTATTTCTCTTAAGTGAAATTTAACTCATTTTGTGCTCAGTGATTTTTGTATTTGTGAAGTAGAATTTATATTTATGAGCTTAGTGTAGGTGCCATGTAGCCATGTAGTTGGGAATTTTTCTAGTAGGCTGGTTATTATTATGGTTTGTTGTTTTAGTAAATTTAAGTGCAAAATTAAGCTTTAAAATTTTTTTGTATTTGTGAGGGCTAATTTCTAGTTTCAGCCCGTAGATTAGAAAAACAGATTTTTATGGGGAAAGAATATAGAAATGGGCATACAGGCAGAATAAAGGAGCATTTGTACAGTGTGGCTGAGGCAACCTGAATAGCTGTTGTGTTTCTTCAAGAAGTGAGGATTTTTCAGGAAAAGAGTGATTTGGGAAATATGGTGATTTATAGAGTTTTCTGGAAATAAAGTAAGGTTTGGTATAGTGTGTCAAGTATGGTGTTATTGAGCTTTCTGGGAAATGAGTAGTACAGTGTGTTCCTAGGAAATAAAGAAATGAAGTGTGTTCCTGGGAAATAAAGAAATGAAGTGTGTTCCTGGGAAATAAAGAAATGAAGTGTGTTCCTGGGAAAATAAGGACATGAAGTGTGTTCCTGGGAAAATAAGGACATGATGTGATTTTCTGGGGGAAAAGGTGATGTATTGAATTTTCTGGAAATAAGGATGTTGCGTTAGCTTTCTGGAAAATAGTTAGTGAGATATTTTGGGGGCAAGAGTAAACTCTTGTGGGATACTTTACCCTGTGTAGACATGCCTCGGGTCTGAAAGGGTGCACGAAACAAATTGGGGGATTTGTTTTCTGCCCGAATAAGCTCGTTGGCCCATAGGAGGTGGTTCCTACGAAAGAGTGATGTGAGTTGTCCCAAAATCAGAGTGAAGAAACAGTACCGGGTTAGGTCGCACTTTCCTCCACTACACTATATAGGCTGGGAATGGATTCACGACCCATTCTCGCCTTCAGACTCAAACTTTGTTGTTCTCCCAGAAAAATCGTGTTTTTTCTAGAGATGTGGGACTCATTGGTTGAGATGTTTTTTTGGCTTTTATGCCCGAGTTGGTTACTACATGGGTGCCAGTAGGTTGGAAAACTTATGGTACGGAAGTTTGAAACGTTGGATTTTCATGATGATGGTGTGAAGTAAGATTCTCTTGTCGGTGTAGCAATTTAAGGATAACTTTGAGTAAATTGAATAAGGTAGCTAGTGTATTAGGTTTTTAGGGTGTATAGAATGGGTTGAGTATCCGGTAATGAATGGGTTGAGTATCCGGTATGTTGATTTAAGACAAATGTTGATTTTAAGACAAATGTTGAGTGTAAGACAAATGTTGATTTAAGACAAGGTTATGTTGATTTTAAGGCAAATTTTCCTGGAGGTGTAGAATCTTGTAGTAAAATAACCTTCCATTATACGTAAAATTTTGGCAGTTGTTATGATAGTTTAAAAGTAAAAGTGAATTCAGAAGACTGGTCTGAGAAGGTTGGTCGAGAAAATTAGTTAGAACAACATAGTGTACACATATGCATATAAATTTTTTTTTCGAGAGAGAGTGAGAGATATTTTCACTTCAAATACTTAAGTTGTACACCATGATAAATCAAGTGTTGGTGCTGAGAAATTCTGGTGTTTATTACACTGCCGGACAATTGCTAAGGACGGATGACAATAGCAACGATAGCAACCATAAAATGGAAGGCAGGAAAATGAGGAAATTAGCATAAGTGCGGGATACAGTAAGACGTGTTGTGCGTATGCAAATTTTGGATTGCCGAACTTGTTCGTGACGTCATAGCGCTGATAACAGATATAAAGGATTTGACGCGTATTGATCGTTGTTGTTCAAACGCAAAGTTGAAAAGGAAAGAATCAATTGACGAACTTGCAATTTTCAGTATGTCTTCCCGACATCACCTAGATGATTTTACGCGTGGCCATATTATTGGCAAGATTGAAGAAGGGCGAAAAATAACAGATGTTGCCAGGGAGTTCGACGTCAGCCACAGTGTTGTCTCAAGGCTTTGGAAATCATTTCAAACAAATGGAGAGTGTAGCAAACGTCACGGGGGAGGTCGTGTTCGCAGTACGACACCTGCAGAAGATCGGTACATAGTGCTATCAACAAAACGACACTGGCGCAGCACAGCTAGTGAGGTAGCAAATCAGTTTATGGCTGCTACTGGCAAGCGGATCTCCCGAAAAACTGCCGCCAGACGTTTGCATGAAGGAGGACTATACGCCCGCCGTCCTGTTGTGTGCATCCCATTGTCCAGACGTCACCGTACCACCCGTTTGCAATGGTGCCATCATCATCGCAATTGGACTGATAACGACCGGTCTGCTGTCCTCTTCTCAGATGAGAGTAGATACAGTCTATCGTCTGATTGTCGACGACAACTGATCTAGCGTGATAGTGGTACTGCATATTGTCCAGCAGACATACAGGAAAGGGACCGATATCCGACATGTAGTGTCATGGTATGGGCTGGCATCATGATCAATGGCCGTACGTCCCTCTATGTGCTTCCAACTGGGACTATGACTGGCCAACGATACATTAATGATGTTCTGCTACCTCATGTTCGCATGTTCCGTGGTGCTGTCGGTGATGGATTAATTTTCATGGACGACAACGTAACGTGTCCTTGAACAGTCGCTGTCTAGCAGTGTCTTGAGAGCGAGAATATTCAACGCCTCGTATGGCCAGCACGTTCTCCAGATCTGAATCCCTTTGAAAATGTGTTGGATGCTTTGGGGAGGAGTCTTGCTGGTCGCCAATGCCCTCCAATAAACAAGGACACCCTCATCCGTGCACTGACAGAGGAATGGGATAAATTACCCCAACAGCTGCTTGATAATGTTGTGCAAAGCATGACACGACGTGTGGAATCTTGCATCGCCCTCCATGGTGGCCATATCCCGTATTGACATCTTACGCCGGAACGCCTGCGGACGGTAATTGCATTTTTTTCACGTTTACGTATTCTGCACAAAATGGCCTATTTGTCCCTTGAACACGTTCCAAAGCCTTCTGGATTTCAGAGCACAATAAATTGTCTTTCTTGTAAAGTCCTGGCATTCTGACATTATTTTATTTCACTTGGTATCCAACCACACTTACTTTTCTATGCGCTATATAGCCGTTTATAATCCGTCCTTAGCAATTGTCCAGCAGTGTATTTTTATCAGTGTTGTGCCTGGTGCAAGATTTATATTTTCACCACTAAGCTGACAGCCGTTTATTTTTATTGGGCCCTGTGGCCAGGCATAAAATATGTGACCTAAAAATTTAACTTGTTAAGTTTTTAAAATAAATATAGGCCAAGTGGCCTTTCAAAAACCTAAACCTTAGTGCAGTGAAGTAATCGGTGTCAGCGTGAATTTCCATCACATGGTTCAAATGCATCCCCCTCAGCAGTGACTGAATTGAGGAAATAAATCTTAGGTTATTGTGTTAAAATCAGTATTTTGTCCTAACCATTATATTTGACTTCTTTGCCTCCAAACGTTATTACACGTGTACATTGTATACCATTAATTTTTAGTGTTTACAAATTTGGTACACATGTAAACAATAATTACCTTTCTTCCACTTTCAGGTGTATCTACTCATCAAACGCAAACAACGCAAACAATACAATAGTAACTTTTGGGAGTTTCCAAATTCAGTGGTGCATTTTAATTTTCTATTTATGTTTCATGGCCTTAATCAAAATTTCAGTTTTGTTTCGAAATGCATCCACCCATCTCCCGAATTCGAATATTCTGTAATTTACTTATAAATTGAAATATTAGCATAAACTATCTTTTAATACCCCAAATCTTCTCTATAACATTTAATACCGCGACCCAAAAACTTCTTTATAACATTCGCATGGGACTACCATCAGTGGAACAGTGGGAAAAGGTTACCTTCTCCGACGAATCGAGGTTTCTACTCCGCAGAAATGACGGGCGGTGGCGGATACGGCGTCAGACACACGAGAACCAATACCCGGACACGCTTGTGACTCAAATACAGACCGGCGGTGGCATTGTGCATGTCTGGGGGATGTTTTCCTGGCATGACCTGGGATCGCTGGTACCACCGGATGGGTCCCTGATCGCTAATGGCTACCTGTCCATCCTCGCTGACCACATGCATCCATTCATGTTGGGTCTTTTTCCCTGGTGGTTATGGTGTCTACCAACAGGACAATGCGCAGTGTCGCGTCGCTAAGAGAATGCGTAACTGGTTCCAGGAACACGACAGCGATGTCTCCGTTCTCCCTTGGCCTCGCGAAATCGCCCGATATCAATCCCATAGAGCACTTGTGGGACTATTTGGATCGATTGGTTTGACGATACGAACGTATACATGTGACTATTTCCATTTGTGGGACTATTTGAATCGACATATAATTCTGATACGATTGTGTTCATTGGAAATGAGTTTTTACAAATTCCAATTAGTGTTTTTGATGACCGTTAACAATTCTGGGGAAACTTCAGTCTTATCCATTGTATAGTTCTTTCTAAATGGATATTCCAGAAGTCGGTCAGCCAGAGCTTCTTTAGGAACACCACCCTTAGTCACGGAGCGTTTTTATGCGCGCCACTGAAACTCAATGTTTTGAGTATGAGCACCGGAATCTGGGTCAACAAAATTTTCAGTGTGATTCCCAGTTTCGTGAATGAAATATCCATCTTGAGACAGATGGGGTCTTCCACTGATCAGACAGTATATGCTCTTAGGAATACAATTTCATGTCGTGCCCTTCTGAACATTCCTTGTAACCTTCCTTCTCACACCATGTAATACATGTTTGCCTGTCTTTGACAACTTCAATACACAAACTGAAAAAATTCCAGTACACCATCTTAACTCAACACACATTTATGGCGATAACAACGTCATGAGCAATGCTCTAGGTGGGATTTGCAATGTTCTGCTCGTCGGAAGAACACCTGATCAGTAATTCGTATTATGTGTTATTTAGGTGCACACTTTGTATGTTTGTTTTTTGTTGTTGTTTTTTGCTAATAATAAGAAGTTATATTTTTAGATTTCTAGAGTAGATATATCTTACTGATCCAGAAAGTTAAAATTTATGAAGAAATAGTAATATGCAACTAACTGACGCATTTTGTTTTTCAATTGTTTTAATAATACGGCTGTGCAGTAGAACTCCAATTATCCGGATTAACTCCGACCATAACCCATCCGGATATTAGGAATATCCGGATAATTGGGTTGTCTTTTTTCTGTAGGCCAAATACGTATTTATTAATTGAAGTGAGGGAATTTAATCTTGTCGTTTATCGTATTTTATAATAACAAATGTTATACAGTTTAAAAAAAATATCTACTATACTGCATTATCATTTTGTATTATTTAAATTAACGAAAAATATATTAACAAAAAATCTAAATTTTACTTGGCCTTGAAAGAAAAACTTGCTATCCGGATAATTGGAGTTCCGGATATCTGGAATTAGGATAATTGGAATTCTACTGCATCACTCTTCCTTTGACATTTTCTTTCCAAACTGAACTTTGCACCGGGTGGTTCCCGCTTTCACGTAGTTCCCAATTTTCGCGTGTATCGCTGAGCCATGTTTGTATACAGCTGACTCACACCCGCCATCAGCAAGCAAAGGAAGAAGTTCGCGATGCATTTTATTTAAGATTTATTGACGTACAACTACGATATAGATTAGCGGTAGACGCGAAATAACTGTGCGACCGGTTTCAACTCGCAATAACTTCGGGGTTATCGGGGGTGTGGCAACGGCGCAAGTATTGTTTGATAGCGCATAGATGATATTTAGTGACAGTTGTAAGTGGTGGGGTCGACGGATCAATGGCAGTTCGTGACAGCACGCCGAAGTGGATGGTCATTTTTGTTCTCTGCGTTATTGGTTTCTCGAGTTTATGCACTCAGAGTTCCAGATAAACTTAGCGATTGATCCCGCTCAACACACAAGGTTCGGCAACACGACTATCGATACGATATTCACACACGGCGTACAACTGTTCCGTGTAATCAGTAATCAACTATGTCTCTTACTTCTCGTATCATCAACCACTGTTTGCCATAACTCACAGCTTATCGACTTCAAGCTCAGCAACGTCGACTTTAGGCACAACAGCAACGGCAGATAATAACTAGTTAGGATTCATGCGTTCAAATTTTTACTAAATTGCGTGCAAAATTTCTTTCCTATTGCGTGCGATATTAAATGCAGAGCTACACAATATTTTAACGTTCCCAATCTTTACAGTTTTTTCCATATCATTTTTTCGTTATCATCTTGCGGGAGACGGATCGCACAGTCCGTTCCAAGAATCCAGCAGTGACCCCCATTGTTGATGATATTTGTTATTTCGCTGTCCCTCGTTTCTTTGGTGGAGCAAATCGTGATTGCTCTATTGAAGTGGGTACGGAATGCCGCCATTTTATATGAGCTGGGGTATACGGACTTAGGAGGAATGAAATTTGTCACTGTTGTTGATTTGTAATATACGGTGGAGCATAAGCGGCGATCTTGGGATCTGCTTAACTCAGCGTCAAGAAACGGAAGCTTCCCGTCTTTTTCCTTTTCATAAGAGAATTTAATGGAGGGGTGCATGGTGTTGATTCGCTGTCGAAATTCCTCAAGGTCTCTGTCATCATGTTGCCAAATTAAGAACACATCGTCCACATATCTATGCCATAATTTCGGTTTCTTGCCACTGCTTGAGGAGATATTTTCCTCTAGCGGGCGTAGGACAGCTTCCGCGGGCACTCCTGATATTGGAGACCCCATGGGGGCACGTTTTGTCTGTTTGTAGTGTGTTCCTAGGAACTGGAAGTAGTTATTGTTTGCAACCAGGTCCAACACCCTTCGTATGTCTTGCACTGCCTCCGGAGGTTTTTCACTATCTCTGGCAAGAAAGTTCTCTAGGTTGTCACACGCTTCTTTGACCGGAATTGACGGGTATAACGATGTCACGTGGAAACTAACCATAATCTCCTTTTCATCCAAACGTATAAATTTCATTCTGCTTATAAAGTCCGCAGTCGAGCGTAGGGCGTTTTGGGAAAAAGGTAGGTGGGTTTTTAGGAAGCTAGCCACCTTTTTCTTTACGTAATACGTTGGCGCTCTTAGTTTGCTAACAATGGGTCTGAGTTTAAGGCCAGGTTTATGCTGCTTCAGTCTGCCATACAGGGAAGGAATGCATGGTCCCGGTGGGATAATGGCCGCTCTTTTGATGCTATCAGGTAAGTGCTTCCATTTTATTAGGCCTTTAACTTTATAAATAAGAGCGTTGGTAGGGTTTGCTTTGGTTTCTAGAGAAGATGTGTCCGTTATGAAACTGTTTAGCTCAGTGACGTAGTCTGTTTTTTCATGAGGGCTATCTGGCCGGACTTGTCAGTGAGCGCAATAGTTACCGATTCATCCCTTTTGATATCCGTCAAGGTTTTCCACGCTCTGGTGTCATGTTTCATGCTTGGTAAGACGGTCTTCCTCAGCTTCGCTGATGAGAAATGTCTTACTGGTTCTTGTTCTGTGGGCGGAAGCTTTCCGATAGCTGATTCCAGTTCTGGGATGATCTTCTTGATGTTGGGCTTGCTTGCGAGGCAGAATTTCGGGCCCCTCTCAAGTATATTTACTTCCTCGCTTGACAGGATCTTTGTTGACACATTAACAAATGGTACTTAATAGTTCGCAATTTGCTTCTGTTGTCCTTTGGATAAAATATATAACTTTCTTTATGTTTCTCTTGCATGATGACTTCTTGTTTCTCGACTAAAACATGGGTCCGGATAAGCCAGCCATCAAAGATATTTTCGGTGCAGCATTGGATCTCATTGTACAGGCTATAAGCTTTGCTGTGTAGTCGCATAACTTCCGTTGTTTTTCTTCTCACTAGCGAGACTAACGTCTTGCGATTGAATTCCTCCAGCCTGTCTTGAAACCATTTTTCCCTTAATTGCCGTTCTGATGCGCATAAATTTAGGGTACATTCTACGTTCTTTGCACTCTGTTAGGAATTTCAAATGTCCTATAGTATTTGAACATGTTCGTATAAATGCCCGGAAGAGCGTTAAATTACAATAATGGAACTTACACCTCAGTATTATACAACTTGAAATATTTATTCGGTATTAAATGGTGTAACAATTTATAAAACACACAACGACTAAGTGCTGAGCTTTCACACTCCGAACGGGCAGCTTTCTCAAGGCCAGTGAACACAAGAATAATTTAGGAAACGACAATAATTTGATATCTTGAAGCGCGTATCTACTACTCGTCTAGGGGATATTGCGCCTCGCTATTATCCCACCGTGACCATCCATTCCTCCCCTGTATGGCAGACTGAAGCACCATAAACCTGGCCTTAAACTCAGTCCCATTGTTAGCAAAATAAGAGCGCCAACGTATTACGTAAAGAAAGAGCTGGCTAGCTTCCTAAAAACCTACTTACCTGCCTCCCAACACGCCATACGCTCGACTGCGGACTTTATAAGCAGAATAAAATACACAAGTTTGGATGAAAAGGAGACTATGGTTAGTTTCGACGTGACATCATTATACCCGTCAATCCCGGTCAAAGAAGCGTGTGAGAACTTAGAGAACTTTCTTACCAGAGATAATGAACAACCTCCGGAGGCAGTGCAAGACATTCGAAGGGTGTTGGACCTGGTTGCAAACAATAACTAACTTCCAGTTCCTAGGAACACACTACAAGCAGACAAAAGGTGCCCCCATAGGGTCTCCAATATCATGAGCGCTCGCTGAAGCTGTCCTACGCCCGCTAGAGGAAAAGATCTTCTCAAGCAGTGGCAAGAAACCGAAATTATGGTTTAGATATGTGGACGATGTGTTCTTAATTTGGCAACATGACGACAGAGACCTTGAGGAATTTCGACAGCGAATTAACACCATCCACCCCTCCATTAAATTCACTTATGAAAAGGAAAAAGACGGGAAGCTTCCGTTTCTTGACGCTGAGTTAGGCATATCCCAAGATGGCTGCTTATGCTCCACCGTATATTACAAATCAACAACAGTGACAAATTTCATCCCTCCTAAGTCCGTACTCCCTAGCTCATATAAAATGGCGGCATTCCGTACCCACTTCAATAGAGCAATCACGATTTGCTCCACCAAAGAAACGAGGGACAGCGAAATAACAAATATCATCAACAAAGGGGGTCACTGCTGGATTCTTGGAACGGACTCTGCGATCCGTCTCACGCAAGATGATAACGAGGAACCACAAGACACCACGCCCAGGAATCGACAACTTGCAGTTTGCTGGATCCATTTCATACATCCCGAAATTTTCGTTTGTGTTAAAGACCTTATGAAGCGCCATGGATTACACATTGGAATCAAATCACTAATGTCCATTGTCACAGCAAAAATAAATACGCATAAGGACTCCGACATGAATTCTGAAGCTGGGGTGTATGAGATACCATTAGAATATCCAGATGGCTTTTACCGATCATACATCGGAATGACCAAAAGATCCCTTACAATTAGGGGGAAAGAACACATAAGGGACATTAAAGCAGGAAAAACACAAAGAGCGCTATGCAAAGAAGTAGCCCAATATGACGCCGTACTGGTATGGAAAAACATGAAGAGGGTCGCTCCATACACTGACTACAAAGGAACACTGACTAGAGAAAGCATCGAAATATTCATGCACCCCAACCCTTGCAACGAGAGCCTTTCCCTCGAACTCTCGGCTGCGTGGAAGATTCTACTGTAATAGGACATTAAGGGGAAAAGGAGAGAGAATGCTTTAAAGGTAAGTCGCGAGACACCACCTTCCGCGAGACGCAATATCGCCTAGACACGTAGTAGATACGCGCTCCAAGATATCAAATTATCGTTGTTCTCGAAATTATTTTTGTTTTCACTGGCTTTGAGAAAGTCTACCGTTCGGAGTGTGAAAGCTCGGCACATAGTCGTTGTGTGTTTTATAAATTGTTACACCATTTAATACGGAATAAATACTTCAAGTTGTATAATACTAAGGTGTAAGTTCCATTACTGTAACACTACTAACACCCACTGTATATTTTATTCACGATCCTATCATAGACCCAAGACAGGGCATCCGTAGTTCTACGTTTAAACACACTGGGCGAATCCATTTCAGCCCCATCGGGGTTTTTTTAGAAAAATAATAGTAATGATTCTCAATTTTTGTAGGGAGCAGGCTAGAAATCTTGCACCTTATGAAGAAAATTTTTAGAATAACAGTGGAAGGGACTTTTACGTGTGTTCAAAAAGTAGTGTTTAGATCCTTTTTGGTTGATTAAAGTTATTCAACTCAAAGAGTCGAAAAAAATGATTTTAAAAGATATTTATTTAAGAACACGTTGCTTATAATCTGTGGAGCTGTTCTGCTCTTTATGGAATTAGCATTCTACGCAGTTCCATTTGCGCAGGCGTTTGCAGCTGCGGAGTGCTGAAGGTAAATGAAAACCAGCAGCCGATCGGATAAAATAGACTCGTGGGTAAAGTTTATAAAACGTGCGCTTTTTGTTATTAATGTTCTGGAGTGGACATCCGAATAAGAACGTTTTCAAGTAGTTCCCGATTTCGAGTGTATCATTCCGCTTTGTTTACATAGAACTTGATTACACCCAATATGAAAGGAAATAGTTCACGATGTGTTTTTCACAAAAAAAAATCTTTAGCTGAAGACTCATCTAGGGGGGGGGCTCTGTGTTCAGAGACAAACTTTATTCATCCACGAATACAGATGCAAGTTTTTGGTTGAATTTTCGTTTGTTTTTTACGCTTTCCAACCGTAGGTTGAAGAAGCGTATATGCTCCAGCTTTTTCCGTCCGTCTGTCTGTCTGTCGGCACGATAACTCACGTAAAAATGGTTCGATTTCGAAGAAATTTTAGTATGTGGTAGGGGACGAACCCTATTGAAAATGGGTGAAGTGGGATCAAAGGTCACGCCGTAAGAGCGGGATCCATTTCATTGCCTTTATGCGTGACATGCGTAAATATGGTTCGATTTCGATGAAATTTCAGTATGTGGTAGGGAACTACCTGGGCACGAACCCTATTGAAAATTGGCAAAATGGGGTCAAATGTCGGGCAGGGCATAAGAGCGGAATTTATTCCATTGCCCTTATGCGTCATAACTTGCGTAAAAATGGTTCGATTTCGATGAAATTTTGGTATGTGATAAGGAACCACTGGGAACGAAACCTATTGAAAATGGGTGGAATGGGGTCAAAGGTCACGCCATAAGAGCGGGATCCATTTCATTGCCTTTATGCGTCATAACATGCGTAAATATGGTTTGATTTCGATGAAATTTTATTATGTGGTAGGGAACCACTGGGCACGAACCCTATTGAAAATGGGCGAATGGGGTCAAAGGTCAGGCAGGGCATAAAAGCGGTATCTATTCCATTGCCCTTATGCGTCATAACTTGCGTAAAAATGGTCCGATTTCGATGAAATTTTAGTACTTGGTAAGGAATCACCTGGGGACGAACCTTATTGAAAATGGGTGGAATGGGGTCAAAGGTCAGGACACTGGAGTGGGATCCATTCCATTGCCCTTGTGCATCATAACTTACCAAAAAATGTTTCGATTGCGACAAAACGTTATCATGTTGTTCCAGAGGTATAGTGAACCGGTTCTGTTGAATATCAACGAAATGGAGTCAAAGGTCATTGCACAAAAGCAAGATTTATTCCACAGCCATTATTCTCATAACTTGCGTAAAACTGCTTCTATTGCGACAAAACTTTAGTATGTTATTCTGGAGGTGTACTGAACCGGCTCTGTGGAATATCATCGAAATGGGGTCAAAGGTCAGGATACAGGAGCGAGATTTATTCCACAGCCATTATCCTCATAACTTGAGTAATAATTTCTGGTATGTTGGAAAGCGTATCATAATCAATGCATTGCATCATTTTACTAACTTGTTTTAATATACTTTACTAATGAACAGTTTCTCCATGCTGAAAAGTAAAACAAAAAGAAAAAATGAAATTCAAGATACGAAAAACAGTGGGTAGGGGTTGAAAAGAAAACTGAACTCTTGTACCGTTCCCTTTCGTGTACGTCGAAAACAACCGTTGTTTGTGCGAATTACTAAGATCCTAAACTAACTGCACACCTATTCAGTGAAGTCGACCTACCGAGCTGACGTCAGAACTTACGTCAGAGCTGAGCTAATTCGTTACAGCGAAAGAATTAAACTGCGCGTGCACGGTGTTGGAGGAAGGATTGTTTTTGAGTTGTGATCAACAAGTTCCAAGGAGAACATAAATTTTATTGGTGTACATCCTTTTTAGCACTTCTTTAGTGAAAAAAGATCGTGCATAGGTTATCGTGTTTGTCCGCCTATGGACACCATATCTATGCAAATATTAGTCCGATTTGAAAAATGCTTTTTGCATTTGGAAGCTAGAAATATGCGAATGATGATGATCCTTTATTTCGTTTTTTTTTTTACGAAGTGTAGTTTTGCAGCAAGAGGGCGTAAATGCAGATGATATCCAATTCAACATACATTTTATTCCATACTTCTAAAGTCCGATTTGAAAGATCCCTTCTTTGTTGGATGGCGTTTTCGGTGCGAAAAGTTTTTCACATAATTTCAAGATTTTCAAGTAACTCGTATACTTTCCGCTAGGGGTCGTTAAGGTGAATTGCGTTTTCCCCGCTTCTAAATCTCCGATTTAAAAAATTGTGCCTGTATCGCATACAGCTCCTGATGGGAGATGTTTTTCATATATCTAATTGGTAAAGAATGGTTTGGCTACCAGGGTGCATAAGTGTTAATTTCTGCTTCTGATGTATTTGCAGCAAAATCTGAGCTTCTAAAAATTCCGACACAAAAAATTATTTCCTGGACCGATACGGCTCACATCGATAAACCTTTTGAGAATACTTTCTTCTTAAAATAATGCATGTGTTTCCCGCCAGGGGACGTAGATGCATATCTTATATTTGTCGATATATTTTTTTCTAAATCTGCTTCTAAGAGTCAGATTTAGAAAAAAATTTATTTGTTGGAGAGCGTTTCCGCTGCGAAATGTTTCTCATATAATTTCAAATTTTTCTTGACGCACAAGTCTGCCACCAGAGGGCGTAAGTTCACGATTCCGTTTACAGAAATATCTGCGGGATTAAGCACTCGGCTGAAAACACCCGTTTCTATTTGTCTTGCCAGGTGCACAGTGACTTTTGGCTCACCCTGTATGAACTTATGTAACTCAATTTTCACCACTGCGAGTAAAGTGGAGCATTTTCACTTGAAATCCACATTAAATTCCGCTTTTTTTTAGAAGCGTATAATGCACGAATAAATAAGGTATAGCATATATGTTTATAATAAAATATAAAAGAAATTTTCGTACGCTACCGAAAATAAAAGTTCAGAGAATTTAAAACGTATATTTTTCAGGAGGGGTTTGCTTGCCTGGCAGGGGGGTGAGCCCCCACTAGTTCCTTGATAGCTACGGCCCTGTCTGTTTCTCTCTCTCTCTCTCTCTCTCCCTCTCGTTCTGTTTTATAAACCAAGTCTGAGTTTTTAAAGCAAGTTTGTTACCTGGTTTGTTACTTACTTTCCGTCTATGGTAGTCGTGTGTAGTTTAGACATCACACATGTGGGTAACTAAAAAAAAAATCAGTTTTCTTTTTAACGAAAATGCTTTAGAATCTTTTTCTGCAGCCTAATGTTTTGTAAATCTTCGTCTCTAAAATTGCCTATGTCATAAAATTTTATCATTAGATTTTTTTCTTAAATCATCATTTTCTTCTTGTAGCTTTTTGAAATTGTTAGTCTCTTTTTTTTTTTTATTGTGGGTTTAACGTCCACTGTGATCAACT
Organism: Macrothele yani; assembly: GCA_039090855.1. Classification (NCBI taxonomy): domain Eukaryota; kingdom Metazoa; phylum Arthropoda; class Arachnida; order Araneae; family Macrothelidae; genus Macrothele; species Macrothele yani. Next base: position 135,892,231 of record CM077024.1, on the reverse strand, counting down.
CAATGGGCTATTAGCGTCATTCGTTCCTAATTTAGGATCACTGGCTCCAGGGAAGGGAGAGAGCCAGCGCCGTAAGGCAAACACAACATCCATGCTTCACGGGGATTCGAACCTAGACCCATCTCAGACGAATTGTCATAAGCCAGCACTTACACCACTGCACCACCGGGTCGGCAACTTTTTACTCTGACAGTCAGACACTCCCAGAGCAGCGCGTATGCTGAAATATTAAGAAACAAACTGTAGCTTTGCTGAATGATGGAAGATTTTTTTTATTTTTTGTCTATTCCACATTCATCAAAATTTTCAATGTAACACATAAAACGAAACATTCTAAGTTTTTCTACAACTCCATTCCGTAATTCCAAACTACTCACTTCAAGGTCTAAATTAGTACATACGAAAGATTTTTTTTCTTGATGATGAATATTGATAAAACACACCTATATGATCGATGAATATTGATAAAACACAATTATGTGATCGATGAATATTGATAAAACACACCTAGGAATAAAAGAAATACGATGCCGTGTTATTAGTCAGTAACAGGGGACGCGCATCGCAAGTGTTCCAGTATCCAGGTACAAGTTTTGTACACTCCCATTCGTCATCTTCGGGATCATAAACGTCGATGTAAAACAAGCCTTCGAAGTCCATGTCTTTGTGAACAGCGTGAAGCTTACCTGAACACGCCACCAGACACGCAGATCCGCACATCACCTGCTTCAATGGCGCTATCACATTCCATTGGTTCGTGATCGGATCATAAACTTCCGCCGAGAATAAAAGACCTTCTGCGTTGCTATGAGCAATCAGTCGAGGTACGTAGTTGGTTTCTTTGGCGCACTGGTGTCTGTGGTAACCACCACACACGTACACTTTACCGTTTAAACTTGAGCATCCATGGCTATGTCTCTCTTGATTCATCGACGAAATCTCAACGCTTTGTCCTGTTAAAGTGGTAAATACCTCACAAGATTTTAAAGTATCTGGGAAAAAATGGCCGCCTGTAACGTAGATACTCTGACCCAAAGACGCGACACCAGGCCTCTGGCGACCTCTAGTCATCCTACCAACTTCACAACATGCGGGGTGATCAAGTTGTGAGCAGCGTACAAGTTCTGAAGAATCGTCGAGTCCTCCAAAAAAGTAGATTTTATCTTGATGAAAAACTGTTTCGGCATATAGAGGAACACTGAGTTCGCTTCTCAGAGAGCACAGCAGTTCAAGTTTCTTGAGACAAAGAACTTCGATGTGTCCATCCGCGATGAAGAAAAGCTTATCGTGCGCGCAGACAACGTACGGTTGTATTTCCGTGCAATGCTGCGGCAATTCGCACAGTGTGTTCCACTTTTTGTCTATCGGGTCGTAGTAGCGCAAAGAATAGGAAGAGTTGGCAAACAGCGTTTTGTGAGATGGGTTACAAATGCAGTAGAGAGGGCCGCCATCAAACGTAGCGCATTTTAAATGATACTTCTTTTCGCAATATCGTTTTTTCGCCGCGAAATCGGAAATTGACGCCTTATGCAGTAAATCTTTGCAATCCGTAGACGCTAGGATGAGCTTTTCTGTGGAAACGTGCGTTTCTTTGTACTGCGGTGTCAGTAAATTAATTCGGATATGTTGCATTAGTTGCGGAAGATAAGCTGTACGTTTACTTTCTTCGGTTTTAACCCACCGCAAAACTGCTTCAAACACGGTATCTTCGCTCGTAACTAACAAATCGTCTCTCTGTATGAATTCGTTTAGTAGGGGGAAAGACAAGTTCAGGAACTCCTCGGTGGTAGAAACCTCTTCGAAATTTTCGCGAATGTAGGTACTAGCACTTTGAGTCACTTTACCGTGATTAGTGTTCTCCGCAAAGTCATAAAGTTTCAGAACGTTGCGAGGATTCAATCTCTTTAAAAGGAACTGGTAACAGGCATCGGTAACACCGTCCATCTGCAAATATATAGAGGTTGTGAGCAAAGCATCAACAGTTGCAATCGTGATATGCAACCTTCCGCTGTATGCAAAACTGACAAGGAATTCCACTGATCGAAAATCTACTTCTTGCACAGTTATTTCCTTGGTCCTGCTCTCCTTAAAGTTGTGACGAAACATGATTCGAAAATATGGGATTCCAGTCGCCAAGATTACTCGATGAGCCTTTAAGGATTCATTCCTCATTCTGATCGTGACGTCACACAATTCGCCGGTTTCTCTCATCTCTTCAAACATTAAGAACGAATTAGACGATAAGTAGGCGTCAAAATAATCGAAACTATCTTCGGACGCCATATCAGCGGGACGCAGACTTCTCATCAGTCAGACCCGAAAACTTTGCTGCATTACAAACAACAGCAAATTAAAACGAACAACGGAATACGATTTCAAATACCTTCACGAGGTATCTAGAAGTTAAACAACATTTGACATTTTAAGACTACATTCACGTTATGCGCGTGTCAGTATCTTATACTGAGTTACAACAGGTTACAACCAAGGAGGTTAGAATAATACTTCTGGAGATGCCCTGAGCCTCTTATCGTGAAGCCGCAAACTGTTGGAATTTGACGTTGTTTACATGATACCTATGTAATTGCAACTGTGTGTATTTTGGAACAGCGTGGTTTTCGCTTGCAGAAACTGTGTTAATATCACCTCGGAATGAATTGTACTTCTTATACGAGTGAAGTTTTCAATTTTAACGTTATGTTTTGTTTAAAATTCGCACTAACTTTCGTGTATTTCAGTTTAAAATAAAAGTCGGAATGAGCCTCAAAATAATTAAGAGTTTTATAAATTCAGCATTTTCTTACACATTGGCAGCAAGTTACGATGCGAAATTGGAAACATTTGTGACAAAAGAAGGCGATTCGGCCAACACAAAATGCATTGCAATAGTCTTGAAAACCATGAGCTTTCCCACATTTTGACGGTCGTCTCTCGCGGTTGTAGGCTTCACGTAAAGTGGTGCTGCTCTGTTAAGAGTCCTCCATACCCCGCATTGTTTCAGTTCCGCCGAATGCGAAATTGAAACAAATATAGCATCATGCAGATGTAAAAATCAATAAATAATATCACTCGTATGTGTTCCCAAATCTTTATATTTTGAGAGAACATATCAAACTATTTTTCTGCTTTTTAATCTAGCAGATATCAAAATCAGAACTTTTAAAAAATAATTGCCAATCTGCTCATTTTTTTGCACTTTTGGGATAATAATTAAAATATTTCTCCGCAAAGTGACGCTAATATAGAAACGAAGAAAGATGGTTCAATGTTTTTTCTACATGTGAAAAAAACGGATTTCTAAATTGTTTTTTTTTTTTTATATATGTAATTTCGTTCTGCAAATGCGTGTTTTGAGCTATTTTTCACGAGGTATGGAGGACTCTTAACAAGGTTATCTCCGGATATCTTATTCTAACCTCCTTGGTTACAACCCACAGAGCAGGAGGCTTCCATAGAGACACGTGGCAACGATTTGGCCCCGAAGATCTTAATAGAACAGGCCGCCAGTTAACAGACAGGAAACTAAAACGTCGAAAACGTCGAACCGTAACCGTCTCTGTTCTTTTTTCTTTTGTTTTCCAAGAGTTTACAGCTCAGATCAGGTCATATGTAGAGGATTTTAGGAAGGGAGTGTCTGACCCCAGGTCTTAAACAACCCTTAGAAATAGGAAGCTAGGAGATTTGGACTAGAGTGTCCGATTGGAAAGTGAAACGGAATCGAGACATCCCTTATTTATTACAGGGGGCGGGAGAACCCCTGGCCCGACGGCTTAACGTGCCCGTCCGACGTACCGTGGGAATTTTTAGTGGTTCGAGTCTTCGTACCTCCTTATATCGAACCCGAGGTCTTCTTCGTGGCAGTCACGAACGTTGACTATTAGGCCATCGCGGCCCGAGTTTACAACTCTTTCTTCAATGCTACTTATATAGCCACTGGTACCATATCACGTGAGAGACGCTATCGTAGTTTCATGACCGACCACTGGGGCGCTGTCATCTAAACACGAGAGTTGGACCTCTGTCTCTCCTCCTGTGGGGTTACAACCAAGGTTCTCAAAGGATATGTCTTTCTCCTTAGGTTGTGTCCATTAGTGATCTATGCTCTCATTGGCTCTTTCATTTGACGTCATTGTGAAAGAACACGGAAGCAAAACATACTTAAATTAAGGCACATGCTTAAGTGCAAATTAAGGCACATGCTTAAGTGCACGGCGTTCATACCTGAGGCACAGAGGAGAACTTAAAATTTATATGAGCTGAAATGTTACTCCTCTTCAAATTTTTCGCTTCGTCCCGCAATTATTAAAAAAATGAAAAATGTCCTGCTCAGAGTGCATTCTTGACTAATATAAAAGTGCCCCGTTTACCATCAAATATAAGTCATCACTCTTTCCACGTTTATAAGTGAGTCACGGAAAAATTCTCATCGGCCGCCACCGGGAATCGAACCCAGAGTCTTCCAGTTACGCGCCGGACATGCTACCACCGCACCACAGCGGCCTCAAAATTCTACAGACTCACATACGACAAACTGCCAAACCACATGGCAGGTTGCTTCTTTGGAGCCCCGTACAATGCTGGAGATTCACCAAAGATGAACAGCAGCAACTGAACAAATGACTAGAAGGCGAATGAATGATAAATACATCGGCCGCCACGATCCCCGGTGGCGGCCGATGATAATTTTTCCGTGACTCACTTATAAACGTGGAAAGAGCGATTACTTCTATTCGATGTTCCTAATCCACGTCAACTGTGTATTTGCCACGTTTACTGTTTGTATACGCGTTTCTGAAAAAACACGGTGGAGAACTTGAGATTTTTATCAAAATAAATATGGAATTTCTATCGACAAAAAATTCCCCGATCTTTTCTAATTTGCACTGTTTTAGTATGCTGGTTGATACAACTTTTATGTTATGCATATATGTAAGCGTAAAGGCGTTACCACTGATATTCAATGCCTTGAATTTTTTGGCATTCACGAGCAATCGCCGTCGCTTTGCTGACAGCAAACTATTCAACTCTTTATTTCGAGATTTTAAATTAACACAAGCAGCTTTAAGTCTTTGATTTTCAGCTTGTAGTTGTTTCACTTTCAGTGATATCTGCTGCATTTCCACTGACCGCTCCGAATTTACAGGTTGTGTGCCTTTGTCCATTTTCCTCTTTTGTGATTGACTGAAAAAGGTTTCTATGGCACGCTTAAGAACTGTAAGTCGTTGCTTCTGTTTAGTGGGTTAGGCTTATTGTACAAAAGCCATTCCATAAAAACTGAGAGTATTTTTTTTGAGTTGGCAGCAATACTAATTGGAAAAATAACCATGCAGACAACTAACTGAATTAAGGAAATATCTATGGCAACAGTTATTAGCCGTGGCGGACGATTCTGGTTTTGTTATTGCGCAGTTGTTTAAGGTACGTCTGCATTTTGCCATACAGCTACGGAGATGAGTGATTCAGAGTTAAGAAGTGAAATACGTTGTGCGATAAAATTTTGCTATCGCTTGAGTAAAATGGCTCCAGAAACAGTTGATTTAATGCAAAACAGCTTAAAAAGAAAAATGTTTGGGTGAGTCCACGATTTTTAGATGACACCACGATTTCAAAAAACGGCGTTTGTCGGCAGAACTCGCTCCTTGCCTGGTCGACCTGAAAACGTTATTATGGAGCGTATTCTTAACACTGTTTGGGCAATCCTGCAAGCAGATCCATGAATGTCATGTGAAGACATAGCGGTGTCAACTAATATTTCAAAAATGTTGGCATTCCGCATTCTACGCCACAGGTTACTGCTTCATCGTGTGAGTTCCAGATGTGTACTTCATAACCTGACCAGAGGACAATCGTTAGCTATAGTTCAGGTGTGTCATGAGTGGAAACAAATGATTGTAAAGAATCCAAACTTTCTAAACACAGTAATAACTGCCGATGAAACATGGGTCCACTATTTGGACTCCCTGACGAAGAGCGCAACGAGTGTCTGGGAACACACAGACTTGTCTCCTCCGAAAAAAGTCCGCCAAACCAAATCAGCTAGGAAGGTGATGATGATAATTTTCTTTCATCATAAAGGTGTAAATATGTAAATACCAGCATGCCCCTCCACCAACTACTGTCAATGTTGAGAATTACATTTCAGTCTTGAAATGTGTGCGACGACACATATCGATTAAGCGACCGGAACTGGTGGGCAAGTGGACCCCACACCATGATAACGCCCGCCCACATGTGGCTGCTTGTGTTTAACAGTTTCTTACGAAATGCAGCATTCAAATCATGCCACAGCCTACCTACAGTCCTGACCTCGCCCCGTGAGATTTCTGGTTGTTTCCAACAATGAAGTAGAAGTATAGATTAAGATAATACAACGTAGTTGTCATAAATGTTTATTTTTTCTAGCCGACCATGGTTTCGCTGGGTATTGACCTAGCTTCATCAGGACGAATGGCACGTAAATATTCAAATTGTATATGACATCATAAATGGTGTTTACAGTCACGTGTTTTGGTTAGATGCTTCCACGCGCTTGATAGAAATGGCGTGGATGCCATGTCATTAACAAGTTGCGAAGACTTCTGATATATATGGAAAGCTTCCAAAATATCAGTTTGGTGGTTGAATCTGGCTTGTCAATAAGTTTTGGTTCTTCAAAGAGAAATTTGTGGCCCTTTTTGTAACAGTGTTTAGCCATCGATGATTTCTTTAGGTCACAATTCCGAATGTAGGCCTAGTGCTCCTTCAATCGAAAATGTAAGGCTCTACGGGTCTGTCCTATATACGAAGCGCCATATTCACATGGAATTTGATAAATTCCCCACGAGTTTTTGTCTTCAACACAGTCCTTTGATCCAAAAAATCTCATTTTGTTTATGGGTTTAAAAATCACCTTAAAATTAAAGGTTTTGAGAATTTTTGTAATTTTGAAGGCAATGTCACGGGAAAATGGAATAGTGGCAAAATTCTCTCGCAATGGGCGCATCACAGGAGTTAATGTGGAGATGGGCTTCGGTTTCCGGAATTTTGTCAGAGCCTTGTCTGATAAAATTCCGGAAACCGAAGCCCATCTCCACATTAACTCCTGACCTGAGGAAGTCATCGATGGCTAAACATTCTTACGAAAAGGACCACAAATTTCTCTTTGAAGAAGCAAAACTTGTTGACAAGCCAGATTCAACCACCAAACTTGATATTTTGGAAGCTTTCCATATATATCAGAAGTCTTCGCAACTTGTTAATGACATGGCAACCATGCCATTTTTATCAAACGCGTGGAGGCATCTAACCAAAACACGTGACAGTAAACATCATTCATGATGTCATATATAATTTGAATATTTACGTGCCATTCGTCCTAATGAAGCTAGGTCAATACCCAACGAAACCATGGTCGGCTTAAAAAATAAACATTTGTGACAACTACGTAGTATTATCTTAATCGACGCAGTGTATATATAATCGTCACAAGACTGTAGTCTTTGAGATAAAGAATGTAGTAGAAGTTCCGTGGTGCAACATTCAACAGAGATGCTGACGTTATTCAAGCTGTACAGGGATCGCTAAAGCAGCTTCCACAAAATGCCTTTGCCACGTGCTTTGAAAAGTGAACTGAACGATGGGACCATTGCATATCATCAGAGGGAAGATACTTTGAGAAAGAATAGCATATGTTTTCCTGTACCTATATTTCTTCATTGTGTGTGATTTTACTCTTAGTTTTTACGGAACGGCCGTTGTACAACATATTCTCCACATCTGGACTTTCTATGTTACTACTGGCATCATGTAAATTGTTTCAACAAACGTGTGTAGCTGCAGCAAGAGTCTTCTTACTTCAGAGAAGATTCGTGAAAGGAATGTATTATGATTTCAGCCGTTTGTCTTCGTGTCGATGGAAGCTGAAGTAATTCTGTTTGCCTCTCCTTGCTCTGTAGCTTTGTAGCAGGATTATACGTAAAATACAACGAATACTCACTTGTAACGGTTCTTTGTTTGTTTAATTTTATTCCTCTGCTGTGGAAAGAAGAAAGATCCTTCCACGACGCAGTCTGATCCTTTCTTTGCTCCGCCATATTAAAGCATAAGTAACAAATCCTACATGCATCTTTCTTTTCCCTAAATTTTGATTTACTATCTTGGTTTCCTTGCCTATGTTTAAGTGTTCTGGAATCATTCGAGTGGGAGATACGACGGTCGTATATATTAGTAGGCGGCGAACAGCACCTGTATTTTCATCAAACGCGCGGTGCAAAGAGAGAGTGGTCATCTTTCGCTTACTTCCTCCCTGCATAGAAAGCCCCTCTGGACGAGTGGTCCGAAGCGCTACCTCCTTACCATTCGCCCAAGATGGGCTCGGGCTCAAGTCATGTGAGGCATGTGCTTCTCTAATGCTGCTTACCCTGTCCCCTAAATCAGGGACACTCGACAGCTCATAACACTTCGATCTCAGGGAGTTAGCATGGCCGTATTAAGGGGTGGGCTAATGGGACCGGTGCCCAGGGACCCTTATTTGTAATGGGCCCACAACGCACCAAGAGTCTTATGGGTTTACAAAAATGTCATTCTTTCAGCACAAACAAGCAATTTTTAGCACGTTTTTTGCAAAAAAAATATCGTGCTTATGTTATCGGTTTGCCCGTCCGTCTGTGGCCATACCTCTGCAACTATTTGTCCGATTTGAAAAAAAAAATTTGCATTGGAAAGCTTTAAATATGCTAATGATGTTCTTACATTTCGGGTTTTTTTTATTTACGGTGAACAATTTCATCGCTAGAGGGCGTAAATGCAGATGATATCGAATTCAAAATATATTTTATTCCATGTATTTGCTTCTAAACATCCGATTGAAAAAAATATTTTACCTTTCGATTCCATTTATGTAGAAGAGTATTTTAGGTATAGTTACTTTTTCAAATTACGCATACATTTTCCGCTAGGGGGCGAAAAAGTAAATTGCGTTTTCTCCGATATCTCTACGTTTGACACTCCGATTTGAATTTTTTTCCTTCAGCTGATACAGCTCTTGATGTGAAATCTTGTGCATATCATTTCTAATCTTTGGTAAAGAATAGTTTGGCCACCAGGGGACGTAAGTGTTAATTTCTGCTTCTGATGAATTTGCCACAAAATCTGAGTTTCTAAAATCGAGATTGAAAAAATTCGTTCGTGGGCCGATGCTACTTACGTCGATAAACCTTTTCGGAATATTTTCTTCTTAAAATATTGCATGGTTTCTCCGCCAGAGGGCATTGATGTATTTCTTATTTTTGTCAATATCTCTGCTTCTAATGGTCCGATTTGAAAAATTCGTTCTTTACTGGATAGAGTTTCCGATGTGACGTGCTTCTCATATAATTTTTTAATTTTTAAATAATGAATAGACTTTCCGCTAGGGGGCGTAAAGGTAAATTGTGTTTCCCCCGATATCCCTGCTTTCAAAACTCCGATAATTTATGGTAAAAAATGGTTTGGTCACCAGGGGGCGTAAGTCTTCTTTTCCGCTTCTGATGTATTTGCATAAAAATCTGAACTCCTGAAAACTCGACTCAAAAAATTCTTTGCTGGACCGATAACGCTCACATCGAAAAAACATTTTGAGAATACTTTCTTTTTAAATTAATGCATGTTTCTCCCGCCGGTGGGGGGGGGGCGTAGATGCATATCTTATATTTGTAGATATCTCTGCTTCGAAGAGTCCGATTTGAAAACTTCTTTCTTTCTTGGGAAGCGTTTCCGCTGCAAAATGTTTCTCATATAATTTCAAATTTTTCTTAACGCAGAAGTGTGCCTCCAGAGGGCATAAGTTCACGATTCCTTTTACAGCAATATCTGCGGGATTAAAAACCCGACTGAAAAACTTCTTCGGTCAGATACTACTGTTTTCCATACCGGTTCTAGTGAGTTTGAATAGCTTTGATAAATTCCATTCGCGTCGGAACAGATTCAAAAGACGTGCTCATTACACCCGAAAATTCGGTGATATCTTTCTTGTTTTTCTTTTCAAACCTTGCTCGTAGCTTCGTTAACCCAAGGATGCAAACGGGAAGTTAGGTGTTGGGGGAATTTTTGTGACAAAATAAGAAACAAAGAAAGCCTTCCTTCCTCTCGATCCTGGGTATGGATGAGGCTTGGGCCTTAAGGGCCATGAGGACCTCGCAAAAATCACATTTTTTCTGAATTACTTTTTCCTTTTAAACAGTCATTGTATTGTCTACCTATACGAAAAAATACACGTATGTTTGTCACTGGAGTTTGCCCACCTATGGTACTTATATATTCAACCTTTGCTGTTTAAATAAATAACGATAACAGGGTATGCGGCCCCTGTCCTGGCCGGGAATGGGAGCATATGATCAACGATCCGTCGACCCTCTCTACCGGTGGTCCTCCTGGTCCGTCCGGAGCCTCTCCGCCGTGTGGCAGTGCCGTCATGTGTCCACTGCTCCCAACACAGTCGGACAATATGGTCAGAATGATCCACGTGGCAGGCTATAAGGCGAGCCGACCACCCTGCGATTTTCAGCACGATGATCCGGCCTCTCTTAAAGTCCGTAAGTTGCGTAAATCGTCGTCTCTGGCATCTACCCGGCATTCTTGTCCCTTTGTACTCTTGCTTGTGTCGGCAGGTGCTTTTGGCTTTCGTGGAGCATCGATTACACGCCGGTTTATAAGGCTGCCGGTTCGTGCTTGCAGCGCCACCACAGGGCGTGCGTTCATGCGCACTCGCACCAAACGTGGATCATTTGCATACCGGCATGCACTCTAGCTATTTGCAAAGTTTCGCAGTTGTAGCATGTTTTTTTCTAGATGCCCAAATTTCATTGTCCATGAGTGCGATAATGGATATATCTTACACTGGGAACCGATCGTATAACATCTTGCTTCGCTTCCGTTTTTGTGGACTTATCTAATACCTATATTTACTTTACATAGGAACTTGAATCCCAGTTCCTAATCTCGATCATGACGAACTCATTGTCTGCGACAATTAACCGTTTTTCCAGGCTGAGGATAAAGAAGTTCAGATTGCTAAACCACTTAAACTTCTTGCTTCGATGAAAGAGATGCAAGATACTACCAAATTTTATATGTGTGAAATGCAACCTGGGACCTTCCCATAACATCAACAAAGTCATATCTAATGCTTCGTTTGCACAATTAAGAGCTACCATTAAAGATACGAGAAAGAATATTGCAAACGTTGAGGTCGAACTGTACAACCTGCACTGTTTACTGGCTAAACCATTACCAGATTTTTCTGACCTTGACTGCAAAACTTGGTCTAGGAGTTCGAATATGTCATTTACTCACAAAATGACATTAGAACGAAAATTTGAAAAATTATCAAATAACAGCAACCATAAAGAAAATTCTACTTCACAAATTGAGGATATCTTTCCGGATAATGAAGTAATATCTACCTTTCTAGTTTTAACCCGAGCGAAATTCAAAAATGGATTTTACGTTGCAATTCGAACTTTGCGATTTCGAAAAAGGTACCGATATCCAATATCATTGCGTCGGTTGAGGAGTCCGTGATAAAAAGCGATCTAAACACAGATCAAAAAGAAACGATTGGACATTGCGTTAGCCAGACAATAACGTCAAAATCCATTCCACCATTTAAACCGAATCTCAACAAGGAAGAACACATTGCTCTAAAAGAATTGCAGTCAAATCGCGATATTATCACCACTAAAGCTGATAAAAGAAGACAAGTTGTTATTCTGGACAAGAAACATTACGAGGCAGTGGTCGAAAAACTTATTTCCGAGGGACCCTGTAAGGAAATGCAGTATAAATGACCCATCGGAGAAACAATTAAAGGAAGTTCGGAAAGTGGTAACAAATTGTGTAACCCTTGACCAAAGCTCAAAAAATCATCTGAATTCCTCATATTCCCGTTGTCCACGCTTCTATGCACTTCCGAAGATACACCAGATTGGTGTCCGCTTTCGTCCAATAGTTGGCAATATAGGATCAGCTACTCATAGGTTGGCCAAATTTCTATCTTCGAAACTATCGACTTTAACGGCTTCTTCGAACACAACATCTGTAAAAAATTCCATTGAGTTTGTCAATCGGCTAAAGCGACATCCATTCAACAATCAGTTCATGTTATCCTTTGATATGAAATCCATGTTCACAAGTATCCCAGTGTATGGAGCTTTCGAAGCATTCAAATCAAGTCTCAAAGAACATCATTTCAGCCAACCGGAAATAAAAGAAATTTTGAGACTAGTGGAAATTTGTATAAGACAAAACAGTTTCCTTTTTCGTGGGAGATTTTTCCAACAGACAGAAGGCCTTGCAGTGGGTAGCCCACTGTCACCTATTTTCTGCGGTCTACATACGCCACTTTGAAGACCAACTATTTCAGCTTGAGACATTTGACCGGTGGATTCGATATGTAATGATGATACTTTTGTTCTCTGGAATGGCATGAACTCGGAAATACCTAAATTAGTTGAACTTATCAATTCAATTGATCCTCATATACAGCTCACATATGAGATTGAAAATAATGGCTGCTTACCATTCCTTGATGTCCTTGTGTCACGCTCTGAAGGATCCTTTAGTACAACAGTTTATCGAAAACCATTTGCTGTGTCCTTACCCCCTCATGCAAAATCAAATCATCCATGGAAACAAAAGATCTCTGCCTTCTTCACATACGTATATCGTGCAATACATATCTGCTCAACTGAGGATTCCTTACAGAAAGAGCTTAATTTTCTTAAACGAATTGCAGTACACAGAGGATATAGCCTTTCCGTTATAGACAAAGCTGTCCACAAATTTAGCAAACCAAAGCCTGTCTGCACGCTCATGCGCCTATAGACCTTCCAATACGAAAGAATTGGGCAGTTATCCCATTTCCTCCTCAGATTTGCTTCGGAATTTCAAAAATCCTTAAAAGTTTTAATTTCAAAGTAATTTTCAAAACCATAAATAAGATGAATTTTTACGGATCAAAAGACGAAGTCTTTTGAGATACTTTGTGGATGTGGACTTTCATATATAGAACAGAACTGCAAGGCTTTAAGTTTCCGTGTGAAGGAACACAAGACCTATGTACAGAACTATGAACTGAAGAAGTAGTCTATAGCCCAACATTGTCATGAAAATAACTATAAATTTTTGTTTGGATACGCTACGCTTTTTGATAAACCGGACTTTACTATTAAGCTTAATATATTAGAAGCTTTCCACTTATACCGGAACTCGTCACGGCTTGTCAACGACATGATGTCGTCTCCATTTCTTTCAAGCACGTGGAAACAACTCACCAAAACCCGTAACCGTCAGAATTTTGAGATGTCACAATGATTTGAATGTTTACGCTACATTCGTCCTGAAGAAGCCTAGCCAAATGCTCTGCGAAACTGTAGTCGATGTTTAATAAACATTTTATTGTGCGAAACGTTGTTATTATTATTCTAATCATGTGTGGGCTTCTGATTATTAATGCTTTCACACAGTTCCCATTTCGTATGCATCGCTGCGCCGTGTTTATGTATCCCTGGCTCCCCCATGAAGGAACAAAGAAAATAGTTCACTATGCATTCTATGTGAAGTTATTCTTAGAATAATAATAAAAACTCGCAATTCTTGGAAAGGAGGAAATTGGAAATGTATTTCATGAAGAAAAAATAATCGAATACTAGTAGAACGAAATTTCGTGTGTGTGCAAATAGCAGCACTTAAATCTTTTTGAGGAATTTAAAGTTATACGATGTACACAGGGCAAAACATTATTTGAAAGACATTCATTTCAGAACAAATTGCTAACCATCTGGGAAGTAGTTCTGCTCTTTGCGAAATCAGTTATGCGTCAAGTGTTGAATAACGGGCTTTATAGAATAAGGTCGACATCCGAAGTGTTACGGTATGCCGCGAGTTTGTTTACGCTTTAGACCGCGGTATAGTTTTGTTACCTTCACGCAGTTATATGCCATACTAACCCTTGCCATTAGGAGAGACGGAGCAGAGTATATAACTATATATTTGCGATGTAGATCTCGGGAGCTGCGGTGTAGGGCGTAAATAAACCCTCCGGCAGCTGTCACGGATGGACTTCCGAATCAGAACGCTGTTAAAGTAGTTCCCAACCTCGCATGTGCCAGGGCAGTAGTGGAGGGTTCACGTCGGTATACGCTGTATACCATCTGTCTTTTTTTTTTTTTTTTTTTTTTTGACAGAATAGCGTATACCTGCAGTGTCCATATTATCAACAGAACTTCAATCTCGAACAACATTGCTGCCAAGAGCTGAACATCTAATAAAAATAACCATAAGAATTATTGAAAGCTTCGGAGAAAATCCTGGGGGAAAAACTCATTTAGCATTAGCAGCGAACGAGGAATTATTATTTAAAAATATCATATTGATTCCTAACAACAAAATTGTACCTATTAACCAAACCAGTTTATTCAAAGCACGGTTGACAGGATTAAATCAAGACTGTGTTTAGATTCAAACAGTGAAAATGTACAACTTCTTAAAGATATTACTTTATTAGAGCGAATAAATACACTGCCGGACAATTGCTAAGGACGGATGACAATAGCAACGATAGCAACCATAAAATGAAAGGCAGGACAATGTGGAAATTAGCATAAGTGCGGGATACAGTAAGACGTGTTGTGCGTATGCAAAATTTAGATTGCCGAACTTGTTCGTGACGTCATGGCGCTGATAAGAGATATAAAGGATTTGATGCGTATTGACCGTTGTTGTTCAAACGCAAAGTTGAAAGGGAAAGAATCAATTGACGAACTTACAATTTGCAGTATGTCTTCCCGACATCACCTAGATGATTTTACGTGTGGCCGTATTATTGGCAAGCGAAAAATAACAGATGTTGCCAGGGAGTTCGACGTCAGCCACAGTGTTGTTTCAAGGCTTTGGAAATCATTTCAAACAAATGGAGAGTGTAGCAAACGTCACGGGGGACGTCGTGTTCGCAGTACGACACCTGCAGAAGATCGGTACATAGTGCTATCAACAAAAAGACACCGGCGCAGCACAGCTAGTGAGGTAGCAAATCCGTTTATGGCTGATACTGGCAAGCGGATCTCCCGAAAAGCTGTCGCCAGACGTTTGCATGAAGGAGGACTATACGCCCGCCGTCCTGTTGTGTGCATCCCATTGCCCAGACGTCACCGTACCGCCCGTTTGCAATGGTGCCATCAACATCGCAATTGGACTGATAACGACTGGTCTGCTGTCCTCTTCTCAGATGAGAGTAGATACAGTCTATCGTCTGATTGTCGACGTTGAAAAGTAGTTCCAATAGAAAATTTTTAGAATGTTGGATTGATTTCCGATTATCACATATAGAGCTGATAATCGAAAGTCTGCCCAACATTCTCATAATTTTCAAGACCCGAATATACACAGTGTGGCAAAAAAATTTTAAGACTGGGTCTGTAAAATGAAATAGAAACAAGAATTTATAATTTCTTTTGGTTTGTTATTCAAAATAAGTCCCTCCGGCTTCAATACACTTGTTACAGCGATTTAATAATGATTCGAATGCCTGTTCCAGTTCACTTTGCGGAATTGCCTCCAAAGCACGCGTCGAAGCTGTTTGTTTGGTCAAAATATCATCAAAATAACACCCTTTTGACGTCATTTTAAGTTTTGGAAATAAAGAAAAGTCGCAGGGTGATACATCAGGCGAATACGGGGGATGATTCAACACACAGACGTTATTTTTCGCCAAAAATCTACGAACAAGAAGTGAGGTGTGACTGGGTGCATTATCGTGCAACAAACACCAACTGTTTTCATCCCGATATTCTGCACGAATGCGATGAATTCTGTCCATCAAACGCTTCAAAACATTTAAATAAAACTCACCAGTAATTGTTTGTCCACTTGGAACAAATTTTTTGTGGATAATACCCTTACTATCGAAGAATGTAATGAGCATTGTTTTGATTTTCGATGGAACTTTTCTTGGTTTTTTTTTTGGGGGGGGGGGGGGGCTGGTGGTGAGTTTTTGACTTCCATTCCGCACTTTGTCGCTTTGTTTTAGGATCATATTGAAAACACCATATTTCATCACCTGTAACAACAGATTTTACGAAGTTTGGATCATTTTCAGCGGGTGAAACGATGTCTCTGCAATGTGTACTTCTCCATGATTTTTGTTCATTGGTTAATGTGTGTGGAACAAATTTAGCAGAGACTTTTGTTTTGCCCAAATCTTCATGCAGGATGGTTCGAATCGTTTCTTTGTTGATGTTTAAAGACTCTTCCATCATTCTTAGTGACGCACATCGATTGTTTGCCACGAAATCACGCACTTTTTCAATAATCTCAGGTGTCCTAGATGAACTTGGTCTTCCGGTACGCTTATCATCTTCTAGCGTATCTCTTTCGTCCCAAAAACGTTTGTGCCACAGGAAAACATTTGATCTACTTAAACAAAACTCACCGTAAACTTGTTTCATTATTTGGTACGTTTCCGAGGCACTTTTACCAGGTTTTGCGTTAAATTTATTAACAGCCCTTTGTTCCATCTTCATATTTCTACATGAAAAAAACTTTACTTCTCTAATGAACGGCCGTTTCGTTTAAGTTACTTTAACAACTGCGCAGTACTTTTGGCAGAAAGCAAGCAGATGGTCACGGTTTATAACGCATTCGCGATTACACTGGTAACGCCACCGTAAGCTGAAATCTAGCGCCAGTCTTAAAAATTCTTTGACGCACTGTGTATATCAAAAATCGTCAGATAAAAAAACTGTGACGCAAGAGTATCATGAAAAGAGAGTGCCGCCTTAATCTTCAAAAATCCTACTATATCACTTGAAACTTGTAAATATATAAGACAGGTAAAATGGCACTTGGTAACTTTATTAAATTAAAAAAATTATACACTTATAGCATACAAAGGGTACTGTGGAAAATAATGCAGTTCTCCTCGCGATATTTTTGATTACCTTGTCTAAGCTTCAGTTGATTGCATAGAAACAGTTTTGTAAATTTACGGTTAGCAATTATTCGTTATCATCTTTCCTTGACAAAACTTGATGCTACATTATCAGTCAGCAAAACAGGATTTAGGCAAAAGAATTCGAAAAACCTGTAGCAGGTTTCCCAGCTTTCCACTCGTTGTCATTTGAATCATAAACATAAATCGAGAACAAGGCATCGTAATCGCTGCCCTTATTAGTAGTGTAAAGTTTACCTGAACAAGAAACTAGCGACATGTATGCGTATGTCGCACATTTCAATGCCGCTATAGTATTCCACTGGTTTACAGTCGGATCGTAAACTTCTGCCGAAAAGTTAGGTCTCTTATTGCAACATAGTGTACAATCACCGCCTCCCCAGCATTCGTGTGAACTGTAACCCCCACATACGTACACTTTTCCATTCAGCGTTGAGCACCCGTGACTGTACCTCCTCTCAATCATCGGTGAAATCTCAGCACTTCGACTGTTTAATGTATTATATACCTCGCAGGACTGGTTTATAAAATCGGTGTGAATGAGGTCATCCAAAACGCAAGATCGTCCACCTGTTACGTAAATATTATGTCCTAAAGATGTTACTCCGGGGCTGATTCGTCCCCGAATCATACTTCCAATAGCACAGCATGAATTGTGCTCAAGGTATGTGCAGTGCATTATTTCTGAAGAATTACCTAGCCCGCCAAAAAAAAATCTTGCGTTGATGAAGAATCACCCCAGCGTGCGAAGGTACAAAGAACACGTCGTTCAGATTACAACGCAGTTCGAGTGTATTGAGGCAGAGACTAATTCTGTTTCCCATCCTCATAAAGAGAAGCTTATCCTCCGTACTAATAACGTACGAACCGCTCGATTTGTCCTTGACACAAAATTTGGGCAAATCGCATATTGTCTTCCAGTTCCCATCAATATCGTCGTAGTACTTTAGAGAATAGGAGGAACTGAAAGAATCATCATTCCAAGTTGGAGGACAGATGCAATACAGCGGACCTTCCATAATTTTCTTTCGTTTTAAATGGAGGTTTTTTCTACATTGCCTAATTCGTTCTTGGGAACTATAAAGGTTTGCGTTGTATAAAGAATTTCTGCACTTGGAGGAGCTTAAAATAAGTTTTTCGGTGGAAACATGCTCAAATCTGTATTCGGGGGACAAGAGTGTAATTCGAACGTGATGCAAAAGTTTCGGCAGGTACACGACACGTTCGCTTTCTTTGGCTCTCACCCAACACAGAACAGCTTCAAACACAGTCTCCTCTCCATTTACCTGCAAGTCGTCTCTTTGTATGAATTCATTCAACGTTGAGAAAGGTAAATTCAGGAAATCCTCTGTTCTGGAGACTAGTTCAAAATTCTCCCGAACGTAGAGATTGGTTATTTCAATCATATTAATACAATTATTGTGCTCGGCAACTTCACGGGCCCTTAGTACGACGTCAGGACTCAGCCTTTTTGAAAGGAACTGCAAACAGGCATCGGTAATTCCGTTCATTTGCAGGTATATCGAAGTGTTGAGTAAGAGCTCCACGTTAGAGGTCGTAATGTGTAATCTTCCACTATAAACAAAGTTTACCAGGCTTTGTACTGACCTGTAATCTACGTCATCCATTATTATTACACGACGTCTACTCTCTTTGAAGTTGTTACGGAACATAGCTCGAAAGTATGGAATTCCGACTGCCAGGATTACACGGTGAGCAATAAGGAATTTGTTTCCTATTTTGATGGTGACATCACAAAGTTCTTCCGTTTGTCTCATCTCTTCAAACATGAGGAAAGAAATGGACGACAATTCGGCGTCAAAATAATCGAAACCCTCCTCGGATGCCATCTGAGTAAAGAACACACTTCTAGAAAATCACTTGGTAAAACATTCGAATAGCGGTCTAGAAAAAACTGCTAACAAGAAACTTGGTTTAGACGAATAACACAATACACTTTTAAATACTTCATGAAGTGTCACTCGAGAACGAAAGAAAGAATTGCCACACGCTAATGTCTGTGCGTTGCTAAGTAGAATTCATGTTGTATGTCCCGCGTGATGTCACATGACAGACTTGGAATTTCCCTCTCGGTACATCAAAATTTCCCTTTTCCTCCAGAAATTTCCCACCCATGCAGTAGTCTGAAACTGCAGGGATACACGTACCTTATGCGAAGCATATTTTAATTTATGTCAATAATATGCAAAAATAAGAAACTATTTCATGTAAGAAATACGGAATTACACCATATAATACAAATTTTGATGGCAATCCGATTTTGGTGTAAATGTGACAAGGATGGTAAGTCAGATAATATCCGAAACCTTAAAAATTTCATCGCCTTGGAGCGGGACTCGAATCTGCGTCTCCCAAATAGCTCCTGGGTTGCTAGTTTTCGGATATTATCTGACTTGTCACATTTACAATAAAAATCGGATTGTCATCTTCAAAATTTTAAGAAACTATTTACTGCAATTTGTATTTTACCATTTGTGATATTTAAGAAAATCTTGTTGATGCGACTTTTTCTTTATGCTTGGTACAACGACCTTATATTAAGTGAAGACACCACTGGCAGAGCCAGTGGTGTCTTCACTTATGAGGTTAGAATAAGATAACTGGAGATCCCTTCGTCAATGGAGCAGAACCACTTTGCGTGAAGCCTATAACAGCGAGCTGCGATCGTTAACGTGTGGGAAAGCTAGTGATTTTCAAGGCTATTGCTATACATTTTGTGTTGGCCGAATCGCATTCTTTCGTCGCAAATGTTTCTAATTTTGCATCGTAACTTGCTGTCAATGTGTGAAAAAATGCCGTATTTATAAAATTATTAATTATTTTGAGGCTCCTTCCCACTTTTATTTTAAATTGGAATACGTGAACATCAGTGCGTATTCAGAACAAAACATGACGTTAAAATTGAAAACTGCAGTCGTGTATGAAGTATATAATTCATTCCGGTTTGATATTAATACAGCCGAAAACCACGCAATTCCAAAATACACACAGCTGAAATTACGTGGGTATCATATAAACAACACCGGCTTCACGGTTAAGAGATTCAGTGCATCTCTTAAAGTGCTGTCCTAACTTCCTTGCTCTGCAACCATAAATCACAGCCAAGGAGGTTAGAGTTATACTTCTGGAGATGTCCTGAGTCTTTTAACCGTGAAGCCACAAGTGTGGGAATTTGAGTTGTTTACATGATAGCCATGCAGTGTCAACTGTGTGTATGGGAATGAGCCTCAAAATAATTAAGAATTTTATCATTCCAGCATTTTCTCACACATCGGCAGGAAATTACGATGCAAAATTAGAGACATTTGCGATGAAAGAATGCGATTCGGCCAACACAAAATGCATTGTAGTAGCCTTGAAGCTCACCAACTATCCCACACTTCAATGGCCGTCGCTCGCGGTTATAGGCTTCAGGTAAAGTGGTGGTGCTCCATTAACAAGGGCATCTCCACATATTTTATTTTAACCTCCATGGTCACAGCTAATCTTTGGTGTGACGTCACATACAGGCGAAAAAAAACTCTCTAGCTGAAATGATACTACTGTCAACACACAAATTTGAGTATGGAATCTTCGTGTTGTGCTTTTGGTTGGACAAATCACAGTATAAAAACAATTAATTTGACATTTCACAGGTATGTAAAAAACACGAAACTGCTGACATTGAAATGCAAATCAGATTTTATGTATATACATACACTCATCGCCAAAAAGATAGTTGCACCCATAAGGAAGGAACGGACAGGAATGAAACTTTTTGGGTAGATTTGACATCGTGAGACATGCAAATGATCCAAGTATCTGCCCGGCCGCACATGTGACGCA
Source organism: Macrothele yani (assembly GCA_039090855.1). Lineage (NCBI taxonomy): Eukaryota > Metazoa > Arthropoda > Arachnida > Araneae > Macrothelidae > Macrothele > Macrothele yani. The sequence continues at coordinate 135,871,422 of CM077024.1, read as the reverse complement.
AGCAAGGAGGTGTCGTGGCGCTCAGCCTGACCCCTCCTTTGCAAGTGAAGTCTGCCTCGGAGAAAAGTTCGGAAGCAATTCGAGCAGTTGGAGGAGTTTGTGAGGGACCGCATCGTTGGGCTCCGGGAAGCGGGATGGTCTTATCGCTATATCGAGCGCCATACCGATCTTTCGTAGCTGCGTCGGTCACATCCTCAGTTCTACACAGTCAAGAGAGTAAGAGTTCTACAATTATATATACCAAGTGTTCAGAGGGCAAGGTGGTTGCCAGTTTTCAAAGTAGCGTCTACTCGCCCAGATCTTCATAGTTTCTCCGGTCTTCGGTTATGGTGGTGCTGGTAAGCTCCGGACAACTCTTTTCCAGGCATTGCGAAGGCAGCAAGGTGTTTCTTCATTACAGCTTCTCGCTTCATAGTAGGTGATCCATAATGACTCCAAAAATAATAAAGTCCGACGGGATATTAAAGGTGCCACAATTGTTGAACAATCCCAGTCCGGGAAGTGCTGTCCCAATCTGAGAGTTCTTGTTAATGAGGTAGAAATATTAGGGTTCCTAGCTGAATATTCATGTTCTTGTAAGCGTGAGATTAAATTCCTAGCTGTAGATCCCACGTACATCAGTTCTTTCGCTCCCGGTACAGTATGACGTAGATGAATGGTATATACGCCTGAACGTTATTGTAACGGAATGGAGTCACGGTCTCTATGGACTAAATTAGAAAGATTAGAAATCCGGACACCAAAATTAAGGTCCAGACCTCTGCAAAATCCCCTAAATATGTTTACGAGTTCCGGGTGGTAGTCGATGGAGCCATCAAACTGGTAGGGTGTCCTATCATGACTAAAAGTGAACATGTTGTCCTTTCCTTACTTTAAAAACAACTTAGGAGGCTTGCAACCACTTTGAGCCGAGATAGGACACCCTAACAGTTTGTTGGCTCCATCGACTACCACCCGGAACTCGTAAACCTACTTAGGGGGTTTTGCAGAGGTCTTGACCTTAATTTTGATGTCCGGACTTCGAATCTTTTTAATTTAGTCCATAGAGACCGTGACTCAATTCCTTTACAGTCGCGTGCAGGCGTATATACCATTCCTCTACGTCCTACTGTACCGTGAGCGAAAGAACTGATGTACGTGGGATCTACAGCTAGGAATTTAATCTCACGCGTACAGGAACATTAATATTCAGCTAGGAACACTAATATACATGTATCTACCTCATTAATGAGAACTCTCAGATTGGGACAGCACTTCTCGGACTGGGACTGTTCAACTATTGTGGCACCTTTAATATCTCGTTGGATTTTATTATTTTTGGAGTCATTGTGGATCACCTACTATGAAGCGAGAAGCTGTAATGAAGAAACACTTTGCTGCCTTCACAATGCCTGGAAAAGAGTTGTCCTGAGCTTACCAGCACCACTATAACCAGAGACTGGGGAAACTATGCAGGTCTGGGCGAGTACACGCTACTTTGAAAACTGGCAACCACCTTGCCCTCTGAACACTTGGTATATAAATTTGTAGAACTCTTATTCTCTTGACTGTGCAGAGCTGAAGATGTGGCTGACGCAGCTACGAAAGATCGTTTCATCTTCAATTGTAAATAAAGTTGTTTAAGTGGTTTTAGACTTTTAATGGCTTTTAAGAATCGTGCGAATATGGAGAATTTTTGGTTGTCATTTAGGACAACACTTGTCCGCATACTGCTGCTGTCTCGGGAGCTTTCCTTCAAGGCACTGACACTCTGCCATGGCCAGCCGCATCGTCATACCTGTCGCCGATTGAAAATGTGTGGGATGTTATTGGACGCGCTATCCACCCTCCACCCCTACCGCGCAATCTGCAGTAACTGCGTGAGAAGATTCAAGCTGCATGAGATGGCTTATCGCAGGACACCATTAGGAACCTGTGCTACTCCATGCCAAGACGTCTGGCATGCTATGTGAGCAAACATGGCGTCCCGACGCCATACTGAGAGACACTACTTATTGTCGTGTCGCTCAATAAATATTACCCATATCAGTCTCAATGTTTAATCATTTGTTGTTCCTGGTAACCTTTACCTTCCACCCGAATAGCATTGCAATCCGACCCATCCTGCTGGGTGCAACTGTTTTTCTGACGATGAGTGTATATGACACAATGGCGGCTCACTACGACTTCTCTTCAAAAGTACTATGTTCAACGTATAAATGGCTGACTTTAATGTCTTTGAAATCATACACTTTTAGAGATTGTGTAAACTGTTAATAATTTCATTTCTTATAGTAATTCAGTTGCCAGAAACCAAACCTCAAGTTAAAAAACACATTAAATCAAAGTCAAATGTATACATCAGTTCCATCTCGAAAGTTCAACACATCATTTATTTTACTTCTAGGTTGTGCTAACAGGAGGGAAAGCATTTTATGTTGCACTCGTTTATACGTTTCTAAGCAATACTTATCGTATAAAATTTATAAACTTGCATTTTCTTTTTAAATAATTTTAACCCATTTATGCCGGAGGTTGAAATTTTTGGAATTTTTGCACGAAATTCATATATGTTATCTAGAATAACTCAAGAAACAAAAATTTGAAGGAAAAAAATTGTTATTTCATTCAATTTTTGAGTTATGTGGCGTTCCAAGAATGGAACACGGAAAGTGTCAAATCTATAACTAATACAAGAACAATAACTTCTGTATTTTCTTTTTACAGCACAATAGCATAACTCGTAGAGAAGTAATAGAAAAAATTTACAAGTATAGGGTGTAACGCACTACAGTTGTATTTACCTGTCTTTGGATGGGTCTTTTTTTTTTTTTTTTTTTTGATTGGAGGTTTAGCGACCACCGTGAGCAACTCAATGGGCTATAAGCAGTCGCCCGTCCCTTATTTAGGGCCACTGGTTCCAGGGAAGGGAGAGAACCAGTGCCGAAACACAAACACAACATCCATGCCTCACCGGGATTCGAACCCGGACCCCTTCGGACGAATGATCAGAGGCCAGCGCTTAGACCACTGCGCCACCGGGGCGGCGGATGGGTCTTCAAAAACCTTTTTCGAAAATCAGATCAGTTTTTAACAATACCCCTGCACCTCAGTACCTGCAGTAGTGACTAACTGTGTGCAGCACGTGATAACATCTACCCTTAGGAAGCAGACAGATGTGAAAAATCAAAAATTGTTGACGACCTTGAGCAGTAGGATATAATAACTCCCATGTTCGAATAATAGAACATGAGGCATAAATGGGTTAATGTCCATCCTCTTTTCTGAGTTCTTTTATGTTGAGTGCAGCCCATTTAAACTTATGTTTCTTAATATTTACTACACTCTTAACCGAATTTTTTATGTTACCTAAAATTTTTTACTTTTTGATTGGAGGTTTAACGACCACCATGAGCCACTCAATGGGCTATAAGCAGTGGCCCGTCCTAAATTTAGGGCCACTGGTTCCAGGGAAGAGAGAGAGCCAGTGCTGTAAGACAAACACAACATCCATGTCTCACCGGGATTCGAACCCGGACCCCTTTCGGACGAATTATCAGGAGCCATCGCTTATACCACTGCGCCTCCTGGGCGACTGTTACCTATATGCTGGTTAGTTCTAAAACTTACTCTTTCAATTTTTAGTCACAGCCATGCATCACTGAATTTTTAAAGCACATGAATCGACTGCAAGTGATGTCGTGAAAAGACGGAAGCAGGATGATGTAAACCACAGAAAAAAAAAGAAGACGTAAAAAACATGTTCAGGAAGACCAAACAAACTGACAGAACGTAACAGAAGAGCCATGGTAAGAAATGTTAAGAAGTGCCGCTCAAGGAGGTTAGAATAGATCGAGTAAGGATGACATCACAAACTTGCTTGAAACACTTTGAGCAGACGACTTAAATGCTCAAACGTCTCACCAACATGGCGGCAGAGACTGTGATTGGCTGCGACTCGTCTCATTCGTCTCACCAACATGGCGACAGAGGCTGTGATTGGCTATGACGCCATGATCGTGACGTTTCGGTGGCTTGACTTTGATTACACGAGGGGAACGGCTGGCCCTTACTCCATCATTTCTAACCTCCTTGGTCCTGCTTGGTCCCGCTCTTCCTCTGTCGTTTCTATCGCTGCTGAAGTAAGAAATGCTTGTAACGGCTCGGTTAGTACCATAACTATCCACAGAGGAGTTGCACAGCGTGTGCTATTATGGTAGAGCAGCGGCACACATACCACTACCGTGAATGCGCAGCGTCGTTTAGAGTCATGGCCGTAGCCAAAGGGAGGGATCTTAGGAACACCGCCCCCCCCCCCCCCCCCCCCCCGAAATCCCAATGAATTTTTCGCAATTGAGCTTCAACAAATAATGTTTTTTTTCTATTATTTGGCCTTATACTGTATTTTGCACTAGGGGGTCCTTGTACAATTCCATGTATATGAAACTGTATAGGCACAATTCAGTCTGCTGGAACTTTTTTTTAGCTCATCTGCAAAAAATAACAAAGTTCTCAAATTTATCAAGCAAGTATTACCAGCTTCCAGGCACACGACGTTAATATCAATGTGCGAAATACGTTAGGTTTACAAGCATGAAGCTTTATTGACATTCCGAGAAATCTACGTTGTAATAATTCTATCGTTGCAAAATTTGAAAGATATAAAAAATCGCAAATTCTCCCAAACAACTCATCGGCTATTATGTGCTATTTACCCAAGGCCAGTTTGTAGTCACACTTTGCACACTTGACCTTGTATTTTCGTGGACATTACCGCTGTAGAAAACTCTTCAAAACGGTGACTGCGATTTGTCGATATCATTGGAACATATTGATCTCGTGGTAACTTCCCTCGGCCATCTAAGAAGTAACGTCATTGATAAATTCAGTGTTGTTTTTAATGCAGCATCAAAATTGATCACATAAGTTGATGGAGTTATATCCAGGATGATTCAAAGAGGGAATATTTCATCAGAAACTCCAGAAGAATATTTCCGGAAGAATGTTTTCTTGCCATTTGTTGACTACGTGTGAACACAAATTAATGATCGATTCGAGACTCACAAGACATTAGTCATAGCGTTTCAAATATTTCTACCTCGTCACGTTACGTTAAACTGCAAAAAAGAGCTAACGACCTGCAAAGAATTTTATGAAAACATACTTCCAGAGAGCAGTACCCTCACAGTCCGTTTGGCGAAACAAAGGGTTCAACATAAATGTTAATTCAAGACCTGGTAACGCAATGGAGGTCCTTTTATAATGCGACTCAAACCTTTTCCCCAACTCACACACGTTGTTACAGATTCTTGCTGTAATTCCGATTTCCACAGATACGCCAGAAAGGACATTTTCGACACTTAGACGATTGAAGACATTTAAGAAACTCAAAGGGAGAAAACAAACTCAGTAGATTAGCACTTTTTGCAACCCATTTCAATACTGAGGTGCAACCGGACGAAATTTTAAATCGGTTTATTAAATATTCAAGGCGCGCTAATTTTTTATAAGGTGAGTGAAAATGTAAACCTTATTTGCTCTTCTTAATGTAAAAATTTCTTGAATTTGCTGATTTGTATAAATTGTATTATACCTATGTTAAATGTTTTAATGTTCGCCTTAAAATTCAAAACTTTCTATCGATACATACTGTAATTGTTGTTGCTTTTATCAAAACATTGGTTCAACATAATTTTTAAATCATTAAAAACAGTTATCTAAAGGAATTACCTCCCGTTGTGTTTGATCTATGTTTATTGTAAATTTATAGGCTGAAATTTTACAAGTAACGCAAATTTATGAGGAAAAATTTACGATTACTAATCCCAAAAATGGGTGGGGGAGGGAAGGGTTAGTATAGCTTTTTGAATTGTAAACTAAAAAAATTTAGTTTTCATTCAATCGTCAAAAGAAATGAATATCTCACCGAAAAAAAAAAATTGCCCCCCCCCTCCCCCCGAAAAAAAACTCCTGGCCACGGCCTTGTTTAGAGTGGTGTCCCGGACTGTGGGTGACTGGAAAGCTGTTCTTTGAAGTGATGAGTCACGCTTTTCAGCCTTCCAATCTGATGAGCGTGTTTGGATTTGGCGATTGCCCGGCGAACGATTTTCGTCGTACCATCTGTTAAGTTCCGCGGAAACTTCGTCATGGCATAGAGTTTTTCATGGATAGAACTCTGCCCGTTGGTTATTATACCACAAACTATAAACTCTGAAGAGTATCTCATCGTTCTGGATAGTTCTGGCCTACTAACAATGTGGCAGTATTATGGAAATGACCGATGTGCCTTCCAACACGATCGAGCTTACTTTACTGCCACACAGCACGTCAGGGCGTGTGCAGGACTAATTTCTTGAAAATGAGGTGGAATTGTTAGACTAGCCTGCTCAGAGTCCTGATCTTAATCCCATAGGACACCTCTGGGATGAACTGGAGCGATGGATACAAAATCGACTAGAACGACCGTCTTCGCTCCCCACTCTGGCAGCAACTTTGCAGGACGAATGCAGAGCCATTCCTGTCGAGACCTACCAGAATTTGGTTGATAGTATGACTCCACGTGCTTTATATATATATATTTCTGCCGATGCACATATAAGGTGTGCTGTAGGCATTCTGAAAACATACCACTCGTTGCTGTCATGGATAAAAGGAGCAATTTATCAGATTTGAAAAAAGGGATGATTAACGGCTTTCGGGAGAAGGGTGGAAGTATTTCTGAAACAGTGCAGTTTGTGAACTGTTTGCGTGCTGCTGTGGTTAAAGTGTATCGTGATTGGAGAAATGGCCCCATTGCGAATAAGCGACGTGAAAACTGCGGAGCACCACGTGCCATTGATGTGAGAGGTGGACGTTGGCTTCGAAGGTGCGTGAGGGCCGTTCGACACGCTACAGTGGACCAACTCACTGGCCGAATGAACCAGGGGGCTACCGGAAGTGAGTCTAATATGACAGTTCAGCGAACCCTGCTGCATGTGGGGCTGGAGAGCAGGCGGATGGTCACTGCATCTATGCTATCGAAGGTGCATCGGCAGAAAAGGCTTACATTTGCACGGCAGTATCGGAATTGGACCTCCGCTGATTGGCAAGGGATTGCCTTCTCCGATGAGTCAAGTTTTCTGCTTCATCAAGCGGATGGCCGTTGGCGTATAAGGCGAGAAACATCGGAGAACAAACACTCTCCAACCATTGCTGGCAGAACACAAGCTGGTGGGGGCAGCGTTATGGTCTGGGGAATGCTTTCATGGTATTCTCTGGGTCCACTCAAACATGTGAAAAGCACTATGGACCGAATTCTTTATGAATCCATCCTTGCATACCACGTACACCCATGCATGCTGATTGTCTTTCCTGGAGCGGATGGGATCTTCCAGCACGACAATGCGACGTGTCACACAGCTAGAAATGTCCGAAAGTGGTTGGAAGTGCACGATGAAGACTTCAAAATACTTCCCTGGTCCCCTAATTCCCCAGACTTAAACCCAGTTGAGCATCTGTGGTACCACCTCGATCGTGTTGTTCGCTCTATGGATCCTCCACCACGCACCCTCCAGCAGCTGTCAGATGCACTGCAGCCAGCATGGCTCCACGTACCTGGGAACAACTTCCATCCCGTCTTACTGCTGTCGGCGCTGCACACAGTGGTTACTCTGGATATTAGCTGGTGGTCACAATAATGTGAATCAACCGTGTGTGTATATGGGTTAAATATAATAATGTGAACACCTAGGCCGCGGGTGGCCTAGTGGTCAACATTCGTGACTGCCACGGAGATAACCTCAGGTTCGATCCTGGACAGGTACGAACGCTCGAACCACTAAATACCCGCCGTACGTCGGATGGGCACATTAAGCCGTTGGACCCCAGGTACTGGCTCCCCGGTAATAAATAAGGGCGTCTTCCTCCCCCTTTCTACCTCGCTTCCGCGTCACTTCCTATCGGGCACTCTAGCCCAAATCTCCTAGCTTCCTATTTCTAAGGGTTGTTTAAGACTTGGGGTCAGACACTCCCTTCCTAAAATCCTCTACATATGATCTGGTCTGAACGTGAACACCTGGGAAATAGGCTGTTGGACCACACCATTTCCCTTTAATACAACTTCCAACCATCTGCTTGACCGGTTAAGCATGTTTAAAGACCCGTGGCGACGTTAGGGGGTCCTAGGGGATTTAGAAAATAAAATTCTTGACTCAAATCCACAGAGAAAATTAAATATGAAAGACACTGGGCAAGGAAAAACAATTGTGAACCGCAAGCCATAGAGAGAGAAAAGACCTCTTTTCAGTTTCCTCGTCTGATAAGAGGTCGGCAGTGCAGCGGACGTAGTTATCATGCTGCCAAATAACGAATTCAGATTTAAAACAGTTGAAGACGCATTCAGAGTATAAGTGTGTTTTACAGAACATAAACACAAATCAGAGTACTATCTATCGGCATGCACAAAATTGTCAATAATTTCACATTTTTGCAGACTCAGAACATGGTTACACTAATGGAAAGCGATATTTAAAAATATATAGACAATTTTTATAAAGAAAAAAAAGATGAAAATCTAAACGTAAAGTTCTCCATTCAACTTTGGCAAATAATCTGAAATAGCTTTACAAAGAAGAAATTAATTAAACTATTAAATTCAGTAAAAGAACTTGAATAATTTTTTTATTAAGTTTAACAACTTGTCATGTAGTTACCTGGACGTGCCTACCTCATTTTTTTTTCATTTTTTCATTTCATTTATTCATTTTTCAGTTGCCACATGTTACAGTTCAAAATACAAACAATATAATCAATTACAAAAAATGCAGCAACCAGGAGGAGGAGGGGAAAGGCCGTAAGCCTGACATAGCCCTCCCACCGTCACTACTAAAAAAAAAAAGACACGAACAACAAAGAACAATACAAAAGACAAGCCAAAGACATATTGAATATAGTTGAAAGATTAAATAAATACATAAGTGTATATATATAGATGCAAGGTCTATCCATAAGCCGTGAAATCAATCAAGCGACCAGATCAGGTCAACTCAGCACTAATTGAGAGACTTGTTAATAAGGTGGAGCTTGAATTTTTTTTTTGAAATAAGTCAAAATTGTTAATAGATTTTATGTCACAAGACAAGGAGACCCGAATAATTAATATTCATTTTAATTGTTTTTGTCCGAGAGAAATTAGGTATGAGTGTTGATCGATTCTTGGTTTCATAAGTATGAGTTCGAATATTTAATTATATTAAGTCATGGTATAAATCATTTTTAATTCTTCTGAACATTATTTTACCAAGATTATAGTCAAATAATTGTTTTATTGTAAGTATATTGTATTTATTGGGATTTACTTCTGACAAAAAGGTAAGATAAGGTATAGAATTATTAAGAGATTTTAGGTCTATTAATCTTATATGTATATCTATTCTGTAATATCTGTATTTTTTTAAAGTTATATTGTGTTGTTTGCCCCCATGTCAGTATACAGTAATTTATATGTGTTTGTATTAGTGTGTAGAATAAAAGTATCATTATTTTAGGGGACAAATTTATCATAATCATACTAACTACCCCAATGTTTCTAGATATTATATTAGTCAGGTTGTCAATATGCGCATTCCATTTCAAATCATTTCGAATCAATACTCCCAAGTAATAATGACTATTCACGAAATCAATTTTAGCTCCATTCAAGACCACCACGTCACTCATAGATTGTAGTATTTGTAGTTTCGAAAAGATCATAGCCTTGGTCTTGTTTACATTAATAATCAATTCATTGCTATTTAACCAATTTTTCACCAACACAAGTTGTGCATTTATTCTGGATGTAAGATCTAAAGTATTGTTACCCTTGAATAAGATTGTTGCATCATCAGCAAATAAAATTAAATCATTATATTTTACAACTGTAAAGAGATCATTAATATACAAATTAAATAATATAGGACCAAGGACCGAACCTTGCGGCACTCCAGAAATTATATTTCCTATTGTGGATTGTGTCATATCAATCACAGTATATTGCTTCCTAGCTGATAAATAACTTTTGAATAAATTATATGTAGAACCCCTAATTCAAATAGAAAATAATTTGGTTAATAGAATGTCATGGTTTAGCGTATCATGAGCCTTAGATAAATCTAAGAGAATTGCAATTGTTGATTGATTTTGTACAGCATTTTGTTGGATTAAATTATGTGTAAATGAAACTGCAAGCTCTGTTGATTTATTTGGCAAAAAGCCAAATTGATTTTTGTTAAATATGTTGTATTTTTGTAAAAAGGAAAGTAATCGAATGTAAATTAATTTTTCTAGCAATTTAGTAAATATAGTCAAATTTGCAATTGGCCGATAATTATTTGCTTCGTTTACCGAACCTTTCTTGTATTTGGGAGTAATTTTAGTTATTTTTAAAGCATCTGGGAATATTCCTGTAGTAAATATAGAATTATAGATCAACAAAAGTGGCTCCACAATAATATGAGCCACATGTTTAATAACCAATGGTGAAATTCCATCATATCCAGGTCCACTATTGACATTAATTTGCATCAACAAGTGTAAAAGTTCAGATTGTGTAATTTTAAGTAAGTGAAACTTGTTTGATTGGTGTGAATTCTGAAAGATCTGATGATATTGAAAATTTATAAGTAAAACTTGCTGTTTAAGAATTTGCGAAGCTAATATAAAGTGATTATTGATTTCATTGACTATATCTTGTTTGGATGTAATTTTTTGGGTTAAATTAGTTAGGTATTGTGGTGTAATTGAACCTGAAGATATACCCAGTAAACTGTTTAAATGTTTCCAACTTAATTTAGAATCGTTTTGAGAAAAGATATTAGTATAATATTCTCTTTTAAATTTCCTAATATCAGAATTCAATTTATTTCTATATGTTTTAAATATTTGAAAATCAGTTTGTAGTTTACTTTTTATAAATTTCGAGTATAATCGATTTTTTATTAATTCGGTTTAATAGATTTTAAGTGAGCCATGGTTTACGTTGCTTTTTAGCTTTGTTCTTGTTAAGTAAAATTGGAAAGGCTTGGATTTATAATTCATTTAGCACTGTTGCAAAGCTGTCATATAAAAGATTTGGATCAGTCATCTGTAAAACATTTTTCCATTTTATATGTTGTAATAGATTACAAAATTTATTTAACGTATTATTATTTATTAATCGAGTTGTTATATTAATTATTTTTTTTTATTTACAGCATGGGTATGTTTGTAAAATGTAAAAATTGGTAGATGGTCACTAATATCATAAATTATAACTCCCGAAAGAGTCAACTCTAAAGGAGCTTTCGTAAGAGATAAGTCAATGGTAGATTCAGTTTGTGGTGTTAATCTCGTTGGAGATGTAATTGTATTGCTAAACCCTACAGCATTTAGCATTTAAATGAATTGTTGAGTTTGTAAGTTATTTTAGGCAATATCAATATTTAGATCTCCCAACAAGAAACCCCTTTTTTGCCTGTCAAGTTGACATAATTAAGAATTTCAAATAGTTTATTAATAAATAAGGATGAGTTAGAACTCGGAGGGCGATAACAAACCATTATTATATAATATTCGTTTTCAATTGTCAAAATTTCTATATAAGGGTCAAAAACAGTTAAGTCTGTTATCAAAGAATAATTTTAGTGAATAGTATTTACATAAATTGCCACTCCACCTCCCTTTGTTTTAATTCTATTATGGAAAAATATTTTATAACCATGCATATCAATACTATAATTTTGAGTCGGAAACCATGTCTCAGTCAAGCAGAGTATGTAAATCCCCGATCCGGTAGCCTGAATCAATGCCTCAACAAGAGTAACCTTAGACATAAGAGATCTGGCATTTATATGAATTAATTTCAAGGCATAATTAAAGTCGCCAAACAACAGATTAGAAACTTGCTGTAGTGTATATATGTCACTCATTATTATTGACAATCACAAGCCACATATGAAGACCAAACATCAATAAACAGAACCTTCAAGTACAATTTATAATATACTATATAAAAAATTAAAAAACTTATTTGAATTAACCTAATTCAAAAACAAAAGACAAAATACCAAAAGCCACCCCTTGCCACATTTTACTAAAATTATACATCCCAGTATCTAGCCACGTCCTACTACTCACCATCTCATCATTATTAAAAATATAGGGAGTAAGATTATGAAATTCAAGGAAACAAGGTATCATCTCATAAAACACAAACCACTTTTTAGTGAAACCATTTCTTAGACACCCACTCACTATGTCAGACAAAAAGTTAACATGTAATTACGAAATGATAAATCACCAAACATAGAAATATAATAAACAGAAGATAAGCAAATCAATCACTGTCCAGCCTTGTAGAAGAAAAAAAATTTGCAATCGAATCACAATGGGTATTACATGACATTGAACATGATAAGCCGAAAAATACAGAAACTGATGACTAATAAATACCTATTAGGCAAAAAAAAAAAACAACAAATTTGCCAAAATATAATCACCATATGAATCATGTATTATGGATAATAATGTTCTTATGGAATACCTATGCATATGAGCATTTCCCTTTTTTCCCCTCATTCCTCTTTCCCTCCCCTATTTTTCCCTTCACATCATTTTGCCACCTTTTTTCCCTACCCTCTTTCCCTATTTCTATTCTTTTTTTCGTTTTTTTTTTATAAAACAATAAAATAGAATCATAATTAATGAGACAGACAGAAATCCAAATTCAGGTTACATTAACCACTCCAAAACTAAAATAAATAACAACACCGCCACCAACTCATACTCAGAAAATAAAATTAAAAGAATATAAAGTTAAACAATCAGATCAAAAAATAAAGAGGTATAATTTCTATTACATCACAGTGGTGAGCATAGTATTACGTATGATAAACAAAACTGTAAAAAATAAAATCACCAACCAAAACACCCATAAGAAAAAAAAATTTCAAAGTATAGTTGACACATAAATTAATCGCGACACCCTCCATCACAATCCAAAGAAGTAAATTAACAGAACATATTATTTAAGCAATCAAACCATGGGTAAGTGAAAAATCTCAAGGTAATACACAATTCACAAAGTAGTTACTATCAACCATTACATTTGTATACATATATTATCACTATTAAAACATGAAAATTTAAGTCACAACAGTGTAAATACCCCTAAATTCCAATCTTATCCCATAGTATTAAGTCAGTAAACAGACTAAGTATTTAATTCGCAATATTCTTATATGATTAAATAATAATAATAATAATAATAATAATAATATACCCCCTTCTCTTTCACCAATAAGAGTGAAAAATTTCAATAGATAGACAAATCAGAAGAAATTAATCTATTGTAGAAACGATTAATAGTCTTGTGTCAGTCCAGGAAGACAGTCAAAATCACAGAATCAGACCATAGTCATATAGGTATTCAAGTATGAGTATCTTCAGTTTTGGGTCAGAATCCCCCCTTTTACAAAAAACTTTTCCATTACTTACCCATGCGTACTTAATTTTCTCTTGATGTAATAGCCTTCTAGCCTGCCAGAATAAGTGTTTATAATCAGGTATCAAATTTTCATTAATGTATATTTTGGATGATGTTAAAGTTCCATCCAGATCTGAATTCAAAACAGTTATTTTTTTCCTGAGTAGCCATCAATCTCTAGCTGTTCTAGTCTTAAATTGTACAATTACTGCTGCAGTTGGTTTTAGATATGAGTTCACTTTAAGTGGAGGAATAATATCCATATCATCTTGATGATAATTAAGAACACCAGATGCATCTTCAATTTTATCCATATGGTTTCTAAGTTCATTCTCATTGTGAATCAATGTCAAATCCAGACCATGTAGTTTTAAATTTTTATTGCGATGATATTGGTTGATTTCGTTAATATCACTTTTTAATTTCTGTATCTGGAGATGTTTTATATCAAACTGTTGAATAAGATCATTCTGGGTTGTTCTTAAATTTTTGTTTTCATTAAGGAGTGATTCACATTGTCTAGCAATCTCATTATATTTAGTAGATACTAGTCCAATAGTTTTTTATACTCTTCCAATTCCTTCTTAAGCTCAGGGATTGACTCAAGCTTAGTATTTATTTCATCCAGTGATTTCCTCAATTCCTGTCTAATCTCAACATTTGATTCCTGGACTTTTAAATTAATATCACTCAATGCTTTCAATAGCACATCCATATTAAAATCAGATACACCTCCAGCGGATGGTGTACTCGTCCTAGATACATTTGAATGAGCGCCAGTTTTCCGGGTCCCCATTCTATATAAACCAGTATCAAACTTGATACAACAAGTAAATTATAATATGAACTCTAAACCAAATTAATACTTCAGCCTTCTCAAATCGAAGATAGATGGCAGCACTCCACCAACATGTAGGTGAAAATCTGTAAGTTCAATTCTAATGCCCTAAGGCTGTCATCCCGAACAAACACAATAAAATAGATGGCAGAGCTAATTATATTCCTTATGGTTTGGTTTTCAGAAATTCCAAATCACAGAATTTAATTATAATTAATTGCATATGTCAACATATGCAAATAAATAACTCACCAGATTTCGTAAGTCCAATTCTGTCACAAGAAGACCACACAGTTATCTATATCGATGTTATTATAACACTACCAACCATTCTAAAAGTGATTTATAATCCTTGACATAATTACAGTGAAAGTATGATGTATTTTTATCATTTACTATATACTGTTTCATGACAAGCTATTACATCAACATGCCTGACTTGACTTTATTTTATATCTAACACTATTTCTTACAGTAGCTAAAAAGCATTCAGCAAGCTAAGGAAAATAGTCAAAATTATTTGCGAAATACAGTGACAACAGGGACGACTGAAATATTTTCCCCTAATTGCCACTAAAACTAAAAAGGCAGATAAATTAAAAGATTTAATATAAGACTGCAAAAGATGTAATTTAAAACTTTGCCGATGAATAAATATGGGAATTTTTTTGAGTATCTGTAAACTACCTGTCAACAAAAGTATAAGAATTTTTTGGCGAAATAAAAGTTTATACAAGTTAAAATAAATATATGTATTTTTATTTTCTTTGTTAGTGTTGCAAATAGAGCGGACACAGGGGAAGAGCAGGCCGAATTAAGGAGTGGGCCCCTAGGCTAAGATGTATGTCTGAATTGCCCTCTCCCCTTCCCCCGGAAAGATTGAGAACGAAGAATCATTATGAATTATGAAATCCTTTAAAACCCAAATGTGATAATTAATAATAATTTGTGCATTCTTCAAATTCTCCACTGTTCTAACGAGAACATGAGTTAAAAGCTAAATAATCCTTGATTTTGTCTTTGATTTTTTTATGGATTTAGCACTGTTTACTTTTCTTGGGGCATCTCTTTTAACACAAAATAATACAAACTTTGTGGCTCACCTACATCATGATTAAAGTCTAAAGCGATAAAAAAAAAAACACTAAAACGTTTCAGTTGTCTGAGAAATATATTCAATGCGTTAGTACATCAATGGGCCATTACATTATTACCACCTACCTAATAATCTGTATGACCCCCTTTAGCCCGCAAAACAGCTGTCATTCCACAAGGCATCGATTCGATGAAGTGGCGATAGGTATCCTGGGGTATCTGGTACCATAATGTCAACAGCAGGTTCTCCAGTTCCCGTACATTTCAGGGTGGTGGTGATTTAGTGCGAACCCGCTTTTCCAAGTCGAACCACAAATGCTCGATTGGGTTCGTGTCAGGTGAATTTGGAGGCCAGAGAATTAACAGAAAGTCACCAGCATGTTCGTCGAACCACTCCTTGACGATTCTGGCAGTGTGGCATGGCGCATTATCCTGTTGGTAATGGCCGTCACCAGCAGGGAACACAGTTGTCATGAATGGGTGAACTTGGTCCGCAACGATGTTCAGATACCTGACAGCTGTCGGGGATTGTGCTATTGGGATAATGAGGCCCAAAGTGTCCCAAGAAAACATCGCCCACAGCATAACACCGCCGTCGCCGGCCTGTTTCCGCCCAACAGTGCATCCAAGTGCCGTAGCCTCCGTCGGTAATCGGCGTATCCGCGCTCGGCCGTCTACGTGATGCACCTGGAATCTTGATTCGTCAGACCAGGTCACTTACTTCCAGTTATCCTCTGTCCAATCTCGATAATCTTGGGCCCATTTCACACGTTGTTGGTCGATTACGTGCAGTGAGCATGAGGACCCGGCTGAGTCTTAGGCTGCGCATGCCGATGCGCAGAAGGTTGCGATGAACTGTGTGTTGTGACACATTGCCCTGATCACCACCGTTGTAGCTGCAGGTGATTTGTCGGCACTGTGGCCCTACGGTCGCTGTGAACAATGCGCGAAAATCTCCGCTCCGCTCTGGCATCACTCAGCTGCGGACGACACACGGCTGGACGATGGTTGGTCGTTTGGCCATCTGTGAACCACTTTTGATACCTACTCACTACAGCGTCACGTGAAAACCCCACAAGCTGCGCCGTTTCCGAAATCGTAGTTCTGTGCCATCACAATTTGCCATTTATCAAACCCAGCGGTAATTCGGCAGCTTTTCCCATTCTGACTCCGAACACTCTACTAACCGAAAGGCGGTCCTCGGGTTGTATATATAGTGCTCTGTGAACTTCACCTGCGCCACCTTTCGGTCTCCAGGTTCGCTCTTTTCTCCAGGCTGGGGGTGGTCGTAATGTATAATGGCTCATCGTTGTTATGTAAACCATAATAGCAGAAGCAAAGCGGTGTTGGCGTACAAATACCGGTAAAAAAGGAACGAGTGAGTGGTCATAGCCGAATAAATATATATTTTGGAAAATTAGTAATGTTTATAATATGCTTTTTTGCCTATGTTTATCATCTGTGTTTTTACTTGCGTGATGTTGCTGCTTCTGATTCACTGGAAAAGATCCAGATTGCCATATTTTTAAATGGGCCTCACGCGCCCTTGGTGATGGTGGACCCCTAGGATAAAGCCCCTTTAGACGCCCCCTTAAACCGGCCCTGAGGATGAGAGCTGTTCTTTATAATTTTCCTTAAGGGACAAAAATTTGTAGTTACACCACTTCCTTCAGCTGGCGGAAATGTTCCCCTTTGTGTAAATGTATATTGGTATTTGGCGCTATGCCACCGCGTCTAAGAATCTGATGTGAAGAATTCATTTTGCTTCCCATAGACGCGATTAATAAAAGAATATTTATTTTATTTAAAATTTTTTCATGATTAAAAACGTTTCCGTTATTTTACAGGGTGATTCATAAAGAAGTATACAGTTTCAACGCACTATAAAACAAGAACAATGTAAGATATTTTATGTTACCTTTAACAGACTAGTAGGGGAATGTTTCAAGTTTTTTTAGAGACAGTCACAGATGTTCTATGTGTTCACCCTTAGTCACACGACACACTTCCTCACCGATGGATTGGACGAGCCGCGGACTGCAACATGCCACTGACCCAACGGCCACCCAGAAGTCCTGGCTTAGCACCTTGTGACTTTCTCCTGTGGGGTTACGTAAAGGACAAGGTATTGGCCCCTCCCCTTCCTGTTGATCTAGTGGAGCTGAATTATGATCTAATGATCATATGTAAAGGATTTTAGGAAGGGAGTGTCTGACCTTAGGTCTTAAACAACCCTTAGAAATAAGAATCTAGGAGATTTGGGCTAGAGTGCCCGATAGGAAAGTGACATGGAAGCGAAGTAGAAAGTGGGAGGAAGGCGCCCTTATTTATTACCGGAGGGCCAGTACCCGGGGTCCGACGGCTTAACGTGCCCATCCGACGCACGGCGGATATTTAGTGGATGGAGCGTTCGTACCAGCGCTGGGACCGAACCTGAGGTCCTTTCCGTGGCAGTCACGAACTCTGCCCACTAGGTAACCCGCGGGCTAGTGGAGCTGAAACAGCGTATCACAGCCATTATCACTGCACTTGATTCAGATATCTTACCTCGCATTTGGGCGGAAATGGATTGCCGGCTCGATGTGTGTCGTGTGACTTAGGGTGCACGTATAGAATATTTCTGTGACCGTCTCTAAAAAAACTTGAAACATTCCCCTACAATATTGCTACAGGTAACATAAAATATATTACATTGTTCTTGTTTTATAGTGCTTTGAAACTGTATACTTCTTTATGAATCACCCTGTATAGTAATTTCGATTCTTAATTTATCGATATCTTCTTTTCAAATTATCAGACGGCAACTTTCTTTTTAACTAGCACACGAGTGTGTAGATTTCCGTTTAATTGGCGCAAATAGGCACAAATTAAAATAAAACTACTGTAGATCGCTAGGTTTCATCGCCAAGACGGACGGCTTCATCAGGCTAAATGTAACAAAGCTGAGTACAGAATCATACTGAGAAAATATAAACAAAAACAAAACAGAAAAAATGAACTACACATAATAAGTACGTTATGAGCACGTGATGTTAAACAAGAGATAACAAATGAGATAATTACGTTCGTGGAAGTATATCTATAGGAGGGCACGACAGACAACTGGTTTATCTATGGAAAGATCAGAAATGCAAGCGCTTTCAAGTGTGAGTATTTCCACTGTTTCCCGGAAGGCGGTGGTTCTGGGGTCTATATATAGGGATAATTTCTTGAGGTCGTTCCATTGAGAAATGGCGCCGTGGTTCGCAACTTCCTTCGTTAGAGCCGTTGTATGCTTTTCGTTCTTAATGTCACACTTGTGCTCGTTAATTCTCAATCTGCAGGATCTTTTGTTATGCCAATGTAATATTTTATGGAGCAATCTTGGTAGAGCAGGAGGATTGGGTGGACTCCTACGTCTGAGAGTAGCGCGGTTGGATGTCTGTTCTTTCTTAGGATTGCCGACAAAGACCTCGGAGGCTTTAGACCGACATCGAAGCCAAACTTTCTGAGGGTGTTCTTGTGGGAAAAACCTAAGGCAGGATTGTATGGAATTGAGCCCAGGAAGTGCCAGATGTTATCTCTTTCGTGGATAGATGGGTTGTTTGCTTTGGTTGCTGCATTTTTGATAATCTCTTCAATAATCAGCAAGTCATTGCCTATGTGTGAGGCGAGCTCTTTTAGGTTACACAATTCTACGTCACGTGCCGTAGTGTCAGAATTTATTGAAGAGATTATCAAGAATGTAGCAACGAAGACAAACAATCCATGTATCCACGAAAGAGATAACACCCGGTAATTCCTGGGCTCAATTCCATACAATCCTGCCCTAGCTTTTTTCCCTCAAGAACACCGTCAGAAAGTTCGCCTTCGATGTCGAACTAAAGCTTCCGAGGTCTTTGTCGACTATCCTAAGATAAAACAGACATCCAACCGTGCTACTCTCTGACGCAGGAGTCTACTCCATTCCTCTGCTCTATCAAGATCGCTTCATAAAACATTACATTGGCATGACAAAGAGACCCTTCAGATTGAGAATTAACGAGCACAAGAGTGAGATTAAGAACCAAAAGCTTACAACGGCTTTAGGGAAGGAAGTTGCGAACCACGGCGCCATTCCTCAGTGGGACGACCTCAAGAAATTAGCGCCATATATAGACCCCAGAACCACCACCTTCCTGGAAACCGTGGAAATGCTCACACTCGAAAGCGCTTGCAGCTCTGATCTTCCCACAGATCAACCAGCTGTCTGGCGTGCCCTCCTAGAAATACTTCCACAATCGTGATCATCTCACTTGTCATCTCTTGTTTAACATCACGTGCTCATAACGTACTTATAACGTATAGTTCATTTTTTTCTGTTTTATTTTTGTTTAAATTTTCTAGGTATGATTCTGTACTCAGCTTTGTAAGCTTTAGATTGATGAAGCCGCCCGTCTTTGGCGGTGAAATCCATCGATCTAGTTTTATTATAGTTTGTACTTATTATTAAACGGAAATCTACACGCTCGTGTGCTTAATATCCTTGGGGAATTCACAACCCATTTTTTCAAAACCTTGATTTCTTTTTAACACTGCGTTTTTATAAACTCGATCAATCCTGCCCACGTACGATTGGATTATCCAGACGCATTACTTTCCCCGTTAGGGAGTGTAACAATATATTTGCGTTTCTACGTATGTCACCTATTCTGGAAACTGTGTTTAAAAAATTATTTCCAAGATTTTTCATTGGGTTTTTTTCATGCAAAATTTTCTCCCAACGTCGTTTAAAATTACTATTGCTATAACACTGTTCATTGTACAATTTAAAATATCAAAAATGTCTTGTGACATAAGTTCTACCCCAAAACATAGTTCCATTTTTTTATTTCTTAGTTCTTGCTGGACGTACGCCAAAATAATGCTGAAAACTGCTTGAGCAAGACAAAGTTCGCATATGAAAAGGCTTCATAAAATATACAAATGCAGTCATATTCAGGATTACGCATTCTGCATGCAATCGTAAACTACTACGATGTTATACGCGTATTACACATCCTACATGTGATCATACAATAATACTGCGATGTTATATACAGGTATCTTTTTAGTTGAAGCTCAGAAAAGAAAGAAAAGTATGCATGTATAACAGTTTCTAACTTTCCGCAAACAGGCCGTTTGTGTCTACAATACCACGGAATGCGCTCACTATGATTTATTTGTCAGAATTTCTAAAGAAATCTTCCAAATCTTGAGCTCTGGACTTTCCCTTTCTAGAATCGATATGAACGACTATTCCTCTGTGTTGGAGGGGATGTTTTTTACTAATGCCATGAAAGTACCTGCTCTTCTCAGCTACGAAATCAAAATTGATGAAAACAGAGGTCTGTCGCTTGTTTTCGCCCTTAAGTAAAGTTGTTGAGAACAAAATATGGCTACACTCTGAACAAAAGTCTTTGATTATAATCTCCCTCTCTTCACTATCAAAACTTTCGTAAAAATCCTCTCTCCTAAAACGCTTAATGGAAATTTTCTGGTTCAAATGACTGCGCTTAACTTTCTTTTTGCAAAATATCACACACTGCGGAATGGTTAATTTGATGTGCAAATCACTAATATCTTCAAAGGTTACATTTTCCTTCGGGAATGATAAATAAAACTGTTTAGTACTACTTTCCTGAGATAATTCGCTATCATGCACTAAAATACACCGGCGTTCCCTCAGAAATCTTTGCAACTGTTCAGATTCTCGACTTGTGTCGATAGTCGACGACAAAATCATTTGGATATCTGAGTTTAACGCCTGGAATATCTCCTGGGTATCACCACTTAGTAGTCTCCATAATAAAGTATTAGCTTCATCAAACACAAACATTTTAACGTGGTCTAATATTAACACTTTTCTTTTAGTTAAATCCATAATGCGTCCAACAGACCCTACAGCAATATGGACATACTTTTTTAGAGTAAAAATGTTCCAAAGAACTGGAGTTCCACCCACAAAAACTCCACAGCGAATTCCCATGCGTTTACCTAATTTTGCTAAGACTTCGTAAATTTCTTGAGCTGCTTCTCTTGTAGCTGACAGTACAAGCGTTTGGCAGTGACGTGATTGTATATCAATCATTTGTAAAATTGCTATTGCTAATGTTCTCGTTATGTTTGCTCTATTGTGGTCATGAATAATTACGTCGTAACCGTTTAAGCAAGGAATGATGGCCTTCTGCTGCAACTGTGTTGGATTTTCCACACCATTTTCGAGCAGTCCTTGAATCAGTTTTTCGTGCAAGATGCCTTCAAATTTATTTACGACAAGCTGATTACAGCGCTCGCTTAAATGTTTTCTGAAGTATTTGTTTTCCGCTTCGAAATACCTGCCTTCCGGATCAAGCAGGCTACGTAAGTATTTAAGATTCTTCGGTAATTTCTCGATTTTTATCTTAGAAAACCTTCCAGCTGAAAGCAGCCGTTCTCTTTCACCTTCCGAAACAAAACTTATAACTATTATTTTATGAGCAGATCGATCCTCTTTAACCGATCCACTGATACAATTTTCGATTTCAGCAAGAAGATTGTAGCTCATCACGAACCATACTTGTTGAACGTCTTTGAATTCGAGTACGTCGGTTGCGATTAGCGTATAGAAGTCAGACGAATAGAATTTACCCAATATCTCTTCTCTCTCTTCCTGTTTCAAACCAGAGTGCAGATAAGAAACTGAATGTTTTTTGCGTTCCATACTCTTCATTATTTGATCGATTTCCAACTCGTTTCGACAAAATATTATACCCCGTGTAACGGTTAACTTCTCATTCAAATTGATCAAAATGTTCAGTTTTGAATCTGTACTTGGGGTCACGTAAAAATACCTTGCGTTTGCTAGAATTCTCACCTCATCGTGGCCCACCAAGTAGGCTGGGTATCTGACAACAGTCCTTAATTCTTCTGGAATGTCATATTTCATGATGGCGGACAGAAAAAGCAGCTGAGTATAGGATTTCAATTTTTTAATAATGTCGTGTATTTCAATTCTGAACTCACCTGCAGCATATTCGTAAACAAAGATCCTGATTTCGTGAGGCCTCAGCGCATTCTGGTTTATCAGGTCTCCAACGCGCTCTAATGTTCCTATTACAACGTGAACACCTTTTCTTAACGAACGCACATCTTCCTTTAAGTTTCTTTTCCCACTGCAAGAAAGGCATTTTACTTTCATATTTCGTCCTAGGTCCAGGATGACTTGTTGCAACTGTTCAGCAGCTTCATTGAAGCATGAAAGCACAACCACTGCTTGGCAAGCCAACAGGGTAGGGTTGATGCTCTGCAGTACGGCTAGCGACAATGCTGTGTTCTTTCCCATACCGGGGGAAGTTTGTATAATTGCATCGCATTTTTCTGCAAGGAGCATTGTGACTCTTTGTTGCAAAGATGTAGGCTTGGTATAAGAAAAAGCATTCAGACTTTGAAGTAACTCTTCACGAAGATTCATATCCTCAAAGCGTTCAACAACGTAATCCATTGCGTCCTTCATTATTTTGACATCAGAGATGTCCTCAGATTCCTTACGTTTTCTTTCTTTGGCAAGATTTCCTCCTACGTTAGTAGGAGTATCACAGGAATCTGTCATACTCATGGAAAGTACCTGGAAAACAAGAAAAAGTAAAGGGGTTTTATCGAAAAGCAAAAAATACGTAAAGGAAAATCTAAAAACATTTCAGAATACACAAATGAAAGGTGAAATTTCAAAGCGTTATTTTTTCCTACACGTAGCAAACCATAAACGCCACATTATAATAAATATGGCGGCTAGCCCATCAATGTCGACGTCGGAAGATCAACCAAACATTTATACGAGGGTTGTACTTTCAGTACAACCCTCGTATAAATGGCATAACTTTTTTATTAACTGAAAGAACTCCTTCAAATCGCACATGTTGGTAGAGTAACTCTTTCTCTATACAAAGGTACTACTCAAGATAGTTTCTATCACAAGCGATGCGTTTGCGCCATCGTTGAACCTAACTCTTGAATCCCCTTTGATAAAAATTCAGGTGTGGACTGCTGTACCCACTTCTGTACAGCCACTTTCACCTCGTCTGTGTCATCAAATCGTTGTCCCCGGAGACTGTCCTTCATTGGAACGAACAGGTGGCAGTCTGAGGGCGCCATATCTGGGCTGTACGGTGGATGGGGAACCACCGACTAACCTAATTTGCTGATCGCCTGATTTGTTGCCAAAGATGTGTGTGGTATCGCTTTGTCATGGTGAATGTGGATCCTTTTCAGGTTCTTGTTCGGTCTCTTCCTCCTTGTGGCTTCTCTAAGCTTCTTGAGGGTCTCAATGTACCACTCGCTGGTCACGGTGCGGCCAGCCACGTTACAGAAAATCCAGGAGAATGACTTCCCTGTCATCCCAAAAAACAGTCCCCACGACTTTCTGTGCTGATCGATGGCTTTTTAACTTTTTGGGCTTTGCTGAAGAGGTGAGACGCCATCTCAGTTTCAGGATCGTAAAAATACGCCTACGTTTCATCCCCTGTCACCAGATCGAAAACAAATGTGTCTTCATTGGCTTCAAACGCTTGCAGCAGACTTCCACCCTTCTCTCGTTCAAATCGGGTGTCAACTGCCGAGGTACCAACTTTGCACACACTTTCTGATACGCTAAGCCTTCCACCATTTTTTATGGCATTATGACCCTAGTATATTTGATGGCCCTAGTCCATTTGATGACCCTAGTCCATTTGTGCAACAAGCACACGGATTGTGACTCGCCTCTCGGCGGGAATCAGCTCACCCACTCGCTGACGATTCTTGTCAATGGTTTGCCTTTCTTTAACCTTTCTTCATTCATCTGTGCACATTGCTGTTGCCAGTGGTGTATAACGAAGTAAATTTCATCGTCATTTTTGGTCCACGCCGGGGATCGAACCCGAGTCCACTTATTCCGGAACAAGTCGCTCTACCAACTGAGCTACGCAGACGTTCGTTATCGCTGCCTTTATGTCGTGTGCGTTCTGCGGGGCAGGCACATCACAGGTGTCATCTCCGTAAACATTCTGTAGCCTTCTGTGGATGTCGGACAGCCTGCGCCCTTCCTTCGCCAAGAACGCAATGACGACACATTGCTTCTCCTTGGAATCCGTTATTTACCTGCAATGAAGAAGGAGGGTTACTATAGAGGAAGAGTTACTCTACCCAGGGGCGTCGACTGTGTGGGTGCTCCGGGACCTGCACACCCATGAAATGTTTTCAATGGGTGCGAGGCACCCATTGAAGGTTTTGCTCATTGAAAAGTTTTGCGTCTTTTACAAGAATTTTTTATTCATATTATTTTTACAAATTCGAACTGCCTGGGATTGGAAAACGCAAATAATAATTCAGAAAAAAATGAAAAAAATGAATTTTTATCTTCATGTTCAGGTGTTTTGAAAAACCCCTGGTTTTCTAAAATTCAGGGGGGGGAAACAGAAAAAAAAAATAACTGCCGAAAATGTTATGGTCATCTGATCTTCGACAACAGGTTGACACATTTTGAACAGATATCTATCTAACAGCGCCAAAACCTAGGTTAAATGGAAACTTTTTGAAAAAAAATAGTCTGCATTGTGTTTCCATACCTTAACCCCCCAACCCCACTCACACCTCCGTCTTTTCTCTGCTCATACTCAATGTCATTGTTATGGGCTTAAGCACCCATTGGATTTCTGGAAAAGTTGGCGCCTATGACTCTACCAACATGTGCAATTTTAAAGACCTCTGTCAGTTAATAAAAAGGTTATGCCCACTTTTGCGTTACTTTCGGTGCAACTCGCGTACTATCCCCTCTGTCTGGTTTTCAACCAACCAAGCTGGTCAAAGGTGCAGAGACATCGCTCTAGAAGTCACTGCATTTTTAAACGTAACTGAAGTGTACCTTAATACTTGCACTGGAAATCGCTCTTTATACCTTCTAACTATACAGCCTGAAGGCTTTCATAGGCTTGACTCAGCCCATAAAGGGGTTGTTTTTTTTCATCAGTTAAATGAAAATTTTCGGACTCGAACCAGGCCTGTACTGGTAGGTTTAGCATTTCGCTCCTGGATTACAAAAAAGAAGTTTCGACTCACAAAACAAAGATTGATTGTTAAATAATCAAATGGCGAAGATCACCGAGTGAAGTGAAAGACATGGAAGTATATCTGCAACCGGATGCGTTTATTAATTACAGATGAAACCGAAAACCCGGACTGAAAGATGACAGTCTGAAATGGGCTGTTCATTTTTTTCTTAAGGTTGAAACGAAATTCCGTTTTCGCTTCGTTGTGTTTAGCTACGGAAATACGTGTATTGTTTTCCGAGAAATGTTTACGTAAACAAGCTTTTCAACTTCGCGGAACCAGATGACCAAACTTGTGGGGAAGTTCGAAATACGTACTCGTTTGCAAGCTTCGGTACAGAGGGCTACTTTATTTATACTGAAGTGGGGAAGAGGAAATACATTTACATTTGCAGCAGGAGTAAATAGTCAGGTCTGAACCTCATCTGAGGGAGGAATTCCTACAAGAAACAGCATATCTGTCTGCGTTACCGTTTTGAGCTAAACATAACGTTGAGCCTCTTTCTTGGTCAAAACGCGCCCCAGGCTCGATTGGGTACCGCGAAGACGTGCAACGCGCCATAACGATGATGTGCATTTGAAATAGAGTCACATTACGCTATTATGTGAGCAGAAAAGAGGATGAAGATCGATAAACGCCACCATTGGAAAATAAGAAGTTAAACACCGCAGCCTGCAACGAGAGCAATTTCTGCAGTTAAGGGCGAGGAAACAGCGGACAGCAACATTGAACGAAAATAGCTCTGGCGCTTTAATACTGAGGGGCAACAGTCTTGAAGATATTAATGCTGGGGAAAACAGTCGCGAATGCAATAATACTGGGGAAACAATCTCGAAGACAAGCCGAGGACAAGACGTCCTATAACCAAAAATACGGACACACTAGTCGAAACTGTGAGAGCGAACCTCGGCATCAGTACACGACAAATAATGCTGGGAGGAATAGTCTCGAAGAAACGCATAGAACAGGACGTCCAAAAATGCTGACACCCTAGTCGAAGCTATGACAGTGAATCTCGGAATAAGTACACAACAATTGGCAGCTTAGGTGGGATCTTTCCAATCCACCATCGTTCATAACTTGCACCAGCTTGATTTCTCCTCCAGGCTCCATGGAATAGTTCCCCATGAATCGACACCCCAGTAGGCAGAGCAGCATTTTACTCGCTGTCGAAGATCGTTGTCAAATCCACAGGACGATAGGTTTGGCAGTCGTAATGCCATACGTAATGAAAAGTGGATATTCTTATGCTATCCTACCACTGGAAATCAGAGACTGAGGCCATACCGGGAGGCATAGGCAGTGGTGCAAAGAGGGCGTTCCAGAGGAATGTCATGCTGCGAATTTGATGGAATCGTGAGGATCCTGTGAAATGGGAACTCGCGCTAGATGGTGAGTTCCCAGACACTTGTGCCGAACAACTGCTGGGGGTCCATGATGATCTTCGCCAAAGGTACCCGGCTCTCATGAATAGAAAGCGGGCGTTGCTGCAAGTTGATAACGATTCAAGTCATACCTCCAGAGTGGTCCGCCGAAAATTACAGGAATTGTGTTTGAGATCCTACGTTATCCTCCATACAGTCCGGAACATGCCCCATCGGACTGCCGTCTGTTTCGCTTCGTGGTACATTTCCTAAAAGGACATTCCACTTTACAAGTGTATGCGGATCTGGCAGGAGAGAGTTTCTGTCATCGAAACCTACCGAGTGCTACCATAGTGGGATCGTGGCTCTGGTGGAACGTTGGAAAAGGACTATAGGAAACAAAGGTTTGTACTTTGTAGAATGAGGTGAGCGTGTATGGCTTTCTTGCGTCGTTAAACGTTTTAGAGCTACCAACGAGACGAACGTTTGCTCAGCTCAGCTCAGCAGCTTTGTTTCTCCAAAGAAGACTTGCGTTACTTGCCATAAGTATATCACATACAATTGAAAAACGAATTTCCCCGAAGAAATAATTCTTCATAAATACATGGTAGGCATTGTAATGCTATATTGGCATATTTTCATTATAGTCCATGTAACCACCTCCTTCAGAAAACTTTAAAATTGCATTGTTCTGGAGCGAAAATCGAACCCACACCTGTCGATTTCCGGTCGAGCATGCTATTCATTACACTACCCAGGACAAAGAATAGCTTCGACTAGCGCAAATCTGAAGGTTCTCGGATATCTACGTTCAGTTGCTTGGAATTTCCTTGTCTTAGGTAGTGTAATGACTAGCATGCTCGATCGGAAATCGGGAGGTGCGAGTTCGATTCCCACTCCAGGATAATGTAATTTTCTAGTTTTCTGAAGGCAGTAGTGACATGGAATACAGTTGCCATAAGTAGCGAAGAACGTGGGATGAAAGTTTGAAATGGACCGGGTAGTAAACTGAAATTTCTGAGCCGGATTGGACCACCTGAAGTTCGAGTCCGGATCGGGCTTTCAAAACTAGTACCTGTGCAACCCTCTACTACAGCCCACTAACGACTAGATACACGACAAACAGCATTAGCAATGCTGGGTGAAATTTCACTACTTGATGTTTCAGCTAATGTACAGTGAGCGTTGTGAAATCAATTAGAATCCTCTGTCAGTACGATCGCTTTGGCGATAGGGATGCTCAGATGTTGTGTGTGTGTGTGTGTGTGTACGTCTTCTGAAATATTCAGTCACTAACGATCTTGCAAAGGAAGATGCGTGCAGTCATAATTCATTTTTGTTAAACGTAAGGAAAAGAATAAGAAGAGTAGGTCAAAAAGTAGAAACGGACAAAACTCTTTTGGATAAGTAAGGAGAATGCTCTTGTCACAGCATTATGGATAACTGTAAGCCTTTGTTCTCTTAAAGGGCATACATAAATTTCCCTGTCGGCTGCCGTTTTCTACTGGCGTGAACGAATACCACTATCGACCTGTTTTCTGCCATTTCCCAGACACAACTGATTATAAATATATATATAGCCTAAACGATTGTAACCCCGGTGGCTGAGTGGTCTAAGTGCTGGCTCCTGACGATGGGTCCGGGTTCCAATCCCGCTGAGGCATGCATGTTGTGTCTTACAGCCCTGGCTCTCTCCCTTCCCTGGAGCAGCTGGCCCAAACTTAGGAACGGGCGACTGTTTATAGCTCACGGTGGTCGTTAAACCCTCAAAAAAAATGTAGTCAATTCGAAAAAGAGAAGATTTTGCATTAAAAGTGTTTCAGACTAAGTAACATTCACAAAACAAAGTTGCCTGTATAATTGGGTTTCAATTGTGAGCCCTAAGTTGCGCCTTTACTTCAGAAAGATCTAGTAAAAGCTCTTCACAGTGTTCAAAGCTGGTATCTATGTTTTTCCAAACTGCATTAGTTTCCACAAATTAAGGAAGAAACAGAAAATTCGCGATAGCTTAAAAAATGCATGATGAAATGTCATGAAAATTGATAGAAACCTTTTTTTTTTTTTTATTGGAGGTTTAACGACCACCGTGAGCAACTCAATGGGCTATAAGCAGTCGCCCGTCCCTAATTTTAGGGTCACTGGTTCCAGGGAAGGGATAGAACCAGTGCCGTAAGACAAACACAACATCCATGCCTCACCGGGATTCGAACCCGGACCCCGTTTGGACGAATGATCAGAGGCCATCGCTTAGACCACTGCGCCACCGGGGCGGCATAGAAACCTATATCATATGATATCGTACATTAGAGAAGGACCTTAAAACATTTCGTATAAACACTTCATTACGAAAACAAGAATGGCCACATTCAAAACCAGGCGAAACATAAAGTGTCGAAATGAAATATCCAAAATACTGCAATAGGGAGCATGGTCACCCCTCACAGCAGTGCTGGCCTCATAGCGATGTTTCGTGATGTTGATGATGGTGTCTAGTCTGTCTACTATAGGAGCTCGGTAGATAGCAACAACCAGTGGTGGAAATGGGCCGGAAAGCACCAGAACGCCGATCCGGGAGCGAAACCCCGCGTTCCGGAAGCAAAACACTGCGTTCCGGCGTTCCGTTATCGTCACCAAAAGAAAGGGAGCATTTAATTTTCATAAAACATTTCGTAATGCATTATACATTTCAATTAATGACACCATCTTGTATTAAATGTTCGTCGTTTTATTCTTTTCCCCCTCTAATAAAGCTCGCTCGCCATTTGTGTAGGTACTACCGGAGTTGTAGCTGTAGTTCTCAAATTTTTTTCTCTTCGGCGTCTGGCGTCCTTCCTTCGCAATTTCCCGCCATGGTGACGACTGCAACGCCGCTTAATTCCACGATGAGTGCGAAGTGTTTGCGTGAGAGCGAAGGTCATGACAGGAGCTGATTGCTCGATGACCTTGCAACCTCTCTCCGCTCTTAGCATAAAATGACTTCGCAGTTCCTGTAACCTGGCAACGAGCTTAATTACTACACTCTACACATGCTGTCACTTCAACTCCAGCTCCTGTCGTGGTAGGACGTGACTTTTTGACTGATATTGTAGTCTTTGTTGTAAGTTTTAATTTGTTCTTGTGTGAGAAAAGAAAACAACTGAAAATAATGAAAAGAACACTAACAGATTTCTTTGGGGAAAAAGATGAGTCAAAAGGAAAAAAACAGAACTCGGGAATTTGGAAACCTTTCCTCCCCCCCCCTGTTCAAGCTCGAACTCCGTGTGAAGTATCACCAAGAAAATCGCCGAAAATACAACAGTCAAAGGAAATCACTGCATCAGGAAGTTCATTAGAAGAATCTGAATCTCGGCAAAGCTCAACAAATGGTAAACCTGAGTGTTGGACTGAGGTTTACATTTGTTGAGCTTTGCCGACTTTGAGAGTACTTTTTCAAAAAATACTTTTCAAAGTAAGTATTTTTTGAAAAAGTACTCTTGGCTTGTTTTAAAAAGTGGGTGTTTAGGATGTGCCGTCTGTAAAACCGCCGGGAATATGAACGTTTCAGAATTTTTAACTGGTGCAAGGCTTTCTAAGGAGTGGATAGATTACAAAGTTAGATCTACGGCTGACGATAAGAAGAAGCAAAATACGGCTCTAAGGAAAAAGATAAAGGAGCACAGAGAATGTCACGCTGATAAAGAAGCTTCTAAAATGAACGCACAACGTTCTGAAGGCGTCTTGAAAATATTGTTTAAAAAATAAATAAAAATAAAGTGGACAATACGTACAAAATATTCAATACCGCATATTTCATTGCGAAGAACAATAGACCTTTTGCAGATTTTCCTGGTTTGATTGATCTTCAAAAGAAAAAGAGCACTGAGATGGGTAGGATATTGCAGTCTAGGAAGACATGTACGGATATTTGCGATTCTATAGGAAATGACATGCGTAAAAAGCTCTGTGAAGAAATTGTCTCCCAAAATATAAAATTCGGTATCTTGGTTGATGAGTGTACGACTCTCAGTACTCATAATCTGCATAAGAATTATAACGAAGTAAATTTCTCCGTCATTTCTGTCCACGCCGGGATTCGAACCCAGATTCCCTCATAAGTCACTCTACCAATTGAGCTACGCGAACGTTTGTTCTGACTACTATCTGCCTTTATGTCGTGTGCGTCCTGCGGGCAGGTACGTCACAGAATGTCCATAGATCCGGACGATATAAATGCCCAAATTCTATTTTTTGACTTGGTTGAATTACACGATTTGAAAGCAACAGCAATAACTGAATCGATTATGAACTGCTTGGTGAAGTACTTTCCAATAGAGCTTATTAAAAATAATCTGATATCTTTCACTTCCGACGGAGCTGCAAACTTCGCAGGTTCCATATCTGGTGTGGCTCAACAACTTAAAAAAAATTCCCGAACTTATTATATGGCACTGTGCAAATCATAAGTTAGAACTTGCTTTCGGGGACGTAATTAAAGAGGTTTACGGTATACAGAGTTTTAAATCGTTTTGCGATAAATTATACTCTTTGTATCACGCTTCACCAAGGAACGCCCGTGAGTTGCATCACTGTGCTGAAGAAATTGCAGTTCTGTTTTCTTCAATCGGGAGAGTTCTTGGAACAAGATGGGTCGCATCTAGTGAGCGAACAGTGTCTGCTGTCTGGAATATGTTTCCAGCCTTGGATTTCCATTTTAAAGCTGCGTCTGCTGATGCTTCAAGGGATAGTAAAGAAAGAAGCATGTTTTCTGGCTTACTGAAAAGACTTACGAGCATATGCTTCCTGGAAAATTTGGCACTAATGAAAACCGCCTTAAAGAAACTTAGTTCATTGTCACTGCGTCTTCAAGGAAATTCTGTATCGTTACCAAAAGCACATTCGCATATTTCCCTTACAGTGAAAGTTTTCCAAGGTTTAGCTGATGGTGGTTTTGAAGAGTTTTATTTAGTAGCATCAGACGCCGTAAAAAAATATGGTGTTCAAAGGGGTGGACTTGCATTCAAGAGGATATAAATCTGACGGGAAAATAAACCGTGTTCAGTTTTTTCGTAGTGTTGCCAACAATTTGTCTGCCAGATTATTCAGAAGCGTGGACATTGTAAAACAACTTCAGGTTTTGTATCCGTCTTTTTGGCCGACCGACATAGATATTTTATATGGAGAAGGAGAGGTTCTAAGTTTATGCCGAATATTCGGATTGGAAGAAGAAAGGAAAATCATTGAAGAGTTAAGACATTTCAAGGAAACCAAAAAAGTTTCACATCATTTAAAAGTCTTATTAAAATCTGTTGCTGCGGTTGCTATATCAACAGCTGAGTGTGAAAGAGGTTTTAGCACCATGAATTTGATAATAACTGATTTAAGAAACGCTTTAAACGTTACACACGTCAGCAACCTGATGCTCATAAAAATAAACGGACCTCCTTCAAAGATCTTCAATCCCGAGCCGTACGTACGGAAATGGTTGAGTGACGGAAGGAGAAATGCAGATTTTTTGGCTTGCAGAGAACGTGAAGAAAAGATACAAGAAGACTTGTTGAAACAAAAACTTTGGAGATTATTTTAGGAGATGATTTTTTTTTTCAAATTGAAGTTGTAATAGATATTGCAGCTAAATAAATGAATATTTCAGACAAAGCCGAATTTCTTTACTTTGCCACCCCATATACAGTAGTTACTTACATATCTCTGCCTGAAATACGAGCTGACGTTTTCTCTCCTATGTTTGTTATTTGAGGATACCTCCAAAAAGGGTGTTACCTTTAATTGCACCGGCATACATTCGCGTGGTCTTTCTAATAAGAAACGTACTACTGAATAAAGAAAACAGCTCTGACTTCAGCTAAATGTGACTATTTCATTTTAAAGTGTAATAACGAAATTTCCTTATGTGGTTTTATGTGTACAGCAAAGGGTTTGCGAATATTAAAATTTTAATGCATTCACTTGTAACGTTGTAGTATTGTCGCCAAAACTCCGTCAAAACTGCGTTAAGCCTTTTTGACGAATTCTGACTATGGAGTCAGAAATAGACAAATTTTGACGGGTATTGGCGACAACATAACAAGTTGTACGTTGCGTTCCGGCAGCGAAAAATTCCGATTTCCACCATTGGCTACAACCAATGTTCATACAAAGCTTGTCTAAGCTCCTCCAGATCTTGGCGAGGGAGGTTGAGGGCAGCAACACATCTTTCTAGTGCATCCAAGAATTGAATGCTCGATCGGATTATGGTCGGCTGACCTGGCGGGGCCTTTACATATAGACAAGGTTCTCCTCTTGAAGATATTGTTCTACCAGTTTCGTTTGGTGGACACGAGGGTTATCATCTTATAGGCGAAATGTATCTCCTATTGCATCTGCATAAGAGCAAACACAGAGGTCAAGGATATCAACCCTACATCGTCGAGTATTCGTGTTCCTCTTGGGAGCTCCTACAGCGGACAAAAAAAGTATTTCCACACAAACATTAATTTGCATAAATAAACGTGGAAAGCAATTGTGACGAAATATTTTAAGCATTGGATTACTTTCACAATAAACACACACATGTTTCTTTTGCTAATCAGGAAAAATATATATAAAGCAAATGAAAATCTTATTTTTTCATGCCAAAAATGTATCTGCACATTAATAAACATAAACAAAACAAGAAACTTTCGAAATTAAAAAAACGTTACTTGCACTTAGCATGCATGCCTTTTGCTTCGATTACAGCTTGTAATCGCCTGGGCATTGATTTTAGGCTGTTTTGATTCCTACACTGATTTTCATCTATTCTTCGCTGAGTACTAGCTTAAGTTCAGTTTTATTGGAATTCTTCCTTTTGCGCAGTTGCAAATCCAACAAATGCCACAAGTTCTTAGTAGCAACCACAACCTTACTGTGTTTTTATAAATCAATTTTATAAATCAACCACGACCTTGCTATGTTGGCTGTATGTTTAGGGGTGAGGCATGGATGTTGTGTTTTGTCTTACGGCACTGGCTCTCTCCCTTCCCTGGAACCAGTGATCCTAAATTAGGGACGGGCGACTGCTTATAGCCCATTGAGTTGCTCACGGTGGTCGTTAAAAATCCAATAAAAAAATCGGTATGTTTAGGATCGTTGTCCTGTTAAAAATAGAATTAATCTGCAATTCTCAATTTCGATGCACTAGTTGATAAATTACATTGCAATATACCAATATACTGTCTATAACATTCGTATTACCTTCAATAAAGTCCATATTGCCAACTCCATTAAAAGTGATGCATCCCCAAATCATTACAGGGCCACCGTTATGTTTTACAGTTGGTCTTAAATTTTTTTGTTTCAAGGGAAGTGTTTGACTTTCCCGACACATATTTCTTTCCATCCGAATTGAAAATATTAAACTTGCTTTTGTCGGAAAATATCACATTTTGACAAAACTCTTCTGGTTTGCTGACATAAGATTTGGCAAACTCAAGTCTTTTTGCCTATTTGTTTCACTGATATAAGGTTTTTTCCTGGGTGTCCTGAATAATATTTCGTCACAATTGCTTTCCACGTTTATTTATGCAAAGTAATATACCTGTGGTAATGCTTTTACTGTCCACTGTATAAGTCTATGTGTTCATCTAACAAGATGTCACCCCAGAAGAATATGCTACCACCACTATTGGTATTCCTATCGTGGGTCATAGAGAGACGATAGCGTGCATCTCTTCTTCTCCCAATCAGAGCACTTCTGTAATCGTTCTGCAAAGCAAATCTGGACTCATCTGTGAAGAGTGCAGACCTCCATTGGTTTTAAGTCTAACTGACGTCTTGCCCAATTCAAACGACCTGTCCCCCAGTGACGGATGGTAGCAAGTCCCTCGTCTTTTTTGAGAACAGAGCACGCCTAGAATCGCTCTGCAAAGCAAATCTTGACTCATCTGTGAAGAGTACAGACCTCCATTGGTTTTAAGTCGAACTAACTGACGTCTTGCCCAATTCAAACGACCTGTCCCCCTGTGACGGATGGTAGCATGTCCTTCGTCTTTTTCCAGATCAGGGCATGGCTGGAATCGCTCTGTCAAGCAAATCTGAACTCATCTGTGAAGAGTACAGACCTCCATTGGTATTAGGTCGAACTGACGTCTTGCCCAATTCAAACGCCCTTCCCCCCTGTGACGGATGGTAGCATGTCCCTGTCTTTTTTCAGATCAGGGCATGGCTGGAATCGCTCTGCAAAGCAAATCTGGACTCACCTGTGAAGAGTACTGACTTACATTGGTTTTCCGTCCGGTTGACGTGAAGTCTTCTAGACCCTCTGACGGGAGGTAAGAGGAAGAGTACTGACTTTCATTGGTTTTCCGTCCAGTTGACGTGAATGGTCCGTTCCCCTCTGACGGGAGGTAAAACGCGCAGAATGCTAGTCGACTAACATAAAGACCTACTTCGTGAAGCTTTCTGCAGCAGATACCACCGTTCATGTAGCCACAGCAAGGGCAGATAGGAACTGTTTCGGGGTAGCTGTTCTGTTCTTCCTCGCAATTAATCGGAGATATCTCTCATCCACAGATGTTGTAGTTCTTGAATTTCCCGAAATTTTTGAGCCACACGTTTATCACTGCAAAATTACTGAGTACGAGAGGAAGATTTGTCCCCACCATTTTGTCCCTGTTATTTGACTTGTCTTTTGCACTTTTTTTTTCTCTTTTTGATTGTAGGTTTAACGACCACCGTGAGCAACTCAATGGGCTATAAGCAGTCGCCCGTCCCTAATTTAGGGTCACTGGTTCCAGGGAAGGGAGAGAGACAGTGCCGTAAGATAAACACAACATCCATACCTTACCGGGATTCGAACCCGGACCCCTTTCAGACGAATGATCAGAGGCCATCGCTTAGACCACTGCGCCACCGGGGCGGCCTTTTGCACTTTACAAAACTGCAGTGAGCAAAAGGTTTTAGAAAACAGCGAAATTGCTTTCCCTCGGGCGATTATCTCTTTCGTCCCCTCCTTAGCTTAGAGATTAAAACCAAGTACAGCGAATAACATTCATGATGAAGTTGGAGAAAGGGAATTTCTCTCAGATATGGTCAGCGGGAACTTAAAGGCCAAACATAAAGAACAGGAATTTGAGAAGTGATCCCTCCTTTTCTTGCCATGTCACAAGCTGCAACACTTTTGAGAATTTAGCGTTCTACAAAACAAGATTAAAACTGTTATCAAAAATACCTGAGATCAGTACACTTCACAGATGAGTTCAGATTTACACAGGCAGTAAAAATACTTGAAATTAAAACAATATTTATTTTTATTTCTTCTTTCCAGCACGTTTCTGCTTCATTCGTCCATTTATTAATACCTTTTTCATGAAAAGTATTCGGTAACAAATATACCTGTTTAATTTTTCTTATTTTATTTTTGTTTGGATATGTTTTGATAATACAAAAAGGTTTTTTTAGCTAAACATAACACAGGTAATTCATGCCGTGAAAATTGTATTTCAGGTTGGAATTCATAACTCGTGTCACTCTCTGAGACCACTATTAACCAGAAGTAAATATGATGATAAAGGAAAGAACATTCCGGATTTCCAATGCCACTATCCATTTTATTTCTATATTAGTGTTAATTAATTTACGGAAAATAACATAAAAGATATTATGAAATCATAGAAAAAGACTAAAAGTATTTCAGTGGTTCAAGTAGAAATTCAAGAGTGTTTCGATGATATTTGTCGAAGCTCTTACATTGGTGGCTAAGAGATTGCAAAATCTAGGATTGCAAAATTTGCGGAGCTTATACCGGTGCAGTTTTTATAACGAATCTATTTCCTAAAGAGCGATTTTCTCAGACGCAACTTTTGCGTCGATGCGGCACTTAACACGAAAATTACGGTATTATTATTTCCTTTTTTAGGTCTTGAAGGGTTGGACGAACCCCTAAAAGTACTCTGTATTCCTTTTTCTTGACATGCGAACTTCAAAACATATAATTGGAGCTTTTACGGAGGTTCAATCAAAATATCTGTTAATACTTGCAACTAAAACAAAAACAATTTAATTGATTCCGTACCATTATAAATACCATCAGAGCCTGCATTGTTGGAACACCTACCTTCAATTTTTGAATATTTACTTAGAAATAGCATATCATGCTTACCTAAAGTTTGTGCCTACTAGTAATTGTAGCAAGGTTGATTTTGAAAATATCATACACGGTAGAGAAATGTTTATCACATAAATTAGCGTAACTCAAACGTTTCTGTTTTATTCTCCTGAATACATAGTGAATGTTTAAGTAATCAGTTTCGTCTGTCGATTTCTTGCAATAGTGACAGTGAAAATTTTATTAGTTTCCTGAATAATTGATATGTTTATGGAGCATTAACTTGCTAAATACAAAGGAATGTCAGTTCGTTTGTGTGTCCTGAAGAAGTTTCCCGTTGTAGATTGATTGTTCTTCACTCCTGTCAAAGCTTATTCTTTTGATACTTAATGGAACAAATATAAAGTACGCATCCTTAATGACTGTATATCTTTTTCAGTTGTGAAAACGTGGAAGTGTGTGGAAACATGAATTTCGACGGAAAGAAGAAGTGTGTCATCGTAAGGTACGTCTTTGTGAAAGTATCGGGCCCATAGGAAAGCCATGAGGATATGATGGTAACAACGCCTGATGACTTTTCATCCTACAGCATGGTCAAGCAGTTTTTGACCATGAATTTACAAACGGTCAGGTGTCCACATAGTATGCAACCCGTAGTGGAAAACCAATGTCATTAGTCAACTCGAGAAAACATTGATGCTATGCACAATTTGATAATGAAAAATTGGGGCACTGGCATCCATATCATTGCTGAATCTCGGAATCGTCCTATCGATGCGTACATTATATCTTTTACGATGAGTTGCAGATCAGAAAGCTGTCTGCAAACTGGTTACCAAAATGTTTGACACCACAACAGAAACGGGAGATGTCTGATTGTGCAAGAGCTGTTGTTGTCCAATTTGCACAGTATTCTTTCAATTCTGTAAGCTGATTTGTGACTATGGGTGAAACCTAGATTTACTGCAATGATCCAGAGACCAAATCAACAATCCATGGAATAGCGGCATTCTGGATCTTCCATATCCAAAAATATTTCATCAATCTTTTGGAATAGTGATGGTGTTATTCTCGTTGATTACATGGAATCCGGGAAAACCAGCAACAATCACTACTGCTACGTATGACCTACTACGCTAACTGCACCGCAAACTTAAAGAAGAACGCTGAGAAAAAGCCTCCAGAGCAGTTATCTTTTTGTAAGGAAGCTCAAGTACACTATGACTACAAAACAATAAATCTCCTTCGAAATCTGCGCTTCAAATTGCTGTCTCATGCACCGTATTCCCTAGACTTAGCATCTTCTGATTATTATATATTCCCACAACTAAAAAAATAACTTAAAGAGCGTCATTTTGAGACAAATGAGGATTTTAAGTCCGCTGTGAATGTGTGGTTTACAGACCAAGACAGAGTTTTATCAGAGAGTTAGAAGCAGCTCGAGACGCATTGTACTACGTGTATACAGTTTAAGGGATACTCCTCATACAGCACCAGTCTTTCTGTATTAGGCCATAAATTTAGTTGTATTCCCTCGTATAGCGCCATTTTCCCCCATGAAACAAGAAATTGCGACGGAGGACAGATTACAATCACGAAAAAATACTAACCTTGCGAAGAACACTAGACAAACAAGAACAGAGGCGATAACTGTATTAATCCAGATTTTCTAAAGGCATTTCGTTGTCTTCATAAATCGTACAAAAAGGTTCACGACTCTCTAAGAGATGGAAATGAAGTACACACTTATCTAAATAACGGTTTATCGCCAAAAGAACCTTATCTTCATCTTTTGTCCCGGATGCTGTGTTACTAAGCAAGCAAAGCTAACGGAACCGAAACATAGTTTGCCGATAACAGCCCGTTGTGTCAAAGGTGCAGTGCGAGAAGATTATTAATGGGATAGGACAAGAAATAAATTTTGAACAGGTTCGCTTGCAGCCATTTTTCTCCGCTTAAAAAAAATAAACTTGCGACGCAGATTTAATATTTTCGTCATATCATGTTTGATGCATAGTAACATGCGTAATCCGATTATTTTGCAAAGAAAAGCAAGAAAAATTTGCAAAGTATAGCAAAATTTTACCCTCTGCGTGGATTAAGATTTTGTGAATTCTAAAGATGAGTTAATATTCAGTGCTTAAAAAAATTGCGAAAATGTGATTTGCTTCTCGAACCACTGCATCTATTTTTTTTTTTCATTTCCGACTTGACTGTAAATAAACTATTTACCTGCAATTTTGTTCGTGCCAGGAACAAAATTTGCCTTCACCAGACCCAAAAATTCCCTATTTACCACCGAAATTCCTTGCAATTCCAAATTATCAAATGAACAAAAAAAAAAGCTTAAAAAATATAGGCATTACATATCACACAAATTTATTATTTCCCCGGTTGGCTCTAATTTTCAGTTTTTCCTTTTTTTTTTTTTTTTTTTTTTTTTACTTTAAAAATACGTTTTTACAGCTACGTGGTAGCTGCATAGGTCATTAACGTGATGAGCCTGGGTAAGCCCCTCCCCCCCCCTTCCATAGCACAATGTTTCTGTCGTTTTCAACACTACGTCGATCCTTCAGTCTCTTCTGATTTATTTCTCTGCTTCTTTATTTTCTTGATTGATATTTTAAACTCAACGTTAACATAGAAATGTCCAGATACCACATGATTCCACATAGCGCTTTTTCTTTAATTTTTACAGGAGAAAAAACAAGTCAAAAACGATAAATAAATTTATACACTGTCAGGAAATCTGGAAATTCGAGCTAATATATGTTTTTGTGGTATATGGACGAACCAAAATTGGAAACGCCATCTTAGAAAATACCTCGTGGGGCATAGCCTTTGGCACACTAAATTTATTAAAACAGATCTCCAAAAAATGCCATTAGATAAGGAAAATCCATAAAACAATCAGTGAAAATTGGAGCCAGAAACAAGCCCCCAGTCCCCTTCAACTGCGGATTCTGTCGCCTTCTTGGCACAAGGGTCAATGGAGACTGGAGAGGAAACCACATCAACAGAAACGCATTATGTTGTACCAATGCTAAATAAATGATGGGGAAAGTTCCGGGAATAAAAAATAGTAATAAAAATGTATGATTTATAACATTCACACACAAGTGTATCAAAATGTAACAAAACTACACCAAAAATTAAGGACGAGACGGTTTTTCGCATGTAACGTCGTGCAGAAGTGCTCCATATTGACTCAAATCATATCATAAGATCCCCAAGATGTAAGAATATGGGACAAGTGAGCAAAACCGTCCAAACAAGGAATCCAAAGGATACAAAGGCACTTTATTGAAAAGGTAG
The DNA here is from genome assembly GCA_039090855.1 of Macrothele yani. Classification (NCBI taxonomy): domain Eukaryota; kingdom Metazoa; phylum Arthropoda; class Arachnida; order Araneae; family Macrothelidae; genus Macrothele; species Macrothele yani. The sequence goes on along the minus strand of CM077024.1, from coordinate 135,831,232 downwards.
CTTCGAGCACAACTGGACAGAAAACAGAAACATCCATGTGACAGCGGGCTGCCAAGAAAAATCCAGTCTTTACTAGGGGATATGATCACCCCTGACTGCGTTGCAAGATTTACAACGTCTGTCCATACTGAAGACGAGGTTGTCAAGGAGCTGTTGAGGCATCGCGGCCCATTCCTCTTGTAGCGCCAATCGCAGCTGCGGAATCATTGCTGGCGGCTGGTGACGTGCTTCTAAGCGTCTCCCGAGGAGGTCCCACAAGTGTTCGATTGGATTTAGGTCTGGGGACCTTGAGGGCCAATCCATGCGTTGAATATCTTCACTCTCTAACACTCTGCGACAGCCACTGTACGATGAGGTGTAGCGTTGTCGTCCATGAAGAGGAACTCACGACCCACAGCACCTCTAAACAGACGCACGTGAGGCAGGAGAACCTCGGTACAATAGCGAACACCAGTGACTGAACCTCCTTGGAAGATGTGGTCAGTGCGGCTACCAAGCATGATATCTCCCCAAACGAGAACTCCGCCACCTCCAAACCGGTCCCTTTCAATGATGTTGGAGGTGTGATTGCGTGTTCCCTGCTCTCTCCAGATGTGTATACGTCCAGAATCGCTCGTCAGACTAAATCGGATCTCATCCGTAAAGAGACCTCGACCCCATAGCTGATGTGTCCAGTTCTTGTGTTTCTGGCACCACAGAAACCACCGTCTCCGATGAGCAGGCTTTAATGGCACACACCGTACTGGTTGTCGTGCAAACAGACCACCTTTGTGCAGCCTCCTGGCCAGGGTAAACCGCGATAACGGACGTCCAGTTGTTTGTTGCATGTGCCTTGCGATTTTTCTCGCTGTCTGCCGTCTGTCTCTTGCCTGTAGGACAATATACCGGTCGTCCGACGCCGTGGTTGCTCGTGGACGACCACTGCTGAACTCTCGGACAGCTGTTCTTGTCGTTTAAAATGCTCTCCAAGCTCGTGAAGCGATGCTGTGAGCGATCCCGAACTCCTCGGCCACACTAGTCACACTTCGACCTTCTTCCAATTTCTCAATGACGCGACCTCGGGTAAAGTCATCCAGATGTCGTCTACTGGATTGCCTGTTGGCAATATCACACGGTGGCAGCAACTCGACGTCGTTCAAACCGATGTACACCGTGCAATTGCTTTCACCGAATTGTTGAGAGTACACCGCCTGTGTGCTTTATACCCTTCCGACACCCTCCCCCCCCCTACGTCATGCTGCATATATTCGCATGCCCTACTGTACCGGACCCTAGTCTATCTCCTGAGTGGTCTTTCGGTCCGTTCTGCCTGATCGTTCCGCTGTTATGCTAATTTCTCATCTTCGTCCTTAATTTTTACACATCAGTGCAGTTATGATACTTGCTTGCAGGTGGCGCCACTTTTCTTTACCACTATATCGAAATAAGTTATTTTTTATACAGTTCAGGAAACGTTTTTGCAAAAACCACCAATTGCACACTCTAATTTTGGAGGGTTTTATTTTTTTTTTATCAATGAACCAATTCTGATGTATTGGAAATCTTTTTTGGCTGAAGAAGTAGCGTCGAATGTTTTTCCGTTAGAAGTATTGGAAGCAAAATCCTTAGACGTCCACATTAACGCATTTTTCAGTACAAAATTTTAATTTATACTCCGGTGCTTCTTCAGTGTAATATGACAGCCGTTTAATTACATAAGCTGGATATTTACAGGAAATTCGAATTACATGTACACTGGTGCCCAAAATTAAACTCCAGAAGGCAATAGCAAGCAAATAATCCAAAGCATTCAATGAAATGTTACGATATTCGCGTGTACAAATGGGCACGAGAAACAAATTATCACAGTTAAATTTACATATCAGTGAGCAAAATGCTACACAGCCCGTAAATTGAGTTACATAATAATATTTGAGTCACATAACGCTGACCGCACATGTAACAACCGTTCCGGTAGCTGTAAATGTCTCATACACGTGCATCCAACGCTGTCCTGTGGCGTGCGATTCAGCGACGAGCAGCAGGCCAGTCTCAGGCCCAGACCGCAAGGGACTTAAATAACCATCCCAAAGGGATTTCACGGTTATGGAACCAATTCAGAAGCATCGATGGGGTGTCACGAAGGCCTGTCCAAGGTCTTCCAAGGCATACGACAACTCCTGACGATGTTGTGTTGCTTTAACCGTACGGGTCCTAGGTCCTATATAGCTCGATAATTGTTTCGGTGCACTCTGCTGTCATTGGGACTATGGTATCAAGGCAAACGATATATCGAAGGCTTAATGCGATTGGCCTTTATGCCCAGAGACCCATGGTTTGTGTCGCGCTAATTGCATCTCACAGGAGATCAAGGCAAACGATATATCGAAGGCTTAATGCTATTGACCTTTATACCAGGAGACCTATGATTTGTGTCCCGCTAACTGCATTTCACAGGAGATCAAGGCGAACGATACATCGGAGGCTTAATGCGGCTGGCTTTTATGCCTTTATGCCAGGAGACATGGTTTGTGTCCCGCTAACCGCATCTCACAGGACAGCTCGCTTCAAGTGGTGCAGGCAATATCGTTCCTGCAGACAGACCAGTGAGCCGGTGTCATTTTTACAGACGAGTTCAGATTAAGTCTGCAAACGTATTCCCGTCGGCATTTCGTCAAGGGAACAGGGAACCCGCAATGATCCTGGAAACGTCCGCGAACGCAACTCTTTCGGAGGCGGTGATCTACTCGTGTGGGATGGCATTACATGTATGTTCAACGTCCCATGGGCGGCTCATCAGATGAGGCAAGTGAGGCGCCGCCTCACCGGAAATTTTTCGTCCATTAAGAAAGTTTTTACATACGTAAGATGCTCGTATAAATCGCCTTTAATTGTACAGGCTAAATAAAACTCTGAAATTCTCATTGTGATTCGTAAATTTTGTTAAAAAAGGCTTCAACCAGAGAATGAATCCTGAATTCAAGAGCATTAAATTTACAATGTTTAAATACTGTTTTTGCTAAGAGGATGAAACGAGCATATGCTGAGCGCCTAAAGAGGCGATCATCTGAGTCGTCTCTGTTACAACCAAGGTTACAACAGACAGGAGACGCGCAGAGATGGGGAAAACCCCGGTTTCCCAGATCATGATTTCCTCGGATTTTGTGGCGAAACTCGAAAGCCGCCTAAAATCGACTGGCGTCTATGTTTTTATTGGAGGAAAGCACGGTTTTATCCAATGGGAGTGGGAAGACCCGAGGTGATGCTTTTGGTAAAGTATTTACAGAGACGGCAATCCATTTTGCCTCAGCTCAGTAAGAGCACGTTTGTTTCTAGTGTATTACGCACACAGCTTTTTTGTCGACTGTATTCTATATTTGAGTGCTAATATTTTTTAATGTGTTTCTTGAGTAGTTTTTGGTTAGGCGAGAAATGTGCTGATGTTTTCTTTTTGAATATTATTGCTCATAAATTTTGATTTATTAGTAATAATAAAAGTTATTATTTTTAGATTTGCACACATTCATAAAAAGTAAATTGAATGCATTCTGTTGGAGAGAAAAACAAATTTTGCAGGTGGTCATCTGTTCTGATTTCTACCATGTTTAAGTTACATGATCTGTTTTGACGAGATATATAGAAATGTTCTTCCAGCTTTATTTCTCCTAGACAGCATTCCCACTGGTGAGGGCCTTAATTTGTGGCACGTGGACCTTAATTGTGATCTACACGCAGAATGCACTTTCGCAAACAGACATGATGCTTTTATTCTGGACTCAGGAGCATCTTTTTTAGAAAAGTAGTTTTTCTATTAAAATAATTTTGAATTTCTTGGAGGAGTGGACGTTCGATTGGTGTTGTGCGTGATGCAATAACCATTCATTAACTATCGCTAGATAATATACATTTCCCCCTCCGAAACTGTTTCTAATGTTTGAAGTCTACTTCCCTCACCTCCGCCGTGCTTGATGTCTTCCTGTGATTTTGTTGAACTATTTTCGAATAATATATATAGGTATAAAATATACATAAGCATGTGTATACATCAAATCACTTCTCTACAAAATGTGGTTTTAGTTATTTTTCTAACGTTGGTGAGACGAAGACCCACCAACACAATATGTTGTGTTGGTGGGTCTTCGCCTCACCAACATTTTACCCCACGAGCCGCCACTATGCAATGGCCGCAAACCACTCCACTTTTTAGCAGGAGTAATGTGAATGCTGAGCGCTACAGAAACGAAATCCTAGAGCCATATATCAGAATTTTTTCTGGGAGTTGTTAGCCCTCGGTTCACTTTAACGAAAATGGCACTCTCCCGCCTAAGGCTCAGTTTGTCGAGGATTTCCTGCAGAACGAGGATATTCGGTGTATGGACTGGCCAGCCAGGTCTCCAAAGCTGAACCCTATAGAGCATGCCTAGAATGCTCTGGTATGACACTTAGCAGCTCATCAGCACCCTCCCTGAACCCTTCCCGGGCTACGCACCGCCCTTATCGAGGAATGGAATTCTTTGGCTCCAGAGTTCATCAACAACAGGTGACGAGTATGTACCGTCGTTGTAAGAGTTGTCTGTCCGCACGAGGTTCTCACGTTCCCTATTAAAGAGCCGTAGCGATGGGGGCAGCAGGGGCGGCCGCCCTGCGCGCCGAGCCGGAGGGGGCGCCATCGAGACGTAGATATTTTTTATAAATGTAAAAAAAATGTGAAATTAATTTATAAGGGTAATTAAAAAATGTATAAAACTTAAACTTCATTATGCTTTAAGGATAAAGTGGGGACCAGATTAACGCACCTGGCAATTCTGTCAATAGAAAAAGATGTTGCTAAAAATATTAATATGATAAAATAATAAAAGATTTTGCTGCTATTAAAGCTCGAAAGGTGCATTTGTAAATACAAAATCTTTCTGTTAAGGCTTAAGCATAATTTTAAACAAAATCATACTTGTACATATTTGTTCACTTGTTCAAAAGCACTTGAGGTAGCAATTAATTATAAATGAAAATTATTCTTCATTCAAACTACGTACAATGTTTTTTCTTTCTTCTACAATCCCTAGTGAAGCTCGTATAATCACCACAGGCTATTGAATAGGATTACCTACATAAATTATTTTTAAAAAAATATTATATTATGAGTAATATTTTATATAAAAAATTAACATTTTGCTACTATTTATACAACTAGCAAATTACATACGGGACAATAATTGCAAATAACAAAAAAATCGCAATATTTTTATTATACAGGTATTGTACTATATCTGCAAACAGGTATATAATAAAATCTGACCCGTCACCTGTTGAACTGGGGCAGGGGGCGCCAATTTTACTGCTTGCCCCGGGCGCCAATACCTCTAGCTACGGCCCTGCGTATTATGATCATTTTTATTCTTACATCTCACCTTGATGACATTTTCGGTCGTGAACCTGTATATTCAAAATGTGTAAATATTTGTCTGTTATAAAATGTTTATTACCCTTATGATTTTGCATCTTTACATGCCAAACGTCTCTACCTGTTGTCGTGTTTTCCTTTGTATCCATGCGAATGCTTTCTGGACTTTAATTTTGCACACATCTGTACTTTATGCGCTGGTACCACCAGCCCCCCCCCCTTTTTTTTTTTTCGATAAATCTGTAGAACCTAATTTAAAGTAAATGAACTTATTCCTAAGGACTTCTTATTTTGCCATTAGATTTTCCAGACTTGGACCCTCGTCCAGTTTCTTTTTATAAACAATAATTTTCTGTTCCCCAACTGTATAGCACACCATCCATTGCTGGTGTGCTTTTCTATATAACCGAACTGACTCAAGATAACATTTTTCTCATAGCGAAATACATTTTCCCCCAGGCGATTCAGAACACGGATATCATAAACGGGAGACTCGATTGGGCCGCAGTGGTTTAAGCGCTGATTTCTGGTCATTCGTCCGAAATCAGTCCGGGTTCGAATCCCGGTGAGTCATGGATCTTGTATTTGTCTTACGGCACTGGCTGTCTCCCTTTCCTGAAAACAGTGGTTCTAGATTAAGGACAGGCGACTGCTTATCGCCCATCGAGTTCTTCAGGATCAAGGTGTATAATAGTCAAGTGATACAATTCCTCAGAGGGTATTTTTTTTATTAAAGGTATAACTACCACCGTGAGCAATTCAGTGGGCCATAAGCAGTCGCCCCTCCCTAATTTAGGGCCACTGACTCCAAGGAAGGGAGAGAGCCAGTGCCGTAAGTCAAACTCAACATCCATGCCTCACGGGATTCGAACCTGGACCTCTCATAGAGTAAAGTGACCAGATATTGGAACACTCATTTGGGGACAAAAGAGCGTGGCGTCTCGATAGTTCATTTGGAGACTAACTCCAGTCTCCAAATGAAGACTAACGCAGTGGTCTAAGCGATGGCCTCTGATCATTCGTCCGAAAGGGGTCCGGGTTCGAATCCCGGTGAGGCATGGATGTTGTGTTTGTCTTACGGTACTGGCTCTCTCCCTTCCCTGGAACCAGTGACCCTAAATTAGGGCCGGGCGGCTGCTTATGGCCCATTGAGTTGCTCACGGTGGTCGTTAAACCTCCAACCAAAAAAAAAAAAAGTGAAATATATACTTTACCTTAGACACACGTGCTGAATTAAGAGCAAGCTGCATATTTCTTATATTTTCCTGAAGAACAAAATGCATGGACAATTTTCTTTTATAAAATCCAAATTTTGGCCTGTGAGGTGGTGTAAGCTCTGGTTTCCGACAGTTTAGTCGAGTGGGTTCGGGTTCAACTCCCGAATGAGGCATAGGTGCTGTGTTTGCCTTACGGCACTAGCTCTCTCCCTTCCCTAGAACTAGTGGTCCTAAATAGGGGACGAATAGTACTGTAGTCCTTTTCTTTTTTTCCGGGTTTAATGACCGTTAAAATCCGAAAAAAAAAAAATTTTTTAAATAGAAATTGGTACATTGAAATCTAATTTTAAGACCATAGTTCATTACGAATGTAGCGATCTGGTGGTGAAGTCTAAATTTGAGGACATTTGAGGACAAAAATCAAAATTCGGCAACAATTTGCCTGCCCAAATGCATCACACGTCTTTGGGGATAGTAAACTAAATTCGAGGACTATCCTCAAAAATTCGGGACTTCTGGCAAGGCCATCTTTATACCTTGGCACGTGACTTGGCAGTGATGTCACGATCGTAGGGCTACTCTCTTCCAGTAGACCTACAGATTTGACTCGTTTCGTAGTTGTGGTTGTGTTATCAACTTATATTCGTTCTTGTTGGCGAAATGTGCTATTCCAGTGACTGTTGTATGGATATCTACAGCGTGTTTTAAGTTTATTGTGAAAGTCCTGTTCGACTAAAAAGATATTTTCAGCGGTAAGGTATGTTTCTTTTCTTTTATTAGCATTCAGTAGTAAAATTTTATAAATACGTACTGTTGATTGAGCGTTATTTAATCCTTCATGAAGAGCGGGTTTTACGTTTTATAAATGTTCTTATTGCTGCGGAATAAAGTGGGATGTAATGTTATACGTTTTGTTATATGCATTATGTGCATGCTTCAAATGGTACAAGGTGAAATTGTGATCTAAGAAATGGATACATGATTCTGAAGTTGTCATATGAAAAATCATTTCTTTATTCTGTAAAAGTTAAGAATAATGTTAGAATTACAGGAAATTACCAAATTTTCGTTTTGAATAACATGTTTAATGGTTGTTCAATGAATTTAAAACTGATAGCTTGGAATTTCAAAACATATCTTCTATTGTATGCCACCAGTAATTCTGTATATAACTCTACACACGTAGCTTTAATTTTTGCGTCCTGGGGCTTATTGTGGATACATTTTCGTCTTTTGAAAAATTTGGAGACTTGTTATGATGAAAACTCATTTCTTCCTCTTTTATATTTCTTTTCCCTCCGAGAACTGCGAAAGCGTATTTATGTGACTAGGACAAGCCACCAACGGTACCCAATAACTGGGGTGCAGTTGGCAAATTTTGAGCGAAGCTATTGCAAAATCTAAGCTCATCAAGGCGTCTATCATAACAAGTTCTAAAAAATGAACGCATAAAATTTATGACTTCCAGAACAAAAGTACGAAACATTATAAAAAAGAAATGCCTAAAATTTATCATGAACTACTTACCTTCACGCCTTTACGTTGTTTGTGATCAGGTTGCATGTAAACAAAGCGGAAAGGCACACTAAGATCGGGAACCACGTTTTTCATTTTGTATCGTGAAAGACAGACATACATACACAAACTTCCTTTTTTACGCTTTCCAACCGTAGGTTGCAGAAGCGTAGCATCCAGCTTTGTCCGTCCGTTCGCATGATAACTCGCGTAAAAATAACTCGCGATAACTCGCTTAAAATTAATGACTGGATACTGGGATACGAGGATGTGTTGGACATTTTTTAATATTATGAAAATAGATTGCTTTTACCTGATAAAATTACTCATCTTGACTCAGGGATCACGTTTTTCACTTTTAGTGATACCCACAGCATAGCTGTGAAATGAGTGTATTCACGAGTACACGAGTTTTTACTACACATACAAGCACAAAAACATTATTGCTAAACATTAATGAATTGAGTGAAGCTGCTGCAAAATCTACTGAAGAATCTCCACGGCTTGCGTATCCATCAAAAAATTAGGCACACAAGTGATAGTCAACGTCTCTATTTCTGCTGTATTAACCACGTACGTCACGATCATGTTTAATTAAACAGCGCGCTTTTCGTTTTCTGTAAAATTAATACTTTTAATATGCACGTATAGTAATAAATACAGTAATATTGGGTCTGATTGCGACTTCTATTTTCGAAACATAAATGATGACAAGTTAGCAACCCGTTTCATCCACATGCTGTCTCCCAATCGCGATGCAAATTTAACTTTTCAGGTGATACTTGAACAAATACTATACACACAAAAGTATTAAGAGTACTACTTACCTTGCTTACGAATATCCCAGAAGTACCCCAGGCCGAGATCCATAACGCATCCCTAAAAATACGAAATCAACACTCAATTTTTCTATTGCCACGGAGAGCAAAGCAATAACGGAGAGCAAAGCAATAACGGAGAGCAAAGCAATAGCACCACGATTGTGACGTCATAAATCCTTGTGGTAGGCCTGGTAAGGTATTAAGATGGCCTTGCTTCTGGTCAGCTTACCTTAGACCACGGCTTTCTGCGAATAATCGTAAACACCAGGGCCCGATTTACTATATGCGAGGCCCAGGGCACAAAACATTTTCGGGGCCCCCTCCTTATTCTCTATCGACCAAATAATAGTCACTGTGTGCAGAGTAGCAGAATGTAGACATACATGCGTACGCTGATAGTTTCCAAATCATTAGCAGGTTTGCAGATAGTTTTTTCATGTAGATTAAAAAAATAAAAATGCTAAGCCTATATACAGCGATTAAAACACTTACTCAACGCTTTACTCAGATTAATATACTTAATTCTATTTTAACTGAAGAAAATTATTTTTCACATCTTCTGAGTTCTTTTGTTTTTACAGACATTTCTGGCCTCTAGATTTTATCAAGGCCTGTTTGTTCTCAATGTATACGCACTGTATTAAAAGTTTTGTTTACACAGAATTTAAATTTTATTGCCAGGTTCCTCTTTCAGTTGCCAATTAAATACAAATATTTCCTTATGCATTTTGTAAGTCCAGTATTTTTGAATTAACTTGTTGAAAATCATATTTATAATTTTTGAAGGTTCATTGATAGAACTGTTTTTCTGGATATAAAACTTTCTTTAATTAATCTTTTGTTTTTATGAGGTTCGTAGTCCAATATTTTAATATTTTGCCATAAAAGTCCATTTTACACACATTGCTGCACATTCAGTTAGAATGTACTATTTTGTCCTCATTGGAATCTGTAATGTTCTAATAATTATTTGTTTTATTAATTTTCCTTTAAATTATCTTATTCTATTATCATGGTTTGCGGGTTGGCAGCGAGTCTTCTGTTTCAATAGCTGTGTACGCAGATACATTTTATTTTTATACAACTCTGGCTGTGCGGGTACAACTGGTTGATCAGTAGTTTGTGGTGTTAATGACCCTCATAGACTAACTATAACAATATATCTATGACAAAATGGATGGACATCTTAATTTTAGTGAATATTGTGGTCTTGCAATGTACTGATTCTTGCGTCTAGAACATGAGAACAATGCATCCAACAAAAAATGTGAACTAAAACAAGAAAAAAAAAAAAAATCCATGGTGACCTCCACTGGACTTCCTCATAAAAAGAGACGTGAAACTGCATAAACAATTGAAAAAGTGCTATGGGAACTCCTACTTCCAGCTTCATGGTTTCTACCAAGATCAAATCAGTGCATCATGATCAATATATCAGAAAACTGCAAAACATAAAATTTTGTGTTGATGAGGAAGAGTCTGAGTTACAAAGCAAAAAAAAAAGTAATAACAAAACAAAAAACATAATAATCTGAAAAGCTGAGGGGAACACCTAGTCCGGTTCAATTTTTGGTAAATGTGTTGTACTTCGGTAACCTAAATTATTTGGTCAGAAAAGTTGTAAAATTAAAAAAAAAAAGCATATTAAAGATGTTTACCGAAACACTTACCTCCAAGTAGTCCAAGGAGGATGAGTAAACACATGCTGCGGCGACAACCTGAAGCTTTGCTCTGTTGAAAGGAAGGTTTGCTGTGGCTGGGAATTCATGGGCAGAAGAGTACAACGGGAATCAGGTACGCTCTTGTCAGGAAAGAGTAACAGAATATACTGCTACGCTAAAGAATGTAGTTTGTAATTTCTGTCTCACTTTTTAAAAAAACATGCAGAGACTGTCTTCGTTCTTTGGTATGTAATTCCGTGATACGAAATAGTAAGTATGCACGTGCCTTTCTTGTTTCTAGAAAAGCGTTAAGAGTAGGTGTCGCATTCTCTCTAACGGAAGTTAGATGGCAAGTCTCAAAGTGAAAGTTTGATTACTAAAAAAAAAGCTTCCACGGAGAAATGAGTTCATACATTCAGCATCAAAGAATCCCATGTGAAAAAAACAAGAAACTGTCCGATTGCGATGTCATGAACTGACACCGAAATTAACTATTTTCTGTAGCGTAGCACTACACTCTTTCCTGACAACAGCATACCCGGTTCCTGTTGTACTATTCCGCCCGTGAATGTCCTGGCTGCAGCGATCCTTCCTTTCAACGGAGCACAGCTTCATGTCAACGCCTCAGCGTTGTTTAAGGCCTCCCGCAGTGTCTGCTGACTCGTCATACTTGGAGTTCAAGTTTTTCGGTAAACATCTTTAATATTCATTCTAACAATGAAATTTTTTCACCATTTCCCCTTAAATTGCATATTTTAGAATCTGTACGTCACACTTTTTAGAAATTTTACAACTTTTCCGACCAAATAATTTACCACACTAAACTACACATTTACCCAATTTTTACCAAAATCTAATGAGCACATAATGCCATGAATGTATAAATTGTCCAATGTCAAACAAAACTGACAATACGATGACAAAGTGCTGTGTTTGGGCACCAGATCTTTTTATTTGTAATAACTCGTTTACTATTCTTTATTTTTAGGAATGAATAAAAACAATTGAAAATTTACCTCCTATATCAGGACGAAACAGTTGGGTTGAATATTTTTCTTCTACATTTCCTAGATGCAAAGTCATGTATCAGAGAATCATAATTTAAAGACTGTGTCACATCACTCTCCAAAGACAGCAGAGCTAATGATGCCAGTTTCATTTGCCGCATGGTTGATCGTAAGGGATTTTTCAGTCTTTTCAGCAAAGAAAATGATCTCTCACTTGTACAATTTGAAATCGGTAATGCCATGAACATTCTAAGTGCAGTCTCAGTGTTTGGAAATGTGGCTTCTAAATTGTTTACCTTCAAAGTTTGCAGCATCTGGGGAATGGTTGCATGCTCCCCCATCATTGAGGAGAATTGCAAAAACTCATCTGCAAACTGGTCGTCAAGGTCATTGTTATAGTATTCCTGCAATGCTTTTGCACCTTCAAAAATTTCAGATCTTGATTTTTTTGTAAAAAATTCAAATTTTCTCATTATATTTTCATAAGCACTTTTTCTGCTTGAAAGCTGAGTGACTAAAGCATCACAAAGCACATAATAAACTTGAGTTCTAAATATATCCTTTGCACTGAGTTCTATATGTTCAATGTTACATTCATCTAGGTGTTTATTCTGGGGCACCTTCTTTCTTCGGGAATCATGACCATGGTATTGCACATTTTCAGACACTAATGTTTGAGCTTCCTCTTCATAGACTTCAAAATTTTCCCTCACAAACTGAATGAATTCAATTAACGACTGGAAAATTTTAGGTACTTCAGAAATATTTCCTTTTGGATTCTGGCAAGTTTGATTTGCACAGTTTAATCTCTGAAGTATTGTGTCCCAAACTACTGTGCTGATCGATATTTCCATTGTTCTCATTTTCTTCAGCAGGGATTTTGCTTCATCTCTTGTCTGTGGAGAATCCAACATTTTCTGACAGAAATACTAAAACTTTCTCTATTTCACGATAATTTTTCCTCACTGATCGTGTAGCTGCAGCATCTGCACACCATCTGGTAACTGACCGACTCTTCAGTGTGAGTGATGAATTTCCATGTGCTTCCTGGACTTTCTCCTGAAGCATCTTCCAACGGTGAGTTGATGCAGAAAAAAGTATAGAGTTTTTGCAAAAATGTGAAAAAAGAGAGAACTTTACCACAACTATGCTATTCACACCAACTAAATTTAAAGTGTGAGCAGAACATGGCACATATTCCGCTAGTGGATTGATTTCCCTAATGCGTGTTTGAACACCAGAATACTTCCCAGACATGTTGCTGGCATTGTCATAGCTTTGGCCTCTGACATTCATAATATCCAAGCTAGCCTTCTGTAGAAAAGATATCATGGTATTTGTAATGTTTTCTGCAGTATGTCCATGGAATGGAAAAAATGTCAAAAACCATTCTTTTGCTTCGCTTCACAATCTTTGTTGACATACCTTATGATAAAAGCCAGTTGATCTATGTGTGTAATGTCTGGAGTAGAGTCAACTATGACAGAAAAATATTTTGACATTTTTATTTCATCAGTGATGGCATTAAAAACACGTACAGCCATTAATTCAACAAATTCATCCACACATGTTGAAGATAAGTAACTGGTGTTACCACTTCCTGGATTCCCTCAAATTTTTCCAAGTGTTGAGCTAAGAATGGATCAAATTCTGCAATTAATTCTAAGCAGCCCAGGAAATTTCCATTCTGAACAGATCCAATTGTTTCATCATCACCATACATTGGTAACCCACGAACTCAGAGATACTTAACTGTTGCAACAACTCTATGCAAAACATCTTGCCAGTACTTGGATTCATTCCAATACTGCATAACTATCTGACAGTCAATGCGTGCAGAAGCATTCATGCGTGATGAATAGTCACACACTGCTTGCCTGTGTATGTGTGAATTTTCATGCTCTGTAAGACGTTCACTAGTATGCTTTTAGTCAGAAAAACCTGTGGATCCTAATGCTGTAGTGCTCCTAGCATACAATTTGCACATCCAGCAGAATAGTAAACAAGTTGATGGGGATAAAAGAAGCCAGTCGCGTTTTACCTTCTCATTATTTTTTTATTCTGAAAAAATTACCTTCTATTAGGAAACGTTTTTTTTTTTTTTTTTTTTTTATTGGAGGTTTAACGACCACCGTGAGCAACTCAATGGGCTATATAAGCAGTCGCCCGTCCCTAATTTAGGGAGACTGGTTCCAGGGAACGGAGAGAGCCAGAGCCGTCAGACAAACACAACACCCATGCCTGGCCGGGATTCGAACCCGGACCCCTTACGGACGAATGATCAGAGGCCAATGCCTTAGACCACTGCGCCACTGGGGCGGCGAAACGTTTTTTACCACAGATATCCTTCCCTGTGAATGCCAGCAACTTCAAATCTTGGACTGGTGGATTGCTCAAAAAGCATTCGCGTACTTCTTCTGTAATTTCTCCCCATAAGGCAGGATCCACTGCATTCATTGTGGAACTTGTGCTCTCTTCATTAGATAAATTCAAAAGATTTCCCAAATTAGGAGCATCTGTGATGTTAGATGATTCTGAAGTCAGATTACTGGCTTCCAAGAACAAATTATACTCAAGAGACTCACCAGTAGTAAAATTCGACAACTAACTAAATTTGATTATATATAAAATTAACATATATTCAACATTCCATCAGACTACAAAAAAGCAACGCAAAATACAACCAAGCAAGGAGGTTTTTTGCCAACAAGCCTTCGCGGTTACAGTTACGTCAACAACAAGCAGTGTGCAGGAAGTTAAAGGATCAGTTGAGTTTAGGTGCGTTCGGAAACGCAAGAAAAGGCACGTGACTCAATGGAAGTAATCCTCGTTCTCAATGGCCACCTGAAGGCTATTAAACCACTGAAACTCATTAATGGACACGTGTTTACGTGAAATTCGAAACTCAAACTCACTGTATGTAAGTACCACATCTATAAACACATGACTCATGAGCATGCAAAAGTAAAAATAATAAATTTTGAATATACACACACAAAATTCCCATTAACTAAGTACACATTTAATTCAAATTTGGGGGCCCCCAAAATCGGGGGCCCTGGGCACGTGCCCCGTGTGCCTTCCCGTAAATCAGGGCCTGGTAAACACTCATGTGTGGGGGTTGCTCGATGGTGGGTTGGTAAACTTCGAAGCAAATGAAAATAAACAAAGGTGGCGCAGTGGTCTAAGCGATGGCCTCTGATCATTCGTCCGAGAGGGGTCCGGGTTCGAATCCTGGTGAGGCATGGATGTTGTGTTCGTCTTACGGCACTGGCTCTCTCCCTTCCCTGGAACCAGTGACCCTAAATTAGGGACGGGCGACTGCATACATAGCCCATTGAGTTGCTCAAGGTGGTCGTTAAACCTCCAATCGCCGCCCCGGTGGCGCAGTGGTCTAAGCTAGTGTTGGGCATAATCGATTGAAGTTTAGAATCGAAAGGTTACAATCGAGAGATCTTTCAATTCGAGATATTCATTCGAAATAATTGTTCGAACGATTTCTAATTTTAGAATTCACCGGTAGATGGCGTGATACGCTCAGAGACGCCTTCTGCGTTTGACAAATCGAGATATTCATTCGAAATAACCATTCGAATGATTTTTTTTTTTTGATTGGAGGTTTAACGACCACCGTGAGCAACTCAAATGGGCTATAAGCAGTCGCCCGTCCCTAATTTAGGGTCACTGTTTCCAGGGAAGGGAGAGAGCCAGTGCCGTAAGACAAACACAACATCCATGCCTGACCGGGATTCGAACCCGGACCCCTTACGGACGAATGATCAGAGGCCAACGCCTTAGACCACTGCGCCACCGGGGCGGCCGAATGATTTGTAATTGGTGCTACACGCTCAGCTTTCTTTCGCTGGACGGAATGACACTAAAGACGCCTGAATATTTTCAAATAGCATAACCTAGCTTAAGAAGTTAGAAGGAACCCAGAAAGGAACACAAGTGATTCTCCCTGCGAGAGATAATTCGATCACGTGAAAAGCGAGTACTTCCGAACCTCTCGTATCTCGGCACCTCTCGAGATGTTTTCGGGTAGACGAGCGATTTTGCTCGGAACCCATGTTCTCGAGAAGAGACGAACGATTTCGCCTTTCGAATGCACTCGTTTGAACGAGACAGCTTATGAGCAATCGAGAGGGTTTTTTTTCATTCGAATGAATTTGACGTAATCGAATGTTTCGAGATATTTTCATAATCGAATGAATCGATTATTTCTACTCGATTATGCCCATCACTAGTCTAAGCGATGGCCTCTGATCATTCGTCCGAAAGGGGTCCGGGTTCGAATCGGGCGGGTGAGGCATGGATGTTGTTTTTTTCTTATGGCACTGGCTCTCTCCCTTCCCTGGAACCAGTGACCCTAAATTAGAGACGGGTGACTGCTTATAGCCCATTGAGTTGCTCATGGTGGTCGTTAAACCTCCAATCAAAAAAAAAAAACCCTCCAATCAAAAAAATAAAAAAAAATAAATAAACAAAATTCGCTCACTGAAATATATATCCGTAACTGCGAGACGACTATTTCCTGTTCCTGTTCAGCTGGAGTGTTTCTGTTTTCCAATGATTTGTTGACATGAATCTCTCGAATGGACTGTAGTTAACTTAGACTTGTTTTTTTTATCAGTGTTATGTTTTCGCTGCATATTTATGTGCTGATGAAGTACTTATTCATATGTTATTTGACATAGGATAGGAACCATATTTAACGACCGCTCGAAAATGATGGGTAAATCATGATTTCTTCTTTACGTAATCTAAAAGTTTAATTCCAGTTGCAGTTCCAATAACAAAAACACATTTTACAGAAAATACTGTATTGTATAAAAATTAATTATTTGGCATCTGATATCCGAAATGTTTAATAGCCAGTGATATCGCAGTGTCTGGGGGCGAATTAATGATTTTCATAAATTCTTTGACGTTATGTATCCCATTGACTATTAACACATTTTTAAAATTTTTGTGGTGAGCATTATTATATATGCATTTTTCATTGAAATATAAAGTGGCTCTCCCAGTAGTCTTTACCCATATTTTTAGAGTGGAAAATTACTCAAAAGTGTTGAAAATTGTGGTACAAATACTTACATATGATCATCTTATTTACAAATATTGTTTTTTCGTATTTTCCTTTAGTACCGTATATATAGCATTTTTCTGTGTGATCTAAACCATTTACAATAATACTTTATACTACTTGGGAAAGCAGCAGTGGCGGCGGCTCGTGGTTGGAAAAATAGGTGAAGAGCTACAAGAGCAATATGAAAAGATGTCTACTGTTTCAATGAAAATCACTATATAAGGACTGATCTATTTTATGTATAGTAGGTCAATTCTTCTTTCTTTTAAAGCTGCAAATTTGTCGATTATATCGTCATAGAATGGTTGTTTCTTCGTGAGCATCAATAAAATATCTTTCTGAATAGAAATATTTGCCAAAGAAGCAAGTCTATCTTGAAAAATAGTGTTTCTTGAGTAAGTTTGTTTTCTTTAAAAGCAAGAAAAACTTCTTTCCTCTGTAGATAAAATTGTTAAAATGAGGGAAACCAATTTACAAGCTTCTGCAAAAATGTCTTTATCTCCATGAAGCACTCAAAAAAGTTCTTTAGTCGATATATTCCTTAATTTTTCATCGGCATATACAAGACCCAGTTCATTTTTAAGGCGCTGGAGTTTAGTAAATATTTTCCCGTAAAAATGTTGTAGATTTTCAAAAGCGTCAGAGGGAAAACATGAATTAAATTGGTCGAACTTGGTTGTGTCGGCAAGACAGACAAATTGAAGTTTCTCACAGTCTTCAAATCTTATATCCATTTCCATAAGAATGTGGTCCGAAATTTCAAAATACAATATAATTTTGAAAAATTGTTTCTTCTGTAAGAGTAGCATGTTCCTGTATAGATCTGCTTATTTCTGTGATTTTGCTAGCTTTTCCAAACAGTGTTTCAAATACCTCATCGTTAAGGCAATTACTTTTTGCAAATAAAATTTAAGAGGATTTAGTACTTAATTTGAATAAGTAATATATATATTACTTATTCAAATTAAGTACTAAATCCTCTTAAATTTTATTTGCACAAAGTGGGTTGCCTTACTCATTGTTCCTTTTATGGCTCAAAATTTCACGAGTTGTTTTAATTTGAGTTACACATCAGTACTTTATGTCTAGTGATGTCTTTGCAAAATTTTGAATTATAGATCGGTGGAGCCAAAAATTTCATTAAATACTATTGCCAAAAATGTAAATTCAAAAGTGTTCATACCATTTAAAAAACCCTCGGCAAGTTGAATTGATTTCTTGTCTGATTGTTCACTGTTTGTGAGAAATTCTAATGCTTTCTCCAATTTATGCCAGTCTTTAACAATTACACTTACTAACTTCGAAGTGGAGGACTGTAGAGTTTCTGTTATAGTTAATATGCATCCTGCGGTTGTTGATGCGAGTGTATAAGATCGCTTCGCTGAGTGGTGAAAAACTGAAGGAATTCCACTGACACTCAGAAATTTTAGAAAAACTCTGCTGTAATACAAGTTTCAAACGATGCGCTAAGCAATGAACAAAAACAGCTTGAGAAGCTTTATCCTTGATTTTTTTCTGGAGTCCATTCAAGTGTCCAGACATTACACTTGCCCCATCGTTACATTGTCCTATTAATTTGTGTTGATAATCAAACTGTTCCAAAATTTCGTGGAAACCCAAAAATCGCTCAGCCAGTACACCTTCCGAACAACAAATCTTATTATTAAAGAGCACTGAGAAGTCTAATTTATGTCTGTGGTGTCATCTACTTGAATAGAAAAGCATTCAACTTCATTTATTTCATTTTCAACGTGATCGTTTATATATTCAGAAATACATTCACTTAATTCATTTTGAATAGTTTTTGAGTCACCTGTGAAGACATTTTTTATCTTTTCGTATTGATTTTGAATTTCTAAAGGAATTCTTGATATCAACAATGAAAGTAATTCCGTGAAATTTCCATGATTTATTGAGTCGATGCTTTCGTCATGGTCACGGAATGCTAGTTCTTGTTTGCTCAAATACAGTACTGAATCAATCACTGTCTGCAGGAAAAGTCTATTTAAATGAACCTTTCCGTTGAAATGCCTTTTCAAAAGCCTAGCACTCTCCCTTATGTTCTGATTTTTTTCAAAATTCCTTAACTTTTATTCGCATTTCAGGTGTTCGCTAGAATCACCATGTTTATGAAATGACCAAGTGTTTATGAAGTGACCGTGTTATATTTAATAAATCTGAGAAACCGTCTTTATTCCACACCAAATGTTTTTTATTATAAAGTAACACGGCCAAGAAAATCATTTTTGTAACACAGAAGTTCTACAAAGCCATTTTCTGTCATGAGAAAAAAAGAGATATTCAGTAAACCAACAGTTTTTACAATTAAAATTGTAAGATTTACCGCTCTTCCTGATTTCTTTCTTGGCCACAATTGTCAGTGAATCCATGAAGATAAAAAAGACATTTTTCCTTGAAGTAAAATGTCTCTTTTATCTTCATCTTTCCATCGATCAAATGGAGTTTGCAATAAATTACAGACAATGCTGTTCACAGAATACATACTAAAAACTTAAACTATCAGTTAAACTGTACACAAAATTTAAGTATCAGGGGAAGTTTTTGATAAACAATCACAAAGCACGAAAAAACAAATCTGTTTCGGAAAGCATGCACCACAACGAGAAAACCTTAGTGAATCGCAAGGTACCATGGTCAATCCGTCCCGTTCCTCTGCGATCTCTTCCGACGGTCACGACTCCAGGTGCAGAGCCTGAGTGTCTCAAGCTAAAACTCTTCACTTGCCCGGCAGATAGGAGAGAGTGACATCACGGTTACCATGGTAACTCGGCCGATAACTGCAGACTTCCAAGCATTCTCATTTTGGCTCTTCACTTAAACTGTTTTGCGTAGAGAGACTTGGTTTCCATATTGAACGCCCATTCTGAATTGATCTAATAAGAATTTTGAGCATTTTGGCACTCAATAAAGGCAAAGAAGAATATATACACAAAATTACTGAATAAAATTTTATTTTAAATGAAATAGGTGAAGAGGCACTTCACCTACTTCACCTGAAAAGCTACCACTGGAAAGCAGCTATATATACTAGAATAGTAGAGTTTTAATAGAGCCTCTTAGCTCCACTGGCAGAATACTGTCTCCACTCACATAAATTCATCTTAATCCTTAAACTTACATTCACAAGTGTCATTTTTAATGAACCAAAATCTTTACTGCAAGTCAGCACTTAAATGGCTTCACAAATGTTGAACTCATTGCCCCTTTTATCTTGTGTCATGGTGATTCAAAAGCTATATCCTTCTTTTGAGTTGTATTTTTTTATATTGAATAGCTGATAACCCTTCCTAGGGTGATAGATTTTAAGTTTCAAATAAATATTAATATATATATATAGGATGTTTCCTGTCCTAAGACTTTGAAATTTTTAATTGAAGCAGATTGAAAACAAAACAAATAGATGTCAGCTGTTTTGTAAGGAAATATAATATAGTAAAAACTTATGTACTAAGAACTCATTCAAATGAAAACAAAACAAATAGATGTCAGCTGTTTTGTAAGGAAATATAATATAGTAAAAACTTATGTACTAAGAACTCATTCAAATGAAAACAAAACAAATAGATGTCAGCTGTTTTGTAAGGAAATATAATATAGTAAAAACTTATGTACTAAGAACTCATTCAAATGAAAACAAAACAAATAGATGTCAGCTGTTTTGTAAGGAAATATAATATAGTAAAAACTTATGTACTAAGAACTCATTCATGTTAGAACTGAAAATTGTATGCTATTTATTTTTTATTTCTGTTTTTCAAAAGATCTCACGATACATAAACATTCTGTGTAAAATATTTCTTGTTATTTAACAATTTTCCTTGTAGTCCATTTGTTTTTGTATAAACTTACCTTAGTAACTTTTGCTTTGATTTTTCATGTTAAATTACTTTTTCTCCAGCACGCATGTTATTCTCTTCACCACTTGTTTTAGACTGTCCTATTTGAAGGTTAGTTTGAAACTTCATAGTGAAGCTTTTTCTACAAATAATGTAACATTTGGTATTACAAATCGGAACTATCTAAATTATTGAAATGTGCTATTGCATCTAAATCTGCTTTTAGATGCAATTTTGCTTACTTCGAAATCTCAAGATTTCAGTTTTTATTGTAGGTTAGAGTGTTTAGATAGATCGATATTTTGCAAAATGTATAATATATTCAGCACTAAACTCGGAAAATTAGTTAAATTAAAAAAGTAAATAATTAAAGTGTAGAAATAAATATTCAAATTGTGCTAAATTAAATTAATATATAAATGCAATTTATTGTGATATTAAGATTTTAATTCCAATTTTGTAGATCGGATAAACAGAACTTGAGTCGTTCATAATCCAATGTTTTTAAATTGGCACGCCGTCACCTTGACATCTCAATGTAATCGCATGCAAACTCAACTTGCTGTGATATTAAGAATACCATTCAAATTTTGTAGATCAGAAAAATGGAACGAGTCATTAATAATCTAATGTTTTCAAATTAGCATGCGATCACCTTGACATCTAAAAGTGATTGCTTGCTATTATATGTAGCAGGAAATCATTTTGGCATCACGAGAGCACTCACGAAGTAATTGATAAGTAATGGCGCAACAATGCAGACATTGCTGTGATGTCAAACATTCCAGAGAGACAGATCTGAGTGTTTATATTATATATATCTGAAAACCATTAGCCTGTAGTGCCAAAAAGTTGGCTCAACATGGTTTAATGGATCTTTCTTGGCATGTTTACTGCAGTAAACGGTGTGGTAATATCCCCATTCTGTGAGCTGCAGACTTTAACCTATGGACATGTATGCGATGGACAAGTTCAACTGGAAGACCTGTTTGTGCAAACAGTTGTCTTTTTTCATTCCATGGGCATAAGGCCTTTAATCCAATTACATGGTGCATTCACAACGCAGAACAATCACAACAATAAAAATTTTAGCACATCTTCAGATTAAAAATTTAGACAGACACAGAAACGCACACGTTTTTGCATTAGTACAATTTCTTTGGAAATGCAGTCCGGTGTTTGTTCTCCATCTTGCTATCAAGTGGTGTTCATCCATAGTTCACCCTATTCTTCTGGATTTCAATTTCTCTTTGTAGACTAGGACAGTCCTAATATAGACTTGAGTGATTGGTGTCAAGGCAGTCAAGCTTCAGTTTAAATTTCATGTTGGCTTCATTATTGCACTTTCAATGCTTGCGCCCCACCTGGCCACAGTGGGCACAGCTCTCGAAAGCTTCAAGGCACTTGGTCTTATAGTGCCCGAACTGGGCCGAACCTATTGCATTTGAAGCATGTAGTCTCTGTCAACCATTCTTGAATGGAGTGGATCATTCACACGAGGTTCATCCTGCCTTTTTTCTGCAACAATCTGAAGTCCACTGGGGCTGCTCAATCACCCAGTGGACCTTGTTTTCTTTTCCCTTGATTGGGAAAAGGACTGTACACTGGTCGGGCTCCTTTAACTTGTTTTGTCATCTCATGTCGTATTGAATGTGCTCTTTCTCTGCTTCATTATCGAGCCCATAGATGATCAGTCTCAGTAATTTCTTTACTGGTTGCCTAATTTCAAAAGTCTCTCAAATGTTCATTTTCATCATAGGCATTTTCCAGCTTCTGCATGCCATCTGTTTTTACATTTTTAGTGATCATTTGATAAAAAAAAGAATGAATTATTCTTATTCCATCCTATATGGATAACAGAAGTTCAAATTCTGTTTTTAAATTTGTGTTCATAAACACATCGATTCGCACTGCGATGAAAAAACAGAAAAACTGCAATTCCTGGCAGAACATTGAATTGCATTTATGACTCCACATGATTCCAAACGCAAACATATGACCAGTAATGCCTTTTTAGGTGCACACAACCTAAGAAGTTTTTACACTCTTTGTTGAAACCGCAAGGAGATAAAAGCAGGATCTGCATTGCCATCTGGAGAGCTTTGTATCACAGTTGCTTTACATGCCTCGGTGTCCGTTGGCCAAGCAGCACACCTATGGATGCAAATATTACTTACTGTAATATTTGCATCCATAGGTGTGCTGCTAAAAATTTACAATTAAATGAAAAAATTTCCTAGTAAAATTCCCACAATAGTTGTTTTAGATTAGTAATTAAATTGAGAAACTAGGAAACCATTTCTCAACATGAGCTTTATTCAAAGAATTAGAACAGAGTATGGGTCAGATACTTGGCAAGCAATCAAGAAAGTTCAACATGCTACAATGAAGATGGAAAGATCGATAGCTCAAATCAAGTTCCTGAAAAATTGCAAGGTAAATAACTTTATTCCAAATTCATTTAGACTTAGAAAACCATTTAAAGATTTACTTTCAGCCAACTTCGTAAGAACAATAGAAAAAAAAAAAACGTTAAAAAGAAGTATTGAAACAAAATATTAAAATGTTGCTTATTATCAAAAAGTAAAAGTAGAAAATGAAAAGAAATTTTCTGGAATCTTAAGGGATACAGTAAAAGCAGAATTGGATGACTGGCTAAAAATTGGAATAAAAAACAAAAATAAAAAATTTGTTAAAAAGCTGAACCTTAAAGAAAAGAAATTTTTGAAGAAAAACTATTCCAGTAAAAACAAAGAAACTGCAGTTCTTAGTCATGTAAAGGACAACACTGCTATTGGAGTTAGCCAAGAATTATTACAAGTGATAAATAAAGGAAGTAATTTCAATCTATCCAAAGAAAAAATAAATACAGAAAAATTGGTAATTGAATTGGAAAGCATATATATGTAGCACTTTAGAAAAAGCGGACCAAATCAAAGCGGACTTCCTCAAAAAAGATTACTACAATAGCCTTACAAAATTCCAGAAGCAACTAAAGAAACCTAAAAAAAATTTTTGATAATAGTCAATTAAAAGCTCTTAAAGATTTCAGAAAAAATGAAAGAGTAGTTGCTGTGAAAACAGACAAAAGTAAGTTGATTACTATTATGGATAAGAAAGATTATCAAGAAAAGATTGAAGAAGAACTAAAAAAGCCTATGTATGAAAAAGTAAGAGAAAACCCACTACCAGATTTGATTAAAAAAGTCTCTAAGCTTATTTCACTTCAAAAAATAAAAACCAGCTTCCAGAAAACTATAAACAATTCTCAGAATTACAGTTCAGATTACCTCAAATATATGGAATAGTCAAACTGCATAAAGAACACCAACCAATTAGACCAATAATTGACTCAAAAAACTCTATTCTTTCAAATCTAAACTACTTTTTAAAGTCACACCTTCAGAAGCTTTTAAAAGAGCCACCTAAGATTAAAAACTCAATGCAGCTAAAAGAAAAATGAGAACTTCTTCCAAAATTAGATTCTCCTATTATGGGTAGTTTAGACATAGTGTCTATGTATACTCACATTAATATAGATCAACTTATAGACTTTATAGCGGAAGATTTGGCAGACCTAATAGTTTTTCACAACAAAGAAAAAAACTTATTAGTTGGAATTTTTGAAATACTTACCTTCTCTTTGCAGAACAACTACTTTCAATTTGGGAAAACATTTTTCATTCAAAAATTGGGGCTAGCTATGGGCTCCCCACTCTTAGCTAACTATTATGTGGGAAAACTAGAAAAAGAGATACTAGTACAGCCCACATACTTCTGCTTATATAGCAGATACATGGATGACATCTTATTTATAATAGATAGCTCAGAAATTGTCCCAGAAAGAATTCTAGACTCATTCAATGAATTAGATGATTCCCTTAAGTTCACTATTGAACTTCAAAAAGAAAGAAGAATTAACTTCTTAGATATTACTATCTATTATGAAGATGAAAAATTCCTCACTAGTTGGTATAAAAAACCAATGAATACTAATAGACTATTGGATTTCAATTCCTATCATCCAGTTTCTATTAAGAAAAATGTAGCAAGTCAGTTTTTAGAAAAAATTAATAAAATAGTTTCTACAGCAGATAAAAAAAAAGCCCATAAAGAAGAACTTAAAGTCATACTTGCAGAAAATAACTATCCTAAAGAAGAAATTGAGAAGCTTCTAAATTTTAATGGTACGAAGAACCCACAAAAGCAACAAGTAAAATTCACTAGAAAAATTTCTTATCACAAAGGTTTATTTGAGTCTTTAAAGAGAATTAGTAAGAAGTACAATATTAGGCTAGCTCCAAGTTTAGAGAACAAAGTTAAAAAAATTTTCCCTAAAATAGTTCAAAGAGAAGAAGATATTTTAAAAATGCAAGGAGTAGTCTATGAAGTAAAATGTAGTTGTGGACTATCTTACATAGGTGAAACAGGTCGTAGACTAGAAACTCGTATAGCAGAGCATAAAGCAACTATAAAAAATTGCTCCAACAAGACAGGATTAGATAGGCATGTTAGAGAAACTAGTCACAGCATGGATTGGAATTCCCTTAAAGTCATCAGTTTCCAAAGCAATTTTCAAAAAAGAAAGCTGAAAGAAGGAATAGAAATTGAGAAAAATCAAAATTCCATCATCAATGACTGCAAAGTATTTTCCCTGCCTAACATCTGGCAGGATTTGTTGAAAAATAGCCTAAACCGTCAAGGTTAACCGTAACCGCGATAGTGGCAGGAATAAGTGACAACAAAAAGACAGCCTGAAGAAGGAGAACAGTTTTCTCCGAAAATTTGCAATTAAATGAAAAAATTTGCTAGTAAAATTTCCATAATAGTTGTTTTAGAATAGTAATTACTTGCTGTGTTTTGTTTATTCAACGAAGCAATGAACTTTCTCCACTTTGCAAAAACATTGTATAAGGGAATTAATTTTAGCCACCACGCGGGCAAACTTTGGTGAGTTTTGTTATCCAAACACATAATATAACAGCAACTCACATCACAGCGTTGAATTGCGTTGCTTCATGGGATTGCAAGCAGTGCTCTATCTGGCTAGAACACCCTTTGAGATCAGCTGTTATAGGTTTTAAAAACCACAGGGAAATCAGCTGTAAGTGGTTTTAAAAACCACAGGGAAATAAAAATATGACCTGCAGTGCCATCTAGGGAGCGCTTGTACCACAGCTGTTTCAGCATGTCGGATACCTTGTCGAGAAACTGCACACCCGACGATCTTAGCACAAATGTGACATGATTGCTGAATGAACCTTCTCCTCTTAATGAAAACATTGTGTAGGGGATTTAATTTTAACCACCACTCAAAGCCATAAAGCAAACTCTGGCGAGTTTTATTGGAAATAAATCCGAAATTTTAATATCGTTAGTGTAGGTTAAATAAATTGGGACTTTTTGTGGGTGTGCGCCACTCACCTAACACACCCCGAATATTTGCTCCTGATATATGTATCATCCCTTGTATATGCATGCTCATATACAAGGGTAACTTCTGATGACCTTTGGTAACACATTATGGACATGTAAACTGATGTTTTCCAATGTTGTTACACCCTCCTGACTAGAGGGTGTTGTGTGGCCCAGCATGTTTGAGAACAGATTCAAATGAATATGATGAACCACCTGGAAAGATGGTCTCACTTGAAAGTACGAGAAGTGCTGTGGTTTCTCTGGTGGTGTAGCAGATAATTGAGCTTCACTTCACAGTCACTCTGACAAAAGTCCATTCCACAACAGTGTTAGGCTTATTTGACATAGCCTACTGCAAGCCACTGCTAACATTTCAGTAATTTTGGAAGATCAAGAAATCACACTGAGAATTTATTTATTACACTGTCAGTGTCACGATAAAGTTGCTGACACATCATCATGACTAGCTAAGACTAGCATAAATATGAAGCTGATGCTGATATGTAGCAGAGTGAAATTTGCCAATCTGGTTATAACATGGAATTATCAGTATCCATGATGAGTCAGCAGAAAAACAAGTTAACTGTTTTTTGTGCAGTCTGAACTGTAAAGAAAACTATCAGTTTCTAGAACAAAAAATAAATAAATAAAGCATTCACATTTTGCAGAAATACCAAATTCTGACTTAACAAAAGAAGCAAAGTGTCCAGTGTTCTGAGTGCTTATGATTAAGAGTCTGTGAAATCCTATACCAGAGTTAAAGGTAATTAGTACTATTTGTACCAGGCAGAGTCACTGGAATATGATCCATGTTAGCCAGTGAAGTAACCACACCAGTGGTAGCAGAAAGCGAAGTTCATTGACTGGGCCTGAAATTTCGAATCGTGGTGCACCCCCTCCCTTCCCATTTCCCGGAACAAACAGAACAAAAACAATGCCTAAGGAGCTTTGTTAGGGATTAGTACCACCTGACCACTTACCTGGAGAAACTTTGTAAGACACATCACAACAAAAAATTGGACATGCCAAATAAAAAAAATAAAAATAAAAATCTTGGCTAAAAATATTGAAATTATTGACTAGGCCCCAGCAGTTCTGCTGCCACTGAACCACACTGTGCTCTAAGCTTAAAGGATTTCTTACAGAAAACTGTTGTGTAGTGGATTGCCAAAGAGGCTAGATATTAGAACTAGAGTACTCGAAAAAAGCTCAACCTGTGTAAAGTGTGTGCAAGGCGGAACTCAACAGTGTTGATGTGAGCAGCAACTCTGCATTAGACATAGCTTGTTCTTCATTCTGAAACCCAAAAGTGTGGGTTTCACTAGTTTCCTTACACTCTGTCTGTTTTTGTTTTTTAATTATTGAAGCCCATATACTAAATCAGTGTTTATAATAAATGTTCTATCCCACAGATTCATTTGGTAGTTATTTAAGAATGAAATAAAATTTAAAGGAAAAATGTGAAATATTATTTTTACATCCTGAAGTGGAAAAAAATCACCATAAAAAAAAGTATTGTCTTGCAACAAAATTTCATCAAACAAGTGTGTCTGACTTGTGAACAATTAATTGCCTTGGCACGTGGCCTGTTTATATGTATTATTCACAAAAAAAGTAAACTATTCTTTTGATCTAGCATTATGTCTTTCTTTTTTCAGATCCTGTTCAGGCCACAAATGTGAGTCCTTCTGTTGCTTCTTCACCTTCAGTTGACATTGAATTAGAGAATAAAGTGAAGAAAGGTGAGGATTAAAATGTTTTGTTACCTAAATTTGCAAAGGAACTGATGTTTTAATTGTTGCAGGTTAATATGAAATATGAGGGGCATTCGAAAGATTCTGCAGAGCACCACTGCACTAACTCCAATGAAATGTTTACTTTCCTTCAAAGTACCCTCCTTCAGCTTTCATGCAAAGTTGTAGATGTCTACATCAATTCTGAAAAACTTGGCAGTGCTCTTGTTGAGGAATACTTCACAGTTGTGAATGAATGCATTTTGCAAGGTCTTGCTCCCCTTAAAAAAGACTTCCTAGCAAGTTCCTTTTGAATTTTTGGAAACAACCAAAAAGTCACATGGTGTAAGATCAGGTGAATATGCAAGATGGGGCAGCTTGCAACACTCCTAGCCATTACTTCACCACCAGAATTTACTTTGCCCAGCTACTATCTCGGTAATTTGTCTCTCTCTCTGGGTTCGAACCCACGACTAGAACGTAATGTGCAGTAGACAGATATTGAAATAAATTTACCATAACAAATCATACACAAATTACTCTGCTAAACCCTTTTATATCATTCAGTTTTAGTACAAATACAAGTATTTAACTTCAGAACACATTAAACTGAATTTAATTTCTAAACATACTACAGATTTTCACCCCGTTTGTTTCATCCATTTTTTTATCATGCAAAACAGGCAATACAATTCCAATAACACCAGATATTTTAAACCCCATTAACATTAGCCTGTCATTTCTTGAAATAACATCCAAAATTAAAGCACATGAGCACCCCAAAGCACAAGAATATTAACTCTGGGTATGTAAACACTATTAATTTGAAACTCCCACTAATACAACATACATCAATAAACACCACATGAAAATAAACCAATTTCAAATAACTTTCAATTATTCTACAACCCTACTTTAAACTCTGCCGGCAACTATTAATTATAAAAAGGGAAAAAAAACTTTTGCACTCACGTACTAGAATTTAATGGTATTCTTCTGACGGGCCCGGCCCACACACAACAGGCTAAATGAGAAGAAAAGTTCCCACACAACCTCCATGCTCTCTCGGCAATAAAAAAGATGTGACGACTTTCACTGCTTCCGACACTCAAGAACAATCAGGTAGAAATTCCGAGTTCTCACAACATGGCAGAATGCAAAGCAACTTCACTGCTTCCAACACTCAAGAACAATCAGGTAGAAATTCCGAGTTCTCACAACATGGCAGAACGCAAAGCAACTTCACTGCTTCCGACACTCAAGAACAATCAGGTAGAAATTCTGAGTTCTCACAACATGGCAGAACGCAAAGCAACTTCACTGCTTCCGACGCTCAAGAACAATCAGGTAGAAATTCCAAATTCTCACAGCATGGCAGAACGCAAAGTAACTTCACAGCTTCCGACACTCAAGAACAATCAGGTAGAAATTCTGAGTTCTCACAGCATGGTTTCCCAAGAAGCAATCAACCTGCACCTATGTGCCAAATGTGCAACGATCCCCCCAAAAAAAAGAACCAGCCACGAGAGATAAAAAATCACCAATATATAGTGCCAAGAGACCCTGAGCTCCAATCAAGCCACTCCACTATGAGAAGCGTCAGCTCCGGTACATTTTTGCATATAAGAATTTTCTGCACATCAAATCCTTGATCATAACTCAACTTAATAATTTCCAATATTAAATAAATAAAATATACAACAATTACTTTTACAAATAACACAATATAAACCATTTATACAATTATAATTTCTGACTTCAGTACGTGAGCAACTACAGATTTTCTAATGACGTAATTTCTATCCCTACAACTCCAGGCCATGACTCCGGGACTAATAAGCTGCAATTTTCCGGGGTTTATGAGAACTGCATTGCCACGAAGAATGGCGTGCCTGTTGATGGACACCACTCCTTCACCTCCTTAGCTATTTTAGGCAAAACAATGCTGATGTACTTTTGGCCATTTGTAGTAATTTTTTCAGGTAATATGTCCGCAACTGTCACTTCCTTGGAAATGAAAAAAAAAAAAAAAAAATTGTCAGCATCCGTTTCCTCAGAGGATTTGGGGTACCTAGAATTTATTTGCCACAACCCAAACATAGTTATCACTCTTTCTGTGAGCCGTATAGTAATAAAACCACATCTCAACACATGTAACAACATCTGTTAATCAAATGATTAATGCTCTTTGGGTCCAATTGGGGGTATTCTTCCATGACTTGTTGAACATTGCGAATCTCACTTACAACAATACACAATGAAACACATAATATTGATATAGATGATCGTTTTAAGAATATGTTAATGCACAGCAGCAATGATTCCATAATATCAGAGAGAAAAATTTAATTCTATATTCTACAGATTCAACACCTTTTTGTGTGTTTAAGTACAACTAGGGAACTTACATTGTGTTAATTGTAAATCAGTTTTTACATATTCCAGTCAGTGTCTTTGATTACTGTTAATAATTCTTGAAAAACTTCAGTCTTATTCATTCTGCAGTTCCTTGTAAATAAATATTCCAGAAGTCTGTCAGCAAGAGCTTCTTTAGGAACACCTTCCTTAGTCACACAGAGCATTTTAATGCACTCCTCTGAAACTCAGTATTTTGAGTATAAGCACCGGAATCTGGGTCAACAAAATTTTCAGGGTGATTCACAGTTTCACGAATAAAATATCCATCTTCAGACAAATGGGCATAGGCCTCCCACTCATCAGATATTGCTGTTGTACCCTTTGCTACATAATGTTTTTATGATGGGGATAAGATGTTCCATGAAACGTTTGTTCTCCGGGCTTATCTCCAATGGGAATTCTGATGTATCTCTTTCAATCATTCCATGGATCACACACCTTCCAACATAGCTTTTTCTCTTTCCAATTTTTGTCTCATCAATCTCAACTGTTTACCCTACTTCACCAATTTGTCCCTTCTCTTCCACAAATTGTAACATATGCAAATTTTATACTTCTCTACAGTAGTTATACCAGTCACTTTTCCGAGGAGGTTTTCAAGCCATTGAGAATGAACATCTCCCTTACATCCCAATCGTAGTCAAAATTACAAGCAAAGCTGT
The DNA here is from genome assembly GCA_039090855.1 of Macrothele yani. Lineage (NCBI taxonomy): Eukaryota > Metazoa > Arthropoda > Arachnida > Araneae > Macrothelidae > Macrothele > Macrothele yani. The sequence continues at coordinate 135,800,454 of CM077024.1, read as the reverse complement.
ACATTATTAGCAATGCCTTCTGAGGAGACAATACTGTTTTTATAAACCAGGTTCCTCTTGCCCTAGAGGCAGATTCACCTCGACGGCCATCAATATGGTACTTTGGACATCTGAACATTCCAAGTCCATGCTCTTTGGGATGAAATTGCATGTTGTGCTCTTCTTAACATTTCCTTTTCACAGAGAATAAGCCTTCATTCTCACACCACATAATACATGTTTGCCTGTCTTTGACAACTTCAGTACACAACCTGAAAAAATTTCAGGACACCATCTTAACTCAAAATGCATTGTCATTTCCAGTACACCATCGTTACTCAACATACAGATGCTTCGTCATTTATGGCGATCATGTCATAAGCAATGTTGTAGGTGTTATTCATGATGTTCCACGTGTTGGAAGAGCACTTTCAATTGATTCAAACACTAACAGCATTTCCTTGCAGGAGTGGCCTCTAGCTTTTTTATGGTTCTGACAAGTTTGTGGAGTACCCATTTATCACAGATCTTGCAGAGCTCTAAATTTTGATGAATAATTGTTTCCATCTACCAGTCAATGCAACAATACCTTAACTTATTGCTTAAATTGTGATGTGTGGGCTTCCTCAATGACTTCAAAAACAGCAGTGATGGTCTTCTCATTCACAGCCTTCGTTGATCTTTCTAAATGAGGAAAGTCTTTGAAGCTGTGCCACCCTTTGAATTTGTGTGTCCTGCAATGTAAGAGTGCCATATGAACAAACATGATATCCTAATGCTTGTAGTAAATTGGCATGATGTAGTTTGTTTGTTCTTTTCTTTTTCCTGTTTCTTCCCTAAAGTGCATTCTTGTAAATGTAAAATCTTCCTTTGGCATTAACAAGCTCCATAGCAAAAATGCATAGCATTCATGGACCAAACTTCAAGCACCACCACTGAAGAGAGAAATTGTAATATGGCCTTTGTTTTTTTAACATGCAATGACAAGTTTAGACAAGCTTTCAAACAAGGCTTAGCTTGTATTCTATTACTTGAATTTGAGGTAACAATTCTCACCTTCAAATCTTTAACATATGATGTTGCATGTTTCATATCGTTTAAACATATGAAACGTGCTACATATGCTAAAGATTTGAAGGTGAGAATTGTTACCTCAAATTCAAGAAATAGTCATAAAAGCACATTTAACATGAGGTACTTGAATTTAGTGACCTTCGTGACATGTATATAATTCATATTCTTTGAGTGCAGATTTACAGACACTCATCAAAAACTTGAATACCCTATATATATGTGTGTCTTGAATACCCTATATATATGTGTGTGTGCGTAGTATAGGTATCTGCACAGTATGAACTGCGGATGCCTGAGTGGTTAGCATTCGTGACTGCAACGGGGAAGTCTCAGGTTTGATTCCAGGCAGGTACGAATGCTGGAACCACTAAATATCCCCAGTGCATCGGATTTGCCTTTATGCTGTCGGACTCCCGATACTGGTACCCCATTTATAAATAAGGATGTAGTGGCTTCCTCCCACTTTCCGTGTGACTTTCCTGTAGGGCAATCTAGCCCAAATCTCATAGCTCCCTACTTCTAAGGGTTGTTTAAAACTTGAGGTGAGGTACTTCCTTCTTAAAATCCTCTATCTATGATCTGATCTGCACAGTATTAATGTAACATCTGTAGATTGTGATGAAATATAGATTAAAGAATGTGGAGCTGTTTCTTTCTTTGGAACATTATATAACACTCCATGTATTCAACATAAACACCTACGTGTTGAAATGTACTTTTATGTGGTACATATTCTAGTTGTTAAGTGTCAGTTCTTTAGGAAGGATTTTCAATTTTCTGTGTAATTGACTAAATTAAGTTATAATATTTTCTATGTAAAATTTAGGGGAAACCTCCTTCCACCCTCACCTATCAATGCATGTTAGTGCTGTTGAATCCTTCTGTACTTGGTTTTATTGAATAGAGTCTGTATTTCCCTGTTTATATTTCATTTGCATTTTCTTTCAGCTCAAGTTTTGCAGAAACATATTACATGCTAAGCAGAGCACAGTACATACTCATGTTTATGAAACAGTGGCTAACCTATTTCCAAGATCCAGGGTATCCTCTTCCCTTTCCCCAAGCAAATACTACTTTTTTCAAATTACATTGGAAAAGAGTTAACTAACGAAATGGATATTTTAAGTGTACAGCTTTCTATTATTTGTGGTGGGAAAATATTTTGATGCTTCAAAAATATCAAAAATTATGTCATCATTGCATACTTTTTTTAAGGTATTATTTGCTCAAATTTAATGTATTATGTATCGCACTTCATATATGGGTACAGACAGAGGTGCGCCAAGGACATTTGCTGCCCGGGTGCAAGCCCAGATTTGCCGCCCTCTTGTACAAGAATATTTTTCAATTTTTAATCACTTTAACCTAAAATAAATATCTTTAGCAAGATCATTTTCTATTTACCGTAAAGTAAGGGTTTTCATAATATTTATATACAAGTATATAACATTGGGGATGTAAGGTCAGGTGATGCGTAACATCACAGCCTCTCCTTGACAAATGTCAACCCCGCCTTCTCGTGGTGCATCCTGTTCCCACTAAAGGGGCTCTGACAACCGCCAATAGCGGTATAACTATACCATCGGGATTAGAGGAAATTCTATCCCACACTCACCAACACGCTTGGCCAGCGTGGTGAGTTATGGCCAAACCCCTCCAAAATGACTCCACAACTTAAATCTTGGCCCTCAGTCTCCGGCAGCTGGAATGTACCTGGCCAAGGCAGCGGCCAGTGCGACATGAAGGCAGAGGGTGCTAAGAATCCCCGGAAGACCGGACTAGGCTGCCATCTGATGCTGACCTTGGCAACGTACAATGGACGCTCCCTATCTTCTGATTCAAGGCTTCTTGAATTGGAAGAGGAACTACAAAGGATCAAGTGGGACATCGTGGGGCTAAGTGAGGTAAGGAGAAAAGGAGAAGATCTCATCGAACTGAAAAGTGGACATCTCTTCTACTATCGTGGGACAGATACTGGCAGAACTAGTGGTGTTGGATTTATAATAAACAAGAAACTGAAGGATAAAGTGGTTGAAGTTGAAAGTTCCTCTGACAGAGCTGCACGACTCGTTATCCAACTCTCGAGAAGATACCAGGCTCAGATTATTCAAACTTATGCACCCACCACAAGTCATCCTGAAGAAGAAATTGAAGAATTTTATGAGGAAATTTGTCATCTAAATAATAAAGGTAAGCAGCACTTGAAAATAATTATGGGAGATTTCAATGCAAAAATAGGGCAACGGCAACAGAATGAAACTTCGGTAGGTAAATTCGGTCACAGCAACAGAAACCAGCGTGGAAATACTCTCGTTGAGTTTGCAGAGGCAGAAGGGTTTTTCATCTTGAACTCCTTCTTCAAGAAAAAGCCACACAGGAAATGGACATGGAGACATCCAAATGGGACGACAAGTGAAATTGATTTTATTATGTGTAACAAAAAATTCGTCATAGAAGACTGCAGTGTGCTAAACAAGTTCAACACAGGTAGTGACCATAGATTGGTGAGATGTAAGATGCACCTCAACACTAAACTTGAACGTGGCAAGCTCATAAGACAAACAAAATCTATTGACATAACCAACCTTAAAAAACACCATAATACCTTCAAGTTGGAACTGAAGAACAGGTTCTCTGCTTTAGAAGGCCTAACATCGGAAGAAGTGGACATCTCTGAAGTTAACAGAAAAGTAACCAAAGCTCTTATGGAAACAGCAACAAAATTAGCTGGGTCTAAGAACAAGTTGCATGTAAATAAATTATCAGGAAAAACGAAAATGTTGATGCAAAAGAGAAGAGAGATGAGGACAACTAAAGAAGATGTGACTTCCAAAGTGGAATATATAGAGCTATGCAAGACAGTACGAAAAAGTATCACTGAAGACGTAAGAAAATTCAACTGTGAACTAGTGAGGAAAGCAATTGAAAACAACCAAAGCCTAAAGATAGCAAAGAGACATCTCAGTAAGGGAAGAAAACAGATTATGGCACTGAGAAAAGAAGATGGTTCTGTAACAAGAAATAGAGGCGAAATTTTGACAAGAGTGAAAGATTTCTACTCCAAATTATATGAAAGGGATGATACATGCACTCCAGACATCATGAAAGGTACCAGTACCAGAGTTCCTCCAGTCCTTCCAGCAGAAGTTGCACATGCAATCAAGAACATGAAGCGGGGGAAAAGCTCCAGGAGAAGATGGAATTACTGTAAACATCATATAAGAAGCAAGTGGAGAAATCGAAACAGTACTCGCTCAAATTTTCACTCGATGCCTTAATGAAGGAAAGATTCCTGAGGATTGGAACACCGCTACAATGATCCTGCTACATAAGAAAGGTGACATTGAGGATCTCGGAAACTACAGACCTATCAGCCTCCTATCAGTAGTTTATAAAATCTTCACTGAAGTTCTTTCACACCGCTTGAAGGTAACACTGGACATGGCTCAACCGAGAGAACAAGTTGGATTCAGGAGTGGCTACAGCACAATAGATCATATCCATGTGCTGAGAGAACTAATTGAAAGAGCGAGGGAATATGAACTTCCATTGTGCATGGCTTTTATCGATTATGAAAAAGCCTTTGATTCGGTGAAACCATCAGCAGTTACAATGGCTCTGAAAACCTGCGGTATTGAAGATGCACACATTAATATTATTAATAACATCTATGAAAATGCAAGTGCAAAGATTAGGCTGTTTGAAAATACAACACACGTAAAAATTGGAAAGGGAGTGAGACAAGGTGACACCATATCTCCGATGCTCTTTAATGCCACATTGGAGGGTGTTTTTCAGTCACTGAGCTGGGAAAACAAGGGGATAAAGATTAATGGAGATTATCTAACCCACCTTCGTTTTGCTGATGACGTAGTCATTTTTGCAACTAGCCCATCAGAGCTGCAGATTATGATCCAGGAACTTGCTGACAAGAGTAAAGAAGTGGGATTAAAAATGAACTTTCAGAAGACAAAAGTGATGTTCAATGCTTTTGCAAGAAATGAAGATTTATCGATTGATGGAGAAAAGCTGGAGATAACAGACACATACGTTTATCTTGGACAGCAGATATCAAGTGAGGGTCACATTGATGAAGAAATTAATCGGCGTACAAAACTTGCCTGGAGAGCTTTTGGAAGAAACAGCATAATTTTCAAGAGCAATATGCCATTATGTCTTAAAAGAAAAGTTTTTGATCAATGCATCCTTCCAGTGCTTACGTATGGTGCAGAGACGTGGACCTTAGCTAAAAGAGACATACAAAGGCTGCAGACAACTCAAAGCAGCATGGAGAGGTTCATACTTGGTGTAACCAGGAGAGATAAGAAGAGGAACTCGTGGATCCGAAAAATGACAAGAGTGGAAGACATCATGATCAGAGTTAAATCCCTGAAATGGCAATGGGCTGGACATACTGCCAGAAGGACAGATCATCGATGGACAGCCGAAATTTTAGATTGGATTCCAAGGGACAGGAAAAGACCCAGAAGAAGACCACATGGGAGATGGGTGGATGAAATTCGAAAGTATGCAGGGGTGACATGGAGGAGACTGGCACAAGACAGACCGTTGTGGAGGAAACTTGGGGAGACCTTCGTCCAGCAGTGGATTGATAATGGTTGACAATGATGATGATGATGATGATGATATAACATTGAGCATGATGGGCGTCTCTTTAACCATTCTAGCCAACTAACCAAAAAATTTCTCATATGGGTGCTATACAAGTAAGTTGTTTTAAACTAAATACAGAATTTGAAATAACTGGTTTTTATATTTAAATAAAAAACCAGTAGTTTCGAATTCTGTTTTTTTAGTTTTGTACAATATAAGTTGTATAAAACTAAATAACAGAATTTGAAATAACTGGTTTTCATGTTAAAAAAAAAAATTTCTCCTACAAACCTCAATACCCTTATTGCATTAATTTCTCACCTTGTTTCAGAGCACGGTTTTACCGTCGACACTGGAAGCTCTTTGTTTAAAATTTGCCAAAGGTAAGGTAATTCAGAAAAGAAAACATATATTTTTTGAATAATGATGAAAATTTTTAGAGAAATTTTTTCATCATTATTTACGACCAGATTTAAAGTATAAGCCACTCAAAGTACATAAGAAATACATATATTTCAAGAAATATGTTTTCTTTTCTAAATTACCCATCAGGGTTTGAGATCAAAAAATTATGTTTTTTGAACTCCGTGTTTTTCCTTCATAGTGGCCCCATTTTCATAGTTTTTTTCCTTCATATTGGCCCCACACTCATATCATGATACTAAAATCTTCAAGATTTTAAAAAAATTTAGAAAAAAATTGTTGGTCCTTTGCCCGCTGTATCTGTTACTGAACAAAACAATAAAAATTATTGTCTGATTTCAAGTCATTTTCTATTGAATTATAAAATGAATATCTTTACTAGAAAATTAAACGTGCCATGTAACATTACTATTTCTTGCAGTAAAACGTTTTCTTAACTTCTTCCACGTCACTGACATTAATTTGTCAACCGTAAAATTTGATTGAGGTGACCTGCCGCCCCTGGAAGCTGGCGCCTGGGTGCTTCACACCCATTGAACCCCCGCTTGTCACGTTCCTGGGTACAGACCCCTTTTTGCATCATTAAACCACTTGTATCTTGTTTTTCGTTGTTTCTTCCTTTCGGAACATCTGCACTTTGTCGTTATTGTGATAATTATCTGTAATAATAAAACAGAATGTGTGTGTGTGTATTACCCATAACTCATTTAGAAATTATGGTCTTCAAATTTGGGAGATTATTTTTCATTGTTGTCTAAATGGTGGAGGCTGATTTCATGTCAAAATTTCAAAAGGGGACTTGCCAGAAGCAGAAATATTTGCCATGCTATTTCTACAGGAATAGTATGGAAAATATAGCAGGAATAATATAGAAAATATAGCAGGAATAGCATGGAAATATAAAGCAGCCAGAAATGTGTGTAAATGTGCATGCACTGCCATTTGCACTAGCAAGAAAATGCTTGTGCCAAGATGGTATCATGAGTATCATGAGAAATAAAATTATTTCTCTTATTTGGGCATTATTTTCCTATTCCTGGGCATATTTTTTCCTGGCATTGAACATATGGCATTTTTCACATGTATGCAGTTCTTCACTACTGGTTTCAAGTTGGATAAATTATTTTACCTACGGTCATAAAGGATTATACTGAGTGTGTTTGTTAAACTCATTTTCAATATTCCTTCCGAAAGAGTAAATTCTTGGCTGCAGTTAGAGCTATGGAAACAGAGAAACAACGTGGCAGAGAAAAGAAACTTTTAGCACCTTAATGGACAGATTGACATCTATATACATAGTATAAAATAAAGTCCCCGGTAGGCGTCTGTCTGTTAGTTCGGGCTAATCTCAAGAATTGCTGGACGGATTTCGATGCAGTTTTCACCATTCCATGGAGCATTTGTCGAGGAAGGTTTAGGTGTATGAAACATTAATCTATGACAAAAAGGAGCTGAGCAGTAATGATTTTAGTGACAAGACAAAGAAAAAACGCCATTCGCATTCTTTCGTGGCTTCTACTGCCTAAACAACGATGCGCAGCAATCGTTTTACGAAACTTTTTTGCCCATTGGGAAAAAGATGTGTGGCAGCTGGTCTGACAGCATTTAAAGCCACAGACTAAATGCGTAGTTACATCAGAGGCTGAAAGAATTGGTTTATCGGCGCTCACACAGACTAAATGCGTAGTTACATCGGACGCTGAAAGAGAATTGGTTTATTTTCGTCCACACATATGTAGCTCTTAAAATTTAAATATTGTATTAACATTATGTCGAGACGAAAATCAAATATAGGTCGTAGTACATCAGACGCTAAAATAATTTGTTCATCCTGTCATAATGAAACTTTCCAAGAAACAGAATTTCAATTGGCAAATGACAAAGAATGGCTTTACAAAGAGAAAGACAGTTGCCTGTTGAATGTAATAATCGTCTCTCTTTAGATTCGCCATAAATTCTAAATTGCTACCATGCGAAGCCTGGCCTGGTTGCTAGTAGTTAATAAAGAAGTACAGTGTAACCTTGGTTATACGTTTTTCGATTATATGTTTTTCACTTTTGTACATAATTCTGTGCTAGTCCCAATAGTTTACCATGGTTTCTATTGCTTTTTCAGTTTGGTTATACATAATTCATTTTTTTACATTTTTTGTGATTATATGTTAAATTTTGAATTTCAGATTATCAAAAATACATGGTTCTTTTGATTCTTTTACAGATGATTAATTTCATAAAAACTTTCAAAAATACACATTTCTTTGATTCTTTTATTACAACTTTAAGAGAATTGAGACAGCATTTTTTGTTCTTGTTTTTTGTGGCCGTGAAATAGGTGGTGCAACTAAAAACTGAATAACTTTTACAGTTCTCTATTTTCTCTGAATTGAAGAAATTTGAAACAAGCAAAGATTAATGAATATTTTACTTAGTGCTAATGATAAATCAGCTAGTAGGCAAACTGCTTTAAAAAGAGCAATGCTTACAAGTAATGAATGTGTAAGAATATTAAAGAAATATTAAACTAGGGTATTGAATATTAAACAAAATTGTACTTGAATTCACCATTTAGTATTATAAAGATATGTTTTTTTTTTCATATTTTTAAAATATGAAATCGTACACAATGTCTTAATCTGGCTTTTATGGTGAAAACTGGATAAAAAAAATTAATACAAAAGTCACAATAGACATAGATTTAAGGTAGCACACAAAGTATATGTGCATATATGGCTTACATTATGAAGTAGTGTAATATAAAATTACGAGGGGTGACCCCTCCTCCCTGCTCCGATTTTTTCTTATTTTGGAGGCATTCAAAGTTTCATAATAGTATTTAACATTTTGAAATTTCATCAATACATTTTTTACATTTATACTTTTTTTAAAAAAGGCCATCTTCTGAAAACAACATATAACTGAGATTCCACTGTATTTTGACCTTATTACTGAGATTTTTCCCATATTCATGCATTCCAAATATATTAATGCTGCATTGCATAAGAAAATCTTTTTCATGCCTAGGGGTCTTGACTGCAGTAAGAATCTACAGGGTTATTCAGGGGTTATTCACTGCAGTAAGAATCTACAGATTGCATTTTAAACATTATATTCAGGTAGTTCTGGGTAAAGTTCTTCTAATGCTCAATAATTTTCTAATATCATCCTAATCACCTTGCTCTTGATTGTCATATTTTTATTATTCTGGTGCACTCAATCACAAAAGCATTTATCTAATCATTGTGTTTGTGTGTGTGTACCAAATGTTAAATCCACTTATGATTTCTAAAAAATAATTTCTTGAAGGTTTTTTAATCTAGCATTTTATTTCTGCACTAATTTTTTGAGAATAATGTACTTTCATCATCAATCTCGTAACATCACACCACCACTGTAACTCCAGTGGTTATGGTAAGCCACACATGCCACAGAACCACTCTTCTGATTGAAACCAACCTGTGTGATCATTGACAAAACACGTAGTCCCCCTGCCATTCACTCAGATGCTTTCCCAACACATTTTCTAATTTTGTATGCAGTGTAGTTGAATAAGCTATGCAAAACATACTGATTAAGGAGATTTGCATGGTAGTTAACATAATCCTCCCTTTTTCTTTTCTTGTGAGTTAGTGTATTGAGTAACTGTTCCCAGTCATCAGAAACCAAGTTAGTTTGCCATGCCAACTAAGTTATCCTGCATAACCAAAACTACATCTGTTTTTCCACTGTTCTTCACTATCTTATTAAGGGGCCACACCTAAGAAAATCAGTGTGTTAGTTAAGGTGGTAGCCAAATTAAAAGCCATTAGCCAGATTGTATCAGTTATCCAGAGACAATTTTTACATACATACATCACTAAACTGTTCTCTGATATTCAGAGGTTAGTTCCTCAAAGAAAACTCGTCTGCGAGATTAATGTTTAAAACTGATGATGCTAGATTAAACTGACTGTTGATGTGTCAAGTGTTTCCACTTACAGTGTGATCTTGGCACACAACTTGAGCTCCACTGATATCCATTTGCTTCCTTTGAGCTTGAAAAATATAAAAGTACATGAGTGTGGTGGATCAACCCACAGCATACAGTTCCAGTTGATCATTCCACCTAAGAGTTCTGGAACAACAAACTCCAGCTAGAGTCTTTTGGCCCATGTCACACGGAATTAGCTGGTACCTCAAAAATATTTATAACAAAGCTTAATTTTGCATCACCTTCTCAGATTTAGATTCACTCATACAGTACTTCTGAAAATTCATTGTCTACTGTGTAACATCAGAAGCTTTGTCAGGTGAATGCTGAGCTACAAACTTACACCTTCCCACGATGTTTTTTTTTTTTTTTTTTTTTTTTCTAAAAATGCTTTTGGCTCATAGAAAATTTTTATTTATGTAATACCCAAAATGTTTTTAAGAATAAGCTTTTGTGTCCCTAACTCACATTATTTATTATCTTTAGACTTATAAATCTTCTGATTAACCTATCTGTGGCTTAAAAGTTAATCTTGTAAACTTTTTTACCTTAAACAATTTTGCTTTACACTTTGCAGATGACACATTATTAGGTCTCATTTCTGTGTACAGGCCTGTGTATACATAGAAAAAGGGATGCTGCTATTTTCTCTGCATTATTAAGTTATGCACAGTCTTGTGTGTAAATAAGAAAAAGTATGTTTCCATATGGCTGCACTCACAGTAAATGTAGTTTGCAGAAGGCTCTGTAGGTAATAAACATATTATTGCAAATAGTGTAAAACAAAGCAAAATTTTGAACTAGAAAAACAAAAACAAAACAATAAATAAAAAGATCAGCAATCACCAAATCCATCACCCGAACCAGGCTAGCTTCAAGCAATGAAAAATACCGAACATAAGAATGCTGGGAAGCATATTAATGACTGACTCCTTGTCGGCTTCGTCAAGGGCAAGCAACAAGAAAATCACTCACTAATCTACTGAGACCAGAGAATTGTGGGTTTCTGCTATTTTAGTTTGCTAAAAGAACCAATTAAATTTATAAAAAGGTTATAATTTAAAAAAATATTTACAAAAAAAGCATAAAACCCCTAGAAAAATATCTTAAAAATAATTATAATAATAAAAAGTTTTAAAAAAAATAGTAATAGTTAAAGTTCAAAGGTTTGGGAGAAATGGTGATATTTAGGTATTATAATACTCTTTGAACTCTTGGGAGCAGGGAAATGCCTCCCTGCTAACAGGAAGGGCATTTTAGTAGTCTGGTCTGCACTGATGACTTGTAAGGGTTTTTTCAGAGCATTAATTCTGGTTTTTGAAGTCTACTCATGGGCTTGAACTGTTCCCACCAGGAAGGTTATAGAAGTGGACGCTAGATGGCGCTGCAAAGGGCCTGCCCCTGAATTCAGTTGGTTCACCCATAGATGTAGCAGTAAGTGCATTGTTGTTTTCAGGCATGGTAGGGATGTACTGTTTGCTCCTTCTACTTATTTAACTTTTCTTTCAGGAATTATTTTAATTTGGGGGGGGGCTGTTTTCACCACTTTCAAGCAGGCTATGAGCTTAGGATTAGTCTTTTGCTTCATTCGAACTTTCTGTAGCATTTCATTCATCTTTTTGTATTGTTTGAAGTCTTTTTAGTGGTTCTGGGCCTTCCTGTGGGCCAAATGATAAAAGAAGTATATTGTAAATATATTGCTGGTTATAGCCAAGCAAGACACAATGTTAACTGTAAGTAAGTCTTTTTATATATTATAGGATTTGTGAGTTTGCACTAAGATTATTTTTTTTATATTTTCTTGTGTATATTGGGCTTAAAAATTGCTTTACTGGTGATTAAAACCATGCCCTTTGGTATATTCATTTAAAATTATATTTTATTTTACAGAATAATTTTTATTAAGCTTTTAGCTGTGTGGGTATTGGGGATTTTGCTTTGCAACTATGTGACATGCAACTTAGTTTTCTTGTTCACTCTTGGAGTTACAACTGTATATTGCTCCTTGGGATTTTGGTAACTCCTTTTTCCTAAAATCGGCTGTTGCTTGCTTTTCAATTTGGTTGGTTTTGATTTTTTTGTTTATGATTTTTTTTTTTTTTTTTTTGGTACTTACTGGTTATTTTTTGGCTGGTTGTTTGATTTCACCTTATTATTTTTTTTTTTTTTGTGACAAATTTAAAGTATCCCTTGGGTACCATTTATTGGTTGGGTTTTTTATTAACTGGATTTGTGTTAAGGGAGTTAGGCTCTCTTTCTTCATTTTTATTAATTTTTGTTGTGAGGTCGGGCAAATGTGTTTTAGTTTGCTGGGTTCAGGTTTTTATTAGTAATCCCTTTTATTGACATTATTCCCCTAAATTTCATTGGTCCTTTTAGCAAACTAAAATAGCAGAAACCCACAATTCTCTGGTCTCAGTAAATTAGTGAGTGATTTTCTTGTTACTTGCCCTTTACGAAGCCGACAAGGAGTCAGTCATTAATATGCTTCCCAGAATTCTAATGTTCAGTATTTTTCATCGCTTGAAGCTAGCCTGGTTTAGGTGATGGATTTGGTGATTGCTGATCTTTTTATTTATTTTTTTGTTTTTGTTTTTCTAGTTTAAAATTTTGCTTTGTTTTACACTACTGTTATTTGATCTTTCTCTTATGCAGCCTCTGGCACTATGGAATTTCAAATTTGTTCAAAGGTTTTTGTTTATTCACATAATTTGCTTTTGCTATTATTGCAAATATTTTTTTAGTGTAATATGTAAAGAAATTCAGGAGATTTACATTGCTATGATTTCATTTCTGTAGTAGCATTTTATTGATGTGTAGTACAACTCATGTATATATTTTATTTCCCTTCTATACTTCAAGTTTGTTCTGATTTACTTACTTGTGTGTCTGTTAACAAGCATTTTTCTCTCAAATTTGTAGCTTCTGAAAAGATCTCTGAAAATTTACATATAGTTGCAAATGAGCCTTCATTAGCATGCTACAGGCTTCAAGAGCACATCCAAAAATCACTTCCACAACTAGTTCTAAAGAAGGTAGAGAGCAGTATTTATTCATTTTAAGTTATTTAATTTAAGTAAGTTTTTATAGTATGTGGTGTTTCATGAAAAAGAAAACAATTTTATGGGATAGTTCTTGTGGAGGGGTTTTGCATGTTTCATTTTATTTGCAAGTTAATGATTCAGAATTGTCTTGTTTATTGACTTTGGAATTTATCTAGGTAAAGTCTCAAAATTCTGCAAATTTTCGAAGAGAACTTCTCTCCTTCGTCAGTCAGTCTTTCGTTCAATCTCCGTCACAGCCTTTGGTTACAGTTAACCTTGACAGTTATGGTGATTCTGCAAAATATCTTGCCAGATGTTAGCAGTGAAAATCCCTTACAGTCATTAATGATGAAGTTCTGGTATTTTCCAATTTCAAGTCCCTCTTTCAATTAACGCTTCAGGAGGTTGGATTGATGTCCAGTGACAGTCAAAGAGTCTCAGTCCATGCGGTTTCCTGTTTCTCTAACATGCCTGTCTAATCCTGTCTTGTTTGAACAATTTTTTATTGCTGCCTTGTGCTCCGCGATGCGAGTTTCCAGCCTACGACCTGTTTCTCCTATGTAGTATTTTCCACAGCTGCAGGTTACTTTATAAATTACTCCTTGCATTTTTAACAAGTTTTCTTCTTTTTGAATTAAGCTAGAGCAAAAAAAATTTAAGTTTGTTGTCTAAACTGGGAGCTAATAATGGAGATTGAACAAAAGACTGCCTGACAAAGGAGAGGAGTTCTCTCCAAAAATTTGCAGAATTTTGAGACTTTACCTAGATAAATCTCACAAAAAAGTTAACTAGTTTGAATATAATAATCTAGGAAGTCACATAACAAAGATGAGTTTGATTTACAGATTGTTTATTGAGTCAAATTTCAGTTTGCAAAATTTGTGAAAAAATTCTTCATAAAAAGTGTTAAGGTGGACATCAAGTGAAAATGTACTGCTATACTTGCAATGGTAAAATTGAGTTACATAAGTTCACATACAAGATATGGTTCCTGACTCATAAAAATTGACACACAAATGAAGCAAACACTGAACTGTACAGTGGCTTGCAAATTTGAGAAAAAGATTATAGAGAATATTTTAAAATTAAATTTCTACATGTTGGAGTAGTGTTGCACATTGTTAAAGGTGGCACTCGATGTACGTCAAGTACTGAAAGCGTGGCACTTCCTTACCTTTTTTCTTGAATATTAAATATTTTCATACAAACAATTATAACTGAGTGATCATAGACTTTTGTTTAGGATGTCAGTAATTACTTAAATCACTTATATTATTTTCTACCCACTAAATGTAAATTGGAAATCATATTTGGTAATTTGTGAAGCTGACAAAAGCTTTTTCAGAAATCACCATCTGATAAGGGAAAGATCTCACGAAATTCACTCACAAAACTAAGACCCCAAGAAGAAGGGGCACAAAAAAAAGTGTGATTTTCTGCATCATTTATGAGCAGAAGGCTGTATTGGATGTGCCTTTATCTCCCCCATAAGTAGTGTGTGTGTGTTTTGTGTTATTTTTGTATTTTGCAAAATTTTTAGGTTTATGGTGCAATTTAGCCAATATTCTAATATATCTTGTTTTGTAATGCCTTTGATTAAATCAGATTTCATATTTTTTAAAGGTGTTTTACGCTTCGCAAATCTCAATTTTCTTGTTCTTTCTACTGCAGGATTCTCATGTTCCTTAAACTGCTTGTCTGATTCTGCAGTAATTTGGCATAATTTCACTCTCTATTCTTTTATTTGTTAGTTTTTATGTATACCTGAAGCAGTGCCGTTAAGTGCCCATTTAGGTTGGGTGTACACTGTTACAGGAGGGAAGGGGGCGAAAATTGTATTGTGTAACCCGAGCTGAAAAATTCATGCATTGATTTTGAACATACGAAAGCATTTTTTTTTATTTAGCAGTCGTTTAATAAAAAAAATGAATAAATTTTTGTTATTCTATTCTATATGGACAACAAAAATTCAAATTCTGTTTTTAAATCTGTGCTCATAAACACATCTATTCGCATTCCGACGAGAAGACAAAAACTGCAACTCATGACAGAATGTTGAATTGTATTTATGACTCAGCATTATTCCAAATGCAAACGTATGACCAGTAGTGCTTTTTTAAGCATGTACACCCTGGAAAGTTTAGCCTCTGCATTGAAACCACAAGGAAATAAAAACGTGACCTGCAGCCCCATCTGGAGAGCTTTGTATCACAGTTGCTTTACATCCATGGGGTCTCCGCTGGTTAAACAGCACACTTGCGTGTGAAATATTACTTAGTATGTTTTATTTACTCAACGAAGCAACGAACCTTTTCCACTTTACAAAAATATTGTATAAGGGAATTAATTTTAGCCACCACGCGAAGCCTTAGACAAACTTCGACAATTTTTGTTATCCAAAAACATAATGCACTCATCGTCATAAAAATCTGCACACTAAGAAGGCATTAGATTGAAATGAGGTTTTAGTAGTGAGATGGTACATACCAAGGACAGAAGTGAGTACAATATCACAGCAGCAGGACGATTTTCCGCGGACATACGGTACACATTTTGGTCAGCATTAGTACCATGTCAGGCCGCCTCGTGCTCTTATATATGTGGTGATACAGTCTGGCATGGAGTCAAAGAGACACCGTAAGTTATCCTGGGACAGATTGGCCCACACTTCTTGCAACTGATGCTCTAAATCATGAACACTGGGACGTGGAGAAAGCTGGCGTCCCATCTTGTCCCACATGTGCTCGATGGGCAAGAAGTCAAGCAATCTGGTAGGCCACGAAAGCATCGAAGCATGACGTAGACAGTCCTGGGAAATCTGAGCCATGTGTGAATGTGTGTTATCTTGTTGGAAAATGGCTCCAGGCCACCCCACCAGGAAAGGCAGCACATGGAGCCGCAGGATCTCCTGTACGTAGCGCTGGTCTGTCAATGTCGCTCGCATCACTACGACGGAAGTCCAGCTGTTATACACGATGGCTCCCCAGGCCATCGTGCCTGCAGTTTGGGGTGTGTGCCACTGTACAGTAAGTTTGGGATTGTAGTGTTCACCTGTGGTCCTCCACACTCTGACACAGTGGTCGTCTGTTCCCATACAGAAGTGGGATTCGTCGCTGAACAGTATATGTCGTCAGTCCGTAGCATTCCATGTTGCTCACTGCTGAAACCATTGCAATCGACACCAACGATGGCCAGGTGTTAATGGCATAAAATGTAAGAGCCATCGAGAATGCAAATTCACCTCTACCGGGCGTCTGGAAACAGTTCTGGCAGACAAGGAGTCCCATGTACAGCCGCCATATGTCTCTGGATATTGGACAAGGACGTTGTTGCATCTGTGCATGCTGCTCTCCCACTCCCACGGTCCTCTCTGCTGTTGGTGTGCCTGGGTCATCTGGAGCCAGTGCACCGTGTCTGGGTGCCTTCCCGTGTTCGTTACTCCCAACACGATCGCATTGTACTGTCCAACCGGCCCAAATTGCAGCCGATTCGGCATGCCGGCCAGTCTACCTCTCTCATCCCGACAATACGGCCTTGTTCAAACTCTGTCGGTTGCCTGTATGCACATCTATGGCGGCTCCTTGGCATGTCTATGGGTCAGGGATCTCACCTGACTCTTACTGTGCATGTTGGCACGCATGTGGAGTCCCCTGCATGGCGCCTTATAAGCCCCAAGGATTGCGATTTCAGTGCCAGTCTTGGACACACAGGCATGCAGAATTGCACGAAACTTTAATCATTTGCATGCCTGTCCTCCCCGTAACTACTCGCCAAGTTTTGCGTTAATTGCACGTCTTTTTTCTTGGTGCACAGATTTTTATGACAATGAGTGTATATAACAGCAACTCTTATCACACCGTCGAATTGCATTGCTCCATAGGATTGTCAGCGCCACTGTATTTGGCTAGCCCACCCTGAGAGATTAGCTGTTATGTTTAATTTAAAGCCACAGGGAAATAAAAACGTGACCTGCAATGCCCTCTAGGGAGTGCTTGTACTTCAGTTGTTCAAACATTGTCAGATGTTCTGTTGTGAAACTCTACACCTGAGGATCTTAGCGCAAATGTGATATTATGCTAACTGAACGAACCTTCTGCTCTTAAAGAAAACACTGTGTGGGGTAATTAATTTTAGCCACCACTCAAAACCTTAGGACAAACTCTGGCAAGTTTTATTAGAAATAAATCAGAAAATGTAATATCGATAGTATAGGTTAAATTGCGACTTTGTGTGGGTGTGTGCCACACACCTAACACACCCCAAATATTCACCCATGACCTGAAGAACAAAACAACAACAACAACAACAACAAATACAATGGAAATTTTTGTTGTTACAGCCCCCACCCCTAAACTATTGCAAAACTCGAAGACAAGTTGACTTGAGGATGTCCAATGGCCACTAACCCTGGCATCTTGATCAAATCTGTGACAGCAAACTCCGGTACCAGTACCGAACCATTTGCAGCTGTATTGGAGGTCTTCCAAATCCACCATCATTCGTCACTTACACCAGCTTGATTTCTGCTCCAGGCGCCATCTGATTTCGTTGGCACCCGAACAGGCAGAACAAACCTAAAACAATAGGTTTTTTCATCATATCATCACAGGTGATAAAAAGGGGAGATTCCTATGTTATCCTACCATGAAGGACTAGTGTCAGAGTCACACCAGGAAGCAGAGCCTGAAGTGCAAAGAGGGCAGTTTGTTGGGAAAGGCATGCTGTGCATTTGGTGGGATTGTGAAGGGTCTTTTGCTCTGGAAACATACACCAGGTGGTGAGGCTGTGAACAGGAACCTCTATACTGAACAACTGCAGCAAATCCACGATGTTCTGCACCAATACTGTCCAGTTCTCCTGAATAGGATGGGGGCATTACTGCAAGTGGATAGTGCCTCAAGTCATACCTCCAGCATGGTCTGCTGAAAACTGCAGTGATTGGAAGGAGTTGAAATCCTACCCCCATCCTCCATGTAGTCCAGCATTGCTCCATCTGACTGCCATATGTTTTGCTCTATAACCCATTTCCTACAAGAACAGCCTTAGATGGAATGGCCAACTGGATGTGGGCTAATCCCTCACACTGGCATACTTTTCTGATTAAAAAGACATTATGTGATGGGGGGATGAAGATGTATTACGGTTGCATAATATTAGGTAAAATGTTGTTAGAAAAGTAGATACTAATTATTTTCTTAGGTGGTTTGGTGATTTGGCCATGTTGAAAGAATGAGTGATAAGATGCTTACTAGGAGAATTTATTCAGCCCAAGTGGCAGGAAAGAAAGATAGAGGAATGCCACGGAAATCTTGAGAGGACTAGATTCAGGAATGTGTGCTTGAGAAAAAGATAACGAGTATGAGGCACAGAAGGTGTTGTGTGTGTCATCTGATGGATGTCAGTGAAGCTCAAGCTGTGTGCTGAGATTGCCGTAAATGGAGACATTTGATATGGCTACAATAAGTAAATTCTAGTTCGTCAGTTAAACATTTATCTGGTGGATTGTCTTTCTGTGAGAGCTAACTTCTAAATCTCAAAGAACAACATAGTGATATGTATGTATGTATGTATGTATAGTACTTTGCATCAGTGATGAATGTGGAATCTGGCATCAGAGAGTTTCTGTCCTAAGTGTCCTTGAAACCTGCCAAGTGTTATTGCTGTGGTATCATGGCTCTGGGTGAGCATTGGCAAAGAATCATAGAAAGCAATGGCAATAGGAAGTATGCATCCACAGGTAACAAATAAATGTGGTTGAAAGTTAGCACACTAACTACATAATGAAATTTTAAAAACACAGAATTACTTTTGACTGAACACAGGTCTTGATCCCCTGATAGGAGATCAAGACCTTTAACTTCTTTCAATAACTAGTATGCTGATTTTCAGCCCACGAAAGAACAATAGCCTGTGCTTTGCTGAATGAGGTGAGTGTGCACGGCTTTCTTGCATCATTAAACTTCTTAGCTGCAAATGGGACAAAATTTTGACTCACCCTATTTTATAAATTTAATACATTACAGTGATGATAATTAACACAGCAATCAGATATCGCCGAATTTGACTGGAATTACTGTTTCACACGTGAATTAAATCACATCAGAAAACTTAAAATTTTTGCTGCCGTGTAGCTGGAATCGAACCCGCATCTCCCAATTTACTTTCGAGCGCGCTATCCATTGCACCACACTCACGACGGTGAATTCACAAGTTTCTGTGTGTTAAGAAACTTGAAAGTAAATCGGGAGATGTGGGATCGATTCCAGCTACACGGCGGCAAAATTATCAAGTTTTCTGATGTGATTTAATTCACGTGTGAAACAGTAATTACAGTCAAATTCGGCGATGTCCGATTGCTGTGTTAATTATCATGACGTATTTCCACGTATTATGAGAAGAATATTTCTTCAACTCTGAATACATTACTGTGAGTTGTGTCAGAAGGCCATAGCTGTTGATCTGTGGTTTACTTAAGGGCATGCTTGTATCTATAACCAAACACACATGCACACATACACTGAGAGGCCAGTTTATTAGAACCAGTAGACTATTTTGTGCATACACGGTATACATCAAAACTAGAATTTTATGTTAATAGCCAGTGGCTACTGATGATAGAAAAGTTAGTAGCCAATTTTTTCACTTTGGTAGCCACCCACAAAAAATGCAACAAATTCTTACGTGTACAGTATTTTTTCTATGCAGACATCTTAAGAGCATGTACTATTATTTTTAAAAGACAACAATGACTAATTTTTCAGGAAACATATTTATTTAATTTTTCAATTTCTATTTTTCTCTGAAAACATTTGCTGTCTACACCGACCGAGGCCTATCGAACTTCTCCACCACTCGCTCACTGTGTTGTTAAAATTCTGACTCAACGAATCATTTCCATTCCGTTTTACATGAAGGCATGCCTGCAGAGTATCCTTTTGCATCAACAGACTTCTTTCACCTAATGCTTCCTTCATCCCACTCCACACATGCTCTACTTCTGCATTGCTTGCTGGTATGCAAAGAAGTATGTGTAGCAATTGCTTCATTACTGTCATGTGTTGAAGTGATTCACTTTGTAGCATGTTTCGTAGTCGTAGGAAATTGGTAGAATGCTTAATATGAAAACTGATGATTTCCTTTCATTCTGCCCACTGCTCCAGAGCACTTCTTTTCTCCAGCGAAAATAGATTACATATTTCTTCGATATGTGCATTTCCATAGACCTCCAGTTCACTTTTTCCTGTTGTCATGAATGCGGCATCTAGAACTTGAAATGTTTTTAGTACAGGTGATGAAGAGGAGTCTAATACTCTTTTCTGGAATATTTTGCAGAATTCATCAAAAAAAGTTGACCGTATCTTGCCATGGGGGTACGTTTGTTTCCTACACTTGTAGCTTTCCATTTCACAAGCAATTTGATAACTTGACCACGGAAAAGCCACTGTTGTTCAGCCTGCCGTTCCTCACATTCTTCAAGGAAATGAATCAAGTTTGGACAATTTTCTGGCTGTTGTTTCATTTCATTTAGTTTGGTGGTAGTGTTCTTTATCTTACTCATGGCAACATTCAAAAGTATATCCCGTGATTCCAAAACCTGAGAGGTCTTTCCCATTATTTCAATAAAATCAGCAACTGAAAATACTGATAACATTGTTGTGTATGAAGTAAGTTGCTTTAAAAAGACCGCTTGCTGTTGATTTTATGTGTGAAGAATATCGATTTGTATTGTGGGAGGATATAACTTGTTCCAAATTACTTGTAATAGCACCGTAGTTACGAATTAGGGGTTCCAGTGATGCTTGCAGGGAGTTGGACCACCTTGTATTGCAAATGGGCTTGAATGATAACAGGTTAATTTCGAGAGCTTCTGCTGCTTGTTTAAGTTCACGTGACAATTTTGGGCTTGTACGATAAAATGAACTTAAGGACTGAATTAGTGCTATTACAGCAGATGCTGCTGGATTGCATTCAATTGCTTGCTTTACACACAGATGAAATACATGGGTATAGCATGTTATGTAAGTTGGAGTACCCATTTTTTTTTCAGTCCTCCTTTTTGCCCAACATTAGCATTTGTTCCATCAACTGTGCTACACATCATCTTATCTTGCCAGTTTACAATTCCTGAAGAATTCAGGACTTCAGAGATGGATTTCTATAATGCATCAGCATCCGCACTAATATCTATCTCCCCTAAACCTAGAAATTTAACTTTTTTTTTTTTTTTTTTTTTGATTGGAGGTTAACGACCACCGTGAGCAACTCAATGGGCTATAAGCAGTCGCCCGTCCCTAATTTAGGGTCACTGGTTCCAGGGAAGGGAGAGAGCCAGGACCGTAAGACAAACACAACATCCATGCCTCACCGGGATTCAAACCCGGACCCCTTTCGGACGAATGATCAGAGGCCATCGCTTAGACCACTGCGCCACCGGGGCGGCGAATTTAACTTTAATGGCAGATTCTCCTTCAGCTGATATTCCCACATACCTCACACACACAGCTTCATATTCTGCGACTGCACGTCTTGTGGATCCATCAGTCATTATCGCAAAAGCGCTGGTATTGTTAACTTCCTCCGCAACATTCTTTTGAATATCTGCATCAATGAAGTAAAGGAACGTTTTAAATGACATGTCATTCTGGTAAGTCTTGCCAATATCAATCCCATTGAGTTCTTGCAACTGGCACTCCAATGCAAATCTAGATGCTGCCCTGTCCTCAATAACCATTGCATATACCGTTCGGAACATTTTCACAATTTTTTCTTGAATTTTTGGATTAAGTTTGGTCATCTCTGTATATACACGTGATTGTGAAGTCAACGCAACACGATTTTGAGACTTCATATAGCATGCTTCATGTGCTTTGCTAGAAAAATGCACGTTCACAGTATGGCGTTTTCTGTCTGGTGGATGGAATTGTGGATCATTTTTCACAAAACTTGAAGAAACTCCAAATGATGCTGCAAATTCGGTACAGCATTTACACCACATCCCCCATTCACAGTTCTCGTCCAACATCTGATTTGTTTTCCGGTCCTTTGTCGCTGCAAGATCATCTTGGACAACTTTCCAATCTTCTCTCAACCTTCTCTTTACAGACTTGGTTTTTCCCATCGTTTTTTCATCCCCATTGCTAGGAATGGCAATCAATTCAGAAATGCCCCACTTGTTGATTCCTTTACAGTTTCAACTTCTCTTTCCTTTGTGGTTCCACTTGTAGATGCACCCACAGCCGTGAATTCCCCAATGCATGTCAAGGTTCTGTCCGAATTCGTACTTGCAGATAAATTATCATCTCGAATATCCCTAAAAGAAAATTATACAAAAAATTAAGGACAAGCTCCAATATATATATATAATGATCAAACACTGTATATAATGTGTAAATTAGTTGGTGTGGCATAGCAAATAAAGCTATTCTGCTACTGAATATAAATACATATCAGAAAAAAACACGAAAACAATTGCTGATTTACCGCAATTCCGTGTATTTCTCTTATTAGCTTTGAATTATCGCCACTTAGCTAAATTGGAAAAAGATTCCGAAGCAGAATGAATGTAATCATTCTGTTTTGAAAGGTAATAGTGTATGGGGGGGGGGCCTCAAAAAAAGAAAATAACGAATTTTCAAAAAAAAATTCATGGCCAACCTCTGAACCTTGCAACTACTCCGTGATTTTCGTAATCTTTTTTTTTTTTTTTTTTCCTTTTCACATTTCCACGACCTGATAGGACAGCCACCCCTTTTTGATATTATTAAAATGAAATAATAATAATTTGTGCTGGTCCTCTTTGTTCTGCAGTGCACCTCACAGTTTTAAGTACTTTCTGCTATTGGGAAGACTGAAAGCTACATGAAAATTTATGAGATGTTGAAGCTCATAGTTTTTGAATTAATATCTGTGGTATAACAATATTTTCTTTGATATAGTATATGTAACTGATAATAATATTATTTTTGGATAATGCAAAAGTAACTTTCAATGCCACCATCTAATTTGGTAATCTAAAGAACATTAACTAATATTTATGCTTTGTGAAAAAATTTCTGCGATGCCGCCGTAGAAATTTTTAATCATTAAAAGTTGTGTTTTCCAATGACATAGTTGACAACTTGACTGCAAAACACGTGCTTTTCCAATCATATTGATGTATAAGCTAATTTTTTTTTTTTTATAGAAATTACGGATAGTTAAAATGGGAAAGTCAAATTTCAGAAGAAAAACGTTTATGTCTTTTGGAAAATAGCAACAGACAGAGGAGGGGGGGGATTTCTGTGCCCATAACGTAAATAAAGAAACGCGACACGAAAAACTGAGTTGTGATTCCGCCCCCTATTCTATAATACAAATAAACACAAATAAAACAGACAATATCATGAAAATAATTATATATACAGAAATGTTACTTACTTGCATTTTGGAATCACGAAATACTTCGTTATTTTTGGGACATGTCCCAAAGCTGAAATGTTACTCTTTCTGCCACGTGCACTTTTGCTCAAACTCATCATCTCTCTTTTCACACGTCCTCCGATGTCCAGTTGTAACCAGATTTATGACGTCTTTTGGTATGCCAAGTTTCTTCCACATCCCTGAAAGTACAGCTACCAGAAGCAAAGCGACTACAAGGGAAGCGGCACAACTCCTATTGAAAATAGTGCACGTCGTTTGAAGCGTCATCTCTGACTAAGGCGTTGGCTGCGTGACTAAGGCACACTTGGGACTTCAGGTGTGTGGCCGCCAGTCAGCACAATGACTCGAGAACAAAATGGAATAACATGACCATCGGATTGTGTAGTGCATACTCTGAAACCAGAAACATTCCAAAGAGGAAAAAATTATTACCGCAACCGCTTTACGCAATACGCTCGAGCAGTAGCCACCGTGATGTCTTCAAATGGCGCTTGATGTCACCCTGGAAGCAATAGTAGTCCGATCCGATCAATGAACGTTTGGTAGCCACTGTGGCGATGATGTTGGGGAAATGTGGTCACCAAACTGAAATTTTAATCGCCAGCTGGCAACCGCTAATTTTGAGCCATAATACACGGTCATATTAGGACAATATGACCACCCACCTAATAATGGGAAAAACCACCCTTGGCCTGTATGACAGCAACGAGACGGCGTGGCATGGACACAAAGAGGCCCTGGAAGGTTACCCAGTGCCCATTTGGATTGCAGCAGAGCATGGAAGTCCCGGGGATGACGTGGTTGGGGGTTGGCGTGTCAAACCTGTAAATCCAAATAGTCCCATAAGTGTTATATGGGATTGAGATCTGGCGATTTCACCTGCCAAGGGCGAACAGAGACATTGCTGGACATCGTGTTCCTGGAACCAGTCACACACACCCTTAGCGACATGGCATGGCACATTGTCCTGTTGATAGACACCATCACCACCAGTGTTAATGTCCAACATGAAGGGATGCATGTGGTCAGTGAGAATGGACAGGTAACTATTGGCATTCAGGGACCCATCCGGTGGTACCCAGTCATACCAGGAAAGCATCCTCCAGACGTGCACATTGCCACCTCCGGCCTGTACTTGACCGACTAGCATGTCCGAGTGTTGGTTCTCATGTGTCTGACACCGTATCTGCCACTGCCCGTCGCTTCTGTGAAGTAGATATCTCGATTTGTTGGAGAAGGCAACCTTTTTCCACTGTCCAATGACAGTAGTCCCATGCGAAGTGCAGGTGTCATTGTCAATGGACCTGGGTTAACATGGGCACCTTGACGCAGCGTCGACTCTGGAGACCCATGCGTAATAGGGTTCACTCTACTGTTATCAGGGAGGCGTACCTGGGTTCTCCAGCTTTCATTTGCATGGTCAATTGCTGCGCGTCAATTTCTATTTACCAGCGACGGAGGTGACATTCTCCTCTGGGGTGAATGGCATTTGAGCTGCACAGTTATGACGTCAGGAGGTACTCGGTGTACCAGTGGTCCATTCTTGGTACACACTTATTACAGCACCTCGCAGACAGCCCAACAAGTCCGCTGCTTCTGATATGCTTCCACCCTTAGCTTGGTAGCCGATGATCATTCCATTTTGAACGTACGTCAAATCACTACCTCTGCACATTGTACTCACATAACGCACTATGGCTCATCTGTCCTGGCTGGCCGCTTACATCTCCATGCGGTCGACCTTGTGACGCGCACTATGTTGCACACTTGGGTGGGTACACTGGGATTCCGGGGCTGATCCGTATTATTTTGATACGACTGTGCATAGGCTGATAGGATGTCCATTTATCATCAAATCACTACAACTGTGTAATCATGTGAACAGATACACTCCCAGTAATAGTATGGAATATTTTACTGAAGCTCTAATGAGAAAGTGACATGATTTAAAAAGAAGTTAGTGTAGTTCTTGCATGAGTGGTGTGTTTCAGCACAACAGCTGTGGTGGAGTGTGGAAGAGCAACAGTAGAAAGAGTATGTCTACATAGTGGCTGATGCAGCAAGAAATCTGTACTAAGGGAATGACTTGCTATCAAAAATGGCTAAAAATGCCTCAGGTGAGAGGAGGCTACGCACACACACAACAGTTTACTAGAACTGCCTACCTTCTACCTTTGGTCTTCACAACAGCAGCAATTTCCCATTGCATTCATTTGACCTAGAGTTTGCCCCATATATATTGAATGGCATCTTTAATTCATTGAGATTAGATGGCAATGGATCCAGACGTGTTGTTCCATTTAACTTCATTCTTCAAAGGCTATGTTTATCATTGTCGACAAATAGATACTGTACGTTTTACTGTTTCCAATGTAACCTATCCTTCAGAAAACTTGAAAATTGCATTACCTTGGAATGAGAATCATACCCATATTTCCTGATTTGCATTTGAGCCTTATACCATTCCACCATCCAGAAAAATGAAGTTCCAAGCAACTGAAGCTAAGCTGATGTAGCTTAGAAATCCCAGCAACATTTTGGATGTGCACTACATGAAACAAACACTGCTTTACCATAGCAACAACAATGATTCCATATCCATTTACCCATATAGGATAACATATCTCCACTGTTTCAGATCCGTAGTCACTATTTGAATCGTTGGTTCACTGCAATGTATAGGAAACATCAAATATACTATGGAAATCAAAAATCTCAGTGAGATTATGTTGTTCAACATTTGTGCTAAATTTATTTTCATTTTTTCATGATTCTAACATTTATTAAACATTTTGTGGATTGTTTATTGCATGTTTTTAATATCATGACATTTTTTCATTGTTTTATTTATATTTTTTGGATGTCTTCATGCTGGCCAAGAATGTACTAAACCACTGGAAATGATTATTCCAGCAGGAATGAGAATGCTGCATGATTTTTAGAATTTCAAATTTTTCTGACCAAGTTATATTTTTTTTTCTAATTTCTCTTCCTGGTTGTATCCTTATTTTTTATATTTTTCTAACCATGTTTCTCATTTTTAATGTCTTTGGAAGTACTGAAATAGAGCAACTTCATACATTTTAAGATTTTTTCTAATGAAGCACATGTTTTCTTATTTCTAACAGACTGTTCTTGGAAATTAATCAGTAGAGAAAGCACTTTTGGTCCCCTTTGCCTTTTTTTAAAGCAAAATTAAATTTTAAAATCTGTCAATGATGAATCTGAATCATTCCATGAAATTGTTTTTACAGCAGAATGGGCAATGCAGTAACTGAGTTTGACATTTAATTTCAAATAAAATATGTGTTTTCCCATCCCTCTGTCACTTCTTGCTGTATCAAAGAGCAAGTATTTTTTTCTTTTGTTTAAAGTAAACTTAATGTTAAAAAACACTTCAAAAGAAAAGAAAACAAATGTTCAGTGTGCAGAGAAAATGACTTCAAAGGTAACAGTGACAGAAACTTGAAGTTCTGGTTTTGAACTTTAATTTTTTTGTTAACAAAAGTAAAAATGCTTGCTCTTTTTGTCTGTTGATATAGCAAGAAGTCAGAGCCAGCTCTAGCGTGGCGCAAACATTGCCACAGCTTCGGGAACCAAATTCAGAAGGGGGGAGCACGAAGCTGAACTTTTCTTATGAATTTTTTTTTTTTTTGCTTTAAGCATTTAGGCACTAGCAAGTCTATTAACTTTTTGCAGATTTTAACTCTTTCTTTTCTTGGTAACTTTGTGCGTTTTTTAGGGAACTAAGGCTAAGCAGCCGACCGTTTCATTGTTCTTGTAGTCTGTGCTGTGTTTTCAATGTAGTTAAGGTCTTAATAACTACTTAATTATGCACTTAAAGCACTTCTGAAATACTTTGTACATATTGCAACTAATTGTTTATGTCATATAACCTTCACAAAGCATTTCTTTAGTTTATTATTGTCTTTATTTTATTCTCGTTTTTGTGTTGTCAGAAGTTGTGGAGTAGGGGTCTTTATAATCCGGTTTTCTTTCAAGAATCTGCGCTTTAGAAAAAAATTAATATTTCCTTTTTTATTGCAATGTTAAGAATTTGTAATACTTTTGTATTGCTATTCAGGTTTAAATTCTCTCTCAGGTGAACTTGGCAATTTGTTATTGCTGAACATTATTTCTGATTCATTATGTCACTCTTACAACTTGAGTTTTCTATAATCATCTTCTTTCTATTTAATAGTAACAGATGAAGAGCATGGGTCGGGCCAGGAAAGTTATGGATGCAAGCTAAATTGTTACCTAAAGCTTGGTCATACAACTCTGCGGAGGTCATGACATATATATATTTAAAAAAAAAAATTTGGTGGGCTTATTACTTGCATCTATGACTTTGCAGAAACCCATTTCCAAATAGGTCTTTGTGGAAGTGAGAAAATGCAGAGTTTTTGCTGGTCCTTGATAAAGCCAAGGCTCAGTATTCTCGACACTTTCTACATTCAGTTGTTCTATTTTTTTTCTCTTTTTACTCACACCGGTCAATACATAACCTTTTCTATGTTGTACTTGGTATGAGTCAAGAAAAATTTTTTGCTTCAGTCTCTTCTTAATAGAATGTGAATTCTGAATTTTCATAACTGCTGCGTTGCGCGTTTTAATCTTCAGGTTATTATGCAACTTTCGTTTTAAATTCTAAAGTTTTTCTTACGTTTTAGGCTTTGCTCTTTAGTATATATATATATATATATATATATATATATATATATATGCACCGTAGAGCTAAAACATTTTGACCAGCATGTCTGTATGCAAATCAGAGCAATTACAGTAAATGACAACACATGTAAAGGTCATGAAACATTATTAATGATACCTGATACTAATCTCTGTTAATCAGTGTTATTCTTTTCTTCAGATGGGAAAGGCAGCATACTTAAGCAAGTTTGACAAAGGCCAAATTGCAATGGCTGACAACTGGGCCAGAATATCCCTTAGACCATGAGGTTTATGGGGTGCTTACAGTCAGTTGTGGTTAATACCTTCATACAGTGGTCCAAGGAGGGGAACACCATGAACTGCCTGCAAGCTGTAGGCTAACCGTGGCTCATTGGTGCTAGGGGTGAGCAAAGGCTATCCCATAGGGTGAGGGCCAACAGAAGGGGTACTGCAGCGTGACTCATCGGTAATTTGAATGCTGGTGATGGGAGTAATGTGTCATGATACACAGTACATCAAAATCAAACCCTGCTAAAAATGGGGATGCGTAGCCTCAGGTCACTCCGAGTGCCAATGCTAACTGAAGTTCACCGCCAAAAGCACCTACAATGGGCATGTGAACATTAAAAATGGACGTTGGATGGAAAAATCACATTTACTTTTTTGTTTTTCTTTTTACTAAATCAGCCCTGTGGGCTTGTTTGTTGTTGATATAAATAGGCTAAAATGATCATGAACTTCATCGCTTTCTAAACTGGATTGTGTGAAGTAATGGATCTTTCAGTTTTGCTGCTTAGGAACAATTCAAGAGAATTTTCATCTTCTGCTGAGCATAAAAACTTAATTTGTGACTAGTAATATTATCGTCATTATATTTGCTCTTGGAATCTGCCCATTGCTAGTTCAAATCAAGTTCTCTTTCATTATCTGTTACTGAAAAAAATGTGGAAAGACATAGATATTGGTATTTTTTGAATCATTGATTCTATGTTGTTGTTTCTTTTGTTTTGTTTTTTCTTCAGTTGTTTGGTCATTCATTTTTTCTTCAGTTGTTTGGTCATTCGTGTATTATTTATAATTTTTCTTGTACATATTTAAGATGATTTAAAAGCAATCCTGGCTCACAAGTTCGCAAATAAAAATGGTCGTATTTTTCCATTACTTTGATGTAGCACATCCTTAAAACTACTCACGTCTACAAGCTTAGATTTTTACTGCAGGTTTACCCCTAAGACCACATTGTTGTGTAAAAATATTAGAATTTAAGGAGCTGTCCCTTTTGAGATATTAGGTTTTAAAAAAAGTTACCATTTTAAGGTTCAAGCTATGTTTGGAGGTCCATAGAAAAAAAAAGGGACGAGAGTCTGAGGTGTCAAACTTTACAAATTAGTAGTCCAACTAGATACGTGTAGACATACCAAGTCTAAAGTATGACACTTTTACCATTCTTAAAAAAAAATTATGCTTGAAATCAGAAATTTGAGCAAAGTTATTAAACATTTTGTAAGGGCTATTTCATGTATTTGCACAAGAAATAGCTAAAACACTGGTAGTCAAAAATGTGGAGCATTTCATGTCAAAAGAATGATCTTTATTTGAACGTGATTGCTCTAAGTAGTAAAGCAATTATTAAATTTTATGTAAACAGCGATTTTGATCAAAAACGCCATGCCTGGCAAAAATGGCCGCCAGAAAAAAACTAAGACTTGTAAAAAGAAATGTGCCATTTTTGAAGTGTCAATGTATTGGGAATATTGTATGCAAAATATAAAAAATATTAAAAAATGTCAAGCAACAATTTAATTCTGTATTTTAAACAATTTAATTCATGGAATGACTCAAATACAAAAATTTATAGGTGCACATCTAGAGTGTAAGGACAAAAAAAAAATTAAAAAATTAAAAAATATATATAAGAAAGAAAGAATAATGTTGATGCCTGTGTGAAAAGTTTTGATGAATGTCTTCTAAACTTAAGCTCACAGTTCTATTTATTGCAATTTTTGTGTCTTTCAAAGCTGGAAGTTAATCAAATTCACAAGGAACTCCAAGGAAAATGCTATGATTTAGAATATTCAGTGCAGTAAGTGTGCTCTTCATTTTTCACTGCTTAAAATATTTTAGTGCAGTCAATATTGTTCCATGATTGTTTGGGAATAATAGTGTTCCACGAAAAAAAATTTTGGTGGTAGTATCATTAGATCCTTATGTAAAATGTGAATATTTAAAAATGTGCCTCATGGCCTATTTTGTTGGTTATAGTATAAGTAGATTATTATGTAAAATATGAATATGTAACCAATATTAGCTGGTAGCAAGATTTGAAGAAAAACTGAGACATTCTAGAATGTTAGTTCAAAAGAGAAAGTTTTTGTTGATGAAAAACTTTGTTGTGTGCATGATCTTTATCAGAAGTTTTCACCAAACGAACAACCCAGAGATTAAAAAAAGGAAATGCATAATATAGAAAGTATACATACATACATACATACATACATACATACATACATACATACATACATACATACATACATACATACATACATACATACATACATACATATCACTAAGCTGTTCTCTGAGATTCAGAGGTTAGCTCCAAAAGGAAATACAAACTTCCAGATATTTTTACCTATTGTTGTCGTATCAAACTTCTCCATTTACATCGATCTCGACACACAACTCGTGCTTCACTGATATCCATTACACGCCGCACACAAGATCTTTTACACTTCATACTCATAATCCTTTTCTCATGCAGACACTCCTGAATCTGATCCACCCATGTCTTCCTTGGTCTTCCTCTGCCTTTCCTTCCTGCCACTTGGGCTGAAAAGATTTTCTTAGTAAGCATTTCATCACTCATTCTTTCAACATGGCCAAACCACCGAAGCATATTGGTCTCCACCTTGCTAACAACATTTTGCTTCACATCACACAACTGCAATACATCTTCATTCCTCACACAATCAGATCGTGTCTTGCCACAAACCCCACGTAAGTAACGCATTTCTCCAGCACACAAACGACTCCTATGTTTCTTCTGCAGTACCCAGGTTTCACTGCCATACATCAGAGTAGGAACAATTACAGTTTCATACACAGCCATGCGGGACTCTCTAGAGAACCCATCATTCCTGTGAAAACCTCCCAGAGCAGCTATGACTTTCAAAGAAGAATTCACTCGCCTCCTGATTTCACCATCCAACTTGTTCTCTCTGTCAAACATGCTTCCTAAATACACAAACTCACTCACCTGGTCAATCACAGTGCCATTTATACTTACATTACATTCAGTGCTACCCATTCCTCTCTCAAACACCATAACTTTGGTTTTTCCCTTATTTATACTCAGTTTGAATTTCATGCAAACTTCGTGCATTCGAGTCAACATACTCTGCAACTCACTTTTGCTCTCTGCCAACAGGACAGTGTCATCAGCATACAGCAATCTGCACACACGGATATCACCAAGACATAAACCACTATTATCTATTTTGGCATCACGCATGGATGCGTCCATAAATATATTAAACAGCCATGGTGACATTACACAACCTTGTCTAACTCCTGCACCAATGGAAAACCATTTTGATAAAACACCATTCACTCGTACACAAGCTCTACTACCACCATACATGGCTTTTACACTATTAAGTAGATTCCCAGTAACACCATATTCATTCAATACCTTCCACAAAAATGTCCTATTGACTCGGTCGTAAGCTTTCTCTAAATCTATGAAGGCAGTAAAAACTTTCTTCCCAACAGCCAGATACTTTTCAATCATCATGCGTAATGCAAAAATCTGGTTAGTGCAGCCTTTACCAGGCATAAAACCACTCTGAACATCCCACACTTTCAATGATGTAAGACCCCGTACTTTTTCAATAACGACCTTACCAAACACTTTCCCTGGCACACTCAGTAGGCTAATACCACGATAGTTCTTGCATTCAGTCTGATCTCCTTTTCCCTTATACAAGGGAACAATGATAGCATCCTTCCTGATCCCGAGGGACCATTCCTAACTCCCAGCACAACTGGCAAATTTCAGTTAACCAGTCAATTATAGAGTCACCACTATACTTCAACATCTCTGCAGTTATGTCATCAACTCCTGGAGCCTAACCATTCTGAAGAGATTTTACAGCTTTACACACTTCTTCTCTTGAGATCCCTCCTGTGCTTTCATCCCTCATTGTGACATCATCTGCACCTGTCTCAGAATCATCTTTGCTTTCCTGATCTAATAACTCACAGAAGTATTCACCTCATCTGTCACTTAACTCATTGGGCTCCCAAATCATTTCCCCAATGTCATTCTTCACACAACTTACAACTTTGTTTCCCCTATTTTTCCTGAGTCTCATGTACTTCCAGAAGGACTTTCTATCTTTCCAAAAAGCCAGTTCATGCCTTTCCACTTTCTCCTTCTTATCTTTTTCCTTAATGTGGCGAACCAGCTTAGCAGTTTCACGCTTCTTACAGCGATATTCATCCACAGAGACTGTACCTTGTAACATCCCCAAATAGGCTTCCTTCTTTCTCTTTACTGCCTCTTCAATCTCACTATTCCACCAAGCATCACCTCTATCGTTACCCACTATTGTGGTGCCGCAGACCTCTTTAGCAGCAGTGACAACACAGTTCTTAAAACATTCCCACTTCTTTTCTACATCCCTCTCACCAGACTTCTTTTTTTTTTTTTTTTTTGATTGGAGGTTTAACGACCACTGTGAGCCACTCAATGGGCTATAAGCAGTCGCCTGTCCCTAATTTAGGGTCACTGGTTCCAGGGAAGGGAGAGAGCCAGTGCCATAAGACAAACACAACATCCATGCCTCACCGGGATTCGAACCCGGACCCCTTACGGACGAATGATCAGAGGCCAACGCCTTAGACCACTGCGTCACCGGGGCGGCACCACCAGACTTCAGATCCTTCAGTCGTTCTCTGAGTAAGTCAGAATACCACTGATGATCTTCAAGGAGCCTATCAACCTTTATTCTTTCTATCCTGGGTCTCTTCCTATTCCTTTTCCTCCAACCAACATTAAGTTTCACTCGTGACACTACCAAGTAATGATCAGAACCAACATCTGCACCTCTCATCACACGGGTGTCAACAACTAAGTGTTTCAAAAGCTGATCGTACACAACAAAATCTATCACACTCTTTTGACCAAGAGTACAATTTTCCCAAGTATATGTGTGGATATACTTGTGGTTGAAAAATGTATTAGATACACACAAACCATTCTCAATGCAGAGTTCAATTAATCTTTCACCATTATCATTCACACAAGGATCATTAAACTTACCCAGAACATTGTCAGAAATTGCATTCTGCACACCTACTCTAGCATTGAAATCCCCTGCTATTATAACTTTTTCTTTAGCACCAAACTGGCTCAAAACAGCTTTTAGCTCATTCCAGAAATCTTCTTTCTTATCAGAAGGTTCCGAGTCACAAGGAGCATACACTACACAATTACAATTCTCTTAAGTTTCACTTTCAAACGAATCCAGAGAATTCTCTCACTTATGCAACTATAGTGAATCAAGTTGTTCTTTATCTTTTCACTTAAAATCACACCTACACCAGCCTGTCCTCTCATATTATCCAATACTCCAGACCACACCCTCACCGTGCCATTCACTTCTTCTACCCCAATTTCCTTCTTTTTGGTTTCACTTACACACAGCACATCCAGTCTATACTTATTCATCTCCTTAATCACCTCACTCATCTTGCCATTTATACCTCTAGTATTCCATACATCAATCTTACATTCACTCAGCCAAGAGATCTCTTTCTCATACGCCGTTTAGAAAGTCCAGGTCGATTCTGTGGTGGACTGTCCTTCTCAAGTGTGGTAGGTCCACCATATCCCACACTTGAGTCATTCTTAATATTTCTTTTTGTCTTTTTAATCAGGTAAGTACATCAGTGTGGGGGATTAGCCTACAGCTGACGGAATATAGAAAGTATATCTGATTCTTATTTCATGTGCATGTGTATATAGTAATTTTCATATCTTTCCCTCTTTAACTTGTGATTTAGAACCTTATTGCTAAATCACATTTGCAATTTTTTTCTAGTTTTTCATGGAGAAAGACTGTTTTAATATCTCATTACTGAACTTGGTTTTTTTTATTTGCTGCAATAGCTTAGAGAGTTCTTTGATGGAATACTTCTCTAATGAAAAAAAACGTCCTCAAAACCCAGTTCTGGCTGCTATTTGTGGATTCCCTATAGCAGCTAATTTTAATTTACAGATTTCCGTCTGACCATGTGACAGTTCTGAATTTCCTGAAGTATCATTAGCTGGGACAGGAGAGTTGAGTGTGTTGTGCCTATAATCATGTACCTGACTTGACTTTCATTATGAAAGCTAAGCATATTATTTACTATGAAGTGTCAGTCAGCCTACAAAGACAGCCTTTACAAGATGATTGCACTAGTAATTTTGTTGAGGGCCACTGATTGCTAGATTCAATTTTCCTTATCAAAGAGAATGAATTTGCAGGTACTTCTTCATATGTTATTTGTTTGAATTATCTGGACTTCATAGCTGGTTTAGCTAATATGCCACTGAATGTGTTA
The DNA here is from genome assembly GCA_039090855.1 of Macrothele yani. Taxonomy (NCBI): domain Eukaryota; kingdom Metazoa; phylum Arthropoda; class Arachnida; order Araneae; family Macrothelidae; genus Macrothele; species Macrothele yani. The sequence goes on along the minus strand of CM077024.1, from coordinate 135,765,651 downwards.
AAATGTGTTACAAATGGTTATCAGAGTTGAGGTATACAAAGATGAATTTTAAATTATTTGTGAGATTTACCTTGCTATTTAACTCTGAATGTCACATGTAAGAATGTACATATGAAGATGACTTTAAGAATTTGCATTTTTAAGTAAAGCTGTAATGTAAAAATGTAAGTAAAAATTAGCTACTTTTCAGAAAAAATAGTGTAGGCAGCTACTTTGTAGAAAAAGTAGTTATACCGAGAAGTAGTTTTCCGATCACTGGTACTAACCCTAATATGCTTCTTACTCGGTGACCACTTTGTTTAGGAAATGGCTTCTATGTTGGTTTGCCTTTCATTCAAAACTGACAGTTCTCTTCTTTCTTACAAATTAGCAATGCAAGATTTTTAGAGAAATGAAGGAAACTCAAAAATAAACTGCACCTGCAATACAAAAATGAACTCAGGTTGCCCCTACAATAGAAAATGTGGTCCAAACACATATAACAAGGGCAATCATAGTGCAGTATGACTTTTTCACAAATAACAGAAACAATTTCTATTAACTTTAAAACAACCATCTAATATTTCATTGCCATCTCGTGCCTGTGTACTAGAATGGTGTTCAGGCACAAATTTTTGGCACAGACAGTTGAAAGAAAAAAATGAATTCTTGTTTGCAGTGAACTTTCCCCTTCTCTTTCTCTTAGTTGTAAAATTTTCTGCCATTAGTTTATTGTTTCCACTATCATAAATGGCTATTTTCATGCACCTTGTTGTACACCTGCCACTTGATATCACTGAGTTTAACATCTGTTTAGGCAAAATATCATCTCCTATTTGACACACATGTCCAGATCAAAATATATTTTCAGTAACTTCTTCTTCCACAGAAATACTCATCTCAGTTGTTATGTGCTACTAATTCTGTTTTGCCATTGAATACCTCTTTTTCCCCAGATATTCTTCTTACCCATTGTAGTAATTAACATAATTTTCAAGGCTCACTTTTCTCACTCTCACCTCCTGAAGTAGAACAATATCTAATCTCACCTCCTGAAGTGGAACAATATCTAATCTCACCTCCTGAAGTGGAACAATATCTAATCTATATTGATTTCATTCATCAACCAGAGTCTGGCAGCCTGTGATTCTTTACAAACTTAAAACATTCAGTATTTCAGTTTAGAGGTTCTTGAAACGTTTCTCGACTCGTGTTCCAGAATTGGCAGTCTGTATGCTTAACTGTGATGATCTCATAAGTTGTTGTTGTTTTTTTGGAGGGGGGATCCCCCCTTTTTTTTATTGTGGTGATGATATTAGCCTCATGCACAACTGCCAACCTGGAAGTCCAAGGCATATCTCTTGGTCTAGTTTCTATCCAAGACCTGCCCAGCTTAAGAGACCTTACTGTTAGCTAAATTTCCACTGGCATATCTCTCTGAGTCATTGAGACATGAAAGTCCCCCTCCCCTCAGTATGTCAAGGTGGCAATACAATACTGATCTTTGGGTGTGAAGTATAAGTGACCATGAATGAAAATGGAGAACAGGCTGAAGGTATTTGAATGCAGCAAATTAAGATTTTTTGGCCCAGTGTTTGATTCAGAAGAGGATAGGTAGAGAAGAAGACACAACTATGAATTAAGTGTTTTGTCAATGCAACTATTCATAACAAGTGTGGTAAGGCCCTGCCCAGCTTAAGAGACCTTACTGTTAGCTAAATTTCCACTGGCATATCTCTCTGAGTCATTGAGACATGAAAGTCCCCCTCCCCTCAGTATGTCAAGGTGGCAATACAATACTGATCTTTGGGTGTGAAGTATAAGTGACCATGAATGAAAATGGAGAACAGGCTGAAGGTATTTGAATGCAGCAAATTAAGATTTTTTGGCCCAGTGTTTGATTCAGAAGAGGATAGGTAGAGAAGAAGACACAACTATGAATTAAGTGTTTTGTCAATGCAACTATTCATAACAAGTGTGGTAAGGTCAAGAAGACTGCAGTAGTATGGCTATTTGCTGAAAGGGACTATTGGTGAATTGGTAAGAGATAATGGAATGGAATATTATTGGAATGAAGCCTAGAGGAGTATCAAGAAAGTAGTGGATGGACTGCGTAAGACAAGACCTGGAATGATTGGAAATTGAGAATTATGTAAAGATGGAACTGAAAGAGAGAGAAATTTGGAGGTTAGTTGTGGCAGCAGCAAGGAGTCTTGATCCGTAATGTAATCAGATGGTGATTCTTTTTACCCCTCTCGTGTTGACATCTCCTACCGAGCCCTTACCATGAACCTGTCTCTCTACATCGTAAAGGAATCTTGATCTGATGCAACCCAGTATTTAGACCAGGCATGTCAAAGATACAGCTTGCAGGCCATGATCGGTCCCCGGGGCATTTAGATGTGGCCCGCGACCTTAATTAATAATACTCGAATTTCATGAATAGTTTTTCTATACATTGAACACATAGGTTCAGATTACAGATACCTATTGAGCACGCACTTATTTCTGTCACAATTATGTATTCTTTTTAAATTGAGTAAGCCTATAATAATATTGTAATGAGGAACCTTGGAGAGCTGTTTGGTTCGACTCAAGAAGTCGGTCATCACAAGAGTGGAATAAAAGGAAGGGATAATAAGGAAAAAGAAGAAAGTTGCGAATGCATTGAAGTTCTGACATATGGGCGTATGTGCGTGCGTGCATTGGCACCGAGGTAGAGCTTGACCTTGGTGATCCTGTGATCCTCTCTACCTTTGAAATCGGAATAGGAGTGGAGCAATCAGTCCAGTTTTTGCCACGAGAGAGAGAAGATAAGCAACGCAAACGACGTGGATGTTAAAAAAAAAAAGATGGCTGACAAAAATAGTGAATGTGGCGTCATTGTATGAAAGGAGATGAGGGGTGCTACCAAGGGATCAACGTCCGGAACCAGTCTTTCTCCCTCTTTGCCTTGGGTGATTTGAGGCTTCGTTGTTGCTGAATGGGAGCCGAATCTTACTGAAGGAAGAGGTAATGTTTTATTTTTTTTTTTTTTTATTACCAAAGTGATGTCGATGTTGACATTGTTTATGTGTTGACCCCATGACTAGCGTACCCACTCAGGCGCTGAGGTGCTCTGCTCAGTATTCGATAAGTAAGCATTGATTGCAGTGCGTTTTGTTGTTTATTTGAGTGTGAGTTGCATTGCGGTTTGTTTACTCGAGTGTTGAGTTATTCCCGTGTGGTTTTTTCAATTTTTTTATTTTTTTTTGTCGTTGCAATGTCACAAAAACGAAAAATTGACAATGAGAATCGAGTTTTTCAGACAAAGTGGGAAATGTATTTTTTTATTGAATGTAAAGGCAAACCACTTTGTTTGATTTGCAAACAAACCATTTCCGTGTGTAAAGAATTCAGTCTGAAGAGACATTATGAAACGAATCATAAAGAGAAATTTGACTTTTTCCCCATCAAAATTAGGCAAGAAAAACTGAAATCTTTGAAAACTAAACTTAAAGGACTGCAATTGTTTTTATGAAAGCAAAAACTGACAATGAAAATGCTATGAGAGCCAGTTATGTAATGGCATTAAAAGTGTCAAAGAACTGAAAGGCTTTTAGTGACAGTGAGTTTCTGAAAGAATGTATGTTAGATGCAGACGATATTTCATTTCCATCTCAGAAACAAACTGTTGAAGAAATACCCCTATCAAGAAATACAATTGCTTCAGGACTAAATGAGTTGGCTGATAATTTGGATTACTAACTGAAAAATAAAATTAGAGAATTTGTTTTTTATTTCATTGCTGCTGACGAAGTACAGATATTAACGACAAATCTCAGCTTGCTGTGTTTATTCGTGGAATATACAGATTTTGTCATAACTGAAGAATTACTAGAGTGTATGCCTTTGAAGGATACTACCTCAGCTCACAATGTTTACTCAGCCATTGAGAAATTAGTGGTAAATTTCGGACTTGATTGGAAAACATTTTGTAGTGTTACAACCGATGGTGCACCATCCATGATTGGAAAAAATGCTGGTGTGATGGCAAAAATATGCAACAAAATTTTTGATGAGATAAAACCAGAACACAAATTTGTTGGAATTCATTGTATTCTCCATCAAGAATCCTTGGCGTCTAAAATACTTTAAATGGATCATCTGATGAAACCGATAATTAAAACGATAAATTTCATTAGGAGCAGGGGGATAAATCGCCACCAATTCAGACAATTTTTTAAAAATCTTGAAGAGAAACATGCAGATATTCCATATTTTACAGAAGTTCGTTGGCTTAGTCGCTGTGCAATGTTGAAGCGATTTTTTTAATTACGTGAACATATTGTCACTTTTATGAATCAAAAGGGGAAACCGATGGATCACAACAATGAGTGGTGGCTCAATTGTGCAATTTTGATTGATATAACAGAACATTTCAATAACTTGAATGTTAAACTTCAAGGAAAAACTTTAATCACCACACAAATGTACTCACACGTACAAGCTTTCATAATGAAGTTAAAGTTGTGGAAGTCTCAGCTGCAAAAGCAAGAACTTGACCACTTTCCTAACATAATCTTTTGCTTGATCTTATTGATGAATTTGATAGGCATTTAGCAGATTTTTGCAAGCTCAATATGTACGAATTTCCTCTATTAACAACCCCATTTACGTTCAAGGTTGAAAAGGCACCAACTAACGTGCAAATGGAATTAATTGATTTGCAATGTGATACTGTTTTAAAAGAAAAATTCAATGAAGTTGATATTTTAACTTTTTATACAAAATATTTTAAAAGTCATAGCAACTATCCCAACATGAAGAACTATGCTGCTCATATTTTAAGTATTTTCGGAAGTTCATATTCGTGTGAACAGCTGTTTTCATCAATGGGGCATGCAGGCTGGGTTGTCGACTTCTTGAAAGTCAGTCCGTTGACTTCCTACTTGAAAAAAAGGGAAAAAAGAGAGTGATGGGGGAAAAATTGTGTTGCAGCATCGTGAAGGTATCGACTTCTTATGGGAAAAACATAAAAGTCATTTGCCTATTGCGGACAATTCTGCTTTTCGTTGTATTGGCGTAAAGTGGTTTCGGGACCAGGATTGCTTGTTCGTTAGTTCTTACAAACTACACATTGTGATCTGTTGCTCAATAATGGGCATCCGCCGAGTGTTGCTCAATACTGGGCGACTGCCAGAATGTTCTGAGACTTTGATTACCGAAAGTTAAACATTGGCCAGGAAGTTGTTCAGCAATATTCTCAGAGCAGGTTAAGTTCGGTTTCGGACCCCATATGGAAAAATTAATTGGCTTACTGTGGCTGGATTTACCGGGATATTCAGAAGTTTTTTTTTTGTTGTTGTTGTTTTGCTGAGGGTTCTAATAATTGGGACGTGCAGGCTGGGTTGTCGACTTCTTGCAGGTGAGTCCGTTGACTTCCTACTTGAAAAAAAGGGAAAAAAGAGAGTGATGGGGGGGGTAGTTTTGTGTTGCAGCATCGTGAGGGTATCGGCTTCTTGTGGGAAAAACATAAAAGTTATTGCCTATTGCGGACGATTCTGCTTTTCGTTGTATTTGGTGCAAAGTGGTTTCGGGACCAGGACTGCTTGTTCATTAGTTTTTAAAAACTCCACATTACGATCTGTTGCTCAATAATGGGCATCCGCCGAGTGTTACTCAATACTGGGCGACTGCCAAAATGTTCTGAGACTATGATTACCGATAGTTAAACATTGGCCAGGAAGTTGTTCAGCAATATACTCAGAGCAGGTTAAGTTCGGTTTTGGACCCCATATGGAAAAATTAATTGGCTTACTGTGGCTGGATTTACTGGGATATTCAGAACTTAGTTGAATAATCAAATGCCGTGCTCAATAATGGGCGTCTGCCCGAATGTTCTAAGACTTTGATTACCGAAAGTTAAATATTGGCCAGATAGTCATTCAAAAATATATTCAGAGCTGGTTGAGTCTGGTTTTTGGACCTCGTAAAGAAAAATTAATTGGCTTATTATGGCTGGGTTGACCGGGATATTCAAAACTTAGATGAATAACTCAATTTTGCCGATGATGACACTATATCGTGGGTATATGAAATATTGACATTTACATTTCGTTTTTATTGCCCCCTAGGTGTACTTTCACGTTTCCATTGTTTTGTGTTGGGTATATAAATAAGTTTTGAGGGATTTGAGGTGAACAAAACAAGTTGTTGGAGAACAGGAACAATATTTTAATATTAATCGAAGTATGCTCCCTCTGAAACTACAACTTTACCCCATCTTTCGGGCAGTGAACGTATGCCCCAAAGGAAGAATTCCGGTTCCTTGGAAGAGATCCAGTTGTCCAGCCAATTTTTGATATCTTCATAAGAACTAAACCGTTCTCCAGAAAGTGCTGACTGCATCGACCGGAACAAATGGTAATCCGATGGCGCAATATCTGGCAAATATGGCGGGTGGGGTAGAACTTCCCAGTCAGATCTTTCTAAGTACTTTTTCACAGGTCGAGAAACATGTGGTCTTGCGTTGTCATGCTGTAAGATGATTTTGGAGTGTCTATTCTACCATTCCGGCCGTTTTTGCGTGAGAGCTCGTTTTAAACGCATTAATTGGGTTCAATACAGATTACCAGTAATAGTTTCTGATGGTTTCAGCAGTTCATAGTAGATCACACCCTTCTGATCCCACCAGATACACAGCATTACCTTTGAACCATGGATATTGCGTTTTGGCGTTAAAGGACCTGGTTCATCTGGCTTCACCCATGCTTTCTGCCGGTTAGGGTTATCGTACCATATCCATTTCTTGTTGGCAGTAATAATATGATGCAAAAAAAAACTTTTTTGCCTTTGAAGCAGCAATTTGCAAATGGTTTTTCGACGTTCAAGGTCTCTTTCCCGCAAAGCATGTGGAACCGAATTCCCTTCTTTTTGCACCATTCCCATGACAGCTAAACGTTGTGAAATGCATGGTTGACTAACATTTAATGCTGCTGCAAGTTCTTTTTTGGGTCTGGCATGGATCCTCGTCGAGTAAAGCTTCCAATTTGGCATCATTTTAATTTTTTTGGGTGGTCTAGAACATTCTTTATCACTGACATCGAAATTGTTCCTTTTGAATGATCTAAACCAATACTCACATGTTTTTATGGATGGGGAATGTTCACCATAGATTTCTGACATTAAGTGATAGCTGTCGGCAGCACTTTTCTTGACAATAAAGTAATGCACTAACACTTCCTGCAAATGCTGTTTTGTCGGGACGAAAGTTGCCATTTTCCATCGAGTAAAACAAATACGTCTTCACACCTCAATCAAACGTCGTATACTGACTCTGACAGCTGCCGTCTCGTACTGCGATATCGCAGTGTTGCCACCTTAAAATACATGCGAGCAGTAATAAGTACGACACCGAACGGAAATCCCTCAAAACTTATTTATATACCCAATATATTCTTGTCTGACAACAGTGTAAGTTAAATGTGTAATACTTATTTATTTATTTCTTTTATTTATTTGAATACATGGTTGTCGTGCATACTGAAAGTTCTATTTATTGTAAGAATAATTTCGTGTGTTCTTGGCATACTGCATTTCAATTGTGTGGCCTGTTACTTGCTTGTGTTTTCTGGTGCAGCATTTGGTGAGAAACTGGAAGGGCAGCTTCTGGCATGGTTTGATGTGTTCAACTATTGGGGCTACTGCTCAGTGAATTCTTCCTTTGGATATGGATTTCGTTCTTTCATGGCCTAATATTTCGATTTTTTGCACTAAATTGCTTGTTATGGGGTATATTTATTGCATTTTGTGGCACTTTTGTACGCAGTTTGAGGCGTACTGTGCTATTATGATTCTGGGTTCTTTTGCGTTATTCTCTTGGAAATATAACTGGTACTGTCTGTTGATTGGTATATGTCAGCATGTTCGTGTTTCAGCTATGAGTATTTCATCTGATTATACTTTGTCATGATTTCGTGGCCTGATACTCGTTTGAGACACAATTGCTGCTCATTGCAGTTGCTGGCCACTGCGCTCTATGCGAAACCAGAGAGTGAGGGGGAGGATTATTTGTTTCATTCAATTACAGGCCTAACAACTTAGAGACAGGTTGATTTGATTCATGCAGTTACTTTGCATCTATTGGGCACTGTCGCTTCTCATCACTTAAATAGTCGGCTTAACTTTGGTTCGGGGGTTCGGGACCAATTTATGCGTGACTCCGCCGTTGTTGTTTTTTCTTTTTTCTTTTTTTTAAGTTTTTATTATTTGAGATGTGGTTGTCCACTCAATTGGATTTAGGACTGCTGCTATCAGCTGTTGTACTGGCCAGTGGGTTCTTGTACAACAAACTTTTTGTTGGTGAATTCCGCTATTGCACTGATTGCCTGGGGAGCCTTTTAATGAAAGTATTGGCCATACTGGGATTTCCTCGACCTAGACGGGTATTTGGGTATTCACTTCTAAGGTATTGAATGGTTAACAAATGGACAATCTACTATAACATTGCTTGTTTCTGTCTCTATGGCAAATCTCCTATATTATTCTGCTTATGTGTGCTGGTCAGTTGCAGGCAATGTAATTTTTCTTCAAATTCTTTTGGATTTCTTCTGATGCTTCATTGCACTGGTGCTTTGTAAATTTATTCAACTCATCTCTGCATTGCCTCCTCTTTGCACAAATTTTGGCTTACTGAATTTGTTTCATGGATTATTGGGACAGGGTTTTGTGTGTTTCAAATTTAGGGGTTAATGTGTTCTTAGCTGCTATGCTCTAGGGCTTATTGTGGTATGTTGTGTCTCTCATCCACCTGCTTCTACATAAGTTAATTGATAACGTCATTCTCGACACGAGCAGTGTCATTGTCTGGGTCCCCATCGGTGCTGGTTTCTGCTTTGCTTTGGTTTTATTAGTCACTTTTGTTGAATTGCTGCCTGTTATTCATGAGTAATAAGCTATTAATTTTGCAACTTTTGTTATTACTGCAAAATCACATTAATCAACTGGTATTACATATTTTGTAAAGCTTTGTTGTTTCTATATTTCTATTTCTGGGTGGTGCGGTAATCGGCGCCAATGGGGACTCAATGGATTACTACTGAAAACTTGGGGGGGGTGATCTACGGCTGGTAGCACATCGTCGCAAATTGGAGGGACATGGTATGACAGTGCATCGTCATTGATGACTGCTGCCCCGTCGGTGCTTTGATGGCTACGTTGCATAGTTCTGGGAATGTTGAACTATTGAATCAGCATGTAAATTACTATTATCATATTTTTATTCCTTCTGTAGTTTTTTTTGTTTTGTTTTTTTATATTACTGCTAGGGCTCCATCTGCGTTACAGTGTCTTTCTTAACTACTGCTAGTACATTTCACTGCTGGTGGCTATTTCATGATTGACCCAGTTCATCTCAAAATTTTTCTTTTTTGATGTGCTTTCCCCGGTGTTCATATCGACTAGTGATTTCTACTAATTCTTCGTATTTATTTACTTTTTTTTTTAATTACTGAATGCAGTGTGGATATTACTCATTACAAAATTTCAATCACCTATTAACGAATTATTCACCTAATAGCCTAAAATTAATACATATTAATGCTGGATCACTCATTAACAAAATTACCTTGTTGGAATCACTAATTCAACTAACAAATTTAAATCTCGATATAATTTGCATTTCTGAGACTTGGTTTCCTTCACATTATAATTCATTGCAAATTACTAACTATAAAAGTTTCCATTTGAACAGAACTTACTCAACTGGTGGAGGGGTTGCAATTATTGTAAAAGATATTTATAATGATTTTTCAATTACTGAAACAATGAAAGTTTTCCGTCTTTAGCATGATTTAATGATTAAAAGATGAGAAATATATACAATTAAAACCATGAGCCCTTTCGAGGCAGCGGCTGCCTCTTCTTCAGATATAATAAATAGAGACACATTTAATCTATATATAATATAGACCATTGCATTGTGGGAAGCATGGTAAGTTATTAGCCAATAGTAATCTACATGCGCCAAAATGTTGCGTGTACTGTTGGCCCAATGGTCTGTGAAGAAATCATGGAAATGATTTCTTCACAGACCATTGAGCTAACAGTACACGCAACATTCCATGATTTCTTCACAGTCCATTGGGCCAACAGTATACGCAACATTCCATGATTTCTTCACAGACCATTGGGCCAACAGTAATGCAACATTTTGGCACATGTAGATTACTATTGGCTAATAACTTAAAATGCTTCCCACAATGCAATGATCTATATTATATATAGATTAAATGTGTCTCTATTTATTACATCTGAAGAAGAGGCAGCCGCTGCCTCGAAAGTGCTCATGGTTTTAATTGTATATATTTCTCATCTTTTAATCATTAAATCGTGCTAAAGACTGAAAACTTTCATCATTTCAGTGATTAATGTTGCACGAGTCTTCAATATTTGTTAATTTTTCAATTATTCCACATTTCACAATTTCGAATCAAAATGCAGAAATTCTAACTATCCGTAACCAATTTTATATAATTGTAGTCCGCTATAAGCCACCCAACTCAGATCTTGCAGCTTTCCTATCATTACTTACAGAATTATTTAACTACTCTAACCTATCAAAAAAAATAACATTTCTTATGGGAGATATGAATGTTGACTTACTACAAAACACCAATCATTCTTTTCAGCTTCTACAATCACTTAATGCTTCTGGACACAAAAACATTATTTCAATCCCAACTCGTATAACCCTTACCTCACAGACATTGATTGACCTCTCCATCACAAATGTATTATCTGAGACTATCATTTCGGGGGCCTTACAGTATGATATCAGTAATCACCTTCCTATATTTACAATTTACCCTCTTAAACAACTGACTACTACACCTGTAGACGGCTACACCTCCAGGCAAATTAATAATAGAAATATTGAAAGTTTTCGAATTCATTTAGAAAATATTAACTGGAGTAGTATCTTGATTCATGGTTCTGCTAATAAAAATTATGAGTCATTCGTCACAATTATTACACAACTCTACAATAAATCTTTTCCAAAAACTATAAAACAAAATAAACTAAAAACTAAATTTCGTAAGCCATGGATCACCAATGCTTTATTAAAAAGAATAAATAAAAATAATAACCTCTTCGCAAAATTTATCAAAAGCAAACTACCCCAGGACTTTCGGAATTTTAAGAATTCTCGTAATAAACTGAATAGCGATATCAGACATACTAAGTGTAATTACTATCTCAACATTTTTTTCACATAACTCTTCAAAACTAGCATGGAAGCATTCAAATTTACTAATGGGTAAAAAATCAAATCTAACGGCTCCTCAATACTTAGCAGATTGCAATAACTTTCAGCTTACAAACATACAAGATATTACAAACCTGTTTAATGAACATTTTACTCTATTTCCATAAACAGTGAAAAATAGTCTTACTACCCCAAAAATTTCATTCACTGATTACCTAGGAAGTGCACACAGGGCTAATAATTTTCATCTTACCAATATTACTGAAACAGAACTATTGGAAGAATTCAACAATATAAATTCCAGGTCAGGCCCTGGATGTGATTATCTTCAGCCATTCATTATTAAAAATTATGCTAATCTTATTCTGGATCCTTTATTGTTTATTTTTAATCACATATTCCAAACTGGGGAATTTCCAGATCTGCTTAAAATTTTAAAAAAATTTCCAAAATACAAATCTGGATCAATAAATTATGCAAATAACTACCACCCTATAGCCAATTTATCTATTTTTACTAAAATTTTGGAAAGATTAATTTACAATAGATTAATCTCGCACATTCATAAACTAAAAATCATCCTTTCAAATCAACATGGTTTCCAATCTGGAAAATCAACAGAATCAGCCTTACTATACCTACAACAAACTATCCAACATAATTTTGAACACAACTTACATACCATTGCATTATTTTTAGACCTATCCAAAGCTTTTGATACCATAAATCATAATATTCTACTTCATAAGTTACACACGATAGGAATTAAGAACATTGAACATTCTCTTTTTAAAAATTACTTATCAAATAGACAACAATACCCACAAATTAACCAACATCAATCCATGCTTCAACTTACACCAACTGGTGTCCCACAGGGTTCAATCTTGGAACCGTTGCTTTTCACTATATATATTAACGATATATTTGTTTCAATAAGTGACTTGGACCTACTCCTCTATGCAGATGACATAACCATTCTTACCTGATTCAATTCAATGACAGACACTACTATGAATATTAATACTAAACTTAATAACATCTTAGATTGGCTAAACTCCAATGAATTACTAATAAATACTACCACAACAAAATCTTTAATTTTCTCAAAACAAAATATCTCACTACCTACTTCTATCACATTATCTATTAATGGTACTAATATTGAAGTGGTTAACTCCTTACTTTATTTAGGGATTACCTTACATAGGGACCTTAAATGGAACCATCGTGTTGACTCTCTTCTTCTCAAACTGTCTAAAAACATTGGAGTTATTAGCCTGATATTTACAAACTTTACCTACAAAACACTAATTTATTTATATAATACCATGTTCCAGACTCATATTAATTATGCTATCTTATCATGGGGACAGACAACTAAACATAATTTCAAAAACTTCAAATTCTTCTAAACAAATATAAATGATTTTGAAGATGACAATCCGATTTTTGGCGTAAATATGACAAGGATGGTAAGTCAGATAATATCTGAAAACTTGAAAATTTTCATCGTCCTGGAGCGGGACTCGAACCCGCGTCTCCCAGAAAACGCCTAGGTATGCTAACCACTACACCACCCAGAACGACCAAGTTTCAAGTTTCCGATCAATTTGAATTTAACCATCACAGGATTCGCTAGTCGAAGCAACCGGCATTCATGTTTAGCGAATCTGGAGGTTAATAATCCTATCCCGTGATTGCCCGGAGAAGCAGATAAATCATGAAAGAAATACGGGATTACGCCATATAATACAAATTTTGAAGATGACAATCCGATTTTTGGCGTAAATATGACAAGGATGGTAAGTCAGATAATATCTGAAAACTTGAAAATTTTCATCGTCCTGGAGCGGGACTCGAACCCGCGTCTCCCAGAAAACGCCTAGGTATGCTAACCACTACACCACCCAGAACGACCAAGTTTCAAGTTTCCGATCAATTTGAATTTAACCATCACAGGATTCGCTAGTCGAAGCAACCGGCATTCATGTTTAGCGAATCTGGAGGTTAATAATCCTATCCCGTGATTGCCCGGAGAAGCAGATAAATCATGAAAAAAATACGGGATTACGCCATATAATACAAATTTTGAAGATGACAATCCGATTTTTGGCGTAAATATGACAAGGATGGTAAGTCAGATAATATCTGAAAACTTGAAAATTTTCATCGTCCTGGAGCGGGACTCGAACCCGCGTCTCCCAGAAAACGCCTAGGTATGCTAACCACTACACCACCCAGAACGACCAAGTTTCAAGTTTCCGATCAATTTGAATTTAACCATCACAGGATTCGCTAGTCGAAGCAACCGGCATTCATGTTTAGCGAATCTGGAGGTTAATAATCCTATCCCGTGATTGCCCGGAGAAGCAGATAAATCATGAAAGAAATACGGGATTACGCCATATAATACAAATTTTGAAGATGACAATCCGATTTTGGGCGTAAATATGACAAGGATGGTAAGTCAGATAATATCTGAAAACTTGAAAATTTTCATCGTCCTGGAGCGGGACTCGAACCCGCGTCTCCCAGAAAACGCCTAGGTATGCTAACCACTACACCACCCAGAACGACCAAGTTTCAAGTTTCCGATCAATTTGAATTTAACCATCACAGGATTCGCTAGTCGAAGCAACCGGCATTCATGTTTAGCGAATCTGGAGGTTAATAATCCTATCCCGTGATTGCCCGGAGAAGCAGATAAATCATGAAAGAAATACGGGATTACGCCATATAATACAAATTTTGAAGATGACAATCCGATTTTTGGCGTAAATATGACAAGGATGGTAAGTCAGATAATATCTGAAAACTTGAAAATTTTCATCGTCCTGGAGCGGGACTCGAACCCGCGTCTCCCAGAAAACGCCTAGGTATGCTAACCACTACACCACCCAGAACGACCAAGTTTCAAGTTTCCGATCAATTTGAATTTAACCATCACAGGATTCGCTAGTCGAAGCAACCGGCATTCATGTTTAGCGAATCTGGAGGTTAATAATCCTATCCCGTGATTGCCCGGAGAAGCAGATAAATCATGAAAGAAATACGGGATTACGCCATATAATACAAATTTTGAAGATGACAATCCAATTTTTGGCGTAAATATGACAAGGATGGTAAGTCAGATAATATCTGAAAACTTGAAAATTTTTTTCATCGTCCTGGAGCGGGACTCGAACCCGCGTCTCCCAGAAAACGCCTAGGTCCAGGACGATGAAAATTTTCAAGTTTTCAGATATTATCTGACTTACCATCCTTGTCATATTTACGCCAAAAATCGGATTGTCATCTTCAAAATTTGTATTATATGGCGTAATCCCGTATTTCTTTCATGAAATATAAATGATTGATTGACTTAAAATTTGATAGGAATTCACAACTAACACTATATAATACTACAAGAGTTTTCCCAAATAAATATAATATTCTAACGATTAACCAATTATAATACTACAATATTGGGAAAATTATGTACAAGCGCATGAAGAATAATTTGCATTTTGGATATTATACATATTACACCCCAGATGCACACGCATTACACACGCACTAAATCACATATTAGGCCTATTCTTTCGAAAACGGAAGCCATGAAGCAAAGTTTAAACTACATTGGCCCACATTATTAGAACTCATTACCAACTGAGCTAACTTCCTTATATAACTTTAACCTTTTAAAAAAAAAAAAAACTTTATAATGAATTGCGGCAATCTGGTTTTTTTTTTTTTTTTTTGTCTTTTATGTGTTGTTGTTTGATTTTTTGGTTGTATGATTCTCCTAATGATTCCTTCATTGTTTGTAATTTAAAACTACTGCCCTCATTGTAAAACTGATCTAGGGAGCATGGGGCCTTGTCAGGCCTGGCTCGCCTTTTTCCCCTGCTTCCTGGCTGGGCATCGTTTCAACTGATTTATCTGTAGTATGTTCTTTTGTTTTTCGCTCAGCAAAATAAATGAATTGAATTAAATCTCAATATCGTTTAAGACTTACAGATGAGCATCTTCAGTCAATTCTCAAAATCAGTACAACCACTTTGACGCCAAACATCAATGACATATAATGAAGCTGAAAAGATATCAAGTACCTGGATCTTCGAAATAATGTGCTGTTTTTTAACCGTTATGACTTAATGTCATTTTAATTTGGATGTATGCTTTAAATTTAAATAAGCGATTTTTTAATATAAAATTAATGTTTAATAAATCCCAGCCTGCTGATATACTGTGAAAGAAGAATTGACACTTTACAAGATTGAGTTTGACACTCCTGATTTAGACCAACCATCATAAAAGATGGTTGGTCAAAATACTGTCTAAATACATACAAGTTACTTCTTTGGCTAACTTATTATAAAAAATATTTATGTACTACTGATAAGACACTTTTCCCTGCTGTGCAGATTCAGTTCATGCATTTCGAATTGTTAACCATATTAAGAAAATTGCAATGAGTTCTAAATTGTTGATAAGCTGATATTGCAGTTTAATTTCTGCATCCTGATTTCTTCCAACAGGGCTGTAAAATCAATACACAGAAGCAAAGAAAACTTCCGAAACATCCAGGAGCTGATAAGAAATTCTGTGTTCTTCAAACAACAGTTGTCCTATGAAGAATCTCAAAAAGGAGAGAAGAAACCACAGCAGAGTATGTATCAGCGATTCTCTGGTTCCTTTGACCTACCAACATCTTTCTTGCCCTCCATGTCTGGACTAAGTTCTTCAGTTTCGGCAAGTGCTGACCTGAAATCTTCTCCCATGTCATCTCATAGACCATCGTCATCTCCTAGGCGTGCCAGGGCTTCATCTGTGTCCTCCACCCCATCTCACAGCTCTGTGGCACGGATGCATTCTGCATCTTGTGCATCTACTCCTAAGAAAGTGCCATTATCATCACTAACTCATGAAGCTAGGCTCTCTACAGGGTCTCTCGCAACACATAAATGAATGACGTGATGTATGCTGCAATGGAATGACGGAAATCTCAGTCATGAAATTTAGGTACTTGAACAAGGACTTTAAAATTGAGCTTATGTATTTAAATATCAAGCAGCAATTTTATGAATTTTCACTTAAATTAGAACTTATGATCAGTGTAAATATCATGTGGTGTTTCTGAATGTAACACAGTATGTATTAATGTGCCTCAGTGCAGTGCTTTGTTTTCTATGCACAACTTATTTACAGAAGTAAAACTATGTGTGTGCATGTTTATATTTCACAGAATCCTTTTATATTGATGCCCAGAAGTGCATAAAAATTCTTATCCAAACAGATTAGCAAATTATGCAGTTCAAAGCTCAGTGTCTAATTTTATTTATTACTGTTTATTTGTTATTATTGTTGTTAAGTAAGTTTTATATGTTCTCAGGTTTGCATGTTAGTTATTTTATTATTCTGATAGAACATAGTTTATTGTTTATTTAAAGAGATATGTGAATCTTGTAACATTAACAAAATTCTGAATGCATAAGAAGCTGTTCTTTTGCTAAACTGCATTTCACCTTGGGCTCTGTACTGAAAAAAAAAAAAAAGAATGTAATTGTGCTAATTAAATACAGTGAAATCCACTTAATACGATTTTCAAGTGGCCGACGTAAGTTAGAGTTTTAAACGGGAAAGCGTCTTAGCCAGAAATAGAAAATCAATAAAACCTATGCTACATACCTTTGTATAAAAGGAGACCCTTATGCATGGAAAGCCACAAGATAAGCCCACAACAAGCCTGTTTAGCTAGTGGCAAGGAATAGGGGAGTTTTTTGTCTAATGAAAGTAAACATCCAGTCACTCATGTAACACGCGACTGTCCCATTTTTTTCATAATATTACTATTCACCCGAATTTAAATGTACATGATGCTACAAAACTA
Source organism: Macrothele yani (assembly GCA_039090855.1). Lineage (NCBI taxonomy): Eukaryota > Metazoa > Arthropoda > Arachnida > Araneae > Macrothelidae > Macrothele > Macrothele yani. The sequence continues at coordinate 135,748,549 of CM077024.1, read as the reverse complement.
AATGCTTATTAAGCAGGATTAAAAGTGTATTAAATGGGGTATATTTTTACTTATTTGCCTCTCAATTCTAGGGACTGCGTGAAAAATGTGTATTAAGCTAGATATCATATTAACCATGAGTGTATTAAGCGGATTTCACTGTCCTTATAAAAAATGGTGCTAAATATAAGATTTAAACTTAATCATTGAAACAAAGCTTTGTTGGATGTATCAACAACCAATACAATCTTACTACCATTGCAAACTCTCATTTTTTGTATCCAATTTTTTTTTGTAAAAGCATTGCCACTCCTCAAGTGTATTTTTTTAATGAGAAGATGTAATTGTGCTAAATATGATTGATTTTAAACATGATTAGTCCTGTTATACAAATCTAATTTGTTCCTGAAGAACAGTTCATAAGGCAAGTATTCGTATAATGCTTCAAACATATCTATTATTTCTTGCAAGGAAACTTCAATGCGTTCTCTGACCCAAGGGAACGACCCTAAATAAAATTATTGTAATGCTGCTTTGCAATTTATTTATCGTGAAAACAGCATTCTTGAAATCAAATAAATACAAGAAACATACAAACATGATAAACAATGTAAGAAACGTTTTAGTTTTATGAAAGATGGTGTATGTGTGTGAGATCATGAACATCATTACTCTTTAATACAGACCTGATCGTGGTCCTGATTTTCTGAATTTTTACTCATCATGAATTTTTAAATGGTATGCAGATTTCTCATTTCTGCCAATGACTGAAAATATATATCGTAGATGTCAAGTGTCATGATTTAATTGGAACCCAATGTCTGGAATCTGGTTGTTTTTGTGGAATTTTAATAATCTGAAATATTTATCTTTTGCTGTAGCACGTCTCCTGTTTACCATCATTAAAGACAGAACACAGCAGTCAGACATTTAAATTGCCTGCATTCACTGTTCATCATGTAACATTAATCACATCAGAAGACTTGAAAATTACATCCCCCTGGAGCAGGAATCGAACTTGCATCTCCCAATATTCATTGGAGCACCCTATACATTACATCACCCAGGACGACAAAGAAGTCCCAAGTATCTCAGTGTGTGTTAAGAATCAGAAAATTCGCATTTCCATGTAGTATGAGAAGAATATTTCTTCCATATAGTGTATCATTAAAGACACTCCCACTGATTCTCCATAGTCATCTACAGGAGCCATTGGACTGCTATGGAATATGGGAAACATCAAATACATTATGAAAATCGATCTCCGTGAAGTAATTTTAGTCAGCCGCCCCGGTGGCGCAGTGGTCTAAGCGATGACCTTTGATCATTCGTCCGAACGGGCTCCGGGTTCGAATCCCGGTAAGGCATGGATATTGTGTTTGTCTTACAGCACTGGCTCTCTCCCTTCCCTGGAACCAGTGACCCTAAATTAGGGACGGGCGATTGCTTATAGCCCATTGAATTGCTCATGATGGTCGTTAAACCTCCAATAAAAAAAAAAAAATTAGTCAATATTTGTGTAAAGTTTATTTCATGTTTTCAAGATTCTAACATTTATTAATCATTTTGAGGATTGTTTGTGGTAGGTTTCTAATATCATGACATTTTTTTTACCATTTTTTGGACATCTTCGTGCCATCTGCCAGTATTTAGAGAAATTTCTCAAACGGCCAGAAAGTATTATTATAGATGAGAATGTACAATAATTTCAGAATTTGAATTTTTCTTCCTGATTGTGTTCTTATTTTTTTATTTTTCCGATCATGTTCTTTTTTAACATATTCGAAAATAATGAAAGTGACTTTCTATATTTAAGAACTTTCTAATGAAGTTCATGTTTTTGTATTTCTAAGTTTTTTTCTTCAAAAGTTTTTGAAGGTTCTAAGATTTTGTATTTCTAAGTCATTCCTTCAAAATCAGTGGAGCAAACATTCCTTGCTTCTTCCTTCTTAAAGCAAAATTCCTTATGACCATTTGTCCGAAAAGGGTCTGGGTTCAAATCAGCTGAGGCATGGATGTTGTGTTTGTTTTGCAGCACTGGCTCTCTCCCTTCCCTGGAACCAGTGGCCCTAAATTAGGGATGACCAACTGCTTACATCCCATTGAGTTGCTCACAGTGGTTGTTAAACCTTCAATCAAACAAAAAAAGTGAAATTAAATTTCAAAATCAGTACTTAATCTGTCCATGATGAACTCTGAGCCATTTACATGACTTGTAAAATTGTTTTCACTTCAGAGTGCAATATATAGTACCGATTTTTGATATTTAATTTAGTATATAATGACAATTTCTATACTTATTACCCATTACATATACAAAATTTAATTCACATTATAATTGTTGAATTGAACAGCAGTCTTGGTTGTTGAACTTATGTCTCTCGTGGTATGAGATGGTTAACTTAGTCTCAGTGAAAGAATTTAATTTATGGGTTTTAAAGAGGTAAAATTGTGTATATTGGTAGTCAAATTTTTGAATAGTACCCCTATCCTGCCTAAGGACTACAGTAGATGTTGCCATTCATGTGGCAAATTCCAACCTTTCAGATCATTCACTGTTGTAGAGAAGAAGAGGTGCAAAATTGAATGATTTGAAAGGTTGGAATTTGTCTCACAAATGGCAACATCTTCTGTAGTAGTTCTAAGAAAAGGTAGTGGTACTACCCAAAAATTTGGCCAACAAATATAAACAATTTTACATCTTTAAACCCCATAAATTCAATTCTATCATTGTAAGATATTTATTAGAGGTGTCATTAATTATTAAGTTTAGCCACTGTGATTGGTCAGTCTGGTCCTTATGATCAGTGACTTGCCAGTTAGGATAGATAAAAGGAAATTAAGGCAAAGGGTGGGCCTTAATTTTAGTAGGAGGTGGGATTTTGCAAATGAGGATGTAGTGTAGAGTGAAATTTATGAAGGGCTTAAGTCGTATATCTTCTTTCAGGAACCTGCCTATTGCATTACATCAGTCTCACCATACACTATCTGGCCTCTGTACAAAGTGTGATCAAAAAATATCCAAGCTGGATTTATTACAAAAATATATACAAGACTTACAGATTTGAAACTTAATCACCTTCATAGCAGTCCCCTTCTGAAACCACACACTTAGCTCAGCACTGTTTCCACTGTTCAAAGAATTTTTTTAATCATCTTCTGAAATAGCAAACAGCTGCTTCGTTATATTCTGTTGTATCTCCTAAATATCTTGAAATCTTTTCCCTAGTTGTAAATGAATTTATGGCACCTCTATTCATATTGTACTGTGGAATTAACTTTTTACAGGTCTTATAGAGGTTATTATTCAAAAAAGTTGGTGCTCAAATTTTCGAACTAAAGCCTAGTTTGTCATCAGGACTACGTCACTGGAGTATTTGCTGCCACTCAGTTGGAAGAGTCCAACCGCATTTATCGTTAATTATGGTACTTCTTCTTCTTGCTATTTCGATCCCTTCTTCTAGTTTCCTCTTTACTAAGTTTGACTGGTGGGCGATTATTCTTACTGAGTCCCAATTTATGGAGTGTCCACTTGCTTGTATATGTCTGTCTAGCCCTGTTTTGTTACTAATGTTCCTAATAGCTGCTTGGTGTTCTTTCATTCGGACTTTAATGCTTCTCCCTGTTTCTCCTATATAGCTGAGTCCGCAGTTACAGTCGATGCTATACATTACTCCTTCTTGCAATTAGATGTCCACTTCTTTCTGCTTTAAAGCTGGCAGGAATTTCTTTAATTTGTTATTTAGATCTGGAGCAAGCCTGATATCATATTTTGCTCGGATCCTCTTCAGTTTTTCGAAAAGTCCTTTGTGGTATGTAATTTTGCTGGTGAATTTGAAGCTGTTTATTTCCTACTTCTTTTTGGCACTTGTCTGAATAATTTCTCAATATAAAGGGAGGGGTAATAGTTTTCCAAAAAAAAAAAAAGAAGAAGAAGAAGAAGAAGAAGAAATATTAGCAGAAAACAATTACCCCTCCCCTTATGTTGAGAAATTATTCAGACAAGTGCCAAAAAAGAAGCAGGAAATAAACAGCTTCATATTCACCCAGCAAAATTACATACCACAAAGGACTTTTCGAAAAACTGAAGAGGATTGGAGCAAAATATGATATCAGGCTTGCTCCAGATCTAAATAACAAATTAAAGAAATTCCTGCCAGCTTTAAAGCAGAAAGAAGTGGACATCTAATTGCAAGAAGGAGTAATGTATAGCATCGACTGTAACTGCGGACTCAGCTATATAGAAGAAACAGAGAGAAGCATTAAAGTCCGAATGAAAGAACACCAAGCAGCTATTAGGATCATTAGTAACAAAACAGGGCTAGACAGACATATACAAGCAAGTGGACACTCCATAAATTGGGACTCAGTAAGAATAATCGCCCACCAGTCAAACTTAGTAAAGAGGAAACTAGAAGAAGGGATCGAAATAGCAAGAAGAAGAAGTACCATAATTAACGATAAATGCGGTTGGACTCTTCCAACTGAGTGGCAGCAAATACTCCAGTGACGTAGTCCTGATGACGAACTATGCTTTAGTTCGAAAATTTGAGCACCAACTTTTTTGAATAATAAACTGTATAAGACCCATAAAAAAGTTAATTCCACAGTAGCTTTTCCCTTTCAAGTATTTGGTTTAGGGGAAGAGAAAAAGTTTTGTGGAGCAAGCTCTGGTGAATTGGGTGCTGTCGGACCTGTGCAATACGGTGCTTGGCAAGAAACTACTGCACAAGCTACACTCTCATGCAATGTCAGCCTTTTGTGATGAACTGCATCCATCAAATTCTGCAAAACTTGACAGTAGTACTCGTTGATTGTCTGGCCTTAATGCAAGGGTGGATCCAGAGCTGGGGGCGTGCCCCTCCCTCCAAGGGAAAGTGGAAAAGCTTTGATTTGTTAGGTTTTAATTTATGTTTTCATGAAAGAAAGCATTACTTAAAAGTCTATTACTTTTGTAATTAATTGGAAGAATTTACAGACATACTAAGAACACTTTTTCATTTTGCAGGAAAATACCAGAAAGGTCCCCGGTTATTCCCAATACTTGCACCCCCTGTCAAAAAAAAAAAACCTGGATCCGCCCCTGCCTAGTGGAGTGTATTCATGATGCATAATTCCCTCATGATTGGAAAAACAGTCCGCATTGTCTTGACATTGCTGTATCTCTGTCATGCTTTTTTTGGGGTCTGGGCGAGTTTGGAGTTTTCCACTGTAAAGACTAGGCCTTAGTTTTGAAGTCATACCCATAAACTCATGATCTGTCACCAGTTATGATAATTTTTAACAAGTTTTCGTCATTTTTGACACATCCCTTGCAGCTAAAACACAGAAACACAGGCCTGTTTTTGTTCAGCTGAGAACAATTTTGGTCGGGAGACTTAGCAAGAAACTGCTGCTGCACAAGTTGCGGTGCATGAGCAGGCGTATTGTCTTGGTGGAGTTGCACAATGCTAGACATTTTAACAACTGGTATGACTCATAAGATGCATGATCTCTGCCCATGAAATACCACAGAGTTGTAAACTGAATTTGGGATTTCCGTGTGTGCTCTTTCCTTCTTGGTCCCAACTCCACTTTGAGAAATGTGGAAAAGTGATGAAAAAACAAAAGAAGAGGGATGAGCAGAGATCGCATCAACACCTAGACAGGCGTATTTCATGCATCAAAAACGAAAATTACTTACTACAAAAAAAAAAAAAATCGGGACGTATTTTAACTGCTCCAAATATTATCCATCCTGGTTGAAAACAGACCTCTATGCCTGTTTGGGTTTTTTTTTTTTTTTTTTTTTTCGGTTTTTTTTTCAATAATTATCATTACTATTATCTTTTTCAACACAGCAGTTGCGTTATTAATAATGTAATTCTTCCCTCGTTCCCCACAGCCACTCTGCCTCTGTTCTCGGTATCTCAAGCTGCGGGAAAATACAACCCCAAAGGCCCAAGGCATATATCGTAAAACTGAATTGTCTATGGTCATAAATTCCAGTGACCTTGAGCTTTGCTGCCGCGCCCGACGTATGACAGTGCTACAAAAGGGCTGTAGGGTGCGCGTGCGTGCAAGCCCGAATGAAATGGGGGGGGTAGGCAACATTTTTTTTAGAGTTCCAAAGGCTGTTCTAATTCATGTATTTTTAACCAAATAAAAAAAACGGGTTGGCAGTCAGTTGCAAACTGACTGGGGGGGGGGCTACTTCTAGAAATCACAAAATATTCTTAAAAACCATGTGAGAAATATTTTTACTCCATTTATAAAAACTTGCCGTCACCACTAGGGATGGGTATTCCATGAGTAAGAGTGTGGGAAGTTGTAAGTGAATGCAGCTGATTTTTAATATTGTCCTACCACTTGTAAGACACTCCAACTACTTCGTGAACGTGTGTGGGGGGGGGGGGGGGGAGTAGTACTAATTAAATCTAATTGAATTCTTAAAATCTTGGTTACCTAACTAGAACAAAAATATTGTACCCAAAATGCAAAAGATTTTTCATTTTAACAGAAGGTCGTGAAACTACCAAGAAAAGACAATTGCGCATATTACATTTTTTTTTTTTTTTTTTTTTTTTCTTTTTATGTGCCTGCTCAATTCCAGGAGTAATAGATCTTACAGTAAAAGTGAAAATACATTTGTCCCCTCCATTCGTTGTGTAACAGTTTCTTTTTTACTAACAGTTAGTTTCTTAAAAACACGTTCTGTACTGGTTACATTTCAGTAACCTCTCCATCTAGAATCAAGAGTTTGTAGTTATGCCAGGAGGTCTTAAGGATAGCAAGTGTAATGTATAGGGGTGATTTTTCATTTAAGTTGTATTTTCACTGAATGCTAAGTTTGGTTTTCCTGTAATTTCTAGAATATTGTTTTCACTTTGTGATATTCTTGTCATGCTGTGCAATTAAAATACATTATGTTCTGCAAAATACTTTTGTATCATCATCATCATCATTGTCAACCATTATCAATCCACTGCTGGACGAAGGTCTCCCCAAGTTTCCTCCACAACGGTCTGTCTTGTCTCCTCCATGTCACTCCCGCATACTTTCGAATTTCATCCACCCATCTTTCATGTGGTCTTCTTCTGGGTCTTTTCCTGTCCCTTGGAATCCAATCTAAAATTTCGGCTGTCCATCGATGGTCTGTTCTTCTGGCAGTATGTCCAGCCCATTGCCATTTCAGGGATTTAACTCTGATCATGATGTCTTCCACTCTTGTCATTTTTCGGATCCACGTGTTCCTCTTCTTATCTCTCCTGGTTACACCAAGCATGCACCTCTCCATGCTGCTTTGAGTTGTTTGCAGCCTTTGTTTGTCTCTTTTAGCTAAGGTCCACGTCTCTGCACCATACGTAAGCACTGGAAGGATGCATTGATCAAACACTTTTCTTTTAAGATATAATGGCATATTGCTCTTGAAAATTATGCTGTTTCTTCCAAAAGCTCTCCAGGCAAGTTTTGTACGCCGATTAATTTCTTCACCAATGTGACCCTCACTTGATATCTGCTGTCCAAGATAAACGTATGTGTCTGTTATCTCCAGCTTTTCCCCATCAATCGATAAATCTTCATTTCTTGTAAAAGCATTGTACATCACTTTTGTCTTCTGAAAGTTCATTTTTAATCCCACTTCTTTACTCTTGTCAGCAAGTTCCTGGATCATACTCTGTAGCTCTGATGGGGTAGTTGCAAAAATGACTATGTCATCAGCAAAACGAAGGTGGGTTAGATAATCTCCATTAATCTTTATCCCTTTGTTTTCCCAGTTCAGTGATTGAAAGACATTTTCCAATGTGGCATTAAAGAGCTTCGGAGATATGGTGTCACCTTGTCTCACTCCTTTTCCAATTTTTATGTGTGTTGTATTTTCAAACAGCCGAATCTTTGCACTTGCATTTTCATAGATGTTATTAATAATATTAATGTATGCATCTTCAATACCGCAGGATTTCAGAGCCATTGCAACTGCTGATGGTTTCACCGAATCAAAGGCTTTTTCATAATCGATAAAAGCCATGCACAATGGAAGTTCATATTCCCTCGCTCTTTCAATTAGTTCTCTCAGTACGTGGATATGATCTATTGTGCTGTAGCCACTCCTGAATCCAGCTTGTTCTCTCGGTTGAGCCATGTCCAGTGTCACCTTAAAGCGGTGTGAAAGAACTTTAGTGAAGATTTTATAAACCACTGATAGGAGGCTGATAGGTCTGTAGTTCCTGAGATCCTCAATGTCACCTTTTTTATGTAGCAAGATCCTTGTAGCGTTGTTCCAATCCTCAGGAATTTTCCCTTCATTAAGGCATCGAGTGAAAATTTGGGCGAGTACTGTTTCGATTTCTCCACTTGCTTCTTGTATGATGTCTACAGTAATTCCATCTTCTCCTGGAGCTTTTCCCCGCTTCATGTTCTTGATTGCATGTGCAACTTCTGCTGGAAGGACTGGAAGAACTCTGGTACTGGTACCTTTCATGATGTCTGGAGTACATGTATCATCCCTTTCATATAATTTGGAGTAGAAATCTTTCACTCTTGTCAAAATTTCGCCTCTATTTCTTGTTACAGAACCATCTTCTTTTCTCAGTGCCATAATCTGTTTTTTCCCCTTACTGAGATGTCCCTTTGCTATCTTTAGGCTTTGGTTGTTTTCAATTGCTTTCCTTACTAGTTCACAGTTGAATTTCCTTACGTCTTCAGTGATACTTTTTCGTACTGTCTTGCATAGCTCTATATATTCCACTTTGGAAGTCACATCTTCTTTAGTTGTCCTCATCACTCTTCTTTTTTGCATCAACATTTTGGTTTTTCCTGATAATTTGTTCACATGCAATTTGTTCTTAGACCCAGCTAATTTTGTTGCTGTTTCCATAAGAGCTTTGGTTACTTTTCTGTTAACTTCAGAAATATCGACTTCTTCCGATGTTAGGCCTTCTAAAGCAGAGAATCTGTTCTTCAGTTCCAATTTGAAGGTAATATGGTGTTTTTTAAGGTTGGTTATGTCAATACATTTTGTTTGTCTTATGAGCTTGCCACGTTCGAGTTTAGTGTTGAGGTGCATCTTACATCTCACCAATCTATGGTCACTGCCTGTGTTGAACTTGTTTAGCACACTGCAGTCTTCTATGACGAATTTTTTGTTACACATAATAAAATCAATTTCACTTGTCGTCCCATTTGGATGTCTCCATGTCCATTTCCTGTGTGGCTTTTTCTTGAAAAAGGAGTTCAAGATCAAAAACCCTTCTGCCTCTGCAAACTCTACGAGAGTATTTCCACGCTGGTTTCTGTTGCCGTGACCGAATTTACCTACTGAAGTTTCATTCTGTTGCCGTTGCCCTATTTTTGCATTGAAATCTCCCATAATTATCTTCAAGTGCTGCTTACCTTTATTATTTAGATCACGAATTTCCTCATAAAATTCTTCAATTTCTTCTTCAGCATGACTTGTGGTGGGTGCATAAGTTTGAATAATCTGAGCCTGGTATCTTCTCGAGAGTTGGATAACGAGTCGTGCAGCTCTGTCAGAGGAACTTTCAACTTCTACAACTTTATCCTTCAGTTTCTTGTTTATTATAAATCCAACACCACTAGTTCTGCCATTATCTGTCCCACGATAGTAGAAGAGATGTCCACTTTTCAGTTCAATGAGATCTTCTCCTTTTCTCCTTACCTCACTTAGCCCCACGATGTCCCACTTGATCCTTTGTAGTTCCTCTTCCAATTCAAGAAGCCTTGAATCAGAAGATAGGGAAGCGTCCGTTGTACGTAGCCAAGGTCAGCATCAGATGGCAGCCTAGTCCGGTCCTCCGGGGATTCTTAGCACCCTCTGCCTTCATGTCGCACTGGCCGCTGCCTTGGCCAGGTACATTCCAGCTGCTGGAGACTGAGGGCCAAGATTTAAGTTGTTTAGTCATTTTGGAGGGGTTTGGCCATAACTCACCACGCTGGCCAAGCGGGTTGGTGAGTGTGGGATAGCATTTCCTCTAATCCCGATGGTATAGTTATACCGCTATTGGCGGTCGTCAGAGCCCCTTTAGTGGGAACAGGATATACCACGAGAAGGCGGGGTTGACATTTGTCAAGGAGAGGCTGTAATGTCCTGGTAATATACTTTTCCAAACCTGTTTTTAAATAATTGCTGCTGCAGTTATTGATTCATAACAAAATTAAAGAACATGAGCCCCCCCCTCTTTCTCTCACGAATCATATGTTCAGTTGACAAAGAGAATTTAGGAGTATGTAACAAAAATAATTATATTGAAGAAATAAATATACTAATTATTTATCAACATTTTAGTTTAAATGATAGTAAACTGTTCCTGGCACAAATTTTTTTGCCTTTAGTGAGTTACAAATTATATATTTCAGTACTTCCTGTACCTTAAAAAAATTACAGAGTAAGTCTTTTTTCTTATTACATATTCCCAAGGTACTCAGTAAAAAGTGTCATATCTTTAGTGATTAAAGTTAGTGAAATGCAGTCTTTCATATTTAAAAGCCGCATCCACGTGTACCTCACTCAAACAAAATTGTCATAACTGAGACTTTTTCCTTTGTTTTATTTATGTAAAAGCATATGTTCGTAAAAGTCCATATTTGAACAGATCACCGAGGTACAGAACACTTCATCTTAATATCAATGCTAGATACGTTTGAAAGCATTCATATTTTGCAGCACTCCTTTCATTGATTAGTAACTGAAATGACAAAACTGTTGAAACAAATCTTGTCCCCTGTAAAACTACAAAGGGCATCTTGAAGGTAATGCCTCGTCCCTCATAAGATTTTTATTTGTAGCAGCAAAAATGTGAAACTTGGTGGCAAAATACTTGGACATATTGCTAATAATGTTAGCCTATTCAAAGTATTGTCCATCAGTTTCTATACATTTCTGTCCTCTTTGAACCCATTGATAAAATGCATTTTGGAAAAATTCATGAGGCTGTCGTTTCACCCATGAGTTCACAGCCAGTTTGACGTCTGTCCCATCGTCGAAACGTTCCCCATGAAGGGTGTTTTTCAAAGGGGCAAACAAAAAAGTCAGAGTGAGCCAAATCAGGACTGTAGAGGGGTTGGGCATCACCGTCCACCCCATTTTGGCAATATCCTGTGAAGTCTCCATTGAGTTGTGGGGACGTGCGTTATCATGGTGTAAAACATAGTGAGCACTGTTTATTGTTGCAACTCCTGGATGGTGACACGACGATCAGCTGTGATGAGGTCTTTCACTCGTTGCCTGTTGGCATCTGTCACTGCAATTGCGAGTCTTCCACTCCGTTGTTTGTACGACACTGAACTGTCTCCCTCTCAAAACCTCCTGATCCATCTTCCACGTTACTGATATCGATTGTGGCAGATCCATACACCATCAAGAATCTTCTGTGGATTTCTGGAGCCTCACATCCCTCTTTTTCCAGGAATTAAATTACGGCTCGCTGCTTTTCTCTGTCATTCATGATCTTTATTTTTGATTCTGAAAAATATTTGTTCCCACATGGGTAACATATAGTGCATGTCGGTGCACTTTCATTAAAATCACTTTAAAATTTCTAAAGTTATTAAGGAGGCATTACTTTCAGGATGCCCCTGGTATGAAATTTAATTTCAACAGTTTGGCTGAACCACTCATCATTCACACCATCGGAAGTTGTAACCGCGAAGATGTACTGTTATAGCTTTTTGGTGCTGTTGCCGAACCTGATATCGCGGATTTGTAGCGAGATTGGAAATGGTGTGTAGCATATTGCATCATAGTAAGGCTATTGTGGTAAATTGATATACCTCTCTCACAGTTGGTGGACCTGCTTTTTTTTTTTTTATATTACAGTAAGAAATCCGGTACTGGGAACTGAGCCGACTCAAACCGGTAAGTAAGCCATCGAAGCCCCTTCTCTAACGGAGCGCCTTTGACAACGCAAATCTTATAAAATTTAAAATATCCTAAAAAAATTAGATATTTCTGGGGCTTCTATATAGTCTTTTTTCGTTTTACAGACGAGAACAAGGAGAGGTTTTTTTCAAAAAAAACAGCGCTGACCAGTTTATCCTACCTTCCACTTTGACCGAAGCCTATCTCGCCTTGCTGCTTCTGTTAACGCATCTTCTTTTTTTGGAGGAAACGAAGCACGTCAAAGTCCATTTAAGAGGGGAGGGGGATGCAGCCCCGGGCTCCGCATTTTCAAAGCGCCCCAGAATTATGTAGGGTGCTTAAAGAATTACCAGTCTTGGTTTTTTTCTTTTCTGTTTTTTTTTTTTTTTTTTTTTTTTTTTTTTTTGCGTATAGCAGAGCGGAAACTATAAGAAATTGCCTTGTGAAACAAAAACCTATTTCTCTCCGCTTTTTTAGGTGTCCGCTAAAAGCATAGTCGCTCCGAGTCTATTCTCAAATCCTTCGAAAGCGTTACAGAGGATCTTTGTATACATCTGTAATTGGAGGAAATATTCATACATTAAGAATTTGCTTGAATTTTGACATTTCGACCATATTATTTTGTTCTCTGCTTCGATATAATTTCAACAAGTTGAACCCTGGGGGTAGGGGGATTAAAGCAGAAGTGAACTAGTATCCATTCCTCAACTATGCATTTTTACATTTTCTTGCTACCACTGATTCGTCGATGAATCATTTGATACACACTTCAATACGGAGCGGATATTTTTATGGCTTCCTACTCATATTTTGGGAATGCATTTTCCTGGGTATTTTTTTTTCATCCACCCATAGTGAAATCCTAGATGTACCACTAACATTGGGGTACTAAAATGTTGTCCAGCCCCGGAGCTCCCTGTCTCCTAAAATGTGCTCTGAACACGGTGTTTCTTTGAAGTAGGCATACGTCAGAAAACTTAAAAATTACATCGGTCTGGAACGGATATCTTATGTGACTCAGATAAGCGTTACGTCTGAGTTTCTTGGAACTCCTTGTTCTGGGTAGTGGAACGGTAACATACACGGAACATAAATCGGGAGGTGCGGGTTCGTTTTCATTTCAGTTCAAGGACGACGTAATTTTCAAAATTTGAGGGGCATGTGTACAGGGTGGTCGAAAAGTCCCCTAGGGTTTTTTTTTTTTTTTTTTTGATTGGAGGTTTAACGACCACCGTGAGCAACTCAATGGGCTATAAGCAGTCGCCTGTCCCTAATTTAGGGTCACTGGTTCCAGGGAAGGGAGAGAGCCAGTGCCGTAAGACAAACACAACAATTCGAACCCGGACCCCTTTCGGACGAATGATCAGAGGCCACCGGGGCGGCTAGGGGTTTCGATTGACAACTGTACAAAACCAAACAGATGTACAGTAATCCTGTTTGTGGCATTTGAAAGAGTAAATATTCAAGTTTAATAATCTTACCTTAATACACTTATACATGTGCGCCTTTGGTGGCACGTAACACATCCTGTTGGTGTTCAATTCAATGTGCGCTCCAACATGTCACGATCTATTCTATCAAACACTGCTGTAATGCTCTGTTTGAGCTCCTGAAGGCTGCTTAATCATTCCCGGTAAACCATGTCCTTGACATTGTTTCAGAGGAAGGAGTGATATCAGCGGACCGGGGTTGGCCAAGGAATGGGACCATCTGCCAGGAAGCTCACGGTTCAGGTACGAACGTCAAGTTCCCAATGTGTGGCAGCACCATCTTGTTGCAGTATGGCGTTTGGTTGCAAATCCTGTAGTTGAGGAACCGCTAATTTCTGAAGCATGTCCAGGTAATTATTCATTTGCACTTTGGGCTCGAAGGAGAAGAATGGCCCAATTACACGATTATGCATGAGCCCACACCAAACATTGACTTTTGGACTGTGCGCGACGTGCTCCCTGACAATGTGGGTTTTTACTACCCATATACGAACGTTCTGAGCGTTGACTTTTCCGTGCACGTAAAAGATTGTCTCATCCGAGAACATTATACGGTGTAGGAAACTTTCATCAACTTCCAGCCTCTTCAACATATCCCAAGCGAATGTTAAACGCTGAGATCCATCGCTCGGTTTAATCTGGTGTAGCAGTTGCAATTTGTAGGCGATTAGTTTCAGGCGTTTGTGAAGCATTCCCATCAGTGTGGATCGGGAAACATTCAATTCTAAAGTGGCTCTTCTAGTGGACTTGCTAGGACTGCGAGCGAAAACCTGTATGCTCTGCACAGTTTCTTCACTGACAAAGGGTCTGCCACTTCTTCGCCGGTCCAGGACGCTACCAGTATCGAAGAATTTATTCTGCCACGCTCTGATACTGAAATCACCTGGTGGATCTTTCCCATATGTCTGATGGTTATTTCTTTGTTCCGCAATCACAGACTTCGTCTCAAAAAACCAACGCACGCACATTGCTTTCTCCTACGGCGACGTTATTTTTAGTTGTTTTGCAGTCGCTGTCAATATTTACGAGCACGTTACGCCATCTGTTAGAAAGAGATGGCGTTAAAAACTCTTAATATTTACTCTTTCGATTGCTGTAGATCTGCTCGTTTTTGTATAGTTGTCAATCGAAACCCCTAGGGAACTTTTCGACCACACTGTAATTTCATGATTAATTTGGTATCACTCTGCTTGTAACATTTATTTGATTATCACAATTTTTATTTGTCTGGAGCCCCCTTTCCTTTGGAGTGCCGTATTTCCTCTTAAACAATGAAAGCAGCTACTTGGAGCGACATTTAACGGTAAAGCAGAATTTTGCTCTGTATGCATTTCATGAAACACTTCTATTTTCGCATAAATGAAATATAGAGTACGTTGAGAAATTACTTGCGTATTTTGACCTTTGTATTCTGAGCAGAGAAAAAAATGAGTGGCGCCGATTCAGCTAGATTAATCTAGTAAACCTAATAATTTTACATAGGGAGTGGCGGTTCTTACCAATAACTTTTAATGGGAATGAAATCATCATGTATATTAGGGTGGGGCGAAAGAAGTCATGTTTTAAATTTGAAATGCTTATATGTACAAAAGTGGTCTACTGATGAGTTAAAAGGTTGTCTAACATTTCAGCTCGGTCAGACAATATTTAGCGGTGCCCCAACCGCCTTGAATTTCAAAGGTCTTTCACAAGTTACATAGTCGAGTCACGGTATTATGACCACCTCCTACTCTTGACGTCAACAGCGCGTAACCAATGAAAGAAGGCACGTGTCGTGAGCTGGCTTGGAGAGTATATAAGGTGTGTTGTAGGCATTCTGAAAACATATCGCGGGTAGCCTAGTGGGCAACGTTCGAGACTGCCACGGAAAAGGCCTCAGGTTCGATCCCAGGCAGGTACGAACGCTCGAAATATCCGCCGTGCGTCGGATGGGCACGTTAAGCCGTCGGACCCCGGTAATAAATAAGGGCGTCTTCCTCCCCCTATTCTACTTCGCTTCCGTGTCACTTTCCTATCGGGCGCTCTAGCCCAAATCTCCTATTTCTAAGGGTTGTTTAAGACCTGGTGTCAGACACTCCCTTCGTAAAATCCTTTACATATGATCATGATCTGAAAACATATCACTCGTTGCTGTCATGGATAAAAGGAGCGATTTACAAAAAGGGATTATTATCGGCTTTCGGGCCAAGGGTGGCAGTATTTCTGAAACTGCGCAGTTCGTGAACTGTTCATGTGCTGCTGTGGTTAAAGTGCATCGTGATTGGAGAAACGGCACCATTGCGAATAAGCGACTTGCAAACTGCGGAGCACCACGTACCATTGATGTGAGAAGTGAACGTCGGCTTCGAAGGTACGTGAGGGCCGATCTACACGGTACAGTGGAGCAACTCACTGGCTGTATGAACCAGGGGGCTACCGGAAGTGTGTCTAAAACGATAGTTCACCGAACCCTGCTACATATGAGGCTCCGATGCAGACGGGTGGTCACTGAACCTATGCTAATGAAGGTGCATAGGCAGAAAAGGCCTACATTTGCACGGCAGTATCGGAATTGGACCTCCGCTGGTTAGCAAAGGATTGCCTTCTCCGATGAACCACGTTTTCTGCTTCGTCGAACGGATGCACGATGGCGTGTAAGGCGGAAACAGAACAAACACTCTTCAACCATTGCTGACAGAACGCAAGTTGGAAAGGGCAGCGTTATGGTCTGGGGAATCTTTTAGTGGCATTTTCTGGGTCCACGCATACTTGTAGAAGGTACTTGAGACCGAATTCGTTATGAATCCATCCTTGCAAACCACGTACATGCACTCATGCATGCTGATTGTCTTCCCTGGGGCGGATGGGATCTTCCAGAACGACAATGCGACGTGTCTCACAGCTAGAACTGTCCGAGAGTGGTTGGAAGAGCACGACGAAGACTTCTAAGTACTTTCATGGCCCCCTAATTCCCCAGACTTAAAACCAATTGAGTATCTTTGGGACCACCTCGATCGTGTTGTTCACTCTATGGATCCTCCACCACGCAGCCTCCCGCAGCTGTCAGATGCACTGCAGTCAGCATGGCTCCACATGCCTGTGAACACCTTATGGAGTCACTCCCAGCCCGTCTAGTAGCTGTCCGTGCTGCACACGTTGATTATTCTGGATATTAGCTGGTGGTCACAATAATGTAATTCGACCGTGTATATCCAGGGGTGTAGTGGGACCATAACGGCGTTCCGTTACTTTTTTCTATCCGACACGCGTTGTTGAAAACCCTATACATCATCATAATTTGTTTTCTTTTCAAAATTCAAATGTCCTATAATTCTTTTCCAATAAAAAAAATGCAACAAAAAAACTGCGGATTTAGTGGAATTAACGTCCCATGTTTGTTTGAGGGGAGAGTCGGTCTCTAAATCAATTCTCACTTGGCACTCCCTTGAACCTCCTTTTTCTACTGTTGTTAAGAACATTGAGGTGCGAACACTATCTTAGTTGGGAATTTTCATTAATCTAATCATTGTTAAGAAGGCTGGTTGTGAGTCTCAGTGAATTTAAGTGCTGCTAAATCACGCTGGGAGCAAAGGAGATTATTTGTCTCTCTGGGGCCCATTTCACTCAGGCGGAAAAAATCTGTCGAAGCAATAAAACAGTCCAGCCGTGCAATTTGTAGCAAACTTTCACACAAGTGATATTATTGCTAGAACTGAGAAAAAAACGCCCGACAAATGAGCGGCAACCAGAGCAAGCACTGTGCCCCCCCCCCCCCCCACACACACACAGGAGTGATTAATTGTTTTACACTTTCTTGTACTACATATAAATACGCTCACGGACAATGAAATTTGCGCACCTAGAAGAAAGCATGCTACAACCGCGAAACTTTGCAGATAGCTAGAGTGCGTGCTGGTATGCAAATGATCCACGTTTAGTGCGATTGCGCATGCCCGCACACCCTGTGGTGGCGCTGCAAACACGAACCGGCAGCCTTATAAACCGGCGTGTAGTCGATGCCCCATGAAAGCGAAAAGGACCGGCCGACGAAGCAAGTGTACAGAGTGACAAGCATGCCGGGTAGACGCCAGAGACGCGATTTACGCAAGTTACGCACTTTGAAAGAGGCCTGATCATCGGGCTGAAAACCGCAGGGTGGTCAGCGCGCGTATAGGCCGCCACGTGAATCCTTAAGACCATACCGTCCGACAACGTTTGGAGCAGTGGGCACGTGACAGCACTGCCACATGGCGGAGCGCTCCGGACGAACCAGGAGGATCACCGGTAGAGAAGATCGACGGATCGTGCGCCAGGGGCTAACGGATCCCACGGGGACCCGGTCCACTATATACAGGTAGATGTAGTGGCTCCTATGTGCCCACAAACCATTTGCAAACACCTCTCGGAAGCGAATCTGCGATCCCAGATCACCTTACATGTGCTTCCATTAACATCGGAACATCGCCAGCTCCGTGTGCAGTAGTGCCAGACTAGAGCGACGTGTGGTGTTTAGCGATGAGTGCCCTTCGTTTTGGGGACAGATGATAATCGTGTCCGGGTGTGGAGGTCCCGTGTCAACGGCACAATACCAGTCTCGCTATCGAGCCCCACACCTCCTCCACTGCATGTAGTATGGTCTGGGGATCCATTGCCTGCGATAGCCGATTAGCCCTAGTAGTGGTACGTGGATCATTGACGGTCCAGCGGTATGTTTATGAGATCCTACGGCCCCATGTGCTCCATTCCTGGCCGGGATTCCAGGTGCGCTCGCTATACCATCAGGATAATGCCCACCCGCACACGGCTGGGGTTGCCCAGGACTGCCAAAGTTATGTTTAGACACTTCCTTGGCCTGCCCGCTCCCAGGACATATTCCTTACCGTGCATGTGTGCGACTGGTTGAAACGCCAGCTGCCGCGTGCCGCACTATCTAGGATTTGGAGCACGCCGTCCAACACGTGTGGGCTAGTCTGCCGTGGGACAACATAAGGCGTCTGTTCGTTTCCATGCCGGACCGTATTGCAGCATATATCACCGCACGAGGCAGTGAGACGCGCTATTGAAAATGACCGATCTGCGTGCCACAGATCCCTCTGTAATTGTCCTGCAGCTCTGCTTTTGCCATCATGTGTATCATTCATCTGTATCATTACGTCAGTGATGTAGTTCTAAATAAAAAAGTGCCTTAGCGGTGAACGGGCTAAGAAAAAATGCTCTCAAAATTTTCAAAATCTGATTCGTTCTGTCTATTATTATTTTTTAATTTTCATTACTAATTACTAATACTAATATCAGTTTACATTAAAACTGGGTGGCCTGAGCAATTTTAAATAACAGGAAGTATGTAACGTGGGGGAAATATGCTAAGATTATAATTTTTTTTATTTAGATACGGCTCTGTGTCGTTCTATACGATTTTGAATATGCACTGGGAATATTTGTGAACTGCCAGAGTAACATCAATCCAGTATGACTAATGCGCCGTCTTTACTAAGATTATGTGGTACATGTGGAAGATTTTTGTGTTGCCCGTAAGGACTCCGAGAGTGAGCTCAGGAGATTACTTTTATTGGAGACGATAGCAGTGACGAGTTGTTTAATACAAATGTCTATCACTACCATGAGCATTCTTATGATTTGTGAGACACCCTATTGCGTTATCCATACACAGTAGTGCTTACCGTGGACATCTGCCGATTTCACTATTTTCTTTGTTTGTTTGTTTCTGAGTTTAACAACTACCGTGGGCAACTCGTATGGCTCTAAGCAGTCACTGGTTTCTAACTTTGGACTACTTGTTCCTGGAAAGAGACAGATCCAGCACCTTTGGTCGTGCGTACCACCCATGACTCATCCGGGGTTGAGACTCAGTCTTAGCTCGGAAGAATGGTCAGAAGCCCGCGCCTCACACCATTGTACCGCACTGGTGGCCATTTCTGTAGTATGAACGTTCGGTTAAGATATGATTATGTTTGCATACAGAACGCCGTTTTCCCTATTGTTGCATACATGATCATTTTAAAAAGTTCCTTTGCCCAGATTATCTTACCATGTTACCGCAAAAAGTGCCATAGCGCCGCTAGGGAACGCTAAGCACCTTCTACATCACTGCATTACGTCCATAAAATTTCAGTTCAATCCGATGCTTCCTTCTTGGTGCGCAAATTTCATTGTCCGTAAGTGTATATAAGAAAGTAAACAAGTTAGTAAAATCATGCAATGCATTGATTATGATACGCTTTCCAACATACCAGAAATCATTACTCAAGTTATGAGGTTAATGGCTGTGGAATAAATCTCGCTCCTCTGCCCTGACCTTTGACCCCATTTCGATTATATTAAACAGAATTGGTTCGGTATACCTCCGGAACAACGTACTAAAGTTTTGTTGCAATAGAAGTACTTTTAGTCAAGTTATGAGGATAATGGCTGTTAAATAAATCCCGCTCCTGTGTCCTGACCTTTGACCCCATTTCGATAATACTTAACAGAACCGGTTCAGTATACCTCCAGAACCACATGAGAAAGTTTTGTAGCAATAGAAGCATTTTTAGTCAAGTTATGAGGATAATAGCTGTGGAATAAATTTTGCTCTTCTGTCCTGACCTTTGACCCCTATTTCGATGATATTCAACAGAACCGGTTCGGTGTATTTACGGAAGAACATGCTAAAGTTTTGTAGCAATCGAACCATTTTTACGCAAGTTATGAGGCATAAGAGCGATGGAATGGATCCCGCTCCTATGTCCTGACCTTTGACCCCATTTTGTCCGTTTTGAATAGGTTTCATCCCCAATTGGTCCCCTACCACATACTGAAATTTCATTGAAATCGAACCATTTGTGCGCGAGTTATCGTGCGGACGGACAGACGGACAAACCTGGAGCATATACGCTTCTTCAACCTACGGTTGGAAAGCGTAAAAAATGAATAGTAGGAATTGGGAGGTAAGAAGGTAAAGGTATTGAAGACGTAAAGGCACCCCGCGTTACTTTACTTTTTCAATTAGCAGTACACCACTTTTTATATTTCGTTGACCAGTGGGTTTATATTTCGTGACCAGTGGGTTATCCACATAGGGGTTATTTGGGATCAGAACCACCCTCTTGGTTTGTGATTCAGCGTTTCTACTTTAAAAAATTAAATGTTTTGATAAAAAAATGAAATTTAAATTTTACGTAAGCTTTACTCTTTGGTGGAAATGCGAAGTTTACACAAACTTTCAACTTTCACGAACTCAACTCAACTTAAACTAAAGCGAAAACCATAAGAAAAAAAAAAAGAATTCAGTTTCATTTTTTTAATCGGTGGAGTACCGGGACAGTCATCCACACACTACGAGATAGAGTGGATGGCGACAACACCACATCGGACAGCCAACGGCACCACTCGTCACGAATAAAACGTCATGTGATTGGCTGTTACTTACAGCAAAGGACTCATGTTTGACCTGACTCCCTCTCTTGGCACACGTGCTTCTGAATTTTGACCGCGTGAACTATCTAAAGCAGCACGTCGAATTGAGTTACGTTTGAAATAAGTCAGGATGTAAATATTTGGTACTGTAATGAGTAGATTATGGATTTTAACATTTAAAATTGCGTATACCGTGCATTATTCGGGTGCGAATCGACTAAAAATGTTAAATGATTTCTCAAAATTCGTTAGTCGATTAATCGGTTGAATAATCGTCCCTTAAGATAAAATCGCCTGCAAAACTATTTCTGGGAGACATTTTGTTTTTTTTCGCTTAACCTTTTCCATACCAGCATCCTGCATACGCCATTGCCCGTGACAGTTTGTATCAATATAAGTACGTGAAAGGGTGAGGTCCGACTTCCGTACAACTCAAATTTTGTGTCATTTCGTGCGATTTCCGTACATGTGGACGAAAATTTTTCAACAGTGTGCGAGTTCCGTACAAAGAAGTAGAAGGAATTCGGCCCTTCATATATAAACGGTTGATTAATAAAATAGTTTTAATAACAAATAATTGACTAAATTGAAAAATAACTACAATTTTGAGACATTGCTCTAATTTTTTTGTGAAACCTTTGTGAAGTTTAGTGCTTATTTTAACGCAAATGACAAAAATTCAAAGATGTAATTATATGAAAACAAGCGTGTGTACATGTGATGATGGTTTCTTGCATCATATTGGCATGTTTTCCCTTCACACTTTTTCCAGGCTTAGGACTGGCAGCGTAATGCTGGGGTGTTTAAAAAAAACCGGGATTATCCCTTTGTCTTTCATCAATGCAATTTTTTCTTATATTTTTTTAAGGGTTTTGTTTTTTTTACATTTTTTTATTTCAAACTTCTTTTACGTTTTTTTATTTTTTTATTTTTTACTACTACTCAAATTTTCCAACGAAGGATAGAGCTTTTAAACATTTTTTCATGGTCTCAGAATCACGATATGATGCTGCACAATAATCATCTAAGATTCTGTTTATTCCTTTGTCGAGGTTGATGTATTTCTAAAGGCGTGTTTTCTTCTCAAGCTGTAGGTTATGTCTCTTTTTCAAAAAACCCTTATATTCTGCCTCTTCTTCCAAACTTTTTACCTAATTCTTAATTTTTGGGTGCGGCTTGTTCATTAGTCGGTTTAGTTTAAACCTGTACGGAAATCGCACTAGGTCATAAGCCTTTTAAGTTATATGTATGGAAATCGCACGAAATGGCACAAAATTTGAAGTGTACGGAAGTCGGCCACAACCCCTGAAAGATACCATAAACACGTTATCTCTAATTTTTTGGAAATGGAAAGAGACAGAAGAGCTAAAATCATGTGATTAGTTACATTCGAAAGCATTATATTAATTTTCTTCAGAGCGAAGATACCGAAAGGTCGCAAACATGCCTTAATCTGACGCTGACTGGAAGTGTAGATCAGATGTAGATTTTAGGAAAGGAGTGTCTGATCCCAGGTCTTAAACAACCCTTAGAAATAAGAAGTTAGGAGATTTGGGCTAGAGTGCCCGATAGGCAAGTCACATGGAAGCGAGGTAGAAAGGGTAGTACCGCGAAAGTCACTAGCCCATTCCCACACCTCCCCATAGACGTAGAACAAATACTAAGAATTTAGTTGAAGCTCGTGTTTTCCCAGGAGGAGCTCTTCTCATGAAGGACTGAAAGAATACACATTCTTTAAACTTTTTTTTCTTAATTTAAAGAACATATCTTGCTTGTGCATCCAATATAGTATGCATGAATTTATGTATTATTTTTGTAATAGCACAATATCTTAAGTCACTGCTGTTATTTTAAGGGAGGAGGGTCCAGACCCGTTGGACCCCCACCGTCGGTGCGCTACTGTCCTGGAAGGTACACTAGCGTGCAACAATTAAGGACCAGACGATTTTTCGAATGTAACGTCGTGCAGAAGTGCTCCACATCGACTCAAATCCTACCATCAGATCCCCACGATGTAAGAATATGGGAAAAGTGAGCAAAACCGTCCAAACAAGGAATCCAAAGGATACAAAGGCACTTTATTGAAAAGGTAGCTTCGAGCACAACTGGACAGAAGACAGAAACGTCCATGTGGCACGCGGCTACCAAGAAAAATCCAGTCTTTAGTAGGGGATATGATCACTCCTGACTGCGTTGCAGGATTTACAACGTCTGTCCATGCTGAGGAAGGTTGTCAAGGAGCTGTTGAGGCATCGCGGCCCATTCCTCTTTTAGCACCAATTGCATCTGCGGAATTGTTGCTGGCGGCTGGTGACGTGCTGCCAAGCGTCTCCTGACACGTGTTCGATTGGATTTAGGTCCGGGGACCTTGCGGGCCAATCCATGCGTTGAATATCTTCACTCTCCAACAGCTCTGCGACAGCCACTGTCGTCCATGAAGAGGAACTCAGGACCCACAGCACCTCTAAACAGACGCACGTGAGGCAGGAGAAGCTCGGTACAATAGCGGACACCAGTGACTGAACCTCCTTGGAAGATGTGGAGGTCAGTACGGCTACCAAGCATGATACCGCCCCAAACGAGAACTCCGCCACCTCCAAACCGGTCCCTTTCGATGATGTTGAAGGTGTGATTGCGTGTGTTCCTGGCACCACAGAAACCGCCGTCTCCGATGAGCAGGCGTTAGTGGCACACACCGTACTGGTCGTCGTGCAAATAGACCACCTTTGTGCAGCCTCCTGGCCACGATAAAACGCGATAACAGACGTCCAGTTGTCTGTTGCATGTGCCTTGCCATTTCTCCCGCTGTCTTCCGTCTGTCTCATCTCGCCTGTAGGACAACATACCGGTCGTCCGCCGCCGTGGTTGCTCGTGGACGACCACTGCTAAACTCTCGGACAGCTGTTCCTGTCGTTTGAAATGCTCTCCAAGCTCGTGAAACGATGCTGTGAGCGGAATTGTTGCTGAATCCCGAACTCTTCGGCCACACTAGTCACACTTCCACCTTCTTACAAATGACGCGACCTCGGGTAAAGTCATGCAGATGTCGTCTATTGGATTGCCTGTTGGCCATATCACACGGTGGCAGCAACTCGACGTCGTTCAAACCGATGTACACCGTGCAAAAGCTTTCACCGGATTGCTGAGCGTATTTGTCATTTTCTTGTAGGACTTCCGTCCACAGTAAGTAGAGTTTAGGTCCCAGCCACCTACAGCGAGATCGCCTTTTGGGCAGGACACAGGAACGGAAGGAATGAGAGCAAGTCTAACGACTTTGACAGAACAGTTTGTAGTGAGATTAGAGTACAGTAGATGGCGCCACCGTACAAGTACGATATTGCAGATAGAAGGGTGAGAGAATTTCAGGGGGGACATATAGGAAAGGATACCCATTTAACCAGTGGGTCCAGCCAGGGAGCCGTCACTTAACGTGCTCGTCCGATGCACGGCGGATATTCAGCGATTGTTAGTAAATCACACTATCTCCGAAAGATCAGCCAGGCTTGAACCTGGGGACCTTGCACCGATAGCCTGAACTGCTAACCACTAAGCCATCCGCGGCTCGAATTGCTGAGCGTACACCGCCCGTGTGCTTTATACCCTTCCGACACTCCCCCTACCTCCTACGTCATGCTGCATATATGCGCATGCCCTACAGTACCGGACCCTAGTCTATCTCCTGAGTGGTCTTTCTGTCCGTTCTGCCTGTTCGTTCCGCTATTATGCTAATTTCTCCTCTTCGTCGTTAATTTTTGCACACTAGTGTATAATGGGTAGCATACTCAAGCGCAAATCGGGAGATGCGGGTTCGATTTCCGTTCCAGGATGATTAAATTTTGAAATTTCTGTGGGTGTATTACATGGAAAAAACAGCTTGATTTATGTGTTATTAATTATTCCATGTGTTTCAACTTGATATATATGAAAAAGTCAAAATCGAGGATTCTGGAAACTTGCGCAGGAAATTTCTGTGTAAAAAAACAAACAAACCCAAAACTAACATTTATGTAGAAAAAAAAAAAAAATTAGTGACAACGGAAAATCAATTGAAATCTTCGCTATTAGAAACCGGAATTTTGCCAAACGGAAATTTAGTTAAAAATTGGAGACATACCGGCAAATTTGCTGCACGTTGTTTTCTGAAATTTTCCACCAATTCACACTTTTGTGTGTGTGGACTAGGTATTGATTGCTTACATGGACTGCTTAGTCTGTCACCACAGACTAAGCAATCCATGTAGTTTGTGTTTCCGTGAATTCACACTTTTTTTTTGTGGACTAGTTATTGATTGCTTACATGGACTGCTTAATCTGTCACCATAGACTAAGCAGTCCATATAGTTTGTGTTTCCGTGAATTCACACTTTTTTCTTTTTTTGTGGACTAGTTATTGATTGCTTACATGGACTGCTTAATCTGTCACCATAGACTAAGCAGTCCATATAGTTTGTGTTTCCGTGAATTCACACTTTTTTTCTTTTTTTGTGGACTAGTTATTGATTGCTTACATGGACTGCTTAGTCTGTCACCACAGACTAAGCAGTCCATGTAGGGTTTTTTTTCCGTGAATTCACACTTTTTCTTTGTGGACTAGTTATTGATTGCTTACATGGACTGCTTAGTCTGTCCCCAGCAGTCCATTGCTTACATAGACTAAGCAGTCCATTTCTTACAGTCTGTCCTTTAGTAATAACTCCCCAGTGGACCTAATGTATGACTTCGTCATAACCAATCTGTCCTGATGAAAAAATAAAATACGTGCGAGTGGAAGAACCAAAAGTCGGATTGGGATATCTATAAATGTTCGAGTAATCGATTCGGAACCGAATTCAGCAACTCGGAAATGCGAGGAACACGTATTTTCCTTCTATAGGTTCACCTGTTCGAGAAGGATAAACCTAAGAGATTGCACCACCTTACCTGGACTTCTCCCGGGGTCCTTGCGGAAACCTGTATCGCCCCCTGCCGCAGGGGCGACTAGTGGAGTAAAATGTTAGTGAGGCGAAGACCCAGCCCCCAGCCCATAACATATACTGTATGTTATGAAAAATAACAAAAACCAAATTTTGTAGAGAAGGATTTGATGTATATATACAGGGTGTCCGAGAATTATTGGACACAATATAAAATTACATACAAGAAAACTATGAGCATTGTCTGTTTTTCTATGTCACGTATTATTAACACGGTTTCTATATTTTTGTTTTGCAGAATTGTTATTCCCAGAATCCGATAGATGGCACTATGTGTGGCCTGATGAGGAATGTATGAGAAATGCGCGATCAGTAGTCATGTCATCCGTACAGCAGAAGGCGATGTGCGTGTGTTATGGCTTGCGGAATTAAAGTCTGTCATTAAAGTTAAAAGACGGTACCGTTTAGAGTATGGTTGTAATCCTCCGTCAACAAATTCAATTAAGCGGTGGATGAAACAGTTTAAAGAAACTGGCAATGTGGAACATCGTGGAGGAGCCGGTAGGCCTAGCGTCAGCGGTGAGACGGTTGACCAAGTTAATGAAAGTTTCCGACGAAGCCCCAGGAAATTTGTTCGTAAAGCAAGCAGAGAACTGTGCATTCCAAAATCGACAGTTCACGATATCTTGCACAAGAAATTAAAGTTTCATGCTTATAAAATTCAAATAGTGCAAAAGATGAATGTAAATGATCACACTCTGCGATACGATTTCGCTGTGGATATGCTGAATCGAGTGGAAAACGACGAAAACTTTCTCAGTACTGTAATTTTTAGTGATGAATCCACATTTCATGTATCAGGTATTGTAAATCGTCACAACTGTAGGATATGGGGCAGTAAACCGCCTCATGCTGTTATTGAACTGGAACGTGATTCTCCAAAAGTTAATGTGTGCTGCGCCCTATCAAAAAGAGAATTGATTGGCCCTTTCTCCTTCTGCGGAAAAACCATAAATGGTGACATTTACTTGGATATGCTAAAAAATTTCGCTATACCCCAGATCAAAAGATATGACGTAATTTTCCAACAAGACTGCGCGCGCCTCCGCATTGGTCAACGTGTGTACGTAATTGCCTAAATGAGCATTTCCCCAACAGATGGAATGGCCGCGTGGTGGTCCCATTTCGTGTCCTCCTCGCTCTCCAGATCTAACTCCATTGAATTATTTCATGTGGGGTTATGTGAAAGATCGTGTCTATCAGACGCCTTCTACTGATTTGCAGGAACTGAAGCAGCGTATCACAGCGGCTATTAATTCCAAAACTCCTCAGGTGCTTGCCAATACATGGCATGAAATCCAGTATCGCTTGGACGTACTACGAGCAACCAAAGGATCTCACATCGAAATTTATTAACTTGTGTAGTTACATTGTAAAAACTTTCTTCATGGGAGACCCCCCTCCCCCCATCCCATCCCATGCCATGCCATGCCAGCATTTTCAGAAATCTTCATTTACGTCCTTGCTTGACGCAACACGACTTCTTTCAACAACACACTTCGTTTCGTCAAAGAATCGAAACAGCAGTCAGCAACAATCGCAACTCTTAACGATTGTTAAACATATAAGACAGATAGAAACACCCTAACTGTGCCGGGAAGTGGAGCACTACATGGCATGAAATCCAGCATCGCTTGGACGTACTACGAGCAACCAAAGGATCTCACATCGAAATTTATTAATGGGCGACCCCCCCAATCCCATGCCATGCCGGCATTTTCAGAAATCTTCATTTACGTCCTTGCTTGACGCAACACGACTTCTTTCAACAACACACTTCGTTTCGTCAAAGAATCGAAACAGCAGTCAGCAACAATCGCAACTCTTAACGATTGTTAAACATATAAGACAGATAGAAACACCCTAACTGTGCCGGGAAGTGGAGCACTACATGGCATGAAATCCAGCATCGCTTGGACGTACTACGAGCAACCAAAGGATCTCACATCAAAATTTATTAATGGGCGACCCCCCCAATCCCATGCCATGCCGGCATTTTCAGAAATCTTCATTTACGTCCTTGCTTGACGCAACACGACTTCTTTCAACAACACACTTCGTTTCGTCAAAGAATCGAAACAGCAGTCAGCAACAATCGCAACTCTTAACGATTGTTAAACATATAAGACAGATAGAAACACTCCAACTGTGACGGGAAGTGGAGCACTTCGTTAACCGGCCAGACGATGGTCAACATTCTGGGCGATTTGCGGCCGATTGGTCCTCAGCGGGTATGTGTACACAAATGCCCACTGTCCGCCTGTGCACTGCGATCGAATAGAGCACTTCAGATTACAGATCTCCGAAGAATTAGTCGCAGTTCGGGGCGTATTTCAGGGTCTCGGTGAGGAACGACGGTTGTTCATACAATCAAACAGAATGCTTGGCTTTTTTGGGTGTTCGAATCCCATTTGTGCAAAGGCTTTTTTTTTTTTTTTCTCCTTTATGTCAATATTTTTGAACGATGATTCTTTCAAAGAATTTTAACTTTGGTTTAAATCCGAGCTTGAGAAATTATTTTTGCACCTCTTCTGCTAAAATTCAGATACTTTTCTTTGGATAGGTACAATCAAAATTTCGGATACGGCTTCGCATATGACGCACACTTTTTCGAAAATTTTGTTGGAAATTTCGTAAATTATAGATTTTAAACAACTGAAGATTGATTTCCTTGTTTAAATGTTGGACACGAGATCTTAAGTGTCCGCTTATGGTTCGTTTGAACTGACAACTTAATATTTGTGATTGACAACTCTTTCAGAAATTCGCTGGTCACAGGGAAATAAAAATCTAGAAAAAACAAAAACAGTCATAAAGGACTTGGATTTTTCTATAAAAAAATCTTCGGCTACTTTACTCCGAACTTCCTATGAAAACGAAAGACAATAGGACCCCAAATGATCTGGAAGTAATGTTAACATAGGATACCTTATGATTTAACTCTACACATCGTATTTCAACAAATTTTTATAAGGACATTATCACGTATTCAAACTTCTCTTCGCTGTAGTGGCATTATTATTCAAATCTTGTTGGTCCGAATACTTTTATGTGGCAATTCAGTGTGACTGATTCCCTCTCTGTTTCATTCTATTTCACTATTTTCTGGTCTTTCATTTTCAATTTCTTAAGCAGTGACAGAGAGAATGGAACTCGTGGTCGTTACATATTGGCAGGGCGTATACAGATTTTTTCGGGGGGGGGGGAGTACAAATGGAAGTTTTGGAAATCCACCAAAACAAATAAAAGTATGAAAAATAACAAATTTGAATTTTTTAATGTAAGTTGATGCATTTTTATTAAATCGAAGCATTTGTTCTAATTTAAGTAATGCATTATTATTAAATTAAAGATTTTTTTTTCTAAAATTGATGCATTGCTATTAATAAAGCATTTTTGGCCATACAGTACTTCCAACGGCGGCCTGCTCTCCGTTAATTATCTTTATTTATTGTGATTACAAGTTAGCCGATAGGTGGCAGTATGTGTTCCCTTTTATTAGCACATCGCTCAACACGATTTAAGAGTGAGCGCTGACGTGCTGCCATCTCTCAGTAGTAGTGTAAAAGATACTGCATGTTCTGACCGAGAAGGTATAGTTCTGTCATTTAAATTTTGAATTGCCTAAAGTCCAAACTATGACGCATATCGTTGGTTGACCCTCTTAGCATCTTCTTGTAGTAAGCAGCAATTCATGCCGTTCACACCAGGAAATAAATACCTGTAGTTTCATCTTCATCCCTACCAGTTTTATTGAAGAATCTCTTCCAATTCCACATCTCACAGCTCAGTAAAAAAGGCGTGGGAAACAAAAAAGAACTTAATGGCTCCCGCTACAGGGCACACGTTTAACAAGCACGAAATGGTCCAAGGAAAGAACGGACGTGCTGCCATCTTTCAGCCGATCAGTAATCACTACTAATAAAAATAATTAACGAACAGTGAGCCGCAGTTGGAAGTTATAGCAGGGCTTCTGAATGAGTAAGGGCTGGGCCATCGAGCGTCCAAACGTGAACCCAGGGACGTGAAAACCTCTCACTCGGGAGCGTGACGTCTCTGCGAGGACACTGAGTAAAGCGGCAGCAGCTCAACAGTTAAAGAGACACAAGGGCGCGTGCATATTTGCATTTGAAACTACGTATATATAAACAATTTATCAGTTTCATTCCCCGTTATTGTACCTGTTTAAAAGTTCAATTATAAGTGAATGCTTCTTAATTTGATATACATGTAGAAAGCAATGCAGCTGGTCTATGAAGTGGTTCCGCAAAATTTTCAAGGAATGAGGCGGGTCTGTAAAAAGCCAAATCTTTGAGACGCTGTTTAAAGGTTGCGGGTAAAACGACTTTTCAGGCGAAATTAACAATTCCTTCCACAACGTCATGCAACCTACTAAACCTTTAACTACTGCTTTAGTTGTAATGCCAGTTTTTTGTAGAGTTGTAATGAACTCAAAGAGAAGCTTTTTATTCATTACGCTATGAAAATCAAAATAAACTGGTTGCCTCCTTGAAGACAAAATTCCACTGAACTAGGACGATAATCATTGGCGGCTCGTGGGTTATTCAAATGGAGGTTCACAAAACATAAAGTGTAAAAATTAAATTTTCAGTTACGACATAGCTTACACGTTAAAATACATTTCTGTTTCTACAAGTAAAAAAAGCAATGCAACTAAAAGAAAAAAACAAGCACTCATACGTAGAAAAACTAACATTCGACTTTGTACAAAGGAAGATTCTATTACAATAGTGCTTACAATTTACTTCGCCGCCCCGGTGGCGCAGTGGTCTAAGCGATGGCCTCTGATCATTCGTCCGAACGGGGTCCGGGTTCGAATCCCGGTGAGGCATGGATGTTGTGTTTGTCTTACGGCACTGGTTCTCTCCCTTCCCTGGAACCAGTGACCCTAAATTAGGGACGGGCGACTGCTTATAGCCCATTGAGTTGCTCACGGTGGTCGTTAAACCTCCAATCAAAAAAAAAAAAAAAAAAAAAGAACAATTTACTTCAAAGGTAAACATTCTTACTCAAGTGCAATTTTTGTAAATTAAGTCAATCCGCCTGTCTCGTTTTGAGGCAAACAAATCAATAGCATTTCCGTTGAATTTAGGTAAGTCATTTATCATGTTGTTGTTTTTTCAATTGAAAGCATGGCCACAGCGCTCCGTCTGTCCTCACTCATGAAGCCTCTTAAAAATGTCTTAACTCGTTTTAAAGTTGAGAAGCATCTCTCGGCCTCAGCAGTTGTCATTGGAATTCATATGTTGCTGAAAATCTGTGGACACCTGATCAATGTTTTTATATTTTCATCAACATTATCCACGTTTTTCTTGAAAGAAAAAAAAATCTAGGGGTTAATAGTGATCAGTTCAGGAAAGGGTGACGATTCTTCCCTGGAGTGATTTGCTGTTAAACCTTTCGAAAACTTAGATTTCACCTCCCTTGGGTTCGATCTTTGGATCCAGAGAGAAGGTCAAGAAAAAGTTACAGAAATTCTATTTCTCATCGTTTCTCTCTCTCTCTCTCTCTCTCTCTCTCTCTCTCTCTCTGTTTAATGTACAAAATGAGTGTTTTTACTTTGTTAATGTATAGGAGAGTAGCAAAGGGCTACCCTCCCTCCGATTCAGTATTTATCATCGCTCTGGAGCTAGCCTATGAATTTTTGGTTAAGTTCCAAAGTTAAGCATATAAATTGTGAAATAAGAGTTAGTGATTGCTTTCAAAATTACTCAGCCCAGCAGGAGGGAAATGGCAGTGCACATAAGGAAAAAAAAAAAGGAAGGGAATGTAATATTTTGAGTGAAGACTAGTGTAAATATTTTTTTTTCTCTTTCTTTTACCTTTGTTGTGTGAACAAAAATGTAACATTTATATGACTCAGTATCAAAGTTTGATGTCGCACCATGCCAAAGATAAGGTATTATAATAGTAATGTTTCACTTAATGAGCGGGCGCCAAGTAGATTTACTATGGAAGCGAGAGAATAAACCTGGAGTATGCTCATTAAAAATAATTTATGAAAAAAGGAATTATATTTCTTGCTTTGTTCAGTGTATGATATAACGTGTTAAAACATTTTGTAAGCCAGCTACAGTTTCCCTCCTTTAACAGATAGCGGTCAATGATCTAAGTTTCCCAGAAAAGGGCTACAAGGCAGTAAATTCTTTCAATCCCTTTCAGAGATTTTCTTTCCTCGAAAAAGACCACCAGGAGTAACCAACATTCTTTTTCCACCCGAGGTCTGGCAAATCTCCCCAGCTGAAGGGGCTTAGCGAACTGAAAGAGATACCCTTGTAAAGCACTTGGAAAGGGGATGTGTTGGCCGGTTGAATGTGGAAAGCAGCAGTCCCTCGCGCCAAAATTTATGGGGTTGTTTACGAAATGTGGACTCAGAGAAGCATGCAGGTGTCCTGCGTCTAGCACACGGTCCCCAAGTGCTTTTGGCTGGAAGCAGCCAATGGGATTGCTGGCGTCCTTCTCGGCCGTTCCGATTGGTCGTTTTGACCCTCCAAAGTGAAAGAGGTTTCTGAGCGTCCATTTTTGATTTTGGAGAGGCTCGCTCTCTGAAAAATTGACCACTAGAAGAAGGGAACAAAAAAACGTGGCTGGCGGTTGACAATGAAAAGAATGAGGCAGATTGTCTTCGAAAAGCCGAGAGTGAGGTCAGGTGGCTACCCGCCTCCCGGGAAGCTCCAATTTTCATCATTGGCTACCGACTTGAACCTGAAGCACACATAGAAAAAACCCACTCATAATGATGCCTCTCCGAGAACAACAGCGATAAGTCCGGTTTTTGAAAACAGCTATCCCTAGCTGTGAGGAGAGCCCTGGGCGACTAGTAGCAGCCGACCCACCTATATGGCAGAGATGCAAAATGAATGGAGACCAGGTTATTCACTTCTCTACGAGGAGTAATCCATAAGCCTCATATCAGTCTTCCCCTTCTTACCCTGCGGCATCAGAAAGGAAAAAAACGGATGAGTGAGAAGTAATTGTCGACAACCCAAGATACCTACAGGTACAATTCCGAGAATTCTGAAGATTTTGAAATGAGCCATTTCAACTACGCTCTTTGAGTGGAATCAGTTTGAAGGACCCCCCCCCCCCTCCCCAAACGGTCCAGACAGGCCTGCCGAAAATGTTCTTACCAAGAGGAGTCCAGTAATTCAACTACGCGTGGTGAACGGAAGAGCCGGACAGTAAAAAGCAGGTGAAAATAGTGAACCCCACCAACAAAGGTCCTCGGGCTTAATTATGTAAGTTGACTCTTATTGGGTTTTTTTTTATCCTCATAATATGGTTAAAAGTTTGTTTTTGTTTTTTTTTTGGATAGGGGAGTATAAATTTGCTGAAAAATTTAAGAGCGAGGCACTATTGAAGGGGGGAGGCTGTAGCTGACCGTAAGAGTCTAGCATTTAACTGGTGTTATAGTTCAATGAATAAAAAAATTCTTCAGATAAGAAACAAATAATTAAAATCACTCATGATGTTTTGTAATGGCCTCAAAAATCCTGAAAATGGGAGAGGCATGTGAAACCAAGTCTACAAAAACAGGCTAAAATCTATCAACAGGATTTGCTATGACATAAGAAAAAGGTTGTGATCTCGAAACACTATCAGTACAATTTTGTTCTCTTATTTTTTTTTTTTGATACCATATTGTTATTGTTCAAAAAAAGTAAAAATAGGCATTAGCCTTTCAAAAACCTAATTTTGGTACGAATTGGCAATTCAGTTTTCTTGATGTCTCCTAAATTTCTGAGCAATGGCACTCATCACCCAACGGGCCGCCCCGGTGGCGCAGTGGTCTAAAGCGCTGGCCTCTGATCATTCGTCCGTAAGGGGTCCGGGTTCGAATCCCGGTCAGGCATGGATGTTGTGTTTGTCTTACGGCACTGGCTCTCTCCCTTCCCTGGAACCAGTGACCCTAAATTAGGGTACGGACGACTGCTTATAGCCCATTGAGTTGCTCACGGTGGTCGTTAAACTTCCAATCCAAAAAAAAAAAAAAAAAAAAAATCACCCAACGCTCTGACGTTGGTTAGGAAGTCCCTTGGGTGTTGCTAAAATAATGTTAATGTCCTAACAATTTAAAAAAAATAATTACTGTATAATTGTCAATCCTCATGCTTACAAACACGAGTTCCAGAAATACGGCCTCATTGAGTTAACAAATGTACCAAAAACACAGTGCTATGGTTATTCTTCGGGTGTGAAAAAAAAAAAAAATTGTTCAGTATTCACAGAAACACTATCACAGGTGAAAACTCATGTGTGCTATAACAACTATCACATCTCAAAGTTCCTTTCTATTGTTTCAAAATGCATCTACCCATCTCCCAAAGTTAAATTTTAGTCTAAATTCAAAATTTTCCTTCAGGTTTACTTTTGGCTATCTATTATAATCACCTTATATAACGTGGCTGAGATTTCCGCCACAACAGAATAATAGAAATAATTAGCAACAATTTGTAGGTCCCCGATAACGTAACGAACTGTAGAAGACTAATGGCACCATTCATATTTCTGAAATCTGGTCTTCTGTAAATTACTCCTAGTTCAGTTTTCAGGCAATCCTTCTGTAACATGAGATAAACATCTTATTTGCTCAACAAGCTGATCTGGAAACTTTTTCCTGTACTCCTGAAATTTTTCAGCTTGAAGGAGAGAAACAGAAGAGTAGTGAGTTATAAAAGAAAATCTATGTTTTACTTGATTCGTGATAACATCACATATCTCTTTAGATCCCACAGTTTTATTTATGTGAATATTTTATTTTCTTCCTTTTTCTTTGATGTTTCCTCTGTTTCTGATATCTTCATGGTCACTGTGTCCATTCTTTTTCCATTGACTGCTGGAAAGTGTTTACATGCTTTCAAATGAGTGCTGCATCAATTAGTGTTTTCTGAAGCTGGTTGTATAACACATCCACATGTGACATAATATTGTAAAAAACTAAGCCAAAACACAAATACCGAGTCTTCCAACATACCCCGAATAGCCCCTACTTGATTTATTGCTACAGCTTGTTTCGATGAGGACTATTTTTTCCATGCATTCAATTAACTGTTCCCTGTATTCATACACGGTATTGATGGTTCGGCTCTTGAAATTCCACTTGGTAGCTGAACCATAAGGTATCCTTTTTCTAACAGATTCATCTGGAATAGCAATCCTCTGTGGAGAGTTACTGAAAAGATTAGTAATGTCACTTAGGTTGGAAAAAAATGAAAATAAAATTTAGCTGATGTGCGTAGCAATGTACAAAATGTGCATTCTTATAGGTACGTTTAATAATAGCCTGAACACCTGCGTGGTGACCACTTATCACATTTGTACTCTCGTAGCTCTGGGATAGCAATTTCTCGGCTTTGTCTACAACTTTTTCCAAACTATCTTGAATACATCCAGCGATAGATTCTGCATCGTGTCCAGGGAGATTAGTGAATTCCCAGAATCTCTTAATTGGTTGTCAGTTACCTAAAATGTATCGAAAAACAACAACCAATTGGGAAGCAGATAAAACATCAGTAGTTTCTTCTGCTATCACTGCTACAAAACTTGCTTTTGAGATTTCATTTTTTATGTGGTTCTGGCAAACAATGAACATACAGTCTAATAAATCGTTTTGAATTTCTTTTGATGTTCCTTTAAAAACAGTGGCATTAGTGAGATGGTGTTTTAGAGATGAATCAAGTTCTGCTGAGAAGTTTATAAGACCTCTAAAAACGCCTGGATTTAATGAATCATCGCGTTCATCATGTCCTCGAAGTGAGAGCTCAAATGCGCCGCAAAACAGAATACGGTCAATAATTTTGGAAAGAACATAACGATTTTTGGTTACTTGCTTATTGTATTTCTTAACATTCGAACGAAATGCGCTGTCAAGCTGTTGGCGAATATTAGCCTTTCCCAGCAAACTAAACTCTAGTGTGGAGTTTAAATGTGATTGGGAGCAGTGATGTTTATTTTTTGAGTTAGATGTGATAAATCAGCAACACCGTAACTCACCCAAATTGAATCACCACTTTGTTTTGCAAACAGGAGACAGTGAAAACATATCCATGGATATTTCTCATATAAGTCGGGTTTGAATTCTCTTTTGAAATCTCTAGTTTTACATTTAGTCATCTGCATCAGCTTAAGCCTAGGTGTTGGCCTGAGCATTTTAATTTAAATTTTTCTTACCAGCGGCAACGTTGAAAAATGTAATTGCTTTAGCTGAGAAACACTGATTTTACTAAGTGCCATCTTAACTGTTTACGCATGTTCTTACACACAATAAAACTAACCTATAAAAACTAATAAACAACTACACTAACCACTTGTTGCCGCAAACTAAAGGAGAATCCGGACGAATAACAAACTGCCAATCAAACTGTGTGAGCTCCCTCACACTGAAGATTGTGCGAATTGAAAGCTTATGAGCGGCGCTTATTCCTCACACACTGCCTTCTCTTCCCACCGGACAAACTGGTTTTCAAGCAGTTTCTCCTATCGCACGTGACATCGACGTAAGGCCGGCCGATCTGTGATCATGATCATATGTAGAGGATTTTAGGAAGGGAGTGTCTGACCCCAGGTCTTAAACAACCCTTAGAAATAGGAAGCTAGGAGATTTGGGCTAGAGTGCCCGATAGGAAAGTGACACGGAAGCGAAGTAGAAAGGGGAGGAAGACGCCCTTATTTATTACCGGGGAGCCAGTACCCGGGGTCCGGCGGCTTAACGTTCCCATCCGACGCACGGCGGATATTTAGTGTATCGAGCGTTCGTACCTGCCTGGGATCGAACCTGGGGTCCTTTCCGTGGCAGTCACGAAAGTTTCCCACTCGGCCACCCGCAGCCTCGGCCGATCTGTGCTGCTAACTTTCGAATTTTATCACAATTACAGTCGCGTCTTGCCAGGGTATTTAAAGGGAGGGGGCTGTCTCTAAATTGGCAAGACCTGGAAATGCCTTTACTTTTTATTTTATTTAACTTTTTATATTTTAATTTCTTACTTTCGTTTTCTGTTTTGGGGGTTCACGTGCTCATGTGCACCAATAGAGGAGCCGCCACTGAGGACAATTAAGACTTTAGAATATGGATCCACAATCTGATCCATTCCCGTGTCACAGCATATTTTGCTGTCAATGTGTATTTCATGAAAGTTTAAAACGCAACGCTTCTCATTTTCTGATAGGTTTTCACTACTTTTCTTCATTAGAACGTTGTGGAGAATTCCAGGACGACAAATAAATTTGGCATACCTCCGTTTGAACGTGCTTGCACTTGGTAAAGGGATCCAAATTTTATCTTACTAGAATTCATAAGCTTTTCTAGAAATAGCTCCACTCACTATGCCACGAGAAATATTAATATCTTCTGCTGTCCACTTGCTTCTTTTCTTTTACTTTGCGACGCATTCTAGCTCTCAAGGCGTAAACATTTTCTGAAGGTTTACGTATTTCTATCTGTTGCAGTTTTTTTGTTTTTTATGTGTTCTTGTAACAGTCTTTTTCTCATAAGCAGAATCTAAGATCTGCTGTTCTTTAAAAACGTTGCGTTTTAGCTCTAAAATATCTGTGGAAATGTTTGTTTGTTTAAGGCGTTGGCCTCTGATCATTCGTCCGAAAGGGGTCCGGGTTCGAATCACGGTGAGGCATGGATGTTGTGTTTGTCTTACGGCACTGGCTCTCTCCCTTCCCTGGAACCAGTGGTCTTAAATTAGGGACGGGCGACTGCTTATAGCCCATTGAGTTGCTCACGGTGGTCGTTAAACCTTTAATTAAAAAAAAAAAAAAAAAAAAGTTTGTTTTTCTTCTTTAAAGCTGCCTGTCTCTTTTCCCATCATGATAACTCTTTCAGTAAGAATTTTGCTTTTAGTTTCCATTTCTGAGCAAGATATGCATACTGTTGTAAATGTTACTTCTTCTTTTGAGCGTTCTTTTTCATTGAAAATAATGTCCTCCTCAATACGCATTTTTTTTACTAAGTACTGTGATTCGAATCAGATATTTCGACATACATACCTTTTTTTTTTTTTTGATTGGAGGTTTAACTACCACCATGAGCAACTCAATGGGCTATAAGCAGTCGTCCGTCCCTAATTTAGGGTCACTGGTTCCAGGGAAGGGAGAGAGCCAGTGCCGTAAGACAAACACAACATCCATGCCTGACCGGGATTCGAACCCGGACCCCTTACGGACGAATGATCAGAGGCCAGCGCCTTAGACCACTGCGCCACCGGGGCGGCACATACCTTTTCATTTGCCTGTGTTCTCGTGCATTATCGAGTACTCTGGTTGATCTTGTACATTCTAAATTCAAACTTGGCACACCTATAGGGCTCAGAAATTTACGTAGTGAAAGTCCAAGCAAGCGATTTTTCATATCATCTTCATAGTCTGAACTGTGGAAATTGTCACTACAAATTCTTGCTGTTTCAGCTTTAAAATTATCTGCGCACTTGCATTTAATAATCCAGTTTCCTTTACCATGTCCTTGTTATTCACAGGGAAAACGTGATAAACCATACCACGGTCCTTGATTTTCTTACGCGTGTTTTTTACAACTAGCCACAGCACAAGATGAAGGCATTTTATGTATTGTATTAAAATATATATAAACAAGACACGTTTATTCACAAGGAAAGGCGAATAACAAAAGAATCACTCCGTTCGCAGGTTTACTACCAACAGAATAGAGGGAGAGACTTGTGAGGAAAAGCGACTGTCCTCGCCATGACGTCACAGCGGCCATAAACCGCTCCCTCGCCGGAGCTTAAATTCTCGGCTGCCTTTGAATGAGTGTTAGACTGGGCCGCGGGTGGCCTAGGGGTCAACGTTCGTGTCTGCCACGGAGAAGACCTCGGGTTCGATCCCAGGTAGGTACGAACGCTCGAACCACTAAATATCCGTCATGCGTCGGATGGGCACGTTAAGACGTCGGACCCCGGGTACTGGCTCCCCGGTAATAAATAAGGGCGTCTTACTCCCCCTTTCTACTTCGCTTCCGTGTCACTTTCCTATCGGGCAATCTAGCCCAAATCTTCTAGCTTCCTATTTCTAAGGGTTGTTTAAAACCTGGGGTCAGACACTCCCTTCCTAAAATCCTCTACATATGATCTGATATGATAATGAGTGTTAGGGTTCATCTTCTGCGATAGATGGCGCAAAAAATCACTCTTTGGGCGTCGCTTTTACGTTTTGAGGGACTGTTCCAGAAGTTGGTATCAGCGAATCAGTGCATACATCCAGGGCTAGAGAATATTATTCTCTAGCCCTGGCATACATCGCCATATTCAGAATGGCAGCGGTCTCTCGTTGGCTCAACAATGAGAAGACAAAATGCGCGCTGTTACGTTGTAACCAGTGACGTTATTTGGGGGCGGAGCTTAGTCAGATTTTCCATAGCTCAAATTCAGGCGTTCTCTGCTAATGTACGCATTTTCTCTTCAAAAAATGAACGTACAGTTGGATTTAAGATGATTTATGGGAG
This sequence comes from Macrothele yani, assembly GCA_039090855.1. Lineage (NCBI taxonomy): Eukaryota > Metazoa > Arthropoda > Arachnida > Araneae > Macrothelidae > Macrothele > Macrothele yani. The sequence goes on along the minus strand of CM077024.1, from coordinate 135,709,372 downwards.
ACAAGATTCCAGTCTCACTTTTGGCTCCATTTAATTATTTCTATTTGGCTTAGATAATTAAAAAAAATCAGACAGAAGTGAGAGGTTTCGTTTCTTCCAGAGAGAAACACTACTAAGCTAACTTATCGCGCCATCTCGCGCCAAATTGGAATACTTTCGGTCAGATAAATTGAATTTTAAAAAAAATTCTAACAAATTTTTTGGAATAATAACTGCGGCGCGTATTAGCTATAGGTAGTTTTTATTTGTTCTCAAAGTTTCAAACACTACAAAGTAATAGTCTTGGAGAAAATGTGTACTAAAGAATTTACATTGTACACATAGGGTAGAATTGGCTGCCTTTGAATTAGTGTAATAGAAATTCTGTCCTATATCTGTAATGCAAATTTTTTTTTTTTTTTTTGATTGGAGGTTTAACGACCACCGTGAGCAACTCAATGGGCTATAAGCAGTCGCCCGTCCCTAATTTAGGGTCACTGGTTCCAGGGAAGGGAGAGAGCCAGTGCCGTAAGACAAACACAACATCCATGCCTCACCGGGATTCGAACCCGGACCCCTTTCGGACGAATGATCAGAGGCCAGCGCCTTAGACCACTGCGCCACTGAGGCGGCCAAATTCTTTTGTACACATTTTCTCGAAAACTATTACTTTAGGAAGATTTTTTCGAAAACTATTACTTTAGGGAGATTATTTTCGCTGTATTCAGACATTAGTGTAATGACTAGCGTGCTCGACCGGAAATCGTGAGGTGCGGGTTCGATTACCTCTCCAGGAAAATGTAATTTTAAAGTTTTCTAAACGAAGCGGTTACACGGAATACAGCGAAAATAAGCCAATAATAGCAAGGAACTAAATATGTTGTGAAGCGGAACTACGCACTCAGATATGTTATGAATATGTTATGAAGCGGAACTTTGCAACTCCACAATCAGGTTAGCCTTGCCACGAGTTTCGTTACGCCTACTGGTAAACCAACAAGGCCGCCCCGGTGCCGCAGTGGTCTAAGGCGTTGGCCTCTGATCATTCGTCCGTAAGGGGTCCGGGTTCGAATCCCGGTCAGGCATGGATGTTTTGTTTATCTTACGGCACTGGCTCTCTCCCTTCCCCGGAACCAGTGACCCTAAATTAGGGACGGGCGACTGCTTATAGCCCATTGAGTTGCTCACGGTGGTCGTTAAACCTCCAATCAAAAAAAAAAACCAACAAGATAACATGAAAATGTCTGGCTCCCTCACTGCACCTGCGTAGGTTTAAGAGTGTTAGTATATCATTATACTCTACTTTCCTTGTTGGAATCACATACTTACTAGCTTAAACAAACAGAAAAGCAATTAGTAATGACCTCACTCAGTGAATTCCTATCCACCCTCTTCATTTGCTCCCTGGCTTTAAAGAAAAATGCTTAAACCAAGGACCTGGAAGAGTGGAGAACAATTGAATTTTCATGGCCCTTTGGATGCAATTTTAATAACCTTTCGAAGGAGAACTAAACAATGCTCTGCTCAGGAAAAAATACGTAGGGTTACGAAAACACGACACTCGTTATATTACTTGGCAAAGTTCAGATTATATTTTAAAGTTAAAAAATTATAAAATGGCATATCTTGAACTGGATGGGCGGCGCCCTCGCATTCCCTTGGCGACGATCCTCCTGCCCACAACTGGCCAAAATGCACAATTCTTAAAAGAGTAACAAAGACATTTCCTTATTGCGCTAACAAGCTGTCACATTTCGTTTATCCATTCCTTTCATGTTGTTTCTAGATGTTCTGGTTTTAAATTAAGTTTATGTGTTGAGATAAAATTTAAATTAATGTGTATAATAGAAACGGTTTGGCAATGAGAAGGCACAGTGGAAATTTGCATATGGAATTTGTGCATGTTATTTTGTAATTATGCAAAGTATCTGTTTTCTCCCTCCTGAAAACTAAGCTATGAGCGCTCTGACCAATCTATCCGACCTCCCTCTTTAGCCAAAGGCTATCTTGCCTTGTCCCATCAGACAACGCATTATCGTTCTCTTTCACGAATTTTAGCACGTCTTTTGAAAAAAAAATACCCTGCTTAGGTTATTAATTTGTCCGTCAGTCCGTCTGTGAGACACCATATCTATCCAACTATTAGTCTGATTTGAAAAATTCTTTTTGCAGTGGGAAGCTTGAAATATGCTAATGATGATCCTTCATTTCATTTTTTTTACGATGTACAATTTCGTTGCTAGAGGGCGTAAATGCAAATGATATCTAATTCAAAATACATTTTATTCCACATATTTCCTTCTAAACATCTGATTAAATTTTTTTTAGCTCTCGATTATGTCAAACAGTATTTCCATTTATGTCGAATAGTATTTTACGTATAGTACCTTTTTCAAGTTGCGTATAGATTTTCCTCTACGGGGAGTAAAATTAAATTGCGTTTTCCCCTATATCTCTACTACTGAAACTCCGATTTGAATTTTTTTTTCTTCAACGGATACAGCTCCTCATAGGAAATTCTTTGCATATTGTTGCGACCTTTTGGTCTTCAGATATCAGGATGCCAAATTAATTCCGGACTGCGATTCGAATCACTGGATCCGCCAATGCCTCGTTAGCCAATTAGCCGACACAGTACACCAATAAACCAATGGAGGCACAGTATAACAATTAAAACAGGGATTTAATAGATATATACATAAATTACACCGGATATTTCATCTAATTACAAAGCTATAACTTCCGGCCAGCTTTAGCCCTCTTCGGTGTTTCAGAAAATATGTCCTATAACGAAAAGTCTGTTCGTTCAAAATGGACCGCAAAGAAAATACTGATAAAAAGTACTTACATATGTCCTCGAGTATCCAAAGTATTGATGACACCAACAAACACAAACACTCACTCACATTCACTAATATGTTGGCACTACGGGTAGTTCTTTTTCCTCTTTGGAGGAGGCCGCGTTGCTTACGGACTCTAGTATGCATGCATTCAAACGCACAGACTTCCTTCCTCCGTGGAACAAGAAAGGTGGCGATCTCTCTCTCTCTCTCTCTCTCTCTCTCTCTCTCTGCAGGGGTCTGCTTTGTTCCTGGGGCCAAGCGTTTCTCCTCTCCTCTCTGCATGAGTGAGGCGATGCCGTGATTATTTTCTCTCTCTTTGCATTTCAATTGAACTGGCTCCTTACGGCAGGTATCGGTGGTCCGGCAAGGTGAAGAAAGTTTTCAGGTAAAGTTCGTGCTAGTTATTCATCAGCTTATGCTTTTAGCTGGTTTCCCTTCTTATGCTCAGAACGCAAAAGCACGCAGCAGGCGGCAAGCATTTGTTCTAGCGAGAGGAAAATAAAGGCCTAGCTCTCTCGACTATCAAACGGATTCTGCCCCTCTCAACAACAATCAACAACAAAAGCACGCAGCAGGCGGCAAGCAAAAGCTTCAAAAGCTTTTGCCGTCTAAACATTTTTGAGTCATGGGAAATAGCTTTTAAACTCTGACCCGTCCCATTTCCGTTTATTGGCTCTTTGTCCTCGTGGCAAACACCTTCCAACTCGCCACTTGAATTCCAAGTGCCAGCAGATCTTTTTTTAATATAACGCCCCTCGCAAGTGTTTAAATTATAACTCTCTGTTAATTAAATCCCCCAATCAAGTTTCAATTACCGTTAATTAGCCACGCCTCTCTCCAATTAATTATGCAAGGGGGATCGTCACATCGCCCCCTTCTTAAAATGCAACTCGTCTCGAGTGCATATAAGCTACCTGTGATTCGCAGCGATTCCACCACCCGGAACTGCCAACCCTAGATAAGAACTCATCAGTACCCCTCTTTCCTTGTGCATCGTTGTCTCTGCCCTTACTCATAACAATAGCCTTGAATTGGTCTTTGGCATTCCCCGGGCCCATCCCCTTTTCTAACTAATCTCAGGGAACGCCCATATTTCATGCATACCTGCATAATTATTTACAGTGCCACGCCCCAAGGCAGTACACAAATACGACACTACATAATTAATTTACATTACACAGTTCCACTACCACGGCACACGACTTATTGCAATATTAAAATATTTCCACCAATAGAACACAACACCGAGTACACTATACAAAATTATTACAACCAACAAACTCATTCCATGTTCTCAGGCTCTCCGCTTCTCATCCTTTCACATCACCAAGTGAACCGACGGGAACCTAACCAATCACCTGAGACACTCATCCTTCAAACGTTTATGATTCGGTATTTCCTGCCCTATACGGTCTAAGCCTATCGAGGTGTATAACTCTAACTGGTCTATTATTGTACTGAACTTTGTAAAGAACATCGTTGATTCTTTTCCTTACTACATAAGGACCTTCCCACGGGCGCTGCAATTTGGGTGACTTTCCCTTTCGCCTTCGTGGGTTATAGAGCCAGACTAAGTCTTCCTCCTTAAACACTTTCTCAGCAGCCTGCACGTCATATCTGGTCTTCATTCGTTCAGTAGCTATTCGAATATTCCTCCTAGCAAAACTATGTATCTTCTCCAATCTCCTGGTAAGCTCTGTGACATACGTGCTTTGGCTCGCCGTGGCCTCCGCTGTAAGGTCATGCAGATGCTCCGGTACTTCGCAGCACCCTCCCACGCGCGAGTGGGGTGGCATCCTTACTCTGCAGCTACGCGCCGAAATTACAGGATTCAAGGAACCAAGTGCTAACCCTTCCTATATCTTCACATCAACGTCACCCAGGTTAGCTATTCTTACGGGGATGCAATGTGCTGTTTATACCAGCGCTCTCGCTACAAGTACATTTTTCGGTAACGGGCAAATTTCGGACATTTCGCATACTGCCATCGGAAATTCTAGTGAAAGCTCAGGCAAATATCCTGCCAGAATTGTTTCACTTTTTGCTAGTAAAACACACTTTTCTTTTGCGAGAACTGTGACCCTTTGCGACCTCAGGTGCCCATGTTGACTCCTCATGAGAACCATTTCCTCATGTTCCGTCTTCAAGGTTTCATTTTTAAGGTCCAAAACATATCCGTTCTCCCTAAGAAAATCGAGACCCAGGATGCATTTTTCAACGATATCAGCTATCCCTGCCGTTTGCCTGCAGCATTTATTTCCAATTCGTATGTCGACGCCTGCGGTTCCAAGAGCAACTAAACCCTCACCATTCACAGTTTGAATCTCAACCCGTTGCTCACTCTTCAAACAATCTGCAGGTTCCTCAATTTGCTCGAAAAAATCCGGACGGACTAGTGTAATATCCGCCCCAGTATCCAGCACAAATTGGTATTTAGTTTTATTTATCATCCCCTCAACTCTTAAATCACTGTAATCCCCAGAAAGACCTATGACGTGCGCTTTCACCGTGCGGGGATGCTCTTGCCGCGTCAGTTCTCGCCCTTCGAAACTGACTTCTGAGGGTTTCCCGAAGCCTGATCCTTAGACTTTTCTCCCTCTCTCAACCGTTTCCTACACTCAAAAATGCGATGCCCTCTTAATCCACAATACCAGCACTCCATTTTCTTAGACGGCGTATCACTTCTTCCCCGGCCAGGAGACGTAAGAGAACGATGTTTAACATCTCTGCGAAGGAGATCCAAAAGCTCTTCGAGTTTAGTTTCGACTGATGCATTGATCAGACTTTCTGCTGCAGTCTCCATACGAACTATTTTTCCAGGACTCCTAGAATGGCGCGATGAGTCAAATTTCATTGCATGTAAGACGGCTGACTTAAGTGAGTCACAATCCGCCATGCGCACTGAATGCTGAATGTCTGGATCAGCAATCGCTTCCACAAAATGTTGCTGCGCCATCGTGTCCTGTATATCCGACGTACATTGCCCATACGCAAGCCTTGTCATCCGATCGATGTCGGTCGCGAGCTCTTGAAGTTACTCATTGACCTCCTACCTGCGATTTTTCAACTGAAGAACACGGAGTTGCTTTAAATGTTCCTCCCCAAATCTGAGTTCCAGGGAAGCGACGAGACAGGAATATTTTAAACGGCTCTCTTCCGACGAAGTTTGCAGGATATCAGCAGCTGCATCCCTCAATGATGCCTCAAGCGCGCATGCTTTCTCCCTTTCGCTCCAGCCGTTCACACTCGAAACCATTTCGAACTGGGTCCTGTATACCCCCCAGCTAGTCTTTATGTCAAACGCGCCTGGTTTAATTCGAGTCGGCCTACTCAAAGCTTCGCTCATCACCCCCGGTGACTTAAATGCCGACGAACTTATTATTGCCTCACAATGTTGTACCCTTTTCTCAATATCCCTATAAAATTTAGTTTGTTCTAACTTAGTACCATTAAATTCCCCAGAAAGTTTTTCCTTTACATTTCTACATCGAGTTTCGCACAAGTTACGAACGCTCTCTTAATTTTGGGTACATTGTTCTATTTGGTCTACGCATTTTGCCTGCCCAATTGCCAACTGATCGATACGCAAGTTGGTATCTTCTATTCTTTTATCAAATTTTTCCTCATACAACCAATTCTAGCTATCAGCTGATTCATGCTGCCCGTCTGCTGCTCAAGACTTTCTTTCTGCTGTTGTAAGCTTTGTTCAAAACTTTCTTGTTGTTGTTTGAGCTGCTGCTCAAAACTTTCTTTGGAAGTTTTCAGTCCATTTCTGAGTTCATCTTTCAGTTCATCTAATATTTTTGTAACCCCTTCCATTTTTGAAACTTTGAGCTCAACTTATTGTGCAAGTTGCAAAAGTTGGCATAAATACTGTGCTCCGGTTGTACTGTGTTTCTGAGGTACACAATACGGATCCCACTGCTGATCACCACTTTTGTTGCGACCTTTTGGTCTTCAGATATCAGGATGCCAAATTAATTCCGGACTGCGATTCGAATCACTGGATCCGCCAATACCTTGTTAGCCAATTAGCCGACACAGTACACCAATAAACCAATGGAGGCACAGTATAACAATTAAAACAGGGATTTAATAGATATATGCATAAATTACACCGGATATTTCATCTAATAATAAAAGCTATAACTTCCGGCCAGCTTTGGCCCTCTTCGGTGTTTCAAAAAATATGTCCTAACGAAAAGTCTGTTCGTTCACAATGGACCGCAAAGAAAATACTGATAAAAAGTACTTACATATGTCCTCGAGTATCCAAAGTATTGATGACACCAACAAACACAAACACTCACTCACATTCACTAATATGTTGGCACTACGGGTAGCTCTTTTTCCTCTTTGGAGGAGGCCGCGTTGCTTACGGACTCTAGTATGCATGCATTCAAACGCACAGACTTCCTTCCTCCGTGGAACAAGAAAGGTGGCGATCTCTCTCTCTCTCTCTCTCTCTCTCTCTCTCTCTCTCTCTCTCTCTCTCTCTCTCTCTCTCTCTCTCTCTCTCTCTCTCTCTCTCTCTCTCTCTCTCTCTCTCTCTCTCTCTCTCTCTCTCTCTGCAGGGGTCTGCTTTGTTCCTGGGGCCAGGCGTTTCTCCTCTCCTCTCTGCATGAGTGAGGAGATGCCGTGATTATTTTCTCTCTCTTTGCATTTCAATTGAACTGGCTCCTTACTGCAGGTATCGGTGGTCCGGCAAGGTGAAGAAAGTTTTCAGGTAAAGTTCGTGTTAGTTATTCATCAGCTTATGCTTTTAGCTGGTTTCCCGTCTTATGCTCAGAACGCAAAAGCACGCAGCAGGCGGCAAGCATTTGTTCTAGCGAGAGGAAAATAAAGGCCTAGCTCTCTCGACTATCAAACGGATTCTGCCCCTCTCAACAACAATCTCCCGTCTCCAAAACGTTGGGCCGCCCTGGTGGCACAGTGGTCTAAGGCGCTGGCCTCTAATCATTTGTCCGTAAGGGGTCTGGGTTCGAATCCCGTCAGGCATCGATGTTGAGTTTGTCTTACGTCACTGGCTCTCTCCCTTCCCTGGAACCAGTGACCCTAAATTAGGGACGGGCGACTGCTTATAGCCCATTGAGTTGCTCACGGTGGTCGTTAAACCTCCAATCAAAAAAAAAAAAAAAAAAACGTTGGTAAGCGGTGAATTCTACCACTTGAAACCGCGACATATTTATTATATACCGCTCTTCAAATCCAAGAGCTTTCCCATTGTTTCGCGCGCGGCACAGACAAAAGCTTCAAAAGTTTTTGCCGTCTAAACATTTTTTGAGTCATGGGAAATAGCTTTTAAACTCTGACCCGTCCCATTTCCGTTTATGGGCTTTTTGTCCTCGTGGCAAACACCTCCAACTCGCCACTTGAATTCCAAGTGCCAGCAGATCTTTTTTTAATATAACGCCCCTCGCAAGTGTTTAAATTATAACTCTCTGTTAATTAAATCCCCCAATCAAGTTTCAATTACCGTTAATTAGACACGCCTCTCGCCAATTAATTATGCGAGGGGGTGTCGTCACAATATATTTCTAATTTTGGTAAAGAATAGTTTGTCCAACAGGGGGCGTAAGTGTTGATTTCTGCTTCTGATGTATTTGCCACAAAATCTGAGCATCTAAAATCCCCATTGAAAAAATTCGTTCGTGGACCGATGCACTCACGTCGTAAACCTTTTCAGCATATTTTCTTCTTAAAATATTCCATGATTTCTCCGCCAGGAGGTGTAGTTTTGTGTCTCATTTTTGTCAATATCTCTGCTTCTAATGGTCCGATTTGAGAAATTCCTTCTTTATTGGATAGAGCTTCTGGTGCGACATGTTTTTCATATATATATATATATATTTTTTTTTTATTGAAGTTTCAACGACCACCGTGAGCAACTCAATGGACTATAAGCAGTCGCCCGTCACTAATTTAGGGCCACTGGTTCCTGGGAAGGGAGAGAGCCAGTACCGTAAACAAACACAACATCCATGCCTCACCGGGGTTTGAACCCGGACCCCTCCCGGACAAATGGTCATAAGTCATCGCTTAGACCACTGCGCCAACGGGGTGGCTCATATAATTTCAAAGTTTTCAAGTAATTCATAGAGATTCCGCTAGAGGGCGTTAAGATAAACTGCGTTTCCCCCGATAGCTCAACTTCTAAATTACGATTTGAAAAATTCCTTCTGCACCGGATACAGCTCTGACGGCAAATCTTTTGCATGTAATTTCTAATATTTGGTAAAGAATGGTGTTGCCACCAGTGGGCATGAGTCTTAATTTCCGCTTCTGATGTATTCGCAGAAAAATATGAGCTTCTAAAATCTCGACTGGAAAAATTCTCTCCTGGACCGATACCGCTCACATCAAAAAACCTTTTGAAAATACTTTCTTCTTAAAATAATGCATGTTTCCCCTCCAGGGGGCGTAGATGCATATCTTATATTTGTCGATATCTCAGCTTCTAAGAGTCCGATTTGAAAAATTCTTCCTTTGTTAGAGAACGTTTCCGGTGCGAAATGTTTCTCATATAAATTCATGTTTTTCGTAACGCACGAGTCTGCAACCAGAGGGCGTAAGCTCACGTTTCCGCTTACAACAATATCTGCGGGATTAAAAACCCGAAGGAAAATCTTTTTTCTGCGGTCAGGTACTATTGTTTTTCATACCGGACCCATTGACTTTGAACAGCTTTGATAAATTTAATTCGCGTCAGAACGGATTCATAAGAGGTGCTCATTATACCCAAAAACTCGGTGTCATCTTTCTGGTTTTTTTCTCTTCTGCAGAAACAAAATTGGGAACCTTGCCCCCACAGCAGGGGCACCGACTTCACCAAATTATTGGATGGGGGGGGGGGACGTGCAGATATTAGACCTGGGAGAGGAACTTCTCTTCCATTTTCAGGCGAAAAATTAAAAAAAGTGGCAAAATAATAAACTACGAGATTCGACGTATATTTTAAAACGCAATTGTAATTGTTCATCGGCAAATGAACAAAAAAAACAGAAACACTCTTTTTGCTGTATATTAATATTTAAAAAAATAAAATTCAGCCTGTGATTTTGTAAAAATATCCACAGATAACGTTTATAAAAAATATCAGAAATTAGTGCGGTTACTTAAACAAAGATCGAGAAGCGCAAAAAATAAATAGATAAATAAAGGTGCTAGAGATTATACGTTTCTGTATTTTTACTTATGTATTATATTTTTGATAATTGTTTTTAAACATTTACCATACATCACGAGAACATTGCGAACACAATACAAGGCTAGCAATCATGTTTCTTAGCAAATGAGCAATGCTGAATATGGGAAACGTTTTTTTTTACTTATTTTGTTATTTATTAATTTTTAGAAAATAAATCCATTGGACCTCATAACGTGGTGCTTCATCCATATTATAAAGAATAATACATTTCTATAAAAGAAGGGGATGCAATTTTTTGCTATTAGCGCAGCACACAATAGCCTGAATAGCAAGGAAAAACATTTTTTCTCTGTAGAAATATTTCAACTCACGCATTTTGAGAATGATATGCACACGCACATAAACAAAAACTTATTTAATGAAACAGGACAAAAAAATATTGGCTGGACACTGCTCCCAGTAAAATTATTGGGGAAAGATACGCCCCCCCCCCTCTCCATAGTTGGCGCCTATGTCCAACAGTGCCATATTTTCCATTAAACAAAAGAAGCAGCTGTTTGGAGAGACAGTTAACGGCGGGACGAAATTTCGCCCTTCAAAAAAATTCACAAAGCATCGCCTTTTTTTTTTTTCTTTTTTTTTTTTTTTTGCATGAATAAAGTATAGAGGATATTTAAAAATTACTTGCGTTTTTTTACTTCCATATCCTGAGCAGAGAGAAGTGTTGGAAACAAAATTATTCAAAATAAATTTAGTCCAACATGCACATGCAAAAGTGGATAGCCCCATAGGCAATCCCAAGCCTTGAGGCGATACTTAGACCCCCAGGGGATATCGGGAGGGTTACAAGAGTCGATGCGGTCAGTTGCCTAGAGGGGAGCGACGTGTCCTTGACATCCGCGGACAAGATGAACCCCAAAAAGGTCAGAGAGCTTTTCACTGGTCAAGATGAGAGGTGAGGCAGTGGATTTCTAGTGGCAGCTGGAGACAGACGTTTTGGTAGTTAGTGCCGAGGTGTGATCGGAGAGATGTGCCAGGTTGGAGAGATAAGATATACTGCCCAGCGTTGACAAAAACTACAAGTCTGACAAGCAGAAGGATTTCCAGCGATGGACATTCAAGATAAGTTATTTTTCTTTTCCCTGTTAATGCATGTACCTGCTTAACGATATTCGTAACCCTACTTAGAGCACGTGGCGTGTGTAATGGTCATGATCAAACAATGAAAACCCAGTTAGTTAGGTAAAACATTTAGCATAGAAGAAAAGGGTATAAAAGTAAAATAAATCACTAAGCATTGCACTTATATATACGTATGCAGAAATGAGCGAGAACTTGGTAGAGAGAAAAATCATAATAATTAGACATTTTTAGGTCAAAAGTATTGTTACGACTGCACCCACGCACGTGGTAACTTAGTGTTCCTAACTCTCAAGTATTAAGCCAATTTGATTACTTCCACATAAGATTCCTGTTTGTTTTCCTTATAACCACACAAGACATAAATTAAGGTATGTGTTTATGTTTCTAATTTCTTTCACGAGCGGCACCTTTATTCCCCCACCATTCCAGTGACGGGATAAAGGTGAATCACAACGCCGTGCTTTGTTATATGTCCATACATATAAGGGGCACGTTTTTGTCCTTATACGATCACTGTAGAACAAAATTCCCATAGCGTTGGCATATTACATTAAATTTAATCGGTAAATAAACTGTAATTTAACTTTTAATTATAACGTTGGAAATTATGATGATAACGTTGATGCACATTTAACTTGTTCATAATAATAAATATAACAATGGGCAACGTGAACACGTGTATATAACATAGCTGCAATTAACCCATTGTGTTTATAAAATTAACGCATTGTATATAACATTGGTACCATTTGAATATAACTTTGGTGATTTTTTTTTTTTTGATTGGAGGTTTAACGACCCCCGTGAGCAACTCAATGGGCTATAAGCAGTCGCCCGTCCCTAATTTAGGGTCACTGGTTCCAGGGAAGGGAGAGAGCCAGTGCCGTAAGACAAACACAACATCCATGCCTCACCGGGATTCGAACCCGGACCCCGTTCGGACGAATGATCAGATGCCATCGCTTAGACCACTGCGCCACTGGGGCGGCTTGGTGAATTGTTTATAACATTGGTGCATTAATCCTTTGTTTATAACAGAAGCTTACGGGCTCCGATCCAAATAAATAAATCTAATGCACTCAATAGTTTAATGAAGGGGTGGAGCATTCATATCCAAAATGTTTTAACGTAGATGAAATCAACATTTTTATCTCATGACTGTTTGCACCTGAAAGGTACTAAAACACCTTATCTCTAAATTTTTTGGGAGTGGAAAGAGACAGAATAGCTAAAAGCATGTGAAAATGTAAAATTCTAAAACATTATGTTTATTTTCTTCAGTGCAAAGCTCCCAAAGTGCCCTTTGCATTATAATGCAAACATGCCTTGAGCTGGCGTTGCCTCGAAGTGCAGCGAAGATGGTTGCGTGATTTCAATCTATCAGCCTACAGACTGATTAACACAAAAGCTATCAAGACCAAATGGTATAATTCGTGGTTTTGGCAATTAATACGAGGAAGTACATTTCGCGATTTCTTAAACATAATTGGAAGCAATTGTCAGTTTGGAAAAACCCGAGTTGTAAAACCTTGCAAAACACCCGGTTGCTTTGAAAAGTCATGACGAATGCAAATGGAATTTCTAATTATTCTAAATCTATTCAGAAAAATAAAAATCTCCTACAGAAAATAAAATAACTGATTAATTGCGAAAAACATTTCACAATCGAGCTACTAGGAAACACTGCGTTTCTGCCTTAAGGGGGCCTCAATGCAAAAATCTATCCTATATACGTGCAATATTAATTCGTTCTATACACATTTTCTCAAAGACTTAGTGTGTTTTTGTCTTCGAAATTTATTTTGAGCGCAAATAAATAAAGTCCTTAGCTAATATATGTCCCAAAAGTGCTTGCGAAGAATTTGTAAGAGTTTTTTTAAAGCTCGATGTATCTCAATCGGTGCCAAATTGGAATACTTCCAGATTGAGATAAATTGAATTCAAAAAAGAAATCCGACAGTTTTTTTGAAATCTCAAGTGGGGAAATAAATTCGCTAATGGATCTATTTATTTGCGCTAAATATTCGAAGACCAGAATCAATAGTATTTGAGAGAATGTGCATAAAACGAATTAACATTGCACTTACAGGAGAGATTTTCCCCTTGATATCCCCCTTAAACATGACTGGATCCTGTCTTTCTAGCTCAGTCATTAGCGCTGCCTACTAGCGTACAAGCTATCTCTGGCACGAACTTCAACGCGAGAAGTATTTCCCTTATTTCGTAAGTCAGGAATATCCCCTACATCGCGACGCCTCAAATTCTGCAATGCGGCTCATGCATTCGCACGACAGAGTGAAGCAACTGAAAACATTAAAATCAAGGATTTTGGAAAATATGGGCGGGAAATTTCTGTAAAAAAACGAGAAAACCCAACTGACATTAAAATAAAATCCTGCAATGCATTTATTATGATACGCTTTCGAACTTACTAGAAATCATTACTCAAGTTATGAGGATAATCGCTGTGGAATAAATATCGATCCTGTGTCCTGACCTTTGTCCCCATTTCATTTATGTTAAACAGAATTGGTTCAGTATGCCTCCGGAACAATATCATAAAGTTTTGTTGCAATCGAAGCATTTTTACGTAAGTTATGACGCATAAGGGCGATGCAATGAATCCCGCTCCCATGTCCTGATCTTTGACCCCATTTATCCCAATCTCAATTGGGTTCGTTCTCAGGTGATCACCTATCACATTCTAAATTTCATCGAAATCGAACGACTTTTACATAAGTTATGACGCATAAGAGCAATGGAATGGATCCCGCTTATATGTCCATTTTCCATAGGGTGTGTCCCCAGTTGGTCCCCTACCTACCACATACTAAAATTTCATCGAAATCGAACCATTTTTACGCAAGTTATGACGCATAAGGGCAATGGAATTGAATCTGCTCCAATGTCCTGACCTTTGACCCCATTTCGTCCATTTAAAATAGGGTTCGTCCCCAGGGGTTCCCCTACCACATACTAAAATTTCATCGAAATCGAACCATTTTTACGCGAGTTATCGTGCTGACGGACAAAGCTGGAGCATATATGCTTCTTCAACCTACGGTTGGAAAGCGTAAAAATAAACAAGTTAGTAAAAATCATGCAATGTATTGATTATAATACCATTTCCAACATACCATAAATCATTACTCAAGTTATGAGGATAAATGCTGTGGAATAAATCTCACTCCTTTGACCCTATTTCGATGATATTAAACAGAATTGGGTCAGTATACCTCCGAAACAACATACTAAAGTTTTGTTGAAATAGAAACATTTTAATCAAGTCATGCGGATAATGGATGTGCAATAACTCTCGCTCCTGTGTCCTGACCTTTGACCCCATTTCGATGATATTCAACAGAACCGGTTCAGTATACCTATGAAACAACATGATAAAGTTTTGTCGCAATCGAAGCATTTTTACGTAAGTTATGATGCATAAAGGCAATGGAATGGATCCCACTCCTATGCCCTGACCTTTGACCCCATTCCTTCCGTTTTCAATAGGGTTCATTCTCATGTGGTCCCCTACCACATACTAAAATTTCATCGAAATCGAACCATTTTTACGCAAGTCATGAGGCATAAGGGCAACGGAATAGATCCCGCTCCTGTGTTCTGACCTTTGACCCTCATTTCGTCCATTTTCAATAGGGTTTCATCCCCAGGTAGTCCTTCATCACATACTAAAACTTCATCGAAATCGAACCATTTTTATACGAGTTATCGTGAGGACGGACAGACAGACAGACGGACAAAGCTGGAACATATACGCTTCTTCTACCTACGGTTGGAAAGCGTAAAAAAAAAAAGAAAAAAGAAACGGAATTAGTGACAACAGAAATTTATTGAAGTTCAGAATGTCTCCGTTATTTGGAACATTAATTTTAGAAAACAAAAATTTAGTTAAGAACTGGAGATCTACTAGCAACTTTGCTGCACGTTGTTTTCTGGAATTTTTCTTGAATTCACTTTCTTTTTTACTGTATTAGTCACTGATTATTTTAATGGGCTGCTTAGTCTTTCATCGCATCTTTAACAATAACTTACCATTGAACACAATGTTCGACTTCGCGGTAGCACCAAAAGTCGGTTTAGGAATACTATTAAAGTTCGGGTAGTAGATTCGGAACCGAAGTCAATGAATCAGAAATACGAGAAACTCGTATTTTCCTGCTAAATGACCACCTCTTTTGGAAGGATCAACTTACAGGAGGTCACCTAAACTTCTTCCAAGTTCCTGGCGGCAACCCGCATCGCCAGAAGTTTTCATTTACAAGTTCCTTGCTTGTCACGGCACGACACGACTTATTTTCGTCAAAGAATCGAAGCAGAAGTCGGTCTTAGCAATGGTGAAACATATAAAACAGATAGAAACACCCTCGTTGTGCCGGGAAGTGGTGCACTTCGTTAACCGGCCAGACAATGGTCAACATTCTGGACGATTTGCGGACGATTGGTCCTCAGCGAGGATGTATCTAAAGAGCCCATTGTCCGCCTACGCACTGTGATTGTGTGGAAGGAATCCTTAGGAGAAAAGAGAAAACAAAAATCTCAGTCCGCGGGCGATTTCGGGGTCTCGATGAGGAAAGACGGTTGCAAATAATCGGAAGGAATGTTTGGCTTTTTTGGGTGTTCGAATCCCATTTGTAAAAAGCTTTTTTTTTTTTTTTTGGTATTTATTCATTTTTTATATTTTTGAACGATGATTCTTTGGAAGAATTTTATCTTCGGTTTAAATCCGGGCAATAGAAATTATTCTTGCACTTCTTCCGATAAAATTCAGATACTCGGATGGGAACAAGCAAAATTTGGGATGCGAGTCGCACACGATGCCCACGTTTTCGGAAATTTTGTTTGAAATTTCGTAAGTATAAGATTTATAGGTTTCAATCACAATTGCTGCAGCTTTAGCTTCATCTCCTTTAAAAGAAATTAAAAAATAAGTAAAAGCCTTAATACACTACGTCGTCGGACCCTGGATCGAGTACAGGGAAGATCGTAAGTGTTCGCTTATGATTTGATTCCTTTCCTTGAACAGTCAACCTAATATTTAACTTAGACAACACTTTCTAAAATTTGGAGGTCACAGGGAAGTAAAAATATAGAAAACAAAAACAAAAAGCAGGTCATAAAAAACTTGGATTTTTCTATTAAAAAATCTTCGGCTGTACTTCACTCCAAATTTCCTGTAATAACAAAAGACAATAGGGCCACAAAAAATCTGGAAATAATATTAAGAGAGAGTATCTTATGATTTACTCTAGACATTGCATTTCAATAAGTTCTTTTTTTATAAGGAAATTATCACGCATTTAAAAAAATTATTTTCGCTGTAGTGTCAGTATTATTCAAATCCCTATGTAGCAGTTCAATGTGACTGATTCCCCCTGTTTCATTGTATTTCTCTATATTCTGGTCTTTCATTTTGAGTTCCCTGCTCAGTGACAGAGAGAACGGAACTGGCGGCCGTTACATGTCGGTAGGGACGCACATAAATTTTTCTTGGGGTTTAGCGGGACGAGGAAGAGGGGAGGGTACGAAAAAATTGAAGTTTTTGAAATACATCAGAACTAAATAAAAGTTAAAAAAAAATAGTAGACAAAATTTTGCTTTTTCTTTCTAATCTAAGTTGGCGCATTTTTATTAAATTAATGCATTATTCTATGGTAAGTTAATGCAGTTTTATTAAATTAAAGCATTGGTAAATGATTCATTATTATTAAATGTTAATATTTTATTTTAGATTTGCCGATAGATGGCAGCACATCCGCTCTTGTCTTGGTTCAGTACCGATCATCCATCAGATCGGTCCTCCAACTTGAGTATGACATGGCGCGGGTTCGGCAGGATGTGCCTGCCTTTTTCTCTCTCTGGTCTCCATATTTGTCATGGTTTCATGTTTCTGCAGGCATTATTGCTCTCCTCCCGTAGCCAGAGTTTATTATATTTATATATATTTTTTTTTTTTGATTGGTGTTTGTTTTGTTTAGTGCATAACTTTTGTACATACCGTAGATCTGTGTCAGTGGGTTCGTGTCTCCTTTAGTTTATCTTCTTGTTGCTTTCCGTGCACACACATTCCCGTTAATTTGTTGTCGGTAGCGTTTACTGACTTTTTCTTTTCTTTTATTTTATTTTTCGTCGGCCTCAAGCCGTTGGTCGACAAACTTTTTTGTGTGCCGGCTAAGCGTTTTGGTATTTTCTGTTTATTGTTTACTGTTACCAAGGTGTTTGATGTTGTTTTGTTGATGTTGATTGCACTTTTGCTGTGGCGTGCACATTGTCTGTTGTGTTTTTGTTTTGTTTTTTGTTGCTCATGGGTCGGCTTTTTTTCTAGTTTGCTTTTGGTGTCGTTCACCTATTTTATATTTATTACTCGTTGGTTTCACACAGTTTACTGTCGCACGGTTTTGTGTTTAATGTTGTGGTTGTTTTTATTTTTTTTTGTTTTAATTTTTTTTCTTACTGAACGGGTACTGCTGGCGTGTGGTACTGAAGGGGTTGTTTTTTTTTTGTGTGTTGGTTCTGAACCTTACCGACGTGTTTCTTGTTTTTGTCTTGTGTAGTTAGTGTTTATTTTTGTGGTTAGTGCAGTGCATACAGTGCGTATTCGCTGTTTCAACCCGAATTTATTTGGTGGTGATGCTTGTGTGCAAGTTTAACCCCTGTGTTCTTTTTCACAAAGTTTTCATGGTGTTATTTGTGTATTGTGCATTCTTTATTGTGTTCATGGTGCTTTTTGTGTATTGTGCATTGTTTTTTTTTTTTTTTTTTTTTTTTTTGGATTGGAGTTTTAACGACCACCGTGAGCAACTCAATGGGCTATAAGCAGTCGCCCGTCCCTAATTTAGGGTCACTGGTTCCAGGGAAGGGAGAGAACCAGTGCCGTAAGACAAACACAACATCCATGCCTCACCGGGATTCGAACCCGGACCCCGTTCGGACGAATGATCAGAGGCCAGCGCCTTAGACCACTGCGCCACCGGGGCGGCGTATTGTGCATTGTGTGTTGTTTTCTTGGTGTTATTTGAATATTGTGCTTTGTGTGTTGTGTTAATGGTACGGGGTGTTAGTTTCTAGTGGTTGTTTTTTTCTCTGTGTTACTGTCGGTCTGAGTGACCGAGATACGCTTTTAATGTAAATTTTTGTTGTTCGTCGGCTTACAGCCATTTGTCAACGCATTTCTCCGAACTCCCAGGAGTTGTTTTTTTTCCGGCTGCAGCTTGTTGTCGGACCGTGTGTGTTTTTTTTTCCCCTTTACAGTTTTGACAAACTCGGCTGACTTTTCTTTACCGCCTTGCTTCATTAGTGGTCTGTCCTGTATGTATTGTTTGTTGTGCAACTGTTTTCTTGCCGTGTGTTATTCTTCAACTTGCTCTGATGTCGTCTGCTTCTTCCTGTAGAGTACTCTCTGTTTATTGCGATATTGATTGTCTGGAGTTTTATTGTTGTTACCGGTGAGTTATTGTGCAATTTTTTTCCCGGTGAAAATTTGTGTTTGTATGTTGTCTTTTTTGTAAATAAATGCTCTTTTGAAGTCCCAAGGCTGAACTGGTTACTACCAGGCTGTTACATTAAGCAAAAACAGCGAGGACAGAAAAGATGAGTTGGGACGCACCGCTATCTATTGACGTGGTTCGCATAAACAAACTTTGATTCAGTATCATTATTTACATTTTAGATTTTATTTATATTCACTTTCACATGAGCAGATGGATATTTACATTCTGAATTCGTAATACTTGAGCAAGAGAATTTTTCTGTAGGATCTGGTGTAATTTATGTGTAAATCTCAATTCTCCTTTGTTCTTCAACGATCTGGGGCTGAGATTTTTGTAAATGCGCAGATTAGCGTCTTAAATTATTTCTTCAGAAAAATATTAGTACCTGGAGAAAGTGCGACGCACAGATTTTAGAGTATCGAAATTATTGGCAAATGGTGCAGAAATTTCGCATTTTAAATGTCTTTTAAAGTAACATTTTTCCTGTAAGTGCGATGCTGTGAAGAGACGCTGCCGTAGGCCTAAAGCATCGCTACTGCGACGCTGTCAAGCGTCGCGGTAGCGATACGTTAGACCTACCGCAACATCTCTTCACGGCATAGCACTTACACATGAATATTACGATAAAAATATTTAAAAGACATTTAAAATAGGAAATTTCTGCACCATTTGCCATTAATTTCCATAATCTAAAATCTGTACGTCGCACTTTTACCCGGTACTAACATTTTTCCGACGAAATAATTTAAGACGCGAATCTACACATTTACCTAGTAATTTGCTTAATATTCAATTTTGAAAAAAAAAATAGCTGAGGTTTTTTTCTAAAATTGAATTAGGTACATAATTATCAGAATGAAAATGCTTACCACAAACAATAGCTGAAGGTGATTTGTCATTTGGAGCAAAATCCTGACGAGATATTGCTTTCAGCCACAGTTGCTTTAGATTCTGATCTGAGGGGAACTCGTGGAATGAAAATCCTACGTTTTTCTTCTCAGAAGATGTGCAGATCGGCACCCAACAGTAAACCATTTTGAAAATGGGTTAGATTTTGTTGTGTAAACAACAGTTTGGTTTTAAAACTGTAAGCTTTTTTTAAAAGAAACACAAGAAAAAACGACGAACATACACAATCCGGCAATTCAAACAACGCGGAAACAGTTGTTTTTACCTTAGAACGCAGTGCTATCTAACGGCTCAAATCGTCCCTAACGCCAACTAGCCAATCACTAAAAGTCTATTGTCTTCAACGTTAATGTTATAGCTTGTTCGTCATCCAGTTCAGCCTTGGTTATACTTCTAATGCTGGCACGCCCTCCGATAATTATGTTTCATTCTGATTACAAATCGGTCGATAGATGACAGCATGTCCGCTCTTCCTTTGACGTGCTTAGGAGTTCTTTGTTTTAATGTGCTTGTTACACGTGTGTTTTCAGCAGAAGCCATTAAATTATCTTTTGCTTCAGTTTAAAGTTTAACCAAATTACTTTGTGCTTAAATTGACGCTTTTCTATCTTTCTTTCTTTTTAAATTTTCGAATGATATTATTTTGGCACATAATAGGTGCATCTAAATATGATTCAGAAAAAGTGATAAAAGTTTTAATAAATTCCAGTTTTTTCCGTCGGTATCTTTTCTTAATCCAAATGAAATAAATTTCGCACTGCAGACTAATGCGATATTATAAATTTTCACAGCTAGTAAGTAGCACTAGGGCCGTAACTAGGTCCCAGATCCAGGGGGACTGAAGATTCATCTGGGGGGGGGCTCGGTGTAAAGCTACAAACTAACGTTTTCCACGAATACAGACGCTAGTTCTTCTTTGTTTTTTTTTGCTCTCTTTGTTAATTTACTTCACTAGTGAATAATTTTTCCCCTCCAAAGGTAAAATCAATAAAATAAAATATGAAAAGCAAGGATGCTGAAAAGAAACTGAACTCTCTTGAAATGCATATATAAAAATCACATTCTCTGAATTTACTTGATTGCGATTTAATTTTAGTTTCCTTTTCGTTGGATAAATTATTTGATTTTTAAGTTTGCTTTTCTAGCCTTTCTGTGAATCCGCCTAAGAGCATCTAGAAGTTATTGATGTGTTTTGACACTTTCTGCTCCCTACTTTGGTTTCACTTTTTTCTTCATTTTTTTATCACACGTTCTTCCCTAATGCTCTGAGATAATCGCTTCTTACCGTGGTAAACAGCCAAACCCCCTCCTTTTTCTCTCGAAAACCAAGACCCCTCAACTTCATACCAACAAACCATTTTTCTCCCACACACACACACACACACACATGGTTAGGGTCTGAACTTCAATGACATTTGTATTTTTTTTTTTTTTTTTTGCCTTTTCTTAGGGCACTTTTTAGTGCATTTTTTGAGCTTTTCGGGGCATTTTTTTTAGGTCTTATTTTCCTTTTCTGGAATTTTGTTTTTTTCTTGTTTTAGGTCATTTCTTTTCGTCTTTTAATAAAAAAATTAATTTTCGCAAGGATTATGCTTTCAAATTACAACACTCAAAACCAGGATTGCCAGAAGTCCAAAGCAAAAAGCCTTCAAAAGTAGCTCATTCTGGCAACTATGTTTAGTGCTATCTAGTTTTGGGGAAAGATAATCCCCACTGCCCACCTGTCCACTTTTTAATGTTAAGGGTCAGGGAAAAGAGAGGGACATTTCTTTCGTCCCTGACCCTTAATAGCCGGCCAACTCCGGCCTAGTCACTCGAGGATCGGTCTCAATTAAGGTCTTGAACATTTCCATATCCACTGTTGCGGGTCTTCCAGTTTTGGGACGGTCCGGTCCGGCAGGTCAAAATTTCCCTCTCGAAACCGTTCGAACCAACGACAGCATTGACGATGTAATGTGACATTGGAGTACAAACCGGTGTAATGTTCCATAGAGCACTTGCGGGGGTGCTACCTCGACGAAACTCATACAGCATGCAATGGCAGATGTGCTCCTTGTCCACTGCCATGTTGGCCATGGCGCTTACACTCTTCACCTTCTGACGGCTAACTGCCACTGACTTAAGCCACCTACCTGTTGATGTCATGTCTGTGTGTTGCGCAATCTCAGTGGCCAATTTGTGTCGTGGCCTGGGCTTCGACTTCGGGAACCGCGTCATCAGAAATTACTTTCTCTCCAACCCAATATTTATGCGTTTCATTAAGAACGACATAACCTTGAAATAAAATTCATATTTAACAGTCACTAGTCACTGTTATGAAAAATGGGCAGCGGGTGGCCTAGTGGTCAGCGTTCGTGACTGCCATGGAGATAACCTCAGGTTCGATCGTGGGCAGGTACGAACGTTCAAACCACTAAATACCCGTCGTGCGTCGGATAGGCACGTTAAACCGTCTCACCTCGGGTACTGGCCCCCGGTAATAAATAAGGGCGTCTTTCTCCCCCTTTTTACTTCGCTTCCGTGTGACTTTTCTATCGGGCACTCTAGCCCAAATCTCCTGGCTTCCTATGTATTTCTAAGGGTTGTTTATGACCTGGGGTCAGACACTCCCTTCCTAAAATCCTCTACATATGATCTGATCTGTTATTAAAAAATTGCAAACTATAAATTTAGATTTTTAGAAAAGTGGACTTACGTTTTTATTAAGCTAGTAATGATGCGCCATTCACAATGATATATTTTCAGTTTTTCAGAACAGTGACAAAATCACTTGTCAAGCAAGAAGTTTTGGACATCACTGCGGAAAATTCAATACTCTGCATTTTAAGATTTTGAATTCAGTAGTAAGTTTGAATTAATTTAAAACTTCTAAATGGAAAATTTTGACTTCATCACAATTTTGTCAGTCAAGAGTATGAGAAGACGATCCGATGGAACAGTGGTCTAAACGCTAGCTTCTGATAATTCGTCGCAGTTGGATGCGGGTTCGAATCATAGTGAGGCATAGATATTGTATTTGTCTTACGGTACTGGCTCTCTTCCTTCCCTGGAAACAGTGGCTCTAAATTAGGGACGGGCGACTGCTTATAGCCCATTGAGTTGCTCACGGTGGTCATTAAACTCCCAACCAAAAAAAAAAAAAAAAAAGAGTAAGAGTATAAGAATTTAGAATTATATATTCTATTACTCCATACCATGAAAAAGATACATATATCCAAAAACGAAGATAAAAGTAATTTCTTAAATATCACAATACAGTACGTTTGGCTCCTTTCTAATTCTAATCCCTTGCACATTGCTGATATTTGCCGTAAGAGTACTCTGCTCTTTGATTGAAATGCATTAATGAATATTCACATTAAAATTATGCCTGTATAATATTGAATTTCCGTGGGCTAGGAAAAATGCATCCCGTAAAGGAGTAGAAATATAATGAATTGTCATTATTTTTAATAAGTATTTCATTTATTAATCAAAAACTACTATTATTTGAATTCTTACTAGGAATCTTTTTTTATTTTAATTGCAAATTTTTTATTAGTAAAATTTGCAATTAAAATAAGTTTCTTAATTCAATTGCTAATCAAAAATTAGTTTTGGATTAGTAATTGAATTAAGAAACTAGGAAGCCAATGCTCAACATGAGCTTTATTCAAAGTATTTCAATTTCAACTAAACAGAACTAATACATAATAAATAAACAGCTATCATTTCATAAATATTTTTCTGTTGTTGAAAGATGCTGAACAAGGGATGTTGAAAACAAAGAAAAATATATTTGGTGTGGGGGAGAATGGATAAATGTGATTTACATTTAAATACTATTTACCTAGCATCATAACTATAGTCTTTTAGAGATTTAAATGGCAACGTTACCAAATTCTAGGTTGAGTCACATCAATCGTCTGTTGATGTGACTCAAATTAAAATTTGTATTCAAAAGCAAAATTTAAATTTTCCGTTTCTTCCATATTTCTCTTTCACAGAGTCTTATAGACAATATTTTTACGAAAATTTAGTGATTTAAATCGGTAAAAACAGAGGCATAAACTGTTTTCACAGAGTATTTTACAATGGCTCCTACTTAGGCTGCTATTACAGCATTGTATATATATATATATATATATTTCATATTAAACTTGATAACTACTTAAAACCTGACATAGAGTTTATGCAAATATACCACACAAGTGATTTACGAATAAGATGACTTTTTTAATTAATACTATTTGCAGTAGGGCATTTCGTCACGTTGTATGTTGTACTAAATTTGTTAAATGGATATTCAGGGCAGTTTTATGCTGCATTTTCATGAAAATAAGTACACCGAGTTGGAAACTTGTTCATACATGATGCAGTACTGATATGTTTCTGCATTTTCTGGGACTGTTTTACATAGTAACGCAAATATTTCATGAATCAGACCTGTTCTATTAAAATTAATTCAAGATGAAGATTAAACTTTCAAAACAAAAGTATTGTTTGGTAGTCGATCATTTCTTTCTCACGACTCACATGTATAAGGTAATAAACTGGAAAGTTACATGAAATACTTTGCTTCCTTTCTAGCTCCCCTCCCACACAGACACACCAAAATAATCCCCGTAACGGAGAAAAAGTTTGCCACTCATAGTTCTTTGGGATGATTAGAGTAAGTTAAAATGCCCCTAGAACATTCACTTAATTACAACTAAATAGACATCTATTGAATTAGTATTGTTTGCTTTAATGTCCCTGAAAAATAATTTCGATCTCAAAAGTACAGGCTCATTTACAGAAAAATCTCTCAGACCCGATGTATAAATTCCGAACCAACTTTTCTGCACCCATTCTGACGATCGATATCAAAAAATAAACCAGTATGAAAAAATAATGATTAAAACAATGTAAAACAATTTAAAGCAATGTGTTCACGAAAGCAACAAAACTAGTTTGTCATTCTTGCGCAGGGGCCATGTTAATTTTCTCTGTGATGTTCCATATTTAGTACAGTATATGTACACATTTGTACTTAATTCATTGTATTCACGAAAACAACAAAACTAGTTTGTAATCCTTACGCAGGGGCCATGTTAATTTTTTGTGTGATGTTCCATATTTAGTATATGTACATTTGTACTTAATTCATTGTATTCAAGGTCAGGTGATGCGCAACATACTACAGCCTCTCCTTGACAAATGCCAACCCCGCCTTCTCGTGGTGCATCCTGTTAATACTAAAGGAGCTCTGACGACCGCCAATAGCGGTATAACTATACCATTGGGATTAGAGGAAATTCTATCCCACACTCACCAACCCGCTTGGTCAGCGTGGTGAGCTATGGCCAAACCCCTCCAAAATGACTCTACAACTTAAATCTTGGCCCTCAGTCTCCAGCAACTGGAATGTATCTGGCTAAGAAGAGGGTGCTAAGAATCACCGGAGGACCGGACTAGGCTGCCATCTGATGCTGACCTTGGCTACGTATAATGGACGCTCCCTATCTCCTTATTCAAGGCTCCTTGAATTGGAAGAAGAACTACAAAGGATCAAATCGGACATCGTCTGTCTAAGTGAGGTAAGGAGAAAAGGAGAAGATCTCATTGAACTGAAAAGTGGACATCTCTTCTATTATCGTGGAACAGATCCTGGCAGAACTAGTGGTGTTGGATTTATAATAAACAAGAAACAAGGATAAAATTGTAGAAGTTGAAAGTTCCTCTGAAAGAGCTGCACGACTTGTTATCTAACTCGCTAGAAGATACCAGGCTCAGATTATTCAAGCTTATGCATGCACTACAAGTCATCCTGAAGAAGAGATTGAAGAATTTTATGAGGAAATTCGTCATCTAAATAATAAATGCAAGCAGCACTTGAAGATCATTTTGAGAGATTTCAATGAAAAAATAGGGCAACGGCAACAGAATGAAAATCCAGTTGGTAAATTCGATCACGGCAACAGAAACCAGCTTGGAAATACTCTCGTAGAGTTTGCAGAGGCAAAACGGTTTTTCATCATGAACTCCTTTTTCAAGAAAAAGCCGCAAAGTAAGTGGACATGGAGGAATCCCAATGGATTGACAAGTGAAATTGATTTTATTATGTGTAACAAGAAATTTGTCATGGAAGGCTGCAGTGTGCTAAACAAGTTCAACACAGTTAGTGACCATAGAATGGTAAGATGTAAGCTGCACTTTAATGCTAAACTCGAGCGTGGCAAGCTCATGAAACAAACAAAGTGTATTGACATAACCAACCTTAAAGAACATCAAAATACTTTCAAATTGGAACTGAGGAACAGATTCTCTGCTCTAGAAGGTCTAACATCGGAAGAAGTGGACATCTCTGAAGTTAACAGAAAACTAACCAAGGCTCTTATGGAAACAGCAACAAAAATAGCTGGTACTAAGAACAAGTTTCATACGAACAAATTTTCACGAAAAAACAAAATTCTGATGCAAAAACGAAGAGAGATGAGGACAACTAAAGGAGATGTGACTTCCAAAGTGGAATATATAGAGCTATGCAAGACGGTACGAAAGAGTATTACTGAAGACGTAAGTAAATTCAACTGTAAACTAGTGAGGAAAGCAATTGAAAACAATTAAAATCTGAACAGAGCAAAGGGACATCTGAGTAACGGAAGAAAACAGATTATGGCTCTGAGAAAAGAAGATGGTTCTGTAACAAGAAATAGAGGTGAAATTTTGACAAGAGTGAAAGATTTATACTTAAAACTATATGAAAGGGATTATACATGTACTCTAGACATTACGAAAGATACCAGTACCAGAGTACTTCCAATTCTCCCAGCAGAAGTTGCACATGCAATCAAGAACATTAAAAACGAAGAAAAGCTCCAGGAGAAGATCGAATTGCCGCAGACATCATATATACAAGAAGCAAATGGAGAAATTGAAACAGTACTCGCCCAAGTTTTCACTCGATGCCTTAATGAAGGGAAGATTCTTGAGGATTGGAACAATTCTACAATGATCCTGCTACATAAAAAAGGTGACATTGAGGATATCAGGAACTACAGACCTATCAACCTCCTATCAGTGGTTTATAAAATCTTCACTAAAGTTCTTTCACACCGCTTGAAGGGGACACTGAACACGGCTCAACCAAGAGAACAAGCTGGATTCAGGAATGGCTACAGCACTACAGATCATATCCACGTACTGAGAGAACTAACTGAAAGAGCGAGGGAATATGAACTTCCATTGTGCATGGCTTTTATCGATTATGAAAAGGCCTTTGATTCGGTGAAACCATCAGCAGTAACAATGGCTTTGAAATCTTGTGATATTGAAGATGCATACATTAATATTATTAATAACATCTATGAAAATGCAAGTGCAAAGATTCGGCTATTTGAGAATACAGCACCCATAAAAATTGGAAAGGGAGTGAGACAAGGTGACACTATTTTTCCCAAGCTCTAATGCCACTTTGGAAAATGTCTTTCAATCACTGAACTGGGAAAACAAAAAGATAAAGATTAATGGAGATTATCTAACTCACCTTCGTTTTGCTGATGACGTAGTCATTTTTGCAACTACCCCATCAGAGCTGCAGAGAATGATCCAGGAACTTGATGACAAGAGTAAAGAAGTGAGATTAAAAATGAACTTTCAGAAGCTTTACAAAAATGAAGCTTTCGCGATTGATGGAGAAAAGCTGGAGATAACCAATACCTACATTTATCTTGGACAGCAGATATCAAGTGAGGGTCATATTGATGAAGAAATTAATGGGCGCATAAAACTTGCCTGGAGAGCTTTTGGAAGAAACAGTATAATTTTCAAGAACAATATGCCATTATGTCTTAAAAGAAAAGTGTTTGATCAATGCATCCTTCCAGTGCTAACGTATGGTGCAGAGACGTGGACCTTAACTAAATGAGACATACAAAGGCTGCAGACAACTCAAAGCAGCATGGAGAGGTGCATGCTTGGTGTAACCAGGAGAGATAAGAAGAGGAACTCGTGGATCAGAAAAATGACAAGTGTGGAAGACATCATGATCAGAGTAAAATCCCTGAAATGGAAATGGGTTGGACATATTGCCAGAAGGACAGACCATCGATGGACAGCCGAAATTTTAGACTGGATTCCAAGACACAGGTAAAGACACAGAAGAAGACCACATGTGAGATGAGTGGATGAAATTTGAAAGTATGCGGGAGTAACATGGAGGAGACTGGCACAAGACAGACCGTTGTGGAAGAAACTTGGGGAGACCTTCGTCCAGTAGTGGATTGATAACACTGGTCAACAAAAAAAATTCTGGCCCGGACTTTTGCAGCTGTTTTAGACTAATTTCAGGGTGCTGATTCCAAATCTGAACTCAGATTTGCTCTATCACATCTCATTTTTATGCTATCGGCATACCCCATTTTCATTGATTTTATCCGAAATTAACTCTTTGTCACTTACGATTGCAAGTTGTTGCGAGTCAGTGACTGCTTTAGTGTTAAAATATGGTGTTGTATTTTTAGGATAGTGTGTTTATAATATCATTTTATGTAGATATCCACATTTATTTAATATTTTGCTTCTGCAGGTCGTGATCTAACAATGGCTACAACATCCGAAAGAAGGAAATGCAGTAATGACACAGATATCTTCTGCTACATCTGTGGCAGCTTCACTTTGCAGGATCAAAGGCGCAACATCAATACCTTTGTCAAGAAGGTTTATCTTGCCTACTTTAAAGTACGACTTGGAGACCAAGACAAAAATTGGGCTCCTCACAAAGTGTGTAAAACCTGTGTTGAAACTTTGCGATCATGGTCTAAAGGAAAGAATGCTAAGCTGAAGTTTGGTGTGCTAATGGTTTGGAGAGAACCTACAAACCATTTGGATAACTGCTACTTCTGCCTTGTCAGTGTAAAAGGTTTCAATAAGAAAAACAAACAACACTTACAATACCCAGATATCCCATCTGCCAGACGACCAGTTGAGCACTGTGAGGAAATACCTGTGCCTGTATTTACTGGGCTACCAGAGATTGATGTTGAATCCCTCAGTTTACCTGCTTCTACAGATGATGATGATGCTCAGATCGAATATACGCCATCTGATGCAGATTGTGATAAAATTTCTCTGTTTAGTCAGCCTGAATTGAATGATCTTGTAAGAGATTTGTATTTGCCGAAGCAGTCTGCTGAATTGTTGGCTTCCAGGCTGCAAGAGAAAGGACTACTCAGACCTGGCACTAGTGTCTCCTTTTATCGTAACAGAGAAGCAGCACTGCGAAAGTACTTCCATTCAGATGGTCAACTTGTTTATTGTAATGATGTTGAAGGGCTTCTTCTCAATATGGGACTGACCGCATATGATTCAAGTGAATGGAGACTTTTTATTGACAGTAGTAAAAGGAGTTTGAAATGTGTGTTACTTCACAACAGAAATATATATGGTTCAATCCCAAAAGGACACTGTAAAAATGAAAGAAGAGTATGCCAACATAAAGATTGTTTTGGATAGATTGTAATACCATGTTCATGGATGGGTAATTTGTGTTGATTTGAAAATGGTTAATTTTCTGCTGGGTCCGCAAGGAGGTTACACCAAATACCCTTGTTTTCCTGTGCTACTGGGACAGTAGGGCTACATTAGAACACTGGGTTAAAAAGAACTGGCCACCAAGAATCAGTTTGACGCCTGGTGACAAGAACATCGAGAATGAGCCTCTGGTTGATAGAAATAAAATTGTATTTCCCCCACTGCACATAAAACTTGGGTTAATGAAGCAATTCGTCAAAGTTCTTGATCACACTGGAGACTGCTTCAGCTATGTAGTGGTATGTTCTACCTTTTCAAGTCTCAGTGCCGAGAAGAAAAAGGCAGGAATATTTGATGGCCCTCAAATAAGAACACTCATCAGGGATCCACACTTTGTTACAACAATGACTGCGGCAGAGGCAAGAGCTTGCAATGCATTCTCTGATGTGGTGCGGAATTTCCTTGGGAACAGGAAAGCGGACAACTATCGAGAGATTGTTTCGTCCGAATGGGGTCCGGGTTCGAATCCCGGCGAGGCATGGATGTTGTGTTTGTCTTACGGCACTGGTTCTCTCCCTTCCCTGGAACCAGTTACCCTAAATTAGGGAAGAGCGACTGCTTATAGCCCATTGAGTTGCTCACGGTGGTCGTTAAACCTCCAATCAAAAAAAGATTGTGGAGGAGCTGCTCTTGAGTTTCCGAGCACTTGGATGTAGAATGAGCATCAAGGTTCACTACTTACATAGTCACTTGGCCCAGTTTCCAGAGAACATGGGTGACGTGAGCGAAGAGCAAGGTGAACGCTTTCATCAAGACATTGAAGTTATGGAAGAACGTTACCAAGCCCGATGGGACTCAAACATGATGGCAAATTACTGCTGGTCCTTGATGAGAGACATTCCATAAGCTGTACATCGGAGATCGTGAAAGAAGAGGTCGTTTATGCAGATGTAACATCAGTAGTATAAGACCACGCTTGATAACCCTTTTCGGTGGCAACACTTCCGGTGACGTGACAGGGGGGCGGGTCCGCCCGGTCGCCTCTCGGCGTGAGGGGGAAGACACTGGCAGCGCCCTCTGGTGGTGGTGGTGGTTCGCGGAAAATGTGCAGCGCCATCTGTCGGCACTTTTTGAAATTAATTTTTCATATGGTGATTTTTTTATCGTCGATGTGGACGCAGCCACTTTCAATTCTGGGAAAATTATCCGCCATTTTTATTTTGTAACTGTTTTTAGGGTGCTGGTGGGAAATTTTTTGAAACCACGGATTTGGCAGGTTGCGGTACGTAGCACACTGAACCGTCGTGATAATACTTCCTGACTGCACATGTTTCTGGATGAGGGGCAGCAATGTCTGCGCATACCGTTCATTCTCAGGGCAAATCTCCACCCTGAATCGCTTAGTTACTCGTTCAAAGATACCAAGGATCCAGGTGCAACTCAACGAGACGACCACAGTTGTATTTTCGCTTTCCAACCTTGATCTCATCCACTTCAACGATTATTCCTGTGCCACCAAGCTTTCCTTCGTCTTCTTGGGAGGCTACCATGAACTCTGAGAATAGTTCTTTGCAATCCTGATAATAGGCACTGATTGTCTCAGAGAACGTGGTAACACCATCCTGTGAAGATTCCTCAATTGCATCATCGTAAGGCAATCCTTTCGCGAAACAATATACAAGAGTCATCACCGTATCAATAGGAATATTAGTGTTCTTGAACCATGTCCCAAGTGCACGGGAACACTGCTCACCTTTCCTTCAAACGTGATTCTTTGGACACCTGAATTGTCCTAAACGATGATACATATCCGCCCTCAGAGTCATTGGCTGACCTGGTGGACATCTTCGAACGGTGGAAGCAATCCCTTCAGCTAACACCAAGCAATATATGTATCCCCATCCTTCGCAACTTCCCCGAAAAAACGCTTCCATTTCATGGGCGCCCACAGCTTAGTTTTCAGGAGGGGGCAAAAGTAGAAACTGTAAACACAAATAGCATAAACAACGTAAACTTTCACTGTGCCATCTGTATCCTCTAACCATTTTTATCACACACAACTAGATAAAAGCTGACAACCAAAAAACTGCATAAAAAAGCCCGACAGCTGAAGTTCGACAGCATGTTGGGACAATAGAAAAAAATACTTTGTTGTTCTTCTGAGCCTTGCGCCTTTTGGCCATTTGTGTTCCATGCACCACAAAACTTCCATGATCATTCAATTGATCATCAAGAAGGTAAAAAAAATACCCCGAAAAGACAAAGTTCTGGAAAAAATTTGGGAACGCTTTGTCCAGTAGCAAGTGGTCGTTGTATAGAGGATGATATGTTTTTCATTTCTCCTTCTTTCACACTGCCCTACACTGTATCCAGGGCCGGCTGGACCATAGGGACAACCGGGGTGATCGCCCAGGGCCCCGCAGTTTTGGGAAAAAATCATTTTCTGCAGAATTTTTTTCAATTATTTTTTTTATACAAGTTTTGGGAATCGAGGCCCTTAAAAATTACTATTTTGTAAGTTTTTTTTTAGTTTCCACCCCCATTTTCGAATAGGTTATCGCTCTTTCCCGTACAGATACTTATATCTACTGTATTGTAAACACCTTAATATTTTCCGTATTCATGAAATAACATAATTAAATTTCATCACTTTGTGGCCCTTACTTTTGTTCATTCAACAGTATGTATTCAAAACAGACACTAAAATTTAAAGAAATAAAAATAACAAAATCAAAGTTGGTTTAGGGCTACATGTGAAGCCCAATTATTCAGTGACTTTAAAAACATTACGGCAAATTAAAAAACAAATATTTATATATGAGTGCCTATAAAAGTTTAAATCACTAATTTATCAGTTACTCCACTTTGCATTAAAAATCAATCACTAAAACATATAACAGGGTGGAAAATTATTTGTACGAATTTATTTTGAGGAATCCTGATATTATTTCCTACACAAAAATATTCGCTGGCAAATATATTTTTATCAATTTGTGAGGAATTTTCTATAAGAGTCGCACACACACGCACACAATACCCCCTCCCTCCTCTCCCCGGAAAGAAAATTTCAGATTTCAACACTTTTTACTCTCTCTCTCTCTCTCTCTGTCTCTCCCCCGGAAATTTAAGTCCATATTATGATCTTTTTCTTAAGCTTAAAACAAGTATTTCTTCGAGAAAATAATTTTTTCTATACGATAATTTTCGTGCGTGTTCTTTACAGACGATATGTTTCACATAACGACTTTATTATAATATGAGATTTATTTCCTAGTGCTAGCAATGAAATTTTGCTCCGGGACCCCGCAAGAGCTCCATCGGGCCTTGACTGTACTCATGTATGCTGTACTTTGACACGTATTTCAATATTATTACTTTTCACTGCAAATTCTTAACGCTTTTACTAAATACACACACATCTCCAGAAGTTCAACATAAAAATTAGCAATCAGAATTAATGGTATGGCGAAAATCTTTGCAGTGTCTCCTCTCCCAAGAACTGAAACGACATTCAGATTTCCAGGGCAGGGCAAGTGCCCCCTCTTGCCTCTTCCTATGGGCGCCCATGTTCCAGTTCCACATGTCGAGATTCACAGACTCACAACGTACGCTGGAAAAAAAAAAAATGAAGGCAGCAACAACAGAAACAGGACGAACCAAGTAAGACGACGCACGGAGCGAACAGGATGACACAACCAAAGAATATTCTTTGACACAACGGAGGCAGCAGCGTTGGGAGGAAGGAGCGGAAGCGCCCCCTGTCGGGAAACGGGTAATTTCTCGTGATTCCTCGTTACTTTCTTCTAGCAGACGACGGGGGCCGTAAACCGAAGTGCATCCCCCACATCATCATCAACATCATCATCATTGTCAACCATTATCAATCCACTGCTGGAAGAAGTTCTCCCCAAGTTTCCTCCACAACGGTCTGTCTTCTGCCAGTCTCCTCCATGTCACTCCCGCATACTTTCGAATTTCATCCACCCATCTTCCATGTGGTCTTCTTCTGGGTCTTTTCCTGTCCCTTGGAATCCAATCTAAAATTTCGGCTGTCCATCGATGGTCTGTCCTTCTGGCAGTATGTCCAGCCCATTGCCATTTCAGGGATTTAACTCTGATCATGATGTCTTCCACTCTTGTCATTTTTCGGATCCACGAGTTCCTCTTCTTATCTCTCCTGGTTACACCAAGTATGCACCTCTCCATGCTACTTTGAGTTGTCTGCAGCCTTTGTATGTCTCTTTTAGTTAAGGTCCACGTCTCTGCACCATACGTAAGCACTGGAAGGATGCATTGATCAAACACTTTTCTTTTAAGACATAATGGCATATTGCTCTTGAAAATTATGCTGTTTCTTCCAAAAGCTCTCCAGGCAAGTTTTGTACGCCGATTAATTTCTTCATCAATGTGACCCTCACTTGATATCTGCTGTCCAAGATAAACGTACGTGTCTGTTATCTCCAGCTTTTCTCCATCAATCGATAAATCTTCATTTCTTGTAAAAGCATTGAACATCACTTTTGTCTTCTGAAAGTTCATTTTTAATCCCACTTCTTTACTCTTGTCAGCAAGTTCCTGGATCATACTCTGCAGCTCTGATGGGCTAGTTGCAAAAATGACTACGTCATCAGCAAAACGAAGGTGGGTTAGATAATCTCCATTAATCTTTATCCTTTTGTTTTCCCAGTTCAGTAATTGAAAGACATTTTCCAATGTAGCATTAAAGAGCTTCGGAGATATGGTGTCACCTTGTCTCACTCCCTTTCCAATTTTTATGTGTGTTGTATTTTCAAACAGCCTAATCTTTGCACTTGCATTTTCATAGATGTTATTAATAATATTAATGTATGCATCTTCAATACCGCAGGTTTTCAGAGCCATTGTAACTGCTGATGGTTTCACCGAATCAAAGGCTTTTTCATAATCGAAAAAAGCCATGCACAATGGAAGTTCATATTCCCTCGCTCTTTCAACTAGTTCTCTCAGCACATGGATATGATCTATTGTGCTGTAGCCACTCCTGAATCCAGCTTGTTCTCTCGGTTGAGCCATGTCCAGTGTTACCTTCAAGCGGTGTGAAAGAACTTTAGTGAAGATTTTATAAACTACTGATAGGAGGCTGATAGGTCTGTAGTTTCCGAGATCCTCAATGTAACCTTTCTTATGTAGCAGGATCATTGTAGCGGTGTTCCAATCCTCAGGAATCTTTCCTTCATTAAGGCATCGAGTGAAAATTTGGGCGAGTACTGTTTCGAGATCTCCACTTGCTTCTTGTATGATGACATATACTGGGTATATATATGTATATGTGTGTGTGTGAGTGACATTAAACATGAGTGACTAACATGATGATGTTGTTTTTGTCACATCCCATCCGAAAGAAATCGGAGCTACAAAATGGTCAAGTTCATACAGAGAGAAAAAAAAAAAAAAAACGATCAGGAGAGGAAAACACAGACAGTTTATGAACTTTTTATTTTGATTGTCATTCAGTTTAACGCCGGACAAAAAGCGCCGTCCCAGTGGCGAGGACAAATCGCATTTGCCCTTGCTTCATTTGGTTGAGTGATAAAGGAGCTGCTCTTCTGGAAGGATCAACTTACAGGAGACAACACCAGCTTGGCAGAGCACACATCATGCTTTTGAATTTTGTCGGCTAAATACCGTAAACATTGGAAGCAAAGTGCAGCATTTTTATGTCGCAGCCGTATATTTATACAGGGTATTTCATTTCGAGTTATTTCATTTTAAAATCACAAAGGATTTCCTGATTTTAAAATGAAATAACTCGGAAACGGAGATCGATAGAAGAATGAAACAAGTGGTATGTTTATTTGGAAAGCCGTAAAAATCTGATACAGAAGTTTCAAAATTACCTACAAATGTTGCCGAA
The DNA here is from genome assembly GCA_039090855.1 of Macrothele yani. Lineage (NCBI taxonomy): Eukaryota > Metazoa > Arthropoda > Arachnida > Araneae > Macrothelidae > Macrothele > Macrothele yani. The sequence continues at coordinate 135,674,458 of CM077024.1, read as the reverse complement.
AGGTGGCGCTGTACGCTCTAGTCGCAGTACGGAGTCCGAGAAATAGTCTATAAACTGTCCTTTGCAGGCAGTTGTTGCAATCACATGACAATCGATTCAAAATGTGCACCTTTCGCTGCACAGAGATGGCGCAAACGAAGAATGAAATTTTCAGTCACCCTCTGTAATGTGTCAACGGAAATGGACGCACATGCCTCACCGATCAACTCTTCAAGCTCATCCAGTGTTGCAGGATTGTTCCGGAAAACAGTGTCCTTCAATGTGCCCCACAAAAAGTAGTCGCAGGGTGTAAAATCGGGTGAGTATGTAGGCCAATCCATGCCTGTCCCAGTAAATGTGGAATAGTTCAATGCAATGATTCTATTGCCGAAGTATTCCTCAAGAAAGGCAAAAACCGCTGGGGTACGGTGTGATCGGGCACCATCTTGCATAAACCCCGAAGTGCCTGGTCGATCCTCCAACGCTTGTAGTGTAGCGACAAATTGTTCCAAAACTGCAACGTACCTTTCAGTATTGATGGTTTCTCGCAAAAAAAAAGAGCCAATGTTGCTGAAAACTGCAGCCCCAAACGGTAACTGCTTGACACAAGTGCGAGTTTTCGGTACCCCAAAATCGCCAGTTTTGTTCACGAACCATCCTGGTGAAAATGGGCCTCATCTGTGAACCATATGCAGCCAACATCGAATCCATCATGATCAATCATTGAGAGCATATCGTTCGCGAACTCTTCTCTTTGTCGCACAGCTCGAGCTGTTATGGCTTGGTGACATTGGATTTTGAACGGAAACATGTGTAGGGTTTTCTTCAGTAATCTGTGCGTGCTGGATCGCTTTAATCCGGATGCCGCTGCAATTCTTCGGATGGATTTCCTCGGATTATGCTGAATAACTGCAGAAACTGTCGCGACATTTTCATGAGCCTGGGGCCAACATTTCCCACTAACTCATCAGCCACGCTGATTGTCCGTTGAAATGTGTTGAAAAGCTGGCGAATTGTTTTCGCATCAGGACCTTTTGCAACTTTAAATTGGGATTGAAAACTACGCCTTGTTGCCGTAGGACTTCGATTTAGCCGGTGATACTCGAGTACCAGAAGAACACGTTGCTCCATGATTTTATCCACCCCCTTTCACGTTTCAACAGTGAAACTGTCCAAAGACTGATCTCTCTAGAGGGTATTTGTCATTTTCTTGTAGGACTTCCGTCCACAGTGAGTAGAGTTTAGGTCCCAGCCACCTACAGCGAGATCGCTTTTTGGGCAGGACACAGAAACGGAAGGAATGAGAGCAAGTCTAGCGACTTTGACAGAACAGTTTGTAGTGAGATTAGAGTACAGAAGATGGCGCCACCGTACAAGTACGATAGAGCACATAGAGAATTTCAGGGGGGACATAGGAAAGGATACCCATTTAACCAGTGGGTCCAGCCTAGGGGCCGTCACTTAACGTGCTCGTCCGATGCACGGCGGATATTCAGCTACCGAAAGATCAACTCAGGCTTGAACCTGGGGACCTTGCATCGATAGTCTGCATCACTAACCACTAAGCCATCCGCGGCTCGACTAATCTCTCTGTGCTTTACTGCATCATTTATAGGACTCCGCACTGCGACTACAGCGCCACCTGTCGGCAACATTTGTAAGTAATTTTGAAACTCCTGTGTCATATTTTTACGGCTTTCCAAATAAACATACCACTTGTTTCATTCTTCTATCAATCTCCGTTTCCGAGTAATTTCATTTTAAAATCAGAGGGTCCTTTGTGGGACACCCTGTATATTCGTATTATATGTTTCGGAACCAAACTTCCTGATTTATTCAGTATTTCTATTTTTGAATTTTTGCTGTATAATTTCAGATCTGGTGTAGGTCTACCCAGTCTTCCAGTTTCCAATTCCTGTTCCAACGAATGCGAGAAGTTCGGATATTTCAGCAAATAACTAACAGCATTCGTGATAAGGGGGTAAACATTTGGCTTCTTATATTTTCTTATTTATGTAGGCCTTTTTTAAGCTGTCGCCGACACTGTTCCACCGATGAAACAGAAGAATGGAGTTAAAACAATCCAGTAACTACAGTAACACAAGACACAGCTGTCGGCGATTGCGATTTCCCTGTAACAAAACGAGAATGGGCAACGTGGATATGTGCTACGATGCTTCTGTACAAGGCGCTGGCTAAATTGCAGCAGAAAACTTAACTGGGTATGATCGAATAGCCCCGAGCCAGAGCAGCAGGAGATTGTGCTCATGGGAAGCAAATTTCACAGTTGTACGTGATCTGTGGGTGGAAAACCTTCAACGGTTAAGGTAAATCCACATAAAAACTTTGCCTCGTGTTTCCAATATTAAAAACTTCTGTAGACATTTTCTTCGTAATTAATGCATTCCAAAGGATGAGAATTTGTACATCGGTAAAAATAACTTTATATTATAGCCCAATATACCTAATATTTTATAAAACTTAACCATAATGATATTAAGAGTCAATAACTTTTCCTTTGATGGTGCTACATCTTCATGTGACTTGCTAAATGTAATCACTTCGCATTTTTTGTTCAATAATTTTATCTATTTTTGGACTGAAATCAACACTAAGTGTATCAATGTGATAGTATGGAATATTTAGAATGATATGAGCCACTTAGATTAAATATTGTGGCAATAATTTAGCTGAAAATGCTGTAGAATGAGCTTTCTGGTTCATTTTGGAATTAAAAATCGGCAATACCTACAGTTCTGTTAACATTTGCCGCTAAATTACTGTCAGAACATTTTGAACATTAAGTGGTTCAAATGATTTGAACATTAAGTGGTTCAAATGATTTGAACATTAAGTGGTTCAAACGATTTGAACATTAAGTGGCTCAAATCATTCTAAACGTTCCATACTGTCGCATGGAAAGACTCAAATGTTGACTCCAGTCCAAAAATTAATAAAATTATTGAAAAAAAAAGCAATGTGATTTCATTCAGCAAGTCACATATAATGTGGCGTCATCTGTGTGCAGTTCTCAACACCACCAAGAGAAAATATTGATTTTTAATACAATTATGGAAACATAGAGCAAAGTTTTTAGGTGGATCCACCTTAAATGCATGGAAACCCAAGATGTTTTCACTGCCGTATTGGCAATTTTCCGATCATATAATTTCCATATGTTTTAATGTAAACTTCACACTCACAGCATTTTATTAAACATAATTTTCTTCGTTATTCTAATAAAATTTACTGAAAATTGGTGGCTAGAGGTGCCTCCACTGTTGTACAGGTTGTCATAAAGTAGGTAGGACCCTTTGCCTCGTAGGTTTTGAACTTTTCTGCCCGCGGCTGTCATATGTTTGCAACTTTCCTTTCCTTCTGGGCGCCATACCTCTAGCTTACCTGAAATCCTTCATCATTTTTTTCTGCAAACCTTCTCCACGATTTCTTCGAAATGTACAATAAAGTAAAGTAAGGTCCTTCTTGCATTCTTAGGACTCAAGTTTAACTTCTTTTCAATTAATTTCTTGTTCTGAATTTAATTTCATGTTGTTTGAATTTAATTGCTCATTCATTTCTTTATTTTAGATGCATAATCTCCTTGCAACTGAAAATCTTTTTTTTCCTGAAACTTTCAAGGAGAGATGATTAAAAACATTTTCGGTATTTTCACGAAACTAATGAGGGACAAAAAAATCGTATTTTCTTTTTTATTTCGTTAGGGAACAGTATCTAAAATTACTGTGTGATTACATGTGATCTTTTTTTTTTTTTTTTTTTTTTTTTTAGTAGGACGATATATTTTTATGCATGAATGTCTCTCACACCAGCCGACAGATGGCAGCAAGTTAGCTACTTCGTTCAGAGCCAGCGAGAAGCATAACCAGCTTTCTTTATTTCTTTTGGACGTGTTTGAGAAAAACGACACTAGATAGCAGCACGTGAAAACGCAAAGTTGATTTTGACCAATAATGCAAGCAAATCTCGAATGAACAATGGAACCCAACAAAATAATAATAATAATAATCCTGGATGGATTGAACGCCCAGTGCGATTCTTCATGTTCTTTTGGCTGTAAAGCATTGGAGACCGGTATCGCAGCTTCAATTGATGTCCCTGTGAGAGAGAGAAAGAGTGATTGAGTGAGTAACTGAGAGAGTGTGATCAAGAATGATCGCTCCTGCAACAACCTCCCGTAAAACAGATTTTTCCTTTTTAAATGGCCAATATCGCAAATAATTAATGTATTTATTTTTTCAAAATTATTGTAATAAACGCGCAGTTTTTCATAAAAAAATTTTAAAACTTTAAAATTGGCTATGGATTTTTAAATTAAATGTTCTCTTCTAGCTTCAGAGAGAGAAAGAGAAAGAAAGAAAAATGTCTGATCGTGAAAAGCAATGGGTATGTTGAAAAGCAGTGGCGTAACCAGAAATATTTAAGGGGAGGCCCATGGCAGGGGTGGGGCAAGCGTGAAGAGATCAGACGTTTGAGGAGCACGCCTCTTCCATTCTCAGAAGGAAAATTTGAAAAAAAGGGCAAAAAGATAAACCACGAGATTCGACGTATATTTTAAAACGTAATTGTAATTGCTCATCAGCAAAGGAACAAAGAAACGGAAATATCCTTTTGCTGAATATTAATACTTTAAAAATAAAATTCAGCCAGTGATTTTATAAAGACATTCAGAAAGATTTTATTTCCAAACATTTATAAAAAAAATGAGAAATTAGCTAGCTGGGTTACTTAAAGAACAAGAAGCGCAAAAAAATGCATAGAAAAATAAAGGCGTTAGAGGTTATGCGTTTCTGTATTTTTATTTATTTCATTGTTGTTAATTGTTTTAAGCATTTACCACATATCACGAGAGCATGTCGAACACCATACTTGGCAGATAATCCAGTGTTTTTTATCAAATGGGCAAGGCTCAATATGGAAAATAAGTTTACTTATCTTGCTATTTATTATTATTATTTTTTGGCCTCATAAGGTGAAGCTTGGTCCACTTCATAAGGATAAAGTGATTATTTAATTAAACAGTGCGTAAAATATTGGGTAGGCACTGCCCCCAGGAAAATTATTGGAGGGACAAGATTCACCTTGCCCCCCCTCCCCCTAGTCAGCGCCTATGGTCCACGGATTTAGTTTATTTGCGAATGGGTCCGGACCCGAGGATCCCTTCCCCCGCTGACTTCGTTGTTGAAGAGCAATTGTCGGATGTAATATTTTCACAACCTTCCGAGAAAAAATCGGCAATAAGACAGCGTTCTTAAAATTAAAAGCTATGTCGGCATTAAGACAAGTTCTTAAAATTAAAAGCTATGTGCTTGCAAAGTAAATGGAAGTCTCTTTCAAAAAGAAGTGGGAATCAGGCTTTACGAGAGAAAGAACAGAAATAAAACAAATGCTTCGAAGAAGAATTATTGGTCCTGTTACTTGGAATGGTTAGATGACTCAAGCTGGGATTTTATTAAATTAAGCCGCCCGAATAGAAAGGCTCAAATTTATTTTGAGAGATTATTCAGAGTTGATATTTAAGGCTATCTTTGAATGAGTGCGAGGGTTCATCTTCTGCGATAGATGACGCAAAAAATCATTCCTTGGGAGTGGCTTCTACGTTTTAAGGGACTGTCCCAAAAGTTGGCGTCAGCGAATCACTGCAGACCTCGCCATATTCAGAATGGAAGCGGTCTCTCGTTGGCTGCACAATGAAAATACATAATACGCGCTGTTGCGTTTTAATCAATGGCGTTATTTAGAGGTGGAGCTCAGTAAGTAGGTAGAGTTTCTATAGCTCAAATTCAGGGGTTTTCTGCTAATGTACACATTTTCTCTTCAAAAAATGAACGTACAGTGGGATTTAAGATGATTTATCGAAGACAAGATTCCAAAATCACTTTTGACCCCATTCAATGATTCCTATTTGACCTAGATAATTAAAAAAATCAGACAGCAACGAGAGATTTCATTTCTTCCAGACAGAAACACTGCTAAGCTAACTTATCGTGCCATATAGCGCCAAATTGGAATACCTTCGAGTCAGATCAGATCATATGTAGAGGATTTTAGGAATGTCTGACCCCAGGTCTTAAACAACCCTTAGAAATAGGAAGCTAGGAGATTTGGGCTAGAGTGCCAGATAGGAAAGTGACACGGAAGCGAAGTAGAAAGGGGAGGAAGACGCCTTTATTTATTACCGGGGGCCAGTACCCGGGTCGAGTCAGATAAATTGAATTGAAAAAAAATTCGTCTTTCGGAATAATAACTGGCAAATATTAGCTATGGGTCGTTTTAACTTGTGCTCAAAATTTCAAACACAACAAAGTAATTGTCTTCGAGAAAATGTGTAGAAAATAATTTACATTGCAGATACAGGATATAATTTCTCTTACCCTCATTCAAAGACAGCCTTAAAAAACACGGGATTCGTTTTTTTGCAAAGTAGGCCAGAAAACTAGTGCTGATTTTTCAGTTATTTTTCCCAATTAATGATTTAAACATTTAGCGCATTTTTATTTTTGATGGGAAAAATTCTTAATATAAAAAAATAAGATTGATGGAGAGACTGGAATTTTTCAGTTATTTTTCCCAATTAATGATTTAAACATTTAGCGCATTTTTATTTTTGATGGGAAAAATTCCTAAAATAAAAAAATAAGATTGATGGAGAGACTGAAATTTTTCAGTTATTTTTCCCAATTAATGATTTAAACATTTAGCGCATTTTTATTTTTGATGGGGAAAATTCTTAAAGTAAAAAAATAAGATTGATGGAGAGACTGAAATTTTTCAGTTATTTTTCCCAATTAATGATTTAAACATTTAGCGCATTTTTATTTTTGATGGGAAAAATTCTTAAAATAAAAAAATAAGATTGATGGAGAGACTGAAATTTTTCAGTTATTTTTCCCAATTAATGATTTAAACATTTAGCGCATTTTTATTTTTGATGGGGAAAATTCTTAAAGTAAAAAAATAAGATTGATGGAGAGACTGAAATTTTTCAGTTATTTTTCCCAATTAATGATTTAAACATTTAGCGCATTTTTATTTTTGATGGGAAAAATTCTTAAAATAAAAAAATAAGATTGATGGAGAGACTGAAATTTTTCAGTTATTTTTCCCAATTAATGATTTAAACATTTAGCGCATTTTTATTTTTGATGGGGAAAATTCTTAAAGTAAAAAAATAAGATTGATGGAGAGACTGAAAATTTTCAGCTATTTTTCCCAATTAATGATTTAAACATTTAGCGCATTTTTATTTTTGATGGGAAAAATTCTTAAACTAAAAAAATAAGATTGATGGAGAGACTGAAATTTTTCAGTTAGTTTTCCCAATTAATGATTTAAACATTTAGCGCATTTTTATTTTTGATGGGGAAAATTCTTAAAGTAAAAAAATAAGATTGATGGAGAGACTGAAATTTTTCAGTTATTTTTCCCAATTAATGATTTAAACATTTAGCGCATTTTTATTTTTGATGGGAAAAATTCTTAAAATAAAAAAATAAGATTGATGGAGAGACTGAAATTTTTCAGTTATTTTTCCCAATTAATGATTTTATCATTTAGCGCATTTTTATTTTTGATTTGATGGGAAAAATTCTTAAAATAAAAAAATAAGATTGGTGGAGAGACTGAAATTTTTCAGTTATTTTTCCCAATTAATGATTTAAACATTTAGCGCATTTTTATTTTTGATGGGAAAAATTCTTAAAATAAAAAAATAAGATTGATGGAGAGACTGAAATTTTTCAGTTATTTTTCCCAATTAATGATTTAAACATTTAGCGCATTTTTATTTTTGATGGGGAAAATTCTTAAAGTAAAAAAATAAGATTGATGGAGAGACTGAAATTTTTCAGTTATTTTTCCCAATTAATGATTTAAACATTTAGCGCATTTTTATTTTTGATGGGAAAAATTCTTAAAATAAAAAAATAAGATTGATGGAGAGACTGGAAGGAACGCAAACTGGCGGGCAACTCCGCCAGTTTGTGTTCCTTCCAGTCTCTCCATCAATCTTATTTTTTTATTACCGAAGCAACCACCCCCAACTACCCGAAAGTAAGCTTCTGGATCTGTCTTTGAAATGAGTGAGTGAATGTGTAAATGAGATATTATGAGGGAGTGTGATAGATTTTTTTCAAAAATGGCTGGCAGCCCAATGCCCGAAACTGATCATGTGCGTAGGACCGCGATAACTCTAAATTCTTCATGGACTCAAACCAAGGGCACCATTCATGCGGAATTCAGGCTCATCACAGACGGTTGAGTAGAAGCTCACCCTTCGTATGGTCGGGTCATCCGGATAGTTCGGGCGCCATTATAACGGAGTAAATTTCTCCGTCATTTTTATCCGCGCCAGGATTCGAACCCGGGTCCCCTCATTCCGGAATAAGTTGCTCTACCAATTGAGCTACGCGGACGTTTGTTCTAACTACTATCTGCCTTTTATGTCGTGTGCGTCCTGCTGGCAGGAAAGTCACAACATCGTCTGGAATTAATGAAAAATTATTTCTTCGCTTCATTGCAAAGATGAATTTGTCATTTCTTGTAGGACTTCCGTCCAACAGTAAGTAGAGTTTAGGTCCCAGCCACCTACAGCGAGTTCGCCTTTTGGGCAGGACACAGAAACGGAAGGAATGAGAGCAAGTCAAGCGACTTTGACAGAACAGTTTCTGGTGAGATTAAAGTACAGTAGATGGCGCAACCGTACAAGTACGACGTTGCACATAGAAGAGTGAGAGAATTTCAGGGGGGCATAGGAAAGGATACCCATTTAACCAGTGGGTCCAGCCTGGGGGTTGTCACTTAACGTGCTCGTCCGATGCACGGTGGGATATTCAGCGATTGTTAGTAAATCACACCATCTCTGAAAGATCAGCCCAGGATCGAACCTGAGGACCTTGCGTTGATAGTCTGACTCGCTAACCACTAAGCCATCCGCGGCTCATTTCTTCGCTTCAAAAAATTTAGAGGAGATGATGTGACTCGTTCCGGACCGAGGAGACGCGGGTTCGACCGTCACGAGTAAATCTGTGAATTTCACAAACAATGGGGCCCGCTGTTTTTCTTTTGCTAGATGGACTATATACCAGTGGCGTATCTTGGGTCCGAGAACGGGGCTATCTCACCTGCCCCCCCCATCCCCACAATACTGTTTTTTAAAAATTGCGAAGTTTATTTTTTAATTGTTAAGTAATAGAAGTAACATTTTTTCTAAATTTTAGGTACATGCTATTGCTAACATGATACCAAATAATTATGAGGATTAGGATTTCAACACTCATTTGTACATGAACTCCATTTTTCTTTCCTTCTAGATGAACCCATTGGACTTCTTCCTCTGGGTTCATCTAAAGGAACTGGTATATCGACGGCCTGTCGACAGCCTTCCCGACCCAGTGGCCACCTTACACGCGGCTCTCATAACTGTAACCCCGGCTGTGCTGCAAAGCGTGCAGATGTCTAGTCCTCGGTGGGCTGCCGCATGTTCCGCACTACACGGTGGTCATTTTGAACACATGTTGTAATCTGACACGAATCCACGGTGTTTTATCATTTCTGTTGTAGAGGTGCACATCAATAAATTACGTGTTTTTTTTTTGTTTTTTTTGTTTTTTATTGGAGGTTTAACGACCACCGTGAGCAACTCAAATGGGCTATAAGCAGTCGCCCGTCCCTAATTTAGGGTCACTGGCTCCAGGGAAGGGAGAGAGCCAGTGCCGTAAGACAAACACAACATCTATGCCTCACCGGGATTCGAACCCGGACCCCGTTCGGACGAATGATCAGAGGCCATCGCTTAGACCACTGCGCCACCGGGGCGGCGTGTTTTCTGTCAAAGTGATTGGGTAAGTTATTTCTAATGTCTGTATTCTAACCGGATGTGACGCCACGAACTTTTGGTGCGTATATCTCCGGAATGCGACGTACGATCGGACAACGGACAACACTTTTCGACTTCTTTCTCCACGAGGAATTGTCCGGTAGGTTTATTGTGCGGTCGATTCTGATCACGCTGTATATGTATACAACTATTGAATTAGTAATGCCTTGAAAGATAGAGGGGGCGCAGTATTTTGCGGTTTACCCAGGGGCAGAAATACCTACCTGCGTCTCTGCTATGGAACTTACCCTCGAACATTCGACCACCTCTGTCGCCGAGTTATCGCAGACGCCGACTTCTGGCTCACGATCCGAATTTGACCTGGGTTCGAATCCTGGATAAGGAATGGATGGTACACTTGTACTACAGCGGTGGATCTGTCCCTTTCCAGGATCCAGTGGCGGTATATCAGGGGCTTCTTACACTGTAAAAAGGAATGGTTGGTATATACTTGTACTACAGCTGTAGATATGTCCCTTTCCAGAAACCAGTGGCGCTATAAAAGGGACTTTTTACACTGTAAAAAGGAATGGATGGTACACTTGTACTACAGCTGTGGATCTGTACCTTTCCAGGATCCAGTGGCGCTATATTACGGAATTTTTACACTGTAAAAAGGAATGGGTGGTGTTCTTGTACTACAGCGGCCGAGCTTTCGCTTTCCAGAATCCAGTGGCGCTATATAAGGGGCTCCTTACACTGTAAAAAGGAATGGATGGTATACTTGTCTACAGCGGTGGATCTTTCCCTTTCCAGAGTCCAGTGGAAAAAGGATTCTGGAAAGGGAAAGATCCACCATATACCATCCATTCCTTTTTACACTGTAAAAAGGAATGGATGGTATACTTGTACTACAGCGGTGGAACTGTCCCTTTCCAGGATCCAGTGGTGCTATATTACGGAATTTTTACACTGTAAAAAGGAATGGATGGTATACTTGCACTACAGCGGTGACTCTGTCCTTTTCCAGGATCTAGTGGCGCTATGTTAGGGACTTTTTACAATGTAAAAAGGAATGGATGGTATACTTGTACTACAGCGGTGGATCTGTCCCGTTCCAGTAACCAGTGGCGCTATATTACGGAATTTATATACTGTAAAAAGTAATGAATGGTATACTTGTACTACAGCGGTGGATATGTCCCTTCCCAGGATCCAGTGGCGCTACATTACGGAATTTGTACACTATATAAAGGAATGGATGGTATACTTGTACGACAGCGATGGATCTGTCCTTTTCCAGGATCCAGTGGCACTGTATTACGGAATTTGTACACTGTAATAAGGAATGGATGGTATACTTGTACTACAGCGGTGGATCTGTCCCTTTCCAGGATCCAGTGGCGCTATGTTAGGCACTTTTTACACTGTACAAAAAATGTGGTATGAATTCACAGAAAATTCCTGAAAATAATGTGCAGCGAATTTTCCGGTAGATCTCCGTCTTTTTGCAAAATTTTCGTTTTTTAAAGTTTCCGTTTCCTTCAACTTCAGCATTTTGACAGATTTTCCCATGTCAGTAATTCCGCTTTGTGTGTGTGTGTGTGTGTGTGTGTGTGTGTGTGTGTCCAGAAAAGTCATTTTCGGATTTTTCCGTATGTATACACAAATTTCGTAAGAACTTCAATTCTGACTTTTTCCAGAATTTTCACCTTCTTCTTTCCTGACGTACGGAGTGAACGAATCCTTTCACTTTTGTCCCTATGTAGATAATATTCTGATTTTCTGGAAATATTCCCGAAAGGACTTGGATGCATTTGCTAAATATATGTCCTCACAATTTCCAACAATACACTTCACAATTGAAGTTAAAAGTAACTTTTCACTACCTTATTTGGACCTCCTGCTCGTACGAAACCCTGAATCAAATATACCATAAGATATTCTATTTACAGGAAACCCTCTCCTTGTGGTACAATGATTCCTATGAACTCAGCACCACACCATATGAGGTACAAGCTGTCGGTAATCCAATTTATGCTGCGACGGGCATACGCACACTCAGTTACCTATGTGCAGCGACAACGGAAAATTAAGATAATTAAGGCTATATCCAAGAAACGTGGCTACAAGGAGTATATATTAAATGGGCTTCTTAATAAATTAAGGGTAGCATAGAAAATTACCTTGGAGAGTGATGTTGCTCAACGAAAATATGTGGTTTCGATGAATCATAATCCTAGAATTACACCTGTCATTAAAAAACATCTGTAGAAAATATAACATCGACTTTGGTGTAAAGAAAATGAATATCCTTTCCTTGATCAAGAAGGACCGGGATCCCATACGAACGCACAATAAATATGGAATTTATAAAATCCCTATGAAAGCTACGGAACCCGATAAAGTGTACATCGGATCAACTTCCCGCACACTACAAACTAGGATTAAAGAACATACAGTAAATACAGTGTGTGTTTAGGCTCGAATGCAACCTCCCTGCCACGTTTAGTGAACAGGGGTTTACATTATTCCGCTTGGTATGAGGCATCAATCTTGACCACTCCTAGTACATGATCTTTTCTACTGTTAACGGAAAGTTTATACAGACTCTCTATATATAAAGAACAGACTGTGTGTGTGTCTGTCGGTCGGATTTCTCATAGAATTAGGCGACCTGGAGCGACGAAATTTGTTATGAAGGTACCTGCAGACATCTTCTGGTGTACCCTGAAGCGATTTTTTTAAAATTAGAATTTGATTTTTAGTTATTTAATGTTACGCGTTTCTACCCTATCTGAGTGTGTCTTTCCGTTTTGTTGACATCAACCTGATCACACCGAACGTTAAGGCGTGAAGAAAATTAGTTCACCATAAATTTTAGGCGTTTCTTTTTTAGAATTCCGTTACAACCATTTTCATTCGTAAATACATTTATTACGCCTTTTTTTGTGAACGTTGTTTACCGATTGTATTATTTCCTTGAGGGCGGAGAAGAAAAAAAGAAAATAGAACGTTGTTTTTCAATCTGCGTTATTAATTCAAAAGTGTCATACGTAAGAAGGTCATCATACTGTGAAGACGTAGTGAGCTAGAAAATAGAACGTTGTTTTAACGTAATTCTAAAAAGAAATGGCTCAAATTTATCGTGAACTACTTATCTTTGCGCCTTCGCGTTGGGTGTGATCAGGTTGCATGTAAAGAAAGCGTAACGGCACATGTTTTTTTTGTTAAGCGTTGTTTGCCAATTGTATTATGGCCTTGAGGGCGGAGAAGAAAAAAAAGAAAAGGGAACGTTGTTTTTCAATCTCCGTTATTAATTCAAAAGTGTTATACGTCAGAAGGTCATCATACTATGCCTCAACCTCCCAGAAAGAAACAATGTGTAAGAAGAGCACAAAGAATGGATAGAGAAAATTAAAGAAGGAGAAGAGAACAAGAAACAGCAAAAGAACGAGAAAGAAGGCTGGAACAAGATAGGATTTCCAGAGCACAGTCAAGGGCACAGGAATAATACCAGCAGCAAGAGAGAGAATAGGAACACAATAGGACTTCAACGGCGCAATCGAGGGCACAGGAAACACTCCAGCAACGAGACAAACGACTTCAGCATAATCGACTTACTACGGCTAATGCTCGGTTGAATATCTGTAGAGAAAAAGAAAATGTAGCATTCGTCTTCAACCCGTCCGTGGATTACGCCTCTGATCCATCATGTGCCATTGGATCAATTTCATTAACGTGTCAATACTGTGCAGCCATGAAATGGAAAGGTGAAGCCCCAGGTATGTGTTGTAATGGTGGGAAGGTTCAGTTGCCATTATTGCAGGATCCTCCGGAGATATTACGTATGTTTTTGACTGACAACTCATCAGATGCAAAACATTTTCAAAACAACTTACGCCGTTATAATTCTTTTTTCAGATGATATCATTTGGCACAAATAAAAAATTTAGACAGTCTGGTTACATGCCCACATTTAAGGTACAAGGACAAGTGTATCATAGAATTGGTAGTCTACATCATTTACCCAATGAACAGCCAAATTTTTACAGATCTATTTTGTATGCGATGATACACAGCAAGCCGACCAACGTTGCAGGAATGTGCCGCAAACAAGACGAGAAATAGTATTGAAGCTGCAAGAAATGCTTCATCGAGAAAATGCTTATGTCAAGAGCCTTAAAATGGCTCTAGAAAAGATTATTCCTGAATTGAAATTGGTTATTTTAGCAGACAGAACTCCACCATGTGAACACGAGGGACGATTCAATGCACCGACATCAGAAGTGGCAGCAATCATATTGGGAAAACAACATGGAACGAGAGACATAGTTTTAGAATTGAAAACCAGCACCATCAAGAAAATTACCGATACTCACAGGTCCTACGATGCTCTACCGTATCCATTAATGTTTTGGCAAAGGAGAAAATGGATACCATTTCCAACTGTTTCAAACAAACACATCTACTGGAATAGTCATCTAAGAAGATATCTGCTATGGATTTTTATGCCTTTAGGATTATGGTACGTTCTTCAAGTTTCAACATCATACTGCAAAGCAAACACCTTGTCTATCAATTTATTGTGGATATGTATGCCAAAACTGAATCTGAAAGGCTGAGGTACATTCAACTTAATCAAAGGGCACTGAAAGTGGAACAATATGTTCATCTCAGAGACGCTGTCAACAATGATGGAAATGTTGCTGACATTGGTCGATTGGTCATCTTGCCATCCAGCTTCACTGGAAGTCCTAGGTATATGCATGAACGTACTCAAGATGCTATGAGTTATGTGCGGACGTATGGTCGACCTGATGTCTTCATTACTTTCACGTGTAATCCAGCTTGGGATAAAATCAAGAATGAACTGTTTCCAGGGCAAAAACCACAAGATCGTCACGATTTGTTGGCGAGAGTCTTCCATGAAAAGCACAAGGCACTCGTCAATCTCATACGCAAGGCCAAGATTTTTGGCAGTGAACAATGCTACATTTATACAATAAAGTGGCAGAAACGAGGACTTCCTTATTCCCACATTTTGGTGTGGCTTAAAGATAGGATATACGTACAGAGAGTTGATGATTTCATCAGTGCCGAAATACCAAGTCCAGAAGAAGACCCACATTTGTTTCGTTGTATAACAACGTAGATGGTACATGGTCCCTGTGGGAACATTAATCCGAATTTTCCATGCATGAAGGATGGAAAATGTACCAAAAGATACCCTCGTGGTTTTTTGAAAGAAACACAAACAGGGCAAGTTGGATACCCACTTTATCGTCGGAGAAGTCCAGAAGACGGGGGAATTGTAGCAAACATCCTTATGCGATGATATGAGGTGTTAGTAGACAATAGATGGATGGATTGTTTCATATTGCCCTCTCTTATCAAAAATCTTCAATGCTTATATAAATATAGAGTACTGCAATTCAATCAAATCAATAAAGTATGTATGCAAATACGTTAACAAAGGATCTGACATGACTGTGTTTGATTTGACCACTTCTGAAAGTGATGTGAATAAAGTTCATCGATATGAATTGGGAAGATACATCAGCAGCAATGAAGCTGTCTGGAGAATACTAAATTTTCAAATCCATGAACGTTACCCCACAGTGATTCAATTAAGCGTCCACCTTGAGAATGGACAGAGAGTTTACTTCACCACAGATATTGCAATCGAACGAGCCCATGTTCCTCAAGAAACGACATAGACATCTTTCTTCCGACTCTGTGTTGAAGATGAATTTGCCCGGACCTTATTATATCAAGAAAACCCAAAGTACTACACGTGAAACAGTGGAAATGAGAAATGGAACCGACGTAAAATGGGATTAAATGTACCTCACCACCCAGGAATCAGGCCAGTGATGTACTCGGTCGAGTGTATACTGTCCATCCAAACAACTCGGAATGCTTCCATCTCAGACTGCTCCTGCACGAAGTACGGATCCCAAAATCATTTCAAGAACTGAGAATAGTTGAAGGAAGGTGTGTCAAACTTACAAAGAAGCTTGCCAGCTTAGAGGACTTTTGGAAAATGATGAACACTGGAATGCAACTTTAGAAGAAGCAGCTCTCTCTCTCTCTCGATCACCAACAATGCTTCGAAATTTCTTTGCTGTTATGTTGCAAACATGCGCAATGTCAAATCCTCATCAATTATGGATTAATCAAAAGGAGAACATGTCTGAATACATACCCCAGCAGAAACACAAGTGCTGGGAAACTGATGGCCACCAGCTGGCAGTTATGGGTCACTGCTGGCTGAAATCTGCCGCTCACGGCCCGGTAGTGGTCCGTTGGTGGCAGCGCTATCAGTTGGCGAGCCATTGATGGCCCTGCAGCATCGCCGTGAATTGTGGGCCTCCAAGGAAGTGCCACTAGTGGCCCGTTGCTGGCAACCAATGCAACCCCCAACAGCAGTGGAAGCATCGGGACTGCGCATGCGCAGAAGAAACACTTGCTGTGTCTCTCATGGTACCAGTTAGTTGAAGACGACGCTATCGCCATCGTGTTATTTTAGTGGATGTTAAGAAAAAAATCCATATGTGGAGAGGCGAATTAATTTCCTAATGAAATTTTACGTCAACGAAGATATCAGATTAAGCCGTGAAATACTAGATTACAGCCATGAAATACACCCACTCCATTCCCATGAATAACAATTCATGGAATGGAGTGGATGAATAAAAAGAAACAATTTGAAACCGTTTGAAACACATATCCTGGAAAACCATTAAAACAGCGTTTGTTGGGGGAAAAAAGAATTATACGCGTACAAAATTTATTAATTAATTGAAAGAAAAAAAAAGCAACGCTATGTTGTGTACTCATCCATGGGTTGAATACACAAGACTGGGAGGAATTTGCTTCTAAAAATAACGAGAAGTAAAATAAAATGTCTTTTACTCTTTAAAACAAATGTAGCTTCGGACAACGGAAACGAAAGACACAACGTTAAAAATGTAACAGAATGTGACATGAACCCGGGTAAATATATATTTATT
Source organism: Macrothele yani (assembly GCA_039090855.1). Lineage (NCBI taxonomy): Eukaryota > Metazoa > Arthropoda > Arachnida > Araneae > Macrothelidae > Macrothele > Macrothele yani. Next base: position 135,657,628 of record CM077024.1, on the reverse strand, counting down.
CAACAATCTCTTTTCAAGACGGCAAGGACAGTACAAAACTTTGGAAAGCGACTCTAAGTATGTACACGCCTTGAAAATGAGTGAAGTTCCCTTAAGGTAAAAAAAAAAAAAACTATCGTTACGTTGAAAACATTAATTTATCAATTATATGAAACTGACTTTTATGAAAAATACCTCTCAATATTGTAAAATGAAAGAGGGAAGCATTCGATTACAAATTGCATACCAAACAGATAGCTTCCAGCACATGTCCGAGAGTAGTGAATTAGTCCAGTCGGTAGCGAGCGTGGCTTCCACGCAAACGGCCCAGGATCGCATCTAGTCAAATGCAAACGGGCGTTTTTCCGGTCTGTTGAGAAAATTGCGTTAATTCATAAGGTTCGTAAGGGTAGAAAAAAAAATTGTAGCTTTAGGAATCTGCGGTTATCCTTGTTTTTTTTTTATTATTATTATGGCTACTACTGGGAAATTGGCGGACAAGATTCGGCAAGCCACCAGTTACGTCACGTGATTGCTGGCTGCCACTAACGGCCCACTAGCGGACCACATTAGGCTAGCCATCATTTCTGGCACGTGCTTGCAGGGCCACTAAAGGGCCACTTGTGGCAGCTACTGCCTGTGATGGACCACTGATGGCCCTGTTGTGGCATATGACAACTGATGGGGTGCCAACTGTTGGCCAGCTGTTGACCTGAACTGCTGGCCCTTCTGTTGGCCGCCCGGACATTTTATTGACGGTTCGGCAGCGGCAACATAGTGCTGGGCCATTGCTGGCCCAGCAAGACTGTTTTTGCTGGGACTGCATCAAGCACGAGTTCAAGAACAGAATATGGAACTAAACTGCAATGACATCATCTTCAACAGAACTCTAATCATAATTGAGGACAAGATTAAAACCTTAGGTGGATCAGACTTAAAATCTTTTGGATTACCTCAACCGACTCGAAACCATGTTTCAGCACTTTCCAAAATGAAATACTAGAAGAAATTAGTTACGACACGAAAGAGTTTTCAAAATATTTAGGGGAAAATGAAAATAAAATGGTCCCTGATCGAAAGGCAGCATTTGACAAGATTACAAGTGCAGTTTTCAAGGGATCTGGTGGCATATTTTTTCTAGATGTATCAGGTGGTACTGAAAAAACCTTTCTAATCAATCTTATTTTGGCTAAAGTACGACAAAGAAGCGAGATTGCCCTGGCCGTTGCTTCATCTGGAATTGCTGCTACACTACTACCACGAGGAAGTACAGCTCACTCGGCTTTCAAGTTGCCTCTAAATTTGGCAAACACAAAAACGACGCCAACATGTAGCAGTTCTAGGGGTTCAGGAAAGGCAAAGGTTCTACAAGATTGTAAGCTAATTGTCTGGGATGAGTGTACTATGCCACACAAAGCTGCATTTGAAGCCCTTGATGTCACTTTACAAGACCTCAGACATAACAACAAAAGAATGGGAGGGATTACTCTGATGTTAGCCGGCGACTTTCGACAAACACTGCCAGTCATTCCACGTGGAACGAGAGCTGATGAAATGCAATCATGCTTAAAATCTTCATATATTTGGAATGAAGTACAAAGACTTTACCTCAAAACTAACATGTGAGTTCATATTACTGACGATACTTCTGCACAGGGATTTGCCGACAAACTACTGAAACTAGGAAACGGATATATGACACCTGATAAGGAAGATGGATGTATATCAATGGCAGATGTTGGAAAAATTGTTAAAACACATCAAGATTTGTTAGAAGCAGTTTTTCCAAACATTGGAGAGCACTTTAACAATCATGACTTGCTGTGCCAAAGAGCCATCCTTGCACCGAAAAACGACAGTGTTAGAGTCACCAATAATCAGCTTTTAGCTCACTTGCCCAGCATTCTTCAAGTTTACAAGTCAGTTGATACCGTTTGTAATACAGACGATGCAGTCAACTACCCAACTGAGTTTCTTAACTCTTTGGAGCCACCTGGAGTACCTTCACATATTTTAGAGTTGAAGATTGGTGCACCTATTATGCTTCTGAGAAATTTGGATCCGCCTTCACTTTGCAACGGCACGAGATTATCTGCCAAGAAACTAATGAAGAATGTTATTGAAGCTACTATAATGACTGGACATGCAGCAGGTAAAAGTGTTTTTATTCAAAGGATCCCGATCATCCCATCTGATGTGCCGTTTCAATTCAAACGTTTTCAATTCCCGATTCGTTTGAGTTTCGCCATGAGCATCAATAAGGCACAAGTGCAGTCTCTAAAAGTTGTTGGACTGGATCTACAAAGTCCATGTTTTTCCTATGGTCAACTGTACGTTGGTTATTCCAGAGTCGGAAATGGGGAAAATCTTTACATCTTTGCTCCGAATGGAAGGACTGTTAATATTGTTTATCCAGAGACTCTACAAGAATAAGGTACTTTTCATCTCAATCAATTTCATTGCATAAGCCTTCTGCTTTCAAACTTTTTGAATTATTTACACTGAGCGTGACAACTACTAAATAATTCAAATACATTTTTTTATCCTAATATTCTATTCCGGGAAGTTGTGCTACAAAGTTGTATAAACCTTGATTTACCAGTCTTAATTTAATTGCCGATATAGCTTTTACTTTATACTATCACTAGCCCGTCAACGACGGGTACAACAAGCTAGTATATCCAAAGCTGTGGCCAACAATGTTGCAATGATAACGTGCTAAAACACGTGCCACAAGCATGGAGGCTCATGTTGTACACCCAAAACGACAGAAATGTAGTGGAACATGCCCGGGTCGAGCACGATAATTAGAGATGGTTACGATGGTCCAATATCACCGAAGCCATGAAGCGCTGCGTCTGCCCACCAGGGACGTCGCCAAGGGGTGCGAGAGCCCAACCTGCCACCCACCCAGTTCAAAGTGTGTCATTTTTCAATATATTTAACTTTAAAATATAATCTGCACATTGCCAAGTAATAATTCTTGTGTTTTACTTCATGTAACCCTACGTATTTCCCCCTAGTGCGTTGTTTACGTCTCCAAAAAGGTTATCAAAATAGCACCGCAGGGCCATGAAAATTCAGTTCTCCACTCTTCCAATTCTTTAGTTTCAGCCCCTTTTTCATGTTTGTATGGGCAGGGGGCTAATGAAGAGGGGGATAGGAATTCACCAAGGGGGTCACTTGGGATCCGTTCGTCATTAGGGACCAAAGGGGCCGGGCCCCACCTAAAAATTTCTATTTCAAGAAATATATAAAATTTTTTTGCCCTGATTCTTATTCTCTCTCTTAACTACATAGTGATAAACCTTTCCCTTCAAAAACCATTACCCCAGTAGCATCACTACGCAAGCAAAGAGGAGACGATTTCCTCCCCGTCTCATTCAGTATGAAGACCTACATACAACACTGTCTTAACCGCGTGTGGAAAAAGCTGTGGGGCCAGATCTTTCTGGCCCCGCGCTAATTTGATTGGCCGGGAGAGTATTCATTTCCTTAACGCCGTGGGTTGACAGAGAAGCTTACCCCGACCAAACTCAAGGGTGGCGGAAGATTTTCAAATGCCGTAGCAAAGTTCAGTTAGTTCTTTTTTTCAGTGTGTGTCTCTCTGGGTGATGTGTTGTTTCTTTGTGTCGTGACTTTTTTGCTTGTCGAGTATAGTGAATGGAGTGGCTATTTTGTTAACATCTCCGTTCTTTGCTTTAAATCTGGAAGTAAAGCTTCATTTAAAAAACTCAGTGCTTATCCCCCCAAGAATTTTTTGTTTGAGCTTCAATTAAAAAAACACAGTGCTCATCAGCCCAAGAATTTGAGTCGAAAAGCGTCACTTAAAAAAACTCGGTGCTTATCAGCCCAAGAATTTGAGTTTCCAACAGTATGAAGTTTACAAAGCGCTTTGCAGAACTAATTTCAGTTTTAACCAAGATGATTTTCTATGTTAAAAATAAATAAATAAATAAATGAGAAAGCCTGTAATTATAATTTGCACATGAGTACATATGTATATACATGTATGTTTTTAGGTTTCACAAGTTCTTTAAAAAAAAGGTTAAACCTTTCAAATAATGCAAATGATAGTATGGTACTCATTCTATATGGGACGAAATTCATGAAACATTCCCTCCCTGCATGTATTTGGAATTATTATTTTTTAACTACATTTTTTTATCCTGTGAATCCTGTGATTATTATTCCTCAGTTGAGAAATCTGAAGAAACACAAAGCACAACTAACATAAATTAATGCTCATATGTTTTAATGTAAAAATTTTATTTAAGGAGTTTTAACATTTTTCTGTTAATAGTTATGCATTCTATTCTGAGGAATTTTTTCGTGTGCAACACAATAGCTGACGCATTCCTACCTGATTTGGGCATTATTGTGAGTCAAGGGGGACGAGCAAAGACCAACGTGGCCCGTAAGGAAGGGATGGTGTCATTGTAATGAAACCACCTGTTGAAGTCTTCGCAGTGCGATTCGAAGACTTTGGATGCCATGGCCGGCTAGCGTTTCCATGACAACACGTAGGAGCGGGTGAAGGGAGAAATGCGCCATTGCTTTGGACAAGGCTTCGCTCACAGAAGAGAAGACTGCCCATTAGTTACTCGCATGTTCGACCCAGTAACAGCGCGTGTTCCGCGAAAGCTGTTTTAGTTGCGAAATGTGTGAAGTGTCAGTGAATTAAAATCAATGATATTATAAGTGTTGAGTGTACTGTCATGAGTATTTAATATTACTGAATTAAAATGAGTGATATCATTAATGAACTGGTGGAAAAGACACTATTTTCTCGACTTAGATATGAAGATAAACTTCAAATTGTGCAGAATGGAAGGCCTCAGTCAGCACTTTAGGAACTTAAAATTGAACACAAAGAAAAGAACCGATCATATACTAGGTGTTTTAATGTAAGTAACTATCAAAAATACTTATGGTTAACCGGATCGAATGACTCAAATAAACTGTACTGTATTTTTCGACTGAAACAGTACCTTGGAAATAAGATCGGCTTCAATAGTTTAAATTATTTAGTTACCGCCTGTGATAAACATCAGAAATCTTCTGGGAATAGCACCAACAAGGTGCAACTTTTCGTCACGACTTGTGAACACCGCTAAAGATTACAGGGGACATTTTATCAATTTTTTTGTCAATCGAACATGGGCCTGGTGACTGAACAGGTGAAGATCTGAATGATCTGAACACTGCTTCAAGCTTTATTCGTTTTCTATCTAAGTTCAACACTAAATTATTTCTTATTATTTTCCACAAAAAATTCAAGTTTTCTTATATTTTGTTTCACATATTTGCAAAATAACAGCATGGACATTTGTTACTGTACAATTATACGAAGAAAGTTGAGGAGTACTACGAGACTTTGCAAAAAATTAGAGACGAAGATTTTGATCAAGTGTAGACAGAAACCAGAAGTCATGGTAAAGATGAGGAAAATGAACCAAGACAAAAACGACAGAGAAATGGTGATGATCGTTCCGAATACCTACGTATTTTTAATAAAGTTCTAAATACTCTTATGACTCAAACAAAACTGAGGTTTGAGTCTCAAACATATCTTAAATTCGTGGCTTCGTTGGATTCGAATTGTTTTGATAAATTTTGTGAAAGCTTTCCTGAACATCTACTGTCAGAACTTAAAGAACCTTATGCTTCAAATTTTGATACAGTTCGACTCAAAAATTAACTGAAGGTGTTTCATTCTCTTGACGAATACAGAAATAAATCAGTAAGAGACATTACTTCTTACATGAAATTGAATGATTTGGACATTGGGTTTACTGAGGTCTACGAATTACTGTAGCAGAATTAACATTAACGTTTCCATCAAAAATTGGGTCAACCGAAAGAAGCTTTTTGCATTAAAAAGAATCAAGAAATAAGTTAGAGCCACACAAGGAAAAGTACGCTTGAGCAACTTGGGTGTTTTATCAATAGAAAAAAACATTCTTTTAAATATGAAAAAGTACTCGGAAGAAACATTTTATGAAAATGTAACACTCAAGTTAACACAAAAAGAAAGCAGAACGGAGTTCATGTACAAATAATGTATGAAAAAGGTAAAGTGTTAAAATCCTAATCCTCATAATTAGTTGATGTTATGTTAGTAATAACATGTATCTAAAATTAAAAAAATAAACTTCGCAATTAAAAAAAACAGTGCTTGAGAGGGGAGATAGCTCAGGTCTCCGACACAAGATACGCCACTGATGTTGATCCAAAGACCTTCGAGGAGAATAGACTGGCAAATACTTAGCTACTTCCGTCAGTGTTTGAAAATCGGATGTCCCGCCAGTAGCGAGGACTGAAAGTTGTTCATGAGTATCTGCCGGTTGTGTGCATGTTGTAAATCGTGCCTTAAATAGTTGTTATAAATAGTAAATATAGTCAGGTTTGGGTCACGTATTGTGTTAGATAGGGATGTAACACTAAGGCGAATGCGGTTGACATAAAGAACGGATAAAATTTCACAAGTAAGTTAAATGCTTTGCTCATTGTTGTTCATAATATCTTTGGCTGTAATTGCATAGATGATACTTTTTACCAGTATGAAGGAATATATGGACATTAAATCATGTTCAAAATATAATAACTATCCATAGAACAATGTTTCTTGGTTTAAATATAGGATTATTAACAATTTTTCAACACCCTCTCTTGTTCAATTAAAAATTTTTTGTATTCCATGTTCAAATAATCAAACCTAGAAACACATGTTCGACATCCAAATAATCACATTTGGGGCTTAAAAATTGTTTTCAATTCAGGTTCTTGAACATGGGATACTGAAAATATAAAAAACTGTGTGTTTCGAGACATCAGAATTTCTAAATTGTGCTTGGGAGCACTAGAAATGCAAATACAGTTCTTCGACAATCACTCCTGTGAAAAGCGATGTGCTGTTCCTCCCCTCTGGAAAGATGAAATATATTTATTGCTTTAAATTTTTTTTTTAATTTGCTGAAAAACACCAGTTGGAAACAATTTTCTCCTATGGATTTTAATTTTTAATCATATTTTTGAATAAGATTGCCGAAAACATGATGAAAAGCTTCCAAAGCTCTCTGCGTAAACATCTTTTGCACGCTCCAGCTCTTTTGGAAAGATTATATACATTATTAACCTACTTTTTTTAATTTGGTGAAACACACCAGTTGGAAACTAATGTGAATTATGGATTCAAAATTTTTAATCATATTTTTAATTAAATTGCCAGAACCGTGGAGGAAAACATGCAGAAACTTTCTCCTCTTCTCTGGACAGTGTACCAACAACTTTCATTGACCATTACAAAGTTCGTCTGCCCTCGGAAGCTAGAAATACACAGAATTTGCGACCCCTAAAAGCTAATTCTTATGTGATGTGCAAGATTCTTTGGTTTAATAACCCAGTATGTCAGATTTGTAAGCCCATGTGACATGGTTATCATCAAGTAACGCCGAGCCACTGCATAATATCAAGGTGTCAATGTGTTAACAGAACAGCCGCCCCGGTGGCGCAGTGGTATAAGGCGCTGGCCTCTGATCATTCGTCCGTAAGGGGTCCGGGTTCGAATCCCGGTGAGGCATGGATGTTGTGTTTGTCTTACGGCACTAGCTCTCTCCCTTCCCTGGAACCAGTGACCCTAAATTAGGGACGGGAGACTGCTTATAGCCCATTGAGTTGCTCACGGTGGTCGTTAAACCTCCAATCAAAAAAATAAAAATCAAAAATAAACAGAACAATTTTAAATGGAAGGTGTGCTCATGTCAAAGTGTCAGGTGGTCATGTAATTCTCATTTAATCGATCACAGCTGGGTGAAGTGAATTTTGTGTTGTATAACAACCAGAGCAATTTCAAATGGAAGATGTGTTCGTGTCAAAGTGTAACACAATTCTCATTTTATTTGATCACAGCTGGGTGAAGTGAATATTTTGTATTTTCACCCATTCAGTTTGCTGTGGTTGTGAAAAATGCAGCTATTCTGTGCTTGCTTACAGCATACAATCGTTGAATACAAGGTTCCAATGGGTAACAGCTTGGCGAAGTGAATTTTGTCAAATATTGCTACACAATCGTTGCATACAAGGTGTACGATTGAAAATAACTCAGCACATTCTCAGATTGGCTATCGAGAGGAACATCGTACAATCTTATCGGTAAAAGTTACACTCCTGGGGATCGGCGTATTCCGTGCTGAGTGGGTCAAAACATCACTTAATTAGAGAACAGTTTCTTGACATTCGGTTCATATTAAAGCTAGCATTTGACTAAATCATAATTGCAGGAATAAAAACAAAGCTTGTTTACCGCTATTCCAGTGGCTGTCCTGTGCTGTGTTCTCCTTTATGATCTTTTACAAGATAATTTGAAAAATGTTTATATAGTCATCTTTTCTCAGCAAAATTAAAAAAAAATTCTCACAAGTCTGTAGTCAAAGAAAAAAATAAGGTAATAAAATGATTTTTGTATGAATGTATCAGTTACAGTGAGTGATGTATTAATTGTCCATTTGCTTCATAAGAACATACAGTGCTTAGTGAGGTATAGAAGTGCTTGGTTACATGAGATAAAGTGCTGTGTTATTCTTTCAAAGATATATGTAGGAGTAACTTTTAAAATTAGTTTATTGAGTGTGAATACGGCACTTCAATTAATAATAAATATAAAGAGTTCTGCATGTCTGAGGAAAAGCCGTGATAGTTTTGTAAACATGATATCTATAGACCCCCTTTTTTATTTTATGCGATATTCATTTTTGATGAGCTCATAGAGTAAAAATATTTTTCAATAAAACAATTTGAGGAACAAAATCGGGTGATTGAGGGTAATATGAAGGAATGATAATGCGGTATAGTTAAATTCGCATTGCTGCAACTTCACGTATCAGGTGTTTGTTGTATGTAGCGGCGTATTTTCTATTTCATAGCTGATTTTCATCGAAATTGAGAACTTGTTAATTAAATTTTGATCTAGAAATTTGTTGGTTCGCATTCGCACTCGAATATTCCTTCTGCGCTATTTGAACGATATTGAATCAAAAACTGTATGTAACTTTCCAATAGTTATGTATTTCTAAGTCCTCGCGGTTACAGATGGCGCTGCTATCCCAATTGCTGCTCGTTGCCTCCGAAGATTACTTTTGCCAGTCTATTCTTTTTTTATTTTTTATTGGAATTTTAGCGACTACCGAGAGCAACTCCATAAGCTATAAGCAGTCGCCCGTCCCTAATTTAGGGTCACTGGCTCCAGGGAAGGGAGAGAGCCAGTGCCGTAAAACAAACACAATATCCATGCCTCACCGGGATTCGAATCCGGACCCCGTTCGGACGAATGATCAGAGGCCATCGCTTAGACCATTACGCCACCGGGGCGGCCCAGTCTATTATCCTCCAAGGTCCTTGTGTTGATCCTCCTGCACTGAACTCAATTTGCTGACATTTTTTTTCTTATTAGGGGTTTAACGACCACCCTGAGCAACTCAAAGCAGTCACCGGTCCCTGATTTAGGGTCACTGGCTCCAGGGAAGGGGGAGAACCAGTGCGGTAAAACAAACACAACATTCATCCCTCACCGGGATTCGAACCAGGACCCTTCACGGACGAATGGTCATAAGCCAGCGCTTAGACCCATGCGCCACGGGGGCGGCTTATTGACATTTAGTTCATATTAAAGCTAGCATTTAACTAAATCATAATTGCAGGAAGAAAAATAAAACTTGTTTACCTTTATTTCAAACACAGAGTAGTGTGTGTGATTTCAACGCTTCGATCAGCTCCATAGCTATATGGCTTTCGCCGTGTGTCATGTTTTCAAGCTCCCAAGTTTTGCTTGTGTTTATGTTGAAATATCGTTCGTAGGATGGTTTGCAGTAGCGTGACGTATGTATGAATGTTCCATGCTTCTTTTGGTGAAGTTTGAGAGCGTTAAGTGCTATAGTTTATTCATACGAAGAGTTTTATTTTGTGGTTGTGCTTGTCGTTGACGAGTTCTGCAAATGGCGATTTCTGCCAGCCATGTTACACGTGACCATCGAAAGGATGTTGATCGACGTGGAGCGAGATCTACTGATAAGAAGTCATCGTTAAGTGCGCCGAGTGTTTCTCCGGTGACCTGTGAGTGGGTTGCCATGGTGATTGACCCGAGTTTCTCAAGAGATAAGAATCCAACAGGTCAAACCGGTCCTGGAAATCAACAGAGCGTGTCTTCGTGCGTTGCTGCTGAAGGAGTTTCTTCTGCGATAGGAATGCAGAAGAGTGTTTCTATAGAGACGGAAACTTGCAGTTGGGCGTCTGTGGTTGATAAGGAGAATTCTGCTAATACGAGTGATCAGCGTTGTGCGTCAGAGATTGAGTGCCAGGGCAATCCCTTTTGTCTCACTTTCGAAAGGGATTCCAAGGTATGTCAAGATTTTCATGATCTTTCTGAGAAAACTATTATTTTCCATGCGTTACCACAAACTTCGTTACCGGTATATTTGAAAGCTTTGGAAGAACGAGTGCCGAGAGAGGCAATTAAAGGAATCGGTCGTAGTAAACGAGGTATATCAGTGTTGTTTATAAATAGTGCAGATTGTAAACTTATGTTAAAGCAAGGGATTTCTATAAATAATCAAATTTTGTATCCTGCTTATGCAAGTGAACGACCGATAACGGTCACTTTTTCTCCGGTGCCACTTGAGGTGCCGGATTCTGCGTTGATAGTTTCGATGGTTTCTCATCGATTCTTTCTCAGTTTAGCCGGGTGGTGGGTCCAGTTCATAGAGTTATAGAAGCCCCGCAATCTTCAAATTATTGTCATGTTGGTGGGTTGAAGCGGACCCTCCGGGTTATCTTCCCGAATGAATCAGCTCTTCAGACTTGTCCTAAAGAGGTTGAAATTGTACTGGATTCTCATGGGTTCATGTTTAATATTTATACAGGAATTTTTTGTTATGCTTGCAATGAAAGAGGACACATTCGTGCTAAATGCACGTATGTACATAGACCTCCCTTGAGGAACAGTCTCTCTGATTCCCATGAGGAAAGAGTTGTTGTACCTGAAGATAGATCGGATTTAGAACATGGTATTACACATGTCGCTGACTTGGTTCCTACCGTGGCTGAGACTTGTGAAACCTGAGTGGGGATCCAGTCGAGGCGAGAGAGAAGACATTGATTGAAATGCCGACTTCTTTGGATCCCGGGATTCAGACAAAAGCAAATATTTGTACTTTGGGCATTGCTAACTTATAGAAATGTTCAGTAGCATTACAGAATCTCGCAGAGAACTCAAGTACAGCTTCGACATTTAAACGACCCAGCACTGATCAAAGTGGTGATCCGTTAAAACGGAGCAAAGCTAAAGACTGTCTGCAACCGGAATTTATCCCTCGTGTAGATCTTTCTTTTCTTCTGGATCCTGATTTTGACGAAGATAGAGGTAAGCCATCACGGTATCGTCTGGTTATGGAACTTATTGCATCTTGCCCTGATTATGACGAAACTTTGGGTCTTTTCTAATTGAAAATTTTTTTTGTGCCTAATAAAAAGATATGTCCACTCACTCTGGAGTTTTACGAGTTAAATACATATAAGTTAAATGCTATTGTACTTCGTTTGGATGCCATGTTGAATTGGATAATTACGAAAAATCCTGTTCCTGAACTTTTAGACACTTATTACGAAACATACGAAACATACTATAAACGTATAGAGGATGTTAAAGCTTACATAAGGAGACATAATGTGGTTGACGATAGTGTCTTTGATGTGTAGAGATGTTTCAGATGTATTCCTTGATGTTGGTTTCCTTTTTTCTTGCAGTGTTTTTGAAATGTTCTTGGACTTTAATAGATATGGATTTCTGTTTACTTATGTTTTAAATTAGCGTTGTTAATTAATGATTCAGTTTTTCGGGCAGCTTTGTTAGTAAAATAATGTAATGCTGTTGCGTTTTACGGCACTGGCTCTCTCCCTTCCCTGGAGCCAGTGGCCCTAAATTAGGGACGGGCGACTGCTTATAGCCCATTGAGTTGCTCACGGTGGTCGTTAAACCACCAATCAACCAACCAACCAACCAACCAACCAACGCTTCACTGCCTATCCTGGGTTGTGTTCTTCTTTTTGATCTTTTACAAGATAATTTGAAAAATGTTTTATAATCATTTTTCTTAGCAAAGAAATAGTTCACGCAGGTCTTTTGTCAAATAAAAAATTAAGATAAGAAAAAGAGTTTTGTATGCGTGTATCAGTTAGAGGGAGTGATGTATTAATTGTTAATTTGCTTCATAAAAATATACAGTGTTTACTGAGGCATAGAAGTGCTTGGTTAGAAAATTGGGTGGTGTGGTGGTTATCATACGCGGGCGCTATCTGGGAGACACGGGTTCGATTCTCGTTCCAGGACGACAAAATTTTCAAGTTTTCGGTTATCTGACTTACCATTTGTCATATTTACACAAAAGAACGGATTGTCATCTTCAAAACTTGTATTATATGGTATAATCCACAGCACTTTATCATTCATGATAAAGTGCTGTGTTACCCGGTGGCGCAGTGGTCTAAGGCGCTGGCCTCTGATCATTCGTCCGTAAGGGTCCGGGTTCGAATCCCGTGAGGCATGGATGTTGTGTTTGTCTTACGGCACTGGCTCTCTCCCTTCCCTGGAACCAGTGACCCTAAATTAGGGACGGGCGACTGCTTATAGCCCATTGAGTTGTTCACGGTGGTCGTTAAACCTCCAATCAAAAAAAAAAAAAAAAAGTGCTGTGTTATTCTTTCAAATTGCGTGTAGGAGTAGCTTCTAAAATTAGTTTACTGAGTATGAATACAGTACTAGATTTAATAAAAGATATAAAAAGCTCTGCATGTCTGAGGAAAAGCCGTGATAGTTTTTGGTAAACATAACGTACATCTGTAGACCCCTTTTTATATTTTATGCGATATTCATTTTTCATGAGCTCATGGAGTTTAAATATCTTTCAATAAAACAATTTGAGAAACAAAATCGAGTAATATGAAGGAACGATGGTGCGGTATATTTAAATTCGCGTTTTTTTTTTGTTTTTTTTTATTGGAGGTTTAACGACCACCGTGGCGCAGTGGTCTAAGGCGCTGGCCTCTGATCATTCGTCCGTAAGGGGTCACGGGTTCGAATCCCGGTCAGGCATGGATGTTGTGTTTGTCTTACGGCACTGGCTCTCTCCCTTCCCTGGAACCAGTGACCCTAAATTAGGGACGGGCGACTGCTTATAGCCCATTGAGTTGCTCACGGTGGTCGTTAAACCTCCAATCCAAAAAAAAAAAAAAAAAAAAAAAAAGACCACTGCGCCACCGGGGCGGCTTAAATTCGTGTTGCTGCAACTTCACGCATCAGCTATTCGTTGTATGTATTTATAGCTGATTTTCCTTGAAATTGAGAACTTGTTAATTAAATTTTGATCTAGAAATTTGTTGGTTCTCATTCGCACTCGAATATTCCTTCTGTGCTATTTGTACGATATACTATGCGTTGAATCAAACACTATATGTACGGCATGTGCCTTTCCAATGGACCTTATTCATGTGACGTCAGAAGCGGATTTCTGCGGACCCACTTCGCTGCTGATTCAATGTTTCCGCTATTTGATTATCCCTTACTGTTGGCTAATTTTACAATCTAAATGTCAGGGATTTGGCCGAGGAATTAATAGAGCCACAGGGCGAAGAAGAAGTTAATTTCTTAGAAGAACAAACCAAGGTTGCAAAAATATACCAAGACAATTTTGTTGTCGATGTTTATTTCGCATGACGCAGAAGAGCATCGCCGTTAGTCATCATGAAGTTTTTAATGCAGTATTTCTCGTACACGCTATATTAAATTTTCATATTCTTATTTTCAGACATTGGCGAAATATCTGAAACATAAAATTGAGTACCTTGTTTTGTAGAACAAAGACATTTAGAAGCTCAGACAAATACGTAATAAGGAAACAAACTAAGTTTCGCTCGCTAGGCAATCTGCTAAAAAATTAAATCTGCGTAACATTAAATAAAAGAGAAATTATAGATATGTTTGTTTTATTCTTTGAGGAAAGAAGAACCTAATTCGTAATTTACCGATCCAAATATTCCATCAATTTTCTCTTACCTTTTTTCGTTTTTTTTTTTTTTTTTTTTGGAAATTGAAATTCGAAGGAATACCACGAGGTTTCAACTGCCTTTGATTCTTAGTATCATAATATCCAAAAGCTTTTTCATTAAAGGGCACAAAACATATTGGAGGGTGCACATCGGAATGGCAATCACTGCGTTTCATTTTACACAGCCATTCCTTTAATGATTTTGTCTTTTTCAGGGGAAAATTAAATAATGTTTTTCTTTCGTCTACACAATTTAGGTTGCAGGATTTATTAGCAGAGCCACACGATGAGCAAAAGTTAGACATGTCGTTAATAAATTTAGGAAAATCGCGATTTTCCTGAACCCTTTCAACGTATTGCCATGTTAAGCAATGGGAAAACGCATGTAAACAAACTGTTGTTGGTCCTCGGTCACCGGAAGGCTTTCCCATGATGTAATGCTAGGTGAATAAGTTCCACAGCTACGTATTTTCCTCCAATTCCTCACAGTTGCAGATGGCGCTGCTATCGCAATTGATGCTCGTTGCCTCCCGAGGGCTAGCATTACTTTTACCAGTCTATTCTGCTCCAAGGCCTTTGGATATCTCCGTGAAAAGGAATATTCGAAGTTCAATAACTTCACTTCAAGAAACCTTTCAATAAAAAAATGCACTGAACAAAAGTCGTAGATTTCTCAATGGAGTCTACCAAAGGCAACCAAATTTAGCATATTTTTTTTTATTGGGGTTTAACGACCACCGTTAGCAACTCAATGGGCTACGAGCAGTCGCCCGTCACTAATTTGGAGTCACTGGTTCAGGTAAGGGAGAGAGGCAGTGCCGTAAAACAAACACAACATCCATGCCTTGCAGGATTCGAACCCGTACCCCTTTCGGACGAATTATCGTAAGCTATCGCTTAGACTACTGCGTAACTGGAGCTGCAAATTAGCATCAATTATTTATTTAATTGCAAGAAAATCGATGTTGAAAAATATGAGATTAATTCGCTATCCTATATTTTTTTATTTAAATCCGGTTAAAACAGAAACAAAATAACACCACGATTACCAAAATACTTTGTTCAATGCTTTGGAATGTCTCTCAATAATGTTGCGT
This sequence comes from Macrothele yani, assembly GCA_039090855.1. Lineage (NCBI taxonomy): Eukaryota > Metazoa > Arthropoda > Arachnida > Araneae > Macrothelidae > Macrothele > Macrothele yani. The sequence goes on along the minus strand of CM077024.1, from coordinate 135,642,456 downwards.
GGTTTTTTTTTTTTGATTGGAGGTTTAACGACCACCGTGAGCAACTCAAATGGGCTATAAGCAGTCGCCCGTCCCTAATTTAGGGTCACTGGTTCCAGGGAAGGGAGAGAGCCAGTGCCGTAAGACAAACACAACATCCATGCCTGACCGGGATTCGAACGCGGACCCCTTACGGACGAATGATCAGAGGCCAACGCCTTAGACCACTGCGCCACCGGGGCGGCATGCGTGATTTCTACCTTAATTAAAAGAAAAATCCATCCGCTTTAGGAAACAGTTCTATACTTTTATGAGTCCATATTTTTTCAATTAAATGAGTAACTGATGTATTTGGTAGATTCAATTGAGTTCTACGACTTCTGCGTTGAGCACATTTTTTTCTATTTCAATTTTTTTGGTGAAATTTCAAAAATTGAGGACGAAAAATAAGAAATTGAGCACATTTGACGTCCTCAATCAGTTTTTATGGAATGGAGGACGAAGTATTGAAATTGAGAGCACGTCTGGTCACCTTAAGCTATAGCAGGGAACAGAGAACTGAAATTGGGAAGACGTCTGGTCAGTCAAAGCTATAGATAACAGATTTTCAATGAAATTCCTATCAAACCACATCAGATAGTTTGTCTCTTTTGAATACATAGATTAAATAGCCGCCTTCGTGATCGAGTCATCAGAGTTCCGGGTCACTGCCTAATCATCTGTGTTCGAGTCCCAGATGCAACATGTGTGATGTGTTAACTGTGTTTGTCCATGGCCATTGTTCGTCCTACGGCGCTGGCTCTTACCCTTCCCTGGAATAAGTGGTGACTCTAAGATAGAGACTGCATGTAGCTTTAGATGCTTATGGTGGTCGTTACACCCCAAAACAGAAACGGAGACCCACCAATACTTAGAAGTGGGCTCTTGTGAAAGCTAATGAATGATCATGGCAGATCGTTTTAACTTTTAAATGTCTTTTTCATTTTATTTTGGTATCTTTATTTTTCTTTTAAAATTATGGTTCGTGTTCCGAAAGTGACAGCTTTGCTACAGACTTGTTCAAGAAAAAGATTTTTCTTTTGTGATTAAAATGGCCTGTCTCTGTGCTTCAGTAGAAACAGGTGAAATATATCTCTATGGATTTTTTTAAAAGGAAAGTGCCTTTATAGTTGTTATCTTGTTTAGTGTTTGAACGTTGACAACTGAAATCTATTTGGTTTGATTGTACGAAAGATAGTGGAAGTTGGCAACACTAGTTCATCCACTGTGGAGTTATATCGAGTTGAATTAGGTGAGGCGAAAACTTGGTGAAAATTCTTTAGGTATTGGTAGCGGAGAGGAACATGGCAGAGGCGGCGGTGGAGAGAGTTGCCGCTCGGTTTTTCTGCCATCAGTGCACCCAAGAAATTAGCCCAATATTACCGGTAAGTTCCAGAGTTTGTAACTTACAGCTGTTTAAATTTAAAGGATATAGCATAGGAAGGTAGCTGTGCAGTAACTGTTGAAGCATTACTAGGCTTAAGCCTCATAGATTGTTTGTTTAATTTAGATTCAGTTTTGGTCAGGTTTTCAGGACCGTGGTAAATTTAGAATTCATTATCAGCCGAAGCATTTTCAGTTCCGATATAGCATCTGTTAGTGAAATCTAAACCGTACGATTGTTTTAAAAATTTCGTAGCTACTGATGTCATATTCTCTGGTACATATTGTTTTCGCTTTTGTCGCAATGTTTGAAGCAGTTTAGTTCGTTTAATGGTGAATTTCGACGAATGTGAACATCTTGGAGTTCGGGGTTAGTAGTAAAAGTCTACTTATTTCCTCATTGATCTGAAAATTTAATTCAAAATGAATGTGAGTCGTGCCTGCCTTACCTTGAGAAAAATTGTGTTGGTTAATTCGATGAAAGTTCTGGGCAAAATTCGTTTGGAGCAATCATTTGGTAGTTTTTTACCCCCCTTTCCTTTCAAGACAAATGTACCTGAAACATGACTCCTGGTAAAACAACGTCATGCAAGGCATCTGTTCCTTCTCAATATGTGTCTATTACCATTATGTATCCACCATGTAGTTTTAACGAATAAGCTGAGTTCTCAAAGCTTCAGAATTGTTCTTGCTGATTTAGCAGTCAAAAGTGGGCCTAAATAGTAAAATATTGGGGGGGAAAAAAAAGCCATATTCCTAGACATGTTGATCACAGTTAAAGACCCTTGAAATCCTTAAAAAAAAAAAGTATTTAGAGAAGTGTGTTGTTTTAATTGCATGTGTACTTAATTTAAAGATCTCTGTATGGTACACTTGTAAAGTGGATCTCGGTCATCAGTGGCATAGCCAGAAATTTCTTGAGGGGGGGGGGCATGGGTTTGGTTCATTGGTGAAAGCCTTGTATACACATATATATCGCTTTAAATTCATGCTCAGTCTCCCCTCAAGAGAGGGGTTGAACCCCAACCCCTCTGGCTATGCCACTGTCAAGCATTAACATGTATAGATTTTGAAATACTCTGATAGTTTTCTTATCGGTTTTTTTTATTTCTATTTTATTTTTGGTGTTTGATGTGGAAATTACTCTTTTGGTTCCTCTCCCGTTTGTGGAAATGGGGTTAATAATAACTCCATTGCCATGACTACGCTCCATCACACATGGATCACACACCACTACTTTTATTTAGATCATGAAGAATTTGCTGTTTCAAAATCTGTCCCCTTTCTCTGCAATTGCATTGACTGATTTTGTGTCAGTATTTATTACTTTCTAACCTTTGATGAGAAATATTTTTGAGTTCTGTTACTGGTTAGAAAAGTGTACCAGTGTGTGTTTTGAGACTGATCAGTGTATGCCATTATAGTTCAAAAGTGCAGTGAATTTAAATTGAGAATGTATATACTTGAAAAAAACAAAACAAGATTACAATGTACACAGTTAACCAGGGTGTTGAAAAACAATCACTATTATTATTTTTTTCTGTCCACTGATATATGTTGTACCATCCATAAAACTATTTGATTTTTCGGTAAATAAAATTTTTGAAGTGGTACTCAATGTGAATATATTTCACATATATGGTTAAGGCTGTTACTTGTGAGCTTTTTTGTTATTATTGGTTTAACCTTATTTATATTTTAATTGGGCCAAATTATCAAAAATTGAACCAAGTTACAGCTCAGGTTACCACAGCATTCGAATTACACAGTGGTCCGCTGGCCAGTGGCCAGTAAAACTGGACCACTGAACTATTGATTTCACTGGCCCAGATGGCCAGTAAGTTTTTTTCTAATTTGTCACAAGTTAAAAAATGAATTTCTCTTTTGCTGTATGGTTTTATTTTTAGGCTGCGAACTAATGATATAATTAAAAGCAAATATTGGAGATAAGTTCATTGAAATGATACATTATTTTCTACATATATTGTAAACGTCTTTAAATTTTTTTATAGACCAGTGGGCATTTTGTTGGACCAGTGGTTGGTTTGCAAATTCTAGTGGTCCCCTGTGCCAGTAGAATATTTATTTCTAATTTTAACACTGTTACCAGAAATTGGTATGGAAAAAGTAATCAGACTTTTGATAACAATCATAAGAATTTATATATTTACATACCTTTCAGTGGTTTCTTATAACTTTAGTCTTGTAATGTTAAACATAAATTTTAATTTTCTGACTTTAGTCTTAAGTGTCACCAAAGTAAGAAAAAACAAAAATGCTTTTACAGTGTGCTTTTTGCATTATTGGTGCTGTTTCCTGTAACTGATTTTATAAATGTAAAACAGTTCTAGATTATTTTGAACCAGTATATTTACACATCTTTAGAGGAATCCTATCTGTGATATGATTTGTGTATCTCTAAAATTGTTAAAGCTAGGACAGTAGTAAGTGTGTGTGTGTTTTAAGTTACTACTTTTTTTCTGGCAGAATTTCTGTTCAAACAATTTTTAGATATCTTAGAAACTTCCAAATTTTAAGAAAGGGAAAACAACTCCTCTGGAAGACCTAAATTAAGTCATTGAGTAGTACCAAGTTCTTAAAACATCCAATGTCCTAACATTTTCTTTTGCATCATTCATTATCAGTACTTATGTGCCACTAATAATGGTATCATTTGTGTCTGTAGTAGTGAACAATTATTTCTTAAAAGAGGATTTCTTTTTCATTGATGTTGAAATTTTTTTATATAAAACAAAGAAAGATACTGTGATAATTTTTATTAGCAGTTTATCAAAATTTCTCCACTCCCGTTGTTACAAATGAGTAACTGAGATTAAAAAAATGCTGTAGTATAAAAAGAAAACACCATAAGAATTGTGTAGTAATATGGATACCCTGCCTCTCACTCCACTTCAATGTTTTCATTGTGGAAAAAGTAGCTGCCCCTTGGGTATGTTTGGCATAACTGTATTTTAAAATCAGAATTTAAGTTACTTCCATTGTACCAACTAATTACTAAGATACTTCCAATAATTACTAAGTTACTTTCATTGTACTTTCCATAAAATGAAGTGAAACTGATGTAACTTCAGCTTTATTTTTCAACGTTGTCTTCCTGCAGTTCCATACACTTTTTATAATGGACGCGGAGGCTTCTTGGTCATATTGGAGGTTTTTGACACCTTAAAGCTATCTCTGTATGCACTGCTCATCCATACCAAACTGCTGACCACATAATGATTTTTTTAGCAGATCAATGAAATGGATCTGCTAAAAAAATCATTATGTTATAGTAAAGGATTATTCGTTTAAAGATTCCTATTTTATTTTATTTTCTTGGAAGGAAAGTACTTTGATGTGTGGAGAATGTTTTTTTTTTTTTTATTGTGCAGTGATAAAAAAAATTATAGCAAGTTTTTTATCACTGCACAATTAAAAAATGTTCTAAAGTATGATTTGACAAAAGTACTTGTTTACATAAAGTTTGACTGTTACTTCTTTTATCTAAAGAAGTATTTTTATCAAATCATATTTTAGAACACTTTGAATTAGATTTTAGCCACTATAAATAAGTTACTGTGCAGTAAAAAAAGTGATGTTCCCCATGTATCAAATTACCATCTTTCTGTGCAAAAGGAATGCAATGAATGTTTTAAGAATAATTGTGAAAGAATATGAATAATCTTCCACAATAACAAATTAAAGACGTTTTGCATTAAACTAATAATTTGCTCAAATAAATGCATGTGTGGGAAACTGAATTGAAATGAAAATTGCTTGAGTTCTGGAATGTGGAAGGACCTCAAACTCTTGGTTCTAAATTGTTGCCACGATTGCAGCCACTGTATAGGGCTGGGCTAGTAGCATTATCATGGTCCAAAAAGAAAGTTTTTGAAACAATCCTTTTATTGCGAATTGCAGGTTTCAGCTTGTCTGTAAGTAGAGTTAGACGAATCCAAAGCACTCAATCGCCATGGTACCTGAAAAATTTCACCTTGGTGCCAGAGTTTTTCAAATTCTATTCTGAAAATTTTATTTTTCAAAATTTGAATTTTTGTTATGAAGCTTCCATCTTGACTGAAACAATAGATATGGTATACAGGTTTTTTTCTGTTTGCATCTTTTTGTAAATTACTTACCACAGCATCAGAATAATAAAGGTGCAAATGTCCATTTTTTGCACTATCATCAGCAGAGTTGTCCATTCTACAGCGATATTAGTCATATTAATTCAGACTGAAGTTCTGTGGTGCAACCCAAGAAAGCACATGCAGAGCAGAGATGTTCATAGCCATGACACTGGTTTTGTGTGGGGCGTGTATTTATTGATTAGTGTTTTTACTGAATGTGATACACCAGAAGACAGAGCTAGTTAACCTTTCTGAAAATAAAAATAATTTTGAAATGCTACTATTAATACGAAAGATGTTCCCCACTTTTAATTGTTGCTTTTGAACTTAATTATGGAATAATATCTAAGAAGTAATACATTAATTATGGCTGTTGGTCAGTACTCTGCACAGTTTTAATTTAGATCAATCGTGGTTTCTCCTTGTATCTCTTGAAAAATAAAAATAAAAACTGTTTACTTCTGAGAAAAGGGAGCTGGCACCTGAAAATTTTGGGGCTTCACTGTTTTGTCTATTCTTGTCTTTTTAAGTATTGCTGAATATGTTGCACTGTTTAGTTTGTTTCCAGGTGATGCGTAACATCACAGCCTCTCCTTGACAAATGTCAACCCCGCCTTCTCGTGGTGCATCCTGTTCCCACTAAAGGGGCTCTGACGACCGCCAATAGCGGTATAACTATACCATCGGGATTAGAGGAAATTCTATCCCACACTCACCAACCCGCTTGGCCAGAGCGGTGAGTTATGGCCAAACCCTCCAAAATGATTTCACAACTTAAATCTTGGCCCTCAGTCTTTGGCAGCTGGAATGTACCTGGCCAAGGCAGCGGCCAGTGCGACATGAAGGCAGAGGGTGCTAAGAATCCCCGGAGGACCGGACTAGGCTGCCATCTGATGCTGACCTTGGCTACGTATAATGGACGCTCCCCATCTTCTGATTCAAGGCTTCTTGAATTGGAAGAGGAACTACAAAGGATCAAGTGGGACATCGTGGGGCTAAGTGAGGTAAGGAGAAAAGGAGAAGATCTAATCGAACTGAAAAGTGGACATCTCTTCTACTATCGTGGGACAGATACTTGCAGAACTAGTGGTGTTGGATTTATAATAAACAAGAAACTAAAGGATAAAGTTGTAGAAGTTGAAAGTTCCTCTGACAGAGCTGCACGACTTGTTATCCAACTCTCGAAAAGATACCAGGCTCAGATTATTCAAACTTATGCACCCACCACAAGTCATCCTGAAGAAGAAATTGAAGAATTTTATGAGGAAATTTGTCATCTAAATAATAAAGGTAAGCAGCACTTGAAAATAATTATGGGAGATTTCAATGCAAAAATAGGGCAACGGCAACAGAATGAAACTTCAGTAGGTAAATTCGGTCACGGCAACAGAAACCAGCGTGGAAATACTCTCGTTGAGTTTGCAGAGGCAGAAGGGTTTTTTTATCTTGAACTCCTTCTTCAAGAAAAAGCCACACAGAAAATGGACATGGAGACATCCAAATGGGACGACAAGTGAAATTGATTTTATTATGTGTAACAAAAAATTCGTCATAGAAGACTGCAGTGTGCTAAACAAGTTCAACACAGGTAGTGACCATAGATTGGTGAGATGTAAGATGCACCTCAACACTAAACTTGAACGTGGCAAGCTCATAAGACAAACAAAATCTATTGACATAACCAACCTTAAAAAAACACCATAATACCTTCAAGTTGGAACTGAAGAACAGGTTCTCTGCTTTAGAAGGCCTAACATCGGAAGAAGTGGACATCTCTGAAGTTAACAGAAAAGTAACCAAAGCTCTTATGGAAACAGCAACAAAATTAGCTGGGTCTAAGAACAAGTTGCATGTAAACAAATTATCAGGAAAAACGAAAATGTTGATGCAAAAAAGAAAAGAGATGAGGACAACTAAAGAAGATTTGACTTCCAAAGTGGAATATATAGAGCTATGCAAGACAGTAAGAAAAAGTATCACTGAAGACGTAAGAAAATTCAACTGTGAAACTAGTGAGGAAAGCAATTGAAAACAACCAAAGCCTAAAGATAGCAAAGGGACATCTCAGTAAGGGAAGAAAACATATTATGGCACTGAGAAAAGATGGTTCTGTAACAAGAAATAGAGGTGAAATTTTGACAAGAGTGAAAGATTTCTACTCCAAATTATATGAAAGGGATGATACATGCACTCCAGACATCATGAAAGATACCAGTACCAGAGTTCCTCCAGTCCTTCCAGCAGAAGTTGCACATGCAATCAAGAACATGAAGCGGGGAAAAGCTCCAGGAGAAGATAGAATTACTGTAGACATCATACAAGAAGCAAGTGGAGAAATCGAAACAGTACTCGCCCAAATTTTCACTCGATGCCTTAATGAAGGGAAGATCCTGAGGATTGGAACACCGCTACAATGATCCTGCTACATAAGAAAGGTGACATTGAGGATCTCGGAAACTGCAGACCTATCAGCCTCCTATCAGTAGTTTATAAAATCTTCACTAAAGTTCTTTCACACCGCTTGAAGGTAACACTGGACATGGCTCAACCGAGAGAACAAGCTGGATTCAGGAGTGGCTACAGCACAATAGATCATATCCACGTACTGAGAGAACTAATTGAAAGAGCGAGGGAATATGAACTTCCATTGTGCATGGCTTTTATCGATTATGAAAAAGCCTTTGATTCGGTGGAAACCATCAGCAGTTACAATGGCTCTGAAAACCTGCGGTATTGAAGAAGCATACATTAATATTATTAATAACATCTATGAAAATGCAAGTGCAAAGATTCGGCTGTTTGAAAGTACAACACACGTAAAAATTGGAAAGGGAGTGAGACAAGGTGACACCATATCTCCAAGCTCTTTAATGCCACATTGGAGGGTGTTTTTCAGTCGCTGAGCTGGGAAAACAAGGGATAAAGATTAATGGAGATTATCTAACCCACCTTCGTTTTGCTGATGACGTAGTCATTTTTGCAACTACCCCATCAGAGCTGCTGCAGAGTATGATCCAGGAACTTGCTGACAAGAGTAAAGAAGTGGGATTAAAAATGAACTTTCAGAAGACAAAAGTGATGTACAATGCTTTTACAAGAAATGAAGATTTATCGATTGATGGAGAAAAGCTGGAGATAACAGACACGTATGTTTATCTTGGACAGGAGATATCAAGTGAGGATCACATTAACGAAGAAATTAATTGGCGTACAAAACTTGCCTGGAGAGCTTTTGGAAGAAACAGCATAATTTTCAAGAGCAATATGCCATTATGTCTTAAAAGAAAAGTGTTTGATCAATGCATCCTTCCAGTGCTTACGTATGGTGCAGAGACGTGGACCTTAACTAAAAGAGACATACAAAGGCTGCAGACAACTCAAAACAGCATGGAGAGGTGCATACTTGGTGTAACCAGGAGAGATAAGAGGAACTCGTGGATCAGAAAAATGTCAAGAGTGAAAGACATCATGATCAGAGTTAAATCCCTGAAATGGCAATGGGCTGGACATACTGCCAGAAGGACAGATCATCGATGGACAGCCGAAATTTTAGATTGGATTCCAAGGGACAGGAAAAGACCCAGAAGAAGACCACATGGGAGATGGGTGGATGAAATTCGAAAGTATGCAGGGGTGACATGGAGGAGACTGGCACAAGACAGACCGTTGTGGAGGAAACTTGGGGAGACCTTCGTCCAGCAGTGGATTGATAATGGTTGACAATGATGATGAATAGACCCATGAATATCCCAAAGCAAGGTTAGCAAAGCACTTGAATTGTTTTTGCTGGGGATGAAGTACCTTTCTTACTCTTGCCAGTGATAGTTCCTTCTGGTAATCCTGGATCTTCATTTCACTTGAAAAACTGGGTGGAAATCTCCATGGGTTCGTACTTGTGTTGATCTGTCAGTTATTTCGAGACTCGCCTGGCACACACTTTCTGATGTCCTAAGTTGTTGTGCATCGTTGCATAGCCAGAAACAGCTTATGTTTAACCTAGCAGACACAGCAATCCATCTATCTTCTTAAATGGGAGTTCACACGGTTGATGTGGTTTTGAGTTTGTGATATTGATGGGCATCCTGATTAATTGTAGTCAGTCACACTTATTCTGCCGGATTTAAACGTTTCTACCCAATTGAAAAACTTTCTCCCATACTCTTATTATCACACTGTGCTGCCATTATTCTGTAAATTTCAGTGGGCTTTGTTTGACCCCTTCAGTCCAGAACAAAAAAAAAAAAAAAAAAAAAAACCTTTATTCATGCTGTTCAACACTGGTGTAACAGGAAAGGAGCTATGATGTTCATGTACTTGCCATGGAAGCCAGACTGGTGTGTGGACATTAGTTAGCTACTGTTGCTTGTGGTATCAGTTCAGTTTACAAGTTGACTTAAGTTAGTTTTTGATTTACCTTCGTACATGTTCTTCAACATTTAGTAAGACTATAACAGTGAAATCAGTTTTCAAAGCATTCATGTTAACGAGATCAGCATGTTTATGTGACATTACAAGTAATGTCACATAAACATGCTGATCTATTTTGGTAGTAAATTTGCACCAAATGTATGGGTAAGACTGCAAAATTAAAAATCGTGATTTCTAATTTCGTATCTCACACTTGTTTAAAATAAGAGCAAATTATTAGGACTGTAAAATGAATGCAGCTTTTATCTTGTTCAGTGGTAGTAAAATGTAAAAAAATAAATACAAGTTCAAAAGTTGCAATTCATTGATAAAACCTCGTGATTAAAACTCTACATGTTACTCTAGAAAAATTTGCGTACCAAATGCACTGCAGAAACAACGGAGGATCTTTACAAAAGTTAATACTTACAGCATTTACTGAAGAAACCAGGATGATGGTAACAAAAAAATATTTCGTCAAAAAAGTAATTCTGAAGTATCTCGTGAGTCTTCATCAAATGACGAGTCAAAAATTCGAGCTTTAAAACCACATCACTAAGTTGTAATGACACCTCCTTCAATTTCCTTTTTGTTAATTTGAAATTTAAAGTTGAAGATTGTACACTCGATACAGGACAAAACTTGAGCTTGGTTAAAAAACAGCACACGGCACAAATCAATAATTATAGTTTCCATTAAAACAATAAGTTATAGTTTGCATCTTGAGTCACCACAAAATGACATGTCGAAAATTCGAGTTTCAAAGAACACATCACGAAGTTGCTAAGTTTGTTATGACACTTCCTTCAATTTTATTTTTGTTAATTTAAAATTGAAGAATGTTCACTCATAAATTAAAACTTGAGTTTGATTAAAAGCAGAGCACTTGGTATGAATGGTCTTAACTTAAAAGCCATTAAAACACAAAAGTTTATCAGTGAATTGTAACTTGTATTTTTATTACACACATTTTAATGTTTTGAGTTTTTTTACTCAAATATTTGTAAAAAAAAGTTTTTCTGGTGGCATTTAAAAAAACTACATTGGGTTGTAAGTTCTTATCTGAATAAATTTAGAGACCTGTATTTACATTTTTGAGTTTGGGCTGGTGCAATAAATAAATAAATATCTTTTTTTTTTTTAATAGGAATATGTGTGTCCGTGCTGCCAATCAGGATTTATTGAAGAACTTGTCCAGAGTCCACCAGAAAATATTGCCAGGTAAGGGTTTTTTTTTTTTTTTTTTTTTTTTTGTGTGTCCATTGTTTTGTGAAAAATTGTTAAGTTGAACTTTAAAATTGAAAGTATATCTTTTTTTTTTTTGTAATTATTTAGGGAATAATATGATATTTCATATAAAATAGCCCATACAAATGCAAAAGTGATGGCCTCTGAAGTTTTTTAGATAAATTACTTTTGTTTGGGGCCAGAATTACCATACAAACTTCCCCAATAAAAACAAATGTTTTTGGCGAGTAAAGGTTTGCATCAAGCTTTTGCACACCTACAGGTGACTTTCTCAAGGTAATAATACAACAAAACCTATGCTTGAGAAAACATTAAATGAGAAATGTTAATATTTGGCAATATAAAATATTTGAGTTAACTTTGGTGCATGATTTAAAGTTTTGCACATGACAAAAAAAAAAAAAAAAATTCTAGGATATCCATCTGGAGGTTATGTAGTTCCAACAAAGTGAAATCATTGCATGCACTCTGTTTTGTAAGTACTTCTACAGTCTCTGATGCATTTCTCATTCAATTTAGGCAGTGTACAGAGCTGTGCATCTATACTCGGGGCAAAGCTAACCTGATTACACTGTTAAGGTTGTGATATCGATTCACTGACATGAAATCTCTTGTTTATTAGTATTTCTCCATGCACTAATGGGGTGCCATGTGTCACTGGCCCTTCCTTCTAAGGGTGACTGAAGGCGAGACAAAAGGAAACTTCCTGCGTTCCATCACAATGACCCCCTTCACCCCTGCACCTTCTCAACCTTGCTGACCACCAGACATACTGTTTCTGATAGAGTATTTCAAAACGGCAACCATGAAGAAAGGAGCAAGCTCATTACAATGACAACCAAGATATTATCTCCCCATCTCTGGCCAACAATTTCCCCCTCCCATCCGTAGTAAATGTCCTCTCTGTTACTCATACAGGGTGATTGTAAACTCCTTCAACAAAATAAGAGGGGTGATAATTAATACACATAAAGACAAACAATATTTGCAATGGAGCCTAGGGATGCATTCCACTCCTAATGCCAGAAATGAGTAAAGTTACATATCCACGTTGAGCCTTCAACAGTGAAAACAGAGAGACATACCTAACTTATGAGTTGCACAATTCCAATCACATCAGAGAAAGACTCAAAGGAGCTGCTCAAACTGGTGTCCAAGGGTGTTGTTGCACAGCCCACACAGGCGAATGAAGGACTGTTCCTCTCGTAGACTCCTGGTGTGTTGTTGATCTTGTCCGTAGCGACAGCGATTCATGAGACGAGATCTTCCAGGGAGTCCACATGTCTTGTACACCAATGTTTTCATGTGCCCCCAGAAGTCCAGTGGATTAAGTTCCGGAGAGCATGGAGGCCAAGCCACAGGTCCACCGCCCAGGATACGCAGCATTTAGGAAGTGTCAGGCCAAAGTGTGATTGGCCCCTTCATGCATAAAAACCACATGTCCCTCCGTGTGGTGAGCGGAACATCCTGTAACAGACCAGGAACACACGGTACCCTGCGCCGGTCAGACATTCCTCCATGTGTAGTCCTCCATGCCCTTCACGAATATGTCAATTCTCATGTGATGTTCGCACGGTAATATTGCCGAATGGGTTCGGCTGCATTTTTAAATGCTTGCTCCTCGTCGTCTACGCATGTGTTCAGCGCACCTGATTTGCATCTTGTGCTTCTCGTGCACTGGTTAGAACTCAGTGTGCCTGCTGGTTGTTTTTCGAATGTGCTCTTTTCTGGCACTAGGAGTGGAATGCGGCCTTAAGTTCCATTGCAAATATTGTTAGTCTTGATGTATACTATCACCCCTCTTGTTTTGTTGAAGGAGTTTACAATCACCCTGTATAGCCTCTCTGAAGCAAAACAGAAGTGACAATGACACCACCAAAATGTGAATACAGTATGGGACCCCAAATCCAGAAAGCTTGAGACCAAACGATTTCTGGATTTTGGCTCCTCGTGCATCAAAATACTGTATGTACATGTGTATATGTTGTAGTTGCTGGGTCATTTCCACATCACTTCATCCAGGCCACGTAACCCGCAGTCTCAGATTTTGATGAAATGTGGCATGGAGGCATACTTCACCAAGATATAGAAAATGACCAAATTTTAACTTCCTACACCTAATAGTTTCTAAGATACAGTGCTCCAAAGTTTCACTGAACACCAATCACACACTTAGAGCGACAGAGTACCACTTTTCACAAAATGCTGCATAACTGTAGTGCTATTTAGTTTAGAAGAAAGAAATATTGTACCCTTATGCAAAAGAGCTTCCAGAATAAGAAATCATTTCAAATTTCATTGAAAACACTGAATAAATAAATTAAATACAGTGGTAAAGTGAAAATTTAAGAAAAAAAAACTTGCTATTCTATATTAGGCTCTACAGCAAATAGTAGAGGTATGAGGGAGCTCGTTTTTAATGTATATTGGTCTTTGACCTATAATGTCACATAACAAGAAAAAAAAAATAGTGGCTTTCAGCTTGCTTTTGAAGATATGTGCAAATATCTGAAATGCGTGTAGAGTTCCACTTCGTCAATTCAACCACTTTTTTTTATTAATTATAACTCATCTCTACATTCAAGAAATTTCACAAGGAGATAAAATTAACAAGGACACAAAAATATAAAAAAAATTTTTTCTTACACTATATAGTTTCAGAAATACCATATTAACAAGTTTGACAAAATGGCTAGTTCAGCTGTACCCGACAACAAGTTAGGTGAGCATATGCAACAAACTGTTTAGTCATACTCATCTGTGGTACATAGATCTATTTTCTCATAATTAGTTTTGACTTGAAAAAAAGAAACACAAACAAGTAATTTGTTTTGTACTGTTTCACAAATATTTACATCAATGTTCTTAATATGCCATGATCAACTCCTGAGGATAGAGTCCTTATAATTCATCCAACTTGGAAAACACACATGTTCTTCTAGAGCTTGTTGTCATGGGAGTGTCAATTAAACATAATGTGTCCAAATGGAATATTGCACTAATCTTTAAAGGCCAGTAAAATGAATGAAACTGCAGGGCCATTTGGGTGCATAAATTTTACAGATGCATCACCTTCTTCATAATTTATTTTCTCTATTATTCTTAGAAACCAGTTAGAAACATATACACATGCTACATAACAATGTGTATATAACTGCCTTTGTATTCCTAGATTTGCACGGCCAAAATCAAAGAGTATTTTCACCCAAGCTATGGAAACTTCTTGTACCAGGTATTGTTTGAGCATGAGAAAATCTTACTTGACACTCATTGCACACAGCATTCATATCACTTTTCAAAATGAAATGGAACTCTTATTTTCATGATATTCTTATGACAGAAGCCAAGCATATCCTGTGGAGTGGTTATTTGCTCTTTCAGTAGACGTTGGAGACTTGTTTTTGCAGTGATTTGTTTGACATTTCCACCTATGCCATCACAAGGAGACTTCCCGTTGATGGCAAAGGAAGGCCATGAAGCTGTCACTGCAAAATCATTAATGTGATGGCATAGATTTATGAAGTTTCTATAGTTTTTGTACTGAGCAGCACAACCATCAGTAAAATAATGTACTTCTTTTACTTGTTGGTAGTTCTTTTTTAATAAAGTTATTATTTCACTCTGAATCTTGTACACCATTGCAACATCATGATCAAAATTGTCAGAAATGAAACAGTGACTTGATGCAGAGTTCAAAGATTCAGAATTTCTTTTACAGTAAATAACTACAGGGTGAACTGTGCATGCATGGTGGGTCCAATGATACCCTTGTGCTTCTTCCTGAACTACAAATATGCCGCCCCGGTGGCGCAGTGGTCTAAGCGATGGCCTCTGATCATTCGTCTGAACGGGGTCAGAGTTCGAATCCAGTGAGGCATGGATGTTGTGTTTGTCTTACGGCACTGGCTCTCTCCCTTCCCTGGAACCAGTGACCCTAAATTAGGGACGGGAGACTGCTTATAGCCCATTGAGTTGCTCACGGTGGTCGTTAAACCTCCAATAAAAAAAAAACAAAAAAACAAACTACAAATGCATAATTTTCACTGAAGTCCGTCAGTATAATGGCAGACTCTGGACCAATTGTTCCTTTCAACTTACTGAAAAATAAAGACTGTGCTTTGGTAATGTATGAATGTGGAATGAGCTTCTTAATTTTTGGCAAAAGTAATTCAATGAATTCCTCAACTAAAGAAGATAACTTTTGAAGATCCATTCTGTCTGTAGACACCCACTGGTGATATTCAATTTCATCAGGGGATCACAATCTTTCAATTTATGCAATTATAACTGATTCAGATTTGTACTTTTTGGACACTGAACACCACCAAAGCATGCACTTCGAATTCTTACTGCTGCAGGTAAGACTATTGATAAAGTCATGATGTGATTCTTCAAAGTGTGCTGCACTAATCAAAAGTTAGACATTTTGATGTATAGTACACAAACATACAGAATGGGTTCCAGAGAAGCCCGCAAAAATGCACCATTTCGGACGAAGAGCACAAAATTTAGAAAATCCTACTTTTTCAGTAGTATATCTTTGCTTAAATTGTTGATATAACTCTTTCAAATCGTACAGAATAAGTTTTCTGAGCTTGAACGTTTCTAGAGACACTTACTTTGTCCTTCATTCCTGGCATTTGCCTAGAATAGTTATCTTCATAAAATCCTATAATCTGTTTTATGATATCTTGTGAAAGTTTCTTACCATGGCTGGGTTCGGGAACTGATATAATGCCTTTATCTTTTGCTAATTTTCTTGCCTGATGTACTGTGTATTCTGAAACTGCAAGCTGTTGTGCTACTTTTTTTCTGGACCATGATGGGGAGCCATTATTAATATCTAATTTATTTATTTTTTATTTATTTATTTTTTTATTTTTTTTTTTACAACTAACAGTAGGGATCTTTTCTTTCATTAAAGCAACAAGTTTTTCCAATTTATGAGCTTTTAAAAGTTTTAATTCATCTATGGAGTGTTCATCATCACTGTCCCTAGTAGAAGACTGAGCTGTAAAGCCATACTTTAGAACACAAGATATTTTACTCTGCATAGCTAACTTTGCTTGAAGTTTTCTTTTCCCATGTGCTGGTTTACTATGGGATGGCAAGAAATGTGATTTTAACTGGGACAATCCTAAATCAGATAAACTTTCAAAACTTTTTTAGCAGCACATACTTTAATAATAAAAGCATCAGGGGCCATTTCACTATCACCAGTCTCACTTAAAACTTCATTTTCTACAGGTTGTTCTAATTTAGATGCTTTTCCACAACACTGAGGACATAATTTTTGACCTGGGCATACACTGATATCTTTAGATTGCAGCTGTTGTGCTATTTGTATACTGACTTAATGCAGGGACCTCTTAATAGGTTTTTTTCACATCATGGTCACCAAAAGGTTGCAACAAGTTACTTGGTAGCTTTCATATTTCTTCAGATAATAACATTTTTGATATAAACATACTGAGATTAATTATATCATGTGGAATATTAGGTCTTAAAGAAATAAGTTCCTTGTCAGCAACAGAAAAATTCTTCACTACTGAGAAACCCTTTTGTCTTCACATAACTTGATTTATTGCATTCTGTATTACCAAGTGATCCAACAGTACACTGGTCCATTATTTTTTTCCATGATTGAGGTTGACAAACTTGTCCCAAAGTCAGATTAACACAGAGCAGCCAATCCACAAAAAAGAAAATATTGGAAGCGCAATATATTTCACAGCAAAGTTTAAGAGACTTCTGGATAGCCTGTCCACAGTGAAATCAGCATGAGCATCTGAATCATTGCTTCCTTGACTGGGAATGTGGGACTGAAACCTTACTTCTCTTTAGCTGGAGGACATCCCAAGGAGGGTGAGGTGAGAAAAGAGAAATCTTTTTGACCTCCACCCTCATCTCAGCACTTGGAGAGTTTTACAATGCCATAAAACTTACTCCATTTGAACTTGTGGTCAGTTGAGCAAAGGATCTGGGATGAAGTCAAAGCAAATTCTCATGACCTTAGGAATCATGCTGTATCCTTTTGCCCCATGCCACATTTTCTTTTAAAAAGTGCTCTCTGGTAAGTTGCAATGGTTTCCTAGTGCCCATCCATTGCAAGCTTACTTTAGTGTATTAACCAGTCATTCACATATAAAACCTGCTTATATCTTTTGTGGAAATGTTTACATTTGGAGGGGGGGGTTAAAATTTCCAAAATTCTGTTTTAGGGAGATTTGTCAGTAATTTTTTTTTTCAGGAATTTTTGCAATCTGCAATTTAAGAGAATAACATATTTTGAAATGACTGAAAAACTTTAAAACCTTACCGTACTTGTTGTGGCATGCAGCTGAACTAGCCATATTGTCAAACTTGTTAATATGGTATCTCTGGAACTATATGGTATAAGAAGACATATTTTTTTTATATTTTTGCCCTTGTTAGTTTTATCTCTTTGTGAAATTTCTTGAATTTCAGAGATGAATTATAATTAATGAAAAAAAGTGGTTGAATTGACGAAGTGGAACTCCACGAATTTCAGATATTTGCACATATCTTCAAAAGCAAGCTGAAAGCCACTATTTTTTTTTTCTTGTTGTATGACAGTATATGTCAAAGACCAATATACATTAAAAACGAGCTCCCTCATACCTCTGCTATTTGCTGTAGAGCCTAACATAGAATAGCAAGTTTTTTTTCTTAAATTTTCACTTTACCACTATATTTAATTTATTTATTCAGTGTTTTCATTGAAATTTGAAATGATTTCTTATTCTGGAAGTTCTTTTGCATAAGGGTACAAAATTTCTTTCTTCTAAACTAAATAGCACTACAGTTATGCAGCATTTTCTAAAAAGTGGTACTCCGTCACTCTACGTGTGCGATTGGTGTTCAGTGAAACTTTGGAGCACTGTATCTCAGAAACTATTAGGTGTAGGAAGTTAAAATCTGGTCATTTTCTATATCTTGGTGAAGTTTACCTCCATGTCAAATTTCATCAAAATCTGCAATGGTGGGTTACATTTCCCCAAAAAACTGGATGAATTGATGTGGAATGACCCTGCACTGCCCTTTTTGACGTGTGTGAAAAATTTAATAAACAACCAAGGTTAAAACAACCTTAAGGAGCTAACCAGTCACTGCCAGCATTCAGAAGAAAGAAATGTTGGAAGTGATAACAAAGAGGACTTTTGTTTTCTCTGCTCAGGGACCAAGTTCAATGGGAGGTTGCTTGTGGGAGGGAGGAGCTAGGTATGTATGTTACTGTAATCTGATTTGAAGAATCTTAATGGTGGAAGGATGAACAAGTTGGACAGGAGAAAACAGGAAGAGGTTTTGCGGTGCGGCACCCCCTCCCCTGGAATGCTGTATGAAATTAAATAGTCTTTAAAAAGAAAATACTGTAGGGTGTATTTTTATATTTTAGTTACAAATTTTTTTTACGTCCCCCAGAGCATGAATTTGCATCCAAGGAATGACCAGGAAAGGCGACTGCGATCCCAGTAGCTACAGCCCTGTTCTGATGTAAGGTGGATTGAATGAAATCCTTGCTGATGCCAATATACAGCTTGTGACTAACCACCACAACTCATCATAGTCCATTTTTAAAGTAACTGAAGTATGGGAATCTGAATGAGCATCAAATTGTGCCTGCTGAGACATACAGAGCCTCCTCACAGTGATAGCTAGTTCAGTGTGTCAACATATCCATGTCAGGAATTGGCCATTTTCCAAATAATATCAGTTAATAAAAAATGCTGTTATTTGTGGGTTGTCTTAGCCCTTATCAGTGATAACAGGATGAAAAGGTGAGGTTAGCATTTCTCTTGGAGAAGCTATATACTGCACAGTGCTAGACCTGATTTAATACATGAAGCTGAAAATCATTTTCCGTAGAGTATCAGTAATACATACATCATACATATCACTAAGCTGTTCTCTGAGATTCAGAGCTCAGCTCCAAAAAGAAATACAAACTTCCAGATATTTTTACCTATTGTTGTCGTATCAAACTTCGCCATTTACAGCGATCTTGACATACAACTCGTGCTTCACTGATATCCATTACACGTTGTACACAAGATCTTTTATACTTCATACTCATAATCTTTTTCTCATGCAGACACTCCTGAATCTGATCCACCCATGTCTTCCTTGGCCTTCCTCTGCCTTTCCTTCCTGCCACTTGGGCTGAAAATATTTTCTTAGTAAGCATCTCATCACTCATTCTTTCAACATGGCCAAACCACCGAAGCATATTGGTCTCCACCTTGCTAACAACATTTTGCTTCACATCACACAACTGCAATACATCTTCATTCCTCACACAATCAGATAGTGTCTTGCCACAAACCCCACGTAAGTAACGCATTTCTCCAGCACACAAACGACTCCTATGTTTCTTCTGCAGTACCCAGGTTTCACTGCCATACATCAGAGTAGGAACAATTACTGTTTCATACACAGCCATGCGGGACTCTCTAGAGAACCCATCATTTCTGTGAAAACCTCCCAGAGCAGCTATGACTTTCAAAGAAGAATTCACTCGCCTACTGATTTCACCATCTAACTTGTTCTCTCTGTCAAACATGCTTCCTAAATACACAAACTCACTCACCTGGTCAATCACAGTGCCATTTATACTTACATTAAATTCAGTGCTACCTGTTCCTCTCTCAAACACCATAACTTTGGTTTTTCCCTTATTTATACTCAGTTTGAATTTCATGCAAACTTCGTGCATCCGAGTCAACATACTCTGCAACTCACTTTTGCTCTCTGCCAACAGGACAGTGTCATCAGCATACAGCAATCTGCACACACGAATATCAACAAGACATAAACCACGATTATCTATTTTGGCCTCTCGCATGGATGCGTCCATAAATATATTAAACAGCCATGGTGACATTACACAACCTTGTCTAACTCCTGCACCAATGGAAAACCATTTTGATAAAACACCATTCACTCGTACACAAGCTCTACTACCAGCATACACTGCTTTTACACTATTAAGTAGATTCCCAGTAACACCATATTCATTCAATACCTTCCACAAAAGTGTCCTATTCACTCGGTCGGAAGCTTTTTCTAAATCTATGAAGGCAGTAAAAACTTTCTTCCCAACAGCCAGATACTTTTCAATCATTGTGCGTAATGCAAAAATCTGGTTAGTGCAGCCTTTACCAGGCATAAAACCACTCTGAACATCCCACACTTTCTCTGATGTAAGACCCCGTACTTTTTCAAGAACAACCTTACCAAACACTTTCCCTGGCACGCTCAGCAGGCTAATACCACGATAGTTCTTGCATTCAGTCTGATCACCTTTTCCCTTATACAAGGGAACAATGATAGCATCCTTATAACAGGATGAAAAGCCCTATCAGTGATAAACAGGATGAAAAGGTGAGGTTAGCATTTCTATTGGAGAAGCTATATACTACACAGTGCTAGACCTGATTTAATACATGAAGCTGAAAATCATTTTCTGTAGAGTATCAGTGATAACAGGATGAAAAGCCCTCTCAGTGATAACAGGATGAAAAGGTGAGGTTAGCATTTCTCTTGGAGAAGCTAATATACTGCACAGTGCTAGACCTGATTTAATACATAAAGCTGAAAATCATTTTCCGTAGAGTGTACAGCTGTACATATATATATATTTTTTTCATGAACATAGTTGCATTAAAAGTAAACTTAGTTTAAATTTGTTAAATAATGATTTCAAGCCAATGACATGATTTCTATCTCATACTTTGGTAGGCATACTGTATTTTTTTTTAAGGATAAGGCCACAGTTCCATTTATCTCGTTGGTTTGTTGTCAGGAATAATGCTACGTCCAGTTTAAAGTCGCAGGCAAATTTACCAGAAAGAAGTTTTTATTTGACTTACATTACAACCTCTCACCATTATTGTAGGAAGGGTACATTGCATGACTTTCATTTTGTATCCTTTTTTTTTTTTTTTTTTAAGCGTCCACAAAGTCCATGTCACAATATGACAGTATTATTTCTGTCCAGTATAATACTGAACATTTACAGTCTCCTAGGAGTTTCAGAATGCTGATTATTTTTAACCTCACTTGTTTCTTTGATTTAATATTATTTTAAGGTGAAAGTATTCTTTCACGTGTCACTGTAGAAGTATTGTAGAGTGCCTCAAAACCCTGAAAAGCACTTGAAAAACAAAGTTTCAAGTCTGAAAATTTTCGTAATTTGTTACTGTCATTAAAGTTGTGTTTTTCAGGAAACCAGATAATAAAAGAAAGATTTGATCAGGTTTCCTCTTTCAGCATCTGGGGGGAAAAAAACCACACACACACACACATCTCTCTCTCTCTCTCTCTCTCTCTCTCTCAAAATTCCTGATTGTGCTTTTTGCAAAATAAGCTCCAGGCAAATAGTGAAGCAAAAGAATGAGTGTGGAGTCCAAAGTAATGAGGTATCACACCACACGTTGTGCTGTTGCAGATAGGCATTGTGTGTCTGGCATAAAAAAATCCACCAGTGTGTGTACGTGAGTGAGTGACATATTGAATCTTACAGAAAGGCAGTTTGAGGAGAGGTAAGCTGACAAATGGGAAGGGGTTGGTGAGAAACTTTGTAGCCCTGAGGAATTTGTCTTGGTGTTGGCAGCATTAATTGTCTTATGACCCTTCTGTTTTGATTTACTTCTTCTTCCTTACTGAATTTTAACTTCTCTGTATAGAGAACTGATCTTCAAAAGTGTTGATGGCAGAAATATTATCCAGCAAATTTTAAATCAACAACACCAAAAAAAAAAATAAAAAAAATATTGAAAATGGTAACCAAACAATGAATTTAAGGAGAGTAAACATTTACTCTCCATTTAACATTTAACCAAATAGATCACATTTTAATCAATCTAAGATTCAGAAATTGTATTAAATCCATAAGAAGTTTCAGGGGAGCGGAATGTGATACTGATCACTTCTTGATATTAGCCACGCTAAAAATAAAGTTAAATAAATCCTTTGAGAGAAATATTAAACAAGAGATACAACATAAGTAAACTAAGCTATTTTGAAGATAAAAAATAAATACATCAGGGAGCTAGAGCAAAAATTAAGTACTCAAGAATTGGGATGTTGCCAAGATGTTGAGCTCTGAAACCACATTAAGATTAGAATTTCAGAAACAGCTGGTAATAATACCATTAGATTTCAAAACAGACAGAAAAACAAAATGGTTTGAGGACATCTGTGAACAAGCTAATAAAAAGAAATGTGACATTTGCATTGGCATACCTCTGCCAACTACTACGGAGTTGTTTTTCTACGGAACTACGGATTCTACGATTTTTTTTTTAATATTTTGCTATTATGAAATAACACGAAATGCCATCTCGGGACAGTATTTAGTGTTTCAAAACATTCTAAAATGGTAGTTAAATGGAGTTAAGTTTTGCCGTAATCGTAATTTTTTTTATTACGATGTTGCCTTTGTGTGCAGTAGTCTTGTTAAATGTCATTTTATTTTAAAGCTGTTTAAAACTGAACAGAATTGGGGGGGGGAGGGGTTGTTTTCCGTCTGGTGACGGTATTTCGTGTTTCAAAACTTCCGAAAGCGTAGTTAAACGGAGTAAAAAAAAATTCCGCAATCGTAATTTTTTTCTCCCAATGTTGGCTTTGTGTCTAATAGTCTTGTTAAATATAATTTTATTGCAAAAATGTTTGTATTTCATCTTGAAACTGTAGGCAACAATTTGCGAAAACGTAAGTTAGACGCAGCGAAAATTATCTTGTGATCTTCTTTCGCGAATTCGTGGAATTCCGGCATTTTCGTTATTATTTTGGTCATTTGCGAGATCGATGCACAAGTGAACAGAGATTTTTAGGGAGTTGGTTGCGGGGGGGGGGGGTTCATTTTTTTGAAACGTTCGAAAACGGAAGGTCGTCAGAGTTAAGATTTTTTCCGTAATCGTAATTTCTCCAATATTATTGTTAAATGACATTTCACTGTATAAATATTTGTATTTCAGCTTGAAAATGGAGGGGGGGGTTTAAAACCAAAAGTCGGACAGAGCAAAGATTTCTCCCGTAATCACCCCCATGTTCCCGTTCTCCTGAGTTTTCCCCATCCCATAAGTTTTTGCATTCAAGCTTGATTTGGGGGGGGGGGTCCACAAGACGGAAGTGACAAAGTTGGAATATTTGTAAAAGTTGATCCATGGTGTTTAAAAGTATTAATATTCTCAAAGTTACACCATTTATCTAAAATAGTTAAAGCTTTGATATCATGCACTCATTCATGGTCCTCAGGCTGAAAGTTCTTTCAGCACAATGGATGAAATTTTTGTATTGGAGGGCATAAAAAAAGGAAAGAAAGAAAAGCAACAATGGAGAAATAGGGAGAGAAAGATATCAGCAGAAAGAAGAATTAAGCAATGGATGCTGTGCAGTTACAGTCAACAAAAGACAAACTGACAGTAGTCCACATTCTTACTGTCTGTTTTGATTTTTCACCCAGTTAAAACATTGTGTTTTTCCCTTCTTTATTCTCATCTTGTCATAAACTGTAATATCAGAGGCAGTATTATCAAATGGTAAGTGGAGGTTTGCGCACTGTGCATTGACTTGCTTGGATTTCCCATCTGTCAAGCGTGAAATTCTGAATGCATCTGATTGATCTTTACTGGTGGAAGTTTCAAAATTAAATCTCGCAATGTTACCTATCGTGCTCTCACCAGAGGAATCAACTTTGTGTTTCGCATGTGTTAAGTTCGTTTCATTAGTGTCCTTGTTTGTTGTAATGTTTTGTTGGGTGCATATTTCTTTTTCACAAAGAGGTGGATCGTTTCGTAAAAAAGCGTGTATGTATGCCACACTATAATACTAATTACTACTGACAAGGCTCTACCCAATGTTGGCAGGTATGCATTGGCTTCAAAACCCACGAGACAGTGAGGCACAAAAAGATAGACTGCTGTAAGGCATCTAAGAAGATAGTTGGGCAACAAAATTGAAAATTTCAGCAAGATCAACTCAATGAAATAAAAAATCAATATTTCTTTAAAAAAAAACGAATTTTTTTATCAGGCTGTTAAAAACCAAAAATGAGGAATTCAAATGCCAACTACCATTATCAAGGACAGTGAGAATCAGTTACTATTTACAAATGAGGCAGTCGCTGAAAGATGGAGGGAGTACTTCAGGAACCTACTAAACTGTGAGACACCTGCATTAACCTTTGAGCAGATACATATTTATACTTGTGATGTGGAAACCACAATTCCTACATTTGAAGAAATCTGGGGAAAGCATTGAGTGTTTAAGAAATAATAAAGCTCCAGGCTTGGATGGAATTGACACAAAATTAATTGAAAATGGAGGAGGCAGTCTAGTTCAAAAGCTTTATAAATTGTCCATATTTATCTGGGAAAAAGGAGAAATACCTGGAGAATGGAAAGACTCCTTGATGTTACCAAATGTTAGTAAGGAGATAAAAAGGAATGCCATAATTACAGAGAAATATCTCTGCTTTCTACATGCTACAAAATATTACCAAATATTTTACTAAAAAGAATCTCCCCATTTGCTGAGGGAAGTCATTGGTGAGTACCGGGCAGGTTTTCGTAAAAATAGATCTACCATTTCATTTTAAGGCAAATACTAGAAAAGAAATGGGAATACAATCAACCTGTACATAACCTTTTCATTGATTTTCAAAAAGCCTACGATTGTATTCATAGAGAAAGTTTGTGAAACATACTTAAAAGTTTGGATTACCCAAAAATTGATTAACATGATAAAAGTTTGCCTGGATGGAAGTAGGGCCATTGTCCTTTCAAATGGAACAAAATCAGAAGCATTCAATATCACAACTGGTTTGTGACAGGGAGATGCTGTCTCACCAATTATTTTTAACCTTGCTTTGGAGAAATGTATCCAGGAAATAACCTCGGATTATTCTGATGGAACGATGATCCTGGGATTCCCGGATGACCTTGATCTAGTTAGCAATAATCCTGAAAATTTACAAAATACTTACAAAAAATTAAAATTAGCTTCTGAAAAAATTTGGACTCCAAATTAATCAAGAAAATACAATATCTGATGGTCTCAAAGTGTTACTAACCCACACCTCTTTTTCAGATTGTTAATATGATTTTTTTTAAATGTAACCTCATTTAAATACTTGGGATCCATTATAAACTATAAAAATTTAATCAGCTCTGAAATAATGGCTAGAATACAGTCTGGAAATAGAGCTTTTTTTCTATGCAGCATCTTCTGTCCTCTAAAATACTATCACACAGACTTAAAATTGAACTTTAGAAAACCTGCAATTAGACCCATGGTTTTATATGTAGCTGTGACCTGAAGCACAACTGCCCAAGACTACAATATGCTACAACGATTTGAAAACAAAATACTTAGGAACTACCGATGTTAATCTCACTTAATACTTAATAATCTCACAGATACTTAATACTACCGATGCTAATCTCGTTGTATTTAAACGAGCAAAATCCTACTCTTGGTTGGTGCGTCTACATAGCAAGAGGGAGTCTTGGATTCAATATGTTTCCTCTATCAATTCACGTTCCAGTTCTAAAAGTGTGTGGGGAAAAGATTCGTTAAGATCCAGGGTAACTATAATTCTCACCAGATTTCCACCTCGAGAGTAACGACTGCACATATGCTGAAGTCGGGGAGATTGTGGAATGTTTGGGTGAGGCGTTTGCCTCTGTGTGCAGTGGTCTGGCGTATCCTTTCAGAGGATTAAGTCAACTGCAGAACTCCAGAGAATCTTCTTTGCACCTTTTAATAGCAATGACTATAACTCCCCCTTCAGCATGCTTGAACTCAGGGTGGCTCTGCATCAGTCTGACGCTACATCTGTCGGTCCTGATGGCATCCACTATGATATGATCCGCCATCTCTCGCAGTCTTCTCGTGAGAATCTTTTAGTCCTCTTCAATTGCATTTGGTTGGAGCACAGTTGCTTGGAATCTTGGCGAAAAGCTTTTGTTCTACCTTTTCCCAAGCCTGGCAAAGATCCTGTCTCCCTCTTGTTATCATCCAATTGCTCTCACTAGCTGTCTGTGTAAAGTTCTTGAACTCATGGTTAATTCCCAGTTGCTTCATTTTTTAGAACAACATCAAGTACTTTCACCATCACAAAGCGGCTTTCATTGGCATCGTTTATCTCATGATCATCTCCTGTGCCTTGAGACATCGGTGCGCGAGGCGTTCGTGCGTAGGCAGCACCTGATTTGTGTTTGCCGTTGAGAAAGTGTTTGATCGAGCATGGCGTCACAGTATTCTCCGTGACCTCCACGAGAGTGGGTTGCGAGGAAACCTCCCAACATTCATCGCCAATTTTCTTCGCAATCGGGTGTTCCAGGTGCGCCTGGGTACGATGCTCTTGGCACTGTTCCATCAAGAACAAGGTGTTCCTCAAGGTTGCATTTTATCTGTCACATTGTTCATCCTACGCGTTGTTTTCTCCAAAATCTTACTCCTGCGGTTTCGACTACTGTTTATGTAGATAACTTGCACGTTTTCTGTTTGTCATCAAGTATGCATTTTATTGAAAGGCAGTTGCAGTCTGCGATTAAACAGATCGTTAAAGCTGCGGACAGCAATGGTTTCATTCTTTCTCCCGACAAGACAGCATGTGTCCATTTCTGCCAGAGGCATGGCCTACATCCTTACCCAGAGCTGTATTTAGACCGTGCAGCCGCATCAGTTTTGCCAGAGACCAGGTTCCTTAGACTGACCATCGACCGTGCGCATATACAGCGGCTAAAATCTTCCTGTCTGCGGGCCATGTCAATACTTAAGATCCTTTCGACAGTCTATCGAGGTGCAGACAGGATGTCTTTATTTCGCATTTACCATTCCCTAATACGGTCGAAACTGAATTATGGTTGTATCATGTATGGCTCTGCTCGTCATTCCATCATCAAGGCTGTCTCTTTGTACAGGAGCATTTCAAACATCCCCAATTCCCAGCCTTTATGCTGATGCGAATGAACCATCGCTCGAATTATGCAGTCTAAAGCGTTTCTTCATTTTTACACGAAACTTCGATCTCTTCCAGACCATCCTTTGTATGATGCAGTTTCTCATACCCTGCATGCTAGTTTATTTGAGAACCGGCCTGTGTGCATTCCAACCTTTGGTCTTTGTATGGCGGCCATAGCTAGTGATGTAGGTCTCGACGTGTCACTTGTTGAGGACCCGCCATGGCTTCCTTTAAAGGTCGTCGCTGATCTTAGTTTTACTTCTTTTGATAAGTCCTCAACCCCTGCATCCGTGTTCCAACAGTTCTTCGCTGAACATTGTTCCCTCAATTCTGAGTATGTTCCAGTTTTCACCGACTGATCAAAGACGAGTAGTGTTGTCGGATCCGCTGCAGTCTGTGTTGATCACGTTTCTGCAGCACTGATACCAGCAGAGATGCATGCTGTGTATCTCCCCTTCTTGTTCAGTCAAGTTCTCATCATCGTGGAATGGTCTATACCAGGGTTGTCCAACATTTTTGTGTAAAGGGCCACTTTAAAAATTTTCACGGAACTCGCGGGCCTATATATATATATATTTATATTTATATCATCATCATCATCATTGTCAACCATTATCAATCCACTGCTGGACGAAGGTCTCCCCAAGTTTCCTCCACAACGGTCTGTCTTGTGCCAGTCTCCTCCATGTCACCCCTGCATACTTTCGAATTTCATCCACCCATCTCCCATGTAGTCTTCTTCTGGGTCTTTTCCTATCCCTTGGAATCCAATCTAAAATTTCGGCTGTCCATCGATGATCTGTCCTTCTGGCAGTATGTCCAGCCCATTGCCATTTCAGGGATTTAACTCTGATCATGATGTCTTCCACTCTTGTCATTTTTCGGATCCACGAGTTCCTCTTCTTATCTCTCCTGGTTACACCAAGCATGCACCTCTCCATGCTGCTTTGAGTTGTCTGCAGCCTTTGTATGTCTCTTTTAGTTAAGGTCCACGTCTCTGCACCATACGTAAGCACTGGAAGGATGCATTGATCAAACACTTTTCTTTTAAGACATAATGGCATATTGCTCTTGAAAATTATGCTGTTTCTTCCAAAAAGCTCTCCAGGCAAGTTTTGTACGCCGATTAATTTCTTTATCAATGTGACCCTCACTTGATATCTGCTGTCCAAGATAAACGTACGTGTCTGTTATCTCCAGCTTTTCTCCATCAATCGATAAATCTTCATTTCTTGTAAAAGCATTGAACATCACTTTTGTCTTCTGAAAGTTCATTTTTAATCCCACTTCTTTACTCTTGTCAGCAAGTTCCTGGATCATACTCTGCAGCTCTGATGGGCTAGTTGCAAAAATGACTACGTCATCAGCAAAACGAAGGTGGGTTAGATAATCTCCATTAATCTTTATCCCCTTGTTTTCCCAGCTCAGTGACTGAAAAACACCCTCCAATGTGGCATTAAAGAGCTTCGGAGATATGGTGTCACCTTGTCTCACTCCCTTTCCAATTTTTATGTGTGTTGTATTTTCAAACAGCCTAATCTTTGCACTTGCATTTTCATAGATGTTATTAATAATATTAATGTATGCATCTTCAATACCGCAGGTTTTCAGAGCCATTGTAACTGCTGATGGTTTCACCGAATCAAAGGCTTTTTCATAATCGATAAAAGCCATGCACAATGGAAGTTCATATTCCCTCGCTCTTTCAATTAGTTCTCTCAGCACATGGATATGATCTATTGTGCTGTAGCCACTCCTGAATCCAGCTTGTTCTCTCGGTTGAGCCATGTCCAGTGTTACCTTCAAGCGGTGTGAAAGAACTTTAGTGAAGATTTTATAAACTACTGATAGGAGGCTGATAGGTCTGTAGTTTCAGAGATCCTCAATGTCACCTTTCTTATGTAGCAGGATCATTGTAGCGGTGTTCCAATCCTCAGGAATCTTTCCTTCATTAAGGCATCGAGTGAAAATTTGGGCAGTACTGTTTCGATTTCTCCACTTGCTTCTTGTATGATGTCTACAGTAATTCCATCTTCTCCTGGAGCTTTCCCCCGCTTCATGTTCTTGATTGCATGTGCAACTTCTGCTGGAAGGACTGGAGGAACTCTGGTACTGGTATCTTTCATGATGTCTGGAGTGCATGTATCATCCCTTTCATATAATTTGGAGTAGAAATCTTTCACTCTTGTCAAAAATTCGCCTCTATTTCTTGTTACAGAACCATCTTCTTTTCTCAGTGCCATAATCTGTTTTCTTCCCTTACTGAGATGTCCCTTTGCTATCTTTAGGCTTTGGTTGTTTTCAATTGCTTTCCTCACTAGTTCACAGTTGAATTTTCTTACGTCTTCAGTGATACTTTTTCGTACTGTCTTGCATAGCTCTATATATTCCACTTTGGAAGTCACATCTTCTTTAGTTGTCCTCATCTCTCTTCTTTTTTGCATCAACATTTTCGTTTTTCCTGATAATTTATTTACATGCAACTTGTTCTTAGACCCAGCTAATTTTGTTGCTGTTTCCATAAGAGCTTTGGTTACTTTTCTGTTAACTTCAGAAATATCCACTTCTTCCGATGTTAGGCCTTCTAAAGCAGAGAACCTGTTCTTCAGTTCCAACTTGAAGGTATTATGGTGTTTTTTAAGGTTGGTTATGTCAATAGATTTTGTTTGTCTTATGAGCTTGCCACGTTCAAGTTTAGTGTTGAGGTGCATCTTACATCTCACCAATCTATGGTCACTACCTGTGTTGAACTTGTTTAGCACACTGCAGTCTTCTGTGACGAATTTTTTGTTACACATAATAAAATCAATTTCACTTGTCGTCCCATTTGGATGTCTCCATGTCCATTTCCTGTGTGGCTTTTTCTTGAAGAAGGAGTTCAAGATGAAAAACCCTTCTGCCTCTGCAAACTCAACGAGAGTATTTCCACGCTGGTTTCTGTTGCCGTGACCGAATTTACCTACTGAAGTTTCATTCTGTTGCCGTTGCCCTATTTTTTGCATTGAAATCTCCCATAATTATTTTCAAGTGCTGCTTACCTTTATTATTTAGATGACAAATTTCCTCATAAAATTCTTCAATTTCTTCTTCAGGATGACTTGTGGTGGGTGCATAAGTTTGAATAATCTGAGCCTGGTATCTTCTCAATAGTTGGATAACGAGTCGTGCAGCTCTGTCAGAGGAACTTTCAACTTCTACCACTTTATCCTTCAGTTTCTTGTTTATTATAAATCCAACACCACTAGTTCTGCCATTATCTGTCCCACGATAGTAGAAGAGATGTCCACTTTTCAGTTCGATGAGATCTTCTCCTTTTCTCCTTACCTCACTTAGCCCCACGATGTCCCACTTGATCCTTTGTAGTTCCTCTTCCAATTCAAGAAGCCTTGAATCAGAAGATAGGGAGCGTCCATTGTACGTTGCCAAGGTCAGCATCAGATGTAAGGTCAGGTGATGCGTAACATAACAGCCTCTCCTTGACAAATGTCAACCCCGCCTTCTCCTGGTGCATCCTGTTCCCACTAAAGGGGCTCTGACGACCGCCAATAGCGGTATAACTATACCATCGGGATTAGAGGAAATTCTATCCCACACTCACCAACCCGCTTGGCCAGCGTGGTGAGTTATGGCCAAACCCCTCCAAAATGACTCCACAACTTAAATCTTGGCCCTCAGTCTCCGGCAGCTGGAATGTACCTGGCCAAGGCAGCGGCTAGTGCGACATGAAGGCAGAGGGTGCTAAGAATCCCCGGAGGACCGGACTAGGCTGCCATCTGATATATTTATATATATATATATATCATCATCATCATCATCATTGTCAACCATTATCAATCCACTGCTGGACGAAGGTCTCCCCAAGTTTCCTCCACAACGGTCTGTCTTGTGCCAGTCTCCTCCATGTCACTCCCGCATACTTTAGAATTTCATCCACCCATCTTCCATGTGGTCTTCTTCTGGGTCTTTTCCTGTCCCTTGGAATCCAATCTAAAATTTCGAAGCTGTCCATCGATGGTCTGTTCTTCTGGCAGTATGTCCAGCCCATTGCCATTTCAGGGATTTAACTCTGATCATGATGTCTTCCACTGTTGTCATTTTTGGATCCACGTGTTCCTCTTCTTATCTCTCCTGGTTACACCAAGCATGCACCTCTCCATGCTGCTTTGAGTTGTCTGCAGCCTTTGTATGTCTCTTTTAGCTAAGGTCCACGTCTCTGCACCATACGTAAGCACTGGAAGGATGCATTGATCAAACACTTTTCTTTTAAGACATAATGGCATATTGCTCTTGAAAATTATGCTGTTTCTTCCAAAAGCTCTCCAGGCAAGTTTTGTACGCCGATTAATTTCTTCATCAATGTGACCCTCACTTGATATCTGCTGTCCAAGATAAACGTATGTGTCTGTTATTTCCAGCTTTTCTCCATCAATCGATAAATCTTCATTTCTTGTAAAAGCATTGTACATCACTTTTGTCTTCTGAAAGTTCATTTTTAATCCCACTTCTTTACTCTTGTCTAGCAAGTTCCTGGATCATACTCTGTAGCTCTGATGGGGTAGTTGTAAAAATGACTATGTCATCAGCAAAACGAAGGTGGGTTAGATAATCTCCATTAATCTTTATCCCTTTGTTTTCCCAGTTCAGTGATTGAAAGACATTTTCCAATGTGGCATTAAAGAGCTTCGGAGATATGGTGTCACCTTGTCTCACTCCTTTTCCAATTTTTATGTGTGTTGTATTTTCAAACAGCCGAATCTTTGCACTTGCATTTTCATAGATGTTATTAATAATATTAATGTATGCATCTTCAATACCGCAGGATTTCAGAGCCATTGCAACTGCTGATGGTTTCACAGAATCAAAGGCTTTTTCATAATCGATAAAAGCCATGCACAATGGAAGTTCATATTCCCTCGCTCTTTCAATTAGTTCTCTCAGTACGTGGATATGATCTATTGTGCTGTAGCCACTCCTGATATATATATATATAATTAAAAGCAAAAACATTAGAAATGGACTGTAAAATTAGGCATAAAAATTTTCAAAGAAGTTGACATTAAAAGTACTTTATTACCTTTTCTTTCATTGTTAAACCAAACGTTCAGTTAATGTGAGGTCTTGACAACTTTTGCTTCCACTGGTAGTCAATGTCTGCCCATACACTTGATGTGGCGATGCGCAGAATTCCAGTAGATGAGACCTTGATTTTGTTTTTATGGCGTTCATCCTAAAAAATAACTGTTCATAGCAATATGTGCTACAAACAGTGCAATGCATTGAAGGGCATGTTTTGAGACATTTGGATAAGAATCTGAGGGAACATAGTTTTTATAAAATGTTAACAAATCATGCTCTACGAATGCTCTTTTCATTTGCAGCGTCATTTTTGATCTCAACTAGTTCCACCTGCAACATATCAGGAGCATCATTGACATCGGTTCCAAATGGATCTGAAAACAGCTTCATTTCACCACAGTGTTCTCCGAAATCCGAAAATCTTTCTGTGAATTCATCACTAAGTTTTTCAATCAGTTCATAGTACTTTTTATGGTTCACTGTCTCAGACTGCCTTGTTGATAGCGTCATGAAATGGACAACTTTCTTCACACTCAACTGTTGCTAAAACAGTTGTAACTTCTGCATGAAAGCTTGGATATGTTCGAACAGTTTATAGATCCCTTCCTTGTAATTTCACATTTAAGTCTGCAAGATATTTAGTGATATCTACCAGGAATGCCAAGTCATTCAACCACCCATAGTCTTCATAAAACTTCCACCCCCCCCCCCCCTCTTTCTTTTTTTTTTTTTGCGATAAAGATATTTATTTCTTCAAGCAGTGTCCAGAATCTGGCCAGTGTCGCTGCCCTGCTGAGCCAGCAAACATGGTTGAAGTAAATTACATCACCATTGGATGATTCTAGTTCTGTAAGAAAAGTTTTGAACTGTCTGATTGAACCCCTTGGACCTTATAAAATTGATTGTTGAAACAACCTTTTCCATTACATGTTTCATATCCATGGTCTTTGCACCCAGTTGCTGTTGGTGAATGATGCAGTGGTATGTGATAACATCATTAGGCACTGATTTCAGCATTACATTTGCAAATCCATTATGCTTTCCTATCATTGCCAGGGCTCCATCTGTCGTAATTCCACAAAGTTGATCCTCTGGAAGATTGAATTTCATCAAGACACGTTTTACCTCATCAAAAATATATTTTCCAGTTGTGCCTTTCAGTGGATAAAAGTCCAATAGTTCCTCAACAATTTCAAAAGTTGCGGTGACTCTTACACAGATTGCCAGTTGTGCTGTCTCACTTATATCCGTACTTTTATCGAGCACTAAACTGTAAAATTGGCAAGATTTGAGCCTTTTAATGAGAGCATTTTCAATGTTGGTTGCTAAATCTTCTACTCTTCTAGTAACTGTCTGGTGTGAAAGACGCAGTTTTTTCTACCATCTACTTTTTATCAGGACATGCTACAGATATAAATATGTACAAGCCATCTTTCACAAATTCCCCATCCAATAACGGTTTTCCTCTTTTGGCTATTTCTTTAACAATCAAATAACTGATCTTGGTAGCAGCCTCAGAACTTTGGTTTGCAGCAAAAGCAAGATTATTGCCAGATAATATTGTTTTTTAGAGTTCACTCGAATAATTTTTTCTTGGTCTGTTAGATTGTCATATTTGGTGGCATGCTTCATAGAATAATATCTTTTGATATTATATTCTTTTACAATAGTGATTCTCACTTGGCATATCAGACATAATATGCCCCCGTTATGCTCAAGTGATGACCAAAAAATCATTGGTCCAAGCACCTTAAAAAGCCCTACATTCAGAATCGATTTTCCTTTTCTTGCGTGTATTCGCTGGAGCCACCATGTTTAGTGTGATGTATTTTAACAAGAACTTCGCTGGATATTTAACTAATAAACACACTGATGTTTAGCTAGCACGGTTACTTCTGTGAGAAAAACTTGCAATTGAAAAGACTATTTCCTAATGAAAAGCTATGGAGGCAATCGTCATGTGGAGCTCAACTCTGCATGGAACAGATGGATATTTGACACCTGATTAGCTGGAGAAAACACTTCCAGTGAGTGTGTGAACCTTTTCTCCCCTCAACTTTTCTCTGGGCTAAGTGTTTGCTCACTTGTGATAGGGAAAAGGCTTCCCGTGTGAAAAGGACTGTCACAGGAAGGGAATCTAAACTGTTCCCGCAGTTTTTCCTTATTTCTGAAATATTTAGTTTTCTACAATTTTTGCTTTTCTTTTTTTAAATCCTGGAATTTTTTAAATTCCTAACAGTAGCAGGTGGGCCGGATTAAAATCTTTGGTGGGCTGGACTATGGCCTGTGGGCCATATGTTGGACAACCCTGGTCTATATGGATTCCTTAAGTGTCTTGCAGTCGTCTATAGATTGCTGTGACCATCCTTTTCTCTTGGACGTGAGAAGGTTGCTTCGTTGTTTGCTCGAGGCCGGTTTTCGGGTTCTCTTTTGCTGGATTCCTGGACATGTTGGAATCTCGGGTAACAAGTCTGCTGATGTGGCTGCTAGATCCATACCTACCAACTACTACGGGTTTAGTTGTTTGGCTACGAAACTCACTGTCAAAACTACAGATTCTACAAAACTTTTTTTTTCGTGCTATTATGAAATAACACAAAATACTGACTTGGGACAGTATTTCATGTTTCAAAACTTTTGAAAATGGTAGTTAAATGGAGTAAAAATTTTTTGCCGTAATCGTAATTTCTCTTCCGATGTTGCATTTGCATCCAGTATTCTTGGTAAATGTAATTTTAAATTGGTGTAAGAGAGTTGGAGTGGGGGGGGGGGTAGTTTTCCATCTGGTGACTGTACTTTGTTTCAAAACTTCCGAAAAGGGTAGTTAAACCAAGCAAAAAATTTTGCCGTAATCGTAATTTTTTTCTCCTGATGTTGCTTTTGTGTCCAGTAGTCTTGCTAAATATTTTTTTTTTGTAAAAATGTTTGTATTTCCTCTTGAAACTGTAGGCAACAGTTTGCAAAAACAAAAGTTAGAACCTTGAAAATTTCCTCGTGATCTTTTCCAAATTCGTAGAATTCCGCCTTTTTCGTTATTATTTTGGTCATTTGAGAGATCGATGCACAAGTGAACAGAAATTTCTGGAGAGTTGGTGACGATGGGGGAGGGGGGTAGTGTTCGTTGGGGATGGAATTCATTTTTACGAATTTTTCAAAAATGGAAGGTAGTTCCGTAATCGTAATTTCTCCAGTAATATTGTTAAATAACATTTTACAGCATAAATATTTGTATTTCAGCTTGAAACTTGGGAGGAAATTTTCAAAACTGGAAGTCAAACAGAGCAAAGATTTCTCTCGTAATGCCCCCTCCCCTCCCCGGGCCCTGCGCAATGTTCCCCGCTCTCTTGCTTTGTTAAATATTCCCTGTCCATAAGTTTTTGCATTCAAGCTTGATAAGGGAGGAGGAAATTCTTCAAAATGGAAGTGACGAAGTTGGAATATTTGTAAAAATTGATGCATGGTGTTCAAAAGTAATATTCTCAAAAGCTACACCATTTATCTAAAGTAGTTAAAACTTTGATATCATGCACTCATTCATGGTCCTCACTCTTCAGGCTGAAAGTTCTTTCAGCATGATGGATGAAATTATAATTATCAGAGGGCATACAAAAAAGGAAAGAAAGAAAAGCGACAATGGAGAAATAGGGAGAGAAAGATAGCAGAAAGAAAAAATTAAACAATGGATGCTGTGTAGCTACAGAGTCAACAAAAGACAAACTGACAGTCTGCATTCTTGCTGTGTGATTTGATTTGAATTTCACCCAGTTAAAACATTTTTTTTTTCCCTTCTTTGTCTCATCTTGTCATGAACTGCAATGTTAGACTGCAATGTTAGAGACAGTATAATCATATGGTAAGTGGAGGTTTGTGCACTTTGTTTTCACTTGCTTGGATTTCCCAGCATCAAATTCTAAATGCATCTGACTGATTTTTACTGGTGGAAGTCCCGAACTTGAATCTCACAATGTTACTACTCATTGTGCCCTCACCAGGAGAATCAACTTTGTGTTTCGCATGTTAAGTTTGTTTCATTGGTGTCCTTGTTTTTTATAAGATTTTGTTGTGGTGTGTATTTCTTTTTCACAAAGAGACTGATCGTTTCGTAAAAAAGTGTATGTATGCCACGCGATAATACTAGTTACTATTGACAAGGCTCTACCCAATGTTGGCAGGTATGTAGATCTGTTTCCTCTTTGGTCATCACGCGGCTGCCACTGTTTCACCTGGATTTGCGTTTTCTGATGGCCGTGATTATATCAAGCGAATGTGGCAGGCAGGGTCAGTGGGACGAAACAGGTTGACAAACTGCATCGGATCCAACCAGTTCTTGGTGTCTGGAATTTCTCAAGTCGCCGAAATCGTAGGAAGGAAGTTGTACTTGCACTTCTCTGATTGGGTATTGTCGTTTCACTCACCGCTATTTGCTGTGTGGTGACACTGCCCCGATGTTGGAAACGTGATGTGCCTTTAGCAGTTGTTCATATTTTATGTTTATGTCGTCATTTTGTTCGTGATAGTGTTTGTCTTCCTTTTACCCACTTTACCAGAAGACTCAAAAACCCTGAATCTTCTTATAAATGATCATTGTGATGTGTCTTGTATGTTGTCATTTCTTCGGTCTTCGGATGTTTTTTTGTTTTGTATAGTTTGTTTCATCGACCATTTACACCTTTTTATATTGTTTTTGTTATGCTGCATTTGATTTCTTGTCCCCGTGTTTTTTAGTATGTTGTTTTATTGGCCTTTTACACCGCTTGTTCTGTTTTATGTAGTTTCCTTTTAATTTTGTTTTTTAAAATTTTGACATCATTGGACTTCGTGCTCTTTGGCCCCTTTGAGGCCCTTGCGCCATAAATCATCAACTAATCAACCAACCAATGGGCTATAAGCAGTTGCTCATTCCTAATTTAGGGCCACTGACTCCAGGAAAGACAGAGCCAGTGCCATACGACAAACACAACATCCATACCTCATTGAGATTTTAACCCATACCCATCTTAGACGAATGGTCAGAAGCCATGTCTTAGACCACTAGTCCATTGAGGTGGGCACTGTATTCAGTGTGGAATATAAGCATGCATAATGCCATTCAACTACTGAGGATTTTTGGTTGCTGTCACAGAAGTACAGACATACTGATGAAATTACAGAAAATCACTGTTTTATTTTTCTGATGATGAAAGCAATTTTTTCATCAACTTAAAAGTTTTTGTTGGTTACTCAAGTTTATTTGGAAAATAAAAAAATATTAAAAGCTATGTTGCTTCATTATGTGGATTTTTGTATCTTAATTGATAATCCCATGAGCTATCTAGAAAAGGATATCCAACGACAGGGAATGGTAGTAGCCACGCAACATTTGCTCGGCCTCCTCCCCTTTTATCCCTCCCATATGCTCTCCATTCTGCCTGTATGCATGGACTTAGTTCCTCATTTTACTCCTCCCTTTTTCTTTCCTAGTGCCAGAAGCCATAAAAATGGAACTGTCTGCCAGTGAATGACTTCACTTGAATAGCATTTTCTTTATGCTTCCTGCAGCACGTGCTATTGTCAGATAGAAAAGCATGGCAGTCAGTTGTAAAGTTTTTTTTTTTATTGTTTATTTATTTAAAATGAAGCATTCTTCAGGCCAACCTTCTTCATCTAAGAAGAAACGGTGTTTCCTAGAAATGTACCACAGGGACTGGCCTTCATTTTCAAAAGCCACAGGTTTCTGTTAACTATGTATTTTGCTGCATTAGTAGATCAGTTGTAGTATCGCTCATGGTGGGCAGCAGGGCTTAATTTCGACTAGTAGTTAGCAAATTGTTAGCAAGCGAATGCATTTTGCTGATGATAAAAAGTGATTCTATCAAAAGTTGCTAGTGGAAAAATTTTGAATGTTTTAGTGTGAACTGTAAAGCGCCACTTCATTGTGCGTGTGGAATAATTTACAGACATACAAAAAGGAACAACTGCTTTCTGGAAACGAATGTTTCTTGAAAAGTACAAACATTATAGCACTAGTAGAAATATCCAGTATATTTCCCTTATCTACTTCTTCATGTCACGTTGGGTTCAGTAATTGTTTCATAAAGAGAATCCAGGGTGATTGGACGGGCAGTTTAAACTTACAAACATTGAGGCTGAAGGCCCATCCGAAAACAAGTTTGACCCCAGGCCTGCTGTTTTAAAGTGGTATGATGAAAAATCGTAAATTAAACCATACGGAAAATAACTTAAGATTTTGAATAGTGTTCTTAAATTTTGTGAATAAAGTTAAAATATGTTTTTCTTTTTTAAATATTTGCATTCAAATTAAATTGTTAGAATTAATCTGTCAGGTCATGAAAAGAAAAGGTGAGTTATATCTAAATATTTTTAATCTTTTCAGCATTACAATGTGACTGTTACAGGAGTGAAATCCAAATTTGTCATGATTGACTAATGGAGGGGGACATGTTAAAGTCTCTTTTGTATAATGTTAATAAACTTTAGCTAGTAGATAATACAATTTGCTAGTAAAAAATAAGGCCTGGTTGGCGGGATGATTGCAGAAGGCACACAGAATTGAAGCATAAAGCTTATGGTGAGTTGAAAATTCAGTGAATGAATTGTTTGCATCCAAAGAGGATAATGGTGTCATAAATGCTGAAGTTCTATTCACTTCATTTTGTGCGGAACATAACCTACCCATAGCAGCTGCAGACCATGCTAAGTCATTATTTCAAGTTATGTTTCCAGATTAAAAAATTGCAAAAAGATATTCATGTGGAAAAACAAAGACTACAGCATTAATTCAGCACATGGGTAGTGGTTCAATAAATAACATCGTATCTGGTGTCCAAAAAATTCCCATTTCTCTATCTATTGATGTTAGTAACGATGCTCAGGCAAATAAACTCTTCTCATTATGATAACATGTTTTTATGAAAAAAAAATGGGAGAAAATTCTGCTATTTTGTTATTGGAATAATGTAAACATTCCAAGGAATAATTTTTCTTCATGTCTGAAGGTAATCTTTTATATTTTTATGGTACAGTATTTTTAATTTTTCCACTAGCAAATAATTATTTTGTGTAGCTAGTTTATTATATTAATTTTTTAAATAGTTGTAACAATGTGAAATTTGTTTCCTTGTTAAATATTCGAATTTGCCGCTGTGGACTGGATTACAGAAAATTACTGAAAATAAAATAAAATTGGTTATTGAAAATTGCTGAAAAACAAACACGTTGGTTACTGAAAACTACTTTTAAAGGTTGGCATCTATGAATATGGCACACAACTAGGAATTGCCAAGCTTAAACATTTTCTGTTGTGCTTCGCAAAATATTCATAAGCATCTGATTCTGTGTTTGTTAAATGAATTGAGAGTCACAGTTCATTAATCTATGTAATGTTCATCAATATGAATCGTTCATTTCTTGAAAGTTCGTAGGTTTGCCTATGTATAGATTTTGAAGCTTTTGTAGTTTTATCCACAGAATAAGAGGTACGTAAAATGATGTATGCCTTGAGTTGTATTACTCATTCAGCTGTGCTTTCATTTCTACTAATTAGCTTTGAAGAATTATGAACATGTGTTTGACTGTATTGGAAATCTTCTTTGACATTCCCATCTTTGCAAATATTATCTTTTTTCCTGTGCTTCTTGTATAATAAAGGGTCAAGAAAAATAGTTTTGGTCTGTGTATGGTAAAATTCTTAAAAGTTTTGTTTAAAGAATTGAGTGTCATTTGAAGACCTTTATGGGTAGTATGTGACCCTTCTTAGCTAGGTTGATCAGTGGTACTTAAAAAACAGCATTGTTTATTGCTAACCGAAGGCTAACTGAGGTACTGATAAAATTAACTCTGTGGCCTAGTTGAGCAGCTCATGCCTGCAAAATATAGGATGTTGTAAATTATTTTTACTTGAAGTAGTCATTACTGTTTTCAGTCCATTTCACATACTTTGGAGAGCACTGCATTGGAAGTATAAATTATCTAAGGTATTTTTCTTTTTACTATTGTGAGAGGAAGTTTGATCTAACAGTTGTTTTATCTCTAAATGATAAGCTTGGATCCATTCTCTTTTATGATGTTATTTATGTGTTTTAAAGGAAATAGATACAAACTTACTTTCATTATTGTCACATAGGGAACAAACTTTCAGTAATTTGCCTCTTCAGTATATATATGTATTTGTTTTGCTGCAAATTTGGTATTGATTATTATCATAGTATGGCTGTGAAACAAATGTACTAAGTATATCAGTGGCAGCTCATC
The DNA here is from genome assembly GCA_039090855.1 of Macrothele yani. NCBI lineage: Eukaryota > Metazoa > Arthropoda > Arachnida > Araneae > Macrothelidae > Macrothele > Macrothele yani. Next base: position 135,601,953 of record CM077024.1, on the reverse strand, counting down.
GGGTGAAGACAGTGAAGTGCCACTTTGCCTAAAATTTAAGAAAGAAAATTTTTTGAATGATTTAACAAATTCTTAAATTCAGTTACATTTTTGTTTACAAGAATGATTTTTGTAAAATGTGGTTTTGAAATGAAAGCTCACCCATTTCTAAAAGAAAGCTTCAAGTGTGAGCATGCCTTTTCAAATGACAGTATGAATTGATGAACAATCTTGCAACTGTGTGTAGGCTATTTGAAGAGGTAAAAGCCAACCTTGACTCTTAGCTCTTCACATTGCAATTCCAAATCACTTCACTCCCACAACTTGACAAGCGCCAACATAGGAACATGTTCACTGAATAAGGGAGTTGCTATGGCAACCAATGATGTTAATGATCGAGGTGAAGTGACAGCTCGCGCCACTGGTTGTCGTCAATTCACCTTGATCTAGTGAAGTGACAACCTCCGCAGTGGATTTCGAGTTTAGACAGTTCTGGTTTGTTTACTGTGTTTATACAGTAACTTCATTTTCAGTGCTGTTTCTTTCTTGTTCTGAGTGTGTTCTGGATCCACTCTTTTGTTAAAAAAATTAACCCAGAAAATGATAGTGTGCATGTTTCAGACATAATGTGCATAAGGAAGCATTCCAAGAAGTGTATAAATTGTTTTCACTAGTGCTTACTTGACCCTCAATCACTGTGCTAGTAGAAAAAGAAGCTTTTCCTGTTTGAAATGAATAAAATTTTCTTAAGGAACACTGTTTCACAGCAAAGACTATCACCGTTATCTAATATTGCAATACAAAAGAACAAACTTGTTGTTAAACAGGTGTTTTATTATGACATTGACAACTATGCTTCCTTGAAAGAAGAATTGACTTTCTTTACAAGAAAGAATCTTCATGGATTCTCATTATATAACAAACACTTCACCTGTTTCTCTGGTCATGAGCTGCCATTGAAGTATGTATAACAGAGCTCACAAAGATGTAGTAAAGAAATAAAACTAAAACACCAATGTAGCCTAGAAATGAAATACTAACACAAAGAATTAACTGTTTTTTATAAGATCAAATCAAATATTTACCACTGAAATTTTGCTCCAGTTACAAAATTTAATGCTGACTGTGTCAGGTTTTGCTGATGAGCAAAAACAGCAGCATTTTATCAAATATTTTTCTGTCAGTGCAGTAATCAATACATGAGTGAAGTCTTTCTGTTAGGTGAGGGATATTTCACACCACTGAATGGTTTAGATTAATACAAATTTCTGTTTTTGTGAGACACATTTTGAGTGAAATGTGGAAAAATAAAAAAAATAAGTGAAGTATCAAATATAAAATTGGCTTCTGCATACATATCCACTGATTATTTATTTATTTTTTGTTTACTTGTGCTTGTTAAAACAGCTTTCACCTAATGCACTGGCAGTTTTTGCTGGTAGCATTGCCATCCGCAGGCTCCATTGAATGATCAATAAAGTCTAGTCTTGGTGTTTCCCCATTGGTGTACTTATCTCTATCTGTTGTGCATGCCTAGCTCCCTTGGTCTCCAGCTGGACTGTACTTTTGCAGTACATGCACACCCTTTTACAGTGTGTGTGAGAGAGAGAGAGAGAGAGAGAGAGAGAGAGAGAGAGAGAGAGAGAGAGAGAGACTTAACACATTAACATTAGAAATGCAATGTAAGAATGATGAAGGATGTGTACATCTTGCAGGAGCACTTTAAACATGATTTGTTAATCATCCTTACTGATTATTATATTTGCACTTTTAAGGTATTAACCTCTTGCAAAGTGCGCATAGTTTACGTGCAATTCATAAAGAGAAATTTTATTGTACATATATGAAAATAACATTTTTAAGTTTAACAACAAGATGTACAAACAAAATCATGGTGGACCTATGGGGTCACCACTGTCAACTTGGGGTCACCACTGTCAACTTTATTTGCTGAAATTATAATGAGTGACATTGAGGAAAAATAATAAGTAAACTCGAGGATCCACCACTGATATACTGCAGATATGTTGATGACATTTTTCTGTTATCCAGGCTAAAAAATGATGAACTTGAGGACTTGACAAAAAAGTATAGTGAAATTTATCCATCTATTGAACTGACAGTAGAACAAGAACATAACAATACTTTGGCATTTTTGGACGTTTTGATTGTTAAAACAGAGGAGAATATACAATTCAGAGTGCATAGAAAATCTTCATATATCCCAGTACTTATACCATTTCAGTCATCACATCCATTAACACATAAAAGAAATAGTGTTAAAACACTAATTAAAAGAAGTTTAACACATTCATCAATTGAACAGTATAGAAAGGAAGAAATTGAATATATTGAAAAAATTGCATATGATTTTGGATACCCTAAACAGGTATTAAAAAATGGATTTATGAAGTAACTCAAGGTTACAATAAGGTCAAGACTGATAAAAAACTTGTAAAATATGTAGGAGCAATACCATATATAGAAAATGTTTCAGCAGAAATTAATAAAGTTTGTGGCAAGTATGGCATACAGGTAGGAAATCAGGTACTTACTGTAAAAAATTTAGTGATTAAAAATGAAAAAATTAGCCAATTAGATAGAGCAGGAATTTATGAAATCCCAATAAACCAGCAACCACCTGTGTCATATATAGGCAGCACCAAGAATAAATTAAAGTATAGATTGAACCAGCATATTAATAATTGGAATAAAAAAGAGGCTAAGACAGCATTGACCCAATACTGTATGGAAAATTAAAAATGTCCAAGGTTTGAAGATATTAAAATTATTAAGAGCTGTAAAAACGAAAAGCAGTTAAGAATTGCAGAATCAGTGTTAATTGAAAAAAACAGATCAAGATTATTCAACATTAATGAGCCAAGTATCCTAAACGAACAATGGAAAGCCCTAATAAAAATTGAACAGCAGCGTAAAAAGAAAGAGGGGAAAAAAGAGCAGCAGGGACAATAGATGGCGCCAGAGACACAACGATTCAGAGATAGCGACTGGAGCCCAGGCTTCGATGGCTCTGCTCACTTGAGCTGTGGTGGGCGGGTGAGACACACCTGCCTCCTGAAGATGACAGGGGCCTGTCGAAAGTACTAGAGGATTGGATGTGCGGGGCTGAATGGGTGTGACACTTGCAGTGGGAGTAGCAGAGGTTGTGAAACAGAAGGAGTTTGATAATTAGAGTTGACCAAGGTTTAATCACCTGTGAATGTAAGGTTATGTACATAGTTTTTACTTGAATTGTATGAATGAGTTGTATGTGTGATTTTTTATCGAATTGACAAGCATTATAGTAACATCTTATAAGGCTAAGGAAAAAAAAAAAAAAAACGATGTTTCACACCCGAAAATAAGAAGCGTAAGCAAGAAGTCTGTAAACCTTTGGAAGCCCAGTTACATCTCGATGAATGACGTGTTGGAAGTGTGTGGTCATTGGAGGTTACCATGATCTTTATGGTGAGTGAGTGGTTCTTTCTAATGGTTTTTTCATCCTTACTGATGTTCTACCAAAGGCATGTTTATTAGAGCTAACTCTAGCCTATCCTGCATTTCACACTGTCCTGAGCTTTATCAAGCTTTCACATCACAGCGTTTGAATTACCTAGTGGTCTGCTGGCCATTGGCCAGTAAAACTTCCATGGGACCACTGATCTATTGATTTCAGTAAGTTTTTTCTTTTTTTCTAATTTGTCATAAGTTAAAAAATGAATTTCTATTTCTTTTACCTTGCTGTATGGTTTTTGTTTTAGGCTGCAAACTAGTGATAGGTTCATAAAATGCTATTGGATAATATATATATATATTTTTTTTTTTTTTGTATCCCTCATGATTTGTAAAGAGTGGAAAAAACAACAAATACAGAAAGGCAGTTTCCCGGTCCTTGTCATGTAATGGCAACAGCCATTTTATGTTACCTCTGTCCCCACTATTCATAATGAGCTGAAGTAAGTACAGTAAATGTCCTGCTTTTTCTTGGATTTGCCCACCCTAGTGAATGCAGCAGATACTGACACCAGACACCTTTTGTTTCTGCCCCAAGAAAACATTAGTGGAGGAGGTCAATTGGATGTGTGAAGGTAATTTTTGCATAAGAGCAATTCACGTGAAACAAGTGTTCAATGGGGGACTAAAACTAACTTCATAGGAAAGTAAGAGGGATAAACAATAAGACTCAAATAAGGAAAAGGAAGCTAAACCCTAAATAATAAAACATATAAAAGGCTGCTAATGTATGTGAATTTTTGTACCCTTGGATCTCCTCATTCCCTTCTTAAAAACAGATTGGGAATGCACTCTTACTCTGCTATATCACCAATCCATCGGTATCTTACTCGGGAAACATTCTTTGTCCTGTCAGTTGCACCATCAAATCTGATGTTTTAAAAACAAGTATTGGAGATAATTCCATTGAAATGATTAAGTTATTTTCTACATACATTGTAAATATCTAAGGGTTTTTTTTTACTGACCAGTGGTTTGCAAATTCTAGTGGTCCATTTGGGCCAGTAGAGGATTTATTTCTAATTTTAACACTGCATCATCACAGTTGCATACATAAAGGCATGTGTCTGATTGCTATTAGGTATTCCTAAATAATCTGCTACTTCAGTGAATAACTATGCAGTTATTTATATACAGTCAGAAACTATTATAAATATTAATTATCCTTTTCTGTGTTTGCTGTGATGATTAATAGGCAAAAAAATTGTTGCATTCCTGTTACTTACCTACAAAAAAAAAAGTTTGGTATTTGTTTTCAGTCATTATATTGTAGACTACAAGGTGAAATGTAACATGTCAACTGTTTGGTTAAAATTTACTACCACTTAAGAACTCAAGTGAAATTATTTGTTTAAGCAAAAAGGAGCTGACGCTCCTCAGATTTCACCAATGCATTGTTAGTTTTTTTTTTTTTTTTAATCGGGTACATTTGAATTGTACCATTTCAGGGCATGAAAAATACCATGTCCTAGATGCCCAGGGCATGTAAATTATTGCCCTGGACTTGTAAAAAGAAATCTAGTTGCCTGGTCTGGGCAACTAAATTTAAAAATAAAGTTAGGGATAGAATTTCGTACTACAAGAAAAAAAGACAGTTGTCGCATGCTGTTTCATTTCACTTCTAATCACTGAAAGATGTATTATCATTATGGAGTGCTGAAAGATGTATTATCATTATGGAATATCGCTTTAATTATATTACACTATAAGTCCAGAAATTGGAACCATATGTAGTTTTGCTCCAAATGTTTATAATCAGCGACAGAATGCATGTCTGATGGAACTAGCCTCCATTGTTAGTGACAAGTGATGAAAACTTCATTGAAAGAAACATAGCAGAATCACTGGATTTCTCATCATATCATTTTGTAACAGTTTCATTATCATTTTAAAACTTGAGATACACGCTTTTGTGCACTGAACGTTTTGAATACAGACCCTTCAAATGGAAATGCAAACATGTAAAAAAAAGTTCATGTTTTTTAACTTTAAAAAATGAGGTTTCTGATTTATCTTAAAAGATAAATTTTCCTGGACATATCCAGCTTTAACTACTTGGGCAGGTAAATAATTTCTGCACATGACCAACTAGGCATGTAACTTTCCAGATGTTTTTCAAGCATTGCACTTAGTTCATTAATTTTCCATGATCATTTTTATTTATGTAAGCAAACAAGATGATTCATTCTTCTAATATTATGTTAATGCAGATCTGATTAGTTCATTTCATATAATTGAATTCTGAAACATTTTTCCTGATATTTAACTTTCCAGTGAAGAATCAGATGATGAAGGTGATCCTTTTGCCCAAGTCGCAGAGGTAATATTTAGTTTTTTTGCTCCATGATCTCTATTAGTACAGTGGTTCCCCTGAAACCAGAATCACAACCTAAATTTAAGTCATGAAATTCCAAAATGATTGTGCAGAAATAATTGCATATGCAGTTCTAAATGAATTGTAGGAAAAAACAATGTGATAGAACAATATATACATTTTTATGGCCCTCCTAGTTTTAAAGTGCGAGGAAAAAATTTCCCATGAAAGTTTTTACGAAGGTGAGTCAAAAGTTCATCCTGTTTGCTGCTAAAAAGTTAAGTGATGCAAGAAAGCCATACCCGAATACCTCATTCTGCAAAGTACAGACAATTGTTTTCTTTAATCCTTCCTGAATGAATATTCAAAGCAAACTGAATTTGCTTGTACCATTTACTGGTCATCCATGTAACACTTCTCAGAAAACCTGAAAATTTCATCGTCCTGGAGCGGGAATCGAACCCCGCGTCTGCCGATTACCGGTCAAATATGCTACCCATTACACCACCCAGGACAGTGAAATTCAAAGCAACTTCTGAGAAGTGTTACATGGATGACCAGTAAGTGGTACAAACAAATTCAGTTTGCTTTGAATATTCTGTCTATTTTCCATGTATAATGAAGAATATTTCTTTCTTCATTGATTTACCTTTCTGAATGTTTCACCAGAGCCACGATCCTATGATTGTACCACTTGGCAGGTTTCGAGGACAGGAACTCTCTCGTGGCAGATTGCATGTCCACCTCTGAAACCAAGTGCCATCCTTGTAGCAAAAGGGCCATGGAGCAAAGCAGGTCACAGTCGAATGGAGGGCAAGGTCAGAATTGTATGAAAGATGGGGTAGGATCTTGATTGATCTCTTTCCAATTGTTATAGTTTTCAGCAGATCACTCTGGAGTGTAACTTGAGGCATTATCTGCTTGCAGCAACACTTGCTTTCCTATTCATGAGCATTAAATAGTATTGGCGCTAATCATCGTGGACCAGCTGCAACTATCCGGCATAGAGGTTCCTGTCCACAGTGTGACCATCTGGCATGAGTTTCCAGTGCAGTGGACCCTCACAACTCCACCACAAATGCACAGCATGACATTCCCCTCGAAGCACCCTCCTTGCACCACTGTCTGTGCTTCCTGGCATGGCCATAGCCACTTGTTTCCAGTGGGAGGATAACATATGAATATCCACTATTCATCATCTGTGGGGATTCTGTGCTAAAGCCAATTGTCTTGTAGTTTGACTGCAATCTGTGACAGGGAGTGTCTTGTTGTTTCACCTGCTGGGTGACTGTTCTCGAGGAACCAAACTGATACAGGTGGCAAATGATGGTGGATTGGGAAGATCCCACCTTAGCTGCTAATTGTCGTGTTCAGGTACCGGGGTTCTTCGGCCAGAGTGTCGCTGTTGGTAGTAGTTAGACGTTTTGACTTAGGCTTGTCTTCAAGTCTGGTGTCTGCAGCATTGAAGCACATGAACCATTTTCTTGTGGTGGTGCTGTCCCAAGTAATGATGTAGGAGTATCCAAACACCACATTTATTGACCTCCATCCTCTGCTCACCTGATAATGCAGTGACTTCATGCTGAATGTGCATTATTGTGGTTCCCGGTCAATGCTGGCACTGGAATGGAGGCCTAACATTATGTGTAGCTCAAAATGGGACAAACTTTTGATTCACCCTGGTATGTTAAAGGTAATACAGATGAAACAGCTTGTAATTCTGAGGGGAAAGCAGTTAACACTGCAGTACTCTCCTCAAATGCTTTCATTAATCTTATGTAAATTAATAATGATTCCGTGGAAAGATCACTGATGGTATCACAAAGTCAATATGATCGCAAATTTCAGGTTGTGAGCAAAATGTTGGGGGACCACCGTTTTAGTATTTTTGCTTTGCATGTAATTTAGGAGTGTAGTTTGACATAAGTGCTTTGGTTTTCTTTATATAGTTGTGGAACATGATGAACTTTCTAAGAAGAGAGCCTGAGCAACAAATTTCTACTAGTGGTGCAACCGACAGTCAGAATCAGTCAGAAACCGGGATTGGAAGTTTGAGTCCTCGAGTGTTTCCATCTCGGAGGCATCACAGGTTTGCAACTAGAGCCCCTTCTAGAAGACATGGAGACATTGACTTAAGAGATCGAAGAATGTGGGTGTTACTCCTGCATGAAAAAAAAAAAAAAAAAATGAAACTGCCATTTAATGTGGCATACAAGTTGAAATAGCATTCTGTATAAAAATTTTGCACATGAACCCCATTACTCTTAAAAATAAGCGATGAAATTAAACACCATTGTAGAGGATTGTGTTTAACTCCACATATACATGCATCTTCTGACATATGATTTCACCTTAACCCCTCCCCCTACATACACTGCTGCAGTTTTCATGGAGTACACTTATGTATACACACATCTAGTACACTTTATGTATACACACATACAAAAAAAAATCTCAATTTTTGCTTTAGGCTGAAGTCCCCCCCCCCCCCCCCCAGGGGTATGGGAAGTTGGCAGACATTTGACATTGATGTAAAGAATTGTGAATGCTCAGATTTAGTCTTATTGTTTTGGAAAGTTCTGTCTTTTGAATAGTGTTCCAGAGATTGCAGATGGCACTCCAGTCATACAAAGTTAGATGGCTAGGGTAGTTAAGGTAAACATTCACATTCTTAACTGATTTTTAAAGTCTTTCTCTTATTGAATGTGGTCTAGCATTGTCATGCTGATGACTGACATTCTCTGTGTCAAGTTTGGCATAGGAACTGGGATTTGACCTTTAGAGAACCATTTGTTCTTCTGATTTATGTTGATGTTTATTCCTCATCTTCAGTAATGATTCAATGGAAAAAGTTCCCTGTTTTATGTGCTCAGCAAAAAGTTATATTGCTGTATGATGGGTTTTATCAGCCAGAAGTCTGTGTAAACCCAAATGCTTTGTCTACCATCCCAATCTGTTGGAAATGAATAAAGTGTTATATAATTTCATTGATTTGCTGTAAATCATCAGCTAAACTGAATAAAGTAGATTGTCATCTAGTTTTTCTGGCTTTATTGAACTGCGTCAACTCAAAGGGCAAAAATTGCCCAACAGAAATGTAATGAACCAGGAGCTGCATTTATAGGCATCTAGTATATTGTACACATTTTGTTTTTTTTTTTGTTACAATCTCACCAACAAAAATGTGGTACTATGAGCTGAAGTTGTTTTGCAACCCATTTGGTTGGTACCTGTAAAATAATAATTTATCTGAAGGAATATTTCTGTTATTTTTGGTGGTGATAACCACTGGTAAACAATGCCCTGAGACTGCCATGTGAAAATATTCTGGTACCCCCAAAATTGGAATGTTATTCAAAAGCATTTCAGAAAGTTTAAATTGAGCCTTTGAAAGTATTTTGGGGTGGGGTGGAGGCTTGCATTGAAGCCTTTTTGATATTGCAGTGAAACCAAATTGCAGTTTGGAACTTTTGATAACATTCTTTGCTTTTGAAGGAATTTTTGAGTGTTTACTTAGCTGAAATTATGTTAAGAAAATTTATTCTAAAACTGGAGAGCAATGCCAACTGACAGTATCCAAAATTGCTGGATACTTTATTATTGTGATTACAAAGGCTTCAAATCTTAAGAATAGTAGTACAACTGTACCAGGAATCTGAATTTCTTGGCACAGAGTAGAAATGAAAATTTCCAAGCTTTCACACATCAACCAGATGGCTTTCTCGAGGAAAGTAGACAGCTAACTGCAAACTGGATAATAGAACACTTCAACAAATCTTGAGTTCTTTAGTGTAACAGACACAAAATAAATTTAAACAGTGGAAAAGAAGTAGCAGTATTTGCTGCCAAATTTATTCATTTACTTATTTTTCAATTGGCTGATGAATTCTGACATTACCTCTGCCCCCAGTTCAAAAGTCACTTAATAATAGCCCATGATCAAAAACTGAACTAATGGATTTTTCAAAGGTTCATTTATAGTACATAATTTTGTTATGTTTTTAAAGTAATTGGTAATTCCTGATAATCTTAGCACATTGATTTCAAAACTTGAAATCCATTCTTTGTATCAAGTCAGAATTTTTCACATACTGGGGGCAAAAAAGATGCAGGGTCGTTCTGTGCCAAATCAAACAATGGCCATTTTCAACCTGACCTCTTTTGATTTCTTTGAAATTTGCTGTGGTTATTAGGCATGTAGACTTATGCATAAATCCCAAATTTTAGCTCTGTCCACCCACAGGGTTTCAAATAACATGACCTTGAAAATTAGAAAATAGTGAACGAACAATCTAGTAATATATCATTACCAAATAGGCTGGAAGGTTGAAATTTGTGTCTTTTTATAGCATTTTATGAGCTTCTAAAATCACAAGCTGAAAAATAAAAATGTTGATGATTTCAGGGTAACAGCAATAACATTTGGCCTTGAATATTTCAAAAAACTAATTTTAAATTTTTTGAAAAAATTGTATGGCATCATTACAGTTTTGTTTACTAGTCTGCCAACTTTCAAGATGGGATTGTAATGGTATCATTATTTATAAAAAAAATTAACTGAAAGGAATCTCAACCAAAAATTCTTCAAAAGTGACTAAAAGATATTTTGCAAATGTTTGATACTTAATTAACAGGTTTATTTTTATATATTTATAAACTGCAAAGTTTATCCACCATATGATACAATTAATTCATCTTTCCATTGCAGGTAGGTGTGTGTGTTGTGCACGTGGGGGAGGGGCAGAGGCTAGGGAGTAACTAGAACATACATATCACTAAGCTGTTCTCTGAGATTCAGAGTTTAGTTTCCACAAAGATGTACAAATTGCCGATTTTTTTTTAACTAATTATGTACTTACTGTAGCTATATCAAACTTCTCCATTTACAGCGATCTTGACACACAACTCGAGCTTCACTGACATCCATCACAAGACCTTCTATACTTCATGCTCATAATCTTTTTCTCATGTCAGACACTCTTAAATATGATCCTCCCATGACTTCCTTGGCCTTCCCATGTCTTTCCTTCCTGCCACTTAGGATAAAAAGAATGTTCTTAGTAAGCATCCTGTCACTCATTCTTTCAACATGGCCAAACCACCGAAAAATATTTAGTCTCCACCTTGCTAACAACATTTTGCTTCACCTTACACAACTGCAATACATCTTCATTCCTCACACAACCAGAACATGCCTTGCCATACCCCCACCCCTGTAAGTAATGCATTTGTCCAGCACACAAATGACTCCTATGTTTTTCTGTAGTACCCAGGTTTCACTGCCATACATCAGAAAAGGAACAATTACTTTCATACACAGCCATTCAAGACTTTCTTGAGAACCTATCATTCCTGTGGAAACAAAACTCATTCACCTGGTCAATCACTGTGCCATTTAGACTTATCTTGTTTTCAGTACTAACAATTCCTCATTCAAAAACCATAACTTTGGTTTTTCTCTTATTTGTACTCAGTTTAAATTTCATACAAACTACGTACATAACTTGAACTAAAGATCCAGACTCACGGTCGCCACTAGCGATAAACTTCATCATCGTGGCGACTAAAAATGTTTGATTAAATTGCCAATTCTGGCGACCTGTACCGGGGAGGGTTAAGTTGTGCTGTACGAAAAAAATCATCTAATTTTATTTAACTTGTGCTGTATGGGGGGGTTAACTTGTACGGAGCTCTCATGTTTTTGAAAATTTTTACTCCAAATGTACGGAAATCGCCCGTACAGAAGCTATGCTGCTTGAACAGCAGAAAAGAAAGAAAAAGGTGGGCGTCGCTTCAGTTTTTGATCGCAAAGAATGCTCCGAGCAAGGATGATGGGTCATCGTGAGAGAAAGAGTTCGCAAGGTTGCAGTGGGGGGAGGGGTTGAACGCTTCTTGCCTTTGGGGATTTCGTACTGGGGGAAATTTTTATTAAAAAAAAATTCTCCATTTTTTTAAATAACCGAATGCAAATTTTATAGTAACCAAGACACGTCAAAATAAACTTACATGTGAAATTTTGTCAAAATCCGATTAAAACTTTAGAAGTTAAGCATTTATTTTTATTTTTTATGAATGTTCGCCAAAAGCCTGCATAATCCATACTCTCACTACTGTCTCCAGTGCCGAATTTAGCGTGCACCTGCAGGCTTTTGAGCATCGCAAAGCAGCCAGGTAAAAGGAAACAATTTATTTTACGAATTATAATACTGACCGAGTATTCCATCCGCTAAAAGTGTTCACTTTAATAAAATTAAAAAAAAAAATTTTGTTAACTTGGCTTTTTGTCATTATTTTTAACAAATATGGTGCTTTATAGTTTATTTAGTTAATACTAAGTTTGAATTTTACCCACTCTCTATAATCCGGAAATTTCTAAATTTCGGAATCTGCAAAGTGCTGACTATTCCGGATTTTCAAGGTTGTACTGTAATAGTATTCTCATACCTGCTAACTACTACAGAATGTCTGTAGTTTCTATGGATTTAGTTGTCTGACTATGGAACTATAGACTTCGCTGTCGAAACTACAGATTCTACAACAAATTTTCATTTTGCTTAATTTTTTCTCATTTTGCTATTGTTTTATGATATACACGAGGTTCTTAAGCGGATTCGCGGAATTCCGCGTTTTTTTGTCATCATTTAGATCGTTCTCAGGATCAGTGTAAATCCAAAGACAATTTGCTGGGGGGGGGGTCCATCTGGAGATGGTATTTCGTGTTTCAAAACTTTCGAAAACTAGTTAAATGGTGTAAAAACATTACAGTAATAGTGATTCTTTTTCTCCCAATGTTGCCTTTCTGTCCAGTTTCTTGTTAAATATGATTTTAATGCACAAATGTTTGTATTTCGGCTTGAAAATGTAGGCAAAAATTTGTGAAAACGGAGGTTGGATGCTGCAAAAATTACTCCGTAATCTTCAGGTATCTGATTCTTCCGCAAAATCGAGGAATTATATCTTTTTCGTTATTATTTTGGTCATTCGCGAGGTCAATGCACAAGTAAACCTAATTTGGGGGTGTTCATCGGGTGACAGAATACAGTCTTTGCGAAAATTTCAATAATGGAAGGTCGACGGAGTTCAGATTTTTTCCGCAATCGTAATTCCTTTTTTATCGTGATATCTCTGCCCAGTATTATTGTTAAATAACATTTTACTGCATAAATATTTGTCTTTCAGCTTAAAAATTGCTGAAAAATTTCCAAAACTGGAAGTCAGACGGTGCAAATATTTCTACCGTGATGGCAACCCCCCCCCCTCGATGTTCCCACTCTACCGCATTGTTAAACATCCCCCCGTCCCACAAGTTTTTGCATTTAAGCTGGATAAGGGAGGGAGAAATTCACGAAAATGGAAGAGACAGAGTTGAAAAATTTGTAAAAATTGATGCATGATGTTCAAAAGTACTGATATTCTCAAAGTTACACCATTTATCTAAAATAGTTAAAGCTTTGATATCACACACTCATGGTCTTCAGGCTGAAAGTTCTTTCAGCATGATGGATGAAGTTATTGTTATCAGAGGGCATAAAAAAGAAAGGAAAGAAAAGCATCGATGAAGAAATAGGGAGAGAAAGATATCAGCAGGAAGAAAAATTAAGCAATGGATGCTGTGCAGCTGCAGAGTCAACAAAGACAAACTGACAGTAGTCCACATTCTTGCCGTGTTTTGATTTTTCACCCAGTTAAAACGTTCAGCGTTTTTTTCCTTCTTTGGTCTCATCTTGACCTAAACTACAATTTTAGAGGCAGTGTGATCATACGGTAAGTGGAGGTTCATGCACTGCTGGTTCACTTGCTTAGATTTCCTGTCTGTCTAGTATTGTGGGATTTAGAATGCATCTGACTGATTTTTACTGGTGGAAGTTTTGAACTTAAATCTCGCAATGTTACCTATCATGCCCTCGCCAGGGGAATCAACTTTTGTGTTTCGCATGTGTTAGTTTCATTAGTGTCCTTGTTTGTTGTAACGTTTTGTTGTGGCGCATATTTATTTTTCACAAAGAGATGCATACCTAAGTAAAAAAGTTACTATTATGCCACACAATAATGCTGTTTACCACTGATAAAGCTCTTGCCAATGTTGGCAGGTATGGATTCCTGTGAATAAGTACTTTTTTCTTTTTGCGCCAGTTCTGATGTTTACAAGATCGGCGAAGATTTTCCTTTTTCCTGTGTTAGACTGCTTTTTTTCACCTTACCTTCAGCAGATGATATAGTTCAGGTTTTGTCTGTTAGTGTTGTTTCTGCAATACTGCTCATCCAATTCAAATACAGTTTGTGTGTCTTTTAAAAATACTGTTGTCTGCAGATGGGAAAACTCAGGGAATTTAATTTGGCAAAATGAGTGGTAACCCCAAATAACCGATGATCTGGATATTTTTCCTGATTTATATCTGACTTATCATGGTCAGCAAAAAGCACACTTTTTTTTTTTCATATTATTTGTCTTCCCAAGCACGTTTTACTGTAATCAGTGTGCTTTTAATAGTACCTCAAGAAAAACATCCCACTTCCTAATTTCTGTGAAAGATAAAGTTTCTATGTTGGAACATAATGCCAATATTCAGTTTTTTAACATTCATGTTTTTTAAACTGCTTTTTTAAATATGTGAAACATATTCACATTAAACTACATAGGTTTTTTACCAAAATACATACTTGTGGTTAAAATAATTGAATCTGATAGTTTCTTAGACGTGGTTAAAAACTCCTAAACTGCAAAACAGGCAGTAGCATAGTTAAAAAAAACATGAATGAAACCCATAAAACTTCTTACATGATCATCTTTTGGAATTCCAATTTGTAGCTCAGTTTACTTAAATCAACTTTTGGTTATATATATATATATCCATTCAAAGGATCAATGGATTTTTTGACATAATCTCATGTTATTATATTTTCACTTTTAAGGTATTAACCTCTTGCAAAATGCGCATAGTTTACGTGCAATTCATAAATGAAAAAACCATTAGAAAGAACCACTCACTCACCATAAAGATCATGGTAACCTCCAATGACAACACACTTCCAACACGTCATTCATCGTGATGTAACTGGGCTTCACAAGGTTTACAGACTTCTTGCTTACGCTTCTTATTTTCGGGTGTGAAACATCGTATTTTTTTTTTTCCCTAGCCTTATAAGATGTTACTATAATGCTTGTCAATTCGATAAAAAATCACACATACAACTCATTCATACAATTCAAGTAAAAACTATGTACATAACCTTACATTCACAGGTGATTAAACCATGGTCAACTCTAATTATCAAACTCCTCCTTCTGTTTCACAACCTCTGCTACTCCCACTGCAAGTGTCACACCCATTCAGCCCCTCACATCCAATCCTCTAGTACTTTCAACAGGCCCCTGTCATCTTCAGGAGGCAGGTGTGTCTCACCCGCCCACCACAGCTCAAGTGAGCAGAGCCATCGAGGCCTGGGCTCCAGTCGCTATCTCTGAATCGTTGTCTCTGGCGCCATCTATTGTCCCTGCTGCTCTTTTTCCCCTCTTTCTTTTTACGCTGCTGTTCAATTTTTATTAGGGCTTTCCATTGTTCGTTTAGGTTACTTGGCTCATTAATGTTGCATAATCTTGATCTGTATGCAACATTAATGAGCCAAGTAACCTAAACGAACAATGGAAAGCCCTAATAAAAATTGAACAGCAGTGTAAAAAGAAAGAGGGGAAAAAAGAGCAGCAGGGACAATAGATGGCGCCAGAGACACAACGATTCAGAGATAGCGACTGGAGCCCAGGCCTCGATGGCTCTGCTCACTTGAGCTGTGGTGGGCGGGTGAGACACACCTGCCTCCTGAAGATGACAGGGGCCTGTTGAAAGTACTAGAGGATTGGATGTGAGGGGCTGAATGGGTGTGACACTTGCAGTGGGAGTAGCAGAGGTTGTGAAACAGAAGGAGGAGTTTGATAATTAGAGTTGACCATGGTTTAATCACCTGTGAATGTAAGGTTATGTACATAGTTTTTACTTGAGTTGTATGAATGAGTTGTATGTGTGATTTTTTATCGAATTGACAAGCATTATAGTAACATCTTATAAGGCTAGGGAAAAAAAAAATACGATGTTTCACACCCGAAAATAAGAAGCGTAAGCAAGAAGTCTGTAAACCTTGTGAAGCCCAGTTACATCACGATGAATGACGTGTTGGAAGTGTGTTGTCATTGGAGGTTACCATGATCTTTATGGTGAGTGAGTGGTTCTTTCTAATGGTTTTTTCATAATCTCATGTGTTGCTGAATGTTCCAGAAAGCTGGAAAAAACTGGTGGACATCAGTAGTGTTTTGCGCTATGTTGCTGAACTAGAGTTGGCTGTTTTAAAATCAGCAGATAAAGGGACAAATTGGTCCTTTTTTAAGGAATATTTGTCTCAAAATTATGACATGCCATCAACATTTCTAGATCACCAAATCAGCATAGCATGTAATCAACAAAGATGTGTTGCAGATGATGAAGATATAGGACTAAGTTCTACAGAAAACAGCATTGATTTATTGAAAAAGAATTGCACAAAAACTTTTTTTTTAATGTCCAAACATCTGTTTTCTGCAAATATATGTCCACTCTTTAGATAAGGTGCTATTTCCCAAATCTTCTGAAGGCCTAAACAACCATATTGATGATGCAATAACTGAAATATGCAAAGTTTTAAAGTTTAACCCTGATCGTGCTTTGGAATAGTGTCTTCAAATCAAGAAGATTCTTGTTAGTTTGAATCCTAATAGAATTTCATGTTTCAAATGCTTTGTTACACAAATTGGGGAATTCAGTTAATCTAAAGCCTTTTGAAATCGAGAGATCCAGTAATTGTGCTTTTAACGGCACCGCTGTTAAATGCTCTTGTAGAATGTCTTTTGTCAGCAGTTAAAAACACAATTAGGTGAAAGAAGCCTAATGAAAAAGAAGTCTTGAAAGTTGTATTAATATCAAAACATTAGGAATAAAAATGAGTAATTTTGACCCTGAAGATGGGATAAAACTATGGTGGGAGGATAGTGTGAAATCTTGTTGACTGAACTACAAAGATTAATTTATGTATTTTATTACTTCAGTTTCAACTTTTAAGCATACTAAATTGAAATATGCAAAATAAAACATTGATATTATAGTCAGCAATTTTATAAAAATAATAGTATGAAATATACAATTTGATTTTGTTTTCAAAGTTTGGCCACTGAGTTTTTTTTTTTATGGCCACTAACAATTTTGGTCTTGGTGGCCAATGTCTACTAGCAAAATTTCTAAGTCTGGATCTTTAACTTGAACATTAAAATATGAAATGAGTTTTTTTTTTGTGGCAAATTATCCTTCCCCTTCCTTAATATCACAGGATTAAAAGTTCCCTAATTTTTCAAGGTTTTTTTAGCAAAAACATTTATTTTACCCCTGAGGTTTATCTGATATTTTTGGCACCAAATTTTCTCCCTTATATTTTGCTGCTTTCACAGGGTGGCATAAAAACCCTGCCATCCCGTCTAAACAAGAAACATCTTGGGGTTTGATCAATAGTGGGTTTGATTTTCAGTTTGCTTTTGGCTTTTTCATTAGTCAAATAAAACAGTCAGCTGCAGCCATCTGACACTTAAGTTTCATTCTGTTACGTGTTACAGGAAGTCTTTAATATGTTATGCCTTAAGCTGTTATACTTTTTTTTTTTCTTCTGGTCTTGAAACGTATTACACCAAAGATATATTACGCACATATTTCTCGATGTATCGAGATCTAAAAAAACATGTTTTCCATATGTTATTTTTTCAGGTAGAACTATTTAATGGTGGTTTTAACTGCTGTAACTTTTTACATGTTATATTTCCTTTGAGTGGAAAGCAATTTCTCGGTTGGAAGTTATTAATATTCGCTGCAAATATATATCGTGGTAATCGAATGCGATTCAAGGAAAAATCTTTCACGTACCTCTCGGTTGTATGAACATTGAAAACTACAACCGGGAGGTACGTGAAAGATTTTTCCTTGAATCGCATTCGATTACCACGATATATATTTGCAGCGAATATTAATAACTTCCAACCGAGAAATTGCTTTCCACTCAAAGGAAATATAACATGTAAAAAGTTACAGCAGTTAAAACCACCATTAAATGGTTCTACTTGAAAAAATAACAAAGATATATTGTATAAAAATAAGTAGTGCTTTTTTTTTCTAGGGAAATTGTTGCTGAATACCCCCCCCCCTTTAAAGTGTTAAAATGTCAGTTAAGACCTTTAATGTAACTCTTTTCCAGAAAAGCGACATTACAATGTGAAAAAGAACATATATCCTGTTCTCAAAGTGGATGGTTAAAATTTGTTTAAAAAAAAATGTGAAAAAAAAATCCTTCAAAGACTAAAACACCTGTGAACTTTGAACTGATGACAACCAGTCATCTTCACACATGTTGAAGTTCATACTTAACCTATCATAAGCCATAGTGTAGCAAAGGTGAACTAAGTGAGAAAATTTCTTAAAGTGCAATAGAAGTTTTGAATGTATCTTTACAGTTAGGGTGGTTAAACTCCTGTAAAAAAGAAGACTGTGTGAACAAAAATATCCTTATGCAACTTTGAAAAAACTTGCATGCTTTTTACAGAAGAATGTTATGTTAATCTTTTCCTCATACTAAACTCGCAACAGCTAACTTAAAAACAGGAATTACTGTTCAGCTTAGAGAAATGTTAAATGATGCAAAGTGAAAAGCTCAAAAGCTGCAAATTCTTACTGTACTACCAAAAAGGTGGAGTTTTCAAAACTCGCAGGATGAATTCAATATTTCAAATTGTATGTTAAGAAAGGTACTACCACTTGTGAAAAGAGGGAGTTGAAAGGAAATGGGAATTTTATCAACTCCAAAACTAAAGCCAGGAAAGATTAAAAATGGATACAGCTGCTATGGTGCAAGATTTTTATTGCCATGAGTATGTTGGCTGGCGAGTGCCAAGGAAAACAGATTTTTGCAGTAACAGTACTAGCTGGAAAAACAGATTTACCACAAAAAAAAAAAAGTCTTGTTAAAAAAATCTGTTTTTAAGACTACATACCAAGAGTTTGTAAAAATTGGCTTCTCAAAGTTTGCAGAGCTGCATCCATAAAATTGTACCCTTCTTAAAGCAAGTGGTGCATGTAGTGCATGTGCATCACAATTCATCAAAACTTTACATGTTTTTCGGGTGTCAGATGGCAAAATTAACTATTGAAGATAAACTACCCATTAACAGCTATAAAGACTGCATTCAAGAGTTATATGAAATCCTTTACTTCCTGCATGCTACTTCAGTAAATACCAGTTTGCCTTAGGATCAAATTTACTGAAAAGTTTCATTATTATTGATCTTGTGGGGGAGGGGGGGATGACATTGATTCTGTGACGTTTAAGCGGTGGATATCATCTGTTAACCAAACATTTCTTGAAACTGTGACAAAATCAGCAAAAAGAGTTTGTTGATTTTTCCCCCTCTTTAAACTAAAGACACTACTATCTTTCTTTTTTTATATTATTTTTAGTTCAGAAATGATAGTTACTAAAGGCCTACTGCTTAGCATATGATGAACTGACTGATGGATCCTCCCAATTTAAATTATAATCCCATTGTGGGCCCAACTTGAAAGTGTGTGCACTAATAAACAAAACTCTGAAGATGCCATGCAAATTTTTTTTTTTTTGAAATTTTAAAATTAGTTTTTAAAAATATTCAAGGTAAAAGGTTATTTATATGACCTTGAAAAGGTCATCCTTTCAGCACATGATTTAAAAACTCATAAATAAAATGCTATAAAGACACAAATTTCAACCTTCCAGCCAAGATTTAAAAAAATTTCAACCTTCAAACGAGATAAAACTACTCAAAGATTGTCTGAAGGTCAAGATTTTCTAATTTTGAAGGTCATGTTATTTGAAACCCTGTATGTGGACAGAGCTAAAATTTGGGATTTATGCATAAGTCTGCATGCCTAACAATCACACCAAATTTCAAAGACATCAAAAGGGGTCAAGTTTGTGAGCTTTGTTAATTTGATATGTGAAACCTCCCAGTACAGGAAACCTTGGGACTTAACAATTGGTAACAGTTTGAAAGGTTGACTTCTGAACCCACCTGGGCTTACAATACACAAACTACATACTAAAAATATTTATGTACAACATATAATTAAAATGTTTTTTTATTAAATGTTTTACTTATTTTTTGCTATTGTTTAAGACAGTGGGAAACAATACTATAACTGTACAGTATTTTCATTTTAAAATGCAGTACATACAATGTACGTATTGTGGTGCATGTTGCAAAATACATGTGTAACAAATTTAAATATGTTGCACCCTGAATTTTAAAATGTGTGTATTTACCACTCAATTTAATTGGTCAGCAATTTTTGGCTGTAAAAAATCTTATAAAAGTCTTTTTTGTGATTCGTAATCTGTTATAGTGCTAAATCTCTCCAAATCTCCCTTTTGCAAATATTTTTCATAACTTTACTACCCTTAGCAATGTTTCAAAAGTCCTTGATGCCGCACACCTCTTTTGCAACTGCGTCAGATACTTCCTCAATCGAATAGTTCTCTTCTAATGTTTAGAAAGCAATGGACTCGCACATATAATTTACCTGCTTTGATACGCACGTCTTCATTGACTGTAATCAAAGTCTTTTGTATTTTTCCTTTGCAGTGTGGAGACTTAATTGGTTTAGAAACAGCATCTCAATTGTCTTCTGCATTGGCAGTGAATGCCCCATTTTCTTTGAAAGAAGAAATGGAGCATGCCTTTTCATTATGATTTTGCATTTTTTACAGCGATGGCATTTTAGGTTCGTTAACACCATTGAGAAACACTAAATAGTTTTGGAAGTTCAACTAATTTGCAAGAATTCAATGTTGAAATTACATGGTGTTGGAAAAGCTTGTGTATATCCTTTAAAGCTGCATGTTATGCACAGATTAAGTGGTTGGCACATGAAAGTTGTATTGGGAAGAAAAAACATGGTGCTCACATTTTTTAACTGCAAATCTGCAGGATACATTATCTTATCAAGAAACATGTCACACTTCATTCTTTTTAGCACGTCTTTTGTAAAAAAAATCGTGCTTATGTTACCGGTCCGTCCGTCTGTATCCATGATATCTCTGCAACTAATGGTCCGATTTTAAATTCTTTTTGCGTTGGGAAGCTTGAAATATGCGAATGATGATCCTTCATCTTTTTTTTTTTTTTTTTTTTACGATATGCGATTTTGCTGCTAGAGGGCATAAATGCAGATGATGTTGAATTCAAAAATACGTTTTATTCCACATATTTGCTTCTAAACATCCGATTATTTTTATAAAAATTATTTTATCTTTCGATTCCACTTGTCTAAGAGTATTTTAGATATAGTTACTTTTTCAAATTACGCATAGATTTTCCGCTAGGGGGCGTAAAAGTAAATTACATTTTTCTCGACAACTCTTCTTCTAAAACTCCGATTTGAAACATTTGTTCTTCAGCGGATACACCTCCTGATGGAAAATCTTTTGCATATAATTTCAAATGTTTTGGTAAAGGATACTTTAGCCACCAGGGGGCGTAAGTGTTAATTTTTGCTTCTGATTATTTGCCATAAAATCTGAGCTTCTAAAATATTGATTGAAAATCTTTACGGAATATTTTCTTAAAATATTCCAGTTTCTCCGCCAGGGGGCGTACATGTTTATCTTATTTTTGTCTATCTCTACCTCTAGAAGTCAGATTTAAAAAATTCCTTCTTTGTTGGATAGTGTTTTCAGTGTGACACGTTTTTCATATAATTTCAAAATTTTCAAGTAATTCAGACTTTCCGCTAGGGGCGTAGAGGTAAATTGTGTCCCCCCCCCATATCTCTGCTTTTAAATCTCCGATTTGAAAAATTCTTTCTGCACCAGATACAGCTCCAGATGAAAAATCGTTTGCACATATTTTCTAATTTTTGTAAAAAAAAATGGTTTGGCCACCAGGGGGCGTAAATTTTAATTTCCGCTTCTGTTGTATTTGCAGCAAAATATGAGCTTCTAAATTCTAGATTGAAAAAAATGTTTGTAGACCGATAGTACTCATGTCGACAAACCTTTTAGAAACATTTTCTTAAAATAATGCATGGTTTCTCTACGCCAAGGGGCGTAGATGTATATATGATTTTTGTCAATATCTCTACT
The DNA here is from genome assembly GCA_039090855.1 of Macrothele yani. Classification (NCBI taxonomy): domain Eukaryota; kingdom Metazoa; phylum Arthropoda; class Arachnida; order Araneae; family Macrothelidae; genus Macrothele; species Macrothele yani. The sequence goes on along the minus strand of CM077024.1, from coordinate 135,579,968 downwards.
TCTAGGAGTCCGATTTGAAAAAGTCCTCTGTTGGATAGTGTTTCCGATGCGTAATGTTTTTCCTATAAATTCAAAATTTTCAAGTAAATTATAGACTTTCCGTTGGGGGGCACAAAGTTAAATTGCGTTTTCTACATTATTTCTGCTTCTAAAACTAAGATTTGAAAAATTCTTCCTGTATCGCATACAAGACCTGATGAAAAATATTTTTCACATAATTTCTAATGTTTGGTAAAGAATGGTTTGGCCACCAGGGGTCATAAGTGTTAATTTCTGCTTCTGATGTATTTGTAGCAAAATCTGGGCTCCTAAAAACTTGACTAAATTTTTTTTTTCTTGGACCAGAGAAATCTTTTGAGAATACTTTCTACCTAAAATAATGCATGGTTTTCCCACCAGGGGACGTAAAGTCACATCTTATTTGTGCCGATATCTCTGTTTCTAAGAGTCCGATTTGAAAAATTCTTTGTGTTGAAGAGCGTTTCCGGTGCGAAATGTTTCTCGTGTAAATTCACGTTTTTCTTAACTTACAAGTCTGCAACCAGAGGCAGGGTTCCCACTCATCCTTGATTTCTCAGGGAATTTGAAAATGGTTCCAAAAATCAAGGAAAACTCAGGGAAAGTTACCGTTTTTTGTAAAAATCAATGGATACTTTATTTTGCCAAAAAAACTTATTTTTTCAAGATTTCAAACTTTTGCTTGTCATTACTGCCTGCCTAGAATTTGGTAGATCTTACTTTCAGTTATATTAAGTATTTCCTTTATTCTCAAAAAAAAAAAAAAAAAAAAAAAACACTCAAAATTAAATTTTTAAAATTGTCAGGTATGTTCAATTTCTGAAGGCAGTTGTTATAACAATGGAACAATTAGGCACAATGGCTCCTGCTTGAAGAAACACTTCACAAGAGAACCAACCAAATGATGGATCAAAGTCCTTTGTCTGTTGGTTCTCTTGAAACAATGTTTCTTTGAACAGAGCCATTCCGTCATTGAGCTTAGCTGCATTGTGTTATAGAAAAACTGAAACTATTCAACTGACAGATTTTTTCTTACATATGACCTGTTTCTATAGGAATGTATTTACAAATTCCGTGTGGGTAGTATTCACAAAAGTTCACGGAACTTAGGTACAGAAAATAATGTGCAGTTAGTTGTTATTAATGAAAAGCAGGTAATTTTATAAAGACAAATTACGTAAAGAATTTACAAGTGTGTGCTTTGGTGAGAAAAATGAATGGAATGAATGAAATGTAACAATTCTTTGCAACATGTCATTCTGGAAAATAAAAAAAAACACCTGGAGAATCTGGAAAAGTCGGGGAATTTTTCTATTACTTTTGAGTGGGAACCCTGATAGGGCGTAAGCTCAAGATTCCGTTTACAGAAATATCTGAGGGATTAAAAACCCGATTGAAAAACTTCTTTCTTCTGTCAGATACTATTGTTTTCCATACCGGTTTCATTGACTTTGAATAGCTTTGATAAATTTAATTTGCGTCAGAACGGATTCAAAAGATGTCCTTATCACACCCAAAAATTCGGTGTCGTCTTTCTTGTTTCATCTTGACATCAAAAGCAGTTAGCCACGCCATCTACACCTTTTTGTTCACCCTCCAAATAACATCCAACTTTTTAAGTTTTTGGTTTTAAAGCACCTAATTTTTTTTTTTTTTTTAAGATTTGCCATTAACAAGTGGTGTCTCAAATTCTGTTAACATATTACAGCTAAGTTGTTCCTTCAACATTTTCTCACCATTGTATTCATCTCCCTTCCATTGCATTGTTTTGCTTGGCATAATTCTGAAGATCAGTCCCATTTGTCTGCATTGAAAGTGTTCAGGTCTTCATAACTTTCACCTTTCTCACCAGTCAATCATTTGTTCTGTTGTGTTCTGTATTTTCATGTGGATAATTGTCTTAGTTTGTGTTCCTGAAACTTGTGGTAGAGTAACTGCACTTTCAAAAATTCCATTTGCTAAATTTATCGCTAACTGAAATATTTCTTGGAAACCTACCGTTACTTCAGACTTTTGGCAAAATTTTGACAGCACGTTCATTATGTTCATTGCTTATGCAGTGGCATAAAAATTAAGTCATGGGTGGGATTCTGAAGGTATTTGATAGTCAGCGTGACACTAAAAAGCTTTTCACACACAAGCAGTGAAATGAAAAACTGCCCTTTTTCTACATTTGCCAAAAGTGTTGCTGCTTTAGTAGAAATTATTTGGTCAGGTTTCACCAAGTCCTGAAGGTTGATAACCATTGGTTTAAAACCTTAGACTGAAACAACTACAGAGGCATGTCTCTTAACAAATCTAATTTCACACTTTAACTAATCTGCTGTTTTGCATGATGTTTTGTGTTTTCTTTGTGGAGTAAATTACCTGCAGAAGTATTGTGTTGGAATAAAAGTTGCATACTTTGTTCACAACTTCTAAACAATTTCAGACACAAACTGACATCCCCTTGGAAAGTAGTAATATGAAGCCTGTGATTTGCATGATGTGTGTATTCATTGAGTCATCCATGTCAGAAAAACAGCATTTTTTAACCTGACCCCTTTATATTTTTACAAAACTTCGTAGATTTGTTCACACACAAAAAAGGAATGTGTGCCAATTTTTAGCACAATAGCTTTTATATTCCCTGAGATAGGAAGTCATAAAATTCAAGAAATTTGCCAAATTTCAGTGTTTTGTATGTCGTAAAAGTACTGATAATTATAACTCAAGTTCTTTTTATCGCAGAGTGATGGTTTTTTTTAAACCTCTTTTCACTGGCTTTAAAATGAAATATTACTTAACAGATAATTAAAAAAATTAATTTCAAAGTCACAATTTAAAATTTGACCTTGAATTTTTTGAAAAGTGATATTTTTATTTTAAATGACGTGAAATTACATTACATGGTGATAACATGTTATAAATTTGAGGGTGGTAATTGAAGTGCTTCAAAAGTTACAAGGATGTATTAAATTTGCCATATGACTAATATATATGCATATTCCACTGATCAATAGAGAAGCTTTATAATCCAGCCAACCAGCAGCATAAAAAGGAACACATATGCACTATGTTTGGTGGGGTTACTTTTGTTCATAAATCATTTTATGTAATATTTATAAAAAAATATGAAAACTTTCATATTAATTTCTTAGCAAGTCAGCTTTAAACAAGGGTACATGTTATTTGCTAAAGAGTTTACTTAATGTATCAAACTTGGCAATGATATCTAATCTTAAAATCTTCAGAAATTAATTTTCATTTTCAGTGATGACAATTTTATATAGTAACCACTGAAGAAAGCTATTTTTATGTAAAATAAAGAGCAAAGTTTGCCTCAGGCGCATCACATAAAAATATTTTCGGTGTGATGCTTTGTTGTTTTGCAGTTAGACTGCTCACTTCAAACTGGGAAACAATTGCACTCTAGTGTAGATGCCATAATCAGCATAAGTTTTCTGTCATTTTAACTGTGTTGGCAAAATTAAAATTTTTTGTACTGCAAGTGTTCCAGAGTTTTTTAGTATCTTGTAAGATTATGTAAAATTGTCCAGTTGCTATCTTTTTATCCACTTTTTGCAATATGTCATGTCTTTGCAAGTTTAAAATATCTTCTTTGAAGGGACACATACAGGGGTCGCTCTGCCGATTGCCATTTTCGCAATTTGCAAAAAGAAATCATTTTGGCGTAGGAAAAAAAGCTTTGGTGATTACGTTTTCATAGTGTTATAACACTTGGGCGACTGAATTGGCCAAAACTTTAGAAAAGCCTGCGCTACCCCTGTGTGTGTGTGCACAGGGTGCCCAGTAAAGTCCTTTCTCAGCCCCGTAACTTTCGAACGCCGACAGCTATAGCCATAAAAACGGTGTCTAGGTATAGTAAAGTGGCTATGCGCTATTCGACGAGACCGCTTATAGCGCCTCCTAGCGGCAAAGTCACGAGTTAGCATGCCAATCTTGAAAACTATACAAGATACGGGAAAATAGTAAATTACAAAGTTGTACAGCAGCATCAATTTAGTATGAAACGACATCTTGCGCACATGATGCTAAGAATAGAATGCGTACAATGCTCATTTGTTTGTTCGCGATGTCGAACACTGTTATGTCACAAAACACATCAGAGAGGAGATAATATCGCCTTCCGCAAAACACTAGCCCGACTCAGCTGCAGAATGTTTGGTTCCAACATGACGGCGCCCCTCTGCACCAGCCAGGAAACGCAAGAAGGTACCTGGTCGAGACATTCGAGCAACAAATCATCGGCTATGGTGGTAGCGTAGAGTGGCCTGCACGCTCACTGGACCTCACCCCATTGGACTTCTTCCTTGTGGGGCTACCTCAAAGTGGAGGTGTATCAGACCCTCCGACAACATTGCAGGACCTTCAACACCGTATAACTGATGCTTGCTCCAGCGTGTCACCTGACATGCTGTATAAATAAACATCTTAGATGAACAATAAATTTTTCAATAAAAAACAAAACAATCATCAATGGTTTTTGTTAGTGTAAGTGATGAACAATTTGTGTACATTCACTGCTTGTAATTATAGCATATCAATTACATTATAATCAAACAAATCGTTAAAATTAGTTTCAAATTTTTCATTTTCTGGGCATTTTGTTGTATTTACCTAAATAGAAAACTGGTGAATGTGATTCACAGTTAGTATTCACTGTATAGTCTTTACATGTTTGAATTTTTGACCTACATCAATCACTCTTGGCAGATAACTTTTCCATTTTGTTGAATAGCAAGCATATTATGTGAGTGTCACTTGTGCCAGCAAGATCACGATTTTTAGGCCTTCATTCACAAAACTTGGAAAATCCAATTTGCAGAGTGGGATATTTTGCCTTGCAAAATATGTTTGCTTTTCTGCAAATTAGAGCAATGCAAAAAAATGGAAGTTTTTGAAGTCCACCAGGACAAAATAAAAGTTAATGGAAAATAGAAGAAAAAATTAAAGCATTTTTTCGCAATGTAAGTTGATGCATTTTTATTAAATTAAAGCATTTTTTCTAATGTTTACATTAGAAAAAATGTGTGACTTACAAATAGCATTTAAACAAACAAACAAACTTGGGAGTGGTGATGCCTGTCTAAATATGCCCCTGAACAGCTCTAAGTTCATGATTTTAAAATCTGAACTGTAACTTTGCACTTAAGGACAAATCTGATTGGCTTTTAGAAGGAAAGACCACTGTTGCATTGGCTAAAGCTGAGTTTTTTTACTATAAATAAAGCAATAAGGAATCTTAACTATTATCAAGAAATTAAGCATTCAAGTGATATATTAGTAAACATCCCCCCCCCCCAACTCCCAATCATCCAAATGTTACATAATAAACTTTAGTCCATGTATTGTAATTATTTTTTCAAGAATGTAGGCAGGAATAGATATACATTCTGAAACTTAACTTATTGAAAAAAAAATTCTTTGTAACTTTAGAAATTGTTAGATTGCCACTCCCAAAAGTTTGTCATGTGTCTAGGATTTCAAGAAGTTCAACATATTTTTTGGAAAACAATTTAAATGTCACTTTTTGAAAAATCCAATTTTTTTTAAAATTGGATGAAACATTTTTACGATGAAATTTATATTATCTTAAAGCTTGTTTAAGAAACTTTCTATTGAAACCAGAATCTACTGGATAACACATTTTTATCTCAAGATATTAAAATTTGAATGGTTAGAAATTTTCAGAAAATGCAGCAAAATTCAAAATTTTGAGCTTTTTTATTTTCAAAACAATCCAGAGGAAAATTTCAATTTTTTTTACTTTTCTATGTAAGGACTACCTTCTCACCAATTTTCGTTAAAATCGGAGATGTCAAGGTTGAGTGCTGTGTTGATTTGGCATGGAATGACTGACCCATATAGAGCTTTTAGAAAACTTGACTTCTTTTTATTATTCTCCATTCAAGTTCTTTGCCAGATTAGTGACCCCATTAGGACTTTGACCTACCAGGCTGCTCATATAAAGTTCCAGCTTTGTGTAGCTGTCTAAAATCACATTTGTTGAACCAGGTTGGTCATTTTGCCGGCAAAAAGGCGTTTTCACCGAAACAGTGGCAAAAACTGGTAAAAACCAAAAAAAAAAAAAAAGGCAAAATGGAAAATAAGTTGGAGTAAACACAATAATGCATTTTACATAGCAATGATTTATAGTCATATCAACAGTGAAATATTTTCTTATCACTCAGTATCATTTCTTAATCTTGTTAGTTAAAAACTATTTAAAACCCAACGTAAAACAATTTCATTTTTGAAAAAATTAGTGTTCCAAGAATCTGTTTCATCAAAGGATGAAACAGTTTCTTAGAAATTAAGATTACTTAGAAATTAATAAGAAACCATATAAGTAGTTGATTAAAGTAAAATATGTAGGTAAAATGGTTTTCTATTCAAAGTGATTATTAATACAGGGCATGAAAAAGTTAGGGAGGGAGGGAAAAGTTTGCTCTTTGTTTTTTAGTGTGAACCATCTTGATATAATCATTTGTTTTAACGCTAGGTATGAAAATGAATAACTGTTCTTAAGGATGATGTTCAAAAGTTAATTAGACCTAAAAATCCTGCTTGAACAATTTCCCATTTTTTCAGATGCAGCAAAACTTTGTATATGGTATGCTTGGAATCAAAACATCATTAATATTTATAGAACTGTTTGTAAATTATATATTTTAGGTAAAATAAACACACCCCAAGATGCATCTATATCTTTTTCCAACCCTTTGAAAAATTAAGGGACACCCCCTCCCTCCCAAAGATACACCTGCATTCTTTTTACCCCCTTTTTTATTTTATCTTGCAAATATGAGTGTCTCTTAAGTGTAAGTGATATTAGTAAATAGTGTAGTGTATTTTAATTTATAAGAAGAAAAGCAATTGCATTGTACTTCCCTAAGAATGGTCTTAATTGTGTTAGTGAATATGTCACATGTGCTGTAATGGGCATACATATTTAGCTCTTGCCCCAATGTGTAAAAGGTTCGCATGTCCCCTGGAATCCTGGAAATGAAATTTAATTTTCCTTTTTTTCCAGGCCTTGAAAGTATTTTTATTTTTCCATATTTTTGTGAAATGTCCTGGAATAGTCCTGGAATTCTTTCTTGCAATGGGCAGGGGGAAGGGGAAGGCTGATGTTTGGATTGATTGAGTCACTTTGTTGTAGCTCTCTGCAGTTTGAGATCACTTCTTTCTATGGAGTGTGAAGACGTGATGTCATTTCTTTCATCTTGTTTGATGCTGCAGTGCAAGATGTTTGAGTACCATATTTCCAGCTATCTTGGTGTGTGGAATAGCAGTTGTGTGCAGTTAGAGTCCCAATGGCGTGTGGAAACATTCCCACTAGTCCAAGATGGCCTTTCCTTGCTGAAGGACATTGATATCTGTCCTCCCTGCCACCAGTGTGTGTGGAAATAGATGACTATGGATTATGGAGTTTTCAGTGCCATGTCAAAATTGTTTTGTATTATTATCATTGTACTAAGTTCCAAATTGCTTCATATAAGTTTTATACAGAGCAACGTTTTTAAACTGGAAAATTTTGCCACCTAATCAAAGATGTAACTCATACTGAAGAACTCTCTGTAACAGCAGAACCCATAGGATTTCATACAAATTCTGAATGCATAAGACATTTCACCCCAATTTGCAAAATATTAAACAAAAAGCATTGTGATGCTAGAAAAACTTTAAAAGCTCCTTGAATTTTTTGATGAACTCCTAGAAAAGTGCTGGAATTTATTTTCTGCAAATATGTACAAACCCTGTAGAGATTGTTATTTTGTAAGATGAGGAGAAAATAATACTGTTTAGGTTTCAAAAATAATACTAATTGTAAATGTGTAATGCCCTTATATTTAGTAAAACACTACATACAGAGGGTGAATCGAAAGTTTTGCAATATTTACATAAACTCATGTGCTGCAGCGATGTGCCAAGTGTTGAAACTAGTTCAAGTTGTACACTACAATCTGTCGAAAGGGATATAGAGTGGTAGTTCTGTCAGTGGTTGGGACATCTAAAAGATGAGCGGAGCCACAATCGGCTAATTAGAGAACTTTTGTTTTACAAGTTTGAACTGGGACATAATGCTGCTCAAGTAACATGAAACATTTGTCACGTGAAAAGGGAAGGTTCCGTGGACCACAGCACCACAACCAGATGGTTCAAGAAATTTCACTCAGGTGACAGAAACCTCGACGATCAGCCAAAGTCAAATAGGCCGTAGAGGTAAATCACACAGCACCACAACCAGATGGTTCAAGAAATTTCACTCAGGTGACAGAAACCTCGACGATCAGCTAAGGTCAAATATGCCGTAGAGGCAAATCACACAGCCAGCACTCTGAGGTTACATTGCCAGCTGAGACAGCCCCATACCATAACTCCACTGCCTCCATGCTTCACAGTAGGCACTGTACAATCCGGAAGCAAACCTTCTCCAGGAAACCGCCAAATCTGTTATTCCATTCAATCGGAATAATGTAAAGCGGGATTTGTTGCTGTATAATGCCTGCAGCCTTTGCTTCAATGTCCAATTTTTGTGCTGTTGACAGCATTGTAGTAGTATGGCTTTATTAGTCTTCGCGATAAAAGGTTTATCAGTGGCTGCTCAGCCAGAATACCCGAGTGCATGGGCCTCTCTTCGAAGTGTCTTGGTAGAGATAATGTGGGGCCATCTGGAGCTCGTGTACTATGATGTGCGTTAGTCAAGACCTGGTTTTCTGGATCTCTCTGCTCCCTGGGATGCAGTTTTGTGGGTCTTCCAGGGCAAGGTGAATTCCTGCAATGTTGTGTCTTCTTCCACTTGTTGTCAAACAAAGGGTACAGTCAATTTAGTGACCTTTCTGACATCAGCGATACTTCTTATGCTCATACCTCCGATTGAGCAGCCTCTTTCCTGCTAACTATTTTATCAGCTATTGATCTGAGCGTACTTACGTTGCCATTTTTATACCTTATCAATCACGTGTCTGCTGCGGGAACACACCATTTTGCCTGCATGGGTGTGTCCACAATAACTTTTGTCCACAAAGTGTAAAAACGTTATGTATCCACACTCAGCCTTGTGGAAGACCTTTTATATTTGGAATTTAATATTTAGGAATCGGTGTTTTGCAGAGTGGTGAATTGTGTTTTACCATACTGCTGTAGGAGTGGTGGGGAATGCCCACTGACTGCCATTTTGCGTTGTACCAGCCATGGAATGTAGTAGAAGCATGGTTTGTGATGTAGGGTTACTTTTGTGGTTGGGACTAGGCCATTGTGTTAAAGATCATCATCCCTCTGCCTGTTAAGATATTCCAGATGGCTTTTCTACCAAAGCTATGATAATGTAAAAGTTTTTTGTTTGGCTTTAACAGGGCAATGTTGTGTCACAAAGCATAACTTGTGTCTGTGCGATCTATTCAGAAGGAAGTGAGAGAAAGCAACTGACCAGCAGAGTGAAAAATTAACTGTAACAAGTAATTTGGATTGAATAGATCACAACACTGGATTGGAGCATGACCATTGGCTCTTATTGCTACTGTGCAGTTGCTAATGGCTTTATTTTTAAAAACAGCTTGCAGAAAGTGCAATTTTTTTTTCACCCTGCCACCAAAAGCTTATAGAAAATGTGCACAGAATGATTAAAACCTGTGAGGACGGTCCTCTGAAAAGTTAGGTGTTTCTAACCTACAATGTTGCTTATGATTTGTGTTTTCTATCACATGCATGCCAAGTTTTAGTACCACAGCTAAAATTCAAAGTTTGGAAAGTCACCAGAAATTATGTTGTAGGCATTGTTTGGTACACGCTGTTGTTCTGATATTTGATTTATTATTCAATGTGAAAAGTAACTACGTTGTCTATATATGTATGTACTTTTGTCTTGTGCATATTCTTTTAAATTTTAAGACAAAGCAGTAACTGCATGCATGAAATCACCCCTCCTCCTCTTACTGGAGCAAGGTTGCTGAAGAATCTGCACTTTGTTATACAGACATTGAATTTATTCCATTACTCTTTGTAGTAAGATTGAGCTTTTAATTATGGCAATGCCATTGAATCAACAAGTCTTTTCACTGTACATGCACTCATGATCATTTTGAATGCCCTGTCTCTATGAGTGAATGTACCCCACAGTGCATGGCATTGGCATTATACATCCAGTATGAAAACACACTGGTGCTCAATTTGAAAGATGTACAAAAACATATAAAGCTGCCAATAGAGGTAAAATAATGCACTGAAAATTGGCAAATGTGCAAATTTTGCTACACAGTTCATCCTGCATTTACTGTTGACCCAGGTAAGCCAAAATATAGATGCAAAAGTCTATTTGCATCTTGTTGCTTTTCTAGGCAACTGTTGCTTTCACTTCAGTGGCACACCCAGCTGATTTTGTCATGAAGACATTGTCTGGATGATTTTCAGCAGTACACATGTGCGTTCACACACACACAGAACGGTTGGTAGGATTGAAGCAGGTCAGTTTTGTTAACAGCGCTGTTACTTTTAAGTCATTGCATTTAGTGATTTTCTTTGAAACATGTTTCATTGTTTGTTGGGTGAGTCTGTGGTCAAAGCTGTTGATAGGTAGCTACAATGCTTGACAAATTAATATTAGCTCATTGGATTTCATCTATTTTTCTTGGTTTGTGCTCAAATTCCAAGTAAATTTAGTTTTCTGAACCAAAAGTTGTATACAGCACAGAGAAGCTTGCATTGTTAGGATTATCTATATATTAATTCTATAAGTTTTTTTACTGCGAGCCCTATTTTGAGAGAACGGGTGAACGTAAAGATATGGTTGAGGTATCAAAATAAAGGTCTTACCATGTAGATGTGCTAGTCGAAGAGAAACGAGATTGGGGCAACAGTTCGAGCATTGTGGGCGGTCAAATTTCCCATGTAAAGTCTATGGGAAAAGCGTGCGGTCGATACTCAATCGCCTGCGATTGACTAGCGCTGTTGAAGGCGGAAGCATGGAGGGACTGAGATGGTCCGAAGTCTTTTCTGAGTGAACCGTTGCGCAAAGCAACGCTAGCAGGCATTCACATCAAAGTTCTCATCAGAACAGTGAACACTCTCGAAGGCCTGCGTTATGCTGTTGGACTGTGTGATGTATTTATGTAATTTAATATTCATTCGATTCAGTTTATTCATGTAGGTAAGACATTTCCCATTATGTAAAGATGTAAATAAACATTCCGTGAAAATATTTGGAATGTACATATTGAGTTGTGCCATCTATATCTTTATTCTATAAGGTTTTTTACTGTGAGACCTATTTTGAGAGAACGGCTGAACGTAAAAATATGGTTCAGGTATCAAAATAAAGGTCTTAACATGTAGCTGTGCCAGTCAAAGAGAACTGAGATTGGAGCAATGGTTCGGGCGTGCCGGGCGACAAATTTTCTATGTAAAGTCTATGGGAAAAGCGTGCGGCCCTTATCTAAATCAGGCGCTCATTTCAGTGTCAGACTTGGTGTGTGCATGGTGTTCTATGATCAGTCCTAAAGTAAGCAAATACTTTATTGCATATTTACCCTTAACAGAGAACGCCTCTCCTGTAAAGAAAAACAATGTAAGAGCCTTACTGGAAGGCGTGAGCGATCAATGGGTCGCAACTATATGTCTCTGACAAGAGAGAATGAAGAGTATTCGTAATGTGAATCTCATTCCAACAATGAAAATCCTCCAAATATGTGGCGTCAGTGAATAAACAGCCGTTGCTCTACAAACACAGCTGTCACTAAAGATGAGAGTGAAAGAGTGCGCTATCCAGTTGAATTTTTGCACACGATAGATGTGAGTGGACTTCTGCCCCACATTCTACGACTGAAAAAGGGTGCAGTCGTGATGCTCCTAAGAACTTGGAAATGCTGTCAAAGCATTTCTACTTTTTGAGCCAAATCACACACACCATATCCCTAAATTATCTTTTAAAAAAACATCTTTATTTACAATTTAAAAACATGGTAGATAAAAGCTCTGGCAAGCACTTTCGCGACCACTATGGCCGCATCTTCAGGCTGATGAGTGAAACCAGATTAAAACGGCACAAGGTTAAACAGTGACAGATAGGAGCACAAGTAATGTACATTGTGTAAATGAAACACGTTAGTCATTGCCATTCGCTACAAATTATTAAGTCATTTGTAATTATTTAGTTTCTTCCTCCTGTTAATACTGTAAAACCAGGTTTCTCCAGGTGGTGAGAATGTATACAGGCACGTCCTCATTATAACATTTTGGTCCAAGTTTTATGATAGACTCTCAGTAAAGAGCATAGCGTTTATTAGAAGCTGTCGATAGTGAGTTCACATTGTACCATTCAGGTCTTAAGTCTTTTTCAATAACAGTTTTTGACAATGTCGAGGTGGCAGATTTCTTACGGATGGCATGTGTGTTCAGCCTGACGAATACTCAGGCTTCGAAAGGTCTAGCCCACATAACAAAGATCTGCCGGCTGTCCATTTTTGTCCATTAGAGGGATATTATACACTCCAAAGCGGGAAATAGGGGGAACTATGTCTATCATGTCTAATTACTGAAAAAAGGTTTTGGGTTTTAACACCAAATCCAATAGAGTATTTTTTACAGGTGTTTTTTAATAAAGAGACCACAGATTTCGGGTAGTCCATGCTCACCACTTATTTAATCATGGGTACATTTCTAGTGAGGGTTGTAAAAGTTTTCCGTTCATACTGTTGAACAAGCACATCAGCAATCTCTGTTATTTTCCTCTGTTCCAAATTTCGACTATCGGAAGTTAAGTGTGAAAAAGCCCTGTGTACAAGGAATCTGGGTGCTGAAAATTTGTGTGGGGTTGCAGTACATGAATTGAAGGGAATAATAACCGGAGTTGAGGTTGGTTTTTGGTAAACCGAAAGGTGAGTGGTCAGAGGTGTGGAAAACCAAGAAGTCAAGATAAGGAAGTTACCCAGATTCCTTGATCTCAACAGTAAACTTTATACCAGGTATGATGGAGGATAAATTCGAAGCCATATTAAATAATTCTGTTTCAGAATGAGGCCAAACAAGGAAGACTTCAACATATCTAAGATATAACGATGGTTGAACAGAGCAAGATTTTAGGTAGTTGTTCTCCAAATCTTGAAGCAGTATTTCTGCAAGGACAGGTGACAAAGGGGAACCTATAGGTGCCCCCTCATTCTGTTTGAAGATAGTCTATTGAAATCGGAAGAAACGCCGGTCTCCAAGTTTTCAAGCCTGTAGGGTTGAATCAATTTCAGCAGCAGTATAGGAATTTTGAGTGTACAAGATCTTTTCAATCAGGGTATAAACAACTGAGCGAGATACATTAGGGAATAGATTTGCAACATCTAGCGAAGCTAGAATGAATTGAGTTTTTGGGATTTGACATGTTTTAATTTTTGTAATAGCTTCATATGTACTGCAAACAGAGTAAGTTGAATTTGTAATAAGGGGTTTTAAAAAAGGCTGCTAAGGATATTTCTAGGTTTCTTGTTGTATTGGCATAGCCTGAAATCAGGAGTCGAACTGGGTGGTCTGGTTTGAGTTTTAATGATAATTAACACAGCAATCTGACATCGACAAATCGACTAATTACTGTTTCACACGTGAATTAAATCACATCAGAAAACTTGAAAATTTCATCTCCGTGGAGTGAGAATGGAACATGCATCTCCCAATTTCCGTTCGAGCGCGCTGTCCATTGCACCACCCATGACGACGAATTCGCAAGTATCTGTGTGTTAAGAGCATCGGAATATTCTCTGACAGTGTTCAAATTCAATGCAGATTCTGCTACCATCTAGCGCTGTTAAGTAAATCTTCAGTTGTTTAGGAATTCAGAGTTGAAATATTCTTCACATAATACGTGGTAATTATCATGACATATTTACTACGTATTATGTGAAGAATATTTCTTCAACTCTGAATTATGAGTTTTAACTGTGCCAAAGGCCTCCGGACCTCTAGATCCTAGGGAAGGTAACATGTTGCGTGAAATACAATTAGGTAAAAAACCAAAGTTACGTAATTTTGACAGTTTTGAAATAGTATAAGCTGTTGGATCAGAATTAATTATGGAATGGGGAATATCTTGGATGGTGGCAAGCATTTTTGCAACATATTCAGAGTGATCAAGAATAACAATTTGATTGGTTTTATCTGCACTAAGGATATTAAGATCGGGATCCCTAGCGAGAGCAAGCAGTTCAGACCTGGAATATCGCAAGGTACAGTCGAAAGTTGTTTGCCTCTTCTGTAAAAGGTTACAAAAGTTTTGTGCCTGGTGAACTCCTGGACTTTTAGGGGGAGATGTTTAATGATCTCTTTAACTTGTGGGATAATTTTCATTGGGTTAGGGTTATGATTTGGAAAGCAGAACTTGAAACCCAAGTTCAACGATTCGGATTGACAAGTCGTAGGAGCCTTTGTACTCAAGTTTAGAAATGAGGACTGTCCTGGTTGTCTTCTAGGGCATTCTTTCAAGGAAACAAGAGCACTAGAGGTTATTTCAAAGACAAGTGATCTTAGTTTTTAATATGTCCATTTTGTAAATTTTGAAGAGATTTTTCAATAATTGAGTTCACCACAACCCAAGAATGATCAAAATACAGAGTGTGTGCAAGATTTGCAAAATTTAGATACTCTAGGTATGTTTGTCTGTTGAGGAGATCGATGGAATTATGTTTACGCCTGATTTCAGCACAAAGCCTCTTCTTCTCAGCTAAAGCCAGAACCACAGCATCACGTGGTGAAATTGAGGTTGTTTAATACGCAGATACTTATGGGTAACCTGCAGTGAACGACAGTTAAGTAAGAATGATAGGTGCTTACCTTCAGTCATTAGCTTTCTCCTACTGAAGAGTATCCCAATTATTTCCATAGGTAGCAACTATACGTAAGAACCAAAGTTATTTCATGCTAATTGTAGGTAAGAAGTTGGAAATGTTGTTAAAGCACGGTAACTTTTTTTTTTGAGCCAAAGCACACACACCACCATATCCCTAAATTATCTTTTAAAAAACTTCTTTATTTACAATTTAAAAACATGGTAGATAAAAGCTCTGGCAAGCACTTTCGCGACCACTATGGCCGCATCTTCAGGCTTATGAGTGAAACCAGATTAGAACGGCACAAGGTTAAATAGTGACTGATAGGAGCACAAATAATACACATTATGCAAATGAAACACATTAAATAATTTGTAGTGAACGACAATGACTAAAGTCTTTTGTAATTATTTAGTTCCTTCCTCTTGTGAATACTGTAAAACCAGGTTTCTCCAGGCGGTGGGAATGTATACAGGTACGTCCTCATTACAGCATTTTGGTCCAAGTTTTATGATATATAGACTCTCAGTCTAGAGCATTTATTAGAAGCTGTCGATAGTAAGTTCGCATTGTCCCATTCAGGTCTTAAGTCGTTTTCAATAACAGTTTTTGACAATGTCTAGGTGGCAGATTTCTTACGGATGGCATATGTGTTCAGCCCAACGAATACCAAGCCTTCCAAAGGTCTAGCCCACATAACAAAGATCTGCCGATTGTCCCATTAGAGGGATATTATACGCTCCAAAGCGGGAAATAGGTGTAGTGTTCTCCCTAGAGTTTTTTTACAGGTGGGTGGCAAGAAATTTTAGCTGGGTGGTACTTTAAACGACCCCTTCCTCAATCGAAAAAAAGAAAGGATGTTTTGCTTAACATGACTATACTTATTTAAATACTTACTGAAATCATGTTCAACACAGATTTCAGTCGTTTTCACCAATATTTATGGTGTATGTGGGAGTAAGTTTTGCACTCTTACTATTATGTGTGTTGTGAAAACATTCATTAAAGAAAACTTAGCTGGGTGGGCCGCCCAGTAAAAAGGCTCTAGGGAGAACACTAAGGTGGAACGTTGATATTATACCCTCCAAAGCAGAAAATAAGTACAACCTAACTAGAAATGTACCCACGATTAAATATGTGGGGAGCGTGGACTACCAGAAATCTGTGGTCTCTTTATTAAAAAATACCTGTAAAAAAAATACTCCGATTAGATTCGGTGTTAAAACCCAAAACCTTTTTTCAGTAATTAGACATGATAGAGACATAGTCCACCTATTTCCTGCTTTGAAGTGTATAATATCCCTCTAATGGACAAAAATGTTATGTGATCTAGACCTTTCGAAGCCTGGGTATTCGTTGGACTGAACACAGATATGCCATCCGTAAGAAATCTGCTACCTCGACATTGTCAAAAACTGTTATTGAAAGACTTAAGACCAGACTGGGACAATGCGAACTTACTATAAACAGCTTCTAATAAATGCTCTTTGCTCTTGACTGAGAGTCTATATATCATAAAACTTGGACCAAAATGCTGTAATGAGGACATGCCTGTATACATTCTCACCGCCTGGAGAAACCTGGTTTTACAGTATTCACAGGAGGAAGAAACTAAATAATTACAAATTACTTTTAATAATTTGTAAAGAATGGCAATGACTAATGTGTTTTCATTTACATAATGTGTATTACTTGTGCTCCTATTTGTCACTATTTAACCTTGTGCCGTTTTAATCTGGTTTCACTCATCGGCCTGAAGATGTGGCCATAGTGGTCGCGAAAGTGCTTGCCAGGGCTTTTATCTACCATGTTTTTAAATTGTAAATAAAGATGTTTTTTAAAAGATAATTTAGGGATATAGTGTGTGTGCTTTGACAACATTTTCAACTTTTTACCTACAATTGGCACGAAATAACTTTGGTTCTTATGTGATGCTCATCGTGAACCTGGCCGCTCCGGTGGCCCAGTGGTCTAAGCGCTGGCTTATGATCATTTGTTCGTGAAGGGTCTGGGTTTGAATTCCGGTGAGGCATGGATGTTGTGTTTGTCTTACGGCACTGGCTCTCTCCCTTCCCTGGAACCAGTGACCCTAAATTAGGTACAGGCAACTGCTTATAGCCCATTGAGTTGCTCACGGTGGTCGTTTAAACCTCCAGTGTAAAAAAAAAAAATCACGAACCTGGACTATAGTGTTTTTACTGAAGTGGTTGAATGAATTTGTCAATCAAATAAAGTTTACATTTGTTGTTTCACGTAAGTTTATTCCTCTAAAAAAAAAACTAACCGTCTATTCCCACGGTTTTAGTCTATTTGAATTTAATAGTAGTAAACGAAAATAAAAAATTTCGACGTGATACTAATGGACAAAACAATGTCAGCTGGTTAGCATTTGTTATTGATAAACCCCACCCGTGAGGTCCTCACAACTTATTCTACCCTTACACCCCAGGGAGTGGTGGTTTTAGTAGATTAACCACATTTCACCACTTCATCCTTTACACCTGTTGCAGTGTAAATGGTCTAAGGTTCCTTGTACTAAAAGTGATTGGAGAAATTGTGGTTTTAAAAGTGGTCCTAAAATTTTGTGAAATTAGCACTTTAAGGTTTTTAAAAGTTTTTAGGTAGATGGGCAGAAAAATCAATGTTGTTCCTAGGAAGGTTACTAAAATTACTCTGAAGGAATGTAGGAAGACAAACACTGAAATTTCACAAATTGTGGGTGTACACTAATAAACAGTTGCATGTCAGTTAAGGAGCGTGGCAGAATTGGGAGAAGCTTGAAATGGAAACTTTGGTAATTATAGAAGAAAGCACATATCAATGAAGAGGGCCAATGAACACCTTCATCGCAACTATGTGTATCCAGTTCAAATTTTCTTCCTCTGAAAACCTAGCCAGACAGTGGAAAGTCATCAGGGCAGTTGAAACCACTGATAGAACTGTGTGGAGAAAATTGCCCAAAATGGAAGTCAAATCATGTACAATTAAAAAGCCAATGCTGACATACAAACAATGGAAAGCTGGTCTTGCATGGGCCAAACAGCATCAGAATTGGTCTGAAGAATTATTGTAAATACTACACACAATGTGTAGCAATTATCACTGTTACTCATGTTTTATTATAAACAGTGGTTATTGGACAAGGATGCATTTAGGGCTATATTATTGTTGTAATTGATAAAAAAAAAGTTCAGACTTACCCTTTCAGCCTGGGAACTCAGTATTCTATGGGTGGATTATATATAGCGTTCAGTTCTTTGTTCTAACTTTACTATTAAAATCCTCTGTTAAAATATCCTGTAGTTAACGAATTGTGTACGATAAAAAAGCACTTTTGAACTAAAATTAATTGAACACCGGGAATGAAATACCAAGTTAACAACCATGCAGAAATTTGTCTAAAGGAAATTTCTAAGAACGATATATAAAACCAAGTAAAACCTGAATTCTAAAAGCCAGAACATGAAATCCTCATCCAACTCCACCACCACAATCCAAACCAGTTTCGACATTAGGCCATGTCATCTTCAATGGAATATTTGGCGTTTGAACTAAGAGATCTTTTCAGCTCAATGAATCCCTGCTGATTCAGCCATGCCATGCATTAAAATACGTCATAGTATCTATTCGTTCCGCATCGACCAGTAACGCCATCTATTGCTGTTTTTTATCTCCTACAGTCCGTATCAATTATTCTTTTTCTTTCGTCCGAGTTCTCTTTTTACTTTTCAACGCCTTCGTTTTTTTCTTTTTCGAGCAGATGTTTCCATGCATATGGTATTTCTATTGGTGTATTAGTGTTACAACTTTTTGTTTTAAATTTTTATATAGCCAATGCTTCTGCATTTAAAATCTGCTTATGAGTTTTGTGTGATGTAATTATCTTTGCATTTTCCCAATTAGGCTGTACATCGTTATCCACACAATGTGTCTGGGATGTTATCTGTACATCGTTATCTGTACATCGTTATCCACACAATGTGTCTGGGATGTTTTGTTGTCTTTCATCTTCCAGTTATGCATGTGCTCCTGTAATCTTGTACGAAAACGTCTTTTGGTACTACCGATATATATATCATCATCATCATTGTCAACCATTATCAATCCACTGCTGGACGAAGGTCTCCCCAAGTTTCCTCCACAACGGTCTGTCTTGTGCCAGTCTCCTCCATGTCACCCCTGCATACTTTCGAATTTCATCCACCCATCTCCTATGTGGTCTTCTTCTGGGTCTTTTCCTGTCCCTTGGAATCCAATCTAAAATTTCGGCTGTCCATCGATGATCTGTCCTTCTGGCAGTATGTCCAGCCCATTGCCATTTCAGGGATTTAACTCTGATCATGATGTCTTCCACTCTTGTCATTTTTCGGATCCACGAGTTCCTCTTCTTATCTCTCCTGGTTACACCAAGCATGCACCCTCTCCATGCTGCTTTGAGTTGTCTGCAGCCTTTGTATGTCTCTTTTAGTTAAGGTCCACGTCTCTGCACCATACGTAAGCACTGGAAGGATGCATTGATCAAACACTTTTCTTTTAAGACATAATGGCATATTGCTCTTGAAAATTATGCTGTTTCTTCCAAAAGCTCTCCAGGCAAGTTTTGTACGCCGATTAATTTCTTCATCAATGTGACCCTCACTTGATATCTGCTGTCCAAGATAAACGTACGTGTCTGTTATCTCCAGCTTTTCTCCATCAATCGATAAATCTTCATTTCTTGTAAAAGCATTGAACATCACTTTTGTCTTCTGAAAGTTCATTTTTAATCCCACTTCTTTACTCTTGTCAGCAAGTTCCTGGATCATACTCTGCAGCTCTGATGGGGTAGTTGCAAAAATGACTATGTCATCAGCAAAACGAAGGTGGGTTAGATAATCTCCATTAATCTTTATCCCCTTGTTTTCCCAGCTCAGCGACTGAAAAACACCCTCCAATGTGGCATTAAAGAGCTTCGGAGATATGGTGTCACCTTGTCTCACTCCCTTTCCAATTTTTACGTGTGTTGTATTTTCAAACAGCCTAATCTTTGCACTTGCATTTTCATAGATGTTATTAATAATATTAATGTATGCATCTTCAATACCGCAGGTTTTCAGGGCCATTGTAACTGCTGATGGTTTCACCGAATCAAAGGCTTTTTCATAATCGATAAAAAGCCATGCACAATGGAAGTTCATATTCCCTCGCTCTTTCAATTAGTTCTCTCAGCACGTGGATATGATCTATTGTGCTGTAGCCACTCCTGAATCCAGCTTGTTCTCTCGGTTGAGCCATGTCTAGTGCTACCTTCAAGCGGTGTGAAAGAACTTTAGTGAAGATTTTATAAACTACTGATAGGAGGCTGATAGGTCTGTAGTTTCCGAGATCCTCAATGTCACCTTTCTTATGTAGCAGGATCATTGTAGCGGTGTTCCAATCCTCAGGAATCTTTCCTTCATTAAGGCATCGAGTGAAAATTTGGGCGAGTACTGTTTCGATTTCTCCACTTGCTTCTTGTATGATGTCTACAGTAATTCCATCTTCTCCTGGAGCTTTTCCTCGCTTCATGTTCTTGATTGCATGTGCAACTTCTGCTGGAAGGACTGGAGGAACTCTGGTACTGGTATCTTTCATGATGTCTGGAGTGCATATATCATCCCTTTCATATAATTTGGAGTAGAAATCTTTCACTCTTGTCAAAATTTCGCATCTATTTCTTGTTACAGAACCATCTTCTTTTCTCAGTGCCATAATCTGTTTTCTTCCCTTACTGAGATGCCCCTTTGCTATCTTTAGGCTTTGGTTGTTTTCCAATTGCTTTCCTCACTAGTTCACAGTTGAATTTCCTTACGTCTTCAGTGATACTTTTTCTTACTGTCTTGCATAGCTCTATATATATTCCACTTTGGAAGTCACATCTTCTTTAGTTGTCCTCATCTCTCTTCTTTTTTGCATCAACATTTTGGTTTTTCCTGATAATTTGTTCACATGCAACTTCTTCTTAGACCCAGCTAATTTTGTTGCTGTTTCCATAAGAGCTTTGGTTACTTTTCTGTTAACTTCAGAGATGTCCACTTCTTCCGATGTTAGGCCTTCTAAAGCAGAGAACCTGTTCTTCAGTTCTAACTTGAAGGTATTATGGTGTTTTTTAAGGTTGGTTATGTCAATAGATTTTGTTTGTCTTATGAGCTTGCCACGTTCAAGTTTAGTGTTGAGGTGCATCTTACATCTCACCAATCTATGGTCACTACCTGTGTTGAACTTGTTTAGCACACTGCAGTCTTCTATGACGAATTTTTTGTTACACATAATAAAATCAATTTCACTTGTGGTCCCATTTGGATGTCTCCATGTCCATTTCCTGTGTGGCTTTTTCTTGAAGAAGGAGTTCAAGATGAAAAACCCTTCTGCCTCTGCAAACTCAATGAGAGTATTTCCACGCTGGTTTCTGTTGCCATGACCGAATTTACCTACTGAAGTTTCATTCTGTTGCCGTTGCCCTATTTTTGCATTGAAATCTCCCATAATTATTTTCAAGTGCTGCTTACCTTTATTGATTTAGATGACAAATTTCCTCATAAAATTCTTCAATTTCTTCTTCAGGATGACTTGTGGTGGGTGCATAAGTTTGAATAATCTGAGCCTGGCATCTTTTCGAGAGTTGGATAACAAGTCGTGCAGCTCTGTCAGAGGAACTTTCAACTTCTACAACTTTATCCTTCAGTTTCTTGTTTATTATAAATCCAACACCACTAGTTCTGCCAGTATCTGTCCCACGATAGTAGAAGAGGTGTCCACTTTCAGTTCGATGAGATCTTCTCCTTTCTCCTTACCTCACTTAGCCCCACGATGTCCCACTTGATCCTTTGTAGTTCCTCTTCCAATTCAAGAAGCCTTGAATCAGAAGATAGGGATTGTCCATTGTAAGTAGCCAAGGTCAGCATCAGATGGCAGCCTAGTCCGGTCCTCCGGGGATTCTTTAGCACCCTCTGCCTTCATGTCGCACTGGCCGCTGCCTTGGCCAGGTACATTCCAGCTGCCGGAGACTGAGGGCCAAGATTTAAGTTGTGGAATCATTTTGGAGGGTTTGGCCAACTCACCACGCTGGCCAAGCGGGTTGGTGAGTGTGGGATAGAATTTCCTCTGATCCCGATGGTATAGTTATACCGCTATGGGCGGTCGTCAGAGCCCCTTTAGTGGGAACAGGATGCACCACGAGAAGGCGGGGGTTGACATTTGTCAAGGAGAGGCTGTGATGTTACGCATCACCTGACCTTGCATCCCTATATATATATATATATATATATATATTCTTATAAAGATACTCTTAAGCAAATATATAGTTTTGACTCACACCTAGTACAACATAGAAAGGTTATGTATCTACCTGCGTGAGTAAAAGGAAGAAAAGAAAAAAATAAAATAAAACAACTGAATGTAGAAGGTGTCGAGAATACTGAGCCTTGGCTTTATCAAGGACCAGCAAAAACTCTGCATTTTCTCACTTCCACAAGACCTAGTTGGAAATGGGTAATTTTGCAAGGCCATAGATGCAAGTAACATTCAATTTTAGGTAGGGAATGTTACTTGCATCTATGGCCTTGCATACCAAACCCATTTCCAACTAGGTCTTTGTGGAAGTGAGAAAATGCAGAGTTTTTGATGGTCCTTGATAAAGCCAAGGCTCAGTATTCTCGGACACCTTCTACATTCAGTTGTTTTATTTTATTTTTTCTTTTCTCCTTTACTCACACAGGTAGATACATAACCTTTTTCTATGTTGTACTAGGTGTGAGTCACAAAAATTATATTTGTATATTTTTTTGCTTAGGTATCTTTATAGAATGTGAATTCTGAATTTTCAAAACTGCTGCGTTGCGCGTTTTGATTTTCAGGTTATTTTGCACCCTTCGTTCTAAATTCTAAAATTTTTTCCTTAGTCTTCAGTTTTGCTCTTAAGTATATATATATATATATATACACGATTGGGATTGTTATTGGCTGTAATGGTTGGTATCGTATATACGCCTGATTTGTCTAATAATGATGTTTTGTTGTTGTATGGCAGTTTGCCATTATCTACGACAGTCTCAGCCAGATGTATATTATTTTCTTTACATTCCTTTTTCAGTAGATAACTTAATGGTGGTAAGTAAAGAAATGATTTGTATGCTTTTACTTCTTTATTTCTACTAGTATTTTGTTGCCTGTTTTTTATATTATCATAGATGGAATTCCCCAATTTCATTGTGTAACAAAATTGTATTGCTGTTTTCTTTATCCAATCTATTTCTTTGAGTTCTAATTCTGTGGATGATGTATGTGTTGTTGCACATTTTACGTAGTTAAGGAATGCAGCTTTTTTGTACTTCCATGGATGTACTGATTTGGAGGGGGGGGGAGGGTATTAACGCTGGAATGTATGTGGGCTTTCAATATACAGCATAATGTATGTCATGTTCATTTCTATGTATTTTGATGTCTAGAAAGTGCAATTCATTAATCGTTTATAAATTGTGGTTTTGATTGTTGGATAGTAATCATTCAATGTCTAGAGGTGCCAACCATTACGGATTTTCCGTAATTATTACGGTTTCGACTGCCTGATTATGGAATTACGGACAAGGTTGTTGGAAGAATTACGGATTTCAGTGTATTTAGTAAAAGTTCTGAATTTTGTGTCCTTTTTTACGCTTTCCAACCGTAGGTTAAAGCGTATATGCTCCAGCTTTGTCCGTCCGTCCGCACGATAACTGGCGTAAAAATGGTTCGATTTCGATGAAATTTTAGTATGTGGTAGGGGACCACCAGGGGACGAACCCTATTGAAAATGGGATAAATGGGGTCAAAGGTCATTAAGTAGGAGCAGGATCCATTCCATTGCACTTATACGTCATAACTTGCGTAAATATGATTCGATTTCAATGAATTTTACAATGTGGTAAGGGACCACCTGGAGACTAACCCTGTTCAAAAGGGGTGAATTGGGGTTAAAGGTCAGGACATAAGAGCGGGATGCATTCCATTGCCTTTATGCTCCATAACGTGCGTAAAAATGGTTCGATTTTGATGAAATTTCAGTATGTGGTAGGGGACCACCTGGGGACGAACCCTATTGAAAATGGACGAAATGGGGTCAAAGGTCAGGACATAGGATTGCGATCCATTCCATCGCCCTTATCCCATATTATTAAGGTGGACGTCAAGTAATTTTGCTTCCTATACTACCAATGGAAAAACTTCTGTACACATTTCCTTCACAATTACATGTGTTTCCAAGGATAAAAATTTCAACATCGATTAAAATAACTTCTTAATATAACTTGGAATATTTAATACTTTCTAAAACATAACCATAATTATATTAAAAATCAATAACTTTTCCTTTGGTGGTGTTGAAACCAGAAAAAGAATGGCGCTACCTGTACTTTGATGATGTCAGTAGACAAACAAATGTTGGATTACATAATTACGGTTATGTTTTAGAAAATATTAGGTATTCCAAGTTATAAAATGAAGCTATTTTAATCGATGTTCAAATTTTCATCCTTGGGAACGCATTAATTGGGAAGAAAAAAGATGGCGCGACCTGTATTTTCATGACGTCGGCAGTCAAACAAATGTGCGGATCCTATTAAAAGTTTTATGACGTCACACTTTTGCTAGCAGATGGCCGCGATTCCTATCTGCCTCATTACGTCACGCGTTGTGTGCGTATGTTCGTCTGCACGATAACTCGCATAAAAATCGTTCGCTTCCGATGAAATTTTAGTATGTGGAAGGGAATCACCTGGGAAGGAACCCTATTGAAAGTGAACGAAATGGGGTCAAAGGTGAGGACATAAAAGCGGGATCCATTCCACTGTTCTTATGCGTCATAATGTAAAAAAGGTTCGATTTTGATTAAATATTAGTATGTGGTAGGGGATCATCTGGGGACAAATCCTATTGAAAATTGGCGAAATGAGGGTCAAAGGTCAGGACATAGGAGCGGAATCACTTCCATCGCCATTATGCGTCATAACTTGTGTAAAAATGTTTCGATTTAGATGAAATGTTAGTATGTTGTAGGGGCCTGCCTGGGGACGAATCCTATTGAAAATGGGCGAAATGGGTCAAAGGTTAGGACACAGAAGCGGGGTCTATTCCATAGTAGCCCTTATACATAATAACTTACGTAAAATTGCTTAGATTGCGACAAAACTGTATCATGTTATTTCGGAGGTATACTGAACCAGTTCTGTTGAATATCATCAAAATGGGATCAAAGGTCAGGGCGCAGGAGTGAGATTTATTCCACAGCCATTTTATGATTTCTAGTATGTTGGAAAGCGTATCATAATCAATGCATTGCATGATTTTACTAACTTGTTTGTTAAAATCACGGTTTAAACTGCGATCGCATTTTGTGAATACATTTATGGTTCTTTTCACACAAATGCAAAAACGTTTAATTGGTGCTGTTTCTAAGTAAGCACTATTGAAATTCAGATTTTGGATACGTCTGCAAAGCTAATATCAGGTGAAGACCGGCAAGGCGATATTGTGTAATATGTTGGAAAAAGCATTATGGCGCAATGATGTCCATATACCTGCCAAGTATTCCGGATTTCCCGGAACGGATTTTGCTGGGGTTTTACGTTCGGAAGATAGTTTCTTTCGAATTTTCGACCAAACGGCTCGTGAATTATTATTTTTTAATTGACAGAAATTGATATCTTTGTTATTGTCGCTTAATGTAAACTCCTGCTTTTGTTTTATTATGATCTCGTAGCGATTAAACCTTATGTTATCTCATGTTTCTAGCAGTGAGCGATACTTATGTATAGATCGCACACACACCCTTCCGCCAGTCCTTTGTAACTCCCTGTCTCTGTGTTGGAATAGCTGCGCTAATTGCGCTGAAGTTTGAAATTTTTTTTTAATTTTGCGCCGTGCCGAGTTCGCCAAAATGCATAATTACACTTCTTGTACGCGTCAAAAAGTGTGTTTACGCATCTAAATTTTATTAGACAAATCAGGTGTATATAATGATAGCAACGATTATAGCTCGTAACAATCCCGATCGTATATATATCAGTAGTACCAAAAGACGTTTTCGTACAAGATTACAGGAGCACATGCATAACTGAAAAATGAAAGACAACAAAACATCCCCGATACAATATTGTGTGGATAACGATGTGCCGCCTAATTGGGAAAATGCAAAGATAATTACATCACA
This sequence comes from Macrothele yani, assembly GCA_039090855.1. Taxonomy (NCBI): domain Eukaryota; kingdom Metazoa; phylum Arthropoda; class Arachnida; order Araneae; family Macrothelidae; genus Macrothele; species Macrothele yani. The sequence goes on along the minus strand of CM077024.1, from coordinate 135,553,937 downwards.
CAAAACTCATAAACAGATTTTAAATGCAGAAGCATTGGCTATAGAAATATTTAAAACAAAAAGTTGTAACACTAATACACCAATAGAAATACCATATGCAGAGATGCCAACAACTACGGAATCTCCGTAGTTCCTACGAAAACAGCTCTTGTACTACGGAATCCGTGATTTTTCTACGGAAAATTAACGGAAGTTATTAATTTTTATTTTGCTTGTTCCCCTTCCCAACGCAACGGCGGCCACTTGACGATCCGTCATGCTTGCGATGCTGCCTGCACTTCCAGTTCTGCCTCTCAAAGCTGCTCGGATCTTAGTGCGAGCGGCCGGCACTCGATGAATGTGGCTTTGCGCTGAGTCATTCTAAGTTAAAACCCTCCCTCCCCAGCATGCAACATTCTGGGGGCATTGAGCGTAGCTCGCTTTGGTGGTGGACGTGGGCGGAGTTCGGCCTGAAGCTCTTTCGCAGTGCAGCGGCAAGCTGTTGAAAAATGTTTGGTGCAGAACGTGAGTGTCGTTGCTTGGCATCGGAGTTTTTTTTAAATCGTGCATCGGCCATTCATGTCGGTAATTAATATTTTTAAGTTACGCGTCTAGTATGCATCGAAATTTTACCAACGCGTAAAAATATGCATCAGGAATTTTTCACGAAGCTTAGAAATACAAGTCGTGAAACGCGCAAAGTACGCATTGAGAAACGCTTAAAATACAAATCAACGCGCAAAAACACACATCGAGAAACGCGTAAAACTACGCATCGAAGAATTTTACCAACGCGTAAAAATACACATCGGGACAGCATTTCGCCTTTCAAAAACGAAAGTGAACAAAATAAAGATTTCTTCCATAATCGTAATTTCATTTTCCTGCGATGTTGCCTCTGTCCAGTATTGTTGTTATACATAATTTTATTCCATAAATCTTTGTATTTCACTTTGAAAATGGAGGGGAAATTTCTGTAAACGGAAATTCGATGGCGTAAATCTTTGGCTTCGAGGAATTTCTGCTTATTCGTTTTAATTTGGGTTATCCTCGAGATCGATGCATAATTGAACAGAAATTTGGGTGCAGTTGGTAGTGGTGAAGGATGCTTTCCGCCTGAAACTTTCAAAAACGGAAATTTCGTCTTTCAAAACTTTCAGAAACAGTTAAGATTTATCCCGTAATCGTAATTTTATTTTTCATGTGGTGTTTCCTCTGCCTAGTATTGTTGTTAAATTTCATTTTATTTCGTAAATATTTGTATTTCACCTTGAATATGGAAGGGAAATGTCCGAAAACGGAAATCGGACGTAGCAAAGGTTTCTCCCGTAACTGCAATTTTTTTTTCTCCAACGATGTTTCGAACGTGTATCCTGTTTCTTACATATTTCCCCAAAAAAGGTTTGTATTTCAGCGTTATAAAGGGGGGGGAGTCCGAAAACGAAAGTGACGAAGCTGAAAAATTTGTAAGAATTGATGCATGATATTCAAAAGCATTCATATTCTCCAAGTTACACTACCTTTTATTTAAAATAGTAAAAGCTATCATGCATTCATGGTCCTCAAACTGAAAGTTCTTTCAGCATGATGGATAAAATTGTCATGGCATCCAAGGGGTTTTTGAAGCCTATTGTCATAGCTGATGGTGATGTTGAGCTTAATTTTTCAAATAAGTTTTTCAAAAAAGAAAAATCAGAAAGGACACAACTGGTAATTAGAGTAAAAACAAGAATGTATTAAAGCGAAATCATTTTAAATGAAAATGAACTTTCTAAGTTCTATACATCTGTCGGAAAATTTCACATTGAAGAATGTTCTTATATTCAAGAAAAGATACTGATCTATGATGAATTCTTAAAACATGCAGAAGTAGTAGATCCTTCACTTAAAGCCATAATATAATTTCCTTTTTTATTACACATAGTCAAACGCCTTCCATTTATAATAACTGAAAATGAACTTGATATACTGGAAGCGGAATTCCTTGTTATCAAGCTGACAAATTAAGAGACCGTAGCAGTAACAGATAGAATAGATGTTATTTGGTCAGAAATCTCAAAATTAAGAGGCTGTAATGGAGCGGTTAAGTTAACTATTCTCTCGTAAGTAATGTTTGCAATACTTGTAGTTTCACACTCGAATGCTGTGAGTAAGTGAGATTTTAGTTTAGTGCAAAAAAAGCAAGCCTAATTTAGGTTTAGAAACTGTAGAAGTTCTTTTTATTGCAAAAATGAATATTGTGGAATAACTTTCTTACGGGTCTTATAGAGGTTATTTTTCATGAAAGTTGGTTGTCAAATTTTCGAACTAAAGCCTAGTTCGTCATCAGGACTATGTCACTGGAGTAGTTGCTGCCACTCAATTAGAAGAGTCCATCCGCAATTATCGTTAATTGTGGTACTTCTTCTTCTTGCTATTTCGATCCCTTCTTCTAGTTTCCTCTTTACTAAGTTTGACTGGTGGGCGATTATTTTCACTGAGTCCTAATTTATGGAGTGTCCACTTGCTTGTATATGTCTGTCTAGCCCTGTTTTGTTCCCAATGTTCCTAATAGCTGCTTGGTGTTCTTTCATTCGGACCTTAATACTTCTCCCTGTTTCTCCTATATAGCTGAGTCCGCAGTTACAGTCGATGCAGTAAATTACTCCTTCCTGCAATTGGATGTCCAATTCTTTCTGCTTAAAAGCTGGCATGAATTTCTTTATTTTGTTAAGATCTGGAGCTAGCCTGATATTATATTTTGCTCCAATCCTTTTCAGTTTCTCGAAAAGTCCCTTGTGGTACGTAATTTTGCTGGTGAATTTGAAGTTGGTTTTTTCCTGCTTCTTTTTGGCACTTGTTTAAATATTTTCTCAACATATGGGGAGGGGTAATTGTTTTCTGCCAATATTTCCTTTAATTCTTCTTTGTGAAGATCTTTCTGAGTAGCTGAAGAGACCAGGATTTCAATTTTTTCCAAAAATTGTCTCGCCGTATTCGATTTAATATAATCAGGGTGGAATGAGCAGAAGTCTACATCTTCCCTGTGTTGGTGGGTTTTCTAAAAGCTGAGTGAATATTTTCCCCTCTCTTGAGGTCAAGGTTAAATCTAGGTAATTGATGCTATGGTCTTTTTCCTGTTCCAGGGTGTACTGCAAGGTATTCTCTAGTAAGTTAAATTCTTCCAGAATCTGAGAGGGTAGAGATTGGTCCACAGTATCTACTATAATTAGGACATGATCCATGTACCTTACATAGAGAGCAAACAAGGAGGGTTGTATAAGGATTTTTGCCTCTAGTTTACTTATATAATAATTTGCTAGCAGAGGTGCTAGTGGAGAACCCATTGCAAATCCTGAAGTTTGCCTGTAATATTTCTTTCCAAACTGGAAGAAATTATTCTTGAAGGAAAATAGGAGCAGTTCATATATGCCAAGTAGTATTTCTCTATTGTGATTATGGAATACTATTTTTTCCGCAAGGTCATCTGCAATGAATTCCAGTAGGAGGCGAGACAATTTTTGGAAAAAATTGAAATTCTGGTCTCTTCAGCTACTCAGAAAGATCTTCACAAAGAAGAATTAAAGGAAATATTGGCAGAAAACAATTACCCTCCCCATATGTTGAGAAAATATGTAAACAAGTGCCAAAAAAGAAGCAGGAAAAAACCAACTTCAAATTCACCAGCAAAATTAAGTACCACAAGGGACTTTTCGAGAGACTGAAAAGGATCGGAGCAAAATATAATATCAGGCTCGCTCCAGATCTTAATAACAAAATAAAGAAATTCATGCCAGCTTTTAAGCAGAAAGAATTGGACATCCTATTGCAGGAAGAAGTAATTTACTGCATCGACTGTAACTGCGGACTCAGCTATATAGGAGAAACAGGGAGAAGTATTAAGGTCCGAATGAAAGAACACCAAGCAGCTATTAGGAACATTGGGAACAAAACAGGGCTAGACAGACATATACAAGCAAGTGGACACTCCATAAATTGGGACTCAGTGAAAATAATCGCCCACCAGTAAAACTTAGTAAAGAGGAAACTAGAAGAAGGGATCGAAATAGCAAGAAGAAGAAGTACCACAATTAACGATAATTGCGGATGGACTCTTCCAATTGAGTGGCAGCAACTACTCCAGTGACATAGTCCTGATGACGAACTAGGCTTTAGTTCGAAAATTTGACAACCAACTTTCATGAAAAATAACCTCTATGAGACCCGTAAAACAGTTATTCCACAATCACTATGAATAGAGGTGCCATAAATGCATTTACAACTAAAATGAATATGTTCTACTCTAGGCAAGTGTGTTATGAAAAAAGATTTTCTGCTGAGGAACTCAAATCTGCAAAACACTATACAGCGAAATCACTAAAGAAAGCTGTTTAATCAATTGTTTGTTCTGTAAAAAAAATGTATCAGTCATGGTGTATATTATTTTCCATGTGAAAAATGTGGAATATTTTGATATAGATTTTCATGTATATAAAGGAACAAGTAAGTAAACAAAATGCTACTTAAATTAAATGAGTTGTTTTCCTCTGTTAAAATTTTTTTTTTTTTTGGTGTGACTACTGAAAAATGGCCAAAACTAATGAAAAATTTAACGAGTACTACTGAAAATATCTGAAACAGGTTGGCATCTCTGCATATGCGTGGAAACATCTTTTCGAAAAAGAAAAAACGAAGGCGTTGAAAAGTAAAAAGAGAACTCAGACGAAAGAAAAAGAATAACTGATAGGGACTGTAGGAGATAAAAAACAGCAATAGATGGCGTTATTGGTCGATGCGGAACGAATAGATACTATGATGTATTTTAATGCATGGCATGGCTGAATCAGCACGGATTCATTGAGCTGAAAAGATCTCGTAGTTCAAACGCCAAATATTCCATTGAAGATGACATGGCCTAATGTCGAAACTGGTTTAGATTGTGGTGGTGGAGTTGGATGAAGATTTCATGTTCTGGCTTTTAGAATTCAGGTTTTACTTGGTTTTATATATCGTTCTTAGAAATTTCCTTTAGACAAATTTCTGCATGGTTGTTAACTTGGTATTTCATTCCCGGTGTTCAATTAATTTTAGTTCAAAGGTGCTTTTTTATCGTACACAATTTGTTAACTGTAGGATATTTTAACAGAGGATTTTATTAGTGAAGTTAGAACAAAGAACTGAACGCTATATATAATCCACCCATAGAATACTGAGCTTCCAGGCTGAAAGGGTAAGTCTGAACTTTTTTTATCAATTACAACAATAATATAGCCCTAAATGCATCCTTGTCCAACAACCACTATGTTTATAATAAAACATGAGTAACAGTGTAATTGCTACACATTGTATGTAGTATTTACAATAATTAACATACCACATAAATTCTCGTTCAATGGCTAATGTAGCAATTTGAACTCTACAATATATGGTCTGAAGAAGACTGGATAAAGTTTTGTTTAGTGATGAAACAAGAATTAATCTGAACAGCAGTTCTTGTTTTTTTTTTTTTTTTTTTTTTTTTTTTTTTTTGCAGTTCTGTTGAATCAAACTTCATGCTTTCTGTATTACTAAGACTCTGGGGATGTTTTGCAGCAAATGGCATAGGGAGATTGAAAGTTTTTGACAGCAATGTGACTGCTGAAGCCTGTCTAGAGGCTCTTTCCTCTAAGATGTTTCCTTCAGCAAGGGAGCTGTTCAACAACAGAGAATTCATCTTTTGGGGTGACTGCTCCTTTTCACTGAGCAAAAGAGTGTTAACTCCTTTTAGTTGTCAAAAAATTAAAAACATGTTGGCCAAGAAACTTGCTGGATTTGAATCCTATAGGAAACCTATTGATGCAATCGAAAGGGAGAGTTCACCCGAAGTAGTTCACCCCAAGGAACATTAAAAAATGTTGTGATCCATGCTAAAATGTGGTAAATGTTATGCTTTCATTTGGATATTCCACAAAATGTAAAGCTGTTATTTATTCACTCTGGTATCACACAAGGTACTGAATAGAAGTTTAGCTAAGCAGTAAAAAAATAAATTTGCTTGGAATTTCTGTGCAAAAATAAAGAAAAACTGCTGAAATCTGATGAGTTATTACTTTGTTCAGCACTGTGTGTCCTCTCCCTCCATGTTTGTACACAAATAGATTGTTCCCAGTGGTCATTTAACCTTACCACTATATTTTTTTGTAATAGTAATATTTTTTTTAATAAACAGTAACTTTTCTGACAATTAACCCAGTTATTTTTTCTCTTAACAGACATAGGGAAGTTTAGTGCAAATAGTCTGCCTGTTGCTAGTTTCATGGGCAGTTATTTTTCTTTTGCAGTATGTTTTGAATGTACCTAAATTTTGTGTTATTAGTAATAGTAAAATATTACTATTATTAATAAAAATGGAGTCGTTTTAAAATTAAACAAATTGTTGTTTTTCTGTGATAATGAAATTTTCCATTATTTATGGAACAAAACTTTTTTGTATCGTAACATGTATTTTTTTTATTGTTTTCAGGTTCCTTCAACAGCTAGTTGCATCTTTAACAGAAAATGCAGGTATGGAATGAAAAAATTAGGAATCTGACAGAAAGAAAAATATTTGCACATAACATAAAGATGCTCTGTTATGTATGGCTAAATCATAATTATTTTAGTTGTGTGTTACACTTTTCTTTGTGAAGTATCCGTGTATACAGGGTGTCTCAAAAATACACGGCAAAACTGCAGGAATGAGTTCCTCATAGGTAGATAAGAAAAAAAGTTTATATCAACATAGGTCCGGAAATGCTTGGTTTCAGAGTTATGAAGGTTGTCTGTGACACTTAACTGTTCACATTACCGTATAGTAATTGTTCAAAATGTCCACCTTCTGTCTCAATACAGGCATCACATCGATGTCTCGTGGACCCGCGAACATGCTCCAAAATTCCTGGCATGTGTCATATTGTTTCACAACCTGCCACAATTCGATTGTGCAGTTTCCACATCTGCTACTGGAGGTGAATACACCAACGATTTTAAATGGCCCCACAAGAAGAAATCTAGAGGGTTTAAATCTGGTGAGTGTGGAGGCCAGACAGTTGGTCCACCTCTACCTATCCACCGACTAGGAAACTTTCGATTCAAGTAATTGCGAGCTAGGTGGCTAAAATGTGCGGGAGCGCCATCTTGCACAAAGTGTGCTTGTTGACAAATGATCGGTGGCAAGTGGTCCAAAAAATCGGGCATGTTGTTTTCCAGAAAGGTGTGGTATGCCCACCCCATGAGTTTGTTAGGAAGTACAATGGGGCCCAAATAACTCATCTCCAAAAACATCCGCCCAGATGTTTAGGCTGAACTGCTGTTGGTGACGTGATGGAAGAATTGCATGTGGGTTTTCTTCAGCCCATACATGCTGATTGTGAAAGTTTAGGATTCTTTCGTGTGTGAACTGTGCTTCATCGGTGAATATCACTAAGGCAGGAAAGTTGGAAGTTGTTTCATGCTGCTGCAAGAACCACTGGCAGAACATTACTCGCGCAGGGTAATCTGCTGGTGACAGAGCCTGTACCCGTTGCAGATGGGTCGTCCTCTGTCAGCAGCACAAGATAATAAAGGTTCCATGTTCACAAAGGCGGCGATAGATGCTTTCAAACGTTTTCCTGTCTGAATATCTTCATCCTGGTAACCTTTCGTGGTACAAACAACTAGCCTCCAGAGCATTGCCATCCGTCAGACTGTACATAAGTTCATATCGGCTTGCTCTTGATTTGAGTACATGGTCGGAAAGAAAACCACATTCCGCCATATCTTGTGATGAAGGAATTCGCCTGCGGGAGATGAAACAATCTGGTGAATAACTGGGAAACCAATGCAGACATGAGTCAGGTTATGTAAACAGTTAAGTGTCATAGACCTTCATAACTGGGAAACCAAGCATTTCCGGACCTATGTTGATATAAACTTTTTTTCTTATCTACCTCTGAGGAACTCATTCCTGCAGTTTTGCAGTGTATTTTTGAGACACCCTGTATAACAAGTCTAAGTATATGCATTTGTGCATAATTTCTGCTTGTCCAAGATGTAATGTTCTGTATATTTAAGTGAAATGACACTGAATTGGTACATAAACATATAAATATATGTTGCTGCCCGTATCACATTAACTAGTGTTAGTTGTGCAGTTTCATTTTTTTTTTGTCTAAGGAATTGATTATACATTTGTGCTTTGTTTAAAAAGCCATGTATGTGAGCATAAAACTTCTCAAGCGTGATGTAAAAAGCTAATTGACCATGTCTAACACTACACCAATAAAGTTGTCACTAGTTAATCAAATTAGAGTAAAACACAAACTTGAAAAGTTGTAAAATTGGGAAAAATTGTATTAAAAATTAAGGAGAAATTAGTTGGTATTTACTTTATTTTATATTAGTGAGATTGTAGATTTTCATTTAATTGTTTGTGGAATAAGAGGTCATTAATGATTATTCACTATCTTAATGTTCAAGCCACAGCTGATTAAGAGAAAATCCCTCAATATTTTGTGATGGCATGCAGAGTGAGGTGTGAACTATACAAATTACTTGCCCCTCAATAATTTGTGATGGTGTGCAGAGTTGAGGTGCAAACCATACAAATTACTCACAAAAGGTTTAGACTGTCAATCATTTTTTTATTATTTCATCAGATTGTATCATCTCATTGGGGATTGCACCACTTCATTTTGTTATTGCATCATGTGTACAGCAAAGATTTTTTGAGTCAGTCAAGCATTTGAAGTTCGGTTGACCATTGGTTTCAATGCAGAGAGGTTGTGATTTGTATTTTTTTTTCTTGCATTGTGGAAAAAAACAACAAAAAACACTGAACACTGTCCAGAGGGCACACGCAGTGAGTTCACACAAAGAGGGTTTCTCTGAACATGAAATAAACACGAAGTTGCACATCCACAGATACAATCGTGGAATTTAAAGATGATGAAACACTTAATTGGAAATGGAGTGGCTGTCTGAGGAAAACAATGCTTCCCCAAGATAACCCTGCCTTGTGATGAATCATAATGTGCTTCATGAGAAGTTTCTGCAAGTAGATCAGGGGTTCACGGCATCCTATAGTGACAGAAGTTAGCACTATTTCAAGATATTTGAGCAAAGAATTTGCATTAAAATGTTAAAAATTGCAAGTAAGCCTGGAGTGACTTCTGTTATGAAAAAGATGTTAGTTTGCTAGGAGAAATCGGTTTTTCACTGCTGAAAAGTGAAGTTTTTCCAGATGAATATCTTGCAATCATTTGTGTCTTATACACAACACATCCCAAATCCAAAAGGAAAGAGATTTGCTTTGAAATACACAGTTGCTACCATGAAATATCCTCCAACCAAATGGTATGTAGGGGCTTATGTCCAAATCTAGTGCTGCTGCTGTATAGTTCCTACCATCCAGCACTACTATGAACTGATCTAGGTATATCGACATGTTAAAGAATAAGCTGAAACTTCATATCGACATTCAGGATGCATCACATTCACAGAAGATGGTGCTCCATGCCAGAAATCAAAGATAGTGGAAGACTTTCTGACTGAGATGAAGACCAGTGTGCTAAAGTGTCCTGGTCACAGCCTGAATTTAAATCCCATGGAGATTCTTTGGGTTGCTTTGAAAGAGGTCACGAAAAAACAGCCATTGAATGCAAAAGCTTTGATGGAAGCCAATAAAGTATGTTTGGTGTAAGGAAACGCCAAATGAATGCTGCGAATCCGTGATGTATGGCATGCCATACTATATTCAGGTAGTAAGTAGCAATAAAGGAGACCATGCCAAGTACCAAATCTTCTCAATATTTTTGAGCCTTTTTTATTTGTTAGAAAAAAAGGTCTCAAAGTAAATATGTTCTATGTATATTTTTGAAATTTATGTTCCAAATAATTATTTGTGGATATAACTGAAGATCGAAAAAGTGTGAAGTGGGCTTAAACTTTTATGAATGATTGTACTTCTTAGTATTTTCACTTTTAATGCAACACAGCCAATGACAGAAAAGTTTTCAGGCATTTTCATTATAATGTCTTGCCTTATTTACATCATCAATCATTCTCATTCCACTGCTCAGTGAGGGTCTTCCCAAATTTCTCTACTAGTCTATCTTGTGCAATTAATTATCTTCCATGCCACTCTGGTATGCTTTCAAATTTCATCCACACATTTCCCATTTGGGTTTTCAAATTATTTTTTGAGTTCACTGTAACAGTGCAGCTATGCTTAAGTGTGCAAGATTACCTTGAAGCTTGTACTTAGTTTTATTAGTAGGGAAATGTAAGAAAAAAAAGGCTTCAGTAAGAATCATTTATAATCTTGGGAATAGCCAATTCGTGTAGTTCGTTTTAGCAAAGTTTCTGGTTTTGATCTGTCCGCGCTTTGGCAAGGAGGGGTTGGCCATGCCTTCCTTTGTTCGGCGTGACATCTAGTGTTAACTCGGATGTTCTGATCTAAATTCTCGGACTTGTGGGAATTCAGAGAAACTGAAGAAGCAACAGTCAAGGAAAGTTGCTTCTTCTGTTTCTCTAAAAATACTCTTTTCATCATTGTTATGCCAGTACATTGTGGGGACTGACTATTTATTGCATGAATGAAACATTTGTTGCAAGCTATGTGGGACTAACAGATTGTAAACCATTTCAGGCCAAATGGAGAATTGGAAACTGTACCTGTGAATCGTCAACATTTTTGGAAATGAGCAGTGCTTGTACCCTGTCCAAGGACAGCATTATCATTTCATTCACTGATAGTTGCATTGTGGCATAACTGCCTGAACAAATGTGACATTCACTCACTAACTCACTGTTCACATTTTTTTTATTACTATTATTTGTCCTCTTCCTTGCAACTTTTTTTTTTTTTAATCTAACCTTTTACTCACTTTACAAGATTTTGACTTGGTTACATGGTGGCATCTCTTAAATGATCAGTGTTGTTCATCAGTCTTGCTCCCCTGTTTTTCCATTGTACTATTACTGCTCCCTGTCGGGTATCAGCGAACCACTACTACGTCTTATTCGCCGTAGTGGGTAAAAGTTAAAAAGGTCAAAATTCAATACTAATCATTTCACCCCCAAAATTTCGCCTAGTGGTGTCAACAATGAATTTGGATTCCCTAACTAAGGGTCTCCAAGCTCAGGGTCGACAAATGCATCGCGTTGTGTTTCATATGAATCGGCATGGGGTTTCCATGCTCATTCATATGCCGCAAAGAAGTTAAAATAAAAAGTTGCATGAATAACAATAATAAAATCACAAATTTAACTCTAATGAGATTTGGAGAAATGATCTGAGTGACACCTGAATTAAAATTTAACTGTTTATTTCTTTTTTTTTTATATATATATGGTCTTAAAGCTAGGTACAATGTACCGGTGAGGTTGCTTGCTTTAGCTAAACACTTAGTTTTAATTTCAAATGGGTATAATGCACTTAATATTATATAACTGACTTTAAACTTTAGTTACTGGTTTAAACTAGGCGCGGTGTGCCAGAGGAAAAATTGTTAATGCACTATGTGAGAGACTTTCGGGTAACTGGTCCTGCATAGCACATGCAAAGCTATGAGGCACGAATCAGAAATGTGTAAGACAAATGTCATCATACCCTCTTTTCCTTGAGAAGCCCCGATCGCAAATCTGGGTTGCCGGCTGGTCGTAGAGTCAACTCTCCATCTTAGTTGGCGGTATATCTGGACTATGCTCTAAAATATTTACTACCTCATTTCTCTATCTTGGAAACATCTCTCCTCCGAAACCGCTGAGACCTCTCTTCTGTTCAGACTGCAATTCTCCAGTGTTCCCTCTGTCGTTATTTTAGCATCTGAGTGTAGTCGACTCTCCTCTTAGTCTTCATTCAGTTCATAATTCTCTTTTTCCCGTGTCCGGTGTCCATCTTGGGGCGTGACGGCCCGGCCGTCCGAATCGCGTCGGGTTATGTCATTGGCCTTCACAGATAGCCCTGCTATGCGATTCGTTGGCTATCCGTTCAGTTCGGGTCACTTTCCCAAAAATTATGTCTTCTTTCAGCTGTCAACTTGTCCTCGCACCTTTTTGGTTAATTGACCTCGCCTAGCTACTTAAAAGCGAAGATTGTCACGTAGGTATTTCCGGCGACGTGACTTATCTCAAATTTGGTCGTTACCCTGGACAATGCAGAGACGCTTGCAACAGTTGCTTGAGAAAAGGGGTGACGCCCCCAAAAGGATTTATTGCGCTCCTGCTATTCTCTTCAGTTTCTTAGTTTCGTGAGAAAACTAAGAAACTGAAGAAAACTCCCTCGGTGTCTACACTCGTTCTGGGAATAATTTCCTCATGCCTTCCTGGTGGGGGTAAATCTGTCCTTAATTGCTCCTTACGGGCAATTTGCTTAAAGATTCTGTTACGGTGGACCGTTTGAAACTTTGTAGGACTTCCCACTGATTTCAACTTTACATTAACTGGGGTGGGAAAAGCGACTATTTCCCAATCTCCACGGTTAGTGCGGGCTAATTTTCTGGATAACCCCTTTTTCACATAAGGCGTGTGAAGGAAAACCCTATCGCCAATATGCAAATCTTTCTCTACCGCGTATCTATCGGCATATCGTTCCTGCCTCGCGGCTGCTTCTTGAAGGTTCCCATAAGCGATTTTGTAGGCATCCCTCATTCTCTCTAGAAAAGATTCGACGTAGTCATCGTGGCTGTAATATGTTGTCCTATGGGGCGGAATTAAGATGTCGGAGGGTACTTTGAATTCTCTCCCAAACATTAAATAGTTCGGGCTAAATTTGGTGGACGCATGTGTGCTGTTGTTCATTGCTAGGCTCACTAGTGAGAGGTGTAGGTCCCAGTCTGTCTGTCTGTCATTCACTAGGGAACTCAACGACTTATTGATTAGGAAATGGGACCGTTCGTTTATTCCATTACAGGACGGGTGAAACGAGGTCGTGTTTAATCTCCGTACACCCAGCCTATTTAAGAGTTCAGTAAATAATTCTGAAGTGAAATTTTTACTGTTATCTGTGAGCGTCTGTTCTGGTAGGCCAAACGGTCGATGAAAGCCGTGGTGAGCGTTGAGGCACGCTGGTCAGGTATAGGCACTAAAATAGTATACCTGGTAAACACATCTATCATCACCGAGGTGGGGAAGGGACCGGAAATATCCAGCTTTACTCTTTGGAATGGGTATGAGCAGTTTGCTGCCCGCTGTAATTTCTCCCTTGTCCGTAACTTGTGCCCTGCCCGTTCGTTGCATTTCAGGCACGATTCTACAAAGTTCCGAATATCTGTATACATATTCAGCCAGAAATAACGAGACCTGACGGTAGCCAAAGTTTTTTGAAAAGCGAAGTGAGGCGATGAAGGGATTCAGTGACAGATATGTAAAATTTCAGGCCTCATGGCGGTTGGCACTACTAATTGTTCCCAAAAATCTTCCCGAGAGCTACTTCGATCAGGCTTTTGAAAATGGTAGAGTAGTCCGTTTTCGTTCAAGAAAAAGCTGTCCCTCATTCTGCCTCTTGCTCCTGAGATGCGACATTTCTCCAGCGCCTCAATAATAGGAACTAATTCCGGGTCTGCCCGTTGCAAAGTTAGGATGCGATTTATCTCTTCCTCGAGCGTAGGCGGGTCTGTGGTGTTAACCCTCGCCGTAGCTCCTACTTCTTCACCGTGCTCAACTGGAGCGTCGTACTGCCGGCTCAACCAATCAGCGATGACGTCTGCCCGTTGCAAAGTTAGGATGCGATTTATCTCTTCCTCGAGCGTAGGCGGGTCTGTGGTGTTAACCCTCGCCGTAGCTCCTACTTCTTCACCGTGCTCAACTGGAGCGTCGTACTGCCGGCTCAACCAATCAGCGATGACGTTCTGCTTCCCGCGTTCATAGAGTATCATGTAGGTGAACTCGCTTAGTGATATTCTCCAACGATTTAATCGTGAATTTACATCCTTTAAATTATGAAGATAAGTCAGGGGGCGGTGGTCACTAATAATAAAAAATTCTTTTCCCAAGAGATAATGCCTAAAATGTTTCACGGAAGGTACGACAGCAAGGAGTTCTTTCTCAATGGTTGGGCACAATTTTTCCGCTGCCGATAGTTTACGAGATGGGGTGAAGATTTCCCGTTTCATCCATTTGTTCTAAGACTGACCCAATTCCGGTACCGCTAGCATCGCAGTGTAAATAAAAGGGCTTCTCGTAGTCAGGATGAACTAAAACAGGCTTATCTAAAAGACGTGCCTTAATCCTATGAAATGCCACCTCGGCCTCTGTGCTCCATTTAAATTTTCCCCTTTTTGTGAGTTCTGTTAACGGGGTCACTATATCGGAAAAAGTCGGGATGAACCTTTTATAGTAGTTGCACAGCCCAAGAAATCCCCGTAGTCCTCTGAGAGTCTTGGGTGGCGAAATAGTTTACCTTGCATAGATTTGCAGGATCTGGTCGAATTGTTTCACCGTCTACAATATGGCCCAAATATTTCACAGCTGGCTGCATGAAAGTGCACTTCTGGGGGGCTAGTCTCAAGTCGTGTTCCCTTAATCTTTTGAGTACCTCTTCTAATTTTAACAGATGGGTTTCCTCATCTACCGATGCTATGATGATATCATCAATAAAGCACATTATGTTATGCTCCGACAACCCGTGGAGCAACGCGTCACTTAATCTTTGGAAACTACTGGGGGAATTTTTGGACCCAAAGAGTAAACGTTCAAACTGAAACGTTCCCCAAGGAGATGAAAATGCTGTCTTGTATTTATCCCTATCTGCGATCTCCATCTGATGGGACCCACTCTTCAGATCCAAGGTGGTAAAAACTTTGTTGCCCTTCGCCACTTCCAATAGGTCCTCTATTCTGGGCAATGGGTATGGGTCTGGAATTACCACTTCGTTCAAATTCCTGTAGTCAATAACTAAACGAAAAGAAAAATCCTTTTTTCTCACGAGAAGCAGGGGGTCGACTAAGGGGAGGCACTTTCCGTAATAATACCTGCCTGAAGTAATTCCTGTAATTGTTGTTGTGCTTCTTTTCGCAAATGATGAGGGACCCTGTAGAATTTCCCTCGGATCGGGACGTCGGTGGTGAGGTTGATCTCGTGGTACAATAAGTTACACTTTCCTAGTTCTGTCAAGGAGCGGGCAAAAACATCCTTATAATTCATAAGGAGCGAGACCAGAGGTTTTCTCCAATTCGGGTTCACGCCCTCCAAATTGAGATCCTTTGGGGTGAGAGGGGGCAACTTTTCCGATTCCTTACTCTGTGCTGCGTTTACCGAAATAATCAGCTGAACTATCACTAGCTTTGTCAACTTATTTATGTGAAAAGGTTGATCTGAAAGGTTTGCTATTAGTACTGGCATGATTCCTGACTCATCCAGTGTGTTGACAGATCGGCCTACCCGTAGGTTACCCTGAGCATATTTTTCTAGAGGCTGCACAAGCACTTGGCTAAATTTGTTGTCCGAAAATCCCTTACATCGAATTTGGACAACTTTCTGTGAACACGGAGGAATGATTTCTTTCCTAACCGCTCTACCTACTTTCGTAACGTCGGGGGGCATAATCGGTTTCCTTTCTAGGGAATGTGGTGATACGACAGGTACCCGAGCTTCTAGATTTCCTACCCGTGCCTTTGACCTGTATTTCCTATTTCCCTTATACTTCCTGGAATTTATCTTCGCGGGCACTTGACCGCCCTTTCCGGTATAATATTCCTTTACCTGCGTCAAAAATGTGCCCGTGGGTCTTTAAAAGATCCCAGCACAGGATTAATGAATAGTCGGTATGCAATTTTCCCTGGGTAATGTGATAGGGGTGGGTGATGGTTTCTTCACCTATGCGGATGGGTATCTCGTAGCACTGAGATGTCGGGAGCAGGTCGCCAGTGATGCCCCTCACTGTTGCAGCTGATCCCCGAAGCTGAATTTTGACCTTCCCTTTAATTTCCCGGATGACGGATGCGCAGCAGAGCGATATACCTGCCCCACTGTCGACCATTGCTAACTTCGTGACTTCTCCGATTTTAACCTGCACTAAAGGGAGAGCTCCGTCTTTCTGAACGTAACAATTCGTCAACGTAACCTTATGGACCCTATCGCTATTTCGGCCAAGGGAGGCCCCCTTGCCTTGACCCGATCTCAGTTTAAATTCCGGGCGTTAGGGTTATTTGAGCGGTATGACCTGGGTCCTACTGAATTTTCTTCGAATCGTACTCGCGCCTCCTGCCTATTTCCTGATCCTCTACTGTAATCGGCTGCGCCCTCATCTCGCCGGTAAGCTGTGCTGCGGTTGTTTACATCGGAGCGATAGTAGTTCGGCATGCGCCCGCTAGGGAAGTTGGATTGCCGTCCTGGTACGAAAGGATTGCGCTGCCTATCCCATGTACTAACGCAGGCGCCCTGATTGTATGCGGTATCCCCCTCTGTTAAGTGGACATTGCCTACGAAAATGCCTGAAGGCATTGCACTTAAAGCAGGCCCCTGAAATTCTTCCTACATCCGGCTGACTGCTCCCTGATTGAGGGTTGGGTCCCTGAGAGTTCCTAATGCGAGCAACGTGGGCTCGATGCGAATTTTCTGCTTCTCTCAACCTTCCCCGCAGTTGTTCCACTTCTGTTTTTAGCGAATTAACCTGTGCTTCGTGGTCAGCTAGTTGTCGGGCCATCATCGTGCACAGATCTGCTATCGGGTCTGACAGATTCCCCGTTTGCCCCACTGTGGTCCCTGAAATGGAGTTCGATTCCTGTGGAAATTCGAAAGCGTTAACCGCCCTATCCGAAACGAGGTCGTGTGACTCCTCAGCCAAAGCTTTCTCTACTGCTTCCTGGAAGTTGCGAGGGGAAATCGAAAGTACGGTGCGCCTTAATTTTGCATTAAGCCCATTTAAAAATTGGGACATTTTGGTTTTGTCAGCCAGATCTCTTACCTGGTCATTTTCCAAATCTACGGCCTCAAGATATGAGTGGGCTAATCCTCTGAGACGTGATACATATTTGGCGACTCGTTTGCCTGGCCTTTGTCGGCAGGTGGTGAACTTTTGCATTCGAACGGTCAATAGGCTCTTGTGCATCAAACCTTTGAATCACGGCTAGTTTAAACCTTTCATAATTGGTTTCCCTTCTGACGTCCACTGCGTCGGCCAAGAAATGGTTCGCTGAGTTCTTACACTTTGCCTTTGCGGTCAAAATTTTGATTGCATCCGTCCACCCTGCCATTTCAGCTATACTATCTATGGTTTCGAAAAATTGCCGTGCGGTTAGGGACTCATCTGTGCCTGTAAACGTAGGAACGTAATTAAGCATTCCTGCCATTGCCTGAATGTTTCTTTGCGCTACTGTTGGAATATCGGGAGCTAGGTCTTGATTACCTTGATTGGCCATAACCACCTTAACGTTACGCAGCTGTAACCCTTATTTGTAAATTATCAATTACCCAAAGTGCCTTTCCTGAACAATTCACTATAGCCTGTAGGATGGGAGTGCCAAAAAAAAAATTCGCAGAACGAACCACACCAAAATATCTTGGTTAGCTCCTATGAGAAAATTGAAGCCTTCCTACAAGTTCAATTTCACTATCAAAAAAAAAAAAAAAAACCTACTCTTACAGAATTACACCTTACTGCCCTATTACACTATTAAAATCTACCGATAGAACCCATATAATGCACACATATAAATCCAACACTTTGCACAAACAGAAAAAATTGTTACTCTCAAAAATCACGAGCATATAAACGCCATTATACTTAAATCATAAACACTGAACTGCCTCATAAAATCAAACTCCGATAATACACTTGCTATTGACTTTACTAGATCAATCGAGATCACCCAGTCATGAACCCACTACTAGCTCTTAGAACTATTATAATGAAAATCTCCTCAAATCATCAATAAAATTCATCTATCCTTCTCCCTGAATTACATGTTTATGTTAACATATTCGGAAAATCAAATGTCAATGAAACCTATCCTTTTCATTCACACACAGTAAAAATCATTATTCAATCAAACATTTCATTTTAGCTTTCAAATAGTAAAATAGCACTTCAATAAAACTTTGCTTTTGATTCACCCACTCAAAATTACTCATTTAAACACTTCTATTAGCTCTATCAGCACTTTTAAACCTGCATCATAACTTTCACAATTTGCTAACCCAAACTGTCTATTCCCCTGAACTGAATTATTAGCTACAAAATCAGGACAATTACATGCACAATAAAATCGCACATAAATACTTTACTTTGATTTGAAAGCATTTTTCCTTCCGTGGTTTTCAAAGATACGTAAACGTTACTCATATATTACACTTCTGTTAGTTTCTTTTTCATTGCCAATAATTTTCGTGAATTTTCTGTAAAATCCGTACATTCTCTTTCTAAATTAGCAGTATAACTCTTATTTGATTTTCAAGCCAGTTCTTTAGCAATTAAATTCATTTAACCATTTTCCGATTTCTTGCAACCCTTGTTTACTTTTAAACTTGAGGTTAGATTTTGCTTTAAATCCTTCTTAATTTCACCTTAAAACCTATATTGTCGCTCAGAGATGAAAAAAAAACCTCGCTTTCTGCTTATCTGCACACTCGATTACTTATCCTAAAAATTTTGACCTGATGCGACCAAAAAAATCCTGGGCACAAGGTAGTTTTATTATCTTTTTTTTTTTTACCAAAGAACTGAAGAATCCTGGTCACACGGCACCAGTTTTATTACCGCTCCCTATCGGGTATCAGCGAACCACTACTACGTCTTATTCGCCGTAGTGGGTAAAAGTTAAAAAGGTCAAAATTCAATACTAATCATTTCACCCCCAAAATTTCGCCTAGTGGTGTCAACAATGAATTTGGATTCCCTAACTAAGGGTCTCCAAGCTCAGGGTCGACAAATGCATCGCGTTGTGTTTCATATGAATCGGCATGGGGTTTCCATGCTCATTCATATGCCGCAAAGAAGTTAAAATAAAAAGTTGCATGAATAACAATAATAAAATCACAAATTTAACTCTAATGAGATTTGGAGAAATGATCTGAGTGACACGTGAATTAAAATTTAACTGTTTATTTCTTTTTTTTTTTTTAATATGGTCTTAAAGCTAGGTACAAATTGCCGGTGAGGTTGCTTGCTTTAGCTAAACAATTTAGTTTTAATTTCAAACTGGTATAATGCACTTAATATTATATAACTGACTTTAAACTTTAGTTACTCGTTTAAACTAGGCGCGGTGCGCCAGAGGAAAAAAATTGTTAATGCACTATGTGAGAGACTTTCGGGTAACTGGTCCTGCATAGCACATGCAAAGCTATGAGGCACGAATCAGAAATGCGTAAGACAAATGTCATCATACCCTCTTTTCCTTGAGAAGCCCCGATCGCAAATCTGGGTTGCCGGCTGGTCGTAGAGTCAACTCTCCATCTTAGTTGGCGGTATATCTCGACTATGCTCTAAAATATTTACTACCTCATTTCTCTATCTTGGAAACATCTCTCCTCCGAAACCGCTGAGACCTCTCTTCTGTTCAGACTGCAATTCTCCAGTGTTCCCTCTGTCGTTATTTTAGCATCTGAGTGTAGTCGACTCTCCTCTTAGTCTTCATTCAGTTCATAATTCTCTTTTTCCCGTGTCCGGTGTCCATCTTGGGGCGTGACGGCCCGGCCGTCCGAATCGCTTCGGGTTATGTCATTGGCCTTCACAGATAGCCCCTGCTATGCGATTCGCTGGCTATCCGTTCAGTTCGGGTCACTTTCCCCAAAATTATGTCTTCTTTCAGCTGTCAACTTGTCCTCGCACCTTTTTGGTTAATTGACCTCGCCTAGCTACTTAGAAGCAAAGATTGTCACGTAGGTATTTCCGGCGACGTGACTTATCTCAAATTTGGTCGCTACCCTGGACAATGCAGAGACGCTTGCAACAGTTGCTTGAGAAAAGGGGTGACTCCCCAAAAGGGATTTATTGCGCTCCTGCTATTCTCTTCAGTTTCTTTGAGTTTCGTGAGAAAAAAACTGTGAATGTCTTCCTTTCTCTTCCTTCCCATCTGGGATTTTCATCAAGTTTCCGTGAGAAAAAAAATATAATTTTCCCCTTTTCGTTTGGCTTGAGTGCAATTAGGACTGATCTAATTATCAACCTAAACTTTCGGGTAGCCTGGCTCAGCTTCACCGGAAAGTAATTTTTAATCATTGATATTCTATTTTGGCAATTTAAATATTTATTTCCTACCGCCTTAGAGTAAAAAAAAAAAAAAATAAAATAAATAATCAAAATTATACGGATGAAATTTAAATGTTACGGGGATATAGAAAATTCTGCGGTAACAGTACTGTTCTATTGTATTATTGTTTCCACTGTTGCAATTTGTGTCTAGTTTAGCCAGTCTGTTTTTCTTCTGTTGCATGATTAAAATGCTTTTCCCTGCCTGTGTGCTGCTGTTCATGCATGCATTTCCAACCAGTATTTTGACTTGCAATGTTTTAGTAATTCCTCATTTCATTATTTGAACTTGTGGTTGATGCACAACGGCATGTGAAGCTGTTGCCCACCTCAAAGCTCACACTTAAAAACCAACCAATCGGCCATGTTTTGCAGCATGCATGCAAGACCAAGGCATTTCTCAGGGTTACATATCAGATTACACTTTCTTTGCATTAACATTATTTTAAATAAGGTTGTGATGGTTCATATGGCACTGTGTATCTGGATGACATGATTTACTGTGCTTTTATTTTGTGTGTGCACTATTGAATTACATCATAGACATTAGAGTAAGATGCCAGAAGAAATTTAGTGTCATGAAGGTACATTCCAGTATTTCTAGGTGAGCAGATAGGTGTGTAGTGCTTTGTATCTGCTACTCTCTTATACAGTAATTTTTCACTAAAAAAAATGGTTAGCCAGAGAGCCAAACTTGCTGTGTGACAGTATTTAGACCTGCCCTCTTTTCTGGCAGCAATAATTGAATACAAAGTAAAATAGAAGCTGTAGGCTTAAGAGTGGATAGTAAGAGAATTATCTAGACAAAAGAGATTAAATGGCAAAACAAAATTAATATTGCAGATATCAGAATTGAGATGAGTACTTTTTTTTTTTTTGGCAGGAGGAAAAGCTAGTAAGAACAGATGATATGAACACATGTCAAATGGAAAGTGAAAGATTTCCCAAAAAGGCAGTAAAATTCTGTAGCATTAGGCCACAGAGTAAGAAGAGGTAAACCTAGATAGAACAAGACTGAAAGTGTGAAAATAGCTATTGATGAATGAGATAGCAATGTGATGAAAGCAAGAAACCTTGCAATTAACAGAAAGAGGTGGAAAGATTTATTGCAAACTATAATTTATTTACATACAGTACTGTGCAAAAGGTTTAGGCTGGCTCTGAAAAATGTGAAATTCAAACAGTAATAAGAAACACAGAGGTTGAAAGTTATTGAAAGTATGTCATTTAATTTAAAGTTGCATAGTACAGTAGTAACAAATCATACAATTGAATGCAAGGTAATTCGGATTTATTAATATGTAGTATGTTCCTTCTTTTCCTTTAGAACTGCAGCAATTCTCGTGGGAGTGGTATTTTCAATGTTTATTTCAGAAATTTGTCTGGAATGTCTTTCTATGTATCCAACAGCACATTCCACAATTCCTATTTGGACTTAGGTTGCATTTCTAATTTCTTCCACTCCAGATAGTCGTGAACAGGTTCAGTAATATTTAAGCCTGGGCTTTGTGGGGTTCATTTCAAGATGTTGTTTATGACCTAAATAAGCTTTTGTTGTCTTAGCAGTGTGCTTCAGGTCTTACTGCAAAATGAAATTTGGAGCAATTAGTCACTACCAGTCAGAAGGCATCACATGATGAACCAGTATCTTCCTGTACTTTTACGTAGTCGTAATTAGCTTTCCATCAATTTTAATTGAGATTCGTACTCCCTTTGTAGAAATGCAGCCACACACTTGAACACAGCATTCCCCGTGTTTTGTGGTTGGTCATAGGTTGTTCTTTCAACTGTTCGTCTTTTCTTTGTTGTTCATACTGCCTTCATTTTATTCCAAAAATTTGAAATTTCTACCCATCACTGCACTGCAAGACACCCTTTCCCGTTGTTAGGCATGTCCCAAACCTTACGGATTTTAGCTGACCTTAATCTCCTAGTCTTAGCTTTCCTTAAACAAGGTTTCTTTACTGTGACTCATTTGTGCACTCCATTTTTTAGGAGGCTCATCGTGTGTAGTAGATGCAAGTGCCTGAAGTTACTGAGTTTGTTTGTGTGTGTGAGTGTGAGATTTGCCCTAGTTAATCATCTTTTTCTTAAAGATGAGAACCTGAGGTATTTCTAATCTCCTTGGTATACTCATGTGGTCTATATGAATAAATGCTTCCTGTTATCAACAATTCCAGTTTCCTGATATTTCTGAATAATTGCTTGTACAGTAAGTACATCTGTATACTCAATGTGATAAACAATTTCTGCTGGATAATGGCTTTGCTGGTGTTAAATAATTATTTTTTTGTCTAGTTCCTGCTGATATCTTAGCCATTGTGCAAACAACACAATCTAACTATGAAATCTTCCTTATTTGGTAGAATAAATAAAAAAATTAGATATTAATAAATATTTGAGGTATATTTGATTTTATGATGAAACTGTTGACCATATTAACTAAAACTGGCTGCAGTTCATTAAGTGCTACACTATCTACCAACAAGTAATTGGACACCTGTGATATCAAAGGAAAACGAAGTTTATTCACCTTCAATAGTTGGTGGAGCCTCCACGAGCTGCGATCCTCCAGGGCATACTCTCAACAAGGCGTTCTACGACGGCTAGTGGTATTTTCTTCCACTCGGCTTGGAGAAGACCTTCACCGATTTCGAACAGTGAGGGCACCCCTTAAGTCGACGCTCCAACTCGTCCCAGAGGTGCTCGATAGGGTTAAAGTCCGGGCTCTGCGCAGGCCAGTCCATTCGATTAACCCCATTGTCATCATACCAAGCCATGGTGGACCTCGCAACATGACAGGTGGCATTGTCATCCTGAAAGTAACGTGGGTCCATGCCGTAAAACTGCTGCAACATAGGAAGCGCATGGTCATCCAAAATGGTGTAGTAGGTCTCAGCGTTGAGTCTACCAGGAATTGCGACCAAGGGTCCCGTGCCATACCAAGAGAAACACCCCCATAGCATAATTCCACCACCGCCGAACTTCACAGTTGGCACAATACATTCCGGCAGGAGGCGTTCTCCAGGCAGACGCCAAACCCAGATCCTTGCCATCCGAACGGTAGAGGGTGAACCTTGATTTGTCGCTCCAGAGAACCTGTTTCCACTGTTCAACGGTCCACTGTCGACATTCTTTGCACCACGTTAGCCGAGCAGCGCAATTGGACTTGATCAAAGGCTTGTGGGCGGCAGCAATTCCATGATAACCGAGCAGATGAGCTGACTTACGGATGGTATTCATCGAAAGAACACTCCCGGATGCCTGTTGAAACTCCTCACGGATGTGGCCCATCGATTTGGTGCGGTTCTTCCGAATTTCTCTGGCCAGCACCCGCCGGTCTCTAACTCCTAGTTTTGTGGGTCTGCCAGGTCGGGACACATTCCGAAAGTCACCTCTCATCTTCCACTTGCCAATCACGTAGGCCACTGTTGATTTTTGGTACTTCAACTCGCTGGATATGTCACATATGGATCGGCCATTTCTGCGATACCTGACGATTACACCTTTCTCGAAATTGGAGAGCTCCGAACTGCGTGGCATCTTGCATGCGACTGGCTGCGTTGTTGTTTCCCACACGATATTTAACGGCAGCGGCCGTGACGTGTATCAGGACCGCAGATATCGTTGATTGCAAGGGTGTCCAATTACTTGTTGGTAGATAGTGTATTAGTGAATCCCAAAACATTTGGCAAATAATGCTATTTTTTTAATGTGCCAAATTACAGGATATATACACTGATGACACTGTCCTGTTGGCAGAGAGCAAAAGTGAGTTGCAGAGTATGTTGTCCTAGATGTACAAATTTTGCATGAAATTCAAACAGTATAAATAAAGGAAAAACCAAAGTTATGGTTTTTGAGCAGTGAACTGGTAGTACTGAATGTAATATATGTCTAAATGGCACAGTGATTGACCAGGTGAATGAGTTTGTGTATTTAGGAAGCATGTTTGACAGAGAACAAATTGGATGGTGAAATTAGTAGGAGAGTGAATTCTTCATTGAAAGTCATAGCTGCTCTGGGAAGGTTTTCACAGGAATGATGGGCTCTTAAGGGAGTCCCGCATGGCTGTGTATGAAAGTGTTATTGTTCCTACTCTGATGTATGGCAGTGAAACCTGAGCACTACAGAAAAAACATAGGAGTCGTTTGTGTGCTGGAGAAATGCGCTACTTACGGGAGGAGGGGTGGATGTGTGTGTGTGGCAAGACACGTTCTGATCGAGTGAGGAATGAAGATTTGTTGGAGTTGTATAATGTGAAGCAAAATGCTGTTAGCAAGGTGGAGACTAATATGCTTCGGTGGTTTGGGCATGTTGAAAGAATGAGTAATGAGATGCTTACTAAGAAAAAAATGTCAGCCCAAGTGGCAAGAAGGAAAGGCAGAGGAAGGTCATGGGAGGATCAGATTCAGGAGTGTCTGCATGAGAAAAAGATCATGAGTATGAAGTATAGAAGATCTTGTGTGCGTCGTGTGATGGATGTCAGTGAAGTTCGAATTGTGTGCCAAGATCGCTGTAAGTGGAGGAGTTTTATATGGCAACAGTAAGTAAATAATCAGATAAAAATTATCTGGTAGTTTGTCTTTTCTTTGTGGAGCTAACCTCTGAATCTCGGAGAACAGCTTAGTGATATGTATGTATGTGGCCAAATTATTATGACCACCAGACCATTTTATGCAAAGTAGCTGTTTTGCATATGCTATTGCACAAGATGGCTGAATCAGTATAAAAAGAATGCTTAAAGGCATGCAGATACTAATGAAGTGCATACTACAAGAAATAGTGAGTAAAAGATATGATCTGATGGGTTTTGAATGTGGAATGATCATGGGTACTTGAAGCATTGGTGCAAGCATTAGCAAAATGGCTGCACTTATGAAATGTTTAAGGGCAACAGTTGTAAAGTACAGAGAGTGGACCACCAATGAAAAAGCTGGGTCTGAGCTTAAGGCATGTAGTTATCAATGGCTACTGGATGCTTTGTTGAGCAGAGAGTAGGCAGGCTTGTTCAGCCGAACAGACAGGCAACACTTCGTCAGATTGCAGATAATCTGAATTAGGGACCAAGTCCGATAGCCTCTTGACATACAGTTCACCACACATTGCATTGTATTGGCTACAGAAGCTGATGGCCTGTCCATAAGCCATTGCTATCTGCAGTGAACCAGAAATGCCTCCAGTTCCCTCAGGAATGCAAGAATTGAACGGTAAATGAGTAGAAAAGAGTAATGTAGTTCAACGAATCAGGTTTTCAACAACACCATTCACATAGAAAGGTGAGAATATGGAGATAGCAGCATGAAAGCATTGACCCATCTTGCATTGTCACTACTCTTCAAGCTGGCGGAGTCAACATTATGGTCTGGAGCATGTTTTTGTTGGAGTGTTTGAGCCCTTTGATTTGGGTGGAGCAACATCTGACCACCCAAAAGAATTTGAATAAGTTATCGTTGCAGACCAAGTCCACCCAGTTATGTTGATGGGCTAATCCAATGGAGATGGATACTTCCAGCAGGACAATGTCCCATGTCATAGTGCTCACATTGTACGCAAATGTTTCGAGGAGCATCACAGAGACTTTCCCTGCTACATTGGCCTCCTCAATCACTAGATCTCAATCCAGTGGAGCATTTGTGTAAAGAATTCGAAAAGTTCATCAGACAGCTTGATCCTCTATCATCAAATCTTCTAAGAGCTGTAGGGTGCAATTCATCACATGTTGGGTTAATATACCCCAAGCCACTTACTGGCATTTAATAGCGTTCCTACAAAGATTAATTCCAGCAGTATTAGGGGCAAAAGTGTCCCAACAATGTACTAACTAGGTGGTCATAATAATTTGGCTACTTGGTTTATATATCATAGTGGGCAAATGATCTGTGATAAACACATGCCTTAACACCAGACTAGTGTATGAGTGTGAGAAGATAATGTTTGTACAATAAGATGTGGGCTATGGCTGTTTGGATTGCAGTTTAGAGAATGGCTTGCACACAAAATTTACATGTTCTCTGCAGCTATAATAATCTGCATCCCTACTGTGGCTTACCCCCTCACACAATTTTGTCTGATTTGAGTCATTCTTCTTGGTGTTGCAATTTCAATAGACAGTAGTGTATTTGCCATAAACATTTTTTCTGTAATGCAAAAATTTTCTGGTATGTACTTCTCCAAGTACTACCACTGTCTTCTGATTAAATTAACATATGACATATGCTTGTCCTAGAGAATTCTCAGCACTTTCAATACCATTCCTAAACTTATTCACCCTCCACTTGCCATTGATTTTATGAATACTTCATCTACTGAACCAGCATTCTGTCATAAATTTCTGTTGGTTCTTTTTTCAGAGGCAAATTTTGTTGAAATAGGCAACAATAATGCAATGCTAGTTACGTGCAATGTCCCTCATTCCATAGTTGCTGTCAAAAGATATCTCGCACTGACCTGCCTTGTGAAGGAGCAGATAGCATAACCATTGGAAAGGTCCGGCATTTTCACTCACTCGTATTGATTACAAAATACTGCGAGTTCTGTGGACTGCACACAAAGCAGAAGCATGTAGTATCTGTAACCCACACAGCATATACATGTTCTTAGGTTTATGAATCATCTCCTTTTTCTTTTCTTTTTTTGTTTCGGTGCATTTCTCACATTTTTTTATGAGCTATCTACTACATGTGGATAACTGTTTTATTATTTCAGCAGATTATTTTATTTATATCTCCAATCTGAATGAACTGTAGTTCTACATCCACACCAAACCATTCAAATATGGTGGCGTGAGTGTGCCTTTGTGGTTTTGGTTGCTAAATTTACTATTTTCTGTCAGAAATTTAACAACGAAAAAAAGAAATGGAAGTAATTGAAAAAGGTAGACATGCTACAAACATTAAAAAAAAATCTGACAGTCTAGTATGCCACTTTCATGATTCTTTGTAATCAGATATTTTTTTCTGTCTGGTTGCAAAAAAAAAAAAAAAAGACTTTACTGTTGATCATATTTTGTTTTCTACTTAAAAAACAAATGCTTATGCTAAAAATGGTTCCAGGCATGTTAATTCCATAGTAGATTCAGTTTGAAAAAAAAAATGAATGTAATCTTATTTCAGCTCAAGTGTTTAAGAAAAAACATTTAGAAACACAATGGAGCTATAAAAACAAACTGGTATATCATCAGCACCTTGCAGTGTGCTTTCTAGGCAAGTTAACACCCTGAGTGGCTTTCCCAAACCCAATGAGAGAATAAAGGTAACTATTGAGAACTCCTAATATTAATTTGGCAAAAAATGGTGAAACATTTCATCGTTTAGAGATGTCAACAGTTATATCATGTGACATACAAAATCACATCATAGATGCCATATAAAGATTTATGACTGGTGAAATCAAAGTGGAAGTGAATAAAGTAACCTTTTTATTTATTTTTTTATAATGGAGAGAACGACAGATGTGTCTCACATAGTGGAGCTTTCAGTTGTGTATAGATATGTTTATCCCAAAGGTTAAGTTCATGATGTTTAAAGTTCAGCAATATTGGTGATTATTGTTGTAGTGTTTGTTTCTTTTATAGAAACACATATTTGATGTCATGGAAGAATTTTATGATGGTGATATGCTGGTTACTCAAACTTAACAATGGTGTGCCAGGGATGTCTGGGTAATGGAACAGGGGGTTACAAAATCAAGCACTTCTTGTACGCTGCTGTGCCCACAAATTAAATTTAGTTAGACAACAGTTATTTGATCATATCAAATAGTGCAAAATATGTTTCCAAACTTTTATCAAGTCTCACTGCTTTTTTCTTGAAGTCCCTTCAAAAACCTGCTGTCCTTGATAAAGTAATGTAAAGGTGTTTGGCAACAGTAGCACCCAGCGGCTGCTCTGGCTTTTTTTTAAAGGTTTCACCATCTTATTTGCCAAATTCTCCCCCCCCCAAGTGTTATAACAGTACAAAAAGGCAATCGCCAAAACTTTTTTTTTTTCACAAACTGCAAAGAATGCGATCGGCAGCATGTCCCCTGGTGGCGCCTTTGAAATTGATCTATTTTGGTACATTGGTTAAAGTTGTTTCCTGTGTTCATCCTGAAATAAAATTCTTCAGTGAAATGAATTTATTTTAGGGTGATTCGTTGTGCAATTCTGTTATTATTTTTTTTAATGACAATAGAATTGCACAGCCTATCACAAATTTGTGTGAAAGGCTTTTATGCAAAAGTTTGATTTTAATTTTATTTGCTTTTCACCAAATCAAAAATTTTGTGTGAAATTCTGCAGAAAAACATCTATGGTACTTGTTTTTGTATTAAACAGGTTCAAGTATTTCCAAATTGTTTGAAGTCTTAGAGAGAATTTTGAAAGAACATTGTCAAAATTGCAACATTTTAAAGAAAATTGTAAACTTTGCAGAAGGAGAGAAAGAGTTGTAAACATCATGGATGGTAAAAGCATGTGGTATACAACTATATTTTGAAATTTTGGGTACAATGTTTCAAACAGATTTTCTGATATCAATAAACTAGATTTTTTTTTCATTGTTGAATTTTACTAGTTTTATGTAAATCATACCAAAAATTTCCTAACAAATGTTTCAATCCTTATGGGCTGAGATTTGATTGCATGAAACTGAAAGCAGAACTCTCCGTGCTTTATACAAAGCCCAGTCATTTGTACAGCAGCATCAATGAAGTCTACTAATGTTTATGTACCACAGTTACAAGACAGGCTTTTCACTTGTTCCTCATTTCTGTTGAAAAAACATTTGTGAAAACTCTTTTATTATACAAGTCTAGTAGAAACATTTTTGCTGAGAAAATGCACTGCCGAATCAGTCTGACATATAAGTAATAAGGTAATATGTCGTGTTTTATGGTGTTTGGGAAACAATTTTTGCCAAGAAAAAGTGTGAAGATTTGTACTTAACCCCCCCCTTCCCCTTCCAATTAAAAAAAATGTAGCACACACACAGTAACAACAATATAATTTCAGTGGCATTTTAACATTATGCATCACTTCATGGTGGAATACCATTGTGGGATTCTGATAACACTATTGAAAAGATCATGCCACACTGTTTTGTTTTTATTATTATGATCTATTCAATATCACCAACAGATTTTGAATACTATTCTGCTGTAAGATTATCTGTTTTTGTATTGAAAAGGCGACTCGTGGAGTCTTTCTTCTGCATGACAGTGCACTCCCTCATGTAGTGAATATCATCAAAACATAGTTTCAGTGCATGAACTGGGTAGTTAGAGATTTATGTAGAGGATTTTAGGAAGGATGTGTGTGTGTGTGTGTGTTGATCCATCCATCCATCCATGTCTTAAACAACCGTTAGAAGTAGGAAGCTAGGAAATTTTGGCAGGATTGCCGTACAGGAAAGTTGCACAGAAGAGAGAGGTAGAAAGGGGGAGGAAGACACCCTTATTTATAACCAGGGCAGGTGGGGGTAGTACCTGGGTTCCAATGGCTTAACATGCCCATCCAATGCACAGAGGAGGATATTTAGTGGTTTGAGCCTTTGTACTTACCTGGGATTGATCCTGAGACTTTTCCGTGGCACTCGGAAACGTTTGACTTTTAGGCCATCCGTGGCTCCTGTGCTGGGAGGTATTGGAGCATCCTGCTTATAGTACAGATTCCCTCCATTCAGATGCTGAAGTACAAGTAACAGTGTGTGACTTTTTTCATCAGCAACTTTTGGAATTCTTCAAGCAAGGACTCCA
Organism: Macrothele yani; assembly: GCA_039090855.1. Lineage (NCBI taxonomy): Eukaryota > Metazoa > Arthropoda > Arachnida > Araneae > Macrothelidae > Macrothele > Macrothele yani. The sequence goes on along the minus strand of CM077024.1, from coordinate 135,524,056 downwards.
TTGCATAACCAATCTCCACCTGTCTCAATGCAGGTGGAGATTGGACCTGGTGTCACTTTTTTAATAAAATTGACTTGACTGAGTTCAATGACTAAAATAATTCTTTACCCTGGGGTACATTTTTGTTGAATGATATAAATATATTGCTTCTGCAGTTTACATTTGAATACCTTTTGCAGTGAAACTACATATAGTTTAGAAGTTTGAAAAAAAAAAAATGTCTGGAATATATTTATTTTTATTACACCCCTAAAATACCTTTAAGATGCTAACATCCAGACTTTTGTTGAAAGAATGATTTTTCCATGGCATCATTCTCCCTCACCTTTTTTCTGGCAACAGCACAAAATTATTCAGAGGACAAAAAATCAGCTAGTCTTGCACCCTGGACTATCATTTATGTTCATACTAGAGTAACATATTTTTTAATAATATGATACTACCACTTAAAAGTTTATTTCCCCAAATGTGTGGTGTGTATGGCGTAGCTAGAATTTAGCTTGGGGGAGGGTGTGATTTTTGGAAAAGTTTTAAGCAATTTCCCTTAAATATTACCTGTTATGAATTTTACTTTTTGACATTTCCAGGAGGGTTTGACCCCCCCCCCCCGGACTACATTGCCAATTATTTAATTAAACGAATGATCTCTTTTTCGCTATGCAACTGACAAAATAAAATCATAACTCACCAAACTCTTTCTTTATCAAATATAAATACTATAAAAATTACTTTGTTTCAAATAGGGTTGGCATCCAACCGGTATTTTAAGCACCGCTGTGGTGTGGAGTACAAGTCTTGGGGACAGGGGAAATCAGAAGAAAAAGGGATTTTGGTCAAGGTTTATGTGCCCTACAATGTTGGTGAACTGGCAGAGTGTAAAAAAGGAACAGCCCCTGGGGTTAGATGTGGTTGGGCTCTGTCAGGAGGGTGGATAAAGTGTGTTTTGTCTGCATGTCATAGTTTGTTCAAACATCATTTCCAAAATTAGAGCTTTACATATATTCTAATTTGCTTGGGACTAGATCAGAGTAAGTTGGGACTGTCTCATTCTAGTTAGTCCAGCACTAAATGGCCAAAAAGTAATTTTAGACCTCTGCTATTGATCATACATAATAGTTGCATGGGACACATTTGCAGAACTTTCAGAAGCAGTCTGTCACTCACATGACAAGGAAACAGTAGAAAATTCTCTTCTGATGGGGAATCTAAAATGTATGCATGCATATTACAAAAGTGAATAACAAAATTAGTGTAAGAACCACAAAAGTCTTAGTCCTGAGCTTTTTTAAATAGATGTTTTCACTATTGAAATATCCTCCGTACTCCAATGATCCAGGTGTTACCAGTATGTTGAACTGCATAAACAAGACATCCCTGGTGATGCCCTAAACCAGTGTTTCTCGAAGCGTGGTCCACTGCTGCCTATCAAGTGGTCCACAGGAAATTTCAGAAGAAAAAATGAAGAATGTGAGAATCGCTTCTTTAAATTTTGAGTGCATGCTCGACACGAATATCCAGAGTTTATCAGATAGAGCCAACAAACATCTTCCGTTCCAGAGGACTTAACAACTGTGAATTTGGTTTTTCGAATTTAGGTGAAATTAAGAGCAAGAAAAGAGATACTCGTAGATTAGATGTGGAAGCTACTCTACTAAAACTATCGGTCATCCAACTAGATATTGGTAAAGATCGCAAGCAGCAGTATCCTCTCACAGATGCTATGCTTATCATTGTCATTATTATTTTTGTTATTAATTACTGAATCTTTATATGTGGACTTTCAGGAAAGTATTAAAATCAAGAGAAAATCAAAGTATAATTGTCCATATAACATTTGACCATTTCCATCTCAATTCAGGCAGGTGTGACCAACATGTGTCAGTTGACCACCTCCAATTTTTTTGAAAAAATTATGGTAGCTACTCCTAATTTTTATGAAAAATCCTTTTTCATAAAAAAAAAAAAATTTTTTGGTTGAGCTACAGCATTTTGAAAATAGCCAAGAAATATACCCGTGACAAAGATCATGTGAAATGCCAAATTTTTAAGTGCACATGTTGCTCCTGAACTATAACAGGTAGAGACTCGATTTTGAAGCTATTGAATTGGCCTTTCTTCAGATTCACAGAAATTGGTCAAACGAATGTTGCCAGATGGCAGAAAAATTTATATTTATTACACAATTTTAATTTACCACAAATTTAGGTTTTTGTTTTTAGAAAGACTTATCAGGTGGGCAAGTGTGCCAACCTGCACCCCTACTAGGGTTGTGTCCTAAGCAGTAATTTTATTTTTATCCTGTGATGCTTGTAACTCATAAAATTATTTTTTTAAATATACAAAATTTCAAAAAATCAACATTTTTGAATTCAAATATCTCAAAAACCCCATTTTTAAAAATTCTGAAATTTTGTCCAAATGTCCTAATGGTGGGTAGTTTACTAGGGGAGTCAGATTACTGGATTTTTTGCCTTGAAATTTTCTTACATACTTTTGAAAATGACTTTTTTTTTTTCAATTTTTTCCCCCAATTTTTGAAAAATGGCAAAAAAAAAATTAAAATTTTTGAATTCAGTAAAAAAATGAGAACTGTAAACATTATTTAGTACATTTTTAATAGCAGGAGAACACAATTCCCAGCAGGGCTCACACTAAGCATTCACCAAGTTGCCAAATGTGACTAAATCTGAAAATAGCAAGAAAAAATTAGTAATGGTGAAAATGGTGGTGAATGATTTTATGAAACTTAGGCAATTTTTGACTCTTAGATAAACAGCAATTTGCAGTAATTTTTTTTCTAAACTGCAGCTGGTATGATTTCAAAGTTTGATTTTCCAAAGCTGTGGCAGTGAAAATGGTATTGCCCAGTGCAATTTTTATGGAGTACTGTGAAACATTTATTAAGGCTGTTTCAGAGTGATTGGGGGGGAGTCAATGAAAATAAGAGCTACTAAAGGTGGGGGATATCGAGAGGAAAAAACTCTTCCGTAATTTATAATGAGTGGATCCAGAGAAATGGGATAGCAGCGGTTAAACAGTCTGCAGCACATAGTCCAGTATTGGTGTTGCACTTTGACTTTGCTCAGAACTGATCTGTAATTCTACCTGATGAAGTGCAAAGTTACTACTGGCAAACAATGTCCAGATCTCACTCTTTACATGCATTGCATACTTTCCAAATGAGACTAAGTCTTTTGTGGTAGCATGCAATGATATAAGCCATGATACAGCACATGCTCTGTGTGCCATTCTGCTAATAAAAAGGGAAATTGCTAAGACTTGTCCTTAGGAAGAATTTAAAACAATTGTTTATATCTCAGATGGAGTAGCCAGGCACTTCAAAAACAAATAGCAGTTCTATGAACTTATGAAGGGGGACCCAAATGTAACAAGAAAGTGGATCTTGTCAGCCATAGGCCAATGCAAGAGTGCATGTGATGGTGTGGGTGGTGTGTGCAAACATTTTACTACTAAATTTAACTTGCAGAAAGAAGCTCTCAAGCTATAAGAGATACACCTTCATTTGTTGAAATTGTCTCCCCCTTGATCCCAAAGACTAAACTTCTACTCTTCACAATTTATGAAGTTCAATCCTATCGAACCAGTAAAGTAGAAGAGTGCGATACAGTAAAATCTGTAATCTGTTGGAATATAGTCACAGCCTTCCTTATTAGTACAAGGAAATAGGCCAGGCCAGAACAGTCCAGCACCCACATAAAGCACTGCAATTTTCAAGCCAACAACAACAACAACAAAAAAAACCTTTTCGGTGAATGCTTTTAAAATAGAATTTATAGGATGCATTTATGACTATAACTGGTGGATGGATGGGACAAATTACAAACATATCTAAAGAATTAGAGGACATAACAGTATCTTTCATGCACATTCGTGGACCAGCCAGAAGTTTTTGGTGGCCAGAAGAATGTGGTAAGAAAAAGACAAGTGTCAAGTGCCCTTTAAAAAATGTACTTCTAAAGGTGAATGCCCCAACTCCTGTTCTACGTTCTGCACGACTTCATACCTTTGACGAGAAAGAAAATAAAAAAATCCAGCAGCTTTTCTCAGTTTGAGTAATTTGTAGTTATGATGGTAAGCTCATAATTTTGTTTTTTTGGGGGCCTTTTTTTTATGTAAATAGAAATTGAATCTTAACTGCAACTGAGATAATGTATTGTATGTGTATAGACTATGGATTTGAAAGAAAAAAATAATCATGTACATAGTTGACAATTATTAAAAATCATAACTTTAAAACATTGATTGACACTGCAATTTGAAATATATACTCAGGTAAACTTTTCTGAAACATCTTTCGAAGTTGTTGTTTTTTTAATAATAACCCAACCGTGAGGTTCGAGCAGGAGAGAAGTGCATTTTCAAAAATTGTAGGAAATTTTCAAGGCAAAAATCCAGTAACCTGATTCTCCCAGTTAACTACCTACCATTAGGACATTATTTGGACAAAATTTCAGAATTTTAAAAAATGGATTTTTTGAGATATTGCAATTCAAAAATGTTGATTTTTTTTTTTTTAAGTTTTGTATATTTTAAAAATTAATTTTATGACTTGCATGCATCACAGGATAAAAATAAAATTACTGCTAAGACAACCTTAGTAGGAGTGCAGGTTGGCACACTTACCCACCTGATAAGTCTTTTTCTTTAAAAAAAAAAATCCTAAATTTGTGGAAAATTAAAATTTTTTGTAATACTTTTTTGCCATCTAGCAACATTCCTTTGATCGATTTCTGTGAACATAAAGGCCAATAAAATAGCTTCAAAAAAATAATAATATTGAGTCTACCAGTTATATGTAGTTCAGGAGCAGTGTGCACTGAAACATTTGGCGTTTCACATGTTTTTTCTCACGGGTGTATTTTTTTGGCTATTTTCAAAATGTTGTAGCTGAACCAAAAAATTCTTTATGAAAAATCCTTTCGTAGTAGCTACCATAATTTTGTCAAAAAAATTGGAGGTGATCAACTGACACCCTGTGCCTGAATTAAGATGGAAAGGGTCATTTTGCATGATTTAACTTGAATTGTATGGATAAATTTTTTACCGTGGCTCGTGGGCGTAACTAGAATTTAGGTTGGGGGAGAGGGGGGGGGCGATTTTCAGAGAAGGTTTTAAGTAATTTCCCATAAATATTACCTGTTGTAAATTTTACTTTTTGATGTTTCCAGGAGGGTTTGAACCCCCAAACCCCTCCCCTGACTACATTGCCAATTATTTAATTAAGCGAATGATCTCTTTTTCATTATACAACTGACAAAATCATAACTCACCAAACTCTTTATCAAATATAGATACTCTAAAAATTACTTTGTTTCGGATAGGGTTGGCAACCGACCGGTATTTTAAGTACCTGGTTGGAAGTTTTGGTAATTGCCTGCCTGCCTAAAGCCGGTGGCAACGGCCGGTATTATTTTCAAGTAAAAAATAGCAGAAACAAGCTTAAAATTTACCAAAAGAAGTTAAAATTAACTAAAAATCACATTTCAGGGGGGGGGGTAAATCAAGCCAGAGCTCATATCTACAAGCCCGCCCATAAATCAGGGGATACTTTGGTTGAGTCCTTCCTTGGAGCTTAGGGGAGGGGGGGGGCATCACTCACCAGATGAGAGTATCTGGTAGGTCCTAATGTTAGTAACTAGGATTGGCAACCTTAGTTTCAGACAATATATTTTTCAATTTCAAATGTCTCCAAGTAAAGTTACCCAGACTCCCTCCCCCAAGCTTGGTGATCTGCGATAAATAAATGCTTTAAGTGGTTCATGAAGTACCAAAGGTTTGAGAAACACTGCCCTAAACTTGCATATGTCCATATCACTAACCTGTTTGCTGAGATTCAGAAGTTAGCTTTGCTCATGAAGGCAATATCATCTATGAAATTAAAGTTGCTGCACTGATGATGTGTAGTGAGTAAATAATAACCCTAACTTGAACAGAGAATATTGCAAATAAGATACAAGCTCAAATTTTCTGTTAATAAAGTTCAAGAATATATTTAATTTCCACTAAAATTCATTTTTCACTTGTATGTATGCTTCATAAAGCTGTGGCATGGTAATAAATGGCATTAAACTGAAATAACTGTTTAAGATCAGATAATGCGTTTTAAAATCAGGCATGTAAAAACAAATCGGCATCCAACATCAAATGAACAACTTCCCTCTCAAGAACGTAACATGTCTTGAGTTTAGGGCACTTATCAGATTTTCCTTCTAATGCAAGCTGCTGTACTAATATTTTATAAATTATGCTTTCACATTTAAGAAATAGAACAATGTAAAACAACTTTTGAGGGTTTTTACATAGATTAAATTTAAGATGTTTCTGTTAGATTAAATTTAAGATGTTTCTGTTAGATTAAATTTAAGATGTTTCTGTTTACCTTACACTGTTTCTGCTGTGTTACCTCTGTTATTTTAATACCTTGAAAAGTTATTCAACTTATTTTTTTTTCCTCTTTAGGTGCTGTTGCAAATATTCCAGTGTAAGTATACCTTTCTGTTATTGCATTTTTTTTTTTGTTTGGATTGTAATTCTCTGAGGATGTTCTATAAATTTTCAGATGCCTGACAATCAAAATATTTGGTGTTTCATGAAAATTCACTCAGTTATTGTTTTACAAGTGACTGTCTCGTATGTTTTCAATACAGGTGGTTGTTTGTGGCAGTTAGCAGCATTTGATTGCAGTATGTTATGTGTATTTATCCACTTTTTGCATACCTTTGCTGGGCTATCGTTCAGTTGTTTATTCCAGTTTTTTATTATTTTTTTTTTGGCTTTAAGGCTATAATTTGTGAGTTTTCAGTAGCTGACCACATATTTTATTTTGTAATTCAACTTTCATTTTGTATCACATGAGGATAAATATGGAAAGGGCATTCTGAACAGGTTGCAAGTAACTGTGCAGTTTGATAGAAGGTAGACATAGAGATTTAAAGTACCAGTGTGTAACTGTTGGAAGATTAGTGAACTTTCATTTCACTGAGTACTTTGTACTCAGTCAGCACAACTGATTTTAATGGTATGTCCTCTCATTTTGTGAATATGGTATACGTGAAAAAGAAAATATGTACACAGTAGTATCCTGACTGTGTGTAATACAGTTTGTGAAGGAGCTGCAGGTTGCAGATCGGTTAGCACATGCATGACTTGGAGCAGGAAAACTGATTTCATGTCCCTTTGCAGCCAAATACCTGCCATAGTTTGGAAATCACATTAAGCTGTTGCTCCCAGGGATTCCTTGTTGTAAATGAGTGCCTTCCTTCCCTGGGGGTGGGGGGTTAATGTTAAAATACGACCTACTTTTTTAATGTTAAAATACGACCTACTGTAGAAAAAATGCTTTAATTTTTTTTCTTCTATTTTCATGAACTTTTATTTTGTCCTGAGGAATTTTGAAAGCTTTCATTTTCTGTTGCCAACTCTGAAAAAAATATATATGCCCCTGCTTAAGTTTGTCAGCCCACTGTATATAGGTAGTGCCCAGCTGGAGTTTTATAATCTATGTAAAAAATTCACTCCAGTTTCTGTGAAATTGAGAGGGTGATCTTTGCTCTAATGTCTTTTTTTCTTTGAAGTTATATGTTGGCAATTATTAGCTGTCAAGGTACTTAAATAAGAAGAAAAAATCAAAGTCCTTGGAGAAGAATTCTGGTGATGTCAGAAAATTTAGATTTAGCAAATGCATTTTGAAAAGACATGTAATTGAAAAATTGAAGTTTGTAAGTGCCCCCTTCCAAAATATGCAAAAAGAATCCCACAGAAGTTGCCCATAGTGAAGGTGATATGTCTGGTGACAACACCAGTCTGCTTTATGAAAACTGGTAAAATCAACAGAAAAAGAGGTGAAATGGTAAGAAAATTAATCAAACAAAATTTTCAAAATGGTTAGCATTAAAATTTTATGGTGGTAAGATTACAAATAAAAGTAAAATGACTTATTTGCACTTCTTTTTATATGTATAATATAGGTCATCATAGGTGCCAGCCAGTATGGATTTTGTTTAATATTATGCATTCTTGGTTAAAATTACAGAAGTGCGAAATTTTAAATGAAATTACCATTTAATTTCTCTGCTGCTTCAGAAGTAGGCACGAAATTCTTTTGCTGGATCGTGGAATTTCACTTTTTTTGTTATAATTTGAGTTAATTTTGAGGTAGACGCTATACAGAGTAGAATTTTTTTTTTGGTGGTGGGGGGGGGGTCGTGTTCCGTCAGGGAAATTGTCTTTCAAAATTTTTGAAAACTGAAGTTAGATGGAGTGAAGATTTCTCTTGTAATTGTATTTTTTTTTACTCAGTATTGTTGTTAAACATAATTTTTTTCACACGTTTGTACACTGATGGGGAAAAAAATCCCAACACCACGAAAAAATGGTTGTAGAGGAATGAAATGGCGGCAATACATTTGTATAGGTAACATATTTAATCGATTAAGGTTTCAAGATCACAGCTTATTGTAAGCGCGAGAAGAGCCATTTTAAATGTGAAATGCTGGTACATTAATAACCGGCGTAACCGCCAGAATGTTTAATGCAAGCACGCAAACGTTCATGCATTGTGTCGTACAGGTGCTGGATGTCAGTTTGTGGGATGGAGTTCCATGCCTGTTGCACTTGGTCGGTCAATACAAGGACGGTTAATGCTGGTTGGGGGTGACGCTGGAGTTGCCGTCCAATGATGTCCCATACGTGCTCGATTGGTGAAAGATCTGGTAATCTAGCAGGCCACGGCAACATGTAGACACTCTGTAGAGCATATTGGGTTACAACAGCGGTATGCGGGCAAGCGTTATCCTGTTGGAAAACACCCCCTGGAATGCTGTTCATGAATGGCAGCACAACAGGTTGAATCACCAGGCCGACGTGCAACTGTGCCGTCAGGGTGCGTGGGATAACCACGAGAGTGCTCCTGCTGTCATAGGAAATTGCTCCCCTGACCATAACTCCAGGTGTAGGTCCAGTGTGTCTCGGCCGCAGACAGGTTGGTTGCAGGCGCTCACCTGACCTCCTTCTAACCAACACATGGCCATCACTGGCACCCAGGCAGAACCAGCTTTCATCAGAAAACACAACAGATCTCCATTCCGTCCTACAATGAACTCTAGCTTGACACCACTCACGTCGCAAACGGCAGTGGTTTGGAGTAAGTGGAATGCACGCTACAGGGCATCTGGCTCGGAACTGCCCTTCAAGTAACCGATTTGTAACAGTTCGTTGTCTCACTGTGGTGGCAACTGCAGCTCGAATTGCTGCCGCAGATGCGGTACGATGCGCCACGGCGGTCTTCCCTCTCAGTAGTGTCACGTGGCCGGCCGGAACCCGGTCTTCTTGAGGCAGTACCTTCCCTTGACCACCGCTGCCAACAATTGTGAACAGTGGCTACATTTCTGCCAAGTCATTCTGCAATATTGCGGAAAGAAAATCCACCTTCTCATAGCCCTATTACACGACCTCGTTCAAACTCCATGAGCTGTTGATAATGGCTTCGTCTTCTTAAAGGCATTCTTGACTAAAATCAACACACTACGTCGAATCTCAACGATAACTATCGCTCACGAACGTTACAGCGCGTATTTACAGCAAACCTGCTTTGCATGTTCCGAGGGGCGCTACTAGCGCTACACGTATGCGCCGAGAGCGAAATTTGCATAGATGTCATCTTACAGATGTACTCTCACCGCCTACCAACTGTCGTTTATCTAACACAACCCCTTCTTGGTGTTGGGATATTTTTTTCCGTCAGTGTATTTACAGCTTGAAAATGTAGGCAATCTCCCAAACTGGAAGTTAGATGGAGTGAAAATGTCCCTGTAATTTGTAAATTCTATTTGTCACGATGTTCCTTCTGCCCTCTATTGTTGTTAGATATAATTTTATTCCTTAATTATTTGTATTTCAGCATGAAAATGGAGGGGAAATTTCTGAAAATGGAAGTCTGACAGTGCAAATTTCTCGCATAACAATTTTTTTTTCTTCCGCAACGTTCCCACTGTCCAATATTATTGTTAAATATTTTCCCCCATAAATGTTTGCATTTTAGCTTGAAGACAGGGGAAGTTTTCAGAAAACACACAAAAGTGGCGAACTTAGAAAATTTTTAAGATTTGTTGCATGGTGTTCAAAAGTGTTAACATTGTCGAAGTTACAATACTATATTTATCTAAAATTGCGAAAGCTTTTTGTTATGCATTCATGGTACTCAGGCTGTAAGTTCTTTCAGCATGATGGATGAAATTAAAGTCAGGAAGAATAAGCATCGAAACCTGTTTGGCTATTCAAACTGAACTGCAAACTTAAAACACAGGGTAAATCTACAGTTCAGCTCTTCAGTGAAATAGGTTTTGTAGGAGAAGCAGTGGGTTTCAACTCTACCAAAATCTACGGGCATTTAAAGAGAGAGAAAAGGAAAAATCTAAAAGATTACTGAAGTTAATCTTTTTGATTTTTCATGTAGACAGCATTTTTAATTTTACTGCTAGCAAATTATTGTTTAATGTATTTATTATTTTCTTTTTTTCTGTAATAATTGTCGTGACAGACTGAAATTCATTGCCATTATCAATATTCCCTCTAAGCAGCCATGGGCAGATATGCACCTACCCCAATGAGCTGGGCAGGCATCAAAACCACAGGCAAAAAAATGTTCTCAGCTTCTCTTAGAAGTTAAAACTTGTATTGGAACCCTTTTTTTTTTCTAATCGCCCCCACCCCCGTTTTTATCACCGTTCTTTTCATAATTGATTTTAAATAAACAAATATTTAAAACATTTCATTAATTATTTTTTTTTATTTTATAAAAAGTGAAGCTCAAACTTACTTCTGGATTGCTTACAAATTAACTGACCAGAATGCCTTTCCCCCCCCCCCCCCCGCCAACTAGCATGGGTGCTTAGTTAGTACAATGAACTTGGTTACGGTGTGCTGTATTTGGCTGGCACGGGTGGGATGTGTTTTGAGAAAGACTATCTGCCTCTTTCTCTGCGTGGGAAAATCACTAATCCGCATTCTCGCGTTCACTATATCTGTTCGCAAAAGGCTACAACTGCATTTAAGAAAAGTGTTGTTTTGAATTTTGAGAGCCCAAATTTTATTTATTTATTATTTTTGCAGGATTGATTTTCGATTTGTGAAAATTAATTAGGGATTTAGGAATTTTAATCTAAAATGCTTCTTGCACGAAAGATATTTCAGCCTGTGCAGAGGAAGTTAAGTCACTGTACAGCTTTATAAAATATCAGGGAACATTGGCCATGGTAGATACCAAAATTTGCTGCTGTGTGCTGGATTACTGAAAATTAATTACTGTAAGAAAAAAATGTTTATTATTAAAAACAACTCCTAGAGGTTGGCATCTATTGGTTACACATGATTTCATGTACATTGTCATTTAAGTGATGATTGAACAGTAAAAAATTTGAGTGGATCTGTTTGCAATGGAACTATGAATGAATGTCACATTTAAAACTTGGGTGTTCTGGCAAATTTATTGGTTTTGGGTACAGGATGGAGATTTTTTTTTCCTGTCAGTCTCTTTTAAATTGGGACTCTCTTTGGTACATGTAGGCTCTTGTGCCAATAAACACTCACTAACCAGTCACCCTGTTTAAAGTTGGGTTAACCTTTTTGAAAGTTCCCAATCCCTTTTTTAAGACATTTTACTGAAAAAAAAAACAGTGAAAATATTTTCTCTATAAATAACACAAAGGACACCCAGTACTCTCTCGATACCAGCATTGTATGAGAAAAAAGTCCATTTGTATTCCAGCAGTAATTGTGAGCTGAAGGAGAACAGAAGCAGATCCTCTTCAAATTCTGTAACTATGCAGCGCTGTGTAGAATAGAGGTAAGTCAGGCTCAGTTTTTGGAGCCTGAAATGTTTTGGCCTGAGCCTGTCTTTGCAGAGTGCTGATATTCTTCTCTCTTTTATCCAGCTTTTGCATGAAACAGGAAGGTGCATAGAGTATGTCTCATTAGGAAGGATATAGATGTAAAATAAAATACATATTTTAGTCACTGTTATAAAAATTAAAAGTATAGATTTTAGTTTTTAGAAAAATGGGCTTTCATTTATATTGAGCTAGTAATGATAGCTAGTAATGATTCACACTCTCACCACAGATTTTCAAGGATTTTCATAAGTGACAAAATCAGTTGATCAGTAAAAATTTTTGGACTCCACTGCCGAAATTGCGATAATCTTATATATTTTGTCTTTAAATTTTATAACTCTAAGTAATTTAAGATTTAAACAGGAATTTTAGACTATATTCTGCAAAATTTGTAAACATTTTTTAAATATGGTGCAGGGTTCGTGTATTGCCACTCTGGAAGCACTGCCAGTCAAGTGTGCTGTGTGGACACATGGCAGCAGGAGCCAACTTTTGTACTGAGGCAGATAAAGATGCCAGAGCTTGTGTCAGTGCAATTTTCCAGTACATGATCATTTGATAAGCTACCATGCCTGAAGGGTGGAATGCACATTAATGTTGTTTAGTGGTAATTCAAAAATCATTAAATACTACTAAATGTTTGTTATTAGAAGTGCCTTGGAGAGAAATTGCATGCTTGACCACTCGACAGTGAGCAAAACAAGAACATAAACTTATTTCTCCATGTCGCTTACCGATAAAGATAAACCCAGCATATATAAATTATTTAATGAACATGGAATACCACTTATTAATTAACGATATCTACAACTCACACAGTGTCAGACATAATTTTTTAGACAAAATTGTTCTACTGCACAGGTTAAGAATATGTTCATTCAATTGTTATCTTCAAAAAAAAAAATCAGACTAGTTTCCAGAACCATTTAATAAATTATGAGTCACCTTAATGACTTTATTTTCTTGAGTGAATTGTGTCAGTGCTGAAATTCAGCATTAATTACATGAAAAATGTTAATTGGATTTATTTTGTGTATTTTCTTCTCGTGAGTTATGCCGCAAAATTTGAAAATACCGTATTTACTTTAATCTAACGTGCAATTTTTGTCCAAAAAAACTGATAAAAACAAGGTGGGCATTAGAATAGAGTACGAGCATTTGCACATACGTAAGGTTGATGAGCCCTTTTCATTCGTCCAAGTATGCAGCGCAAATGCGTCGCGGCAGGTTCGTGGGGGTGGAAACCAGAAGGCGGCGCAGTGGTCTAAGGCGCTGACCTCTGATCATTCGTCCGTAAGGGGTCCGGGTTCGAATCCCGGTCAGGCATGGATGTTGTGTTTGTCTTACGGCACTGGCTCTCTCCCTTCCCTGGAATCAGTGACTCTAAATTAGGGACGGGCGACTGCTTATAGCCCATTGAGTTGCTCACGGTGGTCGTTAAACCTCCAATCAAAAAAAAAAAGAAAGAAACCAGAAGGAACAGAAGCAGATGACCTAGAGTCTATGTGCACATCAATCACTCACTGCTCCTCCCTCTGCTTTCAACCCTGTTTTACCTCAGGGCTTAGGATATGTGTGCCTGTCTCCTCAGAATCTAAGGGAATTTTGCTTCTTGATCTCTTGCAGTCATTCTTTCAGAGTCGACATGCACAGAAAGATGTCTTCAAAAAGGCAGCATTTTTTATTTATTTTTTTGTTCGATTTTTAACGACCACAGTGAGCAACTCAATGGTCTATAAGCAGTCTCCCATCCCTAATTTAGGGCTACTGTTTCCAGGGAAGGGAGAGAGAGAGAGCCAGTGCCATAAGACAAACACAACATCCATTCTTCGCCGGGATTCGAACCCGGACCCATCTCGGATGAATGATCAGAAACCATCGCTTGGACCACTGTGCCACCAGGGGGGCAAAGGCAGCGTTACCCAGCAAAGTTGAAACTTAAAATCATCGCTTTCACTGAAGAAAATAGTGATCGGGCATGTAAATCGAAGTTTGGAGTTCCTGAAGTGAATGTGCGTTTGTGGTGCAAACAAAAAGAACGATTAAATATGTGCTCAACAATCGGACAAGCTTTTACTGGCCCTAAAATGGAGAAATTGACTAACAATTAAGCATGTTTGTAAAAGAACAGCGGGCAGGTGAATTACCAGTAACAACAGAAATCCTTAAAGTGAAAGCTAAAGAAATTCATCGTCAGCTACAAGGAAAATTTGAAGCATCCCGTGGTTGGAAAACATGGTTCATGAAGAGAAAGGGTGTTTCTCTTAGACAGCGGACATCCATCTGCCCAAAGCTGCCAACTGACTTTGAAGAAAAGTTTAATGCTTCCCAAAAACATTTGATCGCTATTCGAAAGCAAGGGCAACATGACTTTGGGCAGATCAGCAATGCTGATCAGATACCGATCTATTTCAATATATATGCCTTCAAACTGCACAGTGGACAACATTGGAGCAAAACAAGTGAAATTACTGACAACTAGTGGCAATAAAATCAGAATGACACCAATGCTCTGTGTTACTGCAGATGGAAATAAACTTCCACCTTGTGCTGTTTTCAAGAGGAAATCTTTTCCCAAAAAGACTACTTTTCAAGAGGAATCTATGTTGCAGTGCAGGAAAATAGCTGAATGTCTGCAAATTTGGTTTTAGATTGGCTAAGTAAAGTTTGGCTATGACGACCTTTGAGGTCTACTGAAGTCACGATCCCTGCTAGTGCTAGACGCATTTAAAGGACATGTAGCATATGCAGTAAAGAAAAAAAAAATGAAAGAAAACCTCAGCGATCTCGTCATTATTTCTGCAGGGATGACATCACAAATCCAGCCTCTTTATATTTGCATCATCTGCCCATTTAAGTTTGCCGTTCGTCTAAGAAACGGAACCAACAAAGACTGGCCGCATTAAAAAGCACTCCTATCAACTGTGTGCGAATGGATTATTGCTGCTTGGGAATCCATTCCAAATGAACTTGTGCTGAATTTCGAATTCTTTGGACGGAATAGATGACTCATTGTTTGAAGTGAGCTCGGACAAGGGGCAATCTGAAGTAGAAAGCCCTGTTAGTGACAAAAAAAATTTCAGTCATATGTATTGGATCTGGTATGTATCGGAAATAAGGTAAATATACCTATTTGTTAGTATCTTTTGCAGATTTTCTTTACCTGAGTATGTGTGTATATTTTTGTTCTTATTCCTAAAAACACAGCCTGGAGTTGGGTGCGCGTTAAATTTGAGTAAATACAGTAATAGGAAATATTATCAGACCTTGAATGTATTAGATATACCTTTCACTAATGTAACATGCTACATGTTTTAATTATTGTTTACCAATATATTTAAAGCAATTGCAGAATGTCACTAGTAATAGCAGTTGGTTTGTTTTATGTGCTTCTCTCTATTGATCTGTAACACTGCTGTTTTCATTCTCACATTGACAGGTTAATTTTACTCTCTTGAGCTATTTTTTTAATTAATTCATTAAGGTGTAATGGTGTAAAGATGCTGAACTAAGCAGTAGGTTTCAAATTTTATGCGAATAAGAGAAAGCTGGGAAAGTATATTGCAGTGTCGGTGATCTAAAGCAACTACTTGCCGGAGGTTGTGTATGTAACAATTTAAAAGTAGGGCTGTGTCTTGATTCACAGTTGGTTTTGTAAGAAAAGTTGCACTGAGAACAAGTTACCTGAAGGTTATTGTTCAGATAGGTGTCACCTAAATTCACTGTTACTGTTGTTGCTTTGCCCATTTGCCCCTACCCCACCTCCGGCCATCTACTGATTACAAAAAAAAAAAAAATGTTTTGGTGGAAAATAATTTAATTTCTGACTATTTGGCATAGTTGACCTTGTATTAAGTTTTTTTTTTTTTTTTTTTAAGATATTCTGAGATATTATCTCAAGTGTTTCTAGATCCAAAACAGATAACTCAACCACCTGCAAAACTCCAGCAGGAAGAAGAATGATTGAAAGTGCCACTGGGCACTATTCAGGATCTGTATGCATTGATGCCAAAATGCCTTGCTTTGTGTTACATAATCCTTACTGGCAGTTGGGAGCAGCATAGCCCCCATGTCAGGACGTGTAATTGTTATTGTAGGTACTCTCTATATACAGTATTCTTACTTTGTCAAGTTCTCCAGAGGCTATATTGTGTAGTTGTTTGTGTCCATGAGTGTATGGTTGATTCAGAATGTTTAAATTTCAGTGTTCTAATTATTCATGCAGATAATTACAAAAAAAAAAAAAATAATAACTGCTGTTGTGGTAGATGTGTTAAAATGTCGCTGTGACAGCATGGACATGTAAGTTAATATGTCAATAGTGAAATTTTGTAATTTCAGTTTTGAGTCTCCACATTTATTGCTTTTAGTCCTGGTTACTTCACATAATTGGTTTATGGTTTAAAACTCGGGCTTCACGTGACCATTACACATAAACATATAAAACGAGCGAAACACAAATTCACGTACGGTAGAAGGTTCGTTTGTGATGTCACGTACAATAGAAGGATCGTGGGTGATCAAGGTCGTAGGATGACCGAAAGCTACCGCTAAACGAACCTTCTACCTACATGACTATGTGTTTTGCTCATTTTATATGTTTACATAATTGGTATTTTGCTGTGTGTAGCATTATGTGTGAACACAGAATTAATATATGCAGTTTAGTTTAGTAATTAATGAATTTTCATAAATTTAACTTTTTCTATAGTTTAAATTTATAAGTTACATCCATATTTTTTCTTGATTTCATTTAATGCTATTGTTGGTAACTTGTGGCCTCCATAAAAAAAATTTTCTGTTTTCAGTGTATTAAACCTGCACAGCAATCCTGGCGACTATGCTTGGGGAAGAGGTGGCTGGAATGCTATAATTACTCAGGTTTGCCATTTTTATAATTAATTCAAAAAAGCAAATTTTAGTTGTACATGTATTGTATGGAGAAGTTTGTATATGGGAGAAACATTCTTGTAAATACTAGCAGTTTAGTCATAATTCCCCATCATGTAATTATGAGGAATGAAGTGTTGTGATCCTGAAGAACATTATCAGAATAAGTAATTGTGAAATTCTTTTGATATTGGTGTGCTTAATTTTGCAAACAGTAAAGTGACTATATATAGTTTAAAAAATCATTGAACCATGATATTTTTTTTTCTTTAGCAAAAGACCTATTCTATATTGTGTAATACTTTGTTTGGCATTTGAATGCATGGTAGTTGATTGATTAAATTTTACTGGTGTGCAAGAACCTGTTGCTTGGTCCTCAGAGGGTCAGGGCACCAAGCACTGCAGTTTAAAATGCAAGCAGAAATAGAATGCGCGAAACGCTACTTCATTATATCATCATCATTGACAACCATTATCAATCCACTGCTGGACGAAGATCTCCCCAAGTTTCTTCCACAACGGTCTGGCTTGTGCCAGTCTCCATGTTACTCCCGCTTACTTTCGAATTTCATCCACCCATGTCACATGTGGTTGTCTTCTGGGTCTTTTCCTGTCCCTTGGAATCCAGTCTAAAATTTCAGCTGTACATCTATGGTCTGTCCTTCTGGCAATATGTCCAGCCCATTGCCATTTCAGGGATTTTACTCTGATTATGATGTCTTCCACTCTTGTCATTTTTCTGATCCACCAGTTTCTCTTTTTATCTCTCCTTGTTACACCAAGCATGCATCTCTCCATTCTGCTTTGAGTTGTTTGCAGTCTTTGTATGTCTCTTTTAGTTAAGGTCCACATCTCTGCACCATATGTAAGCACTGGAAGGATGCATTGATCAAACACTTCTTTTAAGACATAATGGCATATTGCTCTTGAAAATTATGCTGTTTCTTCCAAAACCTCTCCAGGCAAGGTTTATAACGCCGATTAATTTTTTCATCAATGTGACATTCACTTGATATCTACTGTCCAAGATAAATGTATGTATTGGTTGTCTCCAGCTTTTCCCCATCAATCAATAAATCTGGATTTCTTGTAAAAGCATTGTACATCACTTTTGTCTTTGGAAAGTTCATTTTTAATCCCACTTCTTTACTCTTGTCAGCAAGTTCCTGGATCATACTCTGCAGCTCTGATGGGGTAGTTGCAAAAATGACTGTCATCAGCAAAACGAAGGTGAAGTAGATAATCTCCATTAATCTTTATCCCTTTGTTTTCCCAGTTCAGTGATTGAAAGACATTTTCCAATGTGGCATTAAAGAGCTTCGGAGATATGGTGTCACCTTGTCTCACTCCCTTTCCAATATTTATGGATGCTGTATTCCCAAATAGCTGAATCTTGGCACTTGAATTTTCGTAGATGTTATTAATAATATTAATGTATGCATCTTCAATACCGCAGGATTTCAAAGCCATTGTAACTGCTGATGATTTCACCGAATCAAAGGCCTTTTCATAATCGATAAAAGCCATGCATAATGGAAGTTCATATTTCCTCGCAATTAGTTCTTTCAGTACGTGGATATGATCTATAGTGCTGTAGCCACTCCTGAATCCAGCTTGTTCTCTCGGTTGAGCCTAGTCCAGTGTCACCTTCAAGCGGTGTGAAAGATCTTTAGTGAAGATTTTATAAACCGCTGATAGGTCTGTAGTTCCTGAGATCCTCAATGTCACCTTTTTTATGTAGCAGGATCATTGTAGCATTGTTCCAATCTTCAGAAATCTTCCCTTCATTAAGGCATTGAGTGAAAACTTCGGCGAGTACTGTTTCAATTTTTCCACTTACTTCTTGTATGATGTCTACGGTAATTCCATCTTCTCCTGGAGCTTTCCCCAGTTTCACGTTCTTGATTGCATGTGCAACTTCTGCTGGGAGGACTGGAAGAACTCTGGTACCTTTCGTAATGTCTGGAGTACATGTATCATCCTTTTCATATAGTTTTGAGTAGAAATCTTTCACTCTTGTCAAAATTTTACCTGTATTTCTTGTTACAGAACCATCTTCTTTTCTCAGAGCCATAATCTGTTTTCTTCCCTTACCTGGATGTCCCTTTGCTCTCTTCAGGCTTTGGTTGTTTTCAATTGCTTTCTTCACTAGTTCACAGTTGAATTTCCTTACATCTTCAGTGATACTTTTTTGCACCGTCTTGCATAGCTCTATATATTCCACTTTGGAAGTCATATCTCCTTTAGTTGTCCTCATCTCTCTTCTTTTTGCATCGGAATTTTGTTTGTTTTTCCGATAATTTGTTTGTATGCAACTTGTTCTTAGTACCAGCTATTTTTGTTGCTGTTTCCATAAGAGCTTTGGTTAGTTTTCTGTGAACTTCAGAGATGTCCACTTCTTCCAACATTAGACCTTCTAGAGGAAAGAATCTGTTCCTCAGTTCCAATTTGAAAGTATTATGATGTTTTTTTAAGGTTGGTCATGTCAATACACTTTGTTTTATAAGCTTGCCACGCTCGAAAACTTTGTTATATAGTGCAGCCTATATACTGCATGGGATGTAAGGTCAGTTGATGCGTAACATCACAGCCTCTCATTGACAAATGTCAACCCCGCCTTCTCGTGGTTCAAGCTGTTCACACTAAAGGGGCTCTGACGACCGCCAATAACGATATAACTATACCATCGGGATTAGAGGAAATGCTATCCCACACTCACCAACCCGCTTGGCCAGCGTGGTGAGTTATGGCCAAACCCCTCCAAAATGACTCCACAACTTAAATCTTGGCCCTCAGTCTCCAGCAGCTGGAATGTACCTGGCCAAGGCAGCGGCCAGTTCAACATGAAGGCAGAGGGTGCTAAGAATCTCCGGAGGACCGGACTAGGCTGCCATCTGATGCTGACCTTGGCTACGTATAATGGACGCTCCCTATCTTCTGATTCAAGGCTTCTTGAATTGGAAGAGGAACTACAAAGGATCAAGTGGGACATCGTCAGGCTAAGTGAGGTAAGGAGAAGAGGAGATCTCATTGAACTGAAAAGTAGACATCTCTTCTACTATCGTGGGACAGATACTGGCAGAACTAGTGGTGTTGGATTTATAATAAACAAGAAACTGAAGGATAAAGTTGTAGAAATTGAAAGTTCCTCTGACAGAGCTGCACGACTCGTTATCCAACTCTCGAGAAGATACAAGGTTCAGATAATTCAAACTTATGCACCCACCACAAGTCATCCTGAAGAAGAAATTGAAGAATTTTATGATGAATTCGTCATCTAAATAATAAAGGTAAGCAGCACTTGAAGATAATTATGGGAGATTTCAATGCAAAAATAGGGCAACGGCAACAGAATGAAACTTCAGTAGGTAAATTCGGTCACGGTAACAGAAACCAGCGTGAAAATACTCTCTAGTTTTCAGAGGCAGAAGGGTTTTTCATCTTGAACTCCTTTTTCAAGAAAAAGCCACACAGGAAATGGACATAGAGACATCCAAACGGGAAGACAAGTGAAATTGATTTTATGTGTAACAAAAAATTCATCATGGAAGACTGCAGTGTGCTAAACAAGTTCAACACAGGTAGTGACCATAGATTGGCGAGATGTAAGATGCACCTCAACACTAAACTCGAACGTGGCAAGCTCATAAGACAAACAAAATGTATTGACATAACCAACCTTAAAAAACACCATAATACCTTCAAGTTGGAACTGAAGAACAGATTCTCTGCTTTAGAAGGCCTAACATCGGAAGAAGTGGATATTTCTGAAGTTAACAGAAAAGTAACCAAAGCTCTTGTGGAAACAGCAACAAAATTAGCTGGGTTTAAGAACAAGTTGCATGTGAACAAATTATCAGGAAAAGCCAAAATGTTGATGCAAAAAAGAGAGATGAGAACAACTAAAGAAGATGTGACTTCCAAAGTGGAATATATAGAGAGCTATGCAAGACAGTATGAAAAAGTATCACTGAAGACGTAAGGAAATACAACTGTGAACTAGTGAACAAAGCAATTGAAAACGTAAGGAAATACAACTGTGAACTAGTGAAGAAAGCAATTGAAAACAACCAAAGCCTAAAGATAGCAAAGGGACATCTCAGTAAGGGAAGAAAACAGATTATGGCACTGAGAAAAGATGGTTCTGTAACAAGAAATAGAGGCGAAATTTTGACAAGAGTGAAAGATTTCTACTCCAAATTATATGAAAGGAAGGATACATTTACTCCAGACATCATGAAAGGTACCAGTACGAGAGTTCTTCCAGTCCTCCCAGCAGAAGTTGCACATGCAATCAAGAACATGAAGCGGGGAAAAGCTCCAGGACAAGATGGAATTACTGTAGACATACAAGAAGCAAGTGGTGAAATCGAATCAGTACTCGTTCAAATTTTCACTCGATGCCTTAATGAAGGGAAGATTCCTGAGGATTGGAACAACGCTACAATGATCCTGCTACATAAAAAAGGTGACATTGAGGATCTTGGGAACTACAGACCTATCAGCCTCCTATCAGTGGTTTATAAAATCTTCACTAAAGTTCTTTCACACTGTTTGAAGGTAACACTGGACATGGCTCAACCGAGAGAACATGCTGGATTCAGGAGTGGCTACAGCACAATAGATCATATCCACCTACTGAGAGAACTAATTGAAAGAGCGAGGGAATATGAACTTCCATTGTGCATGGCTTTTATCGATTATGAAAAAGGCTTCGATTCGGTGAAACCATTAGCAGTTACAATGGCTCTGAAATCCTGCGGTATTGAAGATGCGTACATAAATATTATTAATAACATCTATGAAAATGCAAGTGCAAAGATTCGGCTGTTTGAAAATACAACACGCATAAAAATTGGAAAAGGAGTGAGACAAGGTGACACATCTCCGAAGCTCTTTAATGCCACATTGAAAAACGTCTTTCAATCACTGAACTGGGAAAACAAGAAGATAAAGATTAATGGAGATTATCTAACCCACCTTCGTTTTGCTGATGACATATTCATTTTTGCAACTACCCCATCAGAGCTGCAGAGTATGATCCAGGAACTTGCTGACAAGAGTAAAGAAGTGGGATTAAAAATGAACTTTCAGAAGACAAAAGTGATGTTCAATGCTTTTACAAGAAATGAAGATTTATCGATTGATTGAGAAAATCTGGAGATCACAGACACGTACGTTTATCTTGGACAGCAGATATCAAGTGAGGGTCACATTGATGAAGAAATTAATCGGTGTACAAAACTTGCCTGGAGAGCTTTTGGAAGAAACAGCATAACTTTCAAGAGCAATATGTCATTATGTCTTAAAAGAAAATTGTTTGATCAATGCATCCTTCCAGTACTTACGTATGGTGCAGAGACATAAACCTTAATTAAAAGAGGCATACAAAGGCTGCAGACAACTCAAAGAAGCATGGAGAGGTGCATGCTTTGTGTTACCAGGAGAGATAAGAAGAGGAACTCGTGGATCCGAAAAATGACAAGAGTGGAAGATATCATGATCAGAGTTAAATCCCTGAAATGGCAATGGGCTGGGCATACTGCCAGAAGGACAGACCATCAATGGACAGCCGAAATTTTAGATTGGATTCCAAGGGACAGGAAAAGACCCAGAAGAAGACCACGTGGGAGATGGGTGGATGAAATTCGAAAGTATGCGAGAGTGACATGGAGGAGACTGGCACATGACAGACCGTTATGGAGGAAACTTGGGAGACCTTCGTCCAGCAGGGGATTGATAATGGTTGACAATGATGATGATATACTGCATTATATATACAGGGTGTCGATAAAGTCTCTTTACAACTTTGCACATGTATTACGAATACACTGTATGAGATAGACATGTGGTTGAGCACATAAGTAAGAGCAAGGAATAAAGTTTTTTCTACCTCATTACTAAAGTTCAATATGCGCACCATTTGTTGCGCATAGAACATCTAGCAGATGTGCGCTGCAGCATGTCCTCAGTAATGGCATTGTTGATCCTCAATTTCAAGTCATCTATGTCCTGCACCTTTGTCTGAAACACTGTTCTTCACATATCCCCATACAAAAAAGTCGAGGTGTGACGTCGGGGGAACGAGGGTGGCCATGCAATTGAACCATCCCATCCAATCCACCTCCCAGGGAATGTTGTGTTTAAGAAGTCCCGAACTTGCCATCCCCAATGTGGTGGCGCATCGTTCTGTTGGAATATCATGCTTGGTTAAAGGTCCTCCAACTGTGGCACAACATACACAAAACATCCAGGTAAACAACTGACGTCACTGTTTTCTCACTAAAAAAATTGTCCAAGGACCCTGTTATGAGTAACACCGCAGCACACATTCACTTTAGGACTGTCTCTCGCAAGTTCCATAAACACAGGATTTTCAGACCCATCAAATTCTGACATTGTATCTGTTTAACTGCCCAGATACGTGAAAAGTTGCCTCATCAGTAAAACAAACATAAAACCGTTGTACTTTGTATGCATATAAGCATAGATGTCTATATAGCACCCTGTGTACCGTGGACCGGGGCATTTGTAGTTATCTGACAGCGGAATGAATGGACTTCTTCGGGCTTCGTGAAAATGAATCGCAAACATGTTCGATGTTTTCATTCGAGGTCAGTTTTGTTTATGTTTATAATAGTTGCTTTATGCTCTGTCAGCCTGGTCTTAAGCTGTCTGCCTGTCTCTCCTACATAGCCGAGACCACACTCACACTTGATATTGTAGACCACTTCTTCTTTTAATAAGATGTTAGTTTCTTGCTGCTTTAATTTATTCTTCATCAGGACTTAACTATAGTGTAGTCCTGATGAAAGGTAGGGTTACTACCCGAAAATTTGACTGTTAATAAATAACATCCATTTATTCCTAAGTAAAGCCCATAATCTGTGTGTTTTATCTATCATATTATTGTCTAGGAATGGCCATGAATTCAATTATTACTAAGTTTTGTGCCATTTTGACTGTTTTTGCATTAAGTTGTAACAGTTCCTCACTCGAAAATAACTTTGGTTTCTTCCTTGCTTATTACACTTGTTTAAATTTCGTAAAAACTGTATACATCCAGAACAACTCATTTTTGCACTCTGTGCAGAAAAAACAAATTAGTGCTCAAGTGAATTCAGCTCTGAAAGTTTTGAGCTGTTTTTAAGGGAATAAGTGATGGGTTGTCAGAAAGGTCCAGAATTGCTATTTATCATTGTTTATCGTTCCTATTCTGATGTGTGGTAGAGAAATGTGGGTACAACTAATGATTCTTAAACTACATGTAATACGCATTCTGAAAATATTAATGTGATTCCATGTCAAATCAAATATAATGTGTGCTCCAAAATTTCCAATTTGCCTAATATTTTTTTTTTTTTCTAGCTTTGGATTCCCCATAAAATGAACCCAGATTTTTTTTTTTTTTTTTTTTTTTCAGATTTTTTGCATCAGTATTTGCAGAGATACGGCCCCTTGAATTTTGGCGGTCGCGGTTCTGCTGGTGGTTTCTTACTGTGGTTATAAAGGAAGGAACACCTACGCCATTTCTTTATTTATGAACCGATTTTCATGTATTTTGCACCAAAAAAAGGTAATTAAAGTGTAGAATCCAAATATTCTGAGAAATATTAGTTTTGAACATACACTGTGGCACTAGTGAGCTGCAACCCATAGAAAATGTAAATTCAACAGAGTTCCATGCAACCCCTCATATCTCAGCTGTCACACCTAACAAGCATTTCAATTTTTTTTTTCAGAGAAGTGCATAGCCTAAGTGTCAAATATTAAAAAAAATTGTGAAGGTGTTCTGAGGGAAAATAAAACTGTGATGTTTTCTAGTAATTCATATTAAAGTATCATTTTCAAATTGCTTATGTAAACAAATTTTTAATATAACTACATTCTTCTCAGAAATAGCTGCAAAATATAATAAATTTTCACGTCTTCCATTTTAGAACATGTCTAGTGTCAAATATTTAAAAAATTGTGAAGGTGTTCTGAGATGAGAGTATCAGTAAACAATATATAACTGATATATTGTATGCATTATTCTCCATTTTTCATGACATTTTTATAAAACATGTTCAAAATAAACATCAGCACTCTAAAGCTAGAAAAGATTTCCAGTTTGAAACCAAAAAAATTAGGCTATATGTATGGTACAGCATTTCTGAATTATAAAGTTACAGGCTGCTAGACATCTAAACTGATTCTTAAACTACATGTAATACGCATTCTGAAAATATTAATGTGATATTTTCTGATTAAATATCTGCTGTATTTCTTTATCTGAGCCTGGTGGCAAAGTGTAAGTTCTTCCTGTTGCAGTTGCTGCATGCGGCACAGGGATTTTGCACAGGCAGTTTTCAGATGGTGCCTAACAAACTTCTTCAGTTTCAGGACAAAAGTAAGACAAGCCCCATTTGGTTTCATAAAGATAATTTTAAAATCATCATGTTTTTCTGAATATTCCACTACTTTTCCTAAGAACCATTTATTTCCATATATGCAAACAACATAATCTCGATTTTTTAAATTAAGATCACCATCTGTATTTAATTCCCCAATTGTTACATGTCTTTTATGCTTGTGAACTTGAGACTCAGGACATACACAGCTTCACTTTATTTACTGGAATAAAGCAATAGTTTTCTCTGGTGCCTGAGATAGTGTGAGCAGCTGTGTATTGTTTTTCCAGCTTCTGCTTCATTTCAGTGATTTTTTTTTCTTCAGGAACATAAAACAGTGTTATTCCTTTCACAGTCTTTGCAAATTAAAAAAAAAAATCAATGGGGCTCAGAATAAGATCATTATAAGGTCATTGGAAGCTTGCTCTGGTTGCTAAGCACTTCAATGTACCTCCAACACCGTAGCAAGCATTTCCCCCATGACTTGTGGCGAAGAAATGCTATTTAGCACTTAGTCCGTGGTCCTCTTTGTGGTGGCATAGATTCACAAAGTTTTTGTACTGTGATGCAGTTCCACCACTGAAATACACTATTTTTTTTTTTTTTTTTTTTTTTTGGTTTGGGGTGCAGTCTCCTTGAGCTATTGTGCAGCTCTTCGTTGAAAGCAATAGAAAGAATTAGTATCGTGCTGCAGATTGTCACTTACAAAGCAACGAAATAGTGATTTCAGTTTACTTTCACCTTCTTCCTTGATATAGAAAACAAGTGGGTGCAAGGTGACCTGGATATTGTGCCAATGAAAACCTTGGGTGGCATCCTGAACAATGCATGTGTAGTTTTCAGCAAAGTCTAAAACTGCCACACAAGTTGATTCATCCAGATGAAGCTTCACAGTTTTAAGGAATTTACTTTAACATTTTGGAAACAAAATGATGCTTGCACAGTTGTCATAGCTTGCTGATTAACGATTCAATGAATTCATCAGTAGATTCAGTCAGTTTTTGGCAATTCACGCTCTGTTTGAAGCCACTGTTTATAAGAAACTTCCTCATCTATTGACAGTTCATCCAAACCGTAAAAAAATTCACGAAGAACATCAACGTCAGGACAAGAGGTACATCGATGTAGCATGCATTCTTCCGAATCCAAAGAACAAACAAGTTTTAACATTAGATCTTTGACATTTTTGGTAGTACTCCCTGTATCATTAACTTTACATTCTGATGGTAAGTACATACACAAACTGAGTAAACTCTTCCGCAACTTCCAACGGTGACACATTCCTTAGGTTTTAATTAACAAAATTATGCAAAACCAACTTTATACTGTGGATATTTGTCTTTAAACTCACTGTAGACATCTTTTAAATTATGCAAGATCAAACACTTTTGCTTTCGCTCCCGTTCCCCCAAAATTGTGATTACTGAATGATATTCTTTCATACCAGCACACTGACCACTAATGTCATCTTCATAATAAAACCTTTTAACCGCTTCTTCTGTTTCAGCATCAAGGTTGTGGCCTTTCTTTTTCCTTGGCTTTGCCAGCACACCTTCATGAATTTTCAAGTCCCGGGCTTTTCGTAGCAAGTATGTTGTACTGAAATAATTCACTGTTTCATCAATTGTCCAGTAATTTGGTGGCAGTATTAAAATTTGAACTTTCTTGCTTATGGACACAGTTCGGAATTTCTTAAATCTTCCATAAGCGATGAACAATCACTACAAGTCTTGAAAATTTGCTCAGAAGCTGAAGTATTTAGTTTACTTGGATCAACACCAACAGCTTTTGCAGCTACATGTGCAAGTTCATCACAAAGTCCTGGTAACTTATTGGTCATATACCATAGCCTTGCATCTTTGCTGTGCTTAGTTAACTTCACAGCACTGCAACCTAAAAATTCACAACTACGATTCAAGTCTTCCAGAGCAGATGATGGTCCTGGATCCATAGGCTTTGTCATCTTCTATTTCATGTGGAACATTCTCACGTGATTCTGAAGCCAGAATCTGTTTATAGCATGTGATACAAAGTTTCTTTCCTGGAACTAAACTACAGCCCACATGTTTCTTCACAAATGACAGTGTGATTAATTTTAGTGACTTGCAATGATTTGGCTTAAAATAGGGGCTACAACAAGAACGTTGTCTATCTACATATAGATCCAAAAAATTATTTTTGGGAAATAAACACAATGTTTCAGTACATCCAGTTCATAGTAGTAAAAGTTCCTTTTGATCTTCTGTTAAGGTACCTACAGCTAGCATCCATCCCTCATCAATCACTGAATTCAGTTCATAGCACTGTTCTTTAAAATAAACTCCTAGAGAACATGAAAGGTCTTGTTCCACTGTAAACTTCACAGAGTGTAGCAGTACACACGTGCATTCAATAAAATCCTCCCACAAAGTGGTGCCCACCTAGCTGTCAGTGTCTCTGAAAGTAGAAATCAAGTTTATAATTAATGTAAGTTCAAACATGTTCAGACTTGTCTTTTAATGGAAAATTAAATTAAGACCTGAGATAATTAGTAATGTCAAAGCAACACAACTCAAAAGGTCAGCTGATTCAACATTAATAAAGTAATAATTCACCAGACAATAAAACAATTGTATTGTCAACACTGGTTTTCACAACAACAAAGTTACAATTTGTAACTGTTTTAAAATGGAAGTGAAAATTTAATATATTTTGCAGCTATTTCTGAGAAGAATGTAGTTACATATTAAAATTTGTTTACATAAGCAATTTGAAAATGATACTTTAATACGAATGACTAGAAAACACAGTTTTATTTTCCTTAGAACACCTTCACATTTTTTTTAATATTTGACACTTAGGCACTTCTCTGAAAAAAAAATTTGAAATGCTTGTTAGGTGTGACAGCTGAGATATGAGGGGTTGCATGGAACTCCATTGAACTAACATTTTCTATGGGTTGTGGCTTACTAGTGCCACAGTGTATGTTCAAAACTAATATTTCTCAGAATATTTGGATTCTACACTTTAATACCTTTATTTTGGTGCAAAATACATGAAAATTGGTTAATAAATAAAGAAATGGCGTAAGTGTTCCTTCTTTTATAACCACAGTCGGAAACCACCAGCGGAACCGTGACCACCAAAATTCAATGGGCCGTATCTCTGCAAATACTGATGCAAAAAATCTGAAAAAAATCAGGGTTAATTTTATGGGGAATCCAAACCTAGAAAAAAAAAAATTAGACAAATCGGAAAATTTTGAGCCATGACTAGACTTTAAAAAATGTCATTTTACATGGAATGACCCTAATATGTGTGTTGGAGACTTGGAATATTGATGAGTGGCAAGACATGTTTTATAAATATGAAATAAAGATAGAGAAAAAAATGTGTTTTGCAGCAAACTTGCATTGACTTTAGAGTTTAGACCATTGCTAAGTGTTCTCCACTGATTTCAATCTTTTTTTAAAGTGCAGATTATATCTACTTCAAAAGCATGTGATTTTTCATCCATTAAATTCAGAACTGAATGCTTTGCTAATTATGACACAATAATAAAACTGTATTCATGACTTCTCTCATTCTTATGCTGTTCAGTTAATGAACCAGTTGGATGGTACGGGGCCTCCTCCTCTGCCAAAAGAAAAAATTGAAGAAATTCCAGTTGTAAACATATGTCAAGAACAAGTAGGTGAGTAACTTTTTTTCCTATTTTCTTTTAGTATAAATTTGATGTTTAGTTTATTAATCTTTAAAAAATACTCTATGGAAACATGATTTTTGCAGTTTGGTGAGAAAGAGGCAAAGTCTGTACTGTAATTAGGGAAGAGAAGAAATTAAAAGCAATTGTTCTTCCTTCTAACTTCTCGCCATTCATCAACCATAGATTTTTAGAAGATATGTTGCATACATCATATGATTGTAATATTTAGTATTTAACCAGCATCATTAATCTTAAAATAACGTAAACCTTATTTTGATCCATGTATGCCACAAGTTGCTGAAACCAACTTGTTGCATATATGGATCAAAATAATGCTTACAAATATATATGCCACACAAGTTGCTGAAACCAATGTCACACCTACACTCTGGTAGTGTAGGTGTGACATTGGTTACTGTGCCTTGCTGTTCAGGAACAAAATAAAAAAAGAAAAGTAGAGCATTCAAATTGTATTTGGAATTTTAACAACTACATCCTGGTGCTTTAAAAATAAACCTCCAGTTTTTCATAACTCTTCAAACAGTTGTGGCAGTAGAATGTGCTATGTGCTTATTTTCTATACATGTTCCACAGTTTAAATAATCCCCATAGCCTGATCCAAACTAGTTGCTGATTTTGTATATGCTTGTCATTCTATAATAACATTTGGCTCTTGGTGCCAAAGAATTTCAGTAAATGATTTCGAATACTATCATTGGTTCTTTTCTCGACATAAGACTTTTGGCATGTTTCTCCAGTGTTAATTTCTAAACTTAAATAAAAGAAATTACTTTTTCATGCTAAATAATATTGTTTGTGCCATCCCATGTCATATCAACAAAAAAAAAAAAAAAAAAAAATCAACCTGACCTGCTTGGATTTTCACGAACTTTAGGTTTATGGGTAAATACACAAGAAATACAAATGTATGCTAAATTTTAGCTTCTAAATTTCCAGTAATATAAGGTCATGAAATTTAGAAAATGTGCCAAATTCCACTGTTATGCAAATCATAAAAGTATCATTCAATTTTGTTTGGGGGGGGGGGAGGGGGAATCTCAGAGTAGTTTGATTTTTCTTAAAAATGTCTTCCTAATGGCTTTAAAATGATATAATACTTAATGCATATTTTAAATCCAGTGTTTCACAGTTTCAAATTTTTCCTTGAATTTCATAAAAAGTAACATTTTGATATCTTTTTCTTTAGTTATGTGTAGTTACGTAAGTGATATGATATAAAAATAAAGAAGGCAATTGAAGAGGTTAAAAGGAATTGAAGAAATTACACATGTTTTACATCACAAAAGTAACTGACTCAAGTCCTTTTTATTTCAGTGTGACAAGTGTTGCTGTTTGGTTAGTGCTTTGTACTGGCTTTGAAATGATACTTAATGCATAACTTTAAAAATTTAAATTCATGATTAAGCAATTTTAAATTTGACCTCCAATTTTTGTTGAAGTAATATTTTGATTTTTAGAACTTGTGTAATTACCCAATGTAGTGATTAATGCTATAAATTTGGAGGTGGCAATTGAAAGGCATCAGAAGCTACAAGTATTTGAAAATATATTTTATAGATTTTCATCTGGTTTCAAAAGAAGCATTATGTAGGATCTAGTTAAACAGCTGCATAAAACAAATATTTTAGTAGCTTGGCTTTCAATAATAGGTAGCATTATTAAATATAAAGAGTTAAGTGATGCATTTTAACTTTGCACTGATATCTGGTTTTTAAAAATTCTGCGAAATATATATATTCTGGATATGTTGTGATGTTATATACAGAAGGAAATTTGTTTTGCATATAGACACCAAAAAAAAAAAAAAAAAAAAAAGAGCGTCAACACATGCTTCAGGACACTATACATGGAATTTTTTTTGTTTGTGTGTTGCCTTATGTTATTTTCAAAAGTACTGCTACCTCACCTAATAATGTGAAATGCCTTCATTAGACCAAAACTTGTTTACTTTGCTTACAACACTTTCATTGTGTTTTCTTCCAGGTTTGGTTGAGGTTTGGTCGTGTTTAAGAAGCCTTTAGCTTCGACTAATTAAATTCTTTCACTTTTCTCACTATAAGACCATTTTCATCTCAATTCAGGCAGGCATGACCAACATGTGTCAGTTGACCACCTCCAATTTTTTTGAAAAAATTATGGTAGCTGCTCCTAATAGAGGTATAAAGTTCTGCAAAATGATTTTTCATTAAAAAAAATAATTTTGGTCGAGCTACAGCATTTTGAAAATAGGCTAAAAATACACTTGTGATGAAAATCATGTGAAACACCACATTTTTAAGTGCACACTGCTCCTGAACTATAACAACGGGTAGAGATTCGAATTTTTTTTATTTTGAAGCTATTGAATTGGTCTTTCTTGAAATTCACAGAAATTGGTCAAATGAATGTTGCCAGATGGAAAAAAAAATTATATTTATTACAAAAAATTTTAATTTTCCACAAATTAAGGATTTTTTTTTTAAAGAAAGACTTATCAAGTGAGTAAGTGTGCCAACCTGAACCCCTACTACGGTTGTCTTAGCAGTAATTTTATTTTTATCCTGTGATGCTTGTAACTCATAAAATTATTTTTTTAAATATACAAAATTTCAAAAAATCAACATTTTTGAATTGCATTATTTCAAAAACCCCATTTTTTTTAATTCTGAAATTTTGCCCACACAATGTCCTAATGGTAGGTAGTTTACTCGGCAAAGTCAGGTT
The DNA here is from genome assembly GCA_039090855.1 of Macrothele yani. Classification (NCBI taxonomy): domain Eukaryota; kingdom Metazoa; phylum Arthropoda; class Arachnida; order Araneae; family Macrothelidae; genus Macrothele; species Macrothele yani. The sequence goes on along the minus strand of CM077024.1, from coordinate 135,492,455 downwards.
ACTGGATTTTTGCCTTGAAATTTTCTTACATATTTTTGAAAATGACACTTTTTTTTTTTTTTTCAAATTTTTGAATTTAGTGAAAAAATGAGAACAGTAAACATTATTTAGTAAATTTTTAATAGCAGGAGAACACAATTCCCGGTAGAGCTCGTACTAAGCATTCACCAAGTTGCCAAATGTGACTAAATTTGAAAATGGCAAGAAAAAGTAGTAACAGTGAAAATGGTGCTGAATGATTTTATGAAACTTGGGCAATTTTTGACTTGTGGGTAAATAGCAATTAGCAGTAATTTTTGGGCCAAACTGCAGCTGATATGATTCCAAAGTTTGATTTTCCAAAGCTGTGGCACTGAAAATGGTACTGCCCAGTGTAATTTTTATGGAGTACTGTGAAACACCTATTAAGGCTGCTTGAGAGTCATTGGGGGAATCAATGAAAATAAGAGCTACTGAAGGTGGGGGATATCGAGAGGGAAGAAACTCTTCTGTAATTTATAATGAGCGGATACAGAGAAATGGTATAGCAGCGGTTAAACAGTCTGCAGCACATAGTCCAGTATTGGTGTTGCACTTTGACTTTGCTCAGAACTGATCTGTAATTCTACCTGATGAAGTGCAAAGTTACTACTGGCAAACAATCTCCAGATCTCACTCTTTACATGCATTGCATAATTTCCAAATGACACTAAGTATTTTGTGGTAGCATGCAATGATATAAGCCATGATACAGCACAACATGCTCTGTGTGCCATTCTGCTCATAAAAAGTGAAATTTGCTAAGACTTTGGAAGAATTTAAAACAATTGTTTTACATCTCAGATGGAGCAGCCGTGCACTTCAAAAGCAAATATCAGTTCTATGAACTTATGAACACGGACCCAAATGTAACAAGGAAGCGGATCTTGTCAGCCACAGGCCAATGCAAAAGTGCATGTGATGGTGTGGGTGGCCTGTGCAAACATTTTACTACTAAATTCAACTTACAGAAAAAAGCTTCACAAGCTATAAGAGATGCACCTTTATTTGTTGAAACTGTATCCCCTTTGATCCCAAAGACTAAACTTCTACTCCTCACAACTTGTGAAGTTCAATCCTATCGAACCAACAAAGTAGAAGAGTGGGATACAGTAAAATTTGTTGTTGGAATACAGTCACAACATTCCTGGTTAGTACAAGGAAATAAATCATCAATGGCCAGAACAGTCTGGCACCCACATATAAAGCAAAGCAGGGCAATTTTCAAGCCAACAAAAAAAATAACCCATTTTCTGTGAATGATTTTCAAATAGGAGAATTTATAGGATGCATTTATGACTGTAAACTAGTGGATAGATGGGGCAGATTACAAACATATCTAAAGAATTAGAGGACATAACAGTATCTTTCATGGACCAGCCAGAGGTTTTTGGTGGCCAGAAGAATGTGGCAAGAAAACAGGTCAAATGTCCAGTGCCCTTAAAAAATATACTTCTAAAGGTGAATGCCCCAACTCCTGTTGGACGTTCTGCACGACTTCATACCTTTGATGAGAAGGAAATCAATAAAATCCAGCAGCTTTTCTCAGTTTGAATAATTTGTAGTTTTGATGGTAAGCTCATAATTTTTTTTTTCTTTGAGGCCTTTTTTCTTAATAAATAGAAATTGAATCTTAACTGCAACTGAGATAATGTATTGTATGTGTACAGACTATGGATTTAAAAAAAAAATTAAACATGTACATAGGTGTGACAATTATTAAAAATCATAAAAATGGCTTTAAAATATAGATTGACGCTGGTAATTTGCAAGATACACTCAGGTAAACTTTTCAAAACTATCTTTCGAAGTTTTTTTTTTTTTAATAATCCAACCGTGAGGTTCGAACAGGAGAGAAGTGCATTTTCAAAATTTGTAGAATTTCAAGGCAAAACTCCAGTAACCTAATTCCCCCAGTTAACTACCTACCATTAGGACATTATTTGGACAAAATTTCAGAATTTTTAAAAAGGGGAGGTTTTGAGATTATTGCAATTCAAAAAAGTTGATTTTTTTTTTTAATTTTGTATTTTTTTTTAAATTAATTTTATAAATTGCATGCATCACAGGATAAAAATAAAATTGCTGCTAAGAAACCCTAGTAGGGGAGCAGGTTGGGCACACCTACACTACCCACCTGATAAATCTTTTTCTTTAAAAAAAAAAAAGAAAAAATATCCTAAATTTGTGGAAAATTAAAAAAATTTGTAATAAATATAAACTTTTTTGCCATCTAGCAATATTCCTTTGATCGATTTCTGTGAACATAGAGAAAGGCCAATTCAATAGCTTCAAAATAAAAATAATAAAGTCTCTACCTGTTGTAGTACAGGAGCAGTGTACATTTAAAAATTTGGTGTTTCACATTATTTTTGTCACGGGCGTATTTTTTGCCTATTTTCAAAATGCTGTAGCTCGATCAAAAATCCCTTTGCCGTACTTTATACCTCTATTAAGAGTAGCTACCATAATTTTTTCAAAAAAATTTGAGGTGGTCAACTGACAACCCCCTGCCTGAAATGAGATGGAAAGTGTCTATATAACTAGTTGCATTGAACTCGTTTTAATTTTTAATTATCTAGTTCTTTGAAGTGATAATTAAAACTTTAATTTTTCATTTCTTTTACTGGTTTAATTTGAATTTCTTTTTTAACTGGGATAACATTTCACATTGTTGATATTCTATTCATTCATCCTCTGTTTCTAAAGCAAGAATTTTCTTTATTACTGTGTAGCCCAGATTTTGCACTTTCTTTGCATATAGGTTTCCTTTATTATCATTTATTTTTTTCATTTCCTGTTTTTGAGTTTGATTATTCCCTACATCAAACAGGCATTTTTGGCAAATTTTCTGTGATAACTTTGGACATACTTTCATTTCAGCTGAAAGTGAACTGATTTTTTCTTGCATCCATGGCTAAACTTCCCTTATTTTTTTATTCGCTGTAGCATATCCATCTATATTGAAAGAATTTAAATCATTTAGTTTTTTTTTTCAAAATGATATCCATTCCTACATTGAGTTCAAAGAAATATTTTGAACCTGTTCCACATTTGTTATTTTTTGTATCAAGAAAATTACTTTAACAATAAACTGATGTGTCCCTGAGTAAATACAACCACTATCTTGAGGCAAGGCCTGCAGTTCTCAGTTCCTAACCTCAAAATCTGAACATGGTGGACAAATTTGGTTGGCTATTAGAAGGGGAGAACAAAAGCTGGCTGGTTGTTTAATGAGGGGGAGAACAAAAATCAAACTGAAACTGATTCTTTGAGATGGGGCAGAGCTATTTGCACTGTAAATGAAGCAATAATAATGAATCTTATGTTTATTAAAAACTTACATTAAAAGGGCACCTTACGTGAAAAAGGAACTCACATGGCTTCCAAACACTAAATAATGCTGCATGCATTATAATTTTTATGAGAATTCAGGCAGGGTAAAAAAGATAGTGATAGAAATGCAGAATTAGAAAATTAATACATTTTCAAATTGTTTCCACTCATGAAGACACAACTCTTTGTTTTGCTGTACGTTCTTATGACTGCAGTGCCTGTGCAAAGTTAAATGCATGTGAAAATTTGTTACTATTGCAATAGAACTTCACAACTATTTAAAACAGATACTTAAAAAAGCTAAAAATCATAAAAAATTATCTTTCTCCAAGATTTTAAAAATATAAAAATTTTGTATTGTCACTTTAAATAGAAAATTAAAATTTGTAAAATTTTGTATTCTATTGGAAACGAGGGTTTTATGGACTAATGAGAGAGCATTTGTGCAGATCACACAAAAGTGGTGATACCCCTTTGCCCCCCCCTCCGGGCCCCCTTCCTTTTTCCCCCTCTTGAGTGATGATAAATTCTAAAAAGTCTTACTAATGAACTTTAAATTATTTGTAAATTTTGGGTTTTAGATTACCACTCTCCAAATTTTTAGTGTACTGCTGAAATCATAGAGTTGTTCTCATAATTCTTTACATTTTTAAAAATGTCACTTTCCTAAGAATTGTGATTTAAAAAAATTTAAATTTTGGAAAGAAAATTATATTCTGAGGCCAAGATCAAAAGTTTTTTGCCTTAATTTGAGGACATGCATTGAAATTTCTAAAAAAAAAAAAAAAAAAAAGAGCGAACTGGAGGGCAATTTCAAAAAATGTGATTTTATTTTGATACTTAGATTACCTTCTCACCAATTTTCGTTGAAATCGGGGATGTCAAGTTTGAGTGCTATGTTGAAGTGACATGGATTGCAAACCCTTATACTTGTTCTTGAGGTTTTTAGCTGCCAAAAAGATAACTTATCTGAAAAATGATATATTTTATTTTGTGGCAGGCAGCAGACAAAGAGGTTACAGTGCTCTAGCTACTTGAAACAAGATGCCTACCCCATTTACTCTATGTGCTATGCTGTAAATCATGCTCATGGTAAATTATTAAAAGAAAAAAGTGATAATTTATGAATAAAATATCTATTTATGCTATGAAATATCTTTAAATGCACTTTTTAAATATAGATATGCAAGCTTTCATTATTAGTGCCCTTCATTTATTTAACATGTAGGCTGCTGAAACCTGGGTTTGCTGTCATTATTTTGCAAAGTGCTTCTCTGCATTAGAAGTCTGGAAAGACTTCAAGAAAAATCCATTAATTCAGGAGTGAAACTGTTGGAATTTCGCGTATGCTCACTCAACCGTATTTTTTGTTGTGCTGTAAAGGATGAGTTACAACATGTACTGGTTATGTTTATGCTACACTACATAACCAAAAACCATGCATAACTCCAGTGTGAAATTACCTGCAATTTACTTTGGATTGAGCATTGTTTATCCAAAATCTGAAAATTTCTGAAATCCCCACCTTTTCATGTGCCAACACAACACCACAAGTGAAAAAATCCACCAGGCTTTTGATCACAGCCAATTGTGGAGCTTTTAATACACCCCCTCTCTTATAATCATGTGACCAGTGTGGAAATGTACTGTATACATACCTTTTAAATTTAACTCTCTTTGCCTATCGTAGTTCACATAAAACCTAACTAAAACCGTACAATGCATTTTCTTTGATCAAAACACAGTATCGTAGGTGGAGATTGTTTCCCATTTTTCCAGACAGTTTTCTTCTTTGGTTTTGTTGCTGACTGTGTAGTAGAATATTTGACATTACTAAGTTCAAATGGCATAAATTTGTCATTAGTACCAACAACATTGAAATCTTGTATTAAACTGCATGGCTATTTATAATATGATATTACTGCAACATAAATTTGCTTTGTTGCGAAGTTTATAATGTCAGTAGATCAAAGGTGCAACACAAAATTTCAGTATAAAAGGAAATAGTTAAAGATTTATATTCTTCAGTTATGCTATTACGTTGTGCAGGTTTCTCTTTGTAGTTTGTGAGATGAAGTTTTGTTAAAGTCTCTATCTTTGCCTACACTACTGGATCTATTAAAGTGACCAGGCATATCCCCTATACACTGCTGTAGTAGTCACTAAGGTGACCAGACATATCCCCCATATACTGCTGTAGTAGTCACTAAGGTGACCAGACATATTTTGGACAACTTTGTGTGTGTGTGCATGCAAAATATTCTAATTTGAGTCCTGCAAATATAAAAAGTGAGTTGCAGGGTGTGTTGTCCATAGTGAAAGAATTGTGTATGAATGTATGAAATTCAAGCCACGTAAAAATATGGGGAAAAAAAAAATCTGGTTTTTAAGCATGAGACTGTTAGTATTGAATGCACAGTCTGAATTAATGTTGCAGAGATATGCCAGGTTAATTTGAGTTCATAGGAAGCATGTTTGACAGAAAACAGATTAGATGTTGGAATTAAGAAGCAAGCAAATTCAACTTTGAAAGTCACAGCTGTTTGGGGGAGGGGGTCTCACAGGACCAGGGGTCATAAATATCCAATTATAATAGATGTGTAAGAAAGCGTAATTTTTTGTAGTGTGATGTATGGTAACCCGGGTGCTGGAAAGATGCTTTACTGATAAGTTTGCAGCGGAACTGATTCTCATCATGTGCATACTAAAAATATGTTGTAATTGTGTAATGTGATAATGTGAAGCAAAATATTGGTAGGATGGAGATTGAGAGAAGATTTCTCCTGTTATCATTTTTTTTTCCCAGCAATATTCTCATTGTCCTGTGTTGTTAACCCCTTCCCCCAATGTTTACATTTCAGCTTGGTAAGGAAGGGAAAATTTCTGAAAACAGCAGTGGCAAAGTGGGAAAATATGTAAGAAGTAATTCATGGTGTTCAAAAGTATTCATACCCTCAAAGTTACACAATTTATCTGAATAGTGAAAGTTTTGATATTGTGCATTTGTTGTCCTCAGGCTGAAAATTCTTTCAGCATGATGGCTGAAATTATAGTCATAAAGTCAGGAAGAATAAACATCGAAACTTATTCAGCTGTACAGATATAAAGCCCAAGGTAACTGTTGTTCAGATCTTCAGTAAAATGAGTTACATGGAAGAAGCAGTTGATTCTAACTTTGCCAAAGTGTGAAAGTGTAAAGAAATTGAAAGAGAAAGATTTCGGAGAAAGTGCAGCTGCGGAGTCAATGAAAGACAAATATGGCTGTAGAACTTGGTGAGAAGAAAGCAGTGCTTGCTTGCAAGAGCATACTTCAGTTGTTTGAAGCGATATATTTTAAAGCCATTTTGTTTTGAATTCAGTAATTTTATATTGTGAATACAATGTGCTCAAATTTAATATCTGCATAATTAAATTGCAGTGAAATATTCAATCTTGCTCATTCTGCATTATGTTTACACTTTGTGTGTTCCATTTTCTTCACCTGGTTTAAAAGTTCAGCCCCCCCCCCTCTTCCCATTTGATGTATGATACATTTACTTTATCTCAGTTGTACTTACCTTCAACCATTTATTTTAACATTACATTATGAATTTTACAAACAGCCTGGATCATGGTGGTAGTTCTGTTTCTGATGTTAACACATCAAATAAATGTGGACTTCACATTGTTCAATGAGTGCACTTTAAATACATAGATGCCAACTAGTACGGATTTTCCGTAATTTTACGGATTTTTGGTTGCTGTAAACACCGCTGAAATTACGGAAAATCGCCATTTGATTTAATTTTCTGTTATAGAAAGCAAATTTTCATCAACTTAAACATTTTTGTTGGTTCTTCAAGTTTTTCTGGGGAGAAAAAATTAAATGCTACATTCAGGGCTGCCAGACCTGTGCCAATTGTGCCAGCCCGCGCTAAAATGTTGTTCTTGCGCCATTCTGCTAAAAAAATCGCCATTTCGACAAAATCTGCGCCAAAAGATAAAATTTACCGGTCATAGATATTTTTGCGTTATCTTACGACATTCGAAATCGATTCAGCGGTTAATTTGTACGTGAGATTCTTCCGCGGATTCGTGGAGTTCCTCCTTTTTTTTTTTTTTTTTTTTTTCGAGATTGATGCAAAAATGAAAAAATTTTCGGCATATTAGTGGGGGGGGGACGTTGTTTTGTCTTTTTAAACATTCGGAAACGGAAGTTTAAACGAAGTGCAGATTTCCCCCGTAATCGTATATTTTTTTTTTCTCGCGCGATGTTGCTTCGGTTCAGTACTATTAAATATAATTTCATTGCATAATTTCAGCTTGAAGTTGTAGGCAACGATTTCCGAAAATGGAAGTTAGGCCGCCCGAAAATTTCTCCGTAATCTTCGGCGACGAGATTCTCGTGCTGATTCGAGGAATTCCGCCTTTTTTTTTTTTTTTTTTTTTTTTTTTGGACCATGTACAAAATCGATGCACAACTGAACTTAAATTTTGGGAGGATTGGTGGCGGCGGCGGAAGCGGTAGGAGGGCGGAGATCGTTTTCTCCGTCGTAGAACGGAATTTCATCCTTCCAAAACGGAAAGTAGACGGAGATAAGATTTCTCTGATAATCGTAATTTTTTTTTTTTCTCGCGATGTTTCCTCTACCCAGTATTGTTAGATATCATTTTATTCCATAAATATTTGTATTTCAGCTTGAAAATGATGGATAAATTACCGAAAAGTGAGGTCAATTCAGCTTGAAAAACCGTTATTTCAAGCCATGTTTCCCGATATTCAGTGATCGCAAAAAAATATTTGTGTGGAAGAACCAAGGCTACTGCACTAATTCAGCACATGGCCAGTGTTTCTACAAGTAACATCATATCTGAAGTAAAAAAAAAAAATCCTTTTTCTCTATCTACAGACGGAAGTAATGATGCTCAAGCAAATAAACTGTATCCCATTACAATAACATATTTTGACGAAAAAATAGGGGAAAATTCAACTGTTTTGTTATCATTGGTTAAATCAAGTAATAATACATACAGGTGAAGGAATATTCAACGTTTTGAACAATTGAGTTTGTTAAAAAAAATATCTCGTGGAGCAACTGTGTGTCATTTTCCTGTGACAATGCTAACACTCATAGTCAAGTAAAAGGTGTTGTTTCTCACATAAAGAAGAAGGTTCAGCCTGCAATCATGGTGCAGCGATGTTAATGCCATTTAGTAAATTTAGCTGCACAGAAATCTGCTATTCAACTGAAGGGATTTAGTGTTGAACAGTTTCTGATGCAGTTGTATTTGAATTTTTCTCCAAAAAAAAAAAAAAAAAAAAAGAGGAAACAGAATCTAAAACTGAGTCAAGCTGTTTGTGGTACTAAACCACACAAAATTCTAAATCATGTCAATACTCGCTGGTTATCACTTTTGGAATCCATTGACAGAATTTTAGAACAGTTAGAAACTCTAGAACATTATTTTAGTGACAATGAAGAAGCTAATTCACAGTATAAGAACCTTGCAAGTATGATTGGAAATCCTTCATCTAAACTTTTTGTCTTTTTTTTATCTGCTACTCTTCCTTTGTTTGCATCTGTTAACGTGTTCTTGCAGCAGGAAGCTCCGCTTGTGCATGTATTAAAAAGAAAACTTCATAGTCTGTTATCTGAATTGCTTGTATGATTTATCAAGCCATCGGCATTTGATGTGACAGCAACATCTCTTGCAGATGGAAGAAATTTTGAAAGAAGGAGAAATCAAAAGAAAACTGATCTCGTAATTGGGTCAAAAGCGAGATCTTATATAGGCACAACTGCAGATTTGAGTGAAGACACAGTGGCTACTTTTTATTCTGAGGTAAGGGAATTTTACAAGGCAGGCTGCAATTACATTTTAAGAAAATTTCCACTTAATGATGAATTTCTGAGTCATGCTGAAATTGCAGATGTAGCATTAAGGCAAAGTGTTTCTTTTTCATCAGTCCTATATATGTGTTCCCTGTTTCCAGTTTTGAAACCAGAAGAATCTGACAAGGTGGAATCTGAATTTACTCACTACCAGTTTGAAAATTTTAACTGTGCTGTTACTTCTGGGAGAATGGATGAAGTGTGGCACAGAATTTCTTTAATGAAAAATGAAAGTGGCCAGTTAAAGTATGAATCATTAAGCAAAATTATGAAAATGATTTTAATAGTCCCTCATAGCAATGTAAGTACAGAAAGAATTTTCAGTATTGTGAAGGAAAAAAAAACATGAATGATTCAGACCTAATTTAAGTAGCCATGTGCTGTCTTCTTTATTAGTAGAAAAAATAAACAGCATTGCACACAGTGAACTATGCTATCAGAAGAAGTTTTTGCAAATTGAACTAAGGAAGGCCAAAATGGCAACTACAGCCAGTTTATCATAATTTGGCAACATTCCAAGGAATTTTTCTTCATGTCTGGAGGTAATTTATTATATTTTTCTGGTAGACAGTATTTTAAATGTTCCCACTAGCAAATTATTTTTATTGTATTATTATTATTTTGTTAATAGTTCTGACAGATTAAAATTTGTTGCAGTGTTAAATACCCAAATTTGCCACTGTAGACTGTATTACTGAAAATTACTGAAAAAAAAAAATTTTGTTACTGAAAATTACTGAAAAATGAACATGTTGGTTACTGAAAACTACTTTTAGAGGTTGGCATCTATGTAAATATCACACCAAATTACATAAATCTTCTCATGTACACAAAAAATTTGAGACATTTTGTTATCAGATGCACATATTTCTCTGACACAGTTCCTTCCAGGCAGTTCAATATTATACCTACACTGCCCTGCCATAAATATTCAGACATAATGATAGTAAAATTATCCCTATTCAAGAATCACCTCACAGGCGCAAATACGCTGGTAGAGCTATGATGAAATGATAGCAGGCCTGTAAATGCAAGTGACTTTGATCGACAGAGTTAACTGATTTCCAGCACGGATTCATAATAGGGTGCCACATAAGCAGACGCTCTGTACACATCATTGAAGATCCCTAGAATGATGGTTGCTTATGTGATATGCAAATTGAAGTGGGCTGGAGCTGAACATACCAAGAAATGGCATGGGTTAGTCTCTAAAGCTAACAGAACATGGCAGGATAGCCCTCAGAGAAAAGTCCACTCAAAATGCAAATCAACATTTTCTCAAATCCTGCAAACTCTGTGACACTAGTGGGACTGATGTTAGCACCTGTACATTGCGCGGGATAAGGCGCGAAGTCAAACACCCATCCGTAATCCGCTTATTACTTCATCTAATGCCACACGCTGATTATCATGGTTTAAAGAATATCGACGTTAGGCTGTGTAGACCAATGGAAAACTGTGCTTTGTACTTATGAGTCACAGTACACAGTCTACCAGTCTGATGATTGTTTTTGGAGGTGGTGGATGCTGTGAGAAAGTTACCTTCCAGACTAGTCATCCTGACTGAAGTTTGTTGGAGCCAGTGTGATGGTATGAAACCATTTTTCATGGTTCGGCTTGGACCTGATATTTCAGGGTTTGCACAACCCCTGGAGTCCTGGAATTTGATTTCTCTTTTTTTCAGCCCTGAAAAGTCCTTGATTTTTCATATTTTTGTGAAAGGTTCTGGAATTGTCCTGGATCCCCCCCCCTCCTTCAGTGAAAAAAAATGGTCAGTGTTTGTTGGATTGATTGTGTCACTTTGTTTTAGCTCCCTGTAGCTTCTGCTTGCGATGACATCACTTCCTCTCATGGAGTGTGGAGACATTTCATCTCATGTGACACTGCAATGCAAGATGTTGTCATAATTCCAGCGACCTTGGTTTGTGGTTTAGTAGTTGTGTGCAGTTGGAATTGCAACAGCGTGTAGAAACCTGGCATGTCCAAGATGGCTGTTCCTTCTAGGATGCAATTTTCTGACAAAAGATTGATATCTAGTCTCTCTGCTGCCTATTTGCATAATAATAGATAACTATGGAATAGTGAAAGTTCAGTGCCAAGGCAAAATTGTTTTATATTTTTACCATTGTGCTAAGTGCCAGACTGCTTCATACAAGTTATATACAGCAAAGTTTTGCCACTCTATTTAAGATGTAATGCACAGTGAAAAACACTCTGTAATAGGGAAACCCATAGCAGACCTGCCAACTGTTACAATTTTATTGTATTCAGTACAATAAATCATGCTGCAGTACGCTAATGCGATTTTGCAGCCAAAAATACGATTTTTTTTTTACTAGTCATGTTTTACCCCATTTTTTCCCTTTTTAGGCAAAAGCCTTGTAGCAGAACCACAGCGAGGGCCGACGTACATCACAGATTTATTTTGTACTCTTCCCCGTAGAAGAATCGCGGCAACGTGCATCGCGGGTTTATTTTGTACTCTTCCCTATAGAAGAATCGCGGCAACGTGCATCGCAGGTTTATTTTATACTCATCCCTGTAGCAAAATTGCGGCGATGGCCGACGTACATTGCAAATTCATTTTGTACTAATCCTCGTAGCAGAATTGCGGCAACAGCCGATGCACATCAAAGATTTATTTTAGTCCTGCAGACAAAAACGACATCCCCAGAACCCGATTAAACCATCTTGCAGACCTCCTAAGATGCAAGTTTTCCACCTCTCAAAATTTCCGAAAACGGAAGTTAGGTGGAGTGAAAATTTCTCTCGTAATTGTAATTTTTTTTTCTAATAATTAACATAAAAGTGTTTGCTGATTACATTTAATTACTTTCTCAATAAAATTTTGATGTAGGGAAAAAAATCCCCACATTCTCATCATCAAGAATTTATATAGCTGAAATAAGCTTAAAAAATTATCAGGATGTGTCGCGTTACGATTTTTCTACCTGAGTGCTACGTTTTTTGGTTATGAAAGGTTGGCAGGTCTGCCATAGGATTTCATAGGAATTTTAAATACATAGTAAATTCCACTTCAATTTGCAAGATATAAGACCAAGCACCGTGATTCTAGCAAAAATTTAAGCTGCTGGATGTTTTTGTTGAACTCCTGGAATTACCGTATTTTCTGGCTTATAAATTGATATGGAATGCAAGTCAAATGTGTTAAATTTCTGTTTCCTTATTTCATTCATAGATGAGTCAATCCTAAGTATAAAATGAGGCTAGAACAAATTGCAGTTAGTGTTCCGAAATTCTGTAACTATATTTTTAATGCAAATTCGGAAGATGTGAATCATGAATGTTGAGCCAGGTAACATCCAAAAACTTGAAACTTTCGTTGTCCTGGAGCGGGAACCCATGAATCTGTCATATTTGCACCAATAAACTGATTCACATCTTCCAAATTTGTATTGTACAATGGTGTAATCCCGTATTTCATTCATTTGTATTTTTAATGTTTCAATAAATATTAAAAAGAAGAGAAAGTGAAGAAACTTCAACAATCTTTCCAGAAAAAGGTTGAATTTCATCAGTTTATTTTTTTCTTGCGACCTGAGGCTACCGTGAGACAAGGTCATACGAGTGTTCTTAATCAGAGTGATACTTGCAATGTGAGTTATGGTTTGCTGAATTCTCAGTCAGATTAATATCTTAAAGGTAAAAACAATTTTAATTGTTGACAGATTGGCGCAGCGAAAAAAGACTGCAAAAAAAAAAAAAAAAAACACCTCATTGCTGTTCTTAAATAATTGATCTTCTGTCAACACAACTGATACCAGCCAATCAACTGTGACAGCGGCATGTTTCAGAGGTTTAGTCATTGCAAGATAAGTGAGAAACATCCATTGTAGATCTGATAGTTTTGCAAAACCCGTAGAGGTGAGTGCTACCCACTAGATCTTGAGGGATCATGAGATGGATCCTGGCCTGAACCCTATAGAGAATCTCCAGGATGTATTAGATCTTCAGGTGAATGGAAGAAAGCTGAACTGGTCACTGATTTAAAGACTGAATGATGGAACATATCGACAGACATTTACAAACAAGAAAGATGACACCGAATTTTCGGGTGTAATAAGCACTTCTTTTGAATCCGTTCTGACGCAAATTAAATTTATCAAAGCTATTCAAAGACAATGGAACCAGTATGGAAAACAATAGTATCTGACAGAAGAAGGAAGTTTTTCGATCATGTCTTTAATCCCTCAGATATTGCTGTAAACGGAATCTTGAACTTACGAACTCTTAGAAACAGAGTTATCGACAAAAATAAGATGTGACTTTACGTCCCCTGGTGGGAAAACCATGCATTATTTTAGGAAGAAAGTATTCGCAAAAAGTTTATCCATATGAGCGGTATCGGTCCAAGAAAAAATTTTTAGTAGAATTTTCAGGAGCCAGATTTTGCTACAAATATATCAGAAGCAGAACTTAACACTTATGACCCCTGGTGGCCGAACCATTCTTTACAAAACATTAGAAATTATGAGAAAAATATTTTCCATCAGGTCTTGTATGCGATACAGGAACAATTTTTTCAAATCGGAGTTTTAGGAGCAGAAAACGCAATTTACCTTTATGTGCCCTAGCGAAGTCTTAAATGATTTACGTGAAAATTTTGAATTTATAGGGAAAACATTTCGCATCGGAAACACTCTCCAACAACGAAGGAATTTTTCAAATTGGACTTTTAGAAGTAGATATATTGACAAAAATAACATATACATCTACGCCCCCTGGCATAGAAACCATGCATTGTTTCAAGAAGAAAATGTTCCTAAAAAGGTTTGTCGACATGAGTAGCATTGGTCAACAAAAGACTTTTTTTTTTTCAATCGAGATTTTAGAAGCTCGTATTTTGCTGCAAATAAATCAGAAGCGGAAATTAAGACTTGCGTCATGTGGTGGCCATACCATTTTTTTACAAAAATTAGAAATTGTGTGCAAACGATTTCCCATCAGGAGCTGTATCCGATGCAAAAAGAATTTTTCAAATCAGAGGTTTAGAAGCAGATAAAGAGTTGGAAATGCAATTTACCTTTACGCCCCTAGCGGAAAGTCTATGAATTACTTGAAAATTTTGAATTTATAGGGAAAACATGTCACACTAGAAACACTATCCAATAAAGAAGGAATTTTTTAAAATCTGACTCCTACAAGCAAGATATTGACAGAAATAAGATATACATTTACGCCCCTGGCGCAGAAACCATGCACTATTTTAAGAAGAAAATGTTTCTAAAAGGTTTGTAGGCACAAGTAGTGTCGGTCTACAAACGACGTTTTTTTTTTTTTCAATCGATAATTTAGAAGCTTATATTTTGCTGCAAATACATCAGAAACGATAATTAAGATTTACACCCCCTGGTGGCCAAACCATTTTTTTTTTTTTTTTTTTTTTTTTACAAAAATTAGAAATTATGTGCAAACGATTTCCCATCAAGAGCTGTATCCGGTGCAGAAAGAATTTTTCAAATCGGAGGTTTAGAAAGCAGAGAAAGAGTGGGAAACGCAATTTACCTTTACGCCCTAGCGGAAAGTCTAGGAATTTCTTCAAAAATTTTAAATTATATTAAAAACATGTCGCCCGGAAAGCACTATCCAACAAAGAAGGAATTTTTCAAATCAGACTCCTAGAAGTAGAGATATTGACAAAAATAAGATACACATCTACGCCCCCTGGCGGAGAAACTGGGGGATATTTTAGGAAGAAAATATTCCGAAAAGGTTTATCGATGTGAGTGGCATCAGTCCACAAAAAAAAATTTCAATCTATATTTTAGAAGCTCAGATTTTATGGCAAATACCTCAGAAGCAAATATTAACACTTATGCCCCCTGGTGGCCAAAGTAGTCTTTATCAAAAATTCGAAATTATATGCAAAAAATTTTCAGGAGATGTATCTGCTGAATTTTTTTGTTTTCAAATCGGAGTTTTAGGAGAAGAGTTATCGGGGAAAATGTAATTTACTTTTACGCCCCTAGCGGAAAATCTATGCATTATTTGAAAAGGAAACGATATCTAAAATACTCTTCAACATAAATGGAATCGAAAGATAAAAGAATTTTTTCAATCAGATGTTTAGAAGCAAATATGTGGATTAAAACGTAATTTTGAATTCGACATCATCTGCATTTACGCCCTCTAGCGGCAAAATTGTACATCGTAAAAAAATGAAGGATCATCATTCGCGTATTTCAAGCTTCCGAATGCAAAAAGAATTTTTCAAATCGGACTAATAGTTGCAGAGATACCGTGGGTACAGACAGACGGACAAACCGATAACAGAAGCACAATCTTTTTTTACAAAAGACTTGCTAAAAACAGGTGGGGAATTTCATAGTGACTAGAGGCTGTCATAAGGGCTAAAAGTTTTAGTTTACAAATATCACACTTTTTGTAAATAAGGAATTTTTTTTTGCATTCAGGTGTTCATATATTGATAGCAGGACACTATATATATTACATCAGTTGAAGAAATACTTTAACTTGTATGAAACTGAAAGTCTTTTAAATCCATTTAATGGTGCAGCACAGTACATACCAGTGCCAAGTTTCCGTGCATCAAATGAATGGCTTATGCAAGGTTTTATGTATTTTACAGTGGGATAACCAAGAGATCCATAGGAACCAGATTACAGGAGTGCAATTAAAATAAAAGAGGGGAAACTATACATACATAGCCCTGGCTAGAGTTCTTTCTTGGTGCAAAGCACCCCTAGATGGAACAATACAGAAAGTATAGCACCCATAAGGTAATAGTCATCAGAGAAACTATATAATGAATGTGCATCAAGTGAGCAGCCATCAGTTTGATATAACTTGAAGGGGATCAAAACCATGTTAATGTAACACCTTTCAGTATACTCGCACTCCTCACCATGTGAAAATGACATGTATTATAAATCAAAATGCAGTAAGTTAACAGCCTTGAAAAAACCAGTCTGTTTTACACACAAAAACTTGGCATTTGTTTGTATTTTGCTGCTGCATTATAAGGTGAATTTGAGGGACTTTCTGTTTTGTACGAGTTTAATTGCGTATATTTCCTGTGTAGGTACTCAGTCTGTGGACCTGTTTCAGATCCACAAAATTTCACATGGTTATGTTTTCCTTTAATCTGAAAATCTTGAACTCCAGAAATCTTATTTTTCATTCTCAAAACTTATAAAAGATATATGACGACTCATCTTTATCCTTAATTTCCCTCACGATTATGCAGAGTAATGCGAAAATAAATTGAAGATTTTGTTTAGAACATGTTTTTCTCTTGTTGAAAAAAGTGGAAGGGTAGAATTTCCATATGCAATATTATTCATGTATCAGCAAAAAAAAAAAGATATTTAAAAGAATTTGTCATAAAAGAGAGGGCTTTACTTTCAGAGAACTTAATATCTTGTCAAAAATGCACCAGGCTGTTCGCTATTGTTCATTATCAGCATAGGTCGAAGAGTAATGCATAACAAAAAAAAAAAAAAGTTTGTTATGCACTTAAAAGATCCAGATTTTGTGACATTTACAAAAAGAAACTGCTTCCAATAAATGTACCCCCCTCCAGGAAAACATTACTTATTTGTGCCCCCCCCTCCCCCTCTCCAATGGTCATGTTTCTACATATATTTTTGTGCCATCATAGTCCAGTAGTAGTGGGAAATAACATGCATGTTGATAGCTATGGCTGCTGTATATTATGTCATTTTTTATATAAACTTAGATAGTTACCAAGTGATCAGCAGAAACGTGCAGTTAGTTGCTACAATGGTTTTAATAAGTCTTATACTTTTACTGTATTTGATTTATTATGGAAGAGCAAGGGTTCATCTGAAATTGACATTTTTGAGGGTTAATTATGGCTTTCCATGACTTCAGCCTGTTTGTGTGTTGTTGGTTTTGCATTTGAACTTGCCGGGCAAGGACATAATGATTTTATATGATCATAATGACTTCCACTCTTGTCATTTTCTTGATCCATAATGTTCCTATCTTTCCTGGTTATATTAAACATGCCCTTCTTCATGCTTCTTTCAGTAGTCTGTGGCCTTTTTTGGTTGTCACTTTGTTTTATTCCCTTTCCAAATTTTATTGGTGCTGTATCCTCAAATAGCCGAACTTGTGCACTTGAATTTTCTTAGATGTTATTAACAATGCTGATGTATACGTCTTCAATGCCATTATCAGATGTGCCAACTCTCCGGATTTTCAGCCATTCCTCCTGCCCTCCGGATAAATGTCAAATTCTCCCGATTTTCGCCGATAATTAGCCGTTAACAATGGCCGAAATTACATCAACCACCGCCTTGGATCAACGCAGAAAGAAAAAGATTTCACAAGCGGTTCGAAATCTTTTTTTTTTTTTTTCTGCGTCGATGCTAGACTGCAGTTACAGTCATCAGTATCGTACTTTTCCTCTCCTCATATCTGCAAAAAGAAAGCCACCCATGGTGGCGCGGTGGTCTATTTTATGTTGGTTACAAACGCACTCGCGCTCCAGCTGTGACCTACTTATCGTTTCAAGTCTCCCGCTCTTAGCGCTGTTTGATTTCTTCAGAGTTTTGCGGAGTGCTTTTCAGTTTTGCTTTACTGTGGAGATTTTTATTTCTTGTTTTGCACCATGTTTGTCTCTTTTCCCTTCTTCGTTACATTTTGTAGAATATTAATGTGCTCCTTTGTTCATCTCTAATTGCGAATGTTATTGTCAGCTTTGTTTTATCTTCTATTGTAGCATTTTGTGTACACTTAGTTTGTGAATTTTCTTTTTTTTTTCTCATTCCTTTCGCTTACTTTTTGCGGGAGATTTTTCCTTTTGCATTACGCCACTTTCGCGGTTTTTGATGTTTTATTTTATGTCATATCTTTGGCAATTTGTTTCTTCTTTACATATTAGCTGTTATTGTCTTTGCTGCATAATAAAGTTGTGAAACTGAGTGCCGGCTTTCGCCAAATTGTCCGAGATGGGTCCGGGTTCGAATCGCAGTGGGGCATGGTTGTTGCATACTTGCTAACTTTTACGGATTTCTGCTTAATTTTACTGATTTATGGATTTTTTAATATTTCGATTGCTCAATCGAAATATTTGAATCCTTTGCAACCATCCACTTAGATTTTCTACCGAACCTTACGAGCGCCGTGTTATGCGATGTCATCTTTGACTTGCCGGCTTTGTGCGGAGCCATCTAGTATACCGATGGCTCCGCTTCTTGGCGTCTCCTTGGGTAGCTCTCTCTCTCTCTCCACTGGAGTATTCAAGTGACTTGCCGACCAGAGTTCTCCAAAATGCGTAATGTAATTACGCGTCATGTACGCATCAAAATTTTATCAACGCATAAAAATATGCATTTGAAATTTTTCTCGACGCGTAAAAATACGCATTTGGAATTTTCTCGCCGTGTAAAAGTACAAGTTAGGAATTTTTCTCGCAGCGTGAAACTACTCGTCGAAGAATTTTACCAATTCGTAAATATACGCATCAGGACTGTATTTCGTCTTTCAGAAACGAAAGAAAACAAAATAAAGATTTGTTTCCGTAATCATTCTTTTTCCTGTGATGTTTTGCCTCTGTCCAGTATTGTTGTTATATATCATTTTATTCCGTAAATATTTGTATTTCAGTTTGAAAATGGAGGAAAATTTCTGAAAACGGAAATTTGAGGTCGAAAAAATTTCGCTGTAATCTTTGGGCATGAGAGCGCGCCGGCTTCAAGGAATTTCTCCTTTTCCGTCATAATTTGGGTTATCCACGAGATCGATACATAACTGAATAGAAATTTTGGGGCAATTAGTAGTGGTGGAGGATGTTTTCCGCCTGAAACTTTCTAAACTTTTCGAAGAGGAAGTTTCGTCTTTCAAAACTTTCGGAAACGGAAGTTAGACGCAGTGAAGATATCTCCCGTAAACGTAATTTTATTTTTGAGGTGATGTTTCTTCTGCCTAGTATTGTTGTTAAATATAATTTTATTTCATAAATATTTGTATTTCAACTTGAAAATGGAGGGGAAATGTCCGAAAACGGAAATAACTAATTTTTTTCCCCCAACGATTATCAGAACATGTATTCTTAAATACCCCCCC
The DNA here is from genome assembly GCA_039090855.1 of Macrothele yani. Classification (NCBI taxonomy): domain Eukaryota; kingdom Metazoa; phylum Arthropoda; class Arachnida; order Araneae; family Macrothelidae; genus Macrothele; species Macrothele yani. The sequence continues at coordinate 135,473,154 of CM077024.1, read as the reverse complement.
CCCCCAGTTTTGCATTTCAGTTTGATAAACGGGGGGGGGGTGGCAAAAACGAAAGTGACAAAGCTGAAAAATTTGTGAAAATTGATGCCTGTGTTCAAAAGTATTTATATTTTCAAAGTTACAGTGTTAATCTTTTGTCTAAAATAGTGAAAGCTGTCATGCATTAATGATGGATAAAATTCTCATCCAAGGGCATTAAGAAAAAAGACGATAATAAAGAAATGGGAAGGGAAACAAAGATATCAGCAAATGAAAATTTTGGTTTAGTATTGAAACACCACAGGTTTGCAAGGCTAACATTGAACAAAATTAAGATTTTATTTTATGGTTTTTTAAATTATTATTTTAAACACAGATAATACTAGTTTAGTTATTGTGACATATGCAGAGATTTTTACTGCATATTTATTAATATAATTGTTTTGTTTTGTGGTAAATGGCGTTCGCACAAAAGTTTTACTGATGCACATTTTCCAAAGTTGGCAAGTTGTTGTATTTGCCTTATGGCACTGGCTCTCTCCCTTCCCTGGAACCAGTGGCCCTAAATTAGGGATGGGCAACTGCTTATAGCCCACTGAGGTGCTCACTGTGGTCGTTAAACCTCCAACCAAGAAGAAAGCTTGACAGTTCCACATTTGTTTTGACAGATACCTCTGTCTCTCTCTATTCCAACACTGGAAAAACTGCTGAAGTCCAGAATGAAAAAAATGCTTTGAACAAAACTTTCGTAGATTTTTGTTAGATAGCAAAATTGGCTGCTGTGCATTCACTAAATAAGGATAAAGATTATGATTAAATAATGTATCAAAAACTAAGTACATATCTTGTATTAATTATTAATGTCATTAATTGTATCTGGTTGACAACTATTTTCACTATGCTTTTTATTTTGGATATAAACGTACAGTCTGCATTTGGAATAACTTTTTAAATACTAAAAATGCTATGTACCAATAATACTACTTCTGGAAAATTGCTCCTGCATCTGAAAAAATGTCGATAAAAAAAAAAAAAAAAAAAAAATAGCGTTCATGTGATTTTATGAGCTGTAAAAATCTCCTGATTTTTGGATTTTGAAGGTTGGCATGTCTACATTATAATTGCTGATGGTTGTTTCACTGAATCAAAGGCCTTTTCATAATCAATAACAGCAATGCATAATGGGAGTTCATATTCCCTCATTTTATCAATTAGTTCTCTTTGTACATGGATGTGATCTATAGTGCTGTAGACACTCATGAATTCAGCTTGTTCTCTTTGTTGAGCCATGTGCATTGTCCCTTCAAGTGATGTGGTAGAAACTTATATATTAAGATTGTATGAATCACTGATAGAAGGCTGATGTGACTGTAGTCCTGAAATCCTCAATGTCACCTTTTTTTCTTTTTCAGCAGAATCATTATATCGTTCCAACCATCAGTAATCTTCCTCTCATTGAGACATCTAGTGAAAAATTGAGCAAGTGTAGTTTCTATTTCTCCTCTGGCTTCTTGTTCTTCCCCTGAGCACTTCCCCTTACCATGGCCTTAATTGCATGTGAAAATTTTTCCAGAAGGATTGGATGAACTTTGGTTCTGATACATTTCTTTATGTTTGGAGAACCATTTTTTTCTACTGTGTACCAAGCTGATTCGAGTATTGGTATTATCCATTTAACTACATATTTAATTACAATTTACAACAGAAAGGACATAACAGACTGTTTTATTCTCGCATATTTTTAACGTGTTTTGGCAATTGTGTGTTATTGTGTTTATCTTCTAAAACTAATATTGTTTGCTGAGATAGCAGTAATCTGTTGACCAAACTGTTTTAATTATAATAGTAAATTAATTGATACTAATCTGCAACATTTTTTTTTTTTCTATCTCTGTGCATTTTAAAATCTTTCTCTGAACTGAGCTATTGCTTTCTTGATCACTCAAATTTTTGTACCTTCAGTCCACCTTGTAGATGTACTTCTTGGTTTGCAACCAGATACCACAAATGAAAAAAACTGTCCGGGAAATCTTTCATCATACATTTCAAAGGCAAACACAGAAACATTATTTTCTGCCTGAATCGTCTTACAATTAGCTTTATCAGCTAACGTGATTCTTTGCTGTGAAGATTAGGGTTGCTTGCCAGGTAAGGTTTGCGCGTAACATATATGTGAAAAGTGGATTTATCAGTAATACACAAAAGAAAATCATGTGCCAATAAGAGCAGAGTTAATATGTCTTGCAATTGTGTGTTATGTTTTGTATTCACATTTATATTTGCAGTGATGGAAAATTTGCACCAAACTGCACCAATTTCATTATCTTGTACCAAACTGCTACAAATTACAAAAAAATTTAATATATTTGCGTCGAAACAGCAATCCAGAACAAAATTGCCGAGCAAAAAAATGCTGTTTTAAATGGAGAATCGAATTACTTTTTAAGGTCTACCTGTAATTTGGTTAAACGTATAACGACGCTTAATCAACATATATCGCCAATCCCAACAATTTGTAATGTTTTTCACCTACTTTCTAATTTGTTGTTTTTTCTGCATAAGTGACATAGGTTTTGTGGTGTAGGTGGAGCTTATGAAGGAGGATTTTTGTTGTAATCACGTGGTATGTAGGAGAAACGATGCTGTAAGTTATGAAATCCTGATAAAGATTCTTTACAGATGGTTTGGTGGTCCTTCGAAGTGTTGTGCAATTGAGATTGTTTATATGTCGTTCCCTGCTCTTTGGGATGGTGTAGTTATTTAGTTCCAGGTGAGGTGCGCAATTACGTAAATACAGCATATAAGGTCAGTCGTTAGCTATTTCGTTGATGCGGAGGGTGACTGAAAATGGCTCTCCCATGGCAGGATATGATGGTTCCGTTTCTAAAGGATTCACGGGTATTTAGAGATGCCAACTTTTACGGATTTTCCGTAGTTTGTACGGATTTTCACTGCATCTTACAGTTTTATGTAAGTCACTTAAAAAAACTACGGAAAAGCCCACGCAAAATCCCTGCACACAATTTTCTGTTTTTTAGTCTTTTGGTTGAAAAAAACATACTTTATAGATAGTCCCTTATACGCCTTCAATGTTCTAACTTCCCCTGCCAACGGAGGCGGAGTTTTGTCATGTGATTCCCCTTACAGCCATTTGAGAGTGTCATGCGCAAAAGCCGAGAGAAAGCTCAGCTCAGTGCCTTTTGCAAACTCTTTATGTTGATTACATGTGGCTTTGAGCTTGTGAAAATTTCTGTGCAAACGTTTCAAACCTTTTCACTAGACTGTCGGGTGACATCAGACATTATGAAATTGCCGAATAGCACCCGCCACACCAATTACACCTCTATAGCTCGCATATCAGTGCTCGTGATACATTTATTTTTTGTCGAATAGGTTGGGTGTCACTCGGCACGCCAATGACGCCCCTATAGCTCACATGTTGGGGCTTGCAAGACATTTCTTTTTCACTGAATAGAGAAAAAGAAATGTCATTGGTGTGTCGGGACTCTAGCCATGCCGATGGCGCCTCTATAGCTCGCATGTTGACGCTTGCAAGGAATTTCTTTTTCACTGAATAAGTCTGGTGTCATCGGACTCATGACACCTCTATAGTTCATATGCTGGAGCTTGGGAGACATTTCTTTTTCACTGAATATCTTGTGCGTCAGGTGTCATCCGCAACACCCATGAAACCTCTATAGCTCACAAGACATTTCTTTTTCGCCAAATAGCTCCTGCTATGGTTACAAGTTTTTTCATCTATTTGAAAACTAAAGTGTGTGTGTGTGTGTGTGTGTGTGTGTGTGTGTGTGTGTGTGTGTGTGTGTGTGTGTGTGTGTGTGTGTGTGTGTGTGTTTCAATAAAAGATGTTTTCAATTTGAGTAAGGTGTATCTAGTTCCAAAACATTTTTTGCATAAGCGTTCTTTCTATCTACTAATATTTTACATGCTTCGAAAAAGTTTTCTTACACCAAAAATGTATTTCACCTGCTCCAAAATTGATTTCACAGCTTTCTATCACTGTATTTGTTATGAGCACGTGTATTAACTTAGCATATCCTGCCTATTTGTCTGAAATATTTTTATGTAGTGTCTGTTACAGCAGTATTCTCGTGCATAATTTTTATTTAAACTCCCCCCCCAATTCCCATGAGTAATTTACATGTGTTTACATTTCAGATAAAATTCTACAATGTACAGTATGTATGGAAGATTTTAGGCTGGGAGAACCTGTGAGAAAATTGTCCTGTCTGCACCATTTCCACAATGACTGTATTATTCCATGGCTTGAATTGGTAACAAAAATATGTTAATTTGATGTTTAAAACCTTTTCTGTATTTTAAGTGTGCGTTATTAAGAATCATCATCACCAACAACCATGGGTAATATCCCTGTAGGAGCCTGCTGCCGTGGGGCACCAGATTACATTTGTCTTACATTGTTTTACTACCAGTGCATCAACACTCATCTGGTAAACCCAGGCTTCCTGGGGAAGTGGGTCCAGGGACAAAGCACGTCCTGAGCAGACTTCAGAGGGAACCATCTACACATTTGTGTCCCCAGCACAGGGAGTGCAGAAAAACCAGACTAGATTTCCGGCAGGACTGGAACTCAAACGCCCATCAGAAATGTCCACCTCCCATACAGTGCATAGCGCCGTAACCAACTGCTCCGTGCTGGTGGTATCCTTAAGAATGCATATTCCTTAAACATTTTTCTCACTTTTAATTTAAGAATAAGTGATAAAATATTTTACAGGATTTTAGCCCTTTCTTCAGTATACCAATACTGTATATACTTGCTTATAATTCCAAAGTTAAAAAACTTTTTTTTTTTTTACTGAATGGGTTGACTTATATGCAAGTCCAGTTAAAAATATTTTTAAAAATAAATAAAATGGAAAATTTTTGCATCCAGCATATGATTTCAAGAAATGGGAATACAGAAATAATTGTCTATAATATATGTGCAGGGCTCACAACAGGTCACTTTGGCAACTAAAAGTCACTATTTTTTCAAAAATTAACAAATTACTAAGTCAACTTCTTCCAATAACTCACCAAAAAAAAAAAAAACTTGAACATAAAACTGTTTATTGCATAAGTTTTGTAATATTTAGTTCAAAAGTTTTTACAGATATCACAGGCACACTACAGAAGAATGAACCCCTTGTACATGTCATTCACTGAAATTGGCAAGAACTCTTCTTCTTCACTTTAAGAAGGATGTTGCTTCATTGGAAAATCTTCACAAAAGTATTGTTGAAGATAACAGCAATTTCTTACCATTCACAAGTTTAATGTGGCCAGGAGGCTAGTGAAATTTTGAAAAATTTGACAGATACAGAAACATTTTTTTTTTCAAGAATAGTGTTAGAAATCATTACATTGTTATTACAGCTCCTATCTCTAAGAATATTTTGAAGTACTTGTCTTGCCTTCATCCTGACAATATTAAGTCAAGTGACAGTAGCATGTACATCACCAATTTGGGAAACCTCTTACCAATCAATGTTGATCCTGAGATACAGCTTAATGAATGGAAATTGTTGCAGGTAGAAGAAAAAAATCTCTAAGCTGAAAGAAGATCAACGCATTGACCACTACTGGAGGCAATTTTTCTCAAAGTATGAAAGCATAGGGAAAGTAGTGAAGGCATGCTTGTCTTTAACTCATTGCAGTGTAGATGTTGAGCGAGGGTTTTCTTTATCTTGTCGTTTGCTGGCAGAAGATTGGGCCGCAATGAGTTCGAGAACACTAGATGCTAAGTTGGCCATCTTGTCATATATGAAGAAATATGGGAACAAACCAGAGCTGGTACCCATAACCACTGAGCTCATCAAACAAGCAAGATGTGCTGGTCATAATTTTAAGGTATACCTAGAAAATAAAAAGAACAAAAAAGCTCAAAGAGGAAAAGGAAAAACTGGAAGAGAAAGAGAAACTGATCAAAGAACAAGCTATGAAGAAACTTGAAGACGAGAAAACTGGGATTCCGGAAATGGAAAAGGATCTTAAAAAGAAAAAGAGAGAGGAGGCTGTGAAAAGGAAAACAGAAGACCTTTTGTCAGAAGCAGCTAAACATATTAAAACTGTCATTAGACAGAATGGTATGTCCAAAGTACATTTAGCGCAAGGGATGCTTGAATAAATAAGAAAGTTGCAGAAAGACTTGAAAGAAGAGAAGAAAGATACTGAGAAGATTCAAACTCAAGTTGACAAACAGAAAACTAGGCTCATCACCCACTTCCTTAGGAAGAAGGACAAATAGAAGCAAACAGAAACTTGATCAGTTTGTGAAATTGAAATTTACACCAAGAAGACATGTTATTTTCCTTTTGTCAAAGGCCTTCGTGTGCGTAATTTTTGTATTAGTAATTGATAATCTTTTGTATTTGAACATACTAAAAAAAATAATAATAAAGGCCAGACCACATCCAGATCAAAGCTTAAGCATAGTAGTGAGATAGAATAGATCTTTCAAATGTCATTAGCCATTACAGATTATAGGAATGCCATTTTGACAGTTATAGTCGGTTACAATTCATGCTTCAGCTTTGATTCAACTGGCCATGATTTGGTTGGGGAAAATTGCCGACAAAAGTATGTATGTTGTTGCAAATAATAACTTTACTAAGGAAAATATAGAGAAAGATTACTCATATATTACATATGTTGTCTCAACCTTTAATCTGTGTGTGTGATGTGTGTGTGTGTGTATATATATATAATTACATATATTAATATATCACAGTTTGACTACATAAAAGAAACGAATTGCGAATTGAATTGCGTGAAATTCAGAATTTGTGGAAATCTTGAGAGAAAAGTCACTATTGGTCCCTTTTTCAGATTTTTATTTATTTATTTTTGTCACTGTTGGTCCCTTTTTTCAGATTTTGAGTTTTTTTGGTCACTATTTCAACTACTTTTTAAGGTCATGCCCTGTTGTGAGCCCTGTATGTGTAAAACTTTATCCCAATTCAATACACAGAATTTCATGCTCCCGAAAAGGAAGCTTTAGATTATATCCCAGTTGCTCGGACTGTTTGCACGACACAAAAAACTGATGAATGACAACATGTCACCCATATGGTGAGAATCAATGCTGTCAAAAACAGGATATTTTGAAATCCAGATTTCAAAATATCATAAATCCAGATTAGAAATCCGAATTTCAAAATCCGGATATTCAGATATCCAGCTAGTGTTGTCAAAAACCGGATATTTCCTATTTCAAAATATCCGTAATATCATAAATCCGAAATCGGGATTGCCGCGTGAATTCAGAATTACAAAATCTGGATATCTCTTTCCATCCATCCATCTTTCCTGCCCCAGTGAATTAATCACAAACACTATAAGTGCTAGTGAGTGGGAGATATCTGGTTTACCCGGTTTAGCAATAATAACCAGCCATCGTTTCTTTTGTTTGTTAGTTGTAAATTTTTGTTTGCGTCTTCTTAACCAACAACAACCTGAGGCATGGGGTCTATAATGTCCAGATAGATCTATGTTGTTGAGATGTCTGAATATTCTGTATTCTAAATCCTAATATCCGCAGCTCGTAATCCGAAGTTCGAACTATTCGAATGCTAAAACCCGGTTTTCGGATAGTAAAATATCTGGAAATCCGTGAACAGCATCTTCCGAAGTTCGAAATCCGGATATCCAGAGTTCGAACTATTCAAATGATAAAAATCTGGTTTTCGGATACTAAAATATCCAGATATCCGAAATCCGTGAACAGCACTAGTGAGAATTCCCATCCTATCCAACAACATCTGTTGGCTGCATGAAAGTGTGACATCACTGTCTTCATCTGTAGTGCACATATGCCATTGGCTGATGGAAGACATGACATTTCTGTACAATGTCTTAGAGGAGAACAGCAGTATTGCTGTTTGGTCTTGGGAAGAGCAGTTCTCCCATAAGAAAGGTTTTCATATTACTAATCATAGTTGCCAGTTATTATCCATAGTTGGAGCCCCCAAGGGAAACACAGCATTTCAAATAATTGAAAATCTTTTTGAATAATGCCATGATGGTAGAGATGATAATATGGTGTATGATTCAGATGAATAAGAAAATGCTTAAAATGACTTTGGCAGTGATGTTTATATTGATGACCAGAAGCTTAACTAGGGAGGGGCAAGTGGGGTGACTGCCCTGGGCACAGCTCAAGAGAGGGTGCGAAAAATACTGCTTGCAATCTGATTAAAACTGGAATTGAAACTTTCAGGAACAGCTTTTTGCATAATACTTTGTCATTTGCCAATTTACATAATTGCATTTCTTCCACAAAATGTTCAGGGGATGTCAGTTGAAAATGTTGCTGTACATACTTTACAGCATAAGAACGTTATTCACACTGTTGAAGATTCTCTGGGGACTGTTCGATTATTACTGCGACTACAGGCCACAACTGCTAGCTGCTGCAGCTTGATTATGACTTCCACATAGATGTGATGTTAATTTTGTTTTATTGAGCAATGGTATGTGGATATTTGTGTTATATGAATTTGTGTAAGATAGAAAGACAGATGTGAGATACAGTATTTTGCCCCAGGCATATAAATACCTAGTTACGCCTCTGTTGATGACATAACTTCGATGGAAATGGTTTTTAAAGAAAATTTTTGAAATTTGCATAAATTTATTTCAGTGATACATGCTTTCCAAACACTTGAAATTTAAGATTGGCTTATTTGCAGATACTAATTTTTAGCTGTTGAATTAGGAGGGTCAACTCATAAGTGAGCATATATGGTAAATAATACAAAGCTGCTCTGCATTTTTACTTAACATTTTTCTCCAGAATATTTTTCGTGATTACCTCATTCAGAATCTAGTATGATTATTCCATTTATTTATTTTATTTTGTATTTTGAGTTTTTCATTGTTGGAGCAGTTGATGCTTGTGTCACAGCTATTGTTGGAAGATAAATTCTGATGTGTGTATTTCGTGGGGTGAGAGCTATATCCAAATTACTCCATATAAATATATGGTTGGGGATGCACATGCAGAATGGAAATTTGTCATCTGAAGTTGCTAACATAATTTTTTTTTATGAATGTCCCCTTCAAAATCTCATAACACAGCAGTTGCCTTTAATCACATGATTTCTTGCAGTAGGCAGTTCCAGAAAACTCTACTAGAATTATTATTGTGTTGTGAATGTTCAGTCAAGAAACATGTTCAAATTTATCCATGAATTTGTGGTGGCGAGAACAAAGGACTACAAGTACCTGACAATGTGTGTAAGACTGCAGTATCCGCATGACGACAAAAATCCTCAAATAAGTTTAAAGGCCTTCTCACTGCAACATGTTGCGCCTCTTGGAAGGGTGGGGGGAAATGCAGATTTAGAGGCGGAAGGTCTTGATAACACGTAAAAAGAGTGAGAGTTTGGAAAAATTGGAGTTTTAGGAGTATACGGTTTCCTGTTAAGAATAGAAATTGTAAGCTGCCCTACCTACTATACCTATTGTCACATACCTGGGAACTGGAAAGGGGAGCCTAAAAAATAAGAAAAAAAAGCAACACCTATAAGAAATTCCACGAAAAACAACCAGTTTTTCTCTTAGATGTCCTGAAAAGGGCCCTTATCTTTTTTCTTATCCCCTGATCTTTATCTGCAGAAGAATTCCCTTTTATCTTTTATAGTTCTTTAAAGAAATCAGATTTTCTCCCCAAAATATTTACGTATCCTGTTAATTTGTGCTGTTAAGAGTCTGCAACATGGACTGTTGCTGCACACACACAAAAACGTGGTTTTATTTCATGATAGAGAAATTTTGGTCATATCCAGATCCAGACTTTGTGGTTTCAGAAATTTGTCAGATGATGGAACTTGTAATACATATTTAAATTGTTTCAGCTACACAATGTAAGCATAAATTTTTTATGTGATATATTTGTCTCTCTCACACTCTCTCTCTCTCTCTCTCTCTCTCACACACACACACACAGCAATATCCTTATTGAGAAAGATGTAACTAAAACTTCCATATTGTTATCCTAGCTGAATGATACCCAGTGTTGGTCAGGTTTAATGGTTGAGATGCAATCTGTTCTGAGTTTTTTACTGCAATGAGCGATTGTGTTGGGAGTACCAACTTCCTTTCTCCTTGCCCTCTCCTCCTAACCATGCACATAAAAAAAAATATATTTTTTTTATGCACTCTGTGTGGATAAATCTTTATCATCATAGTAATGTCTTTGCACAAATGTTTCTCTTTGGAGAAAATTTTATCAATTTTATCATTAATGCTGTATTGCATATATGAAATTTATTAGTTAAATAAGTTCTGCATGACTTAACTTTTTTCTTCCTGAAAATTTTAAACTGAGTACCGTATATACTCGCTTATAAGTCGAGAAATTTGGGACAAAATGAGAGCTCCAAAGTAATGGGGTAGACATATACACGGGGTCTAAAAAAATTCAAAAGTTCTTCCTGTGAGGCAAAAGGCAATGCATCCCAAAAGAAATAAAAATGCCGATGCGGTATTAATTACAAAATCGCAATCCTCCGAAAGAAAAAAAAAGAAAGGGAAAAAAAAACGCCGATGTAGTAGAATTACGAAATCGCGACACTCCGAATTTCTCAGCGCTTTGAGAAGTCTCTCTCCTGGCTTTGCGTATCCACAGCGCAGTCACAGCCGCGCATAGAAAGCTCCGCCCTTCCGACTACCAGTTGATTGCACTGACCTTCGACTTAACGGAGGTGTTGCTTGTTCTTAATCGCACGTGTCTCGCTTCTCCTATTATGGGTAACACGGATTGTGTAAAGAAACTGATGTCCTATAACGCAGGATTCAAGTTGAAAGTGGTTTCTTTTGCAGAAAATACTAACAACTGTGCTGCTTCACGTCAATTTGGCATTAACGAAAAACTGATTCGAGATTGGCGTAAAAAAAAAAAAAGACGAACTTGGTGAAAATCGCAAAAGGCGCTGCGCCGTGGAACGACATCTTTCCCAGAGCTGGAAAGTGTCTTGAATGATTGGATTGTGGGCTGCAGACAAAATGGTTACATTGTAATGCGAACTGGTATACGTTTGCGAGCAATGAAGCTCGCAAAAGATGAAAAGTTTGCAGCCGCAAATAACACTTTTCGTGCCTCACCAAGTTGGTGCACAAGGTTCATGAACCGCTATGGGTTGTGCTACGCCAGCGCACCAAAATTGCACAAAAGTTACCTCGTGACCTCAAAGCAAAGATAATGGAATTTAAAAAGTATGTAATTCAAAAGAGAAAAGAGACTGCTTTTGAACTTTCCCAAATAGGGAACATGGATGAAACCGCCATGTGTTTCGACCTTCCTGGAAATAAGACGGTGAACCAAAAGGGCGAAAAAATATCTTGATCAAAACGACTGGCCACGAAAAATCCAGTTTCACGGTTGTTCTTTCCTGTTTGGCCGACGGCAGTAAGCTACCTCCGGTAATTATTTTCAAACGCAAAACTCTGCCGAAAAACGTTGTCTTTCCGTCTGGTGTGCTCGTTCGTGCCCATGAAAAAGGATGGATGAACGAATCCGGAACAATTGACTGGTTAAAGAATGTGTGGAACAAAAGGCCAGGTGCACTTTTGAGGAAACCTTCTCTTTTGGTGTGGGATATGTTTGTTGCACACCGTTGTGCAGAAGTGAAAAAACTGCAGAAAATTCAAAAACAATTCTTGCTGTCATCCCAGGTGGGTTGACATCTGTTCTTCAACCACTAGATGTCTGCCTTAATAAGCCCTTCAAGGACAATGTGCGGAGGTATTGGGCAGATTGGATAAGTTCCGATTTGCCGACTGAAACCAAGGGCAGAAATCTAAAGAAGCCGGATATCGTTTTGATTGCGCGATGGGTCAAGGATGCTTGGGATGCGATACCTGCGGAAATGGTCATGAAATCATTCAAGAAATGTTGCATTAGTAACAAACTTGATGGCACAGAGGATGATGAGATTTTTATGAGTGATGATGACAGTGATTCTGATGTGATGACACAGGCATAGATGGGAATACTGATGTTTATGATGACGCGCCGATGACGGAGAAAGACTTTTTTGAACTGTTTGGCGAGTCTGTCTCGGAATCGGATTTTGAAGGGTTCCGATAAAGTTTTTGGGTATGCAAATTAAATTTAGTATTATATATATAATTTTTTTCGTTTTTGAATAAATTCATTAATTTTTTTTTTTTTTCTCATTCTGGGATCGACTTATACGCGATTATTGATTTCTTACGATTTTTTCCTCTGAAAGTGGGGGGACTTATACGCGAGTATATACGGTATACTAAAATTAAAAAAAAATGTGTTTTTTAAGTCTCATAAAAGTAAGCAATTTAATGCCTGTGTGTATGCATTTCTTTGAAGTTAAAAGTTTTCAATGACAAATATTTGGTGCTTGAACATACGCTTTTGACCTTTCAGCATGGTACGTGCCCCATATGTCGGAAGCTACTCAATGAAGAATCAAGTCAAGAAAATCCATTTGGAGCACCACTGATAAATTCTTCAGGATCCTCCAGTCAACCTGGTCCCAGTAACTCAAGGAATCCACTTCGAAGGTCCCCAAACACGTCAAACTCTATCAGAGGAAACAACTACAGTCCCCATCTACCATCAGTTTATGATTTTACAGATGACTTCGATTAGCATCATGAATATGTAGTTACTGTGCAGTCCTTTGTACATTATATAAATAGTTCTCTTTTGACATTGCAACGTCAAATTTGAACTGCTCTAACCTTCTCAGATGTTGATGATGATGATCAGTGGCTTTTCAAACTTTTCAGCATCTGCAGCATTGCCTCAATAGCACTCATGTACTAAATTAAAGAGAAAAGCATCTGGAGCTGCATTCTTGTGTGTACGTATTTCACAGCAAAAAGTCCAGTGTGTGCTCAACTACCTTTTTAATCTCCACTGATGTTTTGCCTGTTTTTTTTTTTTTTTTGGTTTTTTTTTTTTTCCTTTTTTTTACTTTTTTTTTTTTTTAAATTTAGACACGGTTATCATTTTGACATGTTTTTAAATAACTATTCGTATTCCGTCTACTAATTGTAAATTATTTGACATTGCTGGACAGTTTTACTGGTCAACCAAATGTGAATTTTAAATTGCCGAATAATGAATGACCTCAAGACTTATATTACTTAGAGGTGAATCAGTTTCTTTCTTCATGATCATAGAGCAGAATTTGACACATTTGAAGTATTTATTTGGAACAAACATTTGTTAATTGTGAAGACCATTAGTAGTTTGTGTTAATATTTCTCTGTATAAAAAAAAAAAGGGCAAAAGAAATAAAAATTTTCATTAGTCTTTGTTTGTTGAACTCAAGTTGAACTGTTATTTCAGGTGCTTGTGCACTCACTGCTACAAATGATAGCAGTTTCAGTTCTCAAATGTTTTTATTAACTATTTTCCATTTCCTCGTCCACCTCAACTTTTTAGCATAAAGCTGAAATTCGCTGGTCTTTTTTTTTTATTATTATTATTATTATTATTACACTGTTAAGTTTCTCATGCATTGTATAAGACTATTTTCCATGCTTTACATTTAACTAATGTATGCTTTCTAGGAGTCTTTGTCAGCTAATTTAAATAATACATTACAATATATTCTTTTTTTTTTTTTTTTAAACATATGAAAGGGGAACTTAAAAAAGAAAGTGAACTGGCAGTAATAAAAGTATGCAAAAAATGTAAAGAATTGTGTATGGAAGGTTTTTAAACACTTAAGGCTGTACTTTGATGAATTTACTTAGGTCTATTTTAACTTGAACTTTTATTTAATCTTCCCTTTTTCTGAGTTATTTTGGCTATACAGACATTTCTGGCTTCTGGATTTTTCTCAAGACCTGTTCTCAATGTATAGGCTGATGCTTCTCAATTAGAAGAATTCTTGGTATTCTCATATCACACAAGTTAAATTGAAAATTATAAGTGGTGGGACGTTTCGGTAGTGACTTCTACCTTCATCAGCCATGGAATGAATCATGTGGTTGTAAGCATCAGTTGTTGCCAGATTTGAAAATAGCTTTCCAAATGATAGGTATGCAGACCTGCCAACTGTTACGATTTTATCGTATTTAGTACGATAAATCATGCTGCAGTATGCTAATAATACGATTTTGCAGCCAAATATATATATATATATCATCATCATCATCATCATTGTCAACCATTATCAATCCACTGCTGGACGAAGGTCTCCCCAAGTTTCCTCCACAACGGTCTGTCTTGTGCCAGTCTCCTCCATGTCACCCCTGCATACTTTCGAATTTCATCCACCCATCTCCTATGTGGTCTTCTTCTGGGTCTTTTCCTGTCCCTTGGAATCCAATCTAAAATTTCGGCTGTCCATCGATGATCTGTCCTTCTGGCAGTATGTCCAGCCCATTGCCATTTCAGGGATTTAACTCTGATCATGATGTCTTCCACTCTTGTCATTTTTCGGATCCACGAGTTCCTCTTCTTATCTCCCCTGGTTACACCAAGCATGCACCTCTCCATGCTGCTTTGAGTTGTCTGCAGCCTTTGTATGTCTCTTTTAGTTAAGGTCCACGTCTCTGCACCATACGTAAGCACTGGAAGGATGCATTGATCAAACACTTTTCTTTTAAGACATAATGGCATATTGCTCTTGAAAATTATGCTGTTTCTTCCAAAAGCTCTCCAGGCAAGTTTTGTACGCCGATTAATTTCTTCATCAATGTGACCCTCACTTGATATCTGCTGTCCAAGATAAACGTACGTGTCTGTTATCTCCAGCTTTTCTCCATCAATCGATAAATCTTCATTTCTTGTAAAAGCATTGAACATCACTTTTGTCTTCTGAAAGTTCATTTTTAATCCCACTTCTTTACTCTTGTCAGCAAGTTCCTGGATCATACTCTGCAGCTCTGATGGGGTAGTTGCAAAAATGACTACGTCATCAGCAAAACGAAGGTGGGTTAGATAATCTCCATTAATCTTTATCCCCTTGTTTTCCCAGCTCAGCGACTGAAAAACACCCTCCAATGTGGCATTAAAGAGCTTCGGAGATATGGTGTCACCTTGTCTCACTCCCTTTCCAATTTTTACGTGTGTTGTATTTTCAAACAGCCTAATCTTTGCACTTGCATTTTCATAGATGTTATTAATAATATTAATGTATGCATCTTCAATACCGCAGGTTTTCAGGGCCATTGTAACTGCTGATGGTTTCACCGAATCAAAGGCTTTTTCATAATCGATAAAAGCCATGCACAATGGAAGTTCATATTCCCTCGCTCTTTCAATTAGTTCTCTCAGCACGTGGATATGATCTATTGTGCTGTAGCCACTCCTGAATCCAGCTTGTTCTCTCGGTTGAGCCATGTCTAGTGCTACCTTCAAGCGGTGTGAAAGAACTTTAGTGAAGATTTTATAAACTACTGATAGGAGGCTGATAGGTCTGTAGTTTCGAGATCCTCAATGTCACCTTTCTTATGTAGCAGGATCATTGTAGCGGTGTTCCAATCCTCAGGAATCTTTCCTTCATTAAGGCATCGAGTGAAAATTTGGGCGAGTACTGTTTCGATTTCTCCACTTGCTTCTTGTATGATGTCTACAGTAATTCCATCTTCTCCTGGAGCTTTTCCTCGCTTCATGTTCTTGATTGCATGTGCAACTTCTGCTGGAAGGACTGGAGGAACTCTGGTACTGGTATCTTTCATGATGTCTGGAGTGCATATATCATCCCTTTCATATAATTTGGAGTAGAAATCTTTCACTCTTGTCAAAATTTCGCCTCTATTTCTTGTTACAGAACCATCTTCTTTTCTCAGTGCCATAATCTGTTTTCTTCCCTTACTGAGATGTCCCTTTGCTATCTTTAGGCTTTGGTTGTTTTCAATTGCTTTCCTCACTAGTTCACAGTTGAATTTCCTTACGTCTTCAGTGATACTTTTTCTTACTGTCTTGCATAGCTCTATATATTCCACTTTGGAAGTCACATCTTCTTTAGTTGTCCTCATCTCTCTTCTTTTTTGCATCAACATTTTGGTTTTTCCTGATAATTTGTTCACATGCAACTTGTTCTTAGACCCAGCTAATTTTGTTGCTGTTTCCATAAGAGCTTTGGTTACTTTTCTGTTAACTTCAGAGATGTCCACTTCTTCCGATGTTAGGCTTTCTAAAGCAGAGAACCTGTTCTTCAGTTCTAACTTGAAGGTATTATGGTGTTTTTTAAGGTTGGTTATGTCAATAGATTTTGTTTGTCTTATGAGCTTGCCACGTTCAAGTTTAGTGTTAGACTGTTTAATATATATATATATATATATATATATATATATATATATATATATATATATATATATATATATATATATATATTAAACAGTCTTGTTTCCCCCCACCCCCACCCCCACCCTTTTCAGACAAAAGCCTTGTAGCAAAATCGCGACGACGGGCGTCACAGATTTATTTTGGTCCTGCAGACAAAAACAACGTCCCTGAGCCTTATTAAACCATCTTGCAGACTCCTATCATAAATGCAAGTTTTCCACCTTTCAAAATTTCCGAAAACAGAAGTTAGACACAATGAGGATTTCTTCAGTAATTGTAAAAAAAAATTTGCGAAGGACTATGTACGTCGCAGAATTATTTTGTACTCGTCCCCATAGCAGAATTGCAGTGACGGCCGACATACATAGCAGATTTATTTTGTACTCGTCCCCATAGCAGAATCGCGGCGTCGTGCATCGCAGGTTTTTTTTTTTTTTATTCATCCCCATAGCAAAATCGCGGCGACTGCCGATACACATCACAGATTTATTTTGGTCCTGCAGGCAAAAATGACATCCCCAGCACAGAACCCGATTACACCATCTTGCAGACCTAAGATGCAAGTTTTCCTCCTCTCAAAATTTACGAAAACGGAAGTTAGGCGGAGTGCGGATTTCTCTCGTAATCGTCATTTTTTTTTCTAATTAACAACATAAGTGTTTGCTGATTAGATTTAATTAGTTTCTCAATAAAATTTTGATGTAGGGAAAAATCTACATTCTCATCATCAAGAATTTATATAGCTGAAATAGGCTTCAAAAATTAGTGTGCATCATGTTGCGATTTTTCTATCCGAGTGTTTCGTTTTTTGGTTCTGGGAGGTTGGCAGGTCTGGGTATGTTAAAAGGTGCATCTGTATTGCAGGTGTTGGGAGTAAAGAAGATTTCAATGCTTTCGCAGTACCTGAGGGCTTACAGATTGTTGAAGAGAGCGATACGTTTAACATTTTGCCAATCGGGAATCACGGGCATATCGCTGATGGTTACTTGTACCAATGGGGATTGGGGGGGACTTGACCCAGCACCGCAACCTAAGATCTATTGTTTATCCCCAGCCCTAATCTCGAAAGAGACTAGATGCAGGAGCAAAAGCAAGAATGCTCTTGACTGGTACTAAAGAGAGATCACTTGGTCTCAAGTTGTGAATACCAAAGTGTTCAAGCCTGAGTGCTGCAAAAGGTCAGTCACAAAGAAAATGCAAGGAAGTCTCTTCCAGATGGCATCATCTACAAAGTGGATCCTCTTTCACCCCAATCAAATTAAGGTGCCTGTTAAGACGACAGTGTTAAGTAGACCAACAGTCGGTCCAATATCCTTTTTGGCAGTTTAAGGAGTTCCTTAGCCCTATGAGGCAAGGGTCCTTGATTAAGTTCCTTTGCATGCCTCTGACCCCTGGTAGCATGCCAGAGATCAAGCTGCTTAGTCCTCAGCAGCCTTTTAGTTAGTCCTCTGGCCACAGCAGAGTCGAGCCCTAATGCAGGCTCTGGACCATAAAAAGCCTGCTCTGGAGCATAAAAAGCCTGCTCTGTCCCCTCTTTAGCAAGAAGGTCAGCTTTCTCATTACCTACAAAACCTCTATGCCCTGGCACCCAGAACAGTTGCACTTTATTCCGGTTTGCCAGTTCAGTTAGGGTCTGGAGGCAGTTCCAAACAATTTTGGATGAAATGCGGCACTGACAAAGTGCCAGTAAAGCCGCCTGACTGAACAAATCTGGATACGCACATTGTGATACCCTTTGATCAGACATTCTGAGGCACATGCTAGAATAGCATACACCTCAGCTTGGAACACGGTAGCATGCCTTCCAAGGCTTTGGCATGAACCATAACCTCTGGATAGGCAATATTCCCCTGCTCCAACTCCTACATTTGTCCTGGAGCAGTCGGTAAACCAAACAGTTTCACCGCCGCACCCAGGGACAAAGGAAGTTTCCCTGTCCCTGGGTGCGGCAATGAAACTGTTTGGGAAAGTTCACACCGAATGCTTTATCGAAATGATATTTTACTAGCTTGTTGTCGGTTCCCATTTGAAAGGTGGGCTCCTTACAAAAACACTCCTGAATAGACTTGCAGACGTGCCAACTCTCCTTATTTAGGCGGGAGACTCCCAATTTTCAGCCATTCTTCCCCGCCCTACAGATAAATGTCAAGTTCTCCCGATTTTCGCCGATAATTAGCCATTACGATGGTTGAAATAACGAAATTCCATCAACCACCGCCTTGGATCGACGCAGAAGAAAAATATTTCAAACCGCTTGTGAAATCTTTTTCTTTCTGTGTCTATGCAAGACGGCATTTACAGTCGTCAGTATCGCACTTTTCCTCTCCTCATATCTGCAAAAGAAAGCCACCCCCGGCGGCGCAGCGGTCTATTTTATGTTGGTTACAAACACACTCGCACGCCATCTGTGACCTTATCGTTTCACGTCTCCTCGCTCTTAGCTGCGAGTCTGTTTATGTTTTCTTCAGAGTTTTGCGGAGTGTTTTTCAGTTTTGCTTTACTGTGGAGGTTTTTATTTCTTGTTTTGCACCATGTTTGTCTCTTCCCTTCTTTGTCGCATTTTGTAGAAGATTAATGTGCTCCTTTGTTCATCTCTAATTGCGAATCTGTTATTGTCAGCTTTGTTTTATCTTCTATTGTAGCATTTTGTGTGCACTTAGTTTGTGAATTTGGTTGGGTTTTTTTCTCATTCGTTTTGCTTACTTTCTGCGGGAGATTTTTCCTTTTGCATTACGCCACTTTCGCGGTTTTTAATGTTTTATTTTATGTCATATCTTTGGAAATTTGTTTCTGCTTTACATATTAGCTATTATTGTCTTTGCCGCATAATAAAGTTGTGAAACTGAGCGCCGGCTTTCTACAAATTTTCAGAGATTAGTCCGGGTTTGAATCGCAGTAGGGCATGGATGTTGCATACTTGCTAACTTTTACGGATTTCTGCTTAATTTTTCTGATTTACGGTTAGAAGTCCTTTTTTTCTTTACGGATTTTTTAATATTTAGATTGCTCAATCGAAATATCTCAATCCCATGCGGGCTGCAACCATCCATTTAGATTTTCTACCGGACCTTATGTGCGCCGTGTTACACGATGATGTCATCTTTGACTCGCTGGCTTCGTGCGGAGCCAACAAGTATAACGATGGTTCCACATCGTGCGGTAGCTCTCTCTTCACAGGAGTGCTCAAGTGACGTGCCGACCAGAGTTCTCAAATGCGTAATCTAATTATGCGTCTAGTACACATTGAAATTTTATCAACACGTAAAAATATGCCAAACGCATATTTTTCTCCCCGCGTAAAAATATGCGTTTGGAATTTTTCTTGGGGCGTAAAAATTCTTTTTGAAGAGCAGAGTGCTGTTGCAAATACAGGTAGCCAACCTTATGGTCTTCAAAAAGAATATCAGAACATCAACACTGGCAAATTGCATGGCTTTCCAGCCCTCTTAGTACATAGACTAAGAAATTTGAATCACAGAATAGATCTACTAGTTTACTACCTGAACCTTCCACCACCTATCAGTTTGTTGCCATTTTCCCTTTAGCCTGTCCTTTACTCATAGTTTGCTCTATTTTCAAGTCTTTTGGCTACAGGATTGCAAGTAAACCACCTCCACATCTTCTCAACCTTATCCTTAAAGACAGAGATCTCAATACTCTCCTAGAGTTATGTGGTGTCCATTCTATCCCTATCAACACGTCCACGGGCATTACCCACTATATTGGTTGTACTTACCACAGCATAAACCGGCGATTAATGGAACATATTGCTAATGTTAAGAAAGGCAGCCTTCCACCTCCATTTCAATTTTAACCATTGGCATAGATGCCAACTAGAACGGATTTTCCGTAATTTTACGGATTTTTGGTTGCTGTTACGGAAGTACGGAAACACCGCTGAAATTACGGAAAATCGCCATTTGATTTAATTTTCTGAGATAGAAAGCAAATTTTCATCTACTTAAAAATTTGTGTTGGTTCATCAAGTTTTTTGGGGGAAAAAAATTAAATGCTACATTCAGGGCTGCCAGACCTGCGCCAAAACGTTGTTCTTGCGCCATTCTGCTAAAAAATAGTCATTTTGACAAAATCTGCGCCAATTTTGCCCGAAAAGTTTAAATTTACCGGTCATCGATATTTTAGCGTTATCTTACGACATTCGAAATCGATTGAGCGGTGAATTCGTACATGAGATTCATCCGCGAAAGATTCGCGGAGTCCCCTCCGTTCCCCGTTCCCCCGAGATCGATGCAAAAGTGAAGAAATTTTCAGGATATTAGTTGGGGGGGTTGTATTCCGTCTGGGTACGTTGTTTTGTCTTTTTAAACGTTCGGAAACGGAAGTTAAACGAAGTGCAGATCCCCACCCCGTAATCGTATCCCCCCCCCGCGCTCGCGCGATGTTGCTTCTGTTCAGTACTGTTAAATATAATTTCATTGCATAATTTCAGCTTGAAATTGTTTTCGACGATTTCCGAAAACGGAAGTTAGGCCGCCCGAAAATTTCCCCGTAATCTTCGGCGACGAGATTCTCATGCTGATTAGAGAAATTCCATCTTTTTTTTTTTTTATCATTTGCACCATGTACGAAATCAATGCATAACTGAACTTAAATTTTGGGAGGATTGGTGGCGGCAGCGGGGAGGGGGGGGCTCTTTTTCTCCGTCGGAGGACGGAATTTCATCCTTCAAAAACGGAAAGTAGACGGAGATAAGATTTCTCTGGTAATCGTAATTTTTTTTTCTCGCGATGTTTCCTCTACCCAGTATTGTTAGATATCATTTTATTCCATAAATATTTGTATTTCAGCTTGAAAATGTTGGATAAATTTCCGAAAAGTGAGGTCAATTCAGCTTGAAAAACCGTTATTTCAAGCCATGTTTCCCGATATTCAGCGATCGCAAAAAAATATTCGTGTGGAAGAACCAAGGCTACTGCACTAATTCAGCACATGGCCAGTGTTTCTACAAGTAACATCGTATCTGAAGTTAAAAAAATCTTTTTTCTCTATCTATGGACGGAAGTATTGATGCTCAAGCAAATAAACTGTATCCCATTACAATAACATATTTTGACGAAAAAATAGGGAACAATTCAACTGTTTTGTTATCATTGGTTGAATCAAGTAATAATACAGGTGAAGGATTATTCAACGTTTTGAACAATGAGTTTGTTAAAAAAATATCTCGTGGAGCAACTGTGTGTCATTTTCCTGTGACAATGCTAACACTATCATAGGTCAAGTAAAAGGCGTTGTTTCTCACATAAAGAAGGTTCAGCCTGCAATCATAGTGCAGCGATTTTCATGCCATTTAGTAAATTTAGCTGCACAGAAATCTGCTACTCAACTGAAAGGATTTTAATGTTGAGCAGTTTCTGCTGATAGTTTTTTTTTTTTTTTTTTTTTTGGAGAAAAGTTCAAAGAGGAAACAATCTAAAACTGAGTCAAGCTGGTTTGTGGTACTAAACCACATAAAATTCTAAAGCATGTCAATACTCGCAGTTTATCACTTTTGGAATTCATTGACAGAATTTTAGAACAGTGAGATGCTCTAGAGCATTATTTTAGTGACAATGAAGAAGCTAATTCACAGTATAAGAACCTTGCAAGTATGATTGGAAATCCTTCATCTAAACTTTTGTCTTTTTTTATCTGCTACTCTTCCTTTGTTTACATCTGTTAACGTGTTCTTGCAGCAGGAAGCTCCGCTTGTGCATGTATTAAAAAGAAAACTTCATAGTCTGTTATCTGAATTGCTTGTACGATTTATCAAGCCATCGGCATTTGATGTGACAGCAACATCTCTTGCAGATGGAAATTTTGAAAGAAGGTGAAATCAAAAAGAAAACTGTGATCTTGTAATTTGGTCAAAAGCGAGATCTTATATAGGCACAACTGCAGATTTGAGTGAAGACACAGTGGCTACTTTTTATTCTGTGGTAAGGGAATTTTACAAGGCAGGCTGCAATTACATTTTAAGAAAATTTCCACTTAATGATGAATTTCTGAATCATGCTGAAATTGCAGATGTAGCATTAAGGCAAAGTGTTTCTTTTACACCAATCCAATATATGTGTTCCCTGTTTCCAGTTTTGAAACCAGAAGAATCTGACAAGGTGGAATCTGAATTTGCTCACTACCAGTTTGAAAATTTTAACTGTGCTGTTACTTCTGGGAGAATGGATGAAGTGTGGCAAAGTCTTTCTTTAATGAAAAATGAAAGTGGCCAGTTAAAGTATGAATCATTGAGCAAAATTATGAAAATGATTTTAATAGTCCCTCATAGCAATGGAAGTACAGAAAGAATGTTCAGTATTGTGAAAAAAAAACCATGAATGATTCAGACCTAATTTAAGTAGTCATGTGCTGTCTTCTTTATTAATAGAAAAAATAAACAGCATTGCACACAGTGAACTATGCTATCAGAAGAAGTTTTCACAAATTGAACTAAGGAAGGCCAAAATGGCAACTACAGCCAGTTTATCATAATAATTTGGCAACATTCCAAGGAATAATTTTTCTTCATGTCTGGAGGTAATTTATTATATTTTTCTGGTAGACAGTATTTTAAATTTTCTTACTAGCAAATTATTTTTTATTGTAGTATTATTTTGTTAATAGTTTTGACAGATTAAAATTTGTTGCAGTGTTAAATACCCAAATTTGCCGCTGTAGACTGGATTACTGAAAATTACTGAAAAAAAATTTGTTACTGAAAATTACTGAAAAAAAAATTTGTTACTGAAAATTACTGAAAAATGAACATGTTGGTTACTGAAAACTACTTTTAGAGGTTGGCATCTATGCATTAGCGATACGTCTGGGATTCTCGATTGGCAAAATGTTAAACGTATCGTTCCGTTCAACAATCGGAAAGCCCTCAGCTACTGCGAAAACATTGAAATCTTCCTTACTCCCAACACCTGCAATACAGATGCACCTTTTAACATACCTATCATTTGGAAAGCTATTTTGAAATCTGGCAACAACTGATTCTTATACCACGTGATTCATTCCATGGCTGATGAAGGTAGAAGTCACTACTGAAACGCCCCACCACTTATAATTTTCAATGTAACTTTATGCGTGATATGAGGATATCAAGAATTCTTTAATGTTTTGTGTGTTACGTGTTTCACTGCCAGTTCTCACTATGAATACTTCTTAGTGTATGGAAGTATATAGGTGATCATCCTTCTATACATTGAGAACAGGCCTTGACAAAAATCCAGAGGCCAGAAATTTCTGTAAAACCAAAGGAACTCTGAAAAGGGGAAGATTAAATATAGGTTCCTCAAGGTAAAATAGAATTAAATATCAAAATTTATGTAATTATTAAATAGATTAGTATCAAAATTATGTCATTATGAATGAGAACATTCCTAGAAGATATACATTAATTGCATCGTACGTAGGGCAATCAAAAAGTTCTGAGACTAGGTACGTAGCGCGCCAACAGATAGCAGATGCAGCTGTCGAGAGCGGTGACCTTCATGAGTCATTGTGCTAAGTGGCGTTCTGCAAACATCGGGAGCTGTGCTACTCGATTTTTGGTGACCATGTGCAGAACACAGCTGCGATTTCAGTATGAACTGCAAACATATTCTGCAGCAAATCGGGAACGCATGAAATGTTGTGCGAGGTGTTTTGAGTGGCACTCGTGCTTCAAGAGCTACAGAACGGCACTGGAAGATGACGAGAGGTCAGGTCGACTGTCCACGAGGAAAACCCCGAAAATGTGGACAAAATTAGCGAACTGGTGCACGAGGATCGTCGGAAAACTGTTCAAGACATTGCTACTATTGTCAATGTGCCATACAGAACAGTGCAAGAAATTCTGACTTCAGTTTTGAACATGCACCGCATTGCTGCAAAGACTCTGAACCCCGAACAGATGGCGCTCCGAGTTGAACTCTGTCAAGATCTTCGTCAGCAGGTGATGAATGAACCAACGTTCCTGTCGTGGGTCATCACTGGGAACGAGACTTGGGTATACGGTTATGATCCGATGACCAAACAACAGTCATCGCAGTGGAAGAGCCTGGCATCTCCATGACCGATTAAGGCCAGACAGGTCCGGAGCGCAAGCAAAAGCACGCTCATCATGTTCGACATTCGTGGGGTTGTGCACCATTCGTCCCCCAGGGCCAGACAGACCGTCACTGCCCTATTTTACTGCAATGTTCTGCGGCGTCTTAGGGAGAACATTCGCCGCGAACGACCTGAAATGTGGCTCAGGGGCGATTTCCTGCTCCATCACTACAATGCAGCAGCTCACAGAGCGTTAGCAACACGCCCGTTTTGCAGCCGCAAAAGCATGACTACCCTTCCTCACCTGCATTACTCACGGGATTTGGCCCCTGCGACTTCTTTCTGTTCCCGAAGCTGAAGCTCAAGGGTCGTGGATTTGAAGCAGTGGACAAGATCCAGCACGAATCGCAAGCGGTGCTTGGTACGATTCGCAAACAGGACTTCCAGGGAGCGTTCCAACAGTGGCAAAAATGCTGGCAGCAGTGTATTGCTGCCCAAGGAGACTTTTAGGGAGATCATAGCCAGACTTAAGTAACGTAAGTACTTTGTTGTGTATCGGCTTAGTCTTGGAACTTTTTGATCGGACCTCATATATTACTGCCACCTTCAGAAAATATTATTGATCATTCGTAGTAGCTGTATCCCATACTTTCCACCTCCCAGTAGGTCTGTGGTATGTGGTGTGCAGACCTCTAACCATTCATCCAAGATGGGTCTGCCTCGCCGGTGGCGCAGTGGTCTAAGCGATGGCCTCTGATCATTCGTCCAACAGAGGTCCGGGTTCGAATCCCGTGATGCATGGGTGTTGTGTTTATCTTACGGTACTGGCTCTGTTTCTTCCCTGGAACCAGTGACCCTAAATTAGGGACGGGCGACCACTTATAGCCCATTGAGTTGCTCACGGTGCTCGTTAAACCTCCAATCAAAAAAAAAAAAAATAGTTCTGGGTTCAATCCCAGAAAAGGCAATTAATAGTGTGCTTGTGTCACAAATCAGTTAAAAATTTATCTGGTTGTTTGTATTTCTTTGTGGGGCTAACCTCTGAATCTCAGAGAACAGCTTAGTGATGTGTATGTATGTATGTATGTATGTATGTTCTGTCACTGGCTTTCTCCCATCCCTGGAATCAGTGGCCTTAAATTAGGGATTGGTGACTGCTTATATATAGCCCAATGAACTGTTCATGGTGGTCGTTAAACCCCCAATAAAAAAAATCCTTTTTCTAGAAACAGATATTGACACATTACAACATACATTTACATAATCAAAAGTGTTTATAGCTTACTAAAAATCAGTTTATTTATTGGCATAAAGAAATATATGGAATTGCCATATATTTCTTTATGCCAGTAAATATATATATTTCTTTATGCCAGTATGTCCACTGCATCATAAATGATATGATGTGGCATTTTTTACGTCCTATCTATTGCCTGGAAAAGGCTTCCTAGTTGAAAGCAAAAGCTTGGCGATTCTATATATTTTTTACCCCAGTAAATAAATGGATTTTTACTATGCTATATAAGTGTTTTTGATCGTGCATAGTCTTGTGCACTTCTAACTTGTTTACATTTACACAATGTAGTACAAAAGTTACACTTTAAGGAAAGTAGAAAAAATCTTTGTCAGTCTGATTTGAAATATTTTTTTTACATGTTCTAGACATAAAGGTTGTTATATGTAAGAAATATGTTCATGCTACCTAGTTGTAAAAAATGTGAAATGTATAATTGATGTGAATAGGAAAGGAATGTGGATTTCTAAAATAAGCAAACCCTCTTAGGGTTCTCCCTAGATTTATTTTACAACTGGGTGGCAAAAAATTTAGCTGGATGGTATTAACAACCCCCTTCCCCAATTGAGAGAAAAAAATGTTGCTTAACATTATTATACTTATTAAACATCTTTAGTGGTGTGTTAGGCACTAGTGTAACATAACATGATAAACATTAGAAAATTGTACATAAATGATAAAAAAAAAAAAAAAAAAAAAACTTACTATAGTACCAAATTCGAAATCCAGAAGGACCCAAAATCCAGAATTTTTTTCTAACATTTTTTTTACGGGAAATTGTTTAATACTGTGTTTTTTAGACACATATTTTACGGTTTTTAGCGTTTTTGTTTATTTATAGTTGCTGTTTTAACAAAAAAAAAAAGACCAATGGGAAAAAAAATTGTATCCCAAGTCTGTTCACATGCAAACCACAAATCCCCTATTACCTTGACATTGTTCCCTTAATGTGGGAGGTTAGCAAGGGTTTTATGTATTCTTTCTAAAGACTGGTGCCAGTCTTCAGCAAGAATACATAAAACCAGTCCTAGCTTCCAGCTGTGAAGGAACTCTGTAAACCATGTTTATTTGAAAAAAAGAAAATGATCTTGAAAGGGGAGAATATCCCTCCCACTTACAGCCTGTGTGTCTTTTGGTAGTCAGCAACAAAGACTGGATCTGTCACATGGAGGGAAAAGGGGGAACCCTGCTGTGTTATCTCCCTATCTTTCTTAAATTCCCTGCCTCTGCTGGGGGAGGAGGTGCCACACTACAAAACCTCTTCCTGTTTTCTCCTGTCCAACTTGTTCCTTCTTCCACCATTACGCTGCCTCAAATCAAATTATAGTAACATACATACTTAGCTCCCCCCCTTCCTCTCACAAGCACTCCCAGTGAACTTGGTCTCTGAGCAGGGAAAACAAAAAGTCCTGTTTGTTATCACTTCCAACTTTTATTCTAAATGCTGGCAATGACTGGTTAGCATCTTAATGATTGCTTTAACCTTGGTTTTATATTCAATTTCTTATACATCAAAAAAGGCAGCAACTACAACATATACATGTGTACATCCAGTACTTTGATTCACGAGGACCCAGAATCCAGAAATTGTTTGGTCCCAAGCTGTAATAAGTTTATTCAACACATATTTCAGCCAGTTTTCGTCAATATTTATGTTTTGTGTGGGGATACGTTTTCCACTTTTACCATTACATGCATTGTGAAACGTTCGTTACAGAAAATTTAGCTGGGTGGCCAAGAAAATTAACTGGTGCTTCGATCTGTGAAGCCCAGAAAATTTTCCAGGCTTTCCATTTAAAAGAGACTTTGGCTCCATAGCTTTGAGCAAACCAGTGTCAAAATGATGCCAAAGCATTGCTGAAATCAGTTCATCCAGTGAACCATAGATACAGTTAGCATAATATTATGGTCCATTTCTTTTTTCTACAACTCAAAACATGGCTGTATATGCATATCAGTGCAGCTGGCTTTACACTTACATAAAATCTGGCCACTGGATGACAGATGCAAGTTTACATAATAGGTAAGCCTCACTTTGTTTGAATGTAACCAGCATACTACACTGTTTTACCCATTGCTTACAATTGCCAGGAGGTACATCTATGGTGTGAGAAGATATAATTAAGAGGGAGAATCAGGAGTAATTGCATGCAAGTGTGAAATGAGAAAAAAAAAATCATCTTGGTTTGCAGAAAGTGCATACAAATTGTACAGAAATTGTTAAATCAATCTTTTAGATACTAGAGGGGGAGCACAGTCCAAGTTTAGCTGCAATGTGGGTGTTATGTTCGTACTTCATTGTTCCCTTCTATACTTGAGCTGTAACCTAAAATTAAGCGAATAATGGTACTGACAAAATGTCAGCAACTATGCTGTTTGAAAAATTAATTTATATACGGTACTGAAATTAATTCACTATAGCTCATGATGAATACAATGCTGCTGGGCTTTTCATTCGATCTCTTTCAGTCCCCTGTTGTGAGTGTTTATCAGGTCTTCGCATGTAAGGAAATTTAATTGTTCTGGTGTTTTAGTTAAATTTACTAGTTAAATGAGAACTCACTGTTTTGCAGCAGCTTTTGTTCTGTGCAGTACATGGGAAGGTCGTGGATTTGTTTATCCTGATTTCTTATTACTCTTTCTGTTGTTTACACATTGATCTGTTGGTTATTCTATCAGCTGTCTTCTTCAATTACTTCATTGCTGCATTCCCATTTCCAAATTAATTTTTACCTTGGTTTTCCATCTCAACATCAAATAAATGTTCCCCTCTTTTCTCAAGGAACCAAAAACTGTTGATTTGGAGAATTTCCAATTCTCCTTCCTACCACTTTCAAGTGCCCGATGTTTTTCCTACTTTCTTGAGAAAAGCATGGGTTTGTCAACTTTGTGTATCGGCTGCTGGGACCATCAGGTCAGCTCTGTGTTACTTTCACCCACCTCACACCATTTTATTAGCAATATACTTCCAGGGATCGCATTCCTCCTAAAATTCCTAATATTTTGTGACCCTCCTTAAATTCCTAAAATTAGACCTAAAATTTGCTATTCATCCTAAAATTTTCGTAAGCTTATTTTTATTAAAAACACAACCGTTATTAACGCCAATAAATTTATCATTACGGTAAGGTAAAAAGACCTGTTATTGTAGAAACACAGCCTATATGCTGTGCTGCTGAAGGGAGGGAAAAATGACGCCATCGAGATGCACTTGCTTCGGGGCGGGCGTTCCATTTTTTTGCCTTCAAACAGTTTTCGAGAGTAACAAGAGATCTAAGGGAAAAGGGGAGGGGTCATTTTCACCCCTGGTTTGCGCTTTGCAGACGAACTCCGTGGCACGCAGAAGATCGTACTTTATTTTTGTACATGCCTTGTGGAATCTCCTCTTTCTGCTGATGTTTTGTTATTGTAAACCGCAGGTGGGTGGAAGCAAAGAGGAAACATGTGGTCTCCTTCCGTAACCTCCGGTAATGACGATGGGATGGTAGCTGAGTATTATCTTGGCAGGCAGTAGAGCACGTGATCATTGACCTTCGATCATGCGTCGGCGACAGCGACCTTCGATGCGCAATATATCTCGGCTCCGACTCGCTTTGAGCTTGCGTGAGATGCGTATGATAGTTTCTGGTTTTACGTCTTTTATGGTGTTCTCTGTGCTGTGTGCAGGTTCAGTTCTCTAGTGGTGACCTGCTTTTTTTTTTTTTTTTTTTTTTTTTCATATCTTCTGACATCCTCGCAGCCAAATTTCGGGAAGTTGTCTGGTTTTGCAATATTGGAACGTGTTTTTGTACTTCCCTTTCATTTTCTGGTTAGTAATACAAGTGTTTAAGATGCCTAAATCCAAAACGAAATTTCAAGATGCGTGGCTCGCCAAAGAATTGGACGGAGTGAAGTTGAAAGAATGGTGTTCTGCAACTGAAACAATATTTTCTGCTAAGTGTATATTGTGTTCAGAAATTTTCAACATTTCTAATAGTGGCTTTTCACAAGTAAAAGCGCATCATAAAGGAAAAAAACATTTGCAGAAATTTCAAAGTAAATTTCAAAATAAGTCCATCCTGAAAGCCTTTGGAGGACGGGATCTTCAGCCCAAAACAAATATTAGTGAAGTACTGAGTCATGATTTACAGTTGGCTAAAGCCGAAGCATTATGGGCCATGAAAGTTGCTAAGGACAATATGTCTTTTGTTTCATGCACTGAAACAGTTGAACTTTTCAAAGAAATGTTTCCTGATTCTGCTATTGCAGCCAAAATGCAACTTAAAGAAAAAAGTTGCTTATGTGATGCTTATGTGATATCACATGGATTGTCAAAATATTTTGAAGAGGATTTGAAAAAAGACATTGCATCTAGTAGCCCAGGAAAGGTTACTATAGCATTTGATGAAACTACAAATACACAAGTGAAACGGCAGTTGGATGTGTATCTCAGGTACTGGTCTTCAGAAATAAATTCAGTTTCTTGCCGATACCTAACAAGCGTTTTTCTGGGTCATGCAACAGCAGATATTTTGCTAAAAGAAATTCTTGATGTGTTATCATCCTTCAATATTTCGTTGAACAGAATTATTTGTGTATCCATGGACAGCCCAAATGTAAATAAGTGCTTTTTACGCAAATTCAATGAAGTTGTAAAACAAGAAACAGGCCAGAAATCTTTGGAACTAGGTTTTTGCAACCTGCATGTTGTTAGTAATGCATTTAAAATTTTTTTGACAAGCTTAAATATAGATTTTGACGAATTTGCTACTGATATGCATTACTTTTTAAAGAGTAGTGCTGCAAGACGAGAGGATTATAAATCTGTCGAGGATATAACATTGGTCACTGCCAAATTTCTTTTGCGTCATGTCAGCAACAGATGGTTAACCGTTGGTTCTGTAGCCCAGAGGCTCTTGGATCAATGGCTAAATATTACAGAATATTTTTTAAACTTCTTGCCATCTCAAAAAATATTTGAAAAACAACTGCGCAATTCGGCAAGGTATAAAAGAATTCACTGTTTCCTGAAAAATGAGCTTACTCCTTGCTATTTAGCATTAATTTCATTTTCACACCAAATTTTGAAAAGTTTTCATTATGTTATCAGAGTGAAGAACCAAAAATACACCAGTTATATTCTGATTTAAATACTTTAATGAGGAATGTTATGGCTCAGTTTATCCAAGATGATGTTATAGCAGGGAAATTTGGAGAAGACCTAAAGAATGTAGATTTTGAAAACAAAAATTCATGGAAAAAACTAGGGGAGTTAGAAGTTGGTATGAAGACAAAAAATCTCCTCAGGAATGTTCAGGAGACCAGGCAGAAATTATTTCTCTTAGATGTAAGATCATCACTAATTGCAACCACAAAATATTTAAAGTCAAATTTGCCATTCTGCAATCAAAAGCTAAGAGACATAGAAGTTTTAAAGGTAAAAGAACCAAAGAAAGAGTCAACTCAACTTTCAGTCACTGAAGGACTTTCGGAAATAACCAGAATTTCAAGTGTTTTGCATCTTTCTGAGGAACAAATTGATAGAGTAAGAGAAGAGTGGAAACTTTTAAATTGCGATAAGCCAACTCTAGATGAACTAGTGAAATTTTCAGAGGAAGGGCATATTCCAGTGCGGATTGATCATTACTGGCGTAATATATTTAGTATTAAAGACTCTAGCGGAAAAGAAAAATACTCAAATCTTGCTAAACTCATAAAGTCAATTTTAGTTTCACCTCATGGTAATGCTGATGCAGAAAGGGGATTTTCGGTTAACACTGCTCTGTTAAGGAAGGACAAGGCTAACTTAAAAGACTCAACTATAATATCATTAAGAATAGTTAAAGGGGCCATTAAACACTATGGATGTGTAAGTAAAGTTCCCATAACAAGAAATTTGTTAAATAGTGTTTGTGATTCACATAAATTTTATAAAGAGTATGTTGATAAGCTGAAGGAAGAAGAATCAAAAAAGGTAAAAGAAAGGAAGCAGAAAAAGAGGGAAAATAAGGAAAAGCAGCTAGAGAAAAAAAGAAAAGCTGAGTTTGATGACAAAATAAAAGAAAATGATGCAGAAATAAATAGACTTAAAAACGATAAAGAAGCCTCCCTAGCAATAATTCAAGAGGGAACAGAAAGAATGAGAAAAGCTGTAGAAAAACAAAATACTGTTGAAATAGCAGTTGCCTCTAACTTGATCATACAAGGTTCAGCTGAAATAAAGAAAACTGAAAGTAATTTAGTTGTGGTAGAAGCAGAAAAGATAGGCTAATCAGGAAAAGGTTAAAACAATAATATGAAAAAAGTAATTCAGTGAACAATTGTACATAGTTCTTGGTTTTCAATTACCTTTTTAGGATATTATAATTTAATGTGAAACCTGAAAACTTTACTGTGAAAATCGTGAATTGCTTCTGGTTTAACAGCATATTAATGTTCAAAGTGAAACTTGAATGTGTTAAATATACTTGAATATGATAATAACACGTGAAAAGATAAGAACTGAACATTAGAAGTAAATCATACTTAAACTTTAGACATTAGACGTTATGCAAAAAAATTTGGGTGTTAACTTCGACCATATATACTAATGGACTGCACATTGGCAATAGCTGCATCAAAGCCGCCATGGCTCAAACATTGGGCACGTCATCATCAGACTCCAAATTTCGTGTAAAAATGCTGTTATGATTACTAATTTACGCTGCAGAACTTCAGTGTTTTCGGTGTTATGTGGATGCGCCTCATATATAATGAAAACTCTTCAGGTAAGTTTACTTATGAGCTATATACATGCATGATCGGGTTGTTTACATTTTGTGATTTATAATGTGATGAACATTTGCGAAGAATTTGGAACATGCATTCCATTTTTTTTTCTTAAGTTACTATATTTTTATATCAATAGCTGCAAGTTTCTGGTTAAGTAATTGAACTTTATTGACTTAGGTATTTAATTCGCTTCTTACCCATGAAAAATCATAGAACTTTCTTTACTATATCGCTCAGAGCAACCATAAGCACAGCAGGTGTAACCCATCTTTTTGACTGTTGTCATGTGATTTTATGTTGGAGCCAGAAATTTTGATGTCATGCGTAGTCTATCAGTATATATGGTTGAAGGGTGTGAAGCAAACTCTTTACAATGTATACAAAGTTGTTTTACTAGATGTATACAAATATACATCTAGTTTTTATTGAAATACACTCCTAAAATTTTTCTAAAAATTCCTAAAATTCCTACCTAAAATTTTCCAGAAGTATGCTATGATCCCTGTACTTCGCACCTGTGATTTACCATCATTCTGCCTTCCTCTTATGTGTGAACCATTGTTCCTTCCACAGTCTTTGGAAAAAATGGAACTCCAAACAATGATGTAAAACATTTTCCAGAGAAATTATTCGAGAAAGTTATTCTTGCAAACTGGACTTCATGCACAGTTGATGATGGAAATAGCCAGTAATAGTGTTTTATGTGAATATCGGAAGCATTGCAGGGAACTGTATCCCTTCCCTCATCAAGAGAGCTGAAAGGTAGTAAAGGGGCCATCTCAATGCTTCCCCAAAAACACTAAGGAAAATCATTTGTACTTATGATATCATATTAAAGAAGCTTATTAATGTTAACTTTCACTGATATTAATGAATCCATGGTAACAAGAAGGCCTACCGCTGGTGACATATCTTTCCTCCTGAGCTATCCAGTGTAGCTCAGGAACACTCATGTTAAACATTTCAGCATTTCGTGATGAAATTTCTCAGTGCCTGGTAAGGATCTCTAACCAGAGCTTCTTCTTAGCCTTGAGTCAAGTTATTAAAAAAATAATTATCATAGAAAACAGAGGTAACTCGTGCTAAACAGTCATACTATAAACGACAAACCGTCTTCACACAATATATAAGAGTTTTATGATGGAATAAAAACTTTAATGATAGTTAAAAAAAAATTAATTTTTAACTATCATTAAAGTTTTTATTCCATCATAAAACTCTTATATATCGTGTGAAGACAGTTTGTCATTTATAGTATAATTATCATAGATTTTTTTCTTGCAATGGTATGAAGAAAAAGCTTCATAGTACCTTGGGCTGAGTCCTCTTTCCACTGTTCTTGTCTTAGACCATGAATATGGTAGTTAGACACAGCTGCTCCCCTTCACGCAATGTTCAGAGAACGGCACAAACATGTCAAGCGGGTTAGTCACATGATGTGTGTCAAGATTGCTCTGAGGGAGCAGGTAATGGCAATGATCAACAGCATTTACCTTAGACCATGAATAAGGCATTTGTACAGTGTCAATATAATTTTACAAAGTTTATCTTCATAAAAAATCAAGTGGTTTATTTTTCTACCCACTAGTTCGTGTGGTACAAATTTTTAAAGTTCAGTCACATTGGCTGGTGCTCCCGCTCAAGTGTTAGTTTACATATTTTTACGCATTTTTGCTGCCTCCCCCTACAGCGCAGGATTTGTTTAGCAAAATAACCATTAATCATTGCATCTTCAGCTTTCATTGTGTATACTTTTTGTTGCTATAGAGTGCTTATATAATATCCTATGATTTTTTTAAGTTGTCCCACAACGTGTATATTCTCCCTATTGGAGTGTGAAAAGTGACCTCATTTCTCACCCCGCACCCTCACTCCCATATAAATTGTGCGTAGTGTTCCACAACAAAAGTGTTTTTCTCTCATTGAAGACAGTATAAGTGTTCTTCTGTGAAAACATTGTGTTGATAAGTCAATTATTTTTGGGGTTATGAGTGTGTGAAAAATTTCCAAGGTCCACAATAGTGGACCTCTGTAAATGGAGAAATTGTTTACTTGCCAACATATCGAGATGTAGAAAATATTAGAAACACGTATACATAAATTCAAATGTACACATATTTTAATATATAGAAATACCCCAATTTTCAGGCTAACATCCACAGCATATATGTTGCAAAAATGAGATATTTTGCCAAATGGCAGCCCTCATGGTGATCTTTTTTTTTGAAGTGGGGAGGGCAAAGATGGTGTTTTTTTTTTAATTTTGATAATACACATCAGTTTTCTAATTGCTTTCTAAAACAGAAAATCAATAATTATCAAGGGGTACACAAAGTCGTCTTGCCACTTATTGCTAATCAAAAAATAAATCGGAAGCTGCACATCCCTAAATTATAAATTTTGGACGATTCCTTTTTAAGACGACTGAGACCACTTACCATTTTTTTTTTTTTTTTTTTTTTAAAACCCTGTTTAGATACTTAATCCATGAATATAATAACGTTGGTCTTGTGTTGCGGCCGATTCTTCTTTTTTGTAAGACTTGTAATGTGTTTGAATTACTTTTAATGTGTGACCTGCATTTCAACCTTTTTATACAGTGGGAACTTATATGTTAAATTAAATCATGATTTTTCTAATTTTTTCACTTTGGAATAACAAAGTAACCCCATTACCTTTCAAACAGTACAAAACAGCACTATTATTTAAGGTCTATAAATCACATATCTACTCTTCGGATAACAAACATTAGCACGTGTTAAGCAGCATTTCATCATAAAATGTAGTATAAAATGTAAACTATCTTATCTTAGATTCAAATCTTTGCTGACATACAATAGCAAAAAATCTCCACCCCATGGTACAAATGTATTTCATAATTTCCTTCAACCACAGAAATTAAAATCATTCACTTAACTTCAAGTAATCGAGAATGATTTTCAGTACAGTTACGAACTACGCACCGTGAAAGCCGGTGGTTGACCCACATCACGTGACTACCCTCTGGAGGTGTTTGTGCCGCCTTCGGAGCTCCTAGCTCTGTCTACCTATGAGGATGTACCAGACACGTGACTCTCAGCATGGCAACGAGCCTTAGCAACGTAAGTGAAGGACAACCAGCCCCATTGAAATGATGGCATCTTACTTTGGAACTTTAGCTTCCGAGTACAAAATGTGGTATTTGGAAAAAATTAAAGAGATTGAAGGAAAATATCCTTATGTGCTGAATGCAAGTGTCTTAGGAGGTGATGCGAAAAGTTTTCCGAAAGTTCAAATAATAAATATTTTCGATTACTTAGTCTTTGGTCGAAGTGCCTTTACCGCAGAACAGTCCGAGGCATATAAAAGTTTCGAAGCACGTAACAATTTCTTGTCGTCGGTATTCTTTTACAGGGTAATTTATGGAGAAAATAGATACGCTGCCTTAATAAGTAAAGTTCCCTCCCCCTCCCCTCCAGGTGCAGAGAACTGAGTAAAAAAGTTAGGTTTGCTTTCTTTCCAGGAATCGCTGATTTCAGATAAAACTCACCCTTGAAAGGTTCTATGCCTTTTTGAGTGTTTAACTCAACAAAAAGTGTCTAAGCTCTGGGAAGCGATTTCCAAGCCTTAGAAAAATGAGTAAAATATTTTTTGTTTGTAAAATTCTGGTGAAAAAATAAAATAATTTTGCTGGGATTGTGCCTTATAATATATCTATCCGTAAATAAATTTAGCAGCATAACACCGACCTGTAAACAGACCTAGACATTAAAAAGAATTTCATTTGGACAATAATTTTAGCCATTATTTGTATTTTTCGCCAAAAGTGTGCTTCAGTTCCAGGTAAAAATCCAGGTGTACTAAAAATAAAAGAAACTGTAGTTTGGGGAGCAAATATCATATAGAACAAAATAGTAAACTAAAAAAAAAAACCCAACACCGACCGCCAAATAACCTTAAATGTGAAAAGCTGAAAACTTGCAAAAAACAGTGAGTCAGGGGAACAGTGTGCTCGAGATCTAAAAAAATACAGAAGAGCCAGAGATTTGATTTTAACTAAAAGTCAGGTTTGCTAACAAATGAACTTTTAGCCCTATAAAAACTATGAAAAGTTTCAACACCCCCTAGATCAACTAGGAACTTTCTGAAAAGAAGACCGTGGCGAAAAAAAAAAAAAACGTGCGCAGAAATGTCGATTGGGGACTGAAGCGTTTATTTCAAAAATATTTTGACTAAGAGACAATCTATAAAAGGTGTTCTTTAAGAAAATAATCAGTAGAAATAAAATCTACACAAAAAAACAAACAAAAGAACAACAGCCAACGCCTTTTAAATTCAACCGGAAAACTTTGAATCAACGAATGAAACGCTTGGCCCAATAAGTGCAAGCATTGCACTCCAATAGCGTTTGAACAAGTAAAAGATACATTCTCTGCTTTACGAGAAATCACTGATTTCTGGATAAAACATTTTTTTTTTTTTGATTGGTCGTTTTTTTTATTGGTCGTTAAACCTCCAATAAAAAAATAAATAAAACTAACATTTAAAAAGTTCTCTGCCTTTGAAGAGAGTAACTCTTCAATAAAAAGTGTTTTCTTAGCTCTGGGAAATGATCTCCCTTTGTTTGGTATATAAGCTAATTTTTTCTGTACTGCCTTTAGAGACAGCAGCTAGTAGCCTGAAAAAGACTTACGGTCTCGATTTTTCTATTACCGCAATTCATAATGCCACAAAATCTAGGCATTTTGGCTTCAAATTTTTATAAACACTGACCGCTAATGATTGCACTTTACACACTAAGTGCAGGACATATGCTTGTCCTTCAGGAACTTGCAGGGACTGTTACCACTTCACTGAAACTTCTCAATGACGTCACGTGCTACATCTTCATATTCATGGTCTAAGGTTCCTGTCTTTCATGTGTTTGCCCAAGGCTGCCTTGACTTTAGACTATTCTTAATCTGGCTACTTGCATGAAAATGTTATTTCAGAAACTGATTACCTTCATGCTTTCATCTGTTGGCAACTGAGAATTAAGTAGAAAGTGAATCTCGATTTTTGTCATACTTCTTAGGTATCGTAATATTTAAACTTCATTCCATGTCAGTAATTTCTTTTTTTGCCTTATTTTATGCTGTGCTATTAATTTTAATTGTAATACTTGTCACAAACCATTTTTAAATATATATCATATGGACCAAATGAAATTTTAGTGATAGCATGACTCAAATTTGTTTATTAGTTTTCCCAAGCTCATTACAGAAGCAAGTTTGCTAATGGAGACAGCAGACTAAACTAAATTGGCCAGGAATTTATATAGTACAACATGTTTCAAACAGTTTGCATTTGGATTGAATCATCTTACTGAATTGCCAAAAAAAAAAGGTAGGGTTATTACAGAAAAAAGATCGAAAACAGGTAAAGCAATTGTGTGTGTTTAAATTTGGACAACATGGGTTGCAGAACATAAAACAGACAAAATGTGTCTTTTGCCATTCAAATGAGAGAACACCTCACTGATGCAGGAGGAATGGAAAGCAAAAAGCAAGTGAAACCTTGACCTTCGTTAGTCATGCATTGTGACATCTTTGTTGTTCAGAAACACATTGCACCTTCGTGGCATGCTGCAGATGAGACGATTCACTTGGCATTGTGGGTAGTGCCATCCACAGGTGAGGCAGAAGTTCACTAAGTCTGTCATAAGCTGGGTGATACCTGTCCGAAATTTTCTGCAGTGCATCTGAGATGTGTTTCGTGGGGTTAGGG
Source organism: Macrothele yani (assembly GCA_039090855.1). Classification (NCBI taxonomy): domain Eukaryota; kingdom Metazoa; phylum Arthropoda; class Arachnida; order Araneae; family Macrothelidae; genus Macrothele; species Macrothele yani. Next base: position 135,435,043 of record CM077024.1, on the reverse strand, counting down.
TCTGGGAACCTCAGATTTAGAAAAAAAGTAAATGCGGAATTCTATCTTTCAGCTCATGAACCACAATAGTGGCTTATGAGGTCATGCATTGTCAACCATAAAAAAGAAACTGGCCTATCACACCATGAGAAAGGGTCACAGAATCCTGATAATATTGTCTTGGCACACACTAGCATTTGCGTGCCATCCACAAACATACATATCTCTGAGATTTCAAAGCAAATCCCTCCCTATACCATCACAGAGCTACTTTGGAACAGATTTACAGGTCAGCACAGATGCAGACTATCACATGTTCTTGATGTTCCCCATATGCGTCTCCAACTGTCAGAATTTGGACTCATTGCACAACAGGATACTTTTTCCACTCTTCCTGCCACAGTAGGAATTGTCACTCTGACTCGCATCTTTATTGCCCGGTTTCCGTAGAAAGCTTTCTTCAGTGCTACAGACATTTCATACATAAACCTTCCAGTGCAATCAATTGCAGACCATTTAATCGTTTGGCACGATGTCAATGGCATTTGTCAGAGCATCTCAGATGGACTCCTGGACACTGCCTGTTCCTGTGAATGTTTATCAGTAGGTACTGATCTTTCCAGTCTTTAAATGATCACCTTTTCGTCATTCTGTGGTGTTGCCTTGATCTGGACTATGTGCATTAAATTGATCGTCAGCTTATCATTGTGGGGATACATGAAGAGCTGCTGCAACATGTTTGTCTGAGGCCAGGTTGCAGCCTTTCAATGGCCGTGTTATCTTGTCTGACTGCCAAATGTATTCTGTGCATTGTTCACAGTCTGATTGTGGCATTTACAGATGCGCAACATTAAAGCACACCGTAGCACATTGATTGTTTTGAAGTCCTGTTATCCGTTGAGCATCTTTCTTGTATCTGCGCTTAAGTGACAGCTATGCAGAAAGAACCCATATTTGCGTACTGTTGCATTGTATATTCTCCTGGCTATCATTCTGACCTGACATCTGCATAAACATGCTCCTTAGGTTCTAAATTGCAATTTATGTTACTGTTTTTGGGTAGTTTATATCTTGTGACATAAATGAACACTCAGTTTGGCTAATGATACAATGTCATTTTCTATGTTTAGCTTTCCCAAGCTCATTTGCAGAAGCATGTTTGTTAATTAAGAAAGCAGACTGTGAACTGGATTCCCTAGAAATTTGTACTGGGTTGGTGTGAATGAAATGTCCAGCAAAGGACCAGCACACGTGGACGGCGAGAATGGAAAAATAGGACAACTTACCTAGACAAAATAATCCCCGTCGGCATCGACACATAGTTGCCATCTGTCTGGCAAGGCCATGATCCCGGAACGAAGAAAGTCTTGTGGATGGGACCCAGTGGCGGCGGCTCGTGATAAGCTGAGATGGGGGACTGCATCTCAATTTTGTAGATATCACTTCGAATAAGCTAAGTTACTGAGCCTGTGCTGATGCTGTCCATTTAATAATAATAATGCTAATAATATATATATATATATATATATTCTATTAAGAAGAGACCGAAGCAAAAAAAAAATTTTTTTTGACTCATACCAAGTACAACATAGAAAAAGTTATGTATTTACCAGTGTGAGTAAAAAGAGAAAAAAATAAAAAATAAAATAAAACAACTGAATGTAGAAAGTGTCGAGAATACTGAGCCTTGGCTTTATCAAGGACCAGCAAAAACTCTGCATTTTCTCACTTCCACAAAGACCTAGTTGGAAATGGGTTTCTGCAAAGCCATAGATGCAAGTAATAAGCCCACCAAAAATTTTTTTTTGAAATTATATATATATGTCATGACCTTCGCAGAGTTGTATGATCTAGCTTTAGTTAACAATTTAGCTTGCATCCATAACTTTCCTGGCCCGACCCATGCTCTTCATCTGTTACTATTTAACAGAAAGAAGAAGATTATAGAAAACTCAAGTTGTTAGTGACTTTTTTTGCTTTTTAGCATTTAGGCACTGGCAATTCTGTTAACTTTTTTTCGGATTTTAACTCTTTCTTTTCTTGGTAACTTTGGCGTGTTTTTAGGAAACTTAGGCCAAGCAGCTGGCCATTCATAGTTCTTGTACTTCGCGCTGTGTTTTCAAAGTAGTTAAGTTCTTAATAACTACTTAATTATGCACTTAAAGCACTTCTGAAATACTTTGTACATATTGCAACTAATTGTTTATGTCATATAACCTTCACAAAGCATTTCTTTAGTTAATTATTGTCTTTAATTTATACTCGTTTTTGTGTTGTCAGAAGTTGTGGAGTAGGGGGTTTTAGAATCAAGTTTTCTTTCAAGAATCTGAGTTTTAAATAATTAATATTTCCTTTTTTAATTGCAATGTAAGAATTTGGAATACTTTTGCATTGCTATTCAGGTTTAAATTCTCTCTCGGGCGAACTTGGCATTTCGTTATTGCTGAACATTATTTCTAATTATTATGTCACTCACAACTTGAGTTTTCTATAATCTTCTTCTTTCTGTTAAATAGTAACAGATGAAGAGCATGGGTCGGGCCAAGAAAGTTATGGATGCAAGCTAAATTGTTAACTAAAGCTAGGTCATACAACTCTGCGGAAGTCATGACATATATATATAATTTAAAAAAATATATATATTTTTTTTTTAATTTTTGGTGGGCACAAAAAAGCTTAAAAATCTGTTTATAAAAGAAAATAAAAACAAATAAAAAAGAAAACTAGTTATTCATCACTAGGATAGCTATACTAAAAATAGTAAAACCAACATTAAAATTAATAAGATTCTGATTAATCTATAGAAGCTCACTAAGGTGATTTAATACATGCAAAGATTATTAAATACACTACTCGTGTATTTTATAATATTTCTCATGTATTCTGGAGAGTTAATTCTGCTCTTTCTGATCATACAGATCCACAGTCTTAAGTTTATATATTTTTTTCTCTGGTTAAAATCTCCGCAAGTTGGTTTCTTTCTGTATGAGGAGGCCATCAGCCCCACCCTCACTGCCCCCCAGCGACTAGGGAGTGGCAGAAGTGTTACGTAAGAGGTCAGCCATGTTTTACTTTTGTGAGGAGAAAGTTTAGTAGCACAAGAGGTAAGCTCTCTTCCTTGTATTTGGGTTTTAGGTTTTATAAGTTCAATGTTTGTACTTCATGTACTTTTTCTCTGTTGTTTTTTTGCTTTTCAGCTTTTAGGCACTGGCTTGTCTGTTAACATTTTTGCGGGTTTTAACTCTTTCTTTTCTTTGTAACTTTGCGCGTTTTTTGGGGTACCTAGGAACAGCAGATGGCTAAGCTTGTTCCTTTTCTATGCGCTGTATTTTCAAAGTAGGTAAGTTCTTAATAACTAATTAATTATACACTTAAAGCACTGCTGAAATACTTTGTACAAATTGCAACTAACTGTTTAAGTCATATAACTTTCACAAAGTTTTCTTTAGTTAATTATTGTCTTTAACTTATTCTCGTTTTCGTGCTGTCATAAGTTGTAGAGTAGGGGGTTTTAGACTCAAGTTTTCTTTCAAAAATCTGTTTTTTAAAAATTAATATTTCCTTTTTTTAATTGCAATGTAAAAATTTGGATTTCTTTTGCATTGTTTTTCAGGTTTAAATTCTCTCTCAAACGAACTTGGCATTTCGTTATAGCTGAAAATTATTTCTAATTATTATGTCACTCTCACAGCTTGAGTTCTCTTTAATCTTCTTCTCTCTGTTTAATAGTAACAGATGAAGAGCATGGGTCGGGCCAGGAAGGTTAATGGATGCAAGCGAAATCGTTAACTAGTGCTAGGTCATACAACTCTGTGGAGGACATGACATATATATATTTTTTAAAACAATTTTAGGTGGGAATGTTACTTGCATCTATGGCCTTGCAGAAACCCATTTCCAACTAGGTCTTTGTGGAAGTGAGAAAATGCAGAGTTTTTGCTGGTCCTTGATAAAGCCAAGGCTCAGTATTCTCGACACCTTCTACATTCAGTTGTTTTATTTTATTATTTTTTTATCTTTTCTCCTTTTACTCACACAGGTAGATACATAACCTTTTCTATGTTGTACTTGGTGTGAGTCAAAATTATATATGTATTTTTTTGCTTAGGTATCTTCTTAATAGAATGTGAATTCTGAATTTTCAAAACTGCTGCGTTGCGCGTTTTGATCTTCAGGTTATTTTGCAACTTTCGTTTTAAATTCTAAAGTTTTTCCTTAGTCTTCAGTTTTGCTCTTCAGTATATATATATATACACACACTACTGGCCACCCAACATGCAACACCAAGAAGGACACGAGATAGCAAAGCCAGATTTACTGGACACATAACAATAGATACAAAGAGGAAACGATTGAACTTACAGGTTCGTGTGGCCCCCATGGCTGGCAATAACGGCCGCTACATGCCGCGGCATCGAACGAAAGAGGCTTTGGATGTGGGCTTGGGGTATGTCGGTCCAGGCAGCTTCCACACGTTGCCACAGTACATCGGGCGTAGTCGCGGGTGGTGCTTGCCGGGCCACTCGGTTGCCGATTAGCGACCAGACGTGTTCGATGGGCGACATATCGGGAGAACAGGCGGGCCACGGCAGCAGTGACACCTGGTGGGCCGTGAAAAAATATTGCACGATGCGTGCGGGCGCGCATTGTCCTGTTGAAACTTGGCCGCTGGCAAGTCCTGCAGGTAAGGGAGGACTGCAGGCTCCAAAACGTCGGAGATGTGGTGGTGGCTGTTGAGTGTACCGGCGATGCATACCAGAGGGGTGCGGGTGTCATCCAATTGCGACCCAAACCATAACGCCAGGCGACGGACTGGTATGGCGATGCATAATGCAAGCGTTATACAGTCTCTCGCCGCGGATCCGACCATCGTGGTGTTGCAGGCAGAAGCGGGATTCGTCGGAGAAGACAATGTCCTGCCATTCCGTAGTCCAGGTGTGGCGTTCAACGGCCCACTTTCGCCGCACTCGCCGGCGGTGTAACGTCACTGGTAATCGGAGCAATGGCCGCCGTGTGACAAGTTCCTGCTCCTGCAGACGACGTCGAACGGCACGCGCTGACACAGGTTGTTGCGCAACACACCCTAATTCCTACGCTAACGTTCGTGATGTGGCGGTACAAGCCGTCAATGACCGCCGCACAACATGCCGGTCCTCTCGTTAGGTGGTGTGCCGCGGCTGCGGCAATTGCTCACGTCGGTCCGTCCATCCCTCCTGCACCCACCGAATCCATACTCGCCTCACTGTGGCTGGATGTCGTCCCACACGGGCGCAGATGTCTCAGTGCGATAAACCGCTGTCGCGATAAGCCACTATTCGTGCTCTGTCGAACTCCGAAACGTGCTGGAATGACTGTCGTATTCTGCGACGAGGCATCAGGAAGCTTTCCACGCACAAGTCCGGCAGTACAATACACTTCCACTACTTACACCCCGCCTTCTGTGCACCCTTCTTATAGTGCTTCTCAGTGGCGTGCCAGGCGCACATGATTTGCATATGCCCTGCAATGCTAATCGTTTGCATGTCCTCTCGCGGGCGACGCATGCTGCGAATTTCAAGCCAATCAGATGCTTCCTTCTTGGTGTTTCATTTTGGATGGCCAGCAGTGTATATACTGTATATTGATCGAAAGTGCTTTTTTTACAAGAAATGAATATTTAGATTTTATGTTTAGCAATTGATAGGGAAAATGTAGAGGTACCGATACCTAAATCAGGCAACAGATATTAAGCGATGGCCACATTGATGAAGAAAATAATCGAACTATAAAACTTTGTCAGATGCATTATTTCTTAAAAAGAAACTGATTAATCAGTGCATCCTTCCAGTTCTTACGCATGGAACACAGACATGGACCTCAACTATAAAATAGACATACAGATGTTGCAGACAACTTAAAGAAGCTTGCAGTGATTCATGTTTGATGTTACCAGGAAAGATACAAATAGAAACTCGTGGATCGGGAAAATGACAAGAGTGGAAGACATGATCAGAATTCCTGAAATTGCAATGAGATGGACATATTGCTAGAAGAAAGAGCCACTGACGGAGAGTTGAAATATTGAACTGGATAGCAAGGAAAAAAACAATACCCAGAAGATGACGAGAGGGAGACTGGTGCATGGAATTCGAAAGCATGAAAGAAACTGGCTCATGGCAGACTGTTGTGGAAGAAGAAACTTGGAGACTCTCATCCAGCAGTGGATTGCTAGTAGTTGCAAATTTTATATACATGCATATACGTATATATACATATATACAAGGACAAAAAATGTAAAAAAATTCATGACGAGTGGCAGCGGAGACACACATTCAAGATCATGTACGCATTCTCAAGTGTCTCATTGTGACCTCTAGAAATATGACAATAAATATTTTTCCTTCTGATACACTCCCTTTGAAACTTCGACTTTATACCGACCACTGCAACTTGGACGGCGATAAAAAACATTTTGTAGAATTTTGAAGGGTCTGCCAGAATTTTGCGATGAGTTGTTATTGTGATACTCTCACACCGGCATTTTCTTTAATAAAAATGGATTGGAAACATATTCAGTCCAGTTTTAATTTTGAAGCCATGATAACAATTTAGTGTAGAAAAATTTGTTTTCCAAAATTTACCAACTTTGTAAATTTTCTAAACAATGATATCTGATTAAATGTTCTTTTCAAAGTAATTAAGTATAATGCACTACCTCAATTGAAATGCGCAGCTTATTTTTGGGAGGGAGGGGGGATGCAGCAGAAAAAAATATTGTACCCAGTGGAGTGACTTCAATGATTTTTGGTGAATAAAAATTTACGTGAGTTCAAAAATTTCGTTGTGCTTGGTAAGTGAAGAAATCAATTTTGTGCAAGTATTTCACTGCAGAAATTAATCTCTATCCCCGTCTTTTTTTTTTTTTTTTTTTTTCAATTTATCCAATACTGAATTCTATTCTTAATTGCAATTCGTTCACATGCCCATTTTGACCAGAAGAGAAAATATAGGTAAAACTTTTTGCAAAAGTCCCGGCAACTGAGTATTTGTCATTAGCAAACACAAATATTCTACAGTTCGATGGTGTTAGAATTATTACGTTGAATAAAAGCAGGAACAAACCAAAAATTGGAAGGAAAAAAAACAGGTTTAGTAATACATTCAAACATACCATATTTAATACTTTATTTCAACATTCGTCATTATTTTAATTCATTCCCCTATTTTATTTCTTATTCGGAAGCACAAGAACCGTATTAATCAACAAAGCACACAGGCCCTGCGATGCATTCCCACCCAACGAGAGACTCCATTCGCGAGCAACCCGTGCTAGCGAGACTGCCATCAATGCAGTCCCCAGGGAAGTTTTATTCAAAGGAAACGAACTGATGTGGGAATTGGCAGAGTTTCCCACATTAGTTGGTTTCAATAGCCGTAGGGCTGCAAGGAGCGCAGTCTGCCAACGTTCCTTGCGCTCCCAGTGGTGTTATGCTGGGAAAACTTCCAGTTGAATTCAGAAAACTTCTCTCTCTTGGTACGGCATGAAATTAAAACTGCTTTGGGTAGGGGTGGGTGCCGCCCCTGATGTGACCTGAAGAAGTCAACTTCACGTTGAACCTAGTTGTCTGTCGTGAACTGTTTCCCGGACAGGAAGTGATCCAGGTGTCAAAACAGATGATAGTCTGTTGAAGACAAGCCCAGGGAATAGGCAGGACGATGCAGTACTTCATAGCCCAAGGCACTTAGTGTCAGCATCGTTCGTTGTGCGACATAAGGGCGAGCGTTTTCCTGGAGCAGAACACCACCATGTCTGTTGACCAAAGCCGGTTGTTTCTGCAACAATTTCTGGTGCATCTGGTGTAATTCAGCACAATAACATTATGCAGTGATGGTTTGGCCTCTTGCCAAGAAACTCCGATGAATTATCCCGGCTGTGGACAACCAGACAAGGAGCATCATCATCTTGGTGTGTAGGGATGGCATAGGATACTGTCCAGCAGGCTGTGCCTTGCTTAACCATTGTGCAGATCATTTCCAATTATCATAAACGCCCACTTCTCATCTCAGGTGACTATTTGATGCAGTAGAGGTTCCTGTTTATTCCTGGCAAGCAGCAACATGCGGATTTTCAAACGCGTGGTCTTGTTGGCGGTTGTCAACTCATGAGGCAACCACATGTCCAGCTTTTTTGACCTTACCCAGTACAGCCAGATGTCGAACAACTGTTGTGTGGTGGACACCTACCTCTGCCGCTATCTCACGACACGTTTTTTGGGGGTCCACTTCAACCACATGCAACAGAACGTCATCAGAAACAGCAACAGGTCGATGACCATGTGCTTCGTTTTGCAGGTCCTGTATCTCCGCTTCGAAACTTCACAAACCATCGCCGAATAGTTCATTCGTAGGCTGTATTCTCCCCAATCGCTTTATTAACGTTTCGAGTGGCAATTCCTGCAGAATGGCCCAGTTTAAATACATACAAGAAGATGACTCTCAAATCCGGCGTTTGCACGTTTCCTTTGCAAGCCATGTTACGTCCAAACAAACCACGCCTGGCCGCCCCGGTGGCGCAGTGGTCTAAGGCGCTGGCCTCTGATCATTCGTCCGTAAGGGGTCCGGGTTTGAAACCCGGTCAGGCATGGATGTTGTGTTTGTCTTACGGCACTGGCTCTCTCCCTTCCCTGGAACCAGTGACCCTAAATTAGGGACGGGCGACTGCTTATAGCCCATTGAGTTGCTCACAATGGTCGTTAAACCTCCAATCAAAAAAAAAAAAAAAAAAAAAAACACGCCTGAAGCTGCTTCTTCACACACGTGCTAGCTATTTATAGTAACTCTGACGTAATACCCGCAACACCTGTGGGTGGTAGGGGCCTGACTCCACTGCTCATTCGTGCCAGACATTTCATTCACCCCAACCCAATATAATGCAGTATTTGAAACAGTTTGATTTCCTGGCTTTTGGATTAAGTCATAATTATTTTTGATATTCCTTCAGTCTCTCTCTCTCTCAATGAAATGGCTTTCAGTTTTCATAGAAATAAGTTACCTACATATGCACACTCGCTAAGCTGTTCTCTAAGATTCAGAGGCTCCTCAAAGAAAAGTACATCTGCCATATTGAAGTTTAAAACTCATGGAACTAGATTTTACTTACTGTTGATATATCAAAAGTCTCCATTTACAGTGATCTTGGCACACAGCTCAGGCTTCACTGACATCCATCACATGTCTCGCACAAGACCTTTTGTACTTTATACTTGCTCTTTTTCTCATGCAGGCTTACCTGAATCTGATCCTTCCATGCATCTCTTCTCTTCCTCTGCCTTTCTTTCCTGCTACTTGGGCTGAATAAATTCTCTTAGTTAAGCGCCTTACCCAGGGACATATATAGAATTATTTTTCAGGAGGCTGACAGAAAACAGAAGTTCTTGAAACTCATCAGGACAAAATAAGTTATTGTATTTCCTGGGGTCAAGGACACCCCCCCACCCCAATTTTAAAATACCAAATTTTGAGGGGAAAAATAAACATCAAAATAAGGTCTCAGCACTTTCATAAAGATTGAAAGCAACTACCTTTCTTTCCTGCCACTTGGGCTGAATAAATGAATAAATTCTCTTAGTTAAGCACCTTGCCCAGGGGCATATATAGAATTATTTTTCAGGAGGCTGACAGAAAACAGAAGTTCTTGAAATTCATCAAGACAAAATAAAAGTTATTGTATTTCCTGGCGTCAAGGACACACCCCAATTTTAAAATACCAAAGTTTGAGGGAAAAAATAAACATAAAAATAAGGTCTCAGCACTTTCATAAAGATTGAAAGCAATACAGATTTTACATCTACATATAAGGAAAAACATTTCAGTCATCCATATCCACAAATCCAGAAAATTCACTGGTGTTATCCATATCACTGACATCATTGTCATAATCGAGGTCATCAATACTGTCCAAAGTGTCGCTACCTTTAAACAGTACGTTTTTTTTTTGTTTTATTGGAGGTTTAACGACCACCGTGAGCAACTCAATGGGCTATAAGCAGTCGCCCGTCCCTAATTTAGGGTCACTGGTTCCAGGGAAGGGAGAGAGCCAGTGCCGCAAGACAAACACAACATCCATGCCTGACCGGGATTCGAACCCGGACCCCTTACGGACGAATGATCAGAGGCCAGCGCCTTAGACCACTGCGCCACCGGGGCGGCCAGTACGTTTTCCAAGCCATCTAACACATTACTGATGCCACTACTACACTGCCGGACAATTGCTAAGGACGGATGACAATAGCAACGATAGCAACCATAAAATGGAAGGCAGGAAAATGTGGAAATTAGCATGAGTGCAGGATACAGTAAAACGTGTTGTGCGTATGCAAATTTTGGATTGCCGAACTTGTTCGTGACGTCATAGCGCTGATATGAGATATTAAGGATTTGACGCGTATTGATCGTTGTTGTTCAAACGCAAAGTTGAAAGGGAAAGAATCAATTGACGAACTTGCAATTTTCAGTATGTCTTCCCGACATCACCTAGATGATTTTACGCGTGGCCGTATTATTGGCAAGATTGAAGAAGGGCGAAAAATAACAGATGTTGCCAGGGAGTTCGACGTCAGCCACAGTGTTGTTTCAAGGCTTTGGAAATCATTTCAAACAAATGGAGAGTGTAGCAAACATCACGGGGGAGGTCGTGTTCGCAGTACGACACCTGCAGAAGATCGGTACATAGTGCTATCAACAAAAGACACCGCCGCAGCACAGCTAGTGAGGTAGCAAATCAGTTTATGGCTGCTACTGGCATGCGGATCTCCCGAAAAACTGTCGCCAGACGTTTGCATGAAGGAGGACTATACGCCCGCTGTCCTGTTGTGTGCATCCCATTGTCCAGACGTCACCGTACCGCCCGTTTGCAATGGAGCCATCAACATCGCAATTGGACTGATAACGACTGGTCTGCTGTCGTCTTCTCAGATGAGAGTAGATGCAGTCTATCGTCTGATTGTCGACGACAACTGATCTGGCGTGATAGTGGTACTGCATATTGTCCAGCAAACATACAGGAAAGGGACCGATATCCGACATGTAGTGTCATGGTATGGGCTGGCATCATGATCAATGGCCGTACGTCCCTCTATGTGCTTTCAACTGGGACTATGACTGGCCAACGATACATTAATGATGTTCTGCTACCTCATGTTCGCATTTTCCGTGGTGCTGTCGGTGATAGATTCATTTTCATGGACGACAACGCAACATGTCATCGAACAGTCGCTGTCCAGGAGTGTCTTTAAAGCGAGGATATTCAACGCCTCGTATGGCCAGCACTTTCTCCAGATCTGAATCCCATTGAAAATGTGTGGGATGCTTTGGAGAGGAGTCTTGCTGGTCGCCAATGCCCTCCAATAAACAAGGACACCCTCATCCGTGCACCGAGAGGAATGGGATAAATTACCCCAACAGCTGCTTGATAATGTTGTGCAAAGCATGACACGACGTGTGGAATCTTGCATCGCCCTCCATGGTGGCCATATCCCGTATTGACATCTTACGCCGGAACGCCTGCGGACGGTAATTGCAGTTTTTTCACGTTTACGTATTCTGCATAAAATGGCCTGTTTGTCCCTTGAACACGTTCCAAAGCCTTCTGGATTTCAGAGCACAATAAATTGTCTTTCTTGTAATGTCCTGGCATTCTGACATTATTTTATTTCACTTGGCATCCAACCACACTTACTTTTTTATGCGCTATATAGCCGTTTATGATCAGTCCTTAGCAATTGTCCAGCAGTGTATTTCAGTCTTCACAGCATTCCACGAATTTAGGACCCAATTGCACATGTGAGCAATGGACCTTATTCAGAAAAATCGCGATTTACGTAAATTTATTAACGACATGTCTAACTTTTGCTCACCGTGTGGTTGTGCTAATAAATCCTGCAATCTAAATTGTGTAGACGAAAAAAAAACATTCCTTAATTTTCCTCTGAAAAAGACGAAATTATTAAAGGAATGGCTGTGTAAAATAAAACGCGGTGATTTCCATTCCGATGTGCACTCTCCAATATGTTCTGTCCGCTTTAACGAAAAAGCTTTTGGATATTATGACACTACGAATGAACTCTTAGTATTCCTTTGAATTTGAGTTTCAAATAAGAAAAAAAAAATAACCGAAAAAAAGGAAGAAAATTGATGGAATATTTGGATCGGTAAATTACGAAATAAGTTCTACTTTCCTCAAAGAATAAAACAAACATATCTACAATTTCTCTTTTATTTAATATTACGCTTTCATTTTTAAGCAGATTTTCTAGCGTGCGAACCCTAGTTTGTTTCCTTATTACGTTTTAAATATTACGTATTTGTCTGAGCTTCTAAATGTTTTTGCTTTACAAAACGAGGTACTCAATTTTATGTTTCAGATATTTCGCCAATGTCTGATAATAAGAACATGAAAATTTAATATACCGTGTACGAGGAATGCTACATTAAAAACTTCATGATGATTAATGGCGATGCTCTCTTGCGTCATGCGAAATAAACATCGAACACAAAATTGTCTTTGTATATTTTTGCAACCTTGATTTGTTCTTCTAAGAAATTAATTTCTTCTTCTTCGCCCTGTAGATCTATTAATTCCTCGGCAGAATCCATAACGTTAGGATTGTAAAAATTAGCCTAAAATAAGGGATAATCAAATAGCAAAAACATTGAATCAGCAGCCATGTTGGTCCTCAGAAATCCACTTCTGACGTCACATGAATAAAGTCCGTTATTGGCCTTTTGAACCTACTTGTTATGGTTAGGTCGTGGTCTGTGGCCCACATCCACCGATTCCACTCTTCTCTTTTATAAGTGCCTTAAAAAGCTCATGAATGCATCCCAGCAAAAGCAACACAAAGAAGAAAAAACGTTAGTCTTCCCATGGCATTTCACAACAAAGGCAGTCTTGTTATTAATAAGATTTACCGGTAAACATTTTATAATGGATAACCATCCTCTTGGGTTAGCATAGGCGTCAGAAAAACGTAACCTTCGTTCTCCAGGATGCATGGTAAATTTTTGAGACTTATTTCAGGAAAAAAATAGCGTTCACGACGGCAGGAAATATTATAATAATTTTTTTTTTAAAACGAAAGCATTATTTTCTAATGTAAGTCACCTTTTTATTAAAGCATTTTTTCTAATGTGTCATTTAAAAGGAGAGAGAGAGAGAGACCCTTTTAGGGGCAAGTCCTCTTGGTCTCCCCTTCCTCCCTCTAAGTACACCCCTGATCTCATTACTTGCTCTTTCAACATGGCCAAACCACCTAAGAATATTTGTCACCACTTTACTACATCACATCTTCCTCACATGATCAGAACATGTACTGCCACCACCCCGAGTAACGCATTTCTCCAGTGCACAAACAACTCGTGCGTAGCTGCCCCGGCGGCGCAGTGGTCTAAGCGATGGCCTCTGATTATTCATCCGAAAGGGGTCCGGGTTCGAATTCCGGTAAGGCATGGATGTTGTGTTTGTCTTACGGCACTGGTTCTCTCCTTTCCCTGGAACCAGTGACCCTAAATTAGGGATGGGCGACTGCTTATATAGCCCATTGAATTGCTCATAGTAGTCACTAAACCTCCAATGAAAAAAAAAAAAAAAAAAAAACGTGCGTCTCTTCTGTGGTACCCAGGTTTCACTGCTATACATCAAAGTAAGAGCCCTTACAATTTCATACACAGTCATTCAGGACTTTTTGAGAAATCCATCATTCCTGTGAAATCCAAGCAGCTATGACTTTTAAAACTGAATTCATTGTACTACTAAGTTTGCCATCTAATTTGTTTTCTCTGTCAAACATGCTTCCTAAATATACAAATTCATTCACCTAGTCTGTCTCTGTGACATTTAGACTGCCTTTGCATTCAGTACTAACAGTTCCTCACTCAAAAACCATAACTTTGGGATTTTCCTTATTTATACTTGGTTTGAATTTCAAACAAACTTTGTACATCCATGACAACATACTCTACAACACACTTTAGCTCTGCCAACAGGTCTATATCATCAACCTGGCTATTACCAAAACATAAGCCAGTGTTGTCAAGCATTCACTCATCCATAAATATATTAAACATTCATAGTGACATTACAAAACCTTACCCGACTCCTGAACAAATAAAAAACCATTTCGATAAAACACCATTCACTTGTGCACATGCTCTACTGCAAGCACACATAGCTTTCACACCATTAAGCAGAATCCCAGATATGCCATATTTATTCAAGACCTTCCACTGAAGTATCCTGTTTACTTGGTCATAAGCATTCTCTAAATCTAGGAAGGCAGAATAAACTTTCTTACCAACAGAGATACTTTTTGATCATCATACATATTGTAAAAATGTAGTTAGTGCAGTCCGTAGCAGGCATAAAACCACTCTACATCCCACACCTCAGATGCAAGACCTTTTTAAACTTTTTCAATAATGACCTTTTTAAACTCTTTCTGTGGCACACTCAACAGTATTACACCACAATAGTTCTTGCATTCAGCCTGATCACCTTTTTCCTTGTACAAGGTAAAAATGATAACATCCCTCCAATCTTGAGGGTCTATTCCTAATTCCCAGCACAACTAGCAAATTTCAGTTAACCAGTCGATTACTGTGTCACTACCATATTTTCAAATATATGCAGTGATGCCATCTGCTCCCAAAGCCCTATAATTTTGAAGAGATTTTAGAGCTTTACAAACCTCTTCCCTCTTAAAATCCTTCCTTCTCTCACTGTGGCATCATCTGCTTCTGCTTCAAATTACCTTTGCTCTTGTGTTCTAATAACTCACAGAAATATTCATCCCATCTTCCACTTAACTTATTAGGCTCCCATATCATTTATCCAATCCTATTCTTCACACAATTTAAACCTTTATTTTCCCTGTCTTCTGTAGTTCCAGAATGTTTTCCTATCTTTCCAAAAAGCCAATTAATGCCTTTCCACCATATCCTTCCTCTGAAACATCAACTGTGCTGTTTTATGCTTCTTACAGTGATATTCATCCTCAGAAACTCAGCCTTGCAACCAAGGAGGTTATATTACTGGAGACACCACTCCTACCACGCAGCATTGGCCGCCATAAGCACCGTTCGTGCTGAAAATGACGTCATGAGCAGGCACGCCGCAGAAGAGAAGCTCCTTTGAAACCAATGGAACAAAAAAAGCTCCTAAGCGTATAAACAGATAAAATGAGTAATTCAATAATATTTATCAATGATACACAAGCTTACTGTTTTATCAATGGTATAATTTAGTTACTTTTGCCTGCTTGTGACGTCACACCACAGATTAGCTGTGACCTATGGCGGCAGAGCCAGTGGTGTCTCCAGTAATATAACCTCCTTGCTTGCAACATCCCAAAGTATACTTCCCTTTTTTTTTTTTTTTACTGCTTCTTTAATCTCGCTATACCACCAAGTATCACATTTAATGCTACCCACTGTTACAGTACCACACACCACTTCAGCAACAGTTACAGCATAGCTCTAGAAATACCTGCCTAAAAAAAAGCAAACAAATAAATAAACAGCCATGGTGACATCACACAACCTTGTCCGGCAGCTGGACAAACAGAAAACCATATTGATAAAACACCATTCGCTCTTGCACATGCTCTAACGTATGAGAAACTATTAATCAAACTGCTAATGAACAACCAGGAAAACTAATATTGCCACCTCGGTCCAGTGGCCTTAGCGCTGGCCTCGACCATTTGTCTGAGGCGACTGGGTTTGAATCCTCGATGAGGCATTTGGTGGTGTGTTTTTCTTACAGCCCTGGGTCTCTTCCTATCCTGGAACAGAAGCCTTCAGTTAAGGACAGGCAACTGCTTATTTCCCTGATGACATTGCTGCTCTGTGTAAGTGTTGTTTTGGTATTAAAAGCTTGACGAGTCAGATTAGAGCTTTTGCTGTACAGAACTATTGATTGTTCTAGTTCTGTACAAGAATTTAGAATATAATCTCGCCATCACTTCATCTTCAGGATCGGCTGTTGAATGATTTCCTCTTCCATTGCTTTCCTTCCACCAATTCTTACCACCCTAGCTCTCTTTCTTTCTGGAACAGAAGTATTCAGTTAAAGACAGGCAACTGCTTATAGTCCATTAAGTTGCTCACAGTGGTTGTTAAACCCCAAACAAAAGTTTCACTCAAAAGAGAAAAATCATCTACTATCCTCAAGCACATTAAATTTTTGTGAAATTATGAGTTGAATTTGATTCAGCTGCATTGAGTAAATGGAAAACTGATTATCTATAACATACATACATATCACTAAGCTGTTCTCTGATATTCAGAGGTTAGCTCCTCACAGAAAGAACTCACTGTCGCTGTATCAGACGTCACCATTTACAGTTATCTTGGCACACAGCTCAAATTTCATGAACACCCATTGCACGCTGCACACAAAATATTTTGTGGTTCATACTAATCTTTTTCTCATTCAGGCATTCCTTAATCTGGTCGTCCCATGATTTCCTTTCCTGCCACTTGGGCTGAATAAATTTTCTTAGTAAGCATCTCATCACTCATTTCAACATGGCCAAACCACCTAAGAATATTAGTCTCTACCTTACTAACAACATTTTGACTCGCATTACACATCTGCATTCCTCACATGAACAGAAGGTGTCTTACCACAAACCCTCCATGAGTAATGCATCTCCCCAGCACACAAACGACTCTTATGTCTTCTCTGCAGAACCCAGGTTTCACTGCCATACACCAGAGCAGGAACAATTACACTTTCATATACAGCTATTTGGGACTTTCTTGAAACCCCATCATTCCTGTGAAATCCTGCTAAATCAGCTATGATTTTTAATGAAGTTCACTCTTCTACTAATTTTCCCATCTAATTTGTTTCCCAAATATACCAACTCGTTTACCTGATCAATAACGGTGCCACATAGACTTATCCTGCATACATTACTAACAGTTCCTCGCTCAAAAACCATAACTTTAGTTTTTCCCTTATTTATACTCAGTTTGAAATTGATACAAA
The DNA here is from genome assembly GCA_039090855.1 of Macrothele yani. Taxonomy (NCBI): domain Eukaryota; kingdom Metazoa; phylum Arthropoda; class Arachnida; order Araneae; family Macrothelidae; genus Macrothele; species Macrothele yani. The sequence goes on along the minus strand of CM077024.1, from coordinate 135,418,035 downwards.
CTTCATACATCCGGGCCAGCATACTCTGCAACTCGCTTTCATTCTCTGACAACAGGACTCTGTCATCAGCATATAGCAATCTACACACACATGGACATTACCAAGACATAATCCAGTATTGTCTTTTTTGGCATCACGCATGCATGCATCCATATATACACATGTGTATATTAAACACAACCCTGTCTGACTCATGCTCCAAAGAAAACTATTTTGATACAATGCGGTATGCCATTTACTCATACACATCCTCTACTGTCAGCATACATGGCTTTCACACTATTGAGTAGATTCCCAGTAATACCATATTTATTCAGGACCTTCCACAGAAGAGTCCTATTTACTCTGTCATAAGCTTTCTCTAAATTTATGAAGCCAGCAAAAACTTTCTTACCAACAGACAGATACTTTTCAATCATCAAACCTAATGCAAAAATTCGGTTAGTGCAGCCCTTACCAGGCTCTGCACATTCCACACTTTCTCTGATGTAAGACCCAGTACCTTATACAAAGGAACAATGATAGCATCCCTCCAATCCTGGGGGACCGTTATTAACTCCCAGCACAACTGACAAATTTCAGTTAACCAGTCAATTACAGAATCACTACCATATTTTAGCATCTCAGCAGTTATGCCATCCACTCCTGGAGCCTTACCCTTTTGAAGAGAATTTAGAGCTTCACACACCTCTTCTCTTATCCCTCCTGTACTTCCATCTCTCACTGTGACATTATCTGCTTCTGCCTCGAAATCACCTTTGCTTTCATGCTCTGATTCACAGAAGTATTCACCCCATCTTTCACTTAACTCATTGGGCTCCCATATGATTTCTCCTATCCTATTCTATTCTTCACACAGCTTACAATTTTATTTCCCCTATGTTTCCTATGTACTTCCAGGGGAAAAAAAAAAGCCAATTCTCATATCTTTCCACCTTTTCCTTTCTATCTTTTGCCTTACTCTGGCAAACCAGCTTCGATGCCTCACGCTTCTTTTAACTGTGGGCTGATCACCCACACTGATGTACATTTATGATTACCCATAAGGGGCATTCAAAAGGTTATTTACAAAAACCATTGCACTGACCTCAATGAAACGTATACTATCCTTCACAGAGTACTTTCCTCTAGCATCCATGCAAAGTTTCAGATGCCTACTCCCATTCTGGAATGTTTGGCACTACTACTGTTAGAAAATACTCTGAAACTGTAAATGAGCACATTTTCCAAGGTCTTGTACTCTTGAAATAGGGTTACCAGGAAGTTTCAAATCTTTGAAAACAACCAAAACTCGTGTAGTGCAAGATCAGGTGAATATGGATGGGCAACTGTTCTTTTTTTTTTTTTTTTTTTCCTGATCCAGATGTCTTAACTTCCTGTGTTTTGTGAGCACTGGCATTGCCAAGGAGGTGACCCCTCAACATGCCTCTTATTGGACGCTGCTCCTTCATCTTAACCATTTTGGGCAAAACAGTGGTGGTGTAGTATTGCCCGTTTATTGTTATTTTTTCAGGAAAAGCATCTGGTGTACCACTCCTTGGGAATTGAAAAAAATTGTGAACATCCTATTCCTTGAGTGTTGTATTGGAGGATTTGGGGACGTGTTTCTTCTTCAGCACCCCAGCACAGTTGTTGCTCTCTCTCTGGAAGTTGTATAGTAATAAAACCACATGTGACGATGCCTGTTAGCTGTATGTGGCTCCTAGGTTTGAGCATTGCCAGTATCTCCTTGCAAAAGCTGACTAGCTTTTTTTGTTTGCTGTTGTCAGTTTGTGGAGGATTTGGCACAGATTTTGCTGAACTTCAAATGTTAATGAATAATTATTTCTGCACTGTCAATTGATGCACCAACATCTAAATTTACTATCTGAACGGTTGGGTTTTGCTTAATGAGTTCATGAATAGCAGTGATGGTTTTCTCATTCACAGCCTCCTTTGGTTTCCCTGCATAAGAAAGATTTCCGAAGTTCTACTGTCCTTTTTTCTTTATTATTTAGATTGGAGGTTTTACTACCACCGTGAGCAACTCGGTGGGCTAAAAGCAGTCACCCTTCTTAATTTAGGACCACTGATTCCAGGGAAGGGAGGCAGCCAGCGCCATAAGACAAAAGCAACATCTATGCCTCACCGGGATTTTAACTCTGACCCATCGTGGAGGAAGGATTACTATCCTGTGAATTTGTGAATCCATCCTGTAAGAGTGCCATACAAACAGTAATGATTCCCGTATACTTGTGATAAATTGGCACAAATGTTTTTTGTTTTGTTTTTGCCATGAAGCTGCATTCTTGTTAAAATATTATAAATTTTCCACCTTACGAGGTAGTAATACTCCATAGCAAAAGTGCATGGAATTTGCAAACCAAACATTTAAGTACCACCAGCAAAGAAGGAAATTAAAACATGGCCTTTGTTTTTAGCATGCAATAGCAACCTCATATGAGCTTTCAAACAGGGCACAGCTTTGCTTTTAAAATATCTCCCATTGATTTTGGACCACAGATTCTAGGAAAAAGATAGGACTAAGAGAACAAGCACACCATCCATGCCCCATATGGTACTTGACAGGCTTGGATGTTACAGAATAGTATTGTTAGTTTTTGCTACATTACTAGCAGAGATGCATATGTTATGGGTATGTTCATTAGAACCATGTATTGAATTTAACATTTCACAAAAAGAGGTCACTTTTTTGGTGTTTCATAAAGGAAAGTGTAAATTTTTGAGTTTTCTTGAAAGGTTAAATTGAAATAAACAGAAACACATTGTACTGGGGGGGGGATTTTCTTTGGAAATTTCTAATTTTTCATGCCATGAAAATCCACTGTACCTGAAACTCCATAAATTTGTATTCCTTGGAAGTGCTATAAATGCTTTGAAATTTGTGAACAAGATTAAAAATCAAAAGTTTTCAAATGCTTTGATACTCATTTCTAAGATCAAAAATAAAAAGCCTTGAGAACTATCTGAAATCTACTTCATAGCAGAAATTGAAGGAAAATACCCTTTAAATATCAAAATGAAGTAGATTCTATTAAATATGCAGAAAATCTTAACTTTTGCATTTCAGGTATGTCCTTTTACAGGGTAACCCAAAAAAATTGCCATCTGTTCCCTTGCTTTGATCATTTCTGTTGAATGTTATGAAGAATTTTTACAATCTGATTTAATGTTTTTGCTCGTGAACAAATATTACTCTTAACATGGTGTACTGTTTCAAGTCTTGTGTAAATTGCTTCATTATATTATTCATTCATCAGATATAAACAAAGCCTTACATTGTTCTGTTTGATTTTATGTGAAAATTTAAGCGATTGTTTATGCAATATGTTAAAATCTTTTTAATTGCACTTTTAATGCTAATCCCTCATTGTTTGTCATTATCAGCATAATAATGCAGGATTCTGGTCTGTTGTGGTTGATTTAAAAACCATACTAAAATTCTTCCATGTTAAAAAACTATTTTTCCTGATATAATTTTTTTTTCAACAGATATCTTAACCTGTTATTCTTGATGTCTCTACTATAAACTCGTTAACTCCATGCATTCCAGAAACTTTTAAAACACATTACGTACAAAATATCATATCACATATAATTTTGCAAATAGTTCTTAAATATCTTAAAAGCATTGCACACTAATATAATGAAGAGAAGCATTGAAACTTGTTCAATTTTAAAACCCTAAACTTTTTTGGGGCCAAGCTGAAGTCTCTTTCGCAAAGGTATCAAGAGATTATTCACTTCTTAAAGGGGTGTTCTCCAAGATGTGTGGAACCACGTGGTGTAATTTTTCAATATAGCTTTCTCACTTGCCCTTTCACTGTTTTTTTCTTTTCCCTTTCATTTTATTATTAGAATTTTCATTCAAAATATTTTGTTCCCAAAAATATGGAATTTCTCTATTCTCGTATGTGTCTTTTTCTGTGTTTAAATCTAAATATAGCGTCTGCATACCTTATTTCTCTTTCTGATTTCCGTTGGACTATATAAGTTCTGCATTTCAAAAATCGGGTTCATAATTGTTTTTAATACAGTACTCTGTAGTAATGTTTTTTTTTAAATTCCACCTATGGATGTATTTCTAATCTGTATTATAGGATTTTTTAGTACTACAAATATAGGCTTTTCCTGGATACTGTTTGTTCTTCATTGAGGGCTTGGAATTTTATGTATAGCTGTTTTATCTTTTATTTTTAATTAAGAAATTGTTATTAGTGTGGACTTGTTCTCTGTCATAATGTATACATTTTTGTACATAATTTTTAATAAGGTTCAGTTCCTTTTTGTATGGTAAAAACCCACGATACTTTATTTGGTCTTTATTATTTTTACTGTTTTTATTAATTTTTATTTCACAGATTATCTTATTAAACATTTGTTTTTATATCCATAAATTTGTCTTGTTTCCTTTATCCATTTTATTTCGTTTGCCCCCCTCCCTTGAATGTGTTAAAACTTTTTTTGATGAAATTCATATTGGTTTTGGTATGGTCTATGGTTTTGCAAAGCAGCCAGAATTATCCCCTGGTTTTGCAAAGCAGCCAGAATTATACGCTATGCTGGAAAGTATATTTTTTATTTCAAATTCTGTATCAAGGTAGGGTAATCTATTCTTAATTCCTTTTCAATTGCAAGTTTATGCTCCTTTATATATGCCGTGATTGGAAAACTGCATTTTTGGTGTACAAGAATTTTTTTTTTTTTTGTAAAAGTCCTCTTCTTGACTTATACACTACATTGACTTATCTGTTGATTGGTTATTGAAATGTCTCAATGAGAGAAAAAATGTACGAATTTTGTTTTGCTTTAAATTCGGTTGGGATCTGATCACCCAAAACACAGTACTAATGTTCATATGAAACCATTCTGAAAGCATACAAAATGTAATGTTCCGTTTATTAAGAATTTGTTTAAAAGTTGCTACAACTGAAATATAAATTTGGAGCTTACTACACCACAAAAATAAATGGATATTTAAGGTGCTATATGCGTCCCTTGAGTATGCTACACAGATATTTCCATTTGACAAAAACATTGTTAAAACTGCTGTGACCAATTTGGAATGGCCGCTGTTCTATGATAATGGTATCCCACTTGCGAGCCCTCCAAGCCCTGTGGGTGGCATTCACCCCTGGTTTTGCAAAGCAGCCAGAATTACAATGCGTGCACCTCATGTATCTCACAATGACTAAGACTTTGAAACACAAAGCCGCCACGCAGCTGATTGGCTGGTGACAGTCTTGTCGACAGAGCTTGTACTTGAAAAACTGCAGGACAGATTTTTTTTTTTTTTTTTCACGGTCAGCCTCTTAGTTTTGTATTTTATACCTACATATCGCTAAGCTGTTCTCTGAGATTCAGAGGTTAGCTCCACAAAGAAATACAAACTACCAGATAATTTTTACTTGCTGTTGCCATATCAAACTTCTCCATTTACAGCAATCTTGACATACACTATCTGCCAACAAGTAATTGGACACCTGTGATAGCAAAGGAAAACAAAGTTTATTCACCTTCAATAGTTGGTGGAGCCTCCACGAGCGGCAATTACAGCTGCGACCCTACGAGGCATACTCTCAACCAGGCATTGTACGATGGCTAGCGGTATTTTCTTCCACTCGGCTTGGAGAAGACAGGTCAGTTCCTTCACCGATTTCGGACGGTGGGGGCACCCCTTAAGTCGACGCTCCAACTCGTCCCAGAAGTGCTCGATAAGGTTAAAGTCCGGGCTCTGCGCAGGCCAGTCCATTCGATTAACCCCATTGTCACCATACCAAGCCATGGTGGACTTCGCAACATGACAGGTGGCATTGTCATCCTGAAAGTAACATGGGTCCACCCCGTGAAACTGCCACAACGTAGGAAGCGCAGGGTCATCCAAAATGGTGCAGTAGGTCTCGGCGTTGAGTCTACCAGGAATTGCGACCAAGGGTCCCGTGCCATAGGAGGAGAAACGCGCCCATAGCGTAATTCCACGGCCGCCGAACTTCACAGTTGGCACAATTCATTCCGGTAGGAGGCGTTCTCCAGGCAGAGGCCAAACCCAGACCCTGCCATCCGAACGGTAGAGGGTGAACCTTGATTCGTCGCTCCAGAGAACCTGTTTCCACTGTTCAACGGTCCACTGTCGACGTTCTTTGCACCACGTTAGCCGAGCAGCGCTATTGGACTTGGTGATCAAAGGCTTGTGGGCGGCAGGACGTCCATGATAACCGAGCAGATGGCCTTCCTTACGGATGCATTTCATCGAAAGAACACACTCCTGGATGCCTGTTGAAACTCCTCGTGGATGTGGCCCATCGATTTGGTGCGGTTCTTCCGAATTTCTCTGGCCAGCACTCATCGGTCTCTAACTCCCAGTTTTGTGAGTCTGCCGGGTCGGGGCACATTCCGACAGTCACCTCTCATCTTCCACTTGCCAATCACGTAGGCCACTGTCGATTTTGGGTACTTCAACTCGCTGGATACGTCACGTATGGATTGGCCATTTCTGTGATACCTGACGATTACACCTTTCTCGAAATTGGAGAGCTCCGAACTGCGTGGCATCTTGCATGCGACTGGTTGTGTTGTTGTTTCCTACACGATATTTAACGGCGGCGGCCGTGACGTGTATCTGGACCGCAGATATAGTCGATTGCAGGGTTGTCCAATTACTTGTTGGTAGATAGTGTACAACTCGGGCTTCACTCACATCCATCACACGCCGTACACAAGATCTTCTATTTGTATTTCAACTGAATTAAAACCATCTGTTGGTTCCTTTTATTATGCGTATCTTAATTTGTTTCATGCTTCCAATCAAAATCAAAAGCTCTTTTGATTTTTGATTTCAGTCAGTGTGTGTGTGTGTGTGTGAGAGGAAAAACAGTGAATGATAACTTGCCCTGCAAGCATCACTCTAATTTGGCACGTGTGTAACCCTTGGCTGCGTATGAAACTGTAATTGTTCCTACTCTGATGTATGGCAGTGAAACATGGGTACTGCTGAAGAAACATAGGAGTCGTTTGTGTGCTGGAGAAATGCGTTACTTACGGGGTTTGTGGCAAGACATGGTATGATTGTGTGAGGAATGAAGATGTGTTGCAGTTGTGTGATGTGAAGCAAAATGTTGTTAGCAAGGTGGAGACCAATATGCTTCGGTGGTTTGGCCATGTTGAAAGAATGAGTGATGAGATGCTTACTAAGAAAATCTTTTTAGCCCAAGTGGCAGGAAGGAAAGGCAGAGGAAGGCCAAGGAAGACATGGGCGGATCATATTCAGGAGAGTGCATGAGAAAAAGATTATGATTATGAAGTATAAAAGATATTGTGTATGGCGTGTAATCGATATCAGTGAAGCCCGAGTTGTATGTCAAGATCGCTGTAAATGGAGAAGTTTGATAAGACAACAGTAAGTAAAAATATCTGGTTGTATTTCTTTTTGGAGCTAACCTCTGAATCTCAGAGAACAGCTTAGTGATATGTATGTATGTAACCCTTGTTGTTTTTTCATCTCTGTATAGCAGATTCTCCCACTTGTCCATTGGAGAGAAGGAATATGGTAGCATCTTTTTAAAAAAATATATATACTTACAAAATCCAACTTTTTGCTGAAAAGAAAAATGTGGAAGTTACTTCTTTTTCTCTTCCTTTTAATATTTACTTAAACATTAAAATGTATTTACAGAATTTCAGAATATTAGCTGAGTTTGTTCTAGCCCCATCTTATACTCAGAATCGACTTATCTGTGAATGAAGTTTAAGAAATTTAACCTATTCAACTTATACTCCACATTGACTTACAAGCCAAAAAATATGGTACTTTTTAAAAGTATCTAGCTACAAACTAAACTACATTCTTTAAAAAGTATCCACTTCTGTTACTTTTTTACTTTTAGGTTTAATTTAAAAATGCAAATTTTGAGGATCTTTTATATATGGCATTGACAGCCAAATGCCAAGGTGAATTATGCAAAATTTATCTTTGTATTTATCTCAGCTTTGAACACATTCTAACATATTCAGTGGCACATATTCCAGGCCAGGTAGACTAGCTGTGATGCCCAGTGAATTCAAATAAAATCTATCCAGAAATATCTGCAAACTCATTCTGTTTGACTAATAAAATCTAATCTCACATTTGACAGCTCTCAACGAAGGCATTAGCATGATCGTTTCACGTGCTCTGTCTTCGCAGGCTGACTGAGAAGACTTCCCAATCAACACTTTGGCTAGCTTTTATAATGTAAGTCAATTTAGGTATGTGATCGTAGACGGGGCACCCTCAGCCATCCTATTCCTGCCAATAATGCTTTAGGAAATATCACATGATTGGAAAAATACTTTTCTTCACTTTTTTTATTTTTAGGTACTGTGAATTGTAGCGGAATTTTCCACTACAAGTTTACTTTATTTTGTAATGTGCTGTAGTAGCAGCACTAATTATGATCACTGTTTACACATCAGTAAATTTTTTAGCAAACATTTAACAACTTCTTGGTTATGAAATCATTTATCATGAAGATATACACAGTCAAGTCCCATTATTGTGACCTCAACAGCACGTAGCGTGAGCTGGCTTGGAGGGTATATAAGATGTGCTGTAGGCATTCTGAAAACATATCACTCATTGCTGTCGTGGGTAAAAGGAGCAATTTATCAGATTTGCAAAAGGCAGAGATCATTTTGCAAATATGATAATGAAGAAGGCAGAGATCTTTTATTTCCAAACAAAAGATGTCTGATTCACATACGTACAAAAAAAGATTCACATACGTATATTGTGCAATACATATCTGCTCAACTGAAGATTCCTTACAGAAAGAGCTTGATTTTCTTAAATGAATTGCTGTACATGGAGGATACAGCCCTTCAGTAATAGACAAAGCTGTCCAAAAATTTAGGAAACTGAAGCCTGTCTGCACACTCACACCTATAGACATCCCAATAAGAAAGAACTGGGCAGTTATCCCATTTGCTCTTCAGATTTCCTTCGGAATTTCAAAAAATTCTCAAAAGTTTTAATTCAAAGTTATTTTCAAACCCAATGAATTTTACGGATCAAAAGACCATGTCGAAGACATAAACTCCTGGGGAATTTATCAGATACCTTGTGAATGTGGACTTTCATATATAGGACAGACCCACAGGGCTTTAAGTTTCCGTGTGAAGAAACACAAGACCTATGTACAGAATTATGAACTGAAGTAGTAGTCTATAGCCCAACATTGTCATGAAAATAACCATAAATTTTTGTTTGGTAATGCCAGGCTTATTGATAAACCTTATTCGACTATCAAGCTCAATATATATATACTAGAAGCTTTCCACATATCTTGGAACTAGTCACGGCTTGTCAATGACATGACGTCGACTCCATTTCTTTCAAGCGCATGGAAATAACTCACCAAAATCCATGAAGAATTCTGATGATGTCACAATGATTTGAATGTTTACACTACTATTTGTCCAGAGGATGCCGAGCCAAATGCTGTACGAAACTATAATCGATGTATAATAAACATTTTATTGTGAGGAAAGTTGCTGTTTTTATTCTATCTTAACACCATAAGCTTAGTAGTCATAAATTATATATAAAATCAGTGGAGGTATGTTCTGTTCACTGATGAGTCTCAAAATACTGTTTACAAAGTGATTCTTGTCAAGTTTACATCTGAATAGAGGCTTGGTACCTGTAATATCCAGGAAAGGGACACCTATGGTGGTGGCAGTGTTCTGATGTGGACAGGCATATCGTTAGACGGCTGTACCGACCCCCATGTTTTGTCACATGGAAGCCTCAAAGCTCACAGGTATCATCCTGGACCCTATTGTTCTTTCGTATACGGCCGCAATTGGCGATACATTTGTACTGCAGGCATATAATGCTCACCCTCACACAGCTCACCTCGTGCACCAGTACCTGGAACAGGAAACTATACAGTCCGTATGGAATGGCAAGCATGCTCTCCTGGATCTGAATCCTATTGACAGGGTGTCTACTGATTTCCAATGAACCAAATTCATGACCTTTTCATGACATCTTCAGTTAAATTCATGACTTCTCGACAATGCGTGGCACAATGACAACCATTCTAGACTCGTGATCTAGTACCCTTGGCTTGAGATCCCAGGTTATTTTTTATTTTTACAAACACTGAAATTAATTCCACGTGACAATAGTTTAGGCAAAACTGATGTGCCTATAATATATTGCTGCTAAAATGGCTATACGGTAGGGGTGGGTGCTTTTTAATGAACCCCTACCCGAAAGCTAGTTGAGATGAAAGCTGAATGTAATTCTTATGTCACTAAAATTGCTTAACATGAATAATGTAATTATGTATGGCTTTCACTATGCCATTCACCAAATTCTATGTGTTTAAAGAAAAACATTCAAATCTCATCTAGGATGGGATGGCTATTTTCAGAAATATTTATCATTACATAAATTCTTTTAACATGGCAATGCTGTAAAAACTTACAAGTTTTTATTAAGGCAATATAAAAATTATGAATGTACAAAATTTATAGAGACTGAAATTTCACAGTGAAAGACTCAGTGTTTAAGTATCTTAGCTAAACTTGTTATCTCAGAATCTAGAACTTCAGCTTCTTCTTTTGCCTTTTCTATAAGCTTTCTTTTCTTATCTTCTAGTTCTTGGACTGCTTTCCTTTTACGATTGGCCACTTCATCTTCGTCAGATCTTCTTCTTCTTTAAGGCTTCTACTCTTTTTGATGAAGCATTTTTGACAGCTAATATCATTGATTTTGTGATGTCCACATTCAGTTCTTTCTCACTATTAGCTAAACCACCTAACGACTGTATTGCACTGTCAACACTTCTTTCTGCAACAACTGCATCTTCTTCTAAGTTTTCAATTAAAAGTTCTTTGTTAAAGAAAAGCCTCCTTCAACTGCAGCATTGCCATGCAACATGCATAGCAGCTTCTGTAAGAACGATAAAGTCATGGTTTGCGCTTTGTCCTCCTTAGGATTGAACTGTTTCAGTTGTTTTTTAGAAGATTCGCAAAAATTGTAAATATTCCCTCTTCACAACATCAGCTTTCAATGAAGACATGTTTTTTTACACATATATATGTCATGGGGCATCGACTACACACCGGTTTATAAGGGTGCAGGTTCGTGTTTTTTTTAGGTGTGCAAATTGTCTTCATTCAGGTACTGATAAAATATATATATATATATCCATGACCACCTACTCAATTTCATTACTCTTCCATTACTTCATGACCAGTAGACACCCTGATTGAGCCTTGTCTGGGATGCTCCCAGGAAGCATGTTGCCGACTTCCAGCCCCATTCCTGAATCCTGCAGGGGCTCCGCTCTGCTCGAACAATGGATGCAGCTAGCCATGGAACTACTAGACACCATAATTTACAGCATGGAACATCACTGTCGGGCTGTATTGCTGTTCGGGGCAACCACACTCCGTATTGAAGTACCTTTTCCTATTTCATCTTGATACCTATATTTCTGTATTTTCATACGTATTTGCATTACTCATACAAAATGTAAATGCTTTGTATCACATGTTCTTATGTTGTTGTTTTTTGTTGTTGTTTTTGTTGCATTTGGTCTGATATGGCTTACCCCCAAATTTCATCCGAATCGGTTTCCTACTTTTCGAGTTATCACGATTTTTCCATTTGTTCCTTAATTTATGGAAACCAGAGTATATTTTTTGTCTCGATTTCCAAAATAATGAAACATTTTGTTGTTTCTCACATGCTATTTTTGAAATATGAAATTTTGCGACATCCAATGAAGTTTGTCGTACAAAAATTGCATTGGTTCTTCTGCCTAGGGTCTCTTAAATTTTTTTATCAGTGTGTCTCACATGACACTCATCAAAGCTATGTCATGACTGCTCTGCAATTCTTGAAACTATTAAACCTCAGTTGTGCAAGAAAAACTATCATCATCAAAAGCTGTTGTACACATTTACTTTTATTTATTAGAGTAAAAAAAAATATTGTGATACTGGTTCTCTGAACACCTCCGTCGCTGCTTTCACAGTTGTCATCAAATGAGATGGAACAATTTGTATGACCCTTGCCTTCTTCAGAAAGGTATAATCTGTTTAGTCTATACATGTCAGTATTTTATATGTTTTGAACACTTCAAAACTTGTGGTGACCTTTGTATTTTCTTAGATCCCCCCCCCTTTCCTGTTTTTTTAGTATTCTGATCTTTTATCAAAAGTTTTAATGTAAATTTACTACTATTGCTTAAACATTAAAATCTTCATTTATTATAACTGTTACTGTAGATCCACAATTTTACAAATGAATACACATATATACAGTTTCATAACAACACAAATATATATTAAAATATATAATACAAAGTACACATTTACATAATGTACAGTACTGATGTGGAATGAATGATATGATTAAATATGTAAATTGTGCCTGAAACAAGTTTTTGGTTTATGCTAACATTAAGTTCACCTCTGAAGTAATTTGGGGTCCCCCCCCCCATCTCTGAACAAAATTGATGCACCACATTTCTTCTATCAGGTTCTGCCACTTTGTGCGGAGCAATATACCAGAGTAACCAGCTCACCTGCAGGTTACAAGATAACTTTTCAGCTGTACGAAATAAATAGTCCAAACTGAAATTTCATATTCCCTTAAACGATGTTTCTGGTGCTGTGCTACAATAGTTCATTTGAAGCCCAAGGAAGTGATTCAATCAGTGGCATCACATGAAACTTCAACACATTCTTCTGTGATCAGAACCGACACCCCACATTCCTCTTGATGCTTTTGCCAGTCTCTGCGCTGACAGAATGTGCCACAATAGCTAACTCTGTGACAGCCCGTACATTCAGAAAGAGCTTCTCGATTGCAATTTGCACACCTCTGGAGAGAGAAAAGATAAGTTTCATAATATGGTATGGAGCATTAATAAAGTAGTGTTACAGTGATCATATATTTAATTGTGTGCATACAAATATAATAATTTACACAGCACATGTACATGTAATTGCATCAAATTGGCATTTACTGTTGTAATATGGTACTACTAGGCATTTGCACTTTACAATAACATCATTTACAGTTAATTGGGGTGACCATTCAAAGTATTGTGTACTAGCTGTACAATTTGGCAAGGAACACTCTGGATTTCACCAAAGTGTTCCTGCCAAATGGAACAGTAAGTAGCACTTTGAATTTCACTTTTTGCTAAAGCTTAAAATATCTTATGATGAGATAAATTATAAATGTTGTACATACTTATGTGTTACTTTTAATTTTCAAATTAGAAAGATTTTCCCAACTGCATACATCTGGAGGGGAGCATAAACTACATACGAATGCGTGACACTTTTCTATATTAGTTGTATCTAGTATCCAATAGCTTGTTACATAAAATAAGTAAAACCAAGAAATATCAAATGGAACATTGAATGCATTTCAGAGGCAAACAGAATTATCAATCCATACAATTAAAGTTACTCACTTGCACCGATCATCTCATTTAAAGTTTTCGCCAAATTCAATTTTTTTCTCTCTATTAAAATATAAAAACCATAAAGTGTTATAATAGTACAAAAACAATTGGTTATATATTCTTTACAATTAATCAGCAAAACATTATTATTAAAAAGGTAATCACCAAAAACTTTTTTTTTTTTTTTCAAATTGCAAAGAATGTGATTGGCCAGCATAATTGTGACCCCTGCATAATTTTGTAATTTTTGTTCTTTCACACTATTCAAAAGTAATGAAATGAAAAAAAAAATTGTTTCCTTGTGTGAATGGAATTGAGCTAGTAAAAGGTAGACTTGGCACTGAACACAGAACCTAATTTACATCCTTGATAAATAAAATTATTAAAAGACTTCGTTTCAGTAAACAAGGGAACATTCATAGATCATTTGCTTCAGACATTTGTAACTACTTGGTGTTTTCAAAAAGTGAAGATTTTCGTAATTGCTCATTCATTCCAGCCAGTGAGCGAAGTTTAACCAAACACAATTTCTTAGCCTATTAGTAAATTAGACTCCCTGCTCCTACAACATAGTTTTAGATAACCTTTTTAATTTCCCAGGAAAGTTTAAATAAAGTAGAGACACCAGCAGGAAAGAATGGAGATCAGTACCATTAAATGCTATTATTGCTGACTCCAAGAAAAATTAGCGTGGAAAATACTCCCACTCTAGCAAAAATTGTAGCTTAAATGGGTATGGGCCCAAAAAGAGGCTATTTTATTCTAAAAAGAATAAATGTCTCAGTGAACTGTTCCAAAAATTCATCTTAAATTTTTAGGAAACATTAAGTTAACCTAAGATCAAAATGCGTAAATTTAAGGAACATCTTTCATATCAAAGGTAATTTTTTGGGCCAAAACATATCCTGCAGCTGAAAAATGCTGTTGTAAATAAAAAAAAAAAAAAACATCATTAAAATTACGATGTCAGGGTGTCTACCATTTTCAGGAGACTCAACTTTTTTACCTTTCCTCGACTTTTATGGGACATTTCTTGACCCTAAAGCTAAGTTTAATCGACGATTCTTTCTGTCAATAACTTAGGAATTTGGCCATTTTAATTAAGTAAATATAAAATCTGATTATGTAATTAAGAAACTAACAGGGTAAATTAAATGATTTCTAAAAAGTTAAAATAAATAGCAATTTTTTAACCAATAAGCTTGCAATTTAGTGAAAAACTCAAAATATCTTACTATAAAGAATTACTTGTAATCTGGAAACCATGTTACACAAAAGTACGTTAAAAGTGAGTATAGGAAGTACATTATAAAGGTTTAGACTGTTATTAATAATTAAAATTAATGGCAATTTGTTTTAATTTTTGATAACACTATTTACTCAACAAATAAATGTTATTCAAAACAAGCTTCACACTTTTGCACAAAGTATCCAAACAGATACACAACTGAAAAACTGCACTCAATTAGGACCACACTTAAAGTTTACAAGGTGTTCTGTGATTTTGAAAGTTTTATCGAGAATGTTTGTTAGTGTAGGTTTTCTTTAGTAGTTTATTCAACTGAGTCTTCTTATGAGCCACTTTCCTTGATCATGTTTCCAGTTTAATCAAGCCCTTAGTGCTAAGTCTTTCATTGTGTGAGGCTAACAATTCTTTCGCATCATCAGTTTCCAAATCAAGCTTTTCAGGTAGCTGGAGAATTTCTTGAACAATATTATTAATCTAACAGTTGGTTCAAATCCTTTCAAATCAGTCACAAATTGTGGACAAAAAGTTTATGTCAAAGTCCAACCATGTATTTCCATGTCATCATTTTTCATGCACTATCAAAGTTCCTGTGATACTGCATGCAAAATATTATAATCACGACTAAACTGTTTAACAGTTGCATTGTCTTTACTAACTGTTATTAAAATAAGCTGTCTTCAGATCATGAAGCAATAAATAATACGATTCAAAAGTGGCAATAGCTCCTTGATCCGTAGGTCAAACTTAAGGTGAGTTTATTAGGTAGCAAAAGAAAAAAAAAATTAAATAAGGGTGTGGTCTGTTGAATATGTGGGGTAGCTGGGACCATTTCATAGTTTGAAAGGTTAGTTATTAACTTATGTCCACTTTTTCTTGTAATTTTATGGATTTCTGTGGCATTTTACCATTATTTCACTTTCAACACCACGTTTTTTTTATGGGAAGACATTTTTAAAAGAATATCCTTAGTAAATCAATAAAAAAGCAATACCAATGAGAATACCCCCTTCTCCAATCAAGGAAGCCAGAAACAAGCGTAGCGTAAATGAAAATTTCTAGACTTCAAAGTATGCAGCTTCCAATTGGTGGAAATTTTCAGTGTGGTGTTGATAAGTTATGTCAGGAATGGGTAAAAATGTTGTACGTACGTTATAGCAAACATGCATTAAGTAGACATATGTAAGGCTCGATATTACTGTGCACACATAAAACTGAAAAAGTTATCTAAATCAAATACTTCCTCATCAGATAACATTTAGTCCCCAGGACACTAATGAAGAGCTTTTACAATCCAAATGCAATGTATGACATAGCTTTAACTCTGCAATTTGTGTGTGTGTATGTATGCTGCTTTAATTTCTGTTTATATAGCATTAACTTCTTTAGCCTGTTCCAATAACTTTTTCTTAAAGTGGAAGTGCACTGACTGACATTAGGAAAATTATACAGATGTAATTTTAAATGCCCATACATCTCTTTATACTGTTTTGCTATAATGCGAACAAAAAGAAAACAAGAAAGATGACATTGAATATTCGGTTGTAATGAGCACCTCCTTTGGAATCTTTTCTGATGCAAATTAAATTTATCAAAGTTATTCAAAGTCAATGCAACAGGTTAAAAAAAATCAATGGGATTTTTTCAATTGACAAAACATCCACAAATAGAAATAGCTACTTACTTCCACCAGTGGCTAAAACGTATGTAACAAAAATTAACAAACTTTGCACAAAAAGTTTCTCACAGTAGAAGGAAGTTAACGGAGGCAAACAGATTTTGAAATCGAACAGTTAAAAGAGACAAATAAAGAAAGAAACATGATATAACTGTACGCCTGCTAGCGAAAGAATTTTGCATAATGGGAAAGTCGAAAAATATCCATGGGAAAAGCTATGCTAAGGAAAAAGAATTTTCAAGTACGTCTCCCAGAAGAAGAGACAGTGAAAAAAGGTATTGACCTTTACGCACCCTAGCGGAAAATCTGTGCATTGTTTAAAGAGGATAATGTACCACATCTGTATTATAGAGAATGGCAAACAGTAGAAAAAAAAATCTCAATATAATTTTTAGAAGCAGAGATACAGCTGCAAGCAGAAGTACAAACACCATCTAGTGACAGAACTGTGAACTATAAACTCCTCAAATAAGAACCTAAAGTATTTCACAAGGTAAATGGCATCTGGTGTTGAAGGAATTTCTTAAATCGTACATTTAGAAGCAGAGATATTAAGAAAAACATATTAAACATTGGCACCCCTTAGCAGCAAAATTGGGCATTATTTTGGGAAGAAAATGCACAGAGTTTTCATAGTTAGTAGTCTCTGATCATCTAAAAAGAATCTTTTATATTGGGTTTTTAGATATTGCTATAAACAGAAAAGTGAGCTTACGCCCTCTAGTGGCAGATTTGTACATGAAGAAAAATTTGAAATTACCGTAATTTTCAGACTGAGCCGCAGGTGAGAAATTTTGCAATCTTGGAAGCAAAAGTTGCCGTAAGGGCCGCACCTGTGAAGTCGTGGTGCTGCTCAGAAAGCTAAATTATCTTCCTTATTTTCATGAATTAACTCACGCCTAACGTGATTATATATATACTTCAAAGGCTAATTCTGCAACTCAGTGTCAATCTGCTTTATACACTTATTTTTTCATACTGGCAAAAAATTTTATTTATACATTTTTTATTAATCATGCTAATGATGTTATTTGTTTGCCTTTATTAAATGCTCAGAACCATTTATATAATCAATATAAATCACAGTTAATCTTAAGACTCCCGTTAGAATATCGCATTGCTCATAAAACCGCACAATTGTCTAAATTCCATTCAATGTGGATGTCTGCTACAGGATGGTTCTCTGTTCACCGCAATAGAATCCATCTTAGAAGTAATTAGCTTATAAATTATCGCTTGTTATGCTTTCGATTAATGTTTTCTTTAATAATGTTCCTTCTATGTTATGCTTTTTTTCTCATGTAGAGACGCTTCCTTTTACCAGCTACCTCGCGCGTGTTCGCTGATCTGCCGCCAACACTTCGAAACGGCGGTGCGCTCTTTCAAGTGGTTTGACCTACTTTCATTTACTGTGCACTGAGCCGTTACTGCTGGGCACGCTATCCACGGAAGACTCGGATGTCACGCTACTCGTCTGTGTGCTTATGTCCCCATTCCATCCCCCACTCCCCCATGCAAAGGGCATTTGAGTCAGGCATTCCTGTTCTCCCCCACTTTCCCTCCTAAACCAACATCAGGACAGCGGAGTTATCGTTTAAATAGATGTGTCTAACGTATGAGTAGAAGGGGGGGGGGGAACATGATCACAGTGAAGTTCGTGAAAAAAAGACGTGGTTTGAAAAAATTTACTAAGCATCTGCAGGGAAAAAAAAAAAAAAGGGAGGGAAGAAAGTCTTATCGAAAACAAATTCGGCATAAGGGCCGCACACCCGAAACATTTCCCTTTTAGTAACGTAAGAACCGCGGCTCTTAGCCCAAAAATTACGGTATACGAGAAACATTTCGCAACAGAAATGCTCTCCAAAAAACAAAGAATTTTTCAAATCAGACTCTTAGAAGCAGGGATATTGACAAAAATAAGATATACATCTGCACTCCCTGAAGGGAAAACTATGCACTATTTTAAGCGGGAGGTGTTCTTAAAACATTTTCTGAAGTGAGCAGTATCAGTCTATGAAAGAATTTCTTCAGTCGACTTTTCAAGAAACTCTGATTTTGCTGCAAATACATCAGAAGCAGAAATTAACTCTTACACCCCTAGTGACCAAACCATACTTTATCAAAATTTTGAAATTATATGCAAAACATTTCTCATCACGAGCTGTATCCGATGCAGAAAGAATTTTTCGAATCGGAGTTTTAGAAGCAGAAATATCAGGGGAAACTCGTTACCTTTACGTCCCCTAGTGGAAAATATATGCATTACTTGGAAAACTTGTATGAGAAACATGTCGCACCAGAAACGCTCTGTAACAAAGAAAGATTTTTTCAAATTGTACTCTTAGAAGCAGAGATATCGATAAAAATAAAATATACATCTACGCCCCTGGAAAGAAAACTATGCGCTATTTTAAGCAATAGTTTTTCCCCCAGGGGTGTAGATGTATATGTATCTCAAAACGTTTTCCGAGGTGAACAGCATCAGTCCATGAAAGGATTTTTTAGTCTACTCTTTCAGAAGCTCAGATTTTGCTGCAGATACATCATAAACAGATATAAACACCTACACTCTCTGGTGGCAAAACTGTTCCTTACTAAAAATTAGTTATTATATGCAAAACATTTCCCATGAGAAGCTGTTTCTGATGCAAGAAGAATTTTTCAAATCGTACTTTTAGAAGCCGAGATATCGGGGGAAACACAATTAACTTTTTCACCCCCTAGTGGAAGATCTAGGCAAAACTTGAAAAAGAAACTGTGCCTAAAATAGTCAAAGGAAGAAATAATTTTTTCAATCAGATATTTAGAAGCAAATACATGCAATAAAATGCATTTTAAACTCGATATCTTCATTATGCCCTCTAGCAGAGAAGTTGTGCATTCGAAAAACTCATGGGGAAAAAAACGAAACAAAGGATCATTCTCACATTTCAATCTTGCCAATGCAAAAAGAATTTTTTAAATTGGACTAATAGTTGCAGAGATATGCATGATGTGCACAGACAGACGGACAAACAGATAACATAAGCACGACCTTTTTTACAAAAAACGTGCTAAATACCTGTCAACTACTTCTTAAACTGCGGCAAATTCCCGAGATCCTGGAGATTGCAGTCACGGCACAGAAACATGCAGCAGCCTTTATTATGACTAGGAACGATTTACAGTTTTGAAAGCATACTGATCAAAACCTGTTCGAAAATCATTACTGCTGGCAGATAGCAGTAGATGCGAATTCGCCAATTTGCTGCATTGTCGACATGCGGTGGCCCGATAAGAACCGGTTAGAACATCGCAATAGCTTCGTGATGGATTCCCATCATACATGAAGAAGCTCTAATGTTCTCGACGCCATCATGTGGTTTCATCAACATCGTTCTTCACGATACACTGCATCGCGATATCGTGAAGGACGACACATCGTAGTACTGTTAGCTAAAAAACCAAAGCCTCGATGTAAAACTTAAAACCAGTTTTTCGCGATATACCGGTACATCGCATAGCCCTAATGACCAAATTTTTCTGTGATGCAAACACGCAGGTTATCGGTAGCTTACGTTCGACAAAAGACCTTACTGCCCATTGTTGAAAGAACTGCGGTTGGCAGAGTGCCAAGAGGAGTCCACGAACGCTGAAGGAGAGAACAGTATTATGATGTAACCCTTCAGAACTCGTCGGAAGGAAGTGACATTATCGTCATTGACAAAAACTTCTTTTCAGCTCAAAGCTGAAATTTGATTTTTACAGGGTAAGGCACACGGGGTGGGGGTGGGGGGGGGACTGACCGTGACCTACACCCTTAATTCCGTGACCTTTCCTTGACTTCTGTGACCATTTTCTCATTTTGTGACCTTTCGGAGACTTTCATGACCTGGTAGACACCCTGGATGTAAGTAAACATTTCACCGCCAGGAGTTTGCTAGAAAATTTGGTTGTACATGAAAAAAATTATATCTTTGAGAAATCTTGTTTGACGTGATTAAAAGGAGAGAATTTTAGAAGTAGGGCTATATACTATTTTAGAGATAGGGCATTTACTACCTCTAACAGTAAATAACCATTTTCTCTAGTAAACAGCTTTACTTTTAATTAGTGAAAGGAGTGTTTTGAGAGTTATTATATGCCAGCAGCAAATACTTAAATTACTTTGAAGCTTGGTTCTGCATGTACACAATCAAAGTCAAGACCTTTTCAATTTTCTGATGTTGATATTGAATCTTGATTATGTTACTTCTCTTTTAGATGTCTGTCTGGTACTTTGAATTGCAAAATTACATGTATTTAGCTCGAGTTTACGCTTCCTATCTAAAAGCTAGCTACCATTTGAATACATATAAGGGTCATTCAAATGAAAATCAGACAAAGGGCATATGAAAAAGATATTGTGGCTTACCTCAAAAATAATCTCTGTTGTTATTATCCCACTGTGACACTTAGCTGTTCAATTCCTTGTGCGTAGAAGACAGTGGGTTGCGGTCGGAAACATTCCTGAACAGCATCCTGCACCTCTTTGTCAGAGTGAAGTCTGTGACCTCACAAATGCTTCTTCAGCTCCATGAAAATGTGAAAGTCGCAGGGGGACAAATCTGGGCTAGATGCTGGAGTGTTTCCCACTCAAATTTCGAAAGGTAATCCTGAATGATTTTTGCAGTGTGGGGGTGGGCATTATTATGAAGAAAAATGACTTCTGCGGTGAGCAGCCCGGACCGCTTGGACTCGAGTGATGCTTGCAGAGATTTGAGTGTGTCTGCATACTGGGCGGCAGCATTTATGTTTTTGGTGTTGAGAAACTTCATCAACATAGGGCCCTTGTGGTCGAAAAAGTCAACATGACCTTTTGTGCACTTGTCTGCATTGCCTTTGACTTCTTTGGCAGTGGAGACATGTTCTTCCATTGGCTGCTTGAGGTTGATAATGAGAGCACCACATTTCATCTCCCACAATGATACCATCGATGAAACAGTTACCTTCCTCATGATACTGCAGTAAATGTTCCAAGGACACACCCATGCAAATGTCTTTCTGCACAGATTGCAAGTTGTGTGGCACCCACTGTGTGCAAATCTTCAGGTACTGCAGGTGATCCCGGATAATGGTGTGCACACCCCCTACATTGATTCCAACTTTGTCTGCAAGTGCTTCCACCATGACTCGCCTGCAGTGGCATATCTTGGGTCCGAGACCTGGGCTATCTCCCCCTCCCCCAGTACTGTTTTTTTTAAATTGCGAAGTTCAATTTTTAATTGTTAAGTAATAGAAGTAACTTTTTTTTTCTAAATTTTAGGTACATGCCATTGCTAACATGATACCAAATAATTATGAAGATTAGGATTTGAACACTTATTTGTACATGAACTCCATTCTTCTTCTGAATACTTTATTGTACATGAACTCCATTCTTCTTTCCTTTTGTGTGAACTTGAGTATTACGTTTTCATGTTTAAAAATAATGTTTTTCTCTATTGACAAAACAGCCAAGTTTTTCGAATGTGCATGTCCTTGTGTGGCTCAAAGATATATCTTGATTCTTTTTAATGCTGAAAAACTTCTTTCGGCAGTTGCAGTTGTTGATGGAAAGTTTAATATGAGGTCTGCTAACTTGTACACCTCACTAAACACTATGTCCAATTTATTCAACTTTATGTAACACGTAATGTCTCTTACCGATTTGTTTTTGTATTAATCAAAGGAATAAAACACCTTCAGTTCATTATTTAGTCGAGCTGAATCAAAATTTGAAGCATAGAGTTCTTTTAAGTTCTGACAGTAGATGTTCAGGGAAGCTTTCACAAAATTTATCAAAACAGTTTGAATCCAACAAAGCCACAAATCTAAGACATAATATCTCTGATTTTAATTCATTGACACTTCACAAAAACTGAAACAACTCTCGCGAAACACTCTTATGGGCGGGAGTATGTGAGTGACTGAGATAGTTTGTCTTCTTTTTCCGGAGCGAACCGTTTCCCAAAGCAATGGACCAATCCCCTCTACCAGCTGGTTCATGTTGTCATGGAAACGCTACCAGGCGATTGCACGGAAGGTTTTCGCATCAGAACTGCGAAGACTCTGGAAGAGCTGCTTGTGTTATGCTGTTGCTTTTCGCTCGCCAGGCTGAGTCAAAGAAGCGAATCCGCATACGTTTATTTTTCGCACCGAAAGCATCGACATATTTTAATACCGTTGATAATTGACTTTTGTGTATATTTAATTCAGTTTTATTTGTGCATTCTCTGGGCTTCGCAGCTAGCCTAGCAAGCCTCGAATATATGCCACTGCTCGTCTGTCTTCCTGAATGAGACTATCCACTTCAGTGATGGAAACATTGATGATCACATGGTGTGCTTGCCCTGGCCGCAAATCATCAGTCAACGATGACCGCCCCTCTCAGAACCGCTTACTCCAGTTCTTTAACACGTGACAAAGACATGCAGTTTTCATTCATGTTACTCATGCAGAGCTGCCGGTGCATTGTTATCAAGCTGGGTCCTAGGGACCCACAGATTTTTAAAAAGTGGGTACTTTGTGAGATATTGTGAGTCCTTTTAAAAAATCAAAAGAATCAAGACATAATGAATATTTAATAATTCCATAAGCAAATGAAAAATAAATGTAATGTACATTGTTCGACACTTTAATTTATGCTCTTTGAAAGCAATCTTTAACAAAATTGAGTACTGACAGGATTAAATTTTATCATAATGGCACTACACAAGTACAATGCATTTTAAGTCAGCCCAGAACATCAGGGCAGTTTTAATTTTTCAAAACACAGGAACTGTGTGATAACTACTCTTGAACAGTTTTTTTGGACTTTTAATGAACAATCATTGAAGTAGATGAACAACTTTTAGTTAAGTATACTCGTCCACAGTACTCTCATTAAATGTAAGTTTGTTTACTAATATCGGTTCAAATCGTTATTTCTAACCCTTGAACGTCACTACGTGGCTTATTATAATGAATTCTTGGCAAGATATCACAGAAATCCCGTCATTCTTCTGTTCCTCACGTTTTTTTTAAAAAGGTTCGTAAAAAATCACGATGTCTGGACCCCATAGCTTCTTATTTAACCAGTGGATGTCATACTGTGAGTACATACATACATACATATCACTAAGCTGTTCTCTGAGATTCAGAGGTTAGTTCCATAAAGAAATACAAACTTCCAGATATTTTTACTTATTGTTGTCGTATCAAACTTCACCATTTACAGCGATCTTGACATACAACTCGTGCTTCACTGATATCCATCCATTACACGCCGTACACAATATCTTTTATACTTCATACTCATAATCTTTTTCTCATGCAGACACTCCTGAATCTGATCCACCCATGTCTTCCTTGGCCTTCCTCTGCCTTTCCTTCCTGCTACTTGGGCTGAAAAGATTTTCTTAGTAAGCATTTCTTCACTCATTCTTTCAACATGGCCAAACCACCGAAGCATATTGGTCTGCACCTTGCTAACAACATTTTGCTTCACATCACACAACTACAATACATCTTCATTTTTCACACAATCATATCGTGTCTTGCCACAAACCCCACGTAAGTAACGCATTTCTCCAGCACACAAACGACTCCTATGTTTTTTCAGCAGTACCCAGGTTTCACTGCCATACATCAGAGTAGGAACAATTACAGTTTCATACACAGCCATGCGGGACTCTCTAGAGAACCCATCATTCCTGTGAAAACCTCCCAGAGCAGCTATGACTTTCAAAGAAGAATTCACTCACCTACTGATTTCACCATCCAACTTGTTCTCTCTGTCGAACATGCTTCCTAAGTACACAAACTCACTCACCTGGTCAATCACAGTGCCATTTATACTTACATTAAATTCAGTGCTACCTGTTCCTCTCTCAAACACCATAACTTTGGTTTTTCCCTTATTTATACTCAGTTTGAATTTCATGCAAACTTCGTGCATCCGAGTCAACATACTCTGCAACTCACTTTTGCTCTCTGCCAACAGGACAGTGTCATCAGCATACAGCAATCTGCATACACGGATATCACCAAGACATAAACCACTATTATCTATTTTGGCATCACGCATGCATGCGTCCATAAATATATTAAACAGCCATGGTGACATTACACAACCTTGTCTCTAACTCCTGCACCAATGGAAAACCATTTTGATAAAACACCATTCACTCGTACACAAGCTCTACTACCAGCATACATGGCTTTTACACTATTAAGTAGATTCCCAGTAACACCATATTCACTCAATACCTTCCACAAAAGTGTCCTATTCACTCGGTCGTCAGGTTTCTCTAAATCTATGAAGGCAGCAAAAACTTTCTTCCCAACAGCCAGATACTTTTCAATCATCGTGCGTAATGCAAAAATCTGGTTAGTGCAGCCTTTACCAGGCATAAAACCACTCTGAACATCCCACACTTTCAATGATGTAAGACCCCGTACTTTTCAATAACAACCTTACCAAACACACTTTCCCTGGCACACTCAGTAGGCTAATACCACGATAGTTCTTGCATTCAGTCTGATCACCTTTTCCCTTATACAAGGGAACAATGATAGCATCCTTCCAATCCCGGGGACCATTCCTAACTCCCAGCACAACTGGCAAATTTCAGTTAACCAGTCAATTACATCATCACCATATTTCTGCAGTTATGCCATCAACTCCTGGAGCCTTACCATTCTGAAGAGATTTTAGAGCTTTACACACTTCTCTTGAGATCCCTCCTGTGCTTTCATCCCTCATTGTAACATCATCTGCATCTGTCTAAGAATCATCTTTGCTTTCCTGATCTAATAACTCACAGAAGTATTCACCTCATCTGTCACTTAACTCATTGGGCTCCCATATCATTTCCCCAATCTCATTCTTCACACAACTTACAACTTTGTTTCCCCTATTTTTCCTGAGTCTCGTGTACTTCCAGAAGGACTTCCTATCTTTCCAAAAAGCCAGTTCATGCCTTTCCACTTTCTCCTTCCTATCTTTTGCCTTACTGTGGCGAACCAGCTTAGCAGCTTCATGCTTCTTACAGTGATATTCATCCACAGAGACTCTACCTTGCAACATCCCCAAATAGGCTTCCTTCTTTCTCTTTACTGCCTCTTCAATCTCACTATTCCACCAAGCATCACCTCTATTGTTACCCACTATTGTGGTGCCACAGACCTCTTTAGCAGCAGTGACAACACAGTTCTTAAAACATTCCCACTTCTTTTCTACATCCCTCTCACCAGACTTCAGATCCTTCAGTCGTTCTCTGAGTAAGTCAGAATACCGCTGATGATCTTCAAGGAGCCTATGAACCTTTATTCTTTCTATCCTGGGTCTCTTCCTATTCCTTTTCTTCCAACCAACATTAAGTTTCACTCGTGGCACTACCAAGTGATGATCAGAACCAACATCCGCACCTCTCATCACACCGGTGTCAACAACTAAGTGTTTCAAACGCTGATCGTAGACAACAAAATCTATCACACTCTTTTGACCAAACGATTTTCCCAAGTATATGTGTGGATATACTTGTGGTTGAAAAATGTATCAGATACACACAAACCATTCTCAATGTGAGTGAATGATATATTTATTAAAATATGAACTAAAAACAATTAACTCTTAAAAATGAGGATAAAATAATAGCCTTGTTACCTTTTTTGGTCAGCAGCTTCTTTCTGACTAGTTGCTCTTGGTAGAAATTCATCATTACTCTTGACTTTCGATTAATCGATATTCTTCAAGAACGAATTGCGTAGTCAAAAGATTTCAGAGCAATTGTACTTTCATCTAATAATACTGCAAGACAAAAAGAGTTGAAATGGATCAAAACTTTGGCTGAAGACTTTGGCTACAAGGAGAGATTGATTGACGATCTTTACAAACAAATTCAGAATAACCAAAATAGACCAAGGCAGAATCTGACTGATACACATACCGATTTTGTGGAAAACTACCATATTGTCCACCTATATCTGCTCCTTTAAAAAAGGAATGCCACAGAG
Source organism: Macrothele yani (assembly GCA_039090855.1). NCBI lineage: Eukaryota > Metazoa > Arthropoda > Arachnida > Araneae > Macrothelidae > Macrothele > Macrothele yani. The sequence continues at coordinate 135,391,646 of CM077024.1, read as the reverse complement.
CATGATTACTTATTACAGACACTGTACTCGACAACAGCAGACTTTTGCAATCAAACAATGAAAAAAGTTGCATATTATGTAAAGCAGGTGTATATCGTATACCAATTATTAATATAAACAAGAACCTAGATAATAAAACAGTTTACATAGGTAGCACAAAGAGAAATGTTGATATCAGATTACGTGAACACTTAAATAACTGGAAAAAGGGTGAAATGCGAACTTCACTTATACAATATTGTCATAATAACGAGGCCACACGCGGCTGGGAGAATATAAGTTTGGTTACTTCTCACAACACACATAAAAAGATCCTGACAGCTGAGGCCATTATGATCGAGAAGACCAAAGCATATAATTGCAATTTAAATGTCCCAGTCGAATTATCACCAGCATGGTTGAACATGATAAAACAAGAAAAACAATGAATTGTCCAAATAAGAAGATCAAGTTGACAAATGCAAAGAAGATTAAAAAACAAGACGACACTAGATGGCGCCAACGATGTTTTACGTGATGAGCACGAGGATGACGCAGACGATAGAGATGGCTGCACCGTCAACTTAACTAGTAGATAACGTGGAAGGAGCAGTACAGCACGAAATGCCCTTGAGAATGGCCACAAAAAATGTGTGCCGAAATGCGCGTCGGAAATTCGAAGTCTGGATTCCTCGGTAAAGACGTTTTGCATATCATTTTCATTTGAAGTTGAGGTTGGACTAATGGATTGTAGTTTGATTTTTTATTTCATTAGATTAATTTCTTTCAAATCTCTATCTTGAAGACAAGTTTTTTCAATTAAAATTTTTTATGGATTTTAGCTATCATAAATATTTTGATGGTCAGTTGTTGAGTTTTTGTTGCAAAGTAACTGCAACCCACAATCCCTTCTGCTGCCTACATGTTGCTTGCGGGGGACTTTCATTTGTGAAATCTTTTGACTACGCAATTCGTTCTTGAAGAATATCGATTAATCGAAAGTCAAGAGTAATAATGAATTTCTACCAAGAGCAACTAGTCTGAAAGAAGCTGCTGACCAAAAAAAGGTAACAAGGCTATTATTTTATCCTCATTTTTAAGAGTTAATTGTTTTTAGTTAATATTTTAATAAATATATCATTCACTCACAGTATGACACCCACTGGTTAAATAAGAAGCTATGGAGTCTGGACATCGTGATTTTTAACGAACCTTTTTAAAAAAACATGAGGAACAGAAGAATGACAGGATTTCTGTGATATCTTGCCAAGAATTCATCGTAAGTTTGTTTGTTTTTTTTAAATTTCAGCTGTTCTAATATTGATTAAAAGAGCTGAAAGGTTTAATAAATTAATCAGGGCATTCATATATTTACATAACTCATACTATATATTTACATAATCTTGAGAGATGGTGCATTGCTGGCTGTTTTCGTTCATTCCCTAATCCAGGGCGATTGTGAGTTGAAACAAAAAACCCTGAACCCCGACCTCAGCGCTGCTTATATAAATAATGCATGTTATTTGCATATATATTATATTGCAAAATATATATATATTATGTAATGTACAATACAAGTACACATTCCTATATTACACATACTGTACATTATATTAACCAACTACACAACAATTAACCACTAGTGCCCATGAAATTTAATTTCGCACCTTTTTTGTACCAATTTTTTTCCATTACTTTGAAAAACTTTCGAAATTGCATTTTTGAATTTTATATGTGATGTTAGAGATCCCTCAAAAATTGTGAAATTCAACTTCATAATCAACTTCAAAAATTGCATTTTTGAAGTCAAATTTTGTGCTTTAAAACATTTAGGTTAACTATGGAGATCATCAGTTCAGCTCTGAATGCTTTAAATCTTGCTATCATAACATTCTACAGCGATTTTTGTCAATTGTGCAATTAGCTCATTGGATTTGTTGAATCTTATGTAACGAAACTACCTGATATAGATACAGCGTCCAAAATGTTTATAGTCGCCTTCCTTTCAGCATGCACAACAGTTTTGAATCTGGAAAGGCATTTTTAATTAACAACCATTTTACAGCGTTCTTAGAAAGGACAAAGTCCGGATTTTGGTGTTTTCTCGAAAATGACAAAATCCGGATTTCCGGGTTTAGAATATTACAAAAACCCGAAATTCCGGGCTACACCCAGATGACAAACAGGCCTGCTAATCCCTATGAATTTGACTTTTGCCAAATGGCATGTTAAAAAAATCCGAAATAAAATGTGGGTCCCAAAGGACAAGTACATTTTGTAATTATGGGTCCTTTATTTCTTTGTGTAATTTAGCGCATCAGTGGCAGCGCTGTTCAATGGTCATGAATTTCTATACTCCGGACACCTTCCATGGTTAAAAACCTGGATAACTGCTCTCTGTTCAATGTTCGTTGCTTTAATCATGACTGGTTGGACAGAACACCTGCATGAGGTCCTGTACAAAGGCCAACTAACTGCTCCCATCATTCTGTGATCGCGACACATTTCACTGCATTATAATAACACTACAGTGGTGCCACCTATGTTTGTATTGATGGTAAACCCATTCGGCAGTTTGCTATGTCCGTTTGCTCATTTTCATTTGAATGACCCTTATATATAATCACACTAATAGAAGACCTGGCATAGTATCATAGGATTGATAGATGGTAATGGATAACCAGCACACAATAGCAACAACCATATGATGACAGAATGAATAACAATAACCTGTAACCACCAAAATAGGAAATGAGTTAAATTTGATAGCCAAAAGCTGCAACATGAATATATAGAGACCAAACTTACTTTGGTCGGATCACCTTTGTTTGTCACAATGGCTTCTAACTTTTCCTGCATTTCTAGTCTGGCCTGCTCCAGTGCTTGCTGCACAGCAAGTTCCTTTTCTGCTTTAGCTTCAAGAATTGCCTGAGAAAGAGTCACCTGGGCTTCCATACGGCAGTTATTGATGGCCTGTAAATAATCAACAAAACATCAGAACAAGCACACAAAAGCATAAGATCAAATTAAAATGATTTAAATTAGCTCAGTCATCAAAACCCCAGGTGTACATCCCATTCTTCGTACCAAATTAAATGAGCTTAACTCTCAGCTCGTTCAGTGGGCTACATTTTGTACCCCAGGGCTCATTTTTACATAAAACATCAATAAATATGATGCAACAATATTTATGGGTTTTTAAGTTCATAAATTCTAAAGATTTTGGGGTCCCAAATGTACCCCACTTGACCATCCATGCAACTTCTTTTTATCTGCATTAAAGTGCTACCTTTTTTTAATGTCTCTTTTTCATTTGAATATATATAGGCAAAGGTAATTACCTGAAATAATTATTATTGTTTACAGGTATTTAAGTGTAATTTGTGAAAATCAAGTCAATTTGGAACAATAAACACTATGTACTGTTTATTTCACCTTAGGGCCCAAACTATGCACAACAATGTCTCTCTTTTTTTTTTTTAGGTGGTAATAAGTAAACCATTTATTTTAGATTAAAGTACACTATCAGATGATGAAACATAACTATTTGAGATCAAAAGTAATTTTTCAGAAGAAACTGATGCAATTACAGACGAAGAGGGCAACAGTGAAGTAAGCCATATGCACACATCAAGGTAAAAAATTGCATGAATAAGGAAACCTCACAATAACCACCTCAAACTAATGTATTACACACTCTACTGAGTCTATCACAACAATCAGTGCAAACTATTGAAGACTGCTTTTATCTCTAACTTACAGATAATATAATACAAGAATTACAGTGATGTTGCCACAATGTAGGTGTTTCACATCGTCTTTTTAAGCAGCTTGCTACACCTACTCCATTAGCTGAAAGCATATTGCATATACTGGGTGCACCATATAAAAGAGGCCCGTGGCCAGACATTGTTAGGTGGGTTAAAGTTGTTTGGCAGGTTTCCAGTTAAAACTGCTTTGTTCCATTTCTAACCGGTTTCTGCGTGTACAGCTGCAAGGGAATTCTCCGAAGTGGTTAGTCACAGCCAGAGCAGTGTAGGTATGTGGTCATAAGTGTAAGTGAAGAGAGAACAAAGGCAACGGAAAAGGTTTTAAGTATGGAACAGCGGATTTTTATTGTGGTTCAGTATTTCGGAAATAACTTATACAAGATTTTAAATGAGTTCTTTACAGAAAAATGTCCACATTGTGCAGCACCAGCAAAATCAGTGGTACAGAAGTTAGTGTGGAAATTTCGTGAAACTGGCATGGTGTGCAACAGGAAAAGAAACAAATCCAAGACAATTCGTACTGAAGACAATATCAAAGATGTGTGCACAATGATGTCACAAAGCCCTCGGAAGTCGATTTGCCGATTATCGTCTGCAACAGGAATATCTGCCACATCATGTTGACGCATACTTAAGGTGGATTTGCATTTTCGGCCGTACAAAGTTATGGCGCTCCAAGAACTTAAAACTCCTGATTATGCAAAATGGATGCAATATTAAGTGGTTTCAGGAGACCATTGTCAGCGGTGAAATGGATCCAACACTTTATTACATGACAGATGAAGCATTGTTTCATCTGTCCGGGTATGTCAATGTGCAAAACAGCAAGATTTGGCCCGACACAAATCACTGTTGTTGTTCATTATACTCAGGCCTCTTTTATATGGCGCACCCGTATATACGTATATAATTATATATAACTAGCTATACCCAGCCACGCGTAGCTGTGGCACATTGTGGTTGCATGGATGAGAACTGAGGAACAAAACAAAGCATACGTTTCATAGAAGTTTAATTTTGCAATACTTGTGGGTATACAATATTTTTTGTTTTTCCATTCTCTGCGTAGAAATAAAGGCTATCTGGTTTGCCGACACGGGAACACGCAACATACAGTTGTTCATGTGAGAAGCAATCCGCATCTAAATCTAAACCACACAATTCTAAAGATTGACCTTGAGCTTTATTGATTGTGATTGTGAACGCCAATCGAATTGGGAATTGCAATCTTTTAAATTGAAATGGTGTATCGGTCGGGATCATGGGAATCTGAGGGATGAGGACATCTTCACCTTCGAAAGGCCCCGTTAAAATCGTTACTTCCACTACATTTTTCATCAGTTTTTTAACTGCGAGTCGCGTGCCGTTGCAGAGTTTTGGCTGATTAATATTCCGCAACATGATAATTGGCACACCTATTTTCAATTTTAATATGTGTGGTGGCATCCCTGGCAGATCAAGTGAGTTCAAAAATTCCGTTGGATAATTAACTACTTCATCTGCTTCCACAACTGTATCTATCGACTTGTATGTAATTTCCTCACTTTGAATGCTGGATTGAATAACATTATTAATTTGATAGACATCTTTATTCTTCGCGGCAAGGATAGCTCGTTCACTGAGCCAATCGTGATTCTTATAATTAATTTGAATATTAGGAAATACTTTTTCGATCAGTTCTTCTTTCGATGTTACTAAATTACAAAAATTATCAGGAAATGATATTCATCTTGACGTCTCATCGACTGGCAGTTGTCCATTCCCAATGTCCAGTAACTGTCGTGAGAATACCTCGGCTGATTGATCGTTCTGCAGCTGGACACGCATATTCGTAGTCAACTGCAATGTACGTACGATGTCGCCACAATGTTGAATATTTCAGGCAAGCATTTATTTCGTCCACTGGTGTCGATCGAGAAATTACAGGCAATGTTTGCCTAAAATCTCCTGCGAGCAATATCAATGCATTCCCGAATGGTTGAACGTTTCCACGCAAATCTCGCAACGATCAATCAAGAGCTGCAAGCGATTTTTCATGTGCCATCGTGCATTCATCCCAAACAATGAGTTTACATTTTTGTAATACTTTTCCCATACCGGATGCTTTGGAAATATTGCACGTGGGAGTCTCGATGATTCGCATGTTTAATGGCAACTTCAGAGCTGAATGAGTAGTCCTTCCACCTGGTAACAATGTCGCAGCTATTCCAGACGAAGCGAGAGCTAAGGCTATGTCATTTTTTGATCGAACCGTTGCCAGAATCAATCTGATAAGGAATGTTTTCCCAGTTCCTCCTGGCGCATCCAAGAAGAAGCCCCCCCCCCCCCCAACTCCGTCATTTATCATTTGCATTATGCGATCATAAATGCCCTTCTGTTCACACGTTAATTTGGGAATGTTTGATTGGACATATGACTGGAGATCACCGGTGTTGTAACTCTGTTCACGGCGCAAATCCACATCAAATGAAGCAGTCTTAGTTCGGTTGGGTGCTGGCATTCCCAATTTACTAAGAACTTTATTTGCAATAGCTAAGCACTTGTCTTCAATATTTATCAATGTTTCGTTGTAAATGCCTTCTGTAAATTCCATGGTCATATTGGCATTTTCTAGGCGTACTCTATGCAAAATATCCTCAGCCATATGCAATCAATATCTTTCCCATAACTCTGTGGGAGATGAAGGGAAGCAAGCGGTCAATATAATTGCGAATAGCGCTCAAATTTGGTTTGGATGAGCAGTGTTGCATGCATCACTAATACATATATCCCACTGTTGGTCATTTTCTAATAAATTCTGGCTCCCCTCGTCTGCGTCGTATGAATGCTTTTTTAGTTACATTCCACGTGTAATAAGAGGGCACTTCTGTGTACATCAGTGTTCTGGTGAAAGCGTCTTCCTGACATAAGGTGAAGAAAGCAGTCAGAGTTGTACCAGGTGGATTAAGGGCTCTTTGTTGCATATTTGCATCTGTGAAATAAACACGCTGTCCATTCTCTAAATGTACTGCTAAGTGAACCACAGCTGGATTGCGTTCATGCATGGGAAATGAAAAAATTTGCCATGCAGCCTTATTGCTGCTTATGTATCTTCCAGCCTGGTATTGTGCAATTTCATCGATAACTTGTACTGCATTTCTGTCACTATTTTCTGGTTGCACACCAAAAACTGCCATATCGCTGCCTTTATTCACATACTTACAGATGTATTTAATCGAGTTGACCGAATTGCAATATTCTACGTTTATGTGCGCTTTGTATGTTTTTGACAACAGAGGCGAATATGGGACCACCCAACGGTTGTCTACATCAATATCACCATTTCGCATGTGTATAGTTGCCGAATTCCCGCCATCTTCAGTTGATCGTCTCCTATACTGAGGATATCCATAGTCTCCTGTTACTGTGTTGGCTGCGAATGCCCGAGGATATTGCTTAGAACATTTCCTGTCTACCATGCATGGTGAATTCGGATTTAGTGTACCGCATGGTCCATGTATCATGTTTTTGATAACAACTGCATGCAAATCCTTATCGACGTCGGCCCGTGGAATCTCAGCGCATATCACATCGTCGATTTCGAAGTTATTTTATCGTATAGCCAGATTAGTATATGCGCATGTGACAATCCTCTCTTTTGCCATTCTACTGAATACATCCAGCAGCACACAGATCCAAACACTTCATGTTTCACAATGAAATCCATCAGCGACTTAATCTTTTGTCTGAAAACATGTGCTGTGATGTCATGCCTATCCACGGGTGATTGCCCAGGAAGTAACAGCTGCTGTATCTCGTCCCAAGCTGGATTGCACGTGAAGGCGATAAATAAGTCTGGACGCCCGTAATGACGAACATATGCCATTGAATCTTGAGCATATTCCTGCATGTGACGTGGACTGCCTATGTATGAAGATGGCAAAATAGTAAGCTTTCCAACGTTGGTTGTATTACCGTCATTCAGAACTGCATCTCACAAATGAATGTATTCTTCGGAGCGGAGTTTGGTCTGATTCAAACGAAGAAATAGCAAACGTTCCGTTTCAATTTTTGCATACATATCCACAATGTACTGGTAAAACAACTGACGGCATTTCAAAATATAATTGTCCTCGTTCCTCCGAATCATTAAGCGGTAGGCGTAAAAGTTCATTGCGCTGCACTTTTTATTAATTTCTGCACCATTCACTGGGTTTATCATCTTCACATTGAAATGATATCCATCGGCACCATCCCAGAAGATAACTGGATATTGCAAAGCATCGTAACAATGGTGAGTTTCTGCGACGTTTATCAATTGATCGTTTCTTCGATGGAGAACAATATCTCTAGGTTGGAACTGATCTCCGACTATGACAATTGCTACTTCGTCCATAGTTGAAGCATTATATCTTCGGACATGTTCTCCAGCGGGCGTTTTGTCGGCGTGAATGACAATCTTGTGGGTATCTGATGGCATCATGTCCATTGCCGTTTTGAACAAACGCACCAAATTGTTCTTTTTGTGAAGGAGCTCCTGTAGTTGCGAAATGATGGATCTTCTTAGTGAGGTATGTATTCCACAACGTGCATCGACTTCATCTCTATCATCACCGATGAAGTACATTTGAAGGAATTTATGGTCACTATCTCGGAACGGGAGCAGGGAGCCAGCTTTGTGATATATTTGTCCTTTGATTTTAAAAGTTGGCATGAATTGAGCAGTCACAATTTCCGCACCAAATGATGTCATTTGGAAGCAAGAGTTATATTTCCTGATGTTCGATAGGAAATGCTTCGATTCAGCGGTAGATCCAGCAAGTAGAGTTTTCAACGGCTCTGGTGGTGCTTCAAGTTGAGGCAATTTCATTTTTCCGCCAGCGCAACACATCCCATTCGTTTCATTATTGAACTTTAGAGCCTGGCAGTAGGTACAGACATGACTCATCTGGCCAATGACAACATGCGGACTTGAACTATAATCAACAGCTGGATTGTACCGGAATGCAAGACGATTGTATTGCAGAATCAGATCTGCTGTTCTTTGGGTACGTGTTTGAGCTATCCTCGACGCCTCGCGTTCATTCCGTTGAGAACGAACCAAATCTGTTGCTGCAGAACGCAACTGCCATGCTCGCAATCTTGCATCCTCAAGCCTGGCTGCTCGTCTTTCTGCTGGTTCCGTGTTACGCATCTGGATGGTGCTTAGTCTGTTCCTCTCTCGTACGTATGCCCGCTCTTCCTCAGTCATATTCGAAAGCCGTCTTCTCGATCCTTCTGTGTGGCGAGTGCGACGACCCAAATTCGTTTTTTTGCGAGGCATTATTTCGGTTTTCACTGGATCAGAAGGAAGGGATAAGATTATAACCTCTTATGGCTCTCACAGCTCTAGGTTGAAAACCATGAGAGATAAGAGACAAAACATAACCTCTACTTACGATTTGGCGAACGGCGCAGCTCAATCACGACACGATCACCTAGTATGGAGAGTGTTCCTCTCGCTTCCAGCAGATGGCGCGTTTGCTGGTACACAGCTGACCGTTGAAAAAGCTGTTTTCTCGCAGTCGCGGGTATGTTACTGACGCGAAAAATAGATAAAAACAACACGATCACCTAGTATGGAGAGTGTTCCCCTTGCTTCCGGCAGATGGCGCGTTTGCTGGTTGGTACACAGCTGACCGTTGAAAAAGCTGTTTTCTCGCGGTCGCGGGTATGTAACTGACGCGAAAAATAGATAAAAACAACACGATCACCTAGTATGGAGAGTGTTCCCCTGCTTCCGGCAGATGGCACGTTTGCTGGTACACAGTTGACCGTTGAAAAAGCTGTTTTCTCGCAGTCGCGGGTATGTTACTGACGCGAAAAATAGATAAAAACAACACGATCACCTAGTATGGAGAGTGTTCCCTCGCTTCTGGCAGATGGCGCGTTTGCTGGTACACAGCTGACCGTTGAAAAAGCCTTCGACCATATATACTGATAGACTGCGCATGGCATCAAAATTTCTGGCTCCAACATCGCAAGCCACGAAATCACGTGACTTCGGGCAAAAAGATGGTTAACTCGTGCTGTGCTCATCATGAATTTTAGGAGTTTCTTTTTTAGAATTCCATTACGACTTTTCATTCGTGAATACATTTATTACGCTCTGATGCAGCTATTGCCAGTGCGCATGCAAAAAAAAAAAAACTGCATCTACTTCCTAAATTGCAGTGACTTCCCAAGATTCTGGAGATTGTAATCACGATGTAGGAACTTGCAGCCTTTGTTAATGATTTACAGTTTTCAAATGGAACTGATCAAACCCAGTTTGAACATCATTTCTGCTGGATGATAGCAGTAGATGCAAATTCCTCAATTTGTTGCATCGTCTACTTGTAGTGACCTTATAACAACCAGTTTGAACATCATGTCTGCTTTTCCATTCCGCGCAAAGCTCTGATACTATCGTGTGGTGACATAATACTTCACAACACGAAAGACTGTATTTGTAGTTCCCTTACTCAAAAAATGGGAACATTGATGTAACATTTAAACCGGTTGTTCATTATATATACCAATACATCACCCAGCCCTACTTCACAGTGTAATTTTTGGAGTACAAGCAATTGGCTCATATTGGTACAAATGTCAAAAAAACACTGAATCTGGCACAGTTTGCATCAGGCCCCAGCAATAGGCACAATTGATGCAAGTGAAACATCACTTGAATTAGTTGCACACACTAACAAAAAAGGTTAAGGGTAATCCAAATAATACACTAGGAAACATCCAAATAATACAAAAACATTTGTCTTGACTGATAATACTGAAATGGAAGCACACACCCACATTTTTTTACTTACTTTCAGTATGCAATTATTTCATGAAAGCTTAGGTGGTATGTGAACTAAATATGAAGGTTACTGGAGACTTATTTATCCCACAATGGTGTTTAAATAAAGATTCAAATCACTTCTACCCATCAACAGATTCGATGAAAATGCCACGGAAAAACAGGACAGGAGCAAATTAAAATACTATTAAAAAGCTGGAATTGAAATACTATTAAAAAGCTGGAGCAAATTAAAATACTATTAAAAAGCTGAAACTATCAAATTAGTTGGAATTGAAATGTTCAGCCAGTATTGTCCAAATTCTTTTCACCCTGACCTTCAAATAACTATAGATAAACAGCATTTAGGGGGCAAATGCCCATCTGAAGTCTAAGCCAGGATAACAGGGCATAAAAATTTGGGTTGCTGCTCCTGTAGAGAACTGTTATACATATGATTTTCACATTTATTTAGGAAAGACTGGTAATAAAACCAGAAAAAGGAAGCAGGGAAATAGTTTGTAAAGAAATTGATTAGTAATTTGTATGGTTCAGGATGTGGAAAAACAACTGACAATGATTTTGACTCAGCTGAGTACATTTTGAAAAAAATAATATAACACTAAACTGTACAGTTACAAGAAAAAAAATTCATCCCATGCTATTGGCAAAAATTTGAGAAGGAAAATAGTCATTTTTTGTATTCACAACTCTAGTATCTTATGTGCCTTATTCTTTCATGAACCCCAGCATCATGGTAATCAGATACTAAAGATCCCAAAAGTAATCAAGCATTATAACAAAACAAGATGTGGAATTGATCAAATATTACAGTGGTATACATGCTACAGAATAAATAGTAAACGGCCACTCTCTATTTATGAACAGTAAATAGACAGTGGCAAAGACATGCACATGAGAAAAGCCGTTACGGAGTGCAAAAGCTGTTAGTCACTCAATCACATGCTCCACCTCTGGTTAATTATGAATTATACTTAAATCTCTGATAAAACTTTTCTGTTAGATTTAAGAAAATGGAAATAATTTTATTGTTAAAATCTTGATGCTCCCAACAATTACACATATAGCTGCACAAATATACTCAGAAAAAGATTGAGTTATTGAACAAATACATAAACTTTTTAAGTTGCAGAAAAATGTGTTTTATATTACTCCAGATTAGGGTCTTAACAATTTTATCAAAAACTTAAATTAGTGTTTTTACAAGTACTTAAAAAAAATATGGGACTCATCTAAGGAATTCTTAAATTCCATTAGGTGTGTGAACTCTGATAACCTAGTGGTGTCAGCTTGGGAGGATGAGATAACCAATTACTTTCAAAACACCCTTTTCAAACACCCTTTGAATTTTACATAACTGTAAAAGTAAAGGCTATGTACCTCCTTTTTCTCATTTTCCATCTGTATCCTCAACTGCTGCAATGCTGCATCTTTGGCAGCAGCAGTCTGCACCTTGGCTACTTCCACTTGCTTCTGGAGTTCCTGGGACTGACGGACTAAGTTTTTTGCCATCTATATGAAATTAGAAAAAATTATCTAGATAACATTTCATAAACTGTTACATCAACAGCACTTGTAAAATCAAACAGTTATGTTTTGCACTTTATGAAAAGAGAGTTGGAAATTGAAAGAAGAGGTGCCACAATTAATGAGCAGAAAGGCTGGGTATTACGGCACAAGTGGCAACACCTACCCTTGATGACGGGTTGATATGCAACCCCAAAATTTCACAAACAATAGTAAATAAGTGTCATCCTAGTAATCCCTGCATTAGGCTACTAAGTTATATTTCTAAAACTGATGATCACACAGAATGGAAACCATGATTCCTACACTTAATTTTTATAAATACTGAGGATTCACAACACTGATGATCACAAGGTATCAAAACAATGATTCTTATGCATAATTTTTATAAATACTGATGTATGGAAGTATTCATCTGGTATATGAAAGTAAATGCTCTATACAACATCAACTTTCCTGGGTATTATTTTCTATGGATGCTTCTTAAGGTTCCACAATTCTAAATAATGTTAAATTGTCAAAAGTATTCAGAAAAATTTTGCTCTGTTCTACGTCTGATACTACTTCATATACCTTACTCATGATCAAAAGTAACAATCTCAATGCATCAAACCTATTAACCTCCAAATGGATAAATGTACTCTGTAAAACTGACCTTTTTTCAGATATTAAACATTTAATACTGACCATTTTTTAAGCGACCTGTCTGAAAATTACCTGATTTCAGCATAAAATAGTTTTTGTGTTGCTACTTTTCATTCCTACATACTTTTGTCAGTTCTACTTTTTGTTTTACGTATAAAAAAATGAAATACTGGATCTCTGATCTAAGTGAGAGATGGGTTTGCCTCCTCGGGGCACTCCGTGGTAACAATAGCTCATACAACAGCAACTAGGGCCTCTGTAAATCTTGGAGAGGTGCCAGCTAGTTCTGTGTGACATTGGCAAAAAAAAACTCCAACTCACTGGGTTTTGTTTCAGAATCCTTAGTTTGAATGACCAACTGGAACTGTCAGCTGTAGGCTAATCCCCCACACTGATGTACTTACATGATTAAAAAGATACAAAGAAATCAATATCCAGACTCTAGTGTGGGATATGGTGGACCTACCACACTTGAGAAGGACGGTCCACCACGGAATCGACCTGGACCTTCTAAACGACACATGAGAAAGAGATCTCGGCTGAGTGAGTGTAAGATTGGTGTATGGAATACTAGAGGTATAAATGGCAAGATGAGTGACGTGATTGAGGAGATGAATAAGTATAGACTGGATGTGCTGTGTGTAAGTGAAACCAAAAGAAGGAAATTGGGGTAGAAGAAGTGAATGGCACGGTGAGTGTGTGGTCTGGAGTATTGGATAATATGAGAGGACAGGCTGGTGTAGGTGTGATTTTAAGTGAAAAGATGAAGAACAACTTGATTCACTATATTTGCATAAGTGAAAGAATTTTTTGGATTCGTTTGAAAGTGAACCTTCAGAAAATAGTAATTGTTGTAGTGTATGCTTTTTGTGACTCAGAACCTTCTGATAGGAAAGAAGATTTCGGAAATAACTAAAAGCTGTTTTAAGCCAGTTTGGTGCTAAAGAGAAAGTTATAATAGCAGGGGATTTCAATGCTAGAGTAAGTGTGCAGAATGCAATTTCTGACAATGTTCTGGGTAAGCTTAATGATCCTTGTGTGAATGATAATGGTGAAAAATTAATTGAACTCTGCATTGAGAATGGTTTGTGTGTATCTAATACATTTTTAAACCAGAAGTATATCCACACATATACTTGGGAAAATCGTACTTTTGGTCAAAAGAGTGTGATATAATTTGTTGTCTATGATCAACGTCTGAAACACTTAATTGTTGACACTCGTGTGATGAGAGGTGCGGATGTTGGTTCTGATCATTACTTGGTAGTGTCACGAGTGAAACTGAATGTTGGTTGGAGGAAAAGGAATAGGAAGAGGCCCAGGATGGAAAGAATAAAGGTTGAAAGGCTCCTGAAAATCATCAGCGTTATTCTGACGTACTCAGAGAACGACTGAAGGAGATGAAGTCATGTGAGAAGGACGTAGAAAAGTGGGAATGTTTTAAGTACTGTGTTGTCACTGCTGCTGAAGAGGTCTGTGGCACCACAATAGTGGGTAACTATAGAGGTAATGCTTGGTGGAATAGTGAGATTGAAGAGGCAGTAAAGGGAAAGAAGGAAGCCTATTTGGGGATGTTGCAAGATAGAGTTTCTGTGGATCAATATCGCTGTAAGAAACGTGAAGCCGCTAGGCTGGTTCGCCAGAGTAAGGCAAAAAATAAGAAGGTGGAAAGGCATGAATTGGCTTTTTGGAAAGATAGGAAGACTTTCTGGAATTATGTAAAAATCAGAAAAAAACAACAACAGGGGAAACAAAGTTGTAAGTTGTGTGAAGAATAGGATTGGGGAAATGATTTGGGAGCCCAATGAGTTAAGTGAAAGATTGGGTGAATACTTCTGTGAGTTATTAGAGCAGGAAAGCAAAGATGAGTCTGAGACAGATGCAGATGATGTCACAGTGAGGGATGGAAGCACAGGAGAGATCTCAAGAGAAGAAGTGTGTAAAGCTCTAAAATCTATTCAGAATGGTAAGGCTCCGGGAGTTGATGGCATAACTGCTGAGATGTTGAAATATGGTGGTGACTCTGTAATTGACTGGTTAACTGAAATTTGCCAGTTGTGCTGAAAGTTAGGAATGGTCCCTCAGGATTGGAAGGGTGTTATCATTGTTCCCTTGTATAAGGGAAAAGGTGATCAGACTGATTGCAAAAACTACTGAGTATGCCAGGGAAAGTGTTTGGTAAGGTCGTTATTGAAAAAGTACAGGGTTTTACATTAGAGAAAGTGTGGTATGTTCAGAGTGGTTTTATGACTGGTAAAGGCTGCACTAACCAAATTTTTGTATTACGCATGATGATTGAAAAGTATCTGGCTGTTGGTAAGAAAGATTTTGCTGCCTTCATAGATTTAGAGAAAGCGTATGATCGAGTAAATAGGACACTTTTGTGGAAGGTATTGAATGAATATGGTGTTACTGGGAATCTACTTAACAGTGTAAAAGCCATGTATGCTAGCAGCAGAGCTTGTGTACGAGTGAATGGTGTTTTATCAAAATGGTTTTCTATTGGTGCAGGAGTCAGACAGGGTTGTGTAATGTCACCATGGCTATTTAATATATTCATGGATGCGTGCATGCGTGATGCCAAAATAGATAATACTGGTTTATGTCTTGGTGACATCCGTGTGTGCAGATTGCTGTATGCTGATGACACTGTCCTGTTGGCAGAGAGCAAAAGTGAATTGCAGAGTATGTTGTCTGAGATGTACGAATTTTGCATGACATTCAAACTGAGTATAAATAAGGGAAAAACCAAAGTTATGGTTTTTGAGAGAGGAACTGGTAGTACTGAATGTAATATATGTCTAAATGGCACAGTGATTGACCAGGTGAATGAGTTTGTGTATTTAGAAAGCATGTTTGACAGAGAGAACAAATTGGATGGTGAAATTAGTAGGCGTGTGAATTCTTCATTGAAAGTCATGGCTGCTTTGGGAGGTTTTCACAGGAATGATGGGTTCTCAAAAGAGTCCCGCGTGGCTATGTATGAAAGTGCAATTGTTCCTACTCTGATTTATGGCAGCGAAACCTGAGTGCTACAGAAGAAACATAGGAGTCGTTTGTGTGATGGAGAAATGCATTACTACGCGTTCTGATTGTGTGAGGAATGAAGATGTGTTGCAGTTGTGTAATGTGAGGCAAAGGCAAAATGTTGTTAGCAAGGTGGAGACTAATATGCTTCGCTAGTTTGGCCATGTTGAAAGAATGAATCATGAGATGCTTACTAAGAAAATCTTTTTAACCCAAGTGGCAGGAAGGAAAGGTAGAGGAAGGCCAAGGACGTCATCGGAGGATCAAATTCAGGAGTGTCTGCATGAGAAAAAGATTATGAGTATGAAGTTAGAAGATCTTTTGTACAGCATGTGATGGATGTCAGCGAAGCTCAAGTTGTATGTCAAGATCGCTGTAAATGGAGAAGTTTGATGCGGCAACAGTAAGTAAAAATTATCTGGTAGTTTGTATTTCTTTGTGGAGCTAACCTCTGAATATATATCAGAGAACAGCTTAGTGATATGTATGTATTACATTGTGCAGCTAACATGACAAGTAAAAATTTGGAAAGGAAGGGACCTCGTTATAAAAATTTCTAATCAGCAGTTTATACATGCATGAGCTTCTGTGTGTATTGTGTTGGAAAGAAAGTAATGTCTGCAGCAAATGCAAGGCAACAGAAAGATGCTAATTACAGTATATACAAGTACAAATCAGTCCAAAATGTAGCCACAATTGTTTGCCATGACCTGCTGCCATCGTCTGGGCAACTGTGGGATACAGTCCCTGTAGAATTGTGGTGGCTTGGATACAAAGAAGTGAGTAAGTGCATGTTCAACATCGTCCCAGCCAGTAAACCACTGTCCATCCAGGAAATGCTGCAAATGACCAGAAAAGGTGGTAGTTGCTTGGGGCAATGTCTGGGGAATAGGCTGGGTGCAGCAGCAGCTCCCAGCCAAGGTCGCTGATCTTGTGACATGTCACTCGTGCTGTGCAAGGTCTCACTCCGTCGTGCTGTGTGAAGACGCCTTTGCAGTTCAGCAGTGCTGGTCGTTTCAACGTGAGTGATGTATGCAGATCATCAAGCTGACAGCACCACACATGGCGGTGATGGTGTTGTCCAGCAGCAGCTAAAAAACATGACATCCCGCATAGATATCCCACATAGATATCCCACCAAACAGACATCAAGGCCTTATGTGGGTGTAAGTCGGCATGGGCTTATGTCTTGGGTCCAACCACTGTTTCTGGGTGCTGAAATTGTCATACAGGACCCATTTCTTGTTACCTGTCACAACGCGGCCCAAGAGCAGTTCAAATTTCATGTGCAAGCAGGAAGCGTGCACTCCCACAAATTGCTTTCTGCTCAACTGTGAGTTGATGTGGTAACCACACTCCCCTCTTGTGCAGCTTCCCAAGTTGATGCGGGTGCACATTAATGCTTGTCTGGGTAGTCAGTCTCCAGCGGTTCGGGCAATTTCCACATGGTCACATGTGAGTCGCTCACCACTAAGGTCTTCAGCATGTCCATATCCACTGTTGCGGCTTTGGGACGGTCTGACAATTCAAAATTTCCCTCTCAAAGCTGTTCAAACCAATGACAGCACTAACGATGCGATAGGGCATTGGGGTACACACTGGTAATGTTCCTTACAGCACTTACAGAGGTACTACTACGACAAAACTCATACAGCATGCAATGGCAGGTGTGCTCCTTGTCTACTTCCATGTTGGCTCTTCACCTTCTAATGGCTAACTGCCACTGACTTATGCCACCTACCTGCTGATGTCATGCTGGTGTGCTGCACAATCTCAGTGGTCAATGTATACAGTGGCTGGGGATTCGATTTCGGGTACCCTGTCATCAGACATTACTTTCTTTCAAACCCAATATGTACATGCAAAATGCACCTTACATACATGTTGATAATCATATTAAATCAATGAACTGTTTGTTGCACTCTTTCTTAGGCTTTTGATATTTCATTCTCTTAACATATTTTTGTCAGTTAGCAAGTTTGGACCACAATGCTGAATGATCAAGAACAGTTATTCCAGGAAGCAGCACACATGTACATGCATTTCTAAGGAGAGGGCACTACGCATTTAATTCAACACACACAGATAAATACGAATTACATGCAAATTCCCTCACATTTACAAGAATAAAAACTGCTGTCCTCCAAACAGATAAATACACTCTATGAAACAGACATTTCTCAGATATTAAACATTTAATACATAAGTTCAACAGCACTTTGTGAAAAGAAAGTTGGAAGAAAGACTACGAACTAAAAGATGAGGTACCACAATTAACAGAGAAGCTGGGTATTATTTAAAAAAATATATATGTGGAATTGATAAATACTACGATAGTATACTATAAGTTTCTATAGGGCATGTTAAAGTGTCTCTTTTATAGGTTAGTGTTACTGACCAGGGATACTAGAACCAGAGACCTGGAACTACATCATTATATGCCTCCAAGAAACACCTCAGAGGTTATGTTCCCAAAAAAGATTTCTGTTTCTTGACTGGTGGCTAGTTAAATCTCAAAGCTATTCAATTCAATCCCTCCAAATTTTTTGTTCCATTACTTGTCACTGAAACAGCTGAAGCTGGGCCTTAAAAATATCCAAACAAGCAACATGCATTTTTCCTCAAATGCTACTCCCTGTAGTTAATTTTTTTTACAAATGGGAAGAGAAAAATGTATGAACAATCTTCAGCAGTTGTGCTCAAAACAATGAAATGGCCCAGGGAGATTGTTTCTCCATGCTTTGCTTTATTTTGGCACAAAGGACATGGTGAACTCTCTACAGAATATTCACCACAGGAAGAAAATGCCTGTTTTTCTCCCCACCTTCCTGGTGAACACTCTGCTACTCCTCAAGAAGACGACATGGTGGAATGGTGTTTTGTCCCTCCTCCCTTAATAGCTGGACACACTTTAAGTGTGGATTTTTTTTTTTTCACAGCTATTTAAGTCACAGTTACAATGCATGTAGTATGTAAAGGAAAAGTTCTGGCCCTGTTAATCACTGCATTGTCATCTTTGGAAGACTGATTTGAGAATGTCATGTTGAGTCATACTTTTCAAGAAAGGTGGTCTTCAACTTGAATTGATATATTCAGTTAGCTTTCCAGATGCATGAAGGCAGTACAAAACAACATTAGTTAAAACTGTCAGAAAACGATCGAGGAGGCTACACCCATAAGAAGGGTGGGAGAAAAGTGAAGACGCACAGAGATTGGAGGAGAGACAAGGACGTAGCTTTTGTGTTACAACCTGTTAACTAATGAAAGTGTAAATATGTACATCAAATGTGTGTGTGTGCGTGCGTGCATGTTAAGTGTTAATAAATGACTGACCATCATGCAGATCTAATTCTGAGAAACTTCTGGTAAAGGCATGCATCCTAACTACGAACTACCAATTACTGGGTCTGACAGGCAGACTGCCTGAATACATCACCCACTAGTAACAATCAGAAGCCATGATAAATGCTTGTACTTACAAGTATTCTAATTTCATCTACATTATCTAGTTTTTGGGCTGCAATAATGCTGTTCTATTTAAACAGCTTATCAATCTTTAACTTGTCCTTTCATGAACAATGACACAGGCTCGCCAATTCTAAACTTTCATTTTCTGTTTCACAATTTTGGAACTGCCCAATCCAGCAGCTCACACTGTTAATGTCATGGTACTAACTCTTTGATGATGAGGAATTCAACCACTTCTATCTGCTTCACACATAAAATCAATAGCAAACACATCTGGACATTGTGTCAAATCAATCACAGCACCACTTTCTCCACAGTGAGAGAGACAGAGAGAGATCCCCCTTCTTTCAAAATCACAAGCAAGTATAGTTGTGCCTCCATTAGGAAGAAAAAACAATTCAGAGGCATTAATTTGGTACCAACACTTTATAGTTATATGAAGTGAACAAAGTTTTGTTATTCAATATGTCCACAAAATATTTTACCTCTTCTAACTGCCACCACTGTCTCTGTTCATTAAAATCCAAGGCTGTTGGCGCAGATCGAGGAGTTTGAGGAGTTGTCACAGTTGTAACTATTGTATCTACAACAGAGAAGCAAACAAAATTCAGCAGAAAGAATATGCTTTCACTTTTACCACAGAATGAAAAGTGATTACTAATTAGATTCACCAGAGCAAAACAATCTTTGATATGAACAAAAACATATATGATATGATATAATATTCTTTGTGCCATTATCCAGTCCCTCCCTTTGTATGATAGCTTCATCTACAACATAGTTTTCATGACTGAACCAAGATAAAATTTCTGAGGTTTGAATAAAAAAATAATAACAAATGAGGGTCATTCTGTATCAACTCAACACAGTGACTTGACTTGACCATCTAATATTTTAATGAAATTTTGGTACACAGGTGGCCTCTATATAGATTAAGAAAAATACCAAATTTCATCGTCATATATCCACCCGTTTTGAAAATACAGCTATATAAAATGTCCAAAAACACCCCAAAATCGGAAGATTGATATGTTTTTAAATTGTGATTGCAGCTTCCCTAATTAAGATAGAGAGATGGGAAAGGTATCTTTTTGTAGTATTTTTTATGCTCTTTTATTTGATGTACAACACCATAGGGGTTAAGATTAAAAATCAAATTTTAAAATTCAAATTTTAAATTTTGAATTTTTCAAAATGTGCCACTTCAAAAAATTCAAAAAAATTGTTAAACAATCTTTATATGTTTGGTATTTGATTGTGTGGGTTGTAACTTGGGATGAAAATGGGTTTACTTAAAAAGCTATATTCAAATTTAGCCTAACACAAGAGTTTAATGAAAAAAAATAAATGAAAAAAAAATGTAAACTGAAAATAAATTTGGGCTAAATCTTTAAAAACGTTTCATTAATAACAATAGATATAGTATTTTTATTTAAAACCATTTATTTAAACAATGTAATTGTTTTATTTTTAATTGATTTGTTTAAAATCTGATACTTACATGTGTTTAAAAAATTTATTAATTTTATTATTCAGAATTTGTAATAATTCACAATACAATATAAAAAAATAAAAGACTGCAGTTGTACTGTAGGCAGTTGTACTGTAGGCTACATTTTGTTTTGGACAAAACTCTGCATGTTCTGACTTGAAAAACTGATTCTGTTGTTTAGATCATTGGTAACAAGACCCAACAAGCAGCAACTTGCATTCCTACCTTGCAGACCTCAGTCTGCTTTAGGTTTTGATGGTGATCAGATGTGTTTCTCAGTCTGCTTTAGGTTTTGATGGTGATCAGATGTGTTTCTCAGTCTGCTTTAGGTTTTGATGGTGATCATATGTGTTTCATGCAGTGAAAGTGATATGCGTTTGAAAACTTTTGTGGTTAAAAACTTTAAATTGAATAAAGTATATTCTTTTCAGTTTTGAAACTAGACTTTTATAAATTGAAGCTGTGCAGGATTTTTTTGGGAAAAATAAAAAGAACAGGTAATGGGAGACAGTTATTTTACTATTTGAATTTTACATTTTATGCACAAATAATCAACAATGGAAAGTACAAGATATGCAGTAATACAATGTTTCAATCCATTTAAAAAAAGTGACCATAGAGTAAAGGATAAAAAAATGCTAAGAAATGTGACAGACTGGATGTTGGAAAATTTTTATGATTTATCAAAAGAGACTAAAATTTGTGATTCTTGCAGAAAGCAGCACGAACCTTTACAAATTTGTCAAGAAGCAAATGAAACCTGTGCTGATGAGAAAATGGACGAAAATCTTGCATCTACGTCAGAAGTAATTGAAACACTGAATACTTCGCTCCATGAATTGGGTGAATCACCTGTCAATAAAGAAAAGCTAAAATCTAAATGTTATGCTTCAACCAAAATTCAAAATATCAGTTCTGCTATAAAACGGAAGCTTTTTACAAATATTCAAGTCATCTGATGACGAGGATGATATACTTCATGACTCTCTTATGGACAATCTAAAAAGTAATTTTTCTAACTGCACTAGAGATAAACAGTTGATGATTTTGACTTGCTTACCAGAGTCATGGAGTGTTAGGAAAATCATGCAAGAGTTCAATGCTCCTAATTACATGGTAAGACAATAAAAAAAAAATTCTGAAGGAGAAAGGAATTTTGGAAAGCCTTAATAGAAAACCAGGTAAGAGTCTCTCTTCTGAAGTAGTTGAAGTAGTACGATTGTTTTACCAAAGTGATGAAATTAGTCGGGTTTTACCTGGAATGAAAGACTGTGTTTCTGTTAGGACTGAAAACGGAGATAAAGTTAAATTGTCAAAGAGGCTGATTTTATGTAATTTGACAGAAGCTTATAAGTCATTCAAAGATAAATTTGCAGGCACGAAAGTCAGTTTTTCCAAATTCGCAGAGCTCAGACCAAAAAACTGTGTCCTGGCAGGGTCTAGTGGTACTCATATGGTATTTGTATGCACCACACACCAAAATGTAAAACTGATGATGGAAAATGCAAGAATTGGTTCACTAACAAATGGACAATTAAACTGATGATGGAAAATGCAAGAATTGGTTCACTAACAAATGGACAATTATCTTCCTACAAACATTGTCTTACAAGAGTATTGTGCAACCCTGCTTTCATAGATTGTCATTTGGGGAAGTGTCCCGCCTGTCCTGGGAATGAGGAAGTAAGAAATGTAATGGAACACGACTTTGAGGAGAACTTGGTTGAAAAACTAACTTTTCGCCAATGGATTACAGTTGATAGAAGCAACTTGGAGACATTAGAAAAATCAACTTCAGATTTTATTGATTTGTTTTGTGAAAAACTGTCTGCTTTGGTCAGACATGACTTCATTGCTAAGCAGCAAAGCTCTTTTATGAAAAGTACTAAGGAAAACCTCAAGGACTCAGAATTTCTTATCATTAGTGATTTTGCCGAAAATTATAGTTTTCTTCTTGAAGATGAAGCCCAGAGCTATCACTGGACCAGTGGGCAAGCCACAGTCCACCCATTTGTCATCTATTACAAAACAGAAAAGACTGAACATGTAAGTTTTGTAGTCATTTCCGAATGATTGGAGCACAACACAATTGCACTGTACTGCTTCCAAAAAAACCTTATTAACTTCTTGAAAAGTAAGTTTGGTGACAACAGCGTCAAAAAATTTATTATTTCTCTGACGGGTCTGCAGCCCAGTACAAAAATCGGAAAAATTTCACAAACTTATGTTTCCATCAAGATGACTTCAACATTGATGCTGAATGGCATTTTTCAGCAACAGCACACGGGAAGGGGCCATGTGATGGTGTTGGTGGAATGGTGAAAAGGTTAGCTGCCCGAGCCAGCTTACAACGCCCTTACGAGAATCAAATTCAAACACCATTTCAAATGTACGAATGGGCAATTCAGAACATTTTTGTGGCATACTTTACATATGTAAGTCAAGAAGAATACATAGAAACAGACCAATTTTTGGAAAATCACCTAAGCAAGTCTCTAACAATACAAGGTACCCAGAAACTTCATGCTTTTATTCCTATCCCATTGAGTAATTCAAAAATAAAAGTGAAGATGTTCTCAGAATCAAATGAGTCAGCTACTGAGAAAGTATCAGCATTACAAGACAGACTGCAAATAACAAAAATTAGTGGTTACATAACCATAATCTATGAAAACAACTGGTGGGTAGCGTATGTTCTAGCAAAAGAAGAGAGTGAGAATGAAGTTAAGGTCTCTTTTTTACATCCAGCTGGTCCATCTACATCCTTTTCCTACCCTAGCCCACAAGATGTATTATGACTTCCTGTAAGTTACGTCTTGTGTAAAGTAAATCCTGTGACTCCGACAGGAAGACTCTACAATCTCTCTGAAACAGAAATACACCAAACTACTAAAGCTTTTAAAAACTATATCAAGGATCTACAGGTGTGATTTCACTTCAAAACAATGATGCAACTTATTTTTTAAGTTTAGGAGATCCTGCTTTAAGTGACGATCTAAGTTTAAGATTAGGAATATAATTTGCATAAATGTAAGCAATTCAATGCCATATGTTATTATTATTTTGATGTGTTTCTTGAGCAGTAATTGAAATTACTTTTTAAAGTCTGTTTATTATTTTTATATTGTATTGTGAATTATTAAAAATTCTGAATAATGAAATTAATAAAAATGTTAAACCCATGTAGTCTCAGATTTTAAACAAATCAATTAAAAATAAAACATTGTTTAAATAAATGGTTTTAAATAACAAAAATACTATATCTATTGTTATTAATGAAACTTTTTTAAAGATTTAGCCCGAATTTATTTTCAGTTTACATGTTCTTTTAATTATTTTTTTTCATTAAACTCTTGTGTTAGACTAAATTTGAATATAGCTTTTTAAGTAAACCCATTATCATCCCAAGTTACAACTCACACAGTCAAATACCAAACATATAAAGATTAATAAAAAATTGAAATTTTTTGGAGCGTTGCATTTTGAAAAATTCAAAATTTTAATTTTTTTTTTTTTTTTAATCTTAACCCCTATGGTGTTGTACATCAAATAAAAGAGCATAACAAATACTACAAAAAGATAACTTTCCCATATCTCTATCTTAATTAGGAGAGCTGCAATCACAATTTAAAAACATATCAATCTTCCGATTTTGGGGTGTTTTTTGACATCTTATATAGCTGTATTTTCAAAACGGGTGGATATATGACGATGAAATTTTGTATTTTTCTTAATCTATATAGAGGCCACCTATGTACCAAATTTCATTAAAATCTGAGATGGTGAGGTAAAAAATGTCTTCAAATTGTGTAGAGTTGTACGGAATCACTCATGAGAGAGAAAAAAAAAAAAAAAACTCCAGCAAGTACATGAAATGCACATTATAGTTCCTTTATATATATATATACATTCTGTCACATTGCAGGATATGAAACTTATAATCCTTTCCTTTTTCTCTCAAGTTTGTATCTGTATGTAAACAGTGTAAACAGTTTGCTTTAGCTGTAATGCTGTAGACTCTAGAAAATTGGAATTTCACAAAAAATCTTCTAAAAACATTACTTCGAAATCTCCTAGCAGCAAATTCCACAGAAAGCTGAACATAATCTTTCATGAGATAATATCACAGAAATTAAAGAATGAATCTTCACAAGTGTAACAAATAAGCAGTTATCAAATTAAATTTGGATTTTCATTGTTAATAACATACACTACATTATTTACGAGTTACACCATAGGTTTTCCCTGTCGTATGTAACCATATATAGTATGTATAAACTCTGAACTGGACCCCCCCTGTAAATCTTCAACTTTACATTTAAAACTGAAATAATGATATTTAAAAGTTAAACCAAGCAAAATACTGCTAAACTACAAATCTTTAATAGCTTAAAAAGAAAGGTTTAAAACACTTAGAACAAAAGAAAATAAACTAATACCCCAATTTTGAACAGTGAAACATGGAAATTATTGATAAATAGTGAAAATGAGTATCAAATTAAAAAAGATAAAGGGGAAGGGGGGATAATGCTAACATAAAATTAAAGTATTAATGTTAATTAAAACTGCGGATATTGAACAATAGATGGCAAAATCATTACCTTTTGACACGTGTAATAGTATGAAGACCACACCTTTCTTCACGTAATTGAAAAGAGGTCACTTCAAGGAACAGAGTGCAGTTTCTACAATCTAGGCGTGAAGTTGTGACTTGTGTTGCCAAAAGCACTTGTAGAGTGCAGGGTAGAATCAGATTTGAAGTAATTTTTAAAGTTCTTTTATTGTTCGGAATTAGTATTATAGTTTTTTTTATCATTCTAAGTGTTTTAAACCTTCCTTTCTAAGCAATTAAAGTTTTGTGGTTTGACAGTATTTTGCTTAGTTTAACTTGTAAATGCCGTCACTTTAGTCTTAAATGTAAAGCTAAACATTTACTGGGGGAAGGTTGACTTCAGAGTTAATACATACTATATATGGTTACATACAATACGTAAGTTAAAAAACCCATGGTATAGCTCATAAACTTTCCTATATTATGTTTGGGCAAAGAAGTATCCAATTAAAGCATTTGCGTGTAGCATTCAATGCCTTCTCAACTATGGTTGCTACATGTGAATAGTAGCTGCTACAGAGGTTCAATTCCTGGTCCAGAGATATAGAATTTTTAAACTTTCTGAGGAAATGGTAACAGTTTAATAGGTCACTTCTTTGAAATACATGGATTTGAAAATTCACCTATAATATAGGTTATTTTAATGTGCTATATACTTTTTTTTTTGTAAGATTTTTGGAGAATTATATTCTATTAATAATCCATCAAAAAGGAACTTTTCACCCACATTTTAGGCCAAATACCTCTTGACCAAGCATACAAATGGCTTAATTTGCACTGCTAATGAACTTCCAGAATGCATTTTAATAGTGCACACAATGACCTACATAAGGGCTGTCAGATGCTCACTGTGAGGGTTCTGGATGCATTATCATATCATGAGCATTCACTTCAGTTGTTACTAATCATACCTCAACCATAAACTAGGAGACCCTATGAATAACTAAGTCCATTTGAGAGGGGCAGGAATCTTGGGACTGTGGAAAGCAGGCTGGTCACAAATGCCAATGAATCATTCACCATTTAAGCCATAGTGATGAAGCAGTGAGATGATGTTAACAGCAGTAGGTATACGAGGGGATGTTGAAAAGTCCTTGGCCTAACACACTTCCTGCAATTGTAGCATTATTTTGTCACTGCAGCTCGAAAGAATGTTATTTTGTATTGTAAAATGCCAATTTTCAGACTAATAACTCATTTTTTTTTTTTGTAGATGTTTGATGTCCTGAACTGAATCATGTCAATGCAAAGTGTTGAATTTTCAAATGTGGAACTCCGGGCTGTCATGAAATTTCTGTTCCTGCAGAAGAAAACTGCAAAGGAAATCTACGAGTGTATGACGCAAACATTAAGTGACAAGTACCCTTCATATTCCACTGTGAAGAAACGGTGTGCCAACTTTCAGCATGGAGACTTTTGAGACCGAAGATGCAGCAAGATTCCGAAGGCCTTCAACAGTGACAACACCTGAAATTGTTGATCGTGTTCATGACTTGATTTTGTCAAATCGGTGAATCTTGGCTAAAGCAATAGCTAAGACACTGGAGATATCCAGGGGAGAATGTGTTGGGTTCATCAATTCATGAGCACTTGGATATGCAGAAGATGTCAGCAAAGTGGGTGCCCAAATCCATTACAGAATATTAGGGATCTTATGCAGTAATTACAAGACTCTTGGCAGAATCTGTCACAAGACAGCATCAGAGTTTTGTTTGGCTCCATGCCACACTGTATATCAGTGTGCATCGCAGCCAGAGATAGCTTTACGAGGTACTAAACTGCAACAGTAATGCTGCACCTCTTCTGAAATAAGGAGTTCTACTACTGTGAAATTATCAGTGACATCATGCTGCTGAAAATGTGTGTGCTATGACTTAACTCCTCCCCCTTTCCAGCAAAGACCTTGGAATTGTGATTCAATGTTCAATGGGCTTAGCCTCACCATTTGCCGTACAAAAAAAAAAAAAAAAAAAAAAAAAGGATTAATAAAGGAAAATTAAAGGCAACTCCAGATGTTTTACGCAAATTTATATAAATTGTTAATAATTTTCTTCACCTTTTTAGTGTCAGTAATTGCATTAATCACTTTTTAGTGTTAGTGGTTAAATTTATAACCATCTATTCAATAAACTATTAAGCATAATATTTTGCAGAATACACAGATTTATTAATCTGTGATGTCTCAGTTGCCAAAAAAACAAAAAAAAAAAAAAAAAAACATTCAGCTGTGGATCATCTAAAAATTATTTACTCAAGTTTTTTGAAAAATACATTTTTACATATTTCTGTATTTTAGCGGGAAATATTTTTACTACACCACAGAAATAAACAGGTTTAATATGCTATATGCGTTTCATGAGTACAATCAACCTTGTAATCTTATTATATGTGATTTTCAATGAACTTTTGAAAAGCTTAAATACGAATTAATTACATATGAATTAACTAAATTACTCTACATATTATACTATGAAGAATTTATGAAATGCAAAAAAGTATAAATAATTACACATGGATCAAGCTTCATTTTTGGGCCTTCCCCAAGAATCACGAATCCCAAGGATTTTATTTAGGATTTATTTTTACTTTTAGGATCCAAAGGATTTTACTTCAATTTTCCCTCTGAAATTCTTGAAGAAAATGGTCATTTTAACAAAGAATCTACTGAATTAATTGCAGTTACCATTCAAAAAATCACAAGATTACGAAAATTTCACTACAAAGAAAAAAAAAAATAGCTCACAAAAAGCATTTAACTGAATGATTATGCAAATTTCTAGAGAGCACAGAAACAATCAGATAAGCTTTCCTTCTGTTTTTGTCAACTACAGCATCCTGTAGGAACTGTGGGTAAAACTTTGCCTGCCTCCAATTCCAACAGGAGAAAGAGAGAATGGGGATCTCACTGTAGTTGGCTGCTGGCTACCATGCTCAGAGAAGTTCAGCACATTGCAAGTCCTTGTGGCCTCCTTGAGAGACCTAAGAGGAATGTGGCCTAAGCTGCAGAAGCAGCCACACTGTATGGCCATGCTGACCGATGCAAAGCAAGACAGATTGATTGGCGAATATGAGCTTTCTCTGGCTATGGCCCAATTAAAAATAAGATTTTGTGCTGGCAGCAAATCATTGATTAAGAAGATGTGCATTCCACTAAAAAAAATTGAATTGCAATTTGTATTGTTTTAATACAAATCACAATTCAAAATGTTTCTTAGCATACTACAGCACGGTAGCATGTAGTCACCAGCCTGCGTTGATTGTAATCACTTCTTTATCTCTTAATGCACATACTAAGTTTCATTGCAATGGAATGCTTGCTCTCAAGTGCATAGATTTTTTTATTTTATTTTATTTTATTTTATTTTATTTTTTCTTATCTAAGAGTGTACTTACGAAAAGTAACTTCCAACAATAATTACATGTTCATCTTGAAATGCCAATTCAAACACATCAACTACTATGCAACATTAAAATTTAGAATTTAAAACTAAGTTAAAATAATTAAAACATGAGAGCCCTAGGCATGTTTTTATCCCTGAAAACCCATTTTGTTATGATATAGTGAAAAGCAGTGTATTATTTGACTTTTCATAAATAAAAACTTGCAGTGGGCTCTCTTGATTTAATCATTTTAACCTAATTTTTAATTCTGAATGTCAAATTTTAAGGGTTGCATAAATAGTTGTCAGTTGCAAAATGGCATTTCAAGTGACCATGTGGTTAACGTTGGAAGCTACTTTTCACAGGTATATTAAACTTAAGTATTTAGGTTATTTTATTCTTCAAACTGTTTAAAGTTACATTAATAAAATGATGAAAAATATAAGTAAGCATTAAATACAAGTTGTCTAAAAACAATGTGTTTGATATTTTGTACGAGAGAATTAACATGAGACAAAAAGATGCACATCTAAAATGTGTGTGAAAAATCTTCAAGGTTTTGAGGCAAGTTCTTTTTTGGTAGGTTATTTATAGTAGAATAGAATTTCCAAAAAAACTTCACAAAAATTTAAAGAGCATTTTTTGGCCCAAAAATAATACGATCACCTTTCTTGATCCAATCCTAGTTTATTATACAATTGTTGAAAGAGAAACTTCTTCACACTCATATCCTGCTTGTATTGCCATACAGTATACAGTCGTGGCCAAAAGTCCTGGACCATTAGACCAAAAGTCAATTTTTGATGTTTGAAGTCAACTTACACAGCGTAATGGTAAAATCAGGAATACATATTATACATCACTTTAAACGAAATTTTATGCTGAATTCAAACATTTTTACAGAATGTTATTACTAGTAATAGAAGTGAAGTTACAAGTAAAAATGTGCAAATGAGGAAACACAAATCCAGTTCTGAAAAAGTGTTTGCGCCCTCTAATGCACTATAGCTTTCTCCGACATCCGCTAGTGAGATATAAAAGGATGTAGAATTGTCTGCCAACTGACTGCTTGTAGTCAGTTGATGGAAGTTTAAGCATAATTCCTGGTGATATTTGAATTTCGGAATTTCAATGACCTGAAAATTGGTCCTTTCTCTTCAAACCAGGATGAAAATTATTACTTTGCATGAACTTGGATTCAGTAGTCATAAAATTGCTGTTAAATGTGGCTGTGATCATTTCACTGTCTTGTGCACGATTAAAAGAGTTGCAGAAATTGGATGTGTGGGAAACAGAAAAAGAACGGGTCAACCAAGACTGTGTACTAAACGTGATGATCGCATGTTGATTCGTTGTTCTTAAAATCAAGGTTTAAAACGGCCACTAATTTAAGAAATGAGTGGGAGAATGAAGTAAGCATTATTGCATCTGCATGTACAGTTTGTTGTAGGCTACAAGAAAATGGACTGACTGCACAAAAACCTTTCCTTACTGAACAACAATGGATCAAAAGAATTGCTTGGGCCAAGGCACACAAGAATTGGACTGTTGATGAACAGAAAAATGTTATTTTCTGTGATGAAACAACTGTTACTATTTTCCGCTAATAATGGAAATAATTATGTACATCGTCGGGCTGGTGAAAGATATAAGGCATGCTGCACCAAGCCAACAATCAAGCACCCACATTCGGTGATGTTATGGTGCTGTATTTCAGCCAGTGGTGTTGGCCGTCTGCACATTGTTGATAGCACATTGAATGGATCGAAATACGTGAATATTTTGGAGTCCAAACTGCTACCATCTGCACAAAACATGGGTTTGCGGAATTTTATCTTTCAGGACGATAACGCGCCTTGTCACCTGCCAAAGTTGGTTGAGCAGTGGTTTAATCAAAGAGTTATAAGAAAACTTCGGTGGCCGGCACAGTCACTGGATCTTAATTCCATAAAGAATCTGTGGGTGAGATTGAAACAAAATATCTGTCAACAAGGACCCACTTCTAAAACAGCATTAATTGAGTCTGTAACGGCCATATGGCACTGTGATATCACCAATGGACAACTAGAGAAGCTCAGTAGTTCCATGCCAAGAAGGTGCACTTTGTTACTAAAAACCGTGCTTATCCAATTAAATATTAAAGTGCATTTTGCTTGTTGGTAAGTTATTTCAAGTGTCCTGGAAGTTTCAATAATGTACCATACAGTAATTTTACGTTAAATGCATTGTACACTAATTTCACTATTTTTTGCTTTTTATGACTAAATGCTGTACTTTAGCTTGTAACTTCAGTTCTATTACTGGTAATAACATTCTGTAAACATATTTGAATTCAGCAAAAATTTCTTTTAAAATGATGTATAATATGTGTTCCTGACTTTACCATTACGCTGTATAAGTTGACTTCAAACATCAAAAATTGACTTTCGGTCTAATGGTGCAGGACTTTTGGCCACGACTGTATATACTATAGATACTTAACTTCTTTTCAAAAATGCTTCCGTCTTCATATGACTTAGATAGTTAATACATTGAATTTCCTTCTGTAAACAGATATGGGACATGAACATCACATGCCAGATAACTTAACATCTGGACACATTTAAGTTATTTTAATATGCTTCGTATCACTGCAATCTTTCTTGACATCTGTGATTGATAGTTTTTTATTAAAAATCAAAGTTCACTGTTTTTTTTATTAAAGTTGCAATAACTTCACCTTCTGCCGATTGCATAAATTGTAGACTGAAATCATTGTGACGATTATAACATTAAGAAAAACAACATTAGTTCACAATTATGTTTTTTTCTAGTCAACCAAGGTTCTGCTCAGCTTCATTGGAACAAATAGCATCAAAGATGACTGTAAACACCATATAGGATGTCACATACAATTTGAATATTTACATGCCATTTGTCCCAAAGAAGCTGAGCCAGAGCCCAGCAAAACCTTGGTCAACAAAATAAATAAATAAATAGATAGATAAAACAAATAAATAACAACTGTGAACTAATGTTTTCCTTAATATTTTTTCTATCAATTGGTTTTAATAAAAGTCAAAATTATGCTACAATTAATGCTGAACTCATAGTATCATGACTTTTGCACCTTTTAATCACTTTTTGACAAATTCAATAACTTAAAATATTTTACCATTCACTGTGCAGATGGCTTTTAAAGTGGTGCCACAAATAATTTAAGTGAGAGTAACACCACTTTACATATATCAAAGGAAGAATGAATGAAAACAAGTGCCATTTAGGAAAATTTAGTTTTATACATTGAAGTCATGTCTAAAATATTACAATCTGTAAAAACTATCACTTTTTGTAATTTTAAACTGGAATTTACCTAGGAGAAACTGGCACTTACTTTAATGAAATACACAAAAAATGGGGTGTCAGAAACTCCCAGCAAAACAGATTTTCATACCTGCTAAGAATATGATGGTGGAAATTAACATTATGAAGAAGATTGTTATGACAAACACCAGTACATGTTCACGCTCAGTGCCACTGAGGTTTCAATGTCTGCAACTAGGGTTAATGAAAATTAATTGCACAGTCTACAACAATCACTAAAGATGTATTTAAAAGGCAACCTATATTCTCATCAACTATTCCTTCCAAACATGGGATTAACAACTTCTTATAACAAAAACATGCATGCCAACTTTACAAAGGTAAAACAGCTTATACATTCAAAGAATACTAAACAGGACAATACATTAAATGCTCTGATGAGACTGGTACTACATAGATGATGTGTAGTGCAAATATTTCTAAATAAAATTTAAGCCGCTAGGCATTACATAATAAAAAAAGCACAAGCTTTTGTAAAGATAAACCCAAGATCATGCACATTTCGTTATTATTATTATTTGTTTCCTTGTCTGAGAACATGAGATTGTGTAACTATGAACAAACTATTCTCGATTTTTTTTTCTGACCACTGACTGACTGCAATTCAGAGTGTGGCCATTCTCCAGAGGTTTTGGCTGTGATCAGTCTAATATTTATCTACCTAAGACACACACAACAAAAACAAAACAAACAGAGAAGAATGCGTGTTTGTGCAAGTATGCAGTGTTGAGTCACCATAAGGAGCAGAAGATACAAAAAGTAGCATGCACTACATTTTGAACCTGGCTGCTGTTAAGCATAACAGAGTGCATCTAGACTGGTCTGAAGTGGAACGTTAGTAGCAAGAAATAATAACTTCAGTATTTTACATGTTCACAGAATTAATTTCATTATATACACCTCAGAAACATTTTTCTTCTATATGGTTTCATCATGTGACATCTAGTTCGTATTTTCCTGAAATTAATGAATTTATTGAATCTGTGGTCAAAGTTATCAAGCAACTTTACAAGAAGTCATGTGACCCATACTTAGCTTTAATGCTGTACTAAATTACACTTTTACAAAATGGTTACAGCACAGCAGAACTCTTGATGAATTCAAAAAGAAAAATGACTGTGTCTGTTGTAAAGTCATAAATGGAACCCTTCCTAATTCATCAGACAGTGCTTCAGAAAACGGAAGAGAAAAGAATAAATACACAAATTTCTTTAGTAGATCACACAGCATTCATGATATCAATAATCATTCAGGAGATAGAGTTTGGATAGCTGATAAAAGGGTGATTAAAAACCATGAGAACTATTTGAGAAAAAAAAAAAAAAGAAGCTAAGACACCTATTTCCTATACCATATGAACAGGAAACCAGACATTTTGTTGTAATTGAAAGTATATCACCCCAGCTGCTGAATACTTTATGCCATGACAACTTAAGCTGAAGATGACCTTGATTTCCTGGTCCAGCAGTTGCACCTGGACCAGGAAACAATTCATGAAGAGATTTCAGAGAATGTTTCCATTGCTCTGAAAAACATTCCTTGAAGTACATAAGTAACAAGGGAGAAAAAAATTGTTTTGGTGGCTGAAAATTTTTTTTGGCAAACATATTGGTTATTACCTTTTATAATGATGTCCAATCTTTAAAAAAAGATAGTTTTTGCTCAAATGTCATGTCAAATTTTGCTTCGGCAATGCCAAGGATATTTAAAAAATACAGAATCTTATTTGCGATCATATTTGTGGATGTCTTATCTTTTGATGTGAACTGTCAACCAATATTGCAAGACTTATAGAAAATATCTGTATTTTTTTTTTTTTTTTTTTTTTTACACTGGCTCTTTTAGATTCAAGCCACAGAATAAATGTAAAACTAAAGCTTTCAATTCATTTGAAATTTATCCTGTCAATAATTATTTGTTTAAAATTTTTACAGGTAGTAATAAATTCAGAATTGAAAGTAAAGTGTCTGCGTTTCTTTCTATTAGCATTTGGAATCTATAACATAATATCTTGCTGCTTAATTGTAAAGAATCTATAACCTATTGTTTTGGTAGTATTAAAACACTTTGTTTTTATGATTTTTATATTTCCAATGGAGGGTGGAAAAAAAATTGGCAACTACATATTACGTTCGGCAAAGGAAATTGAATTTGGCAAATGGGTTGGTAAAAACTTTAAGAAAGCCAGAGCAATTGCTGGGGACAGCTATGTAATAACCCTTCAAAACTTGATTTCTAAAGACAGGGTGAAGTGAAATAAGAAACCTTAACCATGACTGTAAAGAAAAAATTTGTTATAGGAGCCAAAAGGCTCAGTTGGTATGTACGAGCCTGTTGTGGTGTAAATATTGGTGTTTTATAGCTCGTCAAGTAATAAATCTTAATGTCTTCTAATGCCTCTGATTGTCCTTTAACAAGACATAACAGCTCCAAAAAAATTGCCATGATAACCACACCTATAAAAATTTTAACTGAACAGCATAAGTTACAGTGCTTTCCCTTTTAACCCTTTTTGCTCGACGGTCGGGCAACACCCGACATTATGAAATTGATGAATAGCTCACGTGTCGGGCCGATGACACCTCTATAGTTCATATGTCGGGGCTGGCAAGACTTTTTTTTTTTTCCTTTTTTTTTTTTTTTTTTTTTTTTTTGCGTCCAGCTTAAGCTAACTTTGTTTACTCAAATGAAAAGAGCAACAGCAAAGACTATGCCATTGGCAGCAACAGAAAAGTGAAAAAGGGAAAGAAAGAAACAATGTTTTACCACAAAACTTGCTCCAGAAAACCCAGTCTCCATCCCAGTGAATGCTTTGAGAAATATCACACACTGAAAAATATAAGTAAACTGGACAGAACAATCTCAAAACTTTAGTACATATACCATATTTTCCAACACATAATCGGCGGATTATCTGTTCCTAAAAGTTTAAATTCTAACCACTGCGGATTATACGATGGTGCGGATAATATGGAGCTTTTTTCTCCCGTAAACTTAAAAAAGAAAAGCAGTTTTGCTTTTCATACTGTGCCATATAATGAGGGAAATCTGTATCCCGTCAAAGCTTTAAGAATGCCACATGTTCAACGATAATGTGCAGTGTCACTGCATCAACATATCTCCCCCTCCCCTCCCCTTTGGCTTTGACAAAAACGTCTGTGTGTATGTGTGTGTAGACATTTCCTCTCTGACTGTGGATTGCTGCTGTGTAAAAGTTAGGAGAGAAAACATTGCCTGCAGCAAAGCACATTGACCTTGAAGGCTGACCTGACCTGTAACCTCCGTAACATCACCCCCCCCCACACACACACACACACACATACACACACTTCTCGAGGTTCCAACCCCACTCCACTTGCTTATTTTGCTCTACTTCAAAGAGAATGCCTCTGGCACTACAGCCAGCTCCAAGACAGAAGGGAAGAACTTTGACACCATCACAAATTATTTACGGTCTGAAATCCAGTGTTTCAGTTGTTGATGTAATTTAAGCATTACTCAGAGTTACAGCACAATTTCTACATAAATTAAAAAATATATATCACAACCATTTGGAAGTTGCAGGGTATCAGTGAACTTTTTTAAATTTAAAAAAAAATTTCAGCGATTTTATATTTTGTTAAACTCATTAAATGGAAAGAAAGTATATATACACAGTAAAACCTTGAAAATCCGGCATCGACGTGGGCCCGAGAAGTGCCAAATTTATGAAGCTATCTAAAAATTGCATAATGGGCATTATGTAAAGCATTAGAACAATTCTGGATGACGACATATCACGTTTCAGTTACGTAAGAATTACAGATGTTGGGACGACGTTTCGGTAGCGACTTCTACCTTCATCAGAACCATGGAAAGAAACATGCGGTATTAGCATCAGTTGTTGCCAGATTTCAAAATAGCTTTTCAAATGATAGGTTATTAAAAGGTGCATCTGTATTACAGGTGTTAGGGGTAAAAAATATTTCAATGCTTTCACGGTACCTGAGGGCTTTCCGATTGCTGAACGGAGCGATGCGTTTAACATTTTGCCAATCGGGAATTGCGGACGTATCGCTGATGGTTAAAATTGAAAGCGAGGTGGAAGGGTTTCCTTTCTTAACATCAGCGATATGTTCCACCAATCGCCGGGTGATGCTTCGTTGATGTTAAGAAAGTAAACCCTTCCACCTCACTGTCAATTTTAACCATCTGCGAAACGTCCGCGATTCCAGATTGGCAAAATGTTAAACACATCGCTCTGTTCAGCAATTGGAAAACCGCAAAAGCATTGAAATCTTTCTTACCCCTAACACCTGTAATACAGACGCACCTTTTAATATACCTATCATTTGGAAAGCTATATTGAAATCTGGCAACAACTGATGCTAATACCACGTGTTTCATTCCACGGCTGATGAAGGTAGAAGTCGCTACTGAAACGTCGTTCCAACACCTGTAATTTTTACGTAACTGAAGCGTGATATGTCGTCATCAAGAATTATTCTAATGTTTTGTGTGTTACATGTCTCACTGCCAATTATTCTAACTATGATATGTAAAGCATGTACTTACAAAACATAACAGGCCACGTTAACCAAAATGTGCGCATGTACGCCTTATAAATATGCAGGGGTCACGCTACCAATCACATTCTTTGCAATATGCAGGGGAAATAAATAGTTTTGGCGATGGAAAAAAGTTTTGGTGAAAATATTGGTGATTATATTTTTGCATTATTTATTATAAAACTCTGTTGTGGATTTTGCATCTGTTTTTTAAGTTTTACTATGAATTTTGTCTGAAGATGATACGCCGACTTTTTTTCTCATTCACAATTTTACCCTCTGCGGATTATATGGCGAAAAATATGATACTATATCCAAATTTAGTATTTTTATACTCAGTGCATTTATGTTAAATCAAAGTCAAGGGTCGCGCTGCCAGTCACATTCTTTGCAATTTGTGAAAAAAATTGTTTAGACGATGGCAAAAAAAGTTTTGACGATTACCTTTCTGTACTGTTTTAACACTTAGGCGGAAAAAAATTGAAATTGGCGAATAAGTTGGTGAAAACCAAAAAAGTTAGAGCAACTGCTGAAAGTGAATAATACCTTGCATCAAGCTTCGCAAAGCTGAACTTTCACAGCTAAGTTGTGGCTTTTACAGCAGAAAAATATACAAAAGTAGGGTGTTTATGGGTGAAATGTTATTCGAGTGGAAGGGATTAATGCTCATGAAGAATGGAAGTACAAATGTATCCTAGAAATAAAATACAGTGAGTCTGAGTGCATGTGTCAAGGTTGTCACACAATTCTGATATATGCAGACATGCCAACCTTCGAAATCTGAAAATCGGGAGATTTTTACAGCTCATAAAATCACAGGAGCACTATTTTTCATCGACATTTTCCAGACGTAGGAAC
The DNA here is from genome assembly GCA_039090855.1 of Macrothele yani. Lineage (NCBI taxonomy): Eukaryota > Metazoa > Arthropoda > Arachnida > Araneae > Macrothelidae > Macrothele > Macrothele yani. The sequence goes on along the minus strand of CM077024.1, from coordinate 135,354,163 downwards.
AATTTTCCAAAAATAGTATTATTGGTCCAGTAAAAGTTGTCAACCTTCGAAATCTGAAAATCGGGAGATTTTTACAGCTCATAAAATCACAAGAGCGCTGTTGTTGTTTTTTTATCGGCATTTTCCAGACGTAGGAACAATTTTCCAAAAGTAGTATTATTGGGCCAGTAAAAGTTGCCAACCTTTGAAATCTGAAAATCGGGAGATTTTTACAGCTCATTAAATCACATGAGAGCTATTCTTTATCAACACTTTCCAGACGTAGGAACAATTTTCCAAAAGTAGTATTATTGGCCCAGTAAAAGTTGCCAACCTTTGAAATCTGAAAATCGGGAGATTTTTACAGCTCATTAAATCACATGAGAGCTATTTTTTATCAACCCTTTCCAGACGTAGGAACAATTTTCTAAAAGTAGTATTATTGGCCCAGTAGAAGTTGCGAACCTTCGAAATCTGAATATCGGGAGATTTTTACAGCTCATAAAATCACAAGAGCGCCATTTTAATCAGCATTTTTCAGATGTAGGAACAATTTTCAAGAATTAGTAATAATTGGTCCACTAAACGTCCTGGAGAGAAGAAAAAAAAAAAAACAGCACGGGAATCAACACCCCTTGCAGAAATTTTCCAGGTGGGTCGATTTCCGCAAGATAATGAAAACCTAAAATGGCCCGAAAGTTGTTTTTTACGAATAAAATAGCTGCCAACTGTTTTTCATTTCTTTAGGTAGTGCACTAAGGCGAAGACAACAAAAAACATTGTACCAACATCACCTTTCATTACAAGACGAGGCAACTGTAACTTTTTGTCGTTAAGTGAACTCACCGCAACTCAACTCAACTCAACTGTTTATCATAATTTAGATTAGAAATATGCATGGCTCTGTTGAGGAGAGGGGTTCAAAGACTGAACTGCAAGAAGGCGCCAGGGCACCTCCCATCTGCCAATCAATTACTGACCTTCCCTGGCATTCTAGTGCCAGAGTGGGTGAGCTCTTCGATGAAGGCGTCGTATGACAATCGGACTGGGAGAAAAAATTTTAAAGCAAGTGTTTTTCCACCCCATCTCGTATGATTGGTTCGAAGCCAGCGTTTAGACCACTGCACCACTTTCCTTTTGAAGATAGGAGAAGAAAAGGACGAATCTGACAACTGTAATGCCGTCTTGCATCGACGCAGAAAGAAAAAGATTTTACGGGTGGTTCTAAATCATGGTGGTGGTTGATGAAATTTTGACAATCCAAACGGCTAATTCCCGGTGAAAATCAGGAGAATTTGACTTTCAACCGGAGGGCGGCAGGCAGGGCTGATAATCCGGAGAGTTGGCACGTCTGTATATGCACAAATATTTTCCAACAATTTGACCCTGGGAAACAATTCTTTGAACATTCTAATAAAACATATAAAAAACATATTTAAGCATATAAAAATTACCTAAGTTTGCTATTTCTCTTCCCACTGGTGGAACTAAAAAGAAAGAAACAAAAGAACAATCAAGATGTGTTGCAATTAATAAAACACTACACACTGGCCTAAAACCCATGGAACTAATCGATTTATAACATATAACTACCATACAGATTATTTTTCTATATTTCAAATGGGCACTCTACATTTCAACATAAGTTTAGGACAACATAATTACATTTCAACATAAGTAATTTCAAAACTGTGCACAGGCAACTAGTAGTTAACAAATGACCCAAAATCAAAAATGTATATAGTAATGGAATGTGACTTGGAGAGAAAAGGAGGGGGGGGTTGGATTAGGCAATTTCTGAAAAATCTAAGTGAATTTTAAATCAGATATTTGAATTGCCACAGCCCTTGCCAATTGCTAACTTGAGTTTTTTTTGTTGGGTTTTTTCCAACCTCCTTCTGTCCATATTTGGCATTCTCTGCCCAAATCTTGCTCATGAACTATGCAACAAGTATAATTCTTTGAGCAACCCACATGGTACTCTTAAGTAAAATAAATGTATTTTTCACCACCTTTTTTTTTAATTTTCAATCAACAGTATGATCCACATTACTATAAAATGCATGTGGGTTAAAATTTCAAATTATAGATCTCTAGTAAAATAACTTGCAAGTTAAGTTTTGTGATTGGAGCTGCCAAACACCACTTATGAAGTATACAGATCTGAATAAATTATATCCAATTTAAAAACTCATAGCTTTTGCTAACAAAATTCTAATTTTCCACTCCTTAACGAGTTTTTTTTTCATTAGCTTTTCTGTGTATGTGTGTGGGGCATCGCCACTTGTTAGACTAAACAAGGTTGACAACTGATGAAGTTCCATGAAAAATTTTACCGCTGCATGCGGCAAACCATTATCAAAGGCGTAGCCAGGGGAGGGTGGAGAGCCAGGTCTGTACCCCCAACTGAGGGGGAGTGAGTATGAATTTAAAGCGATATATAAATAAGACATACATATATTATATACAATTCAGTTGTTTGCAGTCTTTTCTTTATCAATCAATAACTCTTCATTTCTTGTAAAAGCATTGTACATCAGTTTTGTCTTCTGAAAATTCATTTTTAATCCCACTTCTATACTCTTGTCAACAAGTTCTTGGATCATACTCTGTAGCTCTGAAAGAACAGTTACAAAAATGACTATGTCATCAGCAAAATGAAGGTGAGTTAAATAATCTCCATTAATCTTTATCCCTTTGTTCTCCCAGTTCAATGATTGCAAGACATTTTGTGATGTGGCATTAAAGAGTTTGGGAGATATGGTGTCACCTTGTCTCACTCCCTTTCAATTTTTATTGGTGCTGTATTCTCAAATAACCGAACCTTTGCACTTGCATTTTCACAGATGTTACTAATAATACTAATGTGTGCATTTTCAATACCACAGGATTTCAAAGCCATTGTAACTGCTGATGGTTTCACGGAATCAAAGGCCTTTTCTTAAACAATGGAAGCCACACATAATGGGAGTTCATATTCCCTCGTTCTTTCAATTAGTTCGTTCAGTACATGGATATGATCTACAGTGCTGTAGCCACTCCCTAATCCAGCTTGTTCTCTTGGTTGAGCCATGTCTAGCGTTACCTTCAAGCGATGTGAAAGAACCCTAGTGAAGATTTTGTAAACCACCGATAGGAGGCTGATGGGCCTGTAGTTCCCGAGATCCTCAATGTCACCTTTTTGATGTAGCAGGATAATTGTAGCATTGTTCCAGTTTTCAGGAATCTTCCCTTCATTGAGACATCTAGTGAAAACTTGGGCGAGTCTAGTTTCAATTTCTCCACTTGCTTGTTGTACATATAATGTCCATGGTAATTCCATCTTCTCCTGGAGCTTTTCCCCATTTCATGTTCTTAACTGCATGTGTAACTGTTCTTAATGCATATATAAAACCTATATAATAGGCTACTTCTGTCCCTAATGCCCTGACATCATTCAGTACTTGCAGCACCATCTGCTTTTATCTGGTGGCGGAAATCAGAACTAAGCTCATCGCTATCGCAATGATACATAAAATCAAGGAGAAATACCAGAAAATAAAATACAGTTATTAAGACAAACGACTTCATCTGTGGCAATATGCATGTGCTCGAACAACTGTCTGCGACATTTGTTCTATTACGTAGGTGTCATGTCGTGTTTTATTTCATTTTCTTTGTACTGCAGAGTAATTTCATAAAAAAGAATCAGCGTTATTTTATTTCATAAAAAGGAACAAGTAAAATTGTAAGAAAGTAACTGCATGCGTAGTTTTGATTCACTGTGATGGAAATTAAAAAAAAATATTGGTTCCGTAGAATTTTTTCTTTGTAGTACATGGTGGAAGAAGATCTGAAATAAAATGCAGCTTAAATAGAGAACGACAAGGGTGATGGCGTGCAAGCCAATCTTCTAATACTTTGCATAACTTGAACGACAAAATGAAACTTTTGAAAAAATACCAGCCAGACATATTACTGATGCTCTTGTGAATGCTAAACGCAGACAGCAAGAAACTTCTGAACAACTACAAGCTCGACATAATGCAGCTGCTCTGTCAGACGCAATTCACCGGCAGCAAGAAATTCCAGAAGAACTTCAGGCTCGATGTGCTGCAAATGCTCACTCACAAGCAAATCATCTCCAGCGAAAGGTAATTGAACAAGAATATTTTGGTCAAGTTATTCGAGAAGAGGTAGTTCAATTTGGTGAAGCTCAAGTGGTTGAACATAGCTGGGGCCCACTAAACATTTATCTTTATAGACTGCCCATTAATAATTCAACCGTTTATTATAGTTATGCATATGTACTTTACTATTTGTGTTATAAAAATTTTAGCCACAGCTTTTTCACCCGTGCGTGGCACAGGTTATAAGCTAGTATATATATATATATGTATATGAGGCTTTCACCAATGAACCAAATCCACAAACCACCCCCTTAAGAGATTTCTGATTATGCCACTGACCATTAGCACGCATTACACAAGTTATAGCATAACCATTAGGACCATTCTTCTTCTAGTGACCATTGACACAACAGAGTATCTTTTTCTCTTTTGAGTTCTCCTTTCAACATCCTTTTTACTAGTGGTGTAACTCAATGCTATCAGGTCATGGCATAGATATAGTAAATTAAAAATCATAATTTACGTACCATATATGCACTACCAACTTCATTCGCATTATTTCAGAGGTGATTTTTTTTTTTAATTGGTGGTTTAACGACCACCGCGAGCAACTCAATGGGCTATAAGCAGTCGCCTGTCCCTAATTTAGGGTCACTAATTCCAGGGAAGGGAAAGAGCCAGTGCCGTAAGACAAACACAACATCCATGCCTCACCGGGATTCAAACCCGGACCCCATTCGGACGAATGATCAGAGGCCATCGCTTAGACCACTGCGCCACCGGGGCGGCTTTTCAGAGGTGTGATTAACTCCAAAGGGGCATTCAAGCAACTTGTAGCACAGCTATATTATCAAACTAGCTATTACATCAAACTGATTTACTAATATTACATCAAACTAATTTACTAATTTTACTCTAAATCACAATTATTTAACCTTAGGTAAAAACACAAGATATTTGCACATAACATAAACCAGTATTTCCATTAGTTAAAAATTACAAAACAAATCATGCACACAATTACATTACATTCAAATATCAAACTAATTAATTAAAATATTTACAAATTAAAAACTTTATAATAACTACATTATATACAAATTAATGGCTGAATGTTCCCTTGAAACACTAATTCATTACATCTAAAGCTTTTCACACGCTCATGTGAAAAGCTTTAGATGTAATGAATTTGATCTAGCTTCACCATGTCACCATGGATAGCAACACCCCTGCAAGTGAAGCACTGAGATGGATAAGGGGATTCTCCACACACTGTGGAGGTCACATCAATAATGACACAACCAATTACAGAAAACAGCAATGTGCTCACCTCTATGAACAAGCAGACACCATGTAAATTATGCTGCATTTCTCCCCCTTTTTACCCCTTTCTTATACTGTGCCTCCTTTTTAAGTAATGCTTTCCATGTCTCAGGAATGTTGTGTGGATCATGGATGTCACAGGTAATCCTTTTTTGTTTTTTGTAAAACAGAAAGCGTTTTTTCTTAAGGTTAAATAATTGTGATTTACAGTAAAATCAGTAAATTACTTTTATATAATAGCTAGTTTGATAAAATAGCTGTGCTACAAGTTGCTTAAATGCCCCTTTGGAGTTAGTCACACCTCTGAAATAATGTGAATGAAGTCACTAGTGCATATAATGTACATAAATTATAATTTTTAATTTATTATATCTATGACTTGATTGCACTGAGTTTAATAATATGGTGTGTCTGTATGATATACTGGGTTTTAATAACTTAGTGTACAAAATTATTGACTAATTGTATATATTCCATGCTAATTGCAAAACTCATGGAATTTAAATAATTAGAAAGCATATCAAGAAACATTCACTTGCTTTAACTCGGAGAATTAAATCTAGCAATTAACAGCCCTCAACAACATTACAGGAGCAATCCTTTCATATGAGAGGTCCAGTGACGTATTCATTATAAAAAAAAATGTTTTTCTCTATTGACAGAACAGCCAAGCTGCTCAGGTGTACATGTCCTTGAGTGGTCCTAAGATACACAGTGTGGCAAAGAATTTTTAAGACTGGGTCTGTAAAATGAAATAGAAACAAGAAATTATAATTTTTTTTGGTTTGTTATTCAAAATAAGTCCCTCCGGCTTCAATACACTTGTTACAGCGATTTAATAAGGCTTCAAATGCCTGTTCCAGTTCACTTTGTGGAATTGCCTCGAAAGCACGCGTCGAAGCTGTTTGTATGGTAGAAATATCACCAAAATAACACCCTTTTAATGTCATTTTAAGTTTTGGGAATAAAGAAAAGCCGTAGGGTGATAAATCAGGCGAATATGGTGGATGATTCAACATACAAACATTATTTTTCGCCAAAAATCTACGAACAAAAAGTGAGGTGTGACTGGGTGCATTATCGTGCAACAAACACCAACTGTTTTCATCCCGATATTCTGGACAAATGCGACGAATTCTGCCCATCAAACGCCTCAAAATGTTTAAATAAAACTCACCAGTAATTGTTTGTCTACTTGGAACAAATTCTTTGTGGATAATACCCTTACTATGGAAGAATGTAATGAGCATTGTTTTGACTTTCGATGGAACTTTTCTTGTTTTTTTGGCTTGTGGTGAGTTTTTTGACTTCCATTCCGTACTTTGTCGCTTTGTTTTAGGATCATATTGAAAACACCATGTTTCATCACCTGTAACAATCTATTTTAAGAAGTTTGGATCATTTTCAGCGGCTGAAATGATGTTTCTGCAATGTGAACTTCTCCTTGATTTTTGTTCATTGTTTAACGTGTGTGGAACAAATTTAGCACAGACTTTTATTTTGCCCAAATCTTCATGCAGGATGATTCGAATCGTTTTTTTGTTGATATTTAAAGACTCTTCCATCATTCTTAGTGACGCACATCGATTCTTTGCCACGAAATCACGCACTTTTTCAATAATCTCAGGTGTCCTAGATGAACTTGGTCTTCCGGTATGCTTATCATCTTCTAGCGTATCTCTTCCGTCCAAAAAACGTTTGTGCCACAGGAAAACATTTGATCTACTTAAACAAAACTCACCGTAAACTTGTTTCATCATTTGGTACGTTTACGAGGCAGTTTTACCAAGTTTTGCGTTAAATTTAATAACAGCCCTTTGTTCCATCTTAATAATTCAACATGAAAAAATTTTTACTTTTCTAATGAACGGCCGTTTCGTTTGAGTTACTTAACAACTGCTCAGTACTTTTGGCAGAAAGCAAGCAGATGGTCACGGTTTATAACGCATTCGCGATTACACTGGTGGCGCCACTGTAAGCTGAAATCTAGCACCAGTCTTAAAAATTGTTTGACGCACTGTGTATGTCTTGATTCTTTTTAATGCAGAAAAACTTCTTTTGGAAGTTGCAGTTGTTGAGGGAAACTTTAATATTAGGTCTGCTAATTTATACACCTCAATAAATACAATGTCCAAATATTCAATTTCATGTAACAAGTAATGTCTCTTACTAATTTCTTTTTGTATTCATGAAGGGAATAAAACATTTTCAGTCCATTTTTGAGTCAAACTGTATCAAAATTTGAAGCACAGGGTTGTTTAAATTCTGACAGTAGATGTTCAGGAAAGCTTTCACAAATTTTATCAAAACAGTTTGAATCCAACAAAGCCACAAATTAAAGATATAATATCACCAATTCCAATTCATTGACACTTCACACAATTCAAACAACACACGTATTGTTACAGGCGGGAGCATATGAGTGACTACGGTAGTCTAAGTCTTCTCTTTTTTTGAGCGAACTCCTGCCCAAAGCAATGGCCATGGAAATGCTAGCCAACGATCATATCCAAAGTCTTCAAATCACACAGCGAAGACTGCTAGAGCTATTTGCATCATGATGACATCATCTCTCCCCTAGGAGGCCCATTTGATCTTTGCTTGCCAGACTGATTCTCTTAGTCAAAAGAAGCGAATCCGCACGTTTTTTTGGGTTTTTTTCCACACGGAGAACAATCGACATAGCTTAATACCATTGATAATTGACTTTTATTTGTGTATGTGTAATTGACTTTTATTTGTACCTTCTCTGGGCTTCACAGCTAGCCTCGAATATACGCCACTGGAGAGGTCTTTGCTTCCTATGGATTTACATTCCATTGCAATAGCAATGTAGGAAGGGTTGCTAGTGAATTCATGGGCAAGACTTCACTGAACAAATAGCTTCCAGAAGTACAAATCGCTGCTTTGCTTCTGTTCAAGAAAGTATGTGTTAGGCACCAGCTCTTTCAGTTGCATGCCTGTATACTTTGAATGTGTCAGTGAATTAAAATAAGCAAAGAACCCAAAAAAGTTAGTTGTGAGATAAAACACTTTTTATCTACCAGGAATACTGTTTTTAACAAACACCTCAAAACCCAGTGAAACATTTTTCTGCTGAACTTTTCATTTGAACAACAAATCTGTTACTTAAAATCTGACAACACACTTTCAAAAACCTCCTGTAATAACTGACAGCTTTCTTAAAAAGGAGATGGTTAGTTAGAGCTTTGAGAACAGGCCATGAATAAGAAGACCCAAAGTATCAGGTTTTATGTGGTATTCCTGTCAGATAAAGTGCTTAATCTCAAAGTTTATGTTTTTCAAGTTTGTGCCTTCTGGTACACTCAGTGAGTTATTTTCAGTTTAAAATAAGTAATATTTTGAGTGATGGGTGTAGTGAGTACATAAGAAATTAAAAGAAATACATGTTACTTATGAACTGTTGGAAAAGATACCATTTTTTAAGCTTTGATATAAACCCAAGCTGCAAATTGTCCAGAGTGAAAGACACTTCTGGAACTCAGTAAACCTGGTCCAGGAGCTAGTAAATATTTATTTAACTGGGAAGCACCAGAAGGTTGAAAGTGTTTTCTATAGTAGAAAAATCTCAGAAATTAAAAAAAAAAAAAAATAGTCTTAATGTTTCCCCATGGAGGTTATTAAAAAATAATAATCTTAGTGTGCACCCACTGGAGGTTGAAGGGGTAAATACGCAAAACATTTTAAGTTAAATAAAAATTTTCTGGAAAGTACAGGTTATTGAAATTATGAAATAATACACGACATTATGTTACAAAGAATCTGCTTTACTAATTTTGTAGCAAAATGATTGTAGGGATCGATGGTTGCAAATGTGAGTAATAATAATGATTATACCAGAAACTTAATGAAATAAGCATAAGAAATGAAAGTAAAAATGACACTGTAATTAATTGCCCGAATCACTTTCAGCTTCTTCAGATGCTGTGAAATCACTTTCTTCATTATCAATATGATCAAAATTTTGAAAGTTTTCATCAATTTGTAGTCTCACATCTTTTGGGATCTGGTCCCCGATGAACCAAACTAATAAGTATTATCCATCTGTAATTTTCCAACCATGATCTGTTGGATCTAGTTGTGCTAGCTGACTGGTATCAGCTGCTTTCCATATTTGAGAAAAAAATTTGCTCTTTTGAACTTTGGAATTAAAACAGTAAAACAAGGTCGTAGAAAGACTTGAGTTAGTACCCTTAACTTTATCCAATGGATTTCTTCCATTACTTGGAGAGTCGTCATCATCATCATCATCATTGCCAACCATTATCAATCCACTGCTGGACGAAGGTCTCCCCAAGTTTCCTCCACAACGGTCTGTCTTGTGCCAGTCTCCTCCATGTCACCCCTGCATACTTTCGAATTTCATCCACCCATCTCCCATGTGGTCTTTTTCTGGGTCTTTTCCTGTCCCTTGGAATCCAATCTAAAATTTCGGCTGTCCATCGATGATCTGTCCTTCTGGCAGTATGTCCAGCCCATTGCCATTTCAGGGATTTAACTCTGATCATGATGTCTTCCACTCTTGTCATTTTTCGGATCCACAAGTTCCTCTTCTTATCTCTCCTGGTTACACCAAGTATGCACCTCTCCATGCTTCTTTGAGTTGTCTGCAGCCTTTGTATGTCTCTTTTAGTTAAGGTCCACGTCTCTGCACCATACGTAAGCACTGGAAGAATGCATTGATCAAACACTTTTCTTTTAAGACATAATGGCATATTGCTCTTGAAAATTATGCTGTTTCTTCCAAAAGCTCTCCAGGCAAGTTTTGTACGCCGATTAATTTCTTCATCAATGTGACCCTCACTTGATATCTGCTGTCCAAGATAAACGTACATGTCTGTTATCTCCAGCTTTTCTCCATCAATCGATAAATCTTCATTTCTTGTAAAAGCATTGAACATCACTTTTGTCTTCTGAAAGTTCATTTTTAATCCCACTTCTTTACTCTTGTCAGCAAGTTCCTGGATCATACTCTGCAGCTCTGATGGGGTAGTTGCAAAAATGACTACGTCATCAGCAAAACGAAGGTGGGTTAGATAATCTCCATTAATCTTTATCCCCTTGTTTTCCCAGCTCAGCGACTGAAAAACACCCTCCAATGTGGCATTAAAGAGCTTCGGAGATATGGTGTCACCTTGTCTCACTCCCTTTCCAATTTTTACGTGTGTTGTATTTTCAAACAGCCGAATCTTTGCACTTGCATTTTCATAGATGTTATTAATAATATTAATGTATGCATCTTCAATACCGCAGGTTTTCAGAGCCATTGTAACTGCTGATGGTTTCACCGAATCAAAGGCTTTTTCATAATCGATAAAAGCCATGCACAATGGAAGTTCATATTCCCTCGCTCTTTCAATTAGTTCTCTCAGTACGTGGATATGATCTATTGTGCTGTAGCCACTCCTGAATCCAGCTTGTTCTCTCGGTTGAGCCATGTCCAGTGTTACCTTCAAGCGGTGTGAAAGAACTTTAGTGAAGATTTTATAAACTACTGATAGGAGGCTGATAGGTCTGTAGTTTCCAAGATCCTCAATGTCACCTTTCTTATGTAGCAAGATCATTGTAGCGGTGTTCCAATCCTCAGGAATCTTTCCTTCATTAAGGCATCGAGTGAAAATTTGGGCGAGTACTAGTTTCGATTTCTCCACTTGCTTGTTGTACATATAATGTCTACAGTAATTCCATCTTCTCCTGGAGCTTTTCCCTGCTTCATGTTCTTGATTGCATGTGCAACTTCTGCTGGAAGGACTGGAGGAACTCTGGTACTGGTATCTTTCATGATGTCTGGAGTGCATGTATCATCCCTTTCATATAATTTGGAGTAGAAATCTTTCACTCTTGTCAAAATTTCGCCTCTATTTCTTGTTACAGAACCATCTTCTTTTCTCAGTGCCATAATCTGTTTTCTTCCCTTACTGAGATGTCCCTTTGCTATCTTTAGGCTTTGGTTGTTTTCAATTGCTTTCCTCACTAGTTCACAGTTGAATTTTCTTACGTCTTCAGTGATACTTTTTCTTACTGTCTTGCATAACTCTATATATTCCACTTTGGAAGTCACATCTTCTTTAGTTGTCCTCATCTCTCTTCTTTTTTGCATCAACATTTTCATTTTTCCTGATAATTTGTTTACATGCAACTTGTTCTTAGACCCAGCTAATTTTATTGCTGTTTCCATAAGAGCTTTGGTTACTGTTCTGTTAACTTCAGAGATGTCCACTTCTTCCGATGTTAGGCCTTCTAAAGCAGAGAACCCGTTCTTCAGTTCCAACTTGAAGGTATTATGGTGTTTTTTAAGGTTGGTTATGTCAATAGATTTTGTTTGTCTTATGAGCTTGCCACGTTCAAGTTTAGTGTTGAGGTGCATCTTACATCTCACCAATCTAAGGTCACTACCTGTGTTGAACTTGTTTAGCACACTGCAGTCTTCTATGACAAATTTTTTGTTACACATAATAAAATCAATTTCACTTGTCGTCCCATTTGGATGTCTCCATGTCCATTTCCTGTGTGGCTTTTTCTTGAAGAAGGATTTCAAGATGAAAAACCCTTCTGCCTCTGCAAACTCAACGAGAGTATTTCCACGCTGGTTTCTGTTGCCGTGACCGAATTTACCTACTGAAGTTTCATTCTGTTGCCGTTGCCCTATTTTTGCATTGAAATCTCCCATAATTATTTTCAAGTGCTGCTTACCTTTATTATTTAGATGACAAATTTCCTCATAAAATTCTTCAATTTCTTCTTCAGGATGACTTGTGGTGGGTGCATAAGTTTGAATAATCTGAGCCTGGTATCTTCTCGAGAGTTGGATAACAAGTCGTGCAGCTCTGTCAGAGGAACTTTCAACTTCTACAACTTTATCCTTCAGTTTCTTGTTTATTATAAATCCAACACCACTAGTTCTGCCAGTATCTGTCCCACGATAGTAGAAGAGATGTCCACTTTTCAGTTCGATGAGATCTTCTCCTTTTCTCCTTACCTCACTTAGCCCCACGATGTCCCACTTGATCCTTTGTAGTTCCTCTTCCAATTCAAGAAGCCTTGAATCAGAAGATAGGGAGCGTCCATTATACGTAGCCAAGGTCAGCATCAGATGGCAGCCTAGTCCGGTCCTCCTGGGATTCTTAGCACCCTCTGCCTTCATGTCGCACTGGCCGCTGCCTTGGCCAGGTACATTCCATCTGCCGGAGACTGAGGGCCAAGATTTAAGTTGTGGAATCATTTTGGAGGGGTTTGGCCATAACTCACCACGCTGGCCAAGCGGGTTGGTGAGTGTGGGATAGAATTTCCTCTAATCCCGATGGTATAGTTATACCGCTATTGGCGGTCGTCAGAGCCCCTTTAGTGGGAACAGGATGCACCACGAGAAGGCGGGGTTGACATTTGTCAAGGAGAGGCTGTGATGTTACGCATCACCTGACCTTACATCCCTTGGAGAGTACTTGGATTTAAATAGTGCTAGGTGCACATTGTTTACCTTGACATACTTGGGCTTACCATACATAGTACATATGAAATGTTCAATTGCATTTATAGTTTCCTGGGAAACATGTGCTGAGTATCCAAAACTGGAGAAAGCAGCCATAAAATCTTTATTTTTCTCAAGAATTTGAAGAGGTTTGATTTTTCTTTTTCTCAAGAATGAAGCAGTGTAATCACACCCTGATTGATATCCTGGTAGAGATGAACAGTATTCCAACCAGGGCACGATTTCACCAATTAGCAACTAGCAAATAGCTAGTGTAAAATCAAATTTGCTAGTGAAAAAATCGCAGTAGCAAATATTGCTAGTAAGGTAATTTCTTTATTTAAAGTAACCAAAAATCATTATTAATCCACAAAGTTTACATAACAGTTTCTATTATCACTTGCTAAAACAGCGACGATCAGCGATTCTCTTTCACCAATTTCCTTTCAACACTTTTACTTTCGACTCATCCCTTCCAAACTGTCGTAGAAGCGCATTGAAACTCCTCTCCATCGTGCCCTCATTGGTCTATTACAGAAACTGAACGTGACGTCGGCAATGGTTGCTGTGGCAACCCAGAGCTCTGGGATGGATCGGTTGTTTGACCACCTGCTCTGCCACCCTCCCTTCTTTTGCCCCACGAACTTTGTCCTCAACTCCTGTCGTACCCTAAGCCAAGTGATCACCTTTATTGCATGGTATAGATAGACGCTTTTTTACGAAACGTGTTCATGGAGGGGGTTAACGATTACGGAAGAAACTTTTGCTTCGTCTGACTTCTGGTTTTGGAAATTTTCCTTGTATTTTCAAGCTGAAATACAAATATTTATCCAGTAAAATGTTAATGAGCAATAATACTTGACAGAGGCAACATCGTGAGAAAAAAAAAAAAATTATGATTACGTAAAAAATCCGAATTCCGTCGACCTTTCGTTTTCTAGTTTCGTAAAGACGGAATTCCAATAATAACGAAAAAAGCCGGAATTCCTTGAATTCACGGAAGAATCTCATGCCTGAAGATTACAGAAAAATTTTGCAGCAGCCAACTTCCGTTTTTGCAAATTGTTCTCGACAGTTCCAAGCTAAAATGCAAACATTTATGCAATAAAATGATATTTAACAAGAAAAGCGGACACAAAGACAACATTGGGAGAACAATTTGCGATTACGGCAAAATTTTCTCATCAGTTTCACTACTGTGTTCGAAAGTTTTGAAGCACGAAATTTCGTCTCCAGATGGAAGACGACACCCCCCTCCCAAATATCGATCTTCAGAATGATCTAACTGATGACAAAAAAAAATAATAAAGCGGTATTCCGCAAATCCCTGTAAGAATCTCGTGTATATCATAAAAACAATAGCAAAAGAAAAATTTGAAACAAAATGAAAATTTGTAGAATCCGTAGTTTTGATAGTGAGTTCCGTAGTCAGACAACTAATTCCGTAGAAACTACGGCATTGTGTGGTAGTTGGCAGATATGAAGTGTGTAGAAGTTTAGCAGAAATTTGTGCGATACTTCCACTTAGTACTGCATGTTGTGAGGTGGGATTCAGTTTTTTAAAAAGAATACAAGGGGATTGGAGGAACAATTTGTCTGTTGAAACTTTAAATGCTCTGATGATAATTGAAATACTGTAGAAGGGCCACAAGAAGAGATTTTTAATCCACGGTCAGCAGTTATAAAGTGGTATGATGACAAAGTCAGACACCCTGAGCATAAACCATATGGGAAGAAATCTGAATTAGAATGTCAGTGAAATATATTCATGTGGTATGAGAATTTGTTAGAAATTAATAATAAAGATAGTCACTAAACTTATCTAAGATTCTATTCATTATTCAAAAAGGTAAGTCAAAATATTTATACACATATTTAAATTTCTGTGTAACTTTATTAAAAAATAAGTTACGATGTGATTTAGTTTTACTTGCTAGTCATGCAAATGTTTTGCTAGCAAACTATTTGGTCACTAGCAAAATTTGCTAGTGAGCAAAGAAGATGAAATCTTGCCCTGATTCCAACCCAATGGTATGTGCAATTCCATTTACATCAACATAATGACGAGAATTGTTGCTGGCTACTCCTACATCCATCCAAATTTTAGACGATAATTTATGAATATTTGCTAGCAAAATTATGAGTACCGTATATACTCGCGTATAAGTCGAGAAATTTGGGACAAAATGAGAGCTTCAAAGTAATGGGGTCGACTTATACGCGGGGTCTAAAAAAATCGTAAGTCCAAAAGTTCTTCCCGTGAGGCAAAAGGCAATCCATCCCAAAAGAAATAAAAATGCCGATGCTGTATTAATTACGAAATCGCAACCCTCCGAAAGAAAGAAAGAAAGAATACCAATGTGGTAGAATTACGAAATCGCGACCCACCGAATTTCTCCGCGCTTTGAAAAGTCTCTTCTCTCCTGGCTTTGCGTATCCACAGCGCAGTCACAGCCGTGCATAGAAAGCTCCGCCCTTCCGACTACCAGTTGTTTGCCTGACCTTTGACGTAACGGAGCTATGCGACAGCCAGTGTTAGGTGTTGCTTGTTCTTAATCGCACGTGTTTTTCTTGTTCTTAATCGCACGTGTCTCGCTTCTCCAATTATGGGTGACACGGATTGTGTAAAGAAACGGATGTCCTATAACGCAGGATTCAAGTTGAAAGTGGTTTCTTTTGCAGAAAATACTAACAACTGTGCTGCTTCACGTCAATTTGGCATTAACGAAAAACTGATTCAAGATTGGCATAAAAAAAAAACGGACTTGGTGAAAATCCCAAAATCGCAAAAGGCGCTTGCGCCGTGGAACGACATCTTTCCCAGAGCTGGAAAGTGTCTTGAATGATTGGATTGTGGGCTGCAGACAAAATGGTTACATTGTAACGTGAACTGGTATATGTTTGCGAGCAATGAAGCTCGCAAAAGATGAAAAGTTTACAGCCGCAAATAACACTTTTCGTGCCTCACCAGGTTGGTGCACAAGGTTCATGAACCGCTGTGGGTTGTGTCTACGGCAGCGCACCAAAATTGCACAAAAGTTACCTCGTGACCTCGAAGCAAAGATAATGGAATTTCAAAAGTATGTACCGTAATTTTTGGGTTAAGAGCCACGGTCCTTACGTTACTAAAAGTGAAATTTTTCGGGTGTGCGGCCCTTATGCCGAAGCGGCTCTTATGCCAAATTTGTTTTCGATAAGACTTTCTTCCATCCCTTTTTTTTTTTTTTTTTTCATGCAGATCCTCAGTAAATTTTTTCAAACCACGTCTTTTTGTTCACGAACTTGACTGTGATCATGCCCCCCCCTTTCTACTCATACGTTAGACAATAACTCCGCTGTCCTGATGTTGGTTTAGGAGGGAAAGTGGGGGAGAACAGGAATGCCTGACTCAAACGCCCTTTGCATGGGGGATGGAATGGGGACATAAGCACACAGACGAGTAGCGTGATGTCCGAGGCTTCTATGGATAGCGCGCCCAGCGGTAACGGCTCAGTGAGCAGTAAATGAAAGTAGGTCAAACCACTTGAAAGAGAGAAAGCACACCGCCTTTTCGAAGCGTTGGCGGCAGATCAGCGAACACGTGCGAAGCAGCTGGTAAAAGGAAATGTCTCTACATGAGAAAAAAAGCATAACATAGAAGGAACATATTATTAAAGAAAACATTAATCGAAAGCATAACAAGCGATAATTTATAAGTTAATTACTTCTAAGACGGATTCTATTGCGGTGAACAGAGAACCATCCTGTAGCAGACATCCACATTGAATGGAATTTAGACAATTGTGCGGTTTTATGAGCAATGCGATATTCTAACGGGAGTCTTAAGATTAACTGTGATTTATATTGATTATATAAATGGTTCTGAGCATTTAATAAAGGCAAACAAATAACATCATTAGCATGATTAATAAAAAATGTATAAATAAAAATGTTTGCCAGTATGATAAAATAAGTGTATAAAGCAGATTGACACTGAGTTGCAGAATTAGCCTTTGAAGTACACATATAATCATGTGGGGCGTGGTGAGTTAATTCATGAAAATAAGAAAGATAATTTAGCTTTCTGAGCAGCACCACGACTTCACAGGTGCAGCACTTATGCCAACTTTTGCTTCCAAGATTGCAAAAATTCTCACCTGCGGCCCTTACGCCGATGCGGCTCTTAGTCCAAAAATTACGGTAATTCAAAAGAGAAAAGAGACTGCGTTTGAACTTTCCCAAATAGGGAACATGGATGAAACCGCCATGTGTTTCGACCTTCCTGGAAATAAGACGGTGAACCAAAAGGGCAAAAAAAATATCTTGATCAAAATGACTGGCCACGAAAAATCCAGTTTCACGGTTGTTCTTTCCTGTTTGGCCGACGGCAGTAAGCCACCTCCGGTAATTATTTTCAAACGCAAAACTTTGCCGAAAAGCGTTGTTTTTCCATCTGGTGTGCTCGTTCGTGCCCATGAAAAAGGATGGATGAACGAATCCGGAACAATTGACTGGTTAAAGAATGTGTGGAACAAAAGGCCAGGTGCACTTTTGAGGAAACCTTCTCTTTTGGTGTGGGATATGTTTGTTGCACACCGTTGTGCAGAAGTGAAAAAAACTGCAGAAAATTCTAAAACAACTCTTGCTATCATCCCAGGTGGGTTGACATCTGTTCTTCAACCACTAGATGTCTGCCTTAATAAGCCCTTCAAGGACAATGTGCGGAGGTATTAGGCAGATTGGATAAGTTCCGATTTGCCGACTGAAACCAAGGGCGGAAATCTAAAGAAGCCGGATATCGTTTTGAATGCGCGATGGGTCAAGGATGCTTCGGATGCGATGCCTGCGGAAATGGACGTGAAATCATTCAAGAAATGTTGCATTAGTAACAAACTTGATGGCACAGAGGATGATGAGATTTTTGTGAGTGATTATGACAGTGATTCTGATGACACAGGCATAGATGGGAATACTGATGTTTATGATGACGCGCCGATGACGGAGAAAGACTTTTTTGAACTGTTTGGTGAGTCTGACTCGGAATTGGATTTTGAAGGGTTCCAATGAAGTTTTTGGGTATGCAAATTACATTTAGTATTATATATATAATTTCTTTCGTTTTCAAATGTTTTTGAATAAATTCATTGAAATTTTTTTCTCATTCCGGGATCGACTTATACGCGAGTTTCCGATTTCTTATGATTTTTTCTTCTGAAAGTGGGGGGTCGACTTATATACGAGTATATACGGTATATCAGTCACTAACTTGTATGATTATATTAGAATTTTCCTTTTCATCACAGATGTGGCTCGCATGAAACAAAATATGAGTGTCAGTTTCACCATGTTCACAAAAGAGAATGGGTTGCAAGCTCTCACCATATTACCACCTTCCACTTTGTAGAGTAACATATTTTATCCAATCCAAAGTAGTGTCCTTTTGCCCAGTATTGATACATAGCAATCCTTTTTCCAATCATCTGCTAGAAATCTAATAAACAATGTTTTGAAGTCTGCACTGTGTAAAACACTCTGAAAGTCTCTAGTTCTTCTCTGATCTAGTTCTGTGATTTGAAGGCCTTTGACTGTACCACCTCGTGCATTTCTTTCTGCATCTTTGATAGTATTTACATCATATGTATCAGCTACATCAATACGCTCTCCACGTCGGCATATAATTTTCAAAACACTTTGAGCTATTCCACCATATGTGGAAGGGAGGTCTTTCAGTGATTGAATGATATACACGAGATCAAAACAACATCATCAATGGAACTTGGAGTTGTACTTATTGCTTTCTTCTGAAGAAAGTTTAATAGTGTTGATTTGTCGGTCTTATTCATAGATCAATTACATTGTCCAATGGACAATGGTATTGCTGTTAATGGGTATACAAAGACTTTCTGCAAGTCTATATCCATAGTTTTGTATATATATATATATAATTCATAGATCAATTACATTGTCCAATGGACAATGGTATTGCTGTTAATGGGTATACAAAGACTTTCTGCAAGTCTATATCCATAGTTTTGGCTATAATATAAAGAGTCTTCCAAACAAATCTCTGGTAACCCTCAGCTCCCCTATTTTTGTATCTTTCACCAGTATTTGCTATTTATTTTTATCTTCTTTCACCTACAAATAAATAATTACTAAGGGAATATTTTCCCCTTTAACTCCCAGTGGGTGGCAAGGGAATATTTTCCCCTTTAACTCCCAGTGGGTGGCAAGGGAATATTTTCCCCTTTAACTCCCAGTGGGTGACACACCTACCACCGGGGAACAACACTAACACTCTTTTTCTTTTCTTTTTTTTTTTTTTTTTTTTTTTTTTGAATTACTGAGATTTTTCTACTATAGAAAACACTTTCAAACTTTTTGGCATTTTTTAGTTAATTACATAATTACTAGGGGCATATTTACCCCTTTAACCCCCACTGGGAGCCACACCCACCATGGCGAAACACAAAGGGTACGTTTATACTGCAGCCTTGCTGCTGGCACATGGCTGAGTTGTGCATATGGATCCTTGGTGATGATGAAACAAAACCATAAATCTTTACAGGATCATTTATTGTGGAGCAGCGATGCTATCTGCGCTGCTTGCTGTGATCATCGCCACAGTGATGTCATCAAATTGGTTTGTTTTTCGAGCCACGACCATCACCAGGCATATTTAAAACTTATGCAGTGATTGGTTCCTTCAAGGCCACTCTTCTCATCCATTGACCCACTTTCACAACCGAGTGTGAAACTACACAGTCATCTCTCTCGTATCTTAAAAAACCGTGTTGTGTTTTTATAGAATCAAGTTTTATTTGCGAAGTTTTCCTGTGATTTGAACTTTTATTTTTTCTGGAACTTCTCCTTGGATTGATCAAGAGTTTCCCTAGCATAAGGCTTCACCATGTGTCTCAGTAAGGGATAGGCTTCATCACCTATGAACACAAAAGGGGCTTGGATGTCAGTACTTGGTAGGAAGTTATCTTCAGGAATGTTAAGCACACCCTTTTTCATTCTGTCATACAAGGCAGACTTTCTAAAAGTGCCCCATCACTTTGTTTTCCATAGGCTCTGATATCAATGAAAATAAATTTACAGTGTGCATTACTGACGGCCCACAGAACTACTGAAAAGTAGCTTTTATAATTAAAGAACATGGAGCCTGACCATTGAGGACGAAGTATTCGGATGTGCTTTCCATCGATAGAACCTAGACAGTTAGGGAATCCCCATTTCTTGTAAAACATATCAGCGATTTCTTTGAATTCTTCTGCAGTTGGTGGCTTCATATGTGGTGGTTGTAAAACTTGCCATAACACTAGTAAAGTCTGTTTGACAATAAGAAATACAGCCGTAGTTCCTATAATAATAAAAGCTATGTGAACAGCTGCAGAGTAAATGCTCCATGGCGAGCATCGCAGCTACATGAAAGCAGCGAGGTGCCTGAGCGAGCGTCTATGTGCCAGCAGTGAGGCTGCAGCATAAACGTTGACTAAGACTATTTTGTTTGAATTCCTGAGATTTTTCTACTACAGAAAATACTTTCAAACCTTTTGGCACTTCTCAGTCAAATAAATAATTACTGGGGGGCATATTTACCCCTTTAACCCCTGGTGGGTGCCACACCCACCACAGGGGAACACTAAGACTATAATTCCTGAGATTTTTTTACTATAGAAAACACTTTCAAACCTTTTGGTGCTTCTCAGTCAAATAAATAATTACTAGATGCCCCACTACTAAAAAACATCTCTGTTATCAAATGGAAACAACAGTTTCCATCATGTACAGTAGACTATCCAGTCTTGATTGACCAGCCTTGGGTTTAACCAATCACTGTCTATGTTAAAATGGATATAGTGGTGCTGAGGCAATATGAATTAAAAAGGTACAGTGAGTTTGATAAGATACAGACAAAAGCTTCTGACAACAATACTTGAACAGACTGAAAAGAAAAAAATCATGACTTTCAGAAGCTTTCAAGTCTACCACCATTAAAGATGTAATCTACCAGGATGAGTCAAAAGTGTGTCCCATTTTGAGCTACACAAAGTGTTAGGCCTCCATTCTTCTTGTGAAACGTATGCCAGAGTCAACTGGGTACCACGATGACATGGAACACACAAGGCTGATGACATACATTTGGCATGGAGCCACATTCTGTTATGTGATTAATTATAATTTTGCAACATTTTCAGAAATGACTGCACTTAAGGATCCCTAATTTTTTTTAAACTTAATATAAGAAATTCTGGGCTATATCCAAAAGACAAACAGGCCTGGGGATAATAAAAAATGCAACTGAACATACTTAAAAATAATACAGTAAGATTTATGCCATACTTAGTTTCTCACAAATGGCAGAAGTTAGTAAATGTGAGAACTTTTATGTAGTTCTATGGTTATGGGAAATATAAGTGTCAATTACAAAGATTTTTTTCTTTTATGAAACATGGAAGCCATTCAGTGACACTTACATTCAGCAACTTGGTTCTCAGCAGTACCACTGTGAACTGGACTGTCAGCATCATTACGGACTGAATTACATATCTGATGCTTTTCTGGCCTTTTCTTACGTCTATAAGGAGTGAATAATCTAATAGGTCCACTCTGAAATTAACAACAATGAACCATTATTATGAATGTGACAACAATATGCATATATCTATCTAAATATATGTTAGACACTAGAAAATGTTCTATTTATGCCATGAAATGTAATTGAATTGCTATTATTTTTATACAATTCGATTATCCGAGCACCAACAATCCCACATGACGCACTGATTTTAGGAAATGATGCTATTAAAAAACTCATCAAATAATATTTCTAAAAGAACTGAAGAAATATTTACAAGGGAGCCAAAATATTACATTTTTCTTTTTAACATTCTGAAATCTTGACTAAGGCTAAAAGCTTCTTTCAATCTAATTTTGAAGATAACAATCCACGGGAAGGCATTTTCTGGGCTTACTTCTCAGAGCTTAGAACAATAATACTTTTCATTGAAATATTTTTTTAATGTTAGACTTTACAACAATAACATGTGATGTTGAAATATTATTTCAATGTTATACAGGGTGTCCGAATAATGACGGTGCGCTGAATGTACGAAATTGCAGTAATGTAATAATAAAGACATTTTGAATGGAATTATAGAAGTGACCCACTACGTTGAAGTGCTCGGTGTCTGGTAACCTTCATGTCTCCCCACCCTGAGGAGCGAGCAGCTGTCATTCTGAGAGAAGGTCATTCCCAAGTGCTCGGTCGACAGAGGCAGATGTGTTGATGGATCACTCATCTCAGGCAGAAGGACAATGACGTTGGGTTGAACAGAGAGTGTTTTTGGTGAAACATATTTTTCGCCATGACAACAAGTACACGGACGAAGTGCAAAAACAGGTTGCTAGGAAATTTTGTGGTGCAGACGTCCCATACTGAATGTAGTACATCAGCTCATAGCAAAGTTTCGGCAAACTGGCAGTGTTCTGGATGCCCCCACCCCGGTAGGCCATCCAAGGCAGACGAGACCATACAGGATATCCAGGATAGGATACAAAGGAGTCCACACAAGTCCATGAGGCAGCTGTCACAACAAGCTAACGTGCCAAAGAGTACAGTCCATGATATTCAGAAAAGGAAGTTGCGTTTCCACCTGTGCAAAGTGTCTGTCATGTACCAGCTGAAAGAAACAGACCACAAAACCCATGTTTGATACTGCAGGTGGGTCCAAGAGTTCCTGTCTGAAGAAGGTGAGGACATTCTGGATGTGACTTTCTATACAGATGAGGCATGGTTCCATCTGTCCGGATACATCAACAGCCAAAGCACTCATCTGTGGGGTACTGAAAATCCCCCACGAATTTAAGGAAGTGCTTCTTCACAACCAGAAGGTCGGGGTTTGATGTGCCATGACTCATACATGCATTATTGGGCCTATTTTCTTTAGTGAAATCATTAACTCAGGATGGTACCATGCCCAGATTATCCAACCATTCATACCCGAACTTACGGAATGGGAAATCAATGAAGGATGGTTACAGCAAGACAGTGCCACTGCTTGCACCGATGGTGCATCAATACAACTTCTGGAGGGATTCTTTGAAAATCGCATCACCTCCCGGAGACTGTGGCCTGCCTAGTCACCGGATCTGACACTGCCTGACATTTTTCTGTGTGAAGTACTGAAGGAGAAGGTGTACACAGGTAATCCACATACACTTCAAGAGCTACAGGTGCAAAAATGACCCACATCCAACAAATCACACCACATACCCTGAGAAGGGTCTTCACCAACATGCAGAAACATGTGCAGACATGTCTGGACATCGGTGGGGCCCATTTCTAACACCTCCTGTAGGAACCAGTTCAACATGATGTTACTTTCAGAGCACATTAATTTTTTGGACACCCTGTATATACTGTCTTAAGCTCTGAAAAGTATGCCCAGAAGAAGTCTCCTAGGGAGTGCAAAAGCTTAATGAGTACTGAATAGTTTATATTTATGCCACTAAAATGAACATAGAAATCTTGCATTTTTAAAAAGGTATATATTCAATAATGAATAATTTTTTATCACACCACCAAAAGTTAGCACGTGGCAATTTAAAAATAAATGAAAGAATGCAGTATACGTAGATTTGATTTATCATTTTACTGAAACTGCTGAACAAAATATGAAAGAAGTATATAGTCATATGAAGGATGTGTATGGGAATGAGTGTCAGTCATGGTGTATAGTGTTCTGCTAGTGTAATGAATTTCGTAAAGGATGTGTGAGCACGAAGGACATGCCGATACGTGGACAAGCACAAGTGGCCATCACCATGGAATCGATCGCTGCCATGGACAACCTTGTGAAGGAGAATCGCTGAATCACTACCCTAGGGCTTATGGCAACATTATCTTGAGTAAGGGAACTGTTAACACCATTCTCCATTAACGATTGGGATACAGCAAGCTTTGCACACAATGGGTCCCCAAGCACCTCTAGGAGGAGCAGAAGACTCAGCAAATGGGTGCTTGCCTGGAGCACCTGTATCGTTACCATGCAGAGGGGGGACAGTTTCTTTCCAAGATTGTGGACGCAGATGAAACTTGGTGCCACCACTTTGATCCGGCCACAAAACGAATGAGTATGGAATGGTGGCATCCCAACTCTCCATGCTCAAAAAAAGTTCTTAAGAGCTGGAAAAGTGATGCTCATGGTTTTCTTCGATGAGAATGGCCCATTGCTGTTGGATTGGCTGGACACAGGCAGTATGGTCACAGCAACCACATACTGCAATACGTTACGCAACCTTAAAATCGCCATCAAGCGTAAGCAACTCAGTATGCTGTGAAATGGGGTTGATTTGCTGCACAACAATGCACACCCGCATGTTGCAACAGTGTGCCAAGATTTGCTGTGAAGCTTCCGCTAGGAGGTCCTCGACCATTCCCCCTATAGCCCCGATCTGTCGCCCTGGGACTACCACATTTTCGGGCCACTGAAAAAAGCTCTCAAGAATTACTGGTTCGCTAATGACGCTGAGGTCAGGGATGCCGTTGAAGACTGGTTCCACAGCCAACCACAGACGTTCTTCGCTCAGGGTATCCACAATCTTATGCTGCGCTGGGACACTTGCTTGAACCCGCAAGGTGACTATATGTTGTGGACATGTAGCCCATGTATCAATCACTCTTACTTCCTGTATGTTCACATATTCCAACCTATAAATCCTTATGGCAAAAAAACCGACAGTCTCAGTTTCATTTGGATGACTCTTATATTTCAAAGCCTTGTGAACATCAGCTCTGAACAGTTTATAGATAATGAAAACTACACTTTGAAGAAAAAAAATTGTATTTTCATCAGGATAGCATCAAGAAAATGCTAAATACACAAAAACAGAATTAATTGCAATGGAAATGCAAAGTAATGCCCCATAAATGAATATGAAAAAAAACATGCACAGAATTTCAGACTTATTCCCACTAAAATTACTTAGATTGTGTTCACGATACTAACACATATTCTAACATGCATAATTTGAATTTCACACCTGCTGTTTAATATTAACAGTCACTGAAAAAAACAGCATGTCAACAAAACTATCTCACACATTAACACTAAGATGAAATAAATATCAGTTATTAAATGAGAAAAAATTACATAAAACTATACAACATGGACAAATATGCATTCCTCTACATTAAGGTGGTTCCACCTAAAATCTCTGCCTTATGTTTCCAATGGTAAAACTTCTTTACATACTTTCTTCACAATTAATGTATTCCCAAGGATGAAAATTTGCACATTGATGAAACACACTTTAAGTTATAGCACCGGATACTTAATACTTGTAAAACACTAAAACATAACCATAATTATATTAAAAATCAATCATTTTTCTTTGAGTAATGTTAGACCTGTTAACAGCTGGTGCGACCTGTACATTGATGACGCCAGTAGACAAACAAATGTTGGATTGCTTAATCATGGTTGTGTTTTAGCAAATATTAAGTATCCCATGCTATAATATAAAGTCAGTTTTATTGATGTGCAAATTTTCATCCTTGGGAATACATTAATTGCGAAGAAAATATGTAAAGAAGTTTTACCAATGGAAACATAAGAACGAGATTTTAAGTGGAACCACTTTAAGTGACAACTACATGCTTGGCAACAAGATTCAGGACTTCATCAAAATTTATGGTAATGCTTTAAAAACTGCACTGAATTTGCGTTGTATCTCCAAGACTTAATATACGGTTGCATACACAAAAGTGTTTGGCTCGTCTTGTTTCTAAAAGAACTTCTCAATGAAACCAGCTATAACATATGGGGGAGGTTGACTGAAAATACATGTAAGTTGCTTTTGTATGGTGTCTTTTCTCTGTCCTGTCTATATTTTTAGATTTACATAACTGAACACACATTACAGTACTACTTGTAAAAGAAAATCCTATTAAGTCATTAATACTGGGGAAAGATATTGTCACAACCTAATCCCCATTAATTCTTGAATCAAATGTGCATGGCTGACAGCCCAAATTAATTAAGAAAGAACTAATTAATTAGGGGCTTTGTCTGGAGTTGAAAATGAAAACAGCAGATAAAGATTTGTTCATTTGGAAAAAGGGGAGAAAGATACAGACGAATTTACTTGATATGCTGATGAAGTTTGCAATATTTTCACCTACAATTTAAATTTAAGGATGTAACAAATTATGATTTATACCGTTTAAAAGATAATTCTGCTGTCTATGCAATAAAGTGTACGTAACATGTAAAACTGGTTAAAGTTGTGAGTTCAAGATTTAAATTTCTCACATAATCATCTCATGGTTTAAATTGCAAAACCAAAGTCAAAATTACACATTCAATATTTCAATTTGTGCTTAATTTTATCATGTTATACTTGAATAATTGTTGTTTGTATATACAGAAAAGGGAAATACAAAAGTGAAATATTATCAGTATCAACAGATGGTGATGGGGCTTATTGGGTGATATCTGCTGTATGGGTTAATATTAGTGCATGGCCCTCCACTTTTTTTTAGAAAATTACCTATTTTACACTGCCGCGTGTTCTCCCACAAGCGTTCGGTTGCTGTCGCATGACATCGTCATCAATGTAACCAACCAGCAACAGAAGTTCTAGGCAGCACATCATAACTTCTGGATTTCACACAGCCAGTTAGAAAAAATAAGGGGAGACACTTCTTCTGAACCTCTTTGAAATGACATCAAACAAATTGCCCCATTTGTTGTTTTTCGTCACACTGTAGGGAAAGTTTGGGAAATTTCCTCAGCTCCAAGAACTGTAATTCTGATTTTCCTTTCATTATACTGTTGTTATGGAAGTTAATTTTAAAAAATAAATAATGTATACTACTTTATGGATCTGAAAACCATCAATGTCATCGTCCATCGGCGTCACAAGGCTGACAAAGAGTGCGGTTATCAGTCAAAAGCTCTCTTAAATTAAACTTTCTTATATAACTTAAGCATGCTTTAAAGTTTTTATACTTAAAAAAAAATAAGGGCTTTTTAAGTACGTTTTGCCACTTCTGGCCAAAACTACAGACTTTTACACACACACCTCAAAGGAATAAGCACTTTTTCAGGAAATATAAGGTCCATGGGAACCCTAAATAACACACAAAAACTAATGAAAATAGGTTTAAGGACACAATCTACAATACATACATGCAAAAAAAAAAGAAAAGAAAAAGAACGCAAATTTATTAATAACACAGCAAAAGAGGATGACGAACTGTTGTAGCGGAGACTGTGATGCCTCCACTCACCACCATGGTGTTATCACAGCAAGCTGAACATGTACAAGACGTAGCATGAGGTAGCAATATGTTATCTTCAATAAGGCACTGTAGGGTACGGCCAGCATAGCGTATACTCCTTTTCCAGTCTTTGCTATTTGCACGGCCACACAGAATTTCAAACTCAGATGGTGTGTACCAGTCGTTTCCTACAAGCACGCATTTCCCCCTTCCGCCTGAAAAGAGAGAATTTGAGTGTGAACTTCGAAAACATTGATATACTATGCTAAATAAATTTAATGTGAAATACAGGACTGTAGTCCTATTAGTTCAACTGGCAAAAATCAATTAAAAAAAGTAATAAAAAAAAACACATTAAAATCCAAATACTGTATTAACGACAGCAAAATCTCAATTTAGTAAAATACTTATATTACCTGTTCAGAGTTTTAAAACTAATTTATAAGGCAATTTTAAACAAAACTCTTTCAGATGGTTTACATTTGTGCTTGAAACTAATGGTAACTAAAATGGGAATCATGTGAATGAATTAACTTCCATTTAAATTTGTTTTCCAAGTTAAAGGCTGTACTAAAAGTCACTAAACAATATGAGTTAGGTGTTAATGTACTAGTGCAATACAATTTTTGCCTTAATCAATGGAAATACTGGGATGAAAGGGTGGGTAAATATTTACTAGTCTGGTCAACTTGATTTATGAAACTTTATACATAAGAATACTTTCCATGATAATAGGCAATGCATTTGTTTCATTTCAGACAGCAGAAATATCACTTCATGTTTGTTTGTTTTTTTGTTTTTTTTTTCTTTATTTACACAGATTCATTACAAGTATGTCAATGGTCCATAGCTCTCTTAGAAGGAAAGCAAACATCCACTTTATGTTTATACAACTACCAAAATCATCAATTATCACATGTGTCAGTTATCATCATAGCTGGGCTCCTGAAACACACAACACAAGGTAACAGGGCAGCCAACACCCGCAGCATGAAGTATTAAATCCAACTGGCATAAAAACACACACTTAATTCGGGCATATTTTATTATGTCTGTATATATACAAGTTTTAATGTTGGAGGTTTAAAAGCATTCTATATATACAAGTTAAAATGATGAAGGTTTAAAAGCATTCTATGTATACAAGTTGAAAAATTAATACAGACATTTAACATGGACCAGGAAATTCAAACCAAGGTCTTCGCTCTTTCCACGTTCATAAGTGAGTCACGGAAAAATTCTCACTGGCCGCCACTGGGAGTCGAACCCAGGGTCTTCCAGTTACGTGCTGGATATGCTTCCGCTACACCACAGCGGCCTTGAATTCCTCCAGACTCACACACGCTAACTGCCAAGCCAAGTTGGCAGGTTGCTTCTTGGAGCCCCGCACAATGCTGGGGATTCACCAATAAGCAGCAACTGAAGAAATAATTAGAATGCGAATGAATAATTAATACAGACATTTAACGTGGACCAGGAAATTCAAACAAAAGTCTTTGCTCTTTCCACGTTCATAAGTGAGTCACGGAAAAATTCTCACTGGCCGCCACCGGGAGTCGAACCCAGGGTCTTCCAGTTACGTGCTGGATATGCTTCCGCTACACCACAGTGGCCTCGAATTCCTCCAGACTCACACACGCTAACTGCCAAGCCAATTTGGCAGGTTGCTTCTTAGAGCCCAGCAAAATGCTGGGGATTCACCAAAGATGGTAAGCAGCAACTGAACAAATAATTAGAAGGCGAATGAATAATTAATGCAGACATTTAACGTGGACCAGGAAATTCAAATAAAAGTCTTTGCTCTTTCCACGTTCATAAGTGAGTCACGGAAAAATTCTCATTGGCCGCCACCGGGAGTCGAACCCAGGGTCTTCCAGTTACGCGCCTGATATGCTTCTGCTACACCACAGCAGCCTCGAATTCCTCCAGACTCACACACGTTAACTGCCAAGCCAATTTGGCAGGTTGCTTCTTGGAGCCCTGCACAATGCTGGGGATTCACCAAAGATGGTAAGCAGCAACTAAACAAATAATTAGAAGGCGAATGAACAATTAATACAGACATTTAACGTGGACCAGGAAATTCAAACAAAGGTCTTCGCTCTTTCCACGTTCATAAGCGAGTCATTTGGAACTATATGATGAGTATTATCATGTCTGTCTGCACGTGTATTAATATATAAATACTCCTGTGATGTCCACATATGCATTACCATCAGATAATCTATACTAATGTATAAAAGAGAATTTGTGAGTCTGTATGTTTGTAAGAGGTAATCTCGGAAACTACTAAACCAATTTACAAGATTCTTTTGCAATTCAAAAGCTTATTTCTTCCCAATGGACACAGGCTATATATTATTACGGTATGAAAAAATGGGGATGAACAGCAAACATTTATGTAAAACTCAGAAACTACTAAACCAATTTGGAAAATTCTTTCGCTGTTCAAAAGCTCATTTCTTCCCAATGGACATAGGCTATACATATTACTACGGTAGGAAAAATGAACATTGCCGCGTCTCACACTGGTGCCATGAGAGGTAAGGGACAGGCACGCCCACTTTGATATCAGTAGAATACCACAAACAGCAAACGTTTATGTAAAACACAGCAACATCCAGGAGTCGCGTTGGCTCTTTTAAAGTTTTCGCCAATTTATTCGCCAAATTCAATTTTTTATCGACAAAGTGACATTACAACAGTACAAAAAGGTAATTGCCAAAGCTCTTTTTCCATTGCCAAAATGATTTTTCTTTAGTAAATTGCGAAGATGGCGATCGACAGCGCGACTGAGCATCTCACATTGGCGCTATGTGGGGTAAGCAGTGAGGGAAGACCACTTTGATATCAGTAGAATACCATGTTGTGCCGACACCGCCAAGCAAATTGGCACATAGTGCAGACTACACACTGTTATTGCTACCTTGATTGCTAAGATCTCAATTTTAAGTTAATTTTGAGTATGCACTTATATTATTATTTGAGCGTTCATATGCCTAAGTAATATGGCACTCCAATTATATTGTTACGCAACCTGAATCCTCCAAGCCTGTGCAATGGCATAAGATTGCAGGTTAAAGCACTGCGTAACAATATTATTGAAGCTACAATATACTAACTGGGCCTGCAGCTGGACAGATGGCACACATAACCAGTTTTAAATCCCGGGCGCCAGGTGCCTAATTTTCTTACTTGAGATTTCGTAATTTGCAGTAAATGCCATAATTTCTGTTGTATAATTCATAGATTATCTATTAAAAAGTTATAAATTTAGGCACTGTGGACACCGGTAAAGAAAAAAACAAAACAGTGCAGCCATTTTAAAAAGTCCACGAGGTGGTGTTGTTGGGAGAGTACCGAAAATGCAGTAACAGAAAAAAATAAAGTAACAGCGAGATAGAAGACCGCAAAGAGGTTGTAAAAATATTTATATCTATATATACATATATTTTTACTTAGAAGCGTTTTGACAGAAAATGTGGCACAAGGAAGGCGTTACTATTCGCGCATGCGGAAGCCTATGTGGTGTGGGAATCTGCGACTCTCGGGAATCCCGCAGAGCTATTCCGTAGCATGTAACAATTCTGTGAATCGCATTGCCTAGTTTTGGTGTGCTAACTGAATTAGTTAAGGATTTTTTTTTCCTTTGGTATTCAGTTGAAACATATTCAGAAATAAGACAATTAATGCTATGGACCGTCCGTAATTTCAGGGAATGTTTTAGTGTAACTAATGAACTACAGTAATGCTGCAACTGCGACAGCTAGCGATTTTAGTTCTTTATTTACTTAAAAGTAACACAAAAGTACTTCAAAATGACAGTTACATTTTCAATAAGACGATAATTTCTTTCTTACATCTTTGGATTTCTGAGTCAGTCCTGTGAATCAGTTTTCTGTCGGATATTATGATTCGTGATTAACATGACTGTCATACACGCAAATTACTACAGAATATCTGTAGTTTCTACGGATTTAGTTGTTTGACTACGGAACTCACTCTCAAAACTACAGATTCTACGAATTTTCATTTTGTTTTAAAAAATAATATTTTGCTATTATTTTATGATATACATACGATTCTTAAGTGGACTCGCGGGATTCTTTGTTTTTTTTTTTGTTTTTTTTTTTGGCATCATTTAGATGGTTCTCAAGATTGATGCAAAACTGAAGATAATTGGGGGGGGGTCATTTTCTGTCTGGGGACGGTATTTCGTGTTTCAATGCTTTCGAAAACAGTAGTAAAATAGAGTACAAAGAATTTGCCCTGATCGTAATTTTTTTCTCCCGATGTTCATTTTGTGTCTAGTATTCTTATTAAATATAATTTTATGCCATATATGTTCGTATTTCAGCTTGAGGCTGTAGGCAAGAATTTGTGGAAATTTTATGCCATATATGTTCGTATTTCAGCTTGAGGCTGTAGGCAAGAATTTGTGGAAACAGAAGTTAGACACTGCGAAAATTTCCTCCTAATCTTCAGGCACGAGCTTCTTTAAAGAATTCGAAAAATTCCGCCTTTTTCATTATTTTGGACACTCAGAAGATCGATGCACTAGTAAACAGAATGGGGGGGGGGGGGTTAGATATTCGTTGGAGACTGAATTCCATCTCTACGAAACTTTCGAAAACGGAAAGTAGACGGAGTTAAGATCTTTTTCTGAAATCATAATTTCTTTTTTCTCGCAATGTTGCCTCTGTTCAGTATTTTTAAGTATAATTTTGCTGCATAAATTTTTGTATTTCAGCTTAAAAATAGGAAAAAAATTAATTTCCAAAACCAGAAGTCTGACGGATTTCCCAAAATCGCATACCCCCCCCCCCCCACCTCCTGTGGTGTTCTCACCCTCCAGCGCTGTTAAATATCCCCCACCCCATAAGAGTTTTTGCATTTAATCTTGATAAGGGAAAAAGGAAATTCCCCAAAATGGAAGTGACAAATTCAGAAAAATTGCTTTGATATGCGAGAAATAATATTGCACAAGATATGCAAATAATGTAAAGAGTAACTCTCAATTAAAGAAATTTTATTTGTTATCGGGGAAACCTTTCCCTACTCTATATGAAGTCATCGCAGCATAGTGTGCTGGAACCAAGTTAACACTAACGACTGGACATCATAGAAGTAGGATACAATTTTTGACCAAAAGGCTCTCGAGTTAACCCTAACGACTGACCATATAGAAGTAGGATACAACTTTTGACCAAAAGGCTCTGGAGTTAACCCTAACGACTGACCATATAGAAGTAGGATACAAGTTTTGACCAAAAGGCTCTCGAGTTAACCCTAACGACTGACCATATAGAAGTAGGATACAAGTTTTGACCAAAAGGCTCTCGAGTTAACCCTAACGACTGACCATATAGAAGTAGGATACAAGTTTTGACCAAAAGGCTCTGGAGTTAACCCTAACGACTGACCATATAGAAGTAGGATACAAGTTTTGACCAAAAGGCTCTGGAGTTAACCCTAACGACTGACCATATAGAAGTAGGATACAAGTTTTGACCAAAAGGCTCTCGAGTTAACCCTAACGACTGACCATATAGAAGTAGGATACAAGTTTTGACCAAAAGGCTCTCGAGTTAACCCTAACGACTGACCATATAGAAGTAGGATACAACTTTTGACCAAAAGGCTCTGGAGTTAACCCTAACGACTGACCATACAGAAGTAGGATACAAGTTTTGACCAAAAGGCTCTGGAGTTAACCCTAACGACTGACCATATAGAAGTAGGATACAAGTTTTGACCAAAAGGCTCTCAATAAACTACCGATGTGGGACTGAAGACAGATTTTGGTAAGTTACATTTTCAGGAATTTTAACTGAATAACTTAATGCACCACTGCAGACTGAGTACCCTCTTTATAACGTGTAAAACAGAAAACTTACAGGCATTAAAGCGTCTTTGTAAAGAACCTTATATTCATGTAATGGTATGTGAACTTTATGATAGAATCACGAGATATATCGTGCTTCTAATCATTTACCTTTGAATAGAATTTTTACAAGTCCTACTCCTGAAAGGGTGTTCTAAATGTTATACTCACTGTCTAACAATCACTCATTTCTGTGCTGGTCCGTTTTTCACTCTGCATCTCAGCAGAGTGATGTCTTGATGGCATTCACATAACTTTTACTTGACATTTATAGCAGTTGGCTCTTGTATATTTAACTAATTCTCACATATTTAGTAAAATTATGTTAAATACCAGAAGTGCAATTTTTGAAAGATCATATGTTCCTATAATGGACATCTTAAAAAGTTTAAGACTGAGTACTCTTTGGGTGGAAATGGCATACTTTTTAATTTCAATGTACATAATTTCAAGTTTCACCCACACAGATAAACTAAAGCTCAGCCCTGTAGTTCAGGGACACCATTAGAATTTAATCAGGGTGGGCAGGTATTACTTTTACTGAGGCAAGCTTAGTACAACTTTCATTTACAAAACACTGAAAAAAATTTTTTAATGCTTTTTACTACCTGTTACAAAGGAACTGGGCAAAATTCCCCCCACCTCGATATACTCACACACACCTGGATCAGACTAGTTTTGATACAGATAAATCAACAAGATAACATGGCAATTACCAATTGGTGTGGTGTAAGATATAAGTTGGTAGAATGTCACCTTTAGAGCACATTTAAGAAGAAAGGGCTGGACAGTATTTTGGGGCCCTAGTATAAGAGGAACATCTAGGATTTCACTAGGGGTGGATGGAAAAAAAAAATACCCAGGAGAAAGCATTCCCAAAATATGATGAGGAAGCCATAAAAATATTCCCACTGTATTGAAGTGTGTATCGCATGATTCCTGAATGAATCAGTGGTAGCAAGAAAATGTAAAAATGCATGGTTGAAAAATGGATACCAGTTCAGTTATGCTTTAATCCCCCCCCCCTCCCGAGTTGGGTTCAGCTTGTTGAAATTATATCAAAGTAGTGGGCAAAATAATGTGATCCAAATATCATGATTCAAACAAATTCTTAATGTATGGAAATTTCCCCCAATTACAGATGTGTACAACAACTATATTTTTTGTGGATTCCTAAAAACGCAGAAAGAAATAAGAAATTTTTTCAAAAGGCAGTTTCATATAGTTTTTGCTGTTTAATCTGAAAAAAAAAAAAAAAGACCTGTAGAACTCTGTCAATTCTTCAAGCATCCTGCATAATTCTGGGGCCCCTTGAAAATGCAGGGCCTAGGGCTGCAGCCCCCTAGCCTCCCTCTTATGGTGGTTCCACCTAAAATCTCTGGCTTATGTTTCCAATTGTAAAATTTCTGTACATATTTTCCTCCCAATTAATGTATTCCCAAGGATGAAAATTTGTGTATCGATAAAACTAACTTTAACTTATACCATGGAATACTTAATACTTGCTAAAACATAACCAGAATTATATTAAAAATCAATCATTTCTCTTTGAGTAGTGTTCAGACCTGTTAATAGATGGTGTAACCTGTGTTTTGATGACGTCAATAGACAAACACATGTTGGACTGCTTAATTATGGTTATGTTTTAGCAAGTATTAAGTATCCCATAAAATAACTTAGTCAGTTTTATCAATGTGCAAATTTTCATCCTTGGGAATACATTAACTGCGAAAAAAATATGTACAGCAGTTTTACCATTGGAAGCATAAGGCAAAGATTTTAGGTGGAACCACCTTAAATGGGCTCTGGCCACCTTCAACTTTTTTCTTACTGTGAATGCATTGTCTTAAGTGCTTTAAAAAATTTTGCATTTTTGCTTATGAAAACTGCACTTGGAACAGTTTCTTTATAGAAAAACTATTTGTTTACCTAAATCATATTTTAACGTTCACATGCTGACACACCTCCTTATATCTTTAACTTTCTTACTTCAAGCCAGCGACATTTCCTTACACTTCTCTCTTCTTTTCCTTCAAGACAACCTTGCCTTGCACTCCTCTCCCATCTTCCTTCAAGCCAACAACCTTGATTTGCACTCTTTTCTTCCAAAGCAGCCATCACTAACCCAGAGCAGGCTTAAGAGCATTTGCATTGCTTTCACTTTCCAAGTTGGAATCTTGCATTTAGTAAACAGTTGAGCAATTAGCTGTGGTGAAAGCGGGCAAGAACAGTGGGAAACAGCATTCCTTTAAAAAAATTGGTAAGGGGAATGGCGTTCCCTTAAATAGTGGAGAACTAAAGTACACAATATTTAAAAAACAAACAAATGTGCTCCAGAACAATACCGAGAAAAATTTGGCTCCTAGTTTATTTATATCAATGAATTCTATTCATAATTTGTGTAAGATTTAGAAATTGTTTCTGATTTCGCAATTTTCAGAGCTTTTGAGCCAGGGCAATAAATCTTGTCCTTTGGATTCTTCGCTAAAGGCCCACAGCCAGAGAGGATGCTCACATTCGATTGTTTTGCTTTTGCATCATTTAGTGCATTATCCCACAGGGCAGAATGCTGAACTAGTAACAATGATGCAGGCTTGACTTAGAACAGGGTTAATAGAGTGTACTAACCTTGCTTGTAGATTACCAAACTCAAATTTGTTCATAGTAACAATTCAGTACATAGCAACTGACCAAGACCACACTGGCTTCAGGAAGAGAAATGGCATCCTCTGTTTAAAGTGGTGTTTAACAGCAGTGCTTTCTTTGGTAACTTAAATTTAGAAATGAACATTCTCTGAGGTGATTTTCTTTAAGTTTAAGTTACTGTGGTGCATAGTTTTTGTCCTTTTGATGCTGCATAATGTCAGTGAACTCAATATGCTGATTTATTACAATAATTACTATGCAAAATTAGGTAGGAAAACAATTAGTGCATTCCAAATGTTTTCACTATCTTTTGGCTGCGCAATTAAGAAAAATGAAACTCTTTCTGCTGACATGTAATCTGCTCTTTGCGATATAGACTTTTTTATCTGAATTATAAGTTTATTAGGCTTTATTTATGTGCATACAACAGAACACAGATGTATAAAATGTGTGTGCATGAATTTGTGACAGAGAATCCACCCAGATTTTTTAACACTATACATTGCATTCCCCCAAAACAAACCATCTACTTTCACCACTTGCAATTAGTAATGTCATCCCTCAGTGAATTCCTATCGACCGTCCCTATTCGCTCCTGACCACACTAACATGAAAAGCGGCTTAAGATAAGGATTTCAAAGAGTGGAAAACTGAATTTTCACGGACCTGCAGTGGCTATTTGATGACATTTCTATGGAGAAGTAAAGGATGCACTTAATAGGAGAAATACGTAGGGCTAAAAGACAAAAAACACCTGCCTCATTATTGCTGGCAAAGTCCAGATTACATTTTGTCAAAAAACAGCAGATCTTGAAGTGGGTTGGTGGCAGGGTGGGCTGTTGCTCTCCCTTGGCGATGTCCCTGCTGCAGTTACCTATACTTAATTTAAGACAACTGGCTCCTTGGAGGGAATATGATTAATTAATCAGAGAACAAATGCGTCAAATGGGACTCAAACCCCATCCCACCTCATATTAGCCAAAACATGACCACTCTGTCAGCACCAACTGTGGAAACCCTTGTAGCAGTGTGAAGAAGACAACACAACAGATGTTCATTTAGTTAGCTGACTGCCAATTCAAATGATACTTGTGCACCAGAC
Organism: Macrothele yani; assembly: GCA_039090855.1. NCBI lineage: Eukaryota > Metazoa > Arthropoda > Arachnida > Araneae > Macrothelidae > Macrothele > Macrothele yani. Next base: position 135,317,359 of record CM077024.1, on the reverse strand, counting down.
AGGAAAATATACACTTTTTTTACCTGATAACCTATAGTTGTGACACTGATGGCAGTATAATTTAAGTGTAAATACATAAAAGGTATCCAGATTTGCAATGGCAGCTATTTTTGCTATATAGCAATAATTGCCTGTGTTTCGTTTTAAATTGTAAAGTAGACGAGTAATATCAACAAAATTGGTAACGTTTTTCTGTGATATTGAGAAACTAAGTGTTCTTTTGTTGTTTATCATATACCAATTTTTCTTTTTTGGGGCCAAATTTCTGGCGTTGTACACTTACTGGGAAGTGAATATATATATATATAATTTTTTTTTTTTTTTTTATTCGAGGTTCAACGACCTGGGCTATAAGCAGTTGCCCGTCCCTAATTTAGGTCCTCTGGTTCCAGGGAAGGGAGAGAGCCAGTGCCATAAGACAAACACAACATCCATGCCTCATCGGGATTTGAGCCCGGACAAATTGTCAGAAGCCATCGCTTACTGCGCTATCGAGCCGGCCTCGATGATATACATGTAAATGTTTTCACAATTGTATTTTTCCATTTTTGGAATATGTTTCTGGGTATACATTATGCATAACTAGTAGAGAATACGGCACACAATTAATACCTGAACCAAATCTATTCTTGTGCAGCTCGCCCTTAACATTTCTACATCGTACCGGAAGAACAGAATCAAACACCGATGGATCCCAAGTGTATTTATACTTCCTATCATTAGTTGCAACTGTTCCCGAAGAAGTTAAAGAGGCTTGTAGAGAACCACTTTGATCTTGGATAACGATATGAGAGGCTTTAATAGCCGAAGTAGCTTGCAACTGCTCTCCGAAGATCCCTGACGAAGTTGTAACGAGAACGCTCGGACTCGGCAGAGCGTTCACGGTCACGACATGAGGAGGCCCACACACCGAACGCGTGTTCGGTATCGGTAGATCTTCGGCTATGTCGATGGTGTTCATTCCAGTTACATCGGTATCTTGGCTTTGAACTTCAGTACGTAAGGATTCCACCATAATTGTCCATAAAATAAATGTGATTATTTCTACGACGTGAAGTTATGTAGATACATTAATACAACAATCGAAGAAATCCTCGCACACCATAGTAAGTTAGTAACAGTTCACACACAAAGCAAAGACGTGGGAAGATGACGCATGAACATCTCGTCATATCGTAAGCACGGTTGCCGATAGTAAACGAATCAGTTCGTAAATTTTACGAAATAGTCCGAAGTCAGTTTAATGAATTATGCTCGATAGCACGACATACTTTTATCAGTTTCCATACTGACCAAAGGTCCCAAATTCTTTTTGTTTGTTCTAAAACTTAAACTTTAAATAAAACTAGTTCATTGAGTTTCTACTGAAAACTGTCTTTAAAAATAGTATTCATTGTACATACCCACCAAGATACTCACAATTTTGATTAGGATCCCCCCCCGGGTTTACGACCATCATTAGAAACCGTAAAGGCTTTAAGCAATCGCTCGTCCCTGATTTAGGTACAGTGGCTAGAAGAATTAGTGTGTTGTGCTCGCAGAAAAACTTGCTGCCCGCAAGCATGAAAGCGGTAGATGGCGCTGCCATCGGGTGGCACGTCGCTTTTCAGGGAGGAAGGACGACGAAAACGCACATCTTTCTATGACACACACCCAGCTCGTCAGTATTATGTGTACTCCTTGAACGATATTTTATAAGCAGATAATTTAAGTATATACAAAATAATCGACACACGTCTTTCACCCCCCTCCAAAGAACGAACGGGGTGCTCAAGATTCAATTTTTTTTTTTTTTTTTATTGGAGGTTTAACGACCACCGTGAGCAACTCAATGGGCTATAAGCAGTCGCCCGTCCCTAATTTAGGGTCACTGGTTCCAGGGAAGGGAGAGAGCCAGTGCCGTAAGACAAACACAACATCCATGCCTGACCGGGATTCGAACCCGGACCCCTTACGGACGAATGATCAGAGACCAACGCCTTAGACCACTGCGCCACCGGGGCGGCCAATATTCATTAATAAGGGTATCGTAGCTTAAGTTAAGCTTTGCATTGTGCTAACGTCAACATTAATGTTAGATATTTCGGAAGTTTTAGAGTCATACATGGGTTACATTATGCAGAAACACTGAAGACCAATATGCAGTTTACAATCACTGAAACATCAACTTACAGTATAAAGTAAAAATTAAAAAAAAGAAAATGTTTTGCCCCTCAAAACCTTACCGGAAAAAAAAAGGGGGAAATATTTTCTCAATGAGACATCTGCTTTATAATTTGCATTCCAATAATGTCTTAAAATTCAGTAACCTAAAAACTTTATAAATTATTTAATAATGTACTTCATTTTTCAGCAATGAGTTGGTAAGAAATTAAGTCACTCCTTTTAATGAGTTGAAAATAGAATTCCAAAAATGCGATTACTATTTTTAAAATTGGTCTATCTTCTAATAATATACTAACTGTAATCCATTTATAAAAATCATTTCTAAAAAAACTTTGCCTGTGATACGATAAACAAACTGAATCATACTGGACAGAAGTAAACATACAAAAACTGAATGTATATGATGACATTCTTTTAAAGAAAAATAATTATAACATTTTTCTTTACTTTTCTTCACCTTATAATAATTATGTGATTAAATTTGCTATTCAAATCTGTCTAAATGGGATAATTCTATGCAGTTCCTGTAAACTATTTTTAGCCGCCCCGGTGGCGCAGTGGTCTAAGGCACTGGACTCTGATCATTCGCCCGTAAGGGGTCCGGGTTCGAATCCCGGTGAGGCGTGGATGTTCTGTTTGTCTTACGGCACTGGCTCTCTCCCTTCCCTGGAACCAGTGACCCTAAATTAGGGACGGGCGACTGCTTATAGCCCATTGAGTTGCTCACGGTGGTCGTTAAACCTCAAAAAAAAAACTATTTTTACCCTTAAAAATAAGGAAATTATTAATGTAGCATACACACAGGCGTAATGTGGGGAAGGCACAGTGGGGCATGCCCCTCCCCCTTAAAAATTGGAAAAACTAATTAGTCGTTCGCCTTTTAAATGTTTTTTTTAATTTGGGAAAATAGTAGATATGGAGTCAGGCTTGAGCAATGGTTTGTCTCGGCATGTTAGAACTTCCTTACCTTGAATAGTGGAACGATAATGCATCTCCATGAATTTAGATTCAAAGTGCAAGGCACGTACAACACAACTTTCATCAAGTTTCTTATCAGCTCTGGGAATTGCCTTATCCCATTTGCTCAACATATCAGGAATTTTGGGGACAGCAAAGAGTGATATTTTATTTTTGCAGGATTTTTAGCCAGTATTACATCCTGGCACAAAACAGCTGCTTTGCCTTTTCCGTTTTCTATGTTTTTCATTATTTGCTAATGCAGAATTTCCCAGTCCTTTCATAGTTGACATTATTTCCCTATGATCTTATAACTGTTGCAGTCGATTTCAGTACTGCACTTAAGTTTAACCACGCAGTAGGTTTAACGCGTGACAGCCAATACTTGATCAACTTCTACATCTTCACGAATAAAGAGTTACTAATTTCGGAAATAAATTTCGTTATAAACAATCCACAGTCGAATAAAACTAGCACACTAACACCCGAATAAGCCTATTACGTTTTAGTGATCAGCTGTTGAATTACCTAGTGTATTACTGTTATGATCGAGCTACAACGAATTAGCAAAGATGCGGCCAAAAAGATTTCCCTCCACTAACCTTTGTTTTGTGAAAATTTTAAGTTTCGTAAGGCAGCAAATTCTTGGCAAACAAACTTTCCACCATTGAATAGCATGAAGCCCATGAAGCGCCGCCCCGGTGGCGCAGTGGTCTAAGGCGCTGGCCTCTGATCATTCGTCCGTACGGGGTCCGGGTTCGAATCCCGGTCAGGCATGGATGTTGCGTTTGTCTTACGGCACTGGCTTCCTCCCTTCCCTGGAACCAGTGACCCTAAATTAGGGACGGGCGACTGCTTATAGCCCATTGAGTTGCTCACGGCGGTCGTTAAACCTCCAATCAAAAAAAAAAAAAAAAAAAAAAAAAGCCCATGAAGCATCCTAACGTAACTTCCGATGCCAGCACCCTCTGTCATTTCATGAAGATTGGTCACAAAACCGTGAGGGACATCTTAGGGAGCACGTCACACTAATTCTTCTAGGCACTGTAATTTAGGGACGCTGTTTCTAGGAAAGGGATAAGAGATCCAGTCCTCATCCACCCATGCCTCATCCAGGCTCAAACCTGAATCCATCGGAACAAACGGTCAGAAGCCAGCGCTGCAGCCCCGGTGGCGCAGTGGTCTAAGCGATGGCTTCTGATCACTCGTCCGGGTTCGAATCGCGGCGAGGCATGGATGTTGTGTTTGTCCTACGGCGCTGTTTCTCTCCCTTCCCTAGAACCAGTGGCCCTAAGTTAGGGACGGCCGACTGCTTATAGCCCATTGAGTTGCTCACAGTGGTCGCTAAACCTTATGTGTGTGCTACACTGCAAAAAAATAAAACAAGTGGCTTGAATTCACGGGAAATTCCTCCCTCCAGCTTACCACTCTGCAAAAACCAAAACTTTTTTTTTTTTTTTATTAGAGGTTTATTAAAGACTACCGTGAGCACCTCAATGGGCCATATAAGCAGTCGCCAGTCCCTAATTTAGGGTCACTGGCTCCAAGGAAGGGAGAGAGCTAGTGCCGTAAGACAAACACAACATCCATGCCTCACCGGGATTCAAAGCCGGGCCTCTTTCGGACGAATGATTAGAAGCCATCGCTTAGACCACTGAGCCACCAGGGCGGTAAACCTTTCTCACTCGATCCTGTGGGATTTGAACCAGCTGCCTTGGGATCGTAAAGCGGGTGTCACCTGGCGTGCAAGGTACAACACTAATTGTACGATGCTTCTTCATTTATTTATTCATTTGTTCGTTGTTGTTGTTTTTATTGAAAGTTCAGCGATCACCGTGAACAGTTTTTACGTCGTCGAAGTCGTGACGTTACGGAATGGCGACTGGGCATAAACAAACGTTGTTTACATCTTAGTTAACATTAGTTTCTTCGTTGGCGGCTGTCGGTAGTCCCGTACAATTGATTTTTGAAGGTGAAATTGGATATAATAGATATGGTGTTATGTTTTGCAGCGTACTGTAAACACCAGACTGTGAAAAATCAGTGTTCCTTTTAGAGATTTCCTAAAAACAAACAGAAACATGACCTATGGACTAAAATGTCATGGTAAGGATTTGTGGACTGACTGGGGATCTTGTGAACAAGCATATTTTTTGTAGCCTGTTAAATATGAATTTGGAGCACACATCCCGCTCTTTTTTTTTTTTTTTTTTGTCTGTTATTGTTTTCAGAACATTAGGTTTTGCCTTGAGAGGCTGTTACATCAAGTTCTGTACCGATTTACGGGTGAACTCGTGCGAAGTTTTTATAGCATGCGATGCCTTTGGGAGATCTTATGTACTCTGGACAAAAATATAAATTTCACTAATAGGTTTATATATTGACACAGTTGAAGGGCATCCGTAAAATGTAAAATTTGCAATGTAAGTAACTAAATGGACAGGAATTAGCAGATTTCATTTACGTGTAAACGACTTGTTGCAAAGGTCACATTGATGAGGTTTCTCACCAGTGTGAATCCATAGATGAGCTGATAGATGATTTTTGTGCGTAAATGACTTATTACATATTGTATATTGGTGAAGTTTCTCACCAGTGTGGAAAATTATTTGATGTGTGGGTGATTGGGAAGCAATATGACTACAATTTTTGTTAGTTAAAATGCTGCAAGATAAAATTCATTTAACAAAATGTGTTAAAATTAAATCATTAGGTATTTAAGTACTGTAAGGTTAAATCCATTCAGTTCAGTGATGAGGTTTCTCACCAGTGTGAATCAGCAGATGCTCCTACGAATTTACAACCTGGCCGGGCATTTCATCCATCTTTACTACAAACATGAGACAGTCCTGCCTTAAATTTGTGAGCTTTTTGGGTGGTCAGTTCAAATATGATATAAAGCTGAAAGAAGTAAGATAAAATGATAAAAAAAATTGTGAGACACAAGCATAAAAAGCAGACAGTACCTCGATGCTATATATCTTATCTTTCATGGAAGCATGAATTTGACCCCATATTTCCTCGCTATGCGGTTCATAATAAAATGACTGGATTTGAGAGGACTTCACAGCATTTTCACCACGTTGGAATTAGCTTCAAATTGTCAGAAAAAATGAAGAATTTGCGAAATATGAGCATATTTCACCAATCACTTTGAAACGTTATGGGAATCATGGAGGAACAGACATTTGTTTATGCCTAGTGCCATCGTGTGATGTCACACTTCGACAACGTTTCCTCCCTAATAAAGGTGATATACATATCCTTAACACATGCAGTACATGTGAAAAAAAGCAATCGAAACAATAATAATAATGCAGCTGTTCTCCCTAAAAAAAGGTGATATACATAAGGTGACCAGATATCGGGACACCAATTTGAGGGCAAAAAGGCCGTGGCGTTCCCAAATTGGTAGTTCATTTGGGGACACATACGTACTCAAAATAAATATGCAAATATTTTTGGCACAAAACTGCATTGCTTCAATAAGTGTGAAATTACACATTAAAATCTGTGTCTTAAAAGGATATATCTTGTAGAATGTTGGTAATTTGTATTGACTGTAGAACTCTGCGAGATTATATTAGCTAAAGTGAAATGCTTTACCTTAGGTACGTGCGCTGAATTAAAATTAGGCTGCACACCATAGTAATTGCATGGCGAATTTTTTATTTTGCCAAAGTTTTTGGAGAAACTCAGAACAAGTACAGTCGAAATTCGACCGCGCCAGTGGTGCATTGACTTAGTGCTGGCTACTGACCATTCGTACAAGTTGGTACGGATTCGAGTCCCCAATGAGGGTGGTGTGTTTGTCTTGCAGCACTTGGTATCTCCCTTCCCTGGAACGAATGTCTCAACATTAGAGACAGGTGACTCCTTATAGTCCTTAAAGTTGCTCGTAGTGGTCGTTAAACCCAGAAAGAAGAAAACAAAAGTCAAAATTTGTTTTCACAAGAAGCATGTTGGAAAATTAGTACAACGGAACAAACATTAAAATTTAGGAACAAACATTAAAATTTGAGGACAATTTGCGTCCCCAAAGGCTTCAGACGTTTTTGGGGACAGTAAACTAAATTCGAGGACTGTCCTCAAGAATTGGGGAGGTCTGGTCAGCTTAGATATACATATCCTTAACACATGCAGTACATATGAAAAAACAATTAAAACAATAATAATGCAGCTGTCCTCCCTAAAAAAGGTGATATACATATCCTTAACACATACAGTACATGTGAGGGGAAAAACTAATGAATGTGATTATGTTCCAAGAAATTCACCCAGAAAAGTATCCTTTCAAAATATATGCTTATTCACACTGATGAAAAACCTCATTAATGTGATGTATGCTCCAATGAGTTCACTAAGTAATGTTATCTTTCACAGCATATGCTCATTTATACTGGGGAAAAACCTCATCAGTGTGATGTCTGCTCCAAGGAGTTTACTAGGAAAGGTAACCTTTCACAGCATATGCTCATTCATAATGGTGAAAAACATCATCAATGTGATACGCGTTTCAAGTAATTTACTTGTAAAAGTAATCTTTCTAGACATGTTTCTTCATACTAAAAAAATAGAAACATTGATGTGTGCTTAAAGATATTTTAAAAATGGGCAATTTCGGGCAGCATATGTGTACTGATAAATTTTTGGAACACTGAAGAATAAGAAGAATCATGGGTGGTCAGTTCACATAGGATACGTATAAAACTGAAAGAAGTACGATAAAATAATTTATGAAAAAAAAATTATAAAAAGCAGACAGTACCTCGACGCTATATATCTTATCCTTCATGGAAGCATGAATTTGCCCACGTAATACTTCCCTGTGCGGTTCATAATAAAATGGCTGAATGTGAGAGGACTTCACAGAATTTTCACCGCGTTGAATCAGCTTCAAATTGTCAGAAAAAAAACCCCGAAGAAATTGCAAAATATGAGCACATCTCGCCAATTGCGCTGAAACGCTATGGGAATCATGGAGGAACAGATATTTGTTTATGCCAGCGCCATCTTGTGACGTCACACTTCCACGATGTATGGGCTTAAGCAGTCATTCGCCCCTAATTTAGGGTCACTGGATCCAGGGAAGGGAGAGAGCCAGTGCCGCAAGATAAACGCAACATCCATGTCTCACCGGGACTCAATTCAAACCCGGACCCTTCTCGGAAGAATAGTCATAAGCCAGCGCTCAGACCATTGTGCCACCGTGGCGCGTATTTCACAAGTGAATGTACAGAATTGCGATTAAGGGCATTTCCGCCACGCGATTGATTCAGAGCTACTTTGGAGATTGAGAGTAGGCGGGGCCTATGAGGAGAGCCATGTGAGTGGAACATTGTCTTTTATCGGGAGAAGTTCTTCTTGCAAAGAAATTCAATATGAGGTTACCTAACATATGTGACAAATGATCATATTGAATTATATCTTGGAAAATTTTATCTTTGGAAGTTCTGCTTGCTAAGAAATTCACTGTGAGCTTATTTAACATATATGACAAATTATCATGTTGAATAATACGGTAAAGTAATTTTCTGCACGATATCATAAGGAATATCTGCAGTTTCTCAGATGAATACAAGTCGAAATTTATCTTAATATTAAAATTGACGACGACTTCAATAAATAGCTAGTTGAATACATACTCCGTATCAGCCAATAGATGGTAGCACGTCAAACTGGTACCCATCACGATTCGTGCTCTTGTGAAAGTGCGTATATAAGGGTACAAAGAAGTACCCTTTTAAAGGTCCTTTCTATTACCCTTAAAAAGACCTTTAACAATGAAAAGTATGTCTCCACCCCGAAATATTTATTCTGACGATCAAATTTTTTTTCCTTGTGGCATATCGGACTATGTCTCCTCTCAGTGTCGTGAGAGGGCGCCACAATGCAGGCGCTGAAGAATTACTCTCACATTCGAGATGGCTGGCAACACTAGCCTCACGCGTGATGCATGGAGGTAGGAATAAGGGGAGAAGGCACTCTCCGTTGGCTCGGCCACGGGTGGCCTAGTGGGCAACGTTCGTGACTGCCACGGAAAGGGCCTCAGGTTCGATCCCAGGCAGATACGAACGCTCGATCCACTCAATATCCACTCAATATCCACCGGGCGTCGGATGAGCACGTTAAGCCGTCGGACCCGGGTACTGGCCTCCCGGGAATAAATAAGGGTGTCTTCCTTCCCCTTTCTACTTCGCTTCCGTGTCACTTTCCTATCGAGTGCTGTAGCCCAAATCTCCTAGTTTCATATTTCTAAGGGTTGTTTAAGACCTGGGGTCAGACACTCCCTTCCTAAAATCCTCTAAAAAAATCTCCGTTGGCTCAATGCAATCCAATTGAAGCCAGCGAAACGTCACGGAAACCATCTTAAGCCTGACATGAGCAGCTTATGCAATAGCTGTTAGTGATGTGCGAGGCGTGAAGTTGGCAATTTGCTTTTAAATATTAATAAATTTTGCCCTTCTTTATTATATTAACCGTTAATACACTGTTTTTAAAGATATTATTAGTTGATTTATCAATGTTTAGGCCGTTTCGTCTGCTTCCAGGTATTTTGGAAACATTTCGGCTGGCTTCTGGGTATCAGCGTAAGTACAAGTGTTTTTTTCATTCTGTAGGTAAAACCGCCGTGTAATTTCATAGTTTTTAAAGTTGTGTGTATGATAATCTAAGTTTAGAGACGTTTTACAGAGATCTTCTCTGTTAAAATGAAGAGAATATGATAGTGTACGTAAATTAATGATAAGCTGTAGTCCAATATTACTTTATATTAGATATATTATGATTTTGCCTTTTCACCTGTGAACAAGCACATGCCTTGAATGATTACTTTTCTGAGGAAATTGCTTGAAACATACATCACATTGGTAAGGCTTTTTACCTGAACGAACAAGCATATGCATTAAAAGATTATTTTTCTGAGCAAATTGCTTAGAGCACATATCACATTGATGAGGCTTTTCACCTGTGTGAAGGAGGATGGGCTGTGAAAGAAGACTTTTCCTAGAAAATTGTTTGGGACATACATCAGATTGGTGAGGTTTTTCCCCCGTGTGAATGAGTAAATACTTGGAAAGAATATTTTTTCGAGCAAATCATTTGGACCATACATCACATTGGTGAGCCCCCCCCTCGTCTGAATGAGTAAATGCTTCTAAAGATCACTTTTTTTCAAGCAAATTATTAGGAGCATACAACACATTGGTGAGGTTTTCCCCCGTGTCAATGAGTAATGCTTCAGATGTTCACTTTTTCGAATAAATCGTTTACAGCATACATCGCATTGGTGAAATTTTTCACCCGTCTAACTGAGTTAATGCTTCAAAAGATTACTTTTTCGAACAAATCGTTTGGAGCATAAATCACATTGGTGAGGCTTCTCCCACGTGTGAATAAGTAAATGCTTCGAAATATCACTTTTTCGAGTAAATTGCTTGGAACATACATCACGTTGGTAAGGCTTTTTATCCGTGTGCATAAGCATATGCTCTGAAAGATGACTTTTCCGAGTTTCTATTAGAATTTTCTCTATTAGCACAACAAAATGTCATACTGTTCCGTGCCATTCTCTCAATCAAAATGGGAAATTAAGCTGGTTATATCTAAATTGACTTCATATACGCGCTTTACTACTAAATGCTCTTCAGAAATTAAAAGATTTCGTACTAAATATTTCTCCGTTGCTTACCTGTGAAAAGTAACTCTAGGAGGTGGTCGCCTGGAATTGTTGTGACAATTCGTTTGATCGTTTGATCCATCGAATCTCCGCAGTGGTAAACCTGGAAGTGATGTGTAAGTGCATGTGATTTTTTGATACCTACGCAACACGGATTATGGGAAACCCAGTGAATTACTTCGCATAATAAAACATGCGAGCCGAAGCTTACAAAATACCTGATAAGCTCGTGTTGGAACTTTTAATGCAGCATTTACTAACTTCTGTCCAAACTATATTGGTAGCAATAACTCTCCTAACTCTGGATAATGCGGCGGAAATAGCTGACCGTGTTATAGAAGTAGCTCCACCACGAGTTAGTGCAGTGTCTTTCCCGTTACCTGTAAATAGTGATGTGAAAACACGACTACTTGAAGAAATTAAAAGACTGGACAAACGAATCGATGATTTGGTTCGTAGTTGTAGTCCGAATCGCAACCGTGGCACTAGGCATCGCACTCATAGCGTATCACGAGCTCAGGACGAGAGCATTTGCTGGTATCACAACCAATATCGAGAAAAGACATAAAAGTGTAAAAAATCATGCAATTTCCAAAAAAAACGAGAAAAGCAATGCGTAGAGGCGACGTGCGCTTTGCCAATCAAATCTTGTCGTCTTTTTGTTCGCGACAAAACCTCAAACACTAGTTTCCTAGTAGACACTGGTTCCGACGTTTCTATTTTGCCTATTTCTTCCTTGCACAGGCAAAAGGAACCTATGATGTCATTATCTGCTGCTAATGCTTCAGAGATAAAGGTGTATGCCCAGAAGCTACTCACTCTTGATTTCAATCTCCATCGGATATTTAAGTGGCCATTTGTTGTAGGTAATATTTCCACGCCGATAATTGGTGCTGATTTTCTTTACCATTTAGGTTTAGTTCCTGACCTACGAAGGAAATGTCTAGTAGACACGAAAACCAAAATAATTTCGCATGGCAAGTTGCTGCTAGCCAAAATTCATTCAGTAAAACTGGTGAAAGCTGTTACCGGTTTTTATGATAAATGCTATCATAAATTGCTATGTGAATTTCCAGGTGTAACAGAACCACCTCGCCATCATAAACCAGTCAAACATAGTGTTCTACACCATATAGAGACCACTGGTCCGCCAGTAACAGCAAAACCACGAATATTGGCTCCAGACTGACTTCGCATTGTTAAAACTGAATTTGAACACGTGTTACATCTTGGACACATTCGTCCATCCAAAAGCAATTACGCATCACCACTTCATATGGTTCCAAAGAAAAACTGCGCCGATTGGAGGCCAGTCGGAGACTATCGTGCACTAAATGCAGAAAAAGTTAAGGATCGATATGGAGCATCCAACATTTTAGATTTCACTTCCAAGCTTCATGGAAAAAAATATATTTACATATAGATCTTGTCAAGGCTTGTCACCAGATTCCTATTAATCCTACTGACATACATAAAACAGCAATCACTACTCTATTTGGTTTGTTTAAAAGTACTCGCATGCAGTTTGGACTATGCAATGCCTCATCTACCTTTCAACGCTTCATAGATGAAGTTATTCGTGGTCTGCCCTTTGTATACGCCTTCGTGGATGATATCCTAGTGGCATCCAATTCACCGGAAGAACACTTGGCGCATTTGAGAACATTTTTCGAACGCCTCCATCAGTATGGTATTAGTTTGAAACCTTCCAAATGTGTCTTTGGAGTTCCCTCTATCGAATTCTTGGGATTCAAAGTTTCTGAAGCTGGCATTGAACCACTTCCAGATCGCATCAAAGTCATCAGAGACTTTCCACGACCAACCGCTGTAACCCAACTTAGACGATTTTTCTGTCTATTCAACTTCTACAGACGCTTCATTCCTAGAGCAGCTGGCATCCTTGCACCATTAGTGAAACTTCTTGAAGGACGCAAGAATAAAAAAAATGTCGTGTTACATCTGGTCAGCCAAAGGACACTCTACAGTGATCTGATACGGCTGAAAAATCTTTCACTGATGCCAAAGAAGCACTAGCTCAAGCCACTCTGCTACACCACCCGATACCTGGTGCTAACTTGAGTATCTTTGTTGATGCATCAGAAGTAGCATTGGGAGGTTCCTTTATGCAGTTTGTAGAAAAATATTGGCAACCCATAGCTTTCATGTCAGTCAAACGAAGTGCCAGTTAACGTAAATGGTCAGCATATGATCGAGAGTTACTGGCAATCTACACAGCAATCAAACATTTCAGGCATATGCTTGAAGGTCGTGAGTTTGTCATATTCACTGATGAAACTTCAGTAGGTAAATTCGGTCACGGCATCAGAAACCAGCGTGGAAATACTCTCGTTGAGTTTGCAGAGACAGAAGGGTTTTTTATCTTGAACTACTTTTTCAAGAAAAAGCCACACAGGAAATGGACATGGAGACATCCAAATGGGACGACAAGCAGTGGCGGCCCGTCAGATGAGGCAAGCGAGGCGCCGCCTCACCTGAAATTCCGCAGAATGAGAAGTGAAAAAAACAAACTTCGGTCAGTAACAAAGATATAAGAACTTTGCAGGATAAATGAAACACTGAAATTCACATTGTGATCCATGAATTAGGTTAAAGAAAGGCTTTCAAGAAGAGGAATGAATAATTATTTTTGCAAAGCAGCTGCATGTTTTAAGCGCTTAGAGGCGACCGGCTGAATCGTCTCGATGAGAAGCCTGTTTTGAGAACTGGGGATCAGAGAAGAGCCCTACAGAGTGAACCCCCCACCCCCACGGTCCGAGGTCTACCTAAGGAGGTGCCAGACTTCCAGTAAGAGAAAGGAAATTTCTGAGGCGACACTCCATTTCGCTTAAACTGGAATCGCATCTCTGCTGTTATTGGATAACCCAAGGATTGTGTATCCAATGGGCGCGGGAAAATGAGCAGATAACCTTGGTAAAAAGTGGTTTTACAGGCGATGACGCCGTTCGCCTCTAGACGCTTTGGAGTACGATGATTACTACGTAGCTTTAACTATTCGTCAGAGTGTATTTGAGTCTAACTTTTTGTAGTGTGTTTTCAATCCTCTCTTCTGCGGGTGTTGGCTAGTTCATAGTAATGTTGAGTTTTTCTTCTTTTTTTATTTTGTTATTGTTACTAAACAGCATATTTTGATTTTGGTTGGAAAATATGAATGGCCCAACAAACGATGTGATTTGTGTTCTGGAAGAAATTCCTTTTAAACACTGGAAAGATTATGATAAAAGGGATGTTCTCATATCTGGAAGACCGACACCTATAATAAATTCAATATCTAAAGATAAGAAGTGCGGCAAATCGTCTTTTAGGTCTTTCAATAAATCATGGTACGAGATTTCCGGCTTTCTGGTAGCTATTACAAGCAAACTCTCTTTTGCTGGCCATGTTTACTTTTGAGCAATAAGAAAAATGTGTGGAATACAACGGGTTATTTTGATCTGAAAAAACTTTTCTCGTAGTGCAAAATTGCACGAAAGCTCTAAAGAGCATATAACTAATCACGTAGGTCTGAAACGAATGGGAAAAAAATATAAACACTATTTCTGATATGCTCAAAGAAAATGCTGCTCTTCATAAAGCTAAGTTTAATGAAAAGGTCAGACTAAATAGGCTTTTTATGGAACATATAATCGATTTAGTTGTCGTTCTAAGCAAGCAAGAACTGCCTTTTCGAGGACATGATGAATCTATTTCCTCATTAAATAAAGGTAATTTCAAGGAGATGTTCCATTTGTTACTTCGTAGGAGCACCGCAGAATTAAAAGCACATTTTGAAGAAATACGAAACTTATTTTCTGGACAATCTAAAACGATACAGAATGATTTACTGGAGTGTATTCATGAATATATAAACGAATGTGTTAAAAGCAAAATTAATGAGTCAAATTTGTTTTCAGTGCAAGTTGATGATACACCTGATATTACTCAAAAAACACAGTGTTCAATAATTGTCAGATACATATTGGACTCAAATTGTGAAGTAGTTGAGCGCTTCCTTGGTTTTTATGATATCAGCACTGACAGGACTGCTGTGGCACTCTATGATCTGCTAGCATCGGTTTTGGAGGAGTTTGATTTTAAATCAAAGTTAGTAGGCCAGTGTTATGATGGTGCAAGCGTTATGGCTGGAGAGTTGAGCGGTCTGCAGAAAAGAGTCAAGCTAGAAGCCCTGCAAGCTTTGTTTACCCACTGTTTCGCCCACCGCCTTAACCTTGTCCTACAACAGGGGTGCAAAAGTATTGTAAAATGTCGCATATATTTCGCAACTGTATCCAGCATGCCCTCATTTTTTCATAAATCTGCCAAGAGAACCCACGTAGCAGATTCAGTTGTTGGGAAACGGATTCCTCAAATAGCGGAAACACGTTGGGCATCACGTTCGCAAATTTTGCGTTTAATTGTAAGCGAATGGGGCAAATTAAAGAATGTGTTTGAAAACATAATGAATGACCCGGAATCAACGGCAGAATCAATCAACGGAGCCATAGGATATTTGAAAAATTTCACTAATTTTGAATTTGCTTTTTTATCACTGATTTTTGATGACATTTTTGGAATTACGGATGTACTGTTTGATGTTTTACAAAAAAAGACTTTAGATATCAGTTATTGCCAAAGACAAATTAAACAATGTTGCGAACGAATAAATAAGAAAAGGAATGTAACCACTTACTTGAAACATTTCAGTGAAGCAATTAGTTTGAGTGGAGGTCCTAAATGTCGCCAAAAGAAACATTTGACTGAAGAAGAAGTGGAAAACTATTACAAAATTTTGTTTTACGAAATCGTTGAAAGCATAATAGTCCAAATAAATACCAGATTTGAAGATATGGAAAAGCTCGAGTTTCTGCAGCTAGTTGACAGCTCAAAATACCATAGTTATTCAGAGTCATTTCCATCCAGTGCCCTTAACACTCTCAAAAAAATTTATCCAAACATTTTTACAGACACACAACGACTAAAAAACGAATTAAATTTTTTATATAATGATCACAACTTCAGGGAACTCAGTGTTCAGAAAACCTTGAAAATAATGAAAGAAAACGAGCTGAAAGATGTGTTACCAGAAGCCTACAAATTATTTTCTCTTTGTATTGACCCTGGCATCAACAAGTTCTTCTGCTGAAAGGAGTTTTTCTTGTTTGAAGAGAATTAAGACTTACCTCCGTAATACAACGGCACAAGATCGTTTGTCTTCACTCGCTAAAATTTCAATCGAGAAAGAATTGCTGAACCATCTAATGTCCACTCAACCATTTTATGATCTGATCATAGACAAATTTGCAGCCAAAAAGGATCGCAGAATTGAACTTATTTATAAAACATAAACTGAGAGCATTATGTTCGAGACCAAAGCAAATTAATATCGTATTCCTCTGTTTTTAATTCCAGGTTTAAATTACCTAATACTTTTTTTATATAGAAATGTGCTTCCTTAACTTGACTTCTCCTGTACATAGTTATCACGAGCCTGGACTTCAGTTTGTGACCCGTGCTAAATGCACCTTCACTAATATGCCAATCGAACTGTGACTTTTATTCAAGCTCAAGAAACATTTCGCGAGAAAACAATTTCTATTCAAATGATTTACTTTGAATTTTTTAAGAAGTGGATCTCCGACTGGCGTTGGGATGTGAGTGACGCATTGACTAGCTAAAGAAACCGCACAAATTGCGTATTTTCGCTCAAGTGTATTACATAAAAGAATACAGGTGAAATATTTCTTTCTTTGTTGTAAAATTATCGAATAATTGTTTTCATAAAAATATTGTTGCAAAAGTAGCGTATATTACACACACACACACATATATATATAGTGGTATATGCACATTTTCCCTCTAATATTTTTGGATTTTTTCGTGAAGAAAGACTCCCACGCCGTGTTTCATATATTTCTATAATTTTATTCCATTACTGTTGAATAATATTTGTATATAAGGGCTAAATGGCATGGGCTGAAGCCCTAAGGGATGGGGGTTTACAGCTGTTTATAACAAGGCGCCTACCCGAGACCAATGGCTTAACGAGACTTCCGAATCTCAGCGGATTTTAATGATTCAGCCGACTCGAACCCAGGACTTCAAAGATATCCGATGGGTGATACTGCCTTTGATATGAAACTTTTTGAGGGGGGGGGTTCTGCACTTCTGCTGTATAACTGTGTATGTAACAATTTGGGGGGGGGGGGGGGCGCTTCGACAAATATTTTTCTATTGGTACGTGTAACAATTTGGGGGGGCGCTTCGACAAATATTTTTCTATTGGTACGTACGCACATCTTGAACATTAATACAAAACGAAGCTAATTTAATAAAATGAAGAAAATGCAATAAATTATAGTTGTTTTAATAAAAATTTAATAAAGCAACTTCTTTGGCCGCTTTGCTTTACTTTCTCTTTCTATTATCAAGAAATTACATTGATATTATGTATCAATGTAATTTATTTGTATTACATTGTAAGTTATGTAAAAATCAATGAATTTAAATAGGGAAATTATCTATAAAACGTACTTAGAAAAAGCTAACTGTCTCGCCTACTTAGGGGGTGCAAACCACGACCCCCACCGGCTACGCCACTGATATATATATATATGTTCGTATAACGTTATACGAATTTATATATTTTTCAATAACATATGTTTTACTGTTTTACATTTACATCAAGACCGTTCGCCTCACCAGCATTTTACACCACGAGCCGCCACTGACGACAAGTGAAATTGATTTTATTATGTGTAACAAAAAATTCGTCATAGAAGACTGCAGTGTGCTAAACAAGTTCAACACAGGTAGTGACCATAGATTGGTGAGATGTAAGATGCACCTCAACACTAAACTCGAACGTGGCAAGCTCATAAGACAAACAAAATGTATTGACATAACCAACCTTAAGAAACACCATAATACCTTCAAGTTGGAACTGAAGAACAGATTCTCTGCTTTAAAAGGCCTAACATCGGAAGAAGTGGATATTTCTGAAGTTAACAGAAAAGTAACCAAAGCTCTTGTGGAAACAGCAATAAAATTAGCTGGGTCTAAGAACAAGTTGCATGTGAACAAATTATCAGGAAAAACCAAAATGTTGATGCAAAAAAGAAGAGAGATGAGGACAACTAAAGAAGATGTGACTTCCAAAGTGGAATATATAGAGCTATGCAAGACAGTACGAAAAAGTATCACTGAAGACGTAAGGAAATTCAACTGTGAACTAGTGAGAAAAGCAATTGAAAACAACCAAAGCCTAAAGATAGCAAAGGGACATCTCAGTAAGGGAAGAAAACAGATTATGGCACTGAGAAAAGAAGATGGTTCTGTAACAAGAAATAGAGGCGAAATTTTGACAAGAGTGAAAGATTTCTACTCCAAATTATATGAAAGGGATGATACATGTACTCCAGACATCATGAAAGGTACCAATACCTGAGTTCTTTCAGTCCTCTCAGCAGAAGTTGCACATGCAATAAAGAACATGAAGCGGGGAAAAGCTCCAGGAGAAGATGGAATTACTGTAGACATCATAAAAGAAGCAAGTGGAGAAATCGAAACAGTACTCGCCCAAATTTTCACTCGATGCCTTAATGAAGGGAAGATTCCAGAGGATTGGAAAACGCTACAATGATCCTGCTACACAAAAAAGGTGACATTGAGGATCTCAGGAACTACAGACCTATCAGACTCCTATCAGTGGCTTATAAACACTAAAGTTCTTTCACACCGCTTGAAGGTAACACTGGACATGGCTCAACCGAGAGAACAAGCTGGAGTCAGGAGTGGTTACAGCACTATAGATCATATCCACGTACTGAGAGAACTGATTGAAAGAGCGAGGGAATATGAACTTCCATTGTGCATGGCTTTTATCAATTATGAAAAAGCCTTTGATTCGGTGAAACCATCAGCAGTTACAATGGCTCTGAAATCCTGCGGTATTGAAGATGCATACATTAATATTATTAATAACATCTATGAAAATGCAAGTGCAAAGATTCGGCTGTTTGAAAATACAACACACATAAAAATTGGAAAGGGAGTGAGACAAGGTGACACCATATCTCCGAAGCTCTTTAATACCACATTG
Organism: Macrothele yani; assembly: GCA_039090855.1. Lineage (NCBI taxonomy): Eukaryota > Metazoa > Arthropoda > Arachnida > Araneae > Macrothelidae > Macrothele > Macrothele yani. Next base: position 135,298,463 of record CM077024.1, on the reverse strand, counting down.
GAAAATGTCTTTCAATCACTGAACTGGGAAAACAAAGGGATAAAGATTAATGGAGATTATCTAACCCACCTTCGTTTTGCTGATGCCGTAGTCATTTTTGCAACTATCCCTTCAGAGTTGCAGAGTATGATCCAGGAACTTGCTGACAAGAGTAAAGAAGTGGGATTAAAAATGAACTTTCAGAAGACAAAAGTGATGTTCAATGCTTTTACAAGAAATGAAGATTTATCGATTGATGGAGAAAAGCTGGAGATAACAGACACGTGCGTTTATCTTGGACAGCAGATCAAGTGAGGGTCACATTGATGAATAAAATTAATCGGCGTACAAAACTTGCCTGGAGAGCTTTTGGAAGAAACAGCAAAATTTTCAAGAGCAATATGCCATTATGTCTTAAAAGAAATGTGTTTGATCAATGCATCCTTCTAGTGCTTACGTATAGTGCAGAGATGTGGACCTTAAATAAAAGAGACATACAAAGGCTGCAGACAACTCAAAGCAGCATGGAGAGGTGCATGCTTGGTGTAACCAGGAGAGACAAGAACATGAACTCGTGGATCCGAAAAATGACAAGAGTGGAAGACATCGTGATCAGAGTTAAATCTCTGAAATGGCAATGGGCTGGACATACTGCCAGAAGGACAGACCGTCGATGGACAGCCGAAACTTTAGATTGGATTCCAAGGGTCAGGAAAGACCCAGAAGAAGACCATATGGGAGATGGGTGGATGAAATTCGAAAGTATGCGGGAGTGACATGGAGGAGACTGGTACATTGCAAGACAAACCGTTGTGGAAGAAACTTGGGGATACCTTCGTCCAGCAGTGGATTGATATTGGTTGACAATGATGATGATGATATATAACTGAAATCACCTTGATACTGAAAGTTGGAATGATAGACCCGGAGAAACTAAAAGAAGAGAACTATTATATATAACCGAAATTTTATATATACACTGAAGAGCAATTGAATTAGAGACTATAACGAAGTAAATTTCTCCGTCATTTCTGTCCGCGCCAGGATTGGAACCCGGGTCCCCTCATTCCGGAATAAGTTGCTCTACCAATTGAACTACGCGGACGTTTTATTCTGATTCCCATCTGCCTCAATGTCGTGTGCGTCCTTCTGGCAGGTACGTCACATCTCCTGGTACGTTACATCATCTCCCCCTTATTTTATTTATTTTATTTTTTTTTTTTTCTGAAGTGCTGGAGAAGGGATTCTCTCATTTTTCCTATCTCGCGGTTTGGAAATAACATCACACCATTGCGAGATTTTGAACGGTCGGGTCATCCGGATAGTTCGGGCGCCATTATAACGAAGTAAATTTCTCCGTCATTTCTGTCCGCGCCAGGATTCGAACACGGGTCCCCTCATTCCGGAATAAGTTGCTCTACCAATTGAGCTACGCGGACGTTTTATTCTGATTCCCATATTCCTCTATGTCGTGTGCGTCCTTCTGGCAGGTACGTCACATCTCCTGGTGCGTTACAAGACAGCTGGCGTTATGCAAATATGGCGTTGTGGGTGGCCTTGTAAATGGAAACGACATGACGTATGCAGCGATCCGACAATATATAAGGAGTGATGCGTCGGAAATCAGTAAGAGTCGGACACAGTGTGGGTAAGACGAAGGATCTAAGCGCATTCGATCGTGGGCAAATTGTCGGGGCCCGACGAATGGGTCACTCTATCTCGGAAGTCGTGCAGGCACTGGGATTTTCACGAGCCACTGTGTCACGGTGCACCGTGAGTACATCGAATCCGGTAAAACCATCCCTGCAAGGGCCAACCGCCGTGGACAACAGCGTGTGGGTGAGCGGGGTCATCGTCGGCTAGCTCGCATTGTAACAGCGGATAGACGGGCCACTGTTCAAGAAATCACTCGGCAATTTAACGCTGGTGCACAAAAACGTGTAAGCAGCCACACCTTCCAGAACCATCTCCTCGCTATGGGATACAGAAGCCATCGTTCCACGAGAGTACCGCTGCTGACCGCACATCACAGGGTGCAAAGATTAGCATGGGCGCGGGAACATCGCCACTGGACCCTAGACATGTGGGAAAATGTTGCCTGGACTGATGAGTCGAGATTCACGTTGGTACATGCGGATGGCAGGACACGAGTGCGGCGCAAACCACATGAAGCGATGGATCCTTCTTGCCAGCAGGGTACTCTTCAAGCGTTCTCGTCTGGGGACTGTTTACGTGGACTAAAATGGGACCCCTGGTACGTGTGACATCGTCTTTCACAGGTCAACGTTACCGGGATATCCTGGACGACCATTTGCTCCCGTTTGTGCGTCTTCAACATCCCACTGGGGACCTCATCCTGCAACAAGACAATGTACAGTGCCATCGCTCCCGAATTGTATCCGAATGATTGGATGAACACTCCACCGACGTGACCTCGCTTCCTTAGCCAGCTAGGTCACCTGACCTCAATCCCATCGAGCACATCTGGGATGCTATCGAGAGAGATGTTCTAGGCTCTGACCCCCTCCATCAAATCTTCGTGAACTGTGGGAGCTTGTTCAGGGGTCGTCGATCCGTATGGCTTCCCAACGCTTCCGGTGTCTTGTCGAGTCCATGCCGAGACGAATAGCAGCCGTCATCAGGGCGAAAGGTGGTGCTACACGTTACTAGACAGGTATCTCTAATTCAATTACTCTTCATTGCGTATATAATCGGCGTATAAAACTTGGCTGTAGAGCTTTTGGAAGAAACGGTACAATTTTCAAGAGCAATACACAGTGTATGTCTTTATGTCTTAAAAGAAAAATGTTTAATCAGTGCATGCTTCCAGTTCTTACGTATGGAGCAGAGACATTGACTTTAACTGAAAAAGACATACAAAGGCTGCATACAACTGAAAGAAGCCTGGAGAGATGCATACTTGGTGTAACCAGAAAAGTTAAGAAGAGGAACTCGTGAATAAGGAAAATGACAAGAGTGGAAGATATCGTCATGACAGTAAAATCCCTGAATGGCAATAAGCTGGTCATGTTGCCAGAAGAACGGACCACAGATGGACAAGTGAAATTTTATACTGGATTCCAAGGGACAGAAAAAGCCCCAGAAGAAGACCACATGGGTGATGGATGAAATTCGAAAGCATGCCGGAGTAACATGGAGGAAAGTGGCTCAAGACAGTCAGTTGTGGAAGAAACTTATATATACACATGTGTATAAAACCGAAATTTTAGTTTGTATTCCGGGGGACAGGAAAAGACCCAGAAGAAGACCTCATGGGAAATGGATGGATGAAATTCGAAAGTATGCTGGAGTGACATGGAGGAGAAGGCTCAAGACATACAATTATAGAAGAAACTTGGGGAGACCTTCATCCAGCAGTTTACAATGATATATGATGATGATGATGATGATGATAAAGAAAGAAACTTAGTATCTTTATTTGAGGTAATCTCGAAAACTACTGAACCGATTTGGATAATTTTTTCACCGTTCGGAAGCTTATTTATTTCCCGTGGACATAGGCTACTTCGTTTATTTTTTATTATTTTTGGCAGTACTGCCGAATCGGAACGCTTTCAAGTATAGTTCCCGATTTCTCGTGTATCGTTCCACTTTGTTTACATACAACCTGATCACACCCAACGTCAAAAATAGTACTTCATGATAGTGTACAGATATTTTTTTTTACTAATCTCGAAAACTACTGAACCGATTTGGATAATTCTTTCACTGTTAGAAAGCTTACTTCTTTCCTGTGGGCATAGGCTATTTCGTTTATTTTTTATTCTTTAACTTTGCCAGTAATTGTGAAAGGAACACGAGCAGACATTGTTAAGGCGTGTTTGAAATCCTCGCCAATGTGGAATAATATTGAAACGCTTCATTTACGAACAAATATGAGAGCTCATTTAGAAGGTGGAGATAGCCAATTTTCTACTCTGTTACTACGTGTCGGTGATGACAAAGTACCTAAACAGAACAGTTTGATTCCAGTACATAGTAAACTGGGAAGCATTTTAAGATCTATATTAATGAATTAGTTGACAAAACTTATCCTAATGTAAGAAATTTGCTCCAAAGAAATCAGAACTGGATGTGTGAACGAGCTATCGTGTCTTCAATTGGAATGCATCCGTTGATGAAATAAACGATGCTATTTTGCAAAAACTGCCCGGCGAATACTGAATTTACACATCGATCGATACTGCCCTGAACTTGGAAGATACAGTGCATTATCCACATGATTTTTTTAATTCTTTAAATCCCTCAGGACTTCCACCGCATTGTCTTAAATTGAAAGTTGGCATTCCTATAATATTATTACGAAACCTGAATCATCAAACCCGTGCAATGGTACAAGATTACAGGTCAAAGCGCAGCATAATAATATTATTGAAGCCATTATACTAAATGGGCCAGCAGCTGGATAAATGACACATATACCCAGGATCCCGATGATTCCGACGGACTTGCCTTTCACGTTCAAAAGATTACAATTTCCTATTAAACTATCCTTCGCTAAAACGATCAATAAATCAAAAGCCAAACTTACAAACATGTGGGATTGGATTTGCGTCAAGAAAGTTTCTCGCACGGACAGTTATACGTCGCTTATCGAGAATCGGCAGTTCAGACAATCAATTTATTTTGATAACGGCTGGAAACGAGACAAAGAATGTTGTATATACAGAGGCATTATGAATTATTTTTTAAAAAAATAAAATAAAAATTATGTATTTAAATTTATGTAAAAATTAATTACAATTTTACTTCACGTGAAAAACTAACTGCCGACCATTTAATCTTTCAGCCAATTTTCTCCATAGGTTGCTGGGTGCTATGAAATTCACCTACAGTTCTTATGGATGGATATGATTACACGTGTTATCATAGCCCTGTTTTTCAGTGATATCTTCCACGCGATTGAAGCCGTGGGCACAGCTAGTATATTATACATGAAGGAGGATGACTCTGACAGTTGTATAGAAAAAGTGAAAAAAGGTATATTGAATATAGAACGTCCACTTCCTAAATCACATCGGGTTTCACAAATCACGCAAAAAATAACAAGCACAATAAAGAAGAGAATTTCATCGACCGTTAATCCAGTAATGTTAATTGGAGCATCCCGTAAACCAGAAATGGTAACATGGTAACTAGCGAAAAAAAAATCAATATTCGCTCTTAAGGCTGTTTGTTCTGTGACAATCAAAGGTGGCCGCTGAAAATGTGTAATTTCTTTATACTACATATTTAATTAGGTTTATTTTATATTTCTGCGTCAATATGTCAAGACTAAGAATATTATTCACCATAATTCGAATTTTCACAGGTTTCGATGAATTAGACATTTCATAAGAGTGAACTTCAATGATGGACGGAAAATTCACCCACAAGAAAATTATCCCCCTCAGGAAAAGTACCCCACATTGGAAAAGTTCCCCATAGGATCCCCTCCCCCCGTAAGGAAAGATCCCCCATATTTTTCAGTCAGGGACCGTGCACAAATTGTAGTTTACACAAAATATCGAATGTGCGGGAGATTTCTGGGGTCACCGTTTTAAACAGCGTGTTTCCATTTTCACGCTGTTTGAAACGAGATGCAGCCGTACAAGTAGCACGAATATGTGAGGGAAATTTCCGTAGTCGACATTTTTTATTCCATCGTGCTCATGTTCATAACGTTTACGTAAAATCTGAAATTTTTAATATTGCGATATTACTCAGAAATAAAATATTATTAGGCCTAACGTCTAGGCCCTTCTAAAAGTTTTCATTCCGTCATTCCCATATTCCTAAAATTTACAGAACAAGTAATGTCAATAATATTGCGCTTCTACTTATGCACTATATACATTGACTAATAGACCGTAGGCCTAGGGTTTATCAACACTTTTCTTCGCATATGCGATATTCGTAAAGTTTACAGAAAAGTCAAGTTAATAGCTTTGCGCTTTTATTTAGGCATTCAATACTAATTACTAGGCCTTAGGTCTACAGCCAATGAATTAATAATTAGTGCTTCAGTAAAAGTGCAATACGATTAACTTCAGTTAATGCATAAACGTTATGAATATGACATCGGTAGAATAAAAACTGTCAAAACGGCCCAGTAATTAATATTGAATGCCAAAGTAAACGCGCAAAGCTATTAACTTGACTTTTTTGTAAACTTTACGAATATCACATAAGCGAAGAAAAAAAGTGTTGAAAAGGCCTACAGCCTACGGCCTGTTAGTGTATGCTGCATAAGTAGAAGCGCAATATTATTGACATTACTTGTTACGTAAATTTTAGGAATATGGGAATGACGGAATGAAAGCTTTTAGAAGGGTCTAGACGTTAGACGTAATAATATGTTCTGCCTGAGTAATATTGCAATATTGATTATTTGAAATGTTACGTAAGCGTTATGAACATGAGCAAGATGGAGTAAAAAATGCCGACCCTGGAAATTTTCCCCACCCCTTCCGGCTACTTGTAAGACCTTTTTTTACTATAAACTGCGTAAAAGTCGAAATGCCGACACCGGCAATTTTCCACTACCGTCCAGAAAATTGTAAGACTGATTTTACTATAAACCCACGGTAAAAGTTGAAATGGCGAACCCGGAAATTTCTCCCACACATTTGTGCTCGTTGTACGGCTGCATCTTGTTTTAAACAGCGTGAAAACGGAAATGGTGACCCCGGAAATCTCCCCCACATTCGATAATTTGTGTTAACTAAAATTTGTGCACGGTCCCTGACTGAAAAAGGTGGGACTTTTCCTGTGGGGGGTTTTGTTATGGTGAACTTTTTCAATGTGGGGGACTTTTCCGATTACCATCTTCGATTTCATCATTACCCTAACAATGGCAAAATAAACATTCACATTTTTGACTAAACTAAAACATCAACATGAGCTAAAATTAATGGCATGGTGTAAAACACCATGACACTAATTTTAACTCATGTTTACTTTCGCCAGTGATTGGTGTAAAACACCATGACACTAATTTTAACTCATGTTTACTTTCGCCAGTGATTGGTGTAAAACACCATGACACTAATTTTAGCTCAACTTTTACTTTCGGCAGTGATTGGAAAGCTACTTTTTTAAAGTAACTAGCTACTTCTACAACTATATTCTTCAAAAAGTAGCTTGCTACAGCTACAAATACTTTTTCCGGAAAGTAGCTAACTACACTACTTAGATGCTTTCCCTACTTTTTAGCTATTTCTCTTCATTTACGCTTTCCAACCGTAGGTTGAAGAAGCGTATACGCTCCAGCTTTTTCCGTCCGTCCGTCTATCCACACGATAACTCGCGTAAAAATGGTTCGATTTCGATGAAATTTTAGTATGTGGGAGAGGACCAACTGGGGACGAACCCTATTGAAAATTTGGTTAATGGGGTCAAAGGTCACGACTAGGAGCAGGATCCACTCCATTACCCTTATGCGTCATAACTTGCGTAAGTGTGGTTCGATTTTAATGAAATTTTAGTATGTGGTAGGGGACCACCTGGGGACGGACCCTATTAAAAATGGGGTTAATGGGGTCAAAGGTCACGACATAGGAGCGGGATCCATTCCATTTCCCTTATGCGTCATAACTTGCGTAAATATGGTTCAAATTTAATGAAATTTTAGTAGGTGGTAGGGGACCACTGGGGACGAACCCTATGGAAAATGGGCGAAATGGGCTTAAAGGTCATGGTGTTTTACAAATTTACATAAGAAAACAGAAAGTCAAAAGGAAGTTTAAATAGAGATATACGTCACAACACATGCAGGAATTTGGACACTGTAAACATTTCCTTAAATTCACGAGTCTTTCTCTGTGATTCCTTTCATGAATTAACGAAACATATCCTTGATACGACCTTTTCCGTGAAACAACGGTGAAAACAACCGGAATTCCAGGGATTTTTCATACGTGAATCGACAGAAATCCTCCTGTTCATCTTTCCCCGGTTAATAACAGAAAATTGGAAAATTGGCGTTTTTAACAGATGTTAACGAAAAATTCTAAATTTTCAGATACCCTACAGCACTCCCTTTCGTACATTAACGAGAAATTGCCGTTTCAAGAAGTGTTAATAGAAAATTCTGAATTTTCAGAAATCTTTCCGCAATTCCTTTCGTATATTAACAGGAAATTGCCATTTTGAGGAGGTGTTAACCAGAAATTGCCATTTTAATAGATGTTAATGGAAAATTCTGAATTTTCAGAAACCTTTCCGCAATTCCTTTCTTATGTTAATGTTAAATTGCCTTTGTTAAAAGGTGTTAATGGAAATTTTTGAATTTTCAGAAACCTTTTCGCTATTCCTTTCGTATGTTAAATTGCCCATGCTAAAAGATGTTAAGGGAGAATTCTGAATTTTAAGAAACCCTTCCGCAATTCTGTCCTATATTAACAGGAAATTGTCGTTTTTAGGAGGCGTTAACCGAAAATTGCCGTTTTAATAGTCGTTAATGGAAAATTCGGAATTTTCAGAAACCTTTGAATAACTTCTTTGGTATATAACGGGAAATTACCGTTTTTAGGAGGTGTTAACAGATAATTCTGAATTTTCACAAACCGTTCTGCAACTCCTATCGTATATTATCAGGAAATTGCCGTTTTAGGAGGTGTTAACAGGAAACTGCCGTTTAAAGAGGTGTTAACGGAAAATTCTGAATTTTCAGAAACGTTTCCGCAATCCCTTTCGTATATTAAAGGAAAAATTCTGTTCTCACTTTTTCCATATCATATGATGGAAAATTTCCGGTGATAAGAGCAATTCGCGGGAATACTTGAGGTTTGATTAATATTAAATTTTAGTCGTCTGTCGGACCTGATTTGGGGGGTGGGGTGGTCTAGTGGTCAACGTTCGTGACTGCCACCGAGAAACCTCAGGTTCGATTCCAGGAAGGTACGAACGCTCGAACCACTACATATCCGCCGTGCGTCTGATGGGCGTGTTAAGCCGTCGGATCCCAGGTACTGGCCCCCCGGTAAAAAATAAGAGCATCTTCCTCTACCTTTCTACCTCGCTTTCCGTGTCACTTTCCAATCGGGCACTCTAGCCCAAATTTCCTAGCTTCCTATTTCTAAGTGCTGTTTAAGACCTGGGGTTAGACACTCCCTTCCTAAAATCCTCTACATATGATCTGATCTGATCTGACCTGATTTTGAAGTTCTATAGCGAGATCAGATATTGTCGATAGCATATCAAATGATATTTAGGTTATTGTGGTAGCGGATATCACCCCCCCCCCCCAACCCTCTATATTTAGTGCACCAGCTATTGTACATTGTGTTACCATAAGAAACCGGGTACTTCAATTATTGCATATAGGTGATTGCCTGATATCTATGTATCAGTCTGCGGAGCCCTTAAGACGAAAGCTACTATGCTGTTAAGCGTACATTTTTTACGGTTTCCAACCGTAGGTTGAAGAAGCGTATATGCTCCAGCTTTGTCCGTCCGTCTGTCTGTCGGCACGATAACTCACGTAAAAATGGTTCGATTTCGATGAAATTTTAGCATGTGGTAGGGGACCACCAGGGGACGAACCCTATTGAAAATGGGTGAAGTGGGGTCAAAGGTCACGCCATAAGAGCGGGATCCATTTCATTGCCTTTATGCGTCATAACATGCGTAAATGTGGTTCGATTTCGATGAAATTTCAGTATGTGGTAGGAAACTACCTGGACACGAACCCTATTGCTAATTGGGGTCAAAGGTCAGGCAGGGCATAAGAGCGGGATTTATTCCATTGCCCTTATGCGTCATAACTTGCGTAAAAATGGTTCGATTTCGATGAAATTTTGGTATGTGGTAAGGAACCACCTGGGAACGAAACCTATTGAAAATGGGTGGAATGGGGTCAAAGGTCAGGGCATAAATGTGGAATCCGTTCCATTGCCTTTATGCGTCATAACATGCGTAAATATGGTTCGATTTCGATGAAATTTTAGTATGTGGTAAAGAACCACCTGGGCACAAACCCTATTAAAAATGGGAGAAATGGGGTCAAAGGTCAGGAAACTGGAGTGGGATCCATTCCATTGCCCTTGTGCATCATAACTTACCAAAAAAATGTTCGATTGCGACAAAACGTTATCATGTTGTTCCGGAGGTATAGTGAACCGGTTCTGTTGAATATCAACGAAATGAGGTCAAAGGTCATTGCACAAAAGCAAGATTTATTCCACAGCCATTATTCTCATAACTTGCGTAAAACTGCTTCTATTGCGACAAAACTTTAGTATGTTATTCTTGAGGTGTACTGAACCTTTTCTGTTGAATATCATTGAAATGGGGTCAAAGGTCAGGACACAGGAGCGAGATTTATTCCACAGCCATGATCTTCATAACTTGAGTAATACATGCTGGTATGTTGGAAAGCGTATCATAATCAATGCATTGCATGATTTTACTAACTTGTTTATTTAAGAATTTTGTTCAATAATACTCTCAAGTAGTACATTTCACCTTCTTAAACATAATTGAAAGTCATTGTCACTATAAAAAATTTTGATTTCCGAAACATTCAGTTGCTTTGAAAAATCATGATGAAAAACAAGTACAATTTGTAAATATATAGAAAAAATAAAATTATTTTACCCTTATTCAGAAAAATAATATAAAATGACTAATTATTACATATTGATAGCGAAAAACATTTCATCATTGTACGGTTCAAGTCCTCTTCATTTCTGCCTTAAATATCATCACATTTAAGGTGGAAATGAAGAGTGGTTTCTAGGTCAGTTGTTAGCGCATTTCCCTGGTGTCCAAGCGGTACCAGAATTAATCCCCAACAGGTTAAAAGATTCTTTCACTACCTACGTCAGGTGAGAATATCTGCTGAAATGAATGAAAAATCAGAAGCAAAAATTCCGAAACTGACTTTTCTGAAATAAACGGAATTACTGACAGAATAAAAAAAAAAAAAAAAAAAACTGGAAATAGAAACTGAAACTTTTTAAAACGTAAATTTCGTTAAAAGTGGGGAACCAATCGACAAATTTGCTGCACGTTATTTTTAAGAATTTTCCGTGATTTTTTTTTTTTTTTTTTACAGGTGAGTCCGTAAGTCCAGGAAGGAAAAGAAAAGCAGTTAATTTGAAGTAGTTAACCCCAAAACAGACCCTTTTCTTATCTGGGAAGGCGAAACTTGAAATTACTCTCCATTTGAGTTCAAAATTACTCCCCTTCTAGTTCCACTCAAATAATACGTGGTTTTCACTTTCTTACACACCGCCATTACATAGGGAAGTATCATGATCGTTCAAAAATCGCACTACAGGTTTTTGACATAATTTTATTAAAAATGTAGAAACTAGGTAAGTACAAAAGAACCACAGGTGGTAAATAGCAAGTGAAGCGTAAACGTTATGTAAAAGCCGACAACACAGAAACGCAGAATTTTTTTTTTTATTGTAGGTTTAACGACCACCCTGAGCAACTCAATGGGCTATAAGCAGTCGCCCGTCCCTAATTTAGGCCACTGAGAGAGCCAGTGCCGTAAGACAAACACAACATCCATGCCTGACCGGGATTCGAACCCGGACCCCTTTCGGAGGAATGATCAGAAGCCATCGCTTAGACCACTGCGCCACCGGGGCGGCAAATGCAGAATGGAAAGCAAACCAGCGGAGAACAAATGAGTACAGGATAGTGAACGTAACAATAGGAAGAAGCTTTGAGGGTAGGGCTTGAAAACATTTCGTTCGAGGTTAAACGCTCAGAAAACTTTTTGGGCCGCCCCGGTGGCGCAGTGGTCTAAACGATGGCCTCTGATCATTCGTCCGAAAGGGGTCCTGGGTTCGAATCCCGGTGCGGCATGGACGTTGTGTTTGTCTTACGGCACTGGATCTCTCCCTTCCCTGGAACCAGTGACTCTAAATTAAGGGACGGGCGACTGCTTATAGCCCATTGAGTTGCTCACGGTGGTCGTTAAACCTCCAAAAAAAAAAAAAAAAAGACTTTCTGGAATCGAGCACAAATGAGCTTTATCCCAATGACATGTTTTTTTTTTTTTTTGATTGGAGGTTTAACGACCACCGTGAGCAACTCAATGGGCTATAAGCAGTCGCCCGTCCCTAATTTAGGGTCACTGGTTCCAGGGAAGGGAGAGAGCCAGTGCCGTAAGACAAACACAACATCCATGCCTCACCAGGATTCGAACCCGGACCCCTTTCGGGCGAATGATCAGAGGCCAACGCCTTAGACCACTGCGCCACCGGGGTGGCATGACATGTTCGGAAAGGTCATGGAGGTAAGGCATATCAACGTATTGTTTTCTAAACCTCCATTCAGTGTTTTGAAAAACCTCCTTGCAGCTCCAGTGGCGCAGTGGTCTAAGCGATGGATTCTGACCGTTCGTCCGTGAAGGGTCCGGCTTCGAATCCTGGTGACGCATGGATGTTGTGTTTGACTTATGGCACTGGCTCTCTCCCTTCCCTGGAACCAGTGGCCCTAAATTAAGGACGGGCGACTGCTTATAGCACACTAAGTTGCTCACAGTGGTCGTTAAATCCCCAATAATAATAAAAAAAAAGTCCTTCATGGATACGAGATGTTCACACCTCATAGTGTATGCTACTCTGTACCATGGTTAACTGCATGGAATACTGTATGAAACTAACTGGTCTTTAAAAAGAAAGTAGCCGCCCCAGTGGTCTAAGCGATGGCCTGTGATCATTCGTCCGAAAGAGGCCTGGGTTCGTATCCCGGAGAGGCATGGATGTTGCGTTCTGTCTTACGACACTGGCTCTCTCAATTCCCTGGAACCAGTGACCCTAAATTAGGGACGGGCGACTGCTTATAGCCCATTGAGTTACTCACAGTGATCGTTAAACCTCCAATCAAAAAAAGAAAATACTGAAGGGTGTAACTTTCTTTTTTTAGTTACAATTTATATTCTTTACATCCCCCAGAGCATGAATTTACACCCCTGGAATGACCATCCTGGGAGGGCAACCGCCTTCTCGAGAGCTACGGCGCGGTGTTGACCCCAAAGGATCTAGACACGGTGTAACACAGCCGCGGATCGAAACACACACCCACACACACGAAATGAATGAGAGACAAAGTCCATAACAAACTCAGTCTCTGCATCGCTTACTGTAAAAATTCTCATGGAAGTTCTCAGCTTAAAGCGAGTGTTGAGGAACATAGGCTGTTAATCATCAATAAATATTCAGAATTCGACATTGTCCCGCATCGTTTGGATTGCAGCTTTCTCGTCCCCTTCAGAATCCGTGGGAGACTCTACTATCTTCCTCATGTAAATTTCTGCGCTCAAGGCAAATCTCTTTCTGCCTTTAGAAGAAGGAAGCTCAGCCACGCGCAACAGAACTTAAAAACATACGTATTGGTTTTAATGTAAACAAGGAGACGAAACAACAAGCATTCACTACATAGTGGCATGTGGCCGATGAACTTCTTTGCCATCAACAAGGAAAACAACAAAACAATCGCGATTACCGTATTCGCGAGATGTAGTATGTCATATTTATCGATATTTCGTCTGACAAAAATGATGTCATAACTATTGATGATGTCTGGATGAAACATGCTCAAAGAATGCAAATCATCTGTTCCCTCAAGACACAATAAAACTGTCTGTGCTTTAGACAAGAAAACTGAGTTATTGTTATTATTTATTTTTTGATATTTTTTGTATGGTATCTTACAGCCTGTAGGCAGAAGCGTAACTTTTACTTTCGGCAGTGATTGGAAAGCTACTTTTTTAAAGTAACTAGCTACTGCTACAACTATATTCTTCAAATACTTTTTCCGGAAAGTAGCTAACTACACTACTTAGATGCTTTCCCTACTTTTTGGCAATTTCTCTTCATTTACGCTTTCCAACCGTAGGTTGAAGAAGCGTATACGCTCCAGCTTTTTCCGTCCGTCCGTCTATCCGCACGATAACTCGCGTAAAAATGGTTCGATTTCGATGAAATTTTAGTATGTGGTAGAGGACCAACTGGGAACAAACCCTGTCGAAAATGGGGTCAAAGGTCACGACATAGGATCCATTCCATTGCCCTTATGCGTCATAATTTGCGTAAATATGGGTAGATTTCAATGAAATTTTAGTATGTGGTAGGGGACCAACTGGGGACGAACCCTATTGAAAATGGGTGAAATGGGGTCGAAGGTCAGGACGTAAGATCAGGATCCATTCCGTCGCCCTTATGCGTTATAACTTACGCAAAAATGCTTCGATTGAGACAAAACTTTATCATGTTGTTCCGGACGTATACTTTACCGGTTCTGTTGAATATCATCGAAATGGTATCAAAGGTTAGGTCATAGGACCGAGATTTATTCCACAGCCATTATCCTCATAACTTGAGTGATAACTTGAGTAATGATTTCTGGTATGTTGGAAAGCGTATCATAATCAATGCATTGCATGGTTTTACTAATTTGTTTTAGTGTTAAGTTAAAAATGGAAATTCTGTAGATGGTCTTTATGTGTATATTCTTACATATGGCATTCACAGTGAAATACAATGGTAAATTACAAAACTAATATACCTTTATATTTACCTCTGTTCTGATCATCACAGGTAACACATTTTATCACATTCAGTGGCTTGCATTCCATGCTAGCTTATAAGCCCAGGGAATTCTTCTTTTTTTTTTTTTTTTATGATTGAGGGTTTAAATGAAAAACATTTATTTGGACTTGGTAGTACAGAGACATGACAAATAGGCAGACATAGACAAGATACTGATGTTTCACATCAACAAGTACATATCAAAAATGGGTTTTACAGTATGCTAAATGGCCAATGCACAGAGAGAGAGCCAGTGTTGATCAAGTTAACACATTATGAACAAGCACACATCAAACATGGTTTTATAGTATGCTAAATGACCAATGTACACAGAGAGCCAGTGCTGATCAAGTAACACATTGAGAGCCAGTGCCGAAAGACAAACACAAATATCCATGCCTCATCGGGATTCGAACCCGGACCCAACTAGATCGGATAGTCACAAGCCTGGGCCACCGGAACGGCCCCAGGGTATTCAAATAATAACACTATCAATAAGTATCTGCGCAGCTCCGGTAGCGCGGTGTTCTAAACGCTGGCTTATGACCATTTGTCTGAGAAGGGTCCAGGTTCGAATCTCGGTGAGGCATGGATGTTGTGTTTGTCTTACGGCATTGGCTCTCTCCCTTCCCTGGAACCAGTGACCCTAAATTAAGGACAGGCGACTGCTTATAGCCCATTGAGTTTCTCACGGTGGTCGTTAAACCTTCAATAAGAAAAAAACTTCAAATATCTGCAAATTCATTTTCTTTACTATAAGGGATGGCTAAAAAGTTTCCGTTCGAGTTCTCTGCAAGACCATTTATGATGCAAACGTTGATGAAAGTCAGGCTATATAAAAGCGGTTAGTAATCTCTAAGGATAAGAGTCCAATTGTGGCGTAGTGCTGTGTTTGTTGAACCAAGGGTGAATTAGACCACATATCAGGCCAGTGGCGTACCGGAAAAACTCGAGGGCCTTTTGCGAAAATCCATTAGCTTTCAATTACTCAAAATTTTTATTTCCATATTATTACTAAGCTTTGCGGGAGTTTTAATAAATAAAATTCTTTGGAACCTACGAGTATTTTTCGTAAAATGAAAATTATTTCACTTGACTGCGTGAAACACAAATGTGTACGCTATAATTAAAATGATTGCTCTATTTACCGATACAAATTACTACAAAATACTTACGTCAAAGTTAATCATATCATGGAAAATTTGTTATTTTAAAGAACTAAGGCCTGCTGTTTGAAATGCCTCACGATTGCACACACAAAACATGCAACTACCGTGTGGCAGTGTCTAATGACTTTTATGATTTACAAGAAATGTCACAACATAAGTAAGCAAATAACTAAGTAACAATTCAGAGCTGTGGCACAAAAAACGTAAAACTACTTAAATTATTTACTCTGGAATGTAAAAAGCACACTTAGCATAATGCTACAATGTTTTGAACATAGTAAAAAATCTTTTGACTCTGCATAAAAAAAAAAAAATGACGCAGGTCTTTGATTTTTCGCTTCCGCGAAGAACACTATTATAGTTCATTATATTCGGAAGTTATGTGCAAACAACTGTAACACATAACACTTTATCGTCATCGGTATAAAAATTCCGCTCATTGAACTGATATTTTTTTCCACATTCCCTTGTTGACATACCTGCATCGAAACTATTGCAAGGGCTGTGAACTTTTTTTTTTTTTTTTTTGGTTAGAGGTTTAACGACCACTGTGAGCAACTCAATGGGATATAAGCAGTCGCCCGTCCCTAATTTAGGGTCATTGGTTCCAGGGAAGGGGGAGAGCCAGTGCCGTAAGACAAACACAACATCCATGCCTGACCGGGATTCGAACCCGGACCCCTTACGGACGAATGATCAGAGGCCAGCGCCTTAGACCACTGCGCCACCGGTGAACTTGAGGCACCTTGTAACAGAAAGTGATATTACAAGGGGTATCAAGTTATTTTGAATAGCTGCTTTCTAGTCATCCAATTTTTATGAACTTAAGCAACGGAAATGATTTCTAAAGATTTTACGTATTTACTGAGAAAAAAAAAGATTTTCTTCTTACTACTTCATTTAAAGTTGCCTTAATTCTTGGCTATTTCTTTAACCAGTTTCATATAAAGTTTCTGCAAAAAGTTTCGTAAAATCTTTTTGCTCAGGCTAGAGGTCCTTTTAACCAGAGGCTCCCGGCACTGCGTGGGTTGCGGGGGCTATCGGTACCCCCTTTATCAGGCTGTAACATTAAGCGAAAACAACGAGGAGGTCATAAAACTATTGCATAGTTTACAGACAAAAATACGCGAACTGGCTACTTTTTCTATAAAACGCATTATCAATGGCTAGTTAAGCATAACATGCGGCTACTGATGAAATGATACGTGATAAAATCTGTCATTCCTAACAATATTTAAATAAATAAACTAATAATTATGTAAGAAATACGGGATTACGCCGTATAATACAAATTTTTGAAGATGACAATCCGATTTTTGGCGTAAATGTGACAAGGATGGTAAGTCAGATAATATCCGAAAACTTGAAAATTTTGATCGGAAACTTGAAACTTGGTTTCTGGGTGGTGTAGTGGTTAGCATACCCGGGCGCTATCTGGGAGACGCGGGTTCGAGTATTGCTCCAGGACGATGAAAATTTTCAAGTTTTCGGATATTATCTGAATTACCATCCTTGTCACATTTACGCCAAAAATCGGATTGTCATCTTCAAAAATTTTTAATAATTATGTATTATCCAAGTATGTTATACTCGTTTTCCTTTTTGTATTAGTAGTTAGTCTGCATCATCATTCCTTCTCTTAAGAATACGTCTGCTATTTTTTGTAAGAGGCACTTTCTGTACAATGTTTAAAACCTGGAAATATATAGGTGGTACAGCATCATCCTTCAGTCGCTTGTACTCACGTTAGATAAATAGTTATCAGACTGAAAGTGCTTACTATACACACACAACACTTGATGGTGACTTGTCAGTTGGTTGAAAATTTTGCCGAGATATTTCTTCCAACCGCAGTTGCTTCAGGTTCTGATCTGATGGGAACTCATGGAATGACATTTTTACAATTTTCTCTTCAGAAAGCGTGCACATCGGCAAAGAGCATTAAATCGTAATGAACATCGATTATATTTTGCTGTTAAAAGAACGGATTGTTTTTAAAACACTGTAGTGGAATTTTTTCAACAAACACAGTCCAGCTATGCAAACAACGCAGCAACTGCACTGTTTATACCTTGGGACGCAGTGCCATCTAACGGCAAATAGCGTCTTTTACGCCCATTGGTCAATCACCAAAAGTATATTGTCTCCAAGGTTAATGTTATAGCCTGTTCTTCATCCAATTCAGCCTTGGTTGAACATATCGTACACATATAAATGCTTGTTACCGAGCGCGTTCAAAGCAGATTAACAAGCTGTTATTCTGTTTCTGTCCGCCGAAGGAAAGGAGCCTGTGAAATTCATTGCGGAATGGTGGCGGTGTATGGTGATTCATCTTGCCAAAGACCTCTGTTGTGAAATGGTGTCAAAAATTTCGTGAAGTTCGCGGTATACGACACAAGATTTCCAGCGGTCTAGGCGTCGATCCACATTAAATAAGCTCGATAACATCGAGAATGTAAAAGCCGCTATTCTCAATGATCGGCGAGTAACCATTCGCAAAATGGCCAGTAACTTCAACACGAGCTACGGAAGTGTTCAAAGTATTATGTAGTGTCTAGGGTACCGTAAAGTGTGCTGTCAATGGATCCCTCTAGCCCTCAATAGTGATCAGAAAACACATTTTTCTTGTGTCTCTAGGTACCTAAAAGTGTGCTGTCAGTGGATCCTGCGAGCCCTCAATAGTGAGCAGGAAACACATCGTATAGAAATAGAAGTATCTCTGCAACACTTGTTGCGTTTCAACATGGAGGGCAATGCATTCTTGGAGCGCATTGTGGCCAGCGATGAAACTTAGTGTTTCCACTTCTAACCAGTATCCAAGTCTGCGAGCATGCAATGGAGGCATATATTCGCCCTCTCCCCGTCAATAGAAATTCAAGGGGCAAGCATCTGCTGGAAAAGTGATGGCGACAGTGTTCTTTGATCACCGAGGCCCATTGCTAGTATATAGTTCAAGGGGCCAGGTGTCAGTATCAATGCATCACGGTATTGCGAGACACTGAAGCGTTTAAGTGTAAACGTCCAGGCAACGTCAGTAAAAGGGTAACCTTAATGCACGACAACGCGTGTCCTCATGTTGCCAACATCGTAAAGAACAAATTGCAAATCCTTAAATGGCAAACCCTGAAGTACTCATCCTACAGTCCAGATCTCTCACTTTGCGATTTCCACTTCTTCGGTCAGCTGAAAAAGATACTGAAATGACGTAGATTCCAATGAGACGATGACGTGAAGCAGGCTGTATTGCATTTTTGTACGCAACATACTTCTACCACAACGGCATGTTAAACCTTGTTCGTCAACGGGACAGTTGTCTTAACGCCTACGGCAAGTACTTTTAAATATCTGTGACCTATCTGAACTTACGACTCCGAATGGAAACTTTTCGATCATGCCTCACACAAGAATCGGATCTCACTATCAATTGTCATCAACCAAATCGCTAGCTCAATCATCTCGTACGCGTTGTCGTCTCAGGCTATGAGATTTGCGGGCTAGAGTGCCCGATAGGAAAGTGTCACGGAAGCGAGGTAGAAAGGGGGGAGGAAGACGCCTTTATTTACTACCGAGGGGGAGTACCTGGGGCCCGACAGCTTAACGTGCCCAACGGACGGACGGCGGATATTTAATGGTTCGAACGTTCGTACCTGCTGGGATCGAACCCGAGGTTTTCTCCGTGGCAGTCACGAACGTTGATCACTAGGCCATCCGCGGCCCGGGTGTTTAGAAAGTAATGCCTCCATATTTATATACAAGCTCAGTGGCACGGTATTATATTGAAACAAAACAAGAACAAAGCTCAGAATTTCTGCTCTAACTCACATATTTTATTTTTCTACATAGCCCCCCTCACACTGGATACAGATACGCCAACGTTTAACAAGTGGTTTAAACTCGTCTCTATTCAGAAGTCTTTTGAGAGCAGAAAACTGCTCTCAAAAGGCTGTCGAGAGCAGAAAACTGCTCTCGACAGCCCATTCGGACTGCGCCAAATCTGGGCTGTCGGTTGTGTGTTCAAGAACTTCAAACCCGATTTTCTGTATGGCTTATGAAGTGAAAGTACTATCGTGGGGTTTGGCGTTGTTGCGTTGCAGAATCATTGGCCGTTTTCTTCCCACGAACGCGATTTATTCTTTGCTTTAGCTTTTTTAAGGTATGCACGTAGCTCTCAGAGTTGATAGTCGTACCTTTGACCATATACTCCTGATGGATAATGCTCCTGTTGTCCCAGAACACAGTGAGCATGCACTTGCCGGCAGAAATTAGAGTTTTGAATTTTTTCGCTCGACGAGAAGATGGGGGACGGTATTCCAACGATTACATTTCATTTTTGGTCATAGTGGTGAACCCAACTCTCATCACCAGTCACAATGCCTTGAAGAAAATCACTTCCATATTTTTCATAGCGAGCAAGCAACCATTAAGCATGTTTCAAGTCCTAACATCTTCATTTCAGCCGTTAGATGGCGCTGTAACCCAAAGAGCACATACTTTGTTGCATCCTAAAACGTTAACGTCATTGACACTATCTAAACTATAGTGTTGAGCTTACCTGCTATGGCTCTCTGAGTTATTCTTCGATTTTCCCTGATGAGCTCGTCGACTTTTTGCCTGTTAAAATCGCAAGTTGCGATTACGGGCCTCTCACTCTGCTGCTGATCCTTTACAGCCAACATTCCTCCGCTGTCCTTTGATTTTCTTACCCACGACGAAGAGTGCTTATGTCCCAAGTTCCAGAACCATAAACTGACCCTAGTAAAAACGTGAATTTCTTTGGGAGATGTATTTTCATGAGTTAAAAATTGTATAACTGATCGTTGTTTTACACTCGTCGACACAGTTGAAAAAGTTAGTAAAATTATGCAATGCATTGATTATGATACGCTTTCCAACATACCTGAAATCATTACTCAAGTTATGAGGATAATGGCTGTGGAATAAATCCCGCTCCTGTGTCCTCACATTTGACCCATTTTGATGTTATTAAACAGAATTGGTTCAGTATACCTCCAGAACAACATACTAAAGTTTTGTCGCAATAGAAGCATTTCTGGTCAAGGTATGAGGATAATGGCTGTGGAATAAATCTCGCTTATGTGTCCCAACCTATGACCCCATTTTGATTATATTCAACAGAACTAGTTCAGTATACTTCCGGAACAACATGATAACGTTTTGTCGCAATCGAAGCAATTTTAGGTAAGTTATGATGCATAAAGGCAATGGAATGGATCCCCCTCCTATGTCCTGACCTTTGACCCCATTTCGTCCAGTTTCAATAGGGTTCATTCCCATGCTAAAATTTCATCGAAATCGAACTTACCACATACTAAATTTAATCGAAATCGAACTATTTTTACGCCAGTTATGACGCATAAGGGCAATGGAATGGATCGCTCTCCTATGTCCTGACCTTTGACCCCATTCCGTTCATTTTCAATAGGATTCATCCCTAGGTGGTCCCCTACCACACACTAAAGTTTCATCGAAATCGAACCATTTTTACCCGAGTTATCGTGCGGACGGACAGACAGAAAGACAGACGGACAAAGCTGGAGCATATACGCTTCTTCAACCTACGGTTGGAAAGCGTAAAAAAGAATCATCCATTTTAAACACAATAAATACGAACAATAATGTACAGAGTTCTATTACGTAGTAAAATAAAGCTAATGACACAAATAATCGCTTGCCATCTGACTCGTTACTAGGCAACAAGTCATGCGCGTGACACTCGCCGTTTCTTATCGAACACGCCTCATATAACTACATTTTTAACGCTTTCCAACTGTAGGTTGAAGAAGCAGCTTTTTCCGTCTGTCTGTCTGTCAACTCGCGTAAAAAAATGGTTCGATTTCGATGAAATTTTAATATGTGGTAGGGGACAACCTGGGTAAGGAACCCTATTGAAAATGGAAGAAATGAGGTCAAATGTCAGGACATAGGTGCGGGATACATTCCATCGCCCTTTTGTGTCATAACTTAAGTAAAAATGCTTCGATTGTAACAAAACTTCACCATGTTGTTCTGGAGGTATACCCAACTGATTCTATTGAATATCATCGAAATGGGGTCAAAGGTGAGGGCACAGGAGCGAGATTTATTCCACAGCCATTATCTTCATAACTTGACCAAAAATGCTTCTATTGCGACAAAACTTTAGTATGTTGTTCCGGAGATGTACTGAACCGGTTCTGTTTAATATAATCGAAATAGGGTCAAAGGTCAGGGCACAGGAGCAAGATTTATTCAGCAGACATTATCCTCGTAGCTTGACTAAAAATTCTTCTATTGCGACAAAACTTTAGTGCGCTGTTCCGGAGGTACATTGAACCAATTAATTCTGTTGAATATCATCAAAATGAGGTCAAAGGTGAGGGCACAGGAATGAGATTTATTCCACAGCCATTATCCAAATATCTTGACTGAAAATGCTTCTATTGCGATTAAACTTTAGTATGTTGTTCAGGAAGTATACTGAACCAATTTTGTTTAATATCATCGAAATGGGGTCAAAGTTCAGGGCACCCAGGAGCGAGATTTATTCCACAGCCATTATCCTCATGACTTTAGTAATGATTTCTGGTATGTTGGAAAGCGTATCATAATCAATGCATTGCATGATTTTGCTAACTTGTTCCATTTGTACCGATGCTACAAGGAAAGTAGCTTGCTATACGGAGTAGCAACGGTACTCGTAGCGCGATTCCTCCAATCAATGATTTTCTGCGTAAAAATTCTAAGAGAAATCGCTTGAAAAAATCGGACCCTTTTTCGCTCTGTCCTTCTCGTTCTTTGACTTAGGAACGGGCCACGTTAACTGCTTAGCAGCTAAGAGCTTTAATTATGTAAGAGGTTGCAAAAAAGTTTGTTTTTTTTTCTTTTACTAAGGTTTAACGACTCTTAGCATCTCAGACTAAAAAGAGCTGCCCGTCCGTAATACCCCGTCTCGACATAAAAAAAATGCCACACCGGGCATGGAGCAGCTTAGTTTGGTCGCCCTCACCTCGGTGGGCCGACCATTGCGTCGGAGTGATCTCGGTAGCGAAAGCACGAGTAAGAGGTGAGATTGCCTGGCCAACGTCATCCAGAAAACTACCATTACAGGGACACCTCTACAAGAGACTTCATCATAGAGCTACACACAGCCGGTTTGTCCCTGCTTCGCATCGCGGCGGAAACATATCGTGATGCAACAACCGTCGGCCGAGTGGGGCGATAATGGCTGAAGGAAAGTAACGTGCGCTGCCGTAGTGGGACTGGTGCACGTAGGGGGACGGCAAGCCGTACCAGTCCAACAATCCAAAGCGGACAACATTCGACGAATTGTACAAGCAGCCATGAGCGTCCCCGTATCGACACGGACTGTGAATCGCGGGTTGGCTGAGGCAGGGTTGCGCTCTCGCTAGCCATTGCGACGACTGCCACTCAACGCAAAACATCGTTGCGCAAGGTTGCAGTAGTGTGGTGCCGTACCAGAAATGCGTGGTGGATCGAATGTAACCAGGTCATATTCAGCGACGAGTCTCGCTTCGTTTGGGGACGACGTGGTCACCGGGCTGATTTTTCCTGCCATTCGTGAGCCTCATACGGCTCCTCGGCTTGGTGTCATCGTTTGGGGCTGTATAACTTTTAACTGCCGTCCACCGCTCGTAGCCCATAATAAATACAATGGCAGCACGACGATATGTCGATCATGTACCTGTTTTGTTTCCGTATCTCCATGGTATCCCTGATGTCCATTTTCAACAAAATTACCCCCCCCCCCGTACGCACACTGCCAACACCAGCTGACAGGTACCTACAAGGTGTCCGGGTGCTGTCATGTCCAGCGCGATCCCGAGACTTTTCTACGATAGAGAACGTGTGTGATTTCATCGGGAGACGACTTAATGCCTCACGGTGTTGATGAATTGAGGGCATATGTCATGCTCAGTGACATCTCAGGACACCATTCGGGGACTTTTGCACTCGATGCCAAGACGTGTTGCCGAATGTACATCATCGCATGGCAGACTAACTCAGGCCACATTATGCTGCCTCCTCGCCCATCGCATTTTTGCAATATCTCAGAAATTCAGTGTTCGAAGTGGGCCGGCATAGGCCGGTATGGCATACAGGTAGTTAACAAAAACGGAAGTCAGCATATCGGCAGTTAAAAAAAAAACATTATTTACCATCCCGGTATGTAATAAATTATAAGCCCGTCACAAACTACTTAAAGAAATTAGGATGAAAGCAAAATTTTTAATGCAAAAATTGGAAAATGACATTTTTAACGGATAAAATTGATAAATGAATTGCAGCTGAAACTAAAAGAAACCACAAACCCTTCAACGAAGGGGTTTTTTTTAATTACATTAATTTTTTTAACATTATATACATTAATTTTTAATACCAAAAAACAAACAATTATGTGGAATGGTATGCATTTCTTTCGAAACCTCCTATTTATACACTGAAGTGCCAGAATAACTGTTAAACCAGTCTAATACTTGGTAGGTCCCACACGGGAAGCGCAGGACTGCAGAAATACGACGGGGCATGGACTCCACCAGCTTCTGGAAATATGCTGTAGGTAATGCACACCATACTTCTTTCAGCCTACAGAGCGTTCCACAATTCGGGTGTATTCCGAGATCTCGGAATCCTGTGTCCGATAGCGCGTTGCATGGCATCCCGAATGTGTTCTATCACGTTCAGATCTGGGAACTTGGGTGGGATGGCAACACCCCAAACTCAGATGAATGCTCCTCTAACCTGTGGCGTCCCGACACTAGTGTGGAAGTGCATTGTCCTGTTGGAACAAGCCCAACCCGTTCCAACAGGACAATGCACCTCCACACAAGTGCATGTCGGGACGCCAGAAAAATTGGTACACCAGTGTAATACTTGGCAGATCCCCCACGGGAGCGCCGGATTGCATAAATACGATGGAGCATGAACTCCACTAGCTTCTGGAAATATGCTGTAGGCAATGCACACCATGAATGCAGGACATGAACGTCAGAAAGAATGCGCACATAGCGTTGGCCGGTCACAGACGTTTGTAAAACGTACCAGGGGTCCCAGTGAAGTCCAGCTAAACACACCCCATACCATTACGGACCCCCCCCCCCACCACCACCACCAGCCGGTACAGTTCCCTGTTGACAGGCGGGATTCATGGCTTCATGGGGTTTGCACCACGCACGAATCGTTCCATCTGCCCGATACAGTTGGAAACGCGACTCGTCTGACCAGGCTAATTGTTTCCAGTCATCAGGTGTCCAGTGGCGGTGTTGCCGTGCCCAAGCGAGGCGCATAGCTCTGTGTCGTGCACCCATCAAAGGGACTCGAGTTGGGCGTCGGCTCCCAAAGCCCATATCGTGCAGGGTACGTTGCACAGTCCGGACGCTGATGCTTTTTGAGGCTCCAGCATTGAATTCCGATGATACCTGCGAGAGTGTTGCGCGCCTATCGCGTGAAACGATTCTTGACAGCCGACGATGGTTACGTTCACCCAATGTCTTTTTACGGCCACACTGGTATCGTAGGTTGGAGGCTTTGCCGGAATTCTTGTAGTCACGGTACACCCTTGCAATGGTCGTCCGTGAAAATCCGAACTTCGTTTCTACCTCCGAAATACTATGGCCCATCTCAGGAGCGCCAACTATGACACCGCATTGAAAATCGCTTAAATCGTTATTACTTGTCATTCTGATGCCGAAAACGGCTCTGACAGCTGGCAAGGATGTCTATCGCTTTATATATACGCACTGGCGGACGCAACCGAGTACGCGCATATAGGTGACGTTGCTATGTATTTTGCATAAGCTCGTCTGTACTAGTTTTTCTGACACTTCAGTGTATCTTCTACTACATTACATCTAAACTAAATGGATGAAATTTAAAGGAAGATACTTATATCATTTTACTGTTACTTAAAATTTGAGAAAACGGAAGACTGAACTACGCATGTGCAATGAAACATCTGAGCATAGATTTGGGAAGAAGGGGCTGCAAATGCACCCTTGCACAACCTGGGAACGCCACTGATCTTTGGTTTCGGATAATTTGTTTTAGAATTGGACAGCTATAACAGTATGAAATATTTTATGATTTATTTTTTAACGAATGCCTTGCTGTTGCAAGGCATTCGTCAAAAAATACCTGCAGTTTCGGCTTTTAACTGGACTTGGTACTATGTTTAAGGGCAGCCCTTTTGTTATTTTTCGTGCTTTTTCTCAACTATAGAACAATAAATAAGAAAAAAGAAAGAAACGCAGAAGAAAAGAAGAAAGGGGGTTTATTTTTCTGCGTGTAACTCTTTCTATTTCACCTTGGGGTATAAAAAAGCTCCCAGAGGTCTCGCAGTCGAAAATCGTGAATTTGCAACTGTTTATCAGATGTGATTTCTGACTTTACAAGCAGGAAATTAGCGAATCGTCGCGAATGTGAAGCAGTAAACGTCTATTTACCTATATACCCCAAGCATATTCTCAACTACTTTCGAAAAACCCCGAAAGTCCTACGATGTTAAACACCTGAACAAATAGATGTGGGAAGCATTCCCCCAAATGAACGAGACTGAAGAGGTCGCATTGCCGTTTTCATACTTCACGGATTCCTCCTTTTAAAGTGATCATCTGAATCAACGAAAAACAAAGCGAAAAATGGCCACAGTCGCGGTTCATTGCTCTTCCAGATGTTGACAATTCTCTGGCACACACTTGTCAAGAAAAACCATAAAATCTTGTACAGCCTGCCTTATCTTTCCACTGAGTTTACGCAGGTGGTTCCGGGTTCGAGATTTTTACATCAGTGAACTGTATTTCCGAAGAAGAAAAAAGGGAAAAGAACTGAAGAAATTCCATTCACAACATGAAATCAAAATACGTAATGTTAGAATTCAATTTCAGATTAAGATTTGTCGGGGAAATAATGTGATCACATATCTACCGGATGTTTCGGTTAGAAAAATGAAAGTCTTTTTTAACTCTTTTTTTAATCTTCTTTTCTCAGTTATATAGAGTTCTCTCTTTCCGCTTACATTATTTCATAATTTCCTACGCCTTAGTTTATAGGCAAAACTTTAGGCGGGATAAATAATTCTCACTTATACAAAAAAATAAATTTCGATTATTTTCAAATAATACACTCTTTTTTTTCAAAGAAAATGAACTCGAGTTTCAATTTTGTCAGGTAAAAATTACGACAACTATTCACGCACACATGCATCATTCAATCACCAAAAAACGAAGATTGAATTTTTTTCTGTTCATTAAAAAACGTCTTACACCCTAGAGGATTTAGGAATTTGTCATCTTCCTTCATATTTTCTTCAAGTTTGGTACCCATAAATTTCAAATCTGCAAGAATTTGTAGTTCCCCCGCTAGAATCGTCCAAAATACGCATATGGCTCCTGGTACGGAGAACTGGCCACATTGCAATTTCAGTGTCATAAAATTGCTTTGAATAAACAAGTATCGTGTGGCTATATTTTTTACTACTTGAGCAACTATCGTTCACAAAACATTATTTATTTTTAATATTTCATTTTCAATAAGAAATTTAGACATTTCCATGATTTTCGGGCCAAAGACAACGCAAAGAACTGGCTACCGGAGAAGTGGCCACCCGGAAAGGGGGCCGTATACAAATTGCATATTTGATCGATTCGTGGCCACGTCCCCAGAGGTTGGTTATCTCAATCACATAAAGTTTCCGTAATTTCGTGTTTTCTTAATTGCGATATTTAATGTAATTCTTTATAAAAAACTGTTTATAATCTACAACTTGCCGCCCCGGTGGCGCAGTGGTCTAAGCGATGGCCTCTGATCATTCGTCCGAACGGGGTCCGGGTTCGAATCCCGGTGAGGCATGGATGTTGTGTTTGTCTTACGGCACTGGCTCTCTCCCTTCCCTGGAACCAGTGACCCTAAATTAGGGACGGGCGGCTGCTTATAGCCCATTGAGTTGCTCACGGTGGTCGTTAAACCTTCAATCAAAAAAAAAATTATCTGCAACTCAACAAAAGAATTTAAGGGTATATAAACTACAACTCAACAAATTCTCTGCGGGCATGTGCAAACTCAGGAAACCTTCCCGGGAGGAGGGGGGGGGGCTTAACACCAAAAATGTTAAATGTAAAGAGTTTCTGGTCCGATCCGGAGGTTTTCAGCGCTTACTAACTACATCTCAACAAATTCTCTGCGGGCATGTGCAAACAGGAAACCTGCCCGGGAGGGAGGAGGGCTTAACGCCAAAGATATAAAATACAAAGAATGTCATGGCGAAAATTTTAACCTCTGGTGAATTTCAGAGAGACCTGATCAATCTTTCTGTTGGTTTATCAGAGATTAATTAATGCAAAAATTTTCTCCCATGACATACGTTAGAAGAAAATTCCTGGTGGAAAGGCAGGAGAATTCGTGCGCAAAATTCGCTTGTCTTAATCACAACCAGGAAAACAAAATTTTATGTTGGTGAAAAGAAAAAAAAAAAAAAAAAAGAATAATATTTGATTTAACTGCCTTTGGGTTTTTGAAAATAATTATTTTATCTGTTCTTTTATCGCGATAGGAAAAGGCGAGTAGGTGTGCAGCTCAGAGAATCAAAATTAATTTTAGTTTAACATCACGGAACGAGAGAAAAAGAAAATTAAAATTAGTGATTTTCTGCAAGGCAAGAATTCGCCATTTTTTTTTTTTGTTCCTGTTTCCAAGCGTCGTGGAAAAGTCACCAAAAGTGTAACAACTTTTCGTCTTTTGGGGTAGGGAATTCAGCAACAGAATCTATTTTTAGACCTCAGGGTCAAAATAGAGCTTGGTCTACACGTGTGAAGGTCAGAGGTCACTCGAGGCGTGGGAGTAGAAGATTCCGTGGGGAAGCTGTGAGTTGCTAGGCTGAAGTTTCGACCAATGAGAGGGGTCAGCGGTTTCAAGCACCCCAGAGTTTTGTCCGTTGAGAAACACTTTTGTTCTGGACTTCTGGCTGGCCGTCAGAGAAAGAGAGGACGGCGGAGTTTTTTCTCCTCGCCTTTTGGCGGTGGAGGGGGCAGTCAGAATGAGATGCACTGGGGTCTGTTGGCCCTGTGTGGAAAAGAAAAATCTTTTCTTTGGCCTGGTCGGCAGTAAGAATGACTGGCCGCTAGCTGTGTTCCCGTATTCTGAAGTGACTAAAATCGGTCAAAAAAAAAAAAATGATTATTTTCAAGGATCTCATTGCCGGAGATGAAATGACCGCTGATACACCCAAATTATCAAGTAGCGGTCGACTGCCGTGTTGGATGCAGATGGCGGAGAAGGATCAGACCCGATTTCTTACTTTCAAGCCCAACATGCCTGAGGACCAAAAGTCCACCTATTGTTGTTGCTGCCTCCATATTTTAACGCTGGGCTGCGCCCAGGCCTCGGGGAGAAAGCCATGGCTATCATGGACGGCCTTGTGAATGCTTCGAATGCTGAATTGTCGAGCTGGGCCCACTACTGATTACAACAAGGAGTCCACCAACAGGGTTCCAAAATGCCCGTTTCCTGTTTCGTTGGCCAAACACACAGTGGCAGAAAAAAAAGAAAAGAAAAAAACAACCTTGGAGGTGAAGTGAAAATCAACCGGGACAGTGGTGTTCTCTCAGGGAGAGTTTATTTTTTATTTATTTATTTTATCTATTATTAGGCTGTGAAACCTTTTTTTTTATTATCGACGGTTAGTGTGCTTGTCAGGAAGTGTTGTTGCCCCAGTCCTAAAGGTAAATTTCTCTCGGCATTTTCTTTTTTGTATTATGTTGTGGTTTCTTTAAAATTATAAAACGAGTTGGTTTTAAAATCTTAGGCTGTTTAAATAAATTTCATGTCATCTTCTGTGGATGAGTAATTGAAAAACAAAACGAAACAAAGTAGTGGAGGTGGATAATTTTCTGGGTCATGTAGGGATAGATGATATAATAAGAATATTAAGTTATTTCGGAACGAACACCTCTCCAGACCAGTATTTCTCTTAGGTGAAATTTAACTCTTTTTGTGCTCGGTGATTTTTGTATTTGTGAAGTAGAATTTGTATTTATGAACTTAGCGTAGGTGCCATGTAGTTGGGAATTTTTCTTGTAGGCTGGTAATTATTTTGGTTTAGTGTTTTGGTAAATTTAGGTGCTAAATTACTCTTTAAAATTTAATTTTTGTATTAGTGAGGGCTAATTTCTAGTTTCAGCCCGTAGATTAGAAAAACAGGTTTTTATGGGGAAAAGAATATAAGAATTGGGCTACAGGCAGATATGAGCATATGTATAGTGTGACTAAAAATAATAACTTGAATAGCTGTTGTGTTTCTTCAAGAAGTGATGATTTTTTTTCAGGAAAAGAGTGATCTAGGAAGTATGGTGATGTATAGATTTTTCAGGAAATAAAGTAAGGTTTGGTATAGTGTGTCAAGTATGGTGTTATTGAGCTTTCTGGGAAATGAATATGTACAGTGTGTTCCTGGGAAATAAAGATAAGTGATTTTCTGGGAAATGAGTGTGTTCCTGGGAAAATAAGGATATGAAGTGTGTTCCTGGGAAAATAAGGATATGAAGTGTGTTCCTGGGAAAATAAGGATATGAAGTGTGTTCCTGGGGAAAATAGGATAAGAAGCAATTTTCTGGGAAAAAGGGTGATGTGTTGAATTTTCTGGAAAATGGACGAAGAGATATTTTGGGGACAAGAGAACTCTTGTGGGATACTTTACCCTATGTAGACAATGCCGCGGGGTCTGAAAGAGGGTGCACGAAACAAATTGGGGGATTTGTTTTCTGCCCAAGTAAGCTTGTTCAGTCCATAGGAGGTGGTACCTATGAGGGAGTGATATAGGTTGTCCCCAAATCAGAGTGAAGGAACAGAAAAGGGTTAGGTCGCACTTTGCTCCACTACACTGTATAAGCTGGGAATGGATTCACGACCCATTCCCGCCTTCAGACTCAAACTTTGTTGTTCTCCCCGAAAAATAGTGTTTTTCTTGAGATGTGGGACTCATTGGTTGAGATGATTGTTTGGCTTTATGCCAGAGTTGATTATTACATGGGTGCCAGTTGACTGGAAAAATTATAGTATGGAATTTTGAAATGTTGGATTTTCATGATGATGGTGTAAGTAAGATTCTCTTGTCAGTGTAGCAATTTAATGATAACTTTGTGTAATTTGAATAAGGTATCTAGTGCATTAGGTTTTGGTATGGTGTATAGAATGGGTTGAGTATCCGGTAATGCTAGAAATGTTGATTGTAAGACAAATGTTGATTTGAGTCAGGGTTATGCTGATTTTAAGACAAATTTTCCTGGAAGGGTAGAATCTTTTATTAAATTAACTTTCATTATACGTAGAATTTTGGCAGTTGTTATAGTAGTTTAAAATTAAAAGTGGATTCGGAAGTCTGGTCTGAGAAGGTTGGTTCGAGCGATTTAATTAGAACAATATAGTGTACACATATGCATATAATATTTTGTTTGTGAGAGAGAGTGTGAGATATTTTCACTTCAAATACTTAAGTTGTACACCATGTTAAATCAAGTGTTGGTGCTGTTGAAGTACAATGAAATTCTTGTGTTTATTATTTTTATCAGTAGTGTCCCTGGTGCTAATTTTTCTTGGAAAGAAACTAACCTGTCACCCGTTTATTTTTATTGGGCCCTGTGGCCAGGCATAAAATCTGTGACCTAAAAATTTAACTTGTTAAGTCTTTAAAATAAATATAGGCCAAGTGGCCTTTCAAAAACCTAAACCTTAGTGCAGTGAAGTTTTAGGTATTTTCAGTTTAAATTTTCATCACATGGTTCAAGTGCATCCCCCTCAGCAATGACTGAGGTGGGAATGTAATCTGAGGTTATAACCGTAAAATCAATGTTTTTGTCCTAACTAGCTAATTTGATCATCGCCACTTCCAAAAGGTTATTTACACGTGTACATTGTATACCATTAAATTTTATTGTTTACAAATTTGGTACACATGCAAACAATAGTTACCTTTTCTTACACTTTCAGGTGTATCTACTCATCAAATGCAAACAACGCAAACAATACAATAGTAACTTTTGGGAGATACCAAATTCAGTGGTGCATTTTTATTTTATTTTTCTATTTTGTTTCATGGCCTTATTCAAAATTTCAGTTTTGTTTCGAAATGCATCCACCCATTTCCCAAATTTAAATTTTCTATAATTTCCATATGAATTTTAATACCAGCATAAATATAACGCTTTTAATAAATAACAATCAAATCAATATACGCAAAGTAAATTCAATTGTTTTTTTTTTCACCAAAACAAGAATTTCTGGTCCGATCCGGAGGTTTTCAGCGCTTACTAACTACATCTCAACAAATTCTCTGCGGGCATGTGCAAAAGGAAACCTGCCCGGGAGGGAGGAGGGCTTAACGCCAAAGATATAAAATACAAAGAATTTCTGGTCCGATCCGGAGGTTTTCAGCGTTTACTAACTACATTTCAACAAATTCTCTGCGGGCATGTGCTAACGCAGAAAACCTTGAGGGGGGGGGCTGCAAATTTCGGGGCCAATTGAGCAACAAAGGTTTTATATCTTATATTTCTAGTATTAAGACCCTCCCCCGCACCACCACCACCAGGTTTCCTGCGCTAGCATATGCCCGCAGAGAATTTCTTAAGCTGTATTTTGTAAACGCCAAAAAAAAAAAACGCCCGATTGGGTCACAAATTCTTCATATTTGATATTTTTGGTATTAAGCCCCCCCTCTCCCTGAACAGTTTTCCTGCGTTAGCATATGTCCGCAGAGAATTTGTTGTGCTGTAGTTTGTAAACGGTAAAATCTCCCGATGGGACCACAAATTCTTTATATTTTATATTTTTGGTATTAAGCACACCTCCCGTCAGCAGGTTTCCTGCGTTCGCACATGCCCACAGAGAATTTGTTGGCTTGCAGTGTGTAAAAGCCAAATGTCTCCCGATTGGGCTACAAATTCTTTATATTTTCTTTTTTTCTTTTGGTATTAAGCTCCCACCTCCCGACAGGTTTTCAGCGTTTGCACGTGCCCTCAGCTAATTTGTTGGGTTGCAATTTGTAAACACTAAAACTCTCAATCAGAACAGAAATTCGTTTTATTTTATATTTTCGGCAGTGCCTTCCCTTTCCCCCCTCCCCGACAGGTTTCATGGGTTTGCACATGCCCGCAGAGGATTTGTTGTACTGTAATTTGTAAACCCTGAAAATCTTCCGATTGGGCTGCAAATTCTTTATGTTTACGTTTTCTGTTTTATGCACACCCCCACCAGGTTGTTTTCTGCGTTCGCGCATGGTAACAGAAAATTTGTTGAGCTGTAGTTTTTAAACCGTGAAATTCTTTTGTTCAGTTGTAGATTATAAACATCTTTTATAAAGAATTGCATTAAATATCGCAATTAAGAAAACACGAAATTATGGAAACTTTATGTGGCTAAGATAACCAACCTCTGGGGACGTGGCCACGAAGCAGTCAAGAACGCAATTTCTATGCGGCTTCATATAATTTTTGTCTCCAGTTCTCCTGCACCCATATGGCTCAACTGACATGATTTTGCGCTTGTGTATGCAACATGTAGGAGCTCCTCGCGTCAGATATCTTTTTTAGTTCGGGGGTTTAACGACCATCGTGAACACCTCAATGGGATATAAGCAGTCGCCCGTCCCTAATTTAGGGCCACTGTTTCAGGGATGGGGGAGAATCAGTTCCGTAAGACAAACACAGCATCCATGTCTAACCGGGATTCGAACCATCTCGGATAAATGGTCAGAAGCCAATACTCAGACCACTACGCCACAGCGGCAGCTCCTATCAGGTACATTTCTTGCTATATATAGAAAGCCCTATTAAGGAAACATCTTCCTACAAAATTCCAAATCAAATCTGATCTGATCCCAACAAACTTTGGCTTCATTCAACCACCCCAATGCCGCTCCGGTGGCCGAGTGGCCTGAGGAGCTGGCTTCTGATTATTCGTCCTAGATGGGCCCGGCTCGAGTCTGGTATGAGGAATGAATAGTGTGATCGTCAGATAACGAGGGGCAGTGTAAATGGAGAAATAAGTGGGAGATTAACCCTTGGGAGAAATGTAATGACAAATTTAGAGGAGATTATGAAGGATGCGATACTTGGACACTGACAAAGGAATCAGAGAGAAGGGTACTTCCTTTTGAAAGAAAGTGTCGTAAAATCTTTCGATTCGGATGGACCCAGAGCATAAGAAATGAAGAAGTGTACAGA
Source organism: Macrothele yani (assembly GCA_039090855.1). Lineage (NCBI taxonomy): Eukaryota > Metazoa > Arthropoda > Arachnida > Araneae > Macrothelidae > Macrothele > Macrothele yani. The sequence goes on along the minus strand of CM077024.1, from coordinate 135,264,533 downwards.
AGAATACAACTAAAAGAGACTCTGTTCCAAAAAAATCATACAGAGAAAGCTAAGACTCTTTGGACACATCTGCAGAATTAAAAATGACAGAAAGAAGGTATTTGGCTTAATGAACGGAAGAAATGCAAGAGGACGCCCACACCGTGTGTGGGCTGACGATATTAAAGACTGGTGAGGTAGAACTCTTCAAGAACTGAGCCACGCTGCAACGAACAGATTTTAATGGGACAATATAGTTAAAAAGAGCAGCAGACACCTACGGAATTGTACCTATGGTCGTTAGCGTTGATGTTGTTGATGAAGGATCAAGACGTTTTAATGACAATAAAGATCAAAATTGTTAAATCAGTGGTCTTTCATGTATGGTTGTGAAAGCTGGACAGTGGACATTGAGGAAGAGGGAGCGTAAGAAGATAGATGCTTTGAATTATGGACCTGGTGGTGGCTACTTAGAATCCCATGATCTGCAAGAAGAACTAATAAATCAGTACTTGACCAAATAAAGCCCAGCCGCTTACTTGAGGCAATGATCTATAAATAAACACCCACACATTTGGGACATGCGATGCATGCCAATAATGGGTATGAAAACATGATCATGCATGGAACGGTTGGACGAATCAGAAGGGGGATCTTACTATGAACAGATCGAGATGGTGGGATTTTATTCATACAGTCGCCAAGAGTCAAACACGACTCGATGAAACTTAACGAAACAAACAAAGATGCGATTGTCTGATGTGCTGACTCTGTCCCTTCCCTGTGACCAGTGGCTTCAAATTAGGTACCGGCGGTTGCTTATAACCCTAAGACAGAGGAGGAGAACCTATGTAATATGAAAAATATTTGTTGGCGCGCGGCATGCAGTGCCGCCTTTGATTCTTTAAACCCGTCTATAATAAATGCTAAGAGCACCCTGAAAGCAATGCCTCCTCCTTAATAACTTTTGAAATTTTCAAGTGATTTTATGATATATTACTAATGTGGGAACAAATATTTTTTCAGAATCGGAAATAGAGATCATGAATGCAGAGAAAAGCAGCGAGCCGTAATTGAATTTCTGGAAAAAGAGGAATGTGATGCTCCAGAAATCCACAGAAGACTCCTGGCGGTGTATAGAGCGGCCACAATCGATATCAGTTATGTCCGAAGATGGATGAAGAGGTTTCGAGAGAAAGAAAGTTCAGTGTCGGGCAAACAACGGAGTGGAAGACCCCCAACTGCAGTGACAGATGCCAGCAGGCAACGGGTGAAAGATCTTTTCACAGCTGACCGTCGTGTCACCATCCAGAAGTTGCAACAATAAACAGTGCTCACTATGTGTACACATTGAAGAAGCCAAAGGAAGCTATCAGAAGGAAAAGACGTGACATTCCACTTCATAGTGTTGTTTTACACCATAATAACGCACGTCCCCACACCTCAAAGGAGACTTCACAGGCAATGACCAAAATGGCGTGGACGGTGATGCCCAACCCCTCTACAGTCCTGATTTGGCTCACTGAGACTTTTTCCTGTTTGCCCCATTGAAAAACACCCTTCGTGGGGAACGTTTCGACGATGTGGCAGACGTTAAACTGGCTGTGAACTCATCGGTGAAATGACAGCCTCAGGAATTTTTCCAAAAGGGATTTTACCAATAGGTTCAAAGATGGCGGAAATGTATAGGAAGTGATGGACAATACTTTGAATAGGCTACCATTATTAACAATATGTCCAAGCATTTTCTCACCAAGTTTCACATTTTTGCTGCCACAAATAAAAATCGTATGAGGAACGAGGCATTACTTTCAGGACACCCTTTGTTAATCTATATTTTAATGAAGCAGCTATTACTGGGAATATTTTCTGGTTTTATGTCGTAAATAGTTTAAAGAATTTGAGTGAAGGTTGAGGAACGAAATTTATATCAGCTTAATGCGTCTTCAGTGGAAAAAGAAGAGGGCCTTCGTTCAGACTAGGAGAAAATGACAGTTCGCTGGGTTCGTTTAAGAAGGAACCCGAAGGATTCTCCCTAGAGGTAATTCGAAGGGACTTCAGAGGTCTGCATAGGCAAGACCGGGTCGGGCGTTTTTAGTTTAGAGAACATATCAACGGGCCGGGCCTTTTTCCAGACATGTACGGCCGGGCCTGACCAAGTCGACCATTTTTTTTTTTTTATAGAAGTGGTAAAGAAATAAAGAAAGAAAAAAGTCATGTTTCACAATTTCGTGGTCTGTTTAAAAGTTTTGCAAGCTTCACCTACTTCCATGACGTAATCGCAGAGGCGAGGAGAGGCACTCACAGTGTTTTACCTTCTGTAAGTATTAAGATGGTAAAAAGATTTTGGGGCTTGTTGAAAACAAAAAGATTCGACCCCGAGTGAGTGTGTGTGTTGGGTGGATTGGGAGACGGGAGTATCTGTAATGGTGTCGTAGCACATCCGGACATGATACTTCGGAGCACTGAAAATTTTGTGTAAGATCCGTACAAGAAAACATTCCTCCACTGTGTCCCCAAAGGGGAGAGGAAGGCAAACTGATTGGGTGTGACTTCCGTACAAAGGGATCCCCTAATCCCTTCGCAAGGGGAGCGTGCAGGAAGAGAATTGGTGGCACTTGCGTACATGTCAAATTTGGTGGCACTTGCATACATGTCAACTTTGGTACCGCTTGCGTACGTGTCAAATTTGGTGGTACTTGCGTACATGTCAAATTTAGTGACACTTGCGTACATGGCGAATTTGGTGGCACTTGCGTACATGTCAATTTTGGTGGCACTTGCGTACATGTCAAATTTGGTGGCACTTGCGTACATGTCAAATTTAGTGACACTTGCGTACATGTCAAATTTAGTGACACTTACGTACATGTCGAATTTGGTGGCACTTGCGTACATGTCAATTTTGGTGGCACTTGCGTACATGTCAAATTTGGTGGCACTTGTGTACATGCCAAATTTGGTGGCACTTGTGTACATGTCAATTTTGGTGGCACTTGCGTACATGTCAAGGCGTTCCCAAACCTAACAGGTGCAGCATAGGAAACGAGGTGGCACTTGCGTACAACTCTCTTTCTCTCTCTCTCGGAGAAAGAGAAACTGGTGGAGAAACGCGCCTGTGCTCGCCATGACGTCACAGCGGCCATAAATCGCTCTCTCGTCGGAGCTTAAAAAAGTCGCCCTCAAACAAAGGAATAACCCAGCCCTTCTCTTCTACGGCCCTGTCCTGAAGGGAAAAGGTTAACCGACAAACAATAGCTTTCCAGAATGACTATTGCCAGACTATTCCACGCCAAAAATCTTAGACTGTTTTATCAATGCTTCTTTTGCTTCTTAATGAGAAGGTCATTTGAGTGTTTTTGTAAGCCCTTTGCAAATTTCTATCACAGTGAGCAGTTAGATGGATATGATAGAAATCATAGAGACCACAAAGAAGAAACCTTCTGCCATATATGATGGGCACCAATATCGTCAGCATCGAACTAACAAAGAAAATGTCATTAGTTGGTTATGCATTAATGAGAAAACTGCAAAGTGTCGTGGCTCCTTAAAATCAAAAGATGGGAAAGACCTTCAAGTTTCTAACCACATTTGCAAACCTGATATAGCAGCAACTGCCGTTGCAAAGCATTTATCTAACACAAGAAAACGGGCTCGAGAAGAAGACCTTCCTGTTTCAAAAAAATTACCACCAAGAACTGAGTTCTCTCTCTGTTTAATCGCGGATACGATATTGTGACAAACATTCCTAATTTGCCCACAGTAAAATCACAACTATATCGTATTAGACGCAAAGAACAAGGATTGACAAAAAAACCAAAGACGTCGCAAGAAATCCAGATTCCTGATGATGTGTTGGCAATGGAAGAGTGAACAAGTTTCTTGCTGGCTGATGATGGCCACGAAGTTAGAACTTTAGTATTCGCTAGTGAAAAAGAACGGAGCACCCTGAAAAACTGCAAAAAATTCTTTGCTGATGGAACTTTTCAAAGTTGCAGCAAGCATTTCTACCAGCTATATACAGTTCACGCTGATTTAAGTAGTAATGAGGATGAATTGTCACTATTGTTCCAATAATTTTCGCCCTACTTTAAAAAAAAAATGAAGATACATATGTGAAACTTTTCACAATTAAAAAAAAAAAAAGCAGGATTGAATCCGCATTCAGTGACTTTAGACTTTGAGGTTGCAGCTATTAAAGCCTTGGAAAGTATATTTCCGTTAGTGAAGATTTCAGGATGCAACTTTCATTACCAATGTCTGTGTCGACATGTTCAGTCACATGGATTAGCCAGTGATTATAAAGAAAATGAAGAAATTAGACTTCATGTGTGCAGCATTAGCACATCTTCCAGATGCAGACATAGATAACAGATGGTAATCAGTTCAAGAAAGTTCACTACAGCAAGCGGAGCTGAAAGAATTTTACAATATGATTATTTTGTGAATGAATGGCTAGAAAATTCTGTCTTTAGAACTAACATGTGGAACTGTCATAATCTACAGCACAGAACCAATAATGCGGTAGAGGGCTGTAATAATAAGTTTAACACCTTAATGAGTAGACCACATCCTAAAATCAACTCTCCTTCAAAGTTTAAAGGAAGAATCTAAGTACAGTGACTTTCTTAAAAATCGAACGGACCTTAGTCTTGAAGGAAAGAAACGATCTAAAAGGTACATCAAACTGGAGCAGCTAATTTCTAGGACTCTGCGACATTACAAAAGTACGCAAGATGTAAAGAAGTGTTTGAAGTCTTTAGCTTATATTGCTAAACTAGAGTAAATTAGAGTACATTTTGAAAAAGTGAATTGAAATATCTATGAAGAAAGAATAAAAATAATTCGGGGGGGGGGGGTGCGAAATAGCCTAAAAAAACAAACAAACTTTTAAACACGCCAGCATAGGCGCTTGCAGTCCTAAGCCTGGATAAAGTGTGAAGGAAAGTTAAAATCATTCGAAATATGGGTCACAGTACCAGTGGTGTTCGGGGATAATTACAAAAGCATATAATTATCCCCGAACATTACAGGGGAAATCTAAGGTTGTACGCAAGTGCCACCTCTTTTCTTATGCTGCATCTGTTAGATTCGGGAACTCCTTGATATGTACGCAAGTGCCACCAAATTTGACATGAACGCAAGTGCCACCAAATTTGACATGTACGCAAGTGTCATCTACACCATTCAGAATCTCCCTTTCTCTGAACTAGTAAGAGGTATTACTACAACAGTCAATCCCTGTACAGATTAGGGATAGGAGAAACAATCGATGTCGTCCTACTCTCTGTCTCTTTCCCTCTCTGCCTATCTCTCTCTCTCTCACACACACACAACATTGCAGACACCCCCTTTCCCCACTCCACCGAGCACACACACACTCGCTCAGGGTCGAATCTTTTTGTTGTCAGCAATCCCCAAAGTGGTTTTACCAACTTATTACCTAACGGATGGTAAAAACAGTTTGAGTGCTTCTCCTCACATTTGTGATTACGTCCTGCACTATGTAACGAAAGTAAGTAGAGCTAGCAAAACAGTTAAACAGACCAGGAAATCGGGAGACACGACTTTTTCCTTTCTTTACCATTGCGGTAAAAAAAATGGGTGAACTTGGCCTGGTCCGGCTATGCCTGTTGCTTTGATCCCTAAACTGAAAAAAAAAAAGCCCTACCTGGCACGCGGGACCGGGCAGAGTTCGGGCTTGGTGGTCCGGCCTGGCCCGTGCAGACCTCTAGTCGTAGCGAGCTGCTTTTTAGGAAATGTGGTTGAAGCTGTAGCAAGCTACAAAGCAGTTGTAGCTGTAGCTAGCTACGTTTTCAAGAAAGTATTCGTAGGCTGCTACTTTTCAGAAAAAGTAGCTGAAGTTGTACCTGTAACTAGCTACTTTTTCAAGAAAGTGGTTGTAGGCAGCTACTTTTCAGGAAAAGCAGTTGAAGATGTAGCAAGCGATAATACTTTTTCAAGGAAGTAGTTGCAGCTAGTTACATTTTTTAAGAAACTAATTGCAGCTAGTTACTTTTTCAAGAACGTAGTTGTAGCTGTAGCTAACGCTTTTAAAGGGCAGCTTTCCAATCACTGCTAAAAAAAAAATGCTTCAGAATCCTACTGAACATTTTAATTTTCCTTTCCACCAGCAAAAAACATGCTTCAGTATCATTGTGAACTGAAAATCGGAAAATGTTAAATCTGTAAATACACAGAACAAGCTAGTCAAACAAATATTTCCATTTTCGTTTCGCAGTCACGCTCCGAAGTCGCTCCAATTGGAGATGAAAAGCCATTCTTCTTCTAGTGTGATATGATTTCCGTCATTTCTGTTCTGTTAAAACCTTTCATTGGATTGAATGGAAACGGATCAGTTGATAATATTCTTTTAAACGCAGGTTTACTGGAATGACTTATGCGCCGAAATAGACGTAGTTGATCGTTTTTCTCACGAATTGCTTTCATGTTTTCTGTATTTACTTCCATCGAAGCGGGGACGGAAGTCAGCATGTTTCTCATCGGCTTCCCTAAGGCGAAATGATGGAAGAAGTTGAGGATTAGAGAAAAAGATTTGGAAGAAATAACCAAACCGTAAACCTTTGGTTGTGGTTTTAAAACGTGTGTGCTCTCAGGAGCCGGTTGTTATTTCGATGGGGGTGCGGCCGAGAGAGGTGGAAAGTGCTCCGATATATTTTTTTTATGCTCGCTCATCCATCCATCCAAAAACCGGGAAGTTTGGAAAGACGCGCTGTGCATGTCGATTACCAATCCACCGGAAAAGAACACTCTTCCAGCATCGTCGTGGTAATACCTGCGTCATAGTTGCTAATCTCCAAACAATGAGTGGAACTCGCATCCGATTGGGCAGCTCATGAGTCACGTGGTGTTCGGCGCACTTCGGCATGGCTGCGGGGAAGCCCTGCCTGACGATTTCAGTTCAGCTGCCAGTAACTCAGGTGTTGTGAGTGACTGTGAGTGTGTGTACTCTTTCGGATAATTGCATCTAACAAGTGTGACAAGGTAAGTGGCTTATCGTTGGCTCGCGTACGAATAAAAACGTGGGGGAATTCTTCGGCATAATCGTTTCAACCCTTTCACAGTGCAGTTGTGTTCCAACTTGCAAAAAATGTCTTCGTTTTTAACCTTTCTTCCGTCAGTTTCTGTTGCTTCGCAGTTAATTAGGAAATATACTGGGGAACGAAATAAATTAAAACAGGCAAATTTCACTTTCTTAAAAATAGGTCTCACGGTGGCAGGAATGTGACAACGCCAATTTTCGTGGGGCTGGTGTCAATTTCTATGTGAAACATGAGTGTTCTGTTTATTTGGCCCCAATGCCTTCACACGGAGTAAGACTGAGATTTCTGTATATATCCGTACGAAAGATTCAGTGTTCTGGAGGGTTAAGGAAAACGACTTCGGCTTGCAAAATGTAGAGAATGACTTGCAACATAATCAGTTGTATCTTATATTATTCCCCCATTTATTGGTTATATTTGTAAATAAAATATCAAATTTCACTGGCACTGAAAATGCGATTTCTCCAAAAGTAAGCGTTTAAACGGATATTTCATTTAAATATTTTCCCAGAAATGTTATTCCCCCCCCCCCAGTCCCCTTGCCATCCATACTTGTGTTCCCATCAAGGTGAAACGTTAAAATGTAATTCCATTTCTTTCTGATCTTTTTCTGTTTGCTACAATTTCTTGAAATAGATATAGATTGAAATTCAAAACTATGGAAGTGCATCACGAACTTTTTAAAATTTTTATCGTAAACGAGAGGCGGGTTTCATAAGATGAAACTCTGAAACGCGCTGTCTGTGTAGATACTAGCGATAGCAACCCTAAGCTAGGGACAGAGTCTCACCTACCCTTATATAGTCCACAAGGGCTATTGAAATACTATTTCTGAAAAAAGAAAAAATTAAAAAAAAGGGGGGGCGATTCAGGATCAATGTCAGTCAGTTATTGAGTAATTGTATTAAAACGTAAGACAATTGAATCATTCACAAATTTTGTATGGTACTTTAATAATTAAATAAGTTTTTTTTTTTTTTGCTTTAAATTCAAGTATACATTTTAAAACACTGGTGCAAGTTCGTGAATGAAAATTTTTCAGGAACAACGTGACCAGTGCAATGTTGGAAACGGACAAAGTACACCTTAATTATTCTCAGTCTCGGCCATAGTTTGGCCACCTCGGAGTGGAGAGTGGGGCTTACCAGGCTACACAAATAGCAATCCTACAAACAACGGACCTCCCCCCCCCCCAACCATGACACATAGTTATTCCACCTCGATAAAGAATTATTTACTAATAAAAACTGGGACATATTAGCCATGCGGAATTTGATCCTACTATTCAAAAGGAATTCCTCCGTTTCTCGCTTCTAGAAAAAGATGTATTATGATAAGAAACAAATATGAATATTCTCAACTCAGTAGAGAAATTTGCATTGAAAAAAAAAAAGCAATTTGCAGGTATATCTCAGTGTGATTCTGCCCTATGTCCGACCGCCCAGTTTTGTTTTGCTGTTCTCTTCTTTTTTTTTTTTTTTTAAACTGTCGTTTACGAACTGGAATTTTGTGACAACCGCAAATGTATACAGTTACGGCACTTTGTAAGTTGTTCATCAAAAAGCTGAAAATAAGGGGAAAATGTTTGTTGTGCTAGCATCAACTGCAAAAAAGTGTTAATCCAACATGAGAACAAGAAACGAAGATATATTTTCCTTAGGTAGACAGATGGATGGACTAACCAATGACAGTGGAAGAGATGTTTGTTTATTTATAATAACTGGCGTATGGACCATATTTGGTCAAAGAGCGCAGAAACATTTGACAAATATAGATTCCTGTTGTAGGAGAACTAGATCCCATTTAACAGGGGGGCTAGAGGGAATGCCCCTGGCCCCACATGTTCAAGGGGTCGCAGAATTATGCAGGATGCTGGAAAAATGAACTGAGTTTTATAGGGGTTTGTTTGCTTTTCTTTTTTGCAAATAGCACAGCAAACAATATAAGAAACTACCTTGTGTGATTTTTTAAAAATTTCTTTCCCCTTTTTTAAGAGAGACAAAAAGTATAGTCGCCCCTAGTCAGTTCTCAAATCTTTGGAAAACATTACAAGTGTTTTTTTACACATATCAGTAATAGGGGAAATTTTCATACATTAATAATTCGTTTGAATCAGGATATTTAGATCATATTTTTGATCTAAATATCTAAATAATCAGGATATTTATATCGATCTAAATAATCAGGATATTTATCTAAATAAATCTCTAAATAAATATCTAAATAATCAGGATATTTAGATCGATCTAAATAATCTGAATAAATATAATCTAAATAATATCTATAATATAATATCTAAATAATATATCTATAATATAATAATAAATAATATCTAATAATCTAAATAAATATCTAAATAATCAGGATATTTAGATCGTATTTTTGTACAGCCACCCATAGTGAAATCCTAGATGTGCCACTACTACTGGGGTGCCAAAATACTGTGCAGTCCCCAGGCCCCCTACATCTTTAAATTGGCGCAGTGGTCTAAGCGATGGCTTCTGATCATTCGTCCGAAAGGGATCCGGGTTCGAATCCCGGTGAGGCATGGATGTTGTGTTTGTCTTACGGCACTGACTATCTCCCTTCCCTGAAACCAGTGACCCTGAATTAGGGACGGGCGACTGCTTATAGCCCATTGAGTTGTTCACGGTGGTCATTAAACCTCTAACAATTAATCTTTAAATTGGCTCTGAGGAGAACCCAGTGTCTTTGGGATCAACAGAATCAATTAATTGTTAGAGGTCATTAAACCTCTAACAATTAATCTTTAAATTGGCTCTGAGGAGAACCCAATGTCTTTGGGATCAACAGAATCAAATACGCTACCTGGATTAAGGTTAAACTTTTCCCAGATGAGTTATTACGCCATCCGTGTTCACGATTCCCATACCTAATCACCATTACGTGTATACCCAAAATATGATTTCGGGGATAAGGATGAAGCTGCATATGTAATGTGCATGGCGCTAAATCAACGTAAGAAATGCAACTGTTTTGTAGGAAGAAAGTTTTAGTGAGTTTAACTCCTCAAAACGCCCTCACGCCCAACATTATTAATACGTCATTTTCAACACATAGCATCAAAATTTTATGAACATATGCTTCAGAAGGTACATGATGATACTGAAAACCTGGTAAGCTTGATATCACGGTGCATGAAAGCGAAATCGAGCTAATGGGAATGTGTCCCTGAATGTGTGAAGCTGTTTTCAGATAAAAAGAACCAAATGTGAATTTCTGCTGTGATTTGAGCTCGCCCGAAGGCAGCGTGCTCTAAGGGAAGAAGTAATACGTATTCTTACAACATTTGAGAATGAAGAATTGTAATTTATGCGACCACCAAAGTGGAAAGTTCTAGATTAGGATCGTGATACGCCTCAACAAAATAAAATAATCTAAATGAAGGGCGTTAGTGTGCCCCCAACAAAATGGCGTAGTCTAGATGACGGGGTGCTATTATATTTCAACAAAATGGTGGTCTACATCACGATGCTCAATATTACCGGAATAAAATGAAATTACCTAGATCAGAATGTTAATATGTTCCTCGAAGAACTGAAGTCTAGATCGGGGAGGTTAATATACCCCAACCATTGGAAATTGCCTAGATACGTGGTGGTGTTTTATTCCAGCAAAATAGTCTACTTCAAAATGTTTAATATGTCCCCAACAAAGTAAAATAGCCTTCATCAGAATGATACTATTCTACTCAAAAATGGAACAGGGGCACTAGTATACCCTAACAAAATTAAGTTGTCTAGATCAGGAGTGTTATTATATTCCAGCAAAATAGAATAGTTGAGATCTGAACCTTTAGTATATGCGAAACACACACAAAATGAAATATTAAACATTGTAGATAAGAGTTTTAACATTTCTCCCCAAAAATGAAATTGCCTAGAACAGGGACAAGAAGTATCACATGGTCCTTTGTTATTAGCTGTTTGTTTTTAAATATATTTGTATATGTTTTTCAAAAAATATTTTAGGAATAATTGGAAACCCACTTTAATATGGAGGAGATATTTTATTGCTTCCCAATATTTTGGGAGATGTTTTCTCCGGAATATATTTATTGTCATCTTCAACATTTTGGGCCAGCCCCATAAAGATACCTTTGGCGCGATACTATTCGTAACGACATCCATTTCTCTGAAAATCAATCATGACTGCATGGAATCAACTTTTCCTGCCTTGTAGAACTTTGTCATTAGTGTGCTAAGTAAGATCCTATTGACAAATGAATAGAAGTTACTCCATTATATGTAAGAACGAAGCGAATGTGGATTTTCTTAACGTGATGACCTAACTTCCTTTCCGAAGCGCAGTGATTTTGTCTCGAAAAAAACGGGTGAATGTATTTTCCGTTTTGATCAGTGTATTTTCAACTTCCTGATTTTCAAAATACTAGTTATGTTTTGATTCATTCACTTGAACAAAGCACACTCTACCAGAACAGTGGCGGATCCAACATGGGGGCCAGCGTACTCCCACTCGTTTAAAAATAAACAGACCTACAATTTTTTTGCAAAAACGTGCAGATGAAATATTTGATTTTCCAGATGAAAATCATCAGTTAAAACACGTTTTTATTAATGTGAAATAAAAAAATCCGAACAAATCAATACATACACATCAAATTTAGCTTTCGTTTTTTTTTTTTTTTATGGATCAACACTCTCCTTGTTTCATTGTTCTGGAACCGTCTTTGCACTTGACCTGGCCTTAAAAATTCCAGAAATCTTTACGAGAAAGATCATCAGATGCAACGGCAATGCAAAGTAAGAAAAAGACATTTGGATTTTAGTCCACACACGGGATAAACAGATTGAGCAGTTACATACAGTATAAGTACTATTATATGTGGTAAGACACTTTAGATTGAGCTAAAAAGGCAAAACGCCAAGAGCATAAATACAAAAATGTCCTTCTGCTTTGAAATAGGTTTCCCAGTCCACCACTGAAAGGGGGAGCTGTGTGTGCGAGGGGTGGCATGTAGGGGTAGTAGAAAGTGTTAAAAAAGGAAGCTAGGGAGATAAAAAAAAGAAAGGATGTCGGAATGAAATGTATTATGTTGTGAAATCCATTAGCAGGAGCTTTATCTGTTTCAGGAGGTGATCAACTAAGATCCCCACTGACGCAAACCCGGGGAGGGCCAGCTGTTCGTAAAGATGCATTTAAAGTAATGTTTTTGAATTAACAAATCTGAGGAATGCAAACATTTCAGCCCGATTTCCCAAGTTAATTTCCAACATCACTTTTCCACCAAGACACTTTTGAAAGTAACCTCAAAAAAAAAAAAAAAAAGATTGATGAAACGTTCGAACTTCCGGGTGGGGGCTGGATACACACCCTCTTGCCCCTCATAGTGGGAGTCCATGCAAAAGGGGTCTTCCAGTTTCCTCCCCCAGAACTAGGGTACTGTTTCTCTCTGCCTTTCCCCCTAAATTACCAGCAGAACCCTTCCGATTTCCGGTCACACACCTCCCCAACCAAGAAGAGGACTCCTTACAACCTCTCATCTTTCCCTACGCAATTCTTACTTCTACTGCTGAATAATAAGATCTTTCAAACTTTCTCCCATTTGCAAAGTAAAAGGGACTCAACACTGTTTTGTACTCCCTCCTCCTTCTCAAAATAAATGAATATAATATTTTCTACCTCCTCGACGCAAATCAACACATCCTTTCCTGCCTCCCTCCCCCTTCCTCCCTTGAAATTAGACTTCTTGCTACTACCTCTAAAAGTCAGCATACTCTTTCCTGCTGCCTGCCACCATCAAAATCTGTGAACTCCTTCCTACTTTCCTCCAAGAATATGAGAAAAGCGCTCCAAATGGTTTTGCCCTAGCCTCCCCAAAATATCGTTAAACTCATTTCGTTATATTTTCTGACAAAACAACTTACTCATTAGAAAACAGAGAGGGAGGGAGGGAGGGGAGGGGAGATTTTCAGTCTGTGACGTTCACCTCTAATTCAACTTTCCTTTTGAGTTTTTACCTCTTATATAAAGTTCATTATTTCTCAATTAAAGATTTTCTTACTGAACGGCACATTTCTTTCCCGAAAAACTTGTACATTTTGGCAATGCTGACAGTGAATCAAATGAAAATAAAGAGCAAGGTCGAGAGTATGGAGAGATGACAAACCTGTAGTAGACATATTGTGTAAAGAGCACAGATTATCGATAAATTTGTGAAACTGCTGTATTTGTGAAAACTGCATGAGATTGCTGTTAAGTGTTATATGATGATATCAAGAGGGGGAAAACAGAAGTTGTAACTACAAATAACATACATAAACACCGTACACAAATTTGCACTGCTTCTTCTTGTTATGTAACTATTTTTACCACACACATAACACAAATGTAATTTAAAAAATACATAAAACATGCATAAAAGAGATGGGTAAAAGAAATTAGACACATTGCGGGGACAATAAGGTAGTTTTTTTTTTTTTTTGTTGTTTTGTTCTTTTGAGCATTGCGCCTTTTTTAGCACTTGTGTCCCTCCCGCCACGAAGTCTCAGCGATCACTGAATCGGTCATCAAGAAATAAAAGATATCCACAATGTGGAAAAAACTTCGGGAGATCTTTGTCCCGTAGTGAATTGTTCTGTAGAGGATGGTATGTTTTTTCATTCTTTCGCCTTTCATGCTTTTTTCAAATTGTACGTACATAAGTTGTGTATCAAACTTTCAATGCAAAATTTCAGCATCGTTACTTTCTTCTGTAAACAACGTTTCTCCTATTTTTATTGCACACAAACGCATCCAGAAGTTCAAAAGAAAAAAAATCAGAATGACCGTTATAGCGAAAATCTTTGTAGTGCCTTGCAAAAACAGAAATTAATTGCAGTCATATTTTCAGGGAGATAAATTGCTCCCTCTTGCCCCCCTCCCCAGTATGGGGGCCCATGTCTGATAATAATTTACGAATTAATTATCAACTAAAAACGTCTTTGTGGCTCTTACATGGACAATAAAACTACACTGCCGGACAATTGGTCAGGACGGATGACAATAGCAACGATAGCAACCATAAAATGGAAGGCAGGAAAATGTGGAAATTAGCATAAGTGCGGGATACAGTAAGACGTGTTGTGCGTATGCAAATTTTGGATTGCCGAACTTGTTCGTGACGTCATAGCGCTGATAAGAGATATAAAGGATTTGACGCGTATTGACCGTTGTTGTTCAAACGCAAAGTTGAAAGGGAAAGAATCAATTGACGAACTCGCAATTTTCAGTATGCCTTCCCGACATCACCTAGATGATTTTACGCGTAACCGTATTATTGGCAAGATTGAAGAAGGGCGAAAAATAACAGATGTTGCCAGGGAGTTCGACGTCAGCCACAGTGTTGTTTCAAGGCTTTGGAAATCATTTCAAACAAATGGAGAGTGTAGCAAACGTCACGGGGAAGGTCGTGTTCGCAGTACAACACCTGCAGAAGATCGGTACATAGTGCTATCAACAAAAAGACACCGGCGCAGCGCAGCTAGTGAGGTAGCAAATCAGTGTATGGCTGCTACTGGCAAGCGGATCTCCCGAAAAACTGTCGCCAGACGTTTGCATGAAGGAGGACTATACGCCCGCCGTCCTGTTGTGTGCATCCCATTGTCCAGACGTCACCGTACCGCCCGTTTGCAATGGTGCCATCAACATCGCAATTGGACTGATAACGACTGGTCTGCTGTCCTCTTCTCAGATGAGAGTAGATACAGTCTATCGTCTGATTGTCGACGACAACTGCTCTGGCGTGATAGTGGTACTGCATATTGTCCAGCAAACATACAGGAAAGGGACCGATATCCGACATGTAGTATCATGGTATGGGCTGGCATCATGATCAATGGCCGTACGTCCCTCTATGTGCTTCCAACTGGGACTATGACTGGCCAACGATACATTAATGATGTTCTGCTACCTCATGTTCCGTGGTGCTGTCGGTGATAGATTCATTTTCATGGACGACAACGCAACATGCCATCGAACAGTCGCTGTCCAGGAGTGTCTTGAGAGCGAGGATATTCAACGCCTCGTATGGCCAGCACGTTCTCCAGATCTGAATCCCATTGAAAATGTGTGTGGGATACTTTGGGGAGGAGTTTTGCTGGTCGCCAATGCCCTCCAATAAACAAAGACACCCTCATCCGTCCACTGACAGAGGAATGGGATAAATTACCCCAACAGCTGCTTGATAATGTTGTGCAAAGCATGACACGACGTGTGGAATCTTGCATCGCCCTCCATGGTGGCCATATCCCGTATTGACATCTTACGCCGGAACGCCTGCGGACGGTAATTGCATTTTTTTCACGTTTACGTATTCTGCACAAAATGGCCTGTTTGTCCCTTGAACACGTTCCAAAGCTTTCTGGATTTCAGAGCACAATAAATTGTCTTTCTTGTAATGTCCTGGCATTCTGACATTATTTTATTTCACTTGGCATCCAACCACACTTATTTTTTTATGCGCTATATAGCCGTTTATGATCCGTCCTTAGCAATTGTCCAGCAGTGTAATTAAGTTTACGTAAATGCTGATTCTTTTTATCTTTTGTGTTTGTGTGGAGGTGAGGTACATGTCAAGATGGCAAGTAGCAACTAAGCCCTCGTCGGTGCAGCTTAATTGGGAAAACATTCGGCTTCGAAGCAGAAGGATGTGCCACGGACAAATTTGGGTTTCACATTAGCGCCCGAACTTAAAAATGGGTCTACTAGCCTTTAGGTTCTTTGAAAAATGTCTGATGTTCCACTCGTCGTCTGCAATTAATGAGAATTCGTTCTTCGCTTCGAAAAATGTGTCATGCTTCTTCCACACATCGCCTGGAATTAGCGAGAATTCCTTCTTCTACAGAGAGTTACTTCAAGCATGGTTTGCGGTGAAACCGAATTTTTGCGATTTTGTGGCCCTGCCTTTCTCAAGGGGGAAAGGGGCAATATATCGAAGACTGCATGACACCCAGTAGTGGTTATACTCAAAATTTCAGTTTTGGAGGTAATTAGTTCTGGTTGGGAACAGTCTTTTGGTCGGTAATGGACATACACATTTCATAACGATCTTAAACGGCCCCTTCCAATAGGATATAAACACTTCGGGCAGATATAGCACAAGGGACAACAAAATGTTTGTCGGACTAGCCCATTTTCGCCGTGCAAAAAACGGACATAACCACTTCTGGTTATGTTCGTTTTTCATCCCTCGATATGTGTCCAACTACAGACGTGACGCATATGTTAAGATGATAAGTAGCAGTGAAAAGCCTTTACCGGCGTAGCTTAATTCGAAGAGCGTTCGGCTCCGGAGCAGAAAGATGTTGGTTCGATTAACGCCACCGGGAAATTCGGGTTTCAGAATCATTTCTACCAGCTCCCCCTAAACTGCCGACTCCTACTTACTTTCTACCGTTTACATCTCAAAAAATCTCGCTTTGTCTACTTCCCCAAAATGAATAACGTATCCTGAGTACGATATGAATGTCGCGACTTTCTCAAGGCATTGGTTCTCTTCTTTCTCTGGAAAAAGCATCCGGTTAACAAAAATCTGTTTTCCAACAAAAAACTTTATATCACTTGAGTTTGTTCCATTTATCTATTCACTGCTGATGCTAAACACCACGAACAATACGTATGTCTGAGTTCAGGGCGGGATAAGAGAGCAACGGTTTCGAAATTGGCACGCCTCCATACTGTTGAAGGATGCCAATGCACTAGGTATGCATTAGGAGCTCGCGCAGCATTGAGTGGTATTTCATAACTTTATTGAGACATTTGTCACGACAGCTATCAGTTTGTGTCACTGCTCATTCATCTAACTACGGTGGCAATGACCAAGACAGGCAGGAGGAGGAGCTTTGGTGCCTTTATTCAGGGAAAACAAATACCAGACGCATTCATCTTCACCGTAGAAACAAAAAATGAGAACTTTTAGATGCACGATGTTAACTACTGTCTTTTCTTGGAATGTTTCGTAGGTCGTAAATAAATGTCTCCCTGTAAATCACTACCAATCCAAAGATGTATGGATAAACGTTTACGCTCATTCACAGCAGTCTACGTTGTGTAATGTTTTTAGTGAAATCAGTTGAAGATATTTGTTAATTGTCTATGTTGCACCGAAACACTAGCATTACTTCAATATGAACCCTCTTCGTACTGAAATGTTTCTTAAATTTAAGTCGTGCTCCAGGTAGCTGAATTAACAAAATAGCACTAAGGCCTATGACTCTTACCGCCAGGTGAAATAAAAAGTCTTGCACAGGTATTAACTGTTTATTGGATCTGCTTTAAGAACATTCATCACCGCAATATTAATTTCCGAAATAACTTCAATCGAACTTAATCAATGGTTGCTTCAATAGTCGCATAAATAATTCAATACTCGCAACACCAAATGATATCCAACTTACATTAACTCGATAACATTTTGATTTCAGTAATCAAACAAACGTATCATGCAACGTGAAATAATTAATTCTATCGCATAAAATCAAACGCTAATTGTAGAACATCAAAGTAGTCTAATCTCTCTCCAAAGGAATTACAACGATCTCATGCTCTAGCTGAATTCTGCTGCCGATGGTCTATTCCAGCAAGACAATACGCCTCCCCACCGGGTCGCAACGACCCAGACATGACTCGAGGGACATTCTTCTGAGTGTGGGACCATTTGGTGCCCTCCCCCCAAGGTTTTCGGATTTAAACCCTGTGGAAGCTCTCTAGGATGCCGTGGAATGGAACATCAGATCCATGGATCCTGAACCGATGTCTCGGGTAGAGTTGTGGACAATGCTGCAAATGGCATGGCTGGCATTACCTCCGGAAAATCTCCGACATCTGGTGGAGTTGATGCCTCGGCATGTACATGCTGTTATTCGCACTAGAGGAGGGACAATACGCTATTGGGTAGATATCTGTAATGTTTTGTATATCGAGTGTATGTATGTATACACTGAAGTGCCAGAAAAACTGGTACAGACGAGCTTATGCAAAATACATAGCAACGTCACCTGTGCGCGTACTCGGTTGCGTCCGCCAGTATGCGTATATAAAGCGATAGACATCCTTGCCAGCTGTCAGAGCTGTTTTCGGCATGAGAATGACAAGTAATAACGATTTAAGCGAATTTCAACGCGGTGTCATAGTTGGCGCTCGTGTGATGGGCCATAGTATTTCGGAGGTAGAAACGAAGTTCGGATTTTCACGGACAACCATTGCAAGGGTGTACCGTGACTACAAGAATTCCGGTAAAACCTCCAACCTACGATACCAGTGTGGCCGTAAAAAGACATTGGGTGAACGTGACCATCGTCGGCTGTCAAGAATCGTTTCACGTGACACTCTCGCAGGTAGCATCGGAATTCAATGCTGGAGCCTCAACAAGCATCAGCGTACGGACTGTGCAACGTACCCTGCACGATAGGGGCTTTGGGAGCAGACGCCCAACTCGAGTCCCCTTGATAGGTGCACGACACAAAGCTATGCGCCTTGCTTGGGCACGGCAACACCGCCACTGGACACTTGATGACTGGAAACAAGTAGCCTGGTCTGACGAGTCGCGTTTCCAACTGTATCGGGCAGATGGAAGGATTCGTGTGTGGCGCAAACTCTATGAAGCCATGGATCCCGCCTGTCAACAGGGAACCGTACCGGCTGGTGGGGGGTCCGTAATGGTATGTGGTGTGTTTAGCTGGACTTCACTGGGACCCCTGGTACGTCTACAAACGTCTGTGACCAGCCAATGTGCCCATCCTTTCTGACGAGGTACACCCGTTCATGTCCTGCATTCATGCTGATGACTTGAGCCTGTTCCAACAGGACAAATGCCCCTCCACATAAGTATCGGGACGCCACATTATGGTTAGAGGAGCATTCATCTGAGTTTGGGGTGTTGCGATTCCCACCCAAGTCCCCAGATCTGAACGTGATAGAACACATTTGAGATGCCATGCAACGCGCTATCGAACACAGGAATCCGAGACCTCAGAATACACCCGAATTGTGGAACGTTCTGCAGGAAGTATGGTGTGCATTGCCTACAGCATATTTCCAGAAGCTAGTGGAGTTCATGTCCCGTCGTATTTATGCAGTCCGGCGCTCCCGTGGGGGACCTGCCAAGTATTACACTGGTGTACCAATTTTTCTGGCGTCCCAACACTTGTGTGGAGGTGCATTGTCCTGTTGGAACGGGTTGGGCCTGTCCCAACAGGACAATGCATCTCCACACAAGTGACGGGACGCCACATTATGGTTAGAGGAGCATTCATCTGAGTTTGGGGTGTTGCCATTCCCACCCAAGTCCCCAGATCTGAACGTGATAGAACACATTTGGGATGCCATGCAACGCGCTATCGAACACAGGAATCCGAGACCTCGGAATACACCCGAATTGTGAACGCCCTGCAGGAAGTATGGTGTGCATTGCCTACAGCATATTTCCAGAAGCTAGCGGAGTCCATGCCCCGTCGCATTTCTGCAGTCCTGCGCTCCCGTGGGGGATCTGCCAAGTATTAGACTGGTGTACCAATTTTTCTGGCACTTCAGTGTATACAGTAAAGTCTCGGTAATCCGAGACCGGATAAACCGAGCTCCGCTTAATCCGAGGTCATTTACGATTAAACATTAAAGAAAAAAAGTATGCATCATAAGCAAAAAAATTCAAATATAAAATTCTGAAAGTTTTTGAAACAGAGTGGGAAAAGGCCCTTTTCAGGTAATTTAGAAGCCAATGCCAGGGACTGTTGAAAGATATCCAAGGAACAAAACGTTTTCAACCCTGTCGGTGTGAAACCCTGGAAAACCGTTCAAGCTGGAGACCGCTCGAAAAAAGAAAAATAGAATATATTTTGATGTCAACTGGGAAGTCGAAAGGGGAGGAGAGGCCCTTAAAAGGAAGCTGAAAATATGTAGAACAAGACATGTGTTGTGTTAACGTCTCGACCAGGAAGAAATTACAGATGAAACAATTATTCACATAGTTACTAATGAAAAAAGATTCGAAATCGGATGAAGAGAAGAAGAAAAAAATTTCATGCGGAAAGTATGGCGGCGCTAGAGACTTCCCTTTGATACGTAGAGCAGCAACCGGAATCATCTCCAGCTGATGTTATTTTTCTAAAAGATGGAGAGATAGCGCTGCAAAAAAAAAAAAAAAAAAAAAATGCTCCTCGGAAAAGCAGAAGACCTTAGATGATTTTTTTCGTCGTTAATATGATGTAAGTCAGAGTCTTTGGTTAATTCGTTTTTCAAACATTTTCATTGATCACTGAAAATCGTTTCTACGAGTTTTAGGTTCACATTTAACTATCTTCGTTCAGAATCGTGCTCGTGTTTTGAAATTCCGCTTAATCCGAGGTGGTTCCGGTCCCGATTACCTCGGATATATGGAGACTTTATTACTGTATATAGATTTGGAAGATATCATGCACGCAGTCCCCCCCCCCCCCCCCTTCAGTCCTCCGTACTGGCCCACACAACATTTTTATTTAGTATTATTTAGTCAATTTTATTTAAATATTATTCACAGTTCACACCAGGTCTCCCTTCCTCACTCGCGTGATGAAAGCCTCTCTCTGTCCACACTTCATTCACACTTTCCTTCGCTCGAACGCGCGTTTTCCTGAACCATATTCCCGTTCTGAATTCTGAAGCCACGGAGCTCCACCTTTTCCGCTCTACAAGTTGACCCATTCTTCTCTCTGAGTAACAATGCAGATGAAGTTACGGTGGCACATGATGGTTTGTTCCGTAGAACTCTCCAAAGCTTTTAGACACAAAAATGTTAACGCTATTCATCATAAATTTTAATAGCAGAACTGATTAATACACCAAATATATAAGGCCGAAGTAATAATCCGTTTTATCAGTGTAAGAAATTGAAATTACAATTTGCCAAAGTTTTCGCTCATCAACGGATGGCTTTTTCCAGAAATTGTAATCTTGATTTCTTTCGCCGATAAAACGGACTATCATTAGTTTTATTATTGAAGGTTTAACGACCACCGTGAGCAACTCAATGGGCTATAAGTAGTCCCCGTCCCTAATTTAGGGCCACTGGTTCCAGGGAAGGGAGAAAGTCAGTGCCGTAAGACAAACACAACATCCATGCCTCATCCGGATACGATCCCGGGCCTGTTACGGCCGAATGATCAGAAGCCATCGCTTGGACCCCTGCGCCACATGGGCTTATGGATAGACAGATAAGTATATGAAGAGACAGAGAGACGATAGCATTAAAGCAGGAAAAAAAGGATCAAATGTGATAATGAAGAAGTGAAGGCTCTTGAGGCTGTGCACGTTCATCTTGAGCTACAGAAGGAAAACAACCACTGTAGACTTCAGATGTTAGCATAACTCCCCGTCGCAGAGGAAAGAAAGGAAGCTAAAAAATTTATCCCAGACATTCGTTGCTTTAAAAATTCGCTTTTACTTGAAGGCCATTTTTCTAATAAGAAATACGAGGAGTTGCTGATAAGTCTTTGGCTTTGTAAAGAAAACAACAAACTACGGGATTGAAAAAAAATTTACTCTACATATTCTCCCTTGAGCTCCACAGACTTATGACTTAGTTGTTCTAACTTTTTTAAACCATAAAAAAAAAAAAAAAAACAATATTTCGGTTGTACTGCAAACCACTCGTCCGCAGCTGCCGTGAGGTGTTTTTAGACATAAAACTATGTCTTTCTCCGCCCTGGGTAGGTAGGGTTAACATCGGGAGCACGAATGCAACGAAAAACATGTCACACTTTGAACGCTTATATCTTCGAAACTAATAATCGTAGAGTAATAAATAATTCATCATTAGGTAGTTTATAGAGTCCCATTTATAACAAAACAAGTTTCAACCCCTCACTCCTTAAGCCTTCGATACAGTAGCGTTAGAAAGTTAAACTAAATTTCGCGTGATTTCGTTTCGCCGCAAGCCGTTTTAAGGTTAATAACTAGTGAATAGATAACGATAGTAATGACCTCAGCCCCTCATTCCGTAGCTGACAGTCAGAGTTAACGGATGTATGTGATAAACCGAAATAAACTGGATTATTTATTTTTTGGATAAAAAAATCAAAGGGGCACAGTAGGAACTGTGCCGCAACCTACAACGTAGGGCTACGTCAGCAGTGGCGTAGCCAGAGGATGGAGGGAGTTCTGGGTTTGAACTCCCCCCCTTCCTTGAGGGACCCCCTTGAGGGGAGACTGGGCACGAATTTAAAGCGATATATATGTGTATACGAGGCTTTCACCAATGAACCAAACCCATGAATCCCCCCCCTTTAAGAAATTTCTGGCTACGCCACTGTGAGATAGTGCCATGAAATAGTGATATTTGACGTAGTTCTACGTTGTAGGTTGCGGTACAGTTGCTACTATGCCCTTTTGATTTTTCAAGTTAGGAAAGAGGTAGTAGTCCT
This sequence comes from Macrothele yani, assembly GCA_039090855.1. Lineage (NCBI taxonomy): Eukaryota > Metazoa > Arthropoda > Arachnida > Araneae > Macrothelidae > Macrothele > Macrothele yani. Next base: position 135,242,074 of record CM077024.1, on the reverse strand, counting down.
AAGGGGCCGGATGTTTCAGAATTTTAAAGTGAAGATCAGCCAATCTCTGCTCCGTAATGGCCGCTTTGTGAGGAGACTTGAAGAAACTAGATCCCTTTCGAAAGCTTGCCTGGATGTTTGGAGACCAGTTGCTGCTTCAGTTTGTCAAGAAGTGCAACGTTGTACTTTGCCGTGATGGGTGCACCCTGTTCCATAAAATCTACAAGCAAAATTCCATCTTTGTCTCAAAAGACAAACGCCAACACCTTGCTTGATGACTTCTGTGTCTTGAACTTTTTTGGACTCAGGGAACCACTGTGTCTCCATTCATTGGATTGTTCTTTGGTCTCGGATCATACACTATATTGACAAAAGTCACCGGACATTTATAGAAGAGAAACACAAGTTCGCATTAATTGACATACATTAGTACGGTGTCGGTCCACCTTTGAACTTAATGCATGCACTGATCCTTCGAGACATGCTTTCGACAAGGTTTTGGAACACGGCGATAGGTATGCGCTTCCATTCAGTACATAATGCTGCCGCTAACTGTTGCTTAGTAGTAGACCTTGGTTCCAATCTTCTTATGCGGCGCTCGAATTCATCCCATAGGTGCTCTACGGGATTCAGATCAGGGCTTTGTGCTGGCCAGTCCACACAAGATACGGAATTATCGTCAAACGACGCCGTAACAGTCCTTGCTTTATGGCTCGGTGCACTATCCTGCTGGTACCAACAAGGCTCGGTTCCATAGTATTGCCACAGAGTTGGTAGGGCATAATTGTCCAGAATATCGAGGTAGACGTGCTGGTTAACAGGTGTGTCCACGATAACCAATGGACCGGGACCATACCACGAAAAACACCCTCACATGAGTACACTGCCAGCTCCAAATTTGACCGTAGGAACAGTACACTGTGGTAAATAGCGTTCCCCCATACCCACACACGGCCATCAGACTGATGGATCGTGTATCTGGATTCATCAGTCCATAGGCCCCGTTTCCATTGATCTGCGGTCCACGATAAATGTCCTTAACACCATGCTAAACGACGAATAGCATTCCGGGTGGAGATGAATGGCTTATGAGCAGCCGCACGACCACCGTAACCCATCAAATGAAGTTCTCTGCGAATGGTACGTGTACATACCTGTGTACATAGGTTCCAGCATTTTTACTCACATCTACACTGAGGTATTGTGCAGTACTCCGTCGATTAGCTGTAACGACTCTCCTGAAGCTTCGACGTCCTTTATCACTGATTTTTTTTTTTTTTTTTTTGTCTGCTGGTACGTTTTGCTGCTTCAGGCATGCCATGTGTCTTCCACTTATTCAGTACATCCAAAACAGTTGACTTGGGTATGTTTAAACGCCTCTCGGTTTCTCTTATGGACAACCCACTAATATAACACCCAACAATTTTTCCTTTCTTAAAGTCAGTTATCTTCCGCCGCGACATTTTTAATCAACCTCACAGTGCAATATGATCGCGGTCAGCTGCAGGCTTGTTTTTATACCGTTTGCAGCTGTACCGCGCATCTTAACAACGCAGCGGATCCGTTCGTTTTGCTTTTGAAGGGGTTTCCTGTGACTTTTGCCAATATAGTGTATATATGGATCCATGCTTCATCCATAGTTACGAGACGGTTAAAAAATCTCAGGGGATCCCGCCGAAATCGGTCTAAAATGGCTTGTGAAGCAATCAGTCGATCACGCTTCTGAACAGCACTGAGACATTTGGGAACCCATTTGGCTGAGAGCTTTCTCATGTCTGAAATCTCGTGAATAATATAGCCTACTGGTTCTCGGGATATCACCAGGGTCCCTGCTATCTTTTTAGTGGATATTCTTCGATCATCCAGGATCATGGAATGAATGGCATCTGTGCTTTCTGGAATTGTCACTTGAGTTGGTCTCCCAGAATGTTCTTTGTCTTCGGTGCTCAAATGTCCGGTTCTAAACCTACCAACTCAGTTCTTTTCTGTTTAATATAGAAGGGCACTTGTCAATGTCAATTACCTAATGTAATTGACATTTCATCATAAATTTGCTTCCCCGAGTTTCCTTCTAGGAAAATATATTTCAGCACGCAGCTCTATTTTGCTTTGAAATCTGTGTTGTTGTGCATCATTGTCCCTTTAGACTTCCAAAAAAAAAAAAATGAAATTATCAGACTACAATTATGATATTTGGTCGGACATAAAAATCAATTTTGATAAGACAAAAGTATTATCAGTCTAAGTGAGTGTCAACATTAAGACATTTTTCGTTTTCCTCAACTTTCGATTTTTTATACGACAGTTCTGTTATCATACCATGTTCTAGGCCAACCGAGATCAAACAATCGAAGTTCCATGTTGTTCATTCATAAGGCTTCAGTTATTTGAATGACATTTTATTGCTTCACGGTGAATCAGTGGGCATATTGAGTCCATAGTTCTTATTTAGATTTCATGCTATTCTTATTTCTGTTGCTACTGTTTCAATTGCTCCAAGATTTATTTCAATTACTTCAGTAGTAGAAGTAAACAAGTGAAATTTAATACTTTACGGGTATCCTCCCTTTTTACCAGTGCTCACGCTAACGCTGTCAGCCTTTTGGAACAGACGAGTTTGTGCAGGAGGTCTTTAGCAAAACTCTGACAGAAATGTGTAAAAATCCACATATAACAGCGTTCACAATGTCAGCATTGAATCCACACTTATAAATTAAAAACAAACAAGCTGGACTTTCGGAATTTTTTTATCACTTCTCTTCCTCCCTATATTATTCAAATTATACTTAACCTCCAGAATACACATTTACTGTATGTTTTTTTTTTCGTTTTTCTTAGTCGTTGTTGCTCTGTTACAAAAGAATAAGAGCACAAGACAAATTTTATTCGAATTATCTGCGCACCGGTCTGATTGAGAGCCTTTTTTTTTTTTTTAATGATGGGTTCCAGAAACAGCTAGATATGTCTAAACGAATCCGTTTTCTACTTATATTTCATATTCTTTCCAGCATATCCAGTTTAGCGTGTGTTTCAGATTTTTCTGAGAAACGACTCCGCTTTTGATTTCTTAGAACAGCCTCAGCGCCCTTTTTTTTCGTTACTCTCCCGACAACAGTTCTTCGAGAGACGTTTGCACAACCGACGATAGGGATCCTTCGTCGCGCTACTAATCGTGTGTCTGGCTTGTCTGCCTGAAATCAATATGTAAACCTGACGTTTTCTTCAAGTAGGAATATATTACAAACGGCAATGCCTCATCTGTTTGTGGCGAAAAGAAAGGGCAAGTTTCAGCCATTTTTTTTTTTAAATCAGTTTTTGATTTTTGCTGTTTTCATCACTCAAGGAAAATAACTTCCCGAATCTTTAATACAATAATGAATTTCAGTTCCATTTACGTTGGATTAGGTGCTACTTGAAAATCACGCTTTTGTTATTACCTTCCATTTTTTCCTATAGCAAGAAATAAGTTGAAAGGGTGCTTCTCACATAGTTTGAGTCCAGAGTGAATTGTTCCTTCTCTTCAGTTTTGGCTCTCTCATTCCCTTACTTCCCTTAAACCTTTGGTGGAATCAACCAGAGATATCTTTACTTTGGGGCAAACCGCAAAGATATCTCATCGTTTTTCAGTATTTGCCAGCACTACTAGGGTGTAAAGTGCCGGGGACATCCCCAAAACACCTGAGGGTGTGCCACCATGACGGGAGTCAGAAGAAAAGGAAACTTCTCGCTCATTCTCTTATCAGCAGTTTCCCCCTCCCCGTCCCCACCGAAAGAAAGGAAATGAGCATGCCCTTAAAACCACTTATCTGTCCGCTTACTCTCCAACCCGCAGTAAATATCTTCGGATATGGCCTCTGTAACGTACCTGGCCAGCCGACAGAAGTGACGATGACGTCGCAGAAGAGGATCGTTCTTCGAAGAAACGCGTGTACAGCTCTTTCAATAAGATTAACTATGTTTAAGTGAAAAGAATGCCGAAGTGTATCTTCAGCATTCTTTTCACGGAAAGTTAGGAAGTGGAAGTGGGGCATTAAAGGGAAAGGGGTTGTTGTATTGTTCGTGTATGTATAGCTGACTGAACACTACATAAATCAGTTCTCAAAAACTTCACCTACAGTGAAACAGAAATCATTCAAGAGAACGTCGAGAAAATGTTACTTGTGATTAGTCTTTTTTCAGCCACTAATCCTTTGGCACTTTGAAAAGGCGTAACTACAACTCTTTTTTAATATTACTATCTTAATCAAACGAACGTGAGTTAATAATAATAACACTTGGTTAAGAAAACAAGAAAACTACAACAACTCTAGAATATTACACACAGCCTTTAAATAGCTCAAACTTTAATTAGACAACGTCTCTTCCACAATTAATATTCTAACTTCTACCATCTCCACTCACTGCTGCTGCTCAAACCTTGTATAACGTTCAGTTCTCATCGGACACATACAACGTCATACGTTCCGACCTCAAAGGGCTGCCAATCATGCTCTTGCGAGAGAGAAGATATCAAACGCTAAAGGAGAATGAACTCAAATTAACATAGAAAAGGTAACTAACAATGAAAGTTAAATTAGAGTATACATCACACTGTAACGAAATAGCAAAAGTGAAGAAGCTTAAACACATGGTGAAATCAAAAGAAATCCCACCTCACAAACAAGGTATCGCCTAGACTAAGCACGGATATGAGCTGGTGCATCAGAATAATAAATCTGTACCTAGAAGGGTAGTTTGAAAATGTCCATTTATAAACCCGCTACTTTCAATGACCCAAACGGGAAAATTACTAAATAACAACAGAAGTGCCTGCAGCCTGCGCCCTTTTTAAGCACTCGATGACTGATATCCTATTTATTACTTTTTCTTACTTACTTAAGCATACCATTTATTAAGACCGTAACAAAAATTTTACTGACAAGACCTGAGGCCAAGGGAGCTTTGCATACTTGACCGAGTTGCGTACTCTTCATTAGTGCACATAAAAGAAATATTAAGCATAATAACTGAAAAATTGCGAAAAAAATTCGTAACTAAAACTAAGTGCCTTTTAAGCACCTAAAGACTGATGTGCTTCTTCTCCAATCTCAGTTTTAGTATGCATTTGTAAGCTCTTTACTTTAAAATTCAAGATTGTAAGTTAATTTCGTTTAAAAGTCCTACTCTGTAAACGCTTCAGGTTTACTATGCTACTCTAGCTCTTGATAATATTTTATGTTTCCTAGTTTAGAATTAAGATATTTGTTCATGAGATTAAATACAACTTCATTTTCTAACAGACATAGGAACACATCTGTCAACAGCTGGCGTATTTGCATATTTTCAAGAAGTGAGCATTGTTTTTTCAAATTCTCGAGAAGTGGGCGTTTTTTCTGTAGACAAAATTTTCCATGAACTTGTACAGCGGGCATTCCTTCAGAGATTCGATTCTGGTGTGACTATTCCACTGCCTGAGTATTTGATAGTCCTGATTAGTATTGCTTTCGATCCGGCTGTGGATATACCTGGTTCCGTCTTGCTTTCCGCCCAGTATAATACGCCTGATTAGTCTTGGTTTCGGCCCAGCTATGGGTATACCTGGTTCCGTCTTGGTTTCCGCCCAGTATAATACGCCTGATTAGCCTTGGTTTTGGCCCAGCTGTGAATGTACCTGATTCCACCTTGCTGTCCGCCCAGTATAATACGTATGATTAGCCTTGCTTTCAGCCCAGGTGTGGGTATACCTGGTTTCGTCTTGCTTTCCGCCCAGTATAATACGCCTGATTAGTCTTGGTTACGGCCCAGATGTGGATATGCCTGGTTCCGTCTTGCTTTCCGCCCAGTATAATACGCCTGATTAGTCTTGGTTTCGGCCCAGATGTGTATATGCCTGGTTCCGTCTTGCTTTCCGCCCAGCATAATACGCCTGATTAGTCTTGGTTTCGGCCCAGATGTGGATAAGCCTGGTTCCGTCTTGGTTTCCGCCCAGTATAATACGCCTGATTAGCCTTGGTTTTGGCCCAGCTGTGAATGTACCTGATTCCACCTTGCTTTCGCCCAGTATAATACGTATGATTAGCCTTGCTTTCAGCCCAGGTGTGGGTATACCTGATTTCGTCTTGCTTTCCGCCCAGTATAATACGCCTGATTAGTCTTGGTTTCGGCCCAGATGTGGATATGCCTGGTTCCGTCTTGCTTTCCGCATAGTATAATACGCCTGATTAGTCTTGGTTTCGGCCCAGATGTGGATATGCCTGGTTCCGTCTTGCTTTCCGCCCAGCATAATACGCCTGATTAGTCTTGGTTTCGGCCCAGATGTGGATAAGCCTGGTTCCGTCTTGGTTTCCGCCCAGTATAATACGCCTGATTAGCCTTGGTTTTGGCCCAGCTGTGAATGTAACTTATTCCACCTTGCTTTCCGCCCAGTATAATACGTATGATTAGCCTTGCTTTCAGCCCAGGTGTGGGTATACCTGGTTTCGTCTTGCTTTCCGCCCAGTATAATACGCCTGATTAGTCTTGGTTTCGGCCCAGATGTGAATGTACCTGATTCCATCTTGCTTTCCACCCAGTATAATACGTATGATTAGCCTTGCTTTCAGCCCAGGTGTGGGTATACCTGGTTCCGTCTTGCTTTCCGCCCAGTATAATACGCCTGATTAGTCTTGGTTTCTGCCCAGATGTGAATGTACCTGATTCCATCTTGCTTTCCACATAGTATAATACGTATGATTAGCCTTGCTTTCAGCCCAGGTGTGGGTATACGTGGTTTCGTCTTGCTTTCCGCCCAGTATAATACGCCTGATTAGTCTTGGTTTCGGCCCAGCTGTGAATGTACCCGATTCCATCTTGCTTTCCACCCAGTATAATACGTATGATTAGCCTTGCTTTCAGCCCAGGTGTGGGTACACCTGGTTTCGTCTTGCTTTCCGCCCTGGATAATACGCCTGATTAGTCTTGGTTTCGGACCAGCTGTGAATGTACCCTATTCCATTTTGCTTTCCACCCAGTATAATACGTATGATTAGCCTTGCTTTCAGCCCAGGTGTGGGTACACCAGGTTTCGTCTTGCTTTCAGCCCAGGTGTGGGTACACCTGGTTTCGTCTTGCTTTCCGCCCAGTATAATACGCCTGATTAGTCTTGGTTTCGGCCCAGCTGTGAATGTACCCGATTCCATCTTGCTTTCCACCCAGTATAATACGTATGATTAGCCTTGCTTTCAGCCCAGGTGTGGGTACACCTGGTTTCGTCTTGCTTTCCGCCCAGTATAATACGCCTGATTAGTCTTGGTTTCGGCCCAGCTGTGAATGTACCCGATTCCATCTTGCTTTCCACCCAGTATAATACGTATGATTAGCCTTGCTTTCAGCCCAGGTGTGGGTACACCTGGTTTCGTCTTGCTTTCCGCCCAGTATAATACGCCTGATTAGTCTTGGTTTCGGCCCAGCTGTGAATGTACCCGATTCCATCTTGCTTTCCACCTAGTATAATACGTATGATTAGCCTTGCTTTCAGCCCAGGTGTGGGTACACCTGGTTTCGTCTTGCTTTCCGCCCAGTATAATACGCCTGATTAGTCTTGGTTTCGGCCCAGCTGTGAATGTACCCGATTCCATCGTGCTTTCCACCCAGTATAATACGTATGATTAGCCTTGCTTTCAGCCCAGGTGTGGGTACACCTGGTTTCGTCTTGCTTTCCGCCCAGTATAATACGCCTGATCAGTCTTGGTTTCGGCCCAGCTGTGAATGTACCCGATTCCATCTTGCTTTCCACCCAGTATAATACGTATGATTAGCCATGCTTTCAGCCCAGGTGTGGGTACACCTGGTTTCGTCTTGCTTTCCGCCCAGTATAATACGCCTGATTAGTCTTGTTTTCGGCCCAGCTGTGAATGTACCCGATTCCATCTTGCTTTCCACCCAGTATAATACGTATGATTAGCCTTGCTTTCAGCCCAGGTGTGGGTACACCTGGTTTCGTCTTGCTTTCCGCCCAGTATAATACGCCTGATTAGTCTTGGTTTCGGCCCAGCTGTGAATGTACCCGATTCCATCTTGCTTTCCACCTAGTATAATACGTATGATTAGCCTTGCTTTCAGCCCAGGTGTGGGTACACCTGGTTTCGTCTTGCTTTCCGCCCAGTATAATACGCCTGATTAGTCTTGGTTTCGGCCCAGCTGTGAATGTACCCGATTCCATCTTGCTTTCCACCCAGTATAATACGTATGATTAGCCTTGCTTTCAGCCCAGGTGTGGGTACACCTGGTTTCGTCTTGCTTTCCGCCCAGTATAATACGCCTGATTAGTCTTGGTTTCGGCCCAGCTGTGAATGTACCCTTTTCCATCTTGCTTTCCACCCAGTATAATACGTATGATTAGCCTTGCTTTCAGCCCAGGTGTGGGTACACCTGGTTTCGTCTTGCTTTCCGCCCAGTATAATACGCCTGATTAGTCTTGGTTTCGGCCCAGCTGTGAATGTACCCGATTCCATCTTGCTTTCCACCCAGTATAATACGTATGATTAGCCTTGCTTTCAGCCCAGGTGTGGGTACACCTGGTTTCGTCTTGCTTTCCGCCCAGTATAATACGCCTGATTAGTCTTGGTTTCGGCCCAGCTGTGAATGTACCCGATTCCATCTTGCTTTCCACCCAGTATAATACGTATGATTAGCCTTGCATTTCAGCACAGGTGTGGGTAGACCTGGTTTCGTCTTGCTTTCCGCCCAGTATAATATGCCTGATTAGTCTTCGTTTCGGCCCAGCTGTGAATGTACCCGATTCCATCTTGCTTTCCACCCAGTATAATACGTATGATTAGCCTTGCTTTCAGCCCAGGTGTGGGTACACCTGGTTTCGTCTTGCTTTCCGCCCAGTATAATACGCCTGATTAGTCTTGGTTTCGGCCCAGATGTGGATATGCTTGGTTCCGTCTTGCTTTCCGCCCAGCATAATACGCCTGATTAGTCTTGGTTTCGGCCCAGATGTGGATAAGCCTGGTTCCGTCTTGGTTTCCGCCCAGTATAATACGCCTGATTAGCCTTGGTTTTGGCCCAGCTGTGAATGTACCTGATTCCACCTTGCTTTCCGCCCAGTATAATACGTATGATTAGCCTTGCTTTCAGCCCAGGTGTGGGTACACCTGGTTTCGTCTTGCTTTCCGCCCAGTATAATACGCCTGATTAGTCTTGGTTTCGGCCCAGCTGTGAATGTACCCGATTCCATCTTGCTTTCCACCCAGTATAATACGTATGATTAGCCTTGCTTTCAGCCCAGGTGTGGGTACACCTGGTTTCGTCTTGCTTTCCGCCCAGTATAATACGCCTGATTAGTCTTGGTTTCGGCCCAGCTGTGAATGTACCTGATTCCATCTTGCTTTCCACCCAGTATAATACGTATGATTAGCCTTGCTTTCAGCCCAGGTGTGGGTACACCTGGTTTCGTCTTGCTTTCCGCCCAGTATAATACGCCTGATTAGTCTTGGTTTCGGCCCAGCTGTGAATGTACCCGATTCCATCTTGCTTTCCACCCAGTATAATACGTATGATTAGCCTTGCTTTCAGCCCAGGTGTGGGTACACCTGGTTTCGTCTTGCTTTCCGCCCAGTATAATACGCCTGATTAGTCTTGGTTTCGGCCCAGCTGTGAATGTACCCTTTTCCATCTTGCTTTCCACCCAGTATAATACGTATGATTAGCCTTGCTTTCAGCCCAGGTGTGGGTACACCTGGTTTCGTCTTGCTTTCCGCCCAGTATAATACGCCTGATTAGTCTTGGTTTCGGCCCAGCTGTGAATGTACCCTGATTCCATCTTGCTTTCCACCCAGTATAATACGTATGATTAGCCTTGCTTTCAGCCCAGGTGTGGGTACACCTGGTTTCGTCTTGCTTTCCGCCCAGTATAATACGCCTGATTAGTCTTGGTTTCGGCCCAGCTGTGAATGTACCCGATTCCATCTTGCTTTCCACCCAGTATAATACGTATGATTAGCCTTGCTTTCAGCCCAGGTGTGGGTAGACCTGGTTTCGTCTTGCTTTCCGCCCAGTATAATACGCCTGATTAGTCTTGGTTTCGGCCCAGCTGTGAATGTACCCGATTCCATCTTGCTTTCCACCCAGTATAATACGTATGATTAGCCTTGCTTTCAGCCCAGGTGTGGGTACACCTGGTTTCGTCTTGCTTTCCGCCCAGTATAATACGCCTGATTAGTCTTGGTTTCGGCCCAGCTGTGAATGTACCCGATTCCATCTTGCTTTCCACCCAGTATAATACGTATGATTAGCCTTGCATTTCAGCCCAGGTGTGGGTAGACCTGGTTTCGTCTTGCTTTCCGCCCAGTATAATATGCCTGATTAGTCTTCGTTTCGGCCCAGCTGTGAATGTACCCGATTCCATCTTGCTTTCCACCCAGTATAATACGTATGATTAGCCTTGCTTTCAGCCCAGGTGTGGGTACACCTGGTTTCGTCTTGCTTTCCGCCCAGTATAATACGCCTGATTAGTCTTGGTTTCGGCCCAGCTGTGAATGTACCCGATTCCATCTTGCTTTCCACCCAGTATAATACGTATGATTAGCCTTGCTTTCATCCCAGGTGTGGGTAGACCTGGTTTCGTCTTGCTTTCCGCCCAGTATAATACGCCTGATTAGTCTTGGTTTCGGCCCAGCTGTGAATGTACCCGATTCCATCTTGCTTTCCACCCAGTATAATACGTATGATTAGCCTTGCTTTCAGCCCAGGTGTGGGTACACCTGGTTTCGTCTTGCTTTCCGCCCAGTATAATACGCCTGATTAGTCTTGGTTTCGGCCCAGCTGTGAATGTACCCGATTCCATCTTGCTTTCCACCCAGTATAATACGTATGATTAGCCTTGCTTTCAGCCCAGGTGTGGGTACACCTGGTTTCGTCTTGCTTTCCGCCCAGTATAATACGCCTGATTAGTCTTGGTTTCGGCCCAGCTGTGAATGTACCCGATTCCATCTTGCTTTCCACCCAGTATAATACGTATGATTAGCCTTGCTTTCAGCCCAGGTGTGGGTACACCTGGTTTCGTCTTGCTTTCCGCCCAGTATAATACGCCTGATTAGTCTTGGTTTCGGCCCAGCTGTGAATGTACCCGATTCCATCTTGCTTTCCACCCAGTATAATACGTATGATTAGCCTTGCTTTCAGCCCAGGTGTGGGTACACCTGGTTTCGTCTTGCTTTCCGCCCAGTATAATACGCCTGATTAGTCTTGGTTTCGGCCCAGCTGTGAATGTACCCGATTCCATCTTGCTTTCCACCCAGTATAATACGTATGATTAGCCTTGCTTTCAGCCCAGGTGTGGGTACACCTGGTTTCGTCTTGCTTTCCGCCCAGTATAATACGCCTGATTAGTCTTGGTTTCGGCCCAGCTGTGAATGTACCCGATTCCATCTTGCTTTCCACCCAGTATAATACGTATGATTAGCCTTGCTTTCAGCCCAGGTGTGGGTACACCTGGTTTCGTCTTGCTTTCCGCCCAGTATAATACGCCTGATTAGTCTTGGTTTCGGCCCAGCTGTGAATGTACCCGATTCCATCTTGCTTTCCACCCAGTATAATACGTATGATTAGCCTTGCATTTCAGCCCAGGTGTGGGTACACCTGGTTTCGTCTTGCTTTCCGCCCAGTATAATACGCCTGATTAGTCTTCGTTTCGGCCCAGCTGTGAATGTACCCGATTCCATCTTGCTTTCCACCCAGTATAATACGTATGATTAGCCTTGCTTTCAGCCCAGGTGTGGGTACACCTGGTTTCGTCTTGCTTTCCGCCCAGTATAATACGCCTGATTAGTCTTGGTTTCGGCCCAGATGTGGATATGCCGGGTTCCATCTTGCTTTCCGCCCAGCATAATACGTATGATTAGTCTTGGTTTCGGCCCAGATGTGGGATAAGCCTGGTTTCCGTCTTGCTTTCCGCCCAGCATAATACGCCTGATTAGTCTTGGTTTCGGCCCAGATGTGGATAAGCCTGGTTCCGTCTTGCTTTCCACCCAGTATAATACGTATGATTAGCCTTGCTTTCAGCCCAGGTGTGGGTACACCTGGTTTCGTCTTGCTTTCCGCCCAGTATAATACGCCTGATTAGTCTTGGTTTCGGCCCAGCTGTGAATGTACCTGATTCCATCTTGCTTTCCACCCAGTATAATACGTATGATTAGCCTTGCTTTCAGCCCAGGTGTGGGTACACCTGGTTTCGTCTTGCTTTCCGCCCAGTATAATACGCCTGATTAGTCTTGGTTTCGGCCCAGCTGTGAATGTACCCGATTCCATCTTGCTTTCCACCCAGTATAATACGTATGATTAGCCTTGCTTTCAGCCCAGGTGTGGGTACACCTGGTTTCGTCTTGCTTTCCGCCCAGTATAATACGCCTGATTAGTCTTGGTTTCGGCCCAGCTGTGAATGTACCCGATTCCATCTTGCTTTCCACCCAGTATAATACGTATGATTAGCCTTGCTTTCAGCCCAGGTGTGGGTACACCTGGTTTCGTCTTGCTTTCCGCCCAGTATAATACGCCTGATTAGTCTTGGTTTCGGCCCAGCTGTGAATGTACCCGATTCCATCTTGCTTTCCACCCAGTATAATACGTATGATTAGCCTTGCTTTCAGCCCAGGTGTGGGTACACCTGGTTTCGTCTTGCTTTCCGCCCAGTATAATACGCCTGATTAGTCTTGGTTTCGGCCCAGCTGTGAATGTACCCGATTCCATCTTGCTTTCCACCCAGTATAATACGTATGATTAGCCTTGCTTTCAGCCCAGGTGTGGGTACACCTGGTTTCGTCTTGCTTTCCGCCCAGTATAATACGCCTGATTAGTCTTGGTTTCGGCCCAGCTGTGAATGTACCCGATTCCATCTTGCTTTCCACCCAGTATAATACGTATGATTAGCCTTGCTTTCAGCCCAGGTGTGGGTACACCTGGTTTCGTCTTGCTTTCCGCCCAGTATAATACGCCTGATTAGTCTTGGTTTCGGCCCAGCTGTGAATGTACCCGATTCCATCTTGCTTTCCACCCAGTATAATACGTATGATTAGCCTTGCTTTCAGCCCAGGTGTGGGTACACCTGGTTTCGTCTTGCTTTCCGCCCAGTATAATACGCCTGATTAGTCTTGGTTTCGGCCCAGCTGTGAATGTACCCGATTCCATCTTGCTTTCCACCCAGTATAATACGTATGATTAGCCTTGCTTTCAGCCCAGGTGTGGGTACACCTGGTTTCGTCTTGCTTTCCGCCCAGTATAATACGCCTGATTAGTCTTGGTTTCGGCCCAGCTGTGAATGTACCCGATTCCATCTTGCTTTCCACCCAGTATAATACGTATGATTAGCCTTGCTTTCAGCCCAGGTGTGGGTACACCTGGTTTCGTCTTGCTTTCCGCCCAGTATAATACGCCTGATTAGTCTTGGTTTCGGCCCAGCTGTGAATGTACCCGATTCCATCTTGCTTTCCACCCAGTATAATACGTATGATTAGCCTTGCATTTCAGCCCAGGTGTGGGTACACCTGGTTTCGTCTTGCTTTCCGCCCAGTATAATACGCCTGATTAGTCTTGGTTTCGGCCCAGCTGTGAATGTACCCGATTCCATCTTGCTTTCCACCCAGTATAATACGTATGATTAGCCTTGCTTTCAGCCCAGGTGTGGGTACACCTGGTTTCGTCTTGCTTTCCGCCCAGTATAATACGCCTGATTAGTCTTGGTTTCGGCCCAGCTGTGAATGTACCTGGTTCCATCTTGCTTTCCGCCCAGTATAATACGTATGATTAGCCTTGCTTTCAGCCCAGGTGTGGGTACACCTGGTTTCGTCTTGCTTTCCGCCCAGTATAATACGCCTGATTAGTCTTGGTTTCGGCCCAGCTGTGAATGTACCTGATTCCATCTTGCTTTCCGCCCAGTATAATACGTATGATTAGCCTTGCTTTCAGCCCAGGTGTGGGTATACCTGGTTTCGTCTTGCTTTCCGCCCAGTATAATACGCCTGATTAGTCTTGGTTTTGGCCCAGCTGTGAATGTACCTGATTCCACCTTGCTTTCCGCCCAGTATAATACGTATGATTAGCCTTGCTTTCAGCCCAGATGTGGATATGCCTGGTTTCGTCTTGCTTTCCGCCCAGTATAATACGCCTGATTAGTCTTGGTTTCGGCCCAGATGTGGATATGCCTGGTTCCGTCTTGCTTTCCGCCCAGCATAATACGCCTGATTAGTATTGGTTTCGGCCCAGATGTGGATAAGCCTGGTTCCGTCTTGGTTTCCGCCCAGTATAATACGCCTGATTAGCCTTGGTTTTGGCCCAGCTGTGAATGTAACTTATTCCACCTTGCTTTCCGCCCAGTATAATACGTATGATTAGCCTTGCTTTCAGCCCAGGTGTGGGTACACCTGGTTTCGTCTTGCTTTCCGCCCAGTATAATACGCCTGATTAGTCTTGGTTTCGGCCCAGCTGTGAATATACCCGATTCCATCTTGCTTTCCACCCAGTATAATACGTATGATTAGCCTTGCTTTCAGCCCAGGTGTGGGTACACCTGGTTTCGTCTTGCTTTCCGCCCAGTATAATACGCCTGATTAGTCTTGGTTTCGGCCCAGCTGTGAATGTACCCGATTCCATCTTGCTTTCCACCTAGTACAATACGTATGATTAGCCTTGCTTTCAGCCCAGGTGTGGGTACACCTGGTTTCGTCTTGCTTTCCGCCCAGTATAATACGCCTGATTAGTCTTGGTTTCGGCCCAGCTGTGAATGTACCCGATTCCATCTTGCTTTCCACCCAGTATAATACGTATGATTAGCCTTGCTTTCAGCCCAGGTGTGGGTACACCTGGTTTCGTCTTGCTTTCCGCCCAGTATAATACGCCTGATTAGTCTTGGTTTCGGCCCAGCTGTGAATGTACCCGATTCCATCTTGCTTTCCACCCAGTATAATACGTATGATTAGCCTTGCTTTCAGCCCAGGTGTGGGTACACCTGGTTTCGTCTTGCTTTCCGCCCAGTATAATACGCCTGATTAGTCTTGGTTTCGGCCCAGCTGTGAATGTACCCGATTCCATCTTGCTTTCCACCCAGTATAATACGTATGATTAGCCTTGCTTTCAGCCCAGGTGTGGGTACACCTGGTTTCGTCTTGCTTTCCGCCCAGTATAATACGCCTGATTAGTCTTGGTTTCGGCCCAGCTGTGAATGTACCCGATTCCATCTTGCTTTCCACCCAGTATAATACGTATGATTAGCCTTGCATTTCAGCCCAGGTGTGGGTACACCTGGTTTCGTCTTGCTTTCCGCCCAGTATAATACGCCTGATTAGTCTTGGTTTCGGCCCAGCTGTGAATGTACCCGATTCCATCTTGCTTTCCACCCAGTATAATACGTATGATTAGCCTTGCTTTCAGCCCAGGTGTGGGTACACCTGGTTTCGTCTTGCTTTCCGCCCAGTATAATACGCCTGATTAGTCTTGGTTTCGGCCCAGTTGTGAATGTACCCGATTCCATCTTGCTTTCCACCCAGTATAATACGTATGATTAGCCTTGCTTTCAGCCCAGGTGTGGGTACACCTGGTTTCGTCTTGCTTTCCGCCCAGTATAATACGCCTGATTAGTCTTGGTTTCGGCCCAGCTGTGAATGTACCCTATTCCATCTTGCTTTCCACCCAGTATAATACGTATGATTAGCCTTGCTTTCAGCCCAGGTGTGGGTACACCTGGTTTCGTCTTGCTTTCAGCCCAGGTGTGAGTACACCTGGTTTCGTCTTGCTTTCCGCCCAGTATAATACGCCTGATTAGTCTTGGTTTCGGCCCAGCTGTGAATGTACCCGATTCCATCTTGCTTTCCACCCAGTATAATACGTATGATTAGCCTTGCTTTCAGCCCAGGTGTGGGTACACCTGGTTTCGTCTTGCTTTCCGCCCAGTATAATACGCCTGATTAGTCTTGGTTTCGGCCCAGCTGTGAATGTACCCGATTCCATCTTGCTTTCCACCCAGTATAATACGTATGATTAGCCTTGCTTTCAGCCCAGGTGTGGGTACACCTGGTTTCGTCTTGCTTTCCGCCCAGTATAATACGCCTGATTAGTCTTGGTTTCGGCCCAGCTGTGAATGTACCCGATTCCATCTTGCTTTCCACCCAGTATAATACGTATGATTAGCCTTGCTTTCAGCCCAGGTGTGGGTACACCTGGTTTCGTCTTGCTTTCCGCCCAGTATAATACGCCTGATTAGTCTTGGTTTCTGCCCAGCTGTGAATGTACCCGATTCCATCTTGCTTTCCACCCAGTATAATACGTATGATTAGCCTTGCTTTCAGCCCAGGTGTGGGTACACCTGGTTTCGTCTTGCTTTCCGCCCAGTATAATACGCCTGATTAGTCTTGGTTTCGGCCCAGCTGTGAATGTACCCGATTCCATCTTGCTTTCCACCCAGTATAATACGTATGATTAGCCTTGCTTTCAGCCCAGGTGTGGGTACACCTGGTTTCGTCTTGCTTTCCGCCCAGTATAATACGCCTGATTAGTCTTGGTTTCGGCCCAGCTGTGAATGTACCCGATTCCATCTTGCTTTCCACCCAGTATAATACGTATGATTAGCCTTGCTTTCAGCCCAGGTGTGGGTACACCTGGTTTCGTCTTGCTTTCCGCCCAGTATAATACGCCTGATTAGTCTTGGTTTCTGCCCAGCTGTGAATGTACCCGATTCCATCTTGCTTTCCACCCAGTATAATACGTATGATTAGCCTTGCATTTCAGCCCAGGTGTGGGTACACCTGGTTTCGTCTTGCTTTCCGCCCAGTATAATACGCCTGATTAGTCTTCGTTTCGGCCCAGCTGTGAATGTACCCGATTCCATCTTGCTTTCCACCCAGTATAATACGTATGATTAGCCTTGCTTTCAGCCCAGGTGTGGGTACACCTGGTTTCGTCTTGCTTTCCGCCCAGTATAATACGCCTGATTAGTCTTGGTTTCGGCCCAGTTGTGAATGTACCCGATTCCATCTTGCTTTCCACCCAGTATAATACGTATGATTAGCCTTGCTTTCAGCCCAGGTGTGGGTACACCTGGTTTCGTCTTGCTTTCCGCCCAGTATAATACGCCTGATTAGTCTTGGTTTCGGCCCAGCTGTGAATGTACCCTATTCCATCTTGCTTTCCACCCAGTATAATACGTATGATTAGCCTTGCTTTCAGCCCAGGTGTGGGTACACCTGGTTTCGTCTTGCTTTCAGCCCAGGTGTGAGTACACCTGGTTTCGTCTTGCTTTCCGCCCAGTATAATACGCCTGATTAGTCTTGGTTTCGGCCCAGCTGTGAATGTACCCGATTCCATCTTGCTTTCCACCCAGTATAATACGTATGATTAGCCTTGCTTTCAGCCCAGGTGTGGGTACACCTGGTTTCGTCTTGCTTTCCGCCCAGTATAATACGCCTGATTAGTCTTGGTTTCGGCCCAGCTGTGAATGTACCCGATTCCATCTTGCTTTCCACCCAGTATAATACGTATGATTAGCCTTGCTTTCAGCCCAGGTGTGGGTACACCTGGTTTCGTCTTGCTTTCCGCCCAGTATAATACGCCTGATTAGTCTTGGTTTCGGCCCAGCTGTGAATGTACCCGATTCCATCTTGCTTTCCACCCAGTATAATACGTATGATTAGCCTTGCTTTCAGCCCAGGTGTGGGTACACCTGGTTTCGTCTTGCTTTCCGCCCAGTATAATACGCCTGATTAGTCTTGGTTTCTGCCCTGCTGTGAATGTACCCGATTCCATCTTGCTTTCCACCCAGTATAATACGTATGATTAGCCTTGCATTTCAGCCCAGGTGTGGGTACACCTGGTTTCGTCTTGCTTTCCGCCCAGTATAATACGCCTGATTAGTCTTCGTTTCGGCCCAGCTGTGAATGTACCCGATTCCATCTTGCTTTCCACCCAGTATAATACGTATGATTAGCCTTGCTTTCAGCCCAGGTGTGGGTACACCTGGTTTCGTCTTGCTTTCCGCCCAGTATAATACGCCTGATTAGACTTGGTTTCGGCCCAGATGTGGATATGCCTGGTTCCGTCTTGCTTTCCGCCCAGCATAATACGCCTGATTAGTCTTGGTTTCGGCCCAGATGTGGATAAGCCTGGTTCCGTCTTGGTTTCCGCCCAGTATAATACGCCTGATTAGCCTTGGTTTTGGCCCAGCTGTGAATGTACCTGATTCCACCTTGCTTTCCGCCCAGTATAATACGTATGATTAGCCTTGCTTTCAGCCCAGGTGTGGGTATACCTGGTTTCGTCTTGCTTTCCGCCCAGTATAATACGCCTGATTAGTCTTGGTTTCGGCCCAGCTGTGAATGTAACTTATTCCACCTTGCTTTCCGCCCAGTATAATACGTATGATTAGCCTTGCTTTCAGCCCAGGTGTGGGTACACCTGGTTTCGTCTTGCTTTCCGCCCAGTATAATACGCCTGATTAGTCTTGGTTTCGGCCCAGCTGTGAATATACCCGATTCCATCTTGCTTTCCACCCAGTATAATACGTATGATTAGCCTTGCTTTCAGCCCAGGTGTGGGTACACCTGGTTTCGTCTTGCTTTCCGCCCAGTATAATACGCCTGATTAGTCTTGGTTTCGGCCCAGCTGTGAATGTACCCGATTCCATCTTGCTTTCCACCCAGTATAATACGTATGATTAGCCTTGCTTTCAGCCCAGGTGTGGGTACACCTGGTTTCGTCTTGCTTTCCGCCCAGTATAATACGCCTGATTAGTCTTGGTTTCGGCCCAGCTGTGAATGTACCCGATTCCATCTTGCTTTCCACCCAGTATAATACGTATGATTAGCCTTGCTTTCAGCCCAGGTGTGGGTACACCTGGTTTCGTCTTGCTTTCCGCCCAGTATAATACGCCTGATTAGTCTTGGTTTCGGCCCAGCTGTGAATGTACCCGATTCCATCTTGCTTTCCACCCAGTATAATACGTATGATTAGCCTTGCTTTCAGCCCAGGTGTGGGTACACCTGGTTTCGTCTTGCTTTCCGCCCAGTATAATACGCCTGATTAGTCTTGGTTTCGGCCCAGCTGTGAATGTACCCGATTCCATCTTGCTTTCCACCCAGTATAATACGTATGATTAGCCTTGCATTTCAGCCCAGGTGTGGGTACACCTGGTTTCGTCTTGCTTTCCGCCCAGTATAATACGCCTGATTAGTCTTCGTTTCGGCCCAGCTGTGAATGTACCCGATTCCATCTTGCTTTCCACCCAGTATAATACGTATGATTAGCCTTGCTTTCAGCCCAGGTGTGGGTACACCTGGTTTCGTCTTGCTTTCCGCCCAGTATAATACGCCTGATTAGACTTGGTTTCGGCCCAGATGTGGATATGCCTGGTTCCGTCTTGCTTTCCGCCCAGCATAATACGCCTGATTAGTCTTGGTTTCGGCCCAGATGTGGATAAGCCTGGTTCCGTCTTGGTTTCCGCCCAGTATAATACGCCTGATTAGCCTTGGTTTTGGCCCAGCTGTGAATGTACCTGATTCCACCTTGCTTTCCGCCCAGTATAATACGTATGATTAGCCTTGCTTTCAGCCCAGGTGTGGGTATACCTGGTTTCGTCTTGCTTTCCGCCCAGTATAATACGCCTGATTAGTCTTGGTTTCGGCCCAGATGTGGATATGCCTGGTTCCGTCTTGCTTTCCGCCCAGTATAATACGCCTGATTAGTCTTGGTTTCGGCCCAGATGTGGATATGCCTGGTTCCGTCTTGCTTTCCGCCCAGCATAATACGCCTGATTAGTATTGGTTTCGGCCCAGATGTGGATAAGCCTGGTTCCGTCTTGGTTTCCGCCCAGTATAATACGCCTGATTAGCCTTGGTTTTGGCCCAGCTGTGAATGTAACTTATTCCACCTTGCTTTCCGCCCAGTATAATACGTATGATTAGCCTTGCTTTCAGCCCAGGTGTGGGTACACCTGGTTTCGTCTTGCTTTCCGCCCAGTATAATACGCCTGATTAGTCTTGGTTTCGGCCCAGCTGTGAATGTACCCGATTCCATCTTGCTTTCCACCCAGTATAATACGTATGATTAGCCTTGCTTTCAGCCCAGGTGTGGGTACACCTGGTTTCGTCTTGCTTTCCGCCCAGTATAATACGCCTGATTAGTCTTGGTTTCGGCCCAGCTGTGAATGTACCCGATTCCATCTTGCTTTCCACCTAGTATAATACGTATGATTAGCCTTGCTTTCAGCCCTGGTGTGGGTACACCTGGTTTCGTCTTGCTTTCCGCCCAGTATAATACGCCTGATTAGTCTTGGTTTCGGCCCAGCTGTGAATGTACCCGATTCCATCTTGCTTTCCACCCAGTATAATACGTATGATTAGCCTTGCTTTCAGCCCAGGTGTGGGTACACCTGGTTTCGTCTTGCTTTCCGCCCAGTATAATACGCCTGATTAGTCTTGGTTTCGGCCCAGCTGTGAATGTACCCGATTCCATCTTGCTTTCCACCCAGTATAATACGTATGATTAGCCTTGCTTTCAGCCCAGGTGTGGGTACACCTGGTTTCGTCTTGCTTTCCGCCCAGTATAATACGCCTGATTAGTCTTGGTTTCGGCCCAGCTGTGAATGTACCCGATTCCATCTTGCTTTCCACCCAGTATAATACGTATGATTAGCCTTGCTTTCAGCCCAGGTGTGGGTACACCTGGTTTCGTCTTGCTTTCCGCCCAGTATAATACGCCTGATTAGTCTTGGTTTCTGCCCAGCTGTGAATGTACCCGATTCCATCTTGCTTTCCACCCAGTATAATACGTATGATTAGCCTTGCATTTCAGCCCAGGTGTGGGTACACCTGGTTTCGTCTTGCTTTCCGCCCAGTATAATACGCCTGATTAGTCTTCGTTTCGGCCCAGCTGTGAATGTACCCGATTCCATCTTGCTTTCCACCCAGTATAATACGTATGATTAGCCTTGCTTTCAGCCCAGGTGTGGGTACACCTGGTTTCGTCTTGCTTTCCGCCCAGTATAATACGCCTGATTAGTCTTGGTTTCGGCCCAGTTGTGAATGTACCCGATTCCATCTTGCTTTCCACCCAGTATAATACGTATGATTAGCCTTGCTTTCAGCCCAGGTGTGGGTACACCTGGTTTCGTCTTGCTTTCCGCCCAGTATAATACGCCTGATTAGTCTTGGTTTCGGCCCAGCTGTGAATGTACCCTATTCCATCTTGCTTTCCACCCAGTATAATACGTATGATTAGCCTTGCTTTCAGCCCAGGTGTGGGTACACCTGGTTTCGTCTTGCTTTCCGCCCAGTATAATACGCCTGATTAGTCTTGGTTTCTGCCCAGCTGTGAATGTACCCGATTCCATCTTGCTTTCCACCCAGTATAATACGTATGATTAGCCTTGCTTTCAGCCCAGGTGTGGGTACACCTGGTTTCGTCTTGCTTTCCGCCCAGTATAATACGCCTGATTAGTCTTGGTTTCGGCCCAGCTGTGAATGTACCCGATTCCATCTTGCTTTCCACCCAGTATAATACGTATGATTAGCCTTGCTTTCAGCCCAGGTGTGGGTACACCTGGTTTCGTCTTGCTTTCCGCCCAGTATAATACGCCTGATTAGTCTTGGTTTCGGCCCAGCTGTGAATGTACCCGATTCCATCTTGCTTTCCACCCAGTATAATACGTATGATTAGCCTTGCTTTCAGCCCAGGTGTGGGTACACCTGGTTTCGTCTTGCTTTCCGCCCAGTATAATACGCCTGATTAGTCTTGGTTTCGGCCCAGCTGTGAATGTACCCGATTCCATCTTGCTTTCCACCCAGTATAATACGTATGATTAGCCTTGCTTTCAGCCCAGGTGTGGGTACACCTGGTTTCGTCTTGCTTTCCGCCCAGTATAATACGCCTGATTAGTCTTGGTTTCGGCCCAGCTGTGAATGTACCCGATTCCATCTTGCTTTCCACCCAGTATAATACGTATGATTAGCCTTGCTTTCAGCCCAGGTGTGGGTACACCTGGTTTCGTCTTGCTTTCCGCCCAGTATAATACGCCTGATTAGTCTTGGTTTCGGCCCAGCTGTGAATGTACCCGATTCCATCTTGCTTTCCACCCAGTATAATACGTATGATTAGCCTTGCATTTCAGCCCAGGTGTGGGTACACCTGGTTTCGTCTTGCTTTCCGCCCAGTATAATACGCCTGATTAGTCTTGGTTTCGGCCCAGCTGTGAATGTACCCGATTCCATCTTGCTTTCCACCCAGTATAATACGTATGATTAGCCTTGCATTTCAGCCCAGGTGTGGGTACACCTGGTTTCGTCTTGCTTTCCGCCCAGTATAATACGCCTGATTAGTCTTGGTTTCGGCCCAGCTGTGAATGTACCCGATTCCATCTTGCTTTCCACCCAGTATAATACGTATGATTAGCCTTGGTTTCAGCCCAGGTGTGGGTACACCTGGTTTCGTCTTGGTTTCCGCCCAGTATAATACGCCTGATTAGCCTTGGTTTCGGCCCAGCTGTGAATGTACCTGATTCCACCTTGCTTTCCACCCAGTATAATACGTATGATTAGCCTTGCTTTCAGCCCAGGTGTGGGTATACCTGGTTTCGTCTTGCTTTCCGCCCAGTATAATACGCCTGATTAGTCTTGGTTTCGGCCCAGATGTGGATATGCCTGGTTCCGTCTTGCTTTCCGCCCAGTATAATACGCCTGATTAGTCTTGGTTTCGGCCCAGATGTGGATATGCCTGGTTCCGTCTTGCTTTCCGCCCAGCATAATACGCCTGATTAGTCTTGGTTTCGGCCCAGATGTGGATAAGCCTGGTTCCGTCTTGGTTTCCGCCCAGTATAATACGCCTGATTAGCCTTGGTTTTGGCCCAGCTGTGAATGTACCTGATTCCACCTTGCTTTCCGCCCAGTATAATACGTATGATTAGCCTTGCTTTCAGCCCAGGTGTGGGTATACCTGGTTTCGTCTTGCTTTCCGCCCAGTATAATACGCCTGATTAGTCTTGGTTTCGGCCCAGCTGTGAATGTACCCGATTCCATCTTGCTTTCCACCCAGTATAATACGTATGATTAGCCTTGCTTTCAGTCTTGCTTTCCGCCCAGTATAATACGCCTGATTAGTCTTGGTTTCGGCCCAGATGTGGATATGCCTGGTTCCGTCTTGCTTTCCGCCCAGCATAATACGCCTGATTAGTCTTGGTTTCGGCCCAGATGTGGATAAGCCTGGTTCCGTCTTGGTTTCCGCCCAGTATAATACGCCTGATTAGCCTTGGTTTTGGCCCAGCTGTGAATGTACCTGATTCCACCTTGCTTTCCGCCCAGTATAATACGTATGATTAGCCTTGCTTTCAGCCCAGGTGTGGGTATACCTGGTTTCGTCTTGCTTTCCGCCCAGTATAATACGCCTGATTAGTCTTGGTTTCGGCCCAGATGTGGATATGCCTGGTTCCGTCTTGCTTTCCGCCCAGTATAATACGCCTGATTAGTCTTGGTTTCGGCCCAGATGTGGATATGCCTGGTTCCGTCTTGCTTTCCGCCCAGTATAATACGCCTGATTAGTCTTGGTTTTCGGCCCAGCTGTGAATGTACCTGGATTCCACCTTGCTTTCCGCCCAGTATAATACGTATGATTAGCCTTGCTTTCAGCCCAGCTGTGTGGGTATACCTGGTTTCGTCTTGCTTTCCGCCCAGTATAATACGCCTGATTAGTCTTGGTTTCGGCCCAGATGTGATATGCCTGGTTCCGTCTTGCTTTCCGCCCAGTATAATACGCCTGATTAGTCTTGGTTTCGGCCCAGATGTGAATGTACCTGATTCCATCTTGCTTTCCACCCAGTATAATACGTATGATTAGCCTTGCTTTCAGCCCAGGTGTGGGTACACCTGGTTTCGTCTTGCTTTCCGCCCAGTATAATACGCCTGATTAGTCTTGGTTTCGGCCCAGCTGTGAATGTACCCGATTCCATCTTGCTTTCCACCCAGTATAATACGTATGATTAGCCTTTGCTTTCAGCCCAGGTGTGGGTACACCTGGTTTCGTCTTGCTTTCCGCCCAGTATAATACGCCTGATTAGTCTTGGTTTCGGCCCAGCTGTGAATGTACCCGATTCCATCTTGCTTTCCACCCAGTATAATACGTATGATTAGCCTTGCTTTCAGCCCAGGTGTGGGTACACCTGGTTTCGTCTTGCTTTCCGCCCAGTATAATACGCCTGATTAGTCTTGGTTTCGGCCCAGCTGTGAATGTACCCGATTCCATCTTGCTTTCCACCCAGTATAATACGTATGATTAGCCTTGCTTTCAGCCCAGGTGTGGGTACACCTGGTTTCGTCTTGCTTTCCGCCCAGTATAATACGCCTGATTAGTCTTGGTTTCGGCCCAGCTGTGAATGTACCCGATTCCATCTTGCTTTCCACCCAGTATAATACGTATGATTAGCCTTGCTTTCAGCCCAGGTGTGGGTACACCTGGTTTCGTCTTGCTTTCCGCCCAGTATAATACGCCTGATTAGTCTTGGTTTCGGCCCAGCTGTGAATGTACCCGATTCCATCTTGCTTTCCACCCAGTATAATACGTATGATTAGCCTTGCTTTCAGCCCAGGTGTGGGTACACCTGGTTTCGTCTTGCTTTCCGCCCAGTATAATACGCCTGATTAGTCTTGGTTTCGGCCCAGCTGTGAATGTACCCGATTCCATCTTGCTTTCCACCCAGTATAATACGTATGATTAGCCTTGCTTTCAGCCCAGGTGTGGGTACACCTGGTTTCGTCTTGCTTTCCGCCCAGTATAATACGCCTGATTAGTCTTGGTTTCGGCCCAGCTGTGAATGTACCCGATTCCATCTTGCTTTCCACCCAGTATAATACGTATGATTAGCCTTGCTTTCAGCCCAGGTGTGGGTACACCTGGTTTCGTCTTGCTTTCCGCCCAGTATAATACGCCTGATTAGTCTTGGTTTCGGCCCAGCTGTGAATGTACCCGATTCCATCTTGCTTTCCACCCAGTATAATACGTATGATTAGCCTTGCTTTCAGCCCAGGTGTGGGTACACCTGGTTTCGTCTTGCTTTCCGCCCAGTATAATACGCCTGATTAGTCTTGGTTTCGGCCCAGCTGTGAATGTACCCGATTCCATCTTGCTTTCCACCCAGTATAATACGTATGATTAGCCTTGCTTTCAGCCCAGGTGTGGGTACACCTGGTTTCGTCTTGCTTTCCGCCCAGTATAATACGCCTGATTAGTCTTGGTTTCGGCCCAGCTGTGAATGTACCCGATTCCATCTTGCTTTCCACCCAGTATAATACGTATGATTAGCCTTGCTTTCAGCCCAGGTGTGGGTACACCTGGTTTCGTCTTGCTTTCCGCCCAGTATAATACGCCTGATTAGTCTTGGTTTCGGCCCAGCTGTGAATGTACCCGATTCCATCTTGCTTTCCACCCAGTATAATACGTATGATTAGCCTTGCTTTCAGCCCAGGTGTGGGTACACCTGGTTTCGTCTTGCTTTCCGCCCAGTATAATACGCCTGATTAGTCTTGGTTTCGGCCCAGCTGTGAATGTACCCGATTCCATCTTGCTTTCCACCCAGTATAATACGTATGATTAGCCTTGCTTTCAGCCCAGGTGTGGGTACACCTGGTTTCGTCTTGCTTTCAGCCCAGGTGTGAGTACACCTGGTTTCGTCTTGCTTTCCGCCCAGTATAATACGCCTGATTAGTCTTGGTTTCGGCCCAGCTGTGAATGTACCCGATTCCATCTTGCTTTCCACCCAGTATAATACGTATGATTAGCCTTGCTTTCAGCCCAGGTGTGGGTACACCTGGTTTCGTCTTGCTTTCCGCCCAGTATAATACGCCTGATTAGTCTTGGTTTCGGCCCAGCTGTGAATGTACCCGATTCCATCTTGCTTTCCACCCAGTATAATACGTATGATTAGCCTTGCTTTCAGCCCAGGTGTGGGTACACCTGGTTTCGTCTTGCTTTCCGCCCAGTATAATACGCCTGATTAGTCTTGGTTTCGGCCCAGCTGTGAATGTACCCGATTCCATCTTGCTTTCCACCCAGTATAATACGTATGATTAGCCTTGCTTTCAGCCCAGGTGTGGGTACACCTGGTTTCGTCTTGCTTTCCGCCCAGTATAATACGCCTGATTAGTCTTGGTTTCGGCCCAGCTGTGAATGTACCCGATTCCATCTTGCTTTCCACCCAGTATAATACGTATGATTAGCCTTGCATTTCAGCCCAGGTGTGGGTACACCTGGTTTCGTCTTGCTTTCCGCCCAGTATAATACGCCTGATTAGTCTTCGTTTCGGCCCAGCTGTGAATGTACCCGATTCCATCTTGCTTTCCACCCAGTATAATACGTATGATTAGCCTTGCTTTCAGCCCAGGTGTGGGTACACCTGGTTTCGTCTTGCTTTCCGCCCAGTATAATACGCCTGATTAGACTTGGTTTCGGCCCAGATGTGGATATGCCTGGTTCCGTCTTGCTTTCCGCCCAGCATAATACGCCTGATTAGTCTTGGTTTCGGCCCAGATGTGGATAAGCCTGGTTCCGTCTTGGTTTCCGCCCAGTATAATACGCCTGATTAGCCTTGGTTTTGGCCCAGCTGTGAATGTACCTGATTCCACCTTGCTTTCCGCCCAGTATAATACGTATGATTAGCCTTGCTTTCAGCCCAGGTGTGGGTATACCTGGTTTCGTCTTGCTTTCCGCCCAGTATAATACGCCTGATTAGTCTTGGTTTCGGCCCAGATGTGGATATGCCTGGTTCCGTCTTGCTTTCCGCCCAGTATAATACGCCTGATTAGTCTTGGTTTCGGCCCAGATGTGGATATGCCTGGTTCCGTCTTGCTTTCCGCCCAGCATAATACGCCTGATTAGTATTGGTTTCGGCCCAGATGTGGATAAGCCTGGTTCCGTCTTGGTTTCCGCCCAGTATAATACGCCTGATTAGCCTTGGTTTTGGCCCAGCTGTGAATGTAACTTATTCCACCTTGCTTTCCGCCCAGTATAATACGTATGATTAGCCTTGCTTTCAGCCCAGGTGTGGGTATACCTGGTTTCGTCTTGCTTTCCGCCCAGTATAATACGCCTGATTAGTCTTGGTTTCGGCCCAGATGTGGATATGCCTGGTTCCGTCTTGCTTTCCGTCCAGTATAATACGCCTGATTAGTCTTGGTTTCGGCCCAGATGTGGATATGCCTGGTTCCGTCTTGCTTTCCGCCCAGCATAATACGCCTGATTAGTCTTGGTTTCGGCCCAGATGTGGATAAGCCTGGTTCCGTCTTGGTTTCCGCCCAGTATAATACGCCTGATTGGCCTTGGTTTTGGCCCAGCTGTGGATGTACCTGATTCCACCTTGCTTTCCGCCCAGTATAATACGTATGATTAGCCTTGCTTTCAGCCCAGGTGTGGGTATACCTGGTTTCGTCTTGCTTTCCGCCCAGTATAATACGCCTGATTAGTCTTGGTTTCGGCCCAGATGTGGATATGCCTGGTTCCGTCTTGCTTTCCGCCCAGTATAATACGCCTGATTAGTCTTGGTTTCGGCCCAGATGTGGATATGCCTGGTTCCGTCTTGCTTTCCGCCCAGCATAATACGCCTGATTAGTCTTGGTTTCGGCCCAGATGTGGATAAGCCTGGTTCCGTCTTGGTTTCCGCCCAGTATAATACGCCTGATTAGCCTTGGTTTTGGCCCAGCTGTGAATGTACCTTATTCCACCTTGCTTTCCGCCCAGTATAATACGTATGATTAGCCTTGCTTTCAGCCCAGGTGTGGGTATACCTGGTTTCGTCTTGCTTTCCGCCCAGTATAATACGCCTGATTAGTCTTGGTTTCGGCCCAGATGTGAATGTACCTGATTCCATCTTGCTTTCCACCCAGTATAATACGTGTGATTAGCCTTGCTTTTAGCCCAGGTGTGGGTACACCTGGTTTCGTCTTGCTTTCCGCCCAGTATAATACGCCTGATTAGTCTTGGTTTCGGCCCAGCTGTGAATGTACCCGATTCCATCTTGCTTTCCACCCAGTATAATACGTATGATTAGCCTTGCTTTCAGCCCAGGTGTGGGTACACCTGGTTTCGTCTTGCTTTCCGCCCAGTATAATACGCCTGATTAGTCTTGGTTTCGGCCCAGCTGTGAATGTACCCGATTCCATCTTGCTTTCCACCCAGTATAATACGTATGATTAGCCTTGCTTTCAGCCCAGGTGTGGGTACACCTGGTTTCGTCTTGCTTTCCGCCCAGTATAATACGCCTGATTAGTCTTGGTTTCGGCCCAGCTGTGAATGTACCCGATTCCATCTTGCTTTCCACCCATAATACGTATGATTACGTATGATTAGCCTTGCTTTCAGCCCAGGTGTGGGTACACCTGGTTTCGTCTTGCTTTCCGCCCAGTATAATACGCCTGATTAGTCTTGGTTTCGGCCCAGCTGTGAATGTACCCGATTCCATCTTGCTTTCCACCCAGTATAATACGTATGATTAGCCTTGCTTTCAGCCCAGGTGTGGGTACACCTGGTTTCGTCTTGCTTTCCGCCCAGTATAATACGCCTGATTAGTCTTGGTTTCGGCCCAGCTGTGAATGTACCCGATTCCATCTTGCTTTCCACCCAGTATAATACGTATGATTAGCCTTGCTTTCAGCCCAGGTGTGGGTACACCTGGTTTCGTCTTGCTTTCCGCCCAGTATAATACGCCTGATTAGTCTTGGTTTCGGCCCAGCTGTGAATGTACCCGATTCCATCTTGCTTTCCACCCAGTATAATACGTATGATTAGCCTTGCTTTCAGCCCAGGTGTGGGTACACCTGGTTTCGTCTTGCTTTCCGCCCAGTATAATACGCCTGATTAGTCTTGGTTTCGGCCCAGCTGTGAATGTACCCGATTCCATCTTGCTTTCCACCCAGTATAATACGTATGATTAGCCTTGCTTTCAGCCCAGGTGTGGGTACACCTGGTTTCGTCTTGCTTTCCGCCCAGTATAATACGCCTGATTAGTCTTGGTTTCGGCCCAGCTGTGAATGTACCCGATTCCATCTTGCTTTCCACCCAGTATAATACGTATGATTAGCCTTGCTTTCAGCCCAGGTGTGGGTACACCTGGTTTCGTCTTGCTTTCCGCCCAGTATAATACGCCTGATTAGTCTTGGTTTCGGCCCAGCTGTGAATGTACCCGATTCCATCTTGCTTTCCACCCAGTATAATACGTATGATTAGCCTTGCTTTCAGCCCAGGTGTGGGTACACCTGGTTTCGTCTTGCTTTCCGCCCAGTATAATACGCCTGATTAGTCTTGGTTTCGGCCCAGATGTGGATATGCTGGTTCCGTCTTGCTTTCCGCCCAGCATAATACGCCTGATTAGTCTTGGTTTCGGCCCAGATGTGGATAAGCCTGGTTCCGTCTTGGTTTCCGCCCAGTATAATACGCCTGATTAGCCTTGGTTTTGGCCCAGCTGTGAATGTACCTGATTCCACCTTGCTTTCCGCCCAGTATAATACGTATGATTAGCCTTGCTTTCAGCCCAGGTGTGGGTACACCTGGTTTCGTCTTGCTTTCCGCCCAGTATAATACGCCTGATTAGTCTTGGTTTCGGCCCAGATGTGAATGTACCTGGTTCCGTCTTGCTTTCCGCCCAGTATAATACGCCTGATTAGTCTTGGTTTCGGCCCAGATGTGGATATGCCTGGTTCCGTCTTGCTTTCCGCCCAGCATAATACGCCTGATTAGTATTGGTTTCGGCCCAGATGTGGATAAGCCTGGTTCCGTCTTGGTTTCCGCCCAGTATAATACGCCTGATTAGTCTTGGTTTTGGCCCAGCTGTGAATGTACCCTATTCCATCTTGCTTTCCACCCAGTATAATACGTATGATTAGCCTTGCTTTCAGCCCAGGTGTGGGTACACCTGGTTTCGTCTTGCTTTCCGCCCAGTATAATACGCCTGATTAGTCTTGGTTTCGGCCCAGATGTGGATATGCCTGGTTCCGTCTTGCTTTCCGTCCAGTATAATACGCCTGATTAGTCTTGGTTTCGGCCCAGATGTGGATATGCCTGGTTCCGTCTTGCTTTCCGCCCAGCATAATACGCCTGATTAGTCTTGGTTTCGGCCCAGATGTGGATAAGCCTGGTTCCGTCTTGCTTTCCGCCCAGTATAATACGCCTGATTAGTCTTGGTTTTGGCCCAGCTGTGAATGTACCTGATTCCATCTTGCTTTCCACCCAGTATAATACGTATGATTAGCCTTGCTTTCAGCCCAGGTGTGGGTACACCTGGTTTCGTCTTGCTTTCCGCCCAGTATAATACGCCTGATTAGTCTTGGTTTCGGCCCAGATGTGGATATGCCTGGTTCCGTCTTGCTTTCCGCCCAGTATAATACGCCTGATTAGTCTTGGTTTCGGCCCAGGTGTGGATATGCCTGGTTCCGTCTTGCTTTCCGCCCAGCATAATACGCCTGAATTAGTCTTGGTTTCGGCCCAGATGTGGATAAGCCTGGTTCCGTCTTGGTTTCCGCCCAGTATAATACGCCTGATTAGCCTTGGTTTTGGCCCAGCTGTGAATGTACCCGATTCCATCTTGCTTTCCACCCAGTATAATACGTATGATTAGCCTTGCTTTCAGCCCAGGTGTGGGTACACCTGGTTTCGTCTTGCTTTCCGCCCAGTATAATACGCCTGATTAGTCTTGGTTTCGGCCCAGCTGTGAATGTACCTGATTCCATCTTGCTTTCCACCCAGTATAATACGTATGATTAGCCTTGCATTTCAGCCCAGGTGTGGGTACACCTGGTTTCGTCTTGCTTTCCGCCCAGTATAATACGCCTGATTAGTCTTGGTTTCGGCCCAGCTGTGAATGTACCCGATTCCATCTTGCTTTCCACCCAGTATAATACGTATGATTAGCCTTGCTTTCAGCCCAGGTGTGGGTACACCTGGTTTCGTCTTGCTTTCCGCCCAGTATAATACGCCTGATTAGACTTGGTTTCGGCCCAGATGTGGATATGCCTGGTTCCGTCTTGCTTTCCGCCCAGCATAATACGCCTGATTAGTCTTGGTTTCGGCCCAGATGTGGGATAAGCCTGGTTTCCGTCTTGGTTTCCGCCCAGTATAATACGCCTGATTAGCCTTGGTTTTGGCCCAGCTGTGAATGTACCTGATTCCACCTTGCTTTCCGCCCAGTATAATACGTATGATTAGCCTTGCTTTCAGCCCAGGTGTGGGTATACCTGGTTTCGTCTTGCTTTCCGCCCAGTATAATACGCCTGATTAGTCTTGGTTTCGGCCCAGATGTGGATATGTACCTGGTTCCGTCTTGCTTTCCGCCCAGTATAATACGCCTGATTAGTCTTGGTTTCGGCCCAGATGTGGATATGCCTGGTTCCGTCTTGCTTTCCGCCCAGCATAATACGCCTGATTAGTATTGGTTTCGGCCCAGATGTGGATAAGCCTGGTTCCGTCTTGGTTTCCGCCCAGTATAATACGCCTGATTAGCCTTGGTTTTGGCCCAGCTGTGAATGTACCCGATTCCACCTTGCTTTCCGCCCAGTATAATACGTATGATTAGCCTTGCTTTCAGCCCAGGTGTGGGTATACCTGGTTTCGTCTTGCTTTCCGCCCAGTATAATACGCCTGATTAGTCTTGGTTTCGGCCCAGATGTGGATATGCCTGGTTCCGTCTTGCTTTTCGTCCAGTATAATACGCCTGATTAGTCTTGGTTTCGGCCCAGATGTGGATATGCCTGGTTCCGTCTTGCTTTCCGCCCAGCATAATACGCCTGATTAGTCTTGGTTTCGGCCCAGATGTGGATAAGCCTGGTTCCGTCTTGGTTTCCGCCCAGTATAATACGCCTGATTAGCCTTGGTTTTGGCCCAGCTGTGAATGTACCTGATTCCACCTTGCTTTCCGCCCAGTATAATACGTATGATTAGCCTTGCTTTCAGCCCAGGTGTGGGTACACCTGGTTTCGTCTTGCTTTCCGCCCAGTATAATACGCCTGATTAGTCTTGGTTTCGGCCCAGATGTGGATATGCCTGGTTCCGTCTTGCTTTCCGCCCAGTATAATACGCCTGATTAGTCTTGGTTTCGGCCCAGATGTGGATATGCCTGGTTCCGTCTTGCTTTCCGCCCAGCATAATACGCCTGATTAGTCTTGGTTTCGGCCCAGATGTGGATAAGCCTGGTTTCGTCTTGCTTTCCGCCCAGTATAATACGCCTGATTAGTCTTGGTTTCGGCCCAGCTGTGAATGTACCCTTATTCCACCTTGCTTTCCGCCCAGTATAATACGTATGATTAGCCTTGCTTTCAGCCCAGGTGTGGGTACACCTGGTTTCGTCTTGCTTTCCGCCCAGTATAATACGCCTGATTAGTCTTGGTTTCGGCCCAGATGTGAATGTACCTGATTCCATCTTGCTTTCCACCCAGTATAATACGTGTGATTAGCCTTGCTTTCAGCCCAGGTGTGGGTACACCTGGTTTCGTCTTGCTTTCCGCCCAGTATAATACGCCTGATTAGTCTTGGTTTCGGCCCAGCTGTGAATGTACCCGATTCCATCTTGCTTTCCACCCAGTATAATACGTATGATTAGCCTTGCTTTCAGCCCAGGTGTGGGTACACCTGGTTTCGTCTTGCTTTCCGCCCAGTATAATACGCCTGATTAGTCTTGGTTTCGGCCCAGCTGTGAATGTACCCGATTCCATCTTGCTTTCCACCCAGTATAATACGTATGATTAGCCTTGCTTTCAGCCCAGGTGTGGGTACACCTGGTTTCGTCTTGCTTTCCGCCCAGTATAATACGCCTGATTAGTCTTGGTTTCGGCCCAGCTGTGAATGTACCCGATTCCATCTTGCTTTCCACCCAGTATAATACGTATGATTAGCCTTGCTTTCAGCCCAGGTGTGGGTACACCTGGTTTCGTCTTGCTTTCCGCCCAGTATAATACGCCTGATTAGTCTTGGTTTCGGCCCAGCTGTGAATGTACCCGATTCCATCTTGCTTTCCACCCAGTATAATACGTATGATTAGCCTTGCTTTCAGCCCAGGTGTGGGTACACCTGGTTTCGTCTTGCTTTCCGCCCAGTATAATACGCCTGATTAGTCTTGGTTTCGGCCCAGCTGTGAATGTACCCGATTCCATCTTGCTTTCCACCCAGTATAATACGTATGATTAGCCTTGCTTTCAGCCCAGGTGTGGGTACACCTGGTTTCGTCTTGCTTTCCGCCCAGTATAATACGCCTGATTAGTCTTGGTTTCGGCCCAGCTGTGAATGTACCCGATTCCATCTTGCTTTCCACCCAGTATAATACGTATGATTAGCCTTGCTTTCAGCCCAGGTGTGGGTACACCTGGTTTCGTCTTGCTTTCCGCCCAGTATAATACGCCTGATTAGTCTTGGTTTCGGCCCAGCTGTGAATGTACCCGATTCCATCTTGCTTTCCACCCAGTATAATACGTATGATTAGCCTTGCTTTCAGCCCAGGTGTGGGTACACCTGGTTTCGTCTTGCTTTCCGCCCAGTATAATACGCCTGATTAGTCTTGGTTTCTGCCCAGCTGTGAATGTACCCGATTCCATCTTGCTTTCCACCCAGTATAATACGTATGATTAGCCTTGCATTTCAGCCCAGGTGTGGGTACACCTGGTTTCGTCTTGCTTTCCGCCCAGTATAATACGCCTGATTAGTCTTCGTTTTCGGCCCAGCTGTGAATGTACCCGATTCCATCTTGCTTTCCACCCAGTATAATACGTATGATTAGCCTTGCTTTCAGCCCAGGTGTGGGTACACCTGGTTTCGTCTTGCTTTCCGCCCAGTATAATACGCCTGATTAGACTTGGTTTCGGCCCAGATGTGGATATGCCTGGTTCCGTCTTGCTTTCCGCCCAGCATAATACGCCTGATTAGTCTTGGTTTCGGCCCAGATGTGGATAAGCCTGGTTCCGTCTTGGTTTCCGCCCAGTATAATACGCCTGATTAGCCTTGGTTTTGGCCCAGCTGTGAATGTACCTGATTCCACCTTGCTTTCCGCCCAGTATAATACGTATGATTAGCCTTGCTTTCAGCCCAGGTGTGGGTATACCTGGTTTCGTCTTGCTTTCCGCCCAGTATAATACGCCTGATTAGTCTTGGTTTCGGCCCAGATGTGGATATGCCTGGTTCCGTCTTGCTTTCCGCCCAGTATAATACGCCTGATTAGTCTTGGTTTCGGCCCAGATGTGGATATGCCTGGTTCCGTCTTGCTTTCCGCCCAGCATAATACGCCTGATTAGTCTTGGTTTCGGCCCAGATGTGGATAAGCCTGGTTCCGTCTTGGTTTCCGCCCAGTATAATACGCCTGATTAGCCTTGGTTTTGGCCCAGCTGTGAATGTAACTTATTCCACCTTGCTTTCCGCCCAGTATAATACGTATGATTAGCCTTGCTTTCAGCCCAGGTGTGGGTATACCTGGTTTCGTCTTGCTTTCCGCCCAGTATAATACGCCTGATTAGTCTTGGTTTCGGCCCAGATGTGGATATGCCTGGTTCCGTCTTGCTTTCCGTCCAGTATAATACGCCTGATTAGTCTTGGTTTCGGCCCAGATGTGGATATGCCTGGTTCCGTCTTGCTTTCCGCCCAGCATAATACGCCTGATTAGTCTTGGTTTCGGCCCAGATGTGGATAAGCCTGGTTCCGTCTTGGTTTCCGCCCAGTATAATACGCCTGATTAGCCTTGGTTTTGGCCCAGCTGTGGATGTACCTGATTCCACCTTGCTTTCCGCCCAGTATAATACGTATGATTAGCCTTGCTTTCAGCCCAGGTGTGGGTATACCTGGTTTCGTCTTGCTTTCCGCCCAGTATAATACGCCTGATTAGTCTTGGTTTCGGCCCAGATGTGGATATGCCTGGTTCCGTCTTGCTTTCCGCCCAGTATAATACGCCTGATTAGTCTTGGTTTCGGCCCAGATGTGGATATGCCTGGTTCCGTCTTGCTTTCCGCCCAGCATAATACGCCTGATTAGTCTTGGTTTCGGCCCAGATGTGGATAAGCCTGGTTCCGTCTTGGTTTCCGCCCAGTATAATACGCCTGATTAGCCTTGGTTTTGGCCCAGCTGTGAATGTACCTTATTCCACCTTGCTTTCCGCCCAGTATAATACGTATGATTAGCCTTGCTTTCAGCCCAGGTGTGGGTATACCTGGTTTCGTCTTGCTTTCCGCCCAGTATAATACGCCTGATTAGTCTTGGTTTCGGCCCAGATGTGAATGTACCTGATTCCATCTTGCTTTCCACCCAGTATAGTACGTGTGATTAGCCTTGCTTTTAGCCCAGGTGTGGGTACACCTGGTTTCGTCTTGCTTTCCGCCCAGTATAATACGCCTGATTAGTCTTGGTTTCGGCCCAGCTGTGAATGTACCCGATTCCATCTTGCTTTCCACCCAGTATAATACGTATGATTAGCCTTGCTTTCAGCCCAGGTGTGGGTACACCTGGTTTCGTCTTGCTTTCCGCCCAGTATAATACGCCTGATTAGTCTTGTTTTCGGCCCAGCTGTGAATGTACCCGATTCCATCTTGCTTTCCACCCAGTATAATAAGTATGAATAGCCTTGCTTTCAGCCCAGGTGTGGGTACACCTGGTTTCGTCTTGCTTTCCGCCCAGTATAATACGCCTGATTAGTCTTGGTTTCGGCCCAGCTGTGAATGTACCCGATTCCATCTTGCTTTCCACCCATAATACGTATGATTACGTATGATTAGCCTTGCTTTCAGCCCAGGTGTGGGTACACCTGGTTTCGTCTTGCTTTCCGCCCAGTATAATACGCCTGATTAGTCTTGGTTTCGGCCCAGCTGTGAATGTACCCGATTCCATCTTGCTTTCCACCCAGTATAATACGTATGATTAGCCTTGCTTTCAGCCCAGGTGTGGGTACACCTGGTTTCGTCTTGCTTTCCGCCCAGTATAATACGCCTGATTAGTCTTGGTTTCGGCCCAGCTGTGAATGTACCCGATTCCATCTTGCTTTCCACCCAGTATAATACGTATGATTAGCCTTGCTTTCAGCCCAGGTGTGGGTACACCTGGTTTCGTCTTGCTTTCCGCCCAGTATAATACGCCTGATTAGTCTTGGTTTCGGCCCAGCTGTGAATGTACCCGATTCCATCTTGCTTTCCACCCAGTATAATACGTATGATTAGCCTTGCTTTCAGCCCAGGTGTGGGTACACCTGGTTTCGCCTCGCTTTCCGCCCAGTATAATACGCCTGATTAGTCTTGGTTTCGGCCCAGATGTGAATGTACCTGATTTCATCTTGCTTTCCACCCAGTATAATACGTATGATTAGTCTTGCTTTCCGCCCAGCTGTGGGGATACCTGGTTCCGTTTTGTTTTCCGCCCAGCATAATACGCCTGATTAGTCTTGGTTTCGGCCCAGATGTGGATGAGCCTGGTTCCGTCTTGGTTTCCGCCCAGTATAATACGCCTGATTAGCCTTGGTTTTGGCCCAGCTGTGAATGTACCTGATTCCACCTTGCTTTCCGCCCAGTATAATACGTATGATTAGCCTTGCTTTCAGCCCAGGTGTGGGTATACCTGGTTTCGTCTTGCTTTCCGCCCAGTATAATACGCCTGATTAGTCTTGGTTTCGGCCCAGATGTGGATATGCCTGGTTCCGTCTTGCTTTCCGCCCAGTATAATACGCCTGATTAGTCTTGGTTTCGGCCCAGATGTGGATATGCCTGGTTCCGTCTTGCTTTCCGCCCAGCATAATACGCCTGATTAGTATTGGTTT
The DNA here is from genome assembly GCA_039090855.1 of Macrothele yani. Classification (NCBI taxonomy): domain Eukaryota; kingdom Metazoa; phylum Arthropoda; class Arachnida; order Araneae; family Macrothelidae; genus Macrothele; species Macrothele yani. The sequence goes on along the minus strand of CM077024.1, from coordinate 135,205,347 downwards.
CGGCCCAGATGTGGATAAGCCTGGTTCCGTCTTGGTTTCCGCCCAGTATAATACGCCTGATTAGCCTTGGTTTTGGCCCAGCTGTGAATGTAACTTATTCCACCTTGCTTTCCGCCCAGTATAATACGTATGATTAGCCTTGCTTTCAGCCCAGGTGTGGGTATACCTGGTTTCGTCTTGCTTTCCGCCCAGTATAATACGCCTGATTAGTCTTGGTTTCGGCCCAGATGTGGATATGCCTGGTTCCGTCTTGCTTTCCGTCCAGTATAATACGCCTGATTAGTCTTGGTTTCGGCCCAGATGTGGATATGCCTGGTTCCGTCTTGCTTTCCGCCCAGCATAATACGCCTGATTAGTCTTGGTTTCGGCCCAGATGTGGATAAGCCTGGTTCCGTCTTGGTTTCCGCCCAGTATAATACGCCTGATTGGCCTTGGTTTTGGCCCAGCTGTGGATGTACCTGATTCCACCTTGCTTTCCGCCCAGTATAATACGTATGATTAGCCTTGCTTTCAGCCCAGGTGTGGGTATACCTGGTTTCGTCTTGCTTTCCGCCCAGTATAATACGCCTGATTAGTCTTGGTTTCGGCCCAGATGTGGATATGCCTGGTTCCGTCTTGCTTTCCGCCCAGTATAATACGCCTGATTAGTCTTGGTTTCGGCCCAGATGTGGATATGCCTGGTTCCGTCTTGCTTTCCGCCCAGCATAATACGCCTGAATAGTCTTGGTTTCGGCCCAGATGTGGATAAGCCTGGTTCCGTCTTGGTTTCCGCCCAGTATAATACGCCTGATTAGCCTTGGTTTTGGCCCAGCTGTGAATGTACCTTATTCCACCTTGCTTTCCGCCCAGTATAATACGTATGATTAGCCTTGCTTTCAGCCCAGGTGTGGGTATACCTGGTTTCGTCTTGCTTTCCGCCCAGTATAATACGCCTGATTAGTCTTGGTTTCGGCCCAGATGTGAATGTACCTGATTCCATCTTGCTTTCCACCCAGTATAGTACGTGTGATTAGCCTTGCTTTTAGCCCAGGTGTGGGTACACCTGGTTTCGTCTTGCTTTCCGCCCAGTATAATACGCCTGATTAGTCTTGGTTTCGGCCCAGCTGTGAATGTACCCGATTCCATCTTGCTTTCCACCCAGTATAATACGTATGATTAGCCTTGCTTTCAGCCCATAATACGTATGATTACGTATGATTAGCCTTGCTTTCAGCCCAGGTGTGGGTACACCTGGTTTCGTCTTGCTTTCCGCCCAGTATAATACGCCTGATTAGTCTTGGTTTCGGCCCAGCTGTGAATGTACCCGATTCCATCTTGCTTTCCACCCAGTATAATACGTATGATTAGCCTTGCTTTCAGCCCAGGTGTGGGTACACCTGGTTTCGTCTTGCTTTCCGCCCAGTATAATACGCCTGATTAGTCTTGGTTTCGGCCCAGCTGTGAATGTACCCGATTCCATCTTGCTTTCCACCCAGTATAATACGTATGATTAGCCTTGCTTTCAGCCCAGGTGTGGGTACACCTGGTTTCGTCTTGCTTTCCACCCAGTATAATACGCCTGATTAGTCTTGGTTTCGGCCCAGCTGTGAAGGTACCCGATTCCATCTTGCTTTCCACCCAGTATAATACGTATGATTAGCCTTGCTTTCAGCCCAGGTGTGGGTACACCTGGTTTCGTCTTGCTTTCCGGCTAGTATAATACGCCTGATTAGTCTTGGTTTCGGCCCAGCTGTGAATGTACCCGATTCCATCTTGCTTTCCACCCAGTATAATACGTATGATTAGCCTTGCTTTCAGCCCAGGTGTGGGTACACCTGGTTTCGTTTTGCTTTCCGCCCAGTATAATACTCCTGATTAGTCTTGGTTTCGGCCCAGCTGTGAATGTACCCGATTCCATCTTGCTTTCCACCCAGTATAATACGTATGATTAGCCTTGCTTTCAGCCCAGGTGTGGGTACACCTGGTTTCGTCTTGCTTTCCGGCTAGTATAATACGCCTGATTAGTCTTGGTTTCGGCCCAGCTGTGAATGTACCCGATTCCATCTTGCTTTCCGCCCAGTATAATACGTATGATTAGCCTTGCTTTCAGCCCAGGTGTGGGTACACCTGGTTTCGTCTTGCTTTCCGCCCAGTATAATACGCCTGATTAGTCTTGGTTTCGGCCCAGCTGTGAATGTACCCGATTCCATCTTGCTTTCCACCCAGTATAATACGTATGATTAGCCTTGCTTTCAGCCCAGGTGTGGGTACACCTGGTTTCGTCTTGCTTTCCGCCCAGTATAATACGCCTGATTAGTCTTGGTTTCGGCCCAGTTGTGAATGTACCCGATTCCATCTTGCTTTCCACCCAGTATAATACGTATGATTAGCCTTGCTTTCAGCCCAGGTGTGGGTACACCTGGTTTCGTCTTGCTTTCCGCCCAGTATAATACGCCTGATTAGTCTTGGTTTCGGCCCAGCTGTGAATGTACCCTATTCCATCTTGCTTTCCACCCAGTATAATACGTATGATTAGCCTTGCTTTCAGCCCAGGTGTGGGTACACCTGGTTTCGTCTTGCTTTCAGCCCAGGTGTGAGTACACCTGGTTTCGTCTTGCTTTCCGCCCAGTATAATACGCCTGATTAGTCTTGGTTTCGGCCCAGCTGTGAATGTACCCGATTCCATCTTGCTTTCCACCCAGTATAATACGTATGATTAGCCTTGCTTTCAGCCCAGGTGTGGGTACACCTGGTTTCGTCTTGCTTTCCGCCCAGTATAATACGCCTGATTAATCTTGGTTTCGGCCCAGCTGTGAATGTACCCGATTCCATCTTGCTTTCCACCCAGTATAATACGTATGATTAGCCTTGCTTTCAGCCCAGGTGTGGGTACACCTGGTTTCGTCTTGCTTTCCGCCCAGTATAATACGCCTGATTAGTCTTGGTTTCGGCCCAGCTGTGAATGTACCCGATTCCATCTTGCTTTCCACCCAGTATAATACGTATGATTAGCCTTGCTTTCAGCCCAGGTGTGGGTACACCTGGTTTCGTCTTGCTTTCCGCCCAGTATAATACGCCTGATTAGTCTTGGTTTCTGCCCAGCTGTGAATGTACCCGATTCCATCTTGCTTTCCACCCAGTATAATACGTATGATTAGCCTTGCATTTCAGCCCAGGTGTGGGTACACCTGGTTTCGTCTTGCTTTCCGCCCAGTATAATACGCCTGATTAGTCTTCGTTTTCGGCCCAGCTGTGAATGTACCCGATTCCATCTTGCTTTCCACCCAGTATAATACGTATGATTAGCCTTGCTTTCAGCCCAGGTGTGGGTACACCTGGTTTCGTCTTGCTTTCCGCCCAGTATAATACGCCTGATTAGACTTGGTTTCGGCCCAGATGTGGATATGCCTGGTTCCGTCTTGCTTTCCGCCCAGCATAATACGCCTGATTAGTCTTGGTTTCGGCCCAGATGTGGATAAGCCTGGTTCCGTCTTGGTTTCCGCCCAGTATAATACGCCTGATTAGCCTTGGTTTTGGCCCAGCTGTGAATGTACCTGATTCCACCTTGCTTTCCGCCCAGTATAATACGTATGATTAGCCTTGCTTTCAGCCCAGGTGTGGGTATACCTGGTTTCGTCTTGCTTTCCGCCCAGTATAATACGCCTGATTAGTCTTGGTTTCGGCCCAGATGTGGATATGCCTGGTTCCGTCTTGCTTTCCGCCCAGTATAATACGCCTGATTAGTCTTGGTTTCGGCCCAGATGTGGATATGCCTGGTTCCGTCTTGCTTTCCGCCCAGCATAATACGCCTGATTAGTATTGGTTTCGGCCCAGATGTGGATAAGCCTGGTTCCGTCTTGGTTTCCGCCCAGTATAATACGCCTGATTAGCCTTGGTTTTGGCCCAGCTGTGAATGTAACTTATTCCACCTTGCTTTCCGCCCAGTATAATACGTATGATTAGCCTTGCTTTCAGCCCAGGTGTGGGTATACCTGGTTTCGTCTTGCTTTCCGCCCAGTATAATACGCCTGATTAGTCTTGGTTTCGGCCCAGATGTGGATATGCCTGGTTCCGTCTTGCTTTTCGTCCAGTATAATACGCCTGATTAGTCTTGGTTTCGGCCCAGATGTGGATATGCCTGGTTCCGTCTTGCTTTCCGCCCAGCATAATACGCCTGATTAGTCTTGGTTTCGGCCCAGATGTGGATAAGCCTGGTTCCGTCTTGGTTTCCGCCCAGTATAATACGCCTGATTAGCCTTGGTTTTGGCCCAGCTGTGGATGTACCTGATTCCACCTTGCTTTCCGCCCAGTATAATACGTATGATTAGCCTTGCTTTCAGCCCAGGTGTGGGTATACCTGGTTTCGTCTTGCTTTCCGCCCAGTATAATACGCCTGATTAGTCTTGGTTTCGGCCCAGATGTGGATATGCCTGGTTCCGTCTTGCTTTCCGCCCAGTATAATACGCCTGATTAGTCTTGGTTTCGGCCCAGATGTGGATATGCCTGGTTCCGTCTTGCTTTCCGCCCAGCATAATACGCCTGATTAGTCTTGGTTTCGGCCCAGATGTGGATAAGCCTGGTTCCGTCTTGGTTTCCGCCCAGTATAATACGCCTGATTAGCCTTGGTTTTGGCCCAGCTGTGAATGTACCTTATTCCACCTTGCTTTCCGCCCAGTATAATACGTATGATTAGCCTTGCTTTCAGCCCAGGTGTGGGTATACCTGGTTTCGTCTTGCTTTCCGCCCAGTATAATACGCCTGATTAGTCTTGGTTTCGGCCCAGATGTGAATGTACCTGATTCCATCTTGCTTTCCACCCAGTATAGTACGTGTGATTAGCCTTGCTTTTAGCCCAGGTGTGGGTACACCTGGTTTCGTCTTGCTTTCCGCCCAGTATAATACGCCTGATTAGTCTTGGTTTCGGCCCAGCTGTGAATGTACCCGATTCCATCTTGCTTTCCACCCAGTATAATACGTATGATTAGCCTTGCTTTCAGCCCAGGTGTGGGTACACCTGGTTTCGTCTTGCTTTCCGCCCAGTATAATACGCCTGATTAGTCTTGTTTTCGGCCTAGCTGTGAATGTACCCGATTCCATCTTGCTTTCCACCCAGTATAATAAGTATGAATAGCCTTGCTTTCAGCCCAGGTGTGGGTACACCTGGTTTCGTCTTGCTTTCCGCCCAGTATAATACGCCTGATTAGTCTTGGTTTCGGCCCAGCTGTGAATGTACCCGATTCCATCTTGCTTTCCACCCATAATACGTATGATTACGTATGATTAGCCTTGCTTTCAGCCCAGGTGTGGGTACACCTGGTTTCGTCTTGCTTTCCGCCCAGTATAATACGCCTGATTAGTCTTGGTTTCGGCCCAGCTGTGAATGTACCCGATTCCATCTTGCTTTCCACCCAGTATAATACGTATGATTAGCCTTGCTTTCAGCCCAGGTGTGGGTACACCTGGTTTCGTCTTGCTTTCCGCCCAGTATAATACGCCTGATTAGTCTTGGTTTCGGCCCAGCTGTGAATGTACCCGATTCCATCTTGCTTTCCACCCAGTATAATACGTATGATTAGCCTTGCTTTCAGCCCAGGTGTGGGTACACCTGGTTTCGTCTTGCTTTCCACCCAGTATAATACGCCTGATTAGTCTTGGTTTCGGCCCAGCTGTGAATGTACCCGATTCCATCTTGCTTTCCACCCAGTATAATACGTATGATTAGCCTTGCTTTCAGCCCAGGTGTGGGTACACCTGGTTTCGTCTTGCTTTCCGGCTAGTATAATACGCCTGATTAGTCTTGGTTTCGGCCCAGCTGTGAATGTACCCGATTCCATCTTGCTTTCCACCCAGTATAATACGTATGATTAGCCTTGCTTTCAGCCCAGGTGTGGGTACACCTGGTTTCGTCTTGCTTTCCGCCCAGTATAATACGCCTGATTAGTCTTGGTTTCGGCCCAGCTGTGAATGTACCCGATTCCATCTTGCTTTCCACCCAGTATAATACGTATGATTAGCCTTGCTTTCAGCCCAGGTGTGGGTACACCTGGTTTCGTCTTGCTTTCCGGCTAGTATAATACGCCTGATTAGTCTTGGTTTCGGCCCAGCTGTGAATGTACCCGATTCCATCTTGCTTTCCACCCAGTATAATACGTATGATTAGCCTTGCTTTCAGCCCAGGTGTGGGTACACCTGGTTTCGTCTTGCTTTCCGCCCAGTATAATACGCCTGATTAGTCTTGGTTTCGGCCCAGCTGTGAATGTACCCGATTCCATCTTGCTTTCCACCCAGTATAATACGTATGATTAGCCTTGCTTTCAGCCCAGGTGTGGGTACACCTGGTTTCGTCTTGCTTTCCGCCCAGTATAATACGCCTGATTAGTCTTGGTTTCTGCCCAGCTGTGAATGTACCCGATTCCATCTTGCTTTCCACCCAGTATAATACGTATGATTAGCCTTGCATTTCAGCCCAGGTGTGGGTACACCTGGTTTCGTCTTGCTTTCCGCCCAGTATAATACGCCTGATTAGTCTTCGTTTCGGCCCAGCTGTGAATGTACCTGATTCCACCTTGCTTTCCACCCAGTATAATACGTATGATTAGCCTTGCTTTCAGCCCAGGTGTGGGTACACCTGGTTTCGTCTTGCTTTCCGCCCAGTATAATACGCCTGATTAGACTTGGTTTCGGCCCAGATGTGGATATGCCTGGTTCCGTCTTGCTTTCCGCCCAGCATAATACGCCTGATTAGTCTTGGTTTCGGCCCAGATGTGGATAAGCCTGGTTCCGTCTTGGTTTCCGCCCAGTATAATACGCCTGATTAGCCTTGGTTTTGGCCCAGCTGTGAATGTACCTGATTCCACCTTGCTTTCCGCCCAGTATAATACGTATGATTAGCCTTGCTTTCAGCCCAGGTGTGGGTATACCTGGTTTCGTCTTGCTTTCCGCCCAGTATAATACGCCTGATTAGTCTTGGTTTCGGCCCAGATGTGGATATGCCTGGTTCCGTCTTGCTTTCCGCCCAGTATAATACGCCTGATTAGTCTTGGTTTCGGCCCAGATGTGGATATGCCTGGTTCCGTCTTGCTTTCCGCCCAGCATAATACGCCTGATTAGTCTTGGTTTCGGCCCAGATGTGGATAAGCCTGGTTCCGTCTTGGTTTCCGCCCAGTATAATACGCCTGATTAGCCTTGGTTTTGGCCCAGCTGTGAATGTAACTTATTCCACCTTGCTTTCCGCCCAGTATAATACGTATGATTAGCCTTGCTTTCAGCCCAGGTGTGGGTATACCTGGTTTCGTCTTGCTTTCCGCCCAGTATAATACGCCTGATTAGTCTTGGTTTCGGCCCAGATGTGGATATGCCTGGTTCCGTCTTACTTTCCGTCCAGTATAATACGCCTGATTAGTCTTGGTTTCGGCCCAGATGTGGATATGCCTGGTTCCGTCTTGCTTTCCGCCCAGCATAATACGCCTGATTAGTCTTGGTTTCGGCCCAGATGTGGATAAGCCTGGTTCCGTCTTGGTTTCCGCCCAGTACAATACGCCTGATTAGCCTTGGTTTTGGCCCAGGCTGTGAATGTACCTGATTCCACCTTGCTTTCCGCCCAGTATAATACGTATGATTAGCCTTGCTTTCAGCCCAGGTGTGGGTATACCTGGTTTCGTCTTGCTTTCCGCCCAGTATAATACGCCTGATTAGTCTTGGTTTCGGCCCAGATGTGAATGTACCCTGATTCCATCTTGCTTTCCACCCAGTATAATACGTATGATTAGCCTTGCTTTCGGCCCAGGTGTGGGTACACCTGGTTTCGTCTTGCTTTCCGCCCAGTATAATACGCCTGATTAGTCTTGGTTTCGGCCCAGCTGTGAATGTACCCGATTCCATCTTGCTTTCCACCCAGTATAATACGTATGATTAGCCTTGCTTTCAGCCCAGGTGTGGGTATACCTGGTTTCGTCTTGCTTTCCGCCCAGTATAATACGCCTGATTAGTCTTGGTTTCGGCCCAGATGTGAATGTACCTGATTCCATCTTGCTTTCCACCCAGTATAGTACGTGTGATTAGCCTTGCTTTCAGCCCAGGTGTGGGTACACCTGGTTTCGTCTTGCTTTCCGCCCAGTATAATACGCCTGATTAGTCTTGGTTTCGGCCCAGCTGTGAATGTACCCGATTCCATCTTGCTTTCCACCCAGTATAATACGTATGATTAGCCTTGCTTTCAGCCCAGGTGTGGGTACACCTGGTTTCGTCTTGCTTTCCGCCCAGTATAATACGCCTGATTAGTCTTGGTTTCGGCCCAGCTGTGAATGTACCCGATTCCATCTTGCTTTCCACCCAGTATAATACGTATGATTAGCCTTGCTTTCAGCCCAGGTGTGGGTACACCTGGTTTCGTCTTGCTTTCCGCCCAGTATAATACGCCTGATTAGTCTTGGTTTCGGCCCAGCTGTGAATGTACCCGATTCCATCTTGCTTTCCACCCAGTATAATACGTATGATTAGCCTTGCTTTCAGCCCAGGTGTGGGTACACCTGGTTTCGTCTTGCTTTCCGCCCAGTATAATACGCCTGATTAGTCTTGGTTTCGGCCCAGCTGTGAATGTACCCGATTCCATCTTGCTTTCCACCCAGTATAATACGTATGATTAGCCTTGCTTTCAGCCCAGGTGTGGGTACACCTGGTTTCGTCTTGCTTTCCGCCCAGTATAATACGCCTGATTAGTCTTGGTTTCGGCCCAGCTGTGAATGTACCCGATTCCATCTTGCTTTCCACCCAGTATAATACGTATGATTAGCCTTGCTTTCAGCCCAGGTGTGGGTACACCTGGTTTCGTCTTGCTTTCCGCCCAGTATAATACGCCTGATTAGTCTTGGTTTCGGCCCAGCTGTGAATGTACCCGATTCCATCTTGCTTTCCACCCAGTATAATACGTATGATTAGCCTTGCTTTCAGCCCAGGTGTGGGTACACCTGGTTTCGTCTTGCTTTCCGCCCAGTATAATACGCCTGATTAGTCTTGGTTTCGGCCCAGCTGTGAATGTACCCGATTCCATCTTGCTTTCCACCCAGTATAATACGTATGATTAGCCTTGCTTTCAGCCCAGGTGTGGGTACACCTGGTTTCGCCTCGCTTTCCGCCCAGTATAATACGCCTGATTAGTCTTGGTTTCGGCCCAGATGTGAATGTACCTGATTTCATCTTGCTTTCCACCCAGTATAATACGTATGATTAGTCTTGCTTTCTGCCCAGCTGTGGGGATACCTGGTTCCGTTTTGTTTTCCGCCCAGTGTAATACGCCTGATTAGTCTAGGTGTCGGCTTCAGTTGTCGTTATTTCCGACTAGTCTTCCTTTTGGAGCAGAACCGCAGGATCTTTTCCGTGGCCAGAGACAAAATTTCATTGCGGGCACTAGAAAAATAAATCTCATGCGTTAATAAAGTTGTTAAGTGAAAAATGTCTTCCTTAAATGACACACACGAAAACTGTCACAAAGACAAAATGATTATCTCAAAAAAAGTATTTGCTTTCAGCTTAAAAAAAAAAAAAAAAACATGATAGGGATTGAAAGTTCCGAGAGAGACAGAGAAAGAGAGAGTTAAATGTGTTAAAATCTACGATTTTCTTTCCGGGGAGAGGGGGATTAAGGTTGTATTGCGAATCATAAAAACTTCTTCCCAAAAATGATAAAAATGTGAATAACTGGTGCAGGAAATAATAAGGATAAAATAAATTCGTATAAATTCTAAAATAAATTCGTATAAATAAGCTTTTTTACGTGATACATGTTTTAGTGATTGATTTTTAGTGCAAAGTGGAATAACTGACAAATTAGTGACTTTTTAAATTTCTCGTAATGTTTTTAAAGTCACTGAATGGCTTCCATATGTAGCCCGAAACCAACTTTTGATATTATTCTTTTTATTTCTTTAAATTTAAATATCTGGTTCGTACATAAATCGTTGAATATATGTAAAAGCATGGGCCACAAAATGTTGAAATTTAATTTTCTATTTCATGAATGCGGTTACAATAATCATCTGAAATGTGCAAATCTCAGTACCTGAATGGTGAAGGGCGATAACCAATTTGAAAATGGGGGGATTGGGGAAAAAACTTTTAAAAAATATCTTTTTAAGGGCCTTGTGACCCAAAACTGTTAAAAAATAATATTTATAAAAAAATCTACCTAAAATTATATTTTCCGTAAGTTGCGGAGCGACCCGGTTGCTCCTGTGGTCTAGTCGGCCCTGTTTTTCAGTATTCTGGCCAAACCTGGATTTTCCATAATAATCCCCCTCCCCAAGAAGAATAAACGCAATCGTTTCTGTATTGTAAAACATTCATGGCAGCGCAATGAAAACACTGACAATTTTTTTTTTCTTCTTTATCATCTTTGTAAAATACCCCTCCATATTTGCATAGCTGTTGTTGGTGAACAGCGAACGTGCCCGTTTTGCCTGTGGTGGTATTTGAACCAACGCGCGGGAGTTTAAATCCCACCAAAGTGGGATATTCTCCCGACTGAACTACTCCGGCAAATGCTCATCGCTGAAAATTGCTGTTTTAACTCATGCGTCACCTCAGTAGTACGTCACAGGTGGCTTTTGTGTGGGGGGAGGGGAATAAGATAGGGCGACCAGGCAGAAAAATGCGAAGTGAAATTCCGAGTGCGATTTCCTGCCCCCGTTTTACAGCCACTAACAGTGCTTCTTTCAGGCATACATCCGAGGGCGGGGGGGGAGACGAAGCCCTCCCGGAAACGACCATTCGCCCCCGCGGATGCATTTTATGTTATCGAGTCATATGCTAATAAATTCAGGCTATAATGAAAAAGAAGGTTTCGCTTCTCTTGATGATGCTATAAATATTTCTTGTATTGTAATTTTTGTAAATATTTTTTCAAGTACTATAGTTTATTTTGCTAAAATATATATTAAGACGCATGCCATTCTTCAAAATATAATAAGTACACTAATCATATCCCATAGTCAGGGAATCACGATTCAGGATCAGGAGTGTGTTGAATGCATTTTAATAGATAAAAATTTCAAGCCTACGGAAAGCAACCCCCCCCCCTGTTTTGGTAAAGAAAGTTTGTTCTTGAAATGTTTGATGAAGTAATACTGTATCAAAGGCGTGTATAATTTTTGGGGAGGCGGGGGCAGTAAAAAATGGAAGTTTTTGAAATCCACCAGAACAAAAAATTAAAGTTAAAAAAAACTGGAAAAAAATTAAAGCATTTTTTTCTAATGTAAGGTGATGCATTAAAATATTAAATTAAGGCATTTTTTTCTAATGTAAGAAGCATTTTAACCAAAATAAAAAAATGAAGCACTTTCGGAAGGGGGGAGAGGCAAGGCCCCCTCTAAATACTCCCCTGTACTTCATATACAGTAATTACTTATATATACTGTATATAGATATAGTAGATAAAATAATTATATATAGCAAATGGAAACTTGCCCCCTCTAAGGTTCCATTTGCCCCCTCTGTCAAAAAGTCCTGAAAGAAACGCTGGCCACTAATTAATCCCGACATTAGGTAGAATGGGAGGACACCTGACTGACTGATCAGCTTTAATTGTAGAGCTCTAATTAGAAAAACAGCACACGAGGGGTTTTCTCGAAAACTGCAAGAAAGCATGGGAAAAAAATAAAATAAAAAGAGTATCTTTGAATTATTCAGTTGAGCTTGGGTAATTCGTAGACATGCAAATTATTTAATGTCGTTTCCCCCGCAGCTATTGAACCGCGTTAAAAGCTGCCAGAATAATTCAGAAGGTATTAATTCCTCTGAAATAACAGAGAAATTATTCCTTCTTCGTGAACCGTGACAAGTACGACGAAAATTATTGTGATTCTAGTAACTGCTGCAGCAGGAAATCTATTTCGACAGCTTTTCAAAATAAAACACAAAGCTATTTTGTAAGTATTTCGGTTTTCGTACAAGAATCTCAACAGGTGACTGACAGATTAGCAGATGTCTCGCATCAAAAAGAGCCGCGAATCCAGGGATATCTATGGACAATGGGGAATAGTGTTTTGTTCTTAAGTTTTAATTATTTTCCTTTCTTATTTGTAGTCTTCATTAGGGATTGAGCCCTGCTTACGCTCGAAAAATGCTTTCTGAAAGAAAACTCACGGTGAAAATATTAATATCTACCAACAATAGGGAAAAACTACCCTTGGTTTATCCCGATGTAAGTCCGTACTATAACGCATAAGTCTCAGCTTTCAAAAATTCAGTGAGTGCTGGAAACCTCTATGCAAAAATGCTTATGTTTTCTTAACTACATAAACCACCTCACACTTTGAAAAAAAAAAATTGCATTGAGAAACCGGAACTGTGTGCGTGTGTGTGCGTGTGAAAACATTGACCCTTGCCTTTTGACCGCTTTCCGGTGCATAACTTCACCGCTAGGTGGCGTAAGTGCAAATGGCATTGAATTCAAAATACATTTTGCTCTTTATCATTTCTTCTAAATGTTCGATTGACAAAAATTCTTTTTTCCATTCGATACCTTCTACAACGAAGAGTATACAATTTCTTTTTTGAGTATGTACAGTTTTCCTGATAGAGAGTATGAACATACTGTATAAATTTCTGAAATTCCGATTAGAAAAATTCTTTGTGCGTCGGATAGAGTTATTTGTACAGAATGCTGTGCACATCTTTCTAAGTTTTCAAGCTTTCGTAACGACGTTTTTCCACTACGAAGCATCAGGGTATAGCTCAGTTTCCAAAATATATATACAGCAGAATTACAAAGACTGCAGACAACTCAAAGCCGCATGGAGAGGTGCATGCTTGGTGTAACCAGGAGAGATAAGAAGAGGAACTCGTGGGTCAGAAAAATGACAAGAGTGGAGGACATCATGATCAGAGTAAAATCCCTGAAATGGCAATGGGCTGGACATATTGCCAGAAGGACAGACCATCGATGGACGACCGAAATTTTTGACTGGATTCCAAGAAAAAAGACTCAGAAGAAGACCACACGGGAGATAGGGGATGAAATTCGAAAGTATGCGGGAGTAACTTGGAGGAGACTGGCACAAGACAGACCGTTGTGGAAGAAACTGGGGGGGGACCTTCGTCCAGCAGTGGATTGACAATGGTTGGCAATATGATGATGATGATGATTTGCACTCCTAAAAACTCCACTGATTTTTTTATTATTATTATTATTTTTTTGTAGAGATGCAGCTCATGACATTTTGCGCATATTTTATGTTAATAATAATGCAGTTTTTTTCGAAGGAGGTGTAGATGTACATCCCAGATTTCTCGATATATCTGCATCTAACATTTGCAAAATATTTCGCATCCATTTTCTTCTTTAAATGACGCACAGTTTTCTCGCTAGAGGCCTCAAAGTTATATCACTTTTTCCCAGTAGTGTAGAAGAACCTTAGCGGCGCTAATACACTTTTTTGGTTAACTGGATAGAAAAGCAGGGGAAAGGATTTTTTTTAATGATCAAGTTTACTGTGTTTTTTTTTTTTAAGCGAAAGCTCGTATTACAATACAATGACGGCAGAAAACTGTCAGACCACGCAGCGAGGCGACGCACGTAAGGGTTCTAGCGTAAAGAGAATGTGAACTCCTCTCACAAGAGAGAGACAGCACAGCAGTCCTCACCAGTTGCCAGCTCACGGCATCACTCAGTCATTTACTCTGCTTATGCAGATGACATCACCGTCTGCATTCGTAGCGACTCACAGTTCCAACTGCTTCGTCGTTTGTTCTCCGCATATGCTTCATGTTCTGCAGCTGAACTGAATACGTCTAAGAGCACTGGATTGTGGTGCGGGTCGTGGTCCAATCGCTTGGATGCTCCATGGGGCTACATGGTCATCCACTACCCAACGCTTCCTGGGTGTGCACTTAGGCGCACCACAAGCTACATCCAGTGCAACTCGCTCGGAACTCCATCCTCGCCTCCTCCGCACAGCTGCATTCTGGTGTCGTGCGCAGTTCTGTACGTCCTACTACCAGCGTGCAAATCTCACCAGGACATACCTTCTGTCCATCTGCAAGCATTCTTGGATTGCATCTACGACCCCGCTTTTCTGTCTCCAGGAGGTTACACGCTGCCTTACTCGAGTAATGTGGGCGGGTCATCACTGGATTAACGTCCACAAGCTCTGTGCTCCTCCCTCCTATGGTGGTGCTGGCCTACCTGATGTCCCGCTGTGCTACAAAGCAAGCCGAGTGATCAACTTCATTCACCTTTTCACGGCTCCAGTGGCTTCCGCAGTTCAGGTACGTGACGTTCTTGCCTCCTTGCGTAACCCACATTTTTCCTTTCTTTCTTTAGTTCTCATGGATTGCTGTCCTTTCCCCCCTCCAAAACTCCCACCTGCATATTCTGAAGCCCTCATTCACCTTCGCTCTCTCCCCTCATTCGCTCCCCTCCCTCTTCAACTCTAGAGCTTCTTTCTGAACCCCTCTTCTTCAACTCCCTTGTTCATCCCCCCATCTCCCCTGTTTTTCATTCCCCTCTTGGCTCCGAGCAGGTGTAGTAACTGTACAAGACCTCACTAACTCGGATCTATCCTGGCGCCCTCTCTCTGGCCTCCCCCTGCTATTCTCTCGTCCCCATCCGCCCATTTGGTCTATGACTCTCTGCTAACTGCACTTCTTTCGCTTTTCCCTGATCTTGTCTCCCCAACCGGTCTCGTCTCTGTCTTTTCTGCCCCTCTTCCGCTGCCGTTTTTCCTCCGACTCACAAACTCGGTTCTTCCTCTCTCCTCTCTCCTCTAAATCTCTTTATCGTTTTCTAGTGCACCTTGCCACCCCTTCACCGCTTTCTATTCTGGAGGTTCCCCCTGCTTCTCTTTCTCTTGTCTGGGCAGCTGCCCGCTCACCCTTTTCTGCCCCTCTTGAAATTAATACCCACTGGCTCTTTTTGCATAATCGCCTCCCTGTTCCGTATTTTCTCTTTCGCATGTCTCTTCTCTCCTCCCCTCTCTGCTCCTTCTGCGCACAGGAGGCAGACGTTTCTCACGTCTACCTTTACTGTCCCATCCTGATGCCTCTCCTCCACCAGGCTTTCCGGATTGCCAGTCGCTCTTGTTCTCAAGATCTTCCGTTCACTGCCTACAGACATCTTCTTCTGCGGGCTCATCCACCTACAACTCTTCCTTCAGTATGTGCCTATCTTTTCGTGCTGGTTAAACACGTTATTTACGTATACCTTCAACAACTCCGCAGCATTTCCTCGCCGGTCTCTTTACACCAGGCCAGCGCAGCACTTTTGTGCCATTTTCAAGATCGATTGCTTTCTCGACTCCGCCTGGAGTACCAGTCGGCTTCTTCCAGTCGTCGAGAAGCCACCTTCTATGCTACCTGGGCGCCGGCCGCTCCATGGTTTGCGATTGATTCTGGACTGCTACACCTATCAGAACCCTAGGACATTCTACACCTCCTTTGCTGAGTTCCGTGGCACCCTGGTGGCCCTCCTCCACTCTACGACTCGTGCAATCCACACTACCGTTGAATTGTGAATGCTAATGCCATCTCAGTGTTTTTTCATGCTTACTCGTGTACATTACTTACTTTCACCCCGCCTGTATTATGTTGCTTTGGTGCCCTCGTTAAATAACTTGCACAATTGTGCACGCTGTGTTTTTATCTCATGTATGTAATGTTTTACCTTCACGGCGGTGTTTGTGCTGTTCTTTTTCTAATTGTGTACTATTGTTTCGCCTGTGTTATCCTGTAAATCATGCCCAGCCAATGTCATGTGACACGATGTGTTTCTCTTTGTCACTTCTGCAATTTTTTATTCAATAAGCTTTGCTTGCAGCATTTGTTATTCATCCCCATTGTCATTGCAGTGTATATACCATCATGTTTTTAACAGTTTTGTATTATTTCCCAGTGAGATGCCCAATACTGTACGTCTCCCTCTTATGTTTTCTTATGATAAATTAGAATAAAGCGATTTTGAAACCTCACAGAAAGAAAAGTTACAACTGATGTCTTCTCCTTCGTTAAGGCTGCACTGCTAGGAGGGAACTCACTCAACACAGAAGACTTTTAATAGACACGCAGCCATAGTGACAAGGATTGTACGAGATTTCTGTTAACCTCGTCACCACTTCCAACCAAAGTAATTCCCTCAATCCATTCTCCAATTTCTTATAGATAACGCAAAAGGACGCTCTGGTAGTTTAATACTCAGAGGCTCTGTCTTCTGGCTAATCGCTTGAGATGGACTTATAAGTACGAAGCCCGTGTGAAGTACGGGCGATGGCCTTCCCCTGCCCAGAGCCAGTAGCCCTAAATTAGGGACGGGCGGGTGCTCATGGACCTATGCACCCACCGGATTCGTTAAAACCTCCACAATAAACAACACGAAAGATGTCTTCTACTCCCACAGCAAAATCATAGCAAAAGGGGCGAATAAATCACATGAAATCAGTGTGACGGATTAGTGTTATCGACACTGAATATTTAGAATCGTATAGAATGGCAAAGCAGCATTTAAAGAAAAAAATTAATATTCTTAGCATCTGACTTCCACGTATCAGTAACATTCATTCATTTAAAAATGTCAAAATTAAGCAACCATGGTGAAAACTGAATAAAAATACACACGAAGTTCACACATTTTTAGAACGATTTTCCAGCAATGTAAATAATTAATATGTAAAATAAAATTATTGCTTTCTTAGATGTTCTATGTGATAGTCCTTTCCCTTGACTATGAACCTATATCTACCGCCCCGGTGGCGCAGTGGTCTAAGCGATGGCTACTGATCCTTCGTCCGAAAGGGGTCTGGGTTCGAATCCTGAGTGAGACATGGATGTTGTGTTTGTCTTACGGCACTGGCTCTTTCCCTTCCCTGGAACCAGTGATCCTAAATTAGGGACGGGCGACTGCTTATAGCCCATTGAGTTGCTCACGGTGGTCGTTAAACCTCAATCAAAAAAAAAAAAAAAAAAAAAAAAAAAAAAAAAAACCTCCAATTAAAAAAAAAAAAAAAAAGAACCTACATCTAGATTTCCAAGATAACAGGGCATTTCTTTAAAATTGGTAGTGGTATTTTATTCCACTCCTCTTCCACTGCGTTCCATAGTCCAATCACTGTTTTAGGTCTGCGTTTAGAAAGAACTTTTTAGCAGTCCGAAGGCACAATAAATAGCCCATTGGTGACATATCAGGGGACTTTCAAGGAATGTGAGAAAACGGTATAGCCTTGATACCCGTCACTTTTTTCATTTTTTCAAAAATAGAGTGATAGATTTGGATGTGTGACGGGTATCCAGGGGCGGATCCGGAAGTTTACTCGGGGGGGATAATAAGGGGGAAGAAGCCATTATGAAAGGTTCTTTTTTTTATATAACGTTAGTATATACACTGCTGGCCACCCAAAATGCAACACCAAGAAGGACGCGTGATAGCAAAGCCAGATTTACTGGACACAACAACAGATACAAAGATGAAACGATTGAGCTTACAGGCCCGTGCGACCTGCGGAACACGCAGACATCAATAGTTCGTGTGGCCCCCATGGCTGGCAATAACGGAATAACGGCCGCTACACGCCGCGGCATCGTACGAAACAGGCTTTGGATGTGGGCTTGGGGTATGTTGGTCCAGGCTGCTTCCACACGTTGCCACAGTTCATCAGGCGTAGCCGCGCGTTGTGCTTGCCAGGCCACTCGGTTGACGATTAGCGACCAGACGTGTTCGATGGGCGACATATCGGGAGAACAGGCGGGCCACGGCAGCAGTGACACCTGGTGGGCCGTAAGGAATTGTTGCACGATGCGTGCCACGTGCGAGCGCGCATTGTTCTGTTGAAACGTGGGCACTGGCAGGTCCTGCAGGTAAGGGAGGAGTACAGGCTGCAAAACGTCGGAGATGTAGCGGTGACTGTTGAATGTACCGGCGATGCGTACCAGAGGGGTGTGGGTGTCATATCTAATTGCGCCCCAAACCATAACGCCAGGTGACGGACCGGTATGGCAATGCATAATGCAGGCGTCATACAGTCTCTCGCCGCGGTGCCACCACGCGCGGATCCGACCATCGTGGTGTTGCAAGTAGAAGCGGGATTCGTCGGAGAAAACAATGTTGTGCCATTCCGTAGTCCAGGTGCGGCGTTCAACGGCCCACTGCCGCCGCACTCGCCGGCGGTGTAACGTCAATTGTAATCGGAGCAATGGGCGCCGTGCGACAAGTCTCCATCTCCTGCAAACGACGTCGAACGGTACGTGCTGACGCAGGTTGTTGCACATCCTAATTCCTGCGCTAACGTTTATGATGTGGCGGTGCGAGCCGTCAATGCCCGCCGCACAACATGCCGGTCCTCTCGTTCGGTGGTGTGCCGCGGCTGCGGCAATCTCTCATGTCGGTCTGTCCGTCCTTCCTGCACCCACCGAATCCATACTCGCCTCACTGTGGCTGGATGTCGTCCTACACGGGCGCCGATGTCTCGGCACGATAAACCGCTGTCGCGATAAGCCACTATTCGTCCTCTGTCGAACTCCGAAACGTGCTGGAATGACTGCCGTATTCTGCGACGAGGCATCGGGAAGCTTCCCACGCACAGGTCCGGCAGCACAACACACTTCCACTGCTTACACCCCGCCTTCTGTGCACCCTTCTTGTAGTGCTTCTCTGTGGCGTGCCGGGCACATATGCCCCGCAATGCTAATCGTTTGCCTGTCCTCTCGCGGGCGACGCATGCTGCGAATTTCAGGCCAATCGGATGCTTCCTTCTTGGTGTTGCATTTTGGGTGGCCAGCAGTGTACATGTATATATATATATATATATAGCATCATCAACCATTATCAATCCATTGCTGGACGAAGCTCTGCCCACGTTTTTTTAATAACGGTCTGTCTTGTGCCAGTCAGCAGTGTACATGTATATATATATATATATACTTAAGAGCAAAACTGAAGACTAAGGAAAAACTTTAGAATATAGCATCATCAACCATTATCAATCCATTGCTGGACGAAGGTCTGCCCAAGTTTTTTAATAACGGTCTGTCTTGTGCCAGTCTTCTCCATGATGATGATCAAATGATCATATGTAGAGGATTTTAGGAAGGGAGTGTCTGACCCCAGGTCTTAAACAACCCTTAGAAATAGGAAGCTAGGAGATTTGGGCTAGAGTGACCGATAGGAAAGTGACACGGAAGCGAAGTAGAAAGGGGGAGGAAGACGCCCTTATTTATTACCGGGGGCCAGTACCCGGGGTCCGACGGCTTAACGTGCCCATCCAACGCACGGCGGATATTTAGTGGATCTAGCGTTCGTACCTGACTGGGATCGAACCTGAGGTCCTTTCCACGGCAGTCACGAACGTTGCCCACTAGGCCACCCGCGCGGCCCAAGTCTTCTCCATGTTATTCCCGATATATATATATATATATATATATATATATATATATATATATATATATATATATAATGTACTGTATATATATAATGTTAGTAGCAGGAGATGCTGAAAATTACCCCGTATTAGCCACTCTGTTCTCCCCCCCCTCCGCCCACCCAAGCGAGGATTAATTTTGGAGTGGGTAGAACAACGGGAAGCGCCCGTGACGTGAGGCATGAGGGAGCAGGAAAAATAAGAAAAAAGAAAGAAATCCTAAGAGGACTATCTGGGAGGAGCCGGTGGGGACACTTTTATAAATTTTCTTTATGACCCAATTAAGATAGGTATGTAGATCAGATTGTTATTCACAGTTTCTCCCACCTACTCTAATTTGAGTACTAAGCTCTGCCTTACCCTGTTTCGAGACGTTACATATGCTAGAGAATATGACAATAGCAAAGAATATTCCCATGTTTTTTACCCCCTCTTCCCCTGTTTTCCCTTTATCTTTTGCGCGCGCTCTCTCTCTCTCTCGCTTTTTCGTCTATTCCCTTCTCTTTCTTTTTTTTACTGAACCTAAATCAGTGTAATAAGTATTTTAAATCCTCCGTACGAAGTTTAATTGTTAATTTTTTTAGAAAAACTGAAAACAAAATATGCAAAGTTAATCATTTACGATCTTCGCTACTTTTAACGTAAATACTTCGTTAGGGTTTAGGAAGGTCGAACATCCCAGAACGTCCCAGTCGCCCCTCCCCCTGGATCCGCCACTGCTGGTAGCCTTATTCCTGAATGGGCCGCCCCGGTGGCACAGTGGTCTAAGCGATGGCCACTGATCATTCGTCCGAACGGGGTCCGGGTTCGAATCCCGGTGAGGCATGGATGTTGTGTTTGTCTTACGGCACTGGCTCTCTCCCTTCCCTGGAACCAGTGGCCCTAAATTAGGGACAGGCGACTGCTTATAGCCCATTGAGTTGCTCACGGTGGTCGTTAAAAATCCAATCAAAAAAAAAAAAAAAATATCCCTGAAGGGGTTCTACACTTTGAACGCTCTGTGGATAAAATAATGGTATTTCCTTTTTAAATGTAAGAGTTAAAACATTATTTTGGTAATATGTAGAATTGATTTTAATATTCTTTTCAACTTTTCTTAACTTAAATTCCCCATTGTAGTAATAATCATGAATCCTTTTCTGAAGCTTCTTTGGATTCTTGGAACCATGTTTGTAAGCCTTTTTCTGCTCTTTTACGATAATATATCGACCTTTTTTTGTTACAGTTGTTTAGATAGATCTATGCTTCATCAATAGTCACAATAAATTTCTATCTGTCTCCGGTTAAGTGATTATCATAAAGAAGTCTACACCGTGTTCTGCGCTCAGCCACGTGCCAAGGAAAGAGGCGGTGAACAACATTATGTTTTTTTTTTTTATTGGAGGTTTAACGACCACCGTGAGCAACTCAATGGGCTATAAGCAGTCGCCCGTCCCTAATTTAGGGTCCCTGGTTCCAGGGAAGGGAGAGAGCCAGTGCCGTAGGACAAACACAACATCCATGCCTGACCGGGATTCGAACCCGGACCCCTTTCGGACGAATGATCAGAGGCCATCGCTTAGACCACTGCGCCACCGGGGCGGCAGTTGTTGTTTTGTTTTCTTTCAGATTCAAATCTTTGTTTATTACCTTGTTGATTCAAATATTTTTAACGACTTAGTGATTGCTCATTAGGTCGGTGGATTTTCTTTTAAGACCAGAGACCTTACTTTTGAAATAGTCGTAAAAGTACATACCTTTGAATAATCGTTTGGTGTTCATTTACTTATTAAAAGCAATATTTGACGATTTTCCTCTCTGTTATTAATAATACTGCTTATTTTACATTTAGAAATTTCAATTAGGGTGATTTTCACAGCGTTTTTTTAAATTACAGAATACGAATACTTCTCTGCGTAAAGAGCAGAAACGTAATCTTTTATCCACAGCTAATTTACATGCTCCATTTTCTAAGCAGCCGATATTTAACTGCAGCAGATGTTTCTTTCGTGATCATCTAATACGCAGTTGCGACTTTCAATTCTTTGAACTTCTTGTAATTTCTTATCAAAAACGTTCTAAAAATGTGTAAGCACCCTCTGTAATTAGTAATAAAATGTAATAAAGAACCGTAAATAGTAAAAACAGGGAATTAAATTTAAAATTGTTTTTGAAAATTATGATGGCTTTCTTTCTGGCTTGGTTTTATCTAATACAAAAGTCGCCCAAAATGAAAGTGAGACTCGTGTAATAGCGTCGTTGTATAATTGCACAAAGCCGTGCATTTGCGCCGGTAGATGGCGTGTCATGTCACGAAGCACGCTGTTGTCGGCGGCACGTGTCAGTGTGCTGTATGCACGTGCGGAGGCAAGTCGACTATGTAGGATCGTGTCATGGATTCGTCCAAATAGATCCAGCGGGTAGTTATGCAGTTTTGACGGCAGAAGGTGTTAGTGGAGGCGAAATTTATCGTCGTACGAAGGTTGTGTATGGGAATGAGTATCAGTCACGGTGTACAGTGTTCCGCTGGTGTAGTGAATTTCGTAAAGGACGTGTGAGCACGGAGGACATGCCGAGACCTGGGCAAGCACACGTCGTCATCACCGTGGAATAGATTGCTGGCGTGGACAGCCTTGTGAAGGAGAATCGCCGAATCACCACCCGCGAGCTTACGTCAACATTGTCCGTGAATAAGGGAACTGTTAACACCATTCTCCATCGCCGATTGGGATACAGCAAGGTTTACGCACAAGGGGTTCTCAAGCGTCTCCAGGAGAAGCAGAAGACTCGGCGAATGGGCGCTTGCCTGGAGCATCTGCATCGTTACCACACAGAGTGGGGACAGTTTCTTTCCAAGATTGTGGCCTCAGATGAAATTTGGTGCCACCACTTCGATTCGGCCACAAAATGGATGTGTATGGAATGGTGGCAGTTTTTTTCCAAGATTGTGGCCTCAGGTGGCATCCCAAATCTCCACGCCCCCCCCCCCCCCCAAGCTCAGTCCTCTGTAAGAGCTCAGGTGGCATCCCAACTCTCCACGCCCCCCGGTTTTCTTCGTTGCGAATGGCCCATTTCTGTTGGATTGGCTGGACGCAGGCAGTGCGGTCAAGGCAATCACATACTGCAATACGTTAGGCAATCTCAAAACGGCCATCAATCGTAAGCAACCCGGTATGTTGTCAAATGGGGTTATTCTGCTGCACCACAACGCACGCCCTCATGTGGCGACAGTGTACCAAGATTTTGCTGCGGGGCTTCCGCTAGGAGGTCCTCGACCATCCCCCCTATAGTCCCGATATGTCGCCCTGCGACTAACGCATCTTTGGGCCACTGAAAAAAAGATCTCAAGGGCCGCCGTTTTGCTAACGACGGACGTTCTTCGCTCAGGGTATCCACAATCTCGTGCCGCGCTGGGAGACTTGCTTGAACCGACAGGGCAACTATGTGTAGCGGGTATGTAGCCCATGTATCACTTTTACTTCCTGTGTGTTCACATATTCCAACCTATGAACCCTTACGGCAAAAAACCGACAGTCTCAGTTTCATTTGGGCGACCCTTATAATTTCACCGTTAAGACACTATGTTTTCACAGTACTAGGTCACTGCGTTTTAACTTCATATCTGTTCTTCTAATAGTTCGATTTGAAAAACTCCTTTTGCCTCGGATATCTTCCGCTATGAGAAGTACGGTGTGTACAATTTGCGGCTTTTCATAGCAAATATTTTTGCCGCTAGTGAGTGTAATTAGCTATTTCTGTTTGTAGATGTTTTATCGATTACAGAAATCCGATGGGATACTCTGCCCCCACTGGTTTCATTCACTATATGAAGAACACTGCTGACGAAGCGTAGTTTAAATAATACGCGGTTTTTCTACCAGGGGATGTAAATGCATTCTGTTTTTTGCTGAATGATTTCTTTTTCTAGAAATGTGCTGTGAAGAATTCATTATTTATGTCGAAAATCATTCAAAAGACGTGCTCATCCCAATCTACCTGTTTCTAGTCTTCAAAGGCTAAGTGACTGCGTTTCTTCGCCCACTGCCGTATGGTTGTGCACCCTCACAATCCGATGACGTGTTAACAAGCGTACTCGACGCGGACGTCGGCTGCAGTCGTGCTATATCGTAAGCAGAACAGTCTTTAAACTAAGGTGACCAGATATTGGAACACTGATTTCAGGACAAAAGGGCGTGGTGTCGCCAAATCAGTAGATCATTTGGGGACACATATACATACTCAAAATAAATATGCAAACCTTTTTTGTCACAAAACTATATTGTTTTTAGCAGCATGATATTACATACAAAAATTTATGTCTTAAAAGGATGTAGTTTATGGAATGTTGGTAATTTGTTCTAATAAAGCAGAGCTATCATGCCGGGAACATATTAACAGGAGTCAAAGGTTTTGCGTTAGGTATATATGCTGAATTAAAATCAAGCTGCACGCTAAGCAGGGCCTGATGGAGCTTTTGCGAGGCCCGGGGCGAAATTTCATTGCGGTGCCCCGGAGCAAAATTTAATTGCTGGCACTAGGAAATAAATCTCATATTTTAATAAAGTCGTTACGTGAAACATATCGTCTGTAAAGAACACGCACGAAAACTATCGTACAGAACAAATTATTTTCTCTAAGAAATATTTGTTTTAAGCTTAAGAAAAAGACCATAATATGGACTTAAATTTCCGGGAGAGAGACAGAGAAAGCGAGAGAGTAAAAAGTGTTGAAATCTAAGATTTTCTTTTCGGGGAGAGGGGAAGGGGGTATTGTGTGTATGTGTATGTGACTCTTATAGAAAATTCCTCACAAATTGATAAAAATATACTTGCGAGCGAATATTTTTGCATTGCGAATATTTTTGTGTAGGAAATAATATCAGGATCCCTCTAAAATAAATTCGTACAAATAATTTTCCACCCTGTTATATGTTTTAGTGATTAATTTTTAATACAAAGTGGAGTAACTGATAAATTAGTGATTTAAACTTTTATAGGCGCTCATATATAAATATATTTTTTTTTAATTTGCCGTAATGTTTTTAAAGTCACGGAATAATTGGGCTTCACATGTAGCCCTAAATCAACTTTGATTTTGTTATTTTTATTTCTTTAAATTTTAGTGTTTTGAACACATACTGTTCAAAACACTAAAATTTAAAGAAATAAAATTTTTTGTAGGAAATAATATCAGGATCCCTCTAAAATAAATTCGTACAAATAATTTTCCACCCTGTTATATGTTTTAGTGATTAATTTTTAATACAAAGTGGAGTAACTGATAAATTAGTGATTTAAACTTTTATAGGCGCTCATATATAAATATTTTTTTTTTTTAATTTGCCGTAATGTTTTTAAAGTCACGGAATAATTGGGCTTCACATGTAGCCCTAAATCAACTTTGATTTTGTTATTTTTATTTCTTTAAATTTTAGTGTTTTGAACACATACTGTTCAAAACACTAAAATTTAAAGAAATAAAATTTTTTTGTAGGAAATAATATCAGGATCCCTCTAAAATAAATTCGTACAAATAATTTTCCACCCTGTTATATGTTTTAGTGATTAATTTTTAATACAAAGTGAAGTAACTGATAAATTAGTGATTTAAACTTTTATAGGCGCTCATATATAAATATTTTTTTTTTAATTTGCCGTAATGTTTTTAAAGTCACGGAATAATTGGGCTTCACATGTAGCCCTAAATCAACTTTGATTTTGTTATTTTTATTTCTTTAAATTTTAGTGTTTTGAACACATACTGTTGAATGAACAAAAGTAAGGGCCACAAAGTGATGAAATTTAATTATGTTATTTCATGAATACGGAAAATATTAAGGTGGTTCCAATACAACAGATATCAGTATCTATACGGCAAAGAGCGATAACCTATTCAAAAATGGGGTTGGAAACTAATAAAAAACTTACAAAAAATTACTTTTTAAGGGCCCCGATTCCCAAAACTTATATATAAAAAATATTTGTAAAAAATTCTGCAGAAAATGATTTTTTCCCAAAACTGCGGGGCCCCTTGAAGACGCGGAGCCCTGGGCGGTTACCTCTATGGTCCAGCCGGCCCTGACACTAAGGACCGAACTTCATGGCGAATTTTTCATTTTGTCAAAGTTTTTGGAGGAACTCAGAACAAGTACAGTCGAAATTTGGCAGCCTCAGTGGTTCAGTGCTCTTAGTGCTGGCCAATGACCATTCCTACAAGTTGGCACTTGCTCTCTCTCTCTCTCTTCCCTAGAACGAATGTCTCCAAATTATAGAGACATTACTGCTAATAATAGCTGTAGGGCCAGACATATCAATTCTTAGATAATACCTTTTGTTTCCCGCCGTATAGCGAGCTACCGCCTCGCCTTTACTATACGATCTGGCTATCAAGGCAGCTGAAGGCGTCCTTGTGTAGAAGAATAATTACCTCGACAAAACTCAGTCCAGTACACGGAAATAAAAACAACAGCAAGACTTTGTTATTCCGATAACATTTGCTTCACGGGTTTCCGATGACTTTCCGCTCAGATTCCCGTGCTACCTTTCCACAATTCTTTCCGCGATACCCGGTGGACGAAGGAATCTTCCTTCCCGTTCACCACGCTGCACTTCTGTGATACCCGCAGCCCTTCTGTCAAAAACCGGTGTCCAAACCAGGACCCTCTCTCCTTGACGACCTAAGCCACCACCTCCTAATAGCTAGGGGGTGATGCCTAAGCTCAACTGTCCCTCTATTCTCCTCGCCCCCTTTGTCCTCTACCACGCATGCGCAAGAAAAACTGTTTTTCCCCCGGTCAGCACGTGAAATACCTGAACTCAGGAATGCCGTCGGATACCCTCAGGCGATTACAACCTAGCACGTATACAAAAGCGGTATGACCACTTGTTTAACAGAAGCACTCGAGCAGCTGACTCTTCCAGGTCAGGTGCCCCAGGTGTTCATGCACCCCTCTCTTAATCCCACATAGGATTAAAATTGTACCACGTGGGTGGTGAAGAATATCAATTCTTATCTGAAACAACAAAATGGCGGAATGAAACGTCCGTCCGCACGTGTTCATCACAATATTAAAATTAAATAAATTCATAATTGACAGTTTGATTGCGGGCGACCCTTACAATAGCCTTTAGAGTTGCTCACGGTGATTGTTAAACTTGGAAAAGCCGCCCCGGTGGCGCAGTGGTCTAAGGCGTTGGCCTCTGATCATTCGTCCGTAAGGGGTCCGGGTTCGAATCCCGGTCAGGCATGGATGTTGTGTTTGTCTTACGGCACTGGCTCTCTCCCTTCCCTGGAACCAGTGACCCTAAACTAGGGACGGGCGACTGCTTATAGCCCATTGAGTTGCTCACGGTGGTCGTTAAACCTCCAATCAAAAAAAAAAAAAAAAAAAAAAAAACTTGGAAAAAGGAAACAAAAAAAATCAAAATTTATTTCCACAAAAAGCATGTTGGAAAATTAGCATAACAAAAACTATTTTTAAGACCATTTTTCATTAGAAATCTGACGAGTTAATGAGAAAGTGTAAATTCGAGGACACACGTCAAATTTTGGGGACAACTTGTGTCTCCAAATGCATTAGACTTTTTGGGGACAGTAAACTAAATTCGAGGACTGTCCTCAAGCATTCCGGACTTCTGGTCATCTTACTTAACACAAACCTTCCTATACTCCGAGTCAACGTAAGAGTGCTGAAGGTACGAAACAGCTACCTGTGCTACGAAAAATAGTCCCCAGTGTTTAGAGCCAAAAGCAGGAAAACTATTGCTCAGAATCCATTTTTGCTTGCTCAGCAGTTTATTGGACAAAATTGCTATCTAAAACAAATTTCAAAAAAGTCGGAGAGTTTTCAGATATACATTTGATATGAGAAGTTACTCAATGAAGAGCCTCGCGTTGCTTTCGTGCTGACTCTGTCCAGCTTGGAGAGGGGGAAGGAGTAGAAAACTTCTTCCAACACAGCGACAACAAATTGGCAATTAGGGGAACTCGAGGGGGTGGGGGTGGGGGTGGAGTTCGAACCTTTTAGTTCCTTATGGTGTTATTTCGTGTTAAGATTAACTTCGTAATGCAGTCTTAATTTATTCTTTGCTGGATTTCAAGATATCAAAGAATAGTATCAGGAAGTCGAAGAAAGAAAAGAAAAAAGACTGTGCAGTCAGTTTAGGTTGGGTCATAAATCCGTCAGTGGGACGGGTGAGGAGCAAGTGGAAGAGTAATTGTTTGACAGAAAGGAAAAAGCAATAGTTCAACGTAACGCGGACTGATACCGTTCTTGCTTTCCACACATAGATGGTGATAAGGCTCCCTGCCCTCAAAAACAGTACACTCTTAGGGTGACTTGGAGTATAGGTGCTACATCGCTGAATGCCAACATCCTCAGCACTGTGGTCCTGAGTTCCGATGCTACGATATGGGAACGGTCAGGACCGTAGCAAGCTTTTCTTATCTATACTCGGTGCAAAACTAGCCTAACTATAGAGTTTAAGTTACGGAGTGTGTACTTCCGCTGCATAACATACTTCCAGTTTAAAAGCCGTGTTCGAGCTTGAGCTGAGACCGAAGAAAGCCCTTGGATATATAGAGTTTCTAAATGTCGTACGTAAGCACATTAACAAATGAAGATCCCAATTTTGATCGCGTTTCTAAAAAATACAAATATTCGCATTTTGGCGGCGTCATTGTCACTTCTGTTTTGCTTCAGACAGGTTATACAGTTAACACGAGGACATTTACTGCGACTGGGAGGAGAGAATTGTTACCCGGAGGCGAGGAGATAATAATGGCTTACTGTCACTGTAATAAAGCTTACTCCTTTCTTCATGGTTGCTGTTTTAAAACACTCATTCAGAAATCGTTTGTCTGGTGGTCGGCAAGGTTAAGAAGGTGTGGAAGGGGACATCGTGATGGAACGCTGGAAGTTTCCTTTTGTCTCGCCTACAGCCATCCTTAGGGGGGAAGGGTCCGCGACACATGTCACCCCATTAGTGTGCGGAGAAATACTGATAGACAAAAGATTTCATGTCGGTGAATCGGTTTCAGAGCCTTAACAGTTACGTTAGCTTTGCTCCGAGTATAGGAGGGCAAGACTTGAAATTATGCCCCTTCGAGTTCAAAATTACGCCCCTTCGAGTTCAAAATTACGCCCCTTCGAGTTCAAAATTACGCCCCTTCGAGTTCAAAATTACACCCTTCGACTTCCACTCAAATAATACGTGGTTTTTACTTTCTCACACACCGCCGTTAGAGGAAAGTATTATGATCGTTCAAAAATCGCACTTCAGGTTTTGGACATAATTTTATTCAAAATGTTAAAACTAAGTAAATACCCAAGAACCACAGGTCGTAAATACCAAGTAAAATGAACGCCGACGTCACAGCACTCCATGGAAATGCAGAACGAAAAGCCAACCAGCGCAGAACGAATGAGTATCGGATAGTGCATGAACGTAACAATAGGAAAGAGTTTTAGGGGTAGGGCTTGAAGAAATTCCGGTCAAGGTTAAACGCTAAGAGAACTTTCTGCTACTCACCATACATGGTTAATTAGTTCTTCGTCCCAACGACATATTCGGAAAGGTCATGGAGGTTAGACATATCAGCATATTGTTTTCTATGTCTCCACTGTTTTGGAAAATTCCCTTCATAGATGTGAAACGTTCTGACCTCACAGTGTATATTACTTTGTACCCTGGTTAACTACAGGGAATACTGTATGAGACTAAACAAAGTCCTTAAAAAGATAATAATGAAGGATGTAACTTTCTTTTTTAGTTACAATTTCCATTTTATACATCCCCCAGAGCATGAATTTGCGCCCTTGAAATGACCATTCTGGGAGGGCAACAGCCCTCCCGGTAGCTACTCCCCTGGGAAAGGTGGCGATCATCTCGAGCATCAATGACCCATTTACGGAAACAGTTTCCCTGGCACTGTAGGCTTTACTTGCTTTAATGTAGTCCTGGTACACACACACACACATACGCATGAAACGGCCACATGCGGAAACCCCATGATAACCAGTAGTAGCTGAGATCGAGCGCCCAGCTTCTTCGCATCGACTATCTATCTGCCCACGATCGAGTTCGCTGAGCTCGTTGTGCTGACTAATCATCACAGTCGCGGGTACGCTACACAGCAGGTAGGCATTATAGCCTGTAGGGGGGGGGGGTTGGCCACATTATTGTGCCGGGGTAGGGAAGCTTTGTGGATGGGGGCGATGTGTGTAATAAATTGTGGTTTCAGTTCATATAATTTTTATTACTCAACCTTCATGAACACAACGTAAGGTGTGAAGTTATTACGAAAAGTTATGAATCAATGCGGTCAATGCAAGAAATGTCAACGGAAAAAAAAAAGTTTAACAAGGGAATACGACTTTGTTGAAACGCGTAAAGCTATAACAAAATTTAACGATTTGAAACACAAAACATTGTCTGCAAAGAAATAGGTCAGACTGTTAGCTATTTAATGATAATACTAGTATGGAAGCATTATACCAAACTCAACGATAGCCACTTGATAATTCTTGCGCATGTCCTGGTGCACAGAATGCTATCATACCTTATCTTGAACAAGTCAGTAGCAAATATTAAAAAATACATGACCACATAACTAGTTTTCCCACTTATACGTATACTCTGAGCTGCGAGTTACCTAGTGGTTAGAGCAACCGCCATTCAACCAGATGGACGCGAGATCGAGCCCAATAAACCGAGCTCCTCGGAGCTATTGAATACCATCGGTGTGCCGGATGGGCATACTAAGTCATCGACCCCCCCCCCCCAATGCTGCAAATAAGGCCATCTCTTCCTTGTATGTAGGCTTTTGATATAACTTCGTTTCTGATACGCAGCTTAAAAATCTCAGGGGGACAGGTATTTGCGTCTAAACCTTTCCCTGTAGGCGAAACGAGAAATTTCTTGGTACGTGTGTTGGGGGAGGGCTGTCTTCGGTCATTAAAGCATGCTTTAGATCTTCCATTCAGTCTCCCACTCTTTCTAATTTATAATATTTTTGCTTGCAGGAAAACATGTACGTATGCTTATCATTTCCAGGTGTTGTTAGCTGACAGCACAGCATCATACCTAATCGGAAACAAAAAAAAAAAAAAGATTGGGAGGACATGGTTCTTTGTGAACACGATATCTCTGTCCTCTTCTAGGTTGCAACTTTGCAGAAAATTTCACGAACTACTGGAATATTTTGTGGACTATTTGTCTCCCCCTCCCCCACCTTTCCTTTCTTTTAACTTTTTAGAATTAGTGTTTATTATTTTTCTTAATGGAATGTCTTGCTTCTCAACAGCACAGGATTCTTGTTTCACTGAAACCTTTGGCAGTGACTGCTCCATATATATTTAGCAAATAAATATTTGTGTCTGGTATGTGCCCTTATTTGAGGAGATATCACAACGGTCATTAAAAAAATATATTCCCGCGCATTTTTAAAAAATGCCGCACTGAGGATTTTGACCTAGTCGTGTGCCAAGTATCCTTGATCGTTTCATGTTTCGTTAGGTAAGAAGAAGTAAAAAAAGAAGGAATAAAGAAAAAAAAAAGCGGCAAATTCTCACGCTTCTGAGCTATTAATGCGAGAAGGCATTTCTGGTTTTACAGGCGTTCTAGTTCTTTTCTATTCGGCAGTTGAGCCTTCCCGAAAGACTTTGCGACACTCGACCCACTTTCGCCCAATTACGACTTCTGAGCACAAAGAGTAAAGTACCCAAATGCTCAACTTTTGTTTGTGTTGTCTCCTGCGAATAGAAGTGAGTGAGAAAATGAGAAAAGGAATCAAATGAGCGAAACGTAAGAAAGAGGAAAGACAAATATCCCACTTACCGTGACACTGAAGCACAAGAAGGCAGATAAGTTAACAGAACGGCAGAAGGCACGCAAAAAAAGGAGACATCTTGTTTGTCAACAAACGCTCAGCAGACGTCGACGCGTGCCTTTTTTTTTTTTTTTAGTGCGGACTCACCGTTTGTGTTTTCTTCTTGTATAGTGTATACGTTTGACTAAAGTGGCATACTACGAGGGTCCACCCTTCACACAAAGGCGTAAACTTATTTAAAAACATTGACGAATGAATGAGGTCATACAAACCGTTCTGCCTGCCTCTTTTCAGTTTTATTTTTATTAAATTTTTGACAGATAACGAATATTTCCCACTGAACTGTATCACGTAACGCCGTTTAGTATACCAGAGTTTAAAAAAAAAAAAAAAAAAAAAAAAGAAAGAAATTGTGTGTGTGTTGTTAATCCCTGAAAATTTGGGCGAATGCTAAACAAACTCCAGAGTGTATCTGGATGCTATACGGGAACGAAATTAACTATTGGTTAGCTCCAAGCACCATTTCATATAACTCCTTGTCATTTTCCAATTTTACCAACTGGTTAGTACGTTGTTGGACCACCTTTTACCCTTAATGCTGCTTGAATTCGTTTTGGTGTGGACTCTGCTAAATGTTGGTTTAGTGGCTTGGGGAAATATTAGCCCAAATGCGATTAACTGTACCCACCAGTTCTGGAAGATTTGATGATAGCGGATCCAGTCGTCTGATGCCCATTTCGACTTCATCCCACAAAAGCTCAATTGGACTGAGATCCGGTGACTGAGGTCAGGATAGTGTAACATGGAAAAGTCTCCGTGATGCTCTTCGAAACAATGTGAGCATTATGACATGGAGCATTGTCCTGCTGGAAGTATCATCTCCATTAGAATAAACCATCAACATAACTGGGTAAACTTGGTCAGCAACGATATTTAAATACCTTTGGGTGGTCAGACGTTGCTGCACACGAATCAAAGATCATATGTAGAGGATTTTAGGAAGGGAGTGTCTGACCCCAGGTCTTAAACAACCCTTAGAATTGGGAAGCTAGGAGATTTGGGCTAGAGTGCCCGATGGGAAAGTCACACCGAAGTGATGTAGAAAGGGGCAGGAAGACGCCCTTATTTATTACAGGGGTGCCAGTACCCTGGGCCCGACGATTTAATGTGCCCATCCGACGCACGGCGGATATTTAATGGTTCGAGCGTTCGTACCTGCCTGGGATCGAACCCGAGGTCTTCTCCTTGGCAGTCACGGACATTGACCACTAGGCCACCAGCGGCCCACGAATCAAAGAGCACAAACACGGCCACGAAAACATGCCCCAGACCGTAACGTTGCCTCCGCCAGCTTGAAGAGTAGTGACGATGCAAGATGGGCCCTTGCTTTCGTGCTACTGTCTCCATATCCCATATCCTCACCCGTTCATCAACATGGTGTAGTTGAAAACGTGATTCGCCGGACCACATTATCTTTTTTACCTCATTTACTGTCCAGTTCTTGTGTTCCTGAGCAAACTGGAGGCGTTTCTCCTTGTTCGCTGCAGATAGCAATGGCTTACGGACAGGCAGTCCACTTCTGTAGTCTATATGATGTAATGTGCTGAGAACTGTACATTGAGAGGTCATCGGACTTGATCCCTGATTGAGATTATCCATAATCTGATGAAGTGTTTCCCGTCTGTTGGACTGAACAAGCTCCGCTCAGCTTGAGCATCCATTAGTCGCTAAGGACCACAGGACTTGTGCTGAGATCCGGTTTTTTGACTGGTGTTCCACTCTGTGTAAACTTTAACAACTGCTGCTTTCGAACATTTCACAAGAGTAGCCGTTTTGCTAATGCTCGCACCAATCAATGGTTCGAACACACGATCATTCCGCGTCCCGTCAGACCACTTCTTTTACCCATTATTTCTTGCGCGATGAACTTCATTAGTCTCTACACTGTTAAAAAAATCTACTTAGAAATGAGAACCTGAACATACTCGTTTTCTTTTTAGTACAATCGTATCGTAAACGAGTACATGACATGATCAAATAAATATAAGTAACCATATGTACTTACAAACAACGGCGTCAATAAATATAAATATAATCTCGTATTACTTCATTTTAGATATTATAGATTTCAAGAGAAATTGTTTAATAAATGTATAAAGTGACTCACACAATAAATACTTAGTACAACAAAGTCACTGATCACCAGTAATTTAATTAAGCATAAATTTCCTTTGTGTACGTTTTTGCATTAACTATATTTGTGTCAATCTCATAAATAATATATTGTCGCTTCATCACTATATTTGTCATAAAAATGTGCGGTCCATTTGCCCAGCATGTGACAACAAGTATATCTATTATCCCAGTTGTGACATCGAATAATATACTTGCAGTTGATTCTATGAGTATGTATGGAGTATACACGTATTTCAAATTTGAAATCGAGCCCCGGATGGCTTAGTGGTTAGAGATTCAGACTACTGATGGAGGGACCCCAGGTTCAAACCTAGCCTGGGGGCTCTCCGTGGTTGTATGAATTTCTAACAATCGCTGAATATCGGACGAGCACGTTAAGTGCCGGCCCCAGGTTAGGAATCCCCCTGTTGCATATAAAAGTGTTCATCCCCCCCCTCCTAATTTCTCTCTGTCTTCTGTGTGCAGAATCGTACGGTTGCGCCATCTAGTGTGCTCTCTCTCACAAACTATTCTGTCAGAATCGCTAGATTCGCTCTAACTTCATTCAGTTTCTGTGCCCTGCCTGAAAGGGCACAGAAACTGAATAAAGTTAGAGCCCATATATTTGAAATATATGGATTTTTTTGAGTACATATATTTTAAATATATGTACTCAAAAATGAGTACATATATTTCAAATTAGAAATACCAGCGTAACTGGAAGAACCTGGGTTTAACTCCCGGTGGCGGCCAATGAGAATTTTTCCGTGACTCACTTATAAACGTGGAAAGAGCGAAGATCTTTGTTTGATGTTCCTTGTCCACGTTAATGTCTGTATTAATTAGAAATACCAGATATACTCACAATTGATTCCCTGTATGTACTCAAAAATGAGTACGTGTCTTTTCCAAAAATGAGACACGATTTTCTGAGAAAAGGTTCGTGCTTTTTCTTAGAAAATCCTTTGTTCATTTTTGATTATTTCTTTAAAACAGTGAATTGATTTTAAAAAATTCTGAACGAACTAGATGACATCAGCTCTTCTTGTCGCTACTTTTTATCGTGAATGGGGGAGGGGTTGGGGGATTCAAGGGAAAATCTATCCTATGCCTGCCTTGTTAATTCGTTCTAGACACATTTTCTCAAAGACTAGTTATTGCGGTTCTGGTCTTCAAAAGTTTTTGAGCGCAAAGAAATAAAGCATATTTAGCTTAATGCCCTAGGCTAACTGTAATTTCGAAAAGTTTGTCTTTTTTTTTTTTAATTCAATTTATCTGAATCAGTGCCAAATCAAGTACATTCCAATTGAGATAAATGGAATTAAAAATAATAATAATGACATTTTTTTTAAATCACTGCTACTGCATACATATATTAGCTAAGCGCTTTATTTATTTGCGCTCAACATTTGGAAGACGAGAACGCAATAGTCTTTGATAAAACATGTTTAGAACGAATTGACATTGCAGATATAACACAGATTTTCCCTTGAGGTCACCCTTAAAAGAGTGAATTAATTAAAATATTACTGAAAGAATTAGATTACAAAATACTTTCGTCTCCAGCATTTCTCAAACCTAAATTTTAAATGAAGAGCAATGCGATTTATTTCTGCCTTTTTACTTTAATTCAATTTTAAATTGATTCCAGTATAGTCATATGAGTTAGGCCTTATATGCCTTTGTTCCACTATTGTCTCAATTTTTGTTTCATTAAAGTGAAAATTGATTTACGTATTGGTCGCGAAATTGTCTATACCACGTGGTTTACCCAAAAGGTCATGTTTCGTAAACAGTTCTCGGAAACAGCCAAACCGGTACAGCATCATTAATGCTAGCATTTCCTGCTGCACCTTTATACAGAGGGTGAGTCGAAAGTTTGGCAATATTTGCATAAACGCATGTGCTGCAGCGGGTATGTCACGTGTTTAAACTAGTTTAAGTAGCGCACTGCAATCGGTTAAAAGAGATATAAAGTGGTAGTCGTTGCCGCGAACAGCATTGCATGTCGTCGTTCTGTCTGTGGTTGGGACGCCTGAAAGATGAACAGCCACAAACAGCTAATTAGAGAATTTTTGCTTTACGAGTTTGAACTCGGCCATAACCCTGCTCAAGCAAGACGAAACATTTGTCATACGAAAGGGGAAGGTTCCGTGGACTACAGCACAGCAACCAGATGGTTCAAGAAATTTCTGTCAGGTGACAGAAACCTCGACGATCAGCCAAGGTCAGGTAGGCCGCGAACCGTGGATTCAGAGGCAAATACGACAACCATCACTCGGAGATTATCAGGCGAGCTGGGCATTACACATACCACCGTGGTTCGTCGACTTCAGGCCCTCGGCAAGGTCTGCAGGAGTTGCCGCAATGTCCGTCACGAACTGACGCCAGCTGTGTAGCAAACCGCCGGGTGGAAGTGTGCACGAAACTCCTAGGAAACCCGCGCGATGTACGTTTCATCAAGAGAACTGTTACGTGCGATGAAAAGTGGGTCTATTTTCGTAATCCTAACACACAACGGCAGCGGTTGAGCCCGGGCCGGCTTCCTGAACCTGTTGCCAAACGTGGGCGCTTCGAGCACAAGATGATGCACTACGTCTGGTGGAATTTCGAGGGGATAATCCATTACGAATTCGTTCCAGACGGTCGGACCATCAACGCCAACTTCTACTCTGAATAGTTGGAGAGGATGTATGCCGTTTCGGAGAGAAGTACCCAGCACTGGTGAACAGAAGACGCGCTCTCCTACAGCAGGACAACGCTCGGCCTCATACAGCGCGAACGACCCGGGCAAAACTCCAGGAACTTGAGGGCATCGAACTCATGCCACACCCAGCACATAGTCCGGATCTTGACCTGTCGGATTACTACTTAGTAACAAAGAAAAACTTCGTGCTAAAATGATATCGATAACTCACCTCTGTCTCAGCACGATCTAATAATCACTTCCATTTACACTTGTTCCGGTCCATGGCCCACTTCCTTCAGGGGCAGCACTTCAACAACCAGGAGGAGGTTTCACCTGGGGTGAAGGAGTTCTTCGCCTCAAAGGAAAAGTACTGGTACCGCCTCGGGATCGGCGGCAGACAGATGGCTAAAGACTGTGCAACACGATGCCCTATACTTTGAATGCTAGTCAGCTTTCGTCGTAAAGGTACGTCTGAAGACATAAAGTGATCCAAATATTGCAAAACTTTCGACTCACCCTCTGTACATTGATGATTCCCTGGCACTCCTGCCAGCCGTTAAGCTGGCTTAAGGATGGCTTACACACTTTCCTCCAAGCTTGCACAGTATCAAAAGTCATTGTTAATAGGATTCTTTCTCCATTGTTCGTTTGCAGGATTTACCTGGCGGTTTCCGAAGACCTGCCTGCATTAAACTAGAGGCTCAAGTCCCTCTTTCTTTACGAAGGAATATTCCTTTAAGTGTTTACCAGGAACGGCCATCAAATATGAAACTTTCATCACAACTGACCTTTGATATCCATGAATTATTCACGTTATGCACATCTTTACGTTCGAATAAATTAACTAGTTATTTAATTTGAGAGAAACCCTTGAAGTCGTATTAGTTTGGCCTTATATGCTTTCCTTCAGCTATTGTCTCAATTTTCGTTTCATTAAAGTTAAAACTGATTTACATATTGACGAAAGAACCAGGTCGCACGGGCTCATTAGTTGTTTTTATTTTTCCCTACTTTCTTTTCCTTTTCTTTCCTTTTTTTTTCTAATGATGAATATATTTAAATATCACCGAAAGAATTAGATAATACGAACTTTCCTGTGTTTTGCGCCCTGAGAGACGGAAATATTTGCTAGATGAACTAGATCACATAAGCTTTCCTGTCGGTTATTTTTATAGCATACATATTTCACAAGTAGCACATCGCAAATAATCACAGCTTTCCTTTGGTAATTACAACTGACAAACTGACTACTGGCATTTTTTTTATTTTTTTTTCGGGGAAGAAAACGTATAACTATGATTTAGTGTTCTATGAAGCGTGTTGGCACATTTCACATTTTTTTACGACTCATTAACCATACGCCTGCAGTGAGGATCTCGAAGGAATGTTTTACATTTGTGACAACAATAGATTTATCTTTAAGAAAATTTTGTACCATTTTTTTCGCAGCGTGATTTAGTTTTAAAATGTCAACCGCTTTTTTTAAATGTCAACAAACTATTTATTCACGATGGTAAACGCCCTTCTTTAATACCTTCATTTTTATTTTATTTTTTAATGTAAAAATTAAATGAATCAATTTGCGTTAAAAATGATTTATTCGTTTGATGTTTACTTGAAGATTTACGTGAAACTTTTTCGTCATGAGTAAAAACCATGGAACTGAAATTAAATAAGGAAAAAGAAAAGAAACCAGCGAGGAAAAAATGAGGAAATAGTCGTGGCGTTATAGCGATAACTGAAGGGTAACGAACAAAAAAAAAAAAAAAAAGACAGTCAAACTGATCGTGAAGTTACTTTTTCCTAAGCTCACTCTCCATGCCACACTTAAGCTGTTAAAAGATGGAAAGTAGCATGGAATTCGCATCATTTTTTATGCTGAAATGGATTGAAAATTTTACATTTTGCAAATTTTAAATCGTTTGAGTGTCCTCGGTATGCGGGGTATTAAGCAACCAGCAATATAGCCTAGGGTCACGTAAAGCGAATTGAAACTTTGCTGAACTGATCACGTGCCGAGCAATGGACTGAAAAGTTATATGCATGCATAGTAAGACAGGGTTCATTCTAGAACTAAACAGGAAAGATGACACCGAATTTTCGGGTGCAATAAGCACGTCTTTTGAATCCGTTCTGACGCAAATTAAATATATCAAAGCTATTCAAAGTCAATGGAACCGGTATGGAAAACAATAGTATCTGACGGAAGAAAGAAGTTTTTCAATCGGGTCTTTAATCCCTCAGATATTGCTGTAAACGGAATCGTGAGCTTACGAACTCTTAGAAACAGAGTTATCGACAAAAATAAGATGTGACTACGTCCCTTCGTGGGAAAACCATGCATTATTTTAGGAAGAAAGGATTCACAAAAGGTTTGTCCATATGAGCGGTATGGGTCCAAGAAAAAAAATTTTAGTCGAGTTTTCAGGAGCCCAGATTTTGCTATAAATACATCAGAACAAGAAATTAACACTTATGACCCCTGGTGGCCAAACCATTCTTTACCAAACATTAAAAATTACGTGAAAAATATCTTCCGTCAGGTCTTGTATGCTATACAAGAAGATTTTTTCAAATCGGAGTTTTAGGAGCAGAAAACGCAATTTACCATTGTGCGCCCTAGCGGAAAGTATATGATTTACTTGAAAATTTTGAATTTATAGGAAAAACATTTCGCATCGAAAACACTATCAAACAAAGAAGGAATTTTTCAAATCAGACTTTTAGAAGTAGAGATATTGACAAAAATATGATATACATCTCCGCCCCCTGGCGTAAAAACCGTGCACTATTTTAAGAAGAAAATGTTTCTAAAAGGTTTGTCGACATGAGTAGTATCGGTCTACAGACGATGTTATTTTTAATCGAGAATTTAGAAGCTCATATTTTGCAGCAAATACCTCTGAAGCGAAAATTAAAGTTTACGCCCCCTGGTGGCCAAACCATTTTTTTTTACAAAAATTAGAAATTATGTGCAAACGATTTCCCACCAGGAACTGTATCCGGTGCAGAAAGAATTTTTCAGATCGTAGATTTAGAAGCAGAGATATAGGGGAAAACGGAATTTACCTTTACGCCGCCTAGCGGAAAGTCTATGAATTACTTGAAAATTTTGAAATTATATGAAAAACATGTCACACGGAAAACACTATCCAACAAAGAAGAAATTTTTCAAATCGGACTCCTAGAAGTCGAGATATTGACAAAAATAAGATATACATCTACGCCCCCTGGCGGAGAAACTGTGGAATATTTTAGGAAGAAAATATTCCGAAAAGGTTTATCGATGTGAGTGGCATCAGTCCACGAAATAATTTTTTCAATCGATATTTTAGAAGCTCAGATTTAAGGCAAATACATCAGATGCAAAAATTAGCACTTACGCCCCCTGGTGGCCAAAGTATCCTTTATCAAAAATTCGAAATTATATGCAAAAGATTGTGCATCAGGAGATGTATCCGCTGAAAAAAAAAATCAAATCGGAGTTTTTGAAGAAAAGTTATCAGAAAAAAATGCAATTCACTTTTACGCCCCCTAGCGGAAAATCTATGCGTAATTTGTAAAAGAAACTATATCCAAAATACTCTTCGACATAAATGGAATCGAAAGATAAAAGATTTTTTTCAATCGGATGTTATATGAAGCAAATATGTGGAATAAAACGTATTTTTGAATTCGACATCATCTGCATTTACGCTCTCTAGCGGCGAAATTGTACATCGTAAAGGAAAACGAAATAAAGGATCATCATTTTCATATTTCAAGCTTTCGAATGAAAAAAGAATTTTTCAAATCGGACTAATAGTTGCAGAGATACCGTGGGTACAGACGGACGGACGGACGGACAAACCGATAGCATAAGCACGATCCTTTTTTACACAAGTTAGTAAAATCATGCAATGAATTGATTATGCTACGCTTTCCAATATACTAGAAATCATTACTCAAGCTATTACTCAAGTTATGAGGAAAATGGCTGTGGAATAAACTCATCCCTGTGCCCTGACCTTTGATCCATTTGGATGATATTCAACAGAACTGGTTCAGTATATCTCCGAAATAACATGATAAAGTTTTGTCGCAATCGAAGCAGTTTTACGTAAGTTATGATGCATAAGCTCTATGGAATGCATCCCGCTCCTGTGTCCTATAACCTTTCACCCCATTTCGCCCATTTTCAATAGGATTCGTCCCCAGGAAGGTCCCTACAACATACCAACATTTCATCCAAATCGAAACATATTTACGTAAGTCATGACTCATAATGGCGTTGGAAGTGATTCCGCTCCTATGTCCTGACCTTTGACCCCCATTTCGCCAATTTTCAATAGGGTTTGTCCCCAGGTGGTCCCCTACCACATACTAAAATTTAATCGAAATCGAACGATTTTTACGTAAGTTATCGTGCGTACGAACATGGCCGCCCCGGTGGCGCAGTGGTCTAAGGCGCTGGCCTCTGATCATTCGTCCGTAAGGGGTCCGGGTTCGGATCCCAGTCAGGCATGGATGTTGTGTTTGTCTTACGGCACTGGCTCTCTCCCTTCCCTGGAACCAGTGACCCTAAATTAGGGACAGGCGACTGCTTATAGCCCGTTGAGTTGCTCACAGTGGTCGTTAAACCTCCAACAAAAAAAAAAAAAAAAAAAAGAACATTCGCACACAACGCGTGACGTAATGAGGCAGATGGGAATCGCGACCTTCTGCTAGCAAGGTGTGACGTCATAAAACTTTAATAGGATCCACAAACAACGCGTGACGTAATGAGATAGATGGCATGACCGCGCGCCAATATCTAAAGGGACGACGCCATGACACCACACTGCAAACTTCGTAATTCGGGGTGGTTATTTAACCCACTAAGCAAATTTTCTTAAAGTGGAGCTATAAATCGATTTCTAGTACCAGAAAACGGTAGGTTAACGACTTTGATCAAAATCCTCAGAGCCGTTTTCAAAATAAAATTTACATACATACAAGAATTGCTCCTTTAAGGTGAACGTCAAGTAATTTTGCTTCCTGTACTTCGAATGGAAAAAATTCTGTACACATTTTCTTCCCAATTAATGCATTCCCAAGGATGAAAATTTGAACATCGATTAACGTATCTTCATTTTATAACTTGGAATACTTAATATTTTCTAAAACATAACCATAATTATGCAATCCAACATTTTTTTGTCTGCTGACGTCATGAAAATACAGGTCGCGCCATCTTTTTTCTGGACAATTAATGCGTTCACAAGGATGAAAATTTGAACTTCGATTAAAATAGCTTCAGTTTATAACTTGCAATACTTAATATTTTCTAAAACATAACCATAATTATGCAATCCAACATTTGTTTGTCTACTGACATTATGAAAATACAGGTCGCGCCATCTTTTTTCTGGACAATTTATGCATTCACAAGGATGAAAATTTGAACATCGATTAAAATAGCTTCAGTTTATAACTTGCAATGCTTAATATTTTCTAAAACATAACCATAATTATGCAATCCAACATTTGTTTGTCTACTGACATCATGAAAATACAGGTCGCGCCATCTTTTTTCTGGACAATTTATGCGTTCACAAGGATGAAAATTTGAACACCGATTAAAATAGCTTCATTTTATAACTTGGAATACTTAATATTTTCTAAAACATAACCATAATTATGCAATCCAACATTTGTTTGTCTACTGACGTCATCAAAGTACAGGTCGCGCCATCTTCTTTCCGGTTTCAACACCACCAAAGGAAAAGTTATTGATTTTTAATGTAATTATGGTTATGTTTTAGAAAATATTAAGTATTCCAAGTTGTAATA